>CP031830.1:0-2607500 GCA_008728235.1 Lichtheimia ramosa | reverse complement strand
ACGAGAAGATAAACACCTTTGGGATAGTTATACTAGACCCCAAAGGCTTGCCTTCTTGCTTGACTCGAACATAGTCTCCTGAAAGAAGGCCATACGTCTCTTTCAAGCAGCCTAATCTTAGTAGTGGCACAAGTCTCCTAAAAGGAGGTCTCTATGCCAACAACCAATCTACAGCACAAGCAAGCCAACCAAGTTGACCCGACTTGCACAAAACTGTGAGAACTACTAAGGGAAGAACCCCCAACTAGTGTTTTTAGACCTCTCAGTAATATCCTTCCGCAGGTTCACCTACGGAACCTGTTACACTTTACTTCCTCTAAATGTAGAGCTTGCAAAGCGTTCCGAAGGACAGCAAAGCTGCCACACTCAACTAAAGTCGTTGCCAACCCAAGCGAGTCGTCCCAATGCTTGCTCGTGCCATTCAATCGTAGTAGCGACGGCGGTGTGTACAAAGGCAGGACGTAATCAACGCAAGCTGATGACTTGCGCTTACTAGAATTCCTCGTGAAGAGCATAATTGCAATGCCTATCCCCAGCACATGCAGTTTCAAAGTTTACCCAGACTTGTCAGCCAAGGAATTATAACTCGCTGCCTGCATCAGTGTAGCGCCGTGCGCCCAGAACATCTAAGGGCATCACAGACCTGTTATTGCCTCAAACTTCCTTCGTCTTAAGACGATAGTCTCTCTAAGAAGACATAAGGACCGAATCCTCAACCCCATTAAAAATGAGTCTGTCTATTTAGCAGAATAAGTCTCTTCGTTATCGAATTAACCAGACAAATCACTCCACGAACTAAGAACGGCCATGCACCACCACCCATACAATCTAGAAAGCTTTCAATCTTCAATCCTCCGTATGTCTGACCTGGTGAGTTTCCCCGTGTGAGTCAAATTAGCCGCAGGCTCCACTCCTGTGGTGCCCTTCCGTCAATTCCTTTAAGTTTCAGCCTTGCGACCTACTCCCCCAAACCCAAAAACTTTGCTTTCCTAAGATCCCGAGCACCTTAATAGCCAAGCCCATCTCTATCGGCATCGTTTGTTAAGACTACGACGGTATCTAATCGTCTTCGATCCCTCAACTTTAGCCCTTGATCAATGGAGATGTCCTGGGTCAAATGCTTTCGCAGTAGTTGTCTTCCGGCAATCCAAGAATTCACCTCTAGCGCCGAAATACAAATGCCCCCGACCACTCCTATTCATCATTACTTTGGGTCTCAAAACCAACGAATAGACCCTGGTCATATTCATTATCCATGCTAACACGTTCAAGCTTAAAAACCTGCTTTAAACACTCTGATTTGCTCATGGTAATACCCTAGTGAATAGACTCAAGCCCCGAGACTCAAGCCATCTAGACTTGTGCCCAGTCAAGACCAAACTCAACAACTGAATGATGAAGCCGAACATTAGGCAAACGTTCGACTACGACGTTTAACTGCAACAACTTTAATATACCTATGAGCTGGAATTACCGCGGCTGCTGCACCAGACTTGCCCTCCAATTGATCCTCGTTAAAGGATTAAATTACTCATTCCAATTGCAAGCCATAAAGGCCCTGCATTTATGTATGTCACTACCTCCCCATGTCGGATGGGTAATTTGCCGCCTGCTGCCTTCCTTGGATGTGTAGCCGTCTCTCAGGCTCCCTCTCCGGAATAAACCCTATTCCCCGTTACCCTTACTGCCAGTGTACGCCACTACCTACACAGAGCCATGATAGGCAGAAAATCAACGTGCTGTCGACACAATTCATCGGCATGTTACTATGAGTCACCAAGACTGGGTTTTACCCCAAGTTGCTTGTATCTAATAACTGCATGGCTTCCGAAGTCGCCATTCTCTCGCATGTATTAGCTATAGATTACCACGGTATCCAGGTGGTAGATTTGATGCCGTGTAGATCATAACTGAATTAATGACCATTCGCAGTTCGCTGTATAAATTGCTTATACTTACATGCATGGCTTATCTTTGAGACAACATATGACTACTGCAGATCAACCAGTAACTACTAGGATTGAACATACCCAACACCTAGCTTAAGCCTAATCTTATGTTCGCTAGATGGTTGTCACTAGGACTTCCAACTAGTTACTAACCAAGGGACGACTCGCAGCATGATCAGTGAAAGTATATACTGTGTAATATGAGTCAAAAAATGCCTCAAACATCCAAGTATATACAATCCAGTATATACCTATGCCTAATCTCCGTTAGCACTAGTCAAGACCTTTGAAAGGATCAAGACGTCGCTTACTAGTGATCACTAGTGTTTTCACCTATTGCCAGACTACAGTTTACATACAAGAAAACCGAAGCCAAGTGCTTTTGTTCATATCATCCATTCGAAGATGATTAGACCGTAAATTACTCAATCAAGAGCAAAAGACAGCCATTGCACCCAAGTGTTTAGATTAAGAATCTTGGTCAAAGACCATTAACACACAGATCCCATTCAGTCGACTGTCAATGAAACTTAGTTCTAATGGCAGCCTACCAACGGAAACCAGGTTCCCCTCACAACTCCAATCACTAGCATAATAACTAGAACTTAGAAGCTGTTGTCTCCCAAGACAGTGTCCCCAGGCATGGATTGAGATACAGCAGCATATTGCACCCACACTCCAAAAAGTCGGAAAAATACCCCCAAAAGACCACAAGGCTCTAAAGCAATACTTAATCCTAGTCTAAAAACCACTAAGAAAGTGAAGATTAGACATTAGAGACTACGGTAGTACCAGAGTGCCTGCACCCCCGCCCCCTCATATATCCTAGCGGTTTTCGAAAACTCCAGGAGGGTTAGCCACGGCTATTTACAATCGGATTGAATGTACAATACGTCGTGGCTAGATTTCCATCATTTAAATATCGCCCATCATTTGATCATTTTCGATCATTGAAAAGTGCTCCATCTCTGTCAAGTGAGCAAAGTTGTAGAGAGTCGAGCTGAACAACAAATATCGGCACCAACCCATGTCCCATCATTTTCAGGGAGAAATGGCGATCAAAGATCCCAGATTCCCTAGTAGTCCTAGCAACTAGCCTAGTGCCTAGCAACCACTAGAAGCACTAAGGAAGTTGACTAGTTTGTTATGCAACGCATTAATTTTCCAGAGGCTCGGATGGCTCGGGATTTGAACCACGTGTAGAGCGTACCCGTTCCTGATTGAATTTAAATTCATGACTGCTGACCCCGGAACAGGTTGAAAAATGCCAAAAAAAGGGAAAAAAGTCGATTCTCTGGACCTTCCCAGTGAGTGCCAAGTGGTTTGCCTAGCAATACCACTAGCTAGTTGTCTGCTTAGTGGTTAATTCCATGGAAGCACTTGACAGCCCAATCATGGAAAAATTTCCAATTACTCCGATCGGGTCGGGTTTTCACCATACTATGCAGCGTACCTGGTTCCTAATGAATTTAAATTTCAGGACTGCTTAGACCCCGGAACAGGGTCAAAAATGCCAAAAAAAAAAAAGTCGATTCTCCAGGTCGTCTTAGACCTAGTAGGACCTAGAGTGGACATCTAGTTGCCATGGCAACCAGATGTTATACTAGGAAACATCTAGGCGCCTGAACCATGTGAGGCACACATCTCAGCAATCTACCACCATGCATCTCCACCAGCCTGGAAACCTGGTACTAAGGAACATCTAGTGATTAGACCTTGGTTAGTGTTAATGTTAGTGGTTAACTACTTGGAAAAACCCACACGTTGCTCCAATCGTCTCGGTGTCCTAAGTAAAGTTGTAGCGCGAACACTGTTATGATGTGGATTCACTCTCAGCCATGATTATTATGTGTTCACAAGATATGGACCTTGAACTAGAGGTAATCTTTGATGTGGAAGATCTAGCACTTTGACAAAATCCAGGATGATCCATCCTCACCAGCCAGCCAGGTATTAGCACTAGGAAACATCAGCAGTTACACTAGTGCTAATGGTCAGCTTAGATCTTGCTAGTAGTTGCATATTTGAGCTAATCTCTTAATTACGCCTGTTGCTCCTATGTAACCTACCCTGAAATTTGCGTGCAATTATATCATAGTATAGCTATGTACACTGAAAAAACAAGCGATTCGTTGACCTTGTATCCATTTTCGTCCAGCAGGTCTATATATGCTCCATGAGGGTGCTTGCGCTAGTAGCTAAAATCAACCAAAAAAAAACAAAGTTGCCAAACTCACTATATAACATACACAAATTTTACACAATCGGCCACACATACCACGTGCATCTATTAAAATCTTGAACGATCCATCAGATCGTGAGAAAAAAAGCAAAAGAATACCTACAGCACATGTATTCCCACGTCGTCCCCGACCGTAGTACTGACCATGCCAGATAGAGCTTAACTGCGGAATCAACGGGATCCGTGTATTCCTATTGTGTGGCCTAGGTAGTAGATACCCCCCTACCACTTTTTATAGGAAAGTGGTCGATAGCGTGCTCCGATCACCTCGGCGTTCTAAGAAAGTTGTAGCGCGAAGTGGTTTCCTATGTAGGATTTTCATTTCAAGTGGGTTATTATACCCATCGGGATTCTACTGGTAAAGGTACTGCTTAGGTCATGCCTAGGTGTTAATACATCTAGTAGACATCTAAGACTCTAGGTCACTAGTGTTATAACCATGAAAACGTCGTCTGATCCTTTGGTGTCTAAGAAGTTGGAGCCCGTCACGTGGTTATATATGATTTGAATTCTCATGGCTATCAATCATGCCACATCGAATCAATGCCATTTTCCTACAGTGACTAATAGTTAGTTGCCTAGCATTAAGCACTAGTTAGTCCTTAACTAGTGCTTATAACCATTAGCGTCACGTGACGCCAGCGGACGAAGCAGCATGGACTTGACTCCATGCACTGTAACCATTGGCCGGCATAGCAACCACTGGGCTCGTCATAGCAACCACTGGGCCGGCATAGCAACCACTGGCTCGTCAGCAACCACTGGGCTCGGCTACAACCACTGGGCCCGGTCATAGTAACCACCATCCCAGGCCCGTCATAACCCCGCCCCAAGTCCACGGCCCGTCTAGTAACCACTGGCCGGCATAGTCCACTAGTGTCATGGCCGTCATAGTAACCACTGGCCCGTCATCATACTACGCATGAACCACTGGCCCATAGACCCCGCCCTCATACCCATGGCCCATCAAACCATGTAACAGCATAAATTTCAGCTGGCTCGGATTGCCTCGGGTTTTCACCAGTGTGTGCGCCTACACGGTTTCCTTATTGAGATGTAAATTCATGACTGCTGACAACGGGAACGCAGTCAAAGTCCCAAAAAAGGGAAAAAAGTCGACTCTCTGGGTTATCCTAGTAGTTATTGCCTAGCAACAAGCATAAGCTTAGATCCCCTATGGTTATAACATTATGATCATATTACCATCTCTGATTGGTTCAATCTGTGAAATGATCGAATGAAAAGTCATATTATGGCATACAGCAGAAAATGCTGTAATATCAGAATTTTTTCACAGTCCTCTGATTGGCTCGGGGTTTCACCAGTGGTGCGGCATATACGGTTCCTTATTGAGATTCGAATTTCATGACTGCTTGACAACGGAACGCAGCAAAGTCCCAAAAAAGGGAAAAAAGTCGACGCTCTGGGGTTGCCGTAGTATTGCCTAGCAACAGGACCTGGTTAGTGCCTCACTAATGCCTAGCAACCATTAGTGGTCTCACGTGACTTGGCTTGGACATTGGGATCCAGGAAGTCCTCTGTCAGTCGGTTGTTACCATGCAACCATCCTAGCAAGTCCCTATTCTAGCAATAGACCTTGCCTAGTCCTTATAGTGCCTAGCAACCTTAAGACCTGCTCACGTGGCCAACAAGGTCCTCCTCCATGGCAGGGTTCCATGGCTAACCACCATAGCACAGTCCTTATGCTAGCAATAAGATCTTGCTAAGCGCACTAATGCTTAGCAACCATTAGCGTCACGTGATCTGCTCCACGCCTTGGTATCCAACGAAGTCCTCCTCCCATGGCAGTTACCATGGCAACCACTCCCATAGCAACAGTCCTATTGCCTACAACGAGACCTTGCCTAGTACCTCACTAATGCCTAGTAACCATTAAGCGTCACCTGACGTCCCTGCGTCCACCGTATCCAAGCAAAATCCTCCATCTTCATTTTTCCAAGTCCCTAGTGCTAAGAACCACTAGCCCTAGATCTCACACACATCAAGCCTTAGTGCTATTAACCACTAGCTCCTTGTCTCACCCCCCCTGCCCCACACCCAACGTCACGTGACTTGCCCAAAGCCAAAAAAATGGGAGCACTCTCCCTCCCACATCCACATCCACAAAGTCCAACACCATCTTTTTTTTCTCTCATCTTTTTTTCTCAAAGTGCCTAGTGCTAACCACTACTAGCCCTACATCTTGCTCTGCTCCATCCCCTACTGCTATTAACCATTAAGCACTTTGCTTTTTCTTCCTCCACCCCACCCCCCCCACCCCACCCACACAAGTGGACCTTTTGGCCCTGCACAGCCTAAGTGCCTAGTGTTAATACCACTAAGCTTAGATCTATCCATGGACCAACGCCATGCTATAACCACTAAGCACTTCATCCACCCCTGCCCACCCCACCCACCCCCACCCACACAAAGGACCTTTGCCCTGCACAGCCTAATGCCTATGCTTAATACCACTAGCTTGATCTACCCATGACCAAGCCTAGTGCTATTAACCATTAACACTTGCATCCACCCACTGCCCACCCCACCCACCCCCACCCACCCCCACAAAGTGGAAGCCAGAAGACTCTTAGGTCTTAATACCACTAAGCCTAGATCTACCCATGGACCAAGGCCTAGTGCTATTAACCACTAAGAACCACTAGCGTACAAGACCCACTCGACTCATTCACCAGTACTACCAGCATACACTGCTAGTAATAATTTTTGGACTTAAGACTTACACGCCTAAGCAAAGGTCCCGTTAAAGGGACAAATAAGAGGACAAGGGCTTAACCTCAGTGGATCGCAGCAACAAAGGCTGCTCTACCACGTACAGTACCCCGTCAGTACCAAATCGTCTGTTTGGTATTTAAGTACTTCTGTACTTGGATTATCATCTAGGCATGGGAGCCACAGTACTTCCACTAATGGTCCCTACACCCAACTTCCTCTCAAGTCCCCGAAAGAACTTATTCTAGCGTTTCTAAGCACGCAAGAAGCACACACAGCGTCTTTTCCAGCATGGATTCTGACTTAGAGGCGTTCAGCCATTATCCAGCAGATGGTAGCTTCGCGCCATTGGCCTTTCAACCAGGCGCAAATACCAATTATCTGAATGAAGGGTTCCTCTCGTACTAACTTCAATTACTGTTGAGACACCATCCATCAGTAGGGTAAAACTAACCTGTCTCACGACGGTCTAAACCCAGCTCACGTTCCCTATTAGTGGGTGAACAATCCAACGCTTACTGAATTCTGCTTCAGTATGATAGGAAGAGCCGACATCGAAGAATCAAAAAGCAACGTCGCTATGAACGCTTGGCTGCCACAAGCCAGTTATCCCTGTGGTAACTTTTCTGGCACCTCTAGGCTTAATCCTAAGCAACTAAAGGATCGATAGGCCACACTTTCATGGTTGTATTCACACTGAAAATCAAAATCAAGGGGACTTTTGCCCTTTTGCTCTACGTGAGATTTCTGTTCTCACTGAGTCCCCCTTAGGACACCTGCGTTATTGTTTAACAGATGTGCCGCCCCAGCCAAACTCCCCACTTGACAATGTCAATATCGTGGGTCACCTAACAAGTAGGCTTAATACTAGAACATAGGTATTGCTACCCAGTCCCACTTGAATATTTAAGTAAAAAAACAATAGAGGTTGAGGTATTTCACTGGCGACCGAGGTCTCCCTCATATGCTACACCCTCTATGTCTTTTCACAATGTCAAACTAGAGTCAAGCTCAACAGGGTCTTCTTTCCCCGCTGATTCTGCCAAGCCCCTCGGTTCCATTGCTCTACTTCGTACCACTATGCATGGCATTGCTGAAGTATGGCTGTTGACTAATGTCAATCTGCATGAGCAGCTTAAACCATGTAATGAATTGCAACTTGATCCACAAAGTAGACCTTCAATAGGTGCACCAAACCTATAATGTAGCTTTTCCACTACTGCTCGTAAGAGCGAGTACCTGTTGTAGCTAGCTCCTAAGGTGTATTACCACTATAGGATCTTCACCATCAGGTTACATACATCAAGTGTCAGTTCGTGAAGATTAAATCTTAAGGTGCAACTGACAATGAACTTATGTGACATGCCTCCATATCTCCTGCCAAGATCTGAATGAATATCGACGAGATATAACTCCTCAGCAAAGTGTGCCATAGTTGGCCACATAGATGTCCTGATTAATACCATTAGCACCTATGCATTCATAACTTGATAAGTGAGCTAAGTCCCATTGCAATGCCACAATAAGTACCTGAGTGGAAACAATACTATGGCATTCCACTGGACTAGCAGAAGGTTAAGCAATGCTGTATAACTACTACTAGTCTCAGTGAAATCTAGGCTTTGATCAAAGCATAGAGCTTGTCTACCTAGAACTAAGATGAAGCAGTACATACTAAGTGATAATCACGTGAGAGCGCTGCCTCCCATCACAATGTCATGATAAGGTGCATTATATAGCACAATACCATTGAATTAACTGCATTACAGTAGGTTATACATTGCAGCATAACCACTATGAGTAGCAGTTTACCTAGGCTTTGGCCAAAGCTTAAAGCTTATCAGCTAGTTACCTAGAACTATTAGTACTTGTAACTAGAACTATTAGTACTTGTACAGTACTAAGATTATCAAGTAGTGCATACTTCATCACAATCACGTGAGAGTGCTACCTCTCACTGCAATGACACAATAAAGTGCACAACCTGCACAATATTGTGGCATTCAACCTGACTCTAGCAAATTGCACAGCATTGCACAACTACTATGAGCCATAGTTGAACCTAGGCTTTGGTCAAAGCTTAAAGCTTATCCACAAGTTACCTAGAACTTTGTGTACTTGGTACTGAGTCAGTGCAAGGCCTTTCCCCTGGTTCAGGATACTCCGCCCATCACCTGCCCTCATGTATCCTGGGCAGGGTGATTTTCGAAAAACGTCCAGGAGGGGGTTAGCCAGCGGCGTATTGTACAAGCGGGATTTGAAGGTACAAAAAGCCGCTGGCTAGATTTCGGATCATTTTAAATGATCGGGCCCCGATCATTTTGGATCATTTTCCGATCATTTTGAAAGGTGCACCAATCGTGTTAGTCCACTGACAAAAGTTGTAGAGGAAGTTGAGTCGAACAACAAATGATCGGAACCTAACCCATGGTTCCGATCATTTTCAGCGAGTAGATTGCGATCAAAGATCCTAGATGTTCCCTAGTAGTCCTAGCAACCAGCCTAGTGCCTAGCAACCACTAGGAAGCACTAATCACTAGTGTTGTTATGGCAACAGCATTGATTTTCCAATGTACTCCGATCGGGTCGGGGTTTTCACCATGATATGCAGCGTACCTGGTTTCCTAATTGAGTTTCAAATTTCAGGACTGCTGGATGACAGGAACAGGGTGAAAAATGCCAAAAAAGGGGGAAAAGTCGATTCTTCCCAGTTTATAGTAAAGCAATGGATGATGGCTGTTACGTTCGAGATGCATAGCTTGTTCGATGGTATCTACTATCAAAAGCTCAGCTGAATCGGCGTCTAGCAAGTAGATTTCTGTATTGAACACGCTGTAGAACGGTTCATTGTAGCAGCTTATTATTAGCTGGAAATTCTCTGTAACGCAGGATTAAATCCAGTACTTTTACGTGGTCTTCTTTCAGCAAATTGTTATAGTAGTGTGTGAGCAGAGTCAAAAGAAGGATGCGTGATATTGAAAGCGTGTCAGGAATGGTATCAATCGACAAAGTTGGATATAATGATAGTAGTACCTCAAGCACAATCTCCAGTATAAACATATCCAGTGTCTATTTCTTTTACCACTTGTGTTCATCGTCGTCTATTCTCAGCCAGAACTGGTTGAAATTGGTTGAAAAATGGGGCTGCGCGTGTGGGATTTGAGCCAAATTGGATGCAGTGTATATATAAAGTGCTGTGGATGTATAGCGAAAGTGGTAGATGGATTGATATGGGAGGATAGCAGCAAGGATAGGATATGGTTGGAATATAAGGATGAGCCCGTGATGAGCTTGCGATAATACGAGCGAGCACGAATTGACCGGTATGCAATGATAACGTTGGTGAAGCTTGGCTGTGAAAGATGCCATTACATGATCATCAGGATACAAAACAAGGACAAATGCATATCATTATCACGGCATAAGCGTAGCAGCCATTGTGCCTATGATATATACGAAGATTTCGATAGCTCTGGGTTTTTATGAGTCTTCCACCAGGAATATAGGAAAACGACGCATAGTGGCACCTTAAGCATTTCTTATTATAGACATCTCGTTTATTTTTAATCATAATGCTAAAAGGCATTCAATGCACACCCATGTCAAGCTGCACGGTTCTGGCATGTTTGGGGCTCTCGTGGGATCAACGAGTGTGTTTCTGCACATAGAGAATGCAGATGGATGTGCTTAATAATCAGCTGGGCACAGCTTTATGCAGCTCGTGGACCCCAAGGTTTCTTTTTCTTTCACCCGCTTTTGAATCTCCAGCACGACACGGAACCTGTCTCCATGCTGCAAATGAACAACACCTGAGCATACGACAGCAGCGATAAACACGATATGTACAGCAGAGACGTGTTGAGAAAGTTTTGGAGGACACCAAACAGCTTCATACTTTCTTTCGTTGCCTGATGCAACAACGTCAAACAATCGCTCACTCTCAATCTTTGAAGCACCCTTTACAGCAGCGAGCAAGCTGGAATGCAACATAGAACAAGTTTAAAGTATGTAAACAAGCATGCTTTATATTGATATGAAACACACAGCTAATGACAGGTATGCCGTCAAGTTGGTTTCCTTGAATATAGATGGAGGTCTCGCTGCTGCACATAGGCGTTTGTTTCAATGCCAATATCAAGTACCAGCTACAAAAGACGAAGGCGTGCTTTTATGATGCAGTGGCATGAAGAAAACTCATGGAAAAAGTATGATGGGATGTATTACTTTGCATATTTCCTTTTTGTTCAAGACGTTTGGATGAGGACATGTACAAGAATCTGTGACACTTTTAATGGGATCTCGGTCTAAAAGTGTAGCTACTGAAAGGTAAAGAGTATGAAAACGAATGCCAGGGCAGTTTATTTAGTTGTTTCTATTGAAACATAGGCTGAGCATGGATGAAGACTGTTTTTCGCGACCATAGACACCAGAGCACAACGCAAAAGGTAAAGTGCTTCAATATTATGGCTGTTTATGCATTGTACACTATTGTGCATGGCAGGACCAACATGGCTATGTACCATTTCATGAGCAAAGACATCAAGACATGATTCAGAAGAAGTTGAGGATGCAAATGGATAGTGCTGCCATTTACTCGTGCCAGATATAGGCTTAGCATTGCCATGGATCACTTTTTGCTATCAGTGGTATGAGGAGAGAGACATCACAATGGTAAGGTGGATGATATTGAACATTGGAATAGCTCATTCAATGTGTATCTTTGAGAATAGACTAGGTATGGCTATGGATTATTTCCTGGGATCATTGACATCAGCAGCAGCAGCAACATCATTCACGGAGCTCGTGCAAGTTAAAAGGCAATCTTTGGTGGTTGGTAGTGAAGGATTCCATCAATGATCAACGTATTTGCAACAGGATTTCACCAATGCACTGTTTATTGAAAGAATGACATCTATCAGAGCATGTGCAAGTCAAACAAGTGACGCTGTAGATCTTGGTATAGAAGTATTTGATGCACACGGTAAGGATGGCGGTACTTGGGAACAGAAGTCGGTGAAATTAATGCAGGTTGTCCATAGCTAGAGAGACTGGTGCCGATTCCATTCACTGGTGCTTCTTCGTTTCCACTCCTTCGCTTCGAACCACGGCACGATCCCCAACCAAGGCTACAACGGATCCAGTCAAGAATACAGCACCATTGACAAGCAATACGGTATTCACCACGTAAAGGCGTCCATGGTTTTCAAAAGACCAGCTGTCTTTATTCTTCCTCCACAACAACAGCATTCAACAAGGCACAGCGATAGTGGTTATGATCACGGTGTATAGCAACACAATGGGCTTCAACAAACGACAAGAACAGTGCAAGAGTGAGTCAAGGTTACAGTGAATATGTATTATACGACAATCCAGTGCTCAAAGAAAAGCAACTAGCTGCAAGTGGATGCTTTTCGGATGGTACACTTTTACACGGCAGACAAGCTCTTTTCCTCTCTTTTGTATACTGATGAACAAGGTATAGCCCCCAGTTACAAATGATAGCATTAGACATATGACTGACAAGAATGGTACGCTGTAGAAGAATGAGATGATGGTCTATCTATCAATGGGAAGCACTAAAGGACCATGCAGATGGAGAAGGATGATACTGGTTGTCATGGCTCTTGCAAGTCAAGCAGGTACGCTTATGGTTGCAATATTGATAGAATGCAAGTATTGACTTGTCATCTTCAACACAGATCCTCAGGACGCTATTCGACGTGGATGTAGCCATAGGATAGGATAAGGTATGTTTTGTGACAATACTGCTGTGAATGGCATCCAATATACTTCACAATTGCTTAGCCAACACCTTTAATGTTGTAGATAGTTGTATTGTATGCTTCTGCAAGAATACATTGAACAAAGGCAATCTATGGCAAGATGATGTTGTATCTTACATGCAAGCAATGAAGAGACATGTGGTGGAAATTGGCTTGTATGAAGATGGTCAGATATCTAGAAACACACATGAAGCAGCATACAAAAACAGTACATGGGACATCAATTGGAGAGCATCCAGCAGAAAGATATGCAGCAAGTCGAATCACTATTTGTACAACAATCACTGATACAACCTTGTTGACAGCATATCATCCATCACTCTATCTCTCACTCAGACTGCACAATGGTTTGATGTCATAGAGCGTTGCAATGACACTATACACAGTACGATTACTACATTTATAGCTACATTCCTGATTATGGGATTAGCATTGGGTACCATGACGACGATAGATAGGAAGAATACAGTATGCTGATCACTATTCGACAGAGGATTGGCTCGAGCAAGGACTAGGAAACGAGGAAATGAAACATTTCATGGGTAGTAAGTTGACAACAGATGATTTGCAAAGAGTGACACGTTTATTGAATGTAAACTTTCAAGTAGTCTCTTTATCCAAAAGAAGATGCTATTGGTGATGACGGGTGCAAGGAAGGATACATGAAGCAATACGAATGCCAATGCATTTCTTCTTATCTAAATGGTTGGTAAGTACATGTCACGATCCTCTTGAACTATGCATTGATTCTTTCTGGTCATGTATCCTGTCAACAGCCGTGTGCTTTTATCAAGGCGATGGAACCGAAGGAAAGATTTGGCTATAGGAACCTTTATTTCCGCTCTTTATACACGAACACGCCTCGTATTTCTCTTTTGCCTTTACGACGCGAGACAATCTTCAACTGCGATCTTCTTGAACACTTGATGGAGGACAATGGCAACACCTTGGTCAAAGCAACACATAGCTACTCAATATGACACGCTTTAACACAACCCTTTCAGCTTCTCGCTTCAACTTTTCTCATTGTACACCTTGAATGACTTGAACAACCCATTGCACTGAACAGCAGCAACCCCTTATACTTTGAACACTGGGAACGACTCTTTGGTATGACTTGTATGACTTGAAGCAACCACTTGCTAATATTGTCAACTTTTATAGCTTGCCAAAAGTTGTCTTTGATAACCATCTACAGCACTTTTACAGCAACGGCAAGGTGGATAAGCAGAAACATGTATCTGTAAGAATGGGTGACTACAACAGCAACACTACAGCAAGTGTTCCACTGGCAACAAACTACACTTTTCTCAACACATTTTTCTCGTCATCACTGCATATGGCGGATGCTTCTTGTAGCAAAGGATTAGCAAGGTAATGACAAGATCAAGAGATATTGGATACGTCTGCTAAAGTTACCCATCAATTCAGGATACAGAATACACCATTGTCGTCACATCTTTATTTACACACACGACTCATTTGCAATAATGACAGCATGGACACGTTATTTGTTGGAAGGATGCAGCAGTAATGACATGCGATTACAATGCACAGCTACTTGTTATCAATCAGCCTGTTATGGACTATCTATTTTACATTGATCTTGTCGCTACTTACACCGTCTTTGGTGAACAAGGTGTTGGATGGATGAATATAGCAGCACCCTTTTATCTATGCATCTTTACTCATGTCGACACATGCTTCTTTGGAACGAATCTTGGCAAGGTGGATATCATGTTTTTCGAATGAGCGCCGTTTGATGGATCTATCGACCTGAGTATCGTTATGAAACTTGGCAGCAACAACGTCTTGGTCAACTGGATACAAAGAGAACAATCTATTGGATGGATGACTGCAGTAGGACACATTGCCAGGATATCAATGACTCTTGATCGTTACATGATCCATGATACAAGATTGATAAGTAGGAAAAGGTATAAATTGGATTACTATTCGAGTTACAATCAATTGATAAAGTATTACCAGATATGCCGACACGTCTGTACTTGCATGGATCATTCTCTACGACACTATCAGCACAAGGTGGATATGGAGGGAAAAGGATGACTATGGCACGTGTACATCAGATATATCAGATGCACTTGCATGATTGCACATTACTGGATTACTGCAGCAACGGCTTGGTCATTCGGGAGTGGGGAATCAGCTATTGGAAGGATGACTTCAACAGCAACTTGGCCAGGATTGATTAGCGAAGCACTCTATTGTCCACATGCATCTATTACACCATTCAATCATATGGCACCCACAAGCTGACTCTCGGCAAGGTAAACATAAGAGATATAGGATCAATGACTTGTACTGCAATCATTTACTAACGTTGTTTACTTGTTTAGATTATAGCACTTGTTTATTCACATGGAGCATTCTCTATGACCAGCAACGACAAGAAGAACATGGAGGAAAAGGATCAACCTGCCATTGCAATGCACAGCTACTGGAAAAACAGCTTTCTTATTTACATGAATCAATGCTTGTATCGACATACTACTCCAACAGGATATTCTGGATCATCATCACAGTACGGCATGGTATTCACTAGTGTTCACCTACCATTCAAGACATGGCACCATTCAGCAACATATCTTTCACAAGCCAATCGCACTACGACCGAACATCGTCAGCAACGTGTGCTTGTCCCTATTGCTCTCTCGCGCTAGAGGAAATGGCACACGATCTCGTAGTGTGCTATATCGTCACTGGCATCATTGAACAATGTTGGCTATCTCATGCTCAAGACGTCATGCATTGCTGGTGCCTGGATGGAAGGATCTGCTCGTACACACGCTTTGAATGTTATCCACCAAGATATTGTGGTCTGCGTACCAACGTCATCATTTCGAGGTAAGGATAAGAATGAAGCGTGGTATCAAGGATACTAAATTACTTGAATAGAACAATCTGAGACATCTTTTCAGCAAGGATTGGATATTGCCATGGAAGTGGAAGAGACTGGCTTTACATTGCCTGTGATGAAGATTGCGTTGAGAACCATATGGAAAGGCAGCAGAGATCAAGGACCAAGTATGTGTATTGATATAGCATGAATATTGATTACTGATACAATGTGCATAGGCAATGTGAGACGCGTATACAATGGGATGGTTATTATACTGCCGGGATCAAGCACTACCAACCATGTGGAAGATGTCCAAACTGTCGTGAAACGATCACTGCATGCAACAAAGTCCATTGACGATCCAAGAAGACATAGAATGTTTCAAACAGAAGGTACATGATGGATTGATTGTGGTGATTTTGTTAACATCCAATCAGGACTAGGTTATCAAGTGCATGATGCGACGCTTTCCTTGCGAACATGCGTACCAAGACCACATTTGGAACAAGTAGCGCTCTTGCTTGGCCTTGTATTAGTGACATAAGCCATCAACAAGATCCGTGTTCAGCTGGATACCAGTATCAACTTCTTTGACTTGCACGTGTTCCATGAGCATCACTTACGGCTTTCCTTGTCACCATTTGCTTATGGATGGCCAACAAGAAGACAGGGAATAAAATGGATCCAATTGGCTATGTTTACATGGTACGTGGTATAGAAAGCAAGGATACTATTGCAAGCTAATATCCCTACTGTAGTTGAAGATGAGATGCATGATCTTGTTCAGAAGCAATCAGTATCCCAACCAATGCAAGTCCTCTTTACAATGCAATCATTACTACTTTGAAAGCGATTCAGCAAAACATGTTACCTATCATCCCAGCACACCTTGAAAGATATCACACTCGAGCTTGAAAAGAAATGACAATGACGATCACATTCCAGACACTGGCTGCCAACAACAACAACAACATCTTCCTCTTGATCCAATCCACTCGTGTACTTTGACAAGCTATCATCCATGTATACAACTGGTCTAAACCAGAGCATATCCAAGTCAAGCGAACAATGACACTAGAACACATTGCGCCTTTTCCGCGTTTACGATTATGCACTTGGTTGCTCCTTTTCCCAATGGATGGTTTCGTTATCAAGAAGGTTGTCAGAATGTCTATTACTTTTCATGATCCAACCAACAGCTGTCCTTGGTTGAAAGGTCAGAATCAACGAGATAAAATGGCCACTGGCAAACAATCATTGTTAACCTTATATCCGATACTTACTGTAGACATACCGGATCGGTTGATTATGCTGTGCTCTCATCAAGACTATGACTACTGCAACATTTACAGGCAAGTGACAGGGATGGATTACAATGAAAGACAAGGTTTGTTGACTGGGAATGACTATGATTAGCATGTCTAAAAGCCAACAAAGTACGAAGCATGAGACTAGAGATATCATCTGCTGGGATCACTTTTCACTCGAGTAATTGTCAATCTGATCTGATATATTTCAACATGAACACTATGACAACCTTTTTTGGACCGGTTAAAGCTTGGAGTACAATGAATCGACAATACAACCAGTTTATTATGTTTACTACTTGAGAAGCAAGATCAGCACAAGCAACAAGAGCCTTGGGAATCGTTGATGGCAATGGCGCTTCTTTATCTACTTGGATACACTACAACACGGGATGATGAACATCTTGAAGTCTTTGCTTGTAATTGGCCCACTCTTTTCGCTATGGCTACTACTCGAACTCCAGGACAATCACAACAGAGCATCGTTTGGCAAAGAGAGATTTTCAGAGACACCAAGCTTCAAGGGAAGATGCTATTCATCTCCAGCAACATGATCCATGATCACCACGCATTCGTACAACTTAATATCACTTTCCAAATAACGATGCCCTATTGCTAGAACCTGTCAATCAACAAACGCATATCGGTTATCGAAGCAAGTGCCTATATATGCTTATGATGGATCAGTCAACATGACATCGTTACAGAAGCACCATGGTGGATTGGAAGATTGCTATACTCTTGTCATGACGACGACACACTGCTTGCAGCGACATTGTGCCTATGATGATACTGTTGACAAGTATATGAATGCAACAACAACATTGATCATTGGATTTGTTCAAGGTATGTGATATGATGATTACAGCTAGCCAAGGTAGCTCATATTGATCAATAGGAATGATTATCAATGACAACTTTTATTGTGGACTATGAGAACAGGCTTGGATATGATGGAGGCAGTGTTCTGGATGAAAAACATGGACTATGCTGTATGTCTTCAGCAAGAGATGGTGATACATGGATGGTGAACAACATCACTTGAAGCTTAGTGTCGAGTTATCACAGTGTATGATTCAAGGCTTGGGATAACCAAAGAGCAAGTGGAGAATACAAATGGCTGGACTGGTTGCATAGCAGCAAGAGGAGCATGGCAGCAAATGTATTCAAGTCAGAATGACTCTACGTATAGATCTCAAGTTATCAATTAGTAATACATGACCAATTCGAAGATGGCTTTATTATTACAGTAATGATGGGGTGGATTCACTATGGAGAAAGGGATGTGTATCATTGGCAGTGTCAAAAGGGAAAGCAGGGTGGTTGAGATTCATGCAAGTTGTCATACAAGGCTCCACCAGTGTCGCTCGCTTGTCTCGCTATCCACTCTTTTCGCAGCACAATCTCAACCCTTCGTTACAAGTCCAAGGCCAGCACTTGAACAGCAACAGAAACACAATACTTACGACATACACGACTGGAAACAACTGGCTGTTTATTCTTTTCTGACGACTGGGTCAATGAACAAAGCATGGTGACCAAGATTCTTGACAAGGTGAATGGCAACTCCAAGCTACAGCTACAAGACACACTGACCGAGGAATAGCCATAGGGAGATACAAGCAACAGGTGCTTCACATCAAAAGAGCACTCAAATGATGTGTCATGATTATGCTTGTCAACTTGGATAAATATATACACTTACTACTGGTGAACAAGGTACAATATCTTCTCGCCTGGATCAATACAAGCAAACGATTGACAAGGATGACATACAGCAGAAGGATGAAAGGATTAACGATATGGATCATTCATTGGCGCAAGAATACAGACAATCCTGGCTATGCATGGTCAATGTCACACACATTGGATTTGTGGATGGATTCATCAAGTGCACTTATGTTGCTGTGGTTAATTGACATGTCGTCAACAGGAAGAATGCATCATGATACATGGATGATCGTTTATTTCACCAAAAGATGTTTTACAACCATGCAATACTCGAGTGAAGGAATCCAACGATTATTTACGACAGCGTATACCTTGATCCACAGTACTGTCAGAGCATGAATCACCTGTCAAAGGTGCTATGTATCCCAAAACAACTCATCGGTGACAACATATCATGGGCGTGGAAAGTGATTGAAATGGTAAGGCAGCAATTGAAAGGAAAAGCCAAGCTAATCCTTTTATCAGCTGTAGCTCACTGAACAATAGCTCCATTACATTTACTATCCCCTGTTAGCTAGCATACTACAACATGTTTCTCAAATCATATAAAAAAGATCATCATCAGAGAGAGTTATAGTCAGACAATTGGAAGAAGACTGTCATTGGAATACATGAGTAAGAGATCATGAAGGAGACAATCAGAGTGGAATTGATATTCGTCTTGGGTATGTAATAATAAGAATTCATCATCATAAAAGGAAAGGGACCATCATTGTGACAGGGGAGGAGATCATTATGAGGAAGGATAGAGCAGGCGGCATTCTAGATATTCAAAGTAGTGATCAACATTGCGTGTGGAAGACAAATGTCTATGCTGCAGCAATCAAGAGAAAGAGCATTCATGAGAGATTGTTATCATTGTTGATGATGTAAAGAGATGATCGGTGTATGTCGGTATGATTGCTCCATTATGATACTATTGACAATTCAACAATGGGATTCGACATGCTCTTCTGCTAGAGGATCAACAAGACTGAGAAAAGTATCATCCTTGACACTATTTGCATACCTTCCTTTTACTGTCATTGGGCATTCTTTATTCACCTTGTAAGATTTGAAAATTCACATCAATACAATGGTATTAGGCATGCTCCAAGACTAAAGAAATTCAAGCTTACTCTGCTAATTCGACGTGATGATAAGGTATAGGTATAGGTATTGGCTTTGCACCATGGAGATGCAACGTTTGATTGGTCTCCTTGCTTTACAAACTTCTGCACTATGCCAATACAATTAAATCTATGCATTGGTGGTGTCGCATGGATATTGTCAGCTATCATGTCTCGTCGCGCTGATCATGGTTATACATATCGGCTTCCAGTCAAAGCAAAGGTAAAAGGACATCAGCAATACGTTATACAAGAACAACAGGGTTTCTGATCACGTCCTTGGCTATACTTGGGTTGTTTATTTGAACATGGCATGTGCAGCGATTCATATCTCAAATATGCAGGGCGTTCTCTGCAGCAACAGTAACAGGACATAGATCTAATGGATCGCTTTTTTGGACATGTGGATGTTTGGCAGCAAACACCATTGCATCATATGATATTCCCCACCTGAGAAGCCGTGTTGAAGTCTGACAGATATATATTTAGCCCAGATCACTCTTTGTACATACATATTCAACTGACGCTTAATTCATAAAACGAAACACTTATCATTTTGGGCACAGCTAATTGTATGAGCGATTCAATGCAGTATTGGTTATTGACACTTATATTAGTGGGAAAGCTACAAACATACCGTATCTCTCTATCTTAGTCATGAAAAGCAACAATCAACGTACAACATTAGATCTTTCTGCAGCAAGCAATCACTCTTTGTGGTATCAACTGATATTCGACATGGCTGTGATTTCCAAGTGTCTTTTCAATGCTTTCTTGGAAACGTCTACCGCCAACTTGTGCTTCGTATAGATGAATCATAACAGCAGGCACTTTGTTATGGTACCAATATCATCTTTTATGTGCCTGTGCAAATGTGTTTAGACATACTCCCATTAAGACATGGTTCGTTTGGAATGCATAATGTGTATCATTAACGCCAACCAGAGAGATCGCTTAAGAGTAGCAGCTATTGATATATGTAGTTGTTGCTATAGGTAGAACGTGATGGTTTCTTGCTTCATTATAGGGTGCTATTGGCAGTAATGCGATAGCGTTTAAAGGTTCCACACATGCAAGATCCCATTTATAATGCAATGTTCTTTTGGATGAGTTGGTATCTTAATTTATCAATGAAGAGGATGATGCTTGAATAAAGCTATAGATGGTGTTGTAATACTAATGCTAATATGGGTACAAGTGTTGCTACTTGACGATGACCAAGCGAAAGATATCATTGGTACAACGAGTACTGCTGGTACAAGTGTTGTTGATGAAGCACAGATATAAATAACAGCAACCAAGGTGAAAAATGCTATCAGTTCTTCATGGTTGAAAGTATGAGCGCTGATAATAAAGAAAAGAGTGCTGATGGAAGTACAAGTGTCGTTGCTGATAAGTCAAGTGTTCGTTACGCTTGTTGCTGGAAAACGGTACAAGTGTTGCTTGTCTGTAACCAAAGAAAGACTATAAAGACATCATTTTATGTCCATTTTCAATAGTCATCCATCAATACACGACTCAAACGTATTTACCTGATACCAATGATGATGTATTGCTGTAGTCATGGATGCCACTTGCTCCAAAACGATATCCACAGTCATGTTCATCCTATCTACACTAACCAAAGATAAGTAAACCACTTTGGAATCCACTGGTATCTAATTCACCTTGTCCAGTCTGCTTCTGAAGTCCAATGATCCCCATTGATAATGATTCACGGCATGCTCATCGTCTATAGAAGTTAAACATGAATAAACTACCCCAGCATTCAATCCTCTCCATTTTACCTTTGTCCTACCATATCGTCATCACAGTAATTCAAACAAATGGTTCCATGTCTGCATTTCATGTCTACAGTGAATATCATCATCCTGGTTCCCATGCACTGTCTACATACCATAGACTGAGCTTGATGCCACCATCAAATGTATATATGCTCGATCCAGTTGCATCCTTCGTACCAGTTGCGCAGGTGGATCCAAATGCCGCATCATCAAGACTTGTCGCTGATAAAGCAATAACATGTTAGCTATTCAAACAGAAGGAAGCTTGATGGCATATGCTACCTTAGTCGTACGCGGCTCATTCACTTGTCTGCTGCATTTCACTCTGCTGCGATCGTCGTTTCTGACGCGGATCGGTGGGAATGTGTACCAAGATTGTCATTCGCTCAAAGCTTCAAACACCTTTCTCGTGTATGGTTCGTTATACGCGGCGCTGTTGTTCATTCATGGCATGGAGTCGACATTCGTGTGCTGAGTGAGATCGGTAACTTGAAGAAGAAGGTAAAAGAAGGAAGCAGTTACCTGAAATGATCCCAAGGCACGCATGAAATTAATGCAGAGAGCAAAATCCCCATGTCAGACAAGGAATCAATGACGTTTACTGTATTCATGTCTCCTCATTTCCACCCATGGCACAGTTGAAATATAGGATGATCAAGTATACACTACATGCACATCCCACTGCTTTGATCTTCCTTTGTAAACATGACGAATGACTATCGGCATAGGATTGAAGGATAAGCAGCAGAATAGATAGGAGTAGGATCATCAAGTGTTACATAACGATAAGCACTACAGGACAATGTTGATCGTAAAGGAGGATGCTGTCATAGTGGATACTTAAGGTATATGTTTTGTGACAGCAGTGCTGTGGATGTTATCTGATTCAATCCACTTGTACTAATTCAATACGCTCTAGTGCTCTAGATAGCTATAACATATTCCATTTCCTCGAATGCATTAAACAATACCGCCTTTGACCAAGATATACTACACTGAAGAGAAATGTGAAAGAGACTGGACTTTAATAAAGATGATGATGCAAGCAAGGCTCTGATGATGATGGATTGAACAATGTCACAATACACGCGAGAGACAACATGACAACAAATACATGATATGCAGTAGGGAGTACAAACGTGCTCCTCATTCCACTTGATGATGGCCATTCATTTCCATGATTATGACCTGTCTTAAAAACTAATATTCTGTCTCCCTTATACCATTCTTATTATAAACCATTTCAAGCCTAGTGAACTTTGGGCTGATCACTACTTGGGAGCTGGTTGTCGTTTAATAAACGAGATATGCACAATTACAGTATGATCAAGACTACACAATGCAGTAACACTGGAAGGACAATCCTTGTTTCTTGGCAAAGTAGACAGTTGCACTTGCCAGTCGCTCCTGGCAAAGTAGAAAAACATAGTGTACATGTCGCATGGATCATAACTGTGATAAGTCTTTGCAAAGGTTGATATTTGTGGCAATTGATGGTAAGATTGACGGCTGTGATGCATTGAAATTTGTCTTTGAGCAAGATTCAATACACGGGAAGATGTTCTGATCGACTACTTGGAAAGATCAAAAGATGGAGTCAACATTCCTCCTCTTATCAAATTGCGTCAATTGATGCTTCCACTTCATTTCTAATAATGAGCTGACATCCAGCAGTGATAACAAAGTCTTAGGCTACTTTAGAGCTGATTATTGTTTAAGATACGTATGCATCATCAATGTCAATATTTGTCTACATTCGCATCATCATCCAATACACATGTCGTAGAATGCATCAAGCTTCGTTCATACACATCCCATGTTTCCACTTCATGATGACATATTTGCATGTAAGCGATGAATAGCCTAGCTTCTTATTGCAAGCATCAGACATATATGGTTGTGTGACTGGATGGATGATTTATTGGAAGAATAAAGCTGGTACAAGCATACAAATGACACTATTGCTAAGGATACCGGCGATACAGCACTCGATGGGACATTGCCTTCTTGTTCAACCATGCATCTTGCTGTCATGTATACACTTTTGCACCCACTAACATGATATGGTCATGTAAGGTGAATGTCATACCCATCCAGTTATTTATGCTTACCATGACGATCCTGATGCTGTTGTCTGTAACGTTTAACATTGGGGAAGATGGATGATATTGGCAGCTGTAGCACTGTAACACTGGATGCGCTGTTGTTCTGTAAGCTGGATTGATGGATCTCTTGTGCGTCCTGCCAAAAAGAACCATATGTTCGCATCTGATACATGATTTGATACATACTCATAAATGCCGGAAGCTGCTGCTGGAGTAAAAGTCATTGGTACCTGGAAATACACTTGGTCCAACGCACATGATTTAAACTAACCTGGGTATGACAGTAATGCTGAATAAACGATTCTTCATATGGCAAGTAGTCAAAACAATGAATCCAGGATTGAACTGGGATGTCACCATATCTCTTGAAACAATGCTTGTCTCTTGTATATTCGTGAAGACAAGGTAAGCAGTATGTGCTTGTTTGGCCTTGCAGATCCATTGTCGTGGTGCTATACTTGTTCAAGTTGCTGAGTAAGCAGTAGCTGATTGAATACATTGGGTGTTGGCTAGAAAATCATGTCTGGTCCTTCAGGCTGCACTGTCAATCTTTTCACCCATCCATGTTGCTGCTGCTATAGTATCATGCCAAGTCATACACAGGTTGTAAAAGAACTAGTTGTTACCACATTTGAACCAAGTCAGCACAATTTATTGCATTGACACCATAGATACAGCCAACTTACATGTTATGCTTTCTTTTTCCAATTAGGATGTGTCTCCAGTCAGTTTGGTGCTCCACCGTGGTTGATCCTTGTCAAAGTTATTTCCAGTGCCATCCTTTTTCGAATTATCAATAAACACGCTTACAAATCCATACAACGTCCTTGCTCTTACCTTTGTCAAGCTTGTTACGGTGCATATATACAGAATGAACCACTTATATAGAGTCAACGTGAGCCGCTGTTGTTCCGGACAAGGTAGGATGTCGATCAAAGATATCTGCTGTAAAGGAAGCTGGCATTCAATTTCAATATATTGTATCTTTCATGTACCAGTTGTTATCCTTTACTAGATAAAGCTTGTGAATGCTCGTGTTGATCCTTCTTTGTCCCTTCTGGTTGATTCAAAAAGAACAGTACTTGTTGATCACTGGGTAGATGATGTTGCTATTCTGATCCATAACGCTTTTTGGGGACATCCACCAAATCAATCCTTGTCAAAGATAACTGTCAGCACACTTTGTATACACGTCGACATCATGTCCTTGTCCTTACGATAATGAGCCTGTAGAGGCAGGTATAAAATGCACACTCATACATGACTTGGTACATGCTGTAAGCCTGTGATCTGATGTTGCATTTTTGTTGGTCCACAGGTCCATGCTTGTGCTGTGACGAATATGCACCAAAATGATCCTTCAATGACAGCTGCTATTACCATCGTTACACATCCACGCCCTTGCTCTCGATCATGTCTTTCTGAATCTTGAATGACTTGAATGAGCTGCCCATGCATGGCTTGGAATGTGTACTGACAACTCGTGGAATGATGCTCCTTTTGTTGACATGCGTATTTATAATACTGCTATGGTCAATATCTATTGATACCATTCTTTAGTACATTGCTTGGCCTATACGTTTTCTCTTTGTTCTTACATGTGGAGCTTGCAGCGATGGATATAGGTTATGGAAGTACTGATAGAACATGCAATGATGCTGGATGTTTGCAAAGTTGTAGATTCATAATGCTGCTGTGCGTAATAGCCACTCATATTCTCTCTTTCCAAAGATGTCGTTTAATATATTCAGATGCTGTATGCCGCTTTATGCTTGATTTCCACATATCTGACCATCATCATAAGCCGTATTCCATCCACGTGTCTCTCCAGCGCTTGTATGTAAATAAACATGATCATGTCATCAATGGTCTTTGGTATATTTGTGCAGGAACATACAATACAACTATCTACAGCATTAAAGTTGTTGGATTAGCAATTACAAAATGATTCGGATACCATTCACAGCACTGTGATTATAAAACCTACCTTATCCTATCCTATGATTGCATCCACGTCGTAAAATCTCTTGGTCGTCTTTGTGCTATAGACAAAAGTCAATGTCCCATTCCATCAACATTGTAGTCTTATAAAGTACCTGTTTTGAGCTGCAATAGCCATGACAAGCAGTATCATCTTCTCCGTCCGCATGGTCCATCAGTGATTGTCATTGGTAGATAGACCATCATCCCATTCTTCTATAGTGTACCTTTATCATCAGTTATATGTCTAATGCCACCATTTGTAACTGGGGACTATACCTTGTTCGTCAGTATACAAAAGAGAGGAAAAGAACTTGTCTGGCGTGTAAAAGTGTACTATCCAAAAAGCATCCATCTGCAGCTAGTTGCTTTGCTTGAGTGCTAGTTTATCGTATAACGCGTATCGACCGTAACCTTGACTCACTCTTGCACTGTTGTTGTTGTTTGTTGAAGCTCATTGTGTTGCCATACACCATGTTCATAACCACTATCGCTGTGCCTTGTTGAATGCTGTTGTCGTGGAGGAAGAATAAACACAGCTGGTTGTTTGAAGCCTTGGGTGCCTCTACGTGGTGAATGTCGTGTCACTCGTCAATTGTGCTGCCTTCTCAACTCGAGTAGTCTTAAGCTTTTGTTGTGCATGATGCCACGGTTTCGAGTGAAGAAGTGGAATGAGAAACACCAGCCAGGGTAGTTGGTACCAGTCTATCTAGTTGCATTAATTTCAGTTCCCAATACCGCCATCCTTGCCTCGTAGATCACCTGCTCTTTTTCATAATCCACAGAGACACTTGTTTGACTTGTACATGCTCTAATAACCGCCACTCATTCAATAGCCAGTGTATTGGTGTAATCCTATTGCAAAGACCTTGTTCATTGATCCAGTCCTTCACTGCTAGCCTCCAAGAACTACGTTTGAACTGCATGGTGCTGTGTAAATACTGTTGCTGCTGCTACTGATGTCAATCCCCACAAAAATTTGATCCATGTCCATATTCTGTCTACATGCACTAACTTTGATGAATGAACTGAATAAATACCCAATCTTATCGCATTTTACCTTATGTCACCCATGTCCTGATTCCAATGATGGCAAGATATAATCCATAGTCATATCCAGTCTATTCTCAAAGGTACACATTGAATAAGCTGCTCCAAGGTTCAATATCATCATCCAACTTACCATAGTGATCTCTCTCCTTATACCAACGACAGCAAAAAGTGAACCATGGCAACAGTAAGCCTATATGTTGCAGAGAGAACTTGCAGCACCATCCATTTACAATCTCAACTTGTTGTGAATCCTGTCCTGATGACTTAGCTCATATAGATACATAGCCATGTTGGTCCTGTCATGCTCAATAGTGTACAATGACTAAACGATTTCAGTGCCAATGTGCACCCAAGATACCTTGTTCGCCTGCTTCTTGGCATCCAATGATCAAAAGGACTAACCCACAGCTATCTTCAGCCTATATCTCGGGATGGATAATGAATAAACAACCATAATATCCAATCTTAAAGCGCTTTACCTTTTGCATTGTGCTCTAGTGTGTACGGTCGCAAAAAACAGTCTTCATCCATGCTCAGCCTATGTTTCAACAGAAACAACTAAATAAACTGCCCTGGCATACGTTTTCATAATCTTTACCTTCCAGTAGCTATGCCTTTAGACCGAGATCCCACTAAAAGTGTCACAGAGTCTTGTACATCTCCTTATCCAACGCCTTGAACTAAAAGGAAATGTCCAAAGTTAATGCATGCTAGTCTTCATACCACTGCATCATAGAAGCATACCTTCGTCTTTTGTAGCTTGTACTTGACACCAGCGAAGAAACAGACGCTTATGCACACCATCGATACGTTTATCAACATCCAAGGAAACCAACTTGACAAGACATCCTTCATTACTTGTATATTTCATATCAATATAAAGCATGCTTGTTTACATCCTTTGAACGTGTTCTACGCAACGTTCCACTCGACCGTAAAGGTCGTTTCAAAGATTGAGAGTGTGCGATTGTTTGACGTTGCTGCATCAGGCAACGAAAGAGAGAATAAAACTGCTGTGTCCTCCAAAGCTTTCAACGCGTCTTTGCTGTACATATCGTGTTTGTCGCTGCTGCCTTATGCTCAGGTGTTCTTCATTTGCAGCATGGAGACAAGTTTGTGTCGTGTGGGAGATTCAAAAGTGGGTGAAAGAAAAAGAAACCTTGGGTCCACGAGCTGCATAAAGCTTTGCCCAGCTGAGTATAAAGCACACCCCTCTGCTTTTCCTCTGTGTACAAATACACTCGATAGCCCCACGAGAGCCACACACATGCCAGAGCTATGCCGTTTGGCATAAACGTGCATTAGATGTGTCGCCATACACTGTTCAAAAATGACGAGGTGTTTATAATAAGGAACGCCCAAGGTGCAACTAGGTGCTATTTTACTATGTTCATCATAAAATACAGAAAAAATAGCATCGAATTGCATGGAGCTGCAAGGTAATAGCATGAAAAGTATATGATATGTGATGGCAGTGCCTTGCTAGTCTGTATATGATACTGGAACTCAATGATTGGTAATGCTAACCTGTATATTATAGTTGCAAGGCACTGATTGGCAATGCTGAGCTGTATATTATAGCTGCAAGGCACTGATTGGCAACGCTAGTCTCTATAATAATAGCTGCTTTCCCCTATATTAGCTTCAGCACTAAAAGAAAGCATGTAGACATCATATATCGCTACTAATAACACACTATGCCACTCTTCATGTGGTGAATAGTCATCATCTTCTTCATCGTAATATTATTTGAACTACTTTCTCCTGTATTGATTTCTTGCTTGTACACAGGAGGACTTCTGGAAATTGCAGTTGTGCCACTACTTGATTCGGATTCCCAACGAACACGATCCTTTTCCTTGATATGTAAAAGCCTGTCTTGAGCAAGAGACCATTCATATCTGCTCACATCGTGATTTAGCAGATATTGGTGATATAAATTTGATCCATCAGCGCCTGTGTACATGCTTGAAAAGCCTGGAACAATGTGTATTGGGCGTACAATCGAGTCAAGAGGAACAAATTTGCAGTCATCATCCAACTTCAGTGTTTGTAATTCACTAGCATGGCGAAGAGATGTTGGTGTAAATGTTTTTACTATGCAAAGCTGGATTATCTTGTCTGACCGATAGAGCTTGATCTCCAAGAATGACAAAGCTTGTCCAATGGCATTATCCTTCATCGCGACATAATCATACCGCTCATTGCTAAAGGAAGATTCATGTGCTCGTACCACACTTTTGCAACAGTCACCATCCTCATCTCCCTCCTCAATGGTTAGTTGTTGATAGACATCAATCTAGTATAATCGTTAACTGCTTGTAAGCCATGCATAACTTCACATACCTTCTCACTATCATACGTTCTCGAATTTTCATCTCTTTCAATTACTTGCTGACTAAATTGTTCTTCAAGCAATAAGAGCGTCAAGATCACAGCCGTATGATTTTGTCTTTCCGATTTTCGACATGCTGACAGGTTTTGGATACAACTTTGAAGATAGCGTGTAAAGAAGATCATTTGACCATATCTTCTTTGGTATGAGCTGCTCTTCATCTTGATATGTATCATCCAACAGATCGCGATAGTAGACATAATCACTCATCTAGCAGACATCAAGTAAGGTCAAAGATAGTAGACATAATGCTCGTCCATCATACCTGCTTTGTAGCTTCACAACGGACATGATTCAAATGCTTTGCAGGTTGTTTGGAATCATGTTGATGCTGCCTCTCGGAATGTGTAGTGCTATAATTTGACGTGATACCAAATTGTCTGACGATCTCGGCATATTTTAAGAGAATGGTTTTTTGGAAAGCGCATTCGATTCTGACAACATTTAAAAGTTCCATGAGCTCTTCGGCAAAGCTTGAAAGTAATAGAAGAGAGCCTACATCAGAAAACTTGTTCCATGATTGCAGTATGCTTCTAGTATTTCTTCAATGATCGCTCCATCTCGTACAATGTACTTTCAGAATGCTCTTTGGCGGTAGCTTGTCGAAAGAAGTCAATAAAGTGTCGAAAAGTGAGCCACATCTGAAGAGGCACCAAATCATGGATTACACACAGGAGAATCTATCTACAGTGCTTAGTTCTTGAGAAAACCAACTTGCAATTTGTTGTTCCAATGCATTCATACCCCCATATGGTCACATAGCTCCTTATATGTCGGATTCTTTAGATGGCTGAGTAGGTATCCGCGATTGAACCGCTTCAAATTCTCATATGGTGGCATCAACTTTGCTCTTCGGAAATGATTATCAGTAGCCAATCCTTATACACTATGACCAAGTTGAAATACCTTGCATTGATCAATTGCTTATTGGTCTCGCCAGATTTTGTTCCACTAAATGATGATTCCAAACACTGAAGTAGATGCTTGTAGACCCCACCAAGCTGATGAAGGTCATCTACAGTGAGTGATGCATATATATTGAAGAGAGGTACCTTCCAAAAAGCGTTCTATGTATTTGTCAAGTCAACAAACACACATTCTAAATCATATCCTTAGCACATTACCTTGATAGCATGGAATGAATGCTTCCTCTCTTCTTTTTTCCTTGAGATAGATGTCATACTCGTTACTTTCGTATATAGCTGCTTCATCCTCATCTCAGTGCGCAAAGGAAGATCTTTTTGATAAAGATGGAATTCACTTGTCGGAATTACACATCGTGGACATGAGCACCTTGTTGTTCCACTTTTAATACACGTAAGCATCCTCCTATTTCGCTATTAGCAAATGACATATAAAACAGTATACAAACACTACTTACTGCTCTGGTAAATCAGCAATGTATGTCGCAAGAGCTGGAACACATCTGTAAACGTTTCCATCGGGTCCCTTCATGCAGTATGATTTGATTCTTCATATAATAGGATGTTTATATTAGGGAAGTTGCAAGTAAAAGCATGCATGATTCTTACATGTCAGTGTCATCCGATTGAAAAGGCTCTAATATGAGCGATATACAATATTGAATGATGCTGTATTTGGCTTTGACAAACCAGGCAGGAGCTGATCCTTTATAAATGCATGGAAGGTATGCTAGCACACGACTAGGTCTGTCTTTGCTCTTTTCACGGATCTCTGCAGGTACATTCCCTATAATTGACAATAAAAGTTGGATGACTGGTACCAAAAGCGAAGTGTAAAATGTAGTACCACTTACCCAGCTTGATATAAATCGGCCAAGCTTTCTCGCGCATGTTTCCAGTAATAAGTGTTTGATCTGATGCAAGCATAATACACAAAATCACATATCCAGGGAGCTGTTTCTGAGATAGATAGATATAGTTGGTTGGTTGACATAGAGAACTAGTCTCTTCATGCATAGCTACCTGTAGGTTCTCCCACCATCTACCAGAATCAAGCCCCTTATAAACACGCTCTCCATTTCTTGTATGTATTGTTTGCTTGAGTATCATCTTGTCCTTAAACGCAGGATGAGAGAAAAGATGTCCACATACATCCCGAATGTTTCGGTATACAAGTGTCAAAGGGCCAATTGCTTCATTGAATTCATGGATACAATCTTTTGGAAAACCAGGTACTTGATGAAGATCAATATCAATGTGTGTAAAAGGCTATAACTCAATATTAGTGGCGATAAAGGTAGAATCACTTATCATTCCAGTATTGAGCAAGGATCAGCATCCTGGTGTAGTCTTGTCTTAACTTTCTTCAGTGTGTCAGTTGATAGTGCATTGCTAGCGCTTGATCCTTTTCCTTCATCAAATGCACTCTGAACAAGTTCCGCGACCCTGCAACAAACACGTGAAGAATCAGCAATGGGAAAAAAGATGGTGAGAAACGCACCTTGCATACTCAGCGCCCGAAAGATTCAAATCAAAAGCTACAGCAGCTGCTTTTTGTTCCAAACAGGATAACGTGCCTCTTGATGGATGTGTATGGTGTTTGGATAGTCGCTGACGCTTGCATGGTACATCGGCACTTGTAGCTATGTCGGTGTTTCGCTTACGTGAGACTACTGCATGAATTTTGATGACTTTAGTATGGTATCTCATACGCTGTGTTCGGTTTCGTTACCTTTTTTCTGCTCATTATCCATGGAAGAAGAAGAGTATCCTCAACACGGCTCATGTTTGAGAAAGATAAGACGAAAAAACAGGTATGGACCCGAGTCAGAAAATTTAGTGTCAAAATACTGGGGAACATCCCTTTGCTCTTTAATCTCTTTTACTTTCCAAACACGCTCACACACACAGAATGATGGGTAAGCAACACAATCAGCAGTTAATCAGGGATATTGGAATGAATTTTTGCTGATTCATTGTGTCAAAGTAGCTTCGAAGATCGCAAAGCATAAAAATCAAGACAAACACTCACGTGGGGACCGTGTCAAACGTCCAGCTCTTGCAAATCGCAACAACCAACGCAGTGACACAGACGATACTGAGAACGTGAATCCGTTATCAACACTACCATCATCCCAAAGAGCGCTATCGGAAGCACAAAGCATGCCATCAGAAGCTGAAGACTCGGATGAAAGCAGCAGTGATACAAGCGAAGAAAGAGAGAGATTTTTATATGAGGAATTTGGATATGCTACATGCGTCAAGACCTTAGTGACATAACTATTTTCATTAGCGCTTGTCATAGCAACCAAGCTAATGATCCATCACCAGTTCCAGTCAAAGACGTCGATGACAGAGACAGTATTTTTGCATCAAAAAGAACACCAGAGACATTGACAAGCTAAAGAAGGGTGTACGTGATTTCATATACCATGAAGATGCTTTTCCAACAAATCGCGAATGTGACACAAAGTGTGAAGAACTATGCAGGCAACTAGCAGATTGGGATAAGGATGATAGCAGACGTATGAAGGTCTCCAAAGCAACCAAAAAAATGGTAAGTATGGTGCAAGAAACAAAGAACCTGCTTCTAATGACGACATTAGTTCATGGATACTGTCACCAGCACACGATCATCTTTGTCAACAAGTATGGGCCGAGCGCTATTGGAATATGAGTTTGTTCGGCAGAATTTGCCTACAAAGTGTAAGGAGCGTTCCAAACAGCAATACAGATATCTCGTTGATGGTGCTAGGTAATGGCACAGAAACTGAAGAGTACATAAGTCTGTATTTTGGCCTTGAGAGAGATTTAGATTTGCAAGGGAGGGATTTCTATCAAGCGGTGCATTATTACAAAGCGAAGCACTAGGTGAGCTTACACACAAAGTTCTCTGCAATACAAAGGCTGGTGCGTCTAGGCTGCAGTCAACATACGACAAGATACCGATGAATATGATCGCTTTGGTTTATTGCTTGGTATACCCATTTGGTGTTTGTTTCAACCAGTTTGCATTACTAAGATGGAGATATTAGACACTGTATCGTTTGGTTTGCGCATATGAGTTCAAGGTGCCGGACCCTGGGATGAAGGATCATTTTAGAAGACGAGACAGTTATTGGGCATGGTTGTACAAGCGTACAATGCAAGAAAAAGGGAATGGGGATGAAAATCTTGGATTGTCAAGCCATCCAGGACGTACAAACATCTATTGTCGAGAAGTTATCCGGTAGAAGCGGCAGTGGAGTACCTGATCCAAAGTTACTATATGATCCTATTTTACAAGATGGACAATATGTGTCATCAGATGAAAATGAACAGTAAACGTATATGATGAGTGGGACAAGATGTAGAGTTGTGGATCACGCTATTCAAGCGTACATACATTATGCTAATACAGTAGACTTCCAAATGATCATATGGTATATGTCATATAGTAGTCTAGCATTGCCAATCAGTGCCTTGCAGCTATAATATATAGGTTAGCAGCGAATAGGAGCTCAATGGCAACGTTGCGAATTCCTCGCAATCCGCTGCAAGGCATCTCAGTGCTATTTTTCCTTTATTTCAAGCAGGGGATTTACTACGCGCGCACCAAAATTCTATCTCGCGCGCACCAAAAAAGATAGGCATGGTAGTCATGAATCTTAGCCATCCAATTAGAATAGACACAGCTGTCATCTATCCTCCATAACATGCATCCTTCACCAGTCATGGCGATCAACCAGGCCTTTCAGTTATACTTCCATAATGAATGATATGACAATAGCATAGTCCATCATATGTCTTTCCTATATGTCACTATAGTTCCAAAGTTGCTTTATAAATGAACTACTCTTTTGACCTTGCTTTACTTGACGTACCATATATCAAAGATGTAGTTACCAGCATCACTTGAACCATCTAGATACTATAGCAAATCAATATCATAGGCATTGTGCTTACACACACATCAAAAAGTGCGAGAAGTAAATTGGTGCGCGCGTAGTGAAGGATGCACGTGATATAATGTCAAGGGGAATAGATGACAGCTGTTTTTATTCTAATTGGATGGCTAAGATTCATGACTACCATGCCTATCTTTTTTGGTGCGCGCGTAGTAAATCCCTTCAAGCAGTGCTTGATTGTGCAATAACGAGTGACAATCAAGTGCTCTTATTGGTATTGCAAGTATCGTTGGTATATGCAAATAGGAGATTCTTATCATTTAGTAAAGACGTGAAGCATCCATAATAGAAAAAGAGTTAAAGACGATGTAATGTGCAGGAACAGGTTTGGTAAACAAAGGATAAAAGACTGCTGCAAGCGTGAAAATGACTCGATTTGGGAACAAGATGCTATGACGACTATTTGTTCACGTGTAGTAATCTCTACTATACAGTGTGGCAGTGTCTAATTTCATGTGTTCTGGTGTGCAATGTGTACAGGCAGTGTAAATAGGCAGTGTTGTCCCAATGGCAGATTCAACTGGGACGGCGAGTAATGGGATCACTCGTTGGCTCCGCTCGACCTGTCGAATTTATCTTGGGGACCCAGCAGCGATTTCGAGCCAAGCTCAACACACGACTCCATGGCAAGTACCAAGTACTCTGGGAGGTGTAAACAGGCAAGTTGGAGTAAGAAAAAGGTTGTGACAGTTTGCAATGGTTCACTTGGCTCTTTCCTTTTGGCATTCCAAGGTGCATTTGGCTTGTTGCTTTACGTTTTGGGATCTCAAGGTATGTTCGCTCTTGGTTCTGCCATACAACTCTATATTCGCATTCGCTCCATTGGCGTCTAGTACCAGCACTACTACTTTAGACTGGACCATGGGCTGTACAAGGCTGGCTATGGAAAGTGCGTGTTATTGGCCTTCCACCTTTGTCTCGTATTGTTCGTGATAAGCCTCGCCCCAGTATTGTTGTGGAATCCCTTCATGGTAACGGCATCTCATGCACTTGTAGATCTTGTGTATGGTATCCTTACTGTGGCACGGATAAAACAACATCGAAGGGGAAACGTAGGTATCGGTTCAATTTCGTTTCAAATGGTGGGCTCATAAGGACGATCAATATGTACATTTACCTTGGACAAGACTTTGGCATTCATTCTCAGGATCAAGATGACCAAAATAGCTAGAAGGATTGTTTATCATCACCCACTAGTAGTACTAGCTTAGATTGTAGCTTGGATGGTATAAAAAGTGCTTCCGTTATCGGTCCTGTATGATAGTCTATTATCCATCATATCCCAATAAACATGACATACAACAACAATATCATGCTATTTTGATCCAATGTTATGCTCGAATAACATCATGTACTTTCGATCCAATGTATTATGCACAAGGATGATCCTCCTACTTTTACTCTGGCAGGTCCGTGCACTAATTTTTTATGCAGCTCAGAAAAACGCGAGAACCCCTTGTTACACCAGACACGGCTGTATGTGTCAGAAGCAATCAAATGTGTTATGCGCGTATAAATCAGCACATTCAGCTCAAGATTGTTGGATCAAATATGACATGGGTAATAGGGCAGAAACGAGAGTGATCCTGGAAACAAGCTTATGTGGAAAAATATTGGGATCTTGTCAATGTTGTTGGGTCAAAAGTGGTGTGATCGTGCTGTCTCTTATTGTTAAACTAGTACTAGATAGCGCTTTTAGTGAGTCAAACTTTCACACAAGGTTCTTTTGGATGCATTGGTCATTGTCATTCTTACACAAAGATACCATATGCCTGATTGCGTAATCAAGAGCGACAATCAAATGCTCTTATTTGGTACTCGCGTGATGGGAAGTATGATTTTGTATGTCCAAAGTCAAGCTTTTTGATCATTTGGTAAGGGCTTGAAGCATCCATAAAAGAAAAAGATTAAAAAAGATGTAATGTGCCGGACCAGGATTGATTAACCAAGGATGAAAGATCACTGAAAGCACAAAATGACACGTTTTGAAACAAGATGTAATGACGAGTCGACAGATATATTTATTCTCGTGTAGAATATCTAACTATTACGATGATAATGGGGTGGTGTCTAATTTGTTGTATTCTGGTGTGCAGTGTGTATAGTGTATACAGTGTGTCCCGATGGCAGAGGCAACGGGACGGGGAATCAGTCGATGGAGTGGCTCCGAGATTTTTATCTTGGGGACCCAGAATCAATTTCGGGAGGCAGCTGCGATTTCGAGAGACGGCTGCTTCTCTTCTTCAAGCTCATACTCACTCAGACCTACACGACTCCCATTCACGCCATGCATTCAAGGTATGTGTTATAAGGAAGCTCTTAACAGCCTGTATTGATACAGTTTGGTACAGTCATAGGCAACAGTGTCCAAGCGTGCTGGGTGGTTGTAGCCAAGGTGAATGGTAACGCTCTTCTGTTTCGCTGTTTATGCCGCTTCAAGTCTGGTGCCTGCAGGTACAGTCAAAGAGCTCATTGTTGCAGAAGAACGTGTTGCATTAACCGTTTAAAGCTACTGTAGACTTCAAGAACAAACGCAACAAGACTTTGGCTTCTCCCTTTGGCTGTTTCTTTTGGTCTTGGTTTTGGCTTTGACTACTACACTATGGCTTTCTGCTTGCGACACAAACAAGATCTCTTTACGTTGTACACGTTACCATGGTGCTGTTATATATGAAGAAGGCAAGTAGAATGACGAAAGCTCTTTATTTTGTATGTGTATACTAATACAAGGTGATCAGGTTTCTTTCCACACAAACAAGTTTCTCTTTACGTTGTTCACGTTACCATGGTGCTGTTATATATGAAGAAGGCAAGTGGAATGACAAAAGCTCTTTATTTTGTATGTGTACGCTAATATAAAGTGATCAGGTTTCTTTGGTCAGGCAGTATGCAACTTTGGGCATCTTCATCTTCATCTTCTTGGGTTCGACTCCCAGCCTGTATCAAGTTCAGGCCACTTGGTAGTTCTGCACAAGCCTTGAGCCAATATCGGTGAAAGCCTTGAACCAGGTTCGGAACACTACCATAACAGGTCCTACCGTGCTATTGAAGCCGATGAAGATGGTCTTTTGGAAGAGCATGGCCACCGGGAGGTAAAAGGGGATTTGCAACAGTTTGTAGTCTGCCTGGCTGTGAATGTGTGGACCATCAAGTGCAAAACCACATGCTCTTTCCGTGATAGGCTCGTTCTTTTCCCTTTGGGAGGATTGGGGACATTCTTTCTTTCTTTTTCATAAGGTATGACTGAATGAATGAGAACACTTATGAGCCTGGACACTACGTAAGTGTGTTCTTCCTGGCTATCATGGATCGAAACTGCTGCCTTGCGTGATTCGTGCAGAGCTTTCTCAAGAAACAAGGGATCGCCCGGCGTTGCTCGTATGATGGTGTTCAGCTATGTGAATCAATTCCTGCAGATTTGCTTTCTTCCACCGAGATGGATTGCCAAGGATTTTGCTGGACATCATCCTCCAATTCAAGATTCACTAATGTGCCTTTTCTTCTTTTATTGTGTAGGGATGACCATGACAACGACTATCACGATGACGATGACGATGACTATTATGATCACCAAGACAATAACAACGACGACAATCATCATGACAACGGTGAAGAATTACCTATTACACCAATACTTGCATTTAGATAGCTTTATTATCACTTTACAATAAGATCATGTTGTGCTTCATTTACAATCTATTACATACATCCACACAATGCTTAAGCCAGCTGGTGCTCAACTGTAAGAGTATATTTGGGAAAATAGTGGAAACAAGAAGTAGAATGAGAAAAAAAGCGTATTTGTTGCTTTTGAAAAAGAAAAAGGATAAGAGAAAAGAGATGAAGATGGATGATGCCTTTATGTCGGAACAAAATTACATCCTTGCCACTTTAGACAAAGGAAGTATTATGTTCAGCTGGTGTTTCTCGACATTCAAGCGCATTACCATACAAAACAACAGGTCCTGCAGTCAAGGTTTCCTTATCAACTTTCATTCTCTTTACTTGTGGAGTCAATATGCACTATGAGCTCGGGTACTACAAACGAAGAGTGACTACAAGATAAGTCATGTGTGTAGTAGTTGAAGGAAAAGGAAAAGGATGATCATATGTTTATTTTCTAGTGCGAGCTTTCTTGCATGGATATTGGGTTGTAATCTAGCATTTGGTTGAAGGATATGAACTTGTTCCGATCATGCTTGAAGATCATCGAGTTTGCCAATAATATCAAGGAGCTTTTCATTATCAAATGATCCCTGTTCAAGTGTGCGTTTCAATCTGTTGATTTTGACTTCATGGTGTCACGAAAATTTTCCATGGGAGTACTGTCATTGGTAGGGGATGAGGATGGATCTTGTGGTGTGGATGATGGAAGATCACTGTTTGAATCAAGGGATCGCGATGACGAAGCAGAAGGAGAGGAAGGATTGAGATTGGTGGTAACATTTTGTGGTCGATGATCGCCATGAACAACGTAAGCTGGATCCCAACGTGCGAGGAGGAACATATGTTTGAATGGCAGGTACTTGTGCTTATATGCTGGGCATGAGCACGACATCACAGTCTTGGTATCAGAGTGTGGATCAAATTGGACGCTTACCTATAAAAGGAGCATTAATATGGGAATGGATAACATTTGCGTTGATGATATATTACCTTGCCGTCAAGTTGAAAACTCTTGATAAAGAATGCATTTGTATTCTCTGGGCATGGTTCAATCATACAGCCAAGTTCCATATCTGCCATTTCACCAGCCAAGTCGTTAGCTTGTTTCTTCTTCTGTAGTATATGACGCTGATGGTTTGCCAATGCGCCATTACGTGCTGCACGTTGTTTGATAATGGACACCATATCAAGTTCGACTTCTTCAACAAGGATATAGATTAGGAAGTCTATATGTCTTGGATACTTGCGCTGCAAATAGACTGTCTTCAATTGACTGTGCCATGATTCCACGTAGTTGTTCATCAACATGTTTGTATATACTTCTGGATGATAGCACCTAGCCCATCTTGGATATTGATCCTCACCCATCCATTGATTTTCAAAGTAGTCCACAAATGTTGACTGGTGTACAGACCATGTTTCCTTGAAATCTTTCCATTTCTTGAAGAACTCCTCACGATTTTGCTCCCACATCAATGCTTTGATCTCCTCGCGTATCTTTTGCATTCAAGGTACTTGCGTTCCATCTTGTTCTTTGCTCTTCCCCACTCCACTGCTTTATCCACAAGCTGGTTCATCCAGGCACATTGCACATGCCATGTACAGTACTGCATACGACGTTCATCACCCCAAACAGCACAAATCGCCTTTACTTCACTAAGATCAACCAATCGTTATAATCTTGGGTGCTGCATTGATATCTGCCATAGCTTGGAGCCACTTTGTCACAGGATTAGCAGATCGATCATTGGTAAACAAGTATGCAACTGGGGTGCCCACGATCAGCTAGCTCGTGTCGCACAATGATTGTATATAGCAATGCATTGGCATCAAGTCCTATAAGGTGTGTAGCATCCATTGACCAGTTCTCATTCTTGATTAATTCATCCTTTTGCCATGTTGAACAAACGCCAAAAGCATAACGAGAACTATCGCCATTCGCAATACGCCATAAAGTATACTGACGAGATTCCAGATCATCCAACCAACGAGTAACTGACACAGTATCATCCTTGACCTTTTGTGTGCGTTCCTTATGCCATGTGCGGTATATATGAGCAATTGCTTCAGTACGCACTTGTGCATCAACATGTTGGATTGGCAGAGTCAACATATCCTTGTTGAACTTCATTTTGTCGCCAAATGATACCATGGCCATTGTTCAACATATCCAAGATACTATCACGCACATTTCTCGTCGTCATAATATGCTCTACATCTTCAGCATCACCAGGAGTGTGTGTGTGTCATGATCGTTAGTCTTCTGCACATATGCAATATCTGGTGTCTCTTGGTACAATCGAACAACAAGGCGTGCTTTGCAACCATTCTTCTTTGATGGACGTACAATGTTGCTACGATCAATGGTTTCATCATCTGGTTTGTAGGGACGCGCTTGTTTTCCATGTAATCGATGGCATTCATAATAATGGCTTTCTTGAACACGGAATTCAAGCCTACGTTAATTCTCTACTGTTGACTGGTCGTCAGGATCGATTTCACCAGCTAATGCAGCAGCATTAGATTATGCATTTCATGTATCTGTTATTGGTTACTTGCCTGATTTCTTGCTCTTATAATTCCACACTTCACCATTGCAACCATAAAATCTGTAAATCGAGTCTTTGATATTATGGGCTTCGATTTCAGTCCACCCCTTGTCCCTGGGTGACTCTCGAAGCTTGTTTGCCTTTGTTGTGTCAACTTGTTGCTCAAGTTCCTCATTCCTCGCATTGCTGTTAAGGTCATCATTAACTGACAAGGATTCAGAACTGGGAATCGTTAACGAGATCGACGACGTCAGGGTACATTGTAAAAAGCGAAGAGTAAACAATCGGAATGCAGAAGTCTTCACGACGTTGATCATGAATTCATCCCTATTCCAGCCAAAGTTCGCATTACGTATCTTCGATCTCAACATATCCAACAAAGATAAGAAAAGAAGCGAGAAGACCGTAAGTACTTTAGATACTTCTCTTACTTTTCCTAACATAGAGCTTATAGGAAACCGTTGGGGAAACAGCTAGTACTGAGGAGTCTATTGATGTTGCTAAACGAGATGGAACCATGTGCAAGTTCAATAACACCCAAGGAAGTTTCGACGCGGATATTACACCATCTTGGAAACGGGTATCGTTTGATAGAGTCACCAATTGCGATGAACGAGGACGCCAACATTTACACTGCAATTCCGCACGTGGCGCGGCACCCGTCAGCGAGCTTGTCGGGCTATTATGCCTGACCCCTTGCCTACTTTATCCACTACATGATCATCAGCAGCTTCCATCCCTTATATCGGTCATATCAGCAACAACATACGAAAGGACGCAGTTGCAAATATCTTCAATCCTCGTGGTGATGGCAACTGTGGATTCAGAGCAATTGCTTTTGAAATACATGGATCAGAAGACATGTACAAAGTCGTGAAACGCATAATGCATCAACATTTCAACCGAAATCTTGAAGGGATGTATTCAAAGTACCGTGTCAATCTCGATCACATCAACAATATCCTAAATCCGGAATCATCTGAATGGTTCTGCTATCCAGAATGTTGTCGAATTGCAGCTAAATGTATACAAGATGCCAGTAGCATTCTTTAGCGATAGAATCAATGCTATCTTTTTTCCACTCGTACTCACGCCACACCAATGCATTCGAACCAGTCTGTCATTTTGCAGCTGCACGATAGCAGTCAGCACTTGTACCTTATTCAATTGAAACATGGATCCCAAATTCCCTGGCCACAGACTGATCCATTTCGTGATGGTGATACACCTTTCCATCGTCAAGATGATCCTTGGTTCCCGCTTTATACACATTCTTTCCTTGAAGCACGTAAAGTCGTAAACGAACGCCGGTTACGTCAAGTCAATGGCAAAGAAGAAGAAGTGTTCGAATATATCTATCTTGAATAGCCTTGAATATTATAGGTCAGTATGGTACTCATTGCAAATATTGCCATATATAAGCTAATCTTATTGGTATGTCCTACCATTTGCTTCGCAGTATCACTGACACTATCCTTTGTAAGCTTTAAATTCAATGACATCACAATATACAATCAATACAATCATTATCATATATATAACACTAGCTTTATCACCATATTATAGCAGATGCATTAATAAGAACAATGGATAATGGGAGATGAGATCGTTTATGTAAAAGAATAGAAGCACGTGCCTTAAAAACCACTATAACAGTAGAACTGTGCGAGCCGGACAAGTGGTGGGAGGGGTGAGTGACTAGGGGGGTGTAAGAGGGGGGGTGTGCAAATAGGCGCGCCCGATCACTGCGCACCTCTTTTCCCGCTATTCGAACACAAACACGCGTTATCTTTTTCTTGTTGCCTTTACGACACAGGACAATCTACAACTGCAAATCCTCTTTGACGCTTAATGGAGTGACAATGGCACCAGCTTGCTTAAGCGACACACGGCTACTCAACATTCCAACACTACTCTTTCACCGCTCTTATTTCGCTGCGACTCTTTGAGTGACCCTATGTTATGAACTACAGCAACACCTTATTGAATAGCAGCACGAACCACTTGAGAACATTGTGAACCAGGAGCAAGCTGCTACAAGAGATGATGACTGGAGCAGCAAGGTGCGATACACTAGCTCCAAAGTATCCTTTTCTCGACACGCTTTTTTTATGGATCACTGCATATGGTGGATGCTTCTTTGTAGCAATGGATTGGCAGTTCCTGATGTTGTCAACTTTTACCGGATATAGCATACGCCATTGTCAGATGGCCAACAGCGACAAGATGGCTGTTACGTGATCAATTACGCTTTCCTCGCGCATTGTTTCCTATGGATCGTCCGCATGGTGGATATCAAAAAACTGAGTGAATGGCATTAGCTGGGTCGAGCAACCACTGTATCGATGTATCAACGGCGAATGCAAGTACTGCCGGCGACAACTCATCTTTGACACTGGCATAAAGAACACCAATCAATGCGTGCCAAGCTTAGATCATTGCAATGCATTCTTGCCAGCAGTGGATCCAGCACAAACAATGCAGCTAATATGTACCGCATGTAACACGTAAGGATTGATGTTAACGTTCTATTATTGTTGCCTGACCATGTTTCTCAAGTGCCAAAATCCGATATGCCAGAGTCTGAGTTTCTTTCCTTCATACGCATGTCAAACAAGCTCCTGTCGATCATGAATTCATCCCTATTCCAGCCAAAGGTGTCTTTGAACGCGTTACATATCATCGATCTCAACATATCCAACAAAGATAAAAAAGAAGCGAGAAGACGTAAGTACTTTAGATACTTCTCTTACTTTTCCTAACATAGAGCTTATAGGAAACCGTTGGGGAAACAGCTGGCACTGAGGAGTTTATTGATGTTGCTCAACGAAATGCAACCATGTGCAAGTTCAATAACACCCAAGGAAGTTTCGACGCGGATATTACACCATCTTGGAAACGGCTATCGTTTGACACAATCACCAATTGCGATGAACGAGGACGCCAACATTTACACACTACAAGGACAGTTTGCAACTGGTATTGTATATCTGCAATTCCGCACGTGGCGCGGCACCTGTCAGCGAGCTTGTTCTTTGGCTGGAGGCATTGAAAAAGAGCCCAGTGGTGGCGACAACTTCATTACTTAAACCCCAACATATACAAGACCAACATGACAAGGATACCACATCTGCAGATGGTATTGACACTTCACCAACACCAGGAAGCGATATATCCAATGAACCATAGTATTAGCCGTATCAAAAACATCATCACTATACCAAAGTTGTATATAGCGTAGCTTCAAGATAACACAAACGTAAAATAAATCATTGCTTACTTATGGATGCCAGATTGTCTTGATAATGTTCTTCATTGGTTCCTTCGTAGCTCATATTATAATGAGATCTTTAGGCAATATCCTGTTCCAATGATCAAGCAGCAAGTCTTATCCACATGCACGTCTCAGAATGTGTTGTCGTACCATCCTTTCAATGACATACATGTCAAAAATGAAGAGCTGATATGGTGTATCCTGGATGATGCAAGGGACACGTTACTACAACTACATTTACGACAATGCTCGACAACAATGACCGAACCCCGAGTGGTACGAGGACATACGAACGCCATTAGATAGGCAATCCATCCCAAAAAAGTGCTTTCAATGAATCTTTTATTGTATACAACAATGACATGCTTACATGATAATACATGGTTGATGCTGGATCACGTGGTTACATTTAGGATTGGAAGACAAAGGTTGACTGAATGAAGGGGAAATGAAACGCCTCGGAAGGCATGCATGTACGATGAAGTTCTGTACTACATAATTATGAGATACTGCAACTAAATTCGGAAGACTGGAGTCTTCTTCCGAAGTTCGACATGCCTGCATCTTTGTCAACGTATTGACATACCCATGCAACTTTTTCTGCTTATCAGCACTTTCTCATTACGAAATGCCTGTTCGTACCAGACTGTATTCTCGATGTGGGACTGTATACGAATAACACAGCGTTTACCCATAGATTGTAATGTTTGTTTACTGCTCAGCGGGATCATCGCCTTGCATGCAGCATAAAGCATAAAATGTCATGAATGCAAGTGCCACGCACCATTCACTTCATTTCTTAGTCCATTTTCATGACGTATGACACTGACGAGTACAACGAGCATATCAAAGTGTGCAAGAACATGAGATACCTATAAATTGATATTGACAGCAGTGTTCTTTAGATTACCAGTACATTTCGGGATGAATTTCGCAATTCCTGTAAAGAGTTCTTCGAGAAAGGGCTCAGTGCACTACTAGCCGATCCATACTTTTTAATACTTTATGTGCCAGAAAACGGAGCCAAGATGAAAGTTATACGACCAGCTAGTGATCCAGAACATCGAAAGCCAGTGACGAAAAGGATCAATGAAGCAAAAGGCGTTCCGTCCTTTTATTACGCAATGTCGCATCTGTGGGGTGTATCAAAAGACAACAGACATCTGTGGAACGAGATTGGCGAATACGTGGATGATGAAAAAGGGAGACCAATGGAGCCTGTATCCATGCGACCTGAAAAGCGTGATAAACTCTTGACAATGCTTAGAGATCATCCTGACAGCTATTGGTGGATCGATGTCTTGTGTGCACGTACTGATACGCCACTTGACATTATGTGAGATATCTATGCTTGTTGCCTTGAATGTATTGCTATGATTGATTGTGATCCTACTTTGATACCAGAAATCAACATAATCCAGGCACAAGGGAATATGTATGAATTTTGTCGCAAGATACAATGGGAGTGTCCAACATACGAGCAGGTTTCAGAAAAGAAAGGACCCCAGCTTTTGTTCCTTTTGCGCAAATTCATGCAAAGTCATTGGTGGCAAAGAGTGTGGACCTGGCAGGAGATAGTTCTACCTTTTGGAGATGTGCGTTTTATGGCAGAGACAGGTACTTACCAACCTGAAGGTAACACTATCACTATGAGGGAGATAGTTGGATACATGCCATTGGCAAATCATGTATCTCGTTATCGGGCAAAAGGTAGGTTGCTTTCGCACTTGAATTACACTCCTTACATACTGCTAACTGGTAGACAAGCATTTAAAGAAAATTTGGCTTTGAAAGCAGTAGCCGGCAATGTCTTTGCAGACATTTTTCACATATTCGATGCTAGAAGATTCTCCTCAGATCGTATGGGGAAAGCTAGCTTTGATTTATACGGCTTATTTCTGTCATTGCGTAATTCTCCCAGACAATGCATGGATCCAGTGGATTATGTCTATGGCGTGTTGGGTATATTACAAATCAAAATCCCAAGAATGAAGGACCCAAATCAAGTCTGGCAGCGTTTCTTGCATGAAATTGAAAATGACGTGGATTTTCGTGGGCGTCAACCTGTGTTCCTTGATCGTGAACAGGGATTCGATTTACGGAAAGTTGATACCATCGGTGAAGTATATCAAGAGGTGCTTCGTATATATTATTCTGCAGATAAATGACTGTGAAGATGCTTTCTTGACTCAAGAATGATTTTTAAAAGACTGTGATCATGTATTATTGAAGGGAAGATGCAGAATGCAAGCGGAGAAAGTGACAGTGATTTCATTCATCTCGGCAATTGAGCTTTCAACTGATTCCTCGTTATCAGTCATTGACACTGCACATTGTACCGATTCTCCTGCCACAATCCAGCAATCAACAAAGAAGGGGCCGACGACTGTGTTCTTGATGCATTCCTTGACAAGCTTGTTGACGACTACAATGCCATTTCAGGAAGGGTTTTCCTGTCGTTATACTGCATCGCGTTGACAACGACATGAAGCAACTTTGTTATCTTCCAGCAACCATGGCATGCTTTGACCCGTATCAACACACTTTGTACAACATGTGAGCAGAGATTCTGTTTTTAGGTATCCACCCTAGATTAATAGGTACAAGGATGACACATTACTACGATGACAATCTTCTCATATGTTTATCATCCAGCACGATGTCTCAAGCTTTGGATGCTTATTCAATGTGTTTGGTATGCAGCTACCATGTGAATGGGATAAATACGTTATGAAGCAAGTGATACTGATTGACATGTTGTTTGTAGTGAAGCATCATTACACTATATGCAAGTTGGATGACGCTACCTTATCAGCAGGTGCTGGAATACACAGGACGACTTTGATATCCCATCACACACGTACTTGGTACGACATCCAATGGCAAATGGAAAAGTTGTTTCGTCAATCATATCAGCATATCATCAAAGCATTCGACATTTTAGAATCTTTTGTACACTGAGAATCAAGGAGAGTCAGGATGATCGATTTCGACGAATGAGCCAGTTACAACGATTTGGATGTGATTATGGAACCAGAACGACATTTATGATGACTGATTGTCAATGCAGAAGAACAAGATGAAGAGTTGATGATGATCACCTGCTTGGATGAAGGAAAGCAGCAATGATCTGCAAAATCAACAACAACAGCAACAACGACGTATTCTTTCATCAGGCATCACCTGAAGATATGGTTATTCCTCGTTTTGGCCAACATCTACCACCATTTCAATCTATCCTTCAGCTGATTCACCATGCACATCAAGTCATACATCTCTAGTTGCAATATCGCTTTAGGCAACTGCGCAATGAACATGCCTATTGCTAGGAAACTTTACAGCGACAGGATCTGGACGTTGGATGTTTGCAAGATGAGCATCATATATTTGGTTTACCACCATCATCTGCCGACTGGGTACAGCACATTACAACTGAATCGAGATGGAATGTATGATGTCAGGGCAGCATTTGCGCTCATTACAGCACGATGGGATTCAAGTATAATATGATCAAGTACAGCAATAGCGGAGGATTCACTACAGTATTTGATACATGATGGGATCTCGGCTGCATTCGACTGATGAAAATCTGGTGACGATACCAATCTTGGATTATGCAAAGGAGATGCTGCTACAACGCTGATGAGCATCAACAATGTTCCATCATCGATTTAAAAGTACAAAGGCATCAATTAGACATAGACAACCCATCACGAATACTTATTACCTCTTTATTTAATGAGCCTTTTTGAGAAAACCAACATGAAAATTTTGTATATGATGAAATGGAGGACAATGAGAGAAAATGAGGAACATGGTATCGCAATATGAAGCATATTTGGGAGATAGATAGGAAGAACAGCAAGGCTGGGATGGGTTCATTGATATAACCAATATGCTTATAGGAGCACATTTTTCTTTTCCCAATCTACCTTACTATGCCATCTTGACTCATTTTTCAGCTGATGCTCAAAGTAGTTGAAAGATGATGTTCCTTGTAGTGATCAGAAAGATGTTAGCAAAGTGAAAATTACGGTACTGTAACCCTTATTGTCTCTCTTGAATCATTGTAATGGGGGCTTGTGTGGTGAAGATGACTCATGTGCATTGATAGGAAATATTGATCCAGGTATCTAACTGTGCGGAGCTAGCAGAAAGGGCACGATGATTCCGATGTGCGAAACGATGATTGGTTATCGCGTACACTGGCTGCATGAATGTAAATGTTGTCAGCTGTACCTTGTTTCCAAAAGCAGAATCCACTGTCTAAGAAGGAGTGGAACTAGTAGTTATTCAGCAATTAAGTAAATAAAAAAGTGCCAGTGAACAATATGATTTAGTGATATGATGGTATAAGGTGAGTCTTTAATTACGTCTTAAAGCTAAGCATATGCATAAAAATGCGTGATTCAAGATCTATCTATTGATTCAACACTATCTACCATTCTTTTAGTTATACTGTCAAAAGACGTGTCGTTGGGTAGCTGCTGCTCACTCGACATTTCTGATTGGGACGCAGTCATTCATCCATCCAGCGTGCTCGAATAATGCATTTTGGTCACGTGCTCCCACTTGGAATGCTCTTATGCATCCACCTACTAGATCCACGGTTTGTTCTTGATAGGCTGCTCTTCCAAAAATAGGTCCTATATCAGTAATGTCGTTGTCCGTTTCACATCCCTTTAAATAAATCAATGCGTGACTCGATCATTTTACCACTGTGATTGCTCGTTGCTACATGCTACTTCATAGAAGTGCAGTGATACGACGTTACCTGTAAGTGAAAAGAGATCTGAAGACTGTTATTCTTATGACATACTACTGGTTGCTTGTTGACTCATATCACTCCCAGTGCAGCTATATGCAATATCTCTCCAGTTGGCTTGTGTGTCAGGTAGAAAAGCAAACTGCATATCGATACTGGTTGATATTGGCGCGGGGACCAAGCAAGTACTACTGTATCGAGTGCTGCAGACAAGCAAGATCGTCAAGGTTACAATGGCTGGTGGTGAGACCCGCTTATGGTTGACTGTTCAAGGCGTAAAAGTTGTAGCATTCATCGCTAATACTGACTTCTTTCACTTGTTCCAGCGAGTAGCTTAGTGTAATAAAGAAAGTGCGCATGCTGTTTCAATTGTGCAGTGGTGGTCAATGTGAGCGTGGTTGCAAGAAACAAGCGTCTGTGTCTTTGAATTGGAACCTGCTTTTGGAATTTCGCCTGCATTGTAGCCATCCAAGCCCGACTTAATCCCACCACACTACAATATCATATCACATAGCCTTGACATTTATGTAAAATAGTCATTAAAAGAAAGCAACTATTCTTTTTTCTTCATGTTGTTGTTGGTGAAGTTTGCTGTATATCACCTGATGATTGTGCAGCATGTAGATCATGGTCATCAGTGTTTGGCGCACTAGAAGCCGCTATATCCCCACCATGGGAGCGAGATGGTGCATCATCAGCATATGTTTATACTTTCTATCAATGCATCATCCCAAACAAATACTTTATCATTTTCGTGCTCACAGGATTTCCCCACGCCCACCGTCTACAAATAAAAGGGATGTTGTCACGCTTTGTCATCTTCCATACTTCTCTTTTCCTTCATTATCTCTTGATTGATTGTCATGCTATTTGGGTCTTGTAATAAGGTACATCTAATCAGCTTTTAAGAGCGAGTGATTCACAACATACTCATCTCTTTTGATGTAGCTTCCTCTCGTGATCATCTACCAAGGTGGATTTGACTCCCATCGTCTTTATTGGAAATGATGTTGGTCTAGCCTACATGGTGGTGATATAACGGCTTCCAGACGTGAGCAACGACGAGAAGCGATTCAAGGACACGATGACTTTTGTGGATGCATATAAACTAACCCTAGAAAAGATGGAAAGACGACAATGAGCTGGATTGACTGCACGCAGAACTCAGAAAAGAAGCTAATGTAATACATTACAAGAATTCGGAAGTGTTACGAATACAGTATAGTAAATATAAGAAATCCACCGTAAAATACCCATTCCTTGTCCCCGCCAATCATATGTCCATTGATATCACTTGTTATAAGGGCTAAACCTGGTTCATCGCCGTGAAGGAGTGAAAAGAGCATATCTGCCGTGAAAAGTGTACCACCCAAACAGCATACAGTTGAAGCTTTGTTGCTTGTTTGAGCACTCGTTTTTTTTATTATTTATCCTCGTCCTACCCAATGGGCAAATGGCACACAATCCGACGTGTATATGCTACCGACGACAATGCGTCTCCACCCATTCTAGTCCAAGTGCAAAACACCGTGGACGACAACTTTCTTCATCGATTAGTGCTTTATTGTGAAGAAGTAAACAAGCAATATGGTTCAGTCCCAGTGGTACTCATTTTGGCCATCAAGAAGACTAAGCCGTAAAACAACCAAGGACAAGCAACACGCTTTCGAACACGTTGTTACACATGAAAACAAGACTGTCGATGACCTTTTGGGTATTGTGAAGACACAGAATCAAAGTACAAAGATGTCATCCAAGCTCTTGAAAATTTACCAAGTTCCAATATCAAGAAGCGTATCATGGATTCTATGAATGATGGGTTGGATACTATAAGATCGTACAAGCGTATATATATGTCCAGCAGATCTCCATCAGTTTCACCGATCCTGGCTCAAGGCTTGTGCAGAACTACCAAGTAGCCGACTTGATACAGGCTAGGAGTCGAACCCAAGAAGATGATGATGCCCAGACTTGCATACTGCCTGACCAAAGCAACCTGGTCACTTTATATTAGTGTACACATACAAAATAAAGTGCTTTTGTCATTTTACTTGCCTTCTTCATATATAACAGCACCATGGTGACGTGTACCACGTTATGCTGTACTACACACTCGCTGCCAAAACTTTCCATTAGTTACTAGCCATATTGAAACCTAAACGTGGGTGGAAACAGTGACATCTCTTTAATGGTTGCTGGTAGTATTTACTTACAACTACAATGTAGACTAGACTTTGCGAGCTCTTTTTTGGCACCATCCTGTTTCAAACACCGAGTGCAATTACACTCGGAGTGCCAAATATGTACTGCACAACTATTCCACCCCACCACCACTGCTCATGGACGTTGACGATGTAAAGGGACCTTGTTTGTATGGAAGCAGAAGCCATAGTGTAATAGTCAAAGTCCAAAGCCAAAACGAAAAGAAACAGCCAAAGCGAGAAGCCAAAGTCTTGTTGCGTTTGTTCTTGAAGTCTAAAAAACAGTGTCTAAACGGCTAATGCAACACGTTCTGCTGCAGCAAGGAGCTCCTTGAATTTACCTGTAGGCACCAAACTTGAAGCGGCATAACAACGAAACAGAAGAGCGGCGATTCACCTTGGCTACAACCACCCAGTACATTTGCCTATCAACGTATCCAATTGTTTGAATACAGGCTGCTAAGAGCTTCCTTATAACACATACCTTTGACGCTTACTGAACCACGTGCTGCCATAGATAACAATTGTGAGGATAATACGCTGTGCACGTGTTGGATATTGCTGCGATATAGCTGCTGGTTTCTACTGTCGCATTCACCAAAGACATTCTTGTGTAGACTGGCTCAAGACTATACTTTCCAATAGGCTGGCTGCAAAGATGCGTGTAGTTTGACGTAAAAGCTGGCATTGACTTTAGGAGCAAAGCTGTGACCAAGAAACGTGCAGTCGATGAGTAATCTTCTCCAAAACGCCATTGCAGCTCAACGAGAAAGGCAATGCAGCTTCCCGAGTATCTTTGGACATGGAATTGTAGTCGTAGTCGTTGGGTATTGACGTAGTGCGGAGACAAAGTCAACTGGACCCCCTTTGCAAAATCAACAGTCTGAGTGATAATATACAAAGATAGTGCTTTGTTTTCTGCTACAACACTAGCATTCTATGGCTATTCTAATTGTCTCATCATTTGTTTTTTGAAAAGTGAGAATATAGTCAAAAGAGTGAGACGAACTACCACAAGATAGTCATCCTTTCACTCGATCGACTTTTTACTGCAAGCCAGTTGATAATCGACTTGTGTTTTCCAGAAAGCAATCAAAGTCCTGGAATATTGGTTACACGGCGGTGGCAAGTTTAGGGGGGAATAAGGGATGGGGAGTCAGCTTATCAAGACCAGCTCAATAACCTGCGTCAAGATGGCAAGCTTGGTTTACCCCGAACCAGAGTTTACTCTTGGTAGTCATTTTCTTTGGCCGCCCCGTAGGGACCATGTAGCAATAAAGAAAAGAAGAGAAAAGATCTGGGGAAAGGGCCTTCTTTGATACCTTTTCAATTCTAATTCAGCTCCCGACTTTTGGGGACAGCTTGTAGCTACAAGTAAAAGTGTGCTCTTTTATGTGTGTAAAGGATACTTTTTGGTAAGAAAAGAAGAAATGTAGTGTTGGATATGAATGGTAAGGCATAACAATGAAGCGGAGACAAATGCAACCTGCTGTATAAAGTATAATCAAGTGCACGGATCACTCTGTTGGCGGACAATTGTAGCTTATCATGCAACACTTTCTCAGGTCATGTCTCAATTCATGCATCATCCCCAATCAAATACTCTATCATCGTGTTCACAGAGATTCCCCACGCCCACCATTCACATATAAAAGGATGTTGTCACGCTTTGTCATCTTCCACATATCTCTTCCCTTCATCCAATCTCTTTGTTGATTGCTTGCACACGTTCTAAAGCACAAGTCATTGTGAGTAACTGATACTCTTCGTAACCAGTTCTGAAAGTATACAAGAAAACAACGACCGTCGCAGATATCAATGCATTTCTCCCTTATCCAATTGTACCCTAACTCTCTTGTATCATCATGCCAATCATGTTAAATACATATTAATCTGCATCTCTATACAGCCTCTTAAATAAACATCATGGTTGCAAATATGTAAAAGCTCGATAGTAGGGTCATAAATTTCATTGGTTACGGATCTGCTCCTGATTATCAGATATATATACAGCAAGCATCACCGGAGGATCGTGGTATTCCTCGTTTCCGTCAGCACTTCTGCCAACAGAATCGCTCGAGATGATCAAGTATTCTTTAGCCCAAATGGTACGCCTGTCTTCAGTGCCAGCATGACATATAACACATACACGGGACTCCACATCCGTAAGCTTCCATCTATGAAACTTCGGTCTGGTGCCAAACTCTGGTGCCAACACTATCTATCGGTAGGCGCCACCAAGTAGCTGTAAAGCATCCATCCAGAACAGTCGCTTGCAGGGACAGTCCACAAACATGTGAAAAAGATCCTCATCTACAGCCTGCATATCGTACATTCGCGAAAAAGGTATCTATCGGGTATCAAAGTAACCATTACAGAGCACACGACAAATATGGTAGGCTTTTTCTTAGTATTTCAGATTTCTGCATACCATTCTCAAGATCCTTGTCATCAGCATTGTGGATCATTCATATTGATCTGCACACGCAGTTGTTTTCAATCGCAGCTGTGACGGGGAAAAGGAGCTGCTTGGAATTGGAACCGCTGAGACAGAGAGAGGAGCATCTTCGTTTTTCTTCCCGCCATGTTGTGGCTACAGTGGTCTAACGGTACGTATTATCACTTTTACGTTGGTGAGGATTGCAGGGCCTTACATTGCAGGAGATGAAAGCGTTTTTTTGGTAGCTCCATACGGGTTGTTTACGTGGTTGCAGTCTTTTGACTTGTGGTTATTGTAACTGCTCATCCGTACCGCATGTTATGTTCCCATAGCATAAACGTTTGAGCTATAGTTACTCTGGACACGCAGCAGGTCGTAGTATGTCGTTTGTCCTAAGCGTGTTCCAATTTTCCTGCTGCATGTTAGGCGTTGGCGGTTGCTGATTCAGCATAAATCTTGTGGTCGCAAACATCTCATGTTAACAAGTTGCTTTTCTCGCTGTTGTAAGCTCTTCCGTGTGTCGCTCTAAAAAAAGGTCTTTCGTCTTTGTTTACATTACATAAACAAAGTTTGACAGAACCTTATTTTGCATATCACTACCTGCTCATCGCACCCGATCTCGACATCTCGACTTCCAGCGATCTCGTCGAAATCTCGAATTTTCTCGACCTCGATCTCGACTTTTTCGAAAACTCATTGTCAAGAACGAATTCACCAATGTCCACTACTGACGCCATTCCATGGAGTCAGGTCGTGGCCAAAGGTGCTGGAATGAAGGTCATTACGCCTACCAGACTACCTCGCGATGTCAACATGTCTACGGACATTCTCTATGAGGACCCTGATTTTACTCGACAACAGCTATCCCGCAAGGCTGCAGCAATTGTGCGTCAGGCACTGACTCCAGATTCTGTCCTCTTTTCTCTCCCCGCTTTAGCTTTCGACAGACGTAGTAAGGCATACTCCCTCATTGAGTCCCAAATCGGCCCAGTGCATGGTTTTCGACCTTTAAGTGTGTATGATATGCGTTCACGCCGGGATCTGCTGATTGAAGCTAAGTTTGTTGACCCAGCCCATACAACGAAAGCTATTGAAGAAGGCATTACAGTGGATGAGATTGTGTATAAGGCTTCTCAATCAGTTGCAGGATCAGAGAACCCTTTGCTTCGGGTACAACTCAACCTGCTGCACATTGATACGGACCAATCGCTCAAGGATGGTCTTTTGGCATCACTTAGATACTATGGCCAGGTCTATCAGATCCGCCGGGTTCTCTGTGATGGCTATTTTGAAGGTCAACTGACGGTTACTATTGATCCAAGTGTGGGATATAAAGACTCGAAAGGGGTATCTCATGACGCTCAGCCATTACAACGCATGCTATACTTGGAGACTTGGGATACTTTTGCTCCGGCTACATTCAAGGGCGCAGCCCCAGTTTGTTACTACTGTCGTCAGGCAGGTCACATTCGGAACAACTGCCCAGCTCTTGCCAAACATGTATGTTTTGGATGTGGAGTCGCGGGCCACACGAGAAACTTCTGTAAGGCCAAAGTGACAGATACTCAAGCCATTGAACTCTATGAGACAGCAGCGGCCAAAACCAGTGAGAAAGGAAACACGCACACAAATGCGGATTTGGAACAGACTACCATCTCTGAAGAGGGTACAGAGGAAGATGTTGGTGAGATCTCCAGCGCAGCACCACTAGACAAGGGAGACATTCTGGATGACGATACTGGTATCTCCAGAATGGAAGTCGACGCGCCTGCCAAGAAGGCACTCGAGAGTGTTGATCCTGAATTTAGCGTCAATTCATCGAAGTGGGCGTCTTATGATAAGGCAACAAGAATGAAGGTGGATGAGGATGAACCTGAGGAGGAGGTACATTTGGTTACTGCCACCAGAAATTCCACAGGCAAACGTTCGCTGCTCAAGAATAAGGAACCGAGCATAAGCACTCGAGTAGGTCAAAATTTTGACTTGACCTGAACCCAGTGGTACCACCACCATCTACTACCAACGTCGCCCGTAAGGGTCAATGATTAATAGACCTATCCACATTGGCTCTTTAAATGCTCGAAGCATTTTCAAAGAGTCCAACCACACCATTCGTTCAGCATTCATCTCAGATCTCAAGTCCTCTATCTATAATCTCGATATTCTATGTCTTCAAGAGACATCCACACTCTCTCGTCAAGACCACATCACTACTGATCAGTTACAACAATTCACTCGTTTTATGTTTCCAAATTGCTCCCATGTTATTACCAAACACGTGGCTATCATCTGTTTACGCCCTTCACTCTCTCTGGATTCAACTCTGGTATCAATGGATGAGCGTGTTGTTGTTGCATCTATTATAGATCACCAGCAACACACCCTGTGTCGTGTCATCAATACCTATGTCCCGGCACAGCTTCAAGCTCGTCAAGATTTCTTGTGTTCTTTTCTATCCTTACCCTTTGTCCATGAGGTGGATACGGATCCCTGGATATTAGTAGGGGATTTCAACATGAACCTACACTCAAGGCCCGTATGCCAACAATCCTCGGTCAAACCATGGTATGAATGGATCATGCTGCACTTTAATGATTGCTTTCCTCAGGGATTGCCAACATTTACACGGGGTGATTCCCGAACCACTATTGATTATGTTTACGGTCATCATTCTCTGGCTTCTCGGCTAGCAAATGCAGCTATCCACTTTATGCCAAGTGACTAGACGGACCATAGTTTGATGACAGTGGATCTCTTACCAGCTCGCCAAGACCACGGTCGCGGCAGCTGGCGCTTCAATCCAACCTTGTTACATGATGACACCTTTGTTGCTCTATTGGACGAATCTAGGGGTCGGCAATTGCAAGACTCGTCTCGCTTGAACGAGATCTCGTCTTGTCTCGATCTCCCTCCAGGTCAATATCGTCTTGTCTCGATCTCCCTCCAGGTCAATCTCGTCTCATTCTCGATCTCCCTCCAGGTCAATCTCGTCTCATTCTCGATCTCCCTCCAGGTCAATCTCGTCTCATTCTCGATCTCGCTTACCAGTCTTGATTCTCGCTTTTACGAGCTCTCGTCTCGTGAGCGAATTTTTTCTCTTTTTCTGCATTTTTCTCCATGTTCGCATGGTCAATCACTGTCAAAACTTTAAATGCACAATAAACACATGCGTAGCTACAATCTTTATTAAGACACTAAGGTAATTAGAGCACTTTGAAAAATTCAATTTTTTTTTTGTATTAAACAATTTGAAAAATTCATGCTTGTGGCAAGGCTACCACTACGAGAAATTATGCCGATCGACTTGTCAAACATATGGAATGCCGGAGATTGGGATGTTCCACAGCATGACGTTTCGTGTAACATAAAGGGTCCACGGAAGAGCTTTCTTTTTTTTTTTTGTATGGAAGTGTAGACTTTATTTAAGTGTGTGTATGGCTAGATCTTGGTACAAAGGAAGAGAAGAGGGCATCATCGGTGAGTATGTTGTATGCAGCCTGATGGGACCAATCTTCATGGTCTATGACGCATCGCCAGTGGTATCGCCAGAGGACAGAGAGAATGCAGCCAAGTCGGCATAAAACCGAATCATCCAATGGCTGTTGGGATAAGGAGCGGAAAGAAATGAGCGCATACCAAAGGGATTGTTTGTTGGGAAGGACATCAGTGAGGTGGAAATAAGTCAGTGCATCAATCCAAAAAGGTCTTTTGAATGGGCAGTCCACAAACATATGAAAAAGGTCTTCTATGCCAGCCTTACATATGCAACATTCAGGGGATTCGATATCTTGGATGCCCCACTTATGAAGCTTCTGTCGGGTGCCGATGCATTCATGCAGCAAACGCCACCAAGGAGTAACAGCCTTGTGTGGAAGGGGAAGTTTCCAGAAACGACGCCAAAGGGAAGTTGGAAAAATCAGAGAAATTGGGCGCGGGACTTCAGGTGGACGAGGACGATTAAGGATGTAATGCCAAGAGGGATGCCATAAATGACGAAGCTGAGAGAGAGAGAGATCAGGTACAGTGCGACATGTGGACGATGAAACAGCAACTGTCCAGTGGGAAAGACGGGGAAGATGATGTGTAGGGATGAATGGTTCAGTGATGTAAGGAGGAGCAAAAAGGGTGTTGGATGGAATTTCTAAGGTAATGTTGTCGATCAGGTGAAGCAAGTGAGCTGTTTCGATGGATCCAGTCGCATACACAGTGTCGACCAATTCAGAGAGGAGTGGTGGAAGGCGATGGTGGCGGAGTAAAAGGCATTGAGGATGTGGTAACCATTTCGCAATATCTGATACAAGGTATCGTAATGGGAAGTTTGGATACTGTTCAGAATGTGAAAGGGTTGCTTGGAGTGGTAGGTCGAAGAGCCAGCGTTGAGACCAATCAGGGGATAGTGGTAATCGAGGAAGTGCTTGTAGTAAGTCAGTAATGTGAGCCATATTAGGATCCTTCTTCATACAAGGCTTGAAGTGTTTTGGAAATAAAAACCATGGTAAGATAGAAGCGTGACCAGTGAGGAGTTGAAAATAACGAATGATCCACTTTGAGACAAAATCTGTGGTACGAAGAGGTTTGCATAGTCGTTGAAGATAGACAAAGTGTAGTGCTTTGCTTTGATCATGGATATTCACTAGACCAACCCCACCAAACCGTCGTGGTAAACACATGCTATCCCAACTTGGGGAAGGCCAGAAGGGCAATAAGAAGGATCGGACAATCTGCTTCACCTCGTCTAGCCATCCAGAAGGCACAGGGACCACCCGAAGAATATGCCACAGTTTGGACAAAAGGAGGGAATTTGCTATCATTCCAGCACCACGTACCGAGAGATGACGGGCCTTGAGGATGTTGGCATGTCGAGAAATCTTACCCTTTATCTCTGTCAAATAATGCTGTAGTTGTGTGTGGTTATGATAGAGTGGATAGCCAAGATAACGTAACGCCATGGAATGAGTTGAATCATGCCATTGAGAACCGGATGCCTCCGCGATGGATGTCCATTCTTCCTGTGTTGCGCCAGATAGTGACATGATCACGGTCTTGTTGAGATTCACTCGTGCGTTCGATGCTTTACCATACAATGTCAATAACTCCTGCAATATCGACCATTCACCCGGATGATCCAGAAATACTTCCAGGTCATCAGCATAACTAAGAAGCTTGATATTTGGTGGTGGATCAGAGAGGGATAGGCTAATAGGATCCAGCATATCAGACCAAGTCTCCCGATCTCTGTAATATACTGGTGTGGGATTGGCTTGGAGACGACGTTCGATGTTGAGTTGCTTCAGAGAAACTCCTTGTAAAGGACTGGCTAGGATGGAGCGTAGTAATGGTTCGAAGGCGAGGTTGAATAGTAATGGTGATAGGGGGTCCCCTTGTCGAAGACCACGTCCTTGTGTAAAAGGAGCACCTAACCAACCATTAATACTCACATGGACCTTGGTACCGAAGAAGAGTGATGACAGGCTGTTGATCAAGGTAGGTGGGAATCCAAAGTGATGGAGGACACGACGTAGGTACTCTGGATGTACCCGATCATAGGCTTTTTCTTGGTCGAGGAATACTGCCACTTGATGATGTTCTGTGGTAGTGTTGCGCGCATTGGTCATGAGTACTTGATTAATCCAGCCATTATCAGATATGAGTCTATGTGGCATAAAACCTGTTTGATAAGGATTGATGAGCCGTGGCAATACCATGTTGACCCGATTAGCCACTATCTTGGTGAATAACTTGGCATCTGAGTTTATCAAGGATAGTGGACGCCAATTGGTAAGCATCTCTGGATCACCCTTCTTGAATAGCAACACCATTCGAGTTTCAGACCAGGAACAGGGGAAGACACCATCAAACGCCTGTTGTAATACGTTCAGCAGTAACGAGCAAAAGTGTGATGACCGAGGAGCAAGATGGCGATACACCTCGAAAGGAATACCATCCAATCCCGGACTTTTACCTGTTGGTGTGCGAGCCAATAAATCCAAAAGATCCACCTTGGATAATGGTTCAATCAGGTCTGCTGCAGCTGCTGTTGTCACCTTGACAGTTGTTGGGATATTATTGAGAAGAGTATCCACTGCATGTGTATCAATGCCCTCGGGTGTGTAGAGTTGTTCATAGAAACTCCTAGTTGTTTCGATCAAAGCTTTTGGATCTCGTAATATCCTTCCAGTGCGAGAGCATTTCAGCGACTGTATGGTTTGTTGCTGTTGTCGTTCCTTGATTACACGGTAAAAATATTTGGTGTTCCGTTCACCCTTTTCGTGCCACCTAGTGGCAGATCGGAGCAGTGCTTGATGTGTTTCTGTCTGTGTTAAGTTGTCAATTTGCTGTTCAATGTGCTGGAGTTCATGTTGGATCTGGCTAGGGTGCTGAGGGGGTGGATAGCTGAGCTGATCGTTGAGGATAGCCTGTCTTTTGGATTGAAGTGTCGCTAGGTTGCGCTGACGACCAATTGTGGATCCTTTAGAAAAACGCTCTGCTGTGCATTTGAGCATGCGTTTAAAAGATTCCCAAGTGTGCTGTGGTGAAGTATCATGTGCCCAGGTTGCCTCCTCTATCTCTTTAAAGAAGAGATCAGTACAATTGTCCAGCAAAGTGACAAAGCCTTCATTGGTCAATAAGGTAGGGTTGAACCTCCATGTGCCTCGGCCGATATCGTGACGTTCCTGAAGGAGATCGATAGTGAGCAAGCAATGGTCCGTCCAGGTACCAGGTAGAAAGTGTGTTGAAGCATTTGTCAATCGAGACATTAAGGAATAGTGGCCATAAATGTAGTCGATGGTGGTGCGTGAGTTCAATCGCTTGAAAGTTGGCAATCCTTTCGGAAAACAGTTGTCAAAATGTGAGATTAGCCAATCAAACCAAGGTTTGACAAATTGTAGCTGGGTAATTGTATGGCGATGGAGGTTCATATTGAAATCCCCAACCATCAACCAAGGACCAGCATCCATCTCTTCTATGAATGGCAAATCCAAGAAGGAGGATAGAAACTCTTGACGAGCATAGTATTGTGCCGGAACATAGACATTAATGAGCCGACACACAACGTGTTGATGTTGATCCATGATGGATGCAACAACAACACGCTCGTCCATTGAAACCATAGTATGCTCCACAGTAAGATTCCGATTGAGACAGATAATGGCAACATGCTTGGTAAGTATATGTGAACAGTTCGGGAACATGAATTGAGAGAAGGAGTGGACCTTGGTGTCAGTGAGATGAGAGCCGTGTGATAATGTTGATGTTTCTTGTAAGCAGAGTATGTCGAGAGATAAGGATGGAGATCGAAGAGCAGAAATAAAGGAGCGTTGTGTGTGAGGATGGGACTCTTTGAAAATGCTGCGTGCATTTAAAGAGCCGAGTCGCAATGGTTTTGATATCATTGTGCCCTATGGGCGGACGATTTGGAGTTGTGGATAGGCGGAAAAACCGCTTTCATCTCATTTGACAGCATCTTATCCTTAGGCTTAGTTGTTCCTGTTGTAGTCTGCAAGTGTGTAAGTTTTGGCAGACGACGTTTTACTAACTGGGTTTTGGCCTTCGTAGAGTCCTTCACCCGCGTAAGATTCATCATTTCAGATGGTGTGTCCACCTTCATCATGACAGCAACATCCATTGGCGCATGCTTGGAGGCATGAATTGAAAGGCTGGGATCCTGAGTATCACCTTTGTCTTGTGTATCCTCCATCTCGATATCCACATATGGAGCCTGATCCTCTTGTTCATCTATATCCTCCAAAATTTCCTGATCCACAGTCAAAATCTGGTCTTTCGACGTGCCCATTTCCTTCAGAGTATCTGTCTCTTCATCCTGACTACAGTCTGCAGTCTGTTCTCTGGCCGTGTTGTCTTGAGCTGGTTCATGCGATTTGGGATCTTCAAGATCTTGTGCATCGCGAGTAGCTGAAGCTTGTAAATACTGATCAAGAAGCTCTGTTTCTGAAGGCTTCGAGCGGCAAAAACGTTTAGTATGGCCAGTTTGACCACATCCAAAACACCTGCGTTTTGCCAAGTCCGGGCACTTGCTGCGGATATGTCCAGCTTGACGGCAGTAGTAACATATGGGTGCTGCACCTTTATATGAAACAGGGGCGAAGATATCCCATGCTTCAAGATAAAGCATACGCTGAAGCGGCTGTGGATCCTGCAATTTTCCTTCCTCATCGTGGTATCCCACCGATGGGTCGAGAGTAATTGTCATCCGTCCTTCAAAGTAACCATTACGTAAGATGCGTCTGACCTGATACACTTGTCCATAGTAGCGCAACGATGATAAAAGACGCTGCTTAAGCTCATCACCACTGGCAATTTGTGTTAAGGTAAGTTGAACGCGAACCAAAGGGTTTTCTGCTCCAGCAACCGATGGGTTGCCCTTATAAACAATGTCTTCCACCGTGATACCATCTTGAATAGCTTTGGTAGTATGGATCGGAGAAACAAACTTGACTTCAAGCAACAAGTTACCATGAGCCCGAGTGTCATAGACACTCAAGGGGCGGACACCTTCCATGGGACCAATTTGCTCCTCAATGGCTTTATACGCATCAGTGCGTTCAAGAAAGACAGTTGACGGAAAAGAAAACAATACCGAATCGGGGGTGAGTGCTTGGCGCACAATAGCTGCTGCCTTGCGTGCCATTTGTTGTCGTTCGTACTCGGGATCTTGGAACAGAATGTCTGAAGTGATGGTAGCATCACGGTCGTGGGCTGGAGAGGAGGTTAAGACCTTCAGACCAGCACCACGAGCAGCGACCTGACTCCATTTCATAGAGTCAGAGGTCGCCATGTCAAAAATGTCGAAATTGGAGTCGAGCGAGATCGAGGTCGAGAAAAGTCGAGATTTCGAGATCTTGGAGCTTGCGAGTCGACGAGATCGCTGGAGGTCGAGATGTCGAGATCGAGTGCGATGGGCAGGTAGTAGTATGCAAATTAAGGTTCTGTCAAACTTTGTTCTTTGTGTAACGTAAACAAAGACGAAAGAGCCTGATCGCTGGAAGTACGGAAGAGCTTTCAGTGGGACCTGGGAGCTGGGCTACACGATTGTGTGGCGTTTTAATCTCCGCTAATTAGTAAGCACATGATGTCCATGGCATTAGCCAGTGAGTATTATATGATATATTATCACAATACCTCGCTGGTTTAAGCCAGCGTACATATTGCAGTATACATTTTTTTTTTTTTTTTGTATGTAAGTGTGGACTTTATTAGAGTTGGGAAACAGAAGGATTAGGTGTAAAGGAAGAGAAAAGTACATTAGAGGTAAGGAGTCCCAAAGCAGTAGCAGTGAACCAGAACTCATCTTCAATGACGCAGCGCCAATGATATTTCCAGAGGACAGCAATTATGCAGCCAAGGCGGCATAAAGTGGCAGGATCAAGTGTGCGATTGTCTGGTGTACGGAGTGTAACCAGGACATGCCAAATAGATTGTTGAGTAGGCAGAGTGTCTGTTAGATTGAGGAGTTGTAATGCATCCATCCAGAACAATCTCTTATATGGACAGTCCACAAACATGTGGTAGAGATCTTCATCTGCCGCTTTACAAATCAAGCATTCACGAGAGGGATGTTTATCTGGGTGTAGACGGTGAAGCTTGCTGCGTGTGCTGACAGTATCCAAAAGGAGGCGCCACCAAGGGGTACGAGCAGGATGAGGAATGGGCAACTTCCAGAAATTTTTCCAAAATGATGGAGGATACATCAGACAAGAAGGTTTGGGCCTTTCTGGGGGGCGTGGGCGATTCAGCATATGTTGCCAGCTAGGATGCCAGATATGGCGAAGTTGTGTTAAGGAAAGGCGTGAGACTTGACAAGTGGTATGGGTGGATACGGCAATAGTCCAATGGGATAAGGGTGGTAGCAAAGAGGTAGCGATTTCTGGTGTACGTTGCCAAGGTGGAGCTAGAAAGGCGTTGCCTGGAATGGAAATATCGTCAAGAGGTGTGATAACAGGGAGATGATGAGGAGCTCCCAGCTCTGGATTCCAGATAGAGTCCACTAATTGGGAGAGGAGAGTGGGTAAGCGATGTTGATGAAGCAAAAAGCTGCGTGTATGTTGGTTCCACTTCACGATATCGGATAGAAGATAACGTAAGGGATAGTGATGGGTGTCATCCAGATTTTGTCGTAACAATTCTTGGAGAGGCAGATCGAGCAACCAACGATGTGACCACTTGGTGGATATGATGAGTGGTGGCAGGCGACAAATCAGTAAGCATAAATGGTACATGTTAGGATCCTTTCGCAAAAGTGGCTTGAAGCGATGTGGGAATAGGAGCAGTGGCAGGAGAGAAGCATGGCCAGTAAGTAGTTGATAATACTTTACCACCCATGTGGATAGAAAGTCGGATGGTCGTTGACGAGCGAAAAGACGTTGAAGATAAACAAAGTGAAGCGCAAATGCTTGGTTCTCTATATCAATCAGTCCTAATCCTCCAAAACGGCGAGGCAGACAGATAGTGTCCCATGCTGGTGCTGGCCAGAAAGGAAGAACAAAATTGCGAACAATAGCTTTGATCTCATGTAGCCACTTAACTGGTGCCGGGATAACCCGGAGAACATGCCATAAACGAGACAATAGCAAGGAGTTGGCAACCATGCCAGTACCTTGCACTGAAAGGTTGCGTCCTTTGAGCAATGTTGCGTGACGAGAAATCTTGAGCTTGATCTCGTCCAAGTACTGCAAAAGCTGATGTTGATTATGATGTAATGGATAACCCAAGTAGCGTACAGCTGTTGGTGATGTGTTATCATGCCATTCCGCACCATATTCTTGTGCAATATTCATCCATGCTGCATGTTCGCGTCCAGATAGCGACATCATCACCGTTTTGCTCAGATTCACCTTGGCATTGGATGCACGACTATATTTGTCTAGCAAACTCATCAGCACTGGCCATTCATCAGGATGCGTGAGAAAAACTTCAAGATCATCGGCATAACTCAGCATTTTCACTGTTGGAGCAGGATCAGTAAAGGAGGTGCAGACATAATCGGTAGCCTGTGTGTGACGACATTCTGGCAGCATAACTGGGGTTGGTCGGTGGTGTCGTGCAATAGGTACAGTACAGAGTGATACGCCTTGTAGACAGCTATTCCATATTGATCGAAGCATAGGCTCAAAGGCCAGATTGAACAGCAATGGCGATAAAGGGTCCCCTTGCCGCAATCCACGTCCCTGAGTGAAACCAGCACCCAACCATCCATTAATACTCACGTGGATACGTGTACCAAAGAATAACTTGCAGAGACTAGTAACCAAGGAATCTGGGAAGCCAAAATGTAGTAGAACTCTTCGTAGGTAATCCGGATGTACCCGATCATAGGCCTTTTCTTGATCCAAAAAGATAGCTACTTGCTGCTTGGATGCGCATGCTGTTCGAGCATTAGACATTATTACCTGGTTCAGCCAACCGTTATCAGAGATCAAACGGTGCGGCATGAAGCCTGTCTGATATGGATTGATGAGCCGGGGTAATACTTGATTGACCCGATTGGCAATAAGCTTTGTGAAGATCTTGGCATCAGCATTGATTAAAGAAAGGGGACGCCAGTTGGCCAGCAATTCTGGGTCACCCTTCTTATACAACAATACCATCCGAGTGTCAGACCAGGAGTGAGGGAAGGTACCTTCCAATGCTTGGTTGATCACGTCACGTAAAAGCGAACTAAAGGCTGAAGAGCGAGGTGCAAGATGGCGATATACCTCAAAAGGTATGCCATCCAGTCCAGGGCTTTTACCAAGAGGCGTCCTATTCAAGAGATCCAGGAGGTCGAGCCGAGAAATTTTGTTGGTCATGTCTGTAGAATCAGAGTTGGAAAGTTTAGCTGTAGGAGGAACATTGGACAACAGCTCTTGTACATCCGCCAAGTGGATTGGATCAGGTGTGTACAACTGCTGATAATACTGACGAGCTTCTCGAATAATATCCTGTGGATCATGTATCACGTCTCCTGAGGAGCATTTTAAGGACTGTATTGTCTGCTGTGATTGACGCTGCTTGATCACTTTGTAGAAATACTTATTGTTGCGTTCACCTTTCTCATGCCATCTAGTAGCAGAGCGCAGCATAGCTTGTTGTGTGTCACGTTGAATGATTGTATCGATCGACTGGTCTATGCGCGTAAGATGACGTTGTAGCGTTGGTCGACTGGCGGAAGAAGTAGATGTAAGGTTGGTCATAATTTGCTGGCGTTCAGATTGAAGACGAGTCAATGTGCGTTTGTATCTGTGAGTTGCTCCTTGTGTGTAGCGTTGCGCGGTACATTTGATAAGGTATTTGGCTGATTCCCATAAAGCTTGGGGAGAGCGACTAGTAGTATCATCCAAGGGTAACTCGTTGGTAGTGAAAAATTCAGATACAGTATGATCCAGCAAATTGACAAAGTCTTCATCTTGCAGCAGAGTAGGATTAAATCTCCAAGTTCCACGACCATGATCCTGTCTGGCCAGTAAAAGATCCACAGTCATCAAACTATGGTCAGTCCACTCTTGCGGCACAAAGTGAATATTCGTATTAGTAAGGCGCGGGGCCAGAGAATGATGAGCATAAATGTAATCAATTGTAGTGCGGGAATCACCCCGTGTAAACGTTGACAATCCCTGAGGAAAGCAATTGTTGAAGTGCGTCGTGACCCATTCATACCATGGCTTGACAGCCGGTTTGCTGGTAACTGTCCGGGAGTGTAGGTTCATATTGAAATCCCCTACTAACATCCAAGGATCAGTATCCACCTCGCTGATAACAGGTAATGACAGAAAAGTGCACAAAAAGTCCTGACGAGCCTGATAATCGGCTGGAGCATAGGTGTTGATAATACGGCAGACTGTGTGGTGATGTTGATCGTGAATGGATGCAACAGCCACACGTTCATCCATAGAAACGAGTGTTGAGTCGAGGGAAAGAGATGGTCGGAGGCAAATGATAGCTACATGTTTGGTTATGATGGAGGAGCAACCAGGAAACATGAAGCGTGTAAATTGGTCGAGTTGAGAGGTGGTGAGATGACTATGGCGTGTAAGTGTTGATGTTTCTTGAAGGCAAAGGATATCTAGGTCAAGCGAGGATGATTTGAGAAAGTGGATAAAGGAGCGACGAGTGGATGTGTTTGACTCTTTGAAAATGCTGCGTGCATTTAAAGAGCCTATGCGCATGGGTTTACTTATCATTGTGCCCTATGGGCGGACGATGATGATTTGTTGGTGAGAGGCGGAACGATGGGTTTCAAAAGCAAGGGAGTAGCAGGTTTGCCAGGTTTCTTGTGGATGGATGCCGAGTGTTTGAGGATTTTTCTCTTGACTGTAGCACTTTTAGCTTTAGTCGTGTCATTCACCTTAGATAAATTAAGCATCTCTGCTTGGGAGTCAACCTTCATAGTGGTAGCGCAGTCATATGGCGCCCATTGGGATGCCAATATGCTGCTGCTAGGATCCTTTTCTGCCTTATCCTTCGTCTTTTGATCCTCTTCTGTCATATCCATTTCCTCATCAGATTCGTGTCTAGCCTTGTCAGTCTTTTCTTCGACGATAGGCTGATCCTCATCCATGCTAATCTCATGTTCTTGTTCATCCTCCACAGGTGAAGAAGGAACTGCTGCATCAGTCTGATCAGCGGTAGTGTCTTCAATATACTTATCAATCAACTCTGTCTCTAATGTTGCATGATCCTCTTCGAGCGGCAAAAGCTTCTTACAAAAGCGTTTCGTGTGCCCAGTTTCTCCACAACCGAAACACCGACGTTTCGCTAGGTCAGGGCAATCACTACGGATGTGTCCTGCCTGTCTGCAATAGTAACAGATAGGTTGAGCTCCTTTGAAAGAAGCCGGAGCGAAAACATCCCATTTCTCCAAATAGAGCATACGTTGCAAAGGCTGACTGTATTGGTTTTGTCCCTTAGCATCCTTATAGCCATGGCTAGGATCCAATGTAATAGTGAGCTGGCCTTCAAAGTAGCCATTGCACAGAAGCCGACGGATTTGGTACACTTTGCCATAGTAGCGTAGTGACGAGAGCAGACCGTCTTTAAGTTCCTCACCCGTTGCCATGCGCAAAAGATTGAGCTGGACGCGCACGAGAGGTTTTTCAACACCTTGCACAGAGGGAGAAGCTTTGTAAAGAACATCATCAACAATGATACCAGATTGAATGGCCTTGGTAGTATCTTCAGGAGATTGAAACTTGGCTTCGATCAAAAGATCACCTCGTGCATTGGTACTGTATAAACTCAGAGGGCGGACGTCAGCCAATGGGCCAATTTCCTTGGAAATGGCGTCGTAGGCCTCGGTGCGATGAGCGAATGTGGAAGGTGGAAATGAGAATAGAACTGAGTCAGGAGTCAAAGCTTGACGGACAATGGTTGCAGCCTTTCTAGCTAATTGTTGATCTTGGAAATCAGGATGTTCGTACAAGATCTCAGTGGAAAGATTGGTATTGGAGTCAGCATGTCGGGCTCGAGTAAGAACCTTTAAACCTGCTCCTTTGGCAGCGACCTGACTCCAAGGTACGGAATCTGTGGTCACCATGTTGGAATGGTCGAGATCGTGGGCGAGTTGTCGATTCGAGATGTCGAGATGGCAAGTATTAGAGTTGCTTTAATGTTTACTCTTTGTGTAACGTAAAAAAACACGAAAGAGCCCGGAACACGAAAGAGCCTTTTCCGAAAGAGCCTTTCCACTTTATATCAGTGGCATAAGCCAGCGTCTTTTATAAAAGCATTCGACAAAAACACGCTGGTGTAAGCCAGCGGACATATTATAGAAGCATAATGTATCGGTGGATGGACGGGTACATTACATCGCTGGCATACTCCATCGGCTCATATGTAAATGCACAATACACCGCTGGTGTAAACTTACATTACCTCGGTGGATTAAGCCATCGACATTTTGTGCGAACTAACGGTTGGAAGGTAGCGAAATATTGTTTGGGTTGCTGTGGGTAGGAGTTGCCAATATTTCGCGTACCATGTTAAATTAAGAAATATAGTCAATGAATTGTACAGTTGTTGCACAATGCAAATGTAATACAATGTACACAAACGACAAGCGTAGTTATTGCCTTAAATAATGTTAGGCATATGGTTTTCTCCTCGGTTGTATCAAAAGTATTGAAGAACAATTACATAGAATAAAAGGATTACGCCACGACCACTTAATACTTTATCTGCATCATGTTGAACACTTTGAGAAGAAGTTGTGCGTTTCTTAAGTTTTCAAAATATGCATTGATTAGGTTAAGAGTTTTAATATTGAGCGTTGCCCAAGTAGATGGTCAAGATATCACGTGGTCCACCCGTCTTAGTCTTACCAATCTCCTTTTTCTAAAAAAAATATATACAAGAAAAATTTTTCCAAAAAAAATTCAATACAAAAATAAGGCTTTCCAAGGTTACACAAACGGGTATCACGTGACTACATTCTAGAAGCTACAAGGCCAGCTGGGGGTCAGCATAATTTTCGTCTCGCAAAAACAAAGGATGACAGAAACTTATACTTGCAATACTGCTTCCTGCTTATCTCACCCGATCTCGACGTCTCGAGCTCCCTGGATCTCGTCGACTCGCCATCTCCAAGATCTCTAAGTCTCGACTTTTTTCGACCTCGATCTCTCTGGAATCCATTTTCGGAAATTTTGACATGGCGACCTCTGACTCTTAGAAATGGAGTCAGGCCGCTGCTCGTGGAGCTGGCCTGAAGGTCTTAACCTCCTCTCTAGCTCGCGACCGTGATGCAACCATTACGTCATACAACTGTAATAGGGGTCGGCATTTGCGAGACTCGTCTCGCTTGAACGAGATCTCTCCTCGTCATGATCTCGCTCCAAGTGCATCTCGTGAGCGAATTTTTTTCTCTTTTGCTGCATTTTTCTCCATGTTCTCATGGTCAATCACTATTGAAGCTTTAACTGCATAATAAACACATGCCTAGCTACAATCTTTATTAAGACACTAAGCTAATTAGAGCACTTTAAAAATTTCATGCTGGTGGCAAGGCCACCACTGCGAGATCTCGTCCCATCTCGTTCTGGATCTCGTTTGCTGACATGGATTCTCTCTTTTTACGAGATCTCGCGAGATACCCCTACTCGCTTCTGATGTAATTTTTTGTCTTCATTTGTGCCACACACTGATCATATCCCACGTTAATAAACCACACTTCTATTGAAGAAAAAAATGATTGTAGCAGAGTTACAACACTAGCCAGAGGGAAAACCATTCACGAGAGAAGTCGACTCGAGATGAACAAGTCGACTCGAGCTGGCATTTCAGAATGCCGTCGCTACATCCATCCAAGGGTTAGTTGATGGAGTGCAGAGGTAGTAAATAGTTTCCTTCAGAGAACATGATCTTACGTTGACTGCCACCAACCCTCTTGGCTATTGATGAATTCCATCCATCCTCGTAGAAGTCACATGATTAATCAGCGTTCATTTATTACAATGACCTGACATGGTGTTGTTAACAAGTATGCTTGAATCAACTGCGGCAAGGGATGGTATTCAACCAACTAGTTACGGAGATGAGACAAGTTGTCTGCCGCAGCACTGGTGTTGGCCATTTCATTCGGTGTTAAACCGATTATCTATAAAGATTGTGCGGATGCGTGCTTTGTCTTGTGCCCAATCTTTATAGTGCAACGTCAAGTGCAATATCTTCTTTATGCTGCAGGTCACTCGGCTGGAGCTACCAGTAGCAACCGTACAGTGATCCATTATCTCATATATCCTGACAACAATGACATACATAGTGGAAACCTTATCGAAAATCCTTAGATCTCACATATATTTTCAAGATGCAACACAGTAGATGTGTTTCGTTTTATTGAATTATTCGACTTCAGCATATTCAAAATTCTTCTTCGGCCTCCACCCGTGAAGCGGAAGGGCGGAGCACTTTGATCGTGGCTACAGATAACAATACGATCAGTATAGGCATCATTTAAAGTCTCAAGTACTCTGCGGGTTGATATACAGCTTACATTGATTAATCTCTGCTTTTGTACGCATTACTCCTTCCTTGTCTGTAAAGTCGTTATAGCGGAGCGATCCCTCGACATACACCAGATCCCTATACAAGTGTTATCTAATGTGAGCCTGGCGTTCAATTGCGTGCTATTCACAAAAGATATTTACCCTTTTTTCACTTTTTCAGGAAGCCAATCAGCACCGCGCCACGATGAGATACGATGCCATTGTGTTCGCTTGATCAGATTTCCTGTAGTATATGACTTAGCAGCGTTGCCAATTCATACATAGTGTAAGACGTCACCTTCTTTATCTGGCCGCGTTTCGGATGTTGCTACAGTGTAGTTGACAACACGTCGCCCGTCACCAATATCAGTAACACTGGGATCCGCACCAACACGACCAATGAGCTGGACTTTGTTCACTATAGTAGTACTGATTGAGCATGATCGTGGTTTAGTGCTAGCGTGTGCCTTACAGTCAAGACGTGTTGCGCTACTGGAAAAGGGCTTAGGAATAAAAAGTTCGTTAATCTCAGAACAACAGTATTCGTGCAATCAGTACCCTAATAAAACGAGAAGAGAATTGGAAAGGCTTGAGAACGTTAGACATCGACATGATGTAAGTATGAGGACTGACGCGTTCGAAAGAAACAAAAGCAATTCGTAAGACTGAGCGGTGTATACTTTAAGAATTGTAGCCAATCAGACACCGCTTTCACCTTCCAGTTGCCTTGACAGGCAGCATGCGCAAGGCGAAATGTCGCATATAGCAGAAAATATAGTTTACAATTATGAGCCCCCAACTGTACTAATATATAATGGTGACGGTAGACATAGACAGCCACGTGCATCCTTCGAGCAACTGGAACGTTCAAGCTGCGTAGGAACTAATATGGTGGCATTGGATATGAGAAGCTGCAGACTCGGTAGCTAGCAAAGTCAATCATGGTAAATCTCTCAGTATTTACGATCTGATGCAATACATCATACGAGTATCAACGTTTACCATGAAAAAAGTAGAGACAGTATTATACACTATACACTTGTATTAGTGCAACAGCGCACAAAAGAACAGCTAAGCTACATGATACTACATCAAATTCCTGCAGAGGACCACAACCATTATCGCTGAAGAAAAAAAGACGATTTGCGTGTCATTAATTTTGAATGGGGTCTATGCTTCTGCTGACTCTCCCACCCGTGTGAATTGATAAGATATTAGTTTGTCTCTCTGAAAGAACACTGCATCCACAACTGAAACACGAAAGGGGATTTCTTACTTTCTTCTTCCATTATGAGTCTTCAGTCTACACAAGATATGTCGTCCCCTTTGGCTGTGATAGACGTAGGCTCCAATGGTATTCGCTTTGGCATTGTCAGTGAACTTGCCAGGCACTTGCCTTTGACATATGAAGAACGCGCACCCATTTCACTATTTGATGCTCAAGGAGAAGAGCGTATCATTCCCGAAGACACTATCGAACAGGTGCTTGTCAGTTTTCGCCGGTTCCAACAGATCTGTGAAGAAGCGAATGTTCACCAGCCTAATAACGTTAAGGTGATTGCAACCGAGGCAACCAGACTGGCAGTCAACGCCCAAGTGTTTCTTAGTCGGATTTATGACGCAACAGGTTGGACAGTGTGTTTGTTATCAAAGGAAGAGGAAGCGATGATATCAGCTGCCGGGATTGTTGGTAATAAGGACTACAATGACATAGTCTGGGTTATACTGATGATACAACGTTAGGAACCTTTTACAAGGTAGATGGCTTAACGATGGATCTGGGTGGAGGTTCTTTTGAGTTCAGTTACGTGACATCCAGCCACTCTGGTGAAAAAAGTCAGAATGATAGCAAGAGCAGCAGTATCAACGTGTCCGATACACCAGTATCACTACCATATGGTGCAGCTGCATTGAAACGAAGGTTGGCGCAATGCACCAGTCAAGCTGAACGTCAAGCACTCCACGATGATATAGTGATTCAAGTACGAGAAGCGGTGAAACGCATTGGCATTCCAGAGTATCTAGGAAATGATAATCAAGGATACACTATTTACATGAGTGGAGGAGGATTCCGGGCTCTTGGGTACCTGTCAATGGCACGAAAAAAAGAGTTCTACCCACTGCCAATCATTGGTGGATATAGCATTAGTGGCAATGAGCTCAAGGAGATTGCCAAGCGTAATAAGCACAAAAGTCCTGACAAGGCAATTAAGCAAATGCGTGGTTTTCGTATTTCTAAGCGTCGCGCAGCAATGATCCCAGCTGTTTGTTTCCTTGTCTCAGCACTTGTTCAAGTGATTCCTGTGCGCCAAGTCTTCTTTAGCGAAGGCGGTGTGCGTCAAGGCTTATGTTATACACTGTTATCAAACGAAGAACAGCAAAAGGACCCGTTGCTTTCAAGTATTCAGACATACGTTAAACAAGTTGAAGCAGTATCTATGGGTAGAGCTCTCACAGATGAAGAGTTTGACGCTATATGGGATCTGCTCAAGAGCGCAATACCTTTATGCTACCTCGATCCAGATCACCCACTGCAGTTACACCGTCTACTGCCAGCTGCAATTCATCTGTCTAACATAACATCGCATTATCCTAAAGACACCCGTGCATTTGTGGCGTTTCACATGCCCCTCGCCAGTGGTTCCCTGGCCAACGTGCCTGGCATCTCACATATTGAGCGTGGAATTCTTGCTCTCTTGCTTGCGTATCGACAAGGTGGACAAGTGCCAGATCCAACTTTTAGAACTGTTCAACACATGGTGGGATCCCGAGGAACTGCTGTTTGTCGCTTTTTCGGTCGCCTTCTTGAACTTTTGTTTTTGATATCGCCGCTATCACCAGGCAGTGGAGTAGTTAGGAGTGGTATACAGTTTTTTGTAGAATGTACGAGCAATAATGGTGCCTCTTGTATTCACAGCGATAATGACAAGTTTTACCCCAGCACACATCTCACGATCCATCTCCAACATACTGCAAACAATCCAATGGTCGAGGCTCCTTCTGTGCTATCGATCATTGAAGGACTAGAGCAGCGAATCAATCCAAAATTCGACATGGATGAAGAGCAGCGTGCTATGCTCACAAAACTCTTCTCAGTCACTATTGTTCGCTTGCCATAGAATGTTTCAAAAGATGTCTATAAAAACCCTGTCTTAGCCAAACGACACTGTAGCTTGAAGCTTCCATTTTCCAAATTGTCATGCCATGAAAGTAAAGCGATAGATCTCTTTCGGTTCACCGATCGCTTTTCTGTTGAAGGATTCATTACAACTCATAGAGCATATTTGCGAACTATAAATTTCATGGTTGGAGAACTGTTGATATGCATGTACACATATGGTATATACCGTAATACTGTAAACCTTGGAATCACTGTACTGTACAGTATTTGTTACCGGACCTTGACAAGGAACAGAGCGAGAGTGAGAAAAATATCAGCAGAAATGACGCAGTTGAAATGATGATGGGTACATAATTCCACTCAAAAAATTGACAAGCTGCCACATTTCATCAATTCGAGCCGTTGCACCAAAATTAAGACTACTTGGAACTAGCATTTTCATTTCCCATGTTTTGCCAGCTGCTGCGAAACTCGATATTAAAGTAGGGATCATCCATTTTTTAATGCATGAACCCTGGGTTTATTCTCTACCATGCAGATGCTTCCAAAGCCTAATTGAGCTGAGATTTACAAAGCATTGCTTCAAGCCCGTATAACAAGCACAACAGCCCACATGATCCCTTGTCGTATTCAAGTACAAGTACAAGTACAAATACCCAAAACCAACATTTGATCTTCTCCACAAAGTGAAGGGCAGACTTTCTTATTTCTTATCTTCCATGATCCTCTACTTGATTATACATACATCGATCGAATGTCAATTGTTACTGGCCTATCAGAAAGCGGCATACATACAATCAATAAACAAAGGTGAAGTACGAGCCGTATTCATCATCAGCTTAGCCGTTAAACACGAAAGAAAAACCACCATCAAAGAAACTCGCAATGCATGCTGAAGGAACTGGCAGGGCGACACTTACCAGTATTCAACATACATCACTTGCAATGGCACGTAAAAGAGGTTGACAGGGCGACACTTATCACATTCTACGTACATTGCTCCCAGTAAATCAAAATATAAAAAGCACCCATCAAAGAAACTCGCAATGCATGTTGAAGGAACTGGCAGGGCGACACTTACCAGTATTCAACATACATCACTTGCAATGGCACATAAAAGAGGTTGACAGGGCGACACTTATCACATTCTACGTACATTGCTCCCAGTAAATCAAAATATAAAAAGCACCCATCAAAGAAACTCGCAATGCATGTTGAAGGAACTGGCAGGGCGACACTTACCAGTATTCAACATACATCACTTGCAATGGCACGTAAAAGAGGTTGACAGGGCGACACTTATCACATTCTACGTGCATCGCTGGAGAACAACGTACAAGTGCTGCGGGTTGTGGCCACGTAACCATTTTGGTCTCCTTGCCAACCGGATTTGCCATGTCACACAATTCCACTAGGCTGTGTACAGTAGCTAAGTTCATGCCGAATCCAGTCTGTGTGGAGTCCTCATGGGGCTGGTTTTCCTATCAATTTTGCTAGTTGATTGCTTTTACATATATCATATTGTATCATTCATACAAATGCTCTTGAAGACATTGTTCTGAGTACCATTTTCAGCGTGATTAATACAAATGCTCTTGAAGACATTGTTTTGAGTACCATTTTCAGCGTGATTAAGCCCAATCTGGCAAAAAATTCTTCGTCCTCAGTGAAGTATGCTATCCTTTTCCTTTCCAGCAAACAAAGCAAAGTAATTTCAAATTTTCTTTTACTTGATGATGACATGTGGGAAAGATAATATGCAACCGTGCAGGCACTTGAAAAATGATATTCGCTATGGCATCGATAATAAACATCGCTGTGGTGATTCAGCAATAAGAGAGACGACTTGCAGGTAGCTGATTTCCATAGCATTGAAATGGTGCTTGCCAACCACAGCCATAAGATGATCCGATCTCATCATGTACCTGATATCACTTGCATGCTGCAGAGATTCCCACCCAGGCTCATATACTGATAGACGTTGCAACCAAGAGGACCGCTCTGGCAACTGGAACCAAACAGATAGGTTCATGACATGCTTTACCTATGAATGAGCACGTTACTACGTTAAATGATGAAATATGAGCAATGCTTAGCCAAGTTCATATGTAAAACGTCGATGCCCGATGCCACAAAGAGGTAAACCCATCTCCCTTGCTACAGAGAAGCCCATAAAAATGAATGTTGAAGATAACCGCTTTCCAAAGGAATGGATCGTTGCTTGACGACGAATGCCTTGGACGACCGATTGTTGTTTGTTGCTGATGTGATCTATGCGTGAGACGCACGTTGCAGGATGCTCTAGAAAGCAATTGACCGATAACGCGAAGTGCCAGGGAATCGCGTAATATTGCTGCCATGAAAGATATGGACGCTGTCTCTCATTGCTGATCTCGGAAGAGACAAGGTATATCTTGTTTATGCAAACTCCGAAGGTTACTCTACTTTGACCTTCGATTTTGTACCTGAATACGCCTTTTATTCATGTCAGTCTTCACAGTGTTTCGTCGTAGCTTATTGCAGCGTCCCGTTGCTACCCAAAATTGGCACGCTTTCCACAGTTCAGCACATGCATTGGCTCCCAAAGTGATTGCCACGCGTGTTTTGCCACAACAATCACAAGCACGCCTTCTTTCCGAAAATCTCAACTTGACACAATGGCAACAAGATTGTCTGATGCCTCGTGCAGAACTTTTGGAAAAAGTCAAAGGTGAAACTGCCACATGGGACTTTAAAGTTGAGATAACTAAATTATAGCCAACAGGTGCCGAAGGCTTACTCTGTGTTCTCGGTGATAGAATTGACAAAGAGGTCTTCGAAGCTGCTGGTATGTAGAAAACTAATGATATAGTTGAAATATCTAAACGATGGTAGGGCCGAGCTTGAAGGTAGTCACTACCATGAGCGTGGGTTACGACCACATTGATCTTGAAGCCGCTAAAGCTCACAACGTCAAGATTGGATATACTCCCGATGTGTTGACTGATGCTACTGCGGACTTGACAGTTCTTTTAACCTTAGCAGCAGCTCGACGGATGAAAGAGGTAAAACTTGATCTGCTACAAGCATTAACAGTGATTAATGTATCCTTGCAAACAGGGCATGCGTGCTGCTGAAACAGGCGAGGTATGTATCCAGACAGCTTGTTTGAGTACCAAGAGATTCATAGTGGATTAGTGGCGCGAATGGCGACCAAACTGGCTCTGTGGTTATCAGTTTACAAACAAGACGCTCGGTGTTGTCGGCATGGGCAGAATTGGTCAAGCAGTTGCGAAACGTCTCCAAGCTTTTGGTGTGAGTAGAGTGCTTTACTGGGGTCGCAAGGAAAAACCAGAATTACAAGGAAAGGCCGAATTCTCTTCATTTGACAAACTCTTGACGGAGTCAGATTATGTCGTAGCATGTTGTGCATTGACTCCTGAGACCGCCGAAATGTTTGATTATGAAGCTTTTAGCAAGATGAAAAAGACAGCTGTAAGTCTGCTACATTTAAACACTGATAGAAGTTTTACTAAATGATATGTATTTAGATCTTTGCTAATTCTGCTCGTGGCGGTGTCGTCAAGCAAGATGATCTTGGTATAAAAGGGAAGCTTGGTATGACTCCCATATATTAACATAGCGTCATAGTGCGTGCTCTTCAAGATAACGTAATTGCTGGAGCAGGTTTGGATGTTACCACACCAGAGCCACTTGATACAGATCATCCGCTTTTCAAGCTCCCCAATTGTGTGATTTTGCCCCACATTGGTAAGTCCTGCGGATGCAAATATGATGGTATCGTGCTCACATAAAGACGTTCAGGGAGCGCTACAATCGAAGCTCGCGAGGTGATGGGTGATATCTGCGTGGACAACATTCTTCATGGGTTAAAGAATGAGCAGCTACGATGTGAGCTCAAGTTCTGATAGTATCGACTTTAGGTAGAACATACAATAAAAATCTCTGAGCAATGCTACAGCAATTGCTAGCTTATCCCTTCCAATTACTAAAACGCTGTTTGATGCATCACATACACACTGTGTTTTTGATGGAAACCTTCTGATCCCACATCATGTCTCTCGTTGGAATCCTGCAAGTGCCGTGAAAATGAAAAGAAGAGAAAGAACCGATTGATTGATCCTATTATAATAACGGTTATAACGAGCTGATTATGCTACTATTGTGGTATTGACTCGCGTCAATACACAAACTTGGCATCACGGCAGATGCTGTATGCAAAGAACACATTAATGTGATCTCATTTCAAATACAGATTGAATTTCATTCACTCCTTCATGTTGGTCATATTATAGAAGCTCTTTGATACTCATGACAAAATCTGAGGATGAGTCTTCACGCAAGATATGTACATGACTAATGATTGCTAGTTATACATTGACGCATATGGTCAATTGTCGCAGACAGTTGTAATGGTGACATTTTATAATCACTGCTCTTATAATCGATAGCGATCATCAAAGGTTTATTGCCAACTACTACTAGTGCAATAGGAAGGGCACAAAGTATACACAAAATCAGACTACATGCTGTAATTATATATTGTCCTCACTCCTTGCTCTTTTTCCCCTACTAAATAGCTTATTCATTATGGCGGAAAACATTAGACAAGATACAGCGTAATGGCTAAATGCTGCGAATTGGGCCTAGTAGAACTCGGTTTTCTCATTGGCCGGGAGGTTGTAGCGAGCCTATTATAATGAAGGGGCTATGCAGCGGCAGTTTCTCCACATATCCTTTTGTTCCCTGAAGCTATAAAAAATAACACTTCCCAAGATCAACCTTCAGCAGAATCAAAGCTCGATCCAATTGCAAGATTTCTGTCACTGTGAGTATTGGAGGATGTGCTTATACAAGTCCAGCATTGAAGAGAAAATGGTTCATCAAGCTAACCTATACCGTCATCCTATTCGATCGGGCGATTCTGCAACTGTTTTATCCAGCTCCTGTATTCCGGAACCATTGCTGAATACACATATATATAATAAATCGTGGGTCTCTTTTTCATAATGTCCAGCACCACAACAACATCTCCAGGAGGGAAACAAGAGCAGCGACCAGCTGCTGTGCCTCTGGTGTCCTCGCTTGATCAACGTACAACTCCTGGACGCAACTCGTTTGCAGTTGCCGACGTCACTGCACATCGTATCAAATCTGAACTCACGTGGTATCAACTTGTACATGCTGAGATAATAGGTATGAAGGAAATTGAATGACACTGGGGATTTGCGTTATATATATGTGTATACTCATTGCGCACGGACCTGGTGGTAGCTGTGACGAGTGCTATGCGGAAAAACGCACGATGGTCTGGGATGAACGTGAATGGTCTTAATATGGGAGGACTTGGCATGAGCATGGGCTTGCGTAAAGGACATGGTGGCAACAGCGAACTGCACTCCCGCAACCAAGTGAGTGAGCGATCTATTATACTGTATCGGACAGAAGGACTTATCCTTGCTCTTATTTCAATCAAAGGAGAATCCATTAATGGGTGGGTTTGCCAGCTTGAGAGAGTATCTAAATACTGTTCAAGGTAACGTAAATGCAGATGATGGATCATAAAGATTGATATTCCACATGTTATGTAGAAGTCGAAGACCTTGATGCTTTGTTGCTGTTGAATCCATTTCTGGAAGTCATTCGATCTGGTAACACAACTGGTCCGATTGCAGGTACAGCTCTTGGTAGCATTGAAAAATTCTTACATTATGGCATTGTTGGTAAGTATAGTAAAAAGTTAATAAATCAAGCAAATCAATCTAATGATCGTTATTGTTTTGGGTAGGTCTTCGCAATCCAAGTATTGCCTTCGCTATGAATGCACTCTCATCAGCTGCCACTCACTGCAAATTTGAAGCTTCGGATGCTGCCTCTGACGAGCTTGTCCTTTTGCGTATGCTACAGGTTCTGGAAATGGCGTTGACAAGCGAAAGTGGCCAGGTGCTTAGTGACGAAGCCGTATGCGAGATGATGGAGACAGGCTTGAGCATGTGCTGTCAAATGCGTTTGAGTGGTAATGTCATGGAAATATACCAGCCATTAAGCCATGGCAAAGTATAACAAGGGTGAATGATGAGATTCTCTTACACAAATATTACATCGTAGAAATGCTTCGCAGGTCAGCAGAGCATGTTATGATCAACATGGTGATCGCTATTTTTGAAAGGTCAGTGGATCATGATCAATGGTCACGATGCAGTGGATGTTCGATTGTTTGACTGAAACATGAATTAGATTAAAAACATTGGAAGATGAATGGGTGTATATCGATTCGCCGACTTATCGTCATGAAAACATCGATGCCAACAAAGATATCAGTAAAGGTGCACCACACATGAGCACACCAAAGCAGTCTTCATCACCGACAACTTCTACAGAAAAGCAGCTATCATCTACCACACCCAACAAAGAGTCAAGTAACGCAGAAAATGACTTTATTGGTGGAAACACCGACACTGTTGAAGGAACAACATCGAATCAAAAACAGGAGCGCGAGGATGAAGGAGAGGGAGAAAATAATGAAATCATAGGTATTAGCATGTATGCAAAGTGGAGTATTCATTTGCTTACTTTTCAAAATAGAACCTGCACCTTTGCGCCCATATGGTCTCCCTGCTATTCGAGAACTACTGAGGGTTTTGATTTCTCTACTTAATCCACATGAACATAAGCATACGGATTCAATGCGTCTGATGGCGTTAAGCATTCTCAACGTCGCATTCGAAGTGGGGGGGAAGAGCATTAGTCGCTTCGAGATACTCCGCAGCCTGGTGGCAGATGATTTTTGCAAATATTTGTTTCAGGTACCGAAAGAACGAATACATAATATGAAAATAGCTTATAGCTAATCTGCAATCACGTGTCACTAAGTTGGCGAAAACAGAATCCACGCAACTGTTAAGTCTGACACTTCGAGTCATATACACTGTTATGGATACCATGCGGCCGTATCTCAAGCTGCAACAAGAACTATTCCTTTTCTTTTTGATTGAGCGATTATCTCCTACAAGCGGGGCGGGTAGCAGAGCAATGGTGATTGATATGGATGATGAAGGCAATATTTCATTGGTTCAGTCTTCTGGAAAAGATGGCAATGATGTAAAAACTGGAACCGGTCATGTCGATGTACGCAGTGGATCACCTAATATCTATGGGAAATCAAGCAAGAGTCAAGGAATTGACCGCAACACGTCTCCAGAAGTACGCGAATTGCTGCTCGAATGTCTGCTTCAGTGCTCTCGAATTCCGACATTTATGGTTGATCTTTGGTATAACTACGATTGTGACCTTTCATGTGGGGACTTGTTCGAAGAAGCTATCCAATTCCTCAGCAAGGTATTTTATCAAGTCGCTCAATGCTAATGTTGAGGCATATATCACTGTTAACGGTCATGTCATAGAATTCATTCCCGGATCCAAATGGGTATCCAGCTTTTGACTCTCATTTTCTGTGCCTTGATACACTGTTGATGTTTATTGATCAGATGGTTGAGCGGACAAATACACATGTAACGTAGACGATAATGCCGCGTGGGTAGTTCGTGCTCGCTAACCATGAATTTCTAGGTCAATGCTGATCCAATCCCCAAGGTGTGTTGCATACTGTTTTTTAAGGATGTACGTGTGTATGTGCTTGCTGAAATGCTCTTAGTCTTTTATAGATCCAAAAGAACTTATGGCACGAAAAGCAAGAAAGCGGTTAATTTTGAAGGGTGCATCGCTCTTCAATGAAAGTCCCAAGAAGGGAATCCAATTTCTATTGGGCAAGTATTGGGTTTAACGAACTAATTTCGACATTTAAAGCTTATAAAGCCTTATAGAAAATGGCATTGTTGTCCCCGATGAAAGTGGTGATGTGAATGTCAGCCTGGCTCGTTTCTTGGGCACAACCCAGCAGCTCAACAAGAAGAGTCTTGGCGAATATCTCGGGAGACCGGAGAATCTATCACTGCTGCAAGTGTTTATGCGACAATTCGAGTTTTCAGGAGTATGCTATTTTCAAAAGCTGCCAATGTAGATACGTTTATGATATATACTGACTTTCGATATAGAAACGGATGGATGAGTCACTACGAATAGTTCTTGAGACCTTTCGCCTACCTGGTGAATCACAACAAATCATGCGAGTAGCCGATACGTTTGCAGAAGTGTTTTTCGAGACCAATCCGGTGGAGATAGCAAACTCAGAGGCTGCGCAGGTTCTCGCATATTCTATTATCCTGCTTAATACAGATCAGCATAATCCCCAAGTCAGAGTAAGTGGATATTGCGCTATTTAATAACTTTGAACATTAAAACATGTGAATGTGGAAACCAGAAACGCATGACTTTAGAGGATTACATGCGAAATCTACGCGGTGTCAATGGCGGCAATGACTTCAAGGAAGAGTATCTGGTAAGCAGATCAAGAGTTATCATTTGTTAGTATTTGTTATATTGATCATGGCGGCATATTGCTATATAGAGAGCTATATATGAGACAATTCGGCATGACGAGATTGTTATGCCGGAAGAGCATGAAGGTCGACTTGGTTTCAATTATGCGTGGAAACAGCTTCTTCATCGCGCGGATTCTTGCGGATCGTTTGTTGTTTGTGACACAACCGCGTACGACAAGGATTTATTCCAATTAGCATGGAAACCTGCATTGGCTGCGATCGCTTACGGTTCGTGTGCTAACATAAGAGAGGATCTAGTTGACAAGTACCTAATCACGCATCGTATAGCATTTGATACTGCTCAAGATGATAGTACGCTTCAAAAGGCTATCTCAGGATTTCATCAATGTGCTATGCTTTCCGCTCATTTCCAGTTACACGATGTGTTTGATGCGATTGTCATTAATCTTGCCAACATGACTGGGTTGATCGAAGAGACGAACGGCCGAAACTCAGTTCCTGATCCCATTGTAGATGTTGCAGGTCAAAAGTATGTAGTCAGTGATTTGGCTATACGATTCGGCCGTAACTACAAGGGGCAGTTAGCAGCTGTAGTTGCATTTGCAGTAGTAACACGGCATGGAAATTCAATGCGTAAAGGCTGGAAGAAGGCAAGTTCTGGGTAACGATGGTGAAGTCGTGATAACAAGCTAATTATATCATGACAGATACTGGAGATTATCCGCAATTTATTTGTCAATTCACTATTGCCCGGTTCTATGCTTCAAGTAGAAGACTTTCTGTCAGGCACTACCAGTATTCCTCTAAAACCAAAGACACCTGTACCTGCCAAGCAGCAAAATAGACGCGATGGGTCGCTATTATCGACATTATCATCTTACTTGCTATCACCGTATGCAAATGACGAAGGTTACAGGGCTGATCCCAGCGAGGAAGAAGTGGAAAGTACAATGTGTGCCGTTGACTGTGTGACTGCATGCAAACTGGAGGAGCTTTTTGGAGATATGAGGTACGAGAAGTTTTAATACAGCTACTAGTACATTTGCTTATATGTAGTCTGTATAGCTCATTAGAAGATGAGACTCTTGTGGCCCTTATGACTGCTATGCAGGAAGTGGGATACAATACCAAAGAAAGCGAATCGCCAGAGGAAACTACTCCATATAACCCAGTTACTGTGCTCTTCCTGGAGTTCATAGTCAGTATAGCTATCCGAAACGGAGACAGGATTCAGCTACTTTGGTAAGTTCATGAACTGGCACGATAATTGTCACATTTACGATTAACACGTTATTCTCAATACAGGCCGTATGCTGTAGATTACATATTTAGTGTGCTCAAGCATGCGGATAAGCAGAGTGTGCTGGTGGTTGAGCGAACAGTTGTCGCTCTTCTAAGGCTTTGTATCTCCTTCTCAGCAAAGGTAAGCTTCTTATTTATCAATTATCTGGCCATCGGGTAGCAGCCACTCAAATAATGAACAATAGGATGATATGCAAGATAGTATTTTACAGTGTTTGAAGGTGCTTCGTGATTTCCCTCCTGCTGTAACGCAAGCTGTGGGTGAACAGATGATGGCTGGCATTTATAGTTTGTCAAATGCCAATTCCGAGAATCTTAAGTAAGTCCAATTTCTTTTGTAAGGAGTCACCAAACCTATAGTTTCTCATTGTTGGGGTTGTAGCAAATCCGAATTCGTCGAGACCATTTTGGAAATCAAGCAGAAAGTAGCAAGCGCAATGTAGACTTGTTGCACCCTATTTGTTGCTTTTCATGTCACAATCTTCTATCACGTTGATATACATAAAACTATTCCATCCAAAATTCTCGGTGATGCTGTTACTGTTTCATGTAAAACTAACCAGTAATGACGTGGTTCTTGATATGCGATTGTGTTTCGTGCATGAAAGGATGGTTTCCCAACCTTGGCTATAATACTTGATCATTGTGTCATGGTACCTTTTGAGTGACCTAGTGACTATGTTGAGCACTACCGTGGCATAGATCAAAAAGTCACTATATCTGTGTTATTGAATTGAATACTTATATCAAAGTGATCATTTATGGTTACAATCCATGATTAAAGTAAAAGAAAACGATGACAAAGTACTCTGATGGATTTATAGTGTCAAAGCAGAAACGTTTATATAGATATCATTTAAGACTATATAGGCTAATAGACATACTGTGCAGGCACAGACTTTTTGAAGGATGCAAACAGCTTGTCCTGATCAAGATTTTTACCGATGAGGACCAGTTTGCTTCTAACATGGGTGGCTGCACTGTCTTCCTGAATAAATCCTTCTTGGATGTCGTAAAGGTCCTGGACGCCTTGAATGACCAATCGTTTGCCCTTTTCTGCTGTATTTTTGGGCGGCTGGATAATGCCCTTGAGACGCAATACAATGACTTCATCCCTGTTGTTCTCCAATCCAGGCCACTGCTTCTCCCATAAGAGCGTTTGGACCCATGTTTCCAAATCATCAATCGTATCCAACTGGTCATCAAAATGAATGCAAATGGTTTGTACTCCCTAAGCAACAAGTCAGCCAAGATTATAGCTTTTGCTGCCATGATTGAAACGCTAAATGGTTCATAAGACTCACATGACTAAGATGATGTGCGTGTTCTGAACTGAGATGCTCTATCTTTTCTGTCTGTTGTGCTAAGGATTCTGCATCGTGCACATCATATGCTTGAATATCCAGAACAAAGTCGATGGGAATCCTTGATCGCTCAGTCTCTAATAGATCAGCTGCAGAGTTGATGCTTTGTATATCTCGTCGAATCAGCTCCATTTCATTTTCAGTGACCAAGTCATTCTTATTGATAATAATGCGGTCTGCAATCGCCACCTGCCTACAACGTGTTTATCAATTCGCATTCATCGTTTTTCATATATCAGTGCTTTACTTGGCTGCTTCGTTGACAAGCGTGTTATCTTTTTCTTCACCAAGATACTAGACAATATTTCCTCTGAACGTCAGTATATCATGCTGCTGAAGCGGCACTTTGACTGCATCTGTATTTACCTCTCGGATATGCTTTGCATCCACAAGTGCCACAATGCCATCCAGGTATAATTCACTTCCGAGTCCGTCGTCGAGCCAGAACATGGATGCGATTGGACCAGGATCTGCCAGACCACTAGTATACATCGCTTAATACTAAGATATAACCTTGGACTTTTGATACTAGTACCTGGTTTCTAGTAAAATATAATCAAATTTTCCCCTCTTTTCCATCAGATTCTCAATGGCCTTTACACCAATATCTCTGAAGATCGAAGCTTTCAGCACAAGTTATATACAAGATTATTGATGCGTTGACTTACTTGACAGAACAGCAAAGACATCCATTGCGCAGTTCTAGCCATTCCTCGTATAATGTGCCTTCTTGGTTGATGGACAACGATTTTTCAATGTCACTGCCTTAAACTAGTGTCAGCAGCGCCTCTTACGTGTGGGAATATTGATACTGACTCTCGCCAAATTCATTCAAGATAACAGCAATCTTTTTTTGATGCTTTTCTGTGAGAATATAGTTGAGTAGAGTTGTCTTGCCACTACCAAGGAACCCTGAAACATTGATATTATCCAGTTATATAAGAGATATACGGTCGAAGGCTTTACACTTACCTGTTACGATTGTAACTGGAATCTTGCGTGGAGACTCTTCAGTCCCAGGTGTGGGCGTGAGCGTGGCAACTGGTGTTTGCGAGATTCTATATCTGCAATATCAATGCGTGGACGTTTGGGAGGTATATTAAAAGAAAGAATAAGTTTACTCGTCAGCAGGAATGAGCTCCGGGATCTCTTCTTGATCTGTCATTGTTGGGAAAGGGAAGGTCAGACTGAATGAAGACACGAGGCAGCTTAAGACGAGTACTCCGCATGGCATGTAACATGAGCCAAGCCTGCATTTTAGCCAAAGACACCAGGTTAGCAGCCTTTATTGCAACGCTTTATTAGTCTACATAGCTTACTTTTTTGAGGATTTTTCTAGCTACAATGGAGAAGATGGTATATTAGCAAAGAAAAGAATAAAAAGGGATAAAGTCTATATAGCATTCTATGGTGATGAAAGGCACTTGCGCCGGACTTAGTATTGTAGTCGGGTTAAGACGACAATGCAGGGTTGCATCCTCTGTATTCCACGGCCTGACCATGACATTTTCTCGCACGGAGGCAGCCATGGAGGATGCATTTGTCGAATGGGTAAAGTAGCATCTTCTTTCACCCAAATATAACGTTGTTCCTTGACGCTTCGTCTTTGTAGTTTAATACCTTCGACACAGAATTCAATACTATCGATACGGTTGTTGAGTTAGCTGATGGTGTCGTGTTTTCCAAAGTGCTCATTGCCATGTATTTTTATTTCCTTTTGGTGCCTTGTTATATTATCTGACAAGTATTTGTATAGCGATCCAAAGTGGTTCAAGCAGCTCAGTAGTACGTCGGAAGCCGTTGCCATGCCAACTGTTGCTAACGACAGCGACGAGAATGGAACTTGGATGTCTTGCTTGAACAACCAAAAAAAGATCCACCGACTCATCACGCGATATTTTGACGAGGTTTTAGGCCAAGATCCTAAGCAGCTGCCACCGATTGACCTAAATGCTATCGCTAAGGAGGCAAACCATTATGACCTACTGCTTATGTGTCAGTTGATTGTCGCTATTGCTGTGCAATCTGATAATAATCGAGCCTACATTGATATGATTCAGAGCCTATCACAGAAAAGCCAGCACAGCTTGATGCTATCAATCGAAGAAGTGAGTTTTTATCTATAGAAGCTGGTAGTGACTGACTAAAGGTGGGATTTCCGCAGGTCATGAATCATTTTGATGGTGATACAGATGCTATTGCCAATACACAACATTCAGAATCCTCGAGTGTGGGATCTCAAGGATATTATATGGATAGGTATGTGTTACATGTCGCATGATACAGAAATACTGACTTGCTTTTATGACTAGTGACATTCCATATCGTTGTCAAGCCGAGTTTGATCGACTGGTTTCTGAAAGGAAGCATTTTGAAAGTTCTCATGCGCAATTACTCGTTGAATACAAAGAATTGAAAGAGCGTCTAGTAAGTAATAATCTAAGATACAATGGAATGTAACTCTACTCAGAGTATTGATATGAGCGTTAACTGTGCTTAGAATGGCTTACTATTAGAGAAAAAGGAGATGGAGGCGAGATTAAGGGATATGGAAGATGCTATTGCTCAAAGCAGCACCACTGGAAAAGCGGATTTTGTAATGCGTACTGAAATTGAACATCTCAGACAGGATTTGTAAGATATACCACTGAAATTGCAGCAGTATACGGAATCTTGACCTTGTGCTTAATAGAGAGAGATGCGAAGAGCAAAAGTTGGAAGCAGAAAATATGTTAGAAAAGCAACGCTCATCAGTCAATGAGCTCCGCCGTAAGGTATTTAACCGACATTATAAATCATGGACATGTGTATAAAGTAGATACGAGCTCAACGATACATTGAATAACAGGTCAATGACTTGACTGTCAGAGCTGATGAAGCTGAAGCATTAAGATCCGAGTTGGAGGAGTATCGCGAAGCAGTGGAGCGTATGGCAAGCATGGAGGTCGCACTTCAAAAATATGAAAGGGATGCACAAGAACGAGTGGAATTGGAAGATCAAATCAAGGTACGTTGTCTCTATTTCGTTCATACTTCTAATATCTCATCAATTTATGGACACTAACGCCCGCCTTCTTCTCAAATAGGCCCTTGAACAGCAAAACACTGACCTTTTAAAGCGAAGCCAGGAAGCTGAGGATGAATACCGCAAACTTTTGCGATTCAAGACCATTATGGGTTCATTCGAGGAGCAAGTTAAGCAGCTGGCATCAAGTAATCGTGAGCTTCTTGAAGAGAAAGGACGATTAGAAGAGGAACTCCATCAGTTAACTGAGACTTGCACATATCTGGAGGAAGATCGTGATCGAAACGTAGAACATGTGCAACTATTGGAAGAGCAAATCAAAGAGCTCGAGTTAGGTGGCGGTAAGTGTAATAACCATGGAAATCAACAAGACTTGGGAGCTGAAATGAATGTGTTGCAAGGGACGCCTATCGAGAAAGCGATAAATCATCGTGCGAGTGTTGTTATAGACGAGACGATTGAAACGGACATGGAAGAAAACATGAAGAAAGCCAATATTACTGAGCTGTATGTATATGCTCCCTAACATGTATATGAGATACTAATATAGTGTTTTGAAATAGTCGCATGAATATTCAACGGCTGAAAAGCCAGATTAAGGAGATGGAGAAAAAACAGGCGACTTCAGACAATAGTCAACGTCCTGAAAACGACTCAGAGTCCTCTAAGGCACGATTGAAAAAGGTAATGTGCTATCATTTAATTCAATTATGTACTGCACCTGTATTGACAACATTTGGTAGGACTACGCATCCATTGTGGCAGAGCGTGATCAATTACGCAAGGAGCTTGAGCAAATCCGCAACGGCATTCCTGATTCACTGCTGAACCAAGCACAGACTATCATGGCTTTCCGCTCACGAATGCTGGACCTGGAAAAAGAGTCAAGCTATCTCAAGGAGAGTACCATCAGTTTAGAAGCGACTGTGCTACAGGGAACAAGCAACATTGCCAAGGGTGTTGTCTCGTTGCAAGGTTATGAGGAAGAACACAGTAGGCTTCAGGATCGTCTCAACAGACTGGAGGATATCACCAAGATGCAGCTTCATGACATCAATCGTATGCTGGTAGAAGCAAACTACTTGCATGGAATTAATGTCGATGGAGCTCCTAAAGATAGGCCCCAACTTACGAGGTAAGTGTGCTCACATGATTTTCAAGATGGACTAGAAGGTAATTTTATGAGCATTGCAGCGAAGAACTGGAGACTATCAAGGAACAAAATACCAGTCTTCAGATATGTGTACTGAATTTGCAAGAAGAAATCAACGAGAGCCAAAGTAGGATCCGTAAAGTTCGTGACGTAAGTATCCTACTTGTATGTCTGCCTGTACGTGATTGAGCACTGATAACTCACAATGATTTCTTCATAGTTGATCAAGCTTTATTCACAGCTTCTAGAAGAAATGACTACGCGCTTCAGCGGTATCAATCAACCCAAAGACCAACCAACTTTGTTAAATCGCACGCCACGCACAAAAGAGGAGGAGCACGATCTACTCAAGGTATAATATAGGGGCAAGGTTTTTAGAATGTGAAAGCTGATCGTTTCGCATAACGCCATAGAAACAAATTCACAATGTTCGAGCACAATCACGAAGGGAGCAACAGCTGATTATCTCAGCCTGGTATGATCTTGCTCGTCGCAATCACCGTGACACTGCCAGTTTATCTATACGATCTACACCATCGTCCTGGCTTGGCCAACAGCGAAAAATTTTGGATAACCAGCTACGAAAGCGCCTATGTTAAACTACACTGAAAACTCTGTTGCTTGTTCCTGGGTCTGTTAGATAGCCTTCTTCACTACATGTATCTACAATACTATATCCTTACGTACTGTCTTTAGCTGTGTTATAGTTCAAAGTGTGTGTTTATTTGAAAGCTGTGTTTAGAAGCTATGTACTCAATCTAAATGGTGCGCACAAGATCTAATTTTTTTACATGCAGCAACTTGCTTCAATACACTACAGTACCTTGCTATTGTACTTATCGTCCAGTTGGTCATTATGCTTGATGCAACTATCGTCCTTGGCACCCTATCTAATATCAAGCATCTTTGTGCAACCTGTCAATCATTATAATGCATCAATCGCCAGAATGACATTTTCCCCTATCCACAGTCTTCAAATATCCGCTGGCACCGCCCAGGCTTACACTTCCACCATTCCCAACTCTCTTGCTTTGATACTCGGAACACATCTATCACAGCACCCACTTATTTCAATAAAGGATGTAGAAAGCTATATCAATGAATCTGCTACACTACCCTGTTCCTATTAGATCCACACAAAAATTGATCATTTCATGATGTTATATTTACAGTATCGTTTATGCATTGCAAATAATAAAGTATATCCAGAAATGGGTCTACTAGAGTATTTCATGGTTCTTCATTCTCTATTTCCTCCTCATCGACCGAACCCCCTTGGAGCACATCATCCTTGGTAACGTATACCTCGTCGATGCCTTGACTTACAATTTCTTTCATCCAATAGTGGATCGGTGGCTCAATAAGACCATGTATCAACATCCGTTTCAGGCCGTCCATTACGTTTGTGCCGTAAAAAGAGACATCTACCCGGAGGTTCTTCTCATTCGTGGATTCTTCAGGTGTGTCTTCTGGCATCGTGAATATGGCAGGCTTTTTCAACTACAAATGATCAATAAGAATGTCAGATCTTTGCTCTTGGAGATGTGAGTAGAGTGGAAAGACATCAGTCGAAATACTTGCATGAATATCCAATCTGCGTATTCCTGGAGTCACTTCAGGCCCAAAGGTATCGCTTGCATCATTCTCGCGACTTTGAACAAGTTGTCTGTCGATTGGTATAATACGCCTCTTTTGCTCACGTGATTGTACATATTCTTCCTGATGTGGGCGTTTCAAACTTTTCAGTGAATAATCAAGTGGATTGGCATCGACCTGATTGAGACGAAACCGACTAAATGCTCCCAATGATTCTTTGTTGTGTAATAACTCGGATAGATGGTGTATACTTTTGCTCGATATGCTGTGAACTTTCAGTGTCTTAACTTGGAATGTCTTCAAAAGAGCTTCTTCAATGAATAGAGCCACCGTCTTGTTCACGGCACCACGTACTGCAAGATATGGTGTGTCAGGAAATCGTAGATAATAAGCGATCATCTTTGGTGTGGGAGCTTGTCTCTCATGGCGATTCTCAAACAACATAATCCTCATCCAATCTGCTGGTTCACTTGGATCGGGCATGGTCATCACATGCTATACATAGACTAGATTGTTAATATAATCGAATATCTTATCTCATGTATATCTTACAGCTCTAAAATACTCTGAAAGTGCTTCTTGAATGCGATTCCTAGCTGTTTCTGTATCAAGAGTCTTCAAGAGTCGGCCAGGGTTATCTGGGTCTGCAAGTGTTGTTAATGGCAATATGCAATAGAGTTTGCTGTTTCCTACTAACCATCCTTTAACTCAAGGAGTCTCCAGGATACTGAGAAAGGTCGCCTAGACATCACGCATTTCAGGTCAAGCTGAGCAAGTTGGTATGCTGTAAGGCCATCAGGCTAGTACAGAGATGTATTAGAGCTTGACATATCATACATGTAATCCTCCCTTACCCAGTCTAACGATATGCGCTCAATAATCCTCTGCCTGGTTTGATTCCCCAAGAAGCCATTGACATCCCAGTTTGCGGTGGTAGCAGGTCGTAGTTCTTGTAGCTGGTACCAATGCTTCACGCTTTCTATAATGTCGTCTTTCGATGCTTGACGAACAATGGTGTCAACACGATCGCTGTAGTTTATGCGGTATAAGTCAGCTTCGTTCAATGGCATGGTTGCTTCGAGATTGGAGGAAGAAACTGTTGGTGTGTGCGCTCACCTTGGCTGCCGTTGGCAGGCAGGCCAATGTACCTTTTGCATTTGAACACCGCCACTGGGATGGAAGGGACACACAGAGCATAAAGGCTAAACTAACTATATCGTTATGTAGCAACGAAATGCATGTGTAGACAACAAAGAGGGCTAAACCTTTCCACGTTACTCGCTTATCAATATTTACATTGGGTATGCTATACCAGAGCAAGTAGTACGGGATTTGTAATTTATTTGACATCAGTAACACTTTGTTATCAAGTATCTTGCACCAGGTAAAACAATTCCCGGCAAGCCACTTGGCACCTTTCTATCTTCTCAAATGCCAACCACGACTCAAAGCGAACCCAACAAATTGGAAACAAGAGGACTTCTTGCAGGAGCAGCAACTGCTTTTGTTGCAGGATTGGGAGGTGCGATCTGGCATACTAAACGCAAACAAGCTAAAGAAACGGCATCGGTCTCCACGAACAATACTGTTACAACAAACCCTTCTCCATCAGTACAGCAATCTACTGTTGCGTCACAACTTGAACCAGCAGCAACAGTAACACAGCAACAGAGACCACCATCAATGACACCTGAAGAATATGCAGTCTCGAAGCGCCAAGCAAGATTCTTTGCCTTCAAAGCACTTGGATATGGGACATTGTTAGCGTTATCCGGTGCTGGTGTTTTGTCACTCGCTGTAGGATGGTGGCTTGATGTGCGTAATGTAAGTATATTTACAAGGAGTATATGATGTGTACGTATGCAGCATTGTTAATATATGAGTGTCTAGTTTAAAGAGTTTTCTGATAGACTGCATGAAATTGTGCCAGTGCAGACGAGACGGCTACGACGAATGTTGGGTGGATCTGAATTTGTCTTGAAACCAGGGGAAAAAGAAGAACTAGACAGGGTGATGGAATCCAAAGAATAAGTGGTCTGTGTGCCTTGTTACCCTACTGTAAACATTACTCTATCATTTAGAATCCTTTTCCATTATTGTAAAATATCATCAACAACCCCTATCATATCCAAAAAGTTACAGCTTAACATGCATTTATTTCAACTTGTAATGAGAATCATATATGTCTTCTAAATACACCATGTTTTTCATAATAACCTTGCCTTCGTTGTGGTAAAGATGATGGATATGGGGAAGAAGAAGAGGATCCCGAAACAGTGGGTTCAGATGTTGTACCACCAATACTCCCCATGACTGTACGCCCGCCTAACGATTCCATCATGCCAATCATAGTGGCGCCAAATTGGAAGATACTTTCACTTTCACCATTGGGACGTCCAAATGATGGCATCACATCCACCAAATTCCAACGCTCGCTTGTAGATTCATCAACCTGGTCATCCACCACTTCATCATCTTGAATATCGTCTTCTTCATCGTTATCCAAAAGTCCATCATAAAAGTACCAGTCATCTGCCAATCCCACTTTGCCCGTCGAATCAAAGAGATCATAAAATGCGAGTTCCTTGCTTAATTCACCAGATAATCCACTGCGATACCGAAGTGCTGTCATCCGCAGGACCTGATGGAACTCGAGTGGAAAGTCACTGATATTGGGTATACCTTGGTAGATGGTGACATGTGATCGTCTATGCCTTTTCTTTAGTAAATGTCATCTTCTGGAAACAAATCTATACTTACATCCCAATGCGGGGTGAGCGACAACATTCCATAAGCGCTTGCAGTGCATTCGTGACTTGTGACAATGGGATTTCCACGCCTTGGGTATAGCAAAGATAAGCAATGTTGTAATTGAGCATGGCCATGCCAATAGTGAATCGACGAAAATTCTTATCATCTAAGAACAATGGTATCTTGCTATTGTATGTTAGGAATATGAGTTATGTTATCAGTGTAAATCATATACATACGTGGAATGTCGCTGTTTCTCAGAGTTGTATCTTACGTACGGATGTACTGACTTGTAGAATATGGGATTGGGAAGCTTGATGCCCAAATATCGCACAATCAAACCGAGTATATGAATCAAGAGCCCGATAGATGCATTCAATTCTTCCTTTGAGTATTCTATATAGCTTTGATTAATAGTGTCGTTTACAATATATAAAAAGAAGCTTTACTTGATACATCAATCGTTCTTGCTGGTAATGTGACTCCACAAATGTACAAGTCTTCAGAGTGCTGGCTTTTGTCTTTGGTGGCGGCAAATGGCATAGCTGTTGCTATTGCAGTTGGAGATATAGAGGGACCATTGTGTTGACCACGTTCTGCTTCGGCTGAGCGATCCTCGACGACACCAGGTTTGAATTCGAAAAGTGACACAATTTCATGCACCAATACTCGCCGTGCAGATACAGTCATCTTGTGCACACGATACCACTTTTTCTTGGTTTGTTGAATGTCCTTGGCATAGTCTGTCATTTCTGTTTCTGAGTGACTCTTTTCAATTATTGCCATCTTGTTGCGTCGCTGTTGGATCTCTGCACGTAATTGTTGAATACGTTGTCGTGCTATATATTGAATATATCAGAGTCAGCTTACAAAATGAATATGCATATCGTATAGAGGCACTACTTGCCTTGGTTGCATTCTTCATTGATACGTTTACATTCACTGGTAGCTTCCTTTATGACTGAAATCCTTTTGTTTCTCTCCTGAAGCAACCCACGTATATGCGACATCTTTGATACGTAGTCGTTGGCTTGGGATACAAGGTTGGTTCGTTCGGTTGTCAATGGTGTCAGTTCAACCACATGGTTATGAAGCCTATACTTTAGCTGTAAGTATATGCAATGGGCTGTCTTCTAGTTCCAATGACGTACTTTTCTTGCAAGCAATTCTGACAGTAAAGTTTGCGTTGGATGGTCTGGCAATAATGGCATTCCATAGTCGGTCGACGTAGGCGAAAGGTTAACAACAATGCCGATGGGAACTGAAGCAGCTGATTTGTTCAGCGGATTTTGAGCAGCAGACGCTTTGTATCGCACGCACACACACACATACACACACAAATAAAGTTGATAACATGCATTGAATGTCAAGGATATTGCGAGAACATTGTTTTATCTAGAGTCAATTTCTATAGTGTCAATGAGAAGAGCTGAGAAGAGGGGAGATGATGGATTCAGTTATATACAAAAGAAGCGATTACATGTCTAGTACTAGTACTATTACTGAGACTCGGCCACAACGCCAACTTGAGCAGGACGCAACACTCGGCCCTTAAGAGTGTAGCCCATCTTTTGGACGACAAATACAGTACCAGCCTCCTTATCAGGAATAGCAGTCTGGAACAAAGCCTGATGTTTGTTGGGATCGAATGCTTGACCTTCAGGATTATCTTGCTCGACACCATGACGTTTCAATGTCTTGACAAGCTCCACCTCTGTCATGGAGACACCAGTGTATAAGTTGGATAGTTGATCAGCAAGCTTAGCGGTATCCTTGGCAATCTCAGATGCTAGAGCAGTCTCCTTGGAGCGCAATTCAGCGGGAACAGATGACAAGGCCATACCCAACACGTCTACTGTATCCAATAAATCCTTTGCAAACTTTTGGATAGCAAATTCATGTGCTGCTGCAATCTCCTTGCGTGTACGTTCTCGAAGATTCTCTTGATCAGCCAAGCATCGAATATATGCATCCTATCACAATGTGTGAGTCATCATCATCAGCCTTTGTCACATATTCATACACCTACTTGAAGCTCGGCAATTTTCTTTTCCTTTTCAGCCAAAAGTTTGCTGGTGTCATCAGCTTCTTTTTCTGCAGGTTGCTCGTCCTTGTTGGCTGTGTCGGGTTTTTCCGCTTCTTTATTATCACTGCTGTTGTTGTTCTCGGTGGCATATGTACGATACAAAGGGTAGCTCATGCCTCTCAAAGACACAGCAGTCGATTGACGGACTGAAGCTACAGCAGCATTACGAAGAGTAGACAACATGTTTAGGGAATGAAAGAGTACAAAGCGAAAAAACAGCCTGCCAGGGATCCTCAACCGTGTTCCACTGTGACGGCCCTTCTTCGAAGCGCCACACGTTCATCCGACTGAATTATACCTTCTCCCCGTCAGCCTATAAACCTGAAGGATAGGGATAGCGTTATGTCAGCATGCATGTGGCATATTCTAGTGTAATAGTGTATACTCCAATAAATCTTTTCATGTTCATTTTATTCAAACGTGTATGATATCAGCTCACTAAGTGTCTACAATCAGAAGCGTGGTCTCGACTAAAATTCTATGGATCCGAAGCTGTGGAATTAACCAAGTATGATCGATGACTTGATACCGGCATTCAAAAAGCACTGAACTTTCCCTTCTACTTTTCTATTAAATACGGCATGTGCAATAGACATTAAATTACGAGAGGGAGTCATGGTGGGAGCAAGCTACATTCAAGCAATCAAAAGTGTGGCAACAGTCATGCCTTACTCGCATTGCAGTCATTTCTTCTTGGGTATTGCGTTGCATATACCACCCTTTCCTACTACTATAGTTGCAATATGTATGTGTATAGTATTACTGCTTGGAACATGTATGCATTCTTACTCAGATAATGTACAATGCGAGGCAAAAAAAAGTACATGTTGTTTTCATCATGCGCTTTATAATAGGGTGGAACAGATGGATATGACTCTATCCATGGCTGGAAGGTGATAAAGGCTATGTAGTTTAGCTCAATGGAAAGTGCATAGTAGTTCTCGGTTGTAAAAGAACAGGATGAAATGGTAGGTTCCATTCTCATCTATTACAGGCGTGCATGAGATATAATGACAGATCAACAATCGATAACTTTATTACAGCTTCATTAGATACTCGGGGATTCAAGTGAATTTCGTCATGATTGGACAAGTGGCATCCTCCGCGTTGTGACTCTGATCCCCAAAAGATTTTTCTGTGCTGCAAAGGCCCAAACCAGTGCTCGCCCTCTTATTATTTTGACGTAGCCAACATGAGGTAAGCTTTGGGACACATGGGTGGATAGGATATCAAGCAAGCTTCTACAAAGAGATGAAATATTGTATTTTGAGTCCTGGTCATACTAATCTTGGGCATTGGTAGCAACGAACCTTTGCAAGAAGTCACTGATCACGAAATCGAGGTAAAGAACGTCTACAAGCTTATCAGCTTTCAAGTTACTTACTATCACTATTATAGTCCAACTGGGAGGAAGTTGTCGACAACTTTGACAACATGAACCTTAAGACTGAGCTTCTTCGTGGTGTATATGCCTATGGGTAAGTCTTTGGTGACCTTGTATGAAAGGATAGTATCTCATTGTCTATTATCAATAGTTTCGAGCGTCCCTCTGCCATTCAGCAACGTGCTATTATGCCTGTTATCAAGGGTCACGATGTGATTGCTCAGGCTCAATCTGGTACTGGTAAAACTGCTACCTTCTCCATCTCTATTTTGCAATCGATCGACACTTCCAAGAAGGAAACTCAGGCCTTGATCTTGGCTCCTACTCGTGAATTGGCCCTTCAAATCCAAAAGGTTGTGCTTGCTCTTGGTGACTTTATGGGCGTTGAATGCCATGCTTGTATTGGTGGTACCAATGTTCGTGAAGATATTGCAAAGCTCCAAGCTGGTTGTCACATTGTTGTTGGTACTCCTGGTCGTGTGTTTGATATGATTCACAATCGTCGTGCATTCAACCCAGAAGCTATCAAGATGTTCGTTCTCGATGAAGCTGATGAAATGTTGTCCCGTGGTTTCAAGGATCAAATCTATGATGTCTTCCAACTCTTGCCTGGTAGCACTCAAGTCGTTCTTTTGTCTGCTACTATGCCATCCGATGTGCTTGAAGTCACTACCAAGTTCATGCGTGAACCTGTTCGTATTCTTGTCAAGCGTGATGAATTGACTCTTGAAGGTATCAAGCAATTTTATATTGCTGTCGACAAGGAGGAATGGAAGCTCGATACCCTCTGCGATTTGTACGAGACTGTCACCATCACCCAAGCTGTTATTTTCTGTAACACCCGTAGAAAGGTCGATTGGCTCACTGACAAGCTCCATGCTCGTGAATTCACTGTTTCCGCTATGCATGGTGACATGGATCAAGAACAACGTGACGTTATTATGAAGGAATTCCGCTCTGGTTCTTCCCGTGTCCTTATCACTACTGATTTGTTGGCTCGTGGTATTGATGTTCAACAAGTTTCTTTGGTTATCAAGTAAGTCTAATTTATTTATATCCATGTATGAAGATACTAATTCTTCTTTTTTCACCAGCTATGATCTTCCTTCCAACCGTGAGAACTACATTCACAGAATCGGTCGTGGTGGTCGTTTCGGTCGTAAGGGTGTGTCCATTAACTTTGTCACCAACGAGGATGTTCGCATGATGAGAGTAAGTATCATAGCGATGAAAGAAGTAGCTGATATGTTTATTTACTTGAATTCATTGTTTCTAGGATATCGAACAATTCTACAACACCCAGATTGAGGAAATGCCCATGAACGTTGCCGACCTTATCTAGATTGCCTTGCATAATATCATCCCAAACCTACGTTGCCATTCTTGGTATTCGTATTTGTAAAAGTTTTTTTTAGTAAAGAGGAAAGATAGAATGTTGACTAGTCTGCTTTGATCACTCTTGGTTCTACATAACAGTGATGGGGAAAAGGGGTTGAGAGGGGCTTCAATGCTACTACTACTACTACTACTGCTGTTGAGAATCTGATTTGGTAGCGTCCGAATTCGATGGTTGACCAGGTTGGGCTGAAGAACCAGGTGCAGATTGACCAGGTGCATTTTGCCTAGACTGCATTTGTTGAGCATAAGGATGTTGCTGTGCAGCAAACTGTTGAAGCTGAAGCTGGTACTGTTGCATTTGTTCAGGTGTCAACTATGAAATGAATCTGTTAGTGGCCATGTTTCATTTATACCAAGGTCTTGTTCTTACTTGAGATAGTTGTGGATAATATGCAGCAGGATCAATTTGCTACAGAAAAGCAATGTTACATTGACTTCTGGGGCTTCATCTGCTTTTGTTATTTACCTGAGCTGATGTATATTGGGGAACATTTGCACTCTGATAATATTGGTAGGCGTTTTGATCGTAAACAGCTGAGCTTGACTATAGCATTGTTTAGTATGCATTGGCTCTCCAAATATCACCAAAAAGGACTTACCTTTGCAGCTTCTTCACGTGGAACAATGTCAATCAAGAAATCACACATGTCTGTTTTGGAGATAGCAGTTGCGATATCAGATCGTTGCAATGTACGACGCTTATTCTCTTCTGCATGCACCCTGTTCACATATCAGTCTATACGCTCCTCGCTTTCATATCCTTTTCCTTACCATGCCCGTTTTGTCAGCTCTGTAATGAAGATCTCACATCCTTTGGCGAATAAAATAGGTGCCTAATCATGTACATAACGTCAATATCAACATATAACACATGATACGTATATTCTTCCTTAAAGTACCTCAGCACTGATCATCTATAAGATACCAATACTTGCATCTTAGTATCACAACATATCCAAAGATATCTATTGTCTCTTACCTTGACGTCCTGATCGGTTTTCATAACTTTCTTAATGCGTGCCAAGGGTAGTGGGTGGTTCTTAAAGTCAGATTCGAACGATTCAGCGACATGCAGTTGTTCTTGCCAAAACTTGGCGAGATCGAAGACAGGATGAGCACCAGGAGCTGTGCCTTGGGCAGCAGCAGCAGCAGCAGCAGCGGCAGCCATGGCAGCGGCAGCAGCAGATTGCGCGTGGTGTTGTTGAATCATATTGGACGACTCGCTACCAGTACCTGATTGTTGTGGTGCTGCAGTATATTTCTCGTTGGAATTGGGCGGTTGTGCTGGTTGTTGTTGATGTGACATTGCGATCGAACGCGCTTGTAGAAAAGAAAGGGAAAGAGAGCGTGGCAACCGTGATGTCTGTGTTAAAATCCCGACATAACACTACCGGGACTTTTACCATGACACGGTTTTGCATTAACAGCAGTTGTAGATGAGTTGCTTGATCTAATTGCCATATTGCTTGAACCTTGGCCTATAGAAGTAGACTTGACAAAAGTTCAACTGCTTCACTAACATCCTCATCCAGGACAAACATGACACATAATCCAGGGATATCCATATCGACACACTGCGCTTATCTTTTGCTCGTAGCCATCGATGCCGTCTGAGATACTTTATACTGAAGAGAAACCTTCATCATGTCGTAACCCATATCATGACACATTCAGAGTAGATCGTTATTTGAGACACAAATAAAAAGATATTATCGGTCGATTGAAAGTGATGATGTGTATCCTTTATTCAATGAATGATGGATATTCCTCGTGCGAGAATACAGATCTACAAATCACGTGTGCTGTACATATGAATCATCATCTAATCAAATACATATATGTCTTTTACCTGTCAGCCTTTACAAGATACCCTGTAGCTTGGCAGATGCCATTCAGATGGAGATGGAGATTAGCATGTCTTTCTATTTCAGCTACACTTGCTCACCATTTGTTCCTTTAAGCTAAGGCATGTAGATGGATTCCATGATGATTGTTATCCTGACTAGCATTCAAAGGTGACAAGGTCAGTGCACATATTGATACATTTTTTGCACATTCGATAAAGACCTTCATGTGTCAAGTATGTCTGTGCGTCATCTTTTAATGCATGATTCAGCAAAAGGTCTATCAAATGGACTTATTATGTTACACCAGGCAGGCACGTATATTATAGTGATGGTCAATCACTGCAATTTGGTATATGATCTTACATCATTTGCCAGCATTGTGGAATATGCCATTGCCGTTGCTGTATCTTGGTATACACTACAGATCTCGGCAATTCGAAAAGTGATATATCGTGTTTACGGCATAGATTTGATGCTTATACTACTTTAATAATATAAATTCACTACTCTTCAGAGCGTTCATGTGATGTGTCTAGATATTGCAGTCTGTGAAGACTTAAGTTTGATTACAACAGGTTGCACGCTATCGTTGCATAGTGTATGCAGTTTTTATCTCCGCTTTTTGTTGCAAACAGCCCTTGATTGATAGACGCCGATTGCTATTCTGCAGACCAATCATCATGACATAGTGTAAGCACAATATGGTGGGATGATATAGTGCGGAAGAAAGCACATAGCTTGGTGGTAGTGGTTATTTTGTACCTCGCTTTCTTGAAACTTAGTGTTTACCATCAACAAAGAGTAACTCTATTGACAAGTTGGATGTCACGGGCCCAATAAACAAAATGAAATACAAACACCACTTTCTTCGCTGTTGTCTCGACTCCTTGCCTATACTTGATGTGTAAATGTACTACTTTTTCTTAAACACACGATAGACGTTCGAGTAGAAAGTTTGGGGGGAGACTGACAAGTAACGATGGTGATCACTAGTCACTGTGTGCCCCTTCTTGGGACAAACAAGGTCGCATGCACACAACACGATCGACTAACATTACTCGTACTACCACCACCATCTGCCTAGTATTTATAACCTATCTGTCCACCATGCATATACCTATACATGTCAAATCAGAAATCTAGTGATGCTTATCTTCATCATCATCAAAAGTGACATGAGAGGTGGATGTTTGAAGGGCTAATGTGCGTTATGGAAATATCGTGTTGCTTGAGAAAAAGAAGATTAAAGGGGAACAAGAAAGCGGAATATCCAAGTTCGTTCTCATATTTGTTGTTGCACAGCCAGCCTTTTACAATCACCGGAACCCGGAACATCCATGTTCTCCGTGCATCCGCTCTGAGAAGAAAACGATTGCGCATTTTCTTTGGTGGATTAAACGTCCATTGTGTATGCAAATAACTAAAAAGATTTTATTGTCCTGAGGATCGTTTGCTTTCTTTCTTTACTTTATTCACACACACATCACACACAGACAAACGTTAACTTATTTCTCATCTCTTTGATTTCTTATATCTATTACGACTCAACCAATTTACGCTGCAGTCGATATCAAGAAAAGAAAAGCATTCTGTACAAATATCTATAAAGGGACTATGATGACGACCAAGGCCAAAATGAGCACGGCCCCACATATTCACACAGCAAGTGGGCAATGCAACTCGGCCAGCTGTAACTCACCACATCGACTTTGGCGTACACTGCAAACGATCATCCAAAACGATGCTAAGGATGACTTTCTACGTCTCTGCAAATACACATCCCCAGATATTTTAGTGCGCGTTTTGTTGACATCTCGTATCGCCAATGATCCAGCATTATATTCACCTTCACAAAAATCGCGTGTTGTGCAATTCCCCCACCGAGTACGTCTGGAGGCCGTGCGCAAGTTCGGCAAGTCAGCCACAGACTTGAATGCAGTGCAACTTGCTTTGATTGATGTCGATAAGAATAATAACAATGACGGCCAAATGGCTATACTGATTCTCAACTTTTTGCGTGAGCATGCCACAAGTATGGAATGTCATCAGTTTGTCAACCATATCTGGGGCCAAGGCAACACTACACTTCATCTGGCGTGTTTCTGGAACATGTCCCGACTGGTGCGACTTTTACTCAATATGGACAACGGTGGTGCAGCCATGCTCAATCGGAAGAATGCTCTGTCGATAAGTGCTAGAGATTGCTGCTCTTCATCCTCTGTGTCAGCACTCTTAACCCCTATCAAGTGTTCAACAGGATCATCTGTGCCAACAGTGACAACAGTACCCATAAACACAACAAAAGCTTCTGCTGATGTTTGTGCTACCACCACTGCTACTGCAGCTCTTCCTTCACCACCTCCCACACCTACTGGTACCACTTGTCGACCCTCCATGTTGTTGAAAAAGGCGACAGAGAAAAGGGGCTTTTTGGCATACGGATCAACTCCATCACCAACAGTAGTCGCCTCTGTGCAAACCGAGTACTTTCAGCAGCAGCAAAAACCAGTGACACCACCACCAACCCCCACATCTGCATCTGTGAACACAGAGGCAAAGTTTGTTCCCATGACATTTTCCAGCTCCACATCATCATCGTCATTCTCTTCATTGTCATCCACAGAGGGAAAAGACGATCTTTGTTGGACACCACCTCCTTCTCCCATTGCCCGTCATCCCTGGTCACCAGCACAACCCCCTGTAACGACATCAATTGAACAAGTACATTTACCAGAAATTCGCCCATCTTGCTTTCCTGCCAACCCTATCAAGGAATCTGTGATAAAGCAAGTCCGCTTTGATCCTCACGTAACACTGATTGATGCATGTATCCGTGGTGATCTTGAAGAACTTAAAGACTATTGTGATAATCAAGATAAAGTCCCTACTGTTGGTGGAATTCGTAATCGATCACTGTTGCAAGTTGCACTAATGCGTGGTCATGAACATATGGTGCGCTATCTCGCCGGTCACGTGGATGTGAATCATCAGGATAGTGATGGTAAGACGCTTGCTGTGTTTAGGTCATGAAGCCTGATTAAGAATGATATGGACCATATAGGATGGACAGCACTCCATTATGCTGCAGCACTTGGCCTGTGGAGTTCTTTCGAGTTTTTAGCCAGCCTTCCTGAAGTGAATGTTCATGCAAGAGCACACGATGGTTTGATGATCCATGAATGTGTGGATACACAATTTGCACGGAGAAAATGTCGATGTAAGTGATCATTGTAATTACATAATAGCTGTGATTGACCTATATCTTCTTCTCAGCCATTATTGAGCGTTGTCGTCGATCAGTTTCTCAACAGACATGATCTTGTATTATCCATTTGCCCTCTTTTTTGTATATAACCTGTTATTTTGTCAATTCCTCTCTTTTTCTTATTGAGCATATACACACTAACACGCGTACCTATCTACATACTCCATTTCCCCCTTTCACTCTTTGTTCTTATCTGAAAACCCGTATTATATATTATGGATCCCTTGCTTTTCCATCATTTCTCAAGCGTGTTCCCCACTTCTTTAAATAGTCCTTTTCTCTACCCCTCTTCCACGTGTACACCATCATTTACTCTCCTTGTTATTTATCGTTTTGTATCTTTTGTGATTTATGCAGCACTTGTGCTATCATCTATGTCCCTGCCTGTCCTTTGCTCCCTTTCTCTACCTCTATGATCCTGTAGATTGTAGTTTATATGCAAAAGTAAAGAAAAAATGCCTTGTTTACAGTTCCAATCATCATCAACATCTAGCTACAAATGATTTCTATGAACCATGTTTTACCAAGTCAAGTCCTTTTTGGCTGGAGAATCATCTAGGATATGGGTGGGTACTCGGGGTGGTGGAGTATTGACCGTTGCTGGATCACGTGGCTTGATTACTTGTGGGATAGAAGTATCTCTTTGAATCTCTGAAAAGTGCTGTACTGTTTTACGTGCTGGCGCTGCTTGATCAGCTGTCACGGACGCCTGCATCCGTCGCTATGAAAATATGTGTGAACGAGAAGCCGATTATGATGCTATGAATCACTTACCACCCGTGTGCCTTTACCAATACCCAATTGTGGCAAACCACGATTCAGACCTTCTAGCAAGACGCATGCTTTGCATATGTCATTCGAAGACATGTATCCACAGCGCTGACAAGTTTTTTGTGTAGGCATTTTGACATCGGACTTGATTTGGAAGGCTTCTCCTGAATGAATGATATCTATATACCAAGTCAGATCATATGTGTACATTGTGATAGATGTTTTTCATACCAATGATAGCACTTGGTCGAATTGACTCGAGATCTTTCAAGAATGTTCTTGCATGTCCACGATAAGCATCTGGTGAGTAGATACACTCCGTTGAAAAATAGTCCAGTTTCTTGAAATAGGCGTACATGACAATCTCCTTTTCATAGGTATACTTGAAAGGCTTGGATCGTCGAATATTGCTTTCTCCTTGAGTCACAATCTCAGTACATCGTCCTAACCGAGCAATATCACCTCGGAAGACTTGCAAAGTATAAGCATACTATATCACAAGCGATGTATCTCGTATATCAACTTACTATTCATCAAAATAGTCTCTGCAATATCATCGGCATTATGACCAGTGACAATATGATCAACACCTAGCATGACTGATCCACGATCCAGGGCTTGACGACGGAATACGCCACAAAACGTACAATTGTTCTTACGACCAACTTCTTTGACAATCTCATCCATGCTCCAACCATATAGATCCGAATACGATACAATCTTCAGTGGCAGGTCATACTGCTGCTGGTTACGTTTGACTGTCTCCAGTGAATCATCTCGATATCCAGTAATGCCTTCGTCAACTGACAATAAAAAAAGTTCAACCCCATAGTCATAGCGTTCGTTCAAAACTTTGAGCACATGAGCAAGTACAGTGGAATCTACAAAGGGTTGACTTAGACTTTGAGCTTCAAGTGTCGATCTTGGTCCTCACCTTTGCCACCACTGGCACCAATCGCCACTCGTTCGCCACGTTGGAAAAGATTGGCATCGACAATTGTGTTATGGATCTCGGTTTCAAAGACATAAAAGAAGCATTCTTGACAGATCTGCTGGCCAGTCTTTGGGCGCTTGATCATGGCCCTATTCTTGGAACATAGTACACAGAGTTTGACCATATTGTTGGAAGAGGGGAAGAAGAAAGTGAATGAAAAAGGCAACCTTGTGCGACTGCTGCTGATTTTCTGTGTTTCACATTCCATGAAATGTCATTCTATTGTTGTTGTTGTTGTTGTTGTAAGACATGTCACTTTGAAGCATCAGTCGTGAATCGGAATGAGAGAATAGTACCAGATGTAAAGAAAAAGATTCACATAAAACAGGAGTAAAAGTACCATGTTACCTTTTCGTCCTATCTTTCCGGTAAGGGAGAAGAGCTGAGCAGGAGTGAAAAGGAGATTCCCAAAGCATCATCTTTCTTGAAAGTGATCCAACGGAGTAAAGTACCTGGACCTTGCAGCCATGTCATCCGAGGAGATCATTTTCTATATCTTGACTCATCAGACATCCCCTTTATCTCCTTGCTGCGTAAATATAGCATATGCATTAATCCAAGAACTTGCTGCACTCCATCCCATGACATCCTCGAGGTAGGCACTACCACTGCGTGATGGCTGTCATTCATAGTGTTGTGTGTTCGTGTGTATGTGAGAAAAAAGAAGATCTTGTAGATCCCTCCTCACTATCCGATCTCCTCCTTCAATCATATACCAAATACACAAAGTATTCTCTCCTCTGCAACAAGTTTATATGTTAGCACTCCTTTAACATTCATCAGGATATAAAAGTCACCTATACTTTGTAGTTAAACCAACCATTTTGTGATATCGCTACTATGCCATCGCCTGTTGAAACATGTCAAACCCGAGTACATTCTTGCTCTCTTTTTACAGTAAGCTTTTCTCATCATGTTTGGTAACATGCTTTAACTGAAAATTATTGCTAGTATGAGCATCCAATGATGGATAAAAAGCCATATCACGATTCGGGCATAGATGATATAACAACCATGCCTGACGATGTTTATTACAGTGATATTACTCTGGATCAGTCATCCCAAGATGATGATAGCGACTTGGACGAATTTGTAGCAAACGAGAGATTACTACCATCTCGAGCTTCTTTGAATTGGCCACAAAGAAAAACACAGCGGGAACATACCACATCAACCACATTCTCAAGAAAATCAGAAAATTATGACCAACAACCCCATTATGGATCTGTACGTATGTCACAGGATGATTTGTATCGTCAACAAGAAGCAATGGATAGCAGTAGACCACTGTTCGTTTCCCGAGCTCTTCCTCCAGCTCCCCCAGTTCTTCCTTGTACCAATACTCAAGGATGTGCAACAACTTCATTTGCTTCCACCAAGCCAATCATGCCTGCCAAGGGTATTCTGAAGAAACAGACACCAGTATCATCATCATCCAAGGATCAAGTTCAACAGCAGCAGCAATTACACGTCTCTAGCAATGCTAACACTTCGACTATCCAAAGTACTAGTGGTGATGTTAATGACGTATTATCATCCAGAGGTTCTAGTGGTGGTGGTACGATGCGACGTCTCAAGAACAGAATCCGTCATTATATTCTAGCACATGCTAGAAACAATAACAGCCAATCCCCACCACCTTGTGAAGATTGCCCATCCACCACATCTGGTATTTCGCTCATCACTGCCAATAGCACCAACATGCAACAAATTGCTTTCCAAAAGAAAAAGCTTAGATACAATAAGATGGTACTTGTACAAGATACCTATTCCTCCTGCGAATACGACCGAACACCTGATCCACAATCCACCTGCATGCGTCTTACGCAGGAATATGTGGATGAAATCAAGAATGAAGTGAACTTGTACAAGTTTGATGAAATGGTGGTGCATCCCTGTAGTAGGATCTATACACATTTCTATAGCATTTGAAACGTAGGTAGCTCTTTTGTACTTTTTCTTTGTATCCCTGATTGTAATAATATACTGTACCTTATCGATATACCTATTTGTTGACATTTGGCTGGTAATAGTCATTTGATCACACGCCATGAGCATGATACTTAGATATTTCATATAAAATTCTAATAGCTACCATGACAATCAAACATCAGCACTTGATTGAACATGTTTCATGTCAATGCTCAATGGGAGCTTATGTAACACTTGTGGCGCCATTGTATTCTCCGCATCGTGCATGCAGTTGTGGCGTCCAGACCATTGTCTGAAAGTTGCCTTAAAAGAGACCTTGCAGCAATGGCTCCTGTTGGGCAGACTTTTCCGCTCTACGAGCCTTTGGGTAAGGTATAAGTGTTATTATGATAATTGATGAGGAACTCTACGCTATAGCAACACAGAAGAATCATCAAGCTGGCAAGAAGAGAGAGGGATTCATCACTTTCCATTAACATTTCGCTAATATGTTCGTTTTGATCAAAGTCCAGATTCTGGCCCAATTGGATGGTGAAACCAAAATCCAGAGCATAGGTCAATCCTCACTCTGCCACACACCAAACCATATTTGGCAAATCATTACGCTAATTATTGCAACATCCATTGTAGACATATGTTGATAGATATAGTTATCATAGCCTTTATACTATACATAGTATCTTCTGAAATAGAGAGAGGGAGATGTCGAAGTAAATGAGTAAAAAAGAGCAGTGTATATGCAGGGTGTATGTCTACAGAGTAATGAAGTAAGCTGTGGATCCAGTAAGAGCTAGCAGCGTCCAGGCAGCCAAAGATGAAGAAAAAAGTGACTGTGTACCAGAATCTGATGGGCTATTAGACTGGTTGGCTTCACCACCATTGTTGCCTGACAAGGGTGATACTGTAGTTGGAATGGTACCCAGAGATACAGACGCACTACTAGCAGCAGCAGCAGCATCTGAGCTACCAGGAGCAGCAGAAGAGCCTTGATAATTTCCGTAGCAGTAATGGTTGTATCCATCAACACAAAGAACCGTATTACCATTACAGAGGCAGTTAGCGGTACCGTTGAACTGTGCACTGCATGATTCAGGCACTGCTGGACATCCAGTTGTTTGATTGAGCAGTTGAGAACCCCAGCAGTATTGGCCATTATTGTTTTGGCACACCGTCAACATATCGGTACAACGGCAGTTGACTGGTGATTGAATGTTGGAGCACACGCTGGGAACATTGCATTTGTCGTTAGGAAGCGAGTCGTAAGGAAGCTTGTCTTCACGTTTAAAGAGTCGATGTAATTCCTCAATTGTCTCATCTGCTGTATAAGCACTAGCAAATGATACACATAATAAGGTTGAAACGAGAAGTAGAGGGAAAAGGATTCTTGGATGCAGGGACATCTTCAGAAAATATAAAGGAAGGAAAAAAGGAGAAGAATGTCCTTGGGTGGGTGGATGTCTTGAACTATTTAAAGATGTCAGCAACCCAGCTTAGTTTTCCGTCTGCGACAAGTTCTGGACTGTATTATCTTCATTTATTGAGATGAACAATATTTTGTACCTGATTGATGACGACTGGACTCTCCATTTTCATACTTTTCGCGTTGCAGCATAAAATAGAGCGACTAAACACCATCATAGTCCCCATCCAAAATCGTCATTCATGCCTCTTCATAACGAATAAAGTAATAAGCGTAATGGTCAGGGACAATGCTTTGAGCATACTTATGTACGCTCAAATATGAACTGGTGATGGATATTCTGCATCTTTTATCGCTCTTGTTGATCACCAGAGGATCGAATTTATCGTAGAGCCATACCAGCGCAAAGATAATAGGCATCATTTGATTCTTGTCCGACCCGAAAAATGGTGCTTCGTAGTAAGGGATATAGGAATACAGTCGCTGATACCAAGACATGCAATACTTTGATATCAAGGAACAAAAGATAGTTGGTTTGTCGATGAGCTTGTGCCTATATTATCACATCAATTTCTTTCTTGCAACATCGTCACATGAGCTTTATGCATTCTAATTATACTCACTAATGAACAGCACTATCTATGACAGTAACTCTTATCAGTCTTATCAATGATACCGGATATGTGTCTTCCTGTACATGTATATAAGAAAAGCGACTCCACCGATTATGATCCAATTTTATGCTCTCGCATTTGAAGTATATGCCCAAAGACTGTAAGACTGTAACCAAAAGTAGCTGTGGATGAAATACGATGGGAGATCCCAAGGGGTTCAGGGGGAGGGGAAATGTGTGTAGTTTTTGCCCTGTAAGGAAATCCGGATATGTGTGGATGCTCTCGATTTTCTCGGCATTACCGGCATGTTCCCAAAAGTGGTTGTTTCTTTATCCAAATGGCTACGCACGGCCACTTGCCCTTACGTGTTTAGCTGATCTGCACATTCTAAAAGCATCATTCGATATCTATGTGCGCTCTATGTAGGAATCAAGTGTACAGTTTGCTGTATGTGTGACATGGATGAATACGACTTACAGTACGATACGTATAATGATACTGAAACACATTGGCACGCTTGTAATGGAACACATACAGGCAGCGTTAGCATCTTTTTCTCTCAATAATCAATTGAAAAAAGGAGAAATGTGTGATATAGATGATGAAAATCACATTGTTCGGCCCTTGGCTCCATGTGAAGCTATGAAGAACAGCATGTTAATCGCATTAGAGTATATACGCCACGTTGTCCCAAAGAAAATGCTGAGACCGTGCTGTATTCTATTTATGGGTGCTTCCCCGCGATTTGGTTTCAGGAGAGATGAAATAGCGTATTATTCTTCCCGTATGGTCTTTCGGAACAAGGAACAATGAACAGCAGTTGCAATGAACAACTTGTTACCCTACATGGTGATTTTGCGTATGTCTTTTATGCATGCATGCATGTATTTCCCCCCTTGGAAGAAAATAGCCAAGACCATTAATACGCACTTGCTATGTTATGTATGATCCCTCCTGCTTTTCTCTCTCTCTCTCTTTCTTTCTTTGACTTCTCCCCCCCCCAAAAACACACTCCTGGTGGGATTAATCCTCGTTTGTTTTACATATAAAAGGGCTCATCATACATCCTTTCCTCCAACATCATCAATATAATATAAGAAAACACATACGCAGTCACCGATACACCTACAACATGTCTTTCCAATACTATTGCAACCGTCAAGAGCCTCGTATCATTGCAGTGGAGCGTTTAACGATCAAAGAACGATTGTCGCGATTGTTTACACCTCATCATCATAAGGAGCATCCAATCTTTTTCGAAGAACCTATCTATCATCCATCATCTTCTGCACGTTCACAGAGCACCATTTCCGAAAATACACTATTGACTTCTGTCAGTAGCCACTTTGATGTATTTGATGATGACGATGGTTTCAGTGAAACATCGTTTGAAGAAGATGATAATGATGAGAGCAGCAGTGATGAAGAGCCTATCATATCCTCCTCTCAAGAACAACAACAAGTAGCCTTGTCAGTAGCTATTTTGCCAGCAGCGGTAGCAGCTGCAACGGCTGCGAGGACACGGCGATATCAAGCCCGTGCCAGGAAAGCAACACGTAACAGCGATATGCCTTTCATTCTTTAAAGGATATAGAGAGAGATCCAGATCGAAAAAAGCATGTGTATCACATGATGTTGTTGTACATCAAAATTCCATAGACCCCAATTACATTGTATAAGTAGATTTTTCATTGTGCATCATCAGCTGGCTGGGTCAGATTGTATAGTAAAGCATTTTGCATTAAACTCTTCTCAAAAGTGAAATGATTTTGTGATACCTAGCTGTTAATAATCATCATCAAATGAACTGTGCCTGAAATTTCAAGTGCTGCATCGTTATCACATGCTCAATGTGCAACCATCTTTCTCTCATGTGTGTTTATTGTTTGTGTGTTGGATGGGGCTAACAGGACCCTTCCTCTTCCACATAACAGATACTTACAAAATATTGGTCTCTCCCTCTCTTTCCTTTCCTTATTCTTTCTCCATGGCGGTGCCTGACACCCAACAAAATATACATGAGGAAGACGATTCTTCCCAAGTGGTCCCATACAACCCAGCATATCTAACTACCACCAGGACCCTGCTTCCGAGTAATATTGCAAACTTTATTACAGCCATCTCCTTGGCAACTCGATTATCGTTACGATTCTCGGCCTTGTTTATGGAAGCTTTATTCGAAGCTGCAAAATACAGCACTGTGTTTTCATTTGGATTGTCAAGACAAGCGTTAATCAGTGCCATATCAACTGCCAAAAAAGTCCATGCGTTGACATACCAAAAAGACGATAGCGATTTGACCGAGACGGAAAAGTATGAAAAAAGATATTTATCACACTTATGGTCTGATACCCATGTCAAATTAGAGGTGGATTCCTTCAAGTCTTGGACAAATACACTACTCTTGGGGTATATCTTATTCATCATACTTTCACACTGGCTGAGCTATTTGCTCTTTCTGGTCTTCAGTTGACTTCCAGTACTATTCAAACAGGCTTCAAGGTAATACACCCTTTTGATAGAGTATGACTTCTTTCTGCTAAGTCATATCATTGGTACTTGGTAGGCAGCAGAGGAATCCGTACAAGTTATTGATGGGATATTTGGGTCGAATGAAACTTCACGAGCTATTTCGGCCATTGTGACTCTTGTGCACAGCGAATTGATGCATGATCCTGAATTTGAGCTGGCCACGGAGGGCAAGATGGCGATTTTGGGAGGACTTACGAAGGCTATGACGGCATTTGCAGTCTTGCAGAATGTGACACACAAAAGGACAATGAAGGAAATGGTGAAAACAACACTTTTGTGGAAAGGTCTCGTGGTGGATGAAGAAGATGATGATGATCAGGATACTCGGATGATTTATGCAGCAGATGATGATGAACAACCATCTACAGATATCATTCATGAATTGGAACAACTGCTTCAGCAACAGCAACCTGAGAATGATAGTTCGTTATCACTTGCACTGGAAGAACAGCGGGAGAATTGGCAGCAATATCCCATGTATGAAATCACTACTACTACGCAGCGAATGATTACTCAGACAACACGTATTCAGCCAATTGCAGCTGATGGATCACGTCCACCAGCCAAATATGTCGTTACCAATACAGATGAAGAAGATAAAGAGTCGTTTATGGCAGTGATTGAGCAACAGGACACTACATTACCAGGTGCATGGATTGAACATCCAGTAGAAGAACAAGATGATGACAACAGCAACAACAACACACTTGCAAAATTGAAGCAAAAGCCATCACGTGGTTTGAAAATTATGCTCTCGGCTGTCTCAAAGACGTTTTCTCGTAAAAAGGTCGAACGACAAACCTTCCATGATAACAATAGTCGACGACTTGTTCGCCATAGCAGCATTGATACGATTGATGATGTGGATAGTATTGATGACAATGATATTACAATGACCGAAAGCACATCCACCACCTTACGATCGACTGCTGCACAATATTCAGTACCTGCATCCAACAAACCATTGCCGTCAACACCACCAGCAAAAGATGATGATAAGACTATTAAGCGCAAATCGTCATGGGGTAGATTGAAACTAAAGGCATCGAGAAGAAAAAGTGTCAGCAGTCTATTTCAAAAAGGAGCAGAAGCGCTCAAGAAGCAAGCAACAGCATCATCATCATCATCTCCTCCTCCTCCTGTACCCAGTTTACCCCAGCATCATCAATCCACCAAGGGATCCCTTTATTTACAACCTAGTCATTCATCATCTGTAGCCATTGAATCGCATACTTCTATATCAGGTCGTCGAGGAAGATCTAATTCAATCACGAGTATGTCGAGTATGTCACAAACGATTACAACGACAACTACATTTACAACAGCTCCTTCTTCTCCATCCACTTCTTTACAACTATCCTCATCATCTAACAACAAGAAATACACCAATACACCACTATTGCATCGTCAACAACAATCTCAACCTGTTGATCGTCATCAACGTATGCTTGTGCGCTCACCATCACTTCCTTCTAATCGTCACAAGAAACGTAAACCTAGTTCACCACTCGAAAGTGAACCAGATCCACGCAATTTTCCACGTGATCATTTGCTACGCAACATTGAGCGATTTTCACGCTATGCAAGTGCAGCTTATGGCGAGTCATTTATGCGCATATTACGTATCGGTGATATTCCTGCTGTATTGCCACATTCAACACAACATCATGCCAATCATCACGCATTTGCCCATCATACAGGTGTCTCTGTTGACGATATTTTGCTTTCCAGTTATGCAGATCAAAGCATCTTAATCCATCATCCAAAAGTACATGCTCTGGTACATTTTGTCACAGTGGATCATTCAGCTCAGGCAGTTGTTCTCACGTGTCGTGGTACACTTGGATTGGGTGATGTTCTTACAGACTTGATGTGTGAATACCAAGAATTTGATCACAATGGCAGCACGTATGCGGCACATGGTGGTATGCTTGAAGCTGCACAACTATTGGCTCATCAACGTGGAAAAGTATATGATGCTGTCATGCGTGGATTAACGCTTTATCCAAGCTATGGTCTCGTATTATGTGGACATTCACTAGGTGCAGGAGTTGCTAGTCTACTCAGTGTTCTTTGGAGCGAACAGCGACAATTACATCAAGCTCACCATCCAGGTGCAGCTTTGGCATTGGCACGTGATCCAGTTCCCTTTGTCACATCCAGTACAAGTGGCTTACCACGAGGTAGACCTATTCATTGCTATACGTACGGCTCACCTTGCGTCATGTCATATGAGCTAAGCGATTATTGTGGACGTGGTCTGGTCACTAGTGTGGTTCATGGATATGATATTGTCCCTAGTCTCAGTCTGGGCTTATTAAGAGATTTTAAAAACGTCGCTGTCAGTTTATCTCAAGAAAGTTCAGTTGCTGAAGACATTTTATCACGTATCATTGGTCGATACAGTGGCAAAAAAAAGGATGATGATGATCAAGAACAACATGAACAATGGTTTTGGGCCCTTATCAAAACAATGCGAGCGGACATGAAAGCTGACAAGCTGTATCCTCCTGGCAAAGTTTATCTTGTTGGATCGACACCCCAATTACAGCAACAACAAGGTCGTAGAGGATCAACAAGAAAACACAAAAGGGCCCACCAAGTGGTCTTTGAACGATGTGATGATGTGCAGACTCGTTTTTCTGAAATTGTCTTCTCCAAATCAATGTTTAACGACCACTCGCCAAAGATGTACGAGAATGCCATTCGCAAATTGGTGCGGGGATACTTTGTTTAGTAGTACTTCTACTGGTGTGTCTTTCAACGTCTATATCCAATATATACCTATCATCTATTATGCGAGAGATTCTGGTCAATAGCTAGGTAGTATCTTAGTTGATGATTTTGTAGCATGTCATACTATTAGTACTCGTCTTCCTTGAAACATATTCACAATGAAAGGCAGTACCAATAATTTTGGTGCTGTCTTATTAAGAAAGTCGATGATCGGATCAATTGATCCGCCAGGGCTTATGTAAACATGTCAAAAGTCCGCGGAAGGAATTAAGAATCTGAGTGTTGGTTGCATCTGCAACCTATCCTTGTTGTCTATTACCAACTGTTTTCTTCTTTATTTCACAATATGGATATCAAAATTATCAAACCCGATGCTACATATGCTGAAACCCTTTCCAAATTGGGTGCTCGCTTGTTTGCAGATACCTTTGGCGAGGACAACCCCCCTGATGATCTTCAGTCGTACCTTGATTCAGCTTACAAGCCTGAAATTCAAACCAAGGAATTAAACGATCCCACGATCACCACTTTCATGGCATTTGATCAAGATAACCAGCCTGTGGCATTCTGCCAACTCCGCCAAAACAAAGATGTTTACGACTTTGTAGGCGATCCAGATGCTATAGAGCTGCAGCGCATTTATGTCGACAAGCGATGTGCAGGCAAAGGTGTAGGAAAGAAGCTGCTGGCAGAATGTATCACTACGGCTACCAAATTGGGCAAAAAGACCATTTGGTTGGGTGTGTGGGAGCACAACCCCAATGCCATCAAGTTTTATGAAAAGCAAGGTTTTCACAAAGTCGGTGCACATACCTTCAAGGTTGGGAACAAACTAGACACTGATCATATCATGATCAGATCACTTTAGATATAAACATTTCTTGTTGTCGCATGATTTGTATTCTCTTTTTTATTAGCTAATAAAGTATCCTTTTTGTATTTACCATCACTGGAATTGTTCAAGGGGACTTTCAAGCTTTAATGGCATCTGTTTAATAGAATAGGGATATCAGGGATATTAAGTTAGAAGAAAATCTTATCCAATGCTTGTTTGATTTCCTCATTGACATCCATGATAGGAGCTGGGCAATAACCAACAGGTACACCTTTCTTGCGTAGAATATACTTGATGCTTTGAATCATGCCAGCCTTACCAAGCAAAGCAATACCTGGAGCAATGCTATTCATGATTTGCTTGGCTTGATCATGCTCGTTTTTGAGTAAGTGGTCAACAATGCTATTAAATTGTTTTGGATAGACGTTGCCTGCGATTGATGTGATGTTGGTGTATCCTTTGTTAATGTATGCATCAACAAAACCTGCATCATCGCCAGAAAGGAAGCTGTACTTGGCAACATCACCATTCAAAGCATCTTTCATCTTGTTGACATTCTCAGGATTGCCAGCTTCCTTTTGGCCAAACACGTTGTCAACTGACTTTGCGATACGCAAAAATGTGTCTGGTTCAACATTGAAGCCATTTCGACGAGGATTGTTGTACAAAAAGATCGGCACTTCTTTGACTGTTTCAGCAACTTGTGCCACATATTGCTCAGCTTCTTGTTGTGAAGGGATCCGATAGGGTGGAAAACCAAGCATGATTCCATGAAATCCTGCATCTCTTGCTGCTTGTGCTAATTCTTTGGCATCATCCGTTTTGAAAGCTGCAACACCAGCGTATAATTGGATCTTGCCAGCAGCTGTAGTGGCTACAGCATTGTAAAGCTGCTTGCGTTCAGCAATAGTCATGCAGTGTTGCTCACCAGTTGATCCGCTCACAAGCAAGCCAGGGATCTTTTGATCCAGATAGTAGTTGACAACAGCTGGAACAGATGCCAGGTCCAATGTACCCGACTTGGTGAAAGGCGTAACCATGGCTACGGAATATGGGATGAATCGCTGCGCCATATTGATGGGTTTGTTTGTGTTAAGAAAGAAAGAAAGAAAGAGTTACTCTGCTTATATTTGTATTTTGTGTGGCGATGACTAAGCTAGCCAATCACAGGAGATTTTTGGTACCGCCATAAAAGGAAGAGATTTCCTATATTCCTTAAATCCGGATAAGCGTAATCCCTGACGTCTCATCCTGACGCATAACTCGTTTACATATTGGCTTTTTCCTTAATCTTGCGCTTGGTGTTTTTATCCATTTTGCGTTGCTGAAGATGGTTTTTTGCTTTGCGCCAGGTACATATCACTGTTGCGCTCACCCCTTTATGCATTGCGCCAGTACCTTCGTATTCTTATCTATGTATCCTACTTCGTGTGGCCTACAATGGTTATTGGCAGAGACATCACTCAACACACACTTGGCAATATATGACATATGAAGATATCAATAATAGTAATCTATCAATGAAATACCCCTTCATGATTCATCAGCAATGTCATCAATAGATAACTTGAATTAACCTGGTATCCAAGCATTAATAACACGGTGTCCTTTGTGATCCGCTTCTTTTTCACTAGTGGTTCCTGCATCATTGACAAGTGATAGGAATACAATGATCAATGAACATATTACAGGTGCTTGTGTGATTCTCATAGTGTGTGTGATATTATAAGAACTAACAGCAAGATAAGAAAGGGGAAATTCGTGGATAGCGTTGGTTTCTTTGCTTTCATCTACAGTAATCTAAGGGTATCGCTCTTGAAAAAGACAAGCGGGATGAAGACACAAAGAGCAAGGATGACTACAAAAACGTTCTGGCTTTATACAACTAAGACAAGAATCTTCTAAGAAAGCGTATAACGATGTGTGAAAAGAATATGCCAAGCAATTACCTTTGAATCAGTATGACTAGTCACCTTTGCTCATTACTATAGTAACTGGCACTTCAAAGTGTGCCAAGTCGCAATGATATAATGATGTATGTAGTAGTGGTATATACAAACGTTTATTAAGTAGTAGTGTGTAAGAGAACAGGGATATATACAATGCAATAATAGCAAAAGATGGAATCAAATATAAATCAAGGTGTGAGGATGAGAGCAGATACGGCAGCAACGACCTTTTCTGGGAACTGACGACTGGCCATGCGTTCAAGAACCAAGCGTGCCTTGTTGACCATGCCATTATCAACATATGCACGGACCATTGCTTCATAAGTGCTAGGTTCACGTATCACAAGGCTTCCTTCTTTAACTTGATCCTCGTCATCTGCCATGCTGTCAAAGAGTCGCTCAGCCTTTTGTACCAATCCTTTTGCACCATATCCACGTAATAACAAGTTCTCAATGTAAGGAGAGGAGCTCTTGCTGATATGACGACTCATCTGGGCATATAGCATTTCTGCACGGTCCAGTTGATCATTGGTAATGAGCGCATCAAGCATAGCCTGGTAAACAGCTTCCATTCCATCATCATGCTTGCTTGTATCCATCACTTGATCAAACACCTTCTGAGCATTCTTGATATCCTTGAGCACAGTACCATAGGCATAAATGAGCGTTGCATAATGAGTGGGCTGCGAATGAATCCCATCCTCCTTGTGCATCCTTGTGAGTAACTCTTGAGCCAGATCCATACGATGTGGAGACAACATGGCATATGCTTCCATAAGCAGCTTGTAAGTGTGTACTGATGGATGAATCTTGTATTGCCGTAACTTTTGGAAATAAAACAAAGCACGATCGCGGTTGGGCTGTTGACGAACATAAAACTGGATCATATTGTTGAAAGGACCAACACGTAGCTGACTACATTGGTTAACCATGTCATCAAAGAAGCGACAAGCATGTGACTCTGATCCAGCTCGCACAGCAGCAGCAATGACAGCACCATAGGTGATAGTGTTAGGCGTCAAACCAAACAAGTGCTGCATCTCATCAAATAACCGAAGCACCACTTCAAGCTTGCGAGCTTTGGCCAATTTTGAAATAACGACATTGTAAAAGAACGTGGTAGGCTTGACATGATGTCGTTTGGCTTCTTCATAGATAATCAATGCATCGGTAGCTTCATCCACTGTATTGGTGGTTTTAGCTGCTCCCACTAAGAGACTGGCATAAGCATTGCTGTCAGGGTATTGACCCATGCGCTTGATTTTGTCATAGAATCGCTTGGCACGGATCATATCACCTTGCTGAGCATATCCAATAAGCATGCTATTGGTAGCCATGTATACACCACGTTCATTGCCATGCTTGTCATATATCTTGACACAAGTGTCATAAATATACTGTGCCAACTGGAGATGTCCTTGCTTGCCAGCCAAAGCAATCGAATCACGGATAGGTTCAGGGGATGGCGTTTGATCAAGCTTCACCAAGTCGTCCACCATATACTTGACATCCTGTGCTGAACTACCACGAGTCACTGAACGAAGGATTTGACGAGACAAGTCGTGACAAGTGGATCGGCATGACTTTTTAGTCGAGTCATCTGATAAACGCACCAATTCACGTGTGGACAAGTCAACATTGATATCATCTTCATCGAAAAGTTGCGGTGTGTTGAGAGGAGATGGTGGAGGTGTAGGAAGATCAGCAGTTGGATGATGTGTTGTGCGAGATGAAGTTGGCTTGATTAAATAATCTTCAGACTGGCTGGATGAACGACGTTGAAGTGATGATGTTGATGATGATGAAGATGAGCGACGGCTGTTGCGACGCTGATTGCTTTTGCTTGCATTGCGTGGCATGATGATATATGATGAGGAGAAGGGTGAAATATGAAATAAAGTAAAGGAAAGATGATCAATATTATCATCAATGATGATTAGCTTTATATATCAGCAAAATGTAAGTTGATGGCATCTTTGACTTGGGTTTGCGTATATTGCCGTAAGTGATAGTGTTGTTTTATCTGATGGATGTAGTGGATAGATAGGATATTGAGAAGATAAGCCAATCACGACTTGTCCCTAAATCAGATCGGTTATCAGATTTCGACTACTGAATGCAGTCCGCTCTTTTAAGCCCCCTCCCCTCCCCCAACTTTACCAATTTTCTCACTCTCCAATGTTTCTGTGTGCCCACTAAAGTAGCATGAATATTTATCAGATCGGCTCACGAAACAGCATGAATCAAAGCATGCGCGTGTTACACAGACACATACACATACTGTAGAACATACAACAAGACATTCGATATTCTTTGTAGCTACAATTTTTCACTGTAAATACCTTCATAAAAGTCCTCGGCTGCAAACTGTAATATATGGTTTTGAGTGGTCCAAGCTGTTTATCAGATACATGCCATGTATGTGTGTGCATGTTGGAAAAGCCATCTGCTAATCGATCCATCTGCTCCACATCTGATAATCAAATTGCCTGATTTGTGAATATGATCCACGCTATCTGGTTACTCGAAAACGTCTCAGTTTTGGTATTCATGCAGGATGAAACTCATTCTTCCTCTTCTGCTACTGAGAAAAAAAGATCTCATCATATCGTATCCACATCCAAATCATCATCCCACCATACCCAATGATCCATTGCAATCGACAAATGTAAACATAAGCTTGTAAAGGATGCATAAAAACAATGTAATACAAAATGAATGAAAATGAGTCTATAAAGTATTTAAGCTCTTCTCTTGAGCAAACAATAATCTCCCCATGCAAGACCGCGTGCGCCCGGAACAAAGAATGCACGAGAGAGTCGGTTGGAGTTGGCAGTATCCAAAATAGGTTCACAGTCAAGAATCTCCCAATTCTTTTCATCTTGGATGAATCGTGGTTCACGTGGGGACCAGGGTCGCAAAGGAAAGTCAGCATCAATCAAGTAGTCGCATTCGTCAATGTTAACCTAACCGACACAGTTGTCAATAAAACTTGATCTACTGGAATGTCTTTTTTGCTTACATAAGTCGAAGGATCTTCCTTATTGTAGCTGTTGAATCCAGATTGGATAGCACGTGCACCCTTAAAGGAGAATTGACGAGTACGATAAGTCAACTGCTTGCCATCCTCTTCATAATCAATCGTCTTGAAATCAGGCAAGAAATGCTTTGGGAGCATGCCTTCAAAATCGCTCTTGATGTATTGCAAACGCACATCATTGGGTAAAAAGTAGCTGCTTGGGAAACGATGCCATTCCTTGCCGACACACAAATTGATATCACGCACAGATGCATCATAAGGATAGCTTTCTTGAAGATAATTGAGATTCACGAGTTGATCAGGAGCACGTTCCTTCCACAAGGCACTATACACACGTTGGGGTGCACGATAGCGAGTAGCCAAAGCAGTGATGCGTGACACAGAGATGAGAGCGTACAAGGCCAGAATAGCTAATGACACATATCGCACCAATGCAGCTCGAACCATGATCTGATCAAGTCATCCCATTATTAGCTCATGTAAAGTCTTTTGTGAATCATACTTACACTTGCACCAAGACGACGAGCACCACGGCTTGCCCAACCACGGAACAAAAAGATTGAAATAGAAGCATTAAGAGCAATGAAAGGATATGCGACATACAAAAAGCGTTCTTCCTTGTGTGGTTGCAGAGTAAAAATGGTAAACCAAATGTAGAATGGTAATAACTTGATTGCCAATAAGATGTAAGGCCAAGCAGCATCCAACTTGCTTGTTCCAGGAAGGCGTTCACGATCAACATAAGCAGCAATCAACTAGAAGTATGATAAGTCATTATCCTTTTCCGCCATACAATGAATGAATACTTACAGCAAATGGAGCGGATGCAAGAGCAAGCAAGAAGAGAATGTTAAAGTTGAGGAATCCATTGAGAATATAATAGTACCAAGGCTCAGTACCAAAGATATCGGGACCTTGACCCAGATCACCAAAGACATTGTAGAGTACAATGTTGAGAGGCACAAACATGAGACGGCGATAGAACAAGTAATCAATCAATACAATTGGTACTGAGATACTGATAGCACCCATAGCAATAGTCTTGACGAGACGTAAAATACGTTGCATACGCCAATTGTTTGGTCGTACCATGGGTGTAGGACGACCTTGAGCATCGACAGTACCATCTTGACCATAAACCACCAACTCTTCAATCACAAAAGGTACACCAACTACGGCACTGAAGGGCCAACCCAATAATGCAGCGATACCAAAACACATGACAGCATGTAAAACACGTTTGTTGTTGGCTTGAACAGGTGGACGTAAAGTGTATGAGAAGGCGAGGAAAGTCATCAACATTGCAAATGAGGAAGGTAAAAAGGCTTTAAATCAAATTCATTATTAGCAAACTCTAGTAGCGATTCCCCAATATCATTTCCTCTTACCTGTAGAAGCATTGAACATGCCGGCACTGAAAAAGAGAGCAACAAAGACATAACGGCCCACATGAGGATTGATCTCTTCTGTCACTGTACGATAGAAACGTGCTTCCACATAGGCTGATGCTGCAGCAAATGACAAACGAATCAAGTAAAACATTTGCATCTGTATCAAAGTGTCATTATTCATCCTATGCACTGTCGAATGGGCTACTTGCCTTGTGTGTTGCTACCATACTAGCAATCCATCCAACCATAGCATGTACCAGCACATAAGCCCAGCTACGAATACCAAACTCTGGAGAGTATTCCCATGTTTGCATACCAGTACCATGATGAATATAGTGCATAGGCTCCCAGTAGTTGTACACTTCATCACAATCCTGAATAACACCAAACAGTGCCGATGTACAGCGTGCAATCAAGAGTAAACGGAAAGCTGAATTGAGCGAGAACGTAAGCGTGCCAGCTTCAGTCAATAGATCGCGCGCAGCTCTACCATAATAGTTATAGCACTCGTTTAATAAAAAGCCTTTACAAGTACAGTTTTCTGCATTTACCTTGGACCATTGACTTTGGGTCGGTTACCAGCAGCAGCAGCAGCAGCAGCTTCTTGTTTCTTAGCAGCCTTGTTGGCCTTTTTGTTTGACCTTGAACGCAATTGTTCCTGGTGGGACGGCATAGCGTAAAGGTGTAAAGAAAGGAAAGAAAAACACAAGCACGCGTATTGAAATGAGCAAAGGCATTAATTAACGCCGATAGTGCTTCAACAAGCTTTTCCCCGCACACTACACTATTGATGAAACACTTTAGGTAATATAGTACTTTTCGGATGGGTACCTATTAAACTGCCTCGATTGCAAGTGGGAGGACCTTACCAAGTATTAAGATGATGTGAACGGGAAGCCGTTATATCCCCACTATGGGAGCCAGGTAGCACAGGGGATTTATGTGTTTATACCTTCTATCAATGTATCATCCACAAACAAATACTTTATCACAGAATGCCCCCACGCCCACCATTCACAAGCAAAAGGAAGTTGTCACGCTTTTCACCTTCCACACATCTCTTTCCTTCAACCTATCTCTTGGTTGATTATCATGCTATTTGACTCTTGTAATAAGGTAAGTGTAATCATCTTCCTACAAGTGATCAATGGACGACATACTCATCTCTTCTGATGTAGCTTCTTCTCGTGATTTATCTACCAAAGTGGATATGACTCCCATCGTCTTTATTGGAAATGATATTGTCCCAGCCTACATGGTGGTGATATAACGGCTTCCGCTATCCATCCAATGTGTATATAAGATCACCTTACTTTCTACAAAGCGCTTGGCAACAGTAACTCTAATTGCCGTATCTGATACCTTAGGAATAATTGATGGAACAAAAAGTCACCAGAGCACTAGACAGGGAGCAAACAGGCCGAAAAGTGATTGATCCCGATAATACTATACAGGCCAAGTTGAAGCGTCTTCAGGAATTGGACACCCGATGAGACTGGTCCTCCTCCTACCCAACTCAAAATACCCTTTTATTATATTCTTTGCTATCCTCATTCATTGCATAAAGTTTCATTGTGGTGTATACTGCGTCAGATATAAGCCTTGAAATTAAGGATTGTATGGTCTATTATCCAAGGATAGAAAGGATGTATCTGGTGGATGTCATGCTCCATTAGAACAGAATGATGATAGTAATCAGTAGAATGAGCAAGTGACAGTAATAAGATCCACCCTTCAAGTCTTTATTGTATGAATCATGCAACTAGGTCATGTCTCTACTTTGAATAACAATCACTCTAAACTTAATTCAGTTGGCAACATGGTTGCACAAGGCCATATGGAAAGAGAATTAGACCAAAGAAGCAGCTGGGTATCTATAACATTTGCATCTTTTCTTCTACACATGTGTGGGTCAACAAAATATAAGAAACATGAACAATAGCAGTAAACAGCTTCCTCTTTTCCGACGACGACACCAGGACAATACTTCTTTCAATGTCACATCTTGGCTTCTCCATCATCGGAAACGTCTTGCCTTGATCAGTGTTGGCATTCTTATCTTTCTTTTCCTTGGTTCTCGTTCTACCAAATCGCCAGACTATAGTTTACAGCCAGAGACTACACCGTATCGACTTGACCTATCTGTTTGGCCTACTACACTCGACAACGACAATGAACAACAACAAAGTGCATTTGCGTCTGATATGTTTACAGTGGATGGTCCTAACAGCGATCTGAAGGCAGTGACAGCTGTCATCTATCGTATATCACAGGATCCAGATAATATTGTACGTGTTGTACATCATTTATTACGATATCCATTCATCCGAGAGATTTATATCCACAATCCTATGACCAGACAAAAGCTTACTGTAGAGGTATTGTATGCTCAACAATTCATGTTTATTATCATACTCAAACTTGTTTATTCTTATAGCAACTTGAATTGGATATCAATAAGGCATCACATATCAACATTGAGATCTTTGATGAGAAGAATGAGCATCTTGGAAGTTTTGCACGATTCACTACATGCGCCATGGCATCTTTCACAACATGCTTCATGCAAGATGATACATGGATCAATCAGAATATGGACGCTTTATACTTGAACATGATCCGATTCCCAGCCTTGATTCACGCCAATTCTCCACCCACTCTCTATTTGGATCAAGCTCGTCGACGCTTTTATAATTCTGGTATGGACACATTGGATACTGCTTTTTCAAAAGAGATTCAACTAATGAACAACTGCTTTGCTAGTGGTTTCAATGCATTCAGGCTATGTTGATCTTCAGTATGGTTCATTTCTACCAAGGACAGAAGCACAGACATTCTTGACCAAGATGGGTAAATCTTCCCTTGGTAAAGACAGGATTAGATTGGCAGACATTTACTTTGCATTGTGGACGAATCAGTATCCCTGGATCCTGGAGAACCCAATTCACTCTGCTGCTGCTTTGAATGAATCGACAATCAACCAACAACCATCAGCTGAATGGTCATCTCGTGTATACTCAAACATTGTAAATTGAAAAAGGAAACATGCGTATTCAGTCATCAGTTAACATTGTACACATAGTTACAAGCTACCCGACGTATGCAACGCACGCTGGAAGCTGATTTATCAGATGCACCAAAAGACTTCTTTGAACGTTTGGAAGAAAGACCAATGTTGGGTGAAAGGGATGCGAGGTAAATACAATATACATATAGAATGAAACAAGCAGTCGACAAACATCTATCTTTATTAGAGCATCTTGTACCAATGATCGATGCCTGTTTATCACCAATATGGATTTCATGCCAGATCCAAGTAACCTTATATTCAATCGCACAGAAGTAACAACTATTCCTGACTGGGAGAAGGCATACAACACTCTTGGCAACATCCCTACTCATGAATTCTTTGCTGAACACGCCTACCATATGGCTGTCGATCAGGATCCTAACACTTGCTGGAATACTTTTGAAAGTAAGTGGACACTATATGATCCATAGCTGCTGTGCCTTTATACTGACAAGTCCCAATCTAGAACCTAAAAAGGGCGACTACTTTGGCTTGATATTAATGGGAGATATACGACCAGAACTATTGCAAATCTACACATGCAATGATATTCAGCATGCCGAGGGGTTGTTTAATGTAGAGGTATCCAAGGATGGCAATGATTGGGTAAGCTACAATGATTTAGACAAGAAATGAGCCAAGTGCTTATATCATCGCTTGTTTGTAGATCGCATGCAAAACCAAATCTACTGCTGGTTGGCATCATGTTCCACCCCGGTTACGTATTGGCCTCGACTGCGGACAAGATGTTGAATCAATACGAGCAATTCGTATTAGTTTCCTGCAAGATGGCCCAGAGCCTTTCAATGTTTGTGGATTAGGATTAGACTCTTTTGTTGTTTAGAATACATAGTATGAAATAACAAGTATCAATCATTGTTTTTAATATGTACTTGCTCTATTGCATCTTAGCTACTGTAGTGAAATGTTACCTCCAATATGTGCTCCTTGAACCAGTATTGCATCCTAGTCAAAAGCACATTCCATTTTGGTTGAGCTGGCTGTAGCCAGATTTGTGGCACCGCCACGTCCAATTACTTACCAAGAATGGAAAGATACGCGTCAGCATAATATTACCTGGTTCTCGGTAACGCAAATGATACTTTATGTCGCTGATCGCTTATTTGACAGGTGGCGCATGTAAAATAGGCTAGATATATCTTGATAGACCTTCATCAATAACGCAATGTATCCAGATACATCTTGGTAATATTTCAGCGCACGCTTGATCGGGCTGTCTTATGAGTGGATGGCTGGAAATCGGTTAAATCGGGCCATGTGCGTCACTTTTGCTCTAAATGTCTTTCCAAAGAATTCTGTCCCATTCGCCATTTGACTAAAAGACAAAGTGGATGATTACGCATACAGCTTCCCAAAATGTAATGAAGGTTTTGAATCTCATGCAATTACGCATTAGCTTCCCAAACCGTAATAAAGCTTTGAATCTAGTGTACAGACTCCTTATGGTAGAGTGAGAAGATCCGATCAAGATGCATAGCATATACTTGAAAAGGTATACGCTGACGACTCAAGACCCCAGTTAGGAATGATATACGTACTTTCTGGTTTCAAGGATTGTTATATAAAGCGACATAGGTAGGATCACCCTTCAGCTTGCAACATACTATCAAAACACTCTTTTCTACTATCATCATCATGAGCAACAGCAACGACACTATCTCCATGGAATATGCCCGTTTGGGTAAGACTGGTCTTCGCGTAAGTAATTCATAGCATCCCATAACCAACCCTGATATACTAAAATTGCTTTACAAGGTATCGCGTATCTGCTTGGGTTTCATGTCGTATGGTGACAAGAATTGGAATGGCTGGGCATTGAACAGCGAGGAATCACTTGCTATGATTAAGAAAGCATATGATGCTGGTATTAACTTTTTCGATACTGCCGACGTCTATTCAAATGGTCAAAGCGAGAAGATTCTTGGTCAAGCCATCAAGCAATTTAATATGCCACGTGATCGTATTGTCGTTGCCACCAAGGTGTGCTTCCCAGTGCGTGAAGGAAGTACTCCTGTCAATCTGTCACCTGAAGCTATGGCCAAAGACCCTTTGCTCGTCAATCGCTTTGGCCTTTCTCGCAAGCACATTTTTGATGCATGCAATGCATCTCTCGAACGTCTTGGTGTAGACTATATTGATCTTTACCAGATTCATCGTTTCGATCAGGTAACTTATTATATGTGCATTGGATTGTACAACAAACTCATATTATGTGTTTAGAATACTCCTATTGAGGAGACAATGGAGGCATTACATGACTTGGTCAAATCTGGCAAGGTGCGATACATTGGTGCCAGCTCGATGCACGCCTGGGAATTCCAAAAAGCCAACAATGTTGCCGAAAAGAATGGATGGACCAAGTTTGTTAGCATGCAAAATCTTTACAATTTGATCTACCGTGAAGAAGAACGTGAAGTGATTCCTTACTCATTGGATGCTGGTATTGGTGGTATTCCATGGTCTCCTCTTGCTATGGGTAAACTCGCTGGCAGAAAGACCAAGACCCAACGTTCTGAGACTGATGTCTTCCAAAACATGAATCAACCTGTTGATGCTGATGAGACTATCATTGGTCGTGTTGCTGAAATTGCTGAAAAGAGAGGTGTCACTTCTGCACAGGTAATAGAGATATGTCTGGTATATACGAAGATTATGGCAAACTCATGAATTTGTTTCCTTGTAGGTCTCTCTTGCTTGGTTGCTTAGCAAGCCTTATGTCACTGCTCCCATTGTTGGTATCGGCAAAGAAGAACACCTTCACGACACTATTGCATCTCTCAAGCTGAAGTTGACTGAAGAAGAAATCAAGTACCTTGAAGAACCTTATGTTCCCAAGCCCCTTATTCCCATGTAAATGGAAGTTGATGATTTTAAGAATAAACATCAGCTAGATATCTATTGTAAAGACACACCCCAGAAGATGCAAAATTGACATGTGTTTGATCCACTCTTTCTCGAGGAAGAACAAGACACTAAATTGGTATCATTGTTTCTTTTGCAGCAGATTGCCAACATACATTGTCAGCTTGTATGAACTTGTCTTGGCATATATCCGAGATTGAGGAAAAGCAACAGATTGTCCCACATTTGTTGACTAGATGGTGTCAAGAGATAAGTGGTGTCACCATCATCATAGAATAGTTTATATATACACGCGTGTGCTCTTTTGCCAAGCTTCTTGTTGCTAATTTTACTGGGTACAATTTAAGGCGTTGGAGTCACTTTTTGAAGTGGTATCCTTTCTCGCTTCTCTCTCTCTTTATATGCACCATTCGTCATTCCAGCAAAACCCACCCCACAATGCTTGTAAGACTTTTTATTATAGCTTTTCTACGGGTGCCTTGTATACTGACAATTGGACAATAGCCTTCGTTAGTGCCACACCGATCCCTGAACAGTATCCACCGACAATGGTAAACATGTCACCAGTCAAGACTGCTCTGGTCACTAATGTCAGTCATCTCTTTCAACCAAAGGGTGCACATAGTATGCGACCTCCTCCTCCTCTTGACATGAGCCAAGTTTATCATAGCAACAACAACAGAGCATCGATTTCTTCTCATTATTCCAACAGTAATCTACATGACTCTCACAGATCACGTCGTATCTCAGTTGTCACAAGCAGCGATTGGAAAGTCAGCAGCAGACGACCAGCGAGTAGAATGGAAAAGACTTGTTCAGAGTCGTTTATTGAACAGCAACAATCCAGCCGGGCATCCATCATTGAGCCAAGAACACCAGCTTATACTCCTTATACCCCAAATCATCATCATAGCAACAGCTATTTTCCATCACAACAACAACAACAGCAGCAGCAAATGGTGGCTTCTCCACAAGATTATCGCACAATGACTTCACCATTACCAACTCCAGGTACTGATCAGCAAAGACAATCATTTGTTGGTGGATTTGTTATCCCACCACCCATTGTACAACAACCTTGTTATCCTCCGCAAGTACTACCATCATCACAACAACATCCTCCATCATTACATCAGAGACGACAATCTTCTTTTGTAGAAGCGCTACCATCATCATCATCATCATCATCAGCATCATCATATCCTTATAGACGCTCTATGCCTCCTCCGCCCATCGCAAAGATGTCGTTAGGACCATCAGGTGCACAGACACAGACATTACCTAGTAAGGGCATTGTTTTGCATATAGTCCATTTTCATTCCGACTTATTGACACTTTTGCAGGTCGTGTTACTAGTACATCTGACATGAGTACAATGCCTGCCAAACCTATACCACCAACACCTGCTGCTACTACTACTACACAACAACAACAACCATCATCCAACATTCAAAAGAAAAAGAAAAACCTGGGTCCTTTTGGTAAATAAGAAACAGTGAATCCTTGTACTCCTTTACTAACATTCAGACAATATATAGCCAACAAAGAGAAACGCCAAATCACAGTACAGTCTATCAATGAAGAACATCGAGTATGGATTGATATTGCACCCAATGAGACAGGAGCTAGTCTTGCACACAAGATCCATGTCATTGCGACTTTTCGGACCAAAAAGATTCTATCTATTACTACAGCATCAGGACGCAAGGTGCCCCTGAATCGACGACGCTTATTTGATGGTTGGGCTGATTTGGAGAACTTTCAGGATGGTGAACGATGGGAGGTAGAGTGGGGGGATTTGGACAAAAGTATCGTAGATCGACTATTATCCAAGGTAGTGCAAACAAGTGAAGCATCATAAATCCCCATTGACTGCATTTGTACAATAAAAGGTGTCTTTTTACTTTAATGCATTAGTGCTTTGAGCATTCAAGCTGGACCAGGAGGTATCTCGTGACCAACATGCTGCATCCAATTAGCGATTTGAACATGTACAATGTTGACATTTGGTGATGGATTCAAGTAACTCAGTCTGCATGCGTAAATGAACAATAGAATAGTTAGATAGTCAATAAAGTTCTTGCAAAGAAGCAATTATGGACTCATGGAAGGATCTTTAACAAGTGATAAGTCTATGAAGCGTTTTTGTAGCACCTATTTTATGCAAATGTCACGTATGTGCTACTGGCTGTTTAAAAGGGAGCGCGGATCCATCAGTGCTTCATCGCAGTGCGGCACATTTTCAAAGATGGAAGATCAAAAAGAGATCATCAGCATAAGATAAAAGCTGTCTACCCAATTTTGGTTATCCGCTGTTATCTAACGAGATCTTACCGCGTCTTCTTTGTTGGGGGAGCATAAGATACTGAGAACAACAACAACAACAAAAAACTCGAAACACTTTATAGATTGCTGTTTCTAACTTCTTCCCCGCATATAAAAAGACGTAATGGAGAAGATCGGGATTGCATGGCCGGCGGTGGTTCCGGGAATAGCTTTGAAAGCATATGAAAATTTCAAAACTAAACGACATCATTATCGTGTTATCCGATATGTATAGATCCATCTTACGACAGAGATCAAAGTATACCAATACCGGTAATAAGGAAAAGTGCATTGTTTATACATGTAAATATAAATGACATGACATTATGAGCACTGAATGTGTGTGTGTGTGGAAAGGATAACTTGTTCCGAGGACAACATTTTTGGGGGGAGTGGAAGAAACGGCGGGGATAATTTACATCCACATCATCATGTGGTGCATGCGCTATATAAAAAATACCGTTGTCACGGTCATCCCTTTCTTTCCTGTTCTTTCCCGCATCCCATCATGTCGTTATCTAGCAAACTTTCCATCCGTGACCTTGAACTTAAGGACAAGCGTGTCCTCATTCGGTACATGATATAATCGAGATATCCATATACGCGTAGTCATACTCATAGACGCGTCTTTTAGTGTCGATTTCAACGTTCCTTTGAAGGAAGGCACCATCACCAACAACAACCGTATTGTTCAAGCTCTTCCTACTGTCAAGTATGCTCTTGAACAAGGTGCCAAATCTGTTGTCTTGATGTCCCACTTGGGTCGTCCTAACGGTCAAGTGCAGGCCAAGTCTTCACTTGCTCCTGTTGCCAAGGAAGTTGAGAAGCTCCTTGGTAAGCCTGTCACTTTCCTTTCTGATTGTGTTGGTGAACAAGTCGAGAAACACTGCCAAAACCCCAAGGATGGTGAAGTTATCTTGCTTGAAAACTTGCGTTTCCATATTGAAGAAGAGGGATCTCGCAAGGATGAAAATGGTAACAAGATCAAGGCTGACCCTGAACAAGTCAAGAAATTCCGTGAAAGCTTGACCAAGCTCGCTGATGTCTATGTCAATGACGCTTTTGGCACTGCTCACCGTGCTCACTCCTCCATGGTCGGTGTTGATTTGCCCCAACGTGCTGCTGGTTTCCTTATGCAAAAGGAACTTGAGTACTTTGCAAAGGTTTTGGAACATCCTGAACGTCCATTTTTGGCTATCCTTGGCGGGTAAGTGTGTATTAAATGACGTGGTGATGGAGGATTTTGTATGTTAAATACTACATGCTTTTTTAGTTCCAAGGTGTCTGATAAGATCAAGTTGATCGAAAACATGCTTGATAAGGTCAATGCTTTGATCATCACTGGTGCTATGGCCTTTACTTTCAAAAAGACTCTTGAAAATGTCAAGATTGGCAACTCACTCTTTGATGAGCCTGGTTCCAAACTTGTCAAGGATCTTGTTGAAGCTGCCAAGGCTAAGAATGTCAAGCTTGTCTTCCCTGTTGATTATGTTACTGGTAACAAGTTTGGTGAGGATGCTGAAGTTGGCCATGCTACTGATGAAAGTGGTATCCCTGACGGTTGGCTTGGTCTTGACTGTGATGAAAAGTCCAACGAGATCTTCCGTAATGAAATTCTTGCTTCCAAGACCATTCTCTGGAACGGACCTACTGGTGTCTTTGAAATTGAAAAGTTTGCCACTGGTACCAAGTCTGCTTTGAATGCTGTCATTGAAGCTACTCAAAAGGGTGCTACTACTATTGTTGGTGGTGGTGATACTGCCACTGCTGCGCTCAAATGGGGAGCTGAAGGCAAGATTAGCCACATCTCTACTGGTGGTGGTGCTTCTCTTGAATTGTTGGAAGGCAAGGAATTGCCTGGTATCACTGCTCTTTCCAACAAGGCCTGACTATCTCATAACCTTTAATACATGTACAAAATCTCTTTTTCTTTTTTGTGTATACAATCATCCACCAATAAAATGCTTGCATTTGCTCAAACAGATCACCGACAACAGAGATTTTCAAAGGGAATTGGTTGAAAGTTGTCTCCCGCTCGTGGAGTTATTACAACTTGTTCAATGCTTATTTCCTCTATCATAAACTCTTCTCCTTTTCGTCTCGTTCGCACTTGTTCTTCCATGGCCTTCACTTATAAGGTAGATACTCTTTCTCTTTATTGTATTGTATCATACACTAACTAGCTGCTCAATGTAGGAAGCTGTCAACAAGATCATTTCTCTTCAGACCAATGCGTCTGTACTCGACATGTTGAGAAAAGCTGGACCACGAATGAACGACCGTAGTCTTCCTGAAATGCGTGGCTACTTGAAGCGTATTGGTTACGAGGTAAGAATATAACAAACGAGACGCGCGAAAAGAACATGTTTGACTCATAAGAAACACTCTAAAGCCAAAGGATTTTGATAAGCTCAACATTATCCATGTTACGGGCACCAAGGGCAAAGGTTCTACTTCAGCATTGACTCAATCCATCCTTCGACATTATCCTACCACACAGCCGATCAGAACAGGCTTATTCACTTCTCCACATCTGGTTGCCATGCGAGAACGTGTTCGTATCAACGGCGAGCCATTAAGTGAGGACAAGTTTGCAAAGTATGCCCAAGATGTCTGGGAACGACTTGAAAGCACCAAACCTGAAGCATTGGCATTGAATGAGTCACAAGATGCACGCGATTTGTTACGAGCTACACGTGAACATCCTGATAAGCCCACCTATTTTCGTTTCTTGACTTTATTGGCTTTCCATGCTTTTCTTCAAGAGAATGTGGATGTGGTCGTACTCGAAGTGGGAGTTGGTGGTGAATACGACTCTACCAATGTCATTGAAAAGCCTATCGTATGTGGAATCACAGCATTGGGATTGGATCACGTCAGTGTTTTGGGAGATACAATTGACAAAATTGCATGGCATAAAGCTGGTATCATCAAGGTAAGTGTATTCTATATACATATATGGAACATTTAACTTAATATGGCATAAATAGCCCAATGTACCTGCTGTCGCATTCGAACAAGCACCTGAAGCCATGAAAGTGATTGAACAACGTGCTAAAGAAAAGGATGCTCCTCTCCAATTCCTTCATGCCAATGAGATTGATCGCTTAAAGGATGTCAAGGTTGGCTTGGCAGGTGTCCATCAACAGTACAATGCATTGACAGCTATTGAATTGTGCCGTATCTGGTTGAAAAAGTGTCGCAATGTGGAATTGACTGAACCGGTGCCCCAAGAATTCCGTGCAGGTCTTGAAAAGGTGGTATGGCCAGGTCGTGGACAACGTCTTGCAGGTCAGGATACAAAGTATAAGGATAAGGCGAATCGTATCATGTGGTATCTTGATGGAGCACACACTGCTGAATCTCTACGAGTATGTGCAAATTGGTTCAAAGATGTCGTTCAGGAAAAGAGCAACAAGAATGACATGTCACGTGTGCTTGTATTCAATTGTACCAATGGTCGTGATGGTCCCCATCTTTTGGATGAGATCATTCGTGTCAATCCCGATGTCCGCTTTGACCATGTCATCTTTACTACCAACATGACTTTCCGCCAGGGCTATACAGCAGGTAAGAGAACAAATTGTGGATAGGGAGATATGACAACAGGGGATTGATTCTTTATTACAGATAGCAACAACAAGACTGTATCACAGGAAGATGCCGTAGCAATGCAAAAGACGCTAGCTGAAGCATGGAAGGAACGCATGGATACATTTGAACCTGAACACGTGCACGTAGTCCCTTCGATTGAAGATGCCATGGAATGGATTGTTGATTATTCGCAAAATGAACCATCCAAACATGTGCAAGTATTAACGACTGGCAGTCTTATCATGGTGGGCAATACCCTAACAGCTCTTGGCATCCCTCCTCAATAGTAGACTTTTACCCTGCTCATTTCCCTTCATCTCTCCCCTCCATTTCCACTTCCTTCAACACATATATTTATCGCATGTATACATACAATCACCCATTCACGCATACACAATGTATATTTGATACCGCTATAACAATTTTCAACATAATTGTCTTTTCAAAACTACACCGATGGACCTGCATTGCATGTTTCAGCAGTAGCTTCAGCCTTGTACTCTTGAAAGTTTTCTTGGAACATGGATGCCACTTTCTTCAAAGACTTATCAAACTCATCCATAGATCCCTTCCAAGACTTGCGTGGATGTAACATTTCAGGTGGAACACCTTCAACATGCTTGGGAATAGCAATGTTGAATACTTCATAGTTTTCAAATTCGCCAGCAGCCAAAGAACCATTATGGATGCTATCCAAGATGGCACGAGTGTACTTGAGTGGGCATCTCTTAACATCACCAGCACGACCACCAGTCCAACCAGTATTGATGAGCCAAGCATTAGCTTCATGTTTGTGCATCTTTTCAGCCAACATGGTGGCATACTTTTGGGGATGGAGAACAAGGAAAGGAGCACCAAAGCATGCTGAGAAAGTGGGAGTAGGTTCACTGATACCATCTTCAGTTCCTGCTACCTTGGTAGTGTAGCCAGAAATAAAGTGATACATGACTTGATCAGGGGTAAGCTTGGCCACCAAAGGCAACACACCGAACGCATCGCATGTCAATAAGATGATATTCTTAGGATGACCACCCATACATGGAATCTTGGCATTGGGAATATAATCTATGATAGTAATAGTGTCAATAAAGATGATGATAAAAAGATCATGCCAATACATACCAATGGGATAAGCACAACGTGTATTTTCAGTCAAAAAGTCATCAGAATAGTCAACGACACGAGATTCTTCATTGAGCACCACATTTTCCAACACGGAACCAAAGCGAATGGCATTGTAGATTTCAGGCTCCTTTTCAGCTGACAAGTCAATGCACTTTGCATAACATCCACCTTCAATATTGAAAATGCCATTATCACTCCAGCAGTGTTCATCATCACCAATCAGACGTCGTTTGGGGTCTGCACTTAATGTCGTCTTGCCGGTACCTATTGCATGATTGTTTAGTGAATTACTGTAAACAAAAACGCCCATGACTCTTTTTACCCGACAAGCCAAAGAATAAGGATACATCGCCATCAGGTCCTTCGTTAGCAGATGAATGCAATGACAAGACACCTGCCTTGGGCATTAGATAATGCATCACTGTAAAGATCTATTTTATGTGTATGTGTTAGTGGGTTTTTGTTTATGTAGTACAACAATGACCCATCAACTTGCCCCTTTTTTCATTTCGCCAGCATATTCAGTGCCCAGAATGACCATTTCGTGGCGCTTAAAGTTGACTGACACTGATGTAGTCGACGTCATACCCGTGGTATATCGATTGGCTGTAAAACTATGTTAGGATCAATATTTCCCACACAACAATGATGCAATATATCTACCTGGGAACTCGCCAGCATTGAAAATCGTAAAGTCAGGTGTTCCAAAGTTTTCAAGTTCCTCATCGGTAGGTCGGATCAACATGTTGCGCATGAACAAAATGTGATAGGCTCTTGATGCAATCACACGAACTTTCTTTCGATACTTGGGATCCCAACCAGCAAAACCATCAAACACATATAGACGAGGATGTGTATTGAGATAATCAATAGCACGTTCACGATTGATCAAGAACACGCGTTCACTCATTTTGGTATTCACGGGACCCCACTATTAATTAAGACATTAGTATGCAAATATAAACAAAAGATGTGGTATACACGTACCCAAATATCCTTGCCAGAGTCCTCCTCTTCAACAATACGCTTGTCCTTTGGGCTACGACCAGTCTTTTTGCCAGAGTACGAGCACAAAGCACCTGCAGAGGAAATGACAGTACCAACTTCATGTGTAAGAGCTTCTTCATACAAAACAGGCACTGATGGATTATGCTTGATCGTGACCTACTATAAGGATAAGTAAAGGTACTTTTGTGATGATATCTTATGTACCTTGTCATAATCAATACCAGCCATTTCATGAAGCTCTTCCTCCACTCTGGTATGTGCCGAGGATGATGACATGGGACGACGACCTCCTGGTGAGCCAGGACGATAAGAAGGAGAACCAGGACGATAACTCATCTTTGAGAAGAAAGTGAAAAGATGCAAAACGTGTGTGAAAACCAGCTGATGTTGTATAAAACCAAGTTAGGCCTTTTATAGCAGCATGAGACAAGCCTGTTTATGCATCCTTGCATGTACAAAAAACAGCACTACGCCCAGTATGCAAGACACCTTTGGTACGTAAACGCCACTCATCATGATCCTTTCTTTGATGTAACAAGAGCATTTGTATTATGGCAAAACATTACATTCTGATTCTGTTAACTGGATATCAATAACATCATCGTCATTGGATTGAGAAGGAGAAGAAGAATGATGGATACATGATGTTGTAGATGCTACTCTATCTTCTTTCTTGATACGATCCGAGCTCTTTAGTGTACTCAGTCGGGAACTTGGACCACGACGGTAGGGACTAACAAACAACTCCTCATTCCAGTGGAACCCTTCATGGCTGACCATCATGACAACTGGACACAATGCTGTCTCCATGGGGTACAAGTGCTGTGATGAGGACGACTCGTATACACGAAAAACATAGTCTTCGGTCAGTGAACGTGGATGCGCCATTGTAGAGGTGGACATCGAACTAGCGGATGGTCAGTAAGAAGAATAGGCGTCGGATATGCTGTGTAACAATGCAATGTGGAAGACAAACCCATGCAAGTTCATGCCGCTAATGAAACTAGGTCAGCTTGAAGTTGATGATTGTACTGTACGTGTGTCCACATTTCCCCCATCCTAAGCGAACAGGCGACCATCACCTGGCATTATGGCACGAGGTTTCTTGTTGTGTTGGTAGTCATTATAAAGTTAGAAAAGACGTTCATTTGAGTCAGCTTCATAAAGAGATTCTTCTGCATCATCATTTTGGGTTATATGTTTTGCCACCTTTGGCTTCCAATGCTGCCATGACAGCTTGCCTGATCCCACGCTTGAAAGTGATCAACATTTTGGTTTCCTTTACAAAGTTACGTTGCTGTTCGCTCATTTCTCGATTCTCTCTTCCAAACCCTGCGTACCTTGTTGATGAATGATTTGTCACTACGAGCATGTGCTCTTGCAAGATATGTATTGCCATTTGTAGCGTAGCTATGTGAATCAGCATATTCAACAATGTGCTCGTGAGATCGAGAACTCTCTGTGAATAGCTATCACTTGTTGTTCCCCATATACACAGCACCATTACAAAAGAAACCTGTCATTGCCAGAGTATGCTTTAGGCTTAGACATATATATGCGTATACTTGCACATTCCAGTAGGCCAATAACACCAATCCTAATCTTATACCAAGGGTTACAAGTGGAAAGAGCAGCTTCATTATATAAAGGACTAGCCAAGATAATACTCTTTTCTGTAGTGAACATCCTTATATCAATGCTATTGCCAATCGGTGTTTCTTTTCAAGGGGGGTTTATGCGTGCTTCTCCTATTAGTGGCGTACAGGAGGAAACTTCCACACGTTTTATTAATCATGTATCGCTATTTGGATCATGTGGACATGCTACCGTGGTAGTTGACTGTAGTGGCCTACTATGGAAGATGCATCTATGTCAAGTCTACATGCTTATGCTCCTTTGTAAATCTTTCAATGATATACATGCAACTATTTGCACAGAAAAGTTATCAACAAAAGCCCATATGAGATTCCTCTTGTGTCAGAGACGACTTACAGTCATTAGAATTGGGGATATTGTGCCAGCGACAATTGTCAATATACTGCTTGCAGTCTTGCTCCATTATTTGATCTTCACATATGACTGACTGCTGCTGTTGTTGTGTTGGTCCTTTATACTCGATTGCTGATGCTAATAGCGTAGCAGCTGTCATAAGCAGAACAAGGCAAAAGTGATATTTCATTGTATAAGAGTGAATGAAAAAGATGTTCATATTGGATTTACATGGCAAGCAATAAATCGTAGCCCCTACTCTTCTGCTACGGGTGGTGGTGTGAAACTTGGCCCCTTCTCCCAAGGATGTGGATAGCAATAGTCATGCGATCAGGGGCATTTGTCGGCTTTATCGGAAATGCACAGCTGTTATAATAGACGTAAGGCTCCTCAAACTTATGAATCAATAAAGGAAACCACTTTCAAAGGCCCTTGTATGTAATACTGTAAGACACCAAAGTCATCATATGACAAATGTTTTATTGATCGATTGATGAAGAATGATAGAATTGATAATGTATCACTTGCTCACTAAGACTACTTTTGGATCTCAATCGAGATTTCAAGAACAATGAAGCATACACTTTCCATGGACATTGTCTTCGGCTTTGACTGTTTTTCATGCCTATAGTCTGCTGACACAGCTTTGCAGCTGGCGACTTAGAGAATTCAAATGTACTCATATTCCAAAACCCCAATTGATAGTTACAGCATAAGTGATCCTTGTATGAACATGAGCAATGAGAAGATGTTGTCAATAAAGTGATCATTGCAATCCATCTATTGGTAACGTAGAAAGATGGCATCTTCCTCGTGCAATTTAGGTTACACAGGATGTTGAATTTCCTCATTTGAAGTAATATCAGTGCTCCTTTTTTTTACTGTGTGCGTTTGTTGCTCGTGTCTCCCGATCGTTTGGCGTTGTATGGATATTTCTCTCGACTCTCCACCTCCAGCACCCAATGACAAGTGCTACAAGTTAACTTGTCGTGCTAACGAATGGTTTGAGCGCCATCAGTACCACGAAGCTATCACCGAATACACCAAAGTGATCCAGCAGTTGACCTTGACAGATGCAACCCAACAACCATTTGCTGCTCTTGTTTATTGTAATCGCAGTGCAAGCTATCTACATATGAGACAATATCATGCTGCAAGAGATGATGCTGGTCGAGCAATAGAGTTACGGTCGTCTTGGGCAAAGGTAGAACGCGTCAAAGATGTATCCTATGGAATCATTAGGCTCATGTCATGTCTTAGGGATATTATCGCCATGCTGAAGCATTGATGAAGCTACGACAATATGATAATGCCATCTACTATTACAAGCAAGCATTGGAAAGGGTGAGTAGGATCAGGGATTGGATACAAGATAAGCACTAAAGCATGTATCATGGATTAGGACCCTGAGAATGGGGAGATCAGTGCACGGATTGCTAGAGCGTTACTAGAAAAGGACAATGATACTATGGGAATTGATATTATCCAAGTGATGCCAGGACGTGACATTGCAACACAACGCAGTTTCCATAAGCCTATTCAGAATCGGATCTACGAGTTTGCTGAAGTGATGCGCAATATCATTTACATCGTAGCTGATAAAGCAACCAAACAATGCGTGGTGGTGGATGCAGTAAGTATAACTATGAAAGGTTTTAGGAGAGACTAATGATGATACTTGCTTTTTCATAGTGTTGGGATATTGATGGCATATTTCGTATTGTGGAAGAATATGGATATGATATTGTGGCATCTGTTGTGACACATTATCACTTTGACCACGTGGGTGGATCGCCGCCTCCGCCTTATGACACTCTGCCAATCAAAATCAATGGGCTTGCAACACTACTGAAACGACTTCCTCATATCAAGGCTTATGTTCATCCAGAAGATATTCAGTACATTCGACAAGCCAATCCAACTATTCCAGCAAATCGTTTGGCTGCTACCATGACTGCAGCTACTGAAACTTTGGATATAGGCAGCAAAACTCATATTCGCTTCATACCTACACCAGGCCATACACCAGGTTCACAAGCTCTTCTTGTCAATGACTGTCGTTTGATTGCTGGTGATACTCTACTATGTGGATTTTGTGGACGTACTGATCTTGAAGGTGGTGATCGACGTGCTATGGAACAGACATTACGCTATACTTTGGGAAAATTGGATGATCGAGTAGTCGTGTATCCAGGACATCATTACGGGTCTGATTGGTCTACTATTGGTATTGAACGCGACAAGGGTTGTTTAGGAGACGATCTTGTCGGCTACGGCACCGATCATATTCATTCCCAACCTTTGCCAGCAGCAATAACAGGTGGTCCACGATCACGTGCTTCAACATTATCCAATTACTAGGCACAACAACTCGATCAGCACAAGTGGGGAATGTTACAAGTTGTTTCGTCGAGACAATTGCGAGCTTACTTGAGATATTCTTTGCTCTTTCGTACATGGTCCACTCAATGACATCATACGCAGATATAACGCATATCCCAAAGGTTCACAGTTATCCCAACAGACGAAGCAGCTTTATCAGTTTGCATTCCAGCACTGTTTATTCATTATCCCTCGATCGAATGGGTTCCTGTAATAGCTTAAATACCTCATATACCCGAGATAATTCGCAATAAACAAGCGAACGTCTTACAATGCATGCATATAGACTAGCTGTCACTGTATCTCATCTTTCTTTTGTGCAATCTAACAACATACTTGCTCGATTAAGAGGATAAAGATGCCAAATACAACACACATAAACCAAACTTGTGGAATTATTTGCTTGTCAATGCTTGTTTATGGTAGAAATCTCTCCTCTGGTGAGCCAATTTCTTGTACCACTGACACTGTGATGTTGTAGGCTTGGTACTAGAACCATTCCATCATACCAGAGATGTGTGTATGTGTTTTCTAAGCCATGTATGTTTTGGTCAACATTTGTGAATGTCTTTCTTTCTGGGTATCAAGCCGGCTAATCGAGTGGAAGTATGGATTGCACAATTCAGTTATGTTCGATATGTGCAAAATATAAATAAGCCAAGCTTCTTTACTCACTTTGCTCTCATCATCATCTCGCTCCCATTACTATGAAGACTGGTTCTACTATCATATCTGTCATTGGCCTTTTTATGCTCGTCCAAATCACTCAGGCATCAGGCAACGATAATGGCTGCACCACTCAGCAAGATTGCAAGGATATCTGCCCTGACGATTGGAAATGTATCATTAACAACAAGTGGTGTCCACCCAGCAAGGTCCCCAATCAGCAAGATAGATGGACTTGTGTTAGACCAGAATTTGAGCTGTAAAGCTCTTTTGTAGCCCATTTCCCAATGCCCATTACTACGTGCTAACAATAAAGCCATGTCAAGGCACCCCTGGTATATACAGTACATGATTTGTGATAGTAGTAAGAGATATGCTTTGAAAGGGATCTTCTTAATTCATAGCAGTCATTCCTGATAAAGTAATCATGCTGCTGCATACCAAGTCTAGTAGAAAGTTTGCATGCTTAGCAAACGGCTTCAACATGGTACATTGGATACATGGCTCATACACGCTTAATCAATGTACTATCCTAACAATGCACATTCAAGTTCAGCTTGTGAATCATGCTGCTCATTACTAAATGTTGTCAGCAAGCCCTACATTGCAACATATCTATCATGTAGTCCATGAGATTTACATAGAGAGCTATATAATGCGTGATAATCTGGTCATTGCCTTCACTTTATGATATCGATGCTATTAGTATCTTGCTTATAAACAGCTCGTATAAGCTTTTAAAGTGCATTGTCATATGCATAGACGACCCCGAAGTTGAAGGATTTCTCTTGTGCAGTAGATACATGTGCAAACTACATGGAAAGCATTGTACACGTTGTACAATGACGAGGCTTTGACTTGCTGCAACTTTTCATTCAACCCCAGCGTTATATAAGAAGTGGTAGGACATCGATCATGGTTTTCTTTTTTGAGCACGTAATTTCCTTGTTTATCCTATTTATCTCGATTTGACATAGGAATTATGCTACACAATGATCGAAAAGCCATTTCCTTGTAGTTCGTCGTACAAAGGGGCTTTTCATAATAACAATCACGCCTAGGACAAATCAAGCTGACGTGTAGGATAATCCTATCGTTGGCTCATCTCTATTAGGAAGGACAAGGCATCTACAATTTGGATCGTGCATACAATCATGTCAATCGCTGCTGTGTAAAAGCTATAAAGAGCAATAACTTTCTACTGTGGAATTTATCTGTCTACCATGAGCTTGGAGCTATGGCAGCTGCCAGACACAAAAATGTACAAGATTGACAAGTACAAAGTACGCAAGCACACGACATTAGGTATAACGATGAATCTTGTGCATATTGTATGGGTAAAGTTGTACATATCTCTCATTGTATCTGCCAAGCCATGTACGACATAAGTATCATGAGACGTGCTACATATACTATACATGCCGCTTTTTACCATATATGCCGCTTAATGTCAATTCAAAAACGTTGGGAAGCTATCATTATAACGTGTACATGATGTTTTTATCTATAAACATGCAAACGTAGAAAAGTATATATATAACTGCCAAACAACGTACATCAAGCAATATCACCATCACCATGAAGCCTACTCTTATTCTCGCTATTGTCGCCGGTCTCGTTTTCTCCCAAGTTGCTCAAGCTGGTGCCTGCACATGCCTCCCAAAGGATACCTGTGACAAGGAATGCACCACCCCTGGATGGAAGTGTGTTGAACAATCCGGTTGTAATGCAAGCATTGGCTGTAACGATGGTCAAGCCTACCGATGCACCCAGCAATAAATTTCAGCCATCCAGCTTCACTGAAAGTGGATTTTAATGTCTCAATTTGTTAAATAAAACCACAATTACGCCTTGTATCAATGATATGGCAGGACCATGAGCTGTATATCTGATTTTCAATAGGTATTTCTTCATGCTGTCAGCAAGGTATTTGGTTCATAATGATGGCAGTCTTGTCTTAATGAGCATTCTATATGCGAATTTGAGTCACTGGACAAAGTACCGACATTACTCAAGTGATTCGACGCACTTATGCACTATGAAATGACAACTCTCGGATAAGGACACAGCTTTGTTACATGCTGATAGGCTTACGTCAATCTCTATTATCTTGCTGCTGCTTTTTTAGACGTCTCGGCTAGTTCATATGAAATGCTAGTCCTTTTTTGTGCCATTCTGCTTCAAGGGAAAAGTCATTGGTTAGTGAATTGTATACTCTAGTACTCAAGACTTCTTGCTTTCATTACTGGGCTTAGCTGTTTAACAATGCTAATTGTTACTTTCTTGGCATTACTTGATAGCCGGATGCGTCGTAAAGTTGATCAGCTTGTAGTATTAGCCATTTGGTAGTCAATGGCCGACAAACAAAGAGCACATTGTAATTGTACTTATGACTGCAAGTGTACATTTCGCAGTATGATGAATTACAAGAAGCATCATATCAGCCATCAGCTATCAGTCATCAATATACTGAAGATGCTGCTTACAGAATACATTTCAATGTTAGTTTGGTGTTCAATTACACAACGTGGCTGTGTAAATTGTAGTATCATAATGCCATATCTCTATGCTTCTACTAAAGCCACCCACACGGTCGTGGATCATTGTGTTTCCTATCCTTTTCTCTCTAGCATTAATGGCAGCCAATCGCCTTTATACGGCTAATTTCTCAAGTTGAAACATAGGCAAATCCTTCCAGCTTTTAGGTTAAAGTCATTAACCGATGTAACAATGATATTGCATTTCAAAAAGATATAAATACGCAAGATATCACAGCGCAGCCTAATATCTGCATCAACGCAAGAATCATGAAGGTTTCCATTGTCGCATTTGTCGCTGCTCTTTTCTTTGCTCAAGCTACTCAGGCATCCATTTGCTCTTGTCTTCCCAAGGCTGGTTGTGAAGCTGCTTGTCCTGCTGGATCCCACTGTGTTCAAAGTGACCAATATTGTCCTCCTCAGAACCCCGCTGGTGGTTGTGACGCTAATCACCGCTGGACATGCATTAGTAACTAGAAATTCAAACCATATGGGCAATATTGTCACTGATTCTGTCATTACGATATTCTCCTTGAGCCCCCTTTACAAAAATAAACCATTCACAAGTTTTGATACATACACATTGTTACATATCTCTTGCATGTACATTGGAAGGATGATATCCACATAAACTGATGAGTGATGATGATCAAAAGCACCTATTTGCTCACGTGACACATGCAAACAGCATGAAAACTGGGAAGCATTACCCAGATAAGATCCATTTGCTTTGACGGTGACGCTTTGTTTTCACTACCATTCTCTAAAAGCTTTAGCTGCTGCTGCATGGCTTGGTTATCACAAACGAGCCCCATCATCCGAGGATTCTGTTCCCAGTTAGTGACCTAAAATGGCTAGTAAAGGCTTATGTTGTATCGATTTAGACGAGTGTGGCATTGTAGTGATCAAGATTTAGACTGGGAACTGTAACTAATACATCAAAGGAAACTTGCTCATAAAGCGCATTAAGCTTTGCCCGAACGTTATCTGAGTATAATCGCGTCAGGTTGCGCAAGAAACATCAATGAATAATGCTGCATAACGCTGTCTTTAAAAATGACAGGGTTCGTTTTGTACGACACTTGAATACCTGTATCGGGCCGAGAAAAGAGCATCCTATTCCTTTCATGGATGTAATGACAGTAAATACAAGTGTTATAGTCAGTAGCGCATTACAATGCTTGATATATAGCTAACATATCCTCTTCAGCCCCTGAATGAAGACTTTCTTATGTGCTAGATTGCAAATTGACCCCATTTTCTTCACGACTGTGCGTATAATGATCATATCAACAGTAATCATGATGTAGTGCATGAGCCATTCCTTGATAGTATTAGTTTCAAGTACATGGCTTGGTTGTTCAACAATGTAGTACCATCGTTGTTGCATGCATTAACATGTCATCTTTCACAATGACAGTACTTTTTATTCACTGGGTTGATTCTTACAGACTTGTAATCCTCATACTCCTTTCTAGTTTATCTACTACTACCTTAATGCATAATGGTTAGTCGACTGTTGACATGGCAGCGTAACTTGATCATTGTGCTAGAATAATTTGACATGGGTGACAATGATATGGCTGGGGCGGACAACACCACTACCATGCTGACTTTTTGACGCATGCTTACACAAAGGGGCTTTGCAAACTGTAAATGATGTTTCTTATGCAACTCTCTCATATGATCTTTGGAGCCGTATTATATTCCATGAACATCTTTCCTGCACCTGTAAATGTGCCAAGGACTCGATGGAAATTCCAGCAAGTGATCGGAAGATGATGATGACTCTTGGTGTCACTTTGGCATCTATGACTACTGCCGACAAGATATAAATACTGGACATTGTACAGTGAAATAATCTTCATAACAACACAATCATCATGAAGGTTTCCATTGTCGCATTTGTCGCTGCTCTCTTCTTTGCTCAAGCCGCTCAAGCCTCTGTTTGCCCATGTCTTCCTAAGGCCGCTTGTGAATCTTCTTGCCCTGCTGGCTCCCATTGTGTTCAAAGTGACAAGTACTGTCCTCCCAAGAACCCTGTCGGTGGTTGTGACTCTAGTCACCGCTGGTACTGCATCAGCAACTAAGCATCACAGCTTGATGTATAAAGATTCATGTATACACATACAAGAAAATGTACCTTTTGCGTCTTTATATAGACATTTGTCAATAAACTTTTTGCTGTATAGCCTGTTTGATATTCTTATACTCAGATTGTTTAGAGGTGAGCATTCTATGGTAGATGATTGATGCTAATAGTGATGATCAATGCACCTTTGTTTGACAATAGCGACAACATATGCTAATCTTGGAAACAATAAGCTAGGAAATGTGCCATTTTAGATACAATAATGAGTGATTGATTAATGCCAGATACATCCACGATCCTTTTTGGGCCACCTGAAAAGTCGTTAATGATCCAATGACACGTGATTCTTAGTATAGACCTTTAATGGAATTGCTTCTCAATGTCAGTAAGCAATGACAGCTTAACACAAAGGAGTCACACCCCTTGTCAAGTCGCTCTTGGCGGTGTAGTTACGTCTGAAGGATATTCAAGATTGGATGACTTTTAGTAAGGCAAGTAGTTGTGTTGTTACACTAATTGTATTTCTCTGGTTGCTTAACGCCATAACTTTATGATACGATGTCGTGGTAGTGAAAATGACTAGACGCCATGTCAAGTACACATGTCATTCATCATTCATGATAGCATCATAGTCTAAGCGAAAATCACATGGATGATTCTCATTTCCTTGACAAAGTATGACAGAAGCATACACACCACGTGTAAGCAATGCCCAGCTTATCATCATGATTGCAGTAAGAAAAATCAGAACATTTAATGATGAACATGTTATTGACAGTCAATAATCTATACTAGCACTCTCCTCTCTCTCACTCACTACTGTTCCTGATGACAACAATAGTAATAGATTTTCAGGGGGGTTAGCAATCAGCACAAGAGCGACTGCATCAATGTGTATGTGTTACATCATTGGTAATGGAACCGATAAAGTTGCTCAACATGGATGACCTTTCATAAGGGAAATGATGATGATGACCAAGCGGAGAGCGACTACACAGATATGAGCACGCGGTAACCAGCGGGTTGGAAAACCAATCCTTCTTTTTCCCGTTTTCCCCCACAACCATATTCAAAAGAGTCCCGGCACGTGTGTGCACTGATTCAAGCCAATGCAACAAGAATCCTCCAACAACCCAAGTGAATCGTCCTCAGCACCAGTGACAACGCCTAGCATTGTTCCTTTGTCACCTTGTTGTACGCCTACAAGTTCGCAATCCGGAAGCACCCGCTGGTCCGAAACACTGAACCCTGATAGCCAACCACCTTCGTCGTCAACAGAAGACTGGGTCACTTTCTCATCGCCTACAAACGACAATTGCTACCTTTCAGCAAGACCAGAGCATATAAGAGCGCATGGTTTCGATGTGCCAGGAGCTGTACAGAGCATTGTAACACCAAGTATGTTCTCAACTAGTTGAGAAAAAAAAACATGTGATTGTATTGATGTTTGTGTGAAAGAAACTAGTAGAGAGCCACATTCAGACAGCAAACTTGTTATTATCATGGGTAAGACAAGTGAAGGAAGAAGAAACAGTAGTAGTATGGGAAGAAGATTAAATTCATTCTTCTAGTGGGACTTCCTGCTCGAGGCAAGAGTTACATTGTCAAAAAGTTACGACGTTATCTCAATTGGCTACAATATGAAACAAAGGTAAAAGTACAAATACAGCTTTGTCAATGTTGAATGTGATCAACTTATGCATAAAAGGTGTTTAATGTGGGCGATCTTCGGCGTGTGAACCAAGAATCTCAGCAGCATGAACAATCGGCTGGCTTCTTTGATCCCGGCAATGAGGAAGCTAAGCGTATTCGAGATAATTTGGCCCTCGAGGTACTGGATCGCTTAATCAACTGGTTAAGTGAAGGCGGACGTGTCGCTATTCATGATGCTACCAATTCCACAATTGAACGAAGGTAAATACATGGTGAGTCAATGTAGATCATCTTGCATACTCACTACTATTGTCATGCTTTAGATTCCTTTTATTGAATCGATTACAAGAATATCCGCAAATCAAAGTGCTGCTACTAGAATCCTTATGTACAGACAAAAAGGTAAATGGTTGGAAAATGAATGATGACACTAATACTTATTGTGTGACATCAGATCCTGGAAAGAAACTTTCGCTTAAAGTTACTTGGTCCTGATTATAGAGACAAGCCAGCTGCCGAAGCCTTGGCCGATTTCAAGTCACGTGTGAGCAACTATGAAAAGGCATATCAGCCTGTTGGTGAATGGGAGGAAAAGCACGACATCCAGTATTGCAAGTTGATGAATGTGGGAAAGAAAGTGATCGCTTACAACATATCTGGCTATTTATCGGGTCAATGTGTCTTTTATCTTATGAACTTCAACCTGGCAGGTGAGTGATGAGATGAAGTAGTGGTAACTGTTGATCTAATGCTTGTTTTTATGTTAGATCGTCAAATCTTTTTGACACGACATGGACAAAGTGAAGACAATGTTGTAGGACGTATAGGTGGTGATGCTCCAGTGAGTGTTGATATTGAGCTATACAACGTGATACAGTACTTAAGCATATATGTAGCTCTCTTCACGAGGTAGACAGTATTCCAAAGCGCTGGCTAGATTCATCAAAGAGCAACGAATTGCTTTCGCACTTGATTCTGTCAAACAACAGGAAGAGCAAGAAGAATATTGGGCATCAAGCGGATTAGAGCCATTGGATGATGAACCACCGCTATTCAGAAAAAAGACAATCTCCAATCAGCAGCAGTTTACAGTTTGGACAAGTATGCTGAAACGTGCCATGCAGACAGCAGCGTGGTTTGATCCTGACGAATACGACATCAAGCATATCCGTTTCTTGAATGAAATCAATGCAGCGGTAGGATATCTCATGTCACTCTATTTTGGACGAACTTGGTTTATTCACTGCAGTGATGATAGATTTGTGAAGGAATGACTTATGACGAGATTCAACAAAAATACCCAGGAGAGTTTTCTGCCAGACGCACCAATAAGCTCTATTATCGTTATCCAGGCATTGGTGGAGAATCATACCTTGGCAAGTCTTGATCTCTTTAGGGTGATGTCGTTGGCATTAATCATTATTCCTGATGTTTAGATGTTATCCATCGAACACAATCCATGATTATCGAGTTGGAACGCATGAGCGAGTCTTGTTTGATTATCACACATCGTGTAGTTATGCGCATTTTGATGGGATACCTACTTGATCGATCAAGAGAGCAGATGCCACATATGGACATACCTATGCATACGTGAGTTGTTTTACCAGTACGCGACGTGCATGTTGATTGACATTGGTGTCTCTTTTTAGCCTGTTCGAGATTCGGCCCAAACCCTATGGTAATGAACTACGAGTATGGAAATACAATGAAGAAGAAGATGTGTTTGAAGAAACTACCAATCATTTCAAGGATGAATAAATGATCCTGCACCTTTGCTATGTAAGATTTGTCTTTATTGTATCGTTTTGGCTGATGTTGCACAGTTAGTTCCATGTACCACCTAAATTGAGACGGCTCTCCATTGGGCACCCTACAATTCACAACTGTTGCCTGTTTCAAACCCCATCCACGACTTGTGTATACGATTGTCCTGCTTCAGTCCATCATGGCCATACTACAATTGGCGTGCCTGGTGTCATTTGACTGAGTGGTCACTGCTTGACTTGGCACTGTACTGCAACACTCGCGTCTCTTGACACTGCATATTCTGTTGGACTTTATGCCCCAACCAAACATGGTAGCAGTTGCTCTTCAACACTGACTCAAACAACACTATTTTACTTGCAGCAACTTGCCTTATAACATTTCTCTAGATGAATCGCAGATTAGCTAGTTTATTATAGACGTAGTTTTATTGCATGTAGTAACTTGCTTTAATACACTAATGGGTATATTACTGTTTGGAACATTTCGACAAAAGATCCTTTTGATGTAAGAATACAGGATGTGGCCATCTCCACTTGATCAATATCACATGTTGTTTTCCAGTCATCTTTCTTTCGTTTGGCTTATGTGAAATGCTAGTCAACATTATGTTCATCATCAAATGAGAATAGGTGAATACATGCGTGATGATCTTTTGAAGATCTGATTCTAATGTTGATTTTTGCATAAGACCACTCGTGTCTACTCTCCCTTGCAGAGAGCAGGCACGCAGGGTTAGGTACTTGATAATGGCGTCTAATAAGAGAAATAGGTATAAGTATCAGTTGTAAAAGTAATAGGTTTGAAAGAGCTTTTACTTGCTTTGATGAAAGATGAAGACAGCCACGGTGTCTCAGTGTCAAACGACTCAGAAGAGCCAGTGGTGTTACTGGTACTGTAAATAACATGGCCTTGTGCTCGACGGATCAAATGAGTATGGATGTGTCATTGGTGATATCAGCGAGTGTGCGAGATGTTTGCAGCGAAAGCCCAATGTAGACTGGAGCAATGTCCTTTCTAATAAAGATCATGGTCCCATCAAATTCACCTTGACAGATACATCACGAGAAGAAGAGCTTCATCAAAAGAGATGGAATGCTTTATAAGTATGTTGTCCATCATTTGCTTATAGAAAGATGATTAAATTTACCTTATTACAAGAGTCAAATATCATGATGGTGAAGTCGGATAGCAATCAAAGAAGCTGTGAACGTATATGAAGATCAGCTTTCATTCACATGGTTCCAAAAAAAAGCCCAACAGCATGATACTCACAATATTCTAGGCACTTGAACATGCAATCAATCAATGAAGGAATATGATGAAGAAAAGAGATGTGTGGAAGGTGAAAATGCATGGACAACATCCTTTTATTTGTTCTGTATGGTGGGCGTGGGGAGTTTCTGTCGGCATAAAAAGGAGCAAGAGTGGTCAACTATTTGCTGGAGGTGATATATTGACAGTAGAATGTACAAGCTGATAAAGTATTGCATGAGCTAGTAAAGTGACAAGGTCTCTACACTAGGATCAAGTCTGGTTCTCTATGTCAGCGTGGCCAGGCTCAATAATTGGTATCGTCGGCAGCTAACATAGGCAAAGTAGCCGACCAAATGGCAATGACATGCATCTGCTATCACAGCCATCTTTTATTTGTGTTCATATGCACCATGTTCCCATTATAAGAGAGAGAATAGCCATTGTCATACTATACTTAGGCTTAGCGTAATATGCGTGCTTACTTGTGCATTCCAGTATCATACCAAAGTTAGTTCAATTACATTCGTACCAGCAACCAAGTATTGTTTGACAATATGGTGCACCATCTGGTTTCTGTGGGGGTTGTATGACGGCTTCTATGGTTTGATACACTTTGCAAATGCAGCAATCATCATTTACTCTTTGTACAACGTATCAGGTACGTACGCTTGACACCTTCATGCAAGATCACACCATTCAAAATCAATAATCATATCTATTCTCGAAACAACTGAAATCTCGTTATACATTTCAACCTTGAATATCATCAAGTGATCATGGTATATATGTACATGTTTTATCTATTTGGCAAAGTAATGATGTGCCTGTGTGGTATAAGCAAGAACAGGATACAACAAAAACAACATTCTCGACAGCAGATACACAAAAAAGGGCTAAAAATGTCACGTGATCCACAATTCGCGAAAAACAAAAAGTAGGAATCGAATGATCCTGTATTGGATCAATCGAAGAGAAGCTGTTTTGGAGAAGCTGGGCGTCGATCCCAGTACCTCTCGCATGCTAAGCGAGCGCTCTACCATTTGAGCTACATCCCCTTGTTGATTTTTGATTCCCGAGTTACATGATCAGCACACGACCTTCCCAAAAAGGAAAATGCATTGAAGCACTGATTGAAATAGCTCATTGTACGCATCAAAGTATTCTAAACATGTTTGCTTAAGACAACAATGTTGGTTGAATTAATAGAAAGTCGAGAAAAGAGGGATTAAAGATGTAATTTTGTATTGCTGGGTTGGTCTTGTATCACGTGTACCAATCATGCAGACTCAGCTCGAAAATTTCCAGCTTTTTCCACTGCCTGCTTATATTCTCTCCTCCACGCTTTTCAACCTGACCATCGCTACCTTACTACGCCAATCAACGACTTTTCAAACTATTAAGCTGCTTCTTCTCGTCATGCTAAGCTACATGTTACCTGGATCGAGGCCCATCTGACTACAAGACGTGTCAATGGCGTTTCGGTAAACGCGTTTCTTTATTGCAGCACATACTTGTTCTACCACAACACGCTTATTTACACTACTCTACCAGCGGCAGTCGTAACAAGGTCAATTCCAGCAGTCGTCATTAGCAACGTGAACGCATCGGTGTCTTGGAACTTTGCGCTTCTTTGCCACAAGCCTACAGTACAGCCCTGTGTCACGTAACCAACAGCACCCTTAGCATAATAGAAGCTTTATTGATATGAAGGTACTTTGTCTTTTTCAATGCAGGAGCAAATTTAGGATCTTTTATAGTCTTGACTAGGTATACTGGTGGCATAGTAAGTTATTGTAAAGCTGTGTATAAGTGTTGGACAATAGTGGATAACTATATTGCTTATCTAGTTGCCATGAATGACACTTGTCTTTTACAACATCTTTCATATTTCCTTTCTTCCTTGTTTATTGCTTCTTCTTGTATATATATCTATTTAGTATCATTAACATTCCTTACTACACATATATATATCCAGCTCATCTTTAGCAATAAACCACCAGTCAGTTATCTTGTTATCTCTCTGATCCATCCTTTGTCCCTCATATCTTCTTGTGTCCCATCACATCCTGTCATTGTACTACTGTCCCGACCAGTAGACATCATATTTATTCCTTGTTCTCTGTCCTTGTCTGTTGGAAAGCACCTAGCACCTATAGATTCCCATATCTATTCCTGCTTCCACCATCCAAGTCCAATCCCCCCTTTACACAAGGACTAATGCAGCAATCAACCTTACAATCGGATCTGAAGAAGATCATTACTCATGTATGTATATATACGCTTCATCATTCATTATGAATGCAATGCTTATGAAAATGGTTGCTTCCAGGCCAAGAAACTAAACAAGGAAGAAGGATGGACACCACATTGCAATATACAACTTGTAGGCACTTAGAATAGTGGTTGAATACAACATTTATTAGTACAATAGTCAGATGTATAATAAGGACATTTGTTCATTGTAAACAAGTAATAAAGTCTAGTATATAAACAAGGTCTTGAGCCAATGTAAGGATTTGCTTGTCAAAGGATAGAAGCATGTGATGAAAGAGACAAGTGCGTACAACAAAGCAAGAACGGTCTAGTCGGGGTCGATATCATTACCGACTTGGGTCTTTTTCTTCAGTGGTGTGTCTTTCATGGCGGACAAGAGTTCAGAAGAAGAGATTGCACGTCTTAAAGACGAGCTCAATGAAGCGATCCAGTCGAGGGAACAAAAGATAGAAAAGGAGCGAGGTGTTATGCGTGGACTGGTGGACAAGATCAGGACCTTGACAGAAGAACGAGACGAATGGACACAAAAGTACAATGATGCAGTACAGCAACAGCAGGAGAATGGGACAAAGCAAGTGGCATCGCTCAAGAATCAGGTTGAAGAGCTCTTGTTGGAGAAGGAAGAGTCAAAAAAGAGCTTGTTACACTTTATGAAGAAAGCTGACGAAGCTGAACGAGCTCTTGCGGATGCTACCCGCAATCAACAAGAGCAGGATCAAGTGGAAGCCTTACAGAACAAAGTGGATACTTTGGAAGCATCACTTAAAGAGGCAACAACCGAACATGAACGCACCTTGCAGAATGAAATTGAGCGTTTGAACAGTGAGCATGAACGTATTCTGAAAGAGGAGAAAGACAGGATGACTATGGAGCATGAACGCATCTTGAAAGAAGAAAAGGAGAAATGGTCAGCTGAACATGAGCGTCTTTTGCAAGAAGAGAGGGATCAACTGACAGCAAAGATCGATCAACTTGGTGCTGAGCATTCAGAAGCAGCTGACAGTCAACAACAATTGAAAGATGCACGTGATACGATTCAGTCATTGGAACAAAAGTTGAAGGATAAGGAAGAATCAGTCAAAGTGGCCAAGGATATGTTGCATGAACGAGATATGGAATTGGATACAGCACGTAAAGAGATCGACACTTTGCGTGCTTCACAGAACGAATTGGAAGACAAGTCCAAAAAGTACGTCAATGTCTTGAGCAAGACCAAGAAGCAGATTTTGAAGCTGGAAAAGGAAAAGGCAGATGCAGTTGAAGAGACCAACACCATTCGACAGCAACTTGGTACAGCAGAATCATCCAATGAATCACTCAAAGAGAATATCAAACGATTGGAGACCAACGTGAGCCAATTAGAGGATGATGTCAACAAGTTGAATGGCAGATTGCACTCGAATGAATCAGAAATGACAATTCTACGCAAGGAACGCAAAGAAGCTGTGGATGCCAAGAACAGAATGTTTGATGAATTACAAATCAAACAAGCCGAATTTGAGAGCTCACAAAACCTGGCAGAGTCTTTACAGCATCGATTGGATGAGAGTGAACGACAGCTGAAAGAAGTCAATGAGCGTATGACAGCAATGGAAGAATATCAAAGCATGGTTGAGGAATTGAGAAGAGAATTGGATGATAGCAAGAAGCGATTCAGCAAAGAGAAGGAAAAGTGGACAACAGAATTGGATGATTGCAAGTCGCAGTTACAGAGCGCCAAATCCAAGAATGAAGCAACACAGTCAAAGATTGAGGAATTGAATCAACAAATCAAATCGCTGAATGATCAACTTGCCACTGTACGTGATGACTTGAATGTGAAGACCAAAGGACTTGAAGTTTTGGAAGGAGACAAGGAGGCATTACTGGAACGTATTGATGATCTGGAAGCTGATTTGGAAAAGAGTGTACAAGATCGAGATGATGCACAAGATGCAATGGTAAATATCATTCCTGGTCATGTGTCAAGTACACAAACTTATATTGTTATAGAAAAAGCTTGAAGAGAAAGTTCAGCATCTCGAACAAGCCAAGAATACCCATGATAGAGAGCTGGAATCTCTACGGGTGCGTGAAGGACATTTGAAGACGCTCAACAAGGCAAGTATTGATAGAGGATCAGAGAACTGTTTACTGATATCATTACTATAGACGCTCAAAGACGAAGTACGCAAGCTTTCAAAGAATGTACTAGCTGAATCACAGCAACAACAACAACAACAACAGCAGCAGCAGCAACAACAAGCTTCCAGAAGCAGTAGTCCTGCAGAACCATCATCACCTGCTCCTGCACCAGCAATCAAAACCAAAGAAGACGAGATCAATCTTGAATACCTTAGAAATGTCATACTAAAGTTCCTTGAAAACAAGCCAACACGCGTAAGTATGTGATCAAAGATCCTTTACAACATGAGCTCACACTTTTTACCCTAGGCACAATTGATCCCTGTATTGACCATGATGTTAAAGTTCAGCCCAGAAGAGATCAGACGATTGCAAGCCAAAGCATAGATGCCTCCTTACTACTCCCCATCCCACTGCCATTACACATAGATTATAATATACACCTACTTGTTTCTATGCTTCTTCATTGTGGACTTTAAGAGTGAATTATCAAAAGAGTGTCGCACATCAGGCGACATAAAAGGCATGTTCCTTACTTCCTCAAACAGATGAAAAAGTCTACAGACACATGAAAGAACACAGCAATGCGCATAGAGAATCATGCTGTGCAACATTTGTGTGTGATCATGAATTATGATCCCGATGCTTGCTTTGGCTGATGACTCGTGTTGTTTCACTCTGTGTAGTATCCATGATCCAGTAGCACATGCAAAAGCATCTATGCAATCCTGCAGCTGACTGAAAAACTAACCAGTGTTCCACAATGTAAATTTCTCCCCTGAACTGATTTAAAGATACAAATCACAGATCCAAGATGAAATGTCATGCTTTTAAGAGATGTTTTTTATATCAGATTTACATAAGGATCTCGCTATGGTATGATGATTTGAGCTCCTTGTGAGGAAGGACAATACAGTTGCGTACAATAGTTTCATCCATGACAGAGACTTCCTTGCCTATAATAAAAAGTCAGCTACTGGATATACAAAGGAACAAATTGCATAGATACCTAGAATAGTAATGCTCTGACTCTTGACACCATTCTTCATCATATCAATGTTATGATCACCAGCAGGACTTCCTTCCACTCTAGCCCAAGCACCAATCTTGCTATTCCATCCAATGACTGAATGTAAGATACAACTGGCAGTCTATTCAAGTGTGAGAAAACAACAACAGCGACATGAATCATATGAGAATGACTTACGCCAATTTGGACATTGTCAAGGATGATGGAATCCTTAATACGAACACCTTTACCGATGGTGACACGTGGGCCGATCGACACGTTTGGACCAATCTATTTCAAATGGTCGATCCCCGACAGATTAGTACGTGTGTGTGTGTGACAATATCATTATCTTTGTCCCTTTTACCTTGGCTGTGGGATCAACATGTGCTGATGGATGAATATAAACTGCACCAATGATTTCGGGTCCATCCGGTTTTTGTTGTGCTAGCTTTTCAGGACAATCCTTTGCCATTTGTTCAAGATAAGCTGCATTGGCAGGGATCGAAGAACTAGACACACACACACACACACACATACTCATTAGCATCCTTTAAAATCCTTGATCATCATCATCATCACTTACCCAGCAGTCTTGATTTGACGCCAGAACTTTTCAGTAATGGAAACATAAAGTTTGTGTTGTTGAGATAAAGGACGCAATAAATCTTGTTCAAGACGTAAACGATCATCGGAAGGTGTCCAAAGGTAATCATTCTCTTCCATGGAATCCTTTTTACGATCAATGGCCTTCTTCATTTCATTGAAAACTGAAGTGTCAAACAAGTAAACGCCACATGAAATAGTATCAGAAATGAACGTCTCTGGCTTTTCCACATAATGCATCACTTCATTGGTGCCTTGTTTGGCAATCAAACAACCATACTTGGTGGCTTGCTCACGAGGGACCTTAACAACATGCATTAGTGAGTATATTCTATGACTGAATATTAAGATTGGGACCTACCTTTGTACCAAGCATAGTGCATACGCCACGATGTTTCATGTGAGCATCAATCATTTCATTCAAAGGGAAAGAACAAGCAATATCAACATTGATAACAAAGAACTGTTCAGGGTTACCACGAAGGATCTCGTCTCTAAAGTGATAAAGACCACCTGCAGTACCAAGTTCTTGGTATTCACGAAGATAGCTATTGGAATCAATCATTTAGTTGGTTGGTGCCTGAATGGAATAAAGAGTACTTGCCGAATATTCAAACTGGGAAACTGGTTGGCAGCATCATCCACGAAGCGAGAAAAGACGTTGTCTTCAAAGAAACCGATAATAAGAACTTCTTTAAGACCTTCGACTTTTGTAAGTGCAGCCAAATGGTGAGAGATGATGGGGGCACCAGCAACAGGGAATAAAGGTTTTGGTACGTCGAGAGACAAAGGACGGAAGCGAGTGGCTCTGGAAGGACCACCAACGAGAATGACGGCTTTCAATGACATGATGAGAAAGAAACACGAGCTAAGACCGATACAAGTATTCAACGCGTGTGTCAAGTTCAATTACTGGCGTAGTTGATTGGCTACTCACCTACCTGTTCAGGCTGCTTTGCATGAGGTACCAAATGGCAGTACAAATTGTTCTTTTCCTCTTTCTTTTCATACACACACACATACACATATACACTTGCACTTTCCCTCCCCTTTCCTTTCTCTCTTTTTTCTTACTCTTACTATAATGAGTAGCAGGGTCATGGCTTCCAGTGATCGCATCTCACAAATACTTCCTACTGTCAAGTGCTCGGATTGTGGTGAAGACGTGCAGATCCGCAAACTGGGCGAGCACGTTTGTTCCAATATGCCTGCTGTTCCCCCTTTACCTATGCTTCCTTTACGTCAAGGTAATGAGCAATCTTATATCTCTTACTTTTTGCATGTAACGTAAGTATATTACCGGGAATTGTATCAGTAACACGAGAAAAGACTAATCAACGTGTTACAATAGTAACAGGGTTTAGTAGATAAAGGCATGAATCGAATGGCACCATCATCAAAATCCCCTTCATCATCAAGTGGAAGCCCCTTGGCAAGTCCCAAAGGTAGTCAACATTCATATGACAGAAACTATCATCCGGAACCCGTGACACCTCCATACTATGGGATGGCGCCAGATCACCGACGCCCGTCTCTAAGGGATCAACAACAACAACAACAACAATCATACCGTGGTTATGGATCATCTTCACCACCTTTACGTGAAGATAGTTTACGCAGTGATGATGATTCTTATTACAAAAGCAGCCCAAAAACTCCCACTTTCAACAAGTATTCCGATCAATATCCCAGACCATATCCTAGCAACAGTACCAGCCCTGCACCTCCTTCTTCCAATGATAGGTGAGTTTCAATTGATGCATCATCACTTGCCGATACTTAGATACTTTATAGAATGGCTGGTTCTCCCAGAACAGCTTATGCACCACGTAATGATTATGACTATGATAGAGGTAAGTTTGATTGGATGCTTCAATTAATTTACTTACATGTCATGCAGGATATTCTCCTCTCGACAAGTACAGCAATGGCAGCAGTGATCGACTTGGCAATGGTGTTAGTGGCGGCAATGGTTCATTGGATACATTAATGGCTGATTTGATGAGCAGTCTGGGTAGTGATATCCACGAGACTGACCGACGACCTTCAGCAGCTTCATCACGCCAGGACACTTGTGCAGCTTGTGGAGATGAATTCGATTATCGTGACGATGTGGTCAATCATCATAACCAGGTATGGTTACATACAAATGGTGTCTCCTTTTATCCTTTCTCCCTAGTATCAATGAAAATCTCATACAACTCCTCCATAGTATTATCACAAGACTTGCTTCAATTGCCAAATGTGCCGTGCTACTTTTGATCGTTCAAGACCCTGTTATGAACACAATGGCAAACTCTACTGCGAACGCGATTACAATGTGGTCAAGAAACGCATCATGTGTTCTGGATGGTATATATATATACATACATTGACATGTAAAAGTGATCATGTGACTCAAAGTAAAAGAATATCACCAGTGACCGACCTATCGCCTCCAATGTGAATGCCATCAAGGTAATGGGAAGATACTATCATCCTGGCCATGTCAAGTGTTACCATTGCTATGAACCTTTGGATGAAAAGACCGGATACAAGGAGCATCAAGGCCATTTGTATTGTCGTGCTGATTTCAAGAGCCTATTTCTACCCATGTGTCGTGCCTGTAATCGTCCTGTGGAGCGAGAAGCTGTTTCAGCCATGGATGGCAAATTGCAAGGCAAATGGCATCTTGAATGCTTTGGATGTCATGTAAGTAGTAGTCTGCTGTTCTCTTTCAATTGCTTGCTTTACTCATATCATTGGCTAGATTTGTCATGAAGAATTCCCTGATAATACCTTTTACGTGTTTGAAAATGCACCCTATTGCAAGCGACACTATCATCAACTCAACAACTCATTGTGCAGGACATGTGATGATCCAATTGAAGGCCCGTGTGCACAGACCATTGAAGGTTGGAGATTTCATCCAGAATGTTTTCGATGCAATGTATGTCCTCTCTTTTCTCATATCATGGCATTCATACTAACACTATTAATAGGTATGCCGATGTGCCATTACCGATGTTTACTACATGTTTGAACGCCGTATCTATTGTGAGACACATATTCGCCAGCTTCAAAGACAACGTAATATTAGAGCCGAGAAAAGAAGAACCCAATTTGGTCGTATCTAGTAATAACAATATCCCATTCTACCCATTTACAACCCTGTGCTTCCATAATACACAATTCCTTTTTTACATTATATCATGCTCATTGACTACTATAAAAGTGGCACTTTTCCTCTAATGGTTTATATAGGCGACAATGCTCTTCAAGCATCTATTGCAGATAGGGAAAAGTCACTCTTTAAGGCTATGAACAACATCCATGTCATAAGAACATCACTCCACTTTTGTAAGAGACAAGAAAATGATAAACTGTTCAAGAATTGTTAAATGAGTAAATGGGTGAAAGAAAAAAGAGAGCGTATATGATGTTGATATTCGTAATGTCAGTGTGTTTGTGTAGTGTGGCGTGTGAGTGTGAATATGGGTCTGTTTGTGTGTAATCTACTTTGATTCTTCAGTAGCTTCGCCCTCGTTCTGTTCGCCCTTGTTGTCAGCATCTGCAAGGTTAAAAGATATTTTAGTTTCATCTAAAAAGTATTAAAACCTTGTTTGACATTTACCTTGCAAATCAGAGGTCCAAAGAGTCAAGTTGTCTCTCAGCAGCTGCATGATAAGAGTAGAATCCTTGTAAGACTCTTCAGAAAGAGTGTCCAATTCGGCAATAGCGTCATCAAAGGCTTGCTTGGCCAAGTGACAAGCACGATCGGGTGAGTTGAGGATCTCATAGTAGAACACGGAAAAGTTGAGAGCCAAACCAAGACGAATAGGATGAGTAGGTGCCAATTCAGTTTGAGCAACATCAGTAGCAGTCTTGTAAGCTTCATGAGCCTGAGTAGCAGATTCCTTGCGAGCTTCACCAGTCAAGAATTCAGCCAAGTAACGATGGTAATCACCCATCCTATGAAAACATGTCAATCACCCAATCGTTTTTTATCATCCTATTTACTTACATCTTGTAGTAAAAGACCTTGGATTCACCACCTTGAGCGTTAGGGATCAAGTTATCCTTCAAGACACTCAAAATGTCGGAACAGACATCCTTAAGTTCATTCTCGATCTTTTGACGGTAAACCTTGATCTTCTCCACTTGAGCAGTGTTGCCCTTGCTCTCTTCCTTTTGTTCAATGGAGGATACAATACGCCACGAAGCACGACGAGCACCAATCACATTCTTGTAAGCGACAGACAACAAGTTGCGTTCTTCGACAGTCAATTCAACACCCATCTGAAATCATATCATTGTTAGTAAATGTAATGTTGCAGATCCTCTTTATTCATCTTACCTTGGCAACGTCCTTGGTGTACTGAACCATTTCTATCATGTAAATGATGATGAATACATGCTATCAGGAAATGGATGAATGAATGATTCAATTACCATCATAGCGCTCGGCTTGCTCGGCCAACTTGGCCATGTAGACATCGTTCTCGCGTTCCTATCATAAAGTGTTTGAGTAAAAACGATACTTTCAATAGGAGATGGTCATCTTGTCCACACAGACAACATTCAAGGCCATCCGAAAGAACAATAGCTGCAACTGTTTTACATTGGGCTAGAGAGAATGACGCGCTCTTGTTCAGATGACTGCGCCATCAGTAGCACCCTGACAGTGCATGTTGTCCCGGTGACCAAGATGTTGACTAGGAAACAGGAGACGAGTAAAAGGAAAGGACTATAAAAGACACTTACAGAAGCCATCTTGAAAGTAAGGTCGGTTTTTGGAAGATAGAAGGGAAAAGGGACAAAACGCGCGCAGTGTTTTTTTCTCTTTGGTTGGTGGTCGGGATCAGATTTGATCTTGCCTCTCGTCCACTACAAAGCAAAGGAGAAACGCTTATAGGTTGCACAAAAATGACCATTCGTATGGTCATTCCTCCCATCACTCCCATCATTAAAGACAATGACATATGTTATAACATCACAGTGCGCTTATCATGGTATCATGGGAAAATTCACAATAGCATGAATCCTTATCCCCCCCCCCGATTCATTGGGTCTATTTCAAGTCGATGCAGGGGTTAAATAGGGATCTATCGGATCATAATTGTCTGGATGGATCCCTATTGTTTATGTCTATGTTAGTATAATAAACACATCCAACAGTTATGACGACATTAGAGCTAGGCTAAGTAGCCATGGGTACAGGATATATGTTTTGCCCAAATGATGGATGGAAAACGAGGAGAAACTGTCAACTTTTCACAAAGATTATGTTATCTCCTTTTGTACACGTCTGCATAAGCACAGTATAAAGTGTTCTATGACCATGATGCTAGACTTCCTATGAAGGATGACTTGATCGTGGTGATGCTGGTGAATTTAAAAGTATCATGCATGCCAAACACACTACAAGAAGATATGCAACTTGTACTCCTAGTTCTGTGTATTAAAACGCATACAAGAGATAGTAGCTAATGATGATGAATTACTTTATAGAGTAAAAGTCTTATGCAAGCGAATATCACGGCTGCTTGCTCCAATCAGCACCTCATAGTCACCCGAAGGCACAATCCACGCTTGCTTCTTGACATCCCATATACTTAATTCAGTTTTGGCAAGTTCGAACGTGACATTAGCTGTGTGACCCTTTTTCAAAAAGACTTTTTCAAATCCACGCAGCACCTTGGGTGGCTCATGTACATATTCAGGAAAGGCAAGATACAGCTGGGCCACTTCTGAACCATCTCGTGATCCAGTGTTGGCAATTTGTATGCTGGCTGTCACATTGCTAGATTCCTTTTCAACATGCACATGAAGATTCTTGTACTCAAAGGTTGTGTAGGAAAGACCAAAACCAAATTCATATTGGGGCTTGATATCCTTTGCATCGAACCATCGATATCCCACCAAGAGCTTTTCATCATACCCAAACTAAGTGTAATAAGCGGATGAGAAAAAAAGGTGGTTGATATGAATTCATGCAGCACTGACCTCTAATTTCCATGAAATGTCCGAAGGATAGTCAGATGCTTGCTTTGCAAAAGTAATGGGTAATCTTCCAGAAGGATTGACAAGGCCAAACAAGATATCAGCCAACGAGTTTCCAGCTTCTTGACCTGGCATGCCAGCCCATAATATTCCCTTGATATTGGGATGATCGGCCCAAGGCATCAGCACAGCATTACCCGAGTGGATCACTACAATCGTGTTATTGTTGGCATCTGCCACAGCTTCAATCTATTGTAAATAGTGAGTATAGAGTATAAATGAAAAAGTTGACTTACCAAACCACCAGTTCTTAGCTTTAGCGAATTGACATCGATTGCTTCTTCGGCATATAATTGAGCAAATACAATAGCAACATCAGCATCCTTGGCAGTTTCAGCAGCCTTATGCTTCAAGATGTTGCTTTTACTGAAAACTACATCAATGTTATATGTACCAGCACGAGATGTGATGGCATCCAGTGGCTACTCCTTTTTTGTAAGTAGGATGTCATAAAGTAGTGATGTTATATACTTACAGATGATACATAAGGCACATTGGAGCTACCAGATCCGCCACCTTGGATCAAAGTGCCTTGATCACCGATCTGAACAATAGATGATGTGTTATTGTCGCGGCTTGTAAAGCAAATGTGTTAGTCCCCCTTGTCATCATAATCTTGTTCATGTTACCTGGAGTCAGCATCACTTCCGATGAGGGCGATTTTCTTAATGGAAGAAGTATCAAGAGGTAAGATATCATCAACATTGCGCAAAAGGACAGTGGCTGCAGCACCCATATCACGAATTGACTTTTTATGATCTTCCTGAACATCGACTCCTGGATCCTTGCTGGCAATGTTTACATTCATTCGAACCGGTGGATAATCCTGGAATGTCATCACCTTGTTAGCTGGCTCACAATCACGTCACGTGAGCAAATTGTACCTTATCTTGTCGCATCTAGTATATAGATCAGAATCATGTACAACCAATATAATTGACTTTGCTTTACCTTGTACCAGGCAGCTACAATGCGTAGAGCCATATCACGGGCCTAATAGACTTTATGTTAAAAGACGTGATTCACTAGTGTTAGAGAGTATGTTACCCTGGAAAAGTTAATGTCACCATTCTTAACAGCTCTTTCCAAAGCTGATCCAAAGTACAAGATACCGCCAGGCCTATTGAACACATATGAGATTATGTGTCATGTTATACTCGAATTGCCTTACATGGTCATGTCCAATCCGTTATTGATAGCTTTAGTGGTAGAATGTGTTGCTAGCCAATCACTATGTACCCAACCACGGAAACCAAGCTCCTTCTTCAAAATATGATTCAGCGCATAATCATTTTCGCAAGCATATGTGCCATTCAGCTTGTTGTATGAGCACATAACAGTGCCTACACCAGCTTCAACAGCTCGCGCAAATGGCCATAGATAAATTTCATGCAAGGTTCTGTCATCAATGATCGAAGATTCCTATAGCCACTTGTTAATGTGTTGTATGTGCAATATGAAAGGGATACTTGCTGTATTACGGTTTGTTTCTTGCTCGTTTCCAATGAAATGTTTTGCTGTTGCAATCTTTTTCAATGTTGAGAGATTCGGTAATACTGTACTACTCTATTGATTCTATTCTTACCACGCCTTGACTTTGGATACCATGAATTGTTTCTGCTGCTGCTACACCAGAAAGATAAGGGTCCTGACAAAGAGTATAAATATACATTCCTGATAACTTTTCAATGATACATACTTCACCAAAAGCTTCCCAATTACGTCCAGCACGTGCATTACGTGCAATGTTCATGGATGGTCCTAATTGGACATTGGCACCTTTACCCCTGAATTCTGCGCCCATGTCAATTCCACGCTGTCGGATGGCATCTTTATCAAAGGATGCAGCAGCAGTAATGCCTGCTGCAAATGCACTAGAAAAAGGTGAACCACGAACACCAAGAGGACCATCCGCCAAACATAGACTAGGGAAATCTGGTTGCGTTGTGCCACCGGCATTGCCAACACATTGACCAGTGAATAAACCAGAGCCTTTGGTAATGCTAGCTATTTGCTCTAAAGACATTTGCTTGACGAGTTTCTCAGCTTTTGCATAGGCATCATCCCATGAAAGTGGCTCAATGGGAGGCGATACAGCTATCGCTGCATGATTAGATGATGTAATAATGGCTGCTATGGTAGCTACAAAAATGAGGGACCAGTGTTTCATGAATGAATGGGTTGGGTTAAAAAAGGAGTGGACAAAGTCAATAGGAACAAGGCAATCAATAGGGAAAGAAGAAACACGACTAATGCATCTTTTGATGGCATTTAATATAACTTGGTACCTGTCATACGTGTCACATGCGGCACCAGTGCACTTTTTGCGGGGAACAAGCAGTAGCATTCATTCCAAAATTGCTCACCTTACGTAAACTATTATCCCTGAAAAGCTTCATATGAAAGTTTGGGATTCTATAGTCTCTTCTAGCTTGTTGGCTATATATTACATTCAGCTCTGCTTTGATTCAATGATCACATCTCATCATTAGACAAGATTTTGCCGAATACCAGCAGCCGTTAGCAGTAATTGATCATTCAATGACACGAATAGAAATCCAGTTTTGGCACAATCTTTTGACGATTGGTCAACATCATCTTATTGCAGAGATGAATCTTGGTTATGCATGTGGTAGTATTATAATTAAGAATTAAGCTACTACGTTACAATGATCAGGTATAAAGCACTACCAATGGCATAACAAACTAGGTATACAGCTAAGAAGATGCAGTGCCCATATAGCGTGAGAAGGTGAAAAGGTCACGTGTCAAAGAAATCTTGTGTGCAAAGGGAAAGGGAACAATGTCATATGGGAAAGTCGTCTATGAGAGCTTAAAAAGATGCAAAAATGAAGTCATGTATATATTACAATGATGCTTGATGAATTATTGCTGGCTAGGAATGGTCGTGGATCGTGTAGAGTTGTATTGAGCTGTGTAGTCATTGTCCTTGACCCATTGGAAAGCTTTCTTTCTGCTAGCAAGTGTTAAATAAATGGCGAAAGTTGACATTATAACAACGACAACAATCACAATAATGTTGCCATACAGCACAATTTGATCCACGGAAAGGGTTGTTGCTTCAACCATGATCACTCGGATCACAAATTCAGCAGTGAGACCAATTGCATAACCTGCAGTCAAGAGGTAATGGCCTTTTCTTATCACGGGCAGATGGCTCCATAAAAAGTCGCTGAACGGCATCTCGTGTCGTTTATAATGTTGATCACGCCAGTGATATGGCTCCACATTATCATAGATCATTTTGCGTGTTATGGTCCAAGTAAGAGGATATATGCTGAGTCTTTCTGTGCGAATAGGGATCAGGGTGGAAGCAAATAGCGCGGCAATAACCATGGTCACAGCCGAATCGCGGAGAAGTGCTGCCCTTGCATCTCCTATATTTAGTTTAGTACCATTGTTGTGCATCATGCTTATCATGAAACATACCTGTAACAATAGAAATCACCGCTGATATAATAAAGGCAAGTAGAACTAGTACACCAAGGACATCCACACGCCGTTGTTGTATGAATGTATATAGGACATGGAGGAGTGGTGGTATACCAGAGATCAAAAGTGCATATAGTTGTCCAATGACGTTCCGGAGACCAAAATATAAACCGAGTGGCAGACCGATCATGAAAACAAGCGAGAATACAAAGCCAACCATATTCTTTACTGCATTTTTCTTTTTGTAATCTGACAATGTGATGTCAAATGGCTCCTCATATTGGTAGTCGTCAATGTCTTGTGCATGGTTCCTTGCTTCAATATCAACATTCTCAGGTTGTTGAGAGTTTTTATATCCTGGCATTGGATCGTCAAGCTTCAAAGACACTGGGTTGACTGTCGTGATAGATAAGATGATGGTAATGAAGAAAGAAATCAGAGTTTTGCTCTGCTTATATACATGTTTCAAAATGAATGCTACGGCTGAGCAATGGGAACTTCCATTTAGATGCTCAGCATCTCATTGTACATATTAAGCTTCCGGATGGGATCCGCATAGCTTGATTTATCGTAATTGTAGTACAAGTGCCGATCCTTGGCAAGGCCCTACCACCTTATCTTGGCGTATCAAGCACATAGATCAGAATCATGTACAACCAAAGTCATTGGCTTTGCTTTACCTTGTACCAGGCAGCTACAATGCGTATAGCCATATCACGGGCCTAATAAGCTTTATGTCAAAAGATGTGATTCACTCTTATGAGAGAGTATGTTACGCTGGAAAAGTCAATGTCACCATTCTTAACATCTCTTCCGAAGCTGATCCAAAGTACAAGATACCGCCAGGCCTATTGAACACATATAAGATACATTGAGATGTCTTACTCGAAACATATGTCCAATCCGAATTATTGATAGCTTTCGTAAACCATTATCGCTGAAAAGCATTATATGAGAGTTTGGGAATCTAATCTCTTCTAGCTTGTTGACTATATATCTCATTCAGCCCTGCTTTGATTCAATGATCACATCTCATCATTAGTTAAGACTTTGCTGAATACCATCAGCCATTGGCAATGCTTGATCATTCAACGACTCGAATAGAAATCCAGTTTTGGCAGAATCTTTTGGGATTGGTCAACATCATCTTATTGCAGAGATGATTTTGGCTATGCATGTGATAGTATTGTATTCAAGAATTAAGCTACTACGTTACAATAATCAGGTATCCAATGGCATGACATACTAAGTATGCAGCAGTGCAACAGCCTTATATCCCGTATAGCGTAAGATGAAAAGGTCATGTGTCAGAGCAATCTTGTGTACAAAAGAAAAAGGAACATCATCCATCGAAAGATTATAATGTCATAGAAGATAAATTCGTTTATGAGAGCTAAAAAGATATGAAATGATGCAACTATATATTACAATGATGATAAATGAAGTACTACTGGCTGGAAATGGTCGTGGATAGTGTAGAGTTGTATTGGGCTGTGTAATCATTGTCCTTGGCCCATTGCAGAGATTTCCTTCTCATATCGATGGATACATAAATACCAAAAGCTGTCATGACAACAACGACACTAAACACAACAATGTTGCCATACAGCACAATTTGACTCACGGAAAGGCTTGTCGCTTCAACCATGATCACTCGGATCACAAATTCAGCAGTGAGACCTATTGCGTAACCTGCAGTCAAGAGGTAATGGCCTTTTCTAGCCGCATGCAGATGACTCCATATAAAGTCGCTGAATGGCATCTCGTGTCGAACATAATGCTGATCACGCCAGTGATATGGCTCCACATTATCATAGATCATTTTGCGTGTTATGCTCCAAGTAATAGGGTAAATGCTGAGTCTTTCTGTGCGAATAGGGATCAAGGTGAAGGCAAATAGCGCGGCAATAACCATGGTCACAGCCGAATCACGGAGAAGTGCTGCCCTTGCATCTCCTATATTGGGTTTAGTACCATTGTGCATCATGCTTATCATGAAACATACCTGTAACAATAGAAATCACTGCAGAGATCACAAAGGCAAATAGAACTAGCACACCAAGAACATCCACACGTCGTTTTCGTATAAATGTATATATGACATGGAGGAGTGGTGGTATACCAGAGATCAAGAGTGCATACAGCTCCCCAATGACATTCCGGAGACCAAAGTATAAACCGAGTGGCAGACCGATCATGAAAACAAGCGAGAATACAAAGCCAATCAGGTTCTTTAATGCATTTTTCTGATTGTACTTTTTCAACGAGATGTCAAATGGCTCCTCATATTGGTGGTCGTCAATATCTTGTGCGTGGTTTCTTGCTTCAATATCGACATTCTCAAGTTGTTGAGCGTTTCGATATGCCGACATTGCATCATCATGCTTTAAAGGCACTGATTGACTGTCGTCATGATAGAAATGGGTTTGGTCAGCCATAAGGTGATGGTAATGAATGAAAGAAATCAGAGTGTTTGATCTGCCTATATATATATGCTTTTGATGCTTTCTTGATTCATCAAAGTGGAATGCTACGGCTGAGCAAACAGAATTGCCATTTAGGTGCTCAGCATATCATTGTTTCCGGATGGGATCCGTATAGCTTGATTTATCGTAATTGTAGTACAGGTGCCGATCCTTGGAAGGTTCTACATATCCCAGCAAGGTATAGACGTAATCCACCTTCAGCCACTTTGCCATCATGATCAAATATCATCCACTAAATTGTGGCTCATCGGCAGGAATGCATTATTAGGCAAGCGTACTAACCAACAACAGTGTACTGAATCATTCTAAAACAGTTACTTGGTAAGAAAGCAGGATGGTGCCAATCTTTCTGATCTTGCCAAGAGCTGGTTTCCCTAATCTATACTGTTATGATATGTGGCTCCTATGATGATACCCAGCAGCAACAAATTGTGCCACATGTGGCATTTATAGTAATGTATCCAGCACCAGATCATCAGTCGCTTTGCATGGTGCATATCAGCACGTCATCGATAGTAATACGGGACACCACCTTCTATTCTCAACAGTATTCATATCTTTGACGTCAAGTAAACATGTCATGCAAGCTATTCTTGGATTGCATAGTGTTTAGTAGTAGACGTTGGGAAGCAAAATGCATAGGAGAGCAGGCACAACTTCTTTATATCTTTTCATAGTGGGATTATGTTGAGCTAGGTACTGTTTCATGATGATTAGCTATATCCTTATTATATTGCTCAGTATAATCATTTGCTTGGGCCCATTTCACGCATGATGCTTGGATCAAGTAAAGAGCCCAAATAGTGGCAATGGCAACGACGCCTATCAAAACACCGAGAATGATATTGCCATACAATACTACTTGGTCAACAGGCATATCTGTGGCTTCAATCATAATCACTCGAGCTACAAAGTCTGCAGTCAAAGCAACTGAATAGGCTGCTGTCAACATATAGTTATATGTGCGGGCTTTTGGGATGTATGACCATAAAAAGTCACTGAAAGGCATTTCGTGGCGGTCACCATGCTCATTTCTCCAGTGATAAGGCATGACAGTGTCATAGTAGGCCCTCTTGATAACACTCCATGTTATTGGATAGATGTTGAGCCATCGTGTACGTAATGGGATCAAAGTGAGCATGAAAAGGACGGCAATGAGCAGTGTTATTGATGATTCACGCAACAAAGTAGCTCGTTCATCACCTGTTTCATGATATGATGAGATATAAAAATAAGTTGGGTGGACCACGAGACACATACCAGTTACCAATGATATCACTGCATAAAGGATAAACGCCAAAACAACAAGAATACCAAGAAAATCGAGACGACGTTGCAGAATCAACGTGATAATGACATACAACAAAGGCGGAATACCAGAAATAAGTAATGCATAAGGTACGCCAAGGATATTGCGAAGGCCAAAGTATAAAGCAATTGGCAGCCCAATCATAAAAGTCATCAAGAAGATAAGAGAGAGAATCGTCTTTACACCATTATCCTTGTCGAACTTGGATAGTGAGATATTGAAAGGTTCTTCATATCCACCATCGTTTTCTCTTCCTTGTGCTGATTTGATGTCGATTTGCTTAGGTATGACAGCTGAAGAACCTGATCTAGCATTGAGCAGTTTTTCTGACATTCCTTGCATCTTGCTACTTTCAGAGCAGATAGATAGTATCAGTGAGAGAAGCTCGATTTATATACTTGTTTTGATTCATGTTGCTAATATGGCTGAGACATCCAATTTTGTGCAATCAAGGTTGTCATTATTGTTTGTTCTCTAGTCACATTTCTCCTTGCCAGAATACGAAGAATTCAGGTACAACATTTTGTGTAACTATATAGGAACTAAGCATGATAGATCGAAAAGGGTGATGTTGACTGTAATCCAGTACATAAGATGATGCACATGTTACAAGCGTAGCAAGTTGTATCTTTATCGCGTATTTTAGAGCATCACACTGCAAGCATAATGAAATCAAAAAACAAAATATGATCCATTACTGATAGCAGAGGATATCATTCATACATTGACCAAGTCATTTACATAATGCAACTGGCTACTGTGAATGCTGGGCATGTTGGTTGACGTTCTGCATTGTTTCAAAAATCCCGACAGCCCGACAGCTTGGTCACTGTGGCGGGACAAACTCAGGAGTAGCTTTTCCGCTGCCAGCTTACTTTCTCTTACACATTGACACCCTACGATTCATAACTGTAGCCTGTTCCAACCCCATCTACAACTTACACGATTGGCCTACTTCATCCCAGCATGTCTATACTACAATTGACTTTATTCGAAGGAATTTGACTGAATGGTAGCTGCTTGACTTGTCACTGTGCTACAACACGCTGCGTTTCTTGACGCTGCACACCCTTTGCACCCTTCTCTGACACGACCGAGTATAACAGCAGTTGCTTCTTCACCATTGACTTGAACAGCATTGTTCTACTTGCAGCAGCTTGTCTTACAGCTTTTCTTTAGATGAACAGCAGATAGCTAGTACGAGTAGGTTTTATTACATGTAGCAGCTTACTTCAATACACTATACATAATACACTACATTACTGGTCTTGGAGATTGCTTTGGGATATGGGGATAGAAGGAATTGGTTGTATACAAAGTTGGGGATTGGAAGGGGTTGCTAAGCATCTTGGACTTGCATCCACTGTCAACTTGATCATTATATTTCATGATATAATGGGCAGCAACAATCGTGCACATCATCTCAAGTATATAGTACAAGGGGTGTTTTTTATTTCAATATACAAGAAGGGGTTGGGGGTTATTGACGAGGCAAACCAAAATATTCTACAACATTGGGTAATCCATCTGTGGTACTGGTGGTGTCATCACCTTGACGAAGGATACGATCATCGATAATACGTGCAGTAAAACTACTTCTTCTTGCACAGATCCCTGGTTCACCAGCAATAAACATATCAGCATGAATAGCCAACAACTTGTCAATGATGCCAAGAACACCGCTATCGTGGCCAGCCACTGTAGGTGAAATGGGCAAAACAGTCCAATTGGCAGGAGGCGTTACGGTATCATCACCTTGGTCAAGATTGGTGACATGGACTTGAATATTGTGATAAACATGTTGAAAAGCCAAGTGATGGTACTTTGTGAGCGCGTGTTCAGGGAAAGAAGCACTGGCTGGTTTCATGCCTTCATCATCTTGATGAGAATTGTGCTCCAGAGCCTGCTGGACTGCTTCTTCTGAAAATACATGTGGATAATCTGTCAACATGACTAATCTTGGCTGTTCTTGTTGTTCCAGTTGGTGCTGATGGACCATATCAATAAGTGATTCTGCACATCCCGCGAGATTTTCAGATGGTTCAACTCGTTCTGTACGCCAATGAACAGCCCAATAAGGTGATATCTCTTTAGCCATATCCTTGACCAAGTCTGTGATTCTTTCATTGTAAGGAATAGGAGCTTGAGCGGCTGGATTATGAATGAAAGGATATCTTCTGTCATAATAAGTGCTGATGACTTCAGGATCTTCCATGGTTTGAGAATAAAAGTTGTACAAGACATCTTGAAATCCTTTACGTCTGCGAGCATTGCTAGTATCATGAAGATAAATGCGTCTATCAGGTCGACTTGTATCCATCCAATCAGCAAAACAGTTGCTGGGTTCTTGAAGCTGCTTATGATCAAGGTCTAGATGCACATGGAACGTTTGTGACGTAGCAGGAAAGCCGACTGCCAGTCGTTCCTTGACCCAACTGGTGAAGTTTTCCATGGAAATCGTTGAGAAATAATCCGCATGGTCCACAGCCCATTGTGAAGAGTAATAAAAGTCGAAATCATGTTCCAAGCATGCACCAAGTCGTGAACCTGCCACATTGGGTAATACCACAGTGCGATTCAACATGCCTGATAAGAAAGCCAATTGTCGAAAATGCATTTGAGCCTTGGATTCTATAGAATACATCCCTTATCAGCACGTGCATTCAAGGAGAAAGTACAAGGGAGACTTCTTTACCTTGCTCCATAATAAAGATCGGCAGCATAAACCTGCACGGGCCTCCACAGTACTTTTCATCAATGCTTCTCAATGTACTTGCTATCCTTGGATCTGACTCGTCGTATGATACGATAGGGGACACCTGAATATCATTATCTTCTCTGAACGAAGGTGCTGGTGCTGATGACCGTTGTCGCTGCAATGTCCACCACGAATCGAATGTAACATGACATAGATAGACAATTCCAGTAGTAGCAAAGCTGAGGAGTACAAGTAAATAAACGTAAGGTCGCATGTATGTTGGTATATGTGAAGAAGAAGAGAAGGGAAAAGAGAAAGAGATGCGTGTTGTTTATGAAGGAGGATTCGGCTATTATCAGCCTAATTTCAACGTTAGTCCCATTTTGACAAGTGCAAGGTCTTGGCGAGACATCAATGGCTATGGACGATCTTTATGTTTCAGACACTTTTTTTACATGCACACTATTCCTGTTGTGGATAGCCAAACTGCCTATTCTTTTCTACAAACATGCTTATTTGCTTTTGATGCTGTCAAAAATAGAGACGAACACTATATAAATGGTTTCATCACAGTTCTTGTGGATAGTCTTTTCTGCTCTGTGTGTGCAAAACAAAAGCAGTGTCGATCCTTTTTCTTCCTTGTGTCACCTTGCACATCACCATTGCAAATCCCTTCGTCATGAATAGGTGTTACCTAATCTGTGCTGATAGAAAAACCCCGCCAAGACGCTGATCTAACTACCATCGTCAATAATTAGCAAACTAAGACTAAGCTCAACCATAAGATTGTACTTATCATTATCCATGCAACCCGCATGATTTATTATGCAACTTTTCAAGTGTGATTGACACAAGTAAATGAGACAGGGACCACTTGTATTTCTCCTTTTGGCCATCATTATTCCCACTAATTGGGTCATTTCACATGATAAAAAGATGTAAGAGATGTTTATACATAATACTATCTACTACTATCACTATTGATTGGCAGCGGCAAACTTCTGTTGGGCGGTATTGACTTTTTCTCTAAAAGTGGAAATGACATCACTGGGATCATCGGCCTTGAAAATACCAGTACCAGCAACAATGACATTGGCACCAGCGTCAGCGGATTGGTCAATGGTAGACATGGATACACCACCATCTACTTCGATATCCTTGTGTGGATACTTTTTACGCAATGTCTCCACCTACATGCAATAGCTTATTCAATACTTCCATCCACCTATTTACACACGCTTTGATATATTTATTACCTTGGGCATGCATTCGGGCATGAACTTTTGTCCACCAAAACCGGGTTCCACAGACATGACCAAAATCATATCAGCTGCTTCAGCGACAGGGCCCATCACAGCTTCTGCTGGAGTATTTGGCTTGATAGCTACACCTGCCTTCATACCAGCCTTGTGAATCTTGTCAATGACTGACAATGCATCATCGGTAGCTTCCAAGTGGAAACAATACATTTGACCACCAGCCTTGGCAATATCATCAATCCATCGAGCAGGATCAGCCACCATCATATGGCAATCTTGTATATCCGTTATCGATATGTGATATCATATGCAGGAATCTCTTCACTACCTACCAAAATAGGCATCTGTATGAGGTCGAAGCGATGCAATGATCGGAGCTCCAAGAGTAATGTTTGGTACAAAGTGGCTGTGGATAGACAGACATGGTCAGTGGTATAATTCTTTCTCCCAAAAAGACGACTTGTTGACATACCCATCCATCACATCTATTTGGATGTATTCATTTATACATTAGGATTTGGCAAGAGTGTGAAAAAGATCAAAACATTACCAAGGTGAAGCCAATCGGCACCATTCTTTACAACTCGCTTAGCTTCAGCTGCCAAATTGGCGAAATCTGAAGCAAGCATGGAAGGAGCAATCTTTGCAGAAGGCATGATTAAAAAAGAAAGTGAAAGAAGAGAACGCGTATTTTTTTTTTCGAGATGCACAAGCATTAATACCCCCCAAAGTTGCTGGGTTCACTTTTTAATCACCGACACTGATAGAGGATACATCTTTAGAGTTGGTTGTGTGAGGAACACATGAGACTTTTATATACAACTAATAAGAAAAAGAGAGAACTATTGTGGATGTCTATTGTCAAGGTGATGATGGTGATCTTGATCTAATCCGGCCACAACAACATGACCTTGATGTGTAAGAATGACGGGTCGTACAGTATGATGTTGTGATCGAGAAGATGTAGAACTAGTAGTAGTATCAGATGCGTTGGGAAAATGCTGGCGAATGACGTCTGTATGATGTTGATGTGCTGATGCGTACACGCCCAAACCGATATTCATATAACCACTTTGAATAGGAATGGATGCAGCAGTTGTCGTAGTTGGTGTACTTGTGGTGGTCGATGGTGTATGATTGTTGTTAGTGGTATTATCGCCTTGTTGCCACATGGAATACAAAATATCGTCATTATTGTTGTTGTTATTGTTGTTTTCAGAGCCCCAAGTCGCTTTGTTGCTTTCACGTTCATGAATCTGTGCAACCAATGCCTCGATCTCGGATGCTGTTGTGGATTCATCCATTTTTGTATCCTGCTGCTGCTGATGTTCTTCTTTTTGCATGAATGCATTATCCAATGAATCATTCGAAAACACATTCCTCTGATGATGATGATGATGATTGTTATTGTTGTTGTTATCTTCCTTGTACAAGAATTGATCAATATTTGCTTCAGCTGCTGATTTCTGCCATGAATCATCATCCACAGAAGATAACAAATCCAATGCATATGCTGCTCGTTGCTGTGGTGTTTGTTGCTGTAACTGTTGCTGTAACTGTTGTTGCAATTGCTGCTGTTGTTGATGATACTGGGTATGATCGGCCGCCTGCGACCGCCAACTAGGAGGAGCCGTGTGAAATAGACCTGATTGTAAATATGTAGGATTGTACAACTGCTGACTTCGAGATGGTACCATCCTTAATCCTCGTTCCACACCAGGTTTAAATGGCATAGCAGTTGGTGGAGCAGTTGCAGATTGATGCTGATGATTGCTGTTACTACTGTTGGTATGGTGATTGGATGTATTGGAAGCACTTGTGCTGGTACTAGTGGTAGTGGCTGAAGTAGCAGGAGGAGTCAATAAACCACTAGCCATGTGTACCATATCTTGATTCATTCGTGCAACCGCTGCTGCTGTTGCTGCTACTTCACCCGATGTTGAACCTGTAACTCCATCTGATGCTGCTCGATGAAATTGATGTTTGCCTGTACTCGCTGTTGATAAAGCAGTCTTGATACAAGTGACAAACTCATCCACATCAGGAATCACTCGACTGGAATAGAACTTTTGCAAGGTTCGCATAGAGCGTTGAAACATGAAACGTGCTTGTCGCGCCAAAGTTGTATTTCCACAATTGAGCACATGAACACGTACAGCTGCCATAAGTGCATCCGCTGCAAATGAATACGATAATATAAAGTGTGTTTGCTCGGCAAAAGAACATCCAAGTTGTGTCAAATTGATAGCAATAGCAGTGCATCGTGGATGGAATCCTTTTTCACTCGTTGCTGAATGTGGCCATAACAGATGTAACTCGATCAGATTGTAAAACAAGTGCAACTGAGCAACAATAGCATTAGGAGGAGGAGTGGTTGGTACTGTGTTCATATGCGGAAATGGTGTCCATTGCAGATGTGTAGGTAAAGAGCGTAGCCATAGAAGCAAATTGTTGTCAAAATTGAATGCGAGTTGTTCTTGCTCATAGGATCGACCCACTACAGCAGCTGTATCATTTGGATGTGGTAATGCGTGTTCAGCTATTTGAAGCAACTTGATAAGTGCAACAAAAGCTTCCAGTGTCTCATGTTCATCCATGTCATCGCCTGGTTGCAAAAGAGGCATATCCAGATCAATATCACCACTATGCATTGCCCATGGTCTGCCGGCACACACATTGGTCATCTTGTCCAAACAAAAACATCCCCAGAGGACACGCTTGTGTAGTTCGCCTTCACTTCGTGATGATCCAATCAATTCATTCACCAAATGTCGCTTATGGATACCCAATTCGAAACACATGCGTATTGCCATACTGCTGTAACCTTGAGCACGTGTACGACTGACACGTATTTGCTGATAATCATCCTCCTCCTTTGTCTTTCGTGTTGGTTCATAAAGCGCTAACAAACATAAAGCAGCGATAGTACTGACTCGTGGTGAATCAAGATAATCATCCAATAAATCGATGGCATGTGAATAGTAGGTATTGGCTTGTGATGCATATTCATCTGAAAATATGGCGGCATGGGCGTAAATGGCGTAAACAAGTAATGGCGTACATAATGGACCTCGTTGTTCGAGATGTTCATAGAGTAAACGTTTAGGAATGATAGGGAATACTGGATAACGATGACGAAAAAACAAGGTGATCAAGTGTTGCTGTATCACCATTGAATTGTCAGGTATTCGATCTAATTGTCGAAGCCAAGAATGTCGAGGATACATCAAATGCTCATCAACAACCCATCTTCCTTCACGTCCTTCTCCAGGCCATGCTGTACTTAATTCTTCCAATCCTTCATTTGTTCGTTGATATTGCTCTCGTTGCTCTTCAGTCATCATCATTTTGCTACGTCGTCCACCGCCTTCTTTACGTGAATGATTCTCTCGAGATACAAGTGATCCAGCGTCTGCAATCGTGTGTAAAGTTGTATCTGTTGCTGTTGTATGCTGTTGCTGTTGCTGCTGTTGTTGTTGCTCCAATACTGGCTCATCTTCTCCTGGTCCGTCCTTTGCAAATGAACAAGGTCGTTGACGTGCTGTTGTCAGGTCATCCACGTTAACGTTACCATCCTTTCTTTATGCTCCATACCCAATCATACCTCTGCACTAGAATGGCACTGTAAGTTCAAGTGTCTCTTTTCTTTCCCAACCCATTTGTAAAACTTACTTGCATACAAGGCTGCAAACCATCGCACTACAGATGACAAGGAAAAGAAAAAAGGGTTAGGAACTGAATGGCGGGCATCGGCTAATGGGTGTTCCGAATACCTTGATCTTCTTGACTCGACAAGTGTAGCAAGCTCGATTGACCTTTAGTCGCTTTTGACGAGGCACTTTGATTGCCTGTGAAGGCGGAGACGCCTTTGTTTCTTCTTCCAACATGCTGGAGGCCATGCGTACCCGTCGATGACGGTTTTCTTGTTTAAAAGTAGGTAAGAGAGAGGGAATGGTTTATCTTAAACTGTCCGAATATCCTCATATCCCTTTTTTGGTAAACAGAGCGGAGCATATGCACTACAAGAGCATCTTTATATAAGCTTTTATCATATCCAAGGAAAGGTTGAATGCAATAAGATCCAAGTTGGATACCATGTTTATTTAGACAGTATTGAAAAGATCATAGATCACCATCACTACCATGATAAACCACATCCTTCCTATCAACCATGTTTCACGAATAAAGAGAATCATCATTAACGCTCCGCCTGACTCACTTTATTTATTTCCTCCAATGTCCTGGATGCTTACATCTACTACAATTAGTGTATGAAATATATGGTATCCTGATCATCCTTGTTGATCTTGGTGGGAATGTGCACATGATAAATGACATCAGAGCTCTATCTCTTTATCTCTTTCTCTCGCTATCATTGATAAAGAAATGTCAGGGGCACAACAGCCAAAAGTAGCAAATATGTGTGTGTGTCCGTGTGAGTATTTATAGCCATTCAACCCATCCCACACTTCTACACCGAGATCTCGATTCTATTTCCCGTTTTACCCCCGCACATCATGCACTGACCAATACTGCCCAAGGTATGACATCACGTGCATACATCTTTATTCTAAAGAGAAGTGTTATATGGTTCATAAGAAACAATGAAAGAACCTTAAACATATAAACAATCAAATCGCTTTGATTGTGTAGCAATGACATATGCTATCTACCGTGTGACAAGTTAACCAGCACTAGCATCATCGCTTGATCAGCTAACCGATTGGGTCACTGGATCAATCATCCACCTATAAGAATGTTTAAAGCTATTCCTACATTGTTTATATAGGAAAACATGCGTAAGTTCCTTGACTATTTCAGCAACATTGACTGGTACGTTTGAACGAGCCATAAAGTAATGCTTCTTTTGCAATGATAAAGGATGACTCGTACTTGACAAATTCCATATTTGATCTCATCGCAGCTTGGATTTGCTTGTTAAAGGGCGATATCTTTGCCTGGTTAATGAGATACCAAGGTCTGGTTGTTATTAAAAGTGCACATTAGCTTTTTGGACAATAGATACAAGAGTGAAGACACATTGTCCGCATCATCACCATCAATAACTGCTGATATTCAATGCATAAGCATACTTGTCACAAGATTCGAGCAATGAAGAAGCACAGAAAGAAGCATCGTTAAGACTTTGTCCGGAGAAAATGTTGATGTGTGTCGCAAATCCATCATGCAGGAGGATTCCTGATATATCCACCAGTATACCGGTTATATTGCTTGTTGCTATGTCACTCTGAATCACTCTTTCTGGCATGGTGATGAATGATGTGCATATAATACCTATGATGAAAGTATAGGTTCTATTGGTTAAAATGACAAAAGAAATACTCTTGAAGCCTTACTTCTCATCGTTATCATATACTGCTCCCAGGGTGTGATTAGCATATCTTGTTGCATCACAGCACAACTTCCAGAATTGGCTGTTTATCCTGTATACGCACACTGTATCACGGTGATGATACAGGGTGGATGACAGCCCTTGATTCCAAGACCAGTATCAACCAATATACTGCAGCATTGTAGCTAATGCATGGATGTTGGGATACATCAAGTCCTTCAAACAAGTGATATGAGTAACCAAAATGGTATCATATCATTGCCAATTGACGTGACTGAGCCAAAGTATAACAAGCAAAAGGAATGTTCCAGCTCTATAACTTGGTTGAAGCGGCAACTTTACGCATCCCTTTGTTTGGAAGATGCTCCCAAACATGCAACTGCAGATCTTACGGCAGCGATCAATTACCGGCCACAAGTGATCCTTTATACCACTTGCACAAAAGGATTTCTGCTGTTCTGGTTATTGAAGCGAAAACATGTCTACATATCAGCATGTTTCATACACTGATGTGATAGGCATTGATGCCAGTACTAGACTATAAATGCATTTGTAGATCATCCAGCTTATGGCGTATGACTATAAGCCTTTGACATTTATCAACCTCCCTAATTTCATGCATCCAAGGCGCCATCCCTATAGCATTTACATGATATCTTGTCCACATACACACACACACATGTACTCAAAAGGCTGAAGATTTGTCTACAGCCAAAGTAGGCCTGCACTTGATCAATGCTCACAGTGTACATGCTATGTGTGGAGAATGGATTGTTGGATCAAAGAAAGTACTCAATATCCGCCAAGTAGTGTGTAGATCCAGGAGAAGAGTACATGCGTTAGCGTATGGCGTTCTGCATCTTGGCATCTTGAAAATAAAGCAAGAATGGCATGCATGCAGTATTGTGATGGGCATAGAAACGTCTTCTTTAGAGATGTTTCTACCTATATGCATTGGCAATGATACTGTTATTCACTAGCCGACCGAAATCAATCAATGTTCACTGACGCATACATATGCATGTTCGCAGTATATTCACCATTGTCTATAAAAGCAATGCCATTTTGCTTAGTTGTTTCTGTCATAGCTCAACATACAAACAACAATCATGGTGCGTCTTATTACTCTTACCACTACCACTCTTGGTCTTTTCCTTACTGCCCTAGCAGTTACTGCCCAAGCTCCAGGCGGTGGATCTAGTACTGCTGGCCAAGACAAAGATATCAGATCTCCTCTTGATCTTGCTAGAACCTTTTGTACACTTCTCGATGGCCATCCTGACGAACTATCCAAGATTCTTGCTTCTGTTGAAAACACTGCTGGTGGTGGCGAAGGTCCTGGAAACGGATCTCCTGTGAACCCTGTTCAATATGGTTACAAACAAGTGAAGACAGCTTGCGACAAGATTAAACAACAGCCAGAAGGCAGTCCTTCCAGCTCAGGTGGCGGAAGTGCTGCACCTGGTGGTCTTTAATCTAGCTTGTGTCTTTACACTTATTTTATTATAATCTTACTACTACGAGGAGAAATATACAATAAACAAGCTTTGTTATTGAGCTGTTTGTGCGTTAACTTATCAAAGCGCCACAACTCTATGTAAATCTTCTAATAAAACCATATGGGTAGAATGATGGGAGATAGGCAAAATGGATATGTCAAGCCATGATCAGCAAAATGATGATAGTAGCATGTCAATGGGAGTGAATATTGTTTCTATCATTGCTGTTATTCCACTTGTTCGCACAGATCTTCAACTAGCTCACATCTTTGACAACTCCACTCCATTTAGATACAGCTGCAGATACAGCAGAAGGAAATACAACTATGATACTTGTACATACACATGACATTGGCTACACAGCAACACGTTCCTTTGGGTGTATTGCACCATGTATAACCACTAACACCTCATCTTCACTCTACTTGTCATATAGAGCATGGAACTTGTCCTTCCTTTGTAATAGTAAGACTGATTCGTGCTTTTCAAATTCCATATTTGATCCCATCGCATTTTGTATATGCTTGTTTAAGGATGAAATACTAGGCTCTGGCTGCTTTATCTACTTATATAGCTGATACAAAAGTGAAGACATTTCGTTTGCGTTATCATCAACAGTTGCTAACACACAAAATTCAAGTAATGAAGAAGCAAAAGAGGCGTCGTCAAGAGTACAATGTTGAAGAGTATTGCAAATTCGTTATGTAAAGGGAACATTCCTGATATCCTTCACAAGTAGTGCATTGGCGCATTCATTATACCGCTTGTTGCTATCTCGCTCTGAAGCACTTTCTCAGACATGAATGAATGATGTGTATATATGCATACAATAAAAGAAGAGGATCTATTGGCTAGGTTACAACGACAAAAGATATCTCATGAGCCCTTATTCTTACCATCATTTACTATTGCCACGGCGTAGTTAGCACATATTACTGCATCATAGCAAACATACCTGCATTGGCTAGGTACCCTGCTATTACAGGGATGATGTGGATGACAACGCTTGATTCCAACACAAGTCTTAACCAACATACTACAGCATTGTAGCTAATGTATTGATGTTGGGATATTACATTGAGCACTTCAATCAATTGGCATGAATAATCAAACTGATATCATATCGCTGCCAATTGACGTGGTGGTACACTACAAAAGTAAGACTCCAGCTCTATAACTTAAGCGGCAACTTGATCCATCCCTTTGTTTAGTAGTTACTCCCAAAGATGCAACTGTACATCTTTCAGCAGCGATTGGTTACCAGCCACCAGTGATCCTCTATACCACTCGCTACCAGCACAAAGGAAGCTTTTGCCATTCTGGCTATTTGGAGCGACAACAGACCTATATTTGAGCATGTAACGCTCTATTTGCCACACTTTTGTGATAGGATTTATGTCAGTACCACAATATTAATGCATATTGTAGATCATCCAGCGTATGGCGTATGATTATAGGTCTTTGGCATTCATAGACCTCCCTATTTCATGCATCCAAGATGCCATCCTTACAGCATTCGGAGAACATTTTGTCCATACCCAGACTCATATATATAATCAAAGGCTGAAGAGTTGTCTACAGTCAAGCAAAATAGCCCTATACATAATCAATGCCGAGTGGAGACATGAAATGTGTCGTGAATGGTCTGCTGGATTAAGTCAAATACCCAATATCCGCTCAAGTAACGAGTAAATTTGAAGACAGGAGCACATGGATATGGCGTTCAGTATCTGTGCATCTTGGGAAAAACAGGAATGGCATGCATGCAGTAGAGTGATGAACATAGAAACATCTCTGAAGCTATCTGATATGCATTGGCAGTGATACTGTTATTCACTAGCCAAACAAAAGTAAGGTTCACAGATGCATACCTATGCATAATCTCTGTATACTCACCATTATCTATAAAAGCGGTGCCATTTTGCTTGGTAGTTGTTATATCCCAACACAAAGCAGCAACCATGGTGCGTCTTTTTACTTTTACCACTGCCATTCTAAGTCTTTTCCTTGCTGCCCAATCAGTAACTGCAGATCCCCCAGCCAATACTGCTGGCCAAGACACAGATATCAGATCTCCCCTTGACTTTGTTAGAACCGTATGCACAGCTTTCGATGGCCATCCCACTGAGATCGCCAAAATCTTTGCCTCTGCTGAAAACGCTCTTGTTGGTGGTAATAATGGCCCTGGACAAGGAGTATCTGTGACCCCAGTTCAATCTGGTGTCTCTAAAGTAGAGAAATTCTGCAACAACATCAAAAACCAGCCAGAATATGGACCTCTCGACCAAAGCAGCAAAAATAGTCAAACTGATGGATCTGCGGATCCCCCAGCCAATACTGCTGGCCAAGATACAGATATCAGATCTCCCGCCGACTTTGTTAGAACCGCATGCACACTTTTCGATGGCCATCCCACTGAAGTCGCCAAAATTTTTGCCTCTGCTGAAAACGCTCTTGTTGGTGGTAATAGTGGCTCGGGAAAAGGAGTACCTTTAACTCCTGTTCAATCTGGTGTCACTAAAGTAGAGAAATTCTGCAACAACGTCAAAAACCAGCCAGAATATGGACCTCTCGATCAAAGCAGCGGAAATAGCCAAACTGATGGTCGTTAACGCATCAGATTGTATTCTTACACGTATTATTGGATCATAATCTTACTATGACGAGAAATAAGTAATAAACAAGCTTTTGTTATTGAACTGTCTTATGCATATAAAAGTTTGGAGAGAATGGTGGGACAAAACCAAAGTGAATATGTATGTCAAGAAGCCATGATCGGATGTAAATTGATGATAGTAGCATGTTGTCAACGTGAGTGAATGTTCATTCCACCATTGCTGTTATTTCACTTGTTCTCGTGGCTCTTCAGCTAGCTCATATCTTTGATATCTCTATCACTTTTGATCTACCTGAAGATCCAGTAGAAGAGAATACAACTATGATACAGAGATTGGACGTTTTCCCACCATGATGCTGTTGCACATGCACATAGTTTTGGCTATATGGAGACTAACATATGCAGCAACACGTTTCTTTGTGCTTTACACCCCGTATAACCACTAACCCCTCATCTTTACACCACTTGTCATATCTAGTATACAACTTAACTCCTTATATTGCATCCCTTGTACTGACAAGGGGATAGTTTCGGAGAAATGGGCGGTTGATAGCACAAACCTTGGTAGTGTCGAGTATGTTGCAAATCTTTCCTTGATACAAAGAACCATTTTCTCTCTTTGATGCAGATACTTACCTAACCTATTCATGGTAAACAGTGTACAGGCATGTCTAGAAGAAAGAAAAGATGTAGAACTTTGATGATGTAGCAAAGGGGTGATCCCTTGTAGGGGAGTTTCGGGAGGTATTTCAAGATTGTTGGATCCATCACTGTACTTTTTCACAAAGAAATTCTTGCATGGTGAAAAGGAGAGGGATGAGCTTAAACATGTGTTGACTGTAACGAGATGGAGGAGGAGGAGATTAAAGTCGATAGGAGTGAAAAGTTGTATGCACTATTTGCCCCTGATCATCGAGATCTTCTAAGGTATGTGTGTATATATAAACGTGTTTCGAGATTACTATTGCTACTACAATCTTTCATACATCACAGAATAATCATGCGTCTTACAATCACTACAGCTCTTGGATTCTTGTTTGCTGCCAGCTTTGCACATGCTCAAGGCACACAAGCTCCTGCTGGTACTTCACCTCTTGATGCTTTGGATAACTACTGCAAGATGCTTGGTCCAGCAGCTAAAGACCCTGTTGCATTAACCACTTCATTCTGCAATAACTTGGCAGCTGGTAATGCAGCAACTGGTGGCAGTGGCGTTCCTGGTGGTTCTATTCCCGGTGTCAAGGAATTGTGCGAATTGGTCAAGAAAGAACCAACTCAAGTTGAGCAAGCTGCCGGTTCTGTCGGAAATGCAGCACCAATCCCAGAAGTTGCCAAGGGTATTCTTGACAAGGCTCAAAACATTTGCAAGGATCAGGGTAAATCAACCACTGGTAAGGGCGGTAAAGATGCTCAACCCGGTCCCGGTGCCCAATAAATCATCCTTGCTCCTCCCATTTCATTACTATTTTGCTTTGAAGATACCTTAAAACCTTTACTCTCTTGAATAAACATCATCAATCTTGTGATCGTTGTTGTCATATCATATTTCTCAATCATGTCACATTCTTGAAAGCGTATAGCCGGCAATCTTATATTGGACACCAAACATGTTACTCTTTTACTCCTACTGTTTAGTGATTTTCTCTGTTCAAATGAAGTTTAAAGTGACAAGGTTGATCGTGAAGGTTGTTTCATCATGGTTCAATGTGTAAATAAGATACAGCATACACAAATGTATAGTTCATATGACACTTGAAAGTAGACTGTTCCATTTTGGCATATACAATCCTTGTTGTCTCCATGATTGCTAATAATTACAATAGTGGAGCGTTTTCTTGAAAAAGAGAACCTGATGATCTTTATGTATTGAAAACAAGCCAATACTATGGCACACTGATGACATGAGAATCACAATAGCCAAAAGCTAGTCTACGAATCATCTTTAGATTTGGTAAGGAGATCCATCATCTCAGGGATACTTATAAAGCATCATATTGGGGATGTCGGGTGAGTACTTCTGCATCTCAGGGGATTTCTATAGGTCAAATGCTGATATGAACATGCTGGGGAGACATGATATATGTAGAAGCTATTTCATGATCTCCTGAACATGTTATTTGTCTTGCAATGGAGAGGAAGAGGAGGTGAGCAAAGGGGAGGAAAAGTAGTATTTCCTCCCTTAACATCATGCGAAATGTATAAGATAATGACCATCACATGTGTTACAAGTTATCTTTCTTTCATCCTCTTTTACTACACTTGGGACCTTACAACACTAATACTTGAATCATGCGCATCTTTGCTCTTAGTCTTGTTCTTGCAGCCGTTTACAGCATGCAAATAGTCGATGCACAACCCCCAGCAGAACCCGACAGCGGCAATGTACTGTGTAGCAAACTAGTCAGTGGTGAACTTGATGGATTTACAAGATCGATTATGGAAGATTTATGTCATAATGGTGCTCAAGGACCAGGATTGTTTTAGCTGTCATGTCACATTGCAGGATCAAAGATTAATCTGGTGGCGTTGCCCTTTGAATGTCTCGTAGAAAGCAGCCAAAATATAGCATGATCTTCTTCATTACCACTGCTGTAGTAGTTGTCATTATCTCATATAAAGATCATTGGTAACTTAAAACATCTATCATTGCATTGTCGTCCAAGGAAAGATAGCAAGAATAGTCATTGAATAGAGCATGATTCCTCTTTTATTGGTTGATAATAGGCTTATGATAAGGTAGTTACATCAAAGTGAAGTGCTTGATCAGCCATGTTTCACAGCTGAGATTCGGCATACGAGTCGTTGTTGCTCAAAGTTGCCTATCTCGCCTTTCTCTTTCAATAACGATATGGGGTTGTTCAAACGTAGACGCCAATCCAACACCCATTCCACACCAAAACGACAGCATTCCGACCAACGTGTTGACTTTACCAGCAATCTGCTATCAGACGAGTTGATACTGCATATATTCAGTTTCTTATCAGCCAACGATCTCACACGCTGCGCCGCTGTCAATTCCAGCTGGTTTCGACTTGCTAATGACGAGCTGGTAAGTGTACCGAAGTCAATGCTGTCAACTGTGTATGGTAACAGAGAAAAATAGTTGTGGAAACCTCTGTTTCTACGACGATTCCAAAATGGAGGAGGATATACCAGTACTCAACAAGATAGACGCTCTGAATCAAGGTGGAAGACACTGTATAGAACCAATCACAACTGGCGAAGTGGTAAGTTTGTGTGGATGTTACGTGGATGTACTACATGGATACTAAATACTGTGATACAGGCAATTGTCGAATAACACAGCTTGACTTGCATGATTCAAAGCAGTATCAGCAACAACGACAGAGACCATTAGTGCAGTTCAGCCGAGATATTCTATGTTTAGCATCCATATCTGATCCTCGTATTGAAGTATGGCGTATTGCTACCAATGACAACCCACAACCTGTATTACTTGGACAACTTGCATCACATGACGACAGTAGTACCTTGAGTCATATCACGTGCCTGAAATTACAAGCAATGAATCATTCTCAGTATCGGCTAGTGGCTGGTTACGATGATGGTGGATTCTCACTATGGACAATGGAGATTGAAGACAATCCAACATCATTCGTAGCAAGACAACTGACACGTTACACACCATCTTATCGATTGGGATGCCATCAGGCTATTGAAGCTATTGGGCTTTCATATCCAGTGGTGCTCATTTGTACCAAAGGGATGAAACTATCTGCCTTTATCATCGACAATGAACAAACAGCAGCATCTCCTCGTCTCATCTACGAACTACAGAGTCCTATTCGATGGAATCCTATCGTGGTGGAATTGGATCAATGTGATAATCATCGTGATCGATGGCGTGGCATGGCGTGTTTTGGTATGCCAGTGGGCTTAAATGCATTTTCTGTTGGCATTCAGGTATGTATCATAGGAACAATGAAGCTTGTGTATTCATGTATTCATCCGCTTTTACTACTTTTTAGGAAGTGGTATTCTCATCACGTGGTATTATATCGTCAAGGCATTGCACAGCATTGAATGAGGATGATTTCTTTTTCACCAATCATGCACGACGACCATCCCAAGATGCACTTGAGCCAATTACAGCACTTGCTTATTCACAACCTTATCTAATGACAGCACACGGCAACAACACCATCAAGCAGTATCACGTGTATCTTTCAAGTGACAAGCTCGAATTACGATTTGCAAAGACGTTGTATGGTCATACATCTAGAGTATGTGCATTGGCGCTTGATGCCTCTGTGAGTCGATTAGTGAGTGGTGATCGATACGGACTTAAAGTATGGGATCTATCAATGAATGACAATGACAAACACCAGCCATTCCCCAACAATGAAACTGATCACCATAGCAATGCTTATCGACTTGCACGTCATCGACTAGGTGGAAATGAATATTTAGTAGCCATTGATGCTGGTACAGAACATCGAGCAGCTTTAGAAGTTCCATCATGTGATATGCGATGGCTGCATTTTGATAGCGACAAGATTGTGGCAGCATTACGAGATGACAGCAGTGGCAATTTGGCATTGACATCCCAGAAACGGACTTTGGTGCGCATTTGGTCCTTCTCTTAGATACCCTATTACCACCTATTATGATGTATATATGAAAGAATTCTTTTCCTTATTAAAAAGTAAGAACCAGCTATACACTGGATTATATATATGTATTGAAAAAGAGTTAGTTATATATGTATTGGGTATCCTTTTCTAAAGATGATAGTAAATCATGGTGATCCTTCTCTTCGTCGACGTCGTACTTGTGTTGCTGATTGCTTCGCTTTAAAGTTATCCATATCCAGATAATATTCACCTAGCACATGTTGGAGATTGTTGAACCGCTCTTCCAAAAATTGTACGCGATCTACGACATTTTCTAATTTCTCCATGGTTGGATCAATACTGGTTGGAGAAGATGGATCTTTAGCATAACGAACATCTGATGTTGGAGGATATACGTTGGCTGAAGGTGGTGGTGCCTCAATATTGGATAATGCGATTTCAACACCTTCATCCTCGGATGATACTGGTGATGAATCTCCTGATTTGTTGTATCCTTTAGTATGGAGCAATGGCTTGCTTGGTTTACTAGTCGTCGTTTCATTGCTGGCGTTACTGGAATGTCTTTTAGTTGCTAGTTTTCGAGTAACATGTCCAGTGGACAATGCCACCGTATCCAAGAGTCCCCATGGCGAGTGGCGCACCATACCAAACAAGAGAGCATACACAGCAGTAATGGCACCATAGGCACCACCTGCTGCTGCTAAAGCTGACAAGAGACTATGTTGCCGTTGTTCTGTCTAAAATACAACCTGGTTACATCGCATACTGTGCCTAAATGACTGCTACCTACCTTGACATCATACTTGGTTTTAGCCAATTGCACAGAGAACATGCCGTGGTAATCCTTGATAGAAAGTATATTGTTAAATCATGCATTACAGTATCCATATCGACTTTCTTACCCCACTCGTAAGATTGACATTATCTTCGACATGCATTGGCCAATTCATTTCAGTGGTATCTATTGTGTAGATATCCACAAAGGTAGGTTCCTTTTTGGAGCTGAATGTTAGTGGAGATTGTGGTAGAGATTGGGTATTAACACTTACAAAGCCAAGCAAAGAAGCAGCATCACCGGGTCGAATAGCTCGATATTTCAATGGTGAGAAGAAAATAGCACTGGTCCAGTTTACCAAGGATGTTGAGCGAGCATCACCTTGCTGCATCTCTGTATAGAATTGTTTCTACAGCCAAAAAGTCATTATTATGATCCTCATGTCTTGCATCTTTGAATAAACCTACCTCTTGTGGAATCATGCTATCCAGTACAGCATCGTTCCATGGATTGAATCGAGGATCATAGATTTGGATTGTCACAGTGGGAATGGATATGCTTGCTGCAGACACATTCGCTACGCTATCCAGTTTCCAGTACACATCCACACGTCGTATTTCAGGTGCATTTTCGTCATAATCTTCAACAACACCATATCTATATGCTCCTTCGGTATCCAACAGATAACATTGTGACTCAGTGCCTTCTTCATCACCCTTTGTTACATAGCCATTACAATCTTCCAATGTGCTGTAAGACCAATTCATATGCATCATGTCGCATCGTGGAAAGGTGATACCACTATCTTGAGCACAAATTTCAATAAACGGAACTTCATAAGGACTTTGCATTGCCTCTGTAGATTGACGCAGGAGTGTTTTGTCGTATCGGACCTAAAAATATCACCAAAAGTGGAAGTGTTGTGTGATCAGCAGCGCGTGTCGTGATGAAGAGAAGGGGAAAGCGAGATCGGCTGTGTGTTCCCCGCTTTTACACATGCTCAAAAGGATGCAACCCCTGTTGCAATTCATTAAAACATCACATACCTGGTATATGATGTATACACAGTAGGCAAAGAAAGCCAGGGCTAATACAACTGCCAATGCCATGCGTGCGTATGCTATAATTCTCGATTCATATGGCTATGATCACCGAGAAAATGGGCTGTTAGTATCCATTGTAAAGGAAAATAGGTGCTGGTATATCACATACTCGACGATGGAATGCTTCGAATACAAAAAACATGGTGATCTATGTACAGTAGCCAATATGGAAAGAGATGACACAAAAAAGAGGAAGGGTGAAAGAAAAAGAAAGAATAAAGAGACATGAAGCAAATGTCATCTGGCGTATTGATATACAGATCCTGCTTGGCTTAGCGGTCTCTCGGACACTAGCGTATACCTTGTACGACCCAAAGTTGTGGCACGGATGAGCCACTTTCACCTTACGATCTCTCTTGGCATATGAAACCTTGTGCGAAGGATAGTTAAGCTCTTCATGCATGTATTACATGGCAAAAGGCTTCCTGGTAAAGTGTTGCTATGCTAGAAGCATGTTAACGATATGGTAAATGCGTACTACAAGTCATAACAGCATCTCATGTTGTTATCGTATGTCTGTGCGCATGAATGTAGAAAAAAGAAGGCCCTGAAATGGCGGCTTTTTGCTTTTATGGGGATGGGAGTTGTAGTTTAACCGGCCAACACATCTTTTTCAGGCTCTGTCAACATTTTTCTGTGATCAAGTGTCACAAATAGACTGCGCAATATTTAAAGTTTTGATCCATCACCGTTAAGGATTGCATATTATGTATGTTTTATTGTGATAAAGTATATGTTTCAAGTGTGTAGATATCATGATTTACGTGTATCATCCTCGTACAACCACCCACCCAGTACATCTCGACTGGTGTTGTTTGGTTTAGCAATACTAGTGCTGCCACTACTAGTGGAAGATCGATGAAGCCAAGGGACAGCTCTTGTACGCCTACGACGTACATCTCGCATCTGATCTAGAAAGTCCATATTGATATAGTATTCTCGTAGCACCTCTTGCATTTCCAGCATGCGCATTTCCAAGTGTTGTATACGATCGTGATGATCATCGTGTGATGACGAGCGTGTAGAATTAGAAGATGTATGATGATGATAAAGAGGTGGAGGTGGTGATGGATGATCTTCAGATGATTTTCGACCTGAGGAAGGAATAGGTGTTGCTTCCACAATGGCCATTTCTACTTCGTCTTCATCAGAGCCGTTATTTGGGGGAGGATGCGTAATTGGTGATGATGATCGAGGTTGATGATGATCATTACTCAAAAGTCTTTGTCGTTTGTTCCTTTTATCAGATACTTTGTCAACTGCACGCACCACAGTCAAAGGAAGCTGATGGACCATTCCCCATGGTGAATGTCGCACCATGCCAAACATCACAGTATACAATGTAATAATGGCTCCATAAGCACCACCTGCTAATGCCACCGCTGATAGTAATGTATGTTGTCTTTGTTCAGTCTTTTACAAATGAGAATCACAATTAGGTCTAATGTGTGCCTGATATCTTTAAAAGAAGCTCACCTTGACATCATAGGTTGCCTTGGAGAGTTGCACAGAAAACAAACCATGGTAATCCTGATAAAGTTTTGAGTTAATCTCACAAGGAATACTAGTAAAAGTGAAAGCTTACACCACGTGTCAAATTGACATTGTCTTGACGATGCATTGGCCAATCCAACTGAGTAGATGAAATAGTATAGATATCGACAAATGATGGTTCCTGGATTGACTGTTGTCAGGTCATCTTTGTTCACTTGGCTGATGATCACCCTACTTACAAATCCTAACAAAGAACCAGCGTCATGTGGTGGTATAGCACGATATTTTGATGGCGTAAAGAATAAAGTGCTGGTATAATTGCGAAGTGATGTTGATCTATAATTGCCTTGAGTCATTTCGGTTGAAAATGCGACCTATATATAAACAAAGATGAGATTTCATCAGATGCAAATGTCATATTACCTCTTGGGGAATCATATGATCAACAGCTTTTGGATCCCATCTGCTGAATCGAGGATCATAAAGCATGATTGTGATGGATGGGATGCCGACACTGGCTTTAGTGATACTGGTCAAGTTATTAATCAACCAGTAGAAATCGACACGACGAATTTCTGGTGAATCAAGTGCTGGATTCTCTTCAACACCATAATGCAAAGTGCCATTCACTTCAAACAAGTAACATTGACTAGCTGACCCTGTAGAGTTGTCACCAAAGCGAATATGGTCGTAGCAGCTTGGAAGTGAAATAGTCGTCCAATTCATATACATGACATCGCATCGAACAAACGTAAGTGTTGTGCTTTGACCACAGATTTCCACGTGTGGAACTTCATAAGGTGCTTCCATGATCTCTGTTGACAGACGCAACAGTGTCTTGTCATACCTTATCTAAAGTTGATTGTCCCAATGCTTAGACAACTGGCTGATGGCTCAAAGACTTTTCTCTTTACCTGGTAGATAAGATACCCAACATATATGAAAAACAATAAGCTGAGCACTACTGTCACAAATATGCGCGCGTAGCTAAGCAATCTTGATTCTAAAGGCTAGATTGTTGTCACATGCTGATGCCGTTGATTATGTTACAGTCGCGTCAGATAAAGATTTTGTATATTTACCCGTCGATGAAATGCTTCAAATACAAAATACATATCAAGTGGAAAATCTAGCACTGTAACATGGGAAAGAAGGAAAAAAGAAGCAAAAGAGGAGCTGCAAGGAGTAAAGTTTTTATGTTTTAGCCTGGGTCACCACCATTGGCTTGGTGTGCATAAGCGGAACAGCTTGTTTGTATCACTGCTGCAATTCCAGCTCTCCACTGCATTAAAACTGGAAACATCTTCGCAAGATAACGCATTCAGTGGCTGAATTGAGAACCCCTTTTTATCACTATGCACACTTTCATATCGTCAATCACTTTTATGCGCGCTCGCTACTTTGCCGAAACCTGTATGTAGCATGCAAGTAGCACAAGACACAAAGATATATCTTGATGGCAAATGAAACCCAACACTCTGGTTATCACCCTCTCCTTTTTTAAAGGCGCTCATGTGACGCGTGCTTATTGTGTAACTCTACAAGAGTGTAAACACAGGGACAACAAAGGTGATTCTTGCAAAGCACGCTCTGTTCAGTATCTATATATATACTTATGCAGCTGATCTTTATTACAATATATGCATAGCTGATCAATACACTCCCTATTCCAAAGTCCTTGAAAGAGTCAAGCGAAAAAGTCCCAATACAGTGGTCTTTGTCAAGTTGTACCAACCAAATGTCATCATTTATTGACATCCTTAAGAGTTTAGAGTTCCGGGTATCGGGACAAATTGGTCAAAAGCTGTCCAACATGCCAAGTATGGTCATTCGTGACCAGATCCAGCAGATGTATATGTCGCCACTATTGTGGCGCATAAGCATCGCGCCAATATGGCTTCAAGTGGTAGCAGTAACACCCTTATAGATTGCAACAAGAAAGATTTATAGCTCTATACGATGCATCAAGTCATTTACTGTGGTATAGACCACTCCCATAATATGATATCGAAGTTATACCAGCCTGATATTTCAATGAATATATTGCATCCTTTCGATTTCGAAACATATATGAGATATGTATCATGTTGTCCTTGTATGATGAAAGCACCAAGAAGTGCATTGTCACGAGGATATCATGTCGACATAAAATCGCTGCTATCAAGTATGAAAAGTATCGTTGATTGGTCATTAAATGATACAGTAGCCCATGAACTAACATGTCCCAGTTGTCGGGATCCATTGATGACTAGTAGTTGTCAAGTACATTATCGACATTGTCTTTCCATCGGCTTAGACATTGCGGAGAGAAGCAGTATCAAGCAATCATTGGTTAATGTTAACGTTACCAATGCATAACCCAGCAGCTTTTGACACAATTGGCAATCGAGCTGCTGTTCTTGACTACACGCATCCAGAGGACTAGATGTCAATACTAAACTCTTGTTTAACATTGGGAGGTTTCCTTTGCTTCCATCCAAAACGTCATTGCTAATTTGAAGTCTTTGTGAATAACAAAACTTTGATTCATGCAAGCTTTTGATCCCAGAATCATCAAGACTAGAAATGACAACTCGCGCTTATATCAATTGGTGTGATTCTTCCACTACATCAACTGTCATTCTCAATAGAGCTGTGTATGTGTGCTACAATCAATCTTGTCTGTGGAAGGGTATCAGTCAAGGTTGGCTTAGCAGATTACCAGAGATGAACAACACTTGTGTCACATGAATTGCATCATCATGCTGATTGGCTGGATGCCCTAGTATCCTCTCTCTGGTCTCGAGTTAATCTTGTTCTATGCATAACAGGCAAAATGGGAAATCCTGCACGACGCATGTGTAACTTGGATAAGCCAATAATTTGTTTGACAAGTTACTGCGCCCACTTGTTATTGCTTTTGGCTACAGCTTACTGTATCGGGCGCGCTTTGCGATCATTACCACATTTGGTCAACTCCACTTGTAGCACAGGCAACAAGAAAAAAGCTAGATTCGAGTCCAAAAAAGTCCTCAACACCCTCTCTCTCTCTCCATCTTTTCTTTCTTTATACCACATCTCTGGAACCATGGGTTCTTTACGCGACAATCCAATCTTTAAGACCAAAGAATCAATCGCTACGCTTTCGGTGATAAGTTTAGAATGTATCTTGATTTGCATATTGGAAGGCCTTGTAGTCATGAATCATCTTGCACTTGTCAGCAACTGTCAAATGGATACTGTTGGTCAAGGTGAGAAGAGACAAAAAGCATCATTTAGGACTGGTGTATCATGCTCGAAATCAATCTATTGATCCTCTTGGTTACTAGGTGTCAGTGAATCTGACTTGATTTATCACTCGCTTTTCATTGTTGCTCAAGCATTCCAGGTACTTTTATGTGTCGATGCCTTGCTTCAGAGGAATACAGGTACAAGGAGCCTATTTGCAACTGATGATGTATTGCTAATAAGTATGACGTAGCCCAACTATGTACACTTGTCGCGTTTGGATTGTTGGTAGTAGGTAAGAGAATCATCACTTTAAATCGGTCCAAGCCTCATACATGAGCTAACATGACTGATTTTTGCGTGGCAGTGTAAGGCTGCTGTTTCTATAAATGTAGATCATAATAAGCACTGACAAACTTATTACCTATGCAGATACGGAGGCATCCAAATCCAGCAGCACATGATCCTGGAACAAGTGGGTTGGTATGTGTTTGCCGAATGTGCAACAACCATACTTTTTAGCACTAAAACTAAAAAATCATATGCATTCATTTAACAGTGGCGATGAAAAGTTGTGGCACCCAGTGGATCCACGATGGCCTGATACCCCTGCTGGACAGGATATGGCTATTGAGTACTATCGTAGTCGTATTCGACCTCTTGAATATGCAATCATTGCACTGATCCCATGTTTCTTTGTCGCTCTTGCATTTCTTGCATGGAGATTACGTAAAGAATTTGCTTGGGACAACTATCGCACCTTTTCAGCTGATCTTCGGTAATGTTATACAACAGCAAATCATAATGGCGATAGGCTAATGGGATGAAATATGTATAGGGTACGCGGCGCATTGATCACAAGTAGTGTGTTATTGACATTACTCAAGCTCGACTTTTATTTCGTGTTCTCATTTGCTGCCCAATTGATCCCATCGCAGAAGCTGCAATATGATGAGACAATCACTGAGACTGTACTTGTATTTGTGCTTGGAGCATTAGGTCTAACTCTTGCCATTCTGGCTGTTTATCGTGAAAACATGTACATGATGGCAGGTTTCATTGTTGCTGGTGCTGGTGCTATTGCGTATCTCATTTATCGACTGGTTCGCATTTGTGTGCCACGAGAGCCTGGTACTGGTGATCCTTACGAATTTACACGCCGATTCTTGATCTTTACAGTGGTAGTTGCCATGGCACTGATTTTGCTCACAATGGCAGTTGCTGTCAAGAGCTTCCTGAATCTCCGAAAAGGCATCTATGTATTTGCCAAAAACACATCTGGCAATCGTAATAAGAAAGGAGGATCATTACGCAGTATGTCAATTATTGATCAAGGATCAGATGACTTTGATACCTCGGATGCACCAGTCATGGAACATCGTCGTCTTCATGATGATAAGATTGCTTTGGATGATATGGAAGAACCAGCAACAGCAAATCATGGCCGAAATCGTCGTCATGATGATCACATGTGGTCCATCGAATAGTAGTAGTACTAGACATTGCTCTTTCATACCATCTCATTGTATTCCTTTGTATATGTATATTCCCTTAATCATAATATGTCAAAGTTATTGTTCTTTATCATGGCATCTATTTAAACAATATCTAGCTTAAAATCAACATGCTACAAACAGGGTATCAACAAAATGCTGGATGGCTGCACGACCACCATCGTTAACGAATCGTCGTTCTCGACACACGATACTGGCATGTGCGTTGAATCCTCGGATATATACAAGCACACGTTCCCATTCGAGCTGATTAAGGTGTTTTTGCATCTGTATCTGATGTGCTGATAAAGCCATGGGTTGAACAACTTGAGCAATTCTCTCGGAAGGCGTGACATTGTATAAGCTGGAACGTTTCTTGGTGGTTTCTATGAGCTCCAAATTAGCATCATAGTCAACAGCTTCTTCATTTACATACCTTGATGCGTTTTGATTGCAGGATTGGGATCCGTGGGTATATTGGTTGCATCCAAGGTGTCGACTAATATCTCCTGATTCTCTTCTTCCAATATTGTGCTGTGATGGCTCTGGCTGCGATGGATTGTCTCTGATTGAATCATTTGTTGGTTTTGAGATGAGGAAGCGGCTAAAAGTCGTGCTACTCGTAGTCGTGACATTAAACCTTGTGATCCAATATAAACCAATGCAAGGATAGCAACCACGGGTAACAGAGGAGAAAAAAGAACGAGGAGACATTTGACTAGAATGCCATCCTTGGATCGTTTTCCTTTCTTGCTCGAATGGATACTTCTTGTTGCTGATGTCTTGTTCTCATCATGTAGTAAATCAAATGCAGTAATGATGGAGGAATAAGTCGAATCCACTGATCTATAAAACTGGTAAGTCCTCTCGTCATTTAGAAAAAGTCTTACTTACATATCTAAATCCTTCATGATCTCAAAATGGTTGGTAATCTCCATTGCTGCTGTCCAATATGGAACTGTACGATCATTGGCCACATTGGCATAGGTGCGTCTTTGTTTGAAGCGAGCCAAGTACTGATGAAATTCTCGTTCTAAAGTGCCAGTCAGCGAATCATGATAATGTCCTTTTATGTAACATACTTGGATCTGATAGCACACTAAGAATAGGGAGCCCATCTTGATAATCATCCAGTAGCTGAAGTTGTTCACCAGTTCTTGACAGGATATGACCAGTGACATAATTGTAAAACTGGATAAATGTTGATTTGGGCTCACGTCTGACTCCAAGATGTGGTGTAGCAAAAGTGACATACAACTGGGATCACAACGTGAGTAAGCTTTGCATCTTTATCTTGTCTAACTTACCAAGGGCTTAATGTTGTCAAAGAAACCTGATTTGCCTAAAACACCAATAGCATAACGAAGCATCAATCCACCAAGTGAGTAGCCAACCATGATCACTCCATCCACTTGGGTATCCTTGGCACTATTCAGTTCATCCACTCGATCACGAATCTAGAATGAATCACATGAGTTTCATATCGCATCCAAGCAACGGCATCAACCAACCTTTTGGACGAGTCGCTCTCCACACACATCGATCTAGTTTTGATTGTTAGACGTTATACTAGTCATGAACATTATCAACATACGCCGTCATATGTATATTTCCCTTCGTTAATGTCAACATTGAGCTACGTTACAAGTCAATAAGTGAATATGAAACAAGAGCCCAATCTTACAATATCGATCGCATTCGAGGCGTCGCATGCTGCTTCAATAGCCTTTTTTATGAATCGCATGTGGTTCTTGTTCCCCCAGAGACCATGTTGCAATACGATGAGTGTCACTTGTGTCATAAAGTACAGAAGGATAAGAGAGCAAATTAAAGCTGTCGTGCACTTTCACATATGAAACATCGGATAAATGAACCCGAGATGCCGAGATTGCCAAATCCAGCAACCTGGCTACGTGTTAATCTTTTCTCAATAAGGGTAAGGGAAATCATCCTGATTGAAAGGTACGTCGTTTATTGTTACAACACTTGTATTAAGCAGGATACACCTTGGGCAACCATTCTTCAAGGTATTTGTTGCACTCGGCAGGTTTTTCCCAAAGGACCCAATGACCAGCATCTTGGATATTGCGGAATTCCACCTTGGGGATATACTTTTCCATTCCACGAGTCATGGCAGGAGGAAGAGCTCTGTCACCTTCAGCAGTAACCATCAAAGCAGGCTTTTCAATGACAGGATCAAGACCTATTCGATAGTTTAGCAATTTCTTTCTTCTTGATTGAATACTATAAACATACCTTTGTTATCCTCAAATTGGTATTCAAAGCGCTTATAAAGATTCAGTGAAGTACCAGCACCACGTTGCTTGTACTGAGAAACATAGTAATCGAGTACCTATATGCATTGTAAGTATCCATCAAGTCGTATCAGCTGTTTATGTACACAAACCTTTTGAGGTACAATGTCACTCTTGGGTACTTCAGGACGTCCTTCAACAATTGTCTTAGTGTTGGGATCAATCAAAGATTCCTTCATTTCAGCAACAGGTCGGAACAAACGCTTGAAGAATGCTTCGGTCTATGCAGTACAATGAGCGTCAAATGACAATGGGAACTTGTAGACTTACATGAGCATTGATCTCTTCCTCAGCTTTAGGTGACACAAGGTGCAATTGGTAGCTAAAGTTGGGTAACTTTTCGACAAGCTGCTCCAAAGTGATAGGCTCAGTATTAGGTACCAAGTAAGGTGTGCAGAAGGATCCAACTAGATGGAATGGTATGAATAAAAGATGCAAAGCATGTTCCTGATGAGATAGATTGATACCTGCTTCCACACGATTAGGATAAAACTGAGCAAAACGCCAAGCAACAAGTCCTCCCCAATCATGACCAAGTACAGCAACAGTAGGGATTTGCAAGTGATCCAAAAGAGCATTCAAATCAGCAGTAAGATACTTGTCAGTATATTTGGAAGCCTCGGCAGGACCTTCCTATAACATGGTTAGCTATCGAGATAAAAAAGTCAATCCATCCTACATACACTTTCACCATAACCACGGATGGTAGGTACAATGACACGGTAGCCGAGCTTAGCAAGGAAAGGGATCTGTTCACGCCAACCGAGCCAACTGGAATACATGTGAGTGGGTGGACATAGAGTGTCAAAAAGTACCTCACTTACAGATCAGGCCAGCCGTGAATAAGAAGTAAAGCTTTACTAGCTGACTGATTCTCGTCTACGTAGTGAATGCGTAGGCCATTGGTATTGAAGTATTGATGGTTAAAAGAGCTTGGGTCAGTGGGATTCATGGTATGTGCGAATGAGAGAAAGGAAACGCGTCTTGCTCTCGCCTATTTTTATAGATACAGTTGTTCATGCCGCGGTGTTGTACTAATATGAAATTAGTAATCCCGATTTGGTCAACTCCCTCCAATCAATGGTGTTAGCTGGTTATAAAGATGTCTCAGCCCACGATGTCAATTATGAATATACCGATAACAAGACATGGATTGGATTATTAAGCAGATGGTTGTAGCAAGATGTATTGGGAGTAAGTAGCTGCTAAACTATTTTATTCAGGGCAAAGTAACAATAGATACAGTCTGACGACAATAAGGACAAGTGCTGTTTCGATCGAGCCATCCTTGGATACATTCACGGTGAAATGCATGACGACACGTCAACCGTAATGTTTCTTTACCCTTGACAAAAAGGTCATCCTGACAGATAGAACATTCTTCATCATTCTCATCAACTAGTATAGTAAAATATAAGCATCCATGTCTTCCTATATACACTTGTTTTACATACTACATGTCGCGGATGCTGCAAATTTAGAGTCGCTGAATGAAATCATAGTCAGAAAATGACATTTTATCAGATTATTGATGTGTATTACCTGTAAGGCGATGACTTGTTCTTGCCCGAAAAAACAGTGATTGTGCTATGTATGCATGTATATCAATTTGATGTTGTGCATGGCATGTACTGTATATCTTACCGTCCTGCAGCTGATGTATCACTTTTACGAACACGTCGACTAAACAAGGACGAAAACCAGGATCGACGTTGTTCTGGAGTAGTAGTAGCACCAAGTTGTTGTGTTGTTGATGTCGCAGGTGCAATTTGCACTTGAAAGATGTCATTGGATGGCGTAGTATAGGATAAATTAACTGCAGACTTGGTTTCCATGGGATGTTGAAAGGTGATTTTCGATGTTTCCTTCTTTGACGTCTTGTGTTGATGTGCAGTATTAGATTCTGAAGGTGCAGGTCCTGCCATCTAATAAGGTGTCAAGTTATTCACTAGCAATGTCATATCACATTTTTATATACCACTTCAATGAATGATGTCAAACATCGGTTACAGACCAAATTGTATGATTCTGTCAAGAATGTCTCCACATCAGTATCACAAGCATGACAATAGAATCCATTAATGATGGGCTCATTGCATTTGGGATGCCTTTTTGTACAACCATCACTTGTTGGATGATGGTTCACTGTAAAGTTGACTGTCAATGGATGCTGATTTGAGGACATTGTTAGCAGCGAGAGAGAGAAAAATGTGTTTTTTTGATCATGGATGTTCTGATTTTATAATACTTTCTTGTCAGGAATGGTAAACTGTGCCCCAATCACGTTATTGCTGATAGACGATGGCTGCGCAAGAAAAACAAGTGACTCAGGAAAGTTGCCTTACAAGGCGGGAACGTAGTATATCATTTATGCTTACAATTCACAGGGTCACGGGAATACTGACGCCATTATCATCAGCTATAATCCATACCATCTTAAGGTGGCATTGAATATAAATGACTTGTTTGATATCAGCACTGGCACATTATCATAGAGACGACGAGTAAACTTTATTGTTGTAAACAAAAGACTACTGCTAAATGTGCTTGACAAGGAAGCATCAGCGTTTTCATTGACTCCGCATATATCATGTTCCGCTTTACTCGCGTCTTTGTCGTGTCAAAGTTCCCAGCTGCCACTGCCTCTACTTTGCTCCGTTATAGTACAATGCCACCCAAGAGAAAATCCAACGGCACTGAGACTACTACAAAGAAAAAGTCCAAGGTGTGGGAACCATTTGATCCTTCAGTGCCCAACAACACCACCATGCCGTCCGAAATGTCATTTTCCAAAGCGCCTGAAGGAGGTGTCAAGATCGCTTCATACAACGTGTCAGGTCTACGGGCGTCTATCAAGAAAGGATTCTATGACTATGTCAAGGCTGAAGATGCTGATATTCTGTGTATCCAAGAAACCAAGGTGAATGCAGCTATGCCTGATGTGATTGATAAGGAACAATACGAGCACCATTACTGGGCATTTGATGACAAGAAGGGATATTGTAAGTAGTCATTGCTTGGTTACATGGAGTATTCACACGAGTTTTTAGCTGGTACTGCCGTGTTTACAAAGGTTGAACCTGAAAAGGTCACTTATGGATTGCCTGACTATGATGATGGATCACGTGGTCGTGTAATTTCCTTGTTCTACCCAGCCTTTGTACTGATAGCATGCTATGTCCCCAATGCCGGTTCAGAACTCAAGACGTTGGACAAAAAGATGGAATTTGACAAGTACATGGAGAAATATATTCGATCATTACAAAAGGAGGGTAAACCTGTCATTTGGACTGGGTAAGTTGATTGTATCATGTTACTAGGATTCCAATTGTACTTACTCAACTATCTAGTGATCTGAATGTGGCGCATACACGAGATGATATTGCTCGACCTGATACCAATGAAAGGTAAAAGAAGAGTAGGTGCATGGAGGATAAAAAGTTAAAAAAGAAGGGTTATTACAGATCTGCTGGTTTTACTATTGAAGAACGTACCGACTTTTCCAAAGTGCTTGCTCCTTCAGAGGATGGTCAACCTGGATTGATTGACACATGGCGTCATTTTCATCCTGATACAAAAGGACATTACACTTACTACTCGTATCGATTCCAATGTCGTGTGAAACGTATTGGATGGCGTTTGGATTACTTTGTGGTGACACCTGATCTCTTGGACAAGGTGGTAGAAAGTAGTATTCGTCAAGAAGCCTGGGGTGCTAGTGATCATGTTCCTTTAGTACTCATTTTGAAGGATACAAAGCTTGACAAGTAGAATTAGAAGATGGTTGTCAATAAATGATGTCGCATTGACAGATTTCTTGCTGAGACAAAAGTCCACTTTCAACCCTTACACCACCATGTCGACAAGGAAATCCAAGTGGGAATCTGACGAAGAAGAAGAAGCACCCAGTGCACCTACAACTACCAAACGACACAAAAAGACGTCCACTGAAAAGAAACACACATCACGCCATACGTCTCCTTCTGTCAGTCATGACACGTCAACAACAAAAGCACCACCATTGACCAAACCCATGCCACGTCGTTCAACCAGTCGACCGTTTATTGCCAGTTGTCGTAGTGTGGATCGATTCGAGCGTCTCAACAGGATTGAGGAAGGATCTTATGGTATCGTGTTTCGAGCAAGAGACCGTGATACTGGAGACGTGGTGGCTCTGAAAAAGTTGAAGCTTGACAAGGAGAAGAATGGCTTTCCAGTGACCAGTTTACGAGAGATATACACATTGATCAATGTCAAGCATCCCAATATTGTGAATGTAAGAGAGATAGTGATGGGGAATCATCTTGATCAGTAAGTATATTCACTAGTTTATAACACATTGACTAATAGACTAGATAGAGTGTACATTGTCATGGATTTCATTGAACACGATCTCAAGACACTGATGACCGATATGCGCACTCCCTTTTTACAATCTGAAGTCAAGACATTGATGTTACAACTACTTTCTGCTGTTGCTTTATTGCATGACAACTGGATCATTCATCGTGATTTGAAAACAAGCAATTTACTCTTGAACAATCGTGGTGAAATCAAGGTGGCAGACTTTGGCTTGGCACGCAAGTATGGTAGTCCATTAGGTCATATGACTCAATTGGTTGTTACTTTGTGGTATAGGTATGTTGTATAGATACATTCATGTGACATGATATCATAACATGCTTTTTAGAGCACCAGAGTTACTACTAGGAACCAAACAATATACCACAGCGGTGGATATGTGGTCCATTGGTTGTATATTTGCTGAATTGATCAACAATGAACCTCTTGTATCAGGCCGTAGTGAAATTGATCAGATTGACAAGGTAAAAGAAACCAATCTTGGATTGCATTCATTCTCTAACTTAAGAGTAGATATTCAAGTTATTGGGTGCACCAAATGAAAAGATTTGGCCAGGATTCATGGAATTACCCTATGCAAAGAATGTCAACATGAGCAATCAGTCATCGTATGTATACAACATTTGGATCTCGATGCAATTGCTTACAAGGTCTCTTATTGTATAGATATAGCAGCTTACGAAGTCGATTTCCTTATCTCACTGAAGCCGGTCTAGATTTGCTGTCCAAATTGCTTACTTATGATCCTGAGCAGCGTATCACAGCAGAACAAGCTCTCAATCATCCCTACTTTAGGTACAAATGAACTAGCGATCTGCAGATCTGTACAAGCTAACCTATTTATCTTTTAGTGAAAGTCCCCCTCCCAAAGATCCTGCATTATTCCCTACTTGGCCATCCAAAGGTTCTGGCGAAAAGTAAGTAGTAGTGCAACTCATGATGTAACAGCAGTATACTAAAGCATGGTGATAGGAGAAAGGTTTATAGTCCTTCTGCACCACAAGGCGTACATTCAGGCTTAGATGATGACACCGATCCTACTTTGGCTGGTACTTTATTTGCTGGACAGTCTGAATCAGCTGGTTTCCGATTAAAGTTGGCTTAGTTATAGAAGAATAAACCCTTCTTTATTGGATAGCTTGGCACAAAGTGATCACTTATATATAGAGGGTGGATATGGGAAAAAAGCATTTGAATAACAAATGATGATTGTCTTGGCAAGCAAATAGTTTGGATAATGGGCATAGCTCTATTGTACATAGGACTTTTACTCAATGCATGAATTGAAAAGCGAAATGCCGATGCTTGTTACACACATTCGATCTTGCCCCTATACGAGTATGCACAGTAGCTGTCGTGTGTGGCATGCATAAAACGGGAAAGTGTTATAAATAGAAACATACACATTCTACTTGCGTAGATACAACATTGATCAAATAGACAACCATCTATTACCAAGGAAAAAGACATGTTTTATATCAAGAAGTTTAACAAGATATGTATCATTGAGATATGGTCCACGATCATGATACCTGATCACGTTGGCGATCTCTCATTGTGCCAAGACCCTAGGACCCAAGCAAATATGCAGCAAAGAACCATGGGTACGCCCTTTTATTGGCTGCTCCATTCTTCATAAAGCCAGGCTCGGCAAGCCTTGTCTTCTTTCCCGTATTTCCGCTTTGACAGTAAGGGAGATGAGCACTACACCAGTACAAAGTGCAGAAGATATTCAATACACCAAGAAAGCTCGTCATGGCCATGGCAAAGACGTTGTTGACGAACACAACATTCGACAAGTAGCAGGCTGTCTCCCCATCGATCCTCTAAATCAGCGATTCCTCTTGGTGTCCTCACGAAAAAACCCTGGTGCTTGGGTTATTGTAAGTAAGATAAATGATATATTGATTGACATGAACTAAAAGACTCTATAGCCCAAAGGAGGATGGGAAGAGGATGAAACCCAGGAGCATGCAGCATTACGTGAAACTTGGGAAGAAGCAGGTGTCAAGGGAAAGATTACTCGTCATATCGGTGTCTTTGCTGAACGTAACAAAAAGGGTATCAAAGCTCATCATTGGATATATGAACTGGAGATCAGTGAAGTGGTGAAGAAGTTTCCTGAAAAAAAGAAACGTGAACGACGTTGGGTATGTACTTGTTCTCCTATATGATTCATTTGGCTGACTGGTCCGTAGTTTACTTTTGATGAGGCATTGATCGCTACCAAGGCAGCTTATTTACATGATGCTATTCGACTATCCAGCTTGAATCCTGCAGTACATCAAGAAGCTGAAAAGCAGAATGGTGCGCAACAGCAACAGCCACTACAGCAACAACCACCACAACAACAGCCCATGACTACAACTCCGCGACCATCCCAAGATCCCCAGGACTTTACAAAGCAACAAATGACAGCACCGCCTCCACAACAACAACAAGAGAATGTATCTGGTTTACCACCATCACCACCATCCACTGAAGGCAAAAAGGGTTTTGGTGCTCAGCTCAAGTCTTTACTTAATCCCAAGAAACTAGGATAGTGTTTGTTCCATAGCATGTTTGTCCACGCATCAAGGGATATAGTAAATATTCGCATTCTGCATACTACCACCATCACTGCTACTATTCATTCATACATCCTTGTGTGTGCTATTGGATTGTTGAATACACCATGAAATGACCTAAAAGTCAATGGAGTGATCAAAGACAAAAGTTGACATTATTAAATTCTTACTACTGCTCATATACTTTTACCATTCTTGTACTTAAAGGAGACCAGTCATTGATATGATGTCGTTTGCTCTTCTTCTTTTCCACATGCAAACGATTCCTGACAAGTTTAAAAGACCAGACAGTACAAGGATTATACCATGCACAAGTAGTAGTAACCAGAGACGCAATTCATCGTGTAGTGCAACACGAGTATCAACTGTGGATTCAATCCAATATCATGCAGGTAATGTACACGTACCAAAACCATCAAAAAGAGGTGTTCATGTTATTCTTTAGATGATTCATGTTTATACCCGGCACTTGATAATCATTCTATGCCAAATATTGGAAGAATACATGATATACAACAACCACAACAAGCACGTCATAGCGTACCTCGTTCTCCATCTTTACATTCATTATCCAATTTCATTACTCCCACCATGAATGAGAAGAAAGATAGTATTGTTCATGTGCCATTGAATACGGGTGATGAAGAAGAAGACTACGATCCAAGTGACGTCCCAATGTATTATGTCGGTGGTGGTGGTATGAGTAGTCGAACCTTGGTGGCTCCTCCAGTAAGAAGAGCATCATGGCGTGCTACTACAGGCACATGCAATACCGATTCAAAGTATTCCATCTTGTCGGCACCTTCAAAAATATGTAGTAGTTCTACGCATCAATATGTATTTACACCCCCTTCCATGGTCAGTCTTTCACATACCGACAAACAATCTGCATTCACTGCACCAGTCGTAGCATCCACCAAGAAACCATCTCGACGTGGTGTATGCAACACAATGACCATCCTGGCAGTCGTTCTTGTTGTATTGTTTTTGTTTGCAGGATATCCAATCACTCTCCGCATTGCCAAACATCTCAAGGATGATGACGCATAATGTTATTTACTACTATCATATACCACCAATAATAAACCATCTGATGCATTTGACAGGAAAGGAACATGTTAAGAGAGAATATGTAATCCTCAAAATGACACGTGATGATGAAATATGGCTTGACTAACATTAAAGGGTCATTCTTATCATATGCATTGTCGGGAGAGAGGAGGTGTTCCTTGCTTTAGCCGTATATGGTCAGATCAGAGCACAAGTGCGGGCTTTTTTAGGCACATACCTCTTTTTTTCTTTCTCCTTTACCAAAATGGATACACTTCAACGATACCTCGACAGTGCCAACGACATCTTACAACACGTATGCATCAAGGTGCTAAGCAAAGGAAGGATACCACGTCATATTGGCTTCATTTTGGACGGCAATCGGCGGTTTGCTCGCAAAGCAGGTGCAGAAAGTACAAAGTTTGGCCATTACGAGGGATTTCGACAACTGCAACTGGTATAACACACAACATACCACCATGCTGACATGTTGCTCATGGTATGTCATAGGTGCTTGATATCTGTATGCGATTGGGCGTGGAAGCTGTTACAGTCTATGCATTCAGCATTGAGAACTTTAAGCGATCGACGGATGAGGTGGAATACCTTATGCAACTCTTTCGTGAAGTCTTTACCAGCTTTTGTGACAAAAAGTACAGTATACAACAACAGGCTTGATATGAACACGTATTGATAGGGTGTATTTTGACAGTGAGCTTGTCGACAAGTATGAAATTGGTATCCGTTTCTGTGGCAATCGATCATTGCTCCCACCTGATGTGGCAGAACTCGCTCACAAAGTCGAAGAACGGACACAGCATCATAAGACGTAAGCATCGAATGTATCAAGAAGAGAGACATGGCATTCATTATGAACATCATTTAGCCGGATATTCAACATTTGTTGTCCATACACATCCCGAGATGAAATCACGACTGCAATACGTGAAAATGTACGATCAGTAGAGCAAAAACAAAGATCGATAGAGTAAGTGTAACCAAGGAAATCATGGCTGCTGCAGCTGTTGTATTGACTGAGTTATTTAGAGATATCAGCAAATGGACACTTGAAAGCCAATTGTTCACGTCAACAAGTCCACCATTGGAGATCCTTATTCGGACATCAGGGGAGATTCGCTTGTCAGATTTCTTATTGTGGCAGGTAAATACATTCACTCTTTTAAAGAAGCTTTATCACTAACTTGTTGTATAGTCATCTGAACAATGCCAAATCCAGTTTGTCGAGTGCTATTGGCCAGAGTTTTCATTGTGGAAGTTCTTACCCATCTTGCTGGAATATCAAATCTATGTTGGCTCAGCAACAACAACGCGGTGATACGATCGGTTCCTGAATATCAAGACTTAAAAATAACGCCCATCACCTTGGCAATTTAGTTGTAGTGATACCATTTTTAGGTATTTTACCTTGAATTGGATTAAAACTTGTCCTCTTTTTTTTTTCTTTGTCTTTCCCTTGTTGTCACCACCATGCTTTATCTCACAAATGATGTGGGATTACTTCCCTTCTTTCTTCCTCTGGGTGTGATTGGATTCTATCGTTACTTATGGTACGCGATTCGTATTATAGCATGGTTGACTTATAAGCCACGACGACCGAGAGCTGAACCAACCTATCGAGCTGAAGACGACGTGACAATCATTGTACCCACTATCGATGCTGGTGAAGAATTCAAGATTGCAGCACGTAGTTGGCTTGCATGCAAACCAAAAGAAATCATCATCATCACAGAGACCAGCATGAAAGGACCATTACAGGAATTGGCCAACGAAGTAGATCCTTCCAGAATAAGAGTACTCACTGTACCCAAAGCCAACAAGCGTTTACAAATGGTGGCAGGTGTCAATGCAACCAACACAGAGATTCTTGTCTTTGCAGATGATGATGCTATTTGGAAGCCTACCATGCTCGATTATATCCTTGCGTGCTTTGAAGACATGAAAATGGGTGGTGTAGGCACTTCACAAACTGTGCATGCTGTGGATCCTAGTGGACACCAAACACTATGGGAGATTCTTGCTGGTTTTCGTTTGACCAGTCGTAACATTGAGATTGCAGCTTCAACTCATATTGATGGTGGCATTTGTTGTCTCTCTGGACGAACAGCTGCTTATCGTACACTTATTCTCAAAGATCCTGCTTTTCAACATTGCTTCACCAATGATTTATGGCTTGGAAAATACCCATTGAATTCTGGCGATGACAAGTTTCTTACAAGATGGATGGTATCTCATGGATGGAATACCTATGCTCAAGTATGCAAAGAAGCTGAGCTGTATTCCACCTTTAAAAACAATTGGCGATTCTTGAAGCAAGTGCTACGATGGACTCGTAATACTTGGCGTTCCGATTTCCGATCCCTTTTCACTGAACGTTTTATCTGGACACGCCATCCCTATGTTGCCTTTACCATGGTAGATAAGATCTTTAATCCACTTACTTTGCTTGCTGGTCCTATTCTTGTCGGTGTTTTTGGCTCACTTGCAGAACAAAAAGCTGGTCCTACCAATCCTGCTTTGCCTGGATGGAATATCGCTGTGTCCTATATTGTATGGCTTCTTGTAACAAGATTTGTCAAGCTTATTCCACACTTTTTGAAACGTCCTTTGGATATCTGGGTATTGCCTTTCTGGTTGATCTTTAATTACTACTTTGCCATCATGAAGATCTATGCTCTTTTCACTCTTCACGTCACGGCATGGGGAACTAGAACATTTACCAATGTAAGTATCATCATCATCATCTTATCTGACTGTTGCAATAACACATGTATGATAGGGAGAAGGATTGGGAGCGCCCATGGAAACAGATGAGAAGAACAATTCTTACAACATTACTATCCAGCAAGCAGACAACGAGGAGGATCATGTTGAAATGAAGGATATTAGCAATACACAACATCTAGCCAAGCATATGCATTAAAACCTATTCCATTGATACATGTTTCGAAGAAAAGTGTTTGAGAATGGGTCGTTTGTATAAAGTAATGATGAAAAAGTGAAGAATGGATATGGAATCACATGTGCTGTCAATGTCACTTTTTGCATGATATATTATGTGCTTTACTGCATAAATGACGCCAAAACTGGCATATGTTTTTCCCAGGCAGAGTTATCTTTAGTTATCTAAGAGCTGTGTGTGAGTAGTTTATCTATCTATCGGAAGATGATGCATGCAGATTGTGTCTCTTTAAAGAAGGATGAAACCACAAAGGAGTAGTAATGATACCTTTTTCTCCATGAGATGAGATTGCAGATACCTAAAGTGTATTGGAAATGCAACCCATAAAGCGTATAGTCATGTCACAGACACTTGTACACGTGACCAAATGACAATAGCACCATTGATTGGTATCAAGCAGATCCCAGATCGCGCAGTCTGAGTGTCAAACACTAAGGGTGAGAGAATATACCTTTTATTTGTTACAAAAAGGTGGATGGTAGTCTCGACGCTCGAAAACAAACAAGTATTTTCTACCACTACTTGAGCCATTGTAATAATGAATAGTCATGTTGAATCATCTTTAAAGACAATAGTAGCAAAAGTTGCATCTTGCACCATTGCAGGTGATACACAACTTGAAACTTGTGCTTTCACCCTTTGTAACGCTCCGAATTGCCCCCAGTATCATCTTGATCAGGCGATGTGCATCCTTACTAGTAATTCACGGTATGCCATATTAGGCTGTTTTTTTTTCTGCCAGCTGTCCAACCGGGATCCTGCTTTTGTGGAAAAAGGGGTGATTGGGTTGGGGGGCAACACAATATGGGGATCACTTGACCTTTGAATATAAAAGAGACCGTGTTATGCTGCATTGAACACATTCTTTTTTCTGCATCATTATGGTTCAAAGTAGCTGTACTTTAGATAACGTGATGGGATGGCAAAAGCAATACTCTCCTGCATCCTCCACACTGGACGAAGAAAGAGAACCTTTAGTAGCCTATAATACACCAGCAGGTAAAACGTGTTATTGTTTCGTCGTGCTCATTGCCATTGACTTGCATTGCCAGTAGGTGCACCTTCCAATTCACCCAGTCGTTCACTTCATGGCTCAAGTGCGTTTGTGGAACGTTTCCGAGCCTTCCGATACAATGCAAGTATTCACACACACGTTGACTTTTCACTTTTCTTACACAGCATGGATTAGAATCGCGAATTCCTTGCAGAGTTTATTGGAACTCTTATTCTTATCTTGTTAACGGATGGTGTAGCTGCTGAACAAACACTTGGTATTGGTCCTAGATCCTGGTTGACATCTTCATTTGGATCAGGCAAGTAGTGTGTGTGGTCAGCTGTAATGTCAGGGGTGATTAATTTCATACATGATGATCACAGGTTTGGCTGTACTTTTCGCTATCAGTGTTTCTGGACATATCTCGGTAGGTGATACGATAACACAATTGGGCGTGTGTATATTCTTTATTCATGTGCAACAATTCAGGGTGCTCACATTAATCCTGCGGTGACTTTGACGTTTTGGGCTTTTTCTGGTTTCCCTACAAGGAAACTACCTGTGTACTTTCTTGCACAATTTCTTGGAGCTTTTGTTGGTGCTGCAATCTTGTACTCTGTCATTTATCCAGCATTGAATGACTTTGATGGTGGTGATCGTCAAATCCTTGGTGATCATGGTACAGCAGGTATCTTTGCAACATATCCTCCCTTGTACGTCGGCTATGGTGCTGCAGTAGCTTCCGAAATTGTCGGTACAGCACTCTTATGCTTACTTATCATGGTTACCGGTCATCCGAACAACATGCCGTTCCATCAATCTCAAGGCGTATTCATCGCTTGTGGACTTATGACTTTATCTCTGGGACTTGGCTATACATCAGGCTTCTCCTTGAACCCAGCTCGTGATTTTGGTCCCAGACTTTTTACAGCTGTTGCTGGATGGGGCACTGGTGTCTTCTCTATTAGGAACTATTACTCCTTTATACCCATTTTTGCCCCATTGATAGGTGGATTGCTTGGAGGCATGACCTATACAATCTTTATCGACCATGCTTAATAGAATACATTCATTTGCTTATCAAATCATACTCGGTGTTTTTTAAGATAACAAACTTGTATCATCCACATCAGGAAAATGACATTCCCATAACAACTTGATCTCTTCTTTTTCAATATGGTCATGATTCTAGAGTTGCCAAATGAGATCCTTTGTCTCATATTAACATTTGTACCACCCCAATCTGGTAAAAGATTCCTAAGTAGCTGCCACAAGCTTTATCAACTCAAGTATGATCAGTTGTTTTGGCGCGATTTTGCACGGCATCTGGGTATCATTTATCGTGATCCACAACAATCATGGTGGGATCTTTATGCTACAGGCGACATCTTCAATATATGCAAACACTTGCATGATGCGAGGTTAATGACATCGTTGATTTGGAAATCGGATATTTTTTGGAAGTCATTGACTACAAAGTGCTGTCAACAGCAGCAACAGGCATCCGGACTATGCTTGTATCCTTACTGCCAGTTTGTTGGTAAGATTCATGACACACATGAGTCATCATCATTCACTTTATTCACAAGGATGATGTATACAACAGGTTGTGGAGATGCCTTCTTTTCACCTGAACAGTATCCAGGTCATCTTCGTGATCATTACAATACGACTGGTCATCCATATGTATTGAAACTTTCAGCTGATCATTTTCTCGAAGTTTGGTGTTATGCATGCAACAAACCAGCAAGTGATCAAAGACAAGTGATTTTGACATGCAACTCATACAAATGATAGGTCGGCTTCTGGGGATTCCCTAATGTCCAAAAACCAATCACTGAGCGCTATTTGGTACGCTTGATGATACAAGCATTATTGACTTATCCTCAAGATGATCGACTTGCACTTGAAGCTAAGCGTGCTCGACGAGCCATTGAACGTCGTCTTGTTGTTTCCCAAGAGAGTCATGACTACTGCTACATTATCGAGCGTAAATGGTTCCTGAAATGGAATGACTTTTTAAGCGGTATGTATATCTCTTTGTGATGAATTGTTATATTGATAATCCTGTATAGGTTTATCCGATGAACTACCAGGTCCTTTGCGTAATGAAGTACTCCAAGATGATCAGGGCAATCTTAAACGTGATATCCTGCTTGGTACTCATTTCGAGCTTGTAAGTGGACCATTAAGAAGTTATATCGAGCGAGCGTATGGCTTGCATGGTAACTTCACTTCTGGATGTAAGTATTGCTTTAATACATTCTCAAAGTGAATGACGTTGCTTACTTTATTTGTTATAAGATGAGCTGCAACACAAGCATGGTTATCGGCAGATATGGGAAGCTATATTATTTAGACGACACATATTGCATCGGGTCCCAGGTCAAGTTGCTGGACCTCCTTCTCCTCCAGGATATGACTAGTACCAAAAACAAACTCTTTGTATTCTATATATTACTTAAATAGTTGTATTGATGTTACTATGTATACAAAGTGCTTTTATAATAATGATATAAGTAATACGAAACATAAAGCACAGACACAATATATTTAGTTGAAAGCATTCTAAGACATGACTGGATCCAATATTGATCTCTACCCTTATCTAATCTAAGAGATCACGTCGTCGTCACTGCATTACTGGGCGTAAATGTTATTTGTAAGCTATATAATAATGTCGTTCCGCCAAGTCCTTGCTCTTTGGGACAAAGAAGTAATGAATATAGAAACTAAAGATGGTCCATCATCATATATGAGCTGATTCGGTGTCACGGCTATTCAAGTTGACATATCCTGGTATCAGCACATTGAATTGTACTTCCCCTTGATGGACATGGGCGATGACTGGCCATGATTGATTATACATCAAGTAAAGGAGTGGTAGATAGGCATAAGAGAAAGACGTGATCTTTTGATTTGGGTGATGTATTAGCAGAAATGGTTCCACAGGTGATGCGATATGTGAGTATCCTTGGTCAAGTATTAGTGTTTGGACTGGGATGATACAAGGATAAAATAATGCTTTCTTTTTATTTCCATAACAAGCACCATCTTCTACTTCTATTACATTGGATGCAGTCTTCTTGGCATATACACTGATTCAAGTGATTCAATCTCTTCTTTGGTCAGTTCAACTCCAAGGGCTGTAATAGCATCTTCCAAATGTCCATCTTTGGCTATACCTACAATAGGAGCTGTCACAAAAGGCTTCGAAAGCACCCAAGCCAACGCAACCTTAATATGAAGAATGAGTATCTTATGACATACTGCATGAAAACTCCTTACATGAGCTGGGGCAAGTCCCTTCTTTTCAGCAATTTGCACGACACGATCGACAATAGCATCATTATTGGCTTCTGTTACTTGATCAAATAGACGTTCGATACCAGCATCAGTAGAGGATCTTGTCGATTTCCGATTCTTGCCAGCCAATAAACCCCGTGCCAATGGAGACCATCTAATATGCATATAGCCATTAAGGATATCATGAAACCTATATTGCTTGAGAAAACATCACTTACGGGATCACAGCAATACCTTGATCAGCACAATAAGGCAACATTTCACGTTCCTCTTCACGATACAATAGATTATACATGTTTTGCATACTAACAAAGCTGGTCCATCCATGCTTTTCAGCAATGCTGTTCAATTTTTGAAACTCCCAAGCATGCATTGAGCTAGCACCAATGTAACGCACTTTGCCCATTCTGACAAGATCATTCAATGCACACATGATTTCTTCCATAGGCGTGTTCTACATGCCTGTTGTCAGCTTTCACGTTGATCATGGCATCCAATTGCACTTACTTTATCCAACCGATGGATCTAGAATAAGTCAGTCATCGAGTGATTGAAACAACAGACATGCTTACCTGGTACAAATCGATATAGTCCAATTGCAGGCGTTCAAGTGATGCATCCACTGCATCAAAGATGTGCTTGCGTGATAATCCATGACGATTCATCAATGCAGGATTCTCAGCATAGTTACCCAACACACTGGAGGTTGTGACGCCATCGACTGCAGGATAAAAGACTTTGGTGGCAACGACAATCCTGCTACGATCCATATTGAACTTCTTGATAGCTTTGCCGAGAATACGCTCACTTTCGCCGTTTGAGTAGACATTGGCAGTGTCAAAAAAGTTGATACCAGCCTTGTACGCTTTTTCAATCATGATCAATGATTCTTCTTCATTCAGCACCCAGTCTTGCCATTGAGAAGAGCCATAAGACATGCATCCCAGTGCAATCTTGGATACCTGTCCATGCGGTGAATATATGTCACTGGCAGGTACAGTATATCACATACGCGTAATCCTGTGTTGCCAAATTGGTTGTATTGCATCTTGATGTCTTTTGCTCTATGATGTACATGAGCGAGGTATTTATATCTTTTGCAAGTATGATAGATCCACAAGCTCGATCGGATCTTCCGATATATTAACCTACAAAAGCTCATATGGCAATTCTTACGCATCTATTATCCATAATAGGTAATCTGCGACACAGACAATATGAAACCAACAAGCTGACAAGCAAAATGGCGCAGTCCGACGGCTATACTATAGAGATTTCTTATAGCCGAATTTTCGTATCGACAATTGGGCGTACTGCATCTTGATATCTTCTGATTCTCTTGTTGCCATGATGTATAAAGTAAAGCGTCTACATGTATGAGTCGTTCACGTACGTACATAATTCCGTGACTAAAGCATGTGATTCCTAATCAGGCACATATGCCATGGTATCCATTGACACATCCACTTGTAATCTTATACATCGGTTAAACTATCTTCACATCATGAATGGTCCCACAGGGTTATATAATGAAGAAGATATATGGAAAAAGAGTGATATTTAGTCACCGATCAATAACACAGAGAAAGAAACGCTTGTTGGGAATGAAAGCAAAAGGCAATGATCTTCTCACAGCTTGATCTGATATTTTGGAAAAGATCTTGCTGTGCTATCATCATCCTTGTATCTGATGTATGCGTAGCAGTCATTCATAATCCCATCACTTTTATTGGCAAAAGCGCATGTGTTTCTTGGTGATATATGACGTGATTATCAGTAAGCAGTCTTCGATACCCAGAAACAAGCGCTATGGGCAGTGGACGCCAAAAGGATATGAATGTGAAGAAGTATACTTCATGTTTATTGCATGCCAAGTATGGTCAGTTGATTTGTTTTCCTTATCGCAGATTCATGATAAAGGCAATTTGGCTTGCATAACCATATTTCTGTGGTCTTTGACAAAAGACAAAGTAAGCAATACACGTTGTCAGGCACGCTTGAATGACAAGAGATATATATATATGCCTCTGATATCTCTATCCCTCCAGTTCTAAACACTCTTGTCTTAATTGGTAATGCTCAAAATGATTGGTAGATATGTCGACTTACGTGTGGTGGGTGAAATGATATCAAACTCCTGAAATGGGGTGGTATTGGTATAGAGCACTGATTTGTTGTCAAACAAGGGAGTGCTGCATTAAGCGTAGCGCCGTCAGGTGAATTTGGTTGCTCTTTTCCTCCTCTCATTGTCAACTGCTCCATTTGCAAACGCGATCGACTCCACTGCTTTGATTCTCCTAGTGACCATACAACACATGTGCTTATGAACTCTTGGACAAGCGACTATGACAAGCTGATAAGTGCGTCGTGTGGCATGTTTTCCACCACAGCTCGATGATGCAGCGCTTCACATTTCCAGACTACCACACTGCCTATCTTGGATCATCACCGTGATATTAAGCTCCATTGTGTATTTCCTTTCATTTTTAAGGATATTGTTGAAAGTAGAGGAATGCAGATGACATTCAGCATTGACGTAAGCAGTCAATTTAATTTCGTGTGATTCATGGGACCAACGGCTATGCAATAAGACGAGATACTATGGATGAGCAATCGTTTTTGATGGTAGACAGCGTACTGATGTATCAATATTACGTATCGTCCCATGACTGAAGCTTATCGATGTTGCTTTTATTACCAACAGGATGATGGATCAACCAAGGCACTGAATGACATCAGTTATACTCCAGGACGACATTCAATATGCATCACTTTCACAACCGATATCACAACATCATCATCAAAGCGGCCTTGCCTTGCCACCATGTTCTTCAAGACCAGATGTTACAATTACTATAGCAGAAGATTATCATGTTACATTAATTTGACGTTAGGATAAAGCTTATTTGGTTTGAAATATGATCTACACGGCGATGACATGGTTGATAAGACCATTAATGGTTAAGAATAAGGTGTGAAAGGAAGTGCAAAGTCGGCAATGTCGCACTAGTCTGATCCGACAGCGGTTACATTTGAATATATAAAGGACGAGAGTAGTATATGGCATGGATCATGGTCATATACATTAACAAATCTCATTTTGTACACATGATATATGCCTACTACAGCATTTATTGTAATGTTTGACTTGTCGAAGCGTATCAGTGGTATTGTAGCTTACTACTGTATGTGCTCACTATAATGGTTGGATTTTTCTTGGTGGTTGATCGCGGTAGTTGACTCCCTGGATAATATTAGGAAGGCATGCAACTGTTTGCAGAAATGTTCTTTAGGAGCATATCTTGTGCACCCAATAGTGTTGTTACTTACATTTAGGTTTGATAGAAGGGTCATTTTCTTTATAGATCTTGAGATAACTACACTGATGGGAAAGGCAGTCATTCATTGACGACTTCATGGTGTCGCAGTTGACTCCAGCATCAGGTTTGGCGCAAGAACGGTACATATCTATGATTATCTTGAGTGCTCCAACCTTTGGAAAAAATGATTCCTTATACAACTTACCAACTTTTTGTTTGCCGAAGGAAGTTTTGGCATAGACAAAGGTACAACGCTCGTCGACACAATATGGCGCTGTCATAATACTAGGCAAGTCTTCGGCACATGTGCCTGTTTCTGCAGCAAACACTGGGGAAATAGCCAAGAGTAATCCAAAGAGACCAATAAGTTTCATGATGATGAGAAAGAGCTGTAGTAGAACGACCAGAATCATAAGTCTCTCTTAAATATTCGGGCATGCTAGATGCAGGCTTTGCATTAGAATAGGAGAAACCATGCAGCACCCTAGGGAGTGTCCTTACCACTGCCATCACATAATGGCAACAATTCTTCATTTTGTATCTACCTTACTTTTTTGGCAAAGTGGTGTCAGATGTACTTGATTCAATCCCATGCTCTACATTATACACAGATTGTCTTTTGTACAGAATAAAGCCAGGTTGAAAAGACAAAGATTGTTGCGTGGCGTATACGTATATCTCTAGAGCCCCTTACATTCAACCCTGCATGTAGCATACTTGTCCAAGAAGCAGTGCTCGATTATCACAAGTACAATTTAAGGTGCAACAAACATGTATGTATTTAGATCTAGATATCAATATTATCTGCTCTGTTATGGGCAATCGATCTAGCTGTGGAGAATCATGTGGAGCAGTGTTGTCATCAAATCGTCCCTGAAGGAGTTGACTCCTGTGTTTCAGTACGAAAGAGTTCAAGTGACACCTAAAAGCCAGGTCTTGTCCCAGGATGACCAAAGGCAAGTGGATGTAGTCGCTGAATGCAATATAGCCGTGGGATGCCAAGTCGTGTTTGCAGAGGTACATGGTACATGGCTTCTCTTTGGAAATGCCTCACATAGATCAGTATGCAAGTATACGATATGAAAGGATAATGATACCTACCATCACCATCATGACCATGAAAGATCAAATGTCACATAGACTACAATGAGTACAATCACATAGACAAGTCTAAAGGATCACATGAATATTCCCAGTCCATTGCATAATAAAGTTGTCCATCCTTGAAACTTGCCACAATATGAAGGAGTTCTTGATGATATCAATAATCAAATAGTCGAAAGAGATGTGTGTGATCATGTTGGCTCCATTGGAAGCACAAGATCACGATTGAAGGATAAAGAAATATCAAATGATTGCAACTGATGAACTAGATCGAGGATGCCTTTGATGACTATGGATGACAATGTCGATAATGAATGCTGAATGCTGTATTCACTCTTGTTGCTGCAGCAACATGTTTGGGTGTCTTGTCACTGGCTCGCTATAGTGTTCCACATGTTTGCATGATGATATGAGCATAGTGTCGCTTAGCCATACAAGTTGTCTTGATGCCAATAAACGTTAGGTGAAAGGCGCGTGCTGCTGCATAATTGTGTCATGCCACCCACTTGAGCAACGATACTACCACTTGATAGAGAAACCTGCACAATGGACTGGGCCTTGGCTCCAATTCCAGAGAACAAGACGTTGCTGCTCATTGCTCGTTGATAGTTGCGAATCATAGCAGTCAGAAAGCAAGCCATGAGAGCTTAGGCGCCTTTTGTTTCGGTCAATGTAGCAATGTCTACCAGTGGGTCCAAAGGAGTAGGAGAAAGAAAAGTATGCGCTCTTCTAAGCGGGGTGTCCTTTTTTTTTTGATTTGGATGATGGATTACTGTAGCAGAAATGGTTCCACAAGGTCATTCAATATGTGAATGGCTTTGATCAGATATCATTATTGGATATGGCTTGCATGCAAACAATGCTTTCTTTTTATTTCCACGATGTTGTCATAGCAAGTACTATCTTCTTGTTTTTGTTACATTGGATGTATTCTTCTTGGCATATACAATGATTCAAGTGATTCAATCTCTTCTTTGGTCAATTCAACATCAAGAGCTGCAATAGCATCTTCCAAATGTCCATCCTTGGTCATTCCTACAATAGGTGCTGTCACAAATGGCTTTGAAAGCACCCAAGCCAATGCAACCTTAACATAATAATGAGTATCCTATGACATACATTGGATGTAAACTCCTTACATGAGCTGGTGCAAGTCCCTTCTTTTCAGCTATTTGCACGACTTGATCAACAATCGCATCATTATTGGCTTCTGATGCTTGGTCAAATAAACGATGGATAGCAGCATCAGTAGAGGATCTTGTCGATTGCCGATTCTTTCCAGCCAATACACCACGTGCTAATGGAGACCATCTATTGTATAGCCAATGAGTATCTTGAGCCTTTATCTCTTAAGAAATCACTTACGGGAGCACAGCAATACCCTGATCTGCACAATAAGGCATCATTTCACGTTCCTCTTCACGATAGATAAGATTATACAAGTTTTGCATACTGACAAAGCGAGTCCATCCATGTTTTTCGGCAATGTTGTTCATCTTTTGAAACTCCCAAGCATGCATTGAGCTAGCGCCAATGTAACGCACTTTGCCCATTCTGACAAGATCATTCAATGCACACATGATTTCTTCCATAGGCGTATTCTACAAACCTTCGGTCAGCCTATTTCATCACATGAATCATACCTGTCACTTACTTTATCCAAGCGATGAATCTAGAATAAAGTCAGTCAGTCATCGAGTGATTGAAACAATAGACATGCTTACCTGGTACAAATCGATATAATCCAATTGCAGGCGTTCAAGTGATGCATCCACTGCATCAAAGATGTGCTTGCGCGATAATCCATAACGATTCACTAGTTCAGGATCCTCAAACAATCCCTTTGACATGCTATTACTTTTGAAGCCATTGACGACAGGACAAAAGACCTTGGTGGCAACGACAATCCTGCTACGATCCATATTGAACTTCTTGATAGCTTTGCCGAGAATACGCTCACTTTCACCGCTTGAATAAACATTGGCAGTGTCAAAAAAGTTGATACCAGCCTTGTACGCTTTTTCGATCATGACCAATGATTCTTCTTCTTCCTTCACCCAGCTTTGCCATTGAGAAGAGCCATAAGACATGCATCCTAGAGCAATCTTGGATACCTGTCTATGCTGTGAATACAATGCCAAGGGTAAATTATGATCCATTATACTTACGCGTAATCCTGTATTGCCTAATTGGGCGTATTGCATCTTGATGTTTTCTGATTCTTGTCCTGCCATGATGTACTATGGATCAGTAAGACAACATGAAGGTATTTATATTGTTCTGCATGTATGCCAAATCCACTAGCACGGTCGGATTTGTAAGTCACTCCTGATGCATAAACTTGCAAATGCTCCTATTTGGGTAATTCTTACGCACCTATTCTCCATTACAGGTAATCTGTGACACAAATGGTACAAACATAACAATCTACAGTAGCACATGGCGCAGGCAAATGGCTATATTACTGAGTTGCAAGTAAAGATTTCTTCTAGCTAATGGATCTAGTTTTCAGAAAGAGTACGTCATGAAAAGAATCGGGGATCACTATATGATTGGGGGACTGACGCGCTATTTGTAAGCCATTCCATGTTGACGTATCATGTCTTGTTGAAGAGCTGGTCTTTGGGACAAAGAAGCATTGATGTTGTCAATGATCAATAGCCTTGAGCCAATGAGAAGATGTCGTGATATGCTTTGAATGAAGCAGCTAAAGACGCATCAAATACAAGTTGACCATGTACTCCAGCATCATATGAAAACTCAAGACTGTCAAAGTTGGTGCCACTTGGCATAAGCAAGTTGTTTTAATCTTCTTTGATGGATTCTGTGTAAATGACTGTGCCTGAAGCTGTGTCGTGGTTGATGATGATACATGAAATCGTGGTGTAGTAGATAGATTGAAATAGGAGGAGAAAGATATCCTTCAAATTCTGATGGTGTACTTCCAATAACAGTAGAAATGATGCTACAGGGTGATACTACAAAAGCCTAGGTGACAAAGTATCATTGTTGGGTGTAATGATGGTGTGTAGTAGCTTGTCTGTCGCCATCCAATTGAGCCATTTGCTGCTTCAGTTGCGCTGCTAATAAGACTATTGGTAAATGTCGAATGAAGCCTTTTTCTTTCTACATCTCATGCAAGCTTGAGTAACATGCATACCTTTACAGCAATCATCATTTGTAGTATCGTCTTGTCCATCCAGATAGGCGAGCAAAAACAATAATTCATGCTGATTTATCACTCATGCCATTTTTGGATTGCAAGCTTAAGACTGCTTGGTGTTGACTTAAATCCTTCACAATGTTATCAAGGATCAAGGATGTAAAAGCAGATTGATATGCTTGAAAACAAGATCAACATGCTATCCCAATATGTATGTCGTCTAAGGAGCACACTTTAATGTGATAAAGGTGTTGATGATGATTCCCACGTCGGAAGTTGCATTGCAAGACACTTGTCCGAGCGCAGTCATGTTACACGATGATCAGATACTACTTTTAAGGCACATTCACGCCACCGAGTTTCTCAGGCTCGCGTCTTTTATATCAACATGTCTCCCCATGTATGTCTGTTCAAGTACTTGTTTATTGAATACTCATTGCGCCTTCTAGACTGTATGTCAGACTGATTTCAAGCCTTCCGAGTTGGGTTTTGGTGCAGGTGCATTGTCAGGCAACTATGACAAGATTGAAGCTCACTGGCCAGTGGAAGCATGTCGTGCTGCATTGCGTGGTGGTAAGGTGAATGCATCTTAATATAGGTGAGAAACGTACTGAACACGTTCATGGGATAGGTATCAATGTATTCGACACTTCACCTTACTATGGAGACAGTGAGATTGTCCTGGGTGATGCTCTTGAGACATTGAAGGGAGAATATCCCAGAGAATCTTATTACATTCAGACCAAAGTTGGAAGATATGGTTATCGTCCTCGAGATTTCGATTACAGTGGCAAACGGGTACGAGAAAGTGTCATGGAGAGCATGCGAAGACTGCATACAGACTACATTGATGTGGTCCTTTGTCATGATGTGGAATTTGTTGATTTCAACGACGTGGTTGGATCAGGCAATGCGCTTGAAAGTCTTTTTCAACTCAAGGTAAGGCTTTTTATTGTATATGAAACACAGGAGATATCTTGACTAGGGAATGATAGGATGAAGGTGTGATCAAATATGTAGGATGTTCAGGTACCTAAACTACAATCCAATCAAGAACCTATTACTTATATCCACATAGGGTATCCTCTTCCTGTATTGCTCAAGATTGCCGAACACCAATATGCTCAAGGAAAGCCATTGGATGTCATCCTCTCTTACTGTCACTACACGTTGCAAAACTCAAAATTGGCCGAATATGTTCCGAAGTTCCGTGCTGCTGGTGTGCGCTACATCGCTAATGCATCTCCATTGGGTATGGCTCTCTTTCGTAACGCAGGTCCACCTGATTGGCATCCAGCTCATGCTGATCTACGCAAGGCTGCTAAAGACTGTGCTCAAGTTGCCAAAGAGAATGGTCTTGATATTGCAGAACTAGCATCCATTTATTCATTCAGTGGTCGTGAACCAAGCAAATTGGATTGTACTTTTATTGGATTGGAAAATGCAGATGATGTCAAGAGAGCACTAGATACTTTGGAACGAGTCAAGGCAAGAAAACAAGGTACTGAAAAGCCATCCGAGCAAGAAGTTCAAGTCCTTGAAAAGATACGATCCTTGTTGGCTCCATATCAGAACTACTCTTGGGAGAGTCCTACACCTAAGGAACTTGCTGCCTAATGATCCCATTCTTTCCTCATACAAATAGTCAATGTGTTGTTGTTGAAGAATAAACCAATGGTACAATGTTGCTTTTATTTGGATTGTTGTTGTTGCTGCTCGTTATACCTCCTCCATCGTTCTTCACGTTGCTCTTTCAATGTCTTTAGTGTTTCTCGTACTTCATCACTCGTAGTTGGTGGTTTCTATGATGTAGTATTAGCATTTTCATTCATTCAATAAAGGACACAAAAACATACATGTGTTGTCTCATAGTCAGGCCAAAACTTGATACCCTTGACATGCTTGTCGAAGAAATCAGGACCACCAAAGTAAAGCATAACTCCCACAGGGAAGAATACATAAAAGCCAAACTAATAACAAGGTTCAATACACAATGTCGCTTGTCACGTAGTCTCTAGTGCTCAACCGACTTTGACAACTTCCAATCGTGGACCTCCCATCGTTGTGTACAAGTGCTGTAAAAGGACAACAACCCTTGCTTTGTATTCTGCAAAAGGACAAAAGTCACCCACTGCTCTCCGCTTGAATCACCTGATATCCAACCAAAACACTTGATGTCACACAGCATAAGGAAGAATACATATCGTATGTTGATAATTGAATACAAACAAGGGGTATTACAAAAGAACTGATTGCTATGGCTACTACAATGAAGTCTGGGAAACGGCATCCTCGTCCTCCTCGTCCTCGTCCTCCTCATCACTCACGATCCCAAAGTCATTCTCACTCCGAACATCCTCATCGTATTCTGGCGCACGTTTGGCAATAGTAAAGATAGGTGTATACATCTTGGACATCTATTAAAAGTATATCAGTGTGTGCTTGTTAACAAGTAGTACCTGTTTACCTGTGTTATCCGATCACAAAATGCATCCAGTTCTGATCGTGTTCGACAATAAAATCCCAACATCATGGATGGATCCAATTGAGAAATATGAATTTTCCTTGGAATGGGACAATGATAGGTATCCAAGTCTTGTTTGGTATAGTCATGCATGGGCAATGTTTCTAAGGCAGGTCGAGAAAAGTGTGGATCCAAATAAAAGAGATCATCTCCTTGAAGACCAACAAAGTATAACGATGAATTGGGACGTCCTCCTGCAATACCAACAAACCATGGCAATCGCATACATTCCTTGAGTGCTGGATAGTAAGTTGGATGTAATTGATCAATGCCGAGACGAATGGCGACTAGAATCAATACAGCTTCTGCCCCACCACCAGTTGGTTGTTCTTGCATCACAGGAGTGTAATGCCGATAAATATCACGTGCTTCTTGACTCTGGCACCAGCCATAATCTCCACGGGGTCGTTTTCCACTAATCACATCTTCAACATCATCCCGATACACCACATCCGATGCAATATAAACTGAAAGATGAGCTGCAGGGAAATCTGAAACCAAGGCACTAGTGCATGGTGAGCAACAAGCAAGTGATAATGTATCTAGGATGACTTACAGAATCACTTGACTGATCGTGTTGGGTCCAAACCATTCACCAATGCTCTTGCCTAATTGCTTGCCAAGAAGTGCAATACGATGGATGGAGAATGGTGCTCTAGGTGATAACTCGTCCAGGAACCATTGGATAATCTGCAAACACCATGTATCAACCCTTGTTCTCTTTCTTTTTTTCACACCTTGCTTACCTTGCGATACTCCTTGTTTTGTTCTGCATTGTCATCTCGACGCCATTCTATCACATGTACTTTGAGTTATACAATGATAAAAGAAATGTCTCTTTCTCATACCTCGACCCAAGCAATGAATGAGTAATGTGTTTGCCAATAAACTTTGTCCACTGCGCAACATGCATCCCCATCCAATATCTGTTTTGTATGCAGATGGTCGAATAGGTGGAAAGTTGTGTCGATAAGTCATCCATAATCTTGAACACAAGTCGTGGTAGAAATCTGGAGGCATCGTCATGTCATAAGATGCAGGTGATGATGTTGTTGTTGTCTCTGCTGCACAAGTCTCGTCGTCGTTGTCGTCGTCGTCTCCAGAAGTATGAAAGATGTGTTCTCTTTGTGCACGTATCATGTCCTTCTCCAAGTTGCTCATATTTACAGCATACTTGCAACCTAGTAACCATAGTGTCGAGTCGCTCGAAGATTGCTGTTGCTCTTGCTGATTCCACAGATGGGACACCCAATGGCCAAACTTGAGTGGGATTTCTGCCGCGAGATAGGATGAGTTGGAAAGAAGCTTTTCTCGAAATGGAGCAGAGCTAATGTGATTGGTGTTTTGGGGTTGAGGAAGTCTATCATGTTTCGATATATTGGAAGAAGTCTTGTCCATGATGAAATGTATTCGAAAGAGGGGTGCAAGCTGAGAATCAATACAACACCCAGCACTGCATGAATTTACACAATAAAGTCTTTTATCCCTACAATCCATTGTTCATGCGATATAACACGTGGTCGATGACATATGGGTACCAGCAGCGACTTAGTCATGTTCAGCATATTGCTTGCATTGTACTTGATATAACTGATGTGTCAAGACATCTAATGCAGATAATTGTCCACCATAGACACACCCTGAATCCAATCCAAAAGTATGATTTCCTAATTGAAGACGACTGGCAGCTGCATGTCCATAGTACACATTACGAAAAGGAGTGATAGGCTGAGAGCTCTCCAACATCTCCTCCCAAGCCTTGGTCCAACTACGTACACCATCACTACGATGTTTGGCTGGTGATCCATCTTTTTGAAGTGTTCGCATATTCATGACAAAGAAAGGTTCTTGTTCATCAAGTCTATGGGATGGATCCAATCCTGCATGAACAAACAAGCTTTGCAATACCGGTAATGCCAGCATCATGGGACATGCAGCGAGATATCCATAGTCATCATCACTCATCATCAATTGGCTTTGTAACATAATCAATACAAATGTATACATGATTCAAGTAGAACCATTACCTGGCAATATGCACGTGATGATTATCCAGTTTAAGAGGATCATGTACCTTGCCTTCAGGAACCACTTTCAATCCCTTTTGATGTGATTGATACATTTTGCTACGTTGAAAAGTAGCCAGTCGTACAACTTTATCATCATGATTGCCACGTACACACCATGCATTCAATTCCCGAGCACGTTGCACAACACCAGAGCTATCAGGACCTTTGGCTACCAGATCACCCAAAAGTACAAGTCTATCTCCACTTGCATAGTCGTATTGGATGGTGTCGAGCAATGCATTGAATTCATCTAAGCATCCATGTATATCCCCTACAGCAAAAAGACGCCGTGGTAACGCACCATCATCTTTCACTTGAATATAAGTCAAATTGGCATATTTGGACACCAGACGATTTGAATACGATGAATCATCATCACCATCATCATCATAATCCTCCTCTTGATCGGATGATCGACGACGACCTATGATGTGACGATCACTATCTTTTGAGAATGATGATGACACAACAGCCAAAACAGTCGAAGCCATCATTGCAATGACCAAAAGTGTTAACAAGGACATGCGTGATTGCTGACGAGTGGGGATCATCAGGAAATCTGGCATGATGAATCACAGTATCCGGATCGGGATGATGTTTTATATAACGTCGGATATTAATGCTAGCAGCGGCATGAATGACAAAACTCCGTAATGACATGTGGATTCAATCATTCATTTACAATGGCTCTTCACATAAGCTTTCAGTTTCATTTGCAACGCAGCAACAACAACCAATCCATCTATGCTAAAAAGATCATGTTTATGGCTGCTTTTGTCTTTCTTCTCTGTTTGTCAAGGAAAAAATGAATATGTGTAAGAGTGGTAATGTGGGAGATGCAAAAAAGAAAGTTTTTGTACAAAAGAAGAAAGGTGTGTGTATATATGTATAGATGGGTGTCTAATCACTATTGATGATTTGTACCTTGATGGCACCAGTAGAATAATCCGCAGCTGTGTCAAAAGCCTTCAATGCATCCATGAATTCAAATCGATGAGTGATCAAGTGCTTGACATCCAGTCTACCGCTTGTCAAGAGTTGAATGGCACGTGGATAAGTGTGATGGTACCTAAACAGACCACGAATATCCACTTCTCGCATGGCAAAGTTGTTGACAGGTAGAGATTGATCATTCTTTCCAACACCAACAAGACATACAGTACCAGCATCTCTGGTACTCATAATAGAAGCACGGAAGGAGGATTCGATACCAGTACATTCAAGAGCGTGTTCCACACCTTCACCATTAGGAGTAAGTGCTCTGATATCCCTTGCAATGTCAACATCGGATAAACGTGGATTGACTTGATATGTGTAATCGGCACCCATCTTTTCAGCATATTCCAAACGGCTTTGTTGGACATCAGTAACAATGACAGGGCTCACGCCAACTGCTTTTGCAACAGCCAAGACCATCAGACCAATAGGACCACATCCGGTAACAAGCAAGGATCTTCCAAATGACACGCCCACTCTTTCAATAGCAGCAATAGCTACACTAAGTGGTTCAAGAAGTGCACCTTCTTCATACGAGATCTGTTCTGGCATCTTGTGCACCCATCGTGCTGGATGTGTGATATATTTTGCAAGCAATCCATCATAAGGTGGTGTCGATTTGAATACAACGGTAGGGCACAAATGATATCGTCCACTCATGCATTGATCACACTCCGAGCATGGAATACCACTAAGAAAAAAGCATCAGACCGCTGTCTTTTAGAGAAACGTGTTGAAACTTACGCTTCAATGGCAACGCGATCGCCAATCTGCAAATCGTGCACGTTGGATCCAACCTTGGTAACAATACCAGCACTTTCATGTCCCAAGAGTTGTGGACGAGTCACTGGGAAAATGCCAATTTCACCATGTTTCCACAAGTGGATATCAGATCCGCATATGCCGGTCGCCTTGACTTGTACTTGCACTTCATCTTCTTTGGGTGTTGGCATAGGAATCTCCACAACTTGAAGATCATTGACCTTGTTTAGCAACACACCATAGTTCTTTTGATTGTCTGACAATGCCGATGCCATTATGTATCACTGTTTTGAAAAGAAAGGCGTTGTGTATATAGAGTGAATAAAAAGGGATAGGTAGAAAATGCACCCCATTTAAAGATTGCAACTGCATAAACCAGTCCCGATTTGGAAGGTTTCTGGGTGTTGCTGTATGTCATGCACCAATAGGAAAATATCCTCCCAATGGGGTAAAAACCGTAAATGCTTGTCCAGGCACGTTTTACGCTAGCATTTAGACATGTATACATAACCAAGTACACATCCATAGCATAGAAAGAGCCTTATCATCTAGTTTCATGGCGTCATTAGCATCATTAGCATGTTAGACATTGTCAAATTGTATCCTTCAAAACATAAATCGGCCGACACTGCCTAAAGTTTGTAATGCAGCAACGCCAGATATATCGTCAATGTAAATGCACGGCCCTAGTATTGTAATTTCTTGATCTAAATCAACATCAGTAAGTAGTTGCATCAACATAATACAAATAAAACGTCAATCCTACATTCACTCCTCATCCCCTGCTGACTTGACGTCAGCAGATCCAAGCACTACTTCATGATGATGAAAAAGGTGTCTCATTGATGTATTATGGTAGTCATCAGCATTTGGGCTCAAGTCGTACAAGCTTTCATCCACATGGAAGTCGTTATATCCCCACCATGGGAGTCAGATAGTGCATCATGTTGCCAACAGCACAGGGGATTTATCTGTTTATACCTTCTATCAATGTATCATTCCAAGCAAGTACTTTATCAGAATGTCCCCACGCCCACCATTTTACAAATAAAAGGATGTTGTCATCTTCCACACATCTCTTTCCTTCATCCAATCTCTTGATTGATTATCATGATATTTGGCTTTTGTAATAAGGTAAGTCTAATCATCTTCCTATAAGCGATTGTTGAACAACAGACTCACTGCTATTGATGTAGCTTCTTCTCGCGATGCATCTGCCAAGGTGGATTTGACTCCCATCGCCTTTATTGGAAATGATATTGGCCCAGTCTATGTGGGGTTGATATATTGGCTTCCGTGTGATGAAGAAACCTGACATCCTTTATTTCAATGAGGATTTACTGACCATTGTCGAAGTTGATGAGCACGGCCACACTGGCTATGACATAAGCTGTGAATGATGTCGAATCATCGAAATCATATCAGCAGCATTGGCAGATGAGAGCACCAAGTACGTCAAAGTCATTCGCTTTAATCCAGATAGCGTTTGCGAATGGCCTATTAGCAAATATCCACTTGAGACAAGATTAGTTAACGAGATCAAGAAGGCTAAAAACTCCTTGGATTCCATAGGATCGCTTCCATTTGGCATCAAATATATGTTTTACAACAACAAGCCCTTAAATGAAGTAATTAAAGACAAGGAGATATCAGAATGGATAAAAGGTAATATCATTGTTACTTGCCTTTTATCATCTACTAACATATCACTTAAGCTGGGATTGTCTAAAAAGACGTATCAACTTCCACACACTTGGCTTATATTCTCCCATTATATATCATCCCCATGATGACTTGATACCATCACACCTGGCATTCTTATACCTTATGCTTAAAACTGTAATTCCCTATCAGACCTTGCTTGCATGTACCATACATGTTTACAAGACCTAGTGCTCACCTTGAACAATAACATCTTTATCCTTTACTGAAACATCCTTTGGTAATATGTGCTCATGTGCACCATGTAGTCATGAGCGACTAATGTTTGTGTTGTTCAACATGTAATCAATCGCAAAACAAGCATTGGCTCTTTTTTGTTCACCAACAGCCACAATGACGGCAGAATCAAGCTTCCATCCTTTGCATTAACACAACTATGGACATCAACCATTCAATACCCCTGCATAGTATGACGTTGATATTACTTTATAATACAAGAAAGATAATGTACAAAGATAAAGCGACTATAACATGTAGCGGAAATCAGGATGACGATCACCTGCCAATTCGGCTCCTCCATGCTTGAAGATTTCATATTCTTTTTGTTCCTGAGTCAATTTGTCACGTCGCTTGTTTTCTCGTGCCAGAACAAAACGTAGCGTGATATCAGCAATACTTTGTGCTCCCAGACAACAGAATGCAATAGTGTTACCACCAAAGTAGAATGGCGCATCAAAGTAGATCTGGCCACCAATGGCACCGCCAATGGTACCAACAGCCACAATGACGGCAGAAGCAAGTGCACGACGTGTCAAGCCACCACTATACAAGTCAAATAAGTATTGTAAAGCATCCACGAAGCATTCGGTTACTTACAAGTTGTTATTGAACCAGGCAACCTTGACTGGGACATTGGCATACTAGTAACAAGATTTGAGTCAAATCATCCTTTTTGTGATGCTTTTATCTTATCATCTTACCACAGCAATAGTAGAAAGACAAGCAGCAAAGTAGCGTACACCCACTTGATCTTCAGAAATGAACATTAACAATAAAAAGCCGACCATGCCTATGATATTGATGCCAATCATGTGATATGCACGATCACGGAGTCGATCTATTATGTAACAAGTCAGTAACTTGATCCCATTTTCTCCTTTTTCATATACTTGCCTGATGACCAGCCAGCAATGATTGTGAAAATGAAAGCCAAAAAGTAAGGAGGCGTAGTCAAAGCTTGAGATACTGCCTTGTCCCAAGCGCCCATTCCGCTAATAATGGAAGGAAGGAAAAGGGTCACACCTTGTAAAGCGCTTGTTCCCGTAATATAGATGAAACAATAGACATAGGTTTTGTAATCCAAGAACACGGATGCAGCTCTATCCCATGACCATGCATGGTCATTAGCAGCTCCCTGATCTGAAATAAAGAAGTCAGCTTATATACATTTTCTCTCTCTCTCTCTCTATTACATACCAGTGGAAAGACGATCAATTTCAAACTTGCGCTCATCATCTGTTAAGAACTTTGCAGTTTCTGGTGTGTTTGGAAGATACCAAGCAGCAATAGAAGCTGCTAACACAGAAGGTGCACCTTCAATAATAAACAACCTTAATTGTGTCGTGTGAGTAAAAGCTTCTTTTCTTCATGCATAATTCATATATCATACCACTGCCACGTGTTCAAAGTGTGCGTGGGAATCATGGAGATGCCATATGCGATCAAACCTCCAAAGGCACCTGCAAGTGAACTAAAAGACCAAAAGTAACTGACTCTTCTGCCATATTCAGTTCTCGTATACCAGATCGAGAGATAGTAGCTAAAAGCAACAAACGTCAGTAATGTGTACACAGTGATAATGGACAAGTTGACATACAGGACACCAGGGAAGAAGCCTATAAAGCACATATGGCATCAATAGACTGCTATCGCTTTTTATATGCTCATTATTTACCTGCTTCAAGAACACCCAAGATCAAACGCGAGATGATAAGACCTGGGAAATTTTTTACACCTGCCATGGCCATCGCGACCATTCCCCATAGACTATATAAGAGTGTCAATGATGATGATGCATTTTAAGTCCCTTGTAACTTACCCTGTAAGAATGGCAAGCCAATAGGATGCACGCCATCTACGCAAAATGATATTTGATGGCACATCAAATAACACATAACCAAAGTAAAAGATAGACAAGCACCACTGGAATTGACTTGTAGTCAAGTTCAAATCTTCAATCAAGCCGCCCAATTTAGCATTGCCAATGTTGGATCTAAATCCACAATGAGTAATGGCATGTATTTGGTAAAAATGAACCTTTCTTACCGATCCAAATAGCCCAAAAAGTATAAAATACAAAGCAATGGCAAAAGTCGTAAATCAAGTTTCCTAGGATGACAATAAGTATCACTGTACATGTTTGAATGGACACAAATGCTTACCGGATGATCTTTCTTTCAAGTAATTTATGGTCTGATCCTTTTTCAGGATCCGTAGTAGTAGCAACTTCTAACACTTCATTATCCAATGGTGATGATGATGATGATGTATGCTTCTCCTTGTCAACTTCAGCCATGGTCATATGCCAAAAATGGGCTCTTGATGATGTGTGTGTGAGAAGAAAAGGGACTTTTTCATACAACAGGCTTTATATATGGCTCAGCGACTTGATCCATGTGTATGTCGTTCTGCAGAAAAGTGCAAAGATCGGTCATGAGCGAGAGATCTGATCAAAAAAGGATAATAGGACCTTCTCACTTTCACCTTATTGGGTGGGAACAGATTCTTCTTCATTGCCAAAATTCACACACAAGAGGTAAGCATTGTCAAAATTCACACACAAGTGGCAATTTGATAATGTAAAGCAGTGCATTCATGAGTGGCTCGTGGGAAGTCGATTATGAAAAAGTGTAAACAGTGCCTGCCATCACGGAAGAATATTTGTCCAAAATATCCGAAGTCATGGCCCCTCGGTTCCTTTCCGACCCCTTTCCGGCCCCCCTGTCATCAAACTATATAATCATTGTCTATATTTTGATCTTGTTCTTTAGCTTTTTTATACACATACGCATACAAATGAGTGAATATTACGATGTCATTGTTGTTGGTGGTGGCAATGCAGGCTATTCTGCAGCCATTTCTGCTAAGCAAGCTGGTGCAAGCAAAGTCCTTTTGATTGAAAAGTCAACTCCTGATGCTTATCCTGGTGGCAATAGCTTCTTTACTGCTGGTAAGTCAATCCAAACAACACTGGATGATAGCTCATATGTATTCTATATAGGTGCATTCCGTACTGTGTTTCATGGATTGAATGATCTGCTTCCAATCTTGCATAATGTGGATCCTGAAACTGCCAAATTGATTGACATGGAGCCTTATACGCATGAACAATTCTACAATGACGTGATGCGTGTCAGTGGTGGCAGAGCTGATCCAGGACTAGCTGATGTATTGGTGAATCAAAGTCGTGATACTATTGATTGGTTAAGCAAAGTGGGAATCCAATTTCGCTTATCCTTCAATCGTCAAGCATATAAAGTGGATGGTCGATACAAGTTCTGGGGTGGCATGGTGCTATCGGTCATGGATGGAGGCAAAGGCATGATGAAGAATTACCATGATGCAGCCATGAAACATGGTGTCATTGTTCGCTATGGTACCAGTCTTACAAATATCTTGACACAGCCAAATCAGTCCAGAGTGACAGGTATTCAAGTGGTGACGAGTACAGGCGACAAGCAAACCTTATCCACAAATGCATTGATTTTGGCTTGTGGTGGTTTTGAAGCCAATCCTGCTATGCGTGCTCAATATCTTGGACCGAATTGGGATTTGGCTCATGTAAGAGGAACACCTTACAATACGGGTGAAGGTCTCATGATTGCCCAACGTGATTGTAATGTCAAAACGGCTGGAAGTTGGAGTTCTTGTCATGCTACTTGTTGGGATGCCAATACCAATCCTCATCAAGGTGATGTCAACTTGACCAATCAATTCACCAAAAGCGGATATCCACTGGGTCTGATGCTGAACAGCAATGGTGTACGTTTTGTGGATGAAGGTGCTGACTTTAGAAATTACACTTATGCCTTCTTTGGCAAGGAAATCATGCGCCAACCAGGAAGTATTGCTTTCCAGATTTGGGATTCCAAAATGTTGCCCTACTTGAGAGAAGAGGAGTACAGTGATGATGTGGTGGATAAGGTAGTGGCCAACACGATTGAAGAACTTGCTGAGAAATTGGCTGCTCCCACCAAAGGATCTTGGAAAGGAACATTGTCCAGCAAGGAACAAATGATTAAGACGATCAAGGAGTACAATGAAGCTGTACGTGCTCATCGACAAGAAAATCCTAATTGCAAGTGGGATCCTGCTGTCAAGGATGGCTTATCCACCCAATCATCTCGCATTCAACTTGATGTCCCAAAGAGCAATTGGGCTCTTACTATCGATCAAGGACCTTTTGTTGCTGTCAAGATCACTACAGGTACTGTACACCTTATACATCCATGATAATACATGACTGAACATTTGAAATTAGGTATCACTTTCACTTTTGGTGGTCTTGCTGTGGATCCAAATACTGCTGCTATGTTGGATTCTTTTGGTAACAAGATTCCTAATCTCTACGGTGCTGGTGAAATCGTAGGTGGTATTGCAAGCTCAAATTATGCTGGAGGAAGGCAAGTGCATTCATGTTGATGACAAACATCAGACAAAAGGCTTATTGGTTATGATGGAATAGTGGTTTAATGTTGGGTGCCATCCTTGGAAGAAAAGCTGGTATTTCTGCTGCAAAACAGACATTTAAAAGTAGTAAGATGTAGAATATAGAATGTAGAATGTAGAAAATAGATGCATCTATTGAATATGAAACAATACAGGACTATTGTAAAAGAATCACTGTGATTGTTGATGATATTGTTGACATCGCCATAGAGCCATTGCAAGTTTCACGGTTGCTGGAGATCTCCTTACTCCTACAGCTACAGTATCCCTAGTATCACTTGGATCGATCATGTTGCTGTCTGGCCATAATTGTCGTACATCATAACACGGTACCAATTGATCGCCTACTCGATGATCCAGTTCACATAATGGTAGATTGGGAGATGGATGTCGCCATAGAAGAATACACTGCAGAGCTTCTTTACTTTTCCATTCTCGATCCTTCACATGTTGTAAATCCACAGTGTGTTTTGATAGAAGATGTTGAAAAGCACTGATCCCCAAGTCATGTTCTACGCGTTGTTGCATATCCTTGTCATACTGTTCACATGATCCCCGAAATACAGCTCGATATCCTGTCAATGCAAGTAAGGATCTTGATCCAAGAGCATCCATTCAGCCTATCCCTTACCATTGGGTTGTAACTCTTGAAGGATCTTCTTTCTTAAATGAACATAATACTTTGATCCAGGGCTGCTAGTGTTGATGATCTCTGGCACTGCTGCTATCTTGTTGATCTTGCCATCCAATCCCAAGCCAAACCGTAACAAGAGTGCTTTGATATCATTCATCTATCAGCATGCAGCTTGCTACTAAAGATAACTACTCTTACCAGAAGGAAACATTTTACGGTGGTATTTGCATTGGCGTAGAGGAGAAGCAAGCATCTTTGCTATAGAAAGGTCGCATTACAACTCGGCTATGCCAATCAACATGGGGGAGGAATAAAGTATACCATAGGGACTGCATTGCAATGGAGAAGTGGAATGACGTTTCCGAGTTGGTTTGACGTGTTGGAAATGAGAAACAAGTTGGTTTATCCTTGAACGAGTATTGTTGGACATGTCTGAAAAGGAAGAAAGCGTAGTACGAAAAAAGCAGTGACCATGTCAAATAAAGAGAGATATCACATATTGAAATGACGCCTTATTCATGACAAGCATAGTCCCTTTTTATTATTATAGTCTATTTGGATTTGTTGAGTTCTATAAAAGAGGATCGGAAAAAGACCGGGTGAAGGAAGCATTATTATTTGCGAAACAAGTCAAGCGATTTGTCATTGCAGGCCTTTTCCCACAAGTGGTTTGTATAACAAGGTTTGATCTCAGCAGCATTTCCACCTCTCGGAAGCATCGATCGGGTACCCCCGCTCTTTTCTTATATAAAGCATTGTATTTAATCACGCGCGAAACCAACCATCTTTTTTCTCTTTTCACTCTTAAATGATTAGAGCCGCTGTGAGCACACCTTACATCAGAGCCTGTCTCAATACTACACGTCAAACTACTAAAAGATTCGCCATGTCTAACAACGCTGTTCGCACTTTTGTCGCTGAAGCTACTATTCCCAAGGTAATACTCCATGACAACGAGTTCTTTCCAACATGGATTGACTCTATTTTGTTCAGCTCAAGGATTCCTCTCTTTTCCGTCATGCTGCTTATGTCAACAGTGAATGGATTACTTCTGACAAGACTTTCTCTGTTTATGGTATGTCTGAGTAAGCGTGAATGAAAAGAAAGCGTATGTGCTTAAGTGTCATTTTAGATCCTGCCACTGGCAAGGAAATTGGCAAGTTGCCCGAAATGGGTGGTGAAGATACCACCAAGGCCATTCAAGCTGCTTCTGAAGCATTCAAGTCTTGGTCCCAAACCACTGGCAAGGAACGTCATGACTTGTTGAAAAAGTGGTATGACTTGACCATTGCCAACACTGAAGATTTGGCTACCATCCTTACTTGGGAAAATGGCAAGACTTATGCTGAAGCCAAGGGTGAAATTGTTTATGGTGCAAGCTTCTTTGAATGGTTTGCTGAGGAAGCTGTTCGCTCTTATGGCAATGTGATCCCATCCCATATTCCCAGTCAACGTTTCATCACCATCAAGCAACCCGTTGGTGTTGTTGGTGTCATCACTCCTTGGAGTAAGTCTTATTTTTCATCTTGTTGAAGAGAAAATGCTCATTCATATAATTAGATTTTCCTAATGCCATGATTACCCGTAAGGTGGGTGCTGCTCTTGCTGCTGGTTGTACCGTAGTCATCAAGCCTGGTGCTGAAACTCCTTACTCTGCATTGGCCTTGTGCGAGCTTGCTGAACGTGCTGGTATCCCCAAGGGTGTCATCAATGTTGTCACTACCCATGAAAAGGTTGCTGAAGTTGGCAAGGAATTGTGCACCAACCCTATTGTCAAAAAGATCTCCTTCACTGGTTCGGTAAGTTAATTGGGATGAGACATGATAAGGGAAAGATAAACTTATATCTTTTATGATAGACTGGTGTTGGTAAGATGCTTATGGCACAATCCTCTGGTACCATGAAGAAGATTTCCATGGAGCTTGGTGGTAATGCTCCTTTCATTGTGTTTGATGATGCTGATGTGGATGCTGCTGTTGAAGGTAAGAGAAAACAATAGGGGATCAAAGAGTGAAAAGTACTAATTTTATGCTATCTTTCAGGTGTGCTTGCATGCAAGTTCCGTGGTACTGGTCAAACTTGTGTCTGTGCCAATCGTATCTATGTCCAAAAGGGTATCTATCCTCTCTTTGCATCCAAGCTTGCTGAAAAGGTTGGCAAGTTCCGTGTTGGTCATGGTTTCAATGCCGATACCACTCATGGTCCTTTGATCAATGACAAGGCTGTTGAAAAGGTCAAGCGTCATATTGATGATGCTGTTAGCAAGGGTGGTGAATTGCTTGTTGGTGGCAAGCATGTTGGTGGTAACTTTATTGAACCTGCTGTTGTTGCCAACATGACACAAGACATGATGATTGCTGGTGAAGAGACCTTTGGCCCTGTTGCTGCTCTCTTTGAATTCTCTACTGAAGAAGAAGTCCTTGAATATGCCAACAGTACTGAATTTGGTCTTGCCAGCTATTTCTATTCCCGTGACATTGGTCGTATCTGGCGTGTAGCTGAAAAGCTTGAAGCTGGTATGGTTGGTGCCAACTCGCCTATTCTTTCTAGCTGCTACACTCCTTTCGGTGGTATCAAGGAAAGTGGTGTTGGTCGTGAAGGTTCCATGTATGGCATGGATGACTATCTTAACATCAAGTACATCAACATGGGCGGCATCTAAACATAACAAAAATACCATCACTTGTTTGCATTTCTTTCTCGTTTCTTCCCTTTCACCTCCCACTCTTGCCCAAAGTATATATATATTTATAGTCCACGTGCAATGCATTCTTGAAAATATACACACACATGCAAAAATGTTGCTTTTTGACATCGCAAGTGCCTGAACAAGTCGATTCATGCATGAGGATCGCTTTGAAAATCTGGTTGGCTGTAGATCATGTGATCCCTTGATTCATACATCTCAACGCGGCTTAAGTCGTATACAAGAATGAACTTGTAGTGCTTTATTTAATGATGTAAAAAAAGAATACAATAGTCTATATAATCAGGATAGTTGTGTATGGGCATCTATTGCAATATGTGTGTTGGTCCACTTGGAATACGCCACATAAATGGGGGGAGAGGTAAAGAGGGAGCGTTGTTCGAAACCAGTGCATGGTACACGTTGTTAAGGTTACTTGTTCATCTTGACATTGCCACACCATGTTTGCCGAGTTACGACGAATGAACGCGAGGCAGGTAAGCACCCATTGATATTCTTGAAAAGCTAGTTCACGTACAAATGTTGTTACTGCATCCAGGTTGCCTTGCAAGTGCTGAATATCCTTACTGTCATCTCTACAGCTCTCATGATTTGGAAGGCGTTAGGTCTTACGCTTAACACAGAAAGTCCCATCGTCGTCGTACTAAGGTAAGCATGCTCTCTCTACAACGTGATATAGGCATTGGGTCTAAAGCGTGTTATTACCAGTGGGAGTATGGAGCCAGGATTTCATCGTGGCGACTTGCTTGTTCTATCCATGCCACATCAAGATCCAGTAGATGTAAATGATATTTGTGTTTTCAAGCTACCTGGACGAGACGTGCCTATTGTGCATCGTGTTATCAAACTTCATGACGAGTAAGAAAATGATGACAAACACAAACTATTTGGTCCTTAACATGATATGATGTCTAGTGCTGTTACCAAGAAACAATACTTGCTCACCAAAGGCGATAATAATCCACGCGATGATCGTGGTCTTTATGATCCTCGTCAAATGTGGATTCATCGTGAACATGTTGTTGGAAAAGTGAAAGGGTAAGTGGGAGCCCAACATTGTTGTAGGAAATAATAACGTTTATTCTATAGCTTTGTTCCTTACGTGGGCATGTTGACTATCATAATGAATGACTGTCCATGGCTCAAATATGCTTTACTGGGTGTAGTTGGTTTATTTGTTCTTGTACACAGAGAATAATAAACACGTCTTTCTTCTATTTACGTTTCTTACTTGGCTCTTGTTCAAGATCTTCACTACGAGCACGCTTGGAGGATGATGATGCTAAACTACTACCACCAGGAGTTGCAGGAGCAGCCACGCCTCGATTACCAACACTTAGGACAACATGAGCACTGCCGGTTCGTTGCTGACGTTCAAGAAGTTTGGTAGCCAAATTGAGTGGTGTATCACTGCTACTCATCATGTTGAGCTTGAGTTCTTCTTCCAACTTTTGCATGCGCTTTTCAGTCTTTGCTTTGCCTGATGTTTTGCCATGGAACTTGTGTGACATGTATCTGAAAGCTTCCTTGGTATTCATCTGATGGCCATATTCATCCACATATTCGAGCTTGACATCAGGCTTGTAATTCTCCATACGCTTTTCATATTCACGCATCTGCTCTCGTTCTTCCATCTCCTTTTCACGTTCTCTTTCACGTTCACGTTCACGTTGTCTTTCTCGATCACGAATTCCTCTGGAAGATCCATCACGTTCACGTTGTCGTTGTCGTTCATATTCTCTTTCACGCTCTCGTTGTAGATCCTTCTTCTTTTGTTCTGCAATCCATTTCATCCTCTCTGCTGCTATACGATCACGCTCTTTCTGTTCTTCTGTAGGCTTGCTGACAATGCCTTTTTGACTCAATAAAGAAAGTGTAGCTGCCAATCCTCGACTGACTAATGGTTCTTCGATAATGGGCGTGTTCTCTTCCATCTTTTCTTCAGGTGCTGTTGATGATACTGCTGATGCTGCTGGAGATGCTTCTCGTTCTCTGATTTCTTCTGCAGGTGTTGTATCTTCTTGTATGGGTGATGTTTCTGTCTCCTCCACTTTACGTGTCTCTAATGTTGATGATGATGTGCCATTGGTGGATTCTTTTGTTCGACTTGGTTCACGTGTAGTGAAAGCAGGTGATTCTCCCAATGCATTGACGAATTCAGTCATTTCAGAAAGTACCAATCCTTGTCCTTCATTGGCAGTGTCGTCATTCTGTTCAGGTGTGGCTGATTCTCGTTGCTCTGCAATACTACGTGCAATGTCTTCAGGTGTTATCTTCTTTGCCAACTTGGACTTCTGCTTATTGGCTGCACGTCGTGTCCTTGATAATGCCTGTTGTAATTCATCATCATCCACAAAGTTGGCATTCATATCAATTGTTTTGCGTGGTGCTGGTTCTGTTGCTGTAGTTGTAGTTGTTGTATCTGATTCATCTTTGGGTGTTGAATCCACTGTAATGTCGTCTTTGTCAGCTGTTCGTTTGCGCAACTTGTCCTTTTTCTTCTTCTTCTTGGGCTTCTTGAATGAAAGATTGACTTCATCTTGGGTATAATAGTCTTTGATCTCTTGCATCTTTTCATAATCCAATGTCTGCTCCTTGAGCTTCTCTGCTATTTGCTTCTTCTTCTCTTCTTCACTGATGACTTGAACAGCACCATTCTTGCCAATAGCAAATCCCTGTGCTTTTGCCTCCTCTTCATACTGTGGTAAAATACTCTTCTTGGCTCCACCCAATGTGAATTCCTCATCATCATAAGGATTGTAACCAGGCTTCTTCTTTTTGGCATCCAAATTCTTGCGTAGTCGCTCACGCTCCTCAAGTTGAATGTTGCTCAATTCATCTGTTTGCTCATCAACTTCATCCAAAATGCCACGATCCTTCAATGTAAGAATCATCTCACTGCCTTCACTGAATTCTGTCAATTCATGCGCCACCTTGAGACCAGTCAATGCTGAAGCATCATATTCTTGAAACGTCTGATCCATCTCATCTTGTTCACGTGCTCGTCGCTTAGCAAGTTCAATCTCTCGTTGTCTCTGTCTTGACTTCTTGACCCAATCCAAAGCATCATCTGCATAATCTGTGGCTTCTCCAAGTCCTTTACCCTGAAGCTTTTCAAGGTTCTTTTTGCGATTTTTGGACCTATAAAAGAAGAACCATAAATATATGATTGTTGTTATGGCTTCATTGATCAACTTACTTTTCAATACGAGCTCGTATTTCTTCTGCTTTGGCAGCTTTCTCGTCTTCTTCCTTTCTCTTCTGGTAATTGTCAAAGGCTTCTTGATCAGGATCTGCTGGTTGCTCGGCATCTTGAGCCAAAGGAGGAAGACCCAACTTTTCTCTCAAAGCACTATAAACAAAATAAGTACTTGATTGCTAGCTGCGTGATAATACGTACTTTGTCTCTTCGATTGAAAGGGAATCCGCCATGTTGCAAAAGAAGGAGACTGGAAAAGGAAAATGAAAGACACAGCTCAAATCCACGAGAATAGAATACTGCCGCAGCTTTACCATGATTCATTCAAACTCAGTTTGACCGTATATTGTTGCCAGTGGCAGGTAGTAGTCCTTGGTTGGCTTATCCCAATCGAGCAAGCATATGTCATAGATGACTCTTGATACTATTATTACATCAGGAAGGTGTTGATACCTTGGAATGATGATGTCAACGGATCGATGTATTCATGGACAATCAATCACTTCTTGTTGGCTTTGACAAAGAACCCGATCTAATCCTGGCGTACACTCATTCACTCTATCATCTCCAGCTTACATAGCATTCTTTCCTCTTTATAAACACAAAAACTCGCACGTCCAATATCCACAAATAAAAGGATGTTGTCGCCTATTCCACATATCTCTTTCTTCATCCTACTACTTTTTGATTGCTTACACTGGTCAAGAATACCCCTTGTAAGTACCATTGTATTCTTCCACCCTAAGGATGATAGTGTGCTGATCTTTTTGGTAGTAGTGTGTTTCGTCATGGTGCTACTCCCATTATCATGGTCGTCTTTGTGATATTTGACTCTTGTTGTAATGTGACGCTGCGCGATTTGTTCCCCTTGTCCCCACGGCAAGGTGACATGTATGTATTTTACTCATTACATGCTTTATATGCTTTCATTTTGTCGTCTAATAATGCCACATAGGGGATTGTCCAGAGCGTTCACAATGTGAGCATGGCACTTGCAAAGGTATCTTTATGCTACTATGTCATTGATGATCCTTGGTTTGGTCTACTGATATTGTACTCTGGCTTAAGGGAGTTCAGCCGTCAATTTCCTGTTTGACAAACACCAGCAAAAAGTGGAGTCATTCTCCTTTCAATCGGGCTGTAATAGTACAACCCCAACATTAAGCGCAGAACAGTCTGTGGCAGCAGCACGCGACTTTGACGAAATGCTTATTAGCATCAAGACGACTTGTGCTATTGACTGCTAGGCGATACCATCATCACATCATCAGATATGGAACACTATAGCGAGCCAGTGACAAGGCACCCAAACCTGGTGATGCAGTGAATACAACATCCAGCATTCATTGTCATCCATGGTCCTTCAAGTTGTCTTTTGATGTTAATCATATCCGAATGCATCCTCTATCTGATCCATCAGTTGCAGCCAATTGATCTCTTTATCCTTCAATCACAACTTGTGTATGGCACCAGCATGATCACACTTTTCTGGTTCCTTATCATCAAGAACTCCTTCATATTGTAGTAAGTTTCAAGGATGGTCACTTTATATCACGGACCTGGAGTATTCATGTGCTCATTCATAGGTTTCTCTTCATGATTGTACTCATTCTTGTCTTTAAGCCTTATGCTTTGTGTGGCAAGTATCGTTATCCTTTCATAACATATACTTGTATACTGATATATGCTTGCAGGTAGTTGAGAAGAGGAGCTATGTCACTCGTACATCGTCAAGGAGAAGGCTACTCCAGTCGGCGTCGATATATAAGACAAATACAGCATTTCCTCTGTCACTGAACAACTGGCAATACGACTTGGCATCCCATAGCATTATTTATTCAGTGATTACATACATTTGCCTTTTGAATGATCAACCTGCTACTAAGGTACGGTTTTCAGGTGTCATTTTGCTGATTCGTACTGGAATGCGGCAGCCAACTCCTTCAGGGACACTTTGATGACAGCACTGCTCCACTTGATTGTCCATAGCTAGATTGATTACCCATAACAGAGCAGATTATAATTGATATCTTAGTGTACGAATCTAAATACATTTCTGTTGCATTTTATAATTTGACTTGTGATAATCGAGCACTGCTTCCTGGAAAAAGATGCCGCATGTAGAGTCAAATGCAATAGGTACTGAAGTTATGCATATACGCCACGCAACAAAACCTGGCTTTATTCCGTATAAAAGACAATCTGTATATGATGTAAAGCAGGTGTCGAATGCAGTAATATATTCATACCACTTTGAAGAGTAAGCTGGATACCAAATGGAAGGTATTGTTGCTAATATGTCAAGGTGTGTGATAAGGACATCCCCTTGGCGTAAATACTGCATGGTTCGCTTATTCCAATGCAAAGCTTGCATCCATCATGACCAATATTTAAGAGAGACATTTGATTCTTTTCTATTTACTACAGCTTTTCCCCTATCATCATGAAGCTTATCGGTCTCTTTGGGATACTCTTGGCTATTTCCCCTGTATTTGCTGCAGATCCAGGCAAATGTGCTGGACAAGTACCTACTATGACAGTGGAAGAGTGTAACAGCCAGACTTGTAACTTTCAATACGTGGAAGGTACCTACTCGGAACATAAGTTCAGTAAGTTGTAAAAGGAACCTTTTATTCTCGAGTTGGAGCACTCAAAAAGTATCATAGGTTTTTACCGTTCTTGTAACGAACCTCCTCTGAAAGAAGTTAAATGCATGAGCTTTAAAACAAGGGAAGACTGCCTTTCCCATAGCTGTTCTTGGGTCAAGACGACAAAACCTGGCACTTCTAACCCTGATTGTGAGTAATATGCTATCGGACCACAAGACATTGTACTAAAGAACATTTTTGCAAACAGTGAAATGCTATTCTCGGGCTCCCAGAGCCTCAAATTTGTTCAAGGTTCAAGCACCAAAAGAGATCACTGAACTATAATGAACGCATGCAGTAGTAAACTACGATAGCACCCCTGATACGCTTCAACAAGTCAAACAATGCTTTCCATGAGAATAAATCTTCTAGTGGGGGAATACCATATCAAGATGTATATCATCCTGGTATGATCACCATGACTAGATGATCCATGCCATAACACTCTTGCCTTTTTAATACTCTCTTATGTATTTGCTGTTGGATCAAACCATTGCGACATTGACGTTTCACATGTTTCGCACTCTATCTCTCTTAATCTTCAATGTTCTTACTAGTCATGACACCACCTTGTATTGAACTTTAAACAAGCTTTATATTGACATAAAATGATTATCTTTTAGTACTACTTTAACAACTGGCCTTGATGATGACAAGGCAAGGCTGTGTTGCTGATATCGGGAGTCTAAGCGATGGGTATTGAATGTCGTCCTGTAGTCTAATCCAGTGCCTTGGCTGATCCATCATCCTGTTTGGTAGTAAAAGCAACGTTGACAAGTTTCAGCAATAGGATGATATATTGATATCAGTTGACTGCTCATCATGATTGCTCATCCATAGTGTTGTCTTATGCTTGAATAGCCTGTTGGTCCCATACATTGGCACGGAGTCATATTGTCTACCTACAGCCGTCTGGCCAGTATCATCCAGAGTATAGAATGAACACTGAATAACACCTATTCCACGTCAAGTTAGATGTATTCCTCTTGCACCTTGCCATGATACCTTCCTATTCGCTTAGAGATCAAGAGAATGCATAATGTCACGTTCCAAAGATAGGCACAGTGGTTGTCTGAGCCAGAAGATCTGAGCCATGGTTGGGCAAACGACACAAATATGATACACACCGTACCGGCTCATGGTCAATGTCTTTTTCCTACTCCTTTGGACCCACTGGTAGACATTGCTACAATGGCCGAATCGAAAGGCGCATAGACCTTCATGGTTTGTTTCTGACTGCTACGATTCGCTACTATCGACGAGCAATGAGCAGCAACGTCCTTGTTTTCTCGAATTGGAGCCAAGGCCACAATCTATTGTGCAGGCTTTTCTATAAGTGACAGTATCGGCTCAAGTGGGTGGCATGACACAATTCATCAGCAGTACGCGTCTTCCACCTAACGTTTATTAGCATCAAGACAACTTGTATGGCTAAGCGACACTATGCTCACATCATCATGCAAACATACGGAATACAAGGCACCCAAACATGGATGATTCTGTGCTGCAGCAACAAAGAGTGAATACAACATTCTTGTGAACATCATCATTACATGATCCTTCGAATCGTCTCTTGGTGTTGGCCATATCCAAAGGCATCCTCGATCTGTTGATCTCTTTATCCTTCAATCACGACTTTCTGTATGGCACCAGCATGATCACACTTTTCTGATTGCTTATATCATCAAGAACTTCTTCATATTGTGGTAAGTGTCAAGGATGGTCACTCTATATCACGGACCTGGAGTATTCATGTGCTCATTCATAGGGTTCTCTTCATGATTGTACTCATTGTAGTCTTTAATCCTTATGCTTTGTGTGGTAAGTACCATTATCCTTTCCTATCATATACTTGTATACTGATATATGCCTCCAGGTAATTGAGAAGAGAAGCCATGTCACTCGTACATCTTCAAGGAGAAGGTTAATCCAGTCCGCGTCGATGTATAAGACAAATACAGCATTTCCTCTATCACTGAACAACTGGCAATACGACTTGGCATCCCATAGCAATATTTATTCAGTGATTACATACATTTGCCTTTTGAATGGTTAGCCTGCTACTAAGGTATGGTTTTCAGGTGTCATTTTGGCTAATTCGTACTGGAGTGCAGTAGGCAACTCCTTCAGGGACACTTGGATGATAGCATTGCTCCACTTGATTGCCCACGTTTTCCACAGCTAGATTGATTACCCATAACACAGCAGATTATATTGATATCTTGTATACGAATCTAAATACATACATCTTTCTTGCACTTTATAAATGGACTTGTGATAATCGAGCACTGCTTTTTGGAAAACGGTATCGCATGCTGGGTGAATGCAAGGATTTCCAAGGAGATGCATATACGCCACGCAACAAAACCTGGCTTTATTCTGTATAAAGTTGTGTAAGATGTGGAGCAGGGGTTGAATGCAGTAATATATTCATATCACTTTAAAGAGTAGACTGTATACCAAAGGGAAGGTGTTGTTGCTAATATGGGAAGGCGTGTGATAAGAACATCCCCTTGTCGTTGGTGCTGCATGGTTCGCATATTCCAATGCAAAGCTTGATTGTATGCAGCATGATCACTATTTAAGGGAGACATTTGATTCTGTTCTATTTACTACAGCTTTTCCCCATCATCATGAAGCTTATCGGTCTCTTTGGAGTACTCTTGGCTATATCCCCTGTGTTTGCTGCGGAAACAGGCGAATGTGCTGGGAACATACCTACTATGACAGTGGCAGAGTGTAACGGCCAGCCTTGTACCTTTGAATACGTGGAAGGTGGCTACGCGGATTACCAGTTTCGTAAGTTGTAAAAGAAACCTTTTATTCTCAAGTTGGAGCACTGAAAAAAACATAGGTTTTTACCGTTCTTGTAACGAGCCTTTTCTGAAAAAATCTAATAATTGCTCGAGCTTTGAAACAATGGTTGATTGCCTTTCCCATAGCTGTTCTTGGGTCATGACGAGGGTATATGGCTTGCCTAAGACTGGCTGTGAGTAATATGCTATCTGATCACAAGACATTGTACTAAAGAACGTTTTTGCAAACAGTGATATGCGATTCTCGAGCTCCCAGGAACTCACGAATGTTCAAGGTTCAACCACCAAAAGAGATCACGGAACTATAATGATCGCATGCAGTAGTAAACTACGATATCACCCCTGATATGTTTCCTTAACCATTAATGGTCTTGTCAATGCTGTCATCCACATGTAGATTAACCCCCCACCCACATAAGCCTTATCTTGACGTCAAATACATGCAACATGATCGTCTTCTGCTATAGCACTATTCTAATACCTGGTCTTGAAGAACATGATGACAACCTAAACTTATTCAACATGATATGACTTATGATGCTGTCACCAAGAAGCAATACTTGCTCCACCAAAACACGCTACAATCATGCTCTTTATGGTCCTCGTCAAGTGTGGATTCATCGTGATTTGAACATGTAGTTGGAAAAGTGTGAGATCAATGTTGTTGTAAAAGACGATGACTTTTATTCTGTAGCTTTGTTCCTTATGTGGGCATGTTGACTATTATGATGAATGACTATCCATGGCTCAAATTTGCTTTACTGGGTGTAGTTGGTTTATTTGTTCTTGTACACAGAGAATAATAAACACGTCTTTCTTCTATCTACGTCTCTTCCTTGGCTCGTGTTCAAGATCTTCACTACTAGCACGCTTGGAAGATGATGATCCTATTATGTCACCGCCACTGATACTACCACCACCAGGATTTGCAGGAGCAGCTATGCCTTGATTATCAGCCTTTAGGACACCATGGGCACTGCTGGTTCGCTGCTGGTATTCAAGAAGTTTGGTAGCTGGTGTGTCACTGCTACTCATCATGTTGAGCTTGAGTTCTTCTTCCAACTTTTGCATGCGTTTTTCAGTCTTTGCTTTACCTGATGTTTTGCCATGGAACTTGTGTGACATATATCTGAAAGCTTCCTTGGTATTCATCTGATGGCCATATTCATCCACATATTCGAGCTTGACATCAGGCTGATAATGCTCCATACGCTTTTCATATCCACGTTGTCGTTGTCGTTGTGGATCCTTCTTCTTTTGTTCTGCAATTCATTTCATTCTTTCTGCTGCTGCTCGATCATGCTCTTTTTGTTCTTCTGTAGGCATACTGACAATACCTTTTTGACTCAAGAAAGAAAGTGTAGCTGACAATCCTCGACTGACTAATGGTTCTTCAATAATAGATGTGTTTCTTCCATCTTTTCTTCATGTGCTATTGCTGATGCTGCTGATATTACTGGAGATGCTTGTTGTATTTGAGTTGATTCACGTGTATTGAAAGCAGGTGATTCTCCCAATGCATTAACGAATTCTGTCATTTCGGAAAGAACCAATCCTTGCACTGCATTGCTGTCATCATTCTCATCAGTGTAGCTGATTCTCGTTGCTCTGCAATACTATGTGCGATATCTTCAAATGTCATTTTCTTTGCCAACTTGGATTTCTGCTTATTGGCTGCACGTCGTGTCCTTGATAATGCCTGTTGTAATTCATCATCATCATCCACAAAGTTGGCATTCAAATCAATCGTTTTACGTGGTGCTAGTTCTGCTGTAGTTGTAGTTGTAGTATCTGATTCACCTTTGGGTGTCGAATCCACTGCGATGTCGTCTTTGTCAGCTGTTCGTTTGCGCAACTTGTCCTTTTTCTTCTTCTTCTTCTTGGGCTTCTTGAATGAAAGATTGACTTCATCTTGGGTATAATAGTCTTTGATCTCTTGCATCTTTTCATAATCCAATGTCTGCTCCTTGAGCTTCTCTGCTATTTGCTTCTTCTTCTCTTCTTCACTGACGACTTGAACTGCACCATTCTTGCCAATAGCAAATCCCTGTGCTTTTGCCTCTTCTTCATACTGTGGTAAAATGCTCTTCTTGGCTCCACCCAACGTGAATTCCTCATCATCATAAGGATTGTAACCAGGCTTCTTCTTTTTGGCATCCAAATTCTTGCGTAATCGCTCACGCTCCTCAAGTTGAATGTTGCTCAATTCATCTGTTTGCTCATCATCTTCATCCAAAATGCCACGATCCTTCAATGTAAGAATCATCTCACTGCCTTCACTGAATTCTGTCAATTCATGCGCCACCTTGAGACCAGTCAATGCTGAAGCATCATATTCTTGAAACGTCTGATCCATCTCATCCTGTTCACGTGCTCGTCGCTTAACAAGTGTTTCTTGATCAGGTTGCTTGGAATCTTGAACCAAAGGTGGAAGATCCAACTTTTCTCTTGAAGCACTATAAACAGACTCGGTGAGTACTTGGTTAAGCCTTATCTGTGTAATACACGTACTTTGTCTCTTCGTTTGAACTGCATTCCAGCATGTTGCAAAAGGAGGAACAGGAAAATGAATAATGCCGCAGCTCTACTATCATGATCCCCATTCAAACTCAGTTGTGCGTTGTTGTTGTCAGCTTGGTTGGCTATAACTCTATTCCAATTGAGCAAGCATATGCAAGATCATCCTGAGACAAGAACTAGCCTTTAGGTGTCATTTAGACTCTTTCGTACTGAAATGCAGCAGGCAGCTCCTTCAGGGACACTTTGAAGACAGCACTGCTCCACTTGATTGTCACGTCTTCCATACCTAGTTTTCTCATAACAGACAGACTATATTAATATCTTAGTGTACAAATCTAAAGACATTTCTGTTGCACTTTATAATTGGACTTGCGATAATTGAACACTGTCTTTGAACAAAAATGCTGTATGCAGAATATCATGCAATGGTTTCTGAAGATATACATATACGCCACGCAGCAAAACCTGGCTTTATTCTTTATAAAAGACAAGCTGTGTATGATATGGAGCGAAAGTTGAATGTCGTATATACAATACCACTTTGAAGAATAAGCTGGATACAAGATGAAGACATTATTGCTAGTAGTATGTGAAGGTGTGTGATAAGGCATCCCCTTGGCGTTGATACTGCATGGTTGGCTTATTTCGATGCAAAGCTTGCATGCAGCATGACTAGTATTTAAGAGAGGCATTCGATTCTATTCTATTTACCACAGCTTCTCCCCCATCATCATGAATCTTATCGGTCTCTTTGGAGTGCTCTTGGCTATTTCACCTGTTTTTGCTGCAGAAACAGGCAGATGTGCTGGAAACGTACCTACTAGGACCGTGGAAAAGTGTGACAACCAGCGTTGTACCTATGAGTACGCCGAAGATGACTCGGGGACACTTAAATCTCGTAAGTTGTAAAAGGATCCTTTTATCCGAGAGTTGCAGTACTCAAAATAATCATAGAGGAATATCGCCCTTGCGAGCGAAAAACTGCTGGACTCAAGTGCCGGGAGTTTACAACAATGGATGATTGCCTTTCTCATCAATGTATCTACACCAAGACCACTAGGAAAAACACCCCTTCTAGAAAACCTAGATGTGAGTAATACACTACCTGATCACAGGGCATTCTACTAATGAACATTTCTGTGAGCAGACTATTGCACCGATATATTTTGGGAGGGACCTAACTTTAAGGTTATACCATCTACACCCGTCAAACCACTATGATGAGCGCATGCAGTAGTAAACTACGATATCACAGATAACCCTTCGAGAGCTCAAACATTGTTTTTCATAAGAATAAACGCTGTAAGGAGCAAAGTCGTGTTGATACTACAAAAGAGACTATAAATGTATAGCTAGTACACGATCACCATGACAAGATCATCCATCCCATAGGTGTGCTTTTCATATTCAAATGTATCCGCTTTTGGATCAGAACAGCTCAACATTGCTGATTCACACACTTTGACTCTTTCACACCTTTTTCTTAACCTTCATGCTCTTATCAGCCATGTCACAACCTTGAAGATTATAGTTTGAATCAGACAAGCTTTACCCTGACATTATATTCAAGTAACATAATAGTCTTTGCCGAAGTACTATGTGCTTGGCAAATCCAAAAATCTGTGCCATAAAGTAGCGTCCCCATCCTTGCTTTTATCGCTCAGTTAATAAATACATCTAAAGTTCATCTCGAATGCGATCTGTGGATTCTAAACTAAGCGTTCCTTGATAAGACCATGGCGAGATGGTTCCACGAACGACTTTTTCTAACCAACTACTAATGGACTTGGCATCCCATGCACCAACATAAGGTCGATAGAGTTGCTTGGAAGGATGAACAAGGAACAATACTGGCAAATCGGCAGAGAGATCCAAATGGCGAATGATGGCTGATGATTTGTTTTCAGGTATCCAGGCCACTCGATACAATGAAGATCCTGACTTGTTGATGTCATTGAGAATAGCCTTGGTACTTTCTTCTTCCTCATCATGGATGATAGCCATCACACAAATTCTGCCAGTCTTTAAGCAATAGTCATCCAATTCGGCATCAGAAGTAATCTTGTTCACTGTGTTGGTCTGTTCTGATTTCTGACGAGTCGATTGTTGTTGTTGTTGTTGTTGTTGTTGTTGTTGTTGTTGTTGTGATGATTTCTCTTTAGCAGGAAGTGCAGATCGATCCATGAGCTCAACAAGACCTGCTCTTTCAATCTTGCCTTCATAGGCAATATGTCCATCCGTGGGAGAAGTAATAAAAAGAGTAGGAAACTTGTTGATACCAAATTGCTTGATGAGCGCCTTCTCTGACTTTTTGACTTCTCCCAATAACATACGACCATCACCATATTCGACTGACAAGTACTTGTATAAAGCGGATGTGGTGGATCGATCAGTAAACAATACAGCTTTTGGCAAAGTGGCATTCTAACAATAGCATGTAAGATTCAAAGTTCTCTATCATTCATATATTTCTGTACCTCTGTTGCAAAAAAGTCATCCATGGTCATGCTCTTTTTGGATTTGGCTTTGCTTGGATCAGCCTTGATGAAACGGACTTGAGATGGTTGCCATGCAAGCAAGTAGTCGATGATGGATCGTGCATCACGAGCACCAGGATAATCTAATGGTCTTGTTATTAGATAAATTGAGTCCTTGTTGATCATGTGATTTTTACCTTGAGCACGCTTCGTTAATTGTCCAGTACGCTTATCTCGTTTCTTTTCAGGTTGAAATACTTTGATGGTGGGAAATCCCTTGATCTCGTACTGTGCACATAGTCCTCGATTCTTATCTTCATCACAGTTGACAGCGCCCAATGTCACCAGACCTTGGAGGTTTTTGGCAGCCTTCTTCCAGTCAGGAGCAAGTCTATCATGGTGTTAATGATATTCTATCATGTATAAGAGTTGTTATACCTTTGACAATGGCCACACCAAGGTGCATAGAACTCTACAGCAACGAGTTGCTGGATAACAGTTAAACACTGGGAACAAGCATAAAGGAGAATGAGCAAGGTACCTTGGTATCCAAGACGACTCGGTCAAAGTTGTCTGGCGTCAGTTCCACAACAGCATCACGACTGGAGTAGAAAGCCAATGCAACTGTAAGACTGGTCCATAATGCAATGACAGTAGCGGCGATGCGCGGCATGAGCGTAAAGTGAAAGCAAGAGTAGTTGTAACTAGCATTTTCCCTTTCAGACGTGTCAATCTCTCAAGCGAGAACGTGAGCCAATAAAATAGCGTGTTACACACACTGCAAACACAGCCTTGGTCAATGCATGCATTAATCACTTTCAAAAGGCACACATGATGATTGCAGGTGGATACAAGGTCGAATACTTGAATCCTTCGTTGATTCATCTCGCATATACGTACATTTGCTTATGATGATGTGCTTTATACAAAGCAAGTAGGATGAAAGAGACAGCAAGAATAATGGGCAATGTATCATTTACTGAATCTTAAAAAGTCAACTTCAATATCTACTGATTTCTTCTTATGAAACTTGTACATCATTGGGACATCAAACTAGGACACAAAGCATGAGCAAAATGTTGTCAATCGGACACAAAGGATTACCTTCATCTCAGCTACCACTTCACAATGAACTCCCCATTCCTTTGCCTTCTTCATGATATGCTACAATCGCCATCATTAACTCATTTCTAATCCATACCATGTAAAAACCCACCTCGCGTGTAGAAGTTTTGTGTAACGAGTAGACAGCCTTGTTGGCAATCTAGCATACCATGGATCAGTAGGTGATGATACAAGTGAATAGATACGACATACCTCGACTGCTTTTTTCAAAAAGACCATGTCAATGCCCTTATTCTTGGTACCAAAAGGTGGGTTCATAATGATAGTATCCAAACGTCCTTTGAATCGATCAAAAAGAGCATTCTCTTGGCCTAAATCAGTCCATACAAAGTCGATCTCGGTCTCAAACGCTTCAGCATTTTCACGTGCTATCCGAATCGCATCAGGATCGATATCAAAGCCAACACAATACCTAAGTCATGTGAGAAAGATTGGCATCCTCTATGTATGTGTGTGTATTGACATACCCTGCTCCACGAATAAAGGACGCTATACTCAATATGCCACATCCACTACCAAAGTCGCCTACAGCCTTGTCTTCGATATCGTCATAAACTGTGTCGGCAGTGTAGATCATACGTGCAGCTAAATGGGCTGTGGTAGGATACTGCTCATACTGAATCTTGGGCTTCTCTGATCGTAAAAGGTCACAATTAGATATAAAGGTTAAAGAGAAAGGGAAAGGGAATCGCACCAAAGACTGCACAATCTTGAAGTATGCTTTCGAATTCCTTGAGCTTCATGGAGTATGTTGTGTGGATAAAGGTAGGTGGAAAATCTGAGATTGATGCACCATAGACAGACTCTTTGTATTTGACCCACGAACCACCAACTTTTATTATGTAAAAAGAAATCTATAAAGCTCAATTGGGTGATTAAGGATGTTGATAAGGAGTAGGCATTGTCCATGATTCATGCGATGACTTGTGTGTCAAATGAGAATATCCAGGTGGAGTAGGTGATGGAAAAGAAGGAGGAGGATAAGATGGTGAATGGGAAGTATAGGATTCAGGTACTGGCATCATACTCATCGATGGTGGTGGTGGTGGATGTTGCTGATGATGGATTGGAATAGGTTCAGGCATGGGCATGAAAGGTGTTGTTGCTGGAGAAGGAAAATGACCTACAGAGCTTGGTGGAGGAGGAGGAGGTGAATGAAATGGCTGATGTTGATGTTCTGAATATGATGACATGCGTGGTTCAGGAGGAAAACAATGTGTTGCAGTGGTAGATACATGTTGTGGAGGAGGAGGAGAATAATCAAATGATGGATGTGTAGCAGTAGCAGTAGAAAGATAAGGTGAAGAAGATGAATGATGAGAAAAGGATGCTGGTGACTGACATACTGGTTGCTGCTGTTGCTGTTCGAATGGTGGTTCAGCCATGTGATGATGATTGTTTTGTGCTGGATTCACTATATCATCATCCATTGGAGATTGTTGATGATGTGATTCATCTTGCAATGATGACATAGAATGCTGTCTTTGATCATGCTGTTCCTTTGGTGTTTCTTTTTGATCAGAATTGGTTGCTGATTCATCGTGCTTGGAAGTATCATCATTCGTATCATTGTCAATGGGTGATTCTGGTGATGCTGCATTGCCATTGATCACTTTGTTTGCTGTTGTTTCCTCACACACTTCCTCATCATCTTCATCATCAATCGAGATGTCTGCTCTTGGTGTTGTTCCAATAATGACAGGCAGTTCCTTTTGCACTACCAAGGATGATTTCCAATCACCATCATTTTTCCTTGCCAAATTCATGTCGACTGATACTTGTACTATATATTCCACACGCAAGATACGTCCACTGGATCCTGTAGTAGGTGGTGATGCTGGAGGAATAAACATCTTGATGGTCGACTCGTAAGAGTGATCATTATCAGAATTTGCAATGAGATCTCGATAGATGGGTTCACGAGCATTCTCTTCTCCTAATAGTTCTCGTCTACATTCCCATATAAGCTAATTGATCCATGATCCGTTCCTTTCATCTTTTTCTCACCTTCCCTTGCCAAAGAGATGGAATCGTCGAACAAGAGCAACACGAATGGCATCAGCCTTTCCAAAATCCTCAGCACATTGCACTTTGATGGAGACAGGCATGATATCCCCTAAATAAACTCATCAGCTACCCTATCCTAATGCGATTTAATGTCACTTTACCTCGAACAAAAGCAGCTTTGGGTATACCGACAGTTAGAGTTGTCCCATCGACCATGACTTGGTCATCTTGTTCAGGGACAGGATGATCATATTCTGGATTGGATACATCAATTTTTTCAACAACAGAGATTTCACGTGTATCTTCTGGAGCCAAGGGTGCCGGTACAAAAGGTCTTTTCAATGTTGCCAAAAGTGTATAGGAGATATGACTTGAACCATCACCCAGCTTTCAATGCCAATCTTAGTTGTCATCCAAAATTAAAGTGGGCGTTATTGCTTACTTTCATGCTAGTTGGCAGCTCAGCATTGGCCCCTGGAATATTGAGCTCGAATGAAAAGCGATTACTCTTGGCTTCCAACACATGCGATCCATTAGGATCACTGGCAATTTCATCTTCACGTGTAAACAAAGTCAACACATTGGATCCCACATGAACAGTGCCAGTCAATGCAATCTTGATATGATTGATCTTGGTGGGTTTGGCCACATCAAGGACAACGTCTCCTATTATCCACTCGCTTAAAAACACACCTTCAAGAAACAATGAACACACATACACATACCTCGGACAACTTCACCAGGATTGTAATATCGGCTATCTTGAAGATCAATGTAAAACTCTTTGGTTTTCCTCCCTGAGAACATGCGTGGGTTGGAGGAAGGGGAAAGTGAAAAGAGAGAAAGAGAAAAAGCAACGTTATAAAAGTTCAGATGCTAAAAATGGGTATTGAGGAGGAATGCTTGTACCACCGTCCAATGTCAGCATGCGCTTGATCAGGAGACTGTCGCCTGAATACTTTAGAACCAAACAGATCACAAACAGAACACAATTCATTTAGGTTGTTGCCCATCATGACCATGATAACTTAAGTCATATATAATATGCATCTTGGCTGCTACGGAGACCAAGTGCACAATATGATTGGTTACTTGATGCCAAGTCTTGGTGGCGTCAGCAGCGGAGAGATGTAGGGTGAGAGATTCATCCGTTCCGGTCACTTGTGCCGCTACTTGATCAGCTGAGATCCTGTCATCTACAAGCTGGTGACGAGTGAATCACAAGACCATGGATTTGAGCGCGCTAGATCCTAATTGTTCATAGGTTCTCATCACTCAAAATGGATATTAAAGTGTGCCTATACAATGTAATAATGTTTGGACTAATACTACTACTGTGGTGTTTGGTAAGGACTAGTCTAGTGTTGTAGCATTGAAAGAACCAGTATTGTGAATTGTACATTGATTGGACATTTTTATTGAAGATCAAGTCTCTGCTTGAAGAACGTGTTGACTTTAAGCATTAATTTGCATCAGTAAGGGGTTTAATGTAAGTCTTATGATAAGCTGGTACGCCAGTGCTACCGGGTGCCATCAGCAATGTATCAAAGTAAGCTAAGTAATACCAAATCATGTCAGAATTTCACGATGGTTGGGCTATATCACCATGCACATACCTTCATAAATGCTGCCATCATACTTTGCAATGGGTGCCTTGAGTACAAAATCGGGATAAGCCCAAGCATCCGTCAACCCAATGACTTGATTTCTCAATGCTTTGCAGCTCTACATAACATCCGTATGAATATACTTGAACAACATGATGCATGATTGATACACACCTGCAGATATTCTCGTTCAACACCTTTGACTTGTTCAGCAGTAAGGTATCCTTCCTTGAAACCTTGATCACTGTATTGAAGGAGTACATGGAATCCCCAAAGCGATGTCATACGACGTAGCATAGTGGCAGTCTGTTGATCCTTTAGGGAAGCATTCCAGTGATCAAACTTGGTCAAAGCATCCGCATACAAAAAGACAGCAGCATGCATTTCAGCCACTCGAACCGATTCCAAAAGCAAATCTTCTTGACTTGTGCCATTGTCAAGAGCCAATCGAATACTATTCAGCTAGAAAAAGAGCGTGAGCTTTCTCAAAATGTGGCAAACATCTTGAATCACCTACGCGTTTCACCAAGATGGCATAAAGACAATGTTCAGTCAAAGTCAAGTCCTGAACACAAGCACCAACATCCTTGACACTCCACACAGGAGAAGCAAGATAATCCTTGGCATGTTGGATATAATGGGTCGAACTCTTGAAGAGCAATTCAGGATACATGTCATCTTCTAGCTTTTGCTTGAGTTGATGAATCAAGATTTTGGCTGTTTGCTGAAGCATGACGATATTATCACCACCACCGGTTGTCAAGACACCCCAATCATCAATGAGTTGTCCAATGGCATTGTAAGCTGAATAAGCATGACCACCACAAGCACGTCGACATGTTTCCAGAATCTCTGTGCCATACCAGCCAGTAAGACCTTTCATGCATGCTGAAATGGCATGCATCTCTGACATGTGATTGATATAAACAACAGGATCCATGTTGCCACCTGCTGTCAAAATCTTGAATCGCTCATCCATGGTAGTGATTGCTGAACGCACCATGTAAGAAAATGCAATGGCAGGAACAAGTTTACCATAATGCGATTGATAATCCATGATTTGCTGGTTACGATGTCCTTGTCGTCTTACAACGCCATAACGTGTTGCAATCGTTACTGCTTGTGTAATCATTCCCAGTGTATTGGCAACCAACATGACACGTTCAGGAATCAATGTAGCGTACATTAATGCTGGTGATGGTGCTGGTGTATAAGTTCCATCGCGATCAAGCTGTGTCCAACGCGAAAGCATCTGTGTTCTAGGAATACGCACTTTTTGGAATTGGATCCAGCTATGATAAACCATCATTTAGAGAAAGTAATCTGGATACTTGCACATACATACCCATTATCAAGTCCATCACGTCCCACCTTGTGACCAATATCACCAGCACGAACATTGGGCATCAATTCACCAGTTGCACGATCACGTAATTGCACAATAAACCAATTATGACCCACATGCTTGCCACTGATATAGGTTTGGGCAATCACCATGGTATGAGTAGCTGATTGACCTGCCATACCAATCCACCACTTTGTTGAAGTGATTGTTGGCGAATGAATCACAAACTCGTCCGTGGATTGATCATAAGTGGCTGTTGTCTCGATATCTCTTAATGCAGAGCTGTGACCCAGTTCAGTCTAAAAACAATCACGTGAGTCACACAATGTTTGAATAGAATGTATCCATCCATCATACCATGGCAAAACATCCAAGGATCTCATAATTGTCAACGGCTGATAACCAAGCATCTCTTTGCTCATCACTGCCCAACATCAAAAGGACATTACGGAAAAGTGCCTTGTGAACACCAATTCTCATACTGTAGCTTTCTGAATACTGAGTCAATGCCATAAAGATAGCATCTGGCAGTCCTTGCTGACTCTTGATGACAGGATCCTTGAGTAATTGGACAGCTCGATAGATTTGACCCATTGTACTATCCAGAACATGAGTCAAAAGTGTCACATGTTGATGCATATCCATCACTCACAATTCTCTGGCTTCTGATCTAGATAGTTCTAAAATGTTGCGTGGTGGTTGGACAACCAATTCAGGATCCACCTTGATCAACTTGAAAGCTTGTTGCTACACTAAGCGTTAGATAAATGAATAGTGTCAGGGTATTGTCATGAAACTTGCTAAAAGACGATAATCGCGTTCACTTCCTGCCCAGAAATGAGCCATTGTCAAAATGTCAAAGTTGGCAGCAGCACGTTCATTTGCCATATCAATAGGTGCCTGAAGTGACATGGATGAAGGAGTAAAAGTGAGTTGTTGTTTCAGTTGAGCCAATCGAGCAGCAGCAGCTTTTGCATTGGCATCAGTGGATTGTTGTATAGGAATCGTCATTGTTGTTGTTGGAAAGAAAAGAGAGAAAGAAGAAAAGAAGTATCAAATGGGTTTAATGCATGATGACCCCATACACAAATGCAGGTGGTGGAGAAAAGAATATACACATGGGGAAAATGACAAATACATGTGAAAAACGGCTTGGGAAAATGATCTATCCTGATGTGTGGGGTAAAGAAGCAGCTTCCTCTACTTCAGGATGTAACCTAGGATGCGCATCCACCAAATCACTGATTAAATCAATAAGTCTGTCCTTGTCCAAAGTAGCTATTTTATGTACTGTCAGCGATTTCTCACAGTCTTTTCGAATGCTGTTGTATTACCAAGTAGTTTATCCAGCGGAAACTGTTTCTCAGCTCCTATCCGCTTCCTTTTGGTGATCTTGTCATGCTTCGGTCGCAGTCCATTTTTATCAGTTGTCGTACTCGTGCTGGCAGTAGTAGTAGCTCGTTCAAGTGAAGGTGAAAAGTCAAAAGACACTTTGCCTCCATCGCTCAAGTCTTCCATACTCTCATCTTCAGATGCTCGTCTTTTACGTCCTATCCCTTGTTCATTAGCTTACTGCATAAAGCCCTTGTCGAGATTCGTCAACCGACACTTGCCTTTCCCTTGCTGATCGTTTCCAGTATATGAATCGGTTTGTTCAACATAGAGTGGTGGTGATTTAGGTTTTCCAAAGTAGTGTGAAGATCGATAGAGTTGCTGCTGTTGTCGAAAAAGAGTATTCTGGCTTGCCATAGTAGAAAAGGAGGAGGAGGAGGAGGATGAAAAGGATACGTAACCGTAGTCTGGATACGAAAGAAAATGAAATGATTCATTATCCTTTATCTGCTGCATGGGCTGTTCCAGAGCTTTATCTTTGAAATGACATTGGGGATTCATTACAAGGGGGAAAAGACTCATTGTTTGTTCATTTGTAATCATTATCTGGATTCATTGCATCCATGGTGAACATCAGACATCACAATGACACGTGTATTATTTAAGAGAGAGATGTTATGCTCCATTGGTATAAATGTCACTATCTACAGACCATTTACTACTTAAATGGGAGGGTTGTGCATAATCTAAAAAGTGTTGACGCCACTGCTTGATAAACTTTTCCAGATCTGGCCACCTTTCCTTGTTCTCTTGATTCATGTACATGTTGCTCATTAAATGCTGCACGACACCTTGTCCATGTTCTATGAAATCAGGTCCACGTTCCATATCCTTGAAATCAGTACACTTTTCCAAGACTTGACCCCATGAAAGATTCTCCCAGCCAGCATTTTGCATCCAATATTCATAAATGATCTGCTCTAGTTGTTGTCGACGGTCTATAGGCATCTTGTTGGCTGCTGATATAAGAGCTGAAGCTGTCTTTCGCATAGTTCGATGCTCAGGAATAACAATCCATCCTTTTCCTTCCATTGGCATGTCATGTTCCAAAGCAAGTGACTTTTTAAAGGCAGTAGCATGTCGTTCATATCGATCATGGCATTCTTTGCACAACAGTAATAAATCCCTACTCTACACAACTTGATCAGTCTTTGATATACACTTGAATCATCACTTTACCGATTTCGACTTGATTGCCAGTGGAAACCATTGCCTATAGACATAAGGTACCTAGTTGCAAGACATCAATCCACCTGTCATATGGATACAAGGACCATGGACTTACAACGTGGTGGAGTGTCAGACCAGCTTGTGATGCACATACAACACAGATATTCTTCCGGTCTTCAATCATATAGTCGTTTTCATCATGTCCTTGTCCTTTGGCTTCAAACGTCAACTGGATCGCATGCTCTTCTTTATCCCGTTTCACTGCAAGTTCTCTATCAAGGTACCAGCGCGCCTTCTTTCTAACATTGCACTTTAGTGGACACCCATCGATCTCGTCTTGCTTGGATTCCTTACTGGTTGCAACGGAACATGAGCTTCCCTTGAAGCGAGTACACCTTCCAATTCTCGTATATAGTGAGCGATTTCCTGCTTGGCATGACTACGGACTGCTTTTGGCGTGGCATGGCGATGGCACTGTGTTGGTGGGGTTAAAGAACGAGTAGAGACAAGAAAAAGACAGTGATACAGCAACAGCCGAATTTACATTGGACAATTTTCATGCATGGTCCTGGTTGACAGGCACAACACACCCTTTGCTATTTAGGTTCTTTTTCCACCTGTATTACCATTAGAGCTTTCAAATAGCATAGTGTATAGCATAGATAGCAAATAATATACCAAGTCGAATATCCATGCATCTTTCTTAACTTCTTTTATTGAGTAACTTATAACACTTTATACCAAGATGTTTCCAAGGATACATAAACAGGTATGGTCACGTTCCCAGTCTAGGCGGATGACATTCATTGTGCATTGAAATCATGTGACAGGCGAGATTCAACCGCGTTTCCCTTTTCTCTCCCTCTCCTTCTTATGTATGCGTCGACCATGAGAAAAAGAAATGTCACCCAAGTGGAACGCCACTTGGAAACCATGTTTGAACAAGCATTGTACTCGGATCTCAGTCTTGTCTTTCTCCATCCCATGTTTCCTTTGCGCATGCGATTCGACGTCCATCAAGCCATTGTCTCACAAGCGCCTTTTTTCAAACAACTTCTTGACAATCAACACCTCTTGGACCAAGAGCAACCTGAGCAACACAAAGCAACTACAGAAGGTCGTTCCGTCATGACGCTGAATATCAACTTGCTTCAAGCACTGCTTCAAAGAAAATTCGTCTTGACACCTTTTCAACACATTATCCGACGCAAATGGCAACGACCACAACACGAGTCCAGTAACAAGGCACAACAACCACTCTTTACACATATTCTTGCATCGCATATACGATATGCATTACAATGGATGTATTGCAATGACAAGAATGAGTTCTTTGAACAAATGGGAGAAGATGATACACTACGCGTCTTGGCGATTGCTATTCTTTTTCAATTGGATGATCTTGCTCATGCATGTGCTGAACGCTACACCACTTTTCAACTCTCCATGTTTACCATCATGCGCGATCTTGAACACATTTGTCAACTGCCACGTGATCATCCAGCCTATCTACAATTACGCGATGCGTCATTGAGATTGTTGCTACGTTATGGCCCTGACAACCCTGAAGCCATTGCCGAGTTACCTGTGGATTATATGGCAGATGTGCTTAATGCTGATCTTTTATATGTTCATTCAGAATATGAGCGTTATTGTCTTTTACGCGATGTGCTTTCAGAATTCATGCTATCAGTGGGCGAAATACATTGGACACCCCAAGGACCTGTGGATCAAGATCACAAACGTCTTTCTGGATTTGTGAAACCACCACGACAACCCGCTTCTCAACAAACACCTTTGATGACAGCAGTCAAGGCGCGTAAAAGAAAACGTATTCCATCTCAAGAATTAGCACCACCACCAGCAGTCAGTCAACAAAGAACCAACACCACCACACGACTCAGTTTTTCTGCTACAGTGCCTTTTCAAACATTGATTGAGGATGCATCTTCAGGTGGCGTCATTGATAAGGCCACTGTACTATCCTATCTTTTACGCAACACAATCAACTATAGCAACATGGCTTTTGGTCAGCTTACCAATGTACGATCAGATGGTATTGTGGATGAAGGCATTGTCTTTCGTGCATTATGGCAGAGGATGGCTTTACAACGTATCATATTCCCAGATCAACAAGTGCCCAGTCAACAATTACGAGATGCTGAAGCATTGGATGAATACTTTGATGTGGATTCAGATCGACGTCATCAGATCTTGCTAGGTGTCCCCAAATATCGGTTTTGTGTATCAGTCCAATTACCTTCACCCAATGCTACCAATGGATGGATATACGAGGAACCTGAACCATCATCACAGATTGTGGAAACAGTCATGTCGTCGGATGAAAGCAATCATGATGAAGGATATGAAGATGAGGAATTGGATCGATTATTGGAGAATGACGAGCAAGGCGTGCTGGATGCAACAACGGAACCAGCAACACCCAGTGTATCATCATCATGTTCACCACCCACCAATGTCATCTGGAAAAAGACATGTTATTCAGACACAAAAGAGATTCTTGGCAGCACTTATCGTGTACGTGTGGATGCACAGAATATCGCAGGACGATTATTGCATATGGATGACGATGATGAACATGATCATGATGATATCTTGTTATGTCGGTTTGGATTAGATACCTTTGACAAGAGTGGATTATCATCACAGTCCCAGCCAACATCATCATCTTCTTCTCAAGAAAAGACAACATCCAGAACTTTCAGTCGTGAACCAAAGATCAAATATTCCATTTATTGTCTCAATCGACATCAACATATCATGGAGAGTCATCAAGTCAGTGAAGAAGATCGTGTCATGATACCAGTCAGTGAACAATCCAAAGATGATCCCAATGCCCCTTGGTCTGGTACTTGTTCCAAAGTACAAATGGATGGCTATGATAAGGAACGTGGCATGTTGATCGACCTTGTAGTAGTATTGGAACTTACTTTCTAATTGTTGCTTTGTAAATAAAAAGAACATCTTTTGCATAAGATCCACCATGTGACGGCTCAAGCAGTTGTATGTATGTAACTTGCCTTTATCGGCTGAGCGGGGACAAAAAGTCGCTTTCTCTCTCTCTCTCCACTTTTTACAATGAGCGTCTTTCCAAAGGAAACTGTCAAGGTACAATGGAAACTTATCCTATCCAAACTCTTTCCTCTGACAACTCTATAGAACATTGGCGAATCGCTGGGTATCACCAATCTCAAAGACGATGCGGCATCAGCGCTGGCGCAAGATGTTGAGTACCGAGTACACGAACTTATACAAGTAAGCCATGCGTGTATATTGACTCTTTACAAACACTAATGCGACTTGTAGGAAGCTACCAAGTTTATGCGACATTCAAAACGTACGCGATTGACAGTGGACGATATCAATTCTGCACTTCGTGCCAAAAACGTCGAGGTAGGAAAGACAATGGGACACCTTACACTACGCATACATTAACATGATACTATCAGCCTTTGTATGGCTATGCTTGCAGTGGCACACCCAAGTTTCGTAAAACCAGTGTTGCCAATACCGATGTATATTTCACGCAAGATGACGAACTTGACTTTGATACAATTTTGAGCAAGCCGTTGCCAAAGATACCTCTTGATGTCACTTTCACTGCACATTGGTTAGCCATTGAAGGTGTTCAGCCTGCTATTCCTCAAAATCCAACACCTGGTGGTATGTTGTGTCAATGATACATGACAGTCCTTTATTCACTCTTGCCATAGATGCCAAAGCTGATTTACTTTCAAAACGATCCAAAAGTCATGGTGGTACAAGTGCTCTTTCAGATCAAGTGGATGTCAAACCGCTGGTGAAGCATGTCTTGTCCAAGGAATTGCAAATGTACTTTGAGAGGATCACTGAGGCAGTTTTAAGCGAGGATGAACGATTACGATCTCAAGCATTTGAAAGTCTACGCATGGATCCTGGCTTGCATCAGCTCTTACCTTATTTCGTCCAGCATATCCACAAAAAGGTCACACAGAATCACAAAGATCTCGACGTGTTGGATGCAATGCTTTCAATGGCACATTCCTTGTTGAATAACCAGCACTTGTTTGTCGAACCTTATGTAAGTAAAACAGTCAAGGAACAATGGAATAGTTCATTCATCCAAGTGACTCTAGTTACATCAATTGATTCCACCTATTATTACATGCCTTGTCGGTCGAACCATATCAGAAGATCCATTCCAAGATCACTGGGCAGTGCGTCGTCGAGCAGCATCCTTGATTGCCAATATTTGCAGACAGTATGGCAAAGCATATCACACACTTCAACCACGTATTGCAAAGACACTTGTACGCGCTCTTCTTGATCCATCACGACCCTTGACAACACAATATGGTGCCATCATTGGATTGGATGCTCTGGGTACAGAAGTTACAAGAGTCCTCGTTTTACCACATATCAAGTTCTTTTCTGCCCATTGCTTGGAAAACGCTTTGACCAATGGCGATCCACAACGAGTACAAGAAGCAGAGAAATGCAAAGAAGCATTATTGGTATGTCCCATTCGAGGAATACAATGAATCCATTTGTTGACAAAACATCTTTATTTAGAATGTACTTGACAAAGTAGCCAAAGATGGAACACACATGGAGACATCTGATGCAGCCAGTGAACAAGACAAGAAACGACTTGTGGATGACATTGGACAATTCTTGGGCGAGTCGTTTTTACAAAAGAGACCCAATCTCACTAGTTCTGAATTACAAAGTATTCTTGAATCGACTGTAACAACAGCCCAACGAGATTAGTTCATTTGCCTTGTTTCATAATAAAGAAAGTGTCAAAAAAAGATTTACCATGGTAACACATTGGGCTGGCTTGCAATATATGGATGTGGAACAAAAGATCGCTGGCTGGTGTTACACGATTCATTTATCCTATTCTCTTCAGTTCCCTCCATCGCTGCTTTTCCTCTTGGTCCCCATTGCATGTCGAATGCACCATTCCCTTCGACACACTATTCAATCTTGCTGATCTCGTTTACTGCATTCTAAACCTACTTTCATGGTGCGTATCTCTATACGTCTACTTTCTCGTACCTTAACACAAATACCTTTTTGACCAGGAACCAATATCCGACAAAGAATTGGAGCAGATAGTACTATCCCAATCGACTGATATTGAGCTCTTATCACAAAAAACGAATGATGAACTATCCAGGTTTATTATCTACCTTCGACAAAGGTAAGTAGTAACACGATTGCTGATCCTTTCTAAAGTTAACGGACATTCATTTACCAGGGTTGAGCTTGAAGAGGGATATCAAAACTCGCTGGATCGTATCCTTCACAACCTTGAACTCCCTGCATGTGATCCTGACCAGGCAACAGGCATACACAAGGCATTGGTAGCTCATGTGGATGTAGATACTCAACAACGAGCAGCGCGTACACAATACATTCAAACCATGAAAGGTCAATTGCAGCGTTTAGCCGAGCTCAAGGTAATGTTTTGCTTCTTCTCCTCTTTTTTTTTTTCCTCCTACTAACACGTCCCTTGATAGGAGAAACATGATAAATCAAGAAGACATCACAGAAAAGCAATGCGAGGTGTAGCTCAACAATACCTAAAGACGCGTTTACGTGATCTTCCAGCAGTAAGTGGTCTCTTTTTTATTCCTGTTGCATGAAAAACTCAGACAATCATCTTCAGGCACGAGATGCGTATGAGCATAAATGGCAGGATATTGAGCGTACACAAGCCATGTCACCGACTTCAGCAGCAACACCAAGTACACCTACCAGTAGTCATGGATTCAAAGGCGTGATGAGCATGCTTCCACCAGCCACGCCAAAAAGCAGTACTACTAGTCATGATGATCAGCCTACTTTTCCAACCATATCTCGCAGTGCAACAACAGGTGTTGGCAAAAAACCATCCATTGATTTACCTTCTACACCCATGACACCTACATCCACGCAAAGGAAATTGGAACGTTTCATGAAACAGTTCTCGACTTTCAACCAAGATCCTTCTCGTATCACTGCCAAAACAGCACGGCTCAAAACAGAAGCCATGGAAGCAGGTAACGAATAAGAGAGAGTGTGTTATATGGCTTTACTCATCAATACGACTAGATAAACACTATCGAAAGACTGTATTGCGATTGAATCATTTACGTGGTCGACAATCAGCAGTTAATGATGCAGCAAGAAGAGCCATCCAAGCACAACTCGAAGAGAATGCAAGTGCAACCAAAGACGCAACTCAGATTATTGTCAAAGCACAAGTCAACAAATTGGATGATATCAAACACCATTTGCATCGTGCAGAGGAATTATTGGCCAGCATTGATCCAACACGTGATCCAACCTTGTACGACTCACTTGTCCACCCTGAGAAATATCCAGTACCAGAACCAGTGTATTATCAAAATCATCATGTGGGCGAATGTCAATGTATGTTTTTTCTATCTTGGTCAAGGAGATTGTATTAACTTACTATGATAGATATGCTCTTTGGAATATCACTGATTGATTACGCACGCCAATATCGTCGTTCACCCCCTTTGCTTATTACTCGGTGTATCGAATGCATTGAGCAACAAGAAGGTCTTGCAAAAGAAGGCATTTATCGCGTATCTGGCAAACAGACACACATTGACAAGCTGAAATACATGTTTGAACGTGATGAACCCAATGTGGTCCCTGGCAAGGATGATGTTCCTGGAGACGTATACAGTGTAGCGTCACTGCTCAAGATATTCCTACGAGAATTGTCATCACCAGTCTTTCCTTTCAAATTGAGCGATCGAATCACTTATTCCCGTATGTATATAAGCTTACCAAAGATATGCATGTTGACAATGTCTATTTAGAAATCCCGGATAAGGAGCTTCGATTGATGAATCTCTTGACACGCATCATCAAGTTACCACCACCCAATTATGATACCCTAAAAGCCGTGATTGAACATCTTGCCAGGCAAGTGAAGAAGTAAACTTAAAGTCCATTCTCTCATCCATGTCATAGATTGATTGCGCTTGCAGACAAGAACAAAATGTCAGCTCAAAACATCTCCTTGGTTTTTACGCCTGCCTTATTCCATGATCATAATCAAGCACAACGATCTCCAGGAGAATGGTACAATGACTGTGTCATTGAAGATCTTGTCATGAATTGTGATACCTTGTTTGCTGATAAGGATTTACGTGGTGCTTCAGCTATCACTGGCGTCATTGATTACGGCTTTGAACACCTTTATGAGGAACATGACGATGAGAATCTTTACAATTACGACAATGATTCACCATCAACAACATCTACCTTTTCCATGCTGGAGCATCAGCTATCAGATGAAGAGTCCAAGGATGCCATTGATGATCATCATGATACTACAATGCTTGTTTGCGACACCACGAGTCATGAAGAGAAACGCAAATCAAGGAAAGCACATGGTCTTAAAGTCGACACCCACCGCCCAGAAGAGGAACAAGAAATGACTTCATCCTTACCTGAACAACATCATCACAAAGTACCTTATGCTGCTACCACTATCAATAGTGCCACTCTTCCAACAAGTACATCCTGGTTATCCCAAGATCCTGCTGCTGACAATAAGCCCGCAGTTCCACCACCACTTCAACGATCTGCTACTATAGGAGGAGGCATATCAAGACATAAATCACGACAACAGTACTCTAAACGTATCAATTGATCTACTATTTACTATGAATAATAAAACTAGCCTTAAGAGCAATAATGATCATCTAAAAGTGCAATGTGTTCCTAGGCAATAGATGTGCTATATCAGTACGCAGCCATTGACAGCCATGGCTAGTTTTGGTGTAAGAACGTTTACTGCTTGTCAAGATGATGCTTTTACTTATGCCAACTTTTTGGGGTACTTTTGTGATCGTTTATAAAGCAAAAATAAGCAATGCATGTCAGGCACACTTGAATGACAAGAGATTTGTTATGATATTTCCCCACTACAAGGTTTATTCTCATGGAAAGCATTGTTTGACTTGTTGAAGCGTATCAGGGGTGCTATCGTAGTTCACTACTACATGCGATCATTATAGTTCTGTGATCTTTTTTGGTGGTTGAACCTTGAACAGTTTTGAGTCAGTGGGACCCCGATTATCGCATTTCACTGTTTACAAAAATGTTCTTTAGTACAATGTCTTGTGGTCAGAGAGCATATTACTCACAGCCAGAGTCAGATCCATCAATTTTTTCCGTCTTGACCCAAGCACAGTTATGGGAAAGGCATTCATCTTTTGTTCGAGAGCCCATGCAATCAAAATCTATTACCTGAGGAGAAGGTCCGTGACAAGGACGGTAAAAACCTATGACACTTTTTGAGTGCTCCAACTCGAGAATAAAAGGTTCCTTTTACAACTTACTGTACTTGTATCCTAATTGGATACCTTCCACGTATTCAAAGGTACAAGCCTGGTCTTTACACTCTGCCACTGTCGTAGTAGGCATGTTTCCAGCACATTTGCCTGGATTTGCAGCAAACACAGGTGAAATAGCCAAGAGTACTCCAAAGAGACCGATAAGCTTCATGATGATGAGGAAAAGCTGTAGTAAATGAAGCAGAATCAAATGTCTCTCTTAAATATTGGCCATGATGGATGCAAGCTTTGCATTGGAAGAAGCGAACCATGCAGTATTTACGCCAAGGGGATGTCCTTACCACACACCTTGACATATTAGCAACAACACCTTTCATTTGGCATCCAGCTTACTCTTCAAAGTGGTATTATGAATCTATTACTGCATCCAATACCTGCTCCACATTATACACAACTTGTCTTTATACAGAATAAAGCTAGGTTTTGTTGCGTGGCGTATATGCATATCTTCAGTACCTATTGCATTTGACTCTGCATGCAGAAACTTTCACCAAGAAGCAGTGCTTGATCATCACAAGTCCAATTATGAAGTGCAACAGAAATGTATTTAGATTCGTACACTAAGATACAATATAATCTGCTCTGTGATGGGTAATCAATCTAGCTGTGGACAATCAAGTGGATCAGTGCTGTCATCAAAGTGTCCCTGAAGGAGTTGGCTGCTGCATTCCAGTACGAGGTAGCCAAAGTGACACCTGAAAACCATACCTTAGCAGCAGGCTGACCATCCAAAGGGCAAATGTATGTAATCACTGAATAAATATCGCTATGGGATGCCAAGTTGTATTGCAAGTTGTTCAATGCCCATAGAAAATGCAGCATGTAACGACGCAGACTGAAGTAGCCTTCTCCTTGACGATGTACGAGTGACATAGCTTCTCTTCTCAACTATCTACAAGTATACATCAGTATGCAAGTATAGGATATGAAAGGATAATGGTACTTACCACACAAAGCATAAGGATTAAAGTCTACAATGATTACAACCATGAAGAGAAAACCTATGAATGAGCACATGAATACTCCAGGTCTGTAATATAAAGTGACCATTCCTTGAAACTTACAAGATATGAAGGAGTTCTTGATGATATAAACAATCAGAAAAGTGTGATCATGTTGACGCCATACGCAAGTCGCCATTGAAGGACAAAAGAGACCAACAGACAGCAAGAGATAATTCAAAGGATCATGAATGATGATGTTGACAAGAATGTTGTATTCACTTCTTTGTTGCTGCAGCATAGAATCATCCACGTTTGGGTGCCTTGTATTCCACATGTTTGCATGATGATCTCGCCTAGTCATACAAGCTGCCTTGGTGCTAATAAACGTTAGGTGGAAGATGCGTGCTGCTGCATAATTGTGTCATCCCACCCACTTGAGCAACGATACTGTCACTTGATAGAAAAGCCTACGCAATGGACTGGGGCCTTGGCTCCAATTCGAGAGAACAAGACGTTGCTGCTCATTGCTAGTTGATAGTTGCGCATCGTAGCAGTTAGAAAGCAAGCCATGAAAGCCTAGGCGCCTTTCGTTTCGGTCATTGCAGCAATGTTCAGCAAGCACAGTGACGGGTTCAAGAAAGGTGAAATACCTTGATGCGCATTTCAGCTGGCTTATAAAATGGAATCACGTGAAGCAATCCATGCGGGGTAACTGATGTTGCATTTCATCACTCCACTACTTCTTGCCCTGCTTTATTGACTTTTACAACTCTTCTACTGCTACGATTGAATATGGCAACTCTGCTGAACCATAACTTGCAATCTAAAGCAATGTAGTCAAACGTCTCTCCAGTTACTATACGATCGAGCTACAGCATTGGCTTCATATGCACATTTCGACTTGACCCAGTGCTATGCGACTTGTTGACCAATATCACCTCTTGGATACTTGTGGTAGCAATATCTTCAAATGCAAAGACTTGAGCAAGCTGCCAATTGATATGTATGAGGAGCGACTATAATCAGTGCCATGGGATGATGCTGGATGTATCATGCTAGTAAGTGCAAAGCCAAGTGTCGTCAATACCTCTTTCAATTGTCTTTGGTGCATGGCCATTGTATTTGATTGCACAATTGTCACTCAAGTTGGGTAAGACGACTGTTGTGTCTTATGGTGGCAGCAAAGAGATACAAGAACTCGGGATTGGAATTCATATAGCCAGCTTGTCATGGAGTAAGTGCTATTCAATATGAACGTCCATTATATATTCTCGATGATACTGAACATGAGCAGCCAATTTGCTTCATGTCGATTCTATGGAACCAACAGGCAGTTCAATCTGAGATAGGACAAGATACTATGGATGAACAATCGCTTTGATGGTGGACAATGTATGAAGACTACGCGTTATCCCATGGCTGAAGCTTGCCAACGCTGCTTTTACTACCAAACAGGATGATGCATCAGTCAAGGCACTGGATGATATATCAATTATACTACAGGACAACATTCATTATGCGTCACTACACATTCCACATCACATCATCCACTATACGTTACCTGACAACAGCCTTGCCTTATCATGTTCTTCAAGACCAGGTGTTAGAATAGTACTATAGCATTAGATGATTATATTACATGAATTTGACGTCAGTATAAAGCTTATTTGACATAAAGTCTAATCTACAACCTGTTGGCATGGCTGGTAAGACCAGTAATGGTTAAGAATAAGGTGTAAAAGAGAAAGTGACCAAGTGCGTATCATCAATGTCGCAATGGTTTGATCCAACAGCAAATACATAAGAGTGTTATGGCATGGATGGTCTAGTCATGGTGATCATACCAGGATGATATACATCTTGATATGGTATTCCCCCACTAGAAGATTTATTCTCATGGAAAGCATTGTTTGACTTGTTGAAGCTATCAGGGGTGCTATCGTGGTTTACTACTGCATGCGATCATTTTAGTTCTGTGATATCTCTTGGTGGTAGAATCTTGAGAGTTGAGTGTGGGGATGATAAGGGTAAGCGACCCGCATAATGGCATCCCACAGATTTCACTAATGTTCTTTAGTACAATATTTTGTGATCAGCTAGCATATTACTCACCAGTAGAGGTAAGTGAGAGATATTTTGTCTTATGGAACCAAGAACAGTTCTGGGTAAGACATTCATCCATTGTTTTAAAGGTCGTGCAATGATTTTCTTTCCTAGGACGTCCGGTACAAGAATGGTAAATACCTATATTTTTTTCAGTGCTCCAACTCGAGAATAAGAGGTTTCTTTTATAACTTACGGAGCCTATAATCCCGGTAGCCACCTTCCACGTATTCAAAGGTACAAGGCTGGTCCTTACAATTTTCCACTGTCATAGGAGGTATGTATCCAGCACATGTGCCTAGGTTTGCAGCAAACACAGGGGAAATAGCCATGAGTACTCCAAAGAGACCGATAAGCTTCATGATGATGAGGAAAAAGCTGTAGTATATAGAACCGAATCAAATGTCTCTCTTAAATATTGGTCAAGCTGCATGCAAGATTGCATCGTTATAGGAGAACAATGCAGTACCAACGCCAAGGGGATGTCCTTATCACATACTCTTCCATATAAGCAACAACACCTTCCATTTGGTAACCAGCTTACTCTTCAAAGTGGTATGAATATATCACTGCATTCAATCCCTGCTGCACATCGTACACAACTTGTCTTTTATACAGAATGAAGCCAGGTTTTGTTGTGTGGCGTATATTATGGATCTCCTTAAAAATCCTTGCGTTCAACCCTAAGTTTTGATGCGAGGCGTATATGCATATCTTCAGAGCCAATTGCATTTGACTCTGCATGCAGCATCTTTTTCCGAGAAGCAAAGCTCGATCATCACAAGGCCAATTATAAAGTGCAACAGAAATGTATTTAGATTCATACACTAAAATATCAATATAACGTGCTCTGTTATGGGTAATCAATCTAGCTGTGGACAATCAAGTGGAGCAGTGCTGTCATCAAAGTGTTCCTGAAGGAGTTTGCTGCTGCATTCCAATACGAATTAGCCAAAATGACACCTGAAAACCATACCTTAGTAGCAGGCTGACCATTCAAAAGGCAAATGTATGTAATCACTGAATAAATATCGCTATGGGACGCCAAGTCGTATTGCAAGTTGTTCAGTGCCTGTGGACAATGCAGCATGTTACGATGCAGATTGGAGTAGTCTTCTCCTTGAAGATGTACGAGTGACATGGCTTCTCTTCTCGACTATCTACAAGTATACATCAGTATGCAAGTATATGATAGGAAAGGATAATGGTACTTACCACACAAAGCATAAGGATTAAAGTCTACAATGAGTACAACCATGAAGAGAAACCTATGAATGAGCACATGAATACTCCAGGTCTGTAATATAAAGTGACCATTCCTTGAAACTTACAAGATATGAAGAAGTTCTTGATGATATAAACAATCAGAAAAGTGTGATCATGTTGACGCCATACACAAGTCGCCATTGAAGGACAAAAGAGACCAACAGACAGCAAGAGATAATTCAAAGGATCATGAATGATGATGTTGACAAGAATGTTGTATTCACTTCTTTGTTGCTGCAGCACAGAATCATCCACGTTTGGGTGCTTTGTATTCCATATGTTTGCATGATGATATGAGCATAGTGTCATTTAGCCATACAAGTTCTCTTGAGCGTTAGGTGGAAGTTGCATGCTGCTGCTTGATTGTGTCGGTACCACCCACTTGAGCAATGATACTGTCACTTGATAGAGAAGCCTACACAATGGACTGGGGCCTTGGCTCCAATTCGAGACAACAAGGCGTTGCTGCTCATTGCTCGTTGATGGTTGCCAATCGTAGCAGTTGAGAAAGCAAGCTTTGAAAGCCTAGGCACCTTTCGTTTCGGTCATTGTAGCAATGTCTACCAGCGGGTCCAAAGGAGTAAAAAAAAGACAATGACCATGAACTGGTATGGTGTGTATCATATTTGTGTCGTTTGCCCAACCACACAGCTCAGCTCTTCTGGCTCAGACAACCACTGTGCCTATCTTTGGAACGTGACATTATGCATTCTCTTGATCTCTAAGCGAATAGGAAGGTACAAGAGGAATACATCTAACTTGACGTCAAATAGGTGTTATTCAGTGTTCATTCTATACTCTGGATGATACTGGCCAGACGGCTATAGGTAGACAATATGACTCCGTGCCAATGTATGGGACCAACAGGCTATTCAAGCATGAGACAATACTATGGATGAGCAATCATGATGAGCAGTCAACTGATATATGTCATCCCATTGCTGAAGCTTGCCAACGTTGCTTTTACTACCAAACAGGATGATGGATCAGCTAAGGCACTGCATTGGTCTCCAGGACGACATTGAATACCGATCGCTTAGATACCCGATATCAGCACAGCCTTGCCTTGTCATCATCAAGGCCAGTTGTTAAAATAGTTTCATGATGTCAATATAAGCTTGTTTAAAGTTCAACACAAGGTGGTGACATGATAGAACATTGAAGATTAAGAGGGATAAAGTGCGAAATGTGTGAAACGTCAATGTCGTAATGGTTTGATCCAACAGCAAATACATAAGAGAGTGCTATGGCATGGATGATCTAGTCATGGAAGTCATACCAGGATGATATACATCTTGATATGATATTTCCCCATTACAAGGTTTATTCTCAAGGAAAGCATTGTTTGACTTGTTGAAGTGTATCAGGGATGGGATCGTAGTTTACTACTGCATGCGATCATTTTGGTTTTGTGATCTCTATTGGTGGTTGAACCTTGAGAAAATTCATGACTCCGCGATTCAAAAAACCGCAAACTGTTTGCAAAAAGTTCTTTAGTACAATGTCTTGTGATCAGATAGCATATTACTCACAACCAGCCCAAGAACAGCTATGGGAAAGGCAGTCATCCTTTGTTTTCAAGCTCTTGCAATCAACTTCATTCAGAGAAGGTTCGTTACAAGAATGAAAAGCATCTATGATGTTTTTTTGAGTGCTCCGACTCAAGAATAAAAGGTTCACTTAACAACTTACGGACCGGAGCTCCCCAGTAGTATCCTATCGCGTATTCAAAGGTACAAGACTGGCCGTTACACTCTGCCACTGTCATAGTAGGTATTTTTCCAGCACATTTGCCTGGATCAGCAGCAAACACAGGGGAAATAGCCAAGAGTACTCCAAAGAGACCGATAAGCTTCATGATGATGGAAGAAAGCTGTAATAAATAGAACAGAATCAAATGTCTCGCTTAAATATTGGTCAAGCTGCATGCAAGATTGGATCGTTATAGGAGAACCATGCAGTACCAACACCAAGGGGGATGTTCTTATCACAGACTTTCCCATATTAGCAATAACACCTTCCATTTGGTATCCAGCTTACTATTCAAAGCGGTATGAATCTATTACTGCATTCAATCCCTGCTCCACATTATACACAACTTGTTCTTTATAAAGAATAAAGCCAGGTTTTATTACGTGGCGTATATGCGCCTCCTTAAAAAATCTTGCATTTGACTCTGCATGCAGCATCTTTTTCCAAGAAGCAGTGGTCGATCATCACAAGTCCAATTATAAAGCGCAACAGAAATGTATTTAGATTCGTACACTAAGATATCAATATAATCTGCTCTGTGATGGGTAATCAATCTAGCTGTGGACAATCAAGTGGAGCAGTGCTGTCATCAAAGTGTTCCTGAAGGAGTTTGCTGCTGCATTGCAATACGAATTAGCCAAAATGACACCTGAAAACCATACCTTAGTAGCAGGCTGACCATTCTAAACCCAAATGTATAAATAAATAACACTGTGGCAAGCCAAGTTGTGTTGCAAGTTGTCCAGTGACTGAGGAAAATGCAGCATGTAACGACGCAGACTGGAGTAGCCTTCTTCTTGACGATGTACGAGTGAAATGGCTTCTGTTCTCAACTACCTGTAGGTATATATCATGGTACTTGCCACACAAAGCATAAGGATTAAAGTCTACAATGAGTACAACCTATGAATGAGCACATGAATACTCCAGATCCATGATATACAATGACTATCCTTAAAGCTTACCACAATAAAGGAGTTCTTGATGATATAAGCATCAGAAAAGTGTGATCATGTTGGTGCCATACAGAAGGTCGTGATTGAAAGATAAAGAGATGTAACAGATCGAAAATGCCTTTGGATATGGCCAACAGCAAGAGACAATTCAAAGGATCATGTAATGATGATGTTCATAAGAATGTTGTCTTCACTCTTTGCTGTTGCATCCATGCTGGGATGCCTTGTATTCCACATGTTTGCATGATGATATCGCCTAGCCATACAAGTGTCTTGGTGCTAATAAACGTTAGATGGAAGACGCGTGCTGCTGCATAATTGAGTCATGTCACCACTTGAGCAACGATACTGTCACTTGATAGAAAAGCCTGCACAATGGACTGGGGCCTTGGCTCCAATTCGAAACAATAAGACGTTGCTGCTCATTGCTCGTTGATAGTTGCGAATCGTAGCAGTTAGAAAGCAAGCCATGAAAGCTTAGGCGCCTTTGTTTCAGCCATTGCAGCAATGTCTACCAGCGGGTCCAAAGGAGTAAGAAAAAGAAAAGGGATGCAAATCTCAGCGGGCTTAAAAGATGCATGACAAACGCTGTTGACTTGACACTGTGCCAGTTTCCAGTTTGAGTTGCTGATTCGCTTTTGGCGAGTCTTTTGAGTCATTCATTATGAGTTATGCAAAGTAAAGAATACATGGTTTGGTACGTTACACAAGAAAAGTCTATCCATCTTATTACGAATGTAGCATAAATGTACATAATTATCCACTCTGCTTTCCATGAAGATCTTTCAGCTAGATGTGGCAAATAAGCCGCGGCTCCTCATAACAAGAGTTGCAATCACATGCTATTCCGAAGATAGATCAACCGGCCAATCATTGATAGAGTCCCATCGGAAAATTTAGAATGCAATAAAACCCGGCATTAGGATAGTCTTTGTAAAAAAAAAGAGAGGAGGGACGGGGTCCTTACATGTCACGTTTTGCAATTCTCCGAAGCATTGAAAAAGTAAATTCTATTTCCCCCCTTTTTCTTGCTGACATCTTTTTTCTTGTGGTATGCTAAGTCAACAGCAGCAGCAACATCCACCCAATAGAAGCAAACCACACGTACAACGCGCTTGTGTATGCTATAACATGAATGATATGACCTATCCATGTACTCATGAACGACCCATCCTAGATTAACTGTAGAAAGGCACATTTGGCTTGTGATAGTAAGTCATTTGCTTTGAAATGATATAACAAACATTAATCCACTTTAGCCGAAAGACCATGTCGACGATGTGTTTCATTAGGCAAACAAGATGGATGCTATGATGTTGATCATAAGAAACGTGGACGTCCTAAATTGAAACCCAACAACAACGACAACAATAGCAGAATGATGGATCAATCTACAAGTGAATTCATGCGTCATTCTTCTTTTATCATGACAACACTTCCACCTACAACATCCCAAACGACTTTACAAGGCACATCTTCACCTGTCGTCACGGTACTTGACTACTACACTCTGTATACTCTATATCAACACATACTTTTAGGCCTTTTTATCCATGGAGATATGTTGTGCTCGTGTTTCGGATGAAGTCCAAACACTATTGGGTTATTATCCACAAGAATTGGCTCATCGACCGCTTTATTCTTTTATTGCGCCAACAAGTAGCGAAACACTTGCACGCTTACATCGTGTATTACTTGATAATGTAACGCATGTGGCATCCAGTGTGGATGCTACTTGGCAAAGAACACCACCCACAGAACGTACCACATCAGAAAAGTTCTTTAGTACCCATCCAGATACCCTTACTGCTATAGCCAATGGTTCTCAAACTGTGGCTGATATATTGTGGATGAAACGTAATGATGGTAGTCTTGAAGCGCTACAAGCTCAATTTTATCTAGGAGGAGGACTGGGTGCTGATTTATATCAGCCAAGTACTTTGGGCAGCTTATATATCATTTGTTTGCTGTCACGACCTACACGACCTACAGCATCCGTGGTAATGACATGACTTGTATGTGTATATGCTTTTGCTGACAATCCACAGTAGTTTGTTTCCAATCCTAGTCCTACCCATATCGTTACTACTGCTACCACCAATACTACTACTACTACTACATCCACTGATACCCCTCCATCTCCTGTTCTTTTAACCAATCCAACTGCCTTTGCACAACAAACACTTTTATCATCTCCATCCAATCAATCCAATAATAGCACAAGCTTTATGAGAGTGGATGCACTGCTATCATAATAAAATACGCGACATTAGCGCGAAACTCAGAACTTGTACCTCTTCTTCTCCACCCATGGCATCCGCACCCGTACTGACCAACAAAGAAAAACAAGTGCTTGCTTCACAACGAGAAATTGAATGGCTTCGACGACAAATTGACCAGTACCAAAGCGCATTGGCACCAGCACCTACAGAATCCAACGACGATGCAGAGCAAGACCTTTGTAACACCATTGATCGACTACGAGCAGAACTCGATGTCATGACACAGTTCAACTTGAGCAGGAAGTGTATGACACGTAACTTGGATGCTTCTTATCACACCTTGAATACCCTATACGCTGGTCCTAGTGACCATGACTCGATGGAGCGAAGGTATGGATATCGATCCAATGTTGATATGGATACTCAACCAACACACTAGGCGCTTGGTGACAGAAAAATTGCAAGAACGAGATGAACTGACAGTCGTGATATTACGGATCGTGGATCAATTGAAAAAAGCACGAGTTCAGTTGGCGAAAACACAAGCCAAAGTCATGGGTAAGTCAAATGCGATAAGTTGGTCTCCATGTTGATTGATTCATGTGCTTTAGACTCGCATCTCACCAATCGACACTTGACTGGATCTATACAAAGAACAAGAGAACGACAGTTGGAAGAGATCGCCAAAGAACCATCCCATGTCTCTGTTAGACCTGAAGTGTAAGCATGTGAATGAATCTTGATCGTTTCCACCCAGCTAAATGACTGTTTATAGCATGGATGATATGGTGAATCGGTTGGAGATTGCACGCAATGTTTTGATGGTAAGTAAAGATCATTATGGATATGGATTGTTATTCATTATCATTCTTAGGGACTTATTCTTGAAAGCAATATTGATTGGGCCAATGACGAACGATGGCTTCAAGTGATGCTCAAATTGGGTGATCAAGTTGATGAAGCATAATTAGTACATTGTATATACCACTTTTAAATAAACAATTGATATGATTAGCAAAAAGAAGCCGTAAAGCAGGCCAAAACGGATGCCAAAGCAACGTGATAGAAGACTATGATCAGCTTGTAAACGACCAGCATTTCATTAGCCCGTCTTGTAAAGCTATGTTATCCCCAAACCCAATCATTGATAATGAATCCAAGTCATTGAATAAACTGTGTTACAAATGAGGTATATTGATGCCTTCTTAATGTCATTGTGAGATGGAGCAGCTATTATTAGGTGAATAAGCTTGATGTTGATGATCCATGGTGTTGCACGAGGTCTTGGAATAGTGCTGATAGTCATGAATGATGTGCTGTTGGTGAAAGCAATGGCGACCATATCGAATAGCGACTTTTACCAGATCGATTGTGCAGCAAGAAAACCAGCTATCAACCAACGTCATGGTCATCAGCTAGCAGAGTTCACTGCTATATCCAGCAATTCCAGAAACTTGTTTAAGTCGCATCACGCCCAAACAAAGCCTGTATGATTATGGTACTTGTATCACATGTGCTTACCTACCTCGTAAATATGGCATCTCCAAAGGAAATTGTAGCTCGTTTGATGGCATAAAATGAATGTTCGATGGAATAGCTACTTAAATGTCACGTGATACGTCATCATGGATGATCCATTTCGAGTTGGTCCTTTGATTTACCGCGCTTGTTCCACTCGACCCCACTCGACTTTACGACGACTTATGACGAATATCCTAACACCACACGACCGAAAACGACCTGTCTTCAGCTTTCATGACGAGGATGACGAGGATGGCAACTTTACTTTTGAACCATTGACCAAGGATGCTGTGGATCGCGCTGCCTTTATTGCTCCTACCTTTGACACCGATCGCTTCCTTGCAAGCAGACGCCACTTGGGACTTGAACGTCTCAAGGTCGAGTTCAACAACCACCTGAAATTCCTAAAGACAGAGCTCATTGAACTTATCAACCGCGACTATCAAGACTTTATCGACTTGTCAACCAACTTGAAAGGTGTGGATAAAGCTATCAGTAACATTCGTGGTCCTTTGAAGCGTATGGAACATGAAGCACTTGTAAGAGCACTACAGCTTATCACGAGACATGGAGTGGATTGATATAGGCATTCATTAGGATATTCGTGCCAACTGCCAATCCAGTATCGATCAACTCGAGTCGCAGCTCCTGCATCGTGCTGAATTAAGAGAAAAGAAGGTATGCATAAACACTACAAGAGTGAATGAGATGACTGATGGATGACAGACATGCTTGAAACTTATGCTCAATATCCATGAATCGGTTACCAAAGTGGAGGATTTATTGGAGATCAACACAGATACACCAGCTACTGTTGTTACAAGTAATGAAAGGTTTGTCAAGGATTCGACAAGTAGTGTTCTTTTTCTCATGGCATGAATTCTACTAGCTTGGGAAAGCAAATCGAACGTGTCGCTATCGAGTACAACCAAATGCAGCACTTGGTGAAGCGAGGCAAACATTTACCGTTTATGACAGAGAATGAATGGGTAACTTTTATACATTGTATGGGATATAAAGCCTATATTCATCAGGGTCCAATAGCGCATCACACGTATCAAGGATACATTACAGAGCAAGCTTTCAAGGACATTGGAGACAGCTTTACGACAGTTACAGGATGGCCAACCGAATGACTCTACAAAGCAATCCTTGATCCAGTGCTTACGAACCTATGCTTTGATTGACCAGACACAAGTGGCAGAATGGCTTATTCGAGAACAATTTGTTCGCCCTTTTGTCGAAAAGGTATGTTTTTGAAAAGATACAAGGAAGATGGCTTTTAATGATGTTGTATTAGACGATCACGCATGATGCTCTGACTGATTTGACAACCATGTACAGCAAATTGTTATCCTTTGCCTCTGGTGATCTACAACCTATATTGGACATTACACAAAAGAATCTTAAAGGCACCACCTATGAGATCCTGGTCAATTCATTCTGGGTCGAAGTCATTGATCGCTTGAATCGACACGGCAGTAGCATTTATGCACCTGGTCAAACAGATGCTTTCCACAAGGTAGGCAACCATCCCAATGTACACTTGTACCATTGACTCATGCATGGATTAGAGTTACACTGCATCCATTTCTTTTGTATCCAGCATTGAGAATCTATGCACTTCCAGAAAGTCATTGATCTGCTTGAGAAGTCATCCACGCTATTCAGAATTCATGAAACGATGGCAATTGCCAGTTTATTTCCAATTAAGGTCAGTGGATCATTCCTAGTCGAATGGATGCAGATGAAACTTACATTTGTCATAGGTTTCGAGAGATTGTCAAGAATGTCGAAGATTTGTTGAACAACCCAACAGCCAGTACAGCAATACAACAACCCGCTTCTGATTCACCAGGAGAGAATCATTTGGCATTTGCTGCAACAAGATCCATATCACAAGCGATTGAAAAGTGTTGGAGTGATCATATCTTTCTATACAGTCTTTCACACCGGTTCTGGAAACTCACACTGCAGGTACAATACTTGTTTTGCATCGACATTTGAACCAGTCATCTAACTTTATGCTATAGCTTACCAAGCGATATTCAATATGGGCAACAAGGATCCTGCAACATATCTTGGGAGCTGATAAGGTAAGCCTGGTTGCATTTGAAATCTTGGAATCTTCTGACGTGCTTATGTTGTAGACGAACAATGAAAAAGTGACCAGTCCTTCCAAGCCTTCAAGTAATGATGAATCTGTCTCGACTTTGCAATTGGTCATCCTTTCTCATGATGTGGATGCTTTCATTCAGGAGGTAAAAAAGTCGTTGCTTTGAGAATGACATCATCTAATGATTCATTCTAGGTGAAGAATCGTATTACCAAGATAATTGCACCCAAGTTACCTGATGTGGATTTGTCCATGTTGCGTGGTAGGTCATGTGAAAGAATGATGATGGCAGTTTTTCACTCATAAAACAAAAATAGAGAGCATGGATACCATTTTGGATGAAATGGCAATGGCAACAGTAGCTGAAATCCAATTCCGAGTTGTTCGTATCGTCAGTAAGCGGTGCAGTGAAGCTTTGAATCACATACCTGATATCAGTGGCCAATATCGTTATACCAACAAACCACCACCTACCGAACCATCACCTTTCATAGCCAGGATCTTTCAACCCTATACCGAATTCATTCAACAAAACACGACATGGATTGACACTGACAAACAAGAGCTTTGGGGTCGTTTGATTGCAGAAAATGTCGTCAATCGCTACATGACCAGTATCAGTGATCTATTGACCAGCTTAAGGAAGATGGAGAATTCACTCAAAAAGATCAAAAAGAGCAAAAAGTCGACTCAGTCCACATCCTTGCTTAACCAACAATCAGGACGCACCATGTCAGATGAAGACAAGATTCGCCTACAGATCCTTTTAGATGTACGGCAACTGGGACAAGAGGTAATGAAAAGAGAACATGGTTTGAAGGTGTTTATACTCATTTTCCCCATCCACCAGTTATCATCTCTTTCCATAGACAAGCAATCTTTCAAGTTGTACGGTAAATTGTATGAGATAGTAAAGCCATTTGGTAAGTCTCCTTATGAAAATTGATCACTTTTGCCATCTCACCTTTTGGATATAGAATCATTGGAGGCCGGACCACTTGATTCTGCTTAATTTAGCTTTAGTACTAGCGTAGTTCTTAGATTGGTTATATCAAATAGATGTATTGCACACCTGCTGCTGTATGTATGTTATGTTTTTATTGAAGGATTATATGTATGTCTTCCTGCAAGTCCTTTCAAGTTATCTGCGTAGTGTTGTATACGTTCACTACTGAAACTGACTCTGCTCCGAGTACAGCGGCTGTAATCTTCCTCCCAATATACATTGTCTTGGCTTTGGAATGATGCATGATATAGAGAAGGCCATGAATCTCTTGCAAGTCTTCTCTGGGTGTGATGCGGACATGGTTGACAGATGTTACACTCCAATACTTCAATATCCAGAAAAAAAGATGACTACTCATGCTTGCACGATATATTATACATCAAATGGCCTTGATTGCTCCAGACCATCCAACTGGCTTTGATAAGGCGTTGAAGAAGTGCCATTTCTTGGTTGTGTGCGTCAGATGTAATCAAAGCATATGACCATGGTAGTCGTCGATGAATACACACCTTTGTGTTTTCGATGTTCACATAGGTTGCATATGACACACTGGTCTATGTAATCTCGTCAAAAATGTAAATCAAATAATAAGACTTCATGAACGTGGTCTCCGCCACATCGACTTTAGTCTTAGATGGCACATCACGCCACCGATTCAGACTGTGTAAATGCATCATGGCAGATAGCTACATCGAAAGGAATATGATGTGTATTGAGCATGTGATTCATCAAGCATCCTGGTTAGGCCTACCTAATCAATAGCGCCAAGTATCATGAACAACTACAATCAAAGTAGGATAATACTGAAGAATATACAGAGATCGATAATGCAAGCATCTGCACTAATCCATAAGGCTATGCTATATGCACCAGAGCTATTGTTTTGAGAATGTAAGCAACCAAAGAGTGATATGATGGAGGAAAGAGATGCGTAAAGCGTGATGCGTGACAACATTGTCCCTTTATTTGCATGGGCGTGTGAAGGTTTGAGGAAAGATAAATTGGGGATGATGCAAGGATTGATAGAGTAGTGATGCGCTTCAACCAGGATCAAGTCTGATCCTTTATCAAAGAGAAAAGTGTGATGGTCAATGACATTATGTAGCCAAATCAGCATACTATGTATCTTCAACATGTGATACTTTACAAAAGGTAAAGCGGTATGTATGTATGTATGTATTATGCCAAATTCTGCATGTAAATTATATTTCTAGCTTAGCTGTCACTGCTGGATGGCCACTACGCTTAGCGAACCACAAGTACATTTCACCCATTGATTGCAGACGATCCATGTAATCATCAATCAAATACTCTGGCAAAGGAATGACTTCAGTGACCAATTGCTTCATTGCATCCAATTCGCGCTCAAATTCATCTTGTTCATAAGGCTGATGATCAAAGTCCCATGCTTTAAGCTTGTGAACGACCTTGTTACTGGTAGGCATGTTGCTAAAGGTAACGTTACGATTCAACATGTATTTCACAGTAGACTGCCATCCCATGGCTGGTAATAGATAAATATCCATATCCCATTCCTTGGTCACTCTGTGAAGCACCTTTTTAGCATGAGCTATAGTACGTTTACGAATCTCTGTCGTGTTCAATTGCTCTTCTTTGGGTACAGTGACATCCCAACGATGAGGAGGTCCAAATTCCAAAACAGCATGTTCCACAAGTCCTGCTTCAAATAAACGTGTAGCCGAGTCCAATGCATTCAATTCAAATCCTTCCACATCAATCTTGAGAAAATGAATTGGATTTTTCAATGTCAATGCTTCTTCCATGGTAGAAGGACCTCCCAATGTGTTGAGTGAACGTAATGCAGCAGCATAAGCAGGATGAATTTCCTCAGGTTGATTAATGAGTGGTTTGTCACTGGGTTCACCAAAAAGCATGTCGTAGCGTGGTAAATTGTCCAAGCGGATGGTTTGTGTAAGCATGGTCGAATTGCTTCCACCTGCAAGATCTAAATGTCCAATACCACCATCCTTGACTTCATACTTGGCCATGGCTATCTTGCGGAATTGATCCAATACGCCAAATGGAAGAACACGGATTCGGTCAGAGACTTGGTTTAATCGACTCCCCAAGCCAATAATACCTTATAATGGTGTAAGCCATGATTCACAAATGACATTGGTAGTGGATACTTACTACGCAGGTTGATTTGGGGTTCAAATGCAATCACATGTGCACCACTTGCTGCAGCTACCATGGAGAAAAGTCCGTGATTGGAGCCTAAAATACAGTTAGTAAAAGTGTTTTGGCAACAACAACAACAAGCACTTACCAGCATCCACCATTAACAAAGGCTGTGTACGCTCTGGATCGCGTCTGTAAACGCGCAAAACCCATTTCATAAGCGAATAAATGCGGAATTCACGCTCATAATGCTCTGTGATGAGATTAAGATGGTGTTCAGAAGCAATAAACACATCAGGCTTCGTGTTGATCTAGACAAGAGTATTAACATATATGTACGTGATGAATGCTTATATGACATACAAGACCAAATTGCCATGATTCAGTGCGCGATGCATATCCAAGTCCTCCATTTCCTTTGAGCCGGATTGTAATATCGTCCGAAGTAGGTGCTACCAATTCTAAATCTTGTGCTTCTGCTGGTCTACCCGCTTTTTGATGTAGTATGCTAGATATAACATATCAAACAAGGCATAATACATGTAAGATTGCTTACCTGGGATATATGTATTAGGACGCTTGATGGGTTGTATTTCTTGTACAAGGACTGGATTGAGCTTGGCTTCAGCTGGTGGTGGGGGAGGAGGTGGAGGAGTAGACGGTGCTGGTTTTGGAGCGTTGCTTGTGTATGCCTGATATAGGATGAATCAATACATGTTGTTGATATCGCCTTTACAGAACTAACCTTGCCGAAAAATGTACAATTGCCACTCTGATCACAACCACCATGTGGTCGATATCTCCAGAATATCCAATTGAATATGAAAAATGAAACAATCAGGCCAAAGAACCACATCTTTGACCAAATACGTGTTTGCATCATCATGGTTTAAGGTGTAAAAGATTGTTTCTTAGTGCTCATTCGCTTATGCATTTATAGTCCCATCATGCTTCATTCCCTGTCCCCCATAAAACACGTCACATGCATATTCCACTCAAGACAATCTTGCCATTTATGCTCATCATGCATGAAATTCTAATCATTTTTCTCGATAATTGTTGTCCAACCAGTCCTCTGTTGTCCTTTTTTCGCCCATCTACAGCAAAGCATATCAGAAATGTGGAATGTGAATCTTGTAACATTGTACTTACAATTGCAAAAGGCCTTTTCCATCAGGGTTTGTCTCTGGGTGATAGGTTGCTCCTGGTAACATTGTCTCAATCACATGATATATAAAGGATGGCTTGGATTCAGTGGATTCTCCTGTCGACTGCATGTTAGCGGATTGAAATACAATGTAAATATACTTTGACATACCAGGCAACATGGGTTTTATAAAGTCAAATACACAATCTGGATTACGTTGATGTCGAAGTTCCACTTCTCCTTCCTAAGGGATAGATATAAGTAATGATCCATTGATGGATGACATGACAAGACTTACCTTTCTGAACACCAGTAAAGTGAGTTTGCTTTTCCTGAAATAAGTGCCTGGACTTGTGTGGATTTGGTTGTTGATATTCTTCTTGATCCAGCAAAAGTTCTCAACGTATTTAAATCCCCATTTCTCTCCTATCTCCACGATCCTTCGCAACCATTCCTTTTCAAGCCAAATAAAGAGGAAGCCACAAGGAATCACATCTGGTATGTTTAAGCGTAGCTTCATTCTTTGTATAAGTAAACACTTGTCTTGGACTGCAAATTGGATGACTTACCAAATCATCGACATGAATCTTTCCTGGTGTAGGTTCTTCTCCTGGTAATAACAATGGAGGATCCATATAGATTGCTTGAAAGTTTGTGCCATATTGTTTGAGATCCAGAGATAAGATATCATCCACTTCATGCAAACTATGAGTCCACATGTCAACCATGAGTCGAATATTGATCCACTATCACTTGAATACTCACTGTGATCCAGAGAATTCTCTTTTCCTTGGTATTTCCATAATCTGATGTACCCATGATCGAGGTATAGGTGCTCCAGGAATCTTGACATAGGTTGGTAAACCTGGATCAATAGCACTATACAATCATGTTATGGACAAGAAGAGAGAGAGAAAAGGGAATCATCTTATACCTGACACGTTTCTTGACCATGAAAAAGTTACCATTTTGATCCTGCACTTGTACTTGCATGATACGATATTTGGCAATGATACTGTCTCGATCCAAACCTCTTCGTCCTGTTGATGTAGGTCTTTCACGTGGAGTAGCAGAACGTCGTCCTCGTTTTGGTCGTGGTGGTGCTTCACCAAATTCTTGATCCCAGAAATCATCATCCACATGCATGTAATCACTATTGGCAATACATGAATGGATATCCTTTATCCTCATCATGTCACTTACTCTTCTTCAAAGATTTCTTCTGTGTTGCCATCCTGAAACTCAATTTGCCATAATTCAAGTGCATCCACATCATCCTCGGTCGTATCAATCATGGCGCTTTTGACAGTGAAGGCGGATGTCCGCTTAAACACTTCTTCCAGTTGCTCTTCTGTCAAAGGTCGTGCTTCTGTATGGACATCGGGTGAAGCCATACTGACATCGTTGTCTGTCACTTCAGGTGTGTCAGGTGTTGAGCTGCCGGCAATTTCGTTCTGGATCCTTTCCAGTTCCTCAAACTTCTTCATGATGGCTTCCACTGACTCCTCATCCTCAACGTAACCAACATAGTGCACATTGCTGTATGGTGTATAAGTGTCTTATTGGTTTGGGTGTAGAGTGTTCCATGTACCTGACGGCATTGTTGCGTTTGCTTCTTTTGCTGCGTGTTGTTCTATCAGACATAGTCTACGAATTTTTGGGAGTATGAAACAGCACAACTGACATCGCGTCGCGTCGCGTTTTTGAAAGGCATCTCCAATTGTCCGTGAAATTCACTTGATTCCCCGACCGACATTGTATGATTCATGACAAGATGTTGGATATGCATAAGAGACACAGTTGAATGATTTGTTGATTTGCTAGTATCAGGTAAGTTACTATATCAAGAATCCATCTATCACGTCTTCTTGTTTCCAAAGTTCCTTAAGAGAAAGAAGGCAGAAGACAAGAGTTACAAGAAGCTTTGGAAGTGTAGGGTCTTGAAGGATTCCTATTTCACCAACAAGTACATTGAAAAGGCATTATATATTATCCCTATGGAGCCAGATGATGTCAGCAATACAGGGAGCTCTTGATTGATGATATCAATGTAGCATTGGTTCTTACTACAATACTGAAAGCACTAATAAACACGTATATCACCCTAGAGTATAGTCTGACATGTTGCTTTTGTAATAATGACAGCAAGAGATAGATGACTGTGATAGCAGTTGCACGCCATTGTTACCTGTCCCATACTTTTGCTAGTTGATGATATGATTCAATCATTGTGCCTGGACAGCTTGACATAAGAATCAGACTTGATCCTAATGTAGAATCTTCTCATTTTACCAGCTCATGCAGGTTTATCAGGCTGTACACTCTTTCATCAATGCATCTTACCCAACATATACTTTATCACTTTTCTTATGCGCATAGAAACTCACACGCCCAATCCACAAATAAAGGGATGTTGTCACGCATCGTCACATTCCACACATCTCTTTCCTTCATCAAAGTGGTATCATGTTCCATCCTCTTTATTTGACAATGACCTTGCTGCAACCTACATGGATGTGATAGAATGGCTCCTACAGACCTTAAGAAGCGACAAAGACAACGCTTTCCTTCAAAGTAAATGACAATAGTTGTGTACTTTGTCATATGCTTTCCTATCATCTATATATATAATGATTTCAAGACGAAAGTTTGCATTGGCCTAATGAAGCAAGAAGAAGGTAAACACTTTATCACTTTCAGATAAGTCATATACTCATGGAAGCAAAATCATCTAATAATTGACCCAAAGGACCGAGAAATAGAGTTCCAAGAGCAAAAGAGCTTAAGGTTGCCCTAGAAGGAGAGGGCCTTCAGCTATGAGAAGATGAAGTCTTCATGCAAGCATACACATTAACAAGGGAGAAGGAGCAATTACTGGCATTGTAACAATGATGCATGAGATGGATTGGTTCTTCAGCCATACAATTATGAATGTCTACTCATAAAACAGCATGAAGCAGCATGATGGAGCATGTATGTATTGCATTGATTCCCTTTTACCGCGGCGACAAAACGCCAACTCCCAATTGGCAACTATGATGAAGACCCAGAAAAGCACATGCTGGAGAGTTTCGACCACCATATAAGACTGAACATAACGAGAAGAAGCAGAGGATTTAGACAGCAACAAAGCAGTTGAACTGCAGGTTGAACAACAAGAAGGCAGTACATTCAAACGACTTAATAGAAAGGACATGCGTAGCATGCAATCTACAATTCCCGTGAATAGCACATATACAACAAGCAGCCCTTTCATGACATGAGACTTCAAATGAATAAAAAGTATCTTCATAATGATCTCTTAGCCCATTTATGCATTGAATGTACACAAGAACCATGATTTGTTGTCTTAACTCCAGTTAGCATTATCATCGTGTCGTGTCAAGCCAATAGAACGGTCGAGAGATGATTGATATCCTTTTTGTGCTCTATACTCCTGCCAAAGTTTCCACTTCAATGTATCCTTCTCCAACATCCATAGCTGCATGTACTTTAGATATTCATGTATTGAAGACTGACACGTATGCAATAACTAATTCCTATCCTACTCTTGATGCTTCACCTTTTAACCAATACTTGAATGGCGAGTAATAGTCGATCTCACTTTACGCAGCACCATCCTTTGAACCAACGTTATGCATCTTGCTGCCGCTGATCAATCCTTCATAGCATCCTTGTTCATTTTGATCCATCATCTAGAGAAAAGCATAGGCAATCAGCTAAAGTCTTATTCTCCACCATGTACCTTTGCTCTTGTCATTATAGTATGCCAATGCTTTGACTAAAATATCCCAGTACTTGCTCATTTCTCCTTTGCAAAGCCGTGATGATGATCATCAATGGTACAAGCTGACCCAGTTCTCTTACGTATCCACTGTATCTTGTGATTGCCTGCAAAGTGGTTGTAGTGGTATAACAAAGGAAAGCATGAATATCCACAGCAGCTACAGCTTAGTCTAGTCTCTTTGCAGTGAGCAGTAGGTCATGTCACTGTCCACTCGCTGTCATGTATGTCAACTGTACTTGTAGTTGCCATTCACCTTGTCAAGAATCATAGTTGCCAGCATGTCGTGTTGGCAAAGAAAGAAAAGCCATCAGCTTGTCCATTGTCTTGATGGTGAGCTGTAAAGCGTGTGGAATTGTAGTGTCAGCTTCAGGCTGTGTCGTGAAAAGACAAGTGTCAAAATCCATCCCATCTCCCACTTGATTTAAGAAATTTCAGCTTCAATGCCACTACACTATCCCCATATAGACACTTAAGAGATACCAATAGTGTAAAGAAATCACTTTATCATGAAAAGAAATATACAATTTTGCTATTTTAGAAACCCAATCCATTATCACTGGGTCTGTATTCTTCAATCATACGCTGCCATTCTTCACGTTCAGTTCGTAAGAGCTCTTCACCTTGTTGATCAGTGTACATCAAATAGTATGCAGTGAAAGGCTTGATGACAGTTTTACCCTTCATATCACAATCTGCTGGAGCTGGAACAGCACCATCAAGAGAACCAAGACGCACCACATACTTTGCATGAGAAAGGTATCCATCTTCAGAATTGAAAGCTGCAGGTTCCAAATGATCATCGAGATTGGCAGCATCTCCTCTTTCAGCACGACCTTCTTCTCTGGTAGTGGTTGCCAAAGGACGTGAAGTACCAACCCATGATCCATCAGGGTAGTAATAAATGACAGGAATGACATCCATGGGATCAGCTCTAGTTTACTTGTGAGTAAAGGACACATATCATAATGTAACATGTACTTACGTGGTTGAATTCAAGGGTGCAACAGCAATGGAACCAATTTCAGAACCTTGAAGATCAAAAGGTGGTTGACGATCCTTGGTTGGGTAAAGAGAACCCAATGTTTGGACACTGTACCAATGTTGGAAGCCTGTACGTTCTGGATTGCATTGATACACACGTTGACCCTTTGCATAAAAGACATCATAGGCTGACATGCCCTCTGGTGGACGAATACGTTCCTTGACATTGGAAGGACCAGGTGCAGCATTGTGAACATCTGGCAAAAAGTCAGCTGTAACCAATGCCAAGCAAGGAAGAATAGCACCAAGTGTTGCAAGGAATTTCATATTGAAAGATGAATGATGATGGTAGATCAACAAGCAGCTGATCCCCCTTTTTAAACAGGTTTGACATCTACAATAATTTTAGTGTGAGGCACGTGGACCACTTTTCAATCGACCGAGTCAATTTAAATCGTTAACATGGCATATTTGGTGGGTCGAGTATGCATGGCAACAACACTGTTGTCATTCTCCTGGTCAAAAAAGTCATAAGCATTATGTCATCTTGCTCGAATCAAGAATGGCTGTTTATTACGTGGTGGAACCAATACGCTACTACTACTACTACTGTGTGCCGTGCATGGGCTTTGACGATGCGTGATACCCATTTTCCTTTTCGAGACTAGAAAGTTTGCATGGGATTGTTTCGTGTAGTACCACGACCGCTGTCATACGAGTCACAGGGTAACAGAGCGAGTAAGAGAGTGTATAAGAGGATCGCACCATCATTTTATCGTTCTCTTCCGAAAAGATATTATGGTAATAACATACACGCGATAAACAAAGAGACTTGACTTATGCTTTTTATTAGTCAGATCAACTTTCCAAGGAGGAAATCGACGAGTATCGGGCAGCATTTCAACTGTTTGACAAGAATGGCGATGGGAACATCTCGGCCAAAGAGCTTGGTGTTGTTTTACGCTCTTTTGGTATGAACCCAAGTGATGCCGAGCTTCAGGATATGGTAAAAGACAGGTGAATCACATGAAATATATGTACTGATCTATGCTGGGGAAAGGTTAACGACGTGGATGCTGATGGTAACGGCACTATTGACTTTGAAGAATTCCTCGGTCTGGTCAAAAATCTCAAATCAGATAATGAAGCTGATGATCTTAAGGAAGCTTTCAAGTAAGTATACAAGCCAGGAAACATGATCATGATGACTGATCTTTGTTATAAAGGGTGTTTGATGCTGATGGTAACGGCTTGATCGATCGTGAAGAATTGAAGCGTGTCATGGCTTCTTTGAATGAAGAGCTCTCCGAAGAAGATTTGTCAGCCATGATCAATGAAGCCGATACCGACAAGGATGGTCAGATCAGCTTTGAAGAATTTAAGGCCATGATGGGTGCAAAGTAAATCGACATTTCGGAATTGCAAGCTGGGCTTGTCAGCACATTCAAATAGTACATATTTCCTTTAATGATTGGAGTAATTGAAGATTGGATATCAAAAATTGGTTGAATATGATCTTTCAATGCTTTTATTGTTTGTCAATGATGATGTTGTATTCTTCATATTATGTGCAGTTTGTCTTGATGGCCAGGAGTGCTTAAACAGTGACACTGATCTTAACTTTTTGTCTCATGAATGCATTATGAAACATTTGCACCTTATGCATCAGTTGTACCACCTTCACACTGCTATCTTTGCTTTCTCCAAACTTGGGATCATTTCTCACTATTAGACAAAGACATCATCCATCCATGACCAAGCAGCACTTTTTAAACAATCGCCTGCATCACACACATGCAATAAGAAACATCAATCGATCTCTTTCTTTCAAACAGCGACTAATATGAAGTCATGTCTCTGGTCTAGCATCTATAACAGGATGTGCCAGGGACTGGATTAAGATTGCAGCAGGCATAAAATGACGCGTCTAGCACTAACATGTAATGATTGGTATGTTAATTCATGTGTAGTATCTATTACTATCAAGAGGACAATGGGTTGTGTTTGTATTATGTGTTCTGGTGCTGCGCAGTGTATACGGGCAGCGTTGTGTATGCGGATCGCTTGCAGATTTACCTTTGGAACCAGCAGCTGCTTGACACAAGTGCTTCTCTTACCTGCCTCTTTCAAGCTCATACTTTCTCACACGTACACAACTCCCATTCACGCCATCCATTCAAGGTATGTGTTATAAAGAAGCTCATGTTGGTTGTTGTACTCATACAGTTGGGTACATTCATAGGCAACAAGTGTCCAAGCGTACTGGGTGGTTGTAGCCAAGGTGAACGTCCCTCTCCTTTCTCGTTGTCAAGTTTGGTCCCAACAGGTACATTCAAAGAGCTCATTGCTGCAGCAGTAGACTTGAAGAACAAAACGCAAGAACACTTGGCTCCCTTTAGCTTTTTGTTGGTTCAGCTTGACTACACTATGGCTTCAGCTTCCAACACACCAACAAGGTCTTTTATGTCGTTCACGTATCACTTGTTATATGAAGAAGGCAAGTAGAATGAAGGTTTATTGTTCAGGCAGCATGCAACTTTGGGCATCGCCATCTTTTTGGGTTCGAATCCCAGCCTGTACCTACAACTAGTGACTCTATGACTTGGTTTCCAGAGGATGGACGAGAACAAGGATGAGCCTGGATACTATGATGTTCACCTTCGTCATGAATTGAATTAACCTTGCTCGTGGATGGCGATTTGGTCATGTGAATTCTGTGGAGACAAAGGATCAAGATCAAACTAGGTGCGTTGCATCATCGTCCACTTTATGCACATCAAAGCAAGAATGTTTTCACCAATATCACCATGATGCTATTCGATTGCATGTTCCATGAATGCTCTCTGGTAAGTGCCAAGATAGGAATCATGTGATATGGGTCTCCAATAGCTGTTGCCTTTGTGATGGATCCTTGTTGGTAAGTATTTTTTATCTTGTTTGGTATGCGAGGATACTCCAAAATGAACTTACAATGATCTACGTTCCGGGGTTTGATCTATGCCAAGCTGTATCTAATCCATGCCTGCCTGCACCAAATTATTGCCCGTAACCAAGACGACGTGTTGGGAAAAGGAACAGCCTTGACTACAAAACTTTTCGTTACCCATGTCGCAAGTCCATGTCAAGATCCCAGCGTCGATGGTCAAAGCTAGGAATGCAAACGTGTCTGCGATCTAGCTGAGAAGTACTTGCTCTTATTGTCTGATACTACACGTGCTATATATTCTCCACCACCCCATGACTGATCCCACATACGTTTAATATAATCTATTGATATCACCCCAATCACCTAACGCTTCTCTATCGTCTAATGTATTACTTGTTGGTAAAGGATGGGATACAGGGAACACAGCTATTGAGAAAGAATGGGGAACAAGGCACTTTCACACACTAAAATTGCATATCTTCCGTGCCTCTAAGCATAAACCCATACAATATATACATCATCATGATCCCACGACTTTTCTCTTTCATTTGATATATAAATTGTCCAGAAAGGATGGAAAAAGTGCAACCAGAAGACTCGGGATCGGGAACTTGAATCGCGTTTTTAAGCGTGTTCCTGCAACAAGACATGTACAATATGGATATCATGTTGATCGCACGAGTCTCCTCTTTCATTCAAGGTGTCATTTCAATATAAAAAGCTCAAACTCAATCATTCAGACTCAAGTGTATGGTTTAAAAGAGAGAGTTTATTCAAAAAATTATAAGGCAATTGCTTTCCACAAGTCTAAAATACTCATGTACTCACAGGAATGACCACGTGAAGGTTTGCCTCACCATTCCCGCCCAAGCCAAGGACACCAAACTTGACTTCAGGCACAGAGGAAGCTGCAAAAAAAAGGTTTACGAATGATCTAAGATCGGGTGCAGACAGTCCACTGTTTAGCGGAATTTTGGAAAATAAAGAAAGCCACAGGGACAATCTCTAAAATCCGGTGCTCAAAGAAAAGAAAAAGATCAGAGAAAAAGGCCCCTCTTTTATATCTTTTCATTTCAGTTCCGCTCTCATTGATTGGTTCTTGGTTGTGACGATGATAGAAGATACTAGACCTTTCTGGATCCTCTCTTTTCATTGGCTGCAAAGTCAGCACGTGGAATTAGTGGTAAAAGTGCACCTTTTTCAAGTGTGTAAAGTGTGTAAAGGATACTTTTTGCGAGACCAGGGTCTGATATGCATGGTAAGACATCACAATGAGGCGGCGACATAGCAAATCCTTACTTTATATGGTAAGTGCACGGACCAGTGTACTTGTGTTTCAGACGAATTAGTGCAACAATAGGAGTTGTGTGTCGTCAAGGCCAATTTTTTGCTCCCATGCCCAGCTCGTCCACCTTTCACTCAGTAGCACTTTGACGAAGCCCAACAAGGTTCAGAACAACACGCGTCTTCCATTTGCCATCCAGGCACAACTTCATGCTCTGGATTGGCCATCTTGTGTCGCCATCAAGAACAGAACACAACAATGGGCTTGTCCGGCATCACTTTTCCCCAATCGCCACTCTTTCACCTAGTTCCCCCTCGTCCTCTTCCTCCAAAATCAAGCTAGAGCAATCCCAACTCTGTTGCAAATGACATCTGTAGACTTTGTGATCAGTACCGATATGAATAAACCATGGCAACTATATCATAGTATCACGTTTTAAGCGATCATTGGCTTCAGTCATATAGTAACACATCCCTTTGAATAAAGTACAAGGTTCTTTTATCAGTGAAATGTACAATTATGATCCCCCTTTTTCAAGCAATCGAGCAGCAGAAGCACGATGAGGATCTTGTACCACATCTTGTGTATTTCGTGTACGATGGCGAAAGAATCTGCTAAAGATCCCATCTTGGTTTGGCGTTAATGTCTCAGTACTCTCTTGTTCAGCACAATGGGCGTCATGCAGCCTGTGGAATACTTCATCATCAATGTAATATGACTTGAAAATCAGTTCCATCAATTGCAGTCGTTTCATAAGGGCAGACATTTGGCCATCATATCTCTGTGCAAGATTGGACATATCTTGGTGATGTTTCTCTTCCATGTTTTGAATTTTGGCATGCAAGTCATCCATGTTTTCCGCATTCGACTCGACTTGCACCAGTTTGTGTTCCTGAATTTGCTGATCATTCAATAAGTGATGGCCAACTGGGTGTACAAATGGGATCGGTTGACCAAGAGGGCCAAAACTTTGCAGCAGATTTCTTTCAATGGATCGCGTTGGTTTGTTGAAGGGTAATTTCATGATCCAGCCATACATGGATGAGGGACATGATCCATAGAGAGCAGTCAGCATGAATGTGAAGAGTGAAAGTATACCACCAATCAAACCAAAAGCTGACATGAGCGTGACAACCCGCTGATCTTCCTCTATTATTTCAGCAAAGCTTGCAGGATATACATCCAGCACATTTCTGATCATCATTGTCCCATCTTGAAGACTTGAACGAAACGATGTCTCGACTTCAGGTGTGTTGTTGCGTAATTGAGCAAAGCCAATAGCATTCCATGGAACATCTAAAAGGTAGCGATGATTCTTTAGCTGATAACTAAGGGAGGAGTATGTGTTGAATTCCATGGTATAGCTGCTTTCAGTTTGCTGATCAGTCGCTTCACTTCGTAACCAGTTTTGTATGTAGTCATCAGAAATGTTGGGTTGGTCACTGATGTTATATACTACTTTGTTGGGATTCCGATCGGGATGATATACTGAAATATGTACGCGACTTTGGTTGAATTCCTGAGCATCAAGAGCACTAGCACTTGAAAAAAGAAAGCGAAGCCTGGTGCCATTACTATTCTGATCTTTGGCCTGGTAATCGAGCTGAAAATCTGGTGGCGGTGAGAATAGACTACATCGAATATCTCCAGCGACACTATTAGAGTAGAACGGCTGATGATACGCCGGATCCACGCGCACCCAGAAGCTAGTCCAATTCATTGCTCTGGCGGCAGGCTTTGATACGATATCAGATTGAACATTTAAGCCTTCAGCATGACCAAAGTTGTCAAAGCAAAAGCGTATATCTTCATAACATTCGACATCAATAAAAAACCATTTAGCTACTTGCTGATTTCTATTGATATCTCACATACCTGGCACTCGTACTCGTGTGACAGGTGTGCTCATAACCATGGTTGTCTCTGAACTTTCATTAATTTGAATGACGCTGTAGATACAATAGGCTATGAATAGTCCAGTACAGATTATTTTGGACACAGAATGTAGTACAGCTGTCCATAATGGTTCACCAGCACTATTGTGATAATGCACATATTATGTCTCTTTTCAAATATCATCAGATGCGTGTGTAGATGAGTCAATATCTTACCGCCTATCCCAAAGAAGCGAAATTAATGCTTTCCATCCTGCTGTCGCTGTTGCTAATGGTCCAAGATTAGCACGACGCACCATCCAAGCAATCGTCATCATAAGCAAGGCAGCTGCTAGAGATCCTATCACAATACCAGCAATGGCACCTCCTCCCAAACCCTTTGATTCATGATTCTCGTCTTCATCAAGGCTTGGATTAGTGATATTATGAAGCCAAGTCAAGGTTATGGATGCATTTTCAAGAGTACTGGGCAAAGGTGCTTCTGGTATCTCAAGCACATTTATATCATTAGTCCACAGGAATTCAGAAATCCCTATATAAAGCAATACTACTTAGATGATTACATGTTGAATGATGTGTTTCGAGCCAAATACCTCCAACAATCATCCAGTATTTCCCATACAATAGACCTGCTGATGCATCATAGCGTGCCTGAGCTGGTTCACCACGCACTTGTATAGGAGACAGCCATGTCCAAGTCTTGGTGTCTAGTATATCGATCTGATTGAACGCCACCAAATATGTTTGGCGGATCTTTAGAATGTCATCGCTGTATTCAGCTCCTGTTGATTCTTGACCTATGCATTGTGTTAATAGCTGATAATATAAGAAGACCATTACATATTTGCCTCCAAAATAATATATTGTCGTATTATCCGGTGCTGATAAGAACTAACATTAGCATAGAATCGTTGTATGCTGTTGGATAGTGAAATGCAACTTACCAAGAGCAATATTAGCACCCATTCTTGCTTCAGGAAATATGCCTAAGGTTCGATTAGAGAGATCCTGCTCGTATACCACACCGCGGTTGGTGTCGAGAATCAATACTTGAGAAGTCGACTTCATATAGACAATCTTGCCAACGCTAGTAAAGCCAACAAGCATCAGTAAACTTCATATACCAGTACACATACTAGGTATAGCACTTACGGAAGTGCAACACTGCTGATTGAAACAGTGTCTTTCTGCTCATAGTCAATCGGGATCTTGGTGAAAAGGCCAGTGGTAGGATCATATTCCCAAAGATCAATAAAGTATCTTGAAATGGTACCTGGTACTTTGCCACCATAAATGTAGACTTTGCCATTTGGAGCAAGAGTAACTGTGTGCCTGTGCCGATTCCTCGGTACTCTGCCATTGTTGGTTCCATTATTGGCAGCTGTAGCATTGAGCAATTGCCATACAGGGTCGCTGAATCGATATTCATATACAACCAGTGTACTATTTTGGTCCCATATATCATCATTTCTGCCACCAAAAAGCAGTACACAATCATTATCAGGCAGCAATACTGCTTGTCCATAAGCCATTGCAGGGGCTGTAGATGATACTGCACCAATTTCGATGATGCCGGTTTGCTTGTTGAGATGGAATCCAATAAAGTTTCTTGTGGGTTCGGTAGTATTGAAATATTGCGTTAGTCCACTTAACGTGTAAAGAACATTGTCACGCACAAAGGTGGCAGCCCCGATTTGTGAAAAGGGACGCATGTAAGTATATTTTAGATTCTCACTTTCGCTCACGTTATATACAGCATGCGCGAAAAGTTGCAGATCAAAAATCACTGCTAAGAGGATCAAATGAAAGAATGCACATGGTAGTCGTGTTAAAATCATCGCAACCCAAGAGAAGAACAACACTGTAAAATGACTTCTCAAAGCTTTAATGATTTTCGCATGTTGCTAATCGATGTGCAATGCGTCACAAGCAAGATGTTACAGTTACTTCTTCACATTGTTACGCTTGTTGATAAGGTTTCGCTTACAATTGCATCTTCTTACATGAATTGATCACTTTAAGCTCTCTACATTAGATGGTGTATTAAGCGTCTTTCATCTGTCAACTTCATGTTTTCGACTTACAGCCATCAAGCACAAAAGCAATTACATGGATTAAGGTTTTCGAATCAAGTGATACAGTCAATGTACAACACATGAATACCAATAGAAAATGTAGGCTTAGTGCTTATACATCCGGGTAATTGGGCTAAGCATGCTATATCAGCAGATAGATGGGATAACTCTACATACAATGGGGAAACCAGCATCAATTTAGTATATCTTTCACCAAGGCGACTGATCCATGCTTCACAGCTGTGCATAACCTTGACAGCTCATGTATAGTGTTGTCTGTGCCCATAAGCGATTTGTTAATGTTGCCTATGCACAATATTCTTCTCATGTAATGTTGCTTTGATATGTGACGCTACAAATTCCCAGTAGCCGTAGACAATATGAAAGCTTACATGTACATACGGTGATTCACTTGTTTGAATTTACATTTGTTTGGCTGATAGCGGGTCGGGAAGGACGTGGATATATTATATGGTCGTGATGAAATGACTTGGAAGGCAAATAAGATGGATCGCGAAGATTTGGTTGATGCTTTCATGTTAAGAACACTCTTCTTTCTGATACAAAGGCATGTTCTGTCGTCATGAGCCATTCCTCGGATGAACATGAAGAAGCTTGGCCATCAGTCAATGGTAATCTTTGCAGCAGGATGTTCCTGATATTATGATCTTTATTGTATTGTCATCATGAAAATTGGAGCTTGTGTCACGATCGGAGACTCGTGTGCTTAAAACAGAGTATCATGATTGAAAAGCATTGATCCAGAAGATACATATCCAGCTGTGTGAAGCTAGCAGCAAGGCATGATGGTTCCAATGTGCGAAACGATGATTGGCTATCACGTATACTGGCTGCATGAACACGTAAATGTTGCCAGCTGTACCTTATTTCCAAAGCACTGTCCAAGAAGGAGTCGATGTAGCATTGTCATTCATCGATCAAATAAAAGAAAAAGTAGCGAGTGAACAATTCCAATAAGGTGCTACAAACCAAGTCTTTAATCAATTTGGTATACATAGTCTTAAAGCTAAGCATCTTAATAAAAATGGGTGATGCTCTATTACTTTCAATGATTCACTTTTTGTCCACTTGTATTCTCCCTTACATGTAGTTTCTCATAGCCAGTCCAGCAGAAGATGCTGTATAAATGTAATTATTGATCAAGAGAGCAATGTTGTACATGTAAATCATATTCAAGGTAGCTATCCACACACACTGATATCTTGTTTCATTTTTTAATGAAGGATTTCCGATTTATGATCTATCTATTGATGCATCAACGCTATCTACCACTCCTCTTGGTTGTACAGTCAAAAGGTATGTCGTTGGATTGCTGTTGCTCAGTCTTTCATCCATCCAACGTGCTTGAATGCTCCATTTTGATCACGTGCTCCCACTTGGAATGTCCTTATTCACCTACTTGATCCATGGTTTGTCCTTGATAGGCTGCTCTTCCAGAATAGGATCCTACATCAGCAATGTCGTTACCTTCCCATCCTTTTGAAAAAAAAGAATATGCCCATGACCTTGATCAATTCTTTTCACTGCGACATGTAGGTGAAAGCTGTCTTGAAGATCCTTATGATATCCAACTGGTTGCTAGTTGACGCGTGTCACTCCCCAGTACATCTCTCTCGTTGGCTTGTATGTCACAGAGTGCTCATGGAGTAGAGAAAGAGTAGTTTGTAATAGAAAGCGTTCAATGCAACATTCCACTAGTTTTGTCTTTGGCGTCAGAGTGCTTGTTGCAGTCTTTACTTTGTTGTCTGGTTGTGGAGTTGAATGAGAGAGAAAGTGGTTGTGAAGAGAAAAGGAGAAAGGAGGAGCGTGTCATCAATGCGTGGAATTTCAACCTTTATCCAAAAGTGGTAGTGCTCGCTGAAGGCTGTGTTTCAGTGTAAATGATCTGTGCTTGAACGATGTGATGGTGGATGAATCATTCAAAAGGACATCAAGCAGACTGACAATGAAAGACATGTCTTGTTGAAAAAGAACATGCATGACAACCCGTTGTTGGTGACAATTGTGCCACAAATGATCCAGCTGGCGATATGAATGACTACCTGCATACAGAATTGACGCTCACTGGACCACATGTTGCCATAGATAAGAATCGTACTGGAACTCAAAGCTCTTTTGTGTGGATTATATGCTGTATACATGTTGGATACGGCTGTTTTGAGTGAAGGATATGACTGCCAACTTGTACTGCCACATCTGCCAAAGGCACTCGTGCATAAACTGAACTTCAGACTATACTTTCCAGTATGCTGGTTGCAAAGACACGTGTGGTTTGACGTGAAAGGTGCCATTGACTTTAGGAGCAAAGCTGTGACCTAGGAACGAAAACTGCAGCCGATCGAGTCTTCCCCTTCCTCTAACGCCAATGCAAGAGCTGCAGCTCATTTAGAAAGACAATGCACTTTGGACAAGTACTTTAGTTGTTGGAATTGACGTAGTGTGGACATTGGACAATAAAGAGACAATTGGCAAGTCAACTTATAAGTTCTCTTGTCTGAGTGATATCATGCAACAAAGACTTTGCTTTATTGGTTCATATAACTAAGCAGCTGTTTCTATGCCTACACAACTGCTCTGATTGTATTATCATTTTCTTTTGAGAATAAAGGCCCGTCGGCCAACCAAAAATTATGACTGAAAGGTATTAGAACCGCCGGGATAATCCAGTTCCCAATCAATCGATATCAGTTAAGATATAAAACCCAGTAGCTCTCCCCCCGAGAAGATTAAAGCACAGAATGGCCAATTCCATACAGTAAACTAGCAGGCAGGCAGATTGCATAAAGAAAAGAAGAAAAAAGATCTAGGGAAAGGGCCTTCTTTTATAGTTTTTCAATTCTAATTCAGCTCCCGACTTTTGGGGACTGCTCTGTTTTGGTCTGGGGACTTGGTCTGGGGACTTCCTTTCTTGGTATCCCCACCGACAACTTGTAGCTACAAGTAAAAGTGTGCTCTTTTATGTGTGTAAAGGATACTTTTTGGAAGAAAGATGAAATGTAGTGTTGGATATGCATGGTAAGACATAACAATGAAGCGGAGACAAGTGCAACCTGCTTTATAAAGTATAAACGTGCACGGACCACCCTGTTGGCGGACCATTGTCAAGGTGCAACAGTAAAAATGCGCCACAGTAAGATCATGGATAGCTTAAATAGGAAGACCCTATGCAATAGTCTTGATTTGTTTATTGATTCATGTGTATAAGTTGCTGTAAGTGAATCAGAAACAGCTGTATGAAGCTGGGTGGCATCGTGTTAACAGGTCCCTGGAGACCGGAGGAGCAAAAATGAGCCCACTTTGTATACTCGCGCTCGACAAAGAAAAAGAAGACTTGTTTCTTTTTTCCAAAGCTATGCTGCTTTCACTGTTGTCATTGCTTTCAATACAGTATTTCAAAGGGTGAGCATGTCCACGATCCATGGTTAATGGCGCGTCAAGACCAATGGCAATACTTTCCAGCTAACACGTGTACTTGCAATCCACCCAACACTCCAATACAACACGTCTGGTTTAGCAGTTTACTTGTCTTATTGTTCTGGTTCTGGTTTGTCATATGGGATGGTTGACTGTCAAGCCTTATTATGAAGCTGTGCCAAGTATCTACCCTTGACTACCAAAGCGACTGGCAACATTCATATGCAGTAAGTAGATTCTTCTTGTATGGGATCGATACTAGTTTCGAGTTCGATTATGTTTTATATCAAGCAGGCCGACTTTGCCATGAAGCTTCTTGATTGGTCCTTCTACGCCTGTCGTCAAGCATCATCTCCTTGGTTTCCACTATTAGAATCTATCTTGTCCATGGATTACTTCAGTAAACGTGTTTACTTAGTTCAAGGTAAGCATTATTGTCGTATGTCATTTATTGCTTTGAAAAACAAGTGCCAATACAAATGGCTCACTCATGCCATTTACATTTAGAATACTGCAACCAGCTACTTTGTCCCTTGATCCCACCAAGTTTGAATCCTGCAGCCTACTCCTGGAAGGCACAATTTGATGATCGTGATGGCAGTACCGCTTTACTTGATTGTCCACGTTTTCCACATGTACATAGTTTCACCCATGGCAGATTGATATCTCAATACATACATTGTTTGCACCTTAACCCTTATAATTGGATTGATGTAATGAATCACTGCTTCATGGGTAGCGATACTGCATGCAGGGTTAAATGTAAGAGGCTCTGATGATAAGCATGTACGCCATGCGACAATTTTTGTCTTTTGAGACCTAGCTTTATTCTGTATAGAAGAAGAGTTGTGTATGACTCAAGGCAATTAAAGCGATAACACCAACTATCCACATATCGAATTCTTAACCAGTGTTTATATATATTGAAAAAAAGTACAAATCTACATGTCAGAAAGACGCTTCTTGAGCTCATCCACCATGTTAGCGCGAGCAATAGTGACACCACCACCTTGAGATTCATCCTTGGAGCGCATATCCTTGATCTTGATCTCACCACGTTCCAATTCATCCTTGCCAATAATGACAGCAAAAGGAATATGATCCTTTTCACAAGCTGCCCATTGAGCAGGAAGCTTAGGCTTGTTCTTGAAAAGGAAGGATGCCTTGATATCAGCGTCCCAAAGTTGATTGGCAATCTCCATACGTTCCTTGAGCAAACCATCACCAACAGCAATCACAAAGACTTGAGTCTCATTGCTCTTGATATCTTCTGCCTTTTGCTTGGACATTAAGATGGAAAAGACGCGCTCCACACCAATGGATACACCCACACAAGGAATCTTGAGATTGGGCTCTCCCTTCTTGTTGGTACCAGAGAACATGCCGACCAAGTTGTCGTAACGACCACCAGCAGCAATCGATCCAACACCCACAGTAGATTCATCAAGTTCATCCGAACCAGGCTTGGTCTTTGGCTTTTGCTTCTTGTCATCCGTCATGGCTATACAAGATATCAATAGGCTGTTGTTGTAATACCCTGATCAAGATACGTACCAGGTGGAGCTGACTTTTCAGTTACTGCTTCATAGATAATACCAGTGTAGTAATCAAGACCTCTTGCCAAGCTCATATCAAATGACATCTATACACACCCTATGAGCCAAGGTATCCGAAAGCAGTATTATCATGCGTACCTTTCCAGTAATGTTGAAAACATCCATGTAATCGAATAAAAGAGCCATATCAGCAATACCAGCAGAAGCACTAGCATTCTTGGTCAAGTTTTCATCCTTGGAAAGAGTCTCCAACAAATCACGACCACCCTTGAGTTTGACATATCCACCAATCTTGTCAGCAACATCTTCAGGCAAACCCTTTTCTTCAGTCATTTCCTTCTTGACGTCCTCCCAAGGCAACTAAAAAAGATCTCCATCAGTTCATGTAATTCATTATCCCCACATTTCTTTTTATACCTTATCCAACTTGTCGACAGCAGAAGAGATGGGTCGAATCTTTTCTTCAGGGACACCACACACTTCAAAGATACCATCCAAGATCTTACGGTGATTGAGCTAAAGATATACGTGAGTAATGTATTCTTTCTATCCATATTATATTCCTATTTACCTTGACAGTATATTCACCAATATCCAAAGCAGTAAGAGCTTCACAAAGGATCTTGAGAATCTCAGCATCGGCAATCATGGGATCATAGGCACCAGCCATGTCGAAATCCTAAACATGCATTCCTATTTAGTTCCAAACGACATCCTATACACTTTGCTGATACATACGCATTGATAGAATTCTCTCATACGACCCTTGGTCATGGCAGGTTGATCACGACGATAGACTTTGCCAATGTGGTATCGCTTAAAGTTTTGGTACTCTTTGCCATTCATGGCGAGGAAACGAGCAAATGGCACCTATATCCACTGTTACTTTAAATCATCTTTACCTTGGGGTTCCACTTACAGTAAGATCATAACGAAGAGAGCATTCTTCACCGCCTTGATCTGCCAAATCGTAAATCAACTTGCTATCTTCACCATATTTGCCAGCCAAGATTTCCTATACAAATGTCAACGAATAGTCTTGTTGCATGGTGTCAAAAGGGTTACCTTGAGTTCAAAGACAGGTGTATCAATAGTGACAGCGCCGTGCTTTTTAAAGACTTTGGTAATGGTTGAAAAGACTTGTTCACGAATAGCCATTTCCTTGTCATTGTGGTCTTTGGTACCCTAGACAACACACACTATCAGTATTTCAAGTTGGACGAAATTGTCAAGCGTACCTTGGGGGTCTTTAGAGTGAATGCGGACTTGCCCTTCTTTTTTGAACCGCCTGTCAGGGCCTCCATTTCCTGCTTGAGTCCCTTGAGAACAGCGACAGCAGCATCCACTTCAGTAGATGCAGCGCCATTGGTACGCAACTGTTTAATGGTGCCTTCTTGGGAGCGAATCTCGAGTGCCAGTACTTCTTTGCGATCAGACATGTTGGTGGAAGAGCGATAGAGAGTGTGTTTTTTCAATGGCGTATAGAATAGTGTCAAACACCGCCCAATGACAGCTATATACTTTTTGGTTGGATGGTGGCGTAGCACTGTTGTCAAATGACTCACTCTTTATTAAATCTACTACTACTACTACTATCTACCATCCACGGTTATGTTGTTGGGAGAATCCACTTTGTCCATCTAAGATAGAAAAGTGAGTGAATGAGGAATGACATAAAAAAGACAATCATACTTACATGCCAAGGATCCTTCAGGTGTAAAAACTGAATCTATAATAAAAGCCCATTGAGTACCGGTCATGCATTTCATACATGTATATCACTTACTTTGTTGTGATGATGGAACACCTGTCATTTGTGGTTGTAAACCAGTCATTTGTGCTTGGATACCAGTCATTTGGGGCTGTAAATAATTCACAGGTGGTGGTGCTTGTACAGAGTTGGTATTCGTAAACATGTTTGCATTGGGTGTGGAGAATTGAACACCTGTACGCTGTGGACTTAGAGGAGCAAGTGAATCCATGGGTGATCCAAAAGGATTATCAGGTGCTAATACGTACAAGTTTCAATGATCATTCCTATAGACATACACACACACACACACTACTTACTTGCTATTTGCCAATCACGACCAGCAGTAGGTTGACTAGGAATAAAACCTGTTTGATTGGGGAATTGTTGTTGCTGTTGCATCATTGCCTGAGGAGCGGGAATCGATGATTGTGTAAAAGATGTTGGTGATTGCATGGAACCTGTAGCCATGGAATGGAGCTGCTGTTGTTGATAAGGTGGTTGAATACCAGTAAAATTAGGCTGCATAAATTGCTGCTGTTGCTGCTGCTGGTTCATAAAACCAGTAGGTTGATGTTGTTGTTGTTGTGGAGATTGTTCCTGCCAACGACTCAAAGTAGGATCTGCCAAATGTTTGATAGCGGATACCGGCCGCTGTCTTGGTGGTGCAGAAAAAACAGGTTGTTGTTGTTGGATAGGTGGTGGTGGTGTCATATTTTGTTGAGCCATTTGAGAAGCCTGTAACTGCTGTTGTTGTTGTTGTCGAAGCTCCTGTTCTTGAAGCAGCCTTTGAATCTGTTCCTGTTGTCGTTGTAATTGTTGAAGCTGTTGCTGTATTTGTTGTTGTTGTTCTTGTTGAAGCTTTTGTTGTTGCTGTTGTTGCAACTCTTGAATTTGTTGTTGTAATCTAGCATTAGTGATTCTGTTTCCAGTCATGGTTGGCTGCTGCTGTGGTGCTGGTTGTTCGACTGCTGCTGCTGCTGGTTGAGCAGGAGAACTGGATGACGTATCTCGAGGAGCCCAAGCATCATCTTGAAATCCAATCAAGTCACCTGCAGGTTTTTGGGATTGTTGTTGTTGTTGTTCAGATGGTGCTCCTGTAAATTGTGTACCAACAAAGTCGGCTAGATCAGGATGAATAGCTGGTTGTGCTGGTGCTGGTTGTTGTTGTTGTTGTTGCTTCTTTTCAGGTTCCGATGGACGTTGAACTGCATGAATCAATGCATCAATAAACATATAACATAACACAGCATTCATATTTACCTTGAGCAGTAGCTGAAGCAGCATCAGCACCATTCAATTCACGATGCAATCGTCTAGCAAATGCCTCATCATCATGTTCCTCATTGCGCTGATCATTGCCTTCTTCATCTGAAAGTGGTTCGACCTTTTCTGTTTCAATGTATCTCTCAATTCGACGAGTATGCTTTTCAGAAACACCAAGCATCTTGATCCTCTTGTGTGTGAGATTGGGAATATCACTGTCATCAAGCTTATCTGATTGAAAACTGGCTGAATATTTGAGTGAAGCTTCCATAGGAATGCCAATCATCATGAACCAGTCAAACCAATCCCATTCTCGATTCACTTTCTTTTGCTCCTTTTTGGCGAATATTGGCTTGGGCTGTTCAGCAGCAGCAACAGTACTACTGGATGAAGCTGGTGGTGCAGCAGCAGCAGGTGGTGGTGGTGGTGTAGCTGTAGTAGCATTGGTGGGTCGTGGTGGCATCACAGGTGCATCATCATCATCTTGAATAATAGTCGAACCAGTACGTCCTTTGCTGATACTACGTCCCAACTTTCGTTCCACCCATTGAACATCTTGTGTACTCATCTTATCCACAGGAACATCAATCTTGACACCATTGGTCTTGTGTAAACGGAATTTGCCATCATAGAAAGCCAAAAACTGAGCCTCCACTCGAAAGGCACCACTGCGATCAGTCCATGTTCGTACTCTGTCAAAATCAGGTTCTATATCATTGATTAGTCAAAAGTCATTGTCATATACAATTCAACTTACTCTGCAAATCTTGCACACGTGCAGAAGATTGGGGTCTGGCTGCTGAAGAAGTGGCTCTCTGCACAGTTGGTTGCTAAAGAATAAACAATAAATATCTGCTGAATGCATCCAATTGAAAGAATTTAACTCACTGCTGCCTTGCTACGTTCCATATTTTGTTGTTGTAATTGACGTTGTCTCATCACTTCAGCTCTTTGTGCAGCTTCCTGAAGTTTTCTTCGACGTTCATTTTCTTCTTGTTCTCTCTTGGCTGCTTGTTGTCTTTCCTCTTCTTCTCGTCGTTCTCGAGCTCTTTGTTCTTCCTCCTCTTGTTGTTGTCGACGTCTTCTCTCTTCCTCTTCATGCTGTCTTTGTATAGCCATTGCTGTTTGTGAAGACTCTGGTGTAGTTGTTGCAGCATCTTGCATCTCCACATAGGTCTCTGGTACAATGCCTTGTTCACCATGTTGGGTTCGAATGGTACACCAACCATCCTGTCGATCATCCATCAACACTGTCACCTGATCACCTTCATTGACTGATATTTCATCACCACCTTCTGCTGCAAATGAATACATGATGGTTGCATGGCGTAATTCAGGTTCTGGAGCTGCTGCTACTGCTGCTTTTGGACGTGGTGGCATGGCTGGAGCTGGTTCATGTTGTTGGGGCGAGTCAATGGCTGTTGTTGTTGTTTCTGGAGCAACACGCGTACTGGCTTTCTGAGCAATTGTACGAGAATCTGATATTTTGACCATGATTGCTTTTGCTTCAGACTTGGATGATGCTTGAAGATCCAGTTGTTGACCCCCAGCAATCTCAATATGCAAAGTCTTGCCATCAAAAAGATACTTGGTGACATCCAAAATGGGGTGTTGTTGAACAGGTAATGACTTGTCAGTCTCACTGCCATAACATAGCATCCCAGTGCCAACAAGCAGATTGCCTTTGCTCTTCTTTTTCTTCTTTTTGACTGGATCATATTCGTGTACAAGCCAAGATTGAGCATCATCCTCTGCTGATATGTCAGTCTAAAACAATGGTATTAATACATCATGATCGTCACTTTGTCATTTGTGTTACCTGACGTGATGTGTCCACTGATAATGATGGAGGAGTAGGTGTTGAAACAGGAGGATGATTGTCGTCTATCTCATGCACGGGGCTTTGTGTAACATGCTCTGTTGTTGCTGGTGCTGGTGCTGTGATGGGAGGAGTGGCAATAGTTGAAGCGGAGGGAGTGGTAGTAGTAGTCGTCTCTTGGACATAGTTGCTTGGAGCCAATCCAACATCATTGGTATGTTTGTGCTTGACAAGAAGCCAATCTGGATCATCATTCTCGAGTACCAACATCTCATCTCCTTCATGAAACGATAGCTCTTCTTCATGTTGGGCAGTATAGTCATATTCGGCACGAACAACACCAACAGGTTCCCACTAATACCACCATATTAGTCTTAACAAACACAAAGATAGTTTCATTTATATACCTCGGCAAGATAGTTGGCTGGTACAAGACCAATATGGGGCGAATCGTCTGATGACTTTAGCTCGGCTTTCCACCATTCGTCGTCTTCCTTCTCGATAACGTACAAGACATCGTTCTCGTGGATGGTGATTTCGTCGACAGTACGAGCTTCATAGTCGTAGAGTGCTTTGCACACCTGAACATACTTCATGGTTGCTGTATAGTTTGTCAAGTGAAATGAGCTGTTTGGGGTGCGACAGCTTTGCAATGAACGAGATGCAGGGATGAGCTTCTAAATAACAATTGAAGTTGTGTACAACGTCAAGATATAGAGTCCTCCGATCGACACAATCTAATCCTTGCCCAGATACTCAGTTTAGCTGCTGCTGCTGTAACTTATTGACTTGTTCCACTCTATATAACTTATATCCCTTATCACCCAACTAATCCAAAATCCCCAATACTACCAAAATCCAAAGTTATATATATGTACTTTACAATCATGTTGATATAAATATATATGTGCAAACTATGTATAAAAAGGAGTGGATTCATGCAGCTACACGATGGGATTCTACCCACACCCAGCCATCCGTCGTTTCATCTGTCATGGGACCCACTTGATGATCCTGCAGCTGATGATCCTGCAGTTCTTGATCACTTCCACCACTTGTATCGCACCAGTCCCATGTTGATTTCTGCTGTACAAGAACACGTTTCTGTGCTACCACTTGAATCCCCTTCTTGACCATCTTATCAGCATATTCTAATTGCTCAGCTCGTTTTCGAAGCTGTTCTACTGTACGACGTAGCTCAGCAATCGATTCAGCATTAGGTGGTGTTGAATCTTGTTGTTGTTGTTTGTCATCTAATAGGCTGCTATTGTCTTGTGTCCATGCACCAGGCAGATTCGTGGATCCATCATCACCACCAGGTTTATCTCCACATAGTAAAAAGCTCTCAGCATGTGGAAAAAGTACAGATGATATGATAGCAAGTGGCAAATTGGATGTTGCTGCTGAATCGTCCTTTTTTGAATAGAAACTCCCTGGTAGTTGTTGTTCCATGTATACAAAAAGAGAGCGAGTTGAAAAAGAAAAAGAGAGAAAAAGAGAAAAGAAGGAGGCGTATATTTGTTATTTAGGAGAAATGGTGGATACTAAACCCCACCCCGTGAGTAGGTCAGCTGGATCAGCCCTTGTTTCCCTTTATACCAACACTTGCTTGTCATTCTTCCTCTTCTTACTTACCATGCTTGAATTCAATCGGAATACGGATGAATTATATACCCTGTTCCTTACATTTCGGGAATAAACATTTTACTTCAACAACAGGTTTTGTTGCCTAGTATGCGTCGCGAAAGAGACCGTTTGGACGACGAAGAGTTGGAATTGCTCGATGCAGACAAATTCCAAGACGACATTGACGACCATGAGTCCATTTTCAACCCGGATCGTTATCAACAAGACGAGGAAGACGACGCACCTCTCTTAGCAAGTGGTGGTGGCACCAGCAACACGAGAAAAAGGACATTGTCTTGGAAACAGCGACTCGAGTCGTTATGGAAAAGAAAAGGATACCAGTCATCAGTTAAGCAGGATCGTTATCATCGTCGTACGAGTCGTTGTACGCTTTGTTGCTGTTTAATTTTCTTGCTGATAAGCACCATCAGCTATTTTCTCTTTGGTTACTTTTACTTTCGACCTGCTGAATTACCACCACCAACATTACCCGACAAATCCACCAATTCAACAGCGCGGTTCCTGACACTGAATATCTTTATGCGACCACCAGGTGTCAAGAACAACAAATCAGATTACAAGGAACAACGTTTGGACTATATCATCAAATACATCTTGCCACATTATGATGTCATCACCATTCAAGAAGCTTTTGCCTTTGCCAATCGACGTATTGATCGTTTAGCTGTTGAAGCACGCAACTTGGGTTTCAATTATCAAGTAGCATCACCAAGACATTATCCATGGGAACTTGCAGCTGATGGTGGATTATTACTCTTGTCACGATTTCCTATCAAGCAAGCCGACACACTTGAATTTCCACGAGGCATTCATGCCGATTGGCTATCCAAAAAAGGCGCATTGCATGCATTGGTACAACTGAATGCAACACGTACAGTGCATTTGTATACAACACATACACAAGCATCTTATGATGAAGCAGGTGCTCTGAATCAACAAGATACCCTTGTAAGGCTTTCACAATTTGCATTGGTGCATGATTTTATTCGCAACACAGCACGAGATGATGGCAGTCCAGTATTGATCATGGGTGATCTCAACATTGATGCAGCAGCTCACAAGGATGAGGATATTACAAAACCTTCCGTAGCCAGTTCAGAAGCTTATACCATGATGATGCAGGTCTTGAATGGCACAGGCATTGAAATCGATAACCAAACCATGTATTCGGATCCAGATTGGCGTATCGACACCTTACACGACGTGGCATACCAACAATTTGGATACCATCCTGTGACATTTGGTGACTTTGTGAGGAATTCTACTGATTTAGTACCAGCTGAAACAGTGCTCACGCATTGGGATCAACTCTTGACTGTCCAAAGCATTGATCGTATTCTATGGGCTGATCGATACTCGCATGATGTGACAGTACACAATATCACTGTGGAGAAGTTTCTTACCAAGGATAACAAGGATCTTGACACCAATGTCCCTTTTACTCAGATTTCAGGTAAGGGTGTAATGGATGCTTTTATTAGACCAAGTTGGCTAATCAATAGGTGCATAGATCACTATGGCTTGAGTTGCATTGTCGAACTAGTGTAGAATAGCGTCGATCACCCTGTATTTTGTAATATATCATCTTTTAACGAAAGATCCAATGTGTGTCTGACTGGTTTGCCTTACTTTTTGTGTTATTGCTTACATTCAGTGTGTGTGTTTTCACGCTGATCACTGGTAGGTTGCTTGATATGTATAACATGATTGCTTTTTTGAGTCATCACGTCATGTATAGATTGTCATTACATCTTGTAAAGCGTAATACATGGCAAAAGGCCTGCGTTTGTAGACTTCATCCAGAGTCAACAACATTGCTCTTTCTTAAGGCACCATATGCCATCATCACGAGTAACACATTGATACATATGCTCTATAATCCTATCCAAACTGACGCCATGTTGCCATGACAACGAGATTTAATTTGGATTAGAACAGATCCACTTGGTGCCACTGAATGCTGGATTGTTGCGTTTCATGCATGCTTGTTGTACACTCTTTTTTTTTGCCTAGTTGTGTTACACTACGGGTGGTTCCTGATGAAGCATTCACCTAATCTACCAGTCCTTCATTTTGCACATTGATAAGATTCTCCGCGTAAGAAAAAGTGGATCTCTCGGTATATAAGAGCCCCAATGTAATACTGAAAAGCTTCTATATAATGCCTATGTGGAAGCTGAAGAGTCGTCATAATGTTGCTCAGGAACTTGGCATAGTGTGTAACAAAGCGCATACATAAACATGGTACCAGCATCAAAACGTTTTGCTTAAAGCATATGTTTCAAGTACCAGGTCCCGGTCCACACGAAGAAAAAGCTATTTATTTCTTTAGCAAGTCCTTTCTTTTTCTTTTGCAAATCCTTTTCTTTTGCTTTTGCTTGTTCAATTTGAATGACACTGGTCGTCCGTCTTGGATAACACTGGTCGTCCGTCTTGGATAACATTTGGTCGTCCGTCTTGGATAACACTTGGTCGTCCGTCTTGGATAACACTTTTTGGTTGTTCATCTTGAATGGCATTCCTTTTGGGTGTGTATTGCCAATTACCTCCTCGTGGTCACATCTGGGCAACCACTTTTGTTAGTGGGCTAAAAATTGGCACAGAGTTAGAATTAAACATCTAGTTAGGTGAACAAACATGCCACTGCCTTCTTAATAAAACGCAAAACTTTTATCAGCTATGTGAGCTGACACTTGAAGATATTGAATGCTTGTGTGTCTCAAATCACTTCATACTGTTTATTGTTCTCTGCTCATGTAAGATTACATGTACTTGTGGATTAGTAACTGGAAGATCAGTCAAGATTTATGCTCATGCATTTCTTTTACTGTTATGAGAAGTCTTCTGTCAATGTAATTATGCTTATCAAACGTTGCATCACACACATGTATCCATTCGAATAGCCATTAAGCCAAGAGTGGCAGTTAATGCAGCTTGAACTTGATTTTGAAAGACAGAAACGCTAAACCCAGCAGAGCTCTCTTTCTTCTTCGCCTCCCCCACAGCTCCTTCAACACAACAATAACCACTCCACCCATTGGAAACAAGGCATTTGTAATATCAGCATGGAGTTACGATACAACTGCTTAAAGCGATAGTAGGCAACAGCTTGTTCACTTTATTAACCTGTTTGTCTTATTGGCTGGTATGTCTTTCTACTAGGTTCACTCCTGCAATACATTCAACAACCCATCGTCAGCATTGACACCTGAAGCAGTTTGAATGGCCGTATTTCGTTACTGGAGTAGAGGCGTTGTATGAGCTTTTTACTGGCAGTGCCTGGCAGTAAATGATTGATTGTGTACCTTGTTGACATGGCTCACAGACACAGACACTAAGGCACAACGAATATCATTACTGGAGCTACTTGACCTGTTTATGCTTGATGACATGGAGAATCATAGAATGGTAAGATGATAAAGGAAAGGTATTCAGGGAAGCGCTGATCAAGCATGCTTGTGTATCAGCTTGCTATATGGAACTTGGATGGATATGCGTTGTTGGCGATGAATCAGCTAGTTAGTTTACGCAATGATATAGCTAGTGAATAGTGACGCTTTTATCAAATACAATACCTGTTATGAATATGAATCTTGGTCCTAAAATAGCTTGTTGATTGATGACAAAGAGAGAGGGATTGGATTATCAGGTACAACTCTGGATGAACTTGGATCAAGTCGAGTACAACAACGATATCAGTATCCGATACCTAGATCATATTACAGCAAATCATAGTCTAAAGAAGTGATACGAAGCCTTTTATTGTATTCCCATATGTATGAAGCAGGCGTTACATCTCGTTTACATGATCCATAATACAGCTTGGAGAGAAATACTGGCTTGATGCAGCAGTCATCACCTGACGAATTGAAATCTTGTCATAGCAAACACATAACTTTATTGTCCCTAAAAGATAGTTGTGGATGGAGATGTTAAAGTGGAGAATGTGAAGGATATGATTACCAGGTTGTACAAGTGGATAATATTGCTGTGGATGAGTTATCAAAAGTATGCATTCCTCGGATGACACGGCTTAATGCGAAAATGGATATGCAAGACTCATGCAATATTCAAGGATCTCCTTCGTGTTACGTACTCACTGCATAGTCTGGTTAGAGCTTATTTTAGATTCCAGTAAAGTACTTGGATGATGCGTTATGACTCTTAAATACTAATTCATCACACTATCTCATGATCATATAGACATAACCAAAAGAACATGCACTTGTAGTGACACATGCAGTACCACTACTCCTGATGCAGCTTATTCTATAAAGATACTAATATAGAAGGCAAAGACTTTATAACTCAACGTAACTATTATAATTGCGCTCCTGAAATCGCCTTCTGTACCATGCGTAGAGCATCCAAAAGGTAATCACGGTTTTTTGGTTCATACCCGAGTAAAGCTTGAAAGACATGTGCCATATCTTGTGCCGTCAAGAGATCAAATTCTCGTGCATGGGGGCTGACTTGGATCCATTGGCAATGCTTTGAAGCATTTTCAACTTTAGATATGAAAAGCTGCCATAACTCATTGTGCTTAATACCACGTGGCAATTCAAACTGGAATACGCCCAGTACACCATATACATAATCCTCTGGCTTCGTGCACCTTCTGGAAGACGTTTTAAAACCATCTATCATGGTAATGGGATGTTCACCATGTTGAAATATGATCCTTTGAAGTAAGCAACGCCTCATTTCATGCGAAAGAGAGTAAGAAGGACTAGATTCCCACTGAAAAGAGACTGGGCGTATGTTAAGCAATCTGTGTTTTGCTGGCAATGTTATGTGAGTCTTTACCTTTATGTTTTGAAGACCATGGAGTAGTCAAGTCATCAAAGAATATGCAAGTATTTACCTCCATGCTTTATCTCCTTTGGACGCCAGATGCGAACCACAAAGTCACCAAGAAGATCTACATCAACGGTGTTGTATATAAGCTCCTCTGTTTCAGCAATCAATAAAACTTGTCTGGGTAATATCATTTCTTGCCATGTCCACACACGCTTCCACCACGCAGATCGTGCAAGTGTATCCAAAATATCCACTGCACGCCAAAATTCATTCACTGTCATCGTTATAAGAAATTGGCCTCGTATGTTCAATGATTGCAGAGAGATAATAAGGCTATTACAATCCAACATGGCATAACATGTTCTGCAATACTTGTAAATATCGCCCATGATCTCCAAAGGCGTATCGGTACGTGCGCACAAGACATCGATCCACCAATAACTGCCACGATGGTATTCAAGTAGTTTGAACAGCGTATCTCTTTTTTCAGGTCGCATAGAAATGGCTGCAGCTGGTTGTCCATGTTCATCATCCACATAGTCACCAATATCGTGCCACAGGTGTGGATTCTCTTCTGATATACCCCATAAATGTGATAGCGCATAGTGTGGTAATGACAATTCATCCGACCCGTCTTTTATACTGCTTTCTATGATACGTTCTCGAAGATACGAATCATTTGCAGGTTTGACCAGTCTCATTTTTGATCCATCATTCGGGACATACAGAAGCAAAAAGTTTGGATTCTGCAAAAGTTGGATTTGCCCCATGTTTGAAGGCAAATTAGGGTCATATCGCATTTCCTTGACATAAGTCTGTTAGAATTCTTCCAGTTGATGGATTATGATGGTATTACTTCATAAGAAGAATCATCGGTGTCCGATGCGTAATCAAGCATACTGTAAAAGAGAGTGAAACATTAAAGATATGGTACTTTCTCACTTTCCCCAATCCTTATGCGGGCGTACATGTTTGTGTCACTTGTTAGATGCAAAACAGAGAGCAAGATTATCTCACACGACTTAACGCCAAGGCGTTAAAAGTGTAGTTGATGTAGAAAAGTCATGATTTGCTAAAGCAAAAGTGTAGTTGATATAGAAGAGGTATGATTCATCAAAGCACTGACAACGTGGTAAAAGCATGCTTGCTTTCTAAGGCCTGTACTAAAATCGGATGACTTCGTATTTTGGGATGTAATGTTTCACAGCTTGGCAGTGCATGCGTAGCTTATCCTCTACTTTGACTTGACGAATGCCAATGAGCATACATTCCACATCGCCATATAATCAGTCTGCTGATCCCCATCATCCATGACTTGTTTTGCTCACTGCCAAGAGAGAAATTGCTTTCCTTCTCATTCCTACCACCCCTTCAACTTGGGATAAAAGCCATTCAAGTTGACACTGCCAAATTTCCCGTTCTTCACAGACACGGATCACACAAACATTTCACTGGTTAAAGAATGCAGTAAGAAGTTATAAATGTATTGCTGTCTGCTCCTCATTTCATCTTCTACTCCTAATTCACTATCGAACGCTCATATGCTGCTCGTATGTTCACCAGGTCCATAAATGACATCTCCATAGCCACGTAATCCAAATCAGGAGAAATCTTCATTCCAAGGTATACATGGTTCAGTGTATCTGGTAAGGGATAAGGTCATATCATTGCATCCTTGTGCTGCTTTCAGATGTTATCTGATGATGACTGTGCGTGTTTGATAACATCCATGGTCTCGGAAGGCAAATTTCTCGACATGATTCAGTCCTTTTGTTGTATCCACTTGAATGGACCCGATTCATGTTGATCCCTGTTGCTGTCAGATGCAAATGATGTCATGCTGGTTGTGTTGCTGTTCAAGGCTTCAGGTCCCAAAATGTCACGTGAATGTCATGATAGCAAGTTCCTTCATCCAAGACGATTCTTGAAGCCATATATGGTTATCATCTAGTGCACAGACCATGTTGTCTCTTGCTGCATCAAGGGATATACTGTGGTGTAAGAAGGCTTGCTTTGTCTGTTGAAATGACGTTTTGGACTTACTGTATCAAGGTAAGCATATCGTTTCATCCGTATAACCAGTGCAACAGGTGCCATGTGCAGCAGCGACTCAATGCAAGGTAAGGCTGGTCCATGTTGAAGCTGTAACGATGACAAGTTGTAGTGCCAAAGGCATTTCCTTGACCAATGGCAACGTCCACGATTCCAAAAGTTGCATAACAAACTGCCAGTTCTCAGACGACTCAAGTTGTATCACTTTAACAGCTTTCCACCTACCCATTCAATCTCCTACCTTGTCAACACACACATACGCAATAAACTTCTCTAGTACCAGACCAACACTTCAAAAAGACACTGTTATCATTGCTGTACACATCTAATGTCCATGTTTAATATCAGAAATCACTTTGACTAAGACGATATTTAAGACATATGCTGAGAAACTCTTCACCGTATCGCTCGTATCTTTCTTTCTTTCCAGGTGGCATGTCTGTATAATACATTGCATCCAAGAATTCACCTTTGTTGCTTGGAAGAGTCCGAGCCTAAAAAGTGTGTGAGCATTTTCATCATCAGAGAAAGCAATAGCACTTACGAGAATGTCCAATTCCGCATCTGAAATAATAACAGGTCCCTCTCTTCGTATATTGTATTTTTTTGCAATCTAAACTACATCGTTAATGCATAATAAGATCATTCATAGCATCTACTTGCCTTGGTACGAAGTTCCTTCATTTCACGAAGACACTTTTTGCCAGTCTCTGTAAGAGGTGGTTTTCGTCGTCCAGAGGATGATGAAGAACCAGAAGATGATTGTGCAGTTGGTGGTATTTCCTAAACAGATGTTAATCCAATGTTTCCATACATGAAAAAGCCAACTTACCTCGGTATATTCCAAATTGACTCTCATTCTGCCATGAAGGATATCATGAAACTTGTCACTGGGCTAAAGCATATCCATGAGTCTCTAGGACAACCCCATGCAACATGACACACTTACAAACAAGTAACTGGAGGTATATCCCATGGCATTAGTCTCACTACGTTCCACCAGAGCCTTCATAAACACCAAGTGCTTTATCAATCGATCGACTTCAGACTTGAGCCAAGAATGGAGAGAATTGTAGCCTTCTAATGTGTCATGACCTTGATCACGTATCCGCTTCGCTTTGGAGCCACGCAACAAATCCACAGCCTGAGCAATTGTAATCTTTCCATTGGGAAGGCTCAAGACACCACGTATGACTTTGAGCACATTGATGGCTTCACTGGTTCTATCCCGGAGCACCCTTGTCTTGTTTTCATTCCTTTTGCAATTGTCACATGTGCGTTCACATTGATTCGGATCAAATTCTTCACCAAAGTAACTCAAGATCTGCTTACGACGACAATCAAGATTGTTTTCACAATAGTGCACCATCTGATTCAGGTTCTCATATAAGCGTGCTAGTTGTTGTGCTTCACGGTACGTCTCATCCTTTTCAATCAACATTTGGTGGAATCGGACATCAGCATAGTTGTAGTAGAGACGACACTTTGCTGGTAATCCATCACGACCTGCTCTGCCTGTTTCTTGGTAATAGCCTTCCACAGACGATGGCATGGTAAAATGGACCACAAAACGAACATCTGGCTTGTCAATGCCCATACCAAAAGCAATGGTCGCCACAATCACTTGAATCTTGCCTTGTTGCCATGATTTCTGGACATGAATACGTTCATTGGCTTCCAGTGCTGCATGATAATGGGTGGCATTGATACGAAATTCTTGTTTGAGCTTGGCTGCTAACTCTTCACATTGACGACGTGATCCACAATAAATAATGCCTGATTGACCATCATGTTCCTTGATAAACTGGGCAAGGTTTTCATGGGGTGCTCTTTGCCTTGGTACCACATCATAACTATGACAAAAGTATGAGTCAATGTCATTTTTAAGAAAGAGAAAGAAAAACTTACACAAGATTGGGTCGATTAAAGCTTTGTTTAAGCAATTTGCAACCACGGATATGTAAATTGTGCATGACATCTTGTTTCACACGGTCATTGGCTGTAGCAGTAAGTGCCATGAAGGGGACATCAGGAAACCTGATCTTGAGCTTTCCCAATTCCTTATAGTCTGGTCGAAAATCATGTCCCCACTGGGATACGCAGTGTGCTTCATCAATGACAAATCGGGCAATACAGGATCGACGATGAAGACTTTCAAGTGCTGCAAGAAACGCTTCTGATTTCTTGATCATCTCTGGTGTCACATACAACAAATGCATCACGGGTGGATCTCGACGAAGTTGTTCAAATACCCATTTACGATCTTCTGGTGAACATTGACCATTCAAGAGTGCTGCAGGAATACTTCGCTTATGTACCAGTTGATCGACTTGATCTTGCATGAGTGAAAGCAGTGGTGATACAACAATCGTGATGCCTTTACGCTTATGACGTTGAATGATAGCTGGTAGCTGATAACAGAGCGATTTTCCACCACCTGTTGGCATAAGAACAAATACATCGTCGCCGTTAAGCGTACTGTTGATGGCTTCAAGTTGATTGGTACGAAACTCGGTCAATTTGAAAGTGTGGATCAATGCCTTGCGTACATCACGTGACCACGGATATTGATCTTGTGGACCACGAGATGGTGCAGATGCTGGTTTTTTGATGGTGCTGGGCTTTGTGATGGATGTGGTGTTGTTATTCATGTTGCTGAAGTTGTTTGAAACATGGTTGGATGAATATAGGGTCGTATTGGTGGCAGGATAGGATGTTAGTGTTGCATCATCATCGTCGTCGTCAAGTATCACAATGTCTCTATTGTCGGCTGGAGTCTCTTCTCGTGAACTGGATGATGTCGATTTTGATATCTCCATGGCATTGGCAATCGTAAGTTCAATCTCGCTTATCCGTGCTTTCAAATGCTTCCTATATGCTCATCAGCATACCAGTTCTTCAAGCTCCTTGTTGCATAATCAACTTACACTTCATCCAACAGCTTGTTTGTTTGAATCGAATGCCTGTCATCAATCATTGCATTCACACATTCTCGACTGGCCACGGTCTCTCGTTCTTTGAGCTCCTCCAATTCCTTTTTCAAGCTAGGTATTGAATCCTATCCAATATCACGTTAGTTGAAGGATTGACTGCTTTTTCATCAACAGTGTACCTTGCTGCTATAAGCTGCTTCAACTGCTTGTACCATATCAGCTGCTTCATCATCCAGAAAGAGATCATCATCGCCATCATCGAATCCTTCGAAATCATCCTTGACCTATGAAAAAGAAGAGATCAATAAACCATGGAAACAAATGTACATGGTGACATACTGCAAGATCTGTAACCATGGGTTCTATAGGACGATCCGTGGTGCTGATAGTAGTGATGGATGACAAGCTTGTATTAGAGACACGACGAGTAATATCAGGTGATAAACGTGGCGATGGCGTAAAGAATTGGAAATCATCATCATCATTGTTGTTGTTGTCTATAGCTGACTTAGTGTTTGATCGAGAAGATGAAGGAATATGATTGTTCGTTGAAGATGAAGGTCGAACTGGTTCTGTCGTAGGTATAAAAGGATCGTTGTCTTTAGCAGGACTGGATGTGGATTGATTATCGTGTCTGGTTCGTTTTGACTTTAAGCTGAGTGATGGACTTTTCATGGCGTTGGTCAAGTCAATGACATCGTTATCAGGTTCAATACGTTGTCGTTTACGAGAAGTGACAGGTTGTGTGATATTGGGTGTAAAAGGAGCTATTATCTCGAGTCAATAAGGAATGCAGCAACAAACTATCAACATTCAGGGACATACGTGGATCGTTTGACACGATGGTAGGAGAAGCTGATATCGTATTTGTAGGATGAGGAGTGTATTGCTGGTCATATTTTGTTACAATGTGCCGTCTAATGTCCTTCTCGAATCTAGCAAGGTGTTGTGCATAGTTGTTCTTCATGGCTGGGTATACGAAAGAGGCGCGAATTATATGCGCAGTCGCGTCAACTGAAATTTACCTTACGCGCTTGACTGAATCACTGAAACTCAGGATCCCTATAACAGTGTGTCTTCTTATGACTCGTAAGAGTTCTAAGTGAGAGACGACTTATAACTGCTGCTTCAATTCATAAATGCTCATTGTCTTTAATTGAAGTTGTTGACATGGAATTACATGGCTATACCATCCTGGCTGCAAAAGGTGAGCTGAATAGGATATTGACATCATCGAATGATCATAAACAAGCTGTCATGACCTTTATACATTGCAAGAAGATCTTGTTGGATGGCAATGCCATTGGATATGGTAAGATTGGGCTGGTACAAGAGTATATGGCTACCTGTCGGACTAAGGCAAGGGGTTGCCGACTACTCAATTTTTAGGACGTCCTTGACAAACAAACGCAGCTATTTCACCTTGGAATCTACACACACACCCTATATACACACACGCATGTATTGCTTACTCATGGAAACAACAGCATCTTACTAACTGGGCATTGTAACAGTCCATGAACTCCTTGTTCCGTATCGCCCCTCGTGTACCAGTCGCTGCTACTACTCGACGATTCTATGCAACTGAAACTGCTTCCAAGCCCAAAGTGGGTGCTGTCCGTGGCGGGTAAAGCATAAAACACGCATGCTATTGAACGCATATCCTCACATGACGCGTGTGTGTATAGTTTTGTTGGCTTCTTGTTAGGTGTCACTGTTGCTGGTAGTGTTGGATACTATTACCTTTTGGAAGAATACAACAGCGCATCCGATTCCCTATTGAATTCAGTGCAAGAACTTCAATCTTCTACCGAAAAAGTACGTGTTTAAAGATAAGGAATGAGCCATGATTGATAGAAAATCGTAGGTTCGGGAATATGCTCGCAAGATTGAAGCTGTCGATAAGGATGTCACCAAGCTCAAGGAACTTGCTGCTACTACTCAGCAACTGAATGATCTCAAGGCTGAATTCCGCAAGCTCTACGTGAGTCATTTGCTGTGAGCCATTTATGAAAATGAGAGATTAACTTTTGGATTTTTAGGATACGCTCAATATGGAACACCTTGATCTCAAGTCGCATGTCTGGGGACTCGAACAAGATTTGAACAAGGCTTCACAATCATCTAAATAATGTAGCATGATTGATTTTAGAATAAGAATATTTGTGCTTACAGCCATTTGATTGATGGATTGAAAGGATTTATACCGTGTTTAGGAGTGGAATAGATAACATTTCAGTCTAATGAAGCATGTGTGTAAAACACATGCCCGTGGGTAACTTGCATGCCGGTATCTTGGGCGTTATAAGAATACATGCATTGCAAGTGTAACAAAAACCGATCACCGAGTCCCAGGTTTCTGTTCTCCTTTTTTCTCTTTTCTTTATCCTTCTCCTTAGGTCGTTTACTTGCTTGTACATTCTTTACTACGACTAGATACACATACCAATGAAGGTATGTGAACCTTGACCATATATCACACAGCAAACAACATTCATTGACAACATCAAAGGAAAAACCTGTACAACACCTTGTAGAAGATATTGATGCCATAGAAGCATCTTCTGATGCTGACGCCAAGCGACTTGAAAGTCTTGGATACAAGCAAGAATTCAATCGTGAAATCAGTCTCTTTGTTCAAGCTGGTTTTGCATTCTCTTGTATGGGTGTCTTACCCAACTGGCAAGTCATTGTTCATTAACCTTGATCCGAGATAATTAACATGTAAACAAACATCACAGGCTGGTGGGATTTGCTGGTACCATGAATGCTGGAGGACCCATGTCTCTCTTTTGGGGATTTGTAAGTGGCCTGTAGCTATAGTTGCTACCAATCGACTTTTTAACAATGACTTTGATAGGTTGTTGTTGCACCATTTGTCACTTTAATAGCATTGGCCATGTCAGAATTATTCTCAGGTACGTATTTCCCTTATTGGATGAATCTCCCGTATTGAACGATATGCAGCTTACCCTGTGAACGGGGGTGTCTATTCATGGTGTTATCTCCTCAGCAGTCCAGAATGGGGACCATGTAAGTGCTTTACGATGCTGTTAGATCCAAAACTTAGTAACAAAGACTAGTAATGTCATGGATATGTGGATACATCTTTCTCGCTGGCCAGCTTAGTACTGCAATGACTTTGGCTTATTCTCTAGGCGAATATATAATAGGCAAGTAGTAAACAATTATGCTTCATCTGTGTTACACTCCTCTTATCTGCATGATCTACTAGCCACTTGGAATATCGCCAATACCTATCAAATTGATAACCAAGGAGCTAATATCGGTATCTATGTTGCGGTGCTTATCCTTGGTATCACAGTGAACGCTTGTGGTCTAAAGTTTAACGCATGGCTCAATCGCATTTTAAGTAAGTAGTAGAAGCTGGAGATTGAAAAGAAAGCAATTCTGACGTAATATTGCAGTTGGATGGGTGACTATTGGAACAATCATCATTGTAGTGGCAACACCACTGATGGCACCAACGCATCCTTCTGGTAAATGGGTGTTTACAGAATTCCAAAACTATACGGGTTGGGACAATGCTGGACTCGTCTTTTTGCTTGGCATGCAACAAGCTGGCTGGTGCTTGGTACAGTATTTCTTTTCATCATGGCTGATATATATATATATGTATATCTAACCCATTTCATGCAGATCGGGTATGAAAACGGAGCTCATCTTGCAGAAGGAACACGCAACGCAAGTCGTAGTGGTCCTTTTGGGATCCTTTTTAGCATCGTAGGTGCTGTTGTGCAAGCACTTGTACTTTGTCTTGGTACTTTATTCGCCGTACAAGATGTCAAAGAGCTTCAAGAATCCCCATTCCCTGTGGCTACACTTTTCTTACAAGCTACCAATCGCGAAATGGCTATATTTTTCTTGGTGATTGTCACAGTGACCCAATTTGGATGCTTGTGCAACATTATGCTGGCAGAAGCGCAGCTGATGTGGTCCATGTCTCGTGATAAATGCATGCCATACCATCAGTTTTGGTACAAGTTGCATAGTCATCGTCGTATCCCTTTACGTATCATGATCTTGCAAGCATTCATATGTGCTATTGTTATCCTGCCGGTAAGATAAAAGAGATCAAATCGTGTACTACATGTCGCTCAAATATCATCAACTCTATCAGTCATTAGGAAGCAAGGTTTATTGGTCAGCCATCATGAGTACAGCTATCATTTGCATCAATGTTTCCTATGGGCTTCCTTATGTGTGTCGCTTGATCTGGAGTCGGGATAAGCTTCCAAAGGGTCCATTTAATCTGGGCAAATGGAGTATACCCGTCAATGTTGCTGCCGTTATCTGGGTTGTCTTTTTCAGTGTGATTCTTTGTATACCTTCTACAAATCCAGTCAATCCAGTCACCATGAATTGGTCATGTTTGATGGTGGGAGCTGCTTTTCTTCTTTCATTGGTGTTTTGGTACACTTATGGGCAAAAGAACTATCAAGGTCCAGTACAAACGCTCCAAGGCGATAGCAAGTAATCACTTAATCATCATACTACAACTTTTGGCATATTTATATTCTACCTATTAAAGCATAGAACAAGTGTATTTATCATTCTTAAAGATGTGCCATCGATGTGTAACAATAGCTCCATCTTAGTATTACATAATGAGAAAAGGATAATGCTACTAATGCCTAGCCTATTGTTATTTCACATGAAGACGCCACCAGGAAATGATCATCAATCCACATCCAAAACGAAGTTCACTTTAAAAGGGAAATGTCGTCTTTAGGCGAGACTTGATGATATTGGCTGGACACTTGTGTGTGATGAAAATGTCCGATTGGCTCGAGTCAACAAGATGCCAAAAGCTTGGCTGTGTCACACATATCACGTCTTGCATCATCATCAGAATAGTGCTGCAAGAATAATGAAAGCCGTCCTGCTTCATTTGGGTAATACATTGTAAGCCGAGATGAAAATCAGAACTTGTATTATATACATTGTACAAAAGATGAATGAAAACTATAGACAAATGAAGGCATTACAGCATGGGATCCGCTACATAAAAAGAGTCCATAAGATGTCAGGATCATCATGAAAATGAATGCACTTACCCAATGTTGGCCATCTTGGTAAATAGCGACGATCAACAAGAGGCCAAACTTGATTCGCATCATACAGTTCAATGAATTGTTGATCCATGGATCGTGATTTGGGATGGGAAAACCGCCGGTATTCATCAAAGATGGATGTATGGCTCCAATTTTGCAGTTTCCTCAGGCATCCAATCAAGCAACCAGTTCGATGCTTTTGACCAACATGATCAATGAATGATCCATGAACCTTTCCCATGATATCCACTTACTTTGCCCTTGTTGCAATGAATCAACATTGGATGATTTCGCTTGTCTGAAATGATAGGTGAGCAAAACAAGAAACATCCATAGATATCAACATACCTAGAATAGCCGCCAATGCAGCACTGATCTTGTCTTCGGGTACTGTAAAGAGAACAGAGATGTTAATAATGGCATATAAATAGAAAAGAGTAACACTTGACTTTGTACAAAGGGTTCCTATCATGGAGAATGAGTATCTTGACTGGATGAAACCCAATCCTTATCCTTACCTTGTTTCCTGCAATGCCAAACTGCAAAAACTTGATCCCTCGTTCTTCAAGAAACTTCATATTCTGTTCTGGATACTCTTCAAGAATCAGTGTTCTAGCATATATATATCCGGATGAATTAAAAGATGGGATGATGCATGCATTACTCCATTATCACTTACAAGACACTCTTCAACTTGAGCTTTTCAAGGAACCGAAAGTGCTTCTTTTTTGGAAAGGAACTTCGATAAACGTGCTCACACACCATGTTAAAGTTCTCTGGAGGAATAAGGGCTTCTTCGAATATCTCTTGATCGTTCTGTGTCATGTACGACCAACTGGAAAACCCCAATGGTTGAATGGGAGAAGGCAGTGACGCGTTGGTCAATGCTGTTGCCGTTTGTGGAGGAGAACCTATTGTTGCTGTTGCATTCGCTGTTGCTTGTGTAGTCGTTGCTGTCTGATCGTCATCCATCGAAGAAGAAACCTAGGCTCCAACTGGAGCCGTGCTGATAATTGGCGTTTAACGACCGCTTTCCCCCACCCATTACCCACCTTGCTAGTCAATCCATCATCCTTATTCCTTAACAGGCAAATCAATTGAACATGTCTTTATCGATACCATAAGGTGAATACTTGCTTATCAGTAAAGGATGTTGTGTGGACAGCCATTGATATCACGTGATGTTTACGTCCATGATGGCACTGTGATTTGGTCTTGTCATAGCTGAATACCCCTCATTTATGGATCCTTTGGTTACTTGGGATTGAGAATAGCCTAGGTAAACGATGCAATGCATGAACATGCCTTGGTACTCGTGCTATTACATGATTATTAGCTGTGTGTAGGCAGGTAAATAACAGTGCTTTACATGCATACCTTGTGCTTTTGGCTCACATAAAGTCTACCAATAAGGAGAATTAGACATATTGGGCAGTAGTGGAATGATCTTTTTTTCCTCAGCAGGAGTAATACATATCCAATTCATAGCAACAACAATAAACACCTTGTATAATGACGCATCTTTATCTTGCCACCTTGTTCATCCTTAGAAATTCACCATGTTCCCCTTTTATCTTGCCCTTGCATCAACATGAATGACAAGATGCCATCGTTAGATTGTATCACTATACTATATGGCTGTCATGGGACATGTAAGATGTTTCGAAATATCAGTTCAGCCATGTGGGGATGGGGGTGTAACAATCATGCATCTTACCGCGTCTGGAACGTCAAAACAAGGTTGACAGCTTGTAAAGGTAAGTGAGAAGAAAGGGGGTGAAGCTACACACTAAAATGGCAAAGTCTTCAGGAGAAAAAAAGGAGTTAAAGACATCGAAATGAATCCGTAAAACAGCCATCAGACTTGTTTTTTTTTGATCCCTGCATTGAGAATGCCATGATTTTCGGAAAAGGATGGGGTAGTAGGATGCATGCAACATGTTTATTTGGGGAAAAATGGTCTTTTCTTTTGATGTGTATGCAAGGGAGGGGGAGATGAATGGAAATCAGATATAGAACAATGATATATGGGGGATGATCATCGTCTCGTGTCTACACGAGAAATAGGTCTTGAAAGAATGTTGCGACGAGCACGGGTATTTGTTGTTGTTGTAGTAGTTGTAGTTGTAGTAGTATTAGAATGATTAAGACTTTTGGTATTACGAGTGATGGTAGTAGTTGTAGATGATGGTTTGGATGTCAAGCGTTGTCGTTGTTGCTGCTGCTCTAATGATGTCGTGTTGTTGTTTATACGACGTGATGATGATGATGATGGTTGTTTTTTCTTTTTGAGTTGTTCAATTTCAGCAAGAGCTTGATCAAGCTTAAGATGCAATGCTTTTCTTTCTTCGGCTTCTTCTTTAGCGCGCTGTTGCTGCATGTTTTGCATTTCCTGCACTTGTGCCAATACATGAGCCATGGATTGTTCCATATCTTTACGTGCATATTGTTCTTGATATAAACGTTCTTCATAAGAAGCACGCATTTCCTCTATTCGCTCACACACCATGGTTTGTTGCTTGTCAATAGTGAGTGCCATATCCTCGATAGCATTCTCAAAAGCAATCCTCATGGCTCTTTCATGAGCAATTTCTTGTTCCAACATGTCAATACGTTCGCCAAGGCGCATTGTTTGTTGTCGATGCAAAGTCATGCATATTCGTGCAAGATCAATTACCACACGCTGTACAGGTGATACACGACTGTTTTTGTTTCCAAATAATTGTTTACGTGTGCGATATCCTCTCCACAGAGCCTGAATACGTGTAGCAGCTGTATTGCGTAACATTTCAGGATCCGTAAGCTCTTCAGGCGATAAGGGTAAAAAGACTGATACTGATTCCATGGGTAATTCTTCCTCTTCATCAATGTATCCTTCATCACTTGCTTGACACCATGACAGGTGACGACGACTACTATTCAACTTGATAATCACCTTGGAATCCACTGTGCAGTCAGTGTCATTGTCATTGAGAAAATCCAATCTTGATGGCTTGTGAGACACTTTACGAAGGATAAGCTCTTCATGCGAAGAAGCGTAGCACCTTGATGCTACATGTAGCACTGTCTGTCAGTCATACATGTCTATTTGGAGATAATTTTGGGGGAGAAAAGGGGGTCAAGTCATGAAAATTTACCTTTGTGTGATCGTTTCAGGAAAGAAGATGGTGCAACCAAGTCCATCGTCTGTGTATTGCTTGATCTTTTCCTCGTGTCATAGGATGATTGACATGTTCTTTGCTGATCAGCTCGTGCTGGAAGCAAAAGGGGTGATAGCCGATCATCTTCGATCAGCCGTTGAACGCGTGGGTCGTCATCATTATCGTTCTCGTGATGATGGTCCTGGTTAAAACATGACAAGTGATTGCTTTCTCGATGTTCGTCATCATAGCTAATCATGGAACGGCGTAGATTACGGGATGATTGGTGTTGTTGTTGTTGATAGGATGATACAATGGAGCCGATAAAAGAATCCAATTTCTCATCATCATCACTTGCAATATCATCATAGCGGTCAACGCTTGATCCTGTCATAGTTGTAGTGGCAAATGATGATTCATCAAACATTTCGTAGTAGCTGTCTTTGTCGAGATGTGCTGATAGCTGTAAAAGTAATGCTCTTGGTGGAAATTCATAGTTCTTTTGCTCCATGTCAAGATTCTGTGCTACTATCACCGGTGATGATGAACAGCTGCCATGATGCGACTGCATGTTTTGTAAAACAAAAATGAAAAAGAAAGAGAAAAGAGATGAAGGAGAAAGAGAAAGATCAATGGCAAAAGTGAACGCATGTCGATGTGTTTTTGGGGGGAGGAGTAAGAGGGGGGAAATACATATGCAGAGGATATGTCAAACACAAAAGCAAACGGTATGCCGATCCGGATGAATGGTACGGAAAATAACAGCCAAAATCCGAATGCATAACAAAAAGTGAAGAAATGCATCATTAGCACATCTCAATGTATCCGGTATGCATTCACCAAGCTCACATGATGATGGTGATAGCACGAATCATCTTTCATTGCCAACAAGAGGCGGCATTGTCTATATTAATCTCTTACCTGATACTGATCATGATGCATCATGCTGCTATTATCATCATGTAATGTTGCCTGAGACATGACTGGTGAATGTTGATCCAAGGAGGACTTGACACGAGAATCACTACTGCTACTGCAGTTATTTGTCATTATGTCGTATTGTATTGCTTTTTTGGTCCACGCGCAAGAAAGGAGTGTTTGCACAAAACGCCGTGATGTATCGATGATGAGGAGGATATAGTGGATAGGAGGATAGTATACGTGAGCGACTTTTAAAGAGAAATGAGCCAAGAAGCGAACAAATGCAAAAAACGAAAGGGCGGGGTGGGGGAGAAAGTCGGATACGGAATGAGGAGAAGACAATTTGGTATCAGCTGGATGAACTTTATATATATGCTGATGCCAGCGAAGAATGGGTTTACAGCACTTTTGAAAAGGAGTATGTATTTTAGTACCGGAGGATGTAGTCAATTGCTCCGAGGATTCATCATGATGGGAAGCTGTCAATGAGTATATATAGTAAAGAAAATGAGTTACACATCAAGATCGTCATGTCATTTTCACCCCCTTTCTCCTTCAAGTCATCACTGATGATCGAGTAATTTGCTCATACAAGAAAGATGCATTGTCGCATAGCAATCCTGATATGTATAAGTGCATCATGCAATCTTGTGGCCAATGACAAAGGTGTCATTCAACGCATAATGACATGGCTGCATGTTAATATCTCTTTAGCTCATTATAGGAGCATAGCTGTTGATGAATAAAGAAGCCCCTGAGGATTATTAATCCCACAGCACGGGAAGAAAAATACATCATCTCAGCTGTCATTTTACTACTGCACATCGATCACCCTCTTCCTGCAGTCATCATGTACAGTAGCAAATCAGTCATTGGTGCTTTTTACGCCTCCTCCTTATTTGGTACCCGACATTGAAGTTTTCAACTACAATTCTTCTTTCTCCTTGTCTTTTTTACATCTCCTTCTCTCTTCAATGACGTTTTATGTCATTACTGATACCACTGTTCTTGAAAAGCACTGACTGGTTGATACCAATCTTTCTGGTATAAAGCTTCTAAGTGCCATGATGACAATGCTGCCTATTCAACTAATGTTATCAGTAGCGCCATCAATCACAGCATCAGACAGCACGTGCAAAAGTTTAAAATGGCTGTGATTTATAATGTCACTAGGATAAATGATATCCCAAACAGCAGTCGATCATGCAGCATAATCACCATATCACTTGCAACAGTCTTTTATATAACATAAGCGATTCGAAAATGCCTACTTGTTATGTGCTTGGTAGCAACAGTGTGATTTCTGGACTACGAATCTTTGATCTATAGCCGACATTAAATTATTGTGTAACAATCCAACACCTAAACAAGTGAATGGCGTTGGATAGTAATGTTCACAATTACCCTGCAGGAGTCAAAAACAATGGGACAAGAGGAAAAGACAATACACTTCTTGAACATGGTTCATTGTATTTTCTTTAGATGATATGGATTGATAAGCAGCAAGTGAATGCTTGATTGTTTGAAAGACCTTGCAACACGATGGCACCTGCTTTATTCAGTATGTCATCCTCACTTTTTGTTGTCGTGTTTACTTTGACTCTCTCTTTCAGTTACCTATTTTTGTGTTGCTCCTTTCCTTTCTTTCTTTTTCATTGCCTCCTTCGTTTCTCCCTTCCCTCCTTTTGCCACTATCCCAACCCTTACATGCAGTGTGTCCTGAACAACGACGATGGATCAACCAGTAGAAGAGCAACAACAACAACAACAACAGGGCACAACAGCAACAACAACAACAACCATCGAGCAGCAGAATAATGTGATTCATCAGCTATATCAAGAAGTGAATGAATTACTAGGGGGATTTTGTTCGGATGCACAGCAACAATTCTGTGTTGAACAACATGTTGCTAGTCCTATGCAGTTAAGGCGTATTTGTCAAACGATGCAGCAGGTACTGCGTTTTATTCCCGTCATTGGTCTTGTGGATAGTCCTAATAGCGACAGCCTACGACGTACACTTTTAAGAACAGCACTCGAGATTACAGGTTGTCTTGACACTGCATGTAGACAACGACACATTGCACCTTTAACAGAAGCCAAAATTGAGCAGTTGCTTGACAAGTGGCATGAGTTGAGTCGCGCTTACGATGACAAGAGTCGAGAACATGGCACACTGACTGAATTGCTTGGTACTGTTGGACAACTGAAGAAGGCGTGGCGACGAGTAGATCAAGTGGATGGTGTATTGACATCCATATTGGCTTCTTATGGCAATGTGGAGACACGAAGAGCAGCAGGATTATATGTAGCCATGGTGGATAAGCAAAACTATGCACAATTGGGATTGAATCGTAAGGCAATAGGACGACGCCATATCGTATTTGAATGCACGCGACTCCCACGCGATCAACAAATTGATGCAGTAACAGATGTATGTCGTCGCTTTGGTGCGGTCTTTATGCACAATGCCCGACACAACTTGCAGCAGATTGATATTCAACTTGGTCTTGCACGACCTACAACATTGGCACATCGATTACGACAACTTTTTTCAATGATCCATCATGATCCTAATCAACAACAACAACAACAACATCCACCAAGGAGACGTGTACTTAGTCATGGTGATGCTGGTACTACAACAACTATAACACCATTTCGTCTCACAACTCCTGTCACTACACCATCCTTTATTTGGTATCCACGCGATAATGGCAATGATGATTTTCCTGTTGCATCCATGCCAGAACCATCTTTTGTACCAGCTCCTTGGCAATGGACTGATCTTATCAAGCCACGTGTTCCTTTTAAACCTCTTTTATTTGGCTTATTTCGTCGTCCTCGTCGTCCTCATCGTCATCGTCATCATCACCAAGAACAAGAACAAACCGACATTGATAGTCAGGAAGTGGAACCTTCTGTACAACCTAGCGACAATCACGCTTTGAAAGATGCACCTTTTGCGACAGTTTCAGTAGATGATCTATCACAGCATTTATGTCGAATCGGCTATCAGTTTTATGAAGATGTGGCTAACAATGCTCATCTCAGCTATCATCAAGATTCACGTGTATTGCAAGGTGTTGGGCAGGACCTTGTCGAGATCTATAGCAATTTACAACTAGAATCGACACGCCTTGTAATGCATAGAGTGGTGGATATTTGTCATCAGTTGGGTACAATGTCATCCACTACAGATCCAGCCATGATTGAAAACACAAGTATAACAACACTATTACAACAACAGCAGCATACAACACAACCAAGACCTTCCATAGCATCCGTTTAACAGTATTTTGTATCATATAACTAGCATATATCATCCACCATCTATACTATAGTACTTGATAGCGTATTGATAAAGTATCATTTTGTCCTTTTCACACACACATCGCCTTCACGTGCTGCAATTGGGATATGTCAGCATTAAATACAACCCCACACGTTTGTACAACCTTTCATCATTCTCTCTTTTTCCTCCTCTTTTCTTCTTTCTAGTCCATCGTCATGCAAATTACAGGCAACACGTTTATTGTCACTGGCGGGTAAGTCATAAAAGTCTAGTCTACTGGCTACCATGGGCTAATGGGTGGAATGGACACTACAGTGCCAGTGGTCTTGGTGAAGCTACTGTCAAGGAGATTGTCAAGCGTGGAGGCAACGTTGCGGTATGTGTCTATTTCAAGTACAATAGAGCCTATATCATTAACATATCCTTATAGATCTTTGACTTGAACGATGAAGGAGCGCAAGTATATATAACATGTGTATTGGAGAACATGACTGGACTCACTTTTTCTCTAGTGCTGAACTTGCCAAATCCTTGGGATCCAAAGTATTGGCTGCTGGCAAAGTGGATGTCACTTCAGAGGTACATTCTACATATATGATCCAAAAGAAGCCTATCACTTAGATGATTTTTTTAGGAAGATGTCAGGTTAGCTCTTGAAAAGACTGTGGCACACTTTGGAAACATTGCAGGTGTTATCAACTGTGGTGGTGTAGCAGGTGCTGCCAAGGTATGTTTGGTTACCATGGTATTGGCGAAAGGTATATTCATGTCATGTGTATCTAGATTGCTCGTCGTGGTAACTCTGCAAACTTGATGACGATGGATCTCTTTGACTTTATTGTTCGTGTCAACTTGCTTGGTACATTTAATGTCTGTCGTCAAGTAGCTCAAGTCATGGCCAACCAAGACAAGACATATACTGAAGATGGTGAACGTGGTGTTATTATCAATACAGCATCAGTTGCTTACCAAGATGGCCAGGCAGGTCAAACTGGATACGCAGCTTCAAAAGGTAAGAAAAAAAAACAATCTTTTTACATGTCACTGTAATGCTAATCACTGTCATTCTTTAATAGGTGGAGTGGCATCCATGACACTTCCTATGGCACGCGATCTTGCTCCTGCTGGTATTCGTGTTATGTCTATTGCTCCTGGTCTTTTTGGTATGTAGCAATCATCACTTTATCATCCTCATGCTCATATGTATCCTGCATTAGAAACCAACATGACAGCAAAGACTCCTCCCAAGGCTAAAGCCAAGATTCTCAAGGATGCTATCTTCCCTGAACGTATGGGTCATGCTTCTGAATATGCTATGCTCGCATGTCATTTGATTGAAAACACAATGATGAGTGGAGAAATTGTTCGTATTGATGGTGCAAGCCGTCTTGGCAAATTGTAATAAAGTCAATTAGTATTGTTCTAATCGTAAAAGAGTATTGGCTAATCGAGAGACTTGGTTCATTTCAGAAGGATGACGAGATAGAGAAGTTGGTTTGGCAGGAGTAAACATTCGGGTATTGGCATCGTATCCCCATCCTTGTGCTGTTAATGCTATTGTACATCATATCAATAAACCCATCCCATCATGATCCTTTACTTTTACTTACCAGGGACAAGATCTGGTTCAGACATGCCAAAGTATCGAGAAGCAGTGTCGAGATCCATATTCATATACGCCTTTTGCAATACAATTGCAAGCTTGTTCCTCAGTGTTTCTATAGGTAGAATAAGATGCATGTTTCATCCTTCTTTCTTGCTTAACGTACCTTGCAAACTTTCAACAAGTGGTAAGACAAGTGGTGACCAAGGATAAGCTGATAATGCTTCATAAAATTCCTCATAGCGTCGCTCCCACATGATCACGCACAAACGCCATGCAGCATCGATTTCATCACTACGTCTACCAGCAGCAAGAATCCGCTTTCGCAAGAACCGAGCACCATTCCTTAAAGAAGCCTTGAATATTTGAACAAGAAACACTATATTCCTTCACTTACAAGTCATCGACAAGGGCATACGCAAGCAACAACACAGCACAGATCTCTCGAATGTTCCAATTCGCTGAAGGACTAGCAGCCATCTAGGTCCATTGTGTCCATTAGCCAGTTATTAAGTAAAACAAGCCCTTTCTCATGTACCTGAAGTTCGACACGCTCACATGCCTTGACTAGTGCAGCATAATCCTTGTTTAGCACAAGTTGTTGAATACCATCCATATCACTTGAAAGAAAGCAATGCAATCATCCTGCGTCAACGCGTCAACTGTGTTTTCAATGGCAGCCATCACATGCCCCAATTCATTCACACATCCCACTTTGACAAAAACTAGTACTTTATAAAAGATGCTTTTTTTATTCTTATCATCAACTGCTCAACATCTAATCCAACAAGGATATCCAATGGTTTCACCTAAAGTCAAATGACAATGAGTACAATGGCATTCAAAAAAGTAGAGAATGAGCCATTCATCACAGCAAGGAATGCATCTCTCAGGTTGAAGACTGAAGTTTTGTTTATCATCAATACCCTTATGCGTGGTGCATGAAAACTTGGTCATCATTGTGGTGCATCACAAGCCATGATGGAATAGGCACATGACAAAGAATAGACACTTACAGTATGATCCTTCCAAAGAAAGAGAAGAAAGGGCAAAAAGAAGAATCTAAATAAAGCTGAAGAAGTGTTAGAAAAAGATTTTCATCCAACGCGTCTTTGCCCTTGTCCAGCAGTAATGAGTCAAAGGAAAAAAGATGTCAGAGTAAATAAAAACTATTTCTTCTACACAGCATTTCGGAGAGATTCCCATTGTTATAGCACAAATCATCCTTTCATCTTTTCCTTGATACATGATACACACTGAACAAGACCAAACAATACTTACTGTGTATGAAAAAGAAAAGGGGTATTCGAGAAGAACAGTTTCGTTTACACTGATGCGCACTTGAGTTGGCTTTATAAAGTTTTTTAGCGGCTTATCCTTCACCAGTCACGAAATTCACCCAGCTAAGGATTCCGATAGATGGGTACTGGCATGCTGAGAAGATGGGTTTAAGAAGCGAGTCGCCGATCAATATCCCGAGTCATATATGACAACAATTGTATAGGTATAGGTGCCATTGAAAAATATACATGTCGCTCTGTCTGGCTAATTGACTTACTATTGCCTTGGTCAAAGCCTATTCTAGCACTTTTAGGCATGCATACTAGAGTGGAATGTTGATCTGTCATTAAAAAAAGTCGTGAAGCGACCTTTGATTTCAATTCACTGCCACAGAAAAAGGAGGAGCAACAGCACAGTATTTTGTATGGGATATGGATGTATAAGAGAACATTCTTTCCCATGCATGATCTTTGGATTACAAGTATATGATAGCTAATTAGATATAGAGCACTGATTTGCTGTCAGCCAACGCTGTCAGCTGCAAGTTGGTTACTCTTTCACTCCGCTCTTTTTATCTCTCGCGCCTCCTTGTCAACTGCTCCATTGGCAAACACGATCCACTACAAAGACTTCATTGCCCTGATGCTCCCAGTGACCATACAAGGCATATCCTTTTTGACATGAACCGACAATGACCATGAGCCGGTATGGTGTGTATCATTTTTCTGTCGTTTGCCCAAGCACAGCTCGGCTCTTCTGGCTCAGACAACCACTGTGTCTATCTTTGGAACGTGACATTATGCATTCTCTTGATCTCTAAGCGAATAGGAAGGTATCATGGCAAGGTACAAGAGTAATATATCTAACTTGACGTCAGATAGGTGTTATTCAGTGTTCATTCTATACTCTGGATGATACTGGCCAGTACAAGTAGACAATATGACTCCGTGTCAATGCATGGGACCAACAGGCTATTCAAGCATAAGGCAACACTATGGATGAGCAATCATGATGAACAGTCAACTGATATATGTCATCACATTGCTGAAACTTGCCAACGTTGCTTTTACTACCAAACAGGATGATGGATCAGCCAAGGCAACTGGATTAGACTCCAGGACGACATTCAATACCCATCGCTTAGACACCCGATATCAGCAACACAGCCTTACCTTGTCATCATCAAGGCCAGTTGTTAAAATAGTACTATAGCAAAAGAATCCAATTTGATGTCAATATAAAACTTGTTTGATTCAAAGTTCAGTACAAGGTGTTATGGCATGGATGATCAGTCATGGTGATCATACCAGGATGATATACATCTTGATATGGTATTTCCCCACTACAAGATTTATTCTCATGGAAAGCATTGTTTGACTTGTTGAAGCGTGTCAGGGGTGGTATCGTAGTTTACTACTGCATGCGATCATTTTAGTTCTGTGATCTCTTTTAGTTCTGTGATCTCTTTTGGTGGTTGAACCTTGACACGTCCTGGGATATGGGAAATCCCAGTATAGCATCCCACTGTTTGCAAAAATGTTCTTTAGTACAATGTCTTGTGATCAGATAGCATATTACTCACAATCAGTCCAAGAACAGCTATGGGAAAGGCAGTCAGCCATTGTTTTAAAGCTCCTGCAATTAACTTCTGTCCGAGAAGGTGCATTACAAGAACGGTAAACACCTATGATGTTTTTTGAGTGCTCCAACTCGGGAATAAAAGGTTCCTTTTACAACTTACGGAATTCGTCTGACCAGTATTGTGCTATCACGTATTCAAAGGTACAAGACTGGCCGTTGCACTTTTCCACTGTCATAGTAGGTATTTGTCCAGCACATTTGCCTGGATCTGCAGCAAACACAGGGGAAACGGCCAAGAGCACTCCAAAGAAACCGATAAGCTTCATGATGATGGGGGAAAAGCTGTAGTAAATAGAATAGAATCAAATGTCTCCCTTAAATAGTGATCATGCTGCATGCAATTAAGCTTTGCATTGGAATAAGCGAACCATGCAGTACCAATGCCAAGGGGATGTCCTTATCACACACTTTCCCATATTAGCAACAACACCTTCCATTTGGTATCCAGCTTACTCTTCAAAGTGGTACATATGAATATATTACTGCATTCAACCCCTGCTCCACATCATGCACAACTTGTCTTTTATACAGAATAAAACCAGGTTTTGTTGCGTGGCGTATATGCATATCTTTAGAGCCCCTTGCATTCAACCCTGCATGCAGAAACTTTCTCGAAGCAGTGCTCAATTATCACAAGTCCAATTTTAAGATGCAAGAAAGATGTATGTATTTGGATTCGTACACAAGATATTGATATAATGTGCTCTGTTATGGGTAATCAATCTAGCTGTGGAAAAAGTGGACAATCAGGTGGAGAAGTGCAACTTTCAAGGTGTTCCTGAAGGAGTTGGCTGCTGCATTCCAGTACGAATTAACCAGAATGACTCCTGAACGCCATATCGTGTCGCAGAAAGATCAATTAAAGGCAAGTGTATGCCATCATTGAATGCACTAGCATGGAATGCCAAATCGTATTGGGAGCTGTTCAGTGACCGAGCAAATGCTGCATTTGTCTTATACATCGACGCAGGCTGAATCAGCCTTCTCCTTGACGATGTACGAGTGACATGGCTTGCCTTCTCAACTACTGGAGGCATATATCAGTATGCAAGTATATGATAGGAAAGGATAATGGTACTTACCACACAAAGCATAAGGATTTAAGACAAGAATGAGTACAACCATGAAGAGGAACCTATGAATGAGCACATGAATACTCCAGGTCTGTGATATAAAGTGATCATCCCAAAAACTTACCACAATATGAAGGAGTTCTTGATTATATAAGCAATCATAAGAGTGTGATCATGCTGGTGCATACTGAAAGTCGCGTTTGAAGGATAAAGAGATCAACAGATCGAGGATGCCTTTGGCTAACAGCAAGAGACAATTTAAAGGATCATGCATGATGATGTTCACAAGAATGTCGTATTCACTCTTTGTTGCTGATCATCCACGTTTGGGTGCCTTGTATTCCACATGTTTGCATGATGGTGTCGCCTAGCCATACAAGTCATCTTTATGCTAGCAAGCATTTGATAGAAGACGCGTACTGCTGCATAATTGTGTCATGCCACCCACTTGAGCAACGATACTGTCACTTGATAGCAAAGCCTGTACAGTGGACTGGGGCATTGGATCCAATTCGAGAGAACGAGACGTTGCTGCTCATTGCTAGTTGATAGTTGCGAATCGTAGCAGTCAGAAAGAAAGCTTCGAGTACGGTCTATGCGCCTTTGTTTCAGTCATTGCAGCAATGTTCAGCAAGCACAGTGACGAGTTCAAGAAAGGTGAAATACCTTGATGCGCATTTCAGCTGGCTTATAAAATGAAATCACGTGAAGCAAAGGGGTAGCTGATGTTGCATTTCAAGTTTGGTGTCAAAGATCATCACTCCACTACTTCTTGCCCTGCTTTATTGACCTCTACAACTCTTCTACTGCTATGATTGAATATGGTAACTCTGCTGAACCATACCTTGCAATCTAAAGCAATGTAGTTAAACGTCTCTCCAGTTACTATACGATCGAGCTACAGCATTGCCTTCACATGCACATTTCGACTTGAGCCAGAGAGATGCCCAGTGCTATGCGACTTGTTGACCCAATAATACCTCGTGGATACTTGTGGTGGCAATGTCTTCAAATGCAAGGACCTGATCAACTTGTCATTGATATGTATGAGGAGCGACTATAATCAGTGCCATGGGATGATGCTGGATCTATCATGCTAATAAGTGCCAGACAGGAAGCCAAGTGTCGTCAATACCTCTTTCAATTGTCTTTCGTGCAAGACTATTATATTGGATTGAACAATTGTCACTCAAGTTGGGATAAGACGACTGTTGTGTCTTATGGTGGCAGCAAAGAGCTACAAAAACTCGCGATTGGAATTCATATAGCCAGCTTGTCATGGAGTAGGTGCTATTCAATATGAACGACCATTGTATATTTCTCGATGATACTGAGCATGAGCAGCCAATTTGCTTTCGTGTCGATTTTATCGGACCAACAGGCTATTCAATCTGAGATAGGACAAGATACTATGGATGAGCAATCGCTTTTGATGGTGGACAATGTACTGATATATGAAGACTACGTGTCATCTCATGGCTGAAGCTTGCCAACGCTGCTTTTACCTACCAACAGGATGATGGATCAGTCAAGGCACTGGATGATATATCAATTATACTATAGGACAACATTCATTATGCGTCACTACACATCCAACATCACATCATCCACTATACGTTACCTGACAACAGCCTTGCCTTATCATCATGTTCTTCAAGACCAGGTGTTAGAATAGTACTATAGCATTAGATGATTATATTACATGAATTGACGTCAGTATAAAGCTTATTTGACACATAACCTGTTGGCATGGCTGGTAAGACCAGTAATGGTTAAGAACAAGGTACAAAAGAGAAAGTGTCCAAGTATGTATCATCAAGCAATGGTTTGATCCAACAGCAAATACATAAGAGAGTGTTAAAAAGGCCGAGAATGTTATGGCATGGATGATCTAGTCATGGTGGTCATACCAGGATGATATACATCTTGATATGATATTTCCCCACTACAAGGTTTATTCTCATGGAAAGCATTGTTTGACTTGTTGAAGCGTGTCAGGGGTGGTATCGTAGTTTACTACTACATGCGATCATTTTAGTTTGTGATCTTTCTTGGTGGTTGAACCCTTAACAGCATTAGGATTCCGGGACTCAAAGAAGCGCAACCTGTTTGCAAAAATGTTCTTTAGTACAATGTCTTGTGATCAGATAGCATATTACTCACCACCATTTATTGGGGCCCAAGAACAGCTATGGGAAAGGCAGTCAACCATTGTTTTCAAGCTCTTGCAATTAACTTCATTCAGAGGAGGTTCGTTACAAGAATGGTAAGCATCTATGTTTTTTTTTGAGTGCTCCGGCTCGAGAATAAAAGGTTCCTTTTACAACTTACGGATCGGAACTCCCCAGTAGTGTCCTATCGCGTATTCAAAGGTACAAGGCTGCTCGTTACAATTTGCCACTGTCATAGTAGGTATTTTTCCTGCACATTTGCCTGGATCTGCAGCAAACACAGGGGATATAGCCAAGAGTACTCCAAAGAGACCGATAAGCTTCATGATCATGGGGGAAAAGCTGTAGTAAATAGAACAGAATCAAATGTCTCTCTTAAATATTGGTCATGTTGCATGCAAGATTGGATCGTTATAGGAGAACAATGCAGTACCAACGCCAAGGGGATGTTCTTATCACACACTTTCCCATATTAGCAACAACACCTTCCATTTGGTATCCAGCTTACTCTTCAAAGTGATACATATGAATATATTACTGCATTCAACCCCTGCTCCACATGATACACAACTTGTCCTTTATACAGAATAAAGCCTGGTTTTGTTACATGGCGTATATGCGCCTTAAAATCCTTGCGTTCAACCTTAAGTTTTGTTGGTGGCATATATGCATATTTTCAGAACCCATTGCATTTGACTCTGCATGCAGCTTCTTTTTCCGAGAAGCAGTGCTCGATTATCACAAGTTCAATTATAAAGTGCAACAGAAATGTATTTAGATTCATACACAAGATATCAATATAATCTGCTCTGCTATGGGTAAAACTAGATGTGGACAATCAAGTGGAGAGTGCTGTCATCCAATTGTCTCTTGAGGAATTGGCTGCCGCATTACAGTATGAAATGACACATAAAAGCCTTGTAGCTGGATGATCATATCACTGGATGAACATCGTAGAATGTCAAATCGTATTGGAAGCTGTCCACGGATACTGCAGACTGTCATAAAGGAATATGTTTACCATTGATTTATGACTTGTTGAATATCTACATCCAGGCACAAGCCTTGTGCAACACGTCTTCAAACACATTCCTTTGCAAAGATGGATCTGCATGTTAATACTACAATGTCGATAATAAAGATATCCACTGGTAGGTGGATTGGTGGTCTGGATGAACCCTGACGAATTCATGTAGCACGACATGATGATTTCAGCACCGCGTATATCAATGTTGAACTTGATTTGCCGGCTATCGATCAGTGTTATGCAATCGAGTATTTGCTGATGGTCACAACCAAAGCCTTCAAGTTGCACTATCTACCAGCTTTTGCATAAGCTACATGCAAACATCCCAACCCCATACAATCGCATTAAAGTGTCATCATTCATTTCGTATTTCATCAATACAGAGTGTTTATATCGTTGGGCAATGTGTCATCTTATCTGGGTGGTGAAAAGGGCGGGGAGGAAAAGAGCTGCATGTGTCGTTTTGCAAGTGTTTCTTCTTTTCACCATGGGAAAAACAAAGACCAAATGTATCTATACGACTCTTTGTAACCAAGATCGACAGGATCCAGGCATTGTCTCATACTTTTTCAGTTACTAGCAATCCCAACAACGTGTCTCGTCATGCCAATTCCATGTCTGTCGACACTACTGAATCAAGCAGTGGTAAGTCTTTCTTGTTTTCCCCCACCTTGTTATGTCATTAACAAGTGATCAACGTAGCCAAACAGCGGATAGAACAAGAACTTGATCTATTACATGCAAGAAAACAAAACATGGATCTTTCTGCACCATCCAGCGGCAAAGTCAAGAAGAAGAATGCAAAGAAAGGAGTCAATGCTCGACAACAAAAGAAGCTTGCCAAGGCATTGGCTATTGCAGACAAGGAAGAGATTAGAATAGAAAAGGCTGCTACCAAGGCAGAGAAGCGTAAAGCTAGAAAAATGGTCTGGACATGATATCATTTTGCATGGATGAGATTAAACATGATATTTGTTGCGTGGTAAACTATACAAAACGAGTAATTGGTAGCAATGTGACATGCAAGAAGATTTTTGTACACCAAAGAAAAGAAGAATTCACATGAAGGAGCTAGAGGAATAGGGGAGGGACCCGAATAGGAGAATGCTTAGCGAGCGTGTGTGTGTATATATGTATGTGTGTTGTATGGGAAAATGTCGTGAGAAGAACCCAACAACCAAGAAGGCAGGGGGGTATTAGAAAGAGAGTGGACGTGCGAAGAATGCCATTTGGAATGACTAAGAGTTCAGACTTGTTTTTGAGCCACATTAATGACAATCATCCATTTGGCTCCAGGTGGTTTTTGACATTCAGCTTCAAACTTGTCCAAGAACTTTGCATATTGATCAGGTGGGATCCCTAATGGTCCAGCAAGGAAGGGTTGTGTGCTTTTGACAATGTTGCGTATATCCCAAAGAAATTCACGATTCAGTGGATCGGGCTTATCTGCAAATCATCATCCTTGTGAGCTAAAAAGATTGACTCGAGTAAACAAAGCAAACATACCTAGATAGGTATCACGTTGAATCGATGTGATAAAGTCAAAGCCTGCCTCCTTCATGATGTTTTCAAGTGTAAATGCAATGTAAGGTTCCTGTCCCCGACTACGCATGACATCAATGACTAAACAATAGGATCAGCAACGTGGTGGATGACTTGAATTACCCCTTTTTCATGCTACTTACAAGTTTTGCCGACCCAAAGACAAAAGTCATTGCCACGATCCATCATGCCAGATTCGAGACTTTGGAAACATCCGCCAGGTTTAAGCACACGAAGTATTTCCTTGAGAGCTATTAGCCACTCATCTTGTCGTAATGCAAGCATCAAGAATCGCATATTGATAAAATCAAAGGTGTCATCTTCAAAAGGAAGTCGCTCCAATACATTGCCATGCATGAAATGAACATTGGGTGGTCGAATATCGCTTGGGAAGACATTACACATGTCCACACCATATAATTCGCAGTTAGGTCGCTCAGTCGCCACATCCTAATTCATGTGGGAAAAGGTCTTATAAACCTTAAAATCCGAGAAACAACACGACTAACTTACCATTAACCACGTGCCCGGACCACAACCCACGTCCAAGATTTTGGCACCATCTTCAAGAGGTACTCGTTCTAGAGCTTCTTTTGCGATGTTTCTAGAAAAAGAGTCAATATTACATTACGCATGGATGTTGTTCAAACTTACCCTTCAAACAAGGCTTTCAGTGCAAAATGTTGCTTGAATAGGCTTGTTAATCACAAGGAATGATCGGAAACAAATGCTTTTTATATCACTCACTCCTATAAGTCTATCCATCTCCTCGTCGTCATTTGGTAACCAGTAAATCGATTCACTGATATTATGAAATTTGCGTCCTTGACGCACAATACTGTCGTTCATAGAGCTTTGGCTTGATGTCATGGATGTTGTTTGTGAACATGATGGTACAGGTGTAGGTGGTGATTCAGTCGTAGATGGTTGTTTGCATTGTTTTTTCCACTTTAATACACTTTTACTGGTGCTGAAGCGGCCTTTGCGCGAATTGGTCGAGATCTTGTTGCCCATGTTGTGATATGAGAAAAGGGCAGTCAATGCAATTCAAGCTTTTATAGTCGAAAAAGTGTTCCACGAGGATTACGTTGTTCTGATTTGAGTAATCAAGAGAGGAGAATGAAGCAAAAACGGAAAGGGAGAGTGTTTATGAAAAGGAGAAAGAGGGAGTGGAAAACAAGCGGAGGCTTTTGACAGATGAATCCTTTCGTACAGCACAACACATTCGGTGAAACGTTACACTTTGTATCCCACACTTTTGTTACACATGATAACCCAACCCAAAGAATCAGGGAGAGAAAGACCAGGGAGGTAAAAAAAAAAAAGAGTTTTCTTGTTTCAAGCGTCCATGTTATTCAAATTGGTGCATAAAAACGACTAAACTTTTTTCTCACAACAATGGGAAATGGCCTGCTGAGCTTAATGTCATCCACCATTCTCTGCATATGAAACATGATTGTTAGTTGGATATCTCCTAAAAAAGGACATTCATTATTACCTTATGGCATCGGTGTTGGAAGTGATAATTGCAAGCGCCACTACACCCGTACTAAGCAGTAACACTGACCACATGGCTGTATCTCGATGATATATCGCTCGTAATCGACCCAGTATTCTCTGAGCACTGCTATCATGTATACTGGTGGTATCCAAGGGAAGACGTTCTTCTGGTGACATGGCAAGAATGTTACATGCTTGTTCCCGTGATGCTTCAGTAATCCAGAGATCTTCATAGGTATTGATAGCTGATACTTGATCAAGACCAATCCCACTAATCTGCTGCAATGTCTTCGGTGGATAGGCAGTTTCCAACTTGATTGCCCACTGGATCAAATGCTCAATGGCTATGTCTTGTGGAACTTTGCTCAACATGGTATGAATCATGCTTGGATCACATTCCTCCATCAACACCTGTTTCCTTCGAGAAAGCACCAGTGCAGCTGAAAGATATAATGGCATCAATGGATTCGAACAAAGGAAAAGATCAAAGAGTCGTAATATCTTGCCGAGATCATCCAAGTCGTGACTGAACCATGTAATCACCCAACTCAAGCAATAATATGGCAAAACACCAGCTCTAGATGATGCAATGAGTCAATCCATCACGTTTCATGAGTCGAATTCATTACTTACCCATCGATATGTTGATGTAATTCTGGATCTTCCTTTCGTATCAGTGTATCAATAAGTGTCAATTGCCTTAGGATGGGATCTAACGACTCTAACATTGCATCTGTGCTTTGCAGTCAAGGATATGATTTGAATCATGTCATGGGCGAATAAAAGTAAAGAAAAAAGGATATCGAATGAAGAAAAGTGCAACATTTTCCATCAGAATGCCAGCATCCTTCTCGTTAAAGACCAATGAAAAGACAGAAGCGATATCATGAAATCCCTACAAGGTGTATAAGTCAAAAGTGTGTGCATGGATCATGAAGGTTCCTATTACCTGGTAATAGTGTAAATCGGGATATGTACGTAACACATGCACGATAACCGATTGTAGTTTACTTCGCAGCTGATTCTTCGTCTTGGGCTTGATGTCTAGAATGATTCGTTGGTATTTTTAAAAGCATGAAATCATGTCATAAATATTTACCCTTTGGGAAAGTATTGAATGAACGTGCAACATCCAATGCCACTTGGGATTCATCCTTGTGCTTGTCTGGAAAGAGTCATGCGTTACTTGGTGTATCAGTTGTGTCATAGCTCAATAGTAGTACCATGGATAGTCTGATGTATGTTTTCATATGCAAGTAGCGCTCGCCTATGAAGAAGAAGAAAGTTAGTATTCAACAGTGATAGGTGTCAACTGTTGCATGCTTACCAAGCTTTTCTTCGGATGCTGTCATTGAGAAAACCACCCATCGTACGACCAAGATGTCTTAGTGCTGCAATGTCGTTCTCCTTTAACGCATCGTTGATTTCAGCTATCTTTTTGGACGCTGCACTTGCTCCCTTCCGATGCCGTTTTGTAGCTGATTTGGTTCGTTGTCGTCTTCGCGTCATGAAAGAAAGAGACTCTACAAGTTGCCTTTGTTGTTGCTGTCGCCGCTAGAAATCCTGCATTTTGAATTAAGCAATGCTGTTGCCAAGCCAAATTGGGTTCCCTTGATTCTTATGCACATGATCCCCATACTGGAACATATGCTGAACTAGGCCTATATGAAAATAAAGACTTACACACGTCTAAATCACATGTTGTACATGACTTAAAGCAAATGTCTCTACAGCTGCACCAGTTTCATAAAGAATGATTGAAAAGAGTCGAGCTGTACAATGGGCAGTGACCATCCGTTTTAGTAGTTGCAGAAAGACTGGAAGCAACCAAGTTACACTATTTATGACAAAAAGCAATGGCTGTATCTGCCGAGAACCTTTCAAGTGAATGTAATATAAAGAGATAGTGCCTAATACCTCCTTTCTGCTAGCATGCATCATACATTGGTCATCTTGGTTGCTTACAATGAACTCTTGCGCCCTATATAGACCAAACCATGACTGACAAAATAGGTTGTTTCAAAGTATACCCCAATATTCACACAAAAAGTGCTCGTATTATACAAGTTCCCTCTCTGACAAGGTTGCCAATCATCATCCAATATCAACTTTTGCCTTATTGACAACCTTTATTATCATGCTGCATTATCCATTGCACGTTTGTGCATCATATACATATTCAAATAGTAAGTGAACAGGGATACCAAGCCGAGCCTAGAGTAATATGCTTTAGTCACCCATGCATCCTATACCATACTCCAAATCAACTTACATAGCGCCACTAAATCCTACTGAATCATCGCGTTTGGACTTGCGTGAATTGAGCATCGATGTGGCACCCAAGAAGGCAGCGATCCAAGGAAAAGCTTTAAATGAATTCTACGCTCTCCTTGTCAATAGGAAGAACATCCAAACCATACCAGATACTTACGCGAACCATGATACCACCCATACCTAACAAGATGGTGGTAAGTATATCGAATGGCGCGGCTCGATGGATAACTTACCAACAGCAACAGCAAGGTTACCAGCATAGTCACTAGCAGGAGGAACATTGGAAGGCATATGGAATGGTACAACCTTGTCAGGCCGGCGAGGATCCATCTTGGATGAGGACATGTTGGAGAGAAGGTCAAAAGGCTGTTGGCTCTTGCTTCTCACACACACACATCAGAACCCATTCTCCGCTCAGATCTATCTCATTGTTAGCCCTCGTATTACCAATCGCTTGATCCTTTTACATGGTAAAGAGCACACTTTTACAATCAGAGTCACTTTCTGTGTTTGAATGATAAGTGAAGATGTGAAGAGAACACAATGTTTAGATCATGGAATGTGCAGGAGTGCGTCGTGACATTAGACAATAGATCTAGATTTCAGTTCTCAGCTATAACTCATCACATGATCAAGGTGTCTTTAATACTACCTAGGAAAGACAAAGTAGTCATGGATATGATTAAATCGATGCATTACTCGGGAGAAAGTGGTGTCAAAGTATGAATAAGATAAAGAGACGTCTAGATTAGGAATACTTTTCGACAATGAGCACTCCCTGTACAAACAGTCATAACGTCCATCCATATTGATATTGCTTAAGTACTGAATTGAATACAATGAAGATAATGGCACATCAACAGCTGGGCTGACGAGAAGAGCAGTTGATCTGTTATGTGATATATTCTAGTAAGTCTGGAACAAAGAATAACACATCAAGGATCTGTATAGCGCAAATGTAACAAGACTCTTTGTTCTACAAGTAAATGAATGCTTACATCAACAAATGCTTGGACATATTGTTTCACTGTACTTTCAAGAATGATCTGAATCATCTACATCAAGTCATGACTGATGACTGAAAGCGTAAATTCATCAAACAGAATACACAACATGATCGCTTTAAAAAGACAACACACACTTTATCCAATCACGCTTTTTCAGAATGTGTCCCATTGATCTGGCTCAATAAAAGAATATGCAGCGCGACACAGACAAGATATCCAATGCTGTTATCATCCGCCTGTGTGACCTAAAGGGAACTCATTACCGTGTTGATGTCAAAAGTGTGTGAATAAACTACTGAAGACACTTGCTCGTGGGATAAATCAAGCTCAACAGATCTAGTGGGCTATTTAGGTTTGAAGATGATATCAGCTCATGATACACTGCTGCTATTGGTACCATTTGCCATATGTAATCAACTCATGGAGATCTTTTACCCCGCATAATAAACATCATCGCCCAGAGATATCTACCTACATCAAAAAGTAGCAACAAACCATAGGTTGCTCTTACATTCAAATCAACTGTATATGTTACCATAAGTGAATAGCACACTGAATACTCTTTAATAAGATCAAGAGAAAGAAAAAAGGACAACCTGTCATAATGGCACATGTCAGCTCACATGCATATGAAAAAGAGACGATTGGGGTAAGGTAACACAAGCAGTAGAAGAACACCGATGATACTGGTTTCTGTGATGAGATTCAGGGGCACCATTTCCATACTTTATGGTCGAGTCCACTGATCTTGGCTTGACTACTTTGATGAACAACAAGCAAGAAAAAGAGTATCAAAAAGAGAGGAACAATATCTGGGCAATCTAAGTCACTCCGTCTAGTACAAGAAATGCTTGTGCATCAATGACGATGACCAATCGATGTGGGGATGGTATTTCTTTATCTTTCACGTGCGACTATGACAGCCATTTTTTACCCCACGTGAAGCTCCATGATGTCAGCTTGTTCGTCCCAATTTGGCAATTTGATGAAATGTATATTAACCCGATCCCTTTAGGCTCTGTATCTTTTCTTTTGCTCTCCACTCTCCTCACACAAAACACACACTTTTGAACATGTCGGCACAAGATAGACTTCAAGCTGTCAAACAGCATCTCACTCCCGATCAGGAGCGCGCCATGGCTGTCGAGTAAGTTCCAAATGTCAACACAACTGCTAGTGAATGTGCTCATGGTGTCCATGTAGTCCTGTTGCCAGTATGAATGAAGAACGTGCCAAGGCTGCTTTCAACATTCGAGAGCTTACTCATCTCTTGGATGGTGGTGAAAAGAATACTGAGGTATGTGTATGCATTGTCTATGATCAACGCTTGATATTCATGGTCTGTGATAGTTGCGTGAACGCATGATGCAAGAGATTGAGCGCGATCCTCTCTTCAAGATGCATGATATTCATGATATCAGCAAGGAAGAATTGCGTGAACGTACCATGGAAAAGGTAAATAGTAGAAACATCGAATGCTTGCAAGACAACACAACTCACCTTGTATTCGCAATGCTAGTTCCGCAGTTTGATCCATCACTTGCAAAACGAATCTGTGGATACATTCAAGAAGCGCATGGAAGTCATCAGTTTGATTGATCCTGGTTTCTGGACTCGTTTTGGTGTTCATTGTATGTTGATAGATCACAGTCAAAGTCATTGGAATTAACTCGAGTGCCTAGATGGTTTGTTTGTTGGTGCCTTGCAAAGCAATGCCAGCCCTGGTCAACTTTCCTACTGGTTTGAAAAGGGTGCTCTTTCCTTGTCTGGCATGGTGGGATGCTTTGCCATGACAGAGTTGGGTCACGGTTCCAATGTGCCTGGTCTTGAAACTACTGCTACTTTTGATGAAGCTTCAGATCAATTCATCATCCACACTCCCACTCTTACTGCTACCAAGGTAACGTATATATATGCCATATCTATCATCTTACATGACTAATATATATCATAGTGGTGGATTGGTGGTGCAGCTCACAGTGCTACTCATGCAGCTGTCTTTGCTCAACTTATTGTCAAGGGCAAGCGTTATGGCACCAAGTGCTTTGTCGTTCCATTGAGAGATCCCAAGACTTATAACCTTCTTCCTGGTGTCAACATTGGTGATATTGGTAAAAAGATGGTATGTATTATTGACAAAGATAAAGAATAGAGAGATTCATGTGATGATTCTATACAGGGTCGTGATGGTATTGATAATGGTTGGATCCAATTCACCAATGTTCGTATCCCCCGTGGCTATATGCTTCAAAAGCACACCAAGGTTTCTCGATCTGGTACCGTGGTTGAACCCAAGTTGCAACAATTGGTAAGTTGAATACCATCCACACGTGAAAATGATGATATACTGACCATGTATATAGACCTATGGTGCTCTTTTGCAAGGTCGTGTTGCTATGGTTGTTGACAGTGGTAATGTTTCCAAGAAGGCTCTTACCATTGCTATCCGCTATGCAGCAGTGCGTCGTCAATTTGCCAACTCTAAGGCTAATGGTGTTGAAACCAAGTTGCTTGATTATCCTATCCACCAACGTCGTTTGATGCCTTTGCTTGCTCAAGCTTTTGCCATGCACTTTACTGGTACTGAAATGACTGCCATGTACAATAGCATGATGTCTCGTTTGGATGGTGCCAGCCCTGGTGATCCTGATATGGAGGAAATTGTTGAAATGCTCAAAGAAACTCACTCTACCAGTGCTGGTTTGAAGGCATTCTGTACCTGGAACTGTTTGAACACCATTGAACAATCTCGTCAAGCATGTGGTGGTCATGGTTATTCTGCATACACTGGTCTTGCTGGCATGTACAATGACTTTGCTGTTCAGTGTACTTGGGAAGGTGACAATACCATTTTGGCTCTCCAATCCGGTCGTTATCTTATTAGCAGCTACCGTGAAGCCATGAAGGGCAAGAAACTTTCTCCTGGTGTTGGTTATCTCAACAACTTGAATGGCTTGATTGGCAAGCGTTGCCAAGTCCAAAAGCCTGAGGATCTTTTGCGCCCTGAAGTGCTTATTGAAGGCTGGCAAGTCGTTTGTGCCAATGTTGTCAAGAATGCTGCATTGGAGTTTGAAGAATGTCTCAAGAATGGATTGGATGTGGATGATGCTTATGAACAATGCTGTAAGTATTTTTGTCAGAAAGAAAGGAAATCATGGAAACTAAAGGATGAATTATAGCTCAATCACGATTGTATGCTGCCCGACTTCACACTTATGGATACCTCTTCAACCGCTTCGCTGATGGTGTTTCCAAGATTGAAGGTGATTTGAAGAATGTCTTGATGAAGGTTTGCATGTTGTATGGATTGTACACTGTTGAAGAAAACTCTGGCGCCTTCCTTCAATACGAATACTTTACTCCCAAGCAAATGGAATTCATTCGCGCACAAGTCAATGTTCACTGCAAGTTGGTTCGTGACCAAGCTATTCCTCTTGTGGACTCTTTCAACCTTTCCGATTTCATGATCAATTCGCCATTGGGTATCAAGAGTGGCAATGTCTATGAACGCTACTTTGATCAAGTCAAGCGCTCCAATCCCCAAGGTGAACATCCCTACTTTAACCGCCTTATCAAGCCATTGATTGAACGTGATATGGATGGTGGTGAAATCGAGGATGAAGAAGCTGGCTTGGAAGAAGAAGAGGAAGACGACGAGTAGATTATATACAATGTCTAATTATTAGATTTACACACACACACCTGATTTACTTCTTTCAATGTATACCAATCCCCCCCCACCACCTTCTTTTCTTTACCATGTAATTTTTATCAATATCAGCCCCTCGAATAGAGCTTGAATATATATGTGTATTAAATGACTAGATTCTTATGATGAACAAGCTTATATTCAAGTCAAGTAGTATATTGGGTATGTTACTGGGTGAATGGTGATATCTAATCCGAGAATGGGACTGTCAAGTCATGCAAAAACGAGTTTGTTGCACAAATTGATGCTTCTTTTTCCACAGACACCATGCTGAGAGTTTTCGGAAGGATATCAACACGACAAATCCATTCATGTCGTGTATCTTGTACGCAAGAGTCTGCCAATGATGCCTATTATCGCTATCAAGTCCATGGCAAGGTAAATACTTAGTCATATCTCACTTTTACAAGTTCCTCATGGTCCATGGACACACTAGGGTCGGCAATTTATCGATTTGGTGCGCATGACGGCAAGAGGTGGCAATGGAGGCGATGGTTGTGTGTCTTTTCACCGGGAAAAGTATCTTGCCAAAGGACCCCCCAATGGAGGCAATGGTGGACGTGGTGGAAGTGTTATTGTGGAAGCTTCAACAGACGAGACAACATTACGCCATGTTGGACGTGTTTGCAGTGGGAAACGTGGTCAAAATGGCATGGGAGGAGGTCGTCACGGCACCATGGGAGCTGATATGATTGTCAAAGTACCTATTGGAACGATTGTACGTGAACTGGAGTCATCCAGAGCAGCTACCAGCATGGAAGAAGAAGTAGAGGAGGAGGATCAAGAAGATGAAGCAGAACGACTTGCCAAACGATGGGTGTTATTCCCACGTGAACAAGGCCGTGATGTGGGACCTGGTCGAGTGGATTTCTTCAAACAAGCACAACGTACCATGGAACAAGAAGACAAGTATTTAAGATGGCGTGAACGACAAGAGCAGCCTGAATTATTACAAGTGGATTTGACAGAACATGGACAACAAGTGGTTTTATGTCGTGGTGGTGCAGGTGGCTATGGCAATCCTCATTTCTTGACCAATGAAAACCGATCACCCAAGTTTGCTACCAGAGGACGTAAAGGACAAGTACGTGAATTTGAATTGGAGCTCAAGACAATTGCAGATATTGGCTTAGTGGGAATGCCCAATGCTGGCAAATCAAGTCTTTTAGCTGCTATCTCCAATGCTCATCCAAAACAAGCTGCTTATCCTTTCACCACATTGCATCCTTTTGTTGGTACAGTGGATTATGCAGATACTTTTCAACTCTCCGTGGCAGACATTCCAGGTCTTATCAAAGGAGCACATGCCAATGTTGGACTCGGTCATGCATTTCTACGTCATGTGGAGCGTGCAAAGATATTGGTGTATGTCATTGATTTGAGTGGACCAGCTCCTTGGGAAGATCTTGAAACACTGCAATATGAATTGGAAGCTTATCGACCTGGATTGACCAAACGATCCTCCCTCATTGTAGCAAACAAGGCTGATCAAGTACGCACTGCCAAAGATAATCTCTCACGATTGCAATCGCTTGTCACTGATATCCCCATTGTCACTGTATCTGCACGCTATGAGAAGAATATCTTGAAATTGACATCAACAATGCGCAAGATGGTTGAGGAAGCAAGAAAGCTAGAAGAGCAACAAAAACATGATCAAGATGAATCTCCTTTGGCATAGTCCCTTGATCCTTCATTCCCCTATTGTAAAATGCACAGACATTACTTTTTTTGTACTACCGCTTTTCTTTGTAACTAGCTATCCAATAAACTCTATATGAAAAAGATATCATTGCAAGTCGTGTATATATATTAACATAAAAAGAGCAGTGATCAAGTCACACAAGCAAGTGCCAAGTCAGCGAACATCAAGTCAAATCTGGATTCAGCAAGGAGACAACAGCAGTAACACAAAGTCTGTTGCCAGCAATCCTGACAACAAAATAGCCAATTAGCATAAATCATGTCCCTGAATGACTCTTTTATATGGAAACAAACCACCCATTTGCATCATGACTTCATTTATTATAGTCGACTACAGTACTATGTATCATACTACAAATGAAATAAACTATCCTTCAGGGGGGGGAATCATATATAAGAGCTATAGCAACTGATTGTCGGATCCACATATACCACTTGCAGTAACACCATCAGGAACCTGTATCGATATACCTTTCTTTCATGATGACATACAACTACAACGTACATTGACATGAAAAAGGAATCATTCGAGTCAAACATATCGGAGAGAGGAGTCGTGACTGAAATGTACCAAAAGGGCTGGTGATAGCTATTGTTCCACACACATCCATTCTTTCTCTTTCCCTTGTACTTTTTTCTGACCATGAACCCGGCTCGTGAAGCAGTTCCTGTTTTTCCCAAAGATCGAGACTTTGAAGGAGCCGATTCACCAGCTGCAACCCCTTGCCAACCTGCCAAACGCCGAAAAGTCGTGAATGGTACCAGCAACACTGTCAATGACACCACCGATCGGGAAACGATGCTGCTTGACGAAAGAGCACTGGATCTCAAGCCAACTAAATGGCAATCCACCATTGAGCAAGTCGTCAAAGCCATTGTATCGATCCGATTCAGTCAAGTGGCAGCTTTTGACACTGAAGGTACTACAACTACCACTACTATTTCAGCATCCAAGATATTGACATTGGAATAGGTCCCGAGACTTCGGAAGCCTCTGGATTCATTGTGGATGCAGAAAAGGGTATCATCCTTACGAATCGACATGTTGCTTGTGCTGGTCCTTTTGTTGGTGAAGCTATTTGTCATGACCATGAAGAAGTGGATGTCTTTCCCATTTATCGTGATCCAGTCCATGACTTTGGTTTCTTAAAGTATGCGATACATTGCTTATGATTCAAGAATGAATGCTTATGATGATGTATAGGTTTGATCCTTCCAAAATCAAGTATATGCCAGTGACACAAGTCGAATTACGTCCTGAACTTGCCAAAGTAGGCTTGGATATTCGAGTGGTTGGGTAAATATTGGCATGCATAATGTCACGACTGTATTGTTTATTCATGCTCTCTCCCTGTCTTTTAGTAATGATGCAGGAGAAAAACTCAGTATTCTTGCTGGTTCCATTTCAAGATTGGATCGCAATACGCCTGATTATGGTGATTTGACATACAATGATTTCAATACATTCTATCTGTAAGTTGAATGGAAACATGTTTATTTGACATTGGATAACTAAGGTATTGGTTTTGGATAGGCAGGCAGCTTCCAGCACCAGTGGTGGTAGTTCTGGCTCCCCTGTGATCGATATTGAAGGTAATGCCGTTGCATTGCAAGCTGGCGGTCATACCAAGGCAGCTACCGACTTTTTCTTGCCTCTCGACAGAATTAAGCGTGCTTTGGGATACATTCAACGTGGAGAAAACGTACCAAGAGGCGATGTTCAAGCTCAATTCGTGTATGTATACAAACAACTTGTACCTGGATTGTCTTTTAACTTGCTATGTGATTAGCTATCGACCTTTTGATGAAGCACGTCGACTAGGTTTACAGCCAGAAACAGAAGAGGAATTACGTACCAAGTTCAATGATGAGATTGGTGTTCTTGTTGTCGAGACTGTTCTGCCTGAAGGACCTACTCATGGCAAGCTTGAAGAAGGAGACATTCTGTTGACTATAAATGGCGAATATGTCACTCGTTTTGTTCCACTGGAGGAAATGTTGGATTCAAATGTTGGCAAAGAGCTTGTATTCAAGATTGAACGTGGTGGCAAGCCTATGGAATTCACTATTACTGTTGGCGATCTTCATGCAATGTAAGTATTTTGATTGTGTGTCAATAGATTGATTAACATGGGGTATACATAGCACACCTGATCGTTATGTTGAAATTGGTGGAGCAAAACTGAATGAAGTGTCTTATCAATTGGCAAGAGCCTACTGTGTACCATGTCGTGGTGTTTATGTTGCTGAGCCAGCAGGAAGTACGTATCATACAACAACAAATCAGCATTCAAATATATTGACTCTGTAGTCAATAGTGTTTCGCTTGGATGGACCTGACAATGGCTGGATCATCAAGTCAGTGGATGACAAGGAGACACCCAACTTGGATACATTTATCGAGGTGATGAAAGGAATCCCTGATCGAGAACGAGTGCCAGTTGTATATTATTCGATTGTCGACACACACACTACCTTGGTGACAGTGGTTCAAGTGGAACGACATTGGTCTGGTTTTCGTTTAGCTGTACGCAACGACAAGACTGGTTTATGGGATTACACAGATCTTGGAGAAGCACCACCACCACGACAATTACAGCCATCAACAAAACGCTTTGCAGTATTAGATGACAGTCTTGGTCCTTGCAAACATCTTGTTCGTTGTCTTGTCAAAGTCAGTTATTATATGCCATGTCGATTGGATGGTTTCCCAAGAAATCGTAAACAAGGAGCTGGTGTGATTGTGGATAAGGAACGAGGATTAGTAGTGGTGGGACGCAGCATTGTTCCTACTGCAATGGGTGATTTGTCTTTGACATTTGCTGAATCGCTTATTATCCCTGGCCAATTAATCGTAAGTTGACAATCACATTGATCAGGTGCATGCATGAACTAACCTTAACCAAAATAGTATCTTCATCCAACACACAACTTTGCTTTTGTGAAATATGATCCCAAGCTACTGGGTGACACCGATGTGATGAGCGCACCACTCAGCGACAAGATCTTGCAACAAGGACACAAAGTGACGTTAGTTGCTCATAACCAAAACCAGCGACCTGTGTGCCTGAATACTGTCGTCACTGATGTCCAATGTGTCACCATTCCCCACAATGGAGTAAGTGATTACCATTTATCAACTCAGTCCCGACTTTTTTTAATTTACATGATGTTTTTGGATAGACACCACGATTCAGAGGCATCAATCAAGATGGCATTACACTGGATACACCCTTGGCACTAGAATGTTCTTCTGGTTTATTGGCATCTTCTGAAGGCCAAGTGCAAGGCTTGTGGCTCAGTTATTTGGGAGAGCGTAACATGAATGGCCATGACAATGAATACCATCTTGGGTTACACATATCCACCATCATGCCAGTTTTGAGTCGCCTTCAAAGAGATGAACCAGTGAATTTGCGTACACTTAATATCGAATTGACACCTGTAAATATGGCACAAGCAACATCCATGGGCTTATCAGATGAATGGATTCGCAAGGTACAAGATGCAAATCAAGCCAAGCACCAAGTTTTCATGATTCGACGCACTGAAGCAGAAAGTGAGAGCACCAAAGTACTCAAGGAACTTGATCTGATTTTGGCAGTGAATGGCAAAGTGATCACAAGGATGTATGAAATGGATGTTCAATATGAAGCAGAGGAGTTGGAAATGACGATACTTCGACAGAAAAAGGAAATGACAGTGCGTGTCAAGACGTCACCAGCATCAGGAAGCGGAACGAGTCGGGTTGTGTTTTGGGCAGGTGCTGCATTACAAGAACCCCACAAGGCAGTGTTACAGCAAAGCAAGCGATTGCCTTCCAGAATTTACATTTCAGCACGATCCAAGGGATCCCCAGCATATATGTATGGCTTGGTGCCTACCAATTGGATCACTCATATCAATTCTGTACGCGTGGTGACGTTGGATGATCTCATTGCAGCTGTCAAGAACATTGAAGACAATACGTATGTACGTGTACGCTGTGTCACTTTTGATAATGTGCCGATCATGCTATCTGTCAAAATGGTGAACCATTACTTTCCACTGATAGACATGGTTATGGATCCCACTACAGAATGCGGATGGAAACAACGAACCATTGTTTAGTTTAGTTTTATCTCCCCTGTATCTAATAGTATTATGTCTTTACACACTGACAACTGCAGTGACAAAAACATATATGCATCCAATAAACATGTTACTACATGCACAAGAGGAGTCAAAAAAAGGAGGTGATACGTGAAAGGCTCGAACGTTCGATACTATGCAACATAGCTTTTATTGACAAGAAGCATGTGGTATGTGCATCCAAAAGTGCTACCACCTGGTTCGCATAGATGTATTCTCTTGTCTAACCATTATCCGGATCGGAAACGATGCAATGCAGGTCGTTGTTCCCCGAAAGGAAATAAACCATTACCAACATCCACTCCGCAACAAAGACCCTGTGGAAATAAAGAACATTGAATACTAAAGTGATGATGAAAGACACAAACGCCCATATGTTTGTTATTGCTTTGATCGATTACGCCTAATGCTTTAGACTTTCTAAAAAGTGAAATGATGGCTACACACATGTATGCAATGACAGATACAAGGATACCATATATACACACACATGCACAAATCAGAATGACCCCCTTGCCTAATCCCTTTGGATTGCTGCAAGCCTTTTTATGGTACTGGCACAGGTGGTGAAGCACCCAATTAATTAGCTTACTTGCTTCAATCTATCATATCCATCAACTTGATGAAATGTGTCATTTTGAGATATTCTGCATACTCGGATGACTACAATTTATTTTGTGTGGCCAATGCACTTGCTTGTAATCATTCGTCATCCTATTGTTGCACAAGAATGCACATTTGCATACAAGAAAAGGGGGTGTATCTAACATACATCGGCCTATTGGCACAACAAGGCACTTATGGCGTATCTCTATCACGAATAAAATACAAGCAGAAAGAATTTCTGAGCCATCAAGAGGGATGAATGCACTTTGTTCATCCTGCGTGAGTACTTGAAAGATCCAAGCTCAGCCCGTTCCTTTCCTCTTTGGTCATTTGCCCCACTTGCTTGACTCCTTTTTGGATGCTATTTCCCCCCATCATGTGCTCACTGTGTAGCGCGCGTTCTTGCAGATCATTGACTTGCAGGGTCGTCAAAAACCAAAGAACTTGTTGCAATAGCATGTTGTTTTCCACATCTTGTAATGTGTCTTTGTCATGTTTTGCCACCATGTCCCTTATTTTGATGGCCAAGAGAGAGATAAAGAACATGAAAGCGCCACATACATGTGGAAATGAAATCAAGCACCAATGAGAAGCAGCTAAAAACGGCCAATGCTGATCGTGGATATTTGATTGTTGAGTTGCATGCAACCAGGTGCTTGTTGATTAGAGCAAAAAAAAACCAGTTATGCATGCTTATTTAGGAAAGCGTCATCTCCTCATTACCATACGTTAGTCGGAAAGATGAGTGTGAGTATATGCAAGGCACTAAAAATAATTCTCATCTCACTTTTTGTATAAAAGATGGACATCCTTTGTCTTGGCTTGCCTGGATTTTGCATACAAGAGTCGACGCTCATCATCAACAACAGCTTTCCTTTTACCAATTTCATTCATTGTTGAGCCTGACCTGTTTTCTTTTTGATAAAGATCAGTTTTGGCACACAAACTTTCGCGACACATTCGTTCACAAAAGTACATTTACCACACAACCCCCCCCCTTCACAACAACATCTTGGTAAGTTTTGGATCACTGATCAAAAGAAGAATGAAAATACTGATATATATATCATGATCATTATAGCATACCACATCACTTGTCCTTTTTCTTCCACCAACATGTATTCCCCATCGCACATCCAAGTTGCTTCTCAGCAATCTTTCCAAGTTCCTTCTTCCACAGTAGCTGCTAACGCTGGCGATTGCAGCTTTTTGGGATCTTGCTTGTTTCCTACACCTTCACAAAACGATTACGACTTGATGCGTCGTTTCAGCTATGCCGACCTTTTGTCCAACCAAAGTGAAGCAAGCTTATCCGATACCGAGACTCCATCTCCTGCCAATGACTATGAAGAGTATGTCTATGTGCAACAACAACATCAACCACAACCCCTGGAACACAAGCAACAACATCCAATGTTTGCTGCAGGAGGATATCTGGATTACTATGGTGCTGCAGCTGCAGCTGGTACTTGGCCTATCCCACAACAACCTGTGTTTGGAGACTTTTTGATGGATACCACTGCATTGAATGATCCCCTTTTGACTCCTCCACATGGTGGTGACATGACTTGTGCAAGCAGCCATGGTAGCAACAGTAGCAGTAGCAGTGAATGCAATTCACCACCTACTACTACATTGTCTCCTAGCAATAACAAGGTGTCCAATGGCAAGCGTAACAGCAAGGCCAAATCCACACGTTCTCGTGGACGTCGTGTATCCAATAATCCAAGTGTAGCTGCTGGTCAAAAGATGTTTACTTGTGAACATGATGACTGTGGAAAGGTGTTTAAGCGCTCTGAACATCTTAAGCGACATATCAGATCTATCCATACATTGGAGAAGCCATTTGAATGTCCCTATCATTCTTGCTCTAAGCGTTTCTCTCGCTCGGATAATCTTAACCAGCATATTCGCATTCATCGTCATACTGGCAAGGACAAGTCGTCAATCTCTTCTTCTCCACGCTCTTCTTCTCCATCATCATCCACCGTTTCTACTTACTTGCAAGACTTTATCTAATTGCATGATCCCCTTTTTTCTTTTGTTTTTATGCCGCCTTCATAAGCAACTTGTATAAGCTTTGATTTTCATTAATTTCTCATCTTTGAACATTTTCATTCTTCTCTTCCCCTACATCAAGTTTGCTCTTTCATTTCTTTGTTTTGCCTTGATTTGAAAGGCTTGTACATAAACCATGCTTTTTTTTTTGATACATGAATCATAAACAATGAATTCTATGGCATTTGAATTCTGGATAGAGATGCCGTAACACATAGTTTCCCTTTCTGGCCAGAGTGTCCGAAAAAGAGATAGAATAATGAATCTAATCATAAAGATGATCAGCAAATGCCAAACGACGATGCAAGGGCCATGGGATGTTACCTTTATCTGGTCATCGGTTCTACAATCCATGCACAAGGTGATCCGTGATGCCTATGCTGTGATGATTCAAGTTGTACAGTGTTCTCGACTTTGGTCATGGGGCAACCTGTAAATGATTTTCCGCCTGCTGTGGAACGGGTTACGTCCTGGGAAATCTAAAAGACTTTCATGGATAAGCCCAACACAGTGATGACGGATCCACTTGATATGGTAACCCGGTTGCTAAAAAGCTCATTTCTCGTCATCCGGCGAATACACACAGTGAAGAAACATAATAGGAGAAGTCCGGATCATGCAAACATACACATTCTTTCTTTCTTTCTCGGATATCAATCCATGGTGATGGGCCCCATGACTAGGCTGTATAACGTTGCTCTTGTTCAGATCACTACACAAGCCTTGCTATATAATACGATCTTCCGATAATTCTCTTTTTCCTTTACTCTTTTCTTGACTTTTCTTCTTTTTCGATATGAATCTACAAGAGCAATCACAACCACCATCTTTGCCTTATACTCCAACGGCAGCACCTACTTTTGTTGATCCTGCATCTTATCATCAAGAGCCAATAATGTATCCTCCAATGCCACAGTTTTCTGCACATGGACCTGCAGTATCATCACAACATCATCATCCTCAACAACATCATATCCAACAGCTTAATATGCGTCATGCATTATTCCAGTCTGGTAATAAAAGTGTAGTGTATCTCTTTTTCCCTTTTCAACTCATACATCATCTTAGCTTTTGCCCAACAACAACAACATCATCATCAACAACAACAATCTCAACCCACTGATTTACTCAAAAGTCCAAATAAAAGGTAACTAGAGAGAAAGCTATCCTAATACAACGATGCTCATGGACCAAGTAGAACGCCATCCAAAGCTGAACGTCGTGCTGAACACAACGCCATTGAACGTGCTCGTCGTGAGAATCTCAACTCCAAATTCCAACAACTGGCTCATGCACTTCCCAATCTCCAAAACGATCGAAGGCCTTCTAAAGGGACTATCATTGAAAGGACACTGGACTATGGTAAACAAGCTATTCCTGTTATACAATGTATACTGACTTGTGTCGCCTAGTGCGGAGTACGATGGCCAAAGAAGAGCATTATCAGTATCAGATTCGTGTCCTATTGAAAGAAAACAGGAGGATGAAACGACAGCTCAAGAAACGTCGTGAAATGTCTTCTGGTGATTCAGTGTCTTCTTCAGAACATGATGAACTATTCATGACATCGCCTGCATTATTTGGTTGGGAACAACAACAACAGCAACATCCTCCAATGTCATCCTCCTCCTCTTCTGCAGCAGCAGCAGCAGCTATACCAAGAACAATGACATCAGCAACACCATCTTATCACATGTATATGGCACCACCACCAACATCATTCACCAATAATTCACCACCTGTGGGTGCCACACTTTCTTTATATGATGAAGATGATGATAGTGATTCGGCAAGTTATACACCAATGCCGGGTAAGTCCGCCGACGATACTTTTGTACTACAATTTACTGATGATGGTGGGTAATTTGCAGTTGAATCATATCCAATGACAATGATGATGGGCGCAGGTGATGGAAACGAGTGTACAAAAGGTGGGTTGTAATAGGCATCTTGTACGTGATCTAGTGCTGATTGTATATGCCTTTAGTGATGCATCCTGAATACCAAGTCAAGATGGAAGCATCGAGACAACTCCATTAAAGATCCAATCAGCATTCGCACAAACAATCATCATCATCTCACATTACTCTCTTTATCCAACATTCCTTCTTTTTTGACCTTATGCTTTCCGTTGTGTATCCTTCTTCTTGTATATAGCACCTTTCATCTTCTAATTATGTTTTTTACTTTTTCACAAACAACACACAAACACACACACACACGCCCATTCGTTTTTGCACAAGATCACATGTACATGCCTTATTTCATCATATGATTGTTGCCACTATTACCCATACTTGCATTCTCTATTAACAAAGACAAAAGAGTCATTGAAATCATTTGATCACTTGTTTGCCCCCCAAAAACTGTTCTTCTCTTTTGCTCGGAAGAATCGGTCCGATATCGGCTCACATTCCGAACAAAGTGATCATTGTTCATGATCCACATTGCTCATTGTGTAGCTTCTTTTCCACTTTTTTATCATCCCATAGATTTAGCTGCACTGACATCATGTCCTGACTCTACATCAAAACATGATGACAACGTCATTGGAAGCAGTATAAGCTCAGTTGTGTGGCAAAGGCAGTAACGTGACACGGGCAACAGCATTATAAGGAGTATCTTACAACGCCTTGCTTTCATGTCAATCCTCACTAGCTGATCATTTTTCTGAACATTCGATCATGTCGTTATTGGAAAAAGGAGAATCAAGATCAAGAGATAATACAACTTTTCTCAGCATATATCCTTGTCGTTTCGAAGAAAGAAAAGATTGGATGGCACATCCATGATGTTTTACATGAAGCATTGACAAGAAGCAGAGAAAGAAGGAAAATCTCAATGTCGGTACGACCTTAGCGTATTTGACTCTCCTATTTTTAGTCTCCAACATTGGGTGGTACTTTTTTGTCCTTTTTTTTTCTCCTCCAGCTTTCTCACATTTTTGTTTTTACCCCATGCCAACAAGTGTTGTGCCATTCTCCAGCCATTGTTGCTGGTGGTGGTTTTGGGAAACAGTTGTAGTAGTCAATGTTTTGGTGAATGCATCAAGTCTGGTGCATGCTCAGCAAGTAGATCCCACTGGTTGGAATCCTAACGAGGGCTCATCACAGCCTGAACAAAAGAGCTGGCTCGAACAACATGGTCGTATTGCATTAGTTGTTGTACTGGGTGTCGCCGTTTTAGCGCTGGTTACTTGGTATATCATAAGAAGCGTCAAAGGCATGCGTAAACGATTACAAAACGAAAACGAGCAACAAGCTAGAGCTATAGAACAAATTACACATAGTCGACATCCACCATTGAATGAACCTGCTGCTGCACATCAAAAATCAGCACCATCTTCACCTACAACACCTACTTCTCCACCACCCCGTTATTAGACCTTGTGTAAATACTTACGATTATGTATAATTGATCGGGTCCCGTGATCCATGGTCTAGCCCCTTACCTTTCCCCTTTTTGCGACCCTGAGTTCGGAGTTGCTTATAATGAAGCAATTCATGACTTGACTTGTCGCTACTACTATGTATTATATATGTATGTGTGCTTATTGTAGGCTATGGCCTGATTCTTTTCTTCTTATTATACATTACTTGATATTGGGTAAAAGCTGACGATTGTCATTTGACACATCATGCTCACTTATAAAACTCCGTCATGATCTGTGCTTTGAAAGAACCATGACACAAATAAGCATTTATTGCCATGAGACAAGTAGGAACAAGGTAGCTGATAGGGCGAAAAGCGAAAAGGGAAGAAAACACGTTCCATGTGCATGAATAAGGAAGATGCTTGTATCCATGGCAAAAAAGATAGCAACCATGATCTCCGAGGATAACATTTCATTCGTCGAGCTGCATGAACGGCAAAAAATGATGCGCGCACTCACGCGCGGGGTGTAAGTGGAAAGCACGCTATTGCTGTGACTCACTTTGGGGGCCTTGGTTGGTAGGCGAGAGAAAAGTTTGGCTCTGGTGCTGTTCTCCCTATCCCTCTCTCTCTCTTCTCTTCAAACGCGCACCGTGTTTTTGTCTATTTGATAGGTGAGTTTGTGCTTTAATATCATGCTTCTTTTTCAAAGAAAAAGTTCATGTCAAAAGCTTTCTTTTTACGCGTGTTCCTGAAGTATATGACACCATCTGCTCCATGTTGCTCATCTCTGCCATTGCTAGTCAATATGCCAAAGGAAACCGCCAAGCGTTCTGCAAAGGGTGAAAAGAAAAAGATTGGTCCCAAGCGTAGCTTGTCAGCCTACATGTTCTTTTCCCAAGCCAACCGTCAAAAAGTCAAGGATGAAAACCCAGATGCTTCTTTCGGTAAGCAAATACAAGGCGATTTTGACGCGATCTGATCATCATCCTATAGGCACTATTGGCAAGATTTTGGGTGAAAAGTGGAAGAACATGACTGATGAAGAGAAAAAGGTAAATTAATGCATGGTTGGTTTGATCATGACTGATTCCCATGGATACAAATAGCCCTACGTTGAGAAAGCAGAGGAGGACAAGAAGCGCTATGAAGCTGAAAAGGCTGTAAGTGAAACCTGATTGGATAACACGAAGCTTCTTATTGACTGTATATTGGTCACATGCATATGCAAATACAGGCTGCTGATAAGAGCGAATAAGTGCGAAATCTTGCTTGACTGAATAAAAGTCCATCTCATCATTTTGGAAGCCCTATTTGACCTTTATCTATACGTCGCTTGGATATCACATCTTTCTAATACTGTAGCAGTGGATACAAATGGAAAACCAAGACATCAAATGATTTTATGCATTAGGATACAACATGTAATATGGGGAAATAAAGATACATCTATATACATATACACGAGCACGGCTTCTTCATTCTTTATGGTCATTGTTGAGAAGATCCACCGCGTGATTCACTGGATGTTGCATTATTGTTGTTGTTGCGTTTCCGGAAGGCTCGTTGACGTTCACCCATGGCTTTATAACGCTTGTCTTCTTGTCGACGTGCAATATCCTGGTCTGGTATAAACTTGGATTTCAAGATACGTCTCACAGCATCATGCGATATATGAAACTTTGTTGACAATGCTTCAATGTTGTACGTCTGAGGATCCTTAAGTGTGTGTGAGTTAAAGCATGGTTCTGTATACTGCGATAAACAGCTTACCATACTGTTCAACTGACGCAGATCGTTCATTGCTGTACGAGACAATCGTTTCTTAGGAAGCCAATGGGACTGGCATCGTGTAATAATAGTGGTGGGTATACAAAGTATGGAAGGATCTCTGCGTGGAATGGAAAGGAAGAACATGATAGTAGTCGGGAAATTGGACTTGCAGTGTCGCTCTACTTTTCTTGACACAAAGCTTTGCACGTGACTCGAAAGATCGGACATCCTGGCACTGGTTGTAGTAGACACCCAAATCCCTACTTAAGTCAATAGCTCTTATCCTTCTATTGCAATAAATGTGTTGTTCCCGTGATGAAAGTGATAGCCAGTGATGCTAAATGTGTAAATGTAGTGATATGCAGTGATTCATGTCCTAAAGTGGAATCAATGCAACGTGTATTATAGTAGAGCTTTCCCAACTGCACATGATCTATACTATTCGAGTGCCTATGTTTGGAAGCGATGACGATTGTTGATGTTTGAATATGGCTCTGAATATGCGTTGGAGCGCACTACATCACGTGTTGTTCCATTTTTAATCCACATACGTCACTCATATTAGAAATGATCCAACAGAAAGACTTTACAAATCACACACATGATGAGCGATCAACCAAATTGCAGCTAGCCAAGCATGGCGAGAAGCTTGAAAGGCTCTAGTGCATGTCATGTATTTTTCATCGGCTGATACAGCTATATGTGGACAAAGAAACTCTGTCGTATGTTGTAATAAAGCTCTTTTGTATATGCAACATGGAAGTTTAGATGTTCCATACATCATGAACACAACATGTATCTTCACATGTGAGTCTTCTGAATAAGCAAAGCAGCCACTCTACTAAGAATGACACAACTCTTCATCACAATGACATTGCTTATCAAAAAGAAAGAGTGCTAGTGACATTCATATCATGCCAATCGCAGATCATGCCTGCTGCTATATATAAATGCACTAAATAACGGCTGATTAAACAGTTATGTTGATCCTTGATCAGGTGGGTAAATTGGATTTCCGTAAAGATTTTGTGCTTCCAACGTGCATTCAACGTGGAATGGCTTTCTGTCATACGCAGGTGCCACATGAAAAGCGTAATTTGGACATCGGGTGCTACGGATGTGGCAAAGCGTTGTGGCATCCGTAAAGCCGGAATGTGATAGATTGCAGCTTTTGTGTTATAGTCTTGAAGACTTGATGCCTTGATATTGATAGATGGTGAGTACAAGGTAGTGCAAGTACCTTGCAGCATCCGAAAGCTGATCTTATAACATGCGCGGAGGTACATATCCGGTAATAAGGATGGCATAGCACAATGTCAATCTTTTGTAACGCAGTATCATGTGATACATTGCTGCAGTGGGGATCATCATGATTCAAGGACTTAAGAAAAAGTGAATGCTCAGCAAGCACAAGACACATAATTTATGATTCCGGAGCCAACAAAGATGTTGAAATAGCTACAACACTCCGCCAGCTGTCGTGCTTCTACTCTGTATTACGGGATCGCTGCTTTGAGACCAGTAGCATCCGTTCCCGTGACAAACATGCATTATCCCTATTTTCATGATGTTTGCCCGAAAGGAACAAATAGTTCTCATGGTTTGGGGGGCGCCAAACGACGCCATGGATTATTTGCTGACTTTCTACATGCTCAGAAAGCACAATGTGCATTATTGTTATCTCTGCACATTAGATGCATAAAGGTACGTGAAGCAAAAGAATGGGGGAATGTCTTTTGGCGCGCAAATGGGGGATAGTGCTGCTGCTCCTTTCTTCAACCCCGAAAAAGATGTCTTCTTGGCCCGCTATTACCATTTCTTAACTCTATTACTTTCATCACATTACTTTCCTTATGTCTACTATCTTTATCACTTTATTCTTCTATGTTGATACTTGCATTACAATGAAATCTATTACGTATATACAGTAACAAATCATCTTGGGGGTCAGGTTAGTGCTCCGTTGTAACACCAGAGACGCGCAGGGCTATGGAATTGCTGCGATTGGAGATGTTTCAATCCAAAGTTCGACCCACCGGAAAACAAGATGCGTGTATGTGTGAGTTATGTGCTCTTCTGGTGCAGGTCCTTTACCATATCAACGGCACTCGTTTCCCCCGTGAAAAGCCCAACAAAACACGCTGTTCCTTGTTCTTTACTTCTTTTACTTTTTCTTTCTTTTTCTTTTGGTCTTTCTCACTAGGCCTGGTGATAAAGAAGATTATACAACAAGGTGAATATAGCTTATCCCAGTCAACTCCTTAAGCATATTGATACCCAACACGTACACTTGTGTCTAACGCATCACCATGTTAGAACCCATTGCCATTTCACTGCAGTCAAGAGATTAGCCATCACGTCAGTTTGACACTCCCGTTGCTCGCACAAGCTGTCAACCTTGTCTGTCACACCAAGCAGTATTCATGATAAAAATGGCATCACCTATAGAAGCATCCCAACAGGTACATATCACCTATCTCTTTACTCTCTTCTGGATACTAATGATGGATCCAAGCTCGATCCTTTCTATATCGAGTTACTTGAGCAGACGTTCACTACAAGCAAAGCTGCCATTGACTTTTGTCGTAACCTATGCGCACAATTTGGATTTACTGTCAAGCAGGAATCAAGTACACACCGCGTAAGCACCTCCCTTATCACCTTTGACTGTGATGATGACTGAACATGACATTTTCTTTATAGAATATTTATGTTTACTGCTCTCGTGAAGGACTTGCTGATTCAGTTCGTAATCCAAAAAGCAATCCTAAGCGTAAACGTCCTTCAAAACGTTGCGACTGCAAGTGGCGTGTGGTGTTGAATGAAAGCAAAGACACTCATTTATGGCGATTTCGAAAATCCAACAATCCAGAAGCATTGCACCATAATCATCCACTGATGCGTCCTGAAGAAGTGGAACGTGGTTGGCCAAATCAAGTGCATGAGCTGATTCGTGAACTTGCTCGTCAACATTTGTCAACACAAGAGATTCGACAACAAGTACAAAACAGGTTTCCAGATATTACATGGAATGAACGTCGTTTTTATAATCGATTATCTGAAGAAAGACAAAAGATACGACAACAGGACACCACTGGACGTGCTCATCAGCTCACAGCAACATGGACCAAAGTATGCATGGCAGCTGCTGGTTGTGAAGAACTTACCGATTATGCACAATCCCAATTGATGCAAATGCTTGACACCATTTGTAACATGGCTCAGATACCCGTTGAATCACTTGGCAACCCACCCGTATTATCATCTGAAGAGGATGATGAAGAAGAGGATCATCAACAACAAAACAACAACAATGATACAACATTATCATCCACTACAACACCACCTAAAGGTTTTACAGTCGTTGTGATCCCAGAACACACGTATCTTGTCAAGGTATACAACCAACGCACTATCCAACGCAAGAAACAGCTTGCACAGCCTCCTCAGACAACAATACAACCTCCTCATCAAGCAACGACATCGATTCAACAACCCCAGCAGCCATTTCCTTCTACCACGCCATTTTCTAATACCAGTAACAGACATCGTACAGCAATGGATGCTAGTTACATGATGTATCCACCCAATATGCCAATGCATTATTATCCATCACTACCAGAAGAAGAAAACATGGCTTTTCCACCTTTGGATACATCCAGTGTTGCTAGCAGTAGTAGTCCATCACCTGTCTCTGTAGCTACTCCACCACCAGCAGCTACTGTGATGATGAATGCAACACCACCTGCAGACAGATTGATGCCACCTCCTCTCAAAAGACGTCGTTCATCACATCACATGTCTTCTTACGGCATGACAACTGCTACTAGTACTGCTGCTCAACATCCTCTTACTCAGCAAAGATCTTCTTCACCTATCAATAACACAAACAACCCTTTATCAGTTTGCATACCCGGCCATCCAATGCCAACCTCTTCGCCACAACATCCACAACAACAACAACAACAGAACCATTTTCGATCACAACATCCACCGCTTTTGATCACTTCAGAATCACACCGACATCATGATCAACACCAGGTAAAGAAATTCATCATCATGCTTCTATATATGGTATTAACAACCTCGTTAGATCCCCTTTTACCAGAACTATTGGTGAACAAACTCTATGCTACCACCATTGTATGCCACTATTAAGTAAATGTAGTCGAAAAAAGTCAGTTAGGATGTTATGGTTGAAATTGAATGTTAAGTTAATAACAAGGATGTATCCCTTTGTCCATGACCCATTTCAAAGTGTAGAAGTGTGTGCTGTTTATTCTGAAAGGAAGAGAGGAAATACAAGTAGATGTCAAAGATTGATATAGAGCGTACACGAGCTGTGTCAGTATGATGGATCCACGGGGTTCTTCAAGAACAAGATAGATTCCCAATGATGATTATCATCTTTTCAATTGATCCTTTATATGGCTTGAATAATGTGAATGTACTATGCTAACAGTGGACTATACATGCATGCTAGCTATTCATCCAGTGAGCTACAAATGATGGGAGATTAAGCCTGGTTTTGTCCTTCAATTGAATGAGAAAACAAGTGTTGCCTTACCAACATTTCACCTACTTTCCACATCCTTGAGCACTTGCCATCCTTGGACATCATCTAAAAAGTGCCATTCATCAATCGAATACATTCCAGTAAGGTTCACATGCTCACACTTGCTATTGAAATGCTGGTATTGAGTCATTTGATCCACATGTCATCCTTGTGGGCTCATCCTTGATAGATCATTGCCATTCATTCCCTTTGATAGAAAAGCATCTCTTAATGCGTTGTTGTACAACCAAATCCCCCTTGTTCTGCTTACCATGATAATCCTTGCAGTGGCATCCACATTGTAGGACTTGGTTCAATGTCGCTCATAGTCATCGTGCATAGAACTGAACATGTATGCTGTGGTAATGTTGATCCATCATGCTGTATTGGCGTGTTTTGAAAAGGCAGCTTTCTTGTAGAAGAGCTTAACTTGATGCTTGCTGATTACTGATGCTTGTGTTCTTCTAACATCGTCTTGTGTGATAGTACTTTTGACAAGTGATCCATGATTTGGTAGTATTGTAGCTCAAAGTATGCTGATCAAGAATATGGCTGAAGACAAGATTCAGTGGATGTCTTCACTCGAGTATAAGTGCTCTTGTTGAAATAAAAGATCGCCCATCCATCATCCACGTGACATGATCCATTCTTCTTGCTGACAACGCGCGATGTCACCACAACAACATTCCAATACTCGTCATCACTGCAGTTGATTGCATCCATCCACATGTCCATTTACTGCAAGTAGTCATGCATTGCTGCCGGATATCGCTTCATCCAAATCGAACATGATGTTTTATAGCTTGACTAAATGATCCACTTTGTTGATAGTTATGTCTATTCTCATAAGCTAATCCATCCACTTCTTACCTTGATATATTGGATAGGTCACAATCAAAGCTTCTTGTAGCAGTGAATATTGCTGATGGATGAAGAAAGGATAATGATCAACGTATTATGGAATGCAATAAAGATGCTATCGATGATCGTCAACAAGTGCTTGTAATATTGTGCCAGAGAGTTATCATACGCACCAAACTGCCTTGTCGTCTTCCAATAAGCTTACAAAGAACTGAAGGACAAACACACGCGTCTGGTTCTTTGCTTGCTCACTGCTGAATCGTGAAAGACGAGTCGCATTGGTGACATGTACGTTGTCAGTAGTTGAGAACATTCGTGACGAGGAAGGCTGTGGAAAGTGACATTGTCAAGTTGAGCAAAGTGAAGTTGGAAAGGAAGAAGAGGAGAGTGAAAGAGTGTTACACGACCCCGACATTGTATGCGCATTAATCCCTGGCTCCCTTTGACGAACCAGTCATAGGTTTGTCTTAAATCCCAATCAGAAGAAAGTCGTGTTATATGCTGATGATGTAGCTGTTGCATTTTTGCATAGTAAATAATGGTAGAAGAAAGACGGTGACTAAAACAGAAGGATTAGCACATATTTGCTGTATAAAGATGGCTAAAACTATATTGAAAAGATGACACTGATTACTGCAAACTCCCTTTTGCATTTAATTGACTTGTGTATATGACTCTTGGGAGAGGATATGCTTCCTTAATGTTTGACTTGATCCAACGTGATCATCCCAAATTGCAAGCAAGATCTTCAAATGCTCCTTTGGCAACGCGTTGTTGTCAAACATGCATAAAGACAAGGGGATATATGGTGAGAAAGAGCAAGTTTATTCTTTTAAGATACATATAAAAGAGTAAGATAGTTGAAAAAGATCAGAGTTTATTGTTTCAAGACTAGACTAAACAAGTAGCTGTTGGTTTCCTTGAAGCAAGGCTCCAGTACTCACAGGGATGACCACGAGAAGGTCGCTACTCAATACATCCCCGCCTCTACCTGAAGGCACCACATCCAGGTCGAAGAGGCTCTTGAAACCTTTTTTTAAAGATCAAATGACCAGGTGCAAAGGATTTGACGCGCCAAAACCAAAGGATAAAACCATGCTTGTTGCTGCAAAAGATCAAGTGTTGAGCATCTGAAGTAATCCAGGAAACAGAAAAAGGAAAAGACACTACTACCACAGAGTAGTGAAACAAGACTACACTTGTAGCCTTGAATCACTGTATAAGAAAGATAAAAGTGTGATTAGTATACATGTTGTTCAAGAGAGAGGATTGAATAAAAAATATACTTATCTTTATCTTGGTAATGCCTTACTGCCCCCCAAAGTTGCCACCATGAACCCTGTAGCATTACCCAACAAGAGCCCACCTTGATGGTATCTATGGATAGCGGCGACCCACATCATGACCCTTCATCAAATGGAATCAAGCTATTGACTAGTCATCCAAAGGAATCACTAGAATCAATCACGCATGGCACTTTATTAGTATGCCCTTACACTGCTACCGATCTGCGTTTCGTCTCGGCCAAACGCCCATGCAACCCGCCGACACGGAGTGGGCGGCTTCGTTTACGAGGTCTTAGCCAACGACCTTGCTACCTCTAGTCAGATCTGCTTGTGTCAGGGATTCAATGGTATCATGGAAACCGGGCTGGCTGGGGGGCAAAGAGCTAACTGAAAGTTTAGTATCCTACCTTGACAACATTGACTGCTTCCATTGTACTCCATTGGGTCCCATTCCCTATAGACATGGTGTGAATGCGTGTTAAAGAAACAATAAAAGCAACTTACATAAGCCAAACCAGTGTAAAAGGTGTAAAAATGAGGAAAGAGATAGGCAACCAAAGTGCTGCGGAAAAGGCAGGCGTCTTATCAGAACCATTTTCACATGTCAGCAGACCCCGTGATTTGTCTCCCAAGTTCTTGTCTCATCTCTTTGTCCCATTGACACTGACACACACACTTTTCTACATCCACACATATCCACTTGCCCAAAGTCATCACATGTTGCTATGGTATAGTCATAGTGATAGCAATAAAGTATAAGGGAGTAGAAAATGACTTTTTTGTTGCTGTTCAATCAAAAGCACGATGTAGCTGGTGGGAGCATCTCCAATTTGGGCACCAGTGCGCGTTCTTTGTGAACAGCTTGTGCCGAAACTTTATATATGTTGGGGGAAAACATCTCTTGCCAACATGTGTTGAATTGAATGCCTGTATTATCAACACGATCGCTACAAAGTCGACTTGTTACACAGACGCGTACTGCATGAAATGCAATCAAATGACACAAGATAATGATGGCGCATTAGAAAACAAGACGACATGGGCTACAGCCATATATTGTTACTATGATACTGCAGGGTTACAATGAGAAGTGATGATGGTTCTTTGTTGAGCAGATGGTTTGCATTTCATGATGTAAAAGGTTTCCACTCCTTTCCCGATCTACTTTATATCCAATCTTCTTGTCCATCACATGCGTAGTGATTCCACTATCATTTAACATATCTTGATAATACTAAATGGTGAAGATATGCAGTCAAATGACTTTGGATGATGTCAGTGGTGATGATTATGGATAACTGTAAAAGCGACAATCTGGGCACGTGGCCGACATTGATTTCTTCCTATGTTGCCTGTGACACAATGCTTTTTCTCCTTTCAAGCTTTTTCGTCAAACTATTACGACACAACCCAACATCATTTCACAACTACAATGCAATGTCAACTACGCATTGACTGAAGACTTTCAGTACAGCAACCAAACGATCTGCTTTTCTCAAGATTGACTCGCGTGCAGCACGTCAAGTTGTTCCAACAACACGTGTTTCTCAGCTACCACTCGAATGTGCTTTCTTTGAAGATGCAAAAGGATATCAGCATCAACACAAGGTCGAGATATCATGTTTTAAAGAGGTACGTGTGTGTTTATTACTCTGTAGTTAACTGGATGAGGAGAAGACATATACTCTGATGGTGCTATGCTGCTTTGGTCAATGGAATATGGCATCCAATGGTCCCGGATTATCAAACACGACATCTTGCTGTATATACGCTAGAGATCCCCTTCTCCATCACATAGTTCTATAAACAACTGACTGATAGTGAAGTTCTTACATCATATCCTTGACTGTCTTGATTTTGATGGGAGCATCACCATAGTCCGTGCACCAGCTGGCTGGTCTTTAACAGCAAGTGATACAGCTCATGCAGATCGATCAGCCATTTGTGCAACCTGCCAATCATGCCTATTTTCCTCAATACCAGTCAATAAAGTGAACACAATGTCTGTTCGAACTTGTACTTGGTGCATCTTCGTAATGAGTTGGTTTTATGTCGAATAAGCACAATGTGCCATATGAATAATGAGGGAGATACAAAGAGATTGTGGACTAGCAGCAGCAAAACTACTTTGTGATGAGATTGATTCTTCATGGGATTCAAGTATGTAGTTGTCTTATATGAGCATGATGCAACAAAGAGCGTGAGACAGTTAAGAAATATAAGCAAAGGATCGTTTTTATTTGCTGTTGTTTTGTGATACTACTCATTCGTCGACTTTCTGCTACTTTTTCAAGGTCAAAGGACCAAGAAATCCATCATCGCCTTCATTTGCCTCCTTGATTGCATCCTTGAACTTCTGGACATCCTGGATCTTCTTCCTTCTGTTTAGGATTGTGACGTGGGAAGTGGTCTCCATGATAAAACCACTTTTCCCTCAAGCACATCCTGCAAGTTTTCTATGAACATTATAATAAGTATAGTTTGAATCATCATAGTGAGCAACATTACATACCAATCAATTGATGAGCTGGACTATTGTCATCTGCAGGCGCCACACCAATAACTATAAGCAGTGGATTAGTAAAGTTCAGCAAACCAGGATGCGATATTGAATGTGTCTACCTTGAGGATTGCTATTGATGTTGGTGAAGGCGACTTGATTGCAGACGAAGCTGCTTTTGTATGATGGTGCTGCTGATGACTGTAGATGGGTGTAAAGGTCATGAGCAAGTTGTTTCACTTGCTCAGAGGACCTGACACCAGTGGTCTTTGCAATCCAGAAAAGTGTAGCTTTTCAGCAGCCACTAGTCTTGCGACATTGCCAATGCTGCTTTTCAACTTGTCCAACTTGCCTTTCGTGTCTGGCCCCGACACTGTGATGGTGGTGTTGTTGATAGGAGCTTGTCCCATCACTACAATCTACACAAAGAAATGCGTTTGTTTTAGAAGAAGCAGATAATCAACGCTTGTCTTTTTCTTGTGTTCATATTTACCAATTGCTGCATAAATTTGAGCAAAAGCTCAACCTTGTCGCGGGGTCCTTCAAGCTCCAAAGGTTTGTCATTATGGCAGTTGACTTGTACACCTGTTGGGAAGCAGTTGTATCACCACCATGTAGGCTGGACCAATATCATTTCCAATAAAGACGATGGGAGTCAAATCCACCTTGGCAGATGCATCACCAGAGGAAGCTACATCAAAAGAAATGGAATACTTTATGAGTATGACAATCCATTGATCGCTTATATTGGAAAGATGATCAGACTTACCTTATTACAAGAGTCAAATAGGATGACAATCGACCAAGAGATTGGATGAAGGAAAGAGATGTGTGGAAGATGACAAAGCGTGACAACATCCTTTTACTTGTGTAATGGTGGGCGTGGGGACATTCTGTGATAAAATACTTGTTTGGGATGATGCATTGATAGAATATATAAACAGATAAACTAGCGGGCCCTGGCGACTCGCTTCGCTCGCGAACTTTCGACTCTCGCCTAGTAATAGCTTAACACTGGTTTTTGTTGTAATGCTCATTTCAATATATTAATCTTTTTACAATCATTTGCGTGTCTGGGCACTGAGAATAGATCAAATGATATACAATAAGCAAGTACAAAGAGACTGCTGACTATTTTACTATGAAAAATGGTGTACTTACATGCATGTAGTAATGAGGAATGGATGGGTAGGAAGTATATATGATGATGATGAATGGAGGACTGTTTCACTGGTTTTGTTGCAGTACTTTTGGAATGTAGCACTGTGCAACTTTCAAATACCTGCCACCCTTTCTCCCGCTGCCACTACCTTTACTTTCCTTCTCATTGACGCCATACGATTCGCAACAATTTCCAAAGTCAACCCATCTACTACTTGTACACGCGATTGTCCTTCTTCAGCCTGTCATGTCAATACTATGATTGTGTTTGGTCGAAGGAGTTTGACTGAATGGCTTGTCACTCTACTGCTGCAACACTCGCCTGCACTTTTCTACCACAACTAAACATAACAGCGTTTACTACAGCACTTGCCATTCTCAACCAGTGTGTTTACTTGGACAGCCTTTCTTTGGATGAACAGCAGATAGCCAGTATGTAGAAGTATCTTATTTAGTGTAGCAACTTGCTTCAATACATATGAATTGACTGTTTGATATCACTTTTGCAACATGGAATGAGAGGAATTGGACATATCAAACTCGTCAAAGAGGACATGGTTCTTATATGGGTTACCTTAGTTCACTATTCATTGTCAAACTTGGTCATTATCTGCCTATTCAATGCCAACAACAGGCATCACACTTTGTGTAACCTGTCAACTTGATACATTTCAACACTTTCTGCAAAGATCACCACCAAGGTTCAAGTGCATCTTTTCAATCATCTTTAATCATCTTTTATGGATATGGAAGAGTAGCTTGAGACATCAATGGTAGTGTTTCGAGCTGTTTGATTTTCTTCTAAGCCATATCGATATACAACAATAATGATAAGCTACTTCTTCAAGGTGTACATCAAAGTGTCAAGCATATGCCAGAATCCACCACGTATAGAAACAAATGATATTATCAGCCTACTTTCAACCTTGTCTACATGTTCACATCCTATAGCCATCATCCCAGATCTTCCTTTCAGCAATAAATGCTCGCATACATGCCTTTGTTGACGTATACATCATTTCATCGCATTGACTTTACGATGTATGTATCGTCTTGTCTTGTCCTTTTCCACTTGTCAGTATTTCCATCCATATGGGAAGTAAATTTACATCCTTCATGCATGTTATCTTCTATCACTACCACTTGCATCACTCACTTTCGCCCATGATCTCGGTCAGATCATGGAAGACAAAGAAGTAAATGATCAAAGATGCAGAGCATCTATCATATCACGGCATAGTGTACCAAGGAGAAAAGACTGATGGCTGGCATTAGCGCCATACTGAAAGGAAAATGACTATATCTCAGGCAAATCGCATCGATTCTGAAAATGTAAAAGACCAAAGTGTAGAGGAGGTGTCATAGAATGTATTTGTATTAAGAAGCAACATTGTTTGTTATAAAGGAGGATGAATGAAAAGAAGTATTGTTACGTATGAAGAAAATTAGCTGTATTTCTGCCAGATTGCATCCATCTTGAAAGAGTAAAAGACCAAAATGTAGAGCATCTTTCAAGGAGTCATTCCATATATACATGTCCTTATCAATTTGTGCTTCTTGCATGTATTTTAGGCTTCCAAAGATCAACTTTGCAGGGTAGACTCGTATGAAATCGCTTGAAATCATTTTGGCATCGTCTCGTCAAAAGAACATCAGTTTTAAACATCAGGGGAAAGGATTTCATTGTAAAGAAAAAAGTTAGGCTCGTGGGTATCATTAATGCGATGGTGTGATCATCGTGTCTGAATGGCGTTTATAAAAGCACCCCTCCTGTTCCGCAGCACTTTTTTCCCCCAAAATCACTCTTTCTCTCGTTCTTCGCGCACAGACGCCCACACACATTCATTTGGTATGTTGACTACTAATATCTTTTATCTGCTGTTGACTCATATGTACTTCTTGTAGTTTCATCAAGATTTGCTTTTCTCGTCGCTCGTTTCTCGCTCCTTCTGCTTTTCCCTGCTCCTCATCATCAACTACGTCGTAAGTGCATGATTTATCACTGTCAAAGTGTCATTTCCTTACATCATCACTGCAGGATTAATCCCAGGGTGTATCAACAAGAGAATTGCCTCCGCTGTTTGTTCCCCGCCTCCTCCACAGCTTCGCCTGTTAGTCCTTCTTTGCCTTGTCCCACCTGTGTAGGGTAAGTGTTGCTTGTCTTGCTTCATGCTCTTGATCTGACATGTCTTTCATTGTAGGTGAGGACTTGGCCTTCCAGCTGGTTTTCTTTTTTTCTTTCTTTTTTTCTTTCTTTTTTTCTTTATGTTTTCTTTCTTTCTTTTCTTCCCTCTTTCTCTCTTTTCCCTTTCCCCCTTCTCTCTTTCCCTTTTTCTTTTTTTATGTCTTCCAGCTGGTAAATCGACGTCAGGTAAGTTTATGATGATGCAATGATGTCATGTTCCATACTAATGAATGCTTTTTGTATGCATTGACTTTGCTGGGTGCCATCCTCTTGCTATGATCCTCCTCTGCTGTTCCCATCCTCTTTTGTATCATCCACTATTCCCATTCTTTTCTCTTGTACTTTGATTCTCTATCTTTATTACTGTATTTGTCAATTACCTTATTTTCTTGATTATTATAAAGTTGATACCTTGTGCTGTTGGCAATGATACACTATCTGGCACCCATGTTGGGGATATAACGGCTTTCCTTCTTCAAAGCAGTGGAACAATACGTCATGATGGAAGTCTTGAAGAGAGAGATAAACCTTATTGGTCCCAAAAGATATAAACGCTGATTGCTTGTTGTCGACATGAAGCATCCAAAGGAGACGCATGGTAGAAGATGCCCATCCAAGGAATAGGCTGATACTCGACAATGAGAACCAGATGATCGAATAAAGCTGAATGACTCCAAATATACGTATGCTTGCTTGAGACAACTGAAACCTTGTGCATATCGCTGCTGGTTCACTCATTAGTTAATGATACATGTTCTGTGATTCCAATGCTCCACATACCAATGATACAAAGTGCCAATTTTGCTTCAGATCATGTCTGACTGCCAGAAATGCCATCATTCAACATGCTCAACCTATAATAAGTGTAGGATGAGATAACAAGAGCATCTTGGCATATATCTCTCTGGTTAAAAACCTGAAAACAACAAAGTAAAGATGTGTTGGAACTTCTGCTTGTGGATAGCTGGGAAAAGAATACGCGCGACACGATGGATCTTGCATAAACGAGAGCACAGCAACCTGTAAAATAGACTTTTAGTGTCACAACACCAAATTGAACAACAAAAGCAGGTGCAGTGCTTGAACGTACGTGTTGTATTGAAGTTCGAGTTAGAGGTAGAATGCGCGTACTTGTTTTACACTGTAACTGGAAAGAGTCGCCATCGTGAACCCAACAACCATCGCGTGACATGTCTACCATTGACACCAAGCATTGAAGCCGTGACAGTCGTGTATGCCTTATTACAAATGGAGTTAGTTTATACTTTTGTCAAGTCAATGGAGTCAGGTCTTACCTTTGTCAAGTGTAAAGGGAGCAGAAGCACTTGCATTTGGTCCTCTCGTCTGCTTCCAAATTATCCACTCTTGTCTCTCTGCCTTCTACAGCTGCACTTGTTTCATGTACAACTATAGACTTGGATCAATAAAGTATAGTACAACTTGTAATAGTGAATAGTCCACTTGATCGAGCTATCGTTGAGTTTATTAACGGATCAGTGGTCCGTGCGCTCTTAGACTTGTACAACTCCTGTGTGTCACTACCAAATATGCTTAAAGTATCTTGTTGGAAAGCTTCTTTATCATCGAAGTCTTGTGTATAATGAGTCAACTCTGCTCAACACCCTAAAAATCTTCGTCCATTTGTGCAGCATGTAAACAAGCATCATCTAAATTTTGATCTGGAGACGCGAGAAATGGATCAGCATTCATGGTGACTCTTAAACTTACAAACAAGTAGGTGATAACGCTGATGGCAGCAGCTTGTTTTCATGAGCATCTGTGTAAAAGTTATCGTCAACACAGGAAAAAGAGGTCCTGATGGATTGGAAATGGTCAAATTGGGTCAGAGGAGCTGCAAAGAGGAATCCATGGAGATGTAAATGACATGAGTACACTACTTGCACAATGAGATGATCTTTTGTTTTTATAACAGCTTTATTATTTGTAGTAGACTTGTGAAGATCACTGCATCATAGTATGGTATTAGCACAGAAGGGGGGGGAAAGATAGCATATGTGTGAATATAAGATTATGTATAAGTTAATCAAAGTTGCCTTCAACTTTAGATTTACCGCCAGCGGCTGCTGCTTCGACTTCGGCACGCTTTTGTTCAATTTCATCTCTGTGTGCTTCCAAGTATTCTTCATAGTTGAGATTGGTGACAATCACTGGACCATGGAAAATGACTTCCATCTCTTCAAGAGAAAGACCCTTTGGTTCTGGAGCAAAAAGAATGATCCATACAAGCATGATCAATCCAATAGCGCCATATACGATATAGGTACCAAAAGTGATCTTGTCCATGAGAATAGGTGTGACTTGACCGACAAGGATGTTGGCACACCATAAAAGAGCAGAAGCAAAGGCAAAACCCTTGGAACGGATACGCAAAGGAAAGATTTCAGCAATGTAAATCCATGCAACAGGTGCCCAAGTTGTACCATAAAAGGCAACAAAGATGAAAATAAAGGCAATAACAGCTGCTTGTGCTTGTGAGGATGTCATATGAATCACATTCATTAAATCATCTTCAGACCACTCCTTGTAGCCACATCCACCATATAAGCCTGCCATGATAAAGAAGCCACAGCACATGCCAACAGAGCCAATCATCATAAGCTTCACACGACCAATCTTATCGACCAGCCACATGCCAGGAAGACAAAAGACAACCATGACAATGTAATCAATACCATTGGCAAGTAATGACATGTCACCTTCTAAACCAGCTTGTTTGAACATGATAGGAGCATAGTACTAAAAACAAGTTGTCAGATCATTGTATGGCTAAAAGCTGTCTTGATCATGCATACCATAATGACATTGGCACCAGTGAGTTGTTGGAATACAGCAATTGAGCATCCGACCCAGAGAACACGACTATTCTTTCGATCCTTGAGCATATCCCAATAGTTGTTGACAGAGATATTGTTTTCAAGTTCGACATTATCTTTGATTTCTTGCAACTCCATCTTGACATAAGGATGATTCAAGTCACCACGACCATGGATCTTGGCAAGAACTCGGTGAGCTTCATCCACACGTCCCTTTTCCACAAGCCAGCGTGGAGATCGAGGAAGTACAAAAGGAGCAAGACAAAGGACAATAGCAGGAATTACTTGTACAAGGTAAGGGATACGCCATGACCAGTCGTTTTTGATATAATTAGTGCCAAAACCAAGCCATCCAGAGCAAAGTAAACCAGTATTGATCATGAGTTGTTGGAAACCTACAAGGCGACCACGAATTTCCTTGGGAGCCAATTCAGCGTTGTACATGGGTGCTACAAACATTCCCTTTTCAATGATGATTGCTTGATAAAATAGAATCATGAGAAACTTACATAATACTGAACATGCTCCCACTGAAAGACCAGAAATGAAACGACCAATCAACTGCATGCCAATATGAACAGAAGCTGTTTGAAGTACGCCACCAACAATGAAAACAATGGCTGAAACAGCAATACTATCACGACGACCCCATCGATCCGACATCCAGCCTGCAATCATGCATCCAATCACAGCGCCACATCCCATAAGCGAGTTCAGTGCACCCTATATATTCTATATGAATATATGCACATCCATGTCATTCACACACACAACACGTACCTTTAATCCTGGTGTCAAAGGAGCAAAATACACTTGGAAGGGATGCATCACCATGACACTACTGGTCACTCCAAAATCATCTACATGGCGTCTATCAGCTACTTTCTGATCTCTTTGAAAACCAAGGAATAGGCAACTCACATCCAAAAAGAAAACCACCCAAGGCTGCAAAAGCAGTGTTTCTATGATTTCATATTGAGCATGCAACAAAGCTTTGATGGTAATGATGGATGACTTACACGTAAAGGAGCCAACCAGCATCCGATTTGATGTTTGGATCACCTTTAGCTTCACGTACTGCGATGATCGGTGCCATAGTAAAAGCAATTACAACAAATGTGGGGAAACCAGAAGAAGTGATGTATATATACGCAAGTGATCCAATATCTCCGTATGGTACCAAGTAACACAGGAAACCCAATGGAGCATTTCACTCACACAAACTCGTACCCGGTTTTCACATTCTATCCCTTGTTGGAAATGCTTTTCTCCATTGTTGATTTAAATGTTCAAGAAAGGTCGTGGATAATCTCCTTAAAGAAAAACGCCGATAGGTTTACTCTACTTTCTTAAATCAGTAATGGGATCATGCCAAGAAGGATCAGAAGGACAAGGTTGTACACATTGACAAAAGACATGCCTTTTACTTTTTTCTTGTTCTATAATGACACTATAAAGGGGATCAAGAGAAAAATGGATCTGAGCACTAGTGGATTCACATTTTTGGCAATGTAGAAACTCGGAGCTGACGTTGTTCAAAGTAGTGGTTGTATGTAACACAATGCCGTGGAATCTTGCAAGTGTGTGTGAGCTTAAAAGCCTATGTGTCATGGTGCCTTGTAGAATGACTAAAGAGCAAGTGAAAACAGGTGCTGGTTGGCATGTAGGCATACTGGGTATCTGCCTTGAGCATGTGACTGCCGGGATTCAGGTACATCTTGTTCTCATTCCTCCTTTAGACTCCTTGTACCCACCAAGCAACGTCATGACAGCTAGCGACAAACGATTCCTTATTTCAGCACCTGGTAAAGTTATTCTCTTTGGTGAACACGCTGTTGTCCATAAAAAGGTACCTGTGACACTATCCACTTCTTTTGCTACCTACTGACATGGCGTCTTCATCAGCTTGCAGTAGCAGCATCGCTTGGTTTGCGTACCTATCTCGACGTGGCAGAAAACACGAGTGGCCAATGCCATTTGAAGCTTCCCGATGTGCAAGTCGATACCACATGGTCCTTGTCTGAACTGGATATTGCCGTGGAACGTGAATTGCTTGAGCAACAGCACCCATCCGACATGCCTGACAAGTTGAAGCAGCAATTGGAGACGCTTATGGGAGAAACAACCAGCGTGGCTCAAAAACAAGCTGTTATGGCATTTCTTTATTTGTTTATCCTCCTTAAGAACAACAACAAAGGCGACAACTTTGGTCTTACTATTCGTGCAAGATCCACTTTGCCTGTTGGTGCTGGATTAGGTAGTTCAGCCAGTTTCTCGACTGCCTTGGCCACTGCTTTGTTGATGGTGTTTGGTCATCTTCCCGAATCATTTGCTACGAGTGAAGAAAAGGACAATGCTTGGTTGGAAATCATCAATCGCTATGCTTTCAAGGCTGAACAAGTGATCCATGGAAATCCAAGCGGGGTTGATAATGCAGTAGCAACATTTGGTAGGTTCCTATGGAGAGAGATCAATGAAGAGGATGGTATATTGATGGATGGATTTCATTAGGAGGAGCCTTATCATTCAGACGTGGTGAAGGATTTTCTCAATTGGAAGGATGTCAGTCTTTGCGCTTATTGCTCACCAACACCAAAGTGCCACGATCTACAAGTGCATTGGTTGCTGGAGTAGGTGCTAAAAAGACAAAGTATCCAGCAGTCGTTGATCCTATGCTTGATGCTATTGATGGTATCTCTTTACAATGTGTTCAAGTATTCAAACAATTACAAGCTGGTGAAATGGATACTCATCAAGTAACATCAGAGTTGGAGGTAAAGAAAACAAGTATCCTTATCTGCATCACCTATTCACAAAGAAACACTGTAGGAATTGGTGGATATGAATCATTGCTTGTTACATGGTCTTGGTGTGAGTCATCCTAGTCTGGAAACTGTACGTTCGGTCACTGAAGCACATGGAGTCAAGACCAAGTTGACAGGTGCAGGTGGTGGTGGTTGTGCAGTGTCAATTATCCGAGATGGTAAGAAGCAATGTCATTTTCTTTGTAGCAAACACTCATGAGTCCACGATAGATATTTCTGAGGAGACTTTGGATGCAGTGACAAAGGAATTGCAATCCCATGGCTATGATTGTTATCAGACATCTTTGGGAGGTGTTGGTGCTAGTGCATCTATTTTGAGCAACGTTCAAGACGAAGCATGGATCGAATCAGCTGATCGTCATACTTTAGAAAAGTTGATAGCCCATCCTTGAAGTATACCATATTAATTCTACCGCTTACTGTCTTACTAAAAAGTTTTTTTTGTAACTTATGATTTATTAATGGAATGGGATATGGGGAATGCAACTATATAACTATGTACTTGTGTAAAACAATTTGGGCAAGGTTGAAGGCACCACTTGTGCTGTAGATCAAATGTAGATTGTAGGCAGCATCTCGCTTCAAATTACTGTCATCATCGTCATCGTATTCCAGTTCTTCATCCTCATCATACTCGTAAATGCTTTCAATGCTTTTCTCAGGTATCTTGCCTTCGTTTGCTTTGGATGGCATGACAAGGACGCGTTCATAGTGTGGTACAGCCAAATGTGTCAATCCTAAAGAAGAATCCGAGTCAAAAGATGGTCCATCATCGTTGCTTGTGTGCTTACCCAAGAGATGTAGCGCCCGCGCTAGGTTATATTCTGCTTCTTGATTATGGTTTTTGATCATGCAATAGCGTTGCAAGAAGACAAAGCCCTAAACAATCCATGTATCAGTACTAGAACACATGACATGATTTCAAGGCATTTACCTGTGTGATTTGCAAATGTCGATTTTCAGTTTTTCGATTCATGGCTCTATTCAAAAAGGCAATGCTCAACAAGAGAAGTGTAACTGGATCATTGGGATGAATGGCTTGGGAACGCAATAGGAATACTATACAAGAGATGAATATATCTTATCCAACCATATGACATTGAATACTTACAGCAACCTGATAGAAAGTTTCTGCCATATGTCATTTGTTCGCCTAGGAGTGTCATGAGGAGTGGATTCATCTCGTCAGGGATTTCTGCATTCTCGGTCTTGATATAATCCGCATCTTTTATATCTTGTGCAGTAAGTTGACTGAAAAATGCTTGCAAGCTCATTTGGTCCATAGATTCTGGGTCCACCTCGCTGGAATCAATGGCTGCATTCAGCTTTTTCATATGCTGCTTTTGATCACTGACAATCTCGCCATTTTTACGTGCAACCAAAGTATCCAATACGCGTACTGTTCTCAAAGTGTATCTGACTGCATTGTTGTTTGCAAAGACTGATAGACCCCTTGCACCACTATGATATGATGAATTAGCTAGGGTAGATCTTGAATCCACCAGAAACATACCTTTTACTGGCTATGGCAAATAAGCGATACGAGTCTTTCTGATAACGTAATGTGGAAAGGAACCATCGAGAGCATTCACTGATAATGGCATCATTGTCATTGATAAATCCACAACCTATATACCATCATTAGCTTCCAATAGATTGCATGTTTGCAGTATCATACCTAATAGTGCCAATCGTAGGGATAATTTGTAGTTCTTGTCATTGAAAAAGATATTGGCTTCACCAACGCGCTTCAGCATGTCGTACGCCTTGTCTGCAGTACTTGTTTGTGCCAACATGTACCCATACTATATCATCAAATGAGTACAGATGGATCAAAAGCGTGTGTTGATCAATACCTTGATAAACATGTCGAGCCACCTATCAAAATGAACTTCACGAAACTGCTTGGCTGCAGCAAGTCTTGCATCACTTTCTTCTTCTTCCTTGATAACTGCCTCTTCCTCATCATCCATGTCTTCTTCTTGTCCTGGTTCAGCCTTGATCCGTGCTTCTTGTCCCTCACCAGGATTCAGACGATCACGCAAACGTCGAGCCATCTGTTGTGCTTCACGATCACGTGATACTTTGGCACGAGTGGTTCTTCGCATGCTGTAAAATCCAGTGTAAGGTTTGTACTACCAATGATCCATGTCAGTCATTGATTTGGAATAACAATAAACCAACTTACTCGATCATGAGGAAAGAATGCACGTGTATTGACAAAGTCTTGATAGGCTTGTTCTGCCAATTTCATATATTCTCTCATCAAATGCTTGTCCATACCAACAATCTCTTGTGGAAGTAGAGGATCCAATTCTTCAATAGTAGCCCAAATAGCTTGTCCATCCTTCTCCTTCTGATCTTCTTCCTGATGTTTCTTTTCTCTAGCACGCTTGTATGTCTCCTTTTTGGTAGCAGCAGGTTGACCAGTTTCATCAAAGATGGAAGCTTGTGTCTGTGGTTGTTGTTGCCTCTTCAAATGCGCCTCCGCCTCTTGTGCTGCCTTTTTAGCGATCCTTTCCTTCCTCTGTTGCTTACGCAGCTCACGATTCTTCTTCATCACTAGAATAGTCATATGTTAAGAATGAATTATCAGACAAGAATATCCATGCTTTACCATAATCCACAAGTTCCAAAGCTCTTTGTTCTTCTCCTTGTTCTTCATAAACTGTTGCCAGTGAAAGCATCACATCGAGATTCTCAGGTTGTTCCTCCAAGACTAATGCTCTGTATGAGTACTTGTTGAATCCATCCATCACAAGTCTTACCATTGACATAAAAAATGGCAGCTGTCTCATTTTCTCCCACAGCATGATAACAATCAGCAGTACGAATCAAGAGATCCACTTCCACTTCCTACACATTGAAGCTGGTTAGTAACCTAATAACACAAAGATAGTGTCGTATTTTACCTCGGATGCATCAATGATTTTCTGAAAGACTGATAACGCAGCATCGTAATGTCGTTTATCCATATAAGCATAGGCGATATCTTGGTGCAAATCAGGATAAACAGTGGATGGGTATCGAAGTAAATAGTCAAAGTGTTTCTATCATGACAACCTAAGCATTGTGATCCATGTATCCATTCATTGACTTACTGTAGCCGTCTTGAAATCGCCCAAGTACAAACGACAAATACCCATGCGTACACGAAGTTCAATAGGGAATTCAGCACGTCGAAGACCTTCATCATCATTGTCATTTTCCTCAAAGTATTCATCATCATTGTTGGCATCCCATCGAGATGTTTCATGCTGTCGATGTTGTACATGTCGTACGCCGTCTTTGATGCATTGTAATGTGCGTTGATAGTCGTTTTGCATAAGATAAAGCTCACTCAACATGTTGACTTCGACATATCCCAAACGATTGGAGAATTCATCTTCCTCTTCCTCTTGTTGCATGGCGTCATTGTTGTTGGTATGGTATTCAACAGCTTCTTCATAGAGTGTGATTGCTTCCTTGATCATGCCTCGTGCACGATACAACTGGACAAGTTCATTGATGACTTTGAAATGATGGGGTGTAATGTTGAGAATCTGCTTAAAGCCGTCCATTGCATCATCCAATCGATCCATCTTTTTGTAGAGAAAAGAACGGTCCCAAAGAGCATCAATATCAGTAGGATCCACAGTCAATGCTTTTGTAAAACAATAAATGGCTTGCTTGGTAGCATCTGTTTCACTAAGAAAACGATGAGTCCATGTTGAAAATGGATGTTTACTTATATACTTGCATTGACTTGATACCCAGTTCCTTCCATAGATCAGCATCCTTTTGATTCATATGAGCTGCCACCATACGTAATTGCAAAGACTTGGAAGTGTTGCCCATTTCTTCATGCACAAGACCCAAAGTGTTCCATGCTTGATGCACGTTGGGCCACTTTGTAATGACTTCTTGAAGCTTATCAATAGCATTGCCATAATCACGTGAAATGTATAAAGAATTGGCTTGACCCAACATGTTCTTGGCTTCCAGTGGAATATGTGCATCGCCTCCTCTTCTTGCAGCGCGTCTTTTGACACCACGACTACGTTTGCCAATACCAGCTGTAACAGCCAAATTCTCCTCAAACTCTTCAAAGTCCTTGGCCAGTTCTCCAAGATCACCTGTTCGAAGTCGTCTACGAGCTTCCTTTGTGCTATCCAAGAGTTGTCTGTCATGAAAGAACAGCATCAGATCACGTGTCACGTTACGCATCATGGAATACTTGCGTGATCTCATCATCTTCATAAACAGAACCTTCATCATCGCTATCATCGTCTTGGTTGTCGTCGTTGTCCCACGTTGGGTCAAATAGATCGTTCTCCTCTTCATTGTCCTGCATGTAGTCGTCGAGATCTACACCAGCTGTGCCCTGCAGGAGTGAATTCAACATGTCGTCTGCTACACCAGCACTTCGACTTGATCCCTCTCCTGGATCGTGTGTATTTTCCATAGTGTCAAGAGTGAAAGAGTAAACGTGTGGTGGTATAAAGAAAGAGAGAGAGAGACACACAGCAATGCGGCTGTGAAAATTAACCCGCTGGTTAATGTCTGGCTGTGTGTGGGCGCGCCGCGAGTTGAACAAGCTCTCTCTTTCTCTCTTTCTTTCTTCCTTTCAAAACAACCTTTTTTTTTCTCCTTGACAACGTTTTGGTTCCCATCCTCTTTATCGAATCGCTTCATGACGGACAAATTCTGCAATGCACTCTTACGAACCACAGCGTTGCAGATTCTTCAATCGGCAGGCTTTGATTCGGCACACGTGGATCCTACCAATATATTGACTGATGTCATGAGTCAATACCTTCAGTTACTTGCCAGTACTTCTATGGCATATGCTCAACTTGCAGGAAGAGGCACCAGTAATGCATGGGATGTTGTTGATGGTCTTGGCGAGCTCGGTTTGACTGTGGACAGCTTACGAGATTGGTTGGATGAAGAAGGAAAAGCCTTAGCACCCAGTTGGTCAGAACAATCAGATCCTGGTCGTACATTGGATGGTAATAACAATAAAGAGAGAGAAAAAGAGGAGATCATGATACTAATGGACATGTTCAATGATAGCTGTGGTGAAGAATGGAAGGAATCAACATCAAGATGTACTTGTCTATGAATACACCGATGATGAAGACAGGTTATTTGATCCAGATAGTAGCGAAGAAGAAGAAGAGGAAGAACATGAAGAACCTGTTACTTCACCCATACCCAACAATCCTGACTTGCCAGAATATGTGCCATCTTATTTTCCACCATTTCCAACAACTATCAAGCAAGAAGAGCCACAACCTACTACTGGTCCAACTTCAGTACTTGCAACACCACTGCCACCACCTACAGTATCACAACAACAACAACAACCTATATCCACTTCAGGTGCACCAGCTCCTATTATCGTACGCAGTAGAAAAAGAGCTATTGATAATCCATTTACACATGTGGTACCTTTTGAAGAATCAGCACTTGCAGCATCAGCAGCAGAAGGTGGTGGAGGTGCATTATCATTGACATTGGATGAAGAAAATGAACGTCAATCAACAACAACAACGACCATGAATGGTAGTGGTGGTGGTGAAAAGAAGAGACGACGTACAGCATTGAGTACCATCCCCATGAAGAATGCTGTGGGATCATTAACTAACAAGGAGAATCCATTGTTGAAACGCAAAGCACGTGATGAGCTTATTGGTAACCATGCCATGTTCCGACGCATGACACAAAATGAAGCAGCACCTGGCAACACCATGTTTTCTTCACCAACAGGCGTATTAGCTGAATTACTACATCGTGTCGCTCCACCTACCTTGGTATCCAAGTTATCTGCTCCCAATTTATTGGTGGATGTAGCAACTACAACAAGCAACACGAGTCAACAAGCAACATCCACACCATCACAACCTGCTTCTTCAACCAATGCAAAAGATCAACCTTCTCGATCAACATCAGGATCCATGTTGGCAAGTTTGGCTGGTGGACAATACAATCGTAAACAATCCAATGTGGAAGAATTAGGATCTCCTCCTGTAACAACAACAGCTACTACAACTAGCACCATGACGACTACAACAGCTTCTACTCCTACTACGTCAACTCCTACAACGACTCCTACCACCACGACGCCTACTTTCAATAACAATACTAGTACGCTTACACCCATTTCATTGGCATCACTTTCAGCAGGACATGAACCATCACAACAACAACAACAACAACAATCCTCTTCATCATCATCATCTACCAAGAAAAAGTTACCCAAGTTGACGCTTAATTTGTCCAACAATGATGCACCTACGACAACGACACCTTCAACAGCAGAAAGTACACCTACTTCAACACCCAAGATTCGTTTCAAGATCAAGCCACCAGAAGATACGTCTGCTCCTTCCACTCCCAATGCACACGCTACATCATCACCACCCCAAGCAAGACCTTCATCATCATCGTCATCCACACCTGCTTATGAATCTGAAACGATCCAGATCACAGATCCTATTACAACGACTGCAACATCTGCTGCTACTGATATCGTCCCACCGGATGCAAGTGGTGAAATTGTGCGCTGTATCTGTGAGAATCCAACGGTGGATTATGGTACCTTTATGATTGCATGTGACAAGTGTGGCGTTTGGTATCATGGTACTTGTGTAGGTGTAGCAGAAAGTGATCAAGTAGAAGAATGGTATTGCAGAAATTGCACGTGATAAAGACACTCTTTTGTATATATATATCTCATTGTGTGTGTTATTGAATGCGGTATTGAAAAGTACGTACACCCTACTAGTAGAAAAAAAATGACATTACGTAGCTCAAGCTAAGAGTGGGATCTATGTAAAAATGATGTGTTGTGTGTGCGAAAATGGGGGATGATATGTGTGTGTGTGTGTTTCTTCAGAGAGTAAGATTTTGTTGAGCCTTGGAAATGATATCACCAATGTTACTGGCTGCAATCATGGCCGAATCCAATATTTCTTGATTGGACAAGTAGGTTTGAAGTCGTTCCAAAAGTTCCACTTGTTCTCGAGGAGTCAAGTTGTTGATCGTCAATGCCAAGATGGATCCCACAGAAACATTGTATGTCTAATAAAGAGTGTCAGTAGTAGCCTAGATTTAGTGCATGACATGTAGTAGTTTACCTTGATGAAGCTTTGATGATACATGTGAGCAAAGAGACCCATAAGGAATTGACAATCCATACGATCAGTCATACCACCATGACCTGGGATACTGTGTCCGAAATCCTTAATTTTGAATGCACGTTTCACAGCACTGGCAAAGAATCCACCAAAAGGAGCAATAAGCGATGCAAAACAAGCCATCACAATGGCGTGGAGTTGTACAGGAGCAATAGGGACTTGCGTAATCTCACGTTGGAACTAAGCATGATGTGAGTATATAAACGTGATGAAAAGAGAGAGACGACATACAACCAATTTCAATAACCATGCCACAGTGGAAGGCAATTCCCAAGGAACAGCTGTAAACACGGGGTTCTTGGGTTCACAAGTAACATGAGACCATGCCGATGCGCCCAAATCCTATAAACACATCCAATTGTCAGCTGAAAATGAATCTTGTTGGGTATCGAAAGTACCTGGACAGGACAAATAAGGTAATTGAATTGCATCAAAATGGTAGTAATCTAAAACAATCCTCATTGTCAGTTTGATTACAAGAGAATAACAATGCTACTCACAATAAAACCAAGCACAAGAGTACAAAGGAATCCTCCAACAAAGCCTTCCACTGTCTTTTTTGGGCTCAACTGAATCAAAGGCGTTCTTCCCCAAAAGAATCCACAAACATAGGCAAAGATATCATTGCAGATCACCAGAGCAGCCGGCATGACAAACCTTGTATCACATGAGCATCCTTTTCTCTTTTTCTTTCAAGTCGACTTACCAAATCAATCCTTCCAAGATGTTCTCGACAATAAAGTGACTCTGAACGACAATCAAAAGTAAAGCCATATGGGTGTAACAGAATTGTGCCATTTGGAATGAATATTGTCCCTTTTTCAAATTGGCGACAAAGAACACGAAACCTATCCACAATCACGGATGAATGAAAATGAACCTTGTTATTATTGAACAAATCCTTACCGAGAACATAAAGCATAAAACTGATGAATCGATGATGTGTTGCAAAAGGAAGTAAGAATCGATCGACCATGACAATCTCGGTAAAGTAGTAAATGATGGATTCGCCATAAAGGAAATACTCGGTGGTAATCAAAAAGTACCTAGCCGTCATTGTTTGCATAAATGAATCCTTGTGTTATTGTCTCATGACTTACCAACTCATGGTCTTGAACCAACGTACACTCTTTTCTTTGGCTGGCACTTGGGCAATATGAATGACTTCACGGTAGACAACAATAGTGATACCCATCACAGCCACTATAGACCAAACATATCCAGACGCCAAGACGAAAAAGAAAGCTCCAATCATGAGCAACGTTGTAAAAGTTCGGATGGCCATGTTGCGCCATTTCTTGCCAGTCTTATCAGCAGCTAACAAGACAGGTTGTTGTTCTTGTTGTTGTGTAATAGAAGAAGACGAGGACGACTGATCAGACAAGTTGTCTTGTCTTCGTTTAGCTGCTGCTGACTTCCTTTTGTGTGTCATTGTGTGTGTGGAAAGTGAACAAGGAGAGAGAAGAAAAGCAAATGGGTTTTAGTGCACGCGCGCGTGTTGAAATTCAGTGCAGATGGGGTTGCACGACAAATGATGAGGACCCGACCATTTTATCGACAAAAGTCAATCCATGCCATCCATGCTCAGAGTCGTATTTTTTTCATTGTCCGTGCTACACATAACACTTGCAAGAAACCCTTGTCCCATTAAAAGTACTTGTTCCACTCCTTTACCAACATATACTTCCTCCTCCTCCATTACGACTATTCCTTTTGAAGCGAGTGATCTCGGAAATCATGAAAGAGCAGCATGGACCAGCAGCAATGCAAACAACATGAGCAGCCACTCTCTTTATTGAATCGAGCAGCATCACCAGCATCACCTATACCATCATCCAATGAACGTAAACGATCCTATATCCATATGAACGAGGTGGATGTAGTCAAAGATGTAGTGGCTATGCTAGGAGACGTGCTTGAAAGAATCAATGATGCATGGGTACAACAAGAGGATGAAGAAACGAGACGTATGCGTGGATTAGTGACAACCTATGTTGCCTTTGTTGAAGCAGTTGCAGATGATTTATTGCATAATGACAACAATGATCGACCTTTTGCTGCATACATGGCAATATTTGATCCACATGATCAGATGGCGGATGATGATCCTTTATTACATCACGACACTCTATTTCGACGATCACTTGCCAAGGATATTCGACATCGATTGAATCAATTGGGCGTTCAGTCTGAGAGCTTGTTAAAGTGCGTGGATACCATCTTTGCACGTTTCTATACCAACAAAGCACCTCCACAACAACAAAAAGATCATGGTCAGTTTTATACGCCACAAACAGTGGTTCGATTCATGTGGGAACAATGTCTTGCCAACAATAACAAGAAACATGTGCCTCGTGTATTGGATCCATGTATGGGAATGGGTGCTTTTCTTTGCGAATTCTTGACACGATGGGTGATGCAGCTGGATAGTGCCACGTGGGACAATGCTGTAGCACTTGAACAAGTCTTGTGCACAGACATTCCTGCTCATATTTGGGGAGTCGAATTGGATCCAGTGGCGTTAAGATTAGCCAAGCTCAACATATTGGTGCATCTTTTACCACTTTATCGACGTTTACGCCAATTGACACAACAAAACACACTGACGTTACGTGTTGATCGCCTACACTTGTTTTGCAGTGATACTTTACGTTTGACACCTGTGGGAGATGATCCTTGGGAACATGTTGAATTGCAACGATTACATTCTGGTCATCTTGTATTTGACTACATTGTCACCAATCCACCTTACATGATTCGCAAGACAGGTCGTATCACAGATCCTGATCCAGCACTCTATGATTCGCGTATACTGGGTGGTCGTGGTGTCCAAGCTTATGTATACTTTATGTGGATTTGTTTACAGCGATGTGATCCACATGATGGTGAACTTTGTTTAATCACGCCAAGTCAATGGCTGGTACTTGAATTTGCTCGTCATTTACGGTAAGTAAAGGGATGATAGGACATGATTGAATTGGGTGATTGACATCTGTGTTTAGTGCATGGATATGGGAACACTGTGAATTGTTACAACTCTTTCAACTTGAACCTTACAAGGTGTGGCCACGTGTACAAACAGACTCTTTGATCTTTCGACTTAGGATGCGTGGCACGCGTCCTCCCAATTTGAATACACATACGCTATTTTTACGCCACACAGCACGTCGTGCAACACTTCAAGACATTCTTGCTGCTTATACAACATTCAATCCACATCAACAACCCCCATCCAGTGACATTGCCTACAAATACACACCAACACATGATCGATCTCGTATTCAAAATTCACCTAATGCATCCTTTGCTTTTCTTTCACCATCCACTTCATTGACAGGAGAACTGGCTCAGTTGACTCATTCATTATCCCGATTATGCGATGGTCCTGGTGCACCTCTTGTATTTCATCGTGGACCCAATACACATCCTGTCTATGCTCTTGTGGTGCGTACACAATGGGCTCGTGATTATTTTGGTCCTCAATGCTGTTCACGTTGGTTAAGACCTGCTTTTTATTGGAGTGGCAAAGCTGCTGGTACCAATGATCCTGAAAGCATCTTTTGGCATTTACGTGATCCACAACGTCTTGCAAGAAAAGAAACATCACCTGCTGAAGCCTATGCACCTTTTTATGCACCTGACGCCAATTATTCATTACTACTCGTGGATAAGGAAGGAGCAGATAAACTTGAATCTTCTGCAGCTACATTGGATCAAGATGCACGATTGTATGAGTATTTACAAGCAGCACGAGTAGCATTGCAACCTACACGAGAAGAACGTAAAGTGACATGGTGCCATTACAATCAATCAGGTGCTGATGTCGCTGTCAAGATTGTGCATCCTATCAATTGTGGATACTTTACAAAGTCTCAACCACGCCAACGCTTCTTTGTCGATCGACATCAACTTTGTGTCACAAATCAATGCATGTACTTTACACTTTCTCCAGAAACCGATTTATCAGCAGAGTTCTTTTGTGGAATACTCAACTCCAGCACAGTCCAATTCTTCCTTCGTGAACATTGCGCATATGATCAGCAACGTCGTACTCGCTTCTTTGGTCGACACTTGGCCAATATTCCATGTTGTTCATTACCAGTCGCCTCTTCTTTTGAAGCTACTTTGATGACAGACCTTGTTCATGCTGTGACAATATCTCGTCTTTGGATTTATGCTATTGTTTGGTATACAGATGCACAACATGTCATTGAACACTTGCGTGCTGGTACATGGGATATTCACCCTGGAGACATGCCACGTGTCAGTGCTGTATCAGTTCAAGATTTAAATCATAGTCATCACACATCAGCATGGTCGAATGATATACGATCCCACTGGATTTCACGTGTACTTGACTCTCGACAACACACATCTCTCGACATTATCCTTGTACAACTACTCCAACTGGCTTCACTTTTCCAATATGGTATTGATCAGCTTACTTTTGTTCTTTATCATGTTCCTATTCCTTTACAACGTGCATTGGAGCATGAACTAGAACTTGTGCAGGCCACAGCTCGCTGGTCCCATGTTTCTTTGAATGACATTTTCGACACTGCCCAAGCTATCCTCCATAATGATACTACATATACTAATACTAATATTACTGCTTTATCTTGATAAATATTATTATTGTTGCTACAATTTGGCTTAATGATGGATGCTAAAGTGATATTCTGCATGTTGGGTGTATTTATCATCAGGCTTGAGCAATCCCATGTGTTCCTTACCCCCTAATAACATTGACATGCATCAGTATATATACATCTATCATAAGAAACCGCTTGTACTTACACTGGGGATTATTGATACCATCAATGTATTCTTCAGTCTCCAGGACAAAGCAGCCATATTGCTGAACGTATTGCTTCTTGCCTCCTTTACGATGATGAGCATGTTTCTTGCTACCATGGGGACCTTGAGTCTTTTTGATAGGCAAAGTGCCATCCAAGCCATTGCATGAATAGAATTGCATAGCAGGTTGATCAGTCTTGATAGCCAATTGAATGCCAGTGCTGGGAGCATAAGCTTTCAATTGATAATCTTGTTCATTGGGATCCGACAAGACAAAGCAATTGTCATAACCAATGCAATCATCACTATACAATAGCAGTGTCAATCATCCAACCCATGTACACATTTCAATATTAACTTACCCACACTCGGTGGCCTTTTTGAGATCACGTCCAATAGGTTTCTCTTTTCGGAAATCCAAGGCAGTACCTTCGACGTCAGCCAATTCACCAGTAGGAATAAGTGCTCCATCTGTCTTGATAAACTTGTCAGCAGGGATCCACAAGACTTGATCATCCACTGTATCGGATGTAGTGAATGCATCAAGATTCCAGTAGGTGTGTTGCGACAACATCATGATGGTTTCCTTGTCAGTGGTGCCTTCATAATCAATATGCCATTCTTGATTGTCATTCACAGAATCTAAAATGTATCCTAGATGAGATGACAAAGTCAAGACATTCTTCATGGTACTACTTACACTTGACACGCACATCCACAGTGCCTGGGAATCCTTCATCCCCATCAGCTGAAGTCAATCCAAAAGTAATATCCTGCTTGCCCTTGTCGATCAAAGTCCAGTTCAATCGATTGAATCCCATATCACCACCATGCAAAGTAGTGATCTTGTTCTCATTCAAAGGTGTGTGATATTCAGTGTCATCAATGGTAAAAGTACCATTGGCAATACGATTGGCGTAACGACCAACAACACCTATTCATGTAGGATGATGAATACACATGTTTCAATTCCTGTATATGCGTATACCAACCTCCTAAAAAGCCAGGCAAACCAGATTGAAGATTGTATTGGCTGGTCTGTGAAATGGATTAGCTTTCTTATTTGTTTGTTTCCAACGTGTATACATACATCATCCCAACCAAGAATAATGTCTCTTGGAACACCGTGCTTGTCATTCACCCAGAGATTCTATCAGATATGTGTTAAGATAGCTTGCTTAAAGATTCAGAATCGTAGCGTCTTACAGTGATGGTGGCACCATATTCAATAAAAGAAGCTTCAATGCCTTTTGCCTTGATGGTGTGCTTTTTGTATTCTTCACAAGCATTGACATTAGCCATAAGCAGCCCAGCTGCAAGGATCAAGGAAGAAACGATTTGCATTTTGATCTAGTCAACAAACAACCTTGTAAGTGGTTGTACTTTGCTTTTATAAATTCTGTTTGTCCAACGTATTACCTAACAACGCGCACATCACAGGAAAATTCTCCATTTGTGAAAAAAAGGCGATTTTCCCACCGCAAAACAGACAGCAAGGTTTTGCATCACCTTTAGGTTGTACGGCGCGGGGAATTTCTTGTGTGGGGAGCCGCGGCATGAGCCTCGCTTTGTGCTACTTTATCATACTATTGCTACCATGGACAAACTATATCCCAGAGCATGGTTCACTCTTGTGAAGTTTATCCTTTGATGTTCTAGGTGACAAATATACACTTTATTGGTACCACTACGTCATAGCTATCACTTATCATCATTGGTGCTATCCAGGTGTCAAGTTGCTGTTGTCAGTTAACAGCCATCTTCCAACACATCCATAACTCACTGATAGTTGGACAAGGATCAACATTGTAGAATTGCATGCATCATATTGTGTCCAGTGTATGGGGACGATGATTGAGTATATGAGCAGTGCAACAGTATCAATATAGAAATTGGTATCACGTCAAAGTAAGAAAGCAACAAGCGCCAATCCTTAGGATCATCTTCGTCAATGTCTCATGCTTTTGAAAGTGTTGAAAAGGAATATATTGCAGGAAAGATGAAGATATGATACTACTACTATTGATCTTACGACATGAAGCCAAATGCTGTAATGCTTGTAAAGAAAGCCAACTGGTCATGTCGTCAATCCATTGGCGTGGAACGAGCCAAGATGTAAATGGCGTATTGGTACAACCATCCTGAACACTTTTGATCATCTTCTCATGTTGATTCCTTGCTTCTCTTGTCGACGTGTTCTTGATGTATGTAGCATTGCTCAGTAGACTTGGCGTCATCCAAAGATAGTCTTCATGTCCACAGCTGTATCATTTCCATCATTGTCATCTTGATCGATCTACTGCAAGTTGTATGTACGTCGTCTTGAACACTTTTCATAAGGCGTTGATAGTTGAATAAGGTCCCATATCAAAAAGAAGCTCACCAAGTATCGAATACTGCTATTTGCTGCGTGGTGTACTCGGAAGCTCTTTGGAAGAAGCTGCTAATCGGTTGCTGCTTGTTACTTTTGAATCGCATTGTCAACAGCGTACCTTGTCCATTTCAACCTTGGTGCTCAAGATGGCTTCAATACAGTTTTGGTTTTCTTTCAGTGTTGTTGGATTGGGATTTGCTTTAGCCAAAAAAGTGAAAAGGAAAGAAGACGACACGTTCATCTTTCCCAGTACGACTGCCAATTTCTATTTTCCTCTGCCTACACCCAAGCAACTTTATTGACTGCCATAATCACCATTCAATGTTGTCTGTGTCTGAATAAGTGTACAAGTATCATGCAGCGTGTCGTGTATCACAGTGTCGGTCTGTCAATAAAGAATGATACAATAGTTGTGAATGTGCTGTCATATAAAGTCATGATGGATATGGATATACAAATAAAATGCAACAAGACGGTACAGCAAGTGTTTTATTGTCTATGGCAAGAACAAGAAGCTATGGCAACAGGATCCATGATGTTGTGACGCAACACTTAGTAACGTTTAAACGCCGCTTGAAAGATTAAAAAGTTGCCAAGAGACAGAGCAACAGCTTTATCCTTTTCTTTTTTGTCCTTGCAGGCTCACTGTCCCCTGTATTGGATATGTTGGTACCGCACCTATTGCTTTGCCTTGTGAGTTTTACTCCAACGTACATACAGTTGGGTTCGACGGGACTTTAACTATCGGCGGAGGCTCTGGGCTGGTCGGAAGAAGGTGAACGGACCCGACCCCAGCTGGAGGATCAGCTCGCATTGCAATAGTGTGCAACTCATTGGTTGTAAAGTGGCCCCCCTCCACTTGCAATCTCCTCGTTTGACACATGTCGAAGGTGCCCCTTGTGGAGAGGAAGGGATGGTTTTGTGGCGGCCTTCACGCGGTCATCCCTGTAAGTACTTGGGTCTTTGCTCAAGGAAACTAACAGCCACATAAGCTAGTTTTGTCTTTTTAATAAACAAGCATTTCATAACAACTAAAACTACTTTATACACGTGCGTTGATAACTGAATGAGAGGTTGGGAAGTCTAATGGGGTGCTAATGGGAGGTGTTGGTCCATGGAAAGCTTTCGCTGTAATGGTACTTCTTGTAGCTGGATCCTGATACAAGGTGATACTAAAGGATAAGGACAAGCTTGTTAAGATATAGAAGTTCATTCTAAGCAATAAAACAACTTTGTAACGTTGAAACATACTTGCCTTTTTGCATTGGAAGTCGAGTCGTGCGTGGATCGCGCGTGTTGTCGTTTGAAGCTTTGGGATCGAGAACGTTGCCATTGGTCTTGGAAACGCCTTTGTCCTTAACAGTTTTGTTGGCTCACTTGCCTTTGTATTGTCGTCGTTATATTTTAACTTGGATCAGGCATGTTTTGTAGTGTGTCGCTTTTCATTTCTGCTAAGGATGCCACCTGTTGTGTTGGTTACATGCATGTGTGTCCTGGATGCTACATGATATAAAAGATATGCTTGCCTTGGTTCAATAAACTTCTCTCATCATTCCATACCTTTGTTTATTTGAAACTAGAGTTTATCCCTTGATGCAGGAGCTGACAACATGGTCTGTGCACTAAATGGCAACCATATACGGGTTCAAAAATTGTCTTGAAGGAACTTGCTACCATGACATTCACGTGACATTTTGGGATCTTGAAGCCTGAACAGCAACACAACCAGCATGCAATCATTTGAAGGACAGTAACATGGATCATATCAATTTGACATGAAATGATAATAGCTTCAATCCTAAGTTGATGAAAGGGTCGTAAGATTGAGAAGGAAAGCATGTTCGCTATTGACAGTAAGCACAATAAGTCATGGATGATGGGGGAGCAATAGTGATTATATAGCGATGTAGAACAGCATATAATGCTCACTCGCATTTGTCAAGCCTATAAAAGTAGAGAATGTACCACCAAATGGTGAAACGATACATCCAAGATACGAAAGTCATCCAATATTGATGCAATTGTGGCAGGCGTAAAACACAACCACCCTTTCTCAAGTTGTCAGTGCTTTCATATCATGTCTTTTCTACAACGATCACACTTTTGCTTTAACAAAATAAGACTCCTACATCAATTACACTCTCAACGGCTTGGTGCCATGTGATATAATCTTGCTCTCTGTGCTACATCTAGCAAGTAACACGAAGATATAAGCCCACATAAGACTACAAAAGTGGGGAAGTATCATTTCTTCAAGGTTTCTTTGCAATATGCTCAATTTCACATCAGAAGGCGTTGATTCTCCTTATCAAGTAATACCACGAAAAACTTATCGACCGAAGATAGGGATTCTAACACTATGTCAAGGAAAAGCAATATGATCGTGATTTGCTTGCAAAAAAAGCACAAATCGAACTCTTGCAAAATCCAAACTTTTTACTACTCTATGTCCCTGGCGATGGATCGAAAATGAAGGTTGTAAAGCCAGCAAATGATTCGTATCATCGAGGACGTATCATGGAAAGCAGCATAAACGAAGGATCGGATAGACTGTCATTACCACACTACGCGCTATCTCATTTATGGGGCATATCGGAAGAGAATCCACACCTGTGGCATGATATTGGTGACTTTGTGGAGGATGAAAACGGACAACCAGCTGATATTGTTTCTATGCGACCTGAAAAAAGAGATACGTTACTCAAACTACTTGAACACCATCCTGATAGCTACTGGTGGATCGATGTCTTGTGCGCCCGTGCCGATACGCCTTTGGATATTATGGGTGATATTTACAAACATTGCAGAACATGTTACGCCATGTTGGATTGTGAAAGTCATATTATCTCTGACATACAGTCATTGGTGACATGCGAAGATCGTATACCAAGGACAGTGGATGGATTTTGGCATGCTGCTAGAGTTTGGGAGACATTTACACGATGTGCGTGGTGGAAGCGTGTGTGGACATGGCAAGAGATGATGTTACCAAAACAAGTTTTATTGATTGCTGAAACAGAGACGCATGTATGGAACACCATTGATATGGATCATCTTTTTCCCTTGAGACAGAAAGCCTTTAGACCCTTTACTACAACAGTCCCTGTAGAAGGTAAATATTCACTTATCAATACCAGCAGTACACAAATGGCTCAAGATACATTCAGTCCGTGAACAATGGAGATCTAGTCCTTCCTATTCTCGTGTCAATGAAATCAATTATTGTACACATCAGAGGAGTGATTTTCAAAGACTTGGTCCACCTTCATTCATCGCGATTAATACCTTAAAAAGATCTTCCAGAAGGTGTATGAAGCCAGAGGATTATGTATATGGTGTACTGGGTGTACTTCAGTTCAAGTTACCACGTGGTATCGAGCCCAATGAGCTATGGCAGCTTTTTGTATCTCAAGTTGACGAAGCTTTGAAGGATTCAGGGTTTGCTGGCGTCGGTCCTCATGCACGTGAATTTAATCTCTTGGCTGCTCGAGATATGGCAGATGTGTTTCTAGCTTTACTAGAAAATGAAAATGATCATATTTCGTGAAATGGAGTCATATGAACAAAGACATTGCCTTCTGTGTCAGGACCTTTACAGAGTAAGCTAAAGTAAGCTGCAATGACTTGTCCCCACTGGGTATTGCATGTGTCACAGTAAAGCATATAGGAGTATTTGGGATAAGGGATAAGGCTTTCCAATGCCAACCAGTGTTCCTGAAATCTTTGCTTATACATGATACTGGGATTTTTGGGAGGCTCTAACACCTTTCTTCCCTCTTTTACGTTCCACCTTAACAATGGCGAACTAAAACAATCCTTGCTCTCTCTCGACAACGACAAAAGTGTCTGCATTACACGCTTTCCATGGTCACTTGCCCCCATTGCTCAACAAGGCATGAGCCTTCTTTATACCCTATCCTCTCTCATTGTTGGTGAAATACACTGACACGCGTATCCAGCTACTCGGCAACTGTTCATAGCAATGACCATAAGTATGCGTGTTTATTCATCAGCAAAAGTGAATGGGATACAGCATTATATCCTCCTTACGATGAAGTTGAGCATATTGAGCATTGAATGCACATCATCAAAAAGGAGCCTGCTTATACTATCTGAATGATACAATGTTTTCAGCAAACAACAAGCTTGAGCTATGGGTCTGCCAACATGCGATTATATGGGGAGATTTGGCTCTAGTGGATGAGGATGGAAATGACACCTGTATTACAATGACATGACAGCATCCAACACCATGATCGATGACCAAACAACATTGCTAATATGCAGTTCATATGTCAAAACCCTTCGGATGAGTCATCTTGATTTACTTGAAGAATGAATCAGTAAGAGCAAGGATGGATTGAATTATGCCAATGATTGTTGTCCAATGCTTTAACCAGCATGATGATCAAGGTACCAGAAGTACGCTGCTACTGCTTTTCCATCATTGGATGAACAAGGAGTTCCGGATGCGAGAACACCATGGCAACCATAGATAACGCATGGAAGCTCATTTTGGATATAGGCAACATTGCTAAGCTACTCGATCTATTTATTCAAATGACAACGTTCAGAATATATCTACTTTTCACATATTATATTCAATAAGGGATGATCATGTTATACATCACAGAGATTGTTGGGATCTGGCAGAGTCGTGGTTTGGCAGGATATGATGAGAACTTTATAACGATTGGGTGGATTTCTATGGCATAGTATCTAGATCCAATGAATCGTGATGTTCAATGATGTGACAGTGAGCAGCAGTAGTAGTAGCGAATGACATGATTTGTAGCAGCATGACGACTAGCAATGATGGATACTCTTACAGCATATTGATACCACTATAGATTGAAACAGTCAAGTTGATCCATTCAGTCAAAATGGGCCTGGGAGCAGATGCAACACGCAGGGACTTGTGTCATGCAGCGGAGTGATATGACTGAAACATCAGCAGCTGCACGAACTCACAGCATTTTGTCTCCTTGTCTTGCTTGCATGTACTTGCAGTATTTACTGGTTCCTTTATTACTGGTTCTTTTATCAGTGCCAACTCTGGCATACAATACTATCATTGACGTCCTCTCCACCGATGCACGTTTCTCAACGTTGATTCGCCATTTGCAGCATGCACGTCTTGTTCCACACCTGAATCGTATCGAGTCGGGTACCTTGCTTGCCCCAGACAATGACGCCTTTGCTCAATTCGAGGGAGATATGACTCGCGATAAGCTTCTTTATCATTTGCTTCCAACTGGGTTGACAACCAAGAACTTTAGTCATGGGCAGCTTGTGGAATCTAGCTATGTGCGTCCTGGTTTGCTTGGCCCTGGGGATCCAGCTCAGCGTATCAAGGTTACAACAGAAAAAGGTGATACCTTTTATATCAATGAAGCAACTATTATTGAAAAGGATGTCTATGTCAATCGCCTGACGTATATTCAAACGATTGATCGTGTACTTGTTCCACCATCCACACTTGGTAAGTCAATATAAAGAAAAAAAGTGTTGTTGTGCTAATGATCATGTTGTTTAGATGAGATTTTCCGCAAGGATAGTTTATTCTATGAGCTCTTGGAAAAGTCAGGTGTTGCAGCCATATTGAAAGAGGAACGTCCTTTTACTGTCTTCAAGCCCCATCAAGATATCCTTGATTGCTTCAATGCCATCGAGAAAGAATACATGACTGGTCCTTTTGGTGTCAAGGATCTCACATCCTTTGTTCAATATATGGTCATGGAGAATGCAATGTATGCTGCTGATATATCCCAAAAGAACACATCTTGTAAGTGTCAATATCCTAGTCATAAGAGTTGGTTGTAATGGTTATTTTGGCAGATGATACCCTTTCAGGAGAATCACTCTTGGTACAAGCGGATAGCAATCATGGAAGCATCACTGTCAATGGCGTTCTTCTTTCAGAAACAGATATCCTGGCAGCCAATGGTAGGTAAGATACAGCTGTTATAGCATTGCATGATGCTCATTATGTTACTGCTAGGCGTAATACATCAATTGGCACATGCCTTTATTCCTCCCAGCTTGACATTTGATCAGCGAAAGTATCTTTATGGTCTCAAAGCAACCAAGTTTGTGGCATTGCTCGACAAGTATGACTTGGGTCACTTTTTGAATGAAACAGCACAAAAGTACACTTTTCTTGTCCCTGGTAACGATGTCATTGATACCACGGATCAACAACAGAAAGACTGGCTCAGTTATCACGTGCTTACCGGCAACTTGACACCTGATGATTTGGATGATGGTTCATTGCTAGCAACCGAGTTCATATCACAACAGCTTGGCAATGTGCCACAAAGAATCCCTGTCCATGTTCATGCTGGTTCTGATGCATCGACAAGATGGATCCGTTTTGGTGAATCTCACGTGGTCGGCAATCCAGGTAAATAAAACAAACAGCAGATTTACAAGACGTGAAAACTAATGTATGCATACTATAGTCACGGTGAATGGTCATGTCATTTATCAAATATCAGAACCACTTTCACTTCCTGGTGATATCATATCCAGCATTGCTATTGATCTCGATGTTTCAGCCTTTGTTGCCAGTCTTTATGTATCAGAAATAGCCACGAATGTCATTGATGCAAAGGGAATTTCCTTATTCGTGCCATCCAACGAAGCTTTTGAATCACTTGGTCTTATTGCACGTTATTTGATGCATCCATTGGGAAAAGCTACGTTGCAAGATGTGCTTCGTTATCATGTTGTGGAAGGATTGTTATACCAGGATGACATGCGACAATATCTTCATGAGATGCCTACACTTGCAGGCAACAAGATTCATATTGGTCCAGGTGCTGATGACGATCAACAAGTTATTGTTACGCAACCATCCCATATCAACCATGAACCAGCTACTGTGATTAGTCATAGCGACTTGCTAGTCAGTAATGGTGTCGTGCACAAAGTGGACAAGGTGCTTCTTCCAGAACATGTACGCATTTATGGTCGTGATCTTTTAGTTGGTGCTCAAGCCAATACGATGATCAAGGTGCTGGATGCAGTAGGATTGCTTGACGCATTGAATCAGACTGATTATATCATTCTGACACCATCCGATCGTGCTTTTGATCAGCTTAATGTCGAAGAGTTATTCAATGACCCATACAGCTTGGAGCGATTGGCCAAACTGCATGTGATCCCAACACAATGGCAAGACTTGTGGCAAAAGAAGCATCATCACGATGAACACAACACTATTCTATCTGATGATGATACATTGATATTCCAACATGATAGCAATGATGAATGGTTTATCCGAGTCAAAGGACAACCTGAAGCTAAGCCAGCAAAGATCCAAGCAACAGGAAGGATGTGGGATGAACATGGCATGAAGGGTGGTGTGCTGCTCATTGATACAGTGCTTATCCCTATACGACGTGGATTCTTTGGTCTTCCATGGTTCTGGTCCAATGTAGTTGTTGGTATCTCCTCTATGATTACTGCTGTGATCCTTGGCGTGGGTGGATTCTTTGGCTACAAGTTGTATAGCCGTATTCGTATGGGATATCAACCCATTGAGTAGTACTAGTCTCATTACAAGTTCTTTTCACATCAACATGTATATATATCAGAATCAGAATACCAACATGACCCGTTTGTTGTCAACGTACTATATGTTTCCATTTTGAGCGTCTCCTTTTTATACCAATTTGTGCAATACACACTTTTATGCATCCTTTAGGCTGCATACAAAAAGCCACAGTCCATAGTTCAATGTAGCGTTATCCATATCGATAGTTAAAATGTGTTTTTTGGTGCTGCATCACTCGAAACTACTCATCTTTTTCTCTTTCTTTCAATTCTATCCCCATTGTTGTCAACCATGAACAAGAAGGAACGACACAACACACGTCTTTTCCGCCTTTACATTGGAAATAGCAATTGGGTCACGTTGCCCCAGAAGACGACAGATGATTTGAATGCCATATTTCAAAAAGGCGAGGCCACGCGATATGAAATTTCACCTGGACTTTATTTTGATATCCTGCCAAATGACGTGGATTGCAATAGCAAGAATACAGATCTATGTCGATTGATGCGTGCAGATTTAAGTTATGAGCCAAATGATGATGAAGATCAAGAATGTGTACAACAACAATTGCTTTCAAGCTTTGTGAAAAAGCTACTTGAATCGCAAGGTACCATGGATGCTTTTCCACCTACCAAGAAAATGGATGAGCCTTTACCGCGTGTACTTGATTTACCTACGCATCGTCATCTTAGTTTGGTGCCCACGCCACCTTTGGGTACCTATGGTCGTCGTCCATCATCATCCACTGGTTCAAAAACATCTGAAATGCATCAAGGATCTGCTGGCAACAGCCATAGGAAACGTAAAGGAGCAGTAGTAGCATCACCTAGTCGACGACAACGAGGTGGAATGAGCCAAGAAAAAGCAGCAAAACAAGCGGAGCGAGAAATGGAAGAGCAAAAGACCATGCTGATGATGATGAAAGAACATGATTTGGTTACTGCAACAACAACATCACTTTCTCCTATGACAGCTCATGATGCTTATCCTTTTTATGGCATGGGAGTGCAGCCTACGCATGAACAACAGCAACCACTTTCTTCAGTGATGCTTTCTCGTTATGAAAGAGAACTTTTACCACCTTTAGCATCACTTCATTCAAGAGAAAGCCAGTATGCTGATTGGTCACCTACAACCCATCATTACTACCAAAGACAGCAACAACAACAACAGCAGCATTCACCTATCATGCTCCAACATGGTGGTGACGACCACTATCATGGTATTCTGGATGCTCATAATCCATGGATGTCACCCCAGCAGCAAGAAACAACCCATTCCAATACAGAGGATCATTATTTCAACAAGCCCAATTATATGGTAGCTGCAGCTGCAGCAGCTACTAATTTTTCACCCTTTGCCAATACTGCTACCAGTGAAGCTCATTACAATCAAGATCATTCTTCTGGTCAATCCCCTACAGTTTCACACGAGACAATTATTTCCCAGCAGGATGCTACTACTACTACAATCCCATTCCTGCAACCCGGTACAGCTGGTATTCATGTTGTGCAACAACAAACATTGTCTGAAGATGGACATCGTTCCATTTAATGCAATTCTAGCTAGTCATTTTCTTTGTCTTGAATAAATAGGCGTGCTTTCTAACTGAACTTTATTGGGCAATGATATATCTCTTGGATATGATGGGATACTTGCTGTTGCAAGGTTTCAATGTAAGGTGTCCAGGCATTGTTTCCACTTGTCAAGTGAACCAAATACATGACAATCATTTGAACCTTGTCAAGATACTTGGTTTGAACCAGTTCACATAGGTAGCGCGTCACTGTTTCCACATCTTCCTTTTCAGGATGCTCAGGGAATTCATCCACCCATTGTTTCAATAATCCACGGATATCTTGCATTGTATGCTTGCCCATCAATTCAGGTTCTTTTGGAATAGTAATCGCCAATGCAGGTGCACTTTCAGATTGCATCAACTAGCATACAGTAAGTCTTTCATCATTGGATGACTTCTTAAGGCATTTACCTTGTCATGCACTTGACGAAAATGTTCATCTCGTAGTTGTCGTTCTTGCATTCTCTTTTCTCTTCGATAATCAAACAGAATTTCTTGCTTGACATCTATGCCACATGACGTCAATTAAAAAAAAGGTGGCACAAGTTGTTACTTACCTGGTGGTAACTCGTTCCAAATATTGACATCCCAAGGTGGCATTTCTTCTTCATTTCTTTCCCTTCTAGCAGCAGTGGTAGGACTGGGTGGATGACGTGAAGGACTGGTATCAGGTAATAGCATTTGTGTCAAGGTGCGTTCTCTTCCACTAGGACTTGCATATCCTTTCTTGATCCTCCTTGTATTACGTTGTCGACTATTGCGAGGGGTATGTGGAGGTGCCATCCGTGATGGTGATAATTCATGCTGGTTTCGATGTGGACTGAGTAAAGGCGTTGGGCGTGGTGGTTCCACTGGCTGATCATTGGTTGTTGTAGGAGTCGTCTTTTGAGCTCTTGTTTTACTGTAAGTCTCCAAAACTTGTTTTCTTGTACGTTCAGGAAGAGCAAGTAAGAATTCAGGATCCAACTGAGACCAAGGTGGTAAATCTGGTTGAGAAATATGAAAATACTGAGACTGTGATTGTTGCTGTTGCTGTCGTGGCAGTGCTGATGATTGTTCTTGTTGCTGTTGTGGCAGTGACGTTGGTTGGTTTTGTTGTGACACTTGTATGGATGATGCAGCATTGTCCAAGAATTCAACCTTGTGCGTCTTTGATAAATCATCTTGTACGCTCTTTGGCAATTCGGCAAAAACTGACGGATCAACATGGATGACAGGCTTCTCCCTTATTGCTGGAGTCAAGGTTGCTTTGGAAGGTGATGATGGTCTAGATGGTGATGAAGGTGCTGTTACAGTGGTTATTGGCTGTCGTTCAGGGGATGGAGTTGATAATGGAGACATCTCTAGCTGCTGATCATTGTCTGGTGTTCTTTCTTTGGCTGGAGCAAATTGCAAGGTTTGTTGTTTGCCAACATTGCGAATATCGAGCTTCTGTACTTGGATTCCAATGCCTAAAATGAAAAAGTTAGATTGGATGATATGCACACATTTTATATGCTCTTACCTCGCAAATCAGCTGGATCAAAACCAAAAGATGATAACATCTGATATGCGTGAGTACCAATGACTGATGCATCATCTGTAAACCGGTCAAGGACAATCGATTTGGAAAAGCTATCACATTCACCACATCCAAGTCGCTTTTCTGCTTCACCTGCACTAGGATGCCGTCGCAGAATCTTGACGGTGATACTCTTTCCACGCTGTTGAATGTTGTGTAATCGCCTTGACACTTCTTCTCCCAATTCCATGACAAAGTTCTATGCACAAGCGTTAGATACACTTTGGATACATATTCATTCACTTGTCTTACCTTGACTTGATCTTCATTCTCAAATCGTACACCCCACTATAATCCCTTATCAGTCATGATGATCATGATTAGGCGATAATAAACTTACATTGACATCTGCACTGACTGATTGTCTTGGTTGAAACATTTGGAGCTCACGATCATCAATGCCACGTGAATAGTTGTAAAGCATCTTTCCAGTCTTGGGACCAAGGTAATGCTGTAATCTTCCCAAAGGGATCTTTGCCAATTCACCCACTTGACTAACACCCAAGTCCTCTTGAATCTTGCTTGCCATACGATAGCCAACACCAGGTAAATCCGATACATCCAAAGGTGCCAGAAACTCCATAGCCTGATCCTTTTGGCAAAAGTATTGTCCAGCAGGTTTTGCTTTCTTGGTAGCCAATCGTGCCAAAAGAATATTGGATCCAATGCCAATACTGACTTCACATTGTGTCTTGTCTCGAATGACTTGGCGTATCTCTTGAGCAAGCTCCAAAGGATCACGGTTGCCATCCACTTGAATCAATGCTTCATCCACGCTGACAGGTTGAAGTTGCTCTGCATATTCAAACAGTGTTTCATAAAACATCTCTGAAATGGCCTTGTACTTTTCAAATTCATATGGAATCACTTGAAGCTCAGGACACTTTTTCTTGGCAACACCAATATGCATCCCATTGTATAAACCAAAGGATCGTGCAATGTAGTTGCAAGAAGCAATATCACTGGATGAATTCTCTTGACGACCTTGTCCATGTGCTACTGCCACTGGTTTCTCCTTGAGATGCTGTCGATCCAAGAGTCCCACAGATGCAAAGAAACAGTCGAAATCAATGTGCCTAGTTTCATAAATGAGTATTCGATGCCATCCACGTGACATGGGGACACACTTACATGACAATTCTTGGACCTGAAGATCGTTTGCGTTTTCCCAAAGTGTACTTTTGTTCCATTTTGCCAACCATCTCCTTTAACTCTGCACGCCATGTTGATAAATGATGCAATCGTGAAGATTCATAGAACTTTTCAATAAATCCTGGTTGCACTGATGTATTCTCCTTGTTCCATGGATTGGCCAATAATGCAGCATTCAGTGTCTTGCCTTCAGGTTGTTGTTGTTCTTGTTGTTGTTGCTCTTGTTGCTGTGGATGATGAAAAACCAATTCTTTTTGTGCTGATTCTTTGACAATGACACGATACTGTGGCCATGGCTGAAGTTCCTTGGCTTCAATACTGTCGGTGATCCAGCTAGGCTTGACTACCTTGTACGCCCTATCATTTCATGGTTGAATATCCCTTGTGTGACAACATGAATACCAAACACTATTACCTGAACTCGTGTAGCTTGGACTGTGTCAAGTTGGATGCAACAATATGAGTGACACTGGACTTTTTCACTAGGTGCAAGAGTCAGTACTTGCAATGCATAAACTGCAACAAGACTTACAGTAGTGCTGGTAGTTGCCGCCATGAAGGATAATAAGACGTCTCAATTCGCTCTGTGACGGATTCGTGTAGCCGTTAATGTAGATAGAAAGCCCTTGAAAGATCTGGGGTAGTGTCGATTGGCTGGCAGTATGTTCCCTAATGTAGAAGAAGCAATGGTCAATGGCACTGCCATGGCTTACAATAAACGCCAAAACGTACAATGCTCTTTCCTGATCCTTCAACTTTGCTTGCTTGTTCTGCATATACTTGCGGAACTCGCCAAACTTGATAGCACCATAATGATCATCCATTGGAGTGAAGAGGATGGGCGGTGAAACAAGAGCTGCGACAACCAGAGTTGTCAATGAGACAATGAAACAATCAGTATAATCTAGATCAATGGATGCCACTTGACCACCGTTTTACAATGGATCATGCGTACATTGTGTGAGAGCGTATTCTACTTATCACGCCACATTACAATGGCACACTATATCCTGCTGATCTCCCTCCTGCATTTGCAATTTTCATTCAGGTGAAGCCCCTTTCTTGTACTACAGTCAAGTCTTTTGACCTAATACGGAACCCGATCCATGTTTTCGGATTATATACAATCTGTCAATCGTTTAAAGGATGATAATACATAGATGACTTTATAATAAATAAGGTATATTTTTATGTTGCTATGGATACTTTATCTCAAGAGTGAAAGCGTCACATCACCATGAACTCTTGCACGAAGTTCGATATCAACATCAAGGTTGAGATCCAATCGAAGCTTGAGAGGGCTATTGTCAGGTTGAGCAACATTTTGAGCAGTGTTGGCCACTTGATTGGCAGTATTGGTAACTTGATTAGCAGTATTGTTGACTGCTCCTACAGCACCATCCACCACACTGTCATCATCTGTTACAGCAGGTGTTCTGTTTCTACGACGATTACGTCTATTTCTTCTTCTTGAGCGATTACGTCCTCCACCACCACCAGTAGCCGATGGTGCTTCAGAAATGACTGATTCTTCATCTTCTGAATACTCTTGTTGAGCTCTTCTTGTAGGAGGAGGATGTCGTGGAGCTGGTGAACGACCACGACTGACTTGGGATTCCATATCGGAATCTACTACTTGTTGACGTTCAGCTGTTCTTGAAGACATGATTGTTACAGTAAAAGAGAAAACTAAAGCAACACAACATATTTAAAGGAGAATGATTTACTTATGACGCAATGGATACTAAAGGATCAGCATATACTATTATGCGAAGAAAAAATCGATTGTTGGGTAAAATTATCTTTAGAATCCCAGGAGACAACTTACCATTGACCATGTCTCACATGGGATGGGCGCTTGATCATAATCCAGATGACTTTTACTAGTTTTGGCAAGTAAACATTGTTTTCCATGATGATCTTCAATCATGCAGCCCGCCATGAAATTTGGGGGAGGAGCTCCGTTTCAAGTAGGAATGACGCCATGGTCACCTAACCCAGATTTCACAGTAATATCTTTCATTTCCCTTGAAAAAAGAGAAAGATCTAACTACGTTTTCCTTTTCCATCATTCTACTTATCCTTTTACTCTTATACGTGCGCTCTAAAGTACCCAAAGAAGAGCGTGAACCTATTACTGAAGAGAATCAAGCATCACAACAGCAACCTGAAGATACTACTGCTTCAAAGGAACAAGAGTCTATAGCTCAAGAACCTGCTCAACAAGTTACCAAGCGTCGTAAAAGAAAGCGAAACAAGAAAAGAAAAATGGCTGATGATCGAGTGAATCAACAAGACGATAATTATTATCGTGAACGTGATGATGATCGATACTACAAGAAGAAATCCAAGTCTTATGGTGATAAAAGAAAAAGTAACAGACGTCGTTATCGTGAAAATCAAGACCAAGATTATCCAGAATCACATACAACTGATGGTAGTACAAGAAGAAGCAAGACAAGAGATCATGATGATACAACAAACTCGGTCATATCGACTGATGGTGCTGGTGGTGGATCTTCTGATACAACTAGTACCAAACGCTCCTCTCGTAGAAAGCGATCCACAAGAGATCATCCAACCTATGAACAAAGCAGTGATCCTTTGTTGGATGATCAAGATCAACAGCCATATCGTGTGGAAAGATCCAATGACCAAGAAGATGCTGAGCAACAAGTGGAGATTCCTGAGCACGATTTTGCTCCTCCTCGCATTGGAAAGGATACTACATTGCCTGAGAAGTTCTTATCAAGCCCTACTATGGAACAACTTGGATTGGAGGAACAAGATGCACGTAAATTCATGCAAGCGATGAAGGCTTATAACAAGTTAATGGCCGAGGAAACTATGAAGCAGAAAGTGAATGATGAAGAACAAGCACTTCCAGTGGTGGATGAAGAGAATGATCAACAAGAACATGCACAACAATCACTACCTGAAACACAAGATGCTAATGACTCTTCACAAAACTTGATTGAAAACAATATCAAGTATGAAAAGCCATCCAAGCCAACATTGGAGGATCTCGTAGGCAAAAAAGTTAACAAGGATGGCAGTGTTGTGGACGATCAAGGCAATGTACTTGGCAAAGTTTCCAGAGACTTGTCTTATCTCGATGGCAAAGTAGTGAATGAAAATGGCGACATTGTTGATGACTCTGGCAATGTGTATGGCAAGGCAGAACCTGTGGATCCACCTGCTTCATCCAACAAGAACAAGAAGGGTGGTTCTTCACTAGCTGTGCGTAATGGTGATGAAGATGTGATTGTCAATGTAGATGCTCACAAAGGTGGTATTTCTTTCTCAATTCATATTCCTCGTGCAAAGTAGTCTTTGTATATATAAATGGATCATTTATTGCTATCTTATCATAACAAAAATGTCATTGTATCTCACAAGTGAATCATTGATTGCTGCCATCATTGATTTAGCTGAGCAATGCCAAAGTTAAATCGCCATGTACATGGGCGCTAACACGAACTTCAGCTTCCAAATTCAAGTCCAAACGAAGTGCACCAGTGGTTTTGCCTGTGGGTGGAGGAGGAAAGCGTAATTGCATAGGTTCTCTGTGAGGACCAAATAAAGGACCATGGCGCCTAGGAAAAGGAGATGGACTTCTTGGCCTTTCAAAAGTGTCAAGGTCACGATGTTGAGAAGACTTGCGTCGTTGTTTGTCGCGAGGTGGCTGTTGGGAGGACATGGAGCAAAAAGGTATAACCAAGGAAGAAAGAGATGAAAGATGGGAAGATCCATCCCCTTTTTCTACATTTACAAAGCATTATCCATCGTTCCACACAACACTTTCTCCCCCCAAATGCCGTCATTTACCATGAATGAGCTAAACATATGCGTTTGAGAAGTTTCATGACCCGATTGGAATGACTTGATGATGACGCCGGTAAGATTCGAAAAATAGAACAAATGCATGGTCATTGAAGGTTGCATGCAATCCAACAACAGATGATCCCGACACATGCTTTATCAAGATCATTGGTACAAATTACTGCAGGAACTAAGATTGCATGCTTGCTCGTGTGATTGCTGGATGCATGATCATTTGCAATGTGGCGTTGTTTCAGTCGTAAAAGAGATGATCATGGACTGTCCACATGTATGTATAAGCGTGATTGATATTTTATAAAGATTGCATTATGTATTTCCATGCTATTCTAACTAGCATCTTCTGTATCTAATCTAATGACCATGTCTATGTGCAGGAATGATCTTGGCTTCTCCTTGACCACCATCAAGTAATGCATTTTTGACCTTGTCAAAGTACATTCTCAAATCTTGACCCATGACAGTAATCTTGACTTGAATATCTTGTGCTTCCTTCAATGTTTCTTCATGTTCAACTTGAGTCAAGGTATGACGCCCAAACGCATGATTCAGGATATGCAATCTTGACGAATCTCCCAGACGAATAAAACCTTTGATGCCATAAATATCCTCTTTTGGCATAGTTTGTAGAAAGGCAACCAATTGATCTTTACTGAGCGATGATGTCGAGACTTGGCTGGTATGCTGGATCACCTGGATCAAGTCGACTTCGTTCTCTTGGTGCTTGGGATCAAATACAATCTTATCCAATGAATGTGTTTGTTGTAGGCAACTGAGAAGAGTTGAGTGTCCAGACCAAAAACTAGATCAGGTGATACGCCATTGAGATCGCTCTTGACTTTGGGAGTATCTGTATTCAAATCATTGACATGGTCTATCACTCGGTTGAGATCTTGCTCAGACACCTAATACAACTTTAGCAGATGTCTTTACGAGGTAGCGATAGGTGTCCAGATGATTCAACATGATCGGTATCTTCATCATCCTCTTGATAAGACATTCTCCGTATAGTACGATCTCCTGCAATCGTTGACAACCATGCACATCATTAGTCAATAGTACTTGATATTTGAAGATGATATATACTTGCAAATGGGTATCCATAAATGAGTCCTTGTTCTTCTTGTTCTTTTCGTTGTAAAAAAAGTGGATAAGCCGACTATCATTGCTGCAGCAAGATTTAGATACCAAACACACACCATCCTTACCTATCAACTTTAGCAGATGGTTGAGTAAACTCGGCTACTATACGCGTGAAACTCTAGTTGTGCCAGCTATCATATTGACACGTATATTAGCAGTGACTACAATTGACTCTGATATGCAAAGAAAACGCTTACTCGGTACGATAGTGATGGCATTGTCGTTCTAATGTTGGAAAGGCGACATGACAAGCAAGGCAAGTAAAGAGACCATTAGGGGAAGGTTTGGAATGTTGAGCAAGTTCACTGGCTGACATTGGGTGTTTGGCAGTGATATGGAAACGAAAAAAGCATGAATTGATCAAATGTACTCGTCACAGCCATTTAAAGTTGGTGTTCTGCTTTGATTGCCATTGACTCGCATGACAGATAGATCCATAACTATTGCAAGCTCTCTATATCATTATCGTTTATGCACCAAGATACTGCCTTTCGGAAGTCGTTATATCCCCACTATGGGAGGCAGATGGTGCATCATGTTGCCAACGGCACAGGGAATTTATCTGTTTATACCTTCTATCAATGCATCATCCCCAACAAATACTTTATCACAGAGATTCCCCAAGCCCACCATTTACAAACAAAAGGATGTTGTCACGCTTTGTCATCTTCCACACTTCTCTTTCCTTCATCCAATCTCTTGATTGATTGTCATCCTATTTGACTCTTGTAATAAGGTAAGTGTGATAATCTTCCTATAATCAATCGATGGGCAACATACTCATCTCTTTTGATGTAGCTTCCTCTTGTGATGCATCTGCCAAGGTGGATTTGACTCCCATCGTCTTTATTGGAAATGATATTGGTCCAGTCTACATGGGGTTGATATATTGGCTTCCCTATGTTGTGGATCATTGCAACAATCATCGTGACGACAACAGATTGTCAAATCTCAGAACAGTGTCATTTGCTGATATATTGCTTACACAGCCATACAAGCACAACAACAAGAGAGTGATTATGTAGAAGGAAGACGGGAACGCCAATTATCCCTAATGAAGACGCAAACACAGTATGGATGCCTGTTGGCGCTATTCGTGGTACCACATATGAAGCTCTTGGCAATTTCCCCCACTATGAAGTATCAAACAATGGTTTGGTGAGAAGAACAATCGATCAGATTCCTATACATATCATGTTCAATCATGGATATCTGAAAGTCAGGCTCAATTTATCCCAAGCACAACAAGATATCCATGATATTCCTATGATTATCGTCTCTCCATCTTCTGGTGGCAAGTGCATTTGTTCCAGGCTATGGAGTCAGTGGACACTTCCATGTTGACCACATCGACGCAAATCGCCAAAACAGTCATCACACCAATTTACAGTGGCTGACGAACCAAGAGAATGTGGCAAGGGCAATGGGATTCGACGTTCGTACTACTGCTGTCAATACTGGTGAAAATATTACATTCAACTCATTGGCTGCATTAAACGTGCACGTCTTTTGCCAAATGACATTCGAGCACGTCATTTTCCAGAACAAGGTCATTTCACGAGAATGGGTGTCTGGGATAACGTAGAGACATTGATACAATTCGAGCTATTGATGATTGTAGATGATATAGACTAGTTGCAATAAAGTGTACAATGACACCATTACAATGCCTTAAGAACACCTTACTATGTCTGAAGATGTCACTTACAATAAAAAAGGAAGCATTCAGCGTCAACTAGACACTCATCAGTCTTGCTCTATCTCTTAATAATAAGGTCTTGTTGATCCACTGTACTTGATGTAAGGATGGTGTCGAGTAGCTTGAGACTTGCAGATGATCCCGACACATGCTTTATCAAGATCACTGGTACAAGTTACATGCAGGAACTAAAAATGCATGCTTGCTCGTGTGATTGCTGGATGCATGACCATTTGCAATGTATGTATTGTTTCAGTCGTAAAAGAGATGATCATGGAATGTCCACATGGATGTATAAGCGTGATTCATATTTTATAAAGATTGCATTATGTATGTCCATGCTATTCTAACTAGCATCTTCTGTATCTAATCTAATGACCATGTCTATGTGCAGGAATGATCTTGGCTTCTCCTTGACCACCATCAAGTAATGCATTCTTGACCTTATCAAAGTACATTCTCAAATCTTGACCCATAACGGTAATCTTGACTTGAATATCTTGTGCTTCCTTCAATGTTTCCTCATGTTCAACTTGGGTCAAGGTATGACGCCCAAACGCATGATTCAGGATATGCAATCTTGACGAATCCCCCAGACGAATAAAACCTTTGATGCGATAAATATCCTCTTTTGGCATAGTTTGGAGAAAAGCAACCAATTGATCTTTACTGAGCGATGATGTCGAGACTTGGCTGGTATGCTGGATCACCTGGATCAAATCGACTTCATTCTCTTGGTGCTTGGGATCAAATACCATTTCATCCAGTGAATGTGTCTTGTTGTAGGCAGCTGAAAAGAGTTGAGTGTCCAGACCAAAAACTAGATCAGGTGATACGCCATTGAGATCGCTCTTGACTTTGGGAGTATCCGTGTTCAAATCATTGACATGGTCGATCACTCGGTCGAGATCTTGCTCAGATACCTAATACAACTTTAGCAGATGGACAATGAAACAGGATGATGATATGATTACCTGCTCATGCTTGTTTAATAAAATGACATCTGTGTACTGTGCTTGCATTTTGGCAGTGTAACTTGTGTCTTCATATCCCTTAAAGTTCTCACAATCGATCACAGTAACAATGGAATCCAATACAAAGCCATCCTCTTCCATTTCTCGGATTTGCCAAGCAATGGGGGCTGTAGTTGACATCATTTAGATTCAATTTTTGTCGGTGTTTCATCAATCGACTTGCCTGGAAATGCTGATCCACTAGTAGATAAATGAGTTATAGGCAGAGTACATGTCTGTTTTAAGCTTACCTTGTTTCTACAATGATCCTATCAGGATTGTATTTCTCTAGTAATGTAGAATTGTGAGTACAAGTCTTATCATGTGCCATCTCTATACCATTACCCTTTAACTCTAGCAAGGCCAACTTCATTTGTCCCACGAGAACACAGCAAAGACATCCATTCATCATCTCTTGCACACCAATGTTGGTTTCTTTGGCAAGCTGACTATCGACTATCATATCCTACAATATGAGACACACTTGATACATGATGCTCTTTATGTTACTTGCCTGCAATATCACCAAACTCGTTCTTTAACAGACATGTCTTGTAGTCAGCAGGTAGTCGTTTAAGGAGGGAGAGAATCGTCGTCGTTTTGCCTTACAAGAACAACCATTGAGACATACAGGACCTTGTCGATCTCTCATGTCGACAAAACGTACCACTACCAAGGAATCCAGTAAAGACAGTGATTGGAATAGGCTTGGACATGGTGAAAAGTATCGGCCCTGAAATTGGAAGAGAAGAGAAAGAGACGTATTTGACAATGACACGTTCTAGTGCGGGGATGTAAGTGATGAATCCACAAAGACTATCTGGTCTTTTGCACATAAAGTGATGCATTTCTCCCCAATGACCTACTGTCCCATCCTTCTCCTCCTTGGAGATTGTAACATAGCAATATCCCATTATCCTTCTACCCATAGAAACTTTGTACAACTGCATGTAATATATGTATGTATTTTTTTCTTCGTTGTGTGGTGTAGAGTGTGTATACGTGTATGTGTGATAGTAGTGTGTGGTGTGAATGATGACTGTCTTCATTCATGATATCGTGGAAAAAGTGTCAAAGCCATTAAGCACGAAGGAACTTGCCGACAATGTGCAAACCAAAAACTGAAGCAATAAACGTCAAGGAAAGGACCAACACAACAACAGGATCACTATAACATAGATACACATTAGCTACTATACAAGTGTATCATATATATACAACATACACTCGAAGTCCTGGAGAATCATCAGAGTAGATACGCATCATGCTTGAAGTGCTGCCACCAGGCATAGGTCCACGGGATGCAGCAGTATTGGATCTTCCGGTAACGCGTCTCCTATTCATCCCAATATCAATATCATTCCTCTTTTGACCTTGTAAACCACTTGTTCTTACCTGACAGTACCCTTGGGAGTAGTTGACGACGACGAGGAATCGGCCTACAAAATAAAGGACAAAGAGAGATCGCCCACCAGGATGAGTCTTCAATCCAGACAACTAGAAGAACCTTGTTCTTGAACAATGAAAAGAAGACCTACCATTTGTGTAAAGATGAAAAAAAGAGAGCGATGAAGCAAAAGAGCAAACAGTTGTATGGGCGCTTCTCGCGTGTGCTTTGAATTTGGGCAGGTGGGCAGCTATGATTGGTCAATTACTCAAGTCCAATAAGACGCCGAAAGCTCAATCTCCACTTGCTTTTGTCAAACCATGCGCACATCTGCTGGCACAGTCGACCTGCTTTTTGACTCGTAGTCATATAAATGTCATTCCATCTATGAGCATATTTGAAGCCATAGTGATAGGAGATGCTTCTTTCTATTCATTTTTGAAAACAATCATTGTGTTCCTCGTTGACACCTATTGAATAGACGACTGCTCTTTTCTTTATGACAGGTACTTTATACACGTGACATAGCAATATAACATGGCAACAACGACTGTATCAATAAAAAGGTGACAAGAACATATCATGCAATGTGACAGGGAACAGCCAATGGATCGCGTTGGAGGACAAGATTCCGACAGTAGCTGTGACTAGCCTAATAGAAGAAACCCGTCGAGCTGCCGCAGTTGTGCTCAGCACCTTCTTTCACGCCATGCAGGAGCAAGATTGGAAGACACTAGCAGTATGTTATTAGGAACACCATTTGTCTCGTTATGGCTGACACTAACTCTAGTCTATACCTATCATAGAGCGAAATCCACGCCAAGTGCATTGCATACGACTATTCTGATTCTGGAGGCAAGTGTCACGACAGACAACGAACGATGCTACAGATCCAAACAGCTAACGGTCGACTACACTAATAGACTATACACTTTCTGAATATATCACCAATCTCTTGCAAACTGGAAACCAGATCGACCAGATCAACCAGGAACTTCAGCAGTGTAAGTGAAAAGAGCACGCGTGTGGGAGTCAAACGAGTTACTGACGAATGGATTGTTCTCCTTAGTGGTTGGATCAGACTATGGTAAGTCATGAATTGGCTCTATGGATAGTCGTATTGATATCATGACTTTATTAGATGTCAATTTGACAGCATGGATGTTTTCAAGGATTGAAGAAATGCAGAATCCCACACCTGTCAAATCTGCCACAGCATCACCAGCACAACAACAACAACAAACTTCTTCACCCAAACCAAATCGGATATTCGCTCAAGCCATTGGAGGCTTGAATGGTGCTACTTCAAGACGTGATAGATCTCGATCTCGATCTCCTGAGAAAAGAGAACGACGTCCACGACAACGAACACCTGAACGACCATCATCGTCTTCTTCTTCATCATTCACTATTTTATCACGATTGGGACGTCCCAATGATCGAGAGGTATCTGTCAACTCATCAGATGGTAAGTGTGGATTGACATGATTACGTTATGGATAGGAGGTACTTATACATGTATAGCTCGACCTTCAGTTTTTGATCGATTGGGTTCAGCCAAGCCTTCTTCCACTCAAAATGCCAATCGTTGCAAGTACTGGCCTGCTTGCAATCAAGGCGAGCAATGTCCTTACTTTCATCCCAAGACCATTTGCCCGTATGTATACTACTATTCTCATGCTTCAAGTGTACTCATATATCTGCTTTAGTGATTTTCCAAACTGTCCAAAGGATGCATCCGAATGCATGTTCATTCATCCTGAAGTCAGCTCATCACAACAACCACGTGCACCTTCAATCATGACACCACCAGCCAAAAAGCCTTTTCCTTGTCGATTCTTCCCATACTGCACAAATCCTGTTTGCCCATTCATTCATCCAGATCCATCATCCATGCCAGCTGTAACACAACAACAACAACAACAACAACAATCGACACCAACCAAAGTACCTATCCCATGTAAGAATGGTGAAAACTGCAAAAGACCTGGATGTCATTTCCTTCATCCTGGTGAAGAAAATCCTCTGGCAGATGTTCTTGTAAGTGATAAAAGACTTGGCTTTCTTATCTTGTGTCACTGACAAGTGATCGACATCATTTAGTGTAAATATGATGGTGCATGTACTCGACCCAACTGTTTCTACAAGCATACTGTGCCACCCATGTCTCATTCAGGAGGAAATAAGAGCTTAATCCTTAACAAGAAGACTGATATGAGCCAACGTCAATTCTCTGTGCAAGATGATCAAGTGGAGCGTATGGTCGTTGGTGAAAGTGCTGACTTGATCAAGAAAGATAATGCCGGCCAAGCTGATACTACTGCCACTTCCAATGGAGAGCCCAATGCTGCTTAAGATTATTACTATTCTATATTAACTATAAACCCCTGTGAATATCTCTCTCTCTTTCTTCTTATATAAAGGAATAGTGGTGTGTTTGTCGGTGATGTTATCTGATAATGTGTGTTACCATGTGGGGTCAAAGGCTGTCAATCGAAATGCTGGAATCACTCTTACAAGAGACTGGTTATCTAACAAACGGAGTATCATAGAACAATGAGAATTGATAAGCAAGCATTCACATTTTAGTAGAATGGCCTGATTTTTCAGGTCGTACACAAGCACCATTTATATCCCATAGCCGTGCTGATGCCAGTTTTTTGGTACTGTTCTATACGCTTTCAACATTAGAGTGGCACTTTTCATCCAACCATTACTTCTGCAACGTGTCGATCATTTCCTTTTTGGCAACTCTTGTGTAATTCACCAATGTTAACAACAATGAGCAGCAATCAACATTTTCCATGCACGTATTGTTCCCCTTTCTCTTTCACATTTACGATCACTCCATTATCTTTTGCATCCCTACAACAAGTGTTGCAGGCCATCATTCATCATGAGCGATCCATCTTCATCTTCACCACCACCTGAAGGTCCAGATGGTCTCGAGATTATGTCAGAATCCATCTCACTCGCTTGCATTTCTATCATGGCTGCTGTATTGGGCGCAAAAACAAAAAAAGAACGCTTCAGTACCATCACTTATGGTCGTATACTTGTACTTGCCTTGTATATTTTCTCATGGACATTCTCATCTATCTCCATTGTTGTTGTTTCCACCAATAACAGTAAGAAAAACATCACTCTGTGATTCATGTGTATGTACATATCACTCTTTCATAGATAATCTTACGTCATGCACCCTTGGCATCATCATATGTGTTATCTTTTATGCTGCAACTAAAATTTTAATGTACTCATGGTAATGGTTGACATGCATTATATTGTATCCTAGCAGTAGTGAACTAATAATAATGAGACAAACCAGGCTCATTGAACGCGTACATTTGGTATCCGATGTACGTGGCTCTCGTTTCGCATCATGGCAGTATCGATTTCATCTTTGTCTTTTATGCCCCTACATTGGCATCTTTGTGCTAATGGTATGTCAAAAACATGACTTTCTCCTCTTGTCACTCAACATGTTGTAGGTGATCTTTCGAAATAATCTGATCCTTGAAGATGGTACTTGCATTATTGGTCTTCAAAACATTTCAAGCATCCCTTTGATGGTAAGAAACGTCTTGATATTGGCATCCACGTGACTGATTTGTGTTACATCTAGTGTTACGACTTTGTAAGTTGCCATGCTGTTTACGATAGTCGTGTGTCTCACTCTTCAACATTAGCTATTGAATCTCTATCTCACCTTTTTATTCGTCAAGCCCCTTGTCGCTTCTAGTATCGGACAACATGGATCCAAAAATTGGCGTTCCACTCGTCTCTACAAACTCACAAGACGTACAGTGGTAGCATCTATTGTTTGTCTCTTTGTTTCACTTGCCAATATCTTGACACTTGCCATAGCGCAGGGACATGAACGTGGTTTAATGTGCTTATCCATGTGCACAGCTGATGTCACCATTAATGTCATTACAGTGCATTGGGTAAGTGGTAGTCATAACAATAAGTCATCATTGACACATCTTTTAGGTCACATCACCCCCTATCAAGATGTCTGTGCGCAATGCAACTACGATGGGAAGTAGTAACAATGACGACTATGGCAGCAGTCAACAGCAAAGTCCAACATCAGCAGGTGTGAATAGTGGTCTTTATCTAGCCAACAAACACTTGTATGATACTGTTCTGGAGCCATCAACAAAACATCAAGAACCTTTGACAGATAGTGAAAGTATGCATTCTATTCAAGTATCTCAAACTAGCAGTGTCAAGCCTTTACATCAAGATATCGCTTAGTCTCTCTCATTTTCCAATGATTGCTCTGGCATCATGATACCATTACGTCCCATCATCATTTTACATATGCATATCAATACATCATTCACAAATCAAATGGCCTTTTAATGCACTAGAAAAAGGGTATTTCTATCTCCTAGCAACAATGAATGTCATAAACACAAGTTCATTTCTTTATTAAGCATTTGAATCAGTACATGGATGTCGTCATAAGCATGATCATGCAAGTGTTTGATCTCTGGTCTTAGCTTGCGATTGTAATAGGGTGGTCTATGCGTTCCTAGTTGGAATCGATCCTCTGTCTCTCGTCCACAATCCTTCTTACCTGATAGCATATTCCTTTTCCAAAGCATGTAAACGACAAATATTGCGCACAACAGCACGTTCGATACCACGATATTGAGACGCGTCGATAAGCATTCGTAAAGTGTTCTCACCTAAACAAGTTGGGTAAGCTTTCTCGACTCCATGGCTAGTGCCATTGGGACATACTTTTGACTGAATCAACATTGTCTTGCTGTTCGAAACGAGACCGAATGCGATCGCGCATGGCTTGTTTCTCTTGTGTTCGACGACCTACAGCAGCATAACCGGCCTTGAGAAAAGCACGATAGCGTTGTGTCAATGGCGCCATGAAGAAAAGCGGGATCTAGTTGACGTCCTCCGGACCTTATTTTCAAACAGGGTAAGAGGAATCCATGGTGGTACAAAGACACGCCAAGTGCTGATCCCCAGAGTTCGCATTCTTTTGGAACCCGTTGGTTCTTCCTTTGAGTAACATGAAATGTTCTTTGAATAGACAAGCCCGCTTTTTTTGGGGGGAAGAAGATCCCTATCAACAATCCCATCCATTTTTCACACGTACACACACATGTATAAAATGCAAACATTCATTACAAGAAGAAAAGAGATATCGTACAATGATGTGGGGTATGGGCTATAACGTAGGGGCTAGTTTTTTTTTCTGTTGGGGCAAAAGATGTTTGTCTACAACATGTTATTACTTCTGAAGACGATGGCATTGCTTGTCATGAACAGGTTTATCAGCCATTAAGCATCGATTACTGCAATAACTCATTGCACGGCATTTTGCACATACTGGCATGCCTCGTTTTTCCTTTCCACAGTGAGCACACGTCGATTCAGCCGATCCATTACTTGATATAGATCCTCGACGTTGTTGTTGTTGCTGTTGATTGATACCTGAACAAGTAGCAAGTTCTTTTAAAGAGATTTTGGCTGATTCACGTAAAAGACGTTGTGTTTCAAAACAAGAGGAGGATGATGGCTGATGGACAGCAACACATTTTCGAAAGTAGACTGCTGCACGATCCAATTCTCGGTGACGTTGATAAACATGTGCACGACAATGATATACCGTGATACGTATAGCACGACGATAAGCTTCTTGCTCATCTTGATTATCCTCTTCATCCTCTGTCACAATGATAGATGCTGGTTCAAGTGTAGTAATAACATGATGATCAGAACCAGTGGATTCATCCTTGAGTTGTTTAGCAAAATCCCAAAGTGTCTTGGTAAGAGGATGGAACCACCATGAATCTTGTTGATAAAAGGCATGTTCCAATACCATTTGGCACATTTGCGAAACCAATTCAAGTAAATCAGCCGAACAATACACCCCTCCTTCTGTACAAGTCATAATACGTTCCAAAGCTGCCAAATAATGATCAGCAACAGCATCACAACGCTGACATGCTGTTGTCTGTGGATCATGCTTTGCATCTTCAATATAAGCCAACTGCAAAGTAGCAGCAAGGGATCCTTGTCTTGCTGCATGTTGCCATCTTGAACGTGGATTTGTCGTCATTGTAGTGGATCCATAACCATTTCTCTTATTACCACCACGCAATATCCATGATGACTTGTCTTCTTGAACATCAGATGGTTGTTGTTGTAATCTTGATATAAGCATGAAGGGAGAGAAATGAGAAAGAGGGAAAGAATGACACCAATGTCATGTTCTGTTTAGATGTATCTTCATTTATAAATGTTTCCTTGGCATGAATCTCTCTCCCCCCAACCAACCGATTTCACACTTACCCACGTGAGCCTTTACTTTCAAAAGACGCACCATAGATACGCTTCGGATAAGTACGGATATCCAAGCAAAATAAAGCGGAGCCTTCAAGTGACATCGTGTGTGTGCCTTTTGTCTGTGCGGATTTATGGTATATATGCAATGTCCACCATCTCCGCGGGTGATCATGGCGTAGTAGCGCGCGAGAAATAAGAATCTTTTGCCACAATATACCTTCTTGAATGATCTACACACCATCCAACAAAAAGAGTAAAGTTCCTATTGGGACATCCAAAAAGAAAAAGAGAGAGATACACAAGTCATTTGATGTCTGTCAACATTCCTCACACACACACACACTCTCTCTCTCTTTTTGTTGGCTCGTGTTTGATAGCAAGAGTGTGCAAAAGAGATGATGTTTGTGCAACATGGCACCCTTTCCTTGTGGCTGACCAGTCAAATAGCACCATTTTCCCTCGTGGATCAAATGAATGGTTCCAAGAATCAAACTATGTTGTCATTCGGATTTGTCAATATCCTTGGTGAATGATGATGGACTGAGTTTTGTCATTTAGAAAACATTTTATTGATCTGGACTAGAAGAGCATTCTTCCAGGAAGGTCAAAGAATGGGTTCAATGGTGAGTTGATCGTCCGACATGATGGTATTTTTTGCCTGTTTGGTAGTTAAAGTACAAAATTAGCCAAAACACACAACAACGTGCGGGCAGGCCACCCTGATGCATCGCGTTACACACGATTGAATCCCATTTTCTTTATTATATTCTATCTCTAGTGCCAATGACAAGGTTATCAGATGCTATATCCTAATTCAAAAGGGACTCGCGCACTTTGTGCATCTTCAAGTTGCAGCAGGAATGGCATATCTTTCTCTAAAAGACGAGACATTCGGGATCAAGAGTCAATGAATGATCCATATACCTGGTTCAGATCATCCAAGTAGCTATTCATATCCTCCCCAACATACCATTTTCTTTCATGAACATGGTAGACAACGTATCATCTCGCTTGCAACCGATTCCTAGTATCAACATGTGTGAATCCATGTCAAAGAGCCGCGGTTTACTTGAGGATTCCTTCAATGTCAAACGTATGCTAAAACCCAAATAGTCGGGGTGCTTGATCACTGGGTTGCACATGATTTGAATTAGCTATTCCAGTCTCATGCATTACCAGGTCCAAGCAATTGCTATTTGATAAGCAGTCAATTCGGGTGTTTTCAAAAGATGGCCAAGATATGCGGAGAAAAAGTCGAGACCCAATAGCACCGTGCTGTTCTTTGGTAGATGATGATGATGATACCTGTCACCACCATGCTAGTATATGCACAATGGAAAATAAGGTTGCCGGCTCTCATGTTTGTCATACACGTGTTATTTAGGGCAAGGAATGGCTCTATGCATGCTATCAAATAGACTATGAAGAGCATATGTTTCCACTCTTGGACAACCCCCAACAAAATAACATGTGATTGACTAATTGTATTGTCTAGATGCATCATCTTGGTAGCTGATTACACGAAGCATAAACAAAAACAAGCACTGAAGCACGTCATCTGATGGTTATCCGATAGCAAGCACACTGGGTGATAAAGCAAATCATAAGATATGAGCAATACAATGATAGGTAAGATCCCTTTTTTTTATCAGTGAAGGGGGAATGTAGCGAACAATGTTAATTATGCTGCAAGTGATCTTGGAATACTGATGTAAAACATGTGCAAAGATATCCATGTGTGTAAAGGGAAAGGGAAGAATTGGGTATGTCTTCTACTATGTATATATCTTCTATTTAACTGCTGCTTCCTCTATTCTCAATCTTCGCACCTTTTCCATAAGACTATTCATGACATCTTGAAGTGCAGGATCATTCTCGTGTGAAGGGAGTCTGCTGTTCTCTTGTACACAAATGGTGGATAATTGATCAGTGATACTGAGAATGGCGTCGTTTAGCTGTTTCTCTGATTCCTCCTTTGAAAAGAAACGATCTGATAATCCATAGTGTGTAGGCATGCCATGGTTGGTAATATGATTGTTGGCAAGATGTGTGACAAGGACTTGAGTGATCTTGTTACAGTAAAAGTAAGCAAATCATCACGTGGTGTGTAAATTCATGCAGCATCAGCATACCGATTGAAGATCTCGATATTCCTGTAATGCATTACTCGTAGCATCACTTAAACTATCTTGTTTGCTGTACAATCGACTTTGTCGTAGATTATCCAGTTTCAACTTGGCGAGAAGTAATGGTGTCAGTCGAAATGGATCAGATGCTGGTACACTGGCTCCTAAACATCCGAATCAGCCTATCATCCATCCTATCCATACTTGCTATACTCTTTACCTTGCTCCAATAATAACAAGACACATTCAATGTTACCAGCCAAGACAGCTATACCAACATGCTATGAGCATACAATACACACACCATGAACCCATCCATAGATACAAACTTACCCATATGCATTGGATGCATCCCATTCTCATCACCTACACCATTATTGACATCGGCACCATGCTTAATCAGTATGCGTGCTATGTTCGTTGCTTCCTGAAAGTCGTCTTTTCTTGAACAAGCAATATGCAAAGGTGTGCGTAAGAGTCGATCCCGTACAGTGTCTGGATTGATGGAGCTATGTTCGAGAATGTGTTCCACTAGCAAGAAGCGGAAGATTAGTTGTTGTATATGGAATGGGAAAAGAGTGGCAATAAAGACAAGTACCATGCTTTGCTTGTTTATGCCTGCAAGCATTCAAGAGCTGTGTTTCGACTGTGAGATGCCGTACGAATATGTCCATGAGATTGTCGTGTCGATTGGTGCGTCGGTGTATTTTGGATATGCGATTGGTATCTTGCATAAGTAGTAGAAAACAAGGAACTGAAAAGAAAAAGAGAGAAAGGTTGCGTGTGTTAAGGATGATGGAAGAAGCGGGATTTGTTTTTACCTTGGCTCTCCTCCAATCATGCTGTGCGTTGTATAACCTGTCCAGCCATTTCTGCATTATGCAATTTACTCACAAGATCGGTAAACTATCCAAGGGCTACCTCATATAAAGAATCCATCCAGCTCTAGGATCAATTGATTCCACTTTTTTTCTCTTCTTTATGTCATCAACAATACAACAACAACAACAATCATGGATGAATGATAGTACTACTACTACATTATCCACCATGCAGGGCTCTTTTCTCGTGATCAACAACAACAAGACATGGGAACACAACAACAATCCTTGTCAAGAAAAGGACCCTATTGACCAGGTTACTACCACTACTACTACTCCTCCTCTTTTAATGTCATCGAATATCAGTAGTAGTAGTAGTAATAGCAGTCATAGTAGTTTTGGTAGTGACAATGATACCATGATCAATACTACCAGTTCCATGAGAGATTCTTTTTTACATGTGGACCTTGCAGCAACATTATCAACAACTGATTCGGGTCGTGCGCAGCATCCTTATGCCCAAAGAGCACATGAGACCCAAACAGGGGCAAGGCGACCACGTTGGTCTTGCACAATGACGGCTTTAACTCGGTCAATGTGCGGCAACCATAGGACCAATAATAGCGAGCCATACGACTCGACACTACAAGCATCCTTCCAAGATGACTTGGATGATGATGATGATGATGATGAAACAGTGGTGGATAACGATCAAGAGGATCAAGAGCAAGAGCAATTTCAAAAACAAGTACCTGACAAACCCCTGCGTCGACCTTCGCTCCTTTCAGCATTACTTGGTAGCCACACAGTCGTCAATGGTAATGATTCTCCAGTTCATTTAACCTGTGAGGAGAACAAGGAGCAGCAACAACATTCATTATCATCCTACTATACAAATGATAACAGTAATGACACTTTGTCGTCCAGTCTTCAATATTGTGTCGATTGGGAGCAACTCCAGAATGCAGGACCCCTCTTTATTACAACATTGATACCACATAGTCATTCTACCCTACACTATCGATTTGAACCATTCCAGAGTGGATGGTGGTAATCGTAGTAGCATTTTTCATTCCATATTGTAACAGCCATTACATATGCTGGCAAAAACTTCTGGTTGTTAATCATTTATCCGCGTCATGCATTTTGAATTGGACTGTCGATCACTTGTGTAAAAGAGATCCAAAGAAACACCGCCACGGTAACAGTAGAGTGGATCATCAGCAGTGTATATATGTGTGTGTGTGAGAGAGATGGAGAAAAAGAGAGAGAGAAAAAGCAACTATCCTGATTTGTGCAACATGCTCGTGTGTACAAAAGAATTAAATGAGACGAGGAGATGAATTGCATAAAAGAGGAGATGGAAAAGAGTCATGAGATAAAGATATCCTGTCTACCATGGGAGATCCACATTGACAATAGTAGTGAATGATGATGTCAATTCCGGTCATTCCTATGTATTTATAATAGAATAGCAGTTGATGAAGGAGGTGGATGAGGATGATGCTTGCTTAGACCAACTCTTGTTCTTGCTATTTCTGTCTGATTGCCTCGTGCGACACTTGAATGAAAAGGCAACGCTCAAGATCGTGTCTCCCTTTCTTTCTTTCTTGACAAGAACAGCTCTTTTTATATAATAGCCACCCTCCTTGTTCATTGTTTTTCGCCTTTTTGCTCTCCATTCCTTTATGCCATACACTGCCTAACTCATAGGTCCCCACTTGTCATTCCTTTTCATTTCACAGTCCCTCATTTCACGCCGCTATTTTCATGTCAAGAGGTATTTCTTTTTATTCTATAGCCACCTTTTATTGACACCTTTCAAGTCACTACTAGTACTACTGCACCATCGTACATTTGTCCTACTGCAGCCAATGCCATCATTGCCGAGATTGGTCCCTACCAAGTAGCTGCCGATGCACTGCAAGCCATCAACCAGTTCCTTGATGAGTTCCTTGGACTATTGCTTTCTTCTTCTTTATCACTTGATTTATCACGTATCAAAACAGTCGTGTTCACATTATTGCCTTCGACCTTGGGCAAGAATGCCATTGTGGAAGCTGAGCTTGAAGTCAAGACGTTTACAGAGACTGAAGTGATCAACTATGAAGTCTATGAGCACATGCGTAACCTTGGCACCAATGGCAACCCTTTTCCTCTCCATGAAGCCTTACCAGCACTACGCGAACGATGTGTCGAGTTTTGTACTTTGGCTATTGAAAGACCATCATCACCCCAGCAAGAGGAGGATCATCCATCTTCTATTCACCAAGTGATCATTGTACCTATTGTTGCCATTTATGTGACAACAGTATTGGAACATGTAGCCGAATACGTGTTAACAGCCATTGCAATGACAGCAGAACATGAAGACACTGAAGTGATTCGAATCAAGGAAGTGTTTTTGGCATTGATTGATGATGTTCAAGTGGGCGGAGTCTTTTATCGCATGGCGCTTCGAGAAAAGTTAGAGGTAAGGATCAACCAGCAACATGTCATGATATATACAAAGATTAACATTGTTTATTGGATAGAAACGAGCTTATACTTATGGCTACATGCCAAGAGTCATGACACCAGTATCCTTTTCAGCACCTAAACATTCATCATCCAGTAAGTGTCACACAGCATGAATGTCAACAACAATGCGCGTTCTAAAAATAATCTACCCAGCTGCTGGGAGCATCCATACCGGATTTCTGGATATCAGCTTTGATGATTTGGAACTTGACCGTGAAGACAGTGATTATTACGCAACAAGACCAGCATCCTTCATGAGTAGCAGTGTCAGCAGTACCACATTTACATCATCTTCAGCTGTTGGTTTGAACAAGAAAAAGACACACAAGGTCTTGAGAAAGGAAGATGAAGATCCATTATTTGTTGCCAGCAAATCAGCAGCATCCGTGTATGATCCAGAAGCAACACCAACAACAATGAACTTTGAAGACATGATACGTTCTGGTGATACTGTCAAAGTGACCTTGACACCCAATCGATTGCGATCCATTGAAGTGAAGAATCAAATGACTGATGATCATCCCCCTGCACCTACTTGGGAACGTCGTTCTACAACAAGTTTAAGATCACGTAGCAGCAGGTCTGCTTTACGATCCACATCACCCACTCCTTCTGCTTCTATTATGCCAACATCGCGTGAATTGCCTACAACTAGGCCATCAACATCATCATCATCCACGATTACTAGTAGTACTACTACAACTGCACCACCATTGCCATCACCACCTACCACTTCACGTTCTTCTCCTTTTGTTTCACCTAAAAAGCCTGTTGTTGCACCTATATCTGCATTACCTACACCACCAGGTCCATCTCCTTCAGTATCAACACCTTCAGTGACTTTGACACCAGCTCCTACTCCTGTTATTACTACAACAGAGCCACCATCACCACCCACTGATCCTACTACAACATGTGATCATGATGAAGAATCCATCAAGGAGGAAAAGCAACAATCATCTGATAATGATTCCAAGCCTACTTCACCTATTATCACGCGTTCTGATGACCAAAATCATGATGACCAAGATGATTTGACAACTGATGATACCAGTGTTACCAGTGATGACTGTAGCGACAATACCATAACAACAACAGCAGTAGCAGCAGTCAATAGTAGTCAAGACAGCAGCAACAGCAGTGATGAAAAGTCAGTGACAACCAAGCCGCCTTCTCCTCATGACAGTGTAGCATCTTTATCATCCACCAAATCATCTAAATCTCGCGATAGTGTTGTATCCTTATCATCTACATCATCATCAGGATGTTCGAGTGCTGTTACTGCCCAAGAAGAACAAAGTGGTGAATCAGACAACAATACATGCACTACGCCTATTCCAAGACAACCACCCATTCGACAACGAAAAGTATCTCGTGGTAGTAAAGCTTGGGAAAGTATTGAAGAACATGCCATTACCCCTGCAGCAGCAGCACGTCGTCGACTTGTACGACAATCCATCACTACAGACACCCATATGGAACAGCAAGTGGTTCATAATCCACCCAAAGCAACTCCTCAACCAAGACCATTGAGTAGTGTATTGGATAAAGTGATGCACTTTGAACGTTCCATGGATGAATTTGCAGCACAACAACATCATCGACAACATCGAGCATCCGCTTATTATCCACGTCGTGAACGTTTCTTGTATCTTCAACGTGAACCTGGTACCAATTTGGAATCTACACCACGTCGTCCTTTACGTCGTCGTCCTGTCACTTCAGCAGCTATTGATGTCTCTGTTCAAACTGCCACCATTCATGAAAAGGAAGATGATGATGATGATGCTACACGTGCTGTCGTTGGATGGCTATTGGGTGAAGCATAAATCCCTTTCCTTTACTACATAGTATCCTTCATTTTTGTGAGTAATAATATTAAAACAACAGCTTTGGCCTGGTGCCACACAAGAAAAGGGACATGATGTTTGTTGAAATAGTAATTAAACTGGTTGTCGTGCGCAACCCGAGAAAATCACATCCGACAAGTTCAAAGTCAGCGTATATCCTTTTTTCATGTAGATCCGCATGTGCAGTAAATAGTGCAAATAGTCAATTCATCCTCCAGTAAAAAGTACTTGCATTGGATCATCAAGTAGCATAGTGTATAGCATCTATCATTCAATAGGAAAGCCATTGTACCCAATATCTGGTCAGTGTAACAAAAAGATAAAAGGATTAGGAAACAGTCATGCGAGCTGCCGATCCTGCCCTGATTAGGCTTGGCAGTTTGAGTAAATTGTCAAGGTTGGCAGTGGATATGTGTACTACCATCACCGCCCCAACTAGTTGATCGTACGCTCCGAATGGAGTACATACACACCTCTTTTTCTCTTTTTTTGTTTACAAAGCGACATGGACCAAGAAGTCGACGGGCCAGACGGTTTGGAGATCATGTCCGAGATAATCTCGCTGGCTTGCATCTCCATTATGGCTTTACTCTTTGGTTCCAAATCCAAAATTGAACGCTTCAACACATTGACTTATGGTCGTACTTTGGTCATTCTTCTGTATATTCTCTCATGGCTCTTTTCCGCCATTGCCATTGTCTCTGTATCCACAAACAACTGTAAGTTGGAGGATGTAGATCATCTCTATGCACGTCCATTCATGCATAAATGCTCTCCTGTTTCTAGGGAACAAAGTATCCTGTGTTTTGGGAGTCATGATTTGTGATGTGTTTTATGCTGGTTCTAAAGTCACTATCTATGCCTGGTATTGTTGATATCGATTCTCTATAGAATATCACTGACACACAATAACGCTTAGGTTGATTGAACGTGTTCATCTTGTCACAGCTGTTCGAGTTCGCCGAATGAAATCCAATCAATATCGCTTCCATCTCGCTTTATTATGTCCTTACGTCGGCATCTTTGTTCTCATGGTAACCTGATTCATTATCCATTCAGTGTCATTTTAGACTCATTCTTTACCTTAGTTGATCTTTCGAAATGCATACATTACCGAGGAAGGCATTTGTATCATGGGTCTACAACCACCATCTAGTATTCCTTTGATGGTAAGTAGCATGTTTTATCTCCTTTGTACAATGAACTGACCAACATGCAATCTAGATTTATGACTTTGTAAGCAAACGCCACACGATCATGGATGAATGCCACTCTAACCTTATCGACTATAGCTACTCAACTTGTATCTTACTTTCCTCTTTGTCAAACCTTTGGTGAGAACGAGTCGACGACATGATCGTGAGGATTGGAAAGAAACACGCTTGTACAAATTGACACGTCGTACATTGGTGGCATCCGCTGTGTGTTTGGTTGTATCATTGGTCAATATCCTTACTTTGGCCATTACACAAGGTCACGAACGTGGTTTAATGTGTCTTTCCATGTGCACTGTTGATGTTACCATGAATGTCATTACTATCCATTGGGTATGTCACTTGGCTCTTTGATATTTGTTTTACTTATGCTATGACATCTAGGTCACATCCACCAATATCAAAATGTCTGTTCGCCACCCAACGATCCCAACAATGGATGAATACAATCGCACAGCAACTCCTCCACCACTCGATTCAACATTTGATATGGGTGATCACCAAGAATTTTACCCTGACAAGTACATCATTCCACAAGTCAACAAGAAAGTTCAAGAAGATAATGACAGTGTACAATCTGCACAACTATCGCATAATAGCGCCAAACCTTTGCAAGAACAACATCCCGCCTCTTAACAACATCCTATTTCCCCTTCATCGCTTATTCCCCCCCCTTTTTCAACTTGGCATTAGACATCATCTCTCTTGACTTGTTCCTTTCATGTAGATACATATTTAAATAACAACATCATTATTGTATTGTCATCTGTGTGTTTGGGTATGATATAGTAGTACAGCATTGTTCTTGTCTAGCTCAGTAAAGCCAAGGTGACATCACCATGAACTCTAGCACGTAATTCGATTTCTACATCAAGATTGAGATCCAATCGAAGCTTAAGTGGCGTATGTCCACCCTCCTCGTTGCCTTTAGTCACAGTTTCTTGTTTTTCGACTTGTTGAGTCACTGTTGCTTGATTGCCATTACGTCTTCGCCTATTACGACGTCTTCTGCTACGAGATCGTCTTTCACCACCACTGCTGTTGGCAGCTGAAAGCACAGATTCATTGTCATCCCATGATGATGGATCTTGATCTAGGTCACGAGTAGGGGTCATTGTTCTTTGTTGGGATGACATTGTTGGAAAAAGGGATGGGAAGACAAGTAATTGTTGGCTCTTCTTATACTCGAGGTCGAAAACTGATGTATACATATGCATGACGCAATGTGCGCTTAATCCAGAAAAAGAGAAATGATCGATTGTTTCCATGTGCATGTGTCCCTGCTGATTCATGCTGTTTCGGTTCAGACTGCATTGCATCCAATGATCCACGTTGCTGGAACTGAACTTGGGGGTGCATGGTGTTAGATTCTGCAAAAGGAAGTGTGTCGATCATACTCATGCATAGTACTAGATTAAAAATCCCATGATAGGGCTCATTTTTAGAAAGATGCAATTTTAGAAAGATGCAAGAAAAAGAGATATCTTTATGCGTTTTGAGTAAAAAGCTACTAGTTTCATTTTGGAGAACCCGTCAAAAGAGGATGACGTTCTTGTTGTTGTTGTTGCTGTTGTGTTGTACCATTGGAAGGAGAAGTAGAGAAAACACCATGTGTAATGGCACCATAGGTCTTTTGATATGGCTCAACGACCTTGTTGTGATTGGATACAGAATGTGAAGACATAGAGCGTACAATGGATTCCTTGATAGGTCCAGGTTGAGAATGACGTTTACGCCATCTTGAATGAAGACGAGCGTTTGATTTCCTGCTGTTGGTGACTTGACGACGTACCACACGCACCTTGTTGGCCACTATACAATCACACATTAATATACCAAATTCCTTTGAAGCAACCATGTTTCTTACCATCAATATAGACATCAGTCTCATCAATGATTTCCTATCATCATTGTATAAGTACCATGGTATAACAAGGATATTGACAATCTTTCTTACCTCGCCAATAAGCTCTTCAATGACATCTTCAAGCGTGATTACACCAATAGCACCACTTTGACCTCCAGGATCATCTGAAACCAATGCCATATGACCTTTACGATATTCCAATGTCAGTCATCCGCTCATGATATGGCAAAAGAAAAACTTACTTTTTCCTTCCTGGAAAAAGTTGAGAATGTCTAAACAGCTTGTATCAGGACCAGTCTCGGGTAAAGTACTGAGTTGCAAGTTGGATACTGGCAATGCATCTTCTGGATCATAAGTGATGAGTCGTTTTGTCAATAGCATGCCAACAAAGTTGGTTTCTTCTCCAGCAGCATGAACAGGTATACGTGAGTAGCCAGCAGTCAAAATCTATATTTAACAATCAGTAAGCAGCCAATGACCATGGTTGAATATTTTACCTTGTCCACAAGCGCCTCGTTAAGGATATCATCCACTGATAAAATGAATACGTCACGGATGGGGGTCATGATTTGTGATACAGGTTTCGATCGAAGATCAAGGACAGCACCAATGATAGTCACTTCATCTGAAGTAAGCGCTTCCACATCGGATGGTTCTACTGCTTGATGAAGGGAGACCAATGTCTTGAGACCTGCGCCATGTCAAGTCAGTACAAAAGTTTTCAATACCATCCCATTCTTAACATTACCAGCCTTCTTGTAAACTGTGCCATGGGATTCACCAAGGAAATAGTCCAAAAGCAATGCCGTTGGATATGCAATGGGATACATGAGATACATGAGCACAAGCACCATCCAAGCTGTTCTTGCACCAATGGCCAAACCATAACGGACACAGATGGCTGCAGCGGAGATAAGTGAGCCATTGTCAATCATTGTCGATCACCTTACTTACATTGAGGAATCACCCTATGACAGTCATTAATAAACATGCATTCATTCTTTCACCCCTTGCTTACTTACTCGCCAAAGATAACAATCAAAGCAGTAGAAATCACAACAGCTTGCCATCCACCACCAAGAACACCATCCAAGATAATGGGTAAAGTTTCATTGATCACCACATTCGATAGCAATAAAGTGACCAAGACCCAATGTTTGCCACGCTCTAACAATGCAAGTACCTTTTTGGCATTCTTTCGTTCGCTGGGAGTGCCAGATTCGATAAGGACATGCAAATTGGTCTCGTCTTGGCCCATAAGACCCAAAGTCAAGCCTAATAATATCCCATTACCCCTATTTCAATATACTGACTGACCACTTTTGTAATAGAGAACCTACCTGCAAATACACCGCCAAGGAGGACGAGAAAGATAATAATGAATACCTTTTCGAGAAACTCGGCCGATCCATAGTCGATCGCTTCAGCTTCGGTTGCAACAATGGCTGCTGCTGGATAGCCATGAATCAAGGAAGCCAATGAAGAAAGAGCGAAAAGCAAAGTGCGTATTCGTATAGGCAAAGCTGTCATTCAAAGTGGGAAGATAAAAAAGAGAGAGAGAGGAAGAAAGAAAAGAGGAGTGAAATAAGAGATTATCGGAGACGATGAGTTCTTTTTTTTGACATAAAAGGAGAATACACGCTTGGCGTGTTACAATCTTTATACACACACCTATTCCACTTTATTATTGTCATGATCCAGTAAAGATAGAAAGAATACGATAAGTCACTGATCCAATAAAGCGGAATACAGCAAGAGCAGCAACAGCCCATAGAACGAATGCCATATAGCCATTTGTACGTTGATCAAAGTCACCTGCCGATCGGTAAAAGTTAGCCTGCAGTTCAGGTATCACAATTACACCACACACTTACCCAGCCATTCTAATGTCTGTGCCGTTGTTATAAGAGCCACCAAGATCAAATTACTCAATATCCATGATGTAACAAGACGTGTTCGAAACGCTCGATAATAGTCCTCTTGTTTGGTTTTTGGATCTGGTTCATGCTTTTCATCCCGTTTACGCTCTTGAAGATTGATACATGCTTCCTCGTACAAGAGCCCGACATCTTTTTGTTCAGGTACCGCTACATCCGCTTGTCCATGCTGTGTTGATTCCACAATACCAAGATCAGTTGCCACAAGAGTAATGTCCTTGGTACCCCAACTAGAATAGATATAAGACACATGTTTCAGAAGATAAATGTTATAGTCACCTGATATCATGAGTGTTACAGAATGCAAATGTGTTGAGAATGTTAATGTAGCTTGGTGTCATGAGCACATATTGTACACAACTCGTCATCATATGCCAAGGATCTAAAAACAGTAAGCTGGCCGCCAAATAAATCGCATAGGTTGCACCCACGGCAATCAAGATATCACGGAATGACCCATCCGTTAAAAGTGTACTCGTGCTCACCGCATGGTCAATGGCATCATAAGCTAGCCACACAGATGCAAATATCATATAGATCATCAGCAGAGCAAAGAATACCATGATCAATGTATATGCACCTTTGGATCTACCATGATCTTATTCAATGCATGACATGAAGAACCAATGTTACACTTACCCTTGTGGCCTGTTTCCCATGGCAAAAAGAAAGAGAACAATGAGCAACACCACATAGACATAAGTCAATCCCACATGCACATTATGCGCTGTCTCCCGATCATAAGGTGGATTCGTCATGGTGGATAAGGCACGTGTCAAGATGTAAAAGGATAAGAAGAAGTTGGCCAATGCAAACCATGAAAAGAGCCATGATAGAAACAAGTACACCACTTGAATGATCAACAACATTTTACGCAACAGGGAATGCTTTGTTGTGATGATCTTGCCCCAATGAAAAAGTGCATAAATGCCAGCAAAAAAGGACCCATTCAACCACCTTCGACGTTGTGAAATGAATTCTGGTACACCATTCGGGACATCTGTTTCTCCATAGGCATTGGAAACATAATGAAGGACCCATTTTGCATCCTTTTTAGCCACAAGTTCAAAACAAAGAATTCGATCCTCAGCAAGATACATGTTGGCTTCAAATACACCTGCTGCTGCAGCACCATCATGAAGCTCTTCACCCAAAAAGTACTTTTCAAGTGGACCATGTCCATTCACATCATTCAAAAGAGCCTTGTATCGGTATGCTGAAAATGCACCAGGTAAGACTTGAATGTAGCCAAGCACTGATTCGAGTGGTTTGTCAAGGACATTGGATATCTTGTATTCAAAGTTTTGAGCTGCTACCAAAGGATTCAAAAGTGCAATGCCTGCTGTACCTAAATAGAAGCATGAGAAAGAAATAGAACATGAAGAAATCATGATGTTTACCTGTCATGGCACGCACTTCACCACAAGCACCTCCAACATCTCGATTAATGTCAAATGTCTTCCATAAGCGATAGATTGAAGAAGGACCTGGACGTGTACCAACATCCAGTAACATGCACACAGAAGGTTTCAACTGGGCACAGAATGCTTGAAAGAACCAGCGATGGGAATTGATCTTGCGTTGATTCTTTTCCTTGAGACAAAACAAGATTTGTGTTGGTACAATGCTATCCATGGCATTCTTGAACTTCAAGTCAGGATTCAATGACAATTGTGTTGTAAACTACTATTATAGATAAGTAGCCATCCTCTACTACATGATCTAGATCCACATACTTCATACAAGTGTGCTTGGACTTGTTTGCGATTGACAAAATTCTTGGCTACACCATCTTGATATACGCCCAAAGCTGATAAAAGATCAAGTACACGTGGATGGATCTTTTCTCGCCCATCAGCAATGATACAGACTACTACTTTTTTCCAACTTTCACTTCCCTATTTCATAAAGTTAGTATCAATGACTTGTTTTTTCCATGACGACTTGCCCAAGTGCGTGATCGTTTACGACTGCATAAATGTGAAATGTTCTTCATGACGCCATGTAATGTTCTTGCTAGTAATACTTCATCTTCCTATAAAGATGGTGAGCTGCTGGTGGCACTGAAAGTGAATTGATATCATTACATTATACATTGTGATGCAAATAAACAACTCTGTAGCACGATACAAAGATGTTTGTCGAAGCGTATAAGATTCAAAGTTGGCAGGATCACTGGTGACAGCTGTATAACGCATTTGCTCAAATTCACTGCCAGCTCGTCGTGGAGTGGATTGCAAGTACTGTACTGGTACTGGGCAGTCAAGTACAAGGTTACCCTTTGTTAAAGGTACTCTACGTACTGTGTGATAACGTCTTGGTTGTCTAGCTGGTGCCAAACCAAGCCATTCTGGCATGTAGTAGTATGGTTGTTGAAATGAAGGACCTGGAGCTGGTGGTGGTATCAACTGTGGCTGTAACTGCTGAGGAGGTGGCGCATGGGGTGGCGGAGGAGGAGGTGGTGGCGGGATCCAAGTATGAGAAGAACTTGTAGCATGAGATGGAGTAGTGGATGATTGATGTATAGTCATTAAAAGATATGAAAAGAAAAAGAAAAAAAAGACAAAGACAAACAAAACAAGGTAAAAATAAACATGAATGATGGATATGGTTTATTGTTATTGTCATCGTATCACGTGTCAGTGTTCAAACCACTTGATCCAAAAATGTCCCGATCAAATCAGTCAAAGTGATCACACCCTTGGGATGGCCTTGATCATCACACCACCAAAGACGATGTGCTTTACGAAGAACAAAAGCTGTCATGATTTGAGACAGGGTGAATCGATCATGGCATGTCAATGGTGGTTGCAATTCATCTCCACAACGATTCTTCAAGTACATGACAACAGGCTTTTGCAAGGCATCAAATCTTTCTCGATTCAATCCACGTAATTGTTCAGGGCTCACTTCGCCTACAAGAAGATGTTCATCATCATCTGTTTCAATAGCAAGAGCACCAAGTGAAGAATGAGCAAGTTTGAGAAAAGCTTCCATGGCAGTCATGCGATAGGTGATACTGGCGACATCACCTGTAGGTGGGCTCCCACGTCGAATGCGTGCATGTTCCACAATAGTAGGTGTTGTCAAGTCAAGAATCTTGCCCAATTCATGATTGTGAGCTTGCAAATAGCGTGCGACATCCATTTGTGAAAGCAATACAGGAGTTTGATCTTCAGATTGGACAAGCACTCGATGGGATCCATACTGGCTCAAGAGCTGCATAACATATTCCAGTGTATCTGTAGGTCGTACAGTCACCAATTTGGAGCTTTCTTGGGTTAAGCCAATAGCATCACTCAGTGGTTTAAGCAACACCTGACGTTCCCCGGCATCTCCCTAATACAGCAAGCTTGTTTGAAAATTTTTTTCTCACGCTTTGCATGAAAACCTTACGCTGAGTAGCTTGAGCAGATCCAATACACTGACAATAGTCAAGTATTGTTTCTTGCCATCCACTTGCTGGTATACTGGAACTGAAAGGATGTCATGGGCTAAAAGAACATCAAATGCTTCTTCCATCGTTGCCGTTGAAGGCAGTTCTACAAGTTGTCTGTTTTTGGGCGGCTTGACACTAGCAAGAACATCGGCTACTGTTCTAGAAGCAATCAAAGTACGATGGACACTAGGTCGTCGTTCAAGTTGAGTGGGATTGGTGTTGTTCAAGGTCGTCATGTTGAAGACGTTACGTTTTGTGTGATCTTTTATCCTTGAGAGAAAATGGTGAATTCGCGAAAGAGATTTGTTTTATGGCTCTGCAGGACAAACACCCCGTTTTTAGCCACCCCTCCCTATTTCAATCCGCGCACGTGCAGATAGCAGCTACTCATTGTAGTGTTATTGGATAATAGCTATGCTAATACTACATCATTTCTACGTAATATACATCATTGCTTGATACAAATAAACATCATTGTCAATTGTCGGTGACACAAAAGTGAATTGCAATTTCATGCTCGAAATTGCGACATCTGTCAGAATGTAAATGTATGTCTCTTTGTCCAATAAGGAGTCTATTACGCCAAAAGATACGAGGATAACCCAATAGACTCTCAAACATGCATTTGATGACATCCATAGCTCTCATAAACCAGGTACAGATTGCGTATATGTATATCAATCAATAAACATTTTAACATTGAAAGGCTTTCTTATTAAAGAATCAACACATTTACAATGAAGATCACTACATAATACATGTCAGGAGACTATGTTGAAGGTGTAAAATTGTAGGCGTTCTGATAAAAGTGCTCTGCGAATGTTTGTTGATCATTGAAGACCATAACGCCATTGGTATTGTAAAACTTGTACAGTGGAAGTATAAGCTGTGATGATTGGTTGAACACCTTCTTGCTCTTGTCTATTTGATGTCTTGTTGCCTTCCAGAAATCATTGGACCCCATCAACTGTACATTTGTCTTCCTTTTCATCCATCAAGGGCAACTATTATCAAAGTCGTGCCAACAAGTTTCTCCGCATATGTGTGATAAGTATACATTGGCTTGACTGGATCTCAGGTGCTTGTAAGCCTGCCAAAAAGAGCCAATGGGATTGGTTGGTGAATGTTATCACCATGTCAAACATACCACGCCAATTTCAGCCTTCATTTTGGTCAAAATACATATCCAATAGTCTCCATGTATATCTTTCAACGATGCCTTTGGCGACATATGTGCTTGTAGGGCGAACTCTGATTCAGATGGTGTGATAGCTTCCAGAATGGCAGCAAAGATATCAGCGGCATGAATGATTGTCTTCTCAACACCAAAACGATATGTGATATAGATGAGTAAAGCCATAGGATTAGACTTCACTTTATCACAAGAGTCAAATATCACAATGACAATCATGACACCAGGATGACAATGAAGCTCTAATGGATAACTACAACATTCAGTACATGCTCATATGATGCTGAAAAGACCATAAGCATGAATACATACCAAGGACTTTTGAAGATGTAAGCGATCCAAGAGTGATATGACAGAGGAAAAGATGTCTGCAAGTGTGATGGGAGGCGACAACATCCTTTTGTTATATGCTCACTTTGGGCGCGTGAAGATCTATCATCACAAAGACTGATAAATGTTCCTTGGGATGCTGCATAAGGCGCATGAGACAGAATGATAAGGTCCTTGATGCATGAACTGGCCAAATTATATCATGTGATACGATCCACTCTTGCATAACATTCTTGAATGCCATTTATACACTTTTTATAAGGGAGTTATATCTGTACAGACGTATGAGAGGGAGAAAGAGACAATGGAAAAAGCTAGTGAATCCTCTATGCTTATATAATGGGATCATCTTTGTATGCATGATAAATAGAGATATATATAAAGATCAACGTGGTTATGGTTGCTGTTGTTGATGAGACGGCGGTAATGGAGGAGTTGGTGTAGATGGTCGTGTCGAAGGAGCTGAAGGTGTCAATAGAGATGGTGTAGAAGATCCATACATTTTACGATCATTGAATATGTTTCCAAAAGCAGGTGGAGTCAATGATGGCGTAACTGACGATGGACGACTACCATCAAATGCAAGAGGTGTAGCATCCATGGGCGTCCTAAGCGTCATTCGATTCTTGTTGACACGCTGGCCAGTACGTTCAGCTTCCCAATCTTCCCACTTTTTCATAACAAGTCGAGATGAATCGAATTTGCCTTCAGCATCACCATGGCCCTTGTCCTTCTTTTCACCAGCAACCATACGTGTAGCACCCCATGAAAAGTCGTCAAAGTGCCAGAATGAATACAGGGGCAAGACAAAGTTCCAAATAGGTAAAGCAATGATGTAAACTACAAGGATTGGTTAGTACTGGTCATAACACACTTGAAAAGAGAACTTACTCAACATCCAACAAATGTAAATCAGTTTGAAAGTAGTGATACCGATAAGAATACCAGGCAAGAACAAGATACAAATAAGCAAACCAAGTGATTGCCATTGTGGATCGCCTGATACTGCTGAGCTGATGATGAGATAAATCGTCATGACAATAGCTGCAGGTAAGACAAGAGCTGCAATCAAATCGACAAAGACTGAAAACTGCATTGACAAGCATGCAATACCACAAAGATCGGATACAAGTACAAGTTCCATCAGGTTGTGCACAGTAGAGTTGATCCATCGACGACGTTGTGATAATAACACCTTGAATTCATCTGGAACAATCGTTCGACAGCGTGCTTGAGGTACAAACATCATTTGTCGCTTTGGGAATGTTCGTAGCATAAGTGTTGACAAGAAACGATCTTCACCAAGTAGTAAGAGATTCTTCTCGTGTAACGTAGTCACCACGTTCTGATTGTATTCAAGGATAATGTCGGGATTCGCTAATAAAGGAACCCATGCGCCATTCTTGGGAGCTTTGATGCGGAACATACTGAAGCAACCAGGTAAACAGGTGACGATGCCGAATAATGACTCGAATGCTTTGGCGTAATGATGCGAAATGTAGTACTCGAATACTTGAATTGCAGTGACCCCTGAAAACGTGGATTGATGTGAGTACATAGCTTTCCCATAGGATTACAGTTTTTACTTACAGGATGCTCGCTTATTGGCAATACGTGTTTCTCCACACAAGCCCATGATAGTGATATCGTTGGCCATAGCAGCTACCATGTATGTCAATGCATCAGGCAAAACCTTGGTATCTGCATCCACCTATAGATAAAAACATTGAGTTTTGGTGCTTATCATAATATGGATCAACTTACCATGAGAACAAGTTCAAACTTGTCTGGAGTTACACCTTTCATCAACCAGGTCATTTTCCAAAAGAGTTCATAGTCAAGCTCGGAAAGTCGATCATTGAATAACACACGTTGGAAGAAAGACATCAAGATCAACTAGATTCATCTTGGTCAGCTTTTGGTGGTGGTTTTCGCAGTGCTATGCTTACCTGAGAATCACGTTTACCACGATTACCAGCCTTTGCACCTTGTTGTTCTTCTTCAGTACCACATTTGACCACGGTGATACAGGGGACGCCCTTGTAATGACCGGCATACTATATATCAAATCATGCTCAGCATCTTAAACTTTTCATCCCTTTGTCATACTTACCACTTTAGCCATATTGAGTTGCTTTTCACCATCAGCAATAGCAAGATACGAGCATGGTTTGGGATTGGACATGGTAGGATCAAGATCCATCATACCAACAACAATGTCAGGCGTAGACTTGGTTTCACCAGCACCAGTGATCATGCCATCAGCAATCACAAAGAAGCACTATGCATTGTTTGTTAGCTTATCTATCTGTTAATCATAATAAATCATAATACCTTATGCTTTTTTGAGTACGTGGTTTCTGCCAAACTGTCCATGGTTGTGCGTAGACCATCTTCACCTTCTGAGTAACAAGTGACAAGCATGATGGAATATAATTCAGTGGATACAATGTCGGTACGATTACCACCAAGACCAGTGACTGAAGCATTTGTGGATGAATTGGTTCTTGATGATGCTGAACTAAGCGATGCTGCAGAGGAATTGGTGCCTGCAACACGCATAGGTCCATAATTGTTGTATGGGCCAGGGATGTGATTTGCTGGATCATCATTTCCTCCCTTGATTGAACGCCAAGCAAGCCAATTGGAACGTCCTCCTGGTTTCACCAAACGTTTGGCAATGATCCATTGGAAGAGCAAAGCCATTGAGTAGCGAACGACAATGATGGTGATAATGACAGCAAACATGATGTTCATGACAATGGTGCGTGCAATACATCCACCAGTTTCAGTTTCCATGGAGCCAGCACGATAGCGAGCAAGTAAACAATCGCGTGTTGCTTTTCCAGCACTGTACAAGATAGCATAAGACGCGTCATTGCCACCATTGTTTCGCAAAGCAGTATCCACAGTATCACCAAAGAAAGGGGTATTCGCATTGATATATTTTGTCAAATTGAGGACTAAAAAGAGAATTGTTTGTCAGTTTACAATGTAAACAATGAATGTTGGGTTACACACATACCAGAATCACCCAAAACAACAAGATCCGTATCGCCGAGATCATCTTCACCATTAGGTCTGAGATCAATCCACTCAAAGGCCACCGATCCAACAGGAGAAGTAAAGGATTGCAGCTCAGCAAGTGATAAGCATTTTCCATCACTGGGTGTGATTGATCCACCTGAGCACAATGCATTTCAGTATACGATGCCATGATTTCGATATTCAACTTACCATAAGGACTATCCAGTTTACAATCACCCAAAGTAGATGTACTTCCTTGATCAAAGCCAGAGCAACTTCCCTTAGTATCACCATCAAAGATGCTGCCAATCTCCATATTCTCATAGTCATTGGTAAGATTCAAGCCTTTGGAAGCAAAGAATTCTTTCAAGGTGTCCATATCATAAATGGTGCCATATACACGTGGATTCTCACGATAAAAAGGTCTCCGTTCACCATCGACAACGGTTGAATAAGGAAAGTTCTGAATTGAATCAGGACACAAGGTTTCTTGTAAACCATAAGTGACATAGGCAAGTGCACCACATAAAAGCAAGATAATATACACAAGTGTAAGCTAAAAGTAAAAATCACGTTAGCATAGTAAAAAGCATGCATGCACACAAACATTACCTTTTCTCTCCAAGCTTGCTGCATCAACGCGTTTGGCTTCCGAAAAACGATACGAATACAACAGGATGGAATACAACAAGTGGCCAAAAAAGCTACCCAGGACCACCAACTCGTCAACACTTTGGGCTTAATTGCTGGATCATCATCAAGATCCTCTTTTTCAGGTACAGGAGGTGGAAGAGGAGCACTTAGACCAGCTGCTTGTTGTTGTCGAAGTCTCTGTTGATGATGCATTTGACTCATTCGTTGTTGATGAGAAGGATGAGGAGCCATCATGCCACCTGCATGGTGTTGTTGCTGTTGTTGTTGTTGCATCTGTCGTTGTTGTGATGGTGATCGAATCATGCCTTGACGAGGACGTTGACGTTCAGGACGTGTCAAAGATCGTGCACGACTTACACTTGCTTGTCGATACTGAACAGGAGGAGGAGTGGGACCAGTTGCACCAGGTCTTATCATTGGCCTACCAGGACCATGTGGCATAGGTTGACCACGTTGTTGTGGCGGTACTTGTCGATAATGGGGCGCATGAGGTAATCCTTGTTGTTGGCGATGTGGAGGAGGAACCGGAGGACCACTACCGGGTATTGACCGATCTATTTGTGGATCGTAGACTCCTCGATCTACTGGTGTATAACCAGAAGCACGATGTGGAATGTTGGACATGAAAAGAGCGAAAGTGCACTCCTTCTGATAGTGAAAAAGAGAGAGAGAAAGAGGGAAAAGGGGAGAATAAAGGGGATCTTATTTACAGGCACCAAGAAAGAGAGAAAGAATATCAGCCCTTGATGTCTGTCTGCTTTTTTTTTCTTTGCTCTCTTTTTGGTTGGTCTATTTTTGGCCACTTCTTTTTTTGATCACATGGACCCATCCTCTCCCAAGCCCAGCACTCTTTGTTGCACACAGTCTTTGACATTAGGTATAGTTATCATTAGCTAACCTTGGCATTGTGATATCATTGATTTGACGTGGCTGTGTATTTGAAGAGCGCTTTATCCCTGCATCGAAAGCTGCCTTTTAACAAAGGGCAAACTTGACTTGTAACTGGTCAAAGCGAGATCAATAAGATAAATGGAAATGAAAGAAGCCACCCATTGTTGCACGGATATTCGGAAAGCAATTTTCTGCATTGAAGGCATAAACATTCTTATTTGACATTGCTATTTGCTATACCTTGGTATCATTGCTTGATTGTTTAAATCACCTTGAATGATGTAATATTGTATCACTTTTGATTCTCAGGTCTTTATTGTTTGTAGTGATAGACATTCAGTGCTGCATCATCATTAAAAGCACAATCTTGCACTTGTACTCGTCTTGACATGACATCAGAATAGCGTGCAATGGTTACTTGAAGGAAACATACTGCTGTAATGAGATCATACATCATCAGAATACGTGAAACCCAGTGATGCATGTGTGCTGTTGCTAGTGCGAAACGTACAGGTAGCATGAAACAGACCAATCAGATTAAGAAGACGTGATGCTGACCTGCAGCAATGTAACTTCAGGACTTGACATGAAGCTTTTTTGAAACGAGTTAAGATATCGACAGCTTGTTGACGCATGTCACCTACAAAAAGTTTCCTTCTTAGGTTGTGGAATCTCAGTTGGCGGATTTTGATGTTGCAGTTTCTTTAGCCTGGTATCCCGAAATGATGCTTGACCACTCTGATTCGATCAATCACGTCCTCCTTGCTTGCAATGACATCGCTTTCAAGATCCATCCTCATAAAACAAGCCTTTTGTACCAGTATTACAACATACCTTGTATTCTATGCCAAGAATGTGATCTGTCATTGCCTTTTGGTAAGTGGTAAGCAGATATACGACTTGTTGGATCGATCTACATTATAGTGCTTCATTGTTTACTTGTGTCCATTTTTATCCTTTGTGGCAACTGAACATATTCCCGGATAGAGCCTTTTTGGTATGTGTATCATTTTCTTTTTGTGTCTTTATTTATAACATTTTGGGTGTGGATTCGCTTTCTAAAGTGGACATGGAGTGATAAATATATCTCGTGTGATTACAACAAAGCAATCTGAAAAGAAACTGGAGACCTTTTATCGATGGCATAAGTTTTCAGCTTTAGCAAATGCTTATTGGAAGAAGAAGAAAGTAACACTTGACACCATGACACAAAGTACTGGGTCAATCAGGGCATGATGCGAGTTGTAAAATGACTATCGTTAAAAAAAGGTCCTTGCATTGACAAACGACAAGTTATTCATATAGATGATCATGCCAAAGGTAGCTATGTTTCGATTATATCAGAAGATGACAAAGACGTGAAGCATCCATAATAGAAAAAGAGTAAAGACGATGTAATGTGCAGGAACAGGGATTGGTAAACAAAGGATAAAAGACTGCTGCAAGCGTGAAAATGACTCGATTTTGCAACAAGATGCTATGACGACTATTTTATTCATGTGTAGTAATCTCTACTATTATGATGACAATGGGGTGTTGTGTCTAACTTCATGTGTTCTGGTGTGCAGTGTGTACAGGCAGTGTTGTGTCCCAATGGCAGATTCAACTGGGACGGGCAAGTAATGGGATCACTCGTTGGGCTGGCTCCGCTCGACTTGGGGAATTTATTTTGGAAACCCAGCAGCCATTTCGGGAGACAGCTGCTTCTCTTTCTTCAAGCTCAAGCTCACTTACACGTACACGACTCCCATTCACGCCATGCATTCAAGGTATGTGTTATAAGGAAGCTCTTAACAGCCTGTATTCATACAGTTGGGTACATTCATAGGCAACAAGTGTCCAAGCGTGCTGGGTGGCTGTAGCCAGACGTGTCGCTCTTCTCTTTCGTTGTTATGCCGCTTCAAGTTTGGTGCCTACAGGTACATTCAAAGAGCTCATTGCTGTAGCGAACGTGTTGCATTAACCGTTTAGACCTGTTGTAGACTTCAAGAACAAGCGCAACACGACTTTGGCTTCTCCCTTTGGCTGTTTCTTTTGGTTTTGGCTTTGACTACTATACTATGGCTTCTGCTTCCACACAAACAAGGTCTCTTGATGTTGTTCACGTTACCATGGTGTTGTTATATACGAAGAAGGTAAGTAGAATGACAAAAGCTGTTTAATTTGTATGTGTGTACTAATAATGGCGTGGCAAACTAAAGAGATAGTATCCAGGTGTTGAAAGCTATTCAGAAAGCACAACAGGAGCATAACAGCAATGACTCTTCTTGGCTGAAAGATATTCTAGTGACACCATCGACTACAGTTATGCCACAATGTTCGACTTCTGAAGAAACACGGAAAGGAAGCGCACAAAGTAGTGGATCTTATCGCTGTCAAGGAAGAATCAGGGAAGCCGTTATATCCCCACCATGGGTGCCAGATAGTGCATCATCATCTTCCACACATCTCTTTCCTTTGTACAATCTCTTTGTTGATTATCATCCTATTTGACTCTTGTGACAAGGTAAGTCTGATCATCTTTCCAATATAAGCGATCAATGGATTGTCATACTCATAAAGTATTCCACTTCTTTTGATCTAGCTTCCTTTCATGATGCATCTGCCAAGGTGGATTTGACACCCATCGTCTTTATTGGAAATGATATTGGTCCAGCCTACATGGTGGTGATATAATGGCTTCCCAGAATCCTATTGGATAGACAACAAGAAACCAACGCAAAAGCTAGAGTCATACAGCACTTGGCATCTGGTGACACTACTGAAGAACAAGAGCTTTGCCCTCGATCATCAAAATCGAACGCCGAGTACTGAAGAGCATGAAGAATTACCCACAAGCAGTCGTGATAGCACCTATATGTATATACTGAGAAAGCAGTTTAAAGAGGCACATTCCAAGATGATGGGAAATGGAAGCTGTCGACTGGAAAGATCGTTGAAGATGCATTATATCATTTTGGCCTTCAATGCAACCATGAGCACCTTGTCCACTCTTCTGTACTCGATATTGATGATCCATACTTCTTCATCCATGGCCTTATCTGTTATTTGGTTTCATTGTGGCATTGGACCTTATTCTTGTGGTATGTTTGCATCATCCTGTTCTTATATCAACATGTGCTTAAATAGTGAGTTATCTCCTTTACGAAATGAACTTTTAGTGACATGTATACCTCGTCCTTCTTCATGCAAGAATGTCCTTTGCAGATCCTTCAGTTCAGGCACATGTAAGCACGATCCAACAGTCATATACGACAACATGATGAAGCGATATCTTTTGGTGGACTTTTGCAAAGAGAACAAACACCAGTTTGATTCAGTACACGATGTCTTGGATGAAGAGAATGTCAATATCTGAAACGAACCTGCTATTATGCCATGCTCACAGGCATCACTCATCAATTATATACCCAAGGAGGATCAGATGCATCATTACCACAACCTTCACCAAGCTTCCTAGCACTCTTTCTTCCTTATCAAGGATTGCAACATTTCCATTGAAGATTGATCCTACCTAGACTCTTATATAGCTACTGTTATCTATTACTGTTTTAACCAAGACCTTTTATTGTACTCATCCCATTCATGTGATCCTTAAACTATAACCTTGTCAAACACATAAGCTTTAAGATGCTATATTGTGCAGCCTTCACATATATACTTGAGATCTTTCCTTTACACAAAAGCTTTCATTGGTATCATTTGTAAATGGTGGTGACCGATACCAACAATCTTATAAGGAGATACCAGTAAACAACACATAAAGTGCCATTGCTTTCAAATATGAACAAGTATATAGCAGTAAATTGGTCTCCCTAACATACACAGCTTATATAGCTGCTGGTAGTTTCCAATCGGCAACAATAGGACACCAGTTATGATGTCCCATCTTGGGCTAAACTCTCGGAGGAGTCGCGTGACCGAAAGTAGCCGTTATCATTGCATTGGTCCGCTAAGCGGAGATAAGGCTCCGTTTCCAACTGTCTGGTTTATCTGTGTAACCCTTTAGATATTATCCTTTCTATGCAGCAACCCGATATCATTTGGCATTAAAAGATGTATCCTTCTAGATTCATCATTTGATCTTTTAGCACTGTTGGTACTCAAGAAGGAGTGTAAAAGAGGAGATGATGTATATTGATCCTACACATACAAGCCAAAAGAAAAAGTAAACTTTAATGCCGTCGTGAGAGAAATAATTACACGCCAAACTTTGACATATACGATCGAATCGTGATGGGGCATTGGTTGGTGAAACATGAGTAGCACAGTGTAAGTGCAGGTGTGTGTAATGCTTGATCGCTTATTCATCGTCCATTGATTGGTGAACATGGTATCTAGCCCTATCAGTCCATCCTATCAGCTGTGTAAACGCCAAGTGCCATTGTCGGTGATCCACCCTTATATGTGGAGGATTCCAGGTTTGCTATCATGGGAAAAATGTCAAATCCCCAAAAAGTAAAGAAGCCATCTTCATAAGGATATTGTACAACTGCAAATGAAGGATCCACACGTACAAGAAATACCTTATCACTAATGTTGCTCGTCATATGGTCATTTCCAAAGTTCTCAGGCGGTACATTTAAAAATTGGAAGCAATAATTCACCTGTTTTAGTAGACCTTTTCTTCTTACATACTACACATCAGTGATGGGGAATAGTAACAAACAAGTGAGATTTCAGCCTACAACAACAATGACTTTACGATCTCGTGGCTAAATAACATTCACCAGGATACAGCATCCATCAAAGTCGAGACATCTAGCAGTACCGAATATGCCGTTGAATCAGCACAAGATAAAGATTACGACACTCGTGTGCTTGAAGAGCTTGGATACAAACAAGAATTCACTCGTGAAGTCAGTTTAATGGTGCAAGCTGGTTTTGCATTTTCCACAATGGCAGTATTGCCAAACTGGCTGGTGAATCTTACTGCAACAATGTCAGCAGGAGGTCCAATGTCCTTGTTCTGGGGTATTGTAAGTAGTAATATCGTAATTCCAGAATATGCTTTTTTCATACTTTTTTCACGTAACACAGATTGTCATTGCGCCCTTTGTTTGCTCTATCGCTTTAAGTATGGCCGAAATCTTCTCAGGTGCGATCATTGTTCACGTGATTTGATCCAGTTTCACTAATATACATGTGCCATGATAGCCTATCCTGTCAACGGTGGTGTTTATTCATGGTGTTACTTACTAAGTTCACCTGAATGGGGTCCAAGTACGTGATCTTTTTGACTACATCATCGCGACATTGGAACTAACTTACATTGTCGTGTCTGCAGTAATGTCCTGGCTTTGTGGATATATCTTTACTGGCGGATTGTTATCAGTATTGATGACTCTTGCTTATACCATGGCCGAATATGTTATTGGTAAGCTCTATGTCTTTCTCTTTTATGCATTGTATACCCATTAACACATCTTGTTAGCCATTGCCAATGTCTTGAATGTCCATCAGACTGATAATCAAGGTGCCATTGTTGGCTTATATATTCTTTTCTTGTTTATTGGTGTTGGCTACTCATATCTCGGCATCAAATTCAGTGGCTATCTTAATTACTTTATGAGTATGCATTCGACTACAATAGTTGTCATATATGAAGCTTCTTCTAACACCAATCTTTTTCTTTTAGTCTACTGGGTCGGCATCGGCACTATTCTTGTCGTAGTGATTATGCCAGCAATGGCACCTACGCATCCTTCAGCCGAATGGGTATTCACTGTGTTCCAAAACACGACTGGCTATAAGAACCAAGGCATCACTTTTCTGCTTGGCATGCTTCAAGCAGGATGGTGTTTGGTAAGTATCTGATCTATATTCCATTTACACATAGCTAACAAGTCACACATGGATAGATTGGATATGAAAATGGCGCTCAAATCGCTGAAGGTACTCGTAATGCCAGCACCAGTGGTCCTATCGGCTTGATGATTGCTGTGGGAAGTGGTATTGTGCAAGCTCTTGTTGTATCCATCGCTGTCCTCTTTTCAATCCAGGATTTGGAGGAATTGCAAAATTCAACACCTGCAGGTGCTATTGCAGTCCTCTTTGTTCGTGCTACTAATAATACCTCCTTGACTGCATTTTTCCTTGTGATTCTTCTTGTCACTCAATTTGGATCACTTTGCAACTCCTTCCTTGCTGTAGCTCAGTTGATCTGGTCTATGGCACGTGATGGATGTATTCCTAATCATCGATACTGGTATAAGCTTCATGGCAAGCATGAAGCACCTCTTCGCATTCTCATTTTGGTCACTATTATTTGCATTGTCGTCATTATGCCGGTATGTCATCACTGGTTCACGCTGCTTTTCCTTTCGCTCACGCTTTGTATAGTCATTTGGTAGTGAAGTTTACTGGTCTGCCATCATGAGCACTGCTGTCATTTGTGTAAATGTTGCCTATGGTATGCCATTCTTTTGCCGACTTGTTTGGAAGCGTGATCATGTGCACAAGGGTCCTTTCAATCTTGGTAAATGGAGTGTGCCTATTAACTTTATTGCCGTTCTTTGGGTTATCTTCTTTGCCATCATTTTGTGTTTCCCAAGTGTTAGTCCTGTTGAACCTGTCACCATGAACTGGGCTTCATTGATGATTGGTGCTGTCTTTATCTTTGCGCTCACTTTCTGGTTCATTGGCGGCCGAAAGACTTTCAAGGGCCCTATGCAAACATTGGGCAACATGGCTACAAAAGAAGGAGATATCAAGGCAGATGATTCCTCTTAAATGTTCCCTAAAAGGCTCTCTTAATAATATATATATCCAACAATCACAAGCACGTGCTAATATGTTTATCCTCTTCCCTTTATAACCGGTAGTAGTAGTATGTATCTAAACATCAGTATATAAAAGCAACAACCAAGTTAGATATACCATGTCTGCCTCTTTTTGGAATAATGTGGTATGATAGCGTGAGAAAGCTGCCATCATCATTGGTAGTGATATGCTTCAACTATTTTTGGGTAGCATTATGACATGTTTATGCATGAATGTGATATGGTCACACGAGCTTTGAAGGAACCTTGTATACCAGGGGCAGGTGTAACAAACACTTGGCTTATGATATATGCTGATGACAACTATGACTATTCTTCATATACCTTGGTCCAATTAGGTCTACCAAACCAATATCATCCTTCAGAAATGCTTGCTTTATCATAACAAGAACCTAACTCATCCATATCCCAAGCTGGAACAGCTACATTCAGCAGTGTTAATTCTATCACTTATCAGGCGTTAAGCACGTTAGTGATACAGTTGAGATTGAAGCTTCATCAAGTGCATGAAGTGGCTTGATATTTCATCATACAAAGAATAGAATGGGTGATATATGTATCTGATACTACTATTGTCATTCCTTTCTTCATATAGACATCTCATCACATTGATATAGGAAGAAGCATTGCCATGTTCAATGATAGTGTATACAAAGTAAAAAGGTTATACATTATATATCGGCACAGCCAAGATCTGTTGGATATAGAGAAATATACAAAACACGAGTGTCAAGAAGGAATATAAAGAATGATTACAAAGAAGAGTTATCTTAATGGCAAGTTAGTGTGCTCCAGCGTTAAGATCTGGGCCCTTGAAAGTGTTTTTGCCGCCAAGGAACCAGAAAGTAAGAGAAAAGATGAACACGGCGCCAAGCATAAGACATGACCAGTTCATGGTTTCAGGATTGACTGGATTCACAGTGGGAATGCAAAGAATGACAGCAAAGAAAAGAATCCAGAGCACAGAGATAATGTTGATAGGGATGCTGAATCGACCCAAATTGAAGGGACCTTTGACCATGCCTTTACGCTTCCAGATCAAACGGCACACATAAGGCATACCATAAGCAATATTGGCACAAATGACAGCAGTACTCATAATAGCGGACCAGTAGACTTCACTGCCAAATGTCTAGTAACAAGAATGTCAATCATTTTGTGTCAAAAGTGTCAAAACAAGTGCTTACCGGCATAATGAGTATAATACAAATGACTACTTGTAGTGTATAAATGCGGATAGGGACCTTGTTATCACCAAAACCTTCAAGTTTATACCAGAACTTGTGATTAGGCAAGGCACCATCACGTGCCATGGCCCACATTAAGTTCCCAAGGGCAACAATGGTATTGGCCAAGCATCCAAATTCTGCAACAATCAAGATCACCATAAAGAAAGCACCTAGACTTGTATTGGTAGCACGGACAAAAAGAGTGGCAACAGGGAAGGATGAATTCATCAGCTCTTCTACATCTTGAATTGAAAACAAGGTGGCGACACACAAGATAAGGGATTGGACAATGGCACCTGTAACACTGATAAGGATGCCTTTTGGACCAATGATTTCCGAATTGACAGTGCCTTCAGCAAGATGAGCACCATTTTCATAACCAATCTATATAATAGGCATGTCAGTCAAAGAAACAAGGTGTTGTGTTGTCTAGTGAATACATACAATAGTCCATCCTGCTTGCAACATGCCAAGCAAGAAAGTAAGACCATCATTGCCCCAACCAGTAGCGTTACGAAACTCGGTAAACACCCAACGAGCACTGGGATGAGTATCAGCCATAGCAGGAAGTGTGATGACGACAATGACTGTGCCAATAAGCACCCAAAAGACTATACTTGCAAAGTTAATGTCATATCATGTCATAGTGCTTTGATGATACATACTCATAAATCGGTTAAGATAGCCATTAAATTTGATGCCAAGTGCACAATAGCCAAGTGCTAACAAAAGAACAGCAATATATAAGCCGACATTGGCTCCTTGGTTATTGATTTGATGCTCATTCAGGATATTTGAAAGTGCTTTTTTAAAAAGTTAGTATCTAGAAAAGCTTCCATGATGAGTAGTATTACATACCAATGATATATTCTGATAAGGAATAGGCCACAGTCATGTTGGCTGTAAGAAGACCGGCGACAATCATATAGCCGGTAATCCAAGACATAACTATAAACGTACAAGCGTTATTATGGTTGCGTAACTGGTAAAAATTTAAAAGACAAACAACATACGTGGGCCCCATTTTGGACCAGCAAGAAGGTAGCTCCACGAATAGACACCGCCACATACAGGGAAGGCTATTAGAAGCAATAACATGTTAAGAAAGTTGAGATTGAAAAGGAATAGGATGCTTACCAGAGAATAGCTCTGCCATAGCCAATGCAATACAATAAAGAAATGGAGCAGCAACAATCTAATCGTAAGAGCAGGATGCTTAGTAATGAATCTAGAGAATACACAGAAGCTTTGTACACGTACAAAACCCCAAAACAGGGACATTGGACCTCCAGAATCCATGGTTCCGGCAAATCCGATCAACCTGGAAATATCAAGTTTTAATATCTTGATGAGTATTATCATTATCATTGCTTACCAATTCGGCAATACAGCCATGGTTGAGAAGGAGAAACCAGCAAGAACAAAGAGACTGATTTCACGCTTAAACTCCTGCTTGTAGCCAAGATGCTCTAGTCTTTGAGCATCTTGATCATTCGCATCAGTGGATGGTACTGATTCGACGTCAACAGTTTTGCCAGCCTTTTCGATCTTTATTTGACATGATGAGTAAAGAAAGCGTGTTTTATGGGGATAACGATGCTGCCATTACCTTGGTATCAAACGACATCTTTCCAATTCCACAAACGTAGCTTTATTCTTTTATCCAAATGGCGTTATATATATATCAAAGAACCTTGATTCTTGTGCGGAGAAAGACATGATACCTTTGTGAGACGTGGTGGCGATAAGAAATGATGATGTACCCCGCACTGTTCCAAAAGGGGTTAAAAAGCTTGATTTGTGCTTACCTAGAAACAAAAGGTTCTTTGGCATGTGTGCCAAAAGTTCAAGTGTGACCTTCCGAATTCACCAAGCATCATGTAATACATCCAAGTTTTTGCTTGTCATGATATACAATGACATGTTGATCATGCTAGATGTAATAAATGCACATATATGTAGAATTTAGGACAAAACATTTCCCCAATTAAAGTTCAAGCAGTGCGATTGGATCGCTCTGACATCGAATCACACTGCTATCTGACTTAAAAGAGCACTGATAAGAAAGATACAGTGAATAACGCCTTTACCAGTGCAGTGGATCAAGGAACCAGCCGAGGAATGATGTGCTAGTGCAATGATAAAACAGTAGCACAGAATCAACATTATGCTGTCAATCTTGTTATTGTAAACAAAAGGGGGTGTGGTTGGTTACCAACAAAGATCTGCTCAACTTTGTACTCAAGCTCGATTCCCACGGGGTTGACTTTACGACAATATCCGATAATGGGGCTATACAGTATATGTCTGACCGGTAGTTAAAGTAGAATAATACAAAGATGTGATATGTGCGATCTCAGAACATGATATTGTAACGTTGGGCCAAATTCACAGCAGAAAATAACGTATCAAAGGGAACAATCCGGGTAAATTTGGGTTATACTGTGATAACTTGCCATGTGGTACGGTCCTACGATCGATCCCAATACCGAAGAACACAAAATCCTTGGGTTTACATAATAAAGTTCACGAATCACGGATCGCATTCTGCATATCCATTACAAACTGGCTGCAATTGCAGCTTATAAATATAAAGGTACATCATGCTAGCTGATCAAGGGGAGTTTCTTTTATATGAACACCCTTTTATGCAGCTGATACAGCAGCTTATTGACGATATTTCTTTATGATACATACAAGATCCACCCAAAAAAGCTTCCGTTAGCAGCCGATTGGCATTCTCACGGTACACGTAATGTGCGGGTCGGTGCGAGCCCAACAAAAGTGCAGTGATCAATTGTCGGGGAGGAAAAGCTGTGGGAGAGAAAAGCGTGTGTAGATGTAAAAGCGAATGTTGCATAATAAGAATTAGCTTCCAAAGTGATGGTGGATGATTGTTTTATTGCTAAGGCATCTTTTCTATGGGCTACTTAATGGGGGTTTCATCATCCATCAATTTGATCCCGTGACAGGCTATTCTTGGGCTTTGGCTTGGCGCCGAACAGAGAGTCCACTAGCAAATCACACTTGTCTCCACACACTTGTATTTCCTGCATATGCTTTTTACACGTGCTCCACCACCACCTCCCAATGACCAAGACGATGCTGAAGCCGGTTGCAAACTGATGGATGCCTTTGCTATATTTATTCAACTCTGCTTGGCTGCAGCTGCTTTCTCTACGCTCATTATCAAACGACATCGGGAACATCCACAGCGGCCTGTGCGCATTTGGTACTTTAGCAGTTGGACTTTACAACAACAACAACCATACTCACCATTACGAAAAGGGGTTTTGACGTCAGTAAACAACTGTTTGGTGGCATTGTCATCCATACGCTCAATGTAGTAGCGTCCTATATCTCTGGAGACAGTCTTGAAGGACAACAAGCCAATCCTTGTGTCTGGTACGTAACGTTGCCTATTAACCGATAGTGTTCAATGATGATGACCATGGCATAGGTACTTTTTGAATATACTTGTGGATACAACACTTGGAGTAGGAATACTATGGGCCATTCTAAAGGGATTTCATCATGTGCTGATTGATCGTCTGCAACTGCATGAGTTTCAAAGTGGTGTCTATGGTGATCCGCCTTTTCGAAAACAAGTCAGACGATGGTCCAAACAACTGGCTGTTTACATTACTGGTCTTGCTCTGATGAAGTTGATTGTCGTGCTGCTGTTTCATTTATGTCCATGGTTATCTGACTTTGGTCGATGGGTTTTGCAGTGGACTATGGGTAATTATAAGCTACAAGTCGTTTTTGTCATGCTTGTGTAAGTAGTCTATATTTGTTGTTATGATGACTTCTTCTCATCCATCCTTCTTAGATTCCCATTGGCTATGAATATCTTTCAATTCTGGATCGTGGATACCATTGTCAAGCACAATACAGATAAAGAAGCCATTCGATTATCACCTGAAGAAGATGAAGAAGACATGTTGATCGGTGAAGACGACGAAGATGATGCCCATCATTCCAATCTGCCTTTAGCTGGATCACCTAAATTGACGCCACATCATCCTCCATCCTCTTTATCATCCGAGCATAGCACTTATGAACTCGTAGCCAACAACAATAGTCGATCTTGAGCAAGTGATACCCATTTATTTTATTTTTCTTGTGTATAAAGTTACATTACTTGTTTGGATCCTACTATAAGACATTTTTCTTTTTATTCAACCATGATGGTGTATAACATAAAAGAGGGAACTACATTTTCATAGAGCCATCTTGGCTTCTTCAAGCAATCGTTTATATTCGCTCCATAAAGGTCCATCGAATGAATGTTCTGTAAAAGTTGTAGTATCCAATGGTGTCGCTAATCCTTCTTCAGCAGCTTGGTATTCTGGTTCCAAGAACGCCATAATCAATGTGTTTAAGAGATCTGCCTGATTTTGTTGCAAAGTAAGACTTGCTGTCTCTCCAAACTTGAGCCATCGCTCACGCATATCATTGAATAGATCATCTGTCACTAATCGATCTGGGCCAATAATGGTCTGTGCATTGTGTACTAACATGGTTGCTTCATGAAGTCCACGGGTACTATAGGCTGTACTGCATGCTTTCTTGTAGGCCGACTCATCCAATAGCTAATTATACATGCAAATGAATAAACATGGACTTGAAAATCATTGTTGTCTTATTTACCTTGATACATGCTTTACCATATGTCAAGACAAGTTGCTCAAAGCCAAGAGATTGAAGTCTGGATTGCTCGTTAATAAGGTCTGTTTCAAGCAGCAAGTGTTCTTTCCATGTCGCTTCTTCTCGTTTAACTCGCAGCAGCCATGAAAGAGAGTCGAGATAAGCAGTATTGATGAAAGCAGAGAGAGCATTCACCATCATTCGTGCAATCTTGAGGAAGGTATCATATTCAGCCCAAAGAGGAACTAGTACTGGATCCTGACGTGATTCATTTTCCAAAAAGACAGGTACCTGGATAGAAGACATGTTTAGATCTCAGCGTGATATGAGCACACATCATTCAACTTACATTATCAACAAGACTGCTAGCATAGGTATAAACAAAGGTTTCCAAGGCCTGATAATCTTGAATCTTGGCCAAGAAGCTCTCAAAACTAATGCAGTCATTTAGTATCTCCTTTTCTCATAGCAAGCATTACTTACTTTTTCACAATGTGATAGTCATCAGGAGTGTATGTTTGAGATGTCACCAGAAGCGTATTCATGTATTTGCGTAATTCATCATCGTCTTCAGGTGCTGGTTGATAATCAAGGCCATCATTCATCGGTTCAACTACACATTCACCACGATAGTTATCCGAGATTGAAATTTCTTGAGCATCACCATCATACGAAGTATTGCTGCTGTTGCTGGCACTACTGTTGTTGTTGCCTTGCTCATACGCTCGTATCATTTCCTCAAATTCCTCATTGTCTTTCAAAATAAAGTCCTACAAGGTGCATTTAGAAGAGAGATGAAGAGAGAGAATCACTTTCATACCTTCAATGAATCCGGCACATGATCATCCAATTGTTGTCTTGTGGGAGAATCCATGGCTCTATCAGCATAAATGACTGCAAGTGGTGCCATTGTGTCATTGAAAACGTCATCTTCTGTAACAGGTGTCACAATAGCATCACAGAACTGAAACCATTGTCCCTGTTCACCATCATCATCATGTCGCAGGTTGGCTTTCTCCATCCATATGTATCCCCAATAATGTCCAGGTCCATTTCCTCCATCATGATAAAGTAATGCACGAATGTCATAGGGTCTCTTTTGGAAATCTGGTGTTTCAAAGAGAGTATTGAGTCGTTCTTGACATGACTTTTCAATATCATAAAGTTCTAAACAAAGATGTAAGTGTGCTATGCGCATGATATAGCAAATCTTTACCTTCCAATCGCTTGGTAATCTTTTGTTTCACACTTGCAAGCAGCTTTTGTAACATATGTGTCGGTGAAGTGGTATCAGGATCACATTTGTCACCAAAGTAGTTCATTGTCTTGGTCAGGATGTCACGCTTATCAATCGTGGAGGAAGAGGAAGAGGATTGACTATCCAATAATGTCGGCTTAATCACATTTTAGTCTCTACGCATATCATTGCAAGGTATGCTCACCAGTTTGATACACCCATCTCGGCAATTTCCATCTTTGCTCTTCGAATCTCTTGTCTCCATTGATATGCCTGCTGATAACGTTTCAATGCTTCATCCTTGTTTTCATCCATGTAGCGATCCAGATAAATGGTCTTGTCTACAATGTAGTTGGTCGATTCCTCCATGGTGTTCTCAAGAATGACGATAAGAATGGGTGGCACTCTTTCAAATGTTGTCAATCGCCAATCATTGTCCTCTGTGGATGATACTGTGTGTTGACTTGTGTTGTCGTCTGTCGGCTCACATACGCTATTGTTGCTGCTGCTGCCAGTGTCACCATTGTAATCGTATACCATGGGACCAAGACAATCATGAAATCTCCTCGCATTCTCATCATAACGCAGGTTCAGATAGAGCAATTCTTGTTCATCCACTTGACTCCCATAGTTGTCCTTTGCCTTGAGTAAAAACAAACTATAAAAGCACTTGTTAATAACACATGCATTCCTTATCACTACAATCTTACTTGTATAGTCGTTGCAATGATTCTTTGGGTAAGCTGGGTTCACGATGCTCATCAGCCTTTGTAAATATGCTCATCAACGAATCAAAAAAGCCTACAAGAAGATTCAATAAAGATTGCCATGTTGTAATGAGAGAGTCGTTTTACCATCCACAGTAGGTTCTGAAGCATCCCATGACTTGTACCCAGCTTGCATTGTCTTGACGATCCTCACAAAATTGCTCACATTGCCATATTGTCGCTTTGAGTATCGAAGAAACGCAAATATCTTTTGTAGTTCCATCAGCGCTAGAGATGGAAAGGTAAGTATACTCGATAACACCTTTATGTTGAAATGAACATACCTCGTACGCTGTCAGATATAGGAATATGCACAATATCATTTGTATCCTTGAGTATGTCATCGACAATATCTTCAGTATCAGATGTAGATGCATAAGATGGTGGAGAAGAAGGTGTAGTTGTTGTTGTTGTGTTGTGAGATAATACAGTGGGAACAGCTTCTCCTTCTCCTCGCCAATATCCTGCAGTGGATCCCCAATTATCAGCAGTAGGTCTGAAAGCAAGCACAGCGTCCTGGAAGAATGTGATGCTGAATAGTGTTTGCAGAATGACAGGGACATAGGCGTAATCATATGGAGGTGGGCGTAGGCCAATCGAACTATATTTGATACTCATTGAGTATCCATGCTTCCAGTAATATACACAAGACTTACATGTTGTCTTTGGCAGTACGTTCAGATGGATTAGAAGGATCAACCCACCAAGTAACTGATGATTGTACTGATTGTCTTGGCGGTAATAAAGGTGATGATGAAGATTCTTGTTGTTTTGGCTAATTGGAAAAGATCAAAAAGACGTTCTTGAGCATTTGTGAGTCATGATCTTACCGTTGTACTAGCAGGAACAACACTCCACATGGCTGGATCATAACTGGTGAATGAGTCGGATAGTCTCTTTTTGTCATAATCCTTGACAAGATAAGCTGTGATTGCCATATAAGTTATATGTTCTCATGGTTACTACGTGATTCTACCTTGTTGTTGTTGTTGATTTTCAGAGTGGGCGATACTGATGTTTTCTGAGGAATCAGTCAGTTTCTTATCATGCTCGTACTCCCACGGATTGAGTTGCATAGGCGTAGTAGAATCATCAACAGGTTTGCTGCTGCTACTGCTGCTACTCTCCTCCACGTCGCTTTCAGCGTTTCCCGAGAATATGTAGTCTGCTGCTCGACCGACATCGTAGTTGTATCGCTATATTCAATATACATTGGTCGCTGTGCTTAGAATGCCACGCCTATTCCCTCCATGGCCGAAGTCCATGCTGTTCCATTGGCTTACAGAGAGTGCTTTTACTGCTTGCTTACGACCAATGCCCTAATAAGCATATAAAGTTAACACACACGCCCATGACAATACAACTAAGCACACACATACCATCTCCTGCATCAATTGAATAGCTTCTTCTATTTCATTTCGCGTAGTCATAGTCTCCTTCGTAGCTGTCTTAAAAGAATAGAAAAGAAAGATGGATCATCTTGGCACGAAATTCCCCGCGTATATTGCATTTATCTCTTGCACTGATGAAACAGCTGTCAATGAAAAAGACATAAGATTAGTATAGCATTGTTTTCTTTTGGATACATTGTAAAGTGTTATATCACGTGATGATCTTCATTACTTTCTGGACAATGCATGATTCTTCTTTAAACCCCACCATCAACATTTCCTTTCTATGATATATTTACAATCTATCTAAAGTTCACCATAAGGTGCAAGTGGAGGTGCAGATGTCCTTTCAACAACACGTAATTTGGCTGATCGGCTTCTAGGATTATCATCTCTTTCTTCCAACGAAGGGCGTATGACATGTTTTGTACGTGTGATAAATGATGGTGTGCCTATTGACTCTTCTTCACTAATGTCATGTTGTTCCATTGCACCATATTTCTTCTGATGTCGATAAGCTGCTCGTTTGAGATGAAATTGATTGACAGATGCACTTTTCACGGATCGTCTTCCAGTGCCATGTTGCATGAATGATTTCACAATCTTGTCTTCAAGTGAATGAAAAGTCACCACGGCTAATCGTCCTCCAGGATTCAACAAATACTCGCTTGCTCTTAAGGCGGATTTCAGCTCATTCAACTAAATACAAATCAGAAAGTGGTGTCCAAGTAAGAGAGAAAGTCTCTTCATACCTCGTCATTGATATAAATGCGTATGGCTTGAAATGTACGTGCTGCAGAATTACGGACCATGTCATCATCACCACGTTGCCATCTTGGTTGTGGACATGCTTTTTGAATGATGGTTGCCAGTTCTGCTGTAGTGACAATAGGTGCTTCTTGTCGTGCATTCACAATGGCAGATGCAATCTTGCGCGATAAACGCTCTCCACCATACTAATAGATTCATTCATGAATCACTTATCTCTTTGAATAATCCAATCACTTACTTGATAAAGAATATCTGCGATCTTCTCTCGAGAAAAGTAGTTGACTACCTCGTATGCTGATATGGATCGTTTCATCAATGAGACTTCGGCTGGATTATCCGGATCAACAGTAGCATTTTGTCCACGTGAAAACATGCGCATATCCAAGGGTCCTTCCAGCTTATAAGAGAATCCACGTGAAGCTGTTTCAAGCTAATACAGAGATAAGACTGGATCCACAAGTAGTGTAAGTCCCTTACCTGTCCACTTGAAACACCAATATCCATCACAATACCATCAAAGCAAGGAATACTATATGACGTGATTAGTGATGATGATCCACGACAGTAGTTGATAGAAACTACCTCCAATCGGGTTGATGTTCTGCCACCAGTCGATCAATTTGACCAAATCTACCTAGCCATGGAAAGAGACGACCCCTATCATCACCCTATGTGAGTACAATCCATCATCCATAGCACTTGGACTTACTGATATTCTTTCATATTGGCCAGTTGCAATGCTTTTTCATACGCGGTTGGATCTTGATCAATAGCGACCACCTTACAATCACATGCATCTATTCTTCGATTACTCTATTTAGCACCCATCCTATGAGCATGCAACAAGATAACCAACCTAGAATGGCTCTCGTGTATCCACCATCACCAAAAGTCATGTCGCAATAGATACCACCAGCACGTGGTGACAGCTGCTCAAGTACTTGATCCCCAAGGACTGGCTTATGAATCACATTGTATGGCATGGCTGTGGAAGAATACGTGTTGACCTTGGACCAAGCAACGCCAGGGAATAGCCTGAGCGTGCGATTTGGGAAATGAGCCACGCGTAACATATCGAGCGTCGTTCAACAAGTAAGAGAAAAAGGAAAAGGGAGCTGACAGGTCAAAGCAAGTTGCAACTGGGAATCAATTTCACCGGTCACTGGCTAAAAAGGGAAATGTTCTTGTACAATGCATATGTTGACAGTAACTTGAACATTCCATGTGTCAATAGTTAGGGTTTTTATACCCTATAATAAAGAGAAATTGCTCCATTCTTTTAAGGCTATTTACCTTTTACTATATTGATGCGTTGAAGGTTTGAATGCAACTGCATCACCATGCATCCACTTTCTGCAGCATAGACTTTGAACAGCAGCTCATAGATTGGGATGCCATGAACTGTTAATAAGTCATGATCGATTGAAAGAATAAAGCATTCAAGCTTCTAAGACGACATGTGTCCACAGCTTCACACTAGACCCAAATGACACGTTATATCTAGTTGACATGCCTTCTTTTTCATGTTTGTGCTCCTTGTGCCACTATGCATCACTCACTTTCTAAGCAACAGCACTGCATATATACAATAAGTCACTCCATTTAAGATAAGCTCCAATGATCATTTACAGTGTTGTGAAAGACACCTTTATCAACCAAATATATACAACTTTAACGACTATTCTTCAACACTTGCTTGACCAGGGCACGTAAGATGGACATGCTTCTGTGATCTGCTGGTTGAAAGGAAGCCATCGAGTTGGTGCAATATCCAAATCCAATCTTGTATTCCGGGTTCCAAAAGAAAATGCTGCCACCCATACCAGTCCAACCCACAAAGGTGACATTATCAATCATCAAATCATCCATCACAGCAAAACCGCCTTTAAGCGAAGGAATATGTCGTCTTATGAGAACATCATAGTCTAATGGTACTGGTTCGGTGACATGAGCGTAGGTGGTTGCATTCAATAAATCGGGTTCGTGGGGATCAATAGCTTTGCCCTGGTTGGCCATCATGGCTGCCAATTTGGCTATCTAGATTCATATCCTATTCAACATCCATTTTTCTTCTCTTTTGATATGCAACTTACTGATTTAGCATTGGTAAAACCAGAATAAGAAGGACTTTCAAAACGACGATAGGCAGGCAATGTTACATCAGTTCGATCAATGCCCTTTACCACACTTCGCAACGTTTTGTGCTCAGGGGTGTCTTCATCATTCAAGGCAGTCATGATTGATATCTCCTTGCTTCCTCTTTGTATAATACGCACAAGTTTGCGATAAAGTCGATGTAAACGAGGACCACGGTAAATAGGTGCTATATGATCATCATAACGGGATTCATAAGGCTTTAGATGCCATTCAATGTCCTTGTAGCGATTGTTGATATATTGCTCAGTCCATGTATCCACAGTGTAATGTTCTGGAGTGGCACGCTTGATGATTTCATTCAGATACCATCCTCGAGTGGCTGCGTGATAGCTGCGTGTTCGGTTGCCATTGAAATTGTGTGGTTGGGAAGCAAGAATCTCGGAAAAACGTATTCGATCTTGTACATCAGCCAATGTGAGTGGTGAATTGAGAAAGCCTACACCTCCTGCATGTTGCATCTATAAATGGGGATCCCATTTAGCCAAGATCAAGATAAACACTCACATTGGTTTCACTTACCAAATCGCCCAACGTGACATTCATCTTGTTACCTTGTCCAAATTCAGGCCAATAGTGAATGACCTTTTCATCATACGACAAGTATCCCCTTTCCACGAGTTGTGCAATCACAATGGCAGTCTACAATACAATTTAAAAAAAGATGAAACGCAATACTGATGTCAGTAGACTTACCAGCATCTTGGTACTTGAATAGACTATTTGTAACGTGTTGGATGTATAAGGAATCTTGTTTTCAATATCTTGCCAACCACCATGCAAATCGAGGACAAGTTGATTATCAACATAAGCTGCCACGCTAGCTCCAACATCTTCTCCTTGGTAAAAGTTTTGTCTGAAGGCTGTAGCTGCCTCTGCAAAATCTTCATGAACATAGCCTTCAAAAGGGATCTCAAATAGATTGCACTGTATGCCAAGAATCGAACATGAAATAGGAATGAAAGGTCCACTGATGAAGAATCGATAGAGTGCAGTCGTCAGAATCCCGCATATAAGCGCAAGTATAGCTTGATAGGTATGACGCGATGTGTTGGATTTCTGTGTCGTAGTAGTCATAAAGAAGAATAAAAGAAAAGGGGTGTTGCAGAACAAGCATATATATAGGAAGGGATGATAACTGTGCCATGACATCAATCGACATTTAGAAAGTATTGAAAAAGCAAAATGCATGTTTGGTAGTACAACAACAACAACAATAGTAGCAAAACAAAGGTTATTTGGTATAAGTAGGGAGACACTTAAAGTGCATGTTCTTGGAGTAGTTGTGCGACGTCCTTTCTGCAGAACGTGAAAAAAGTAAATGAGCGACAGAGCAGTAAATATGGACGGCATCCAATGACTCACCTTTTTCCACTGATAATGTTCACCACAAGATCACTCTCCTTTTTGCCTCCTCGTTGTGAATCGATAATACGTCTGAACTGAGTGATTTGCGAAGAAAGATCCAAAGTGTATCGCTCTAGTGTCGCTTCTTGTCAATAAAGGTACCAAGCATTGTATTCATAGTACTACTACTTACCATCTGGACCAGCAGAAACAACTTTCAGGCATATCAGATAACAGGAACGATGCAGTAATCCAGGCTCAAGTTTGGAGACCTTGTCATCTGGTAATTCTTTCAATGGTTCACAGTGTTGGATGGCCAACTTTTGCTGTCGTGTATTGTAGCGAAGTGGTGACATGATCAGTACTTTGCTGTAAGGTCGGATTTCACGGAGTTGTGGTGTCGATTCCAAGCATTCGGTGAATCGTGGTATGAGAAATGGCATCTTGATTAGCCTAGACAGTCGATAAGTATCTTGTAGCATAAGTGATGTGTGATGAAATTACCAGCTATCATGTGTTGAACAAGTATCGGCATTCACGACCAGCTTGATAAAGTGCTTATAACCTGTCAATAGATTCAATGGCTTGAAAAGCTTAGGGAACATTTCCCCTCGGGATAGCTGCGAGGATAAAACCAAATGTGCTACAGCAAACATCCTTCAGTAAAGCATTCGCAATGTCATTTATAACATGTACCTCGAGCCATCTCGTTGGATAATACTTTTAGGGTAGACTTGGTAACTGCTGGTGCAGCATTCCTTACTGGGTAACAGGGAGTGACAATGGGCATCACTGCATTCTCAAAGTCGGTCTATGATGGACAGTGATGATGAATACGACAATCCTTGTTGTGAGATTGAACATAAACTTACCAAAGATCGGTATTCAATGCGTGATCCACTGTAGCCAGGTATCAAATCAGTCAAAATGACAGGAGCTGTCCAAGGCCAGTTGGCCCACATGTTGAAAAATGAGAGTAATAGCTCCATTAATGTCAGAGAATCTCCTGAAGATTGTTGTTGATAGGTCATATATGTCTTGAGCAGCAATAAGGTCCACGCCATGCCATTCAAATATCCCATCTGCTTGTCATAGATATCTCTTTGTCGTGCCCAATGCTTCACTGCTTGAATAGCAACTCGAAATGTGGATATATCTGTGTCTCGTACTTGTTGTATAATGAATTGCATGATGCGTGGTCCTAGTGTTTATCTGCCCCTATTAGCCCTACTTTCATTGTCCATTTGCATAAACACACACACACATACCATCCAATGATCGTAAGCATCCTTCATCCAGACCTTCCAAAAGCGTGTTATCCAAGAGATTGATATCAGGTGGTATGGTCGAGATCTTCAATCGAACAAATGAAATATCCACCTAATGGCAATATGAGCAACATGTACCTTGCCTACAGACCAATTCCATCCTTACTGGTATGCTATCCACTGTACATCGAATAATAGGTACTTTGGCATTTGCTACTTCCTATTATACATGCATACATTAGTCTATAGAACCAGGTACACAAGAGAACAATAGTGTATTTACCTCGACGTCTTCAATAGTAGCTTGATCTCTTAAAAGATCGGGAAAGTAAAGGAAAAAGTCGCGTCGTCGCACGTGAGCAGCACCCAGAAATACAAGATCCATATCACTGTCAGCCAAGTGAGCACCTAACCCATACGATCCAAAAGGTAGGATCTGACAGTCAATCTCGTCTTGCTTGACACTACGTTCCCAAGCAATCTGCTCGGTTAGACGGGGGATCAATAGACGTAAGAGTCTCAAGACCATTTCCCTTTTGTTGGATAACACATGAGTCACATGTTGGTATTGTCGAATCCCATTTACCGTTTTTTCAACTGGGCATGGCTTTCAATAACCCGATGGCTGAGAAGATAATCCTCCATATCGACTACAAGCAAAGAAAGAAAGGTACCTAATGCGTCAAGTCAATTTATCATTCCCTGACAACTCCCCCCACCCAGCCCCGCTGCTCATGTCACCATCGGCATGAATTTTTAGTGATCAAGCACACGCTAATGTCATTTATTCTTTTGTCTCTTTTAAAACCTGAAACTTTCTCGTTAACAAGTTAAAGATGGATCCAAAGAAAAGTGCAATCACAGTACAAGTCAACGTAATTACATTGTAAGGCATGGAGAAATCAGGGGTAGGTAAGCTGACAAGTAGGGTATCTGTGTAAATCCGCATGGTACGATTGTCACTAATGCACATGTGTTAGTCATAGTTTACCAAGGATTCCAACCATGCTTACCTTTCATCCAACATGGGAGCTGTGATCACTGCAGGACTAGTAGCATGATATTTCATGAGTGGATTGTATGAACATGTATATATAAAAAAACACTTACCCAATATCAAAACCACGATTGGCATCAGGTCGATGTTCTGTGTACTTTAAGAATACTTTGTCCAAGTCCATCGATAAAGTGACAGTAGATTTAGCTGGCAATAAGAGTCTACATTCAAGCATGGAAGGTCGTGCTCGATCCACAGCTGGTTGATATAACATTTGCTCCACAATGTCTATTTCACAAAAAGATAAGTTATGATGTCCAAACGAAAACGTCATCAGGTACAAGCTTACCATGATGGGAGTCATCTCCTAGCACTTTAATATCCAGCGTATGCAGATATAGCTTGAGAAACCATGGTATAGAGTCATAATACACAACAGGCATAGGTACATGATGTCGATTTTCAAGCGTCACTTGGATACCACCTCTTTCTTGACCGTGTCCGGTAAGGTAACGATGAGCCGATATCATGGGAAGTGCAGATGATAGTGCTAATCATCTTGTTAATCATCATGTATGTCCGAAAATGACTGAATACATACGATAATGGAAGGTATCTTCGGCCCAGGTCATTCGGATATCCAAACTGTCATTCACTGTAACACATACATGTGAGATGATGATCAAAATATACATATTTTATCACTTACCTTGCTTCAAATCATACACGGTGTATTCTTTTTCCTTCATGCTGGGTTCAGGAATCAAAGATGCGATGGCGTCATCAATCACAGCAACACGAATTAAACTTTGATCTGCTACAGGACAAGCTCCATGAAGAACACGATCAAACACTTGTTCCAATGACCAATCTGAAATACTTCAAGTCAATACACATAGACACTGATACACAACTTGTTTTACCTCTACGATCTGTATCACGCACCGGATCCATCACCGAGATAACAGCTTGTTTCAGGCTCATGGTACATTGGTTATCCTATGAATTTCAATATCAGTGACACTGCTTTCTTTCCAACACTGAGTAGTACTTGCCTTGCATTGTCGTTTGGCATGGATTGACATGGAATGAAAATAAGAGTTGTATATCTTGTGTGCGTTCAATAAGGATGCGATGCCAGACTACATGGCAACATTAATAAATGACAAACTTGATTGGATGATATGAGTACCTTTGCCTTGCAAGGCAATAGTTTGATCCATGGCGTAAGATTCTCAGTGCAGACATTTTCATGAGGTAGATAGCCGAATCGTAACTGTGAATTTGATGTTGTCGTATCATCTGAACCAAAGGATAAAGCAGGTTGTGTTGTCAATGTTTCATCGATAAAGTTGAGAGAAGCACAGAATAGACCCGACAATGTGTTGGTAAGTGAATGCCATCTTGCATCAATGCTGCATGAAAATCATCCTTAGTTTCACTTTTTTGATCATGCTTTATTACTTACTTTGTATGATTCTGCATCCAAGCCCATAACTCTACGCCTGTTCCTGCAGATTGCTCAGGTGGATATCCCCATTGATCATAATGCCATCGTCCTTGTGAAAAGGTAAGATGCATTTCATCCACATCATATTGTTGTAGTACTTGGCCAATCACTTTGGGGAAAAGATTGTAATCCAACACTAGATCCATGCTCGTTAGCTGGTACTATTCAACAAGGGGTATTGACTTACACTGCGATCCAGGAGCTATTGTGGCATCAACGTGTGTAGTAAAGTCGAAATGGGCGAGCAGCTTGCCATCCGGCAGCGATCGTAAGGTCAAGTCTTCATCGAAGCGTTCATTGTATGTCCTGGCCAAAGAAAAACTGGGTAGACAAGCTGCCTGAAGGATGGCGAGACCACCAATGACGTGAAGACGCATTCTGTGCACACACCAGGACAATACAGCGTTTTTGGCAACCTGTTCTCTAAATGCACGCGAGCCCAGCCAATGACAGCTGACTATCCACATACGACACACATGCACCACGCCCTTCCACCTGTTATGCAGATAGCTAAATACTCATGAACCCTGATTTATCTACCCTGTTATAAAGAACATCACCAATATATAGCATAAAAAGTATCAACTTTAAAAAGGTCATCCAAGAAACAGGATTGCATGAAATTGTAACAAGTGTGTGCTTCTTGGTAGGACAGTAGTATGTAATACACAATGGATGACAATTCTCTTGATCCCACACATACAGAAGCGCAAATATGAGTCAATCAGTTAGCTAACCATTAGAATTCATCTACAGCTTGACCCAATGGATACAGCATCATGACTCATACAAAAGGCTATTAGATTTCGCGTAGATGAATGTACTAGGACATGAAGGAATAGTGAGGATCCACAACTGGTCTAAAGTGTACGGCGAATATCGGGAACACTGGTAGATGCAAGCGTCACGGAAAAACTCTCTTTACAGAGTGTCCCATTGTAACATGGTGTCATCGGATCAAAAAGTCATCTGAATATGAAAAATCTCATCTCTCTATCTTTTTCCATGATTTCCTGTGGGTCCATTGCCTTGGTTCCTATAGAGCTATCCTTAAATAGCCGAATTGGTCTGTGTACATATAGCGGGATTTTCATAAGCCACCTGATTCAGGGCCTTTATTTATCTCCTTGACCCCCTTCTTTTTGCTTTTGTTTTACTGATCTACTGTTTACTCATCTGTGCACACACATACATGTCCAGTGTTACAAGCAAAAACAGCAATGAATATCAGCCTTCTGTTGGCAGAGGCAAAGGTGTTTATCTTTCAGCTATTGTTGCTGCCATCGGTGGTTTTCTCTCTGGATATGACACTGGCGCTACAAGTGGTGTGCTTACCATGGACCCTTTTGTCAATCGCTTCTTTTCTCCTGAAAATCTTGCCTATCTTCAGGGTCTTATGTTAGCTTTCTTTCTTATGACTGCTGCATTGGCAGCCTTTTGCTCTGGTCCAGTATGCGGTATGTGTACTTGTATCTTTTTATTATCCGCTTGCATGACTAACTTTTTATTCAGATCGATTGAGTCGCAAGTATAGTGTCGTATTATCTGCCACATTCTTCTGTATTGGCAATATGTTCATGGTCATTGGTTACAACTATGGCTTGTTCTTGGCTGGTCGTCTTGTTGCTGGTATTGGTGCTGGTCTTATGACAAAGTAAGTAGATTAAAAAAAACTGATGTTCCATATGATTCTCACACACCAACTCTTTTTAGTGCCATTCCTTTGTATCACTCTGAAATTGCTCCTCCAGAGATCCGTGGTCGTTTGATCAGCTTTTTCACTTTGATGAGTCTTTTTGGTCAAGTTGTTGGTTACTTTATCACCTTTGGCACCAGTCATTTAAGTACCGATTGGTCATGGCGTGCACCTTATATGATGCAATGTCTTTTGGCAGTGATCTTTGGATTAAGCATGTTGCCAATGCCTTATTCTCCACGTTGGCTTGTATTCCGTGGTCGTTCAGAAGAAGCGCTTGCCTCTTTGGTGTCATTGCGTGGTGTGGATGCTGAAAATCCAATCATCAAGCAAGAATATCAAGAGATTGTTGATGAATTGGAGTTTGAAAAATCACTAGGCAAACGCAGCTATCTCGAGTTATTTGAACGCAAGAATCGCAAACAGTTCTTTTCTGCCTTGTTTGTTGGTGTTGGCACTGCTTTCCTTGGCACCGTGGCTATTTGTAAGTGGAAACAAGAAAAAACTATCATGATGACTGATTGCTGTTGTAGCCTATTTTGCACCCCAAATCTTCCAGGCAGCTGGTTTATCCGATGTATCATCTTCCATTGCTGCTACAGGTGGTACTGGTTTGTTATCTTTGGTGTTAGCTGGTGTCTCTTTACAATGGTTGGTGGATTCTTTGGGACGTCGTATTCTTTTCATTACTGGAGCTGGTGCTATGGGTGTTAGCATGTTCATTGTCGGTGCCATCTTTCAAGTTTATACTCAAGTTGATCCTGAAAGTGGTGCTGTCAGTATTACCAACTCAAATGCCACCAACACCATTATTGCTTTCATCTATCTCTTCACTGGTTTCTATGCATTGACATGGGGTATCACGACCTATGTATATCCTTCCGAAGTCTTCAACATGCGTGTTCGAGCCAAGGGAATGAGCTTGTGTTTCGGCTTCAACTGGGGCTTCACTATCTTGATCACTTATTGTATGCCACTCTTTTTGGAGCACACTGTATCAGGCGTTTACTTCTTCTTTGGTGCATGCTGTATCGTATGTATGATTGGTGCTTTCTTCCTTCCAGAAACCAAATGCAAGCCACTTGAAGAGATGGATAGTGTCTTTGGCACCAAGTGATGATCACTTTCAGGTATATGATATCCTTATGCACTACACACTACTCTTTTATTAGTATAGAATAAAACCACAAACTGCTGGGGTCACGGTGTCATCTTCTGTCGACTTTCTCTCTTTTCATTTCTCGCAAGTCTTTATGACGTGTTGAGAATGAAGGAGATGAAATAAGATGGAATGATAAGCCGTGCTTGTTTGAAATCGTGAATTCAAGGGGTGCTGCACGTCTAGCTAGGGAAACCTGCAGTGTGCGGCTGAGACTTTACCCTCATTAGCGGATCAGGATAATGCCTGCGTCGCGATGAATGCCACGATTTTTAGACAGGGACAAGTGAAGGGGAAGTAACCAATGTTGATATTTAGGTACTTCTCAACTCGTATTAGGAAAAGGGTGTGTATGAGGATGACAATTCTTTACGAGGTCCCTGTCGATGGAATGTGAGGAGCGTGCTTTGGTGATATACACTTTAGCTCGTGGCAATGAGGGAAAGGATGGCACATGCATGAGATTTTCCATAAGATGATATTGGGTGTTTGAATGAGGATGTTGGTTGCTTGTTTGGGAAGAGAAATGTTATCGAGATTATATAAATAAACTCCTTGATTGTATACAAAGCTGATGGCGTGTGATGATGACAACATTGTTTACTTTTCATGTGAAACAAGGATTGCTTTTACTTTTGACATTTGAATACACATTGGAACAATTCCAGCCAAGACAACTGAATCTCGCATGATGATACGATAGCTGATCTTGTCGTTTGTTTCACAAAGTATGTGACTTGGCTACTTTTTTTGCTCTGATTGCCCCTGCAGGCCCGATCGGATTGAGAAATAATAACAGTAACAGCTGTGTTTTTTTGTTTTCCTTTCTTCTTCACTACTCTTCTTTACCACAAACCCCCCACTCGTATAATATCAAAAATGGCTGTTCCCGAAGGTAACGCTACTGCTGGTGCCAAGCTCTTCAAGACCCGTTGCGCTCAATGCCACACCGTTGAAGCTGTATGTGTTGCATTTCTATTACATTGATCATGATACTGATGATACAATATATGTATATAGGGTGGTCCCCACAAGGTTGGTCCCAACCTTCACGGTGTCTTCGGCCGCAAGTCTGGTCAAGCTGAAGGCTACTCTTACACTGATGCCAACAAGAACAAGGGTGTCGAGTGGAACGAGCAAACCATGTTCGACGTAAGTGTCATGTAATGATGTGTTCTTTATGATCATGTTATTTAAAACTTCTGTTATAGTACTTGGAGAACCCCAAGAAGTACATCCCTGGTACCAAGATGGCCTTTGCTGGTTTCAAGAAGCCCAAGGATCGTGCTGATGTTGTCGCCTACTTGAAGGTATGTGATTGATTTGTTGAAAGTAGTACTTGAAATACTGATCCTTTTTCTTATTCTTTGTAGGAGGCTACTGCTTAAGTAGAAAAATTACCTGCATAGACCCATTATACATTTCGACTCGCTTAGTCTTGTGATTAAAAAAGAAGGAATGTTAGACTTTTGTAAATGACTGTATCCATCCATGAATGGGATAGTGTGTCTTTTATTATGATTGAAGCAAGATGATAGGGATACAGTGATTGGGGATTATCAAGTCATTGTAGTTGATGTTGGGTGACAGGTGGTCTAGATTGAGAAGGGGGAATGTCAATCTTCTAATTCGGAGTAGTACAGCTATTTGCAGGATTCATCCACTTTCTTTTCCACACCAACGAGCAAATACGGCTTCAAGGCAATCGTTTAAAAAGCGAACACTGAAAGCAACCAAGAATGTCTTGAACAAGGACGCGACAACTACGCAGAGTCAACATTGCCTTTGGAAACTGACATTGAACAGCAGCATCTTGGACCAACGACTCCAGCGCTTCAATGGCACATTGCATGGACAAAGTAACTCGACAACAAAGGTGTCGCTTTCTGATATAGGATTCTTGTTCAACCATGATAAAGAGCAGAAGGATGATATCAGCAATCAATATGACAAGCATGTTGGCAGTCAAAGCAGTAATGGATGATGCCTTTTATCCACCAACCGCCTTTTTCGTTTTGCATGACAAGAACGCTCTACGGTCCTCAATAAGGTTGGTTATATAGCGTTGACAGGTATATCCACGTGATATGTGACACAATGTCAAATGCTAAACTAGATATTGACATCCTGGAGGGATCTGTTCGACACTCCAATACAACGACTGGATGATCTGATGACATCATGTTCTTGTTATCCTTGCTGATGATATAAGCACTCGACTGGAGATCTCGTTGACACGGTGGATTACGGCTCTAAGCTCATATGTCTTGTTTCAATAAATGTCAAGTGTGTCGATCAAGGAATCTACCGCTCTTGGACCATGATGGCGAGTGACTATAATGCAGCACATCCTATGATTGGTATGCAACATTGCTCTTTATATACGTGAAAACGATACTGATGATAAAGTCAATAGTTAAGGCTGCAGCATATGTTATTCGCGACTCGATTACACAACATGGATTCTGAAGGATGATGGATGCAACACCTTGTTGGGGATACCATGGATAACAGTCGTCATATGACCATCCTTAGTCGTGGACAAGTCTGTAGAATATGCAAACAACAAAACAGCCAACAAGATTGCAGTAGAACATCTTTCGTCAAGCGATCATTGTTTACTTTCTTGACTTGTTTGTCTTATTGGCCGGTGTCTCTTTCTTCTTTGATGCACTCCTGCAACATATACAACAACCTATCATCAGCATTGACACCTGGAGCACCTTGGATTCTATGAGTTGCTTATTGGCAGTACGTATATGGTTGATTACGCATTCTTTGTCAATAAGGCTCAAGACACAGATACTAAGGCAGAAATGACATCACTATTCGTGCTATTTGGATTTGGATATGGCTTTGCTGGATGTGATGGAGGATCATATAATGGTAAGGTGATGAAGGAAAGGTTTTCAGGATGTGTTGATTAATGCATGTTTGTATACCAGGTTGCGATATGGATCAGGATGGATATGCTTTGTTGTTGATGATTCAGCTGCTTAGTTTAGACAATATCATAGCTAGCGAATATTCATGCCTTTATTTAAATACAGTTTCTACTATGACAATGAATCATGATCCAAATAGCTTGTTGATTGGTGACAAGGAAAGAGGAATTGGATGAGCTTGCTTTAAGTCAGGTACAATAATGATGTTGATATCCGATGCTTGGATCATATTACAGCAAAACATAGTGCAAAGATGTGGAAAGATACACTGTCCTATAGAAAATGATCGTAAGCTTCTATTGTATCCCATATGCATGCAGTAGGTGTTAATCATCAATGCTACAACTCGCTCACATATACCAAAACATGTATTACAGAAGAATACTGGCTGGATGCAGCAGTCAGTAATCAACGAATTGAGATCTCGCTATAGCAAAGCAATATTTTATTGCTCCTGAAAAGCAGTTGTCGATGAAGATGTTCTAGCGGAGAAAGAGGAGGAGAATGTTGGATATGAATGGCAGGTTGTACAAGTGGATAAATTGTCAATGATACGCCATTCAGTGCACAGACCATGTTGTCAGCTCCTGCATCAAGGGATAAACTGTAGTTTCAAATAAACAAAGGTATGGAATGATGATGAGAGTCTCTTATTGAATCAAGGCAAGCATATCTTTTATATCATGTAGCATTCAGGACACACATGCATGTAACTAACACAACAGCTGGCATCCATACCAGAAATGAAAAGCGACACACTACAAAACATGACTGATTCAAGTTACAGTTGATAAAGCTATAACGACGACAATACAAAGGCAAGTGAGCCAACAAAACTGTTAAGGACAAGGCTTTTCAAGACTAATGGCAACGTTCTCGATCCCAAAGCTTCAAACGACAACACGGGCGATCCACACGCGAGTCGATTTCCAATGCAAAAAGGCAAGTATGTTTCAACGTTACAAAGTTGTTTTATTGCTTAGAATGAACTTCTATATCTTAACAAGCTTGTCCTTATCCTTTAGTATCGCCTTGTATCAGGATCCAGCTACAAGAAGTACCATTACAGCGAAAGCTTTCCATGGACCAACACCTCCCATTAGCACCCCATTAGACTTCCCAACAACCCATTTAGCTATCAACACACGTGTATAAAGTAGTTTTAGTTGTTATGAAACTCTTGTTTATTAAAAAGACAAACTAGCTTAATGTGGCTGTTAGTTTCCTTGAGCAAAGACCCAAGTACTTACAGGGATGACCGCGTGAAGGCCGCCACAAAACCATCCCTTCCTCTCCACAAGGGGCACCTTCGACATGTGTCAAACGAGGAGATTGCAAGTGGAGGGGGGCCACTATACAACCAATGAGTTGCACACCATTGCAATGCGAGCTGATCCTCCAGCTGGGGTCGGGTCCGTTCACCTTCTTCCGACCAGCCCAGAGCCTCCGCCGATAGTTAAAGTTCCGTCGAACCCAACTGTATGTACGTTGGAGTAAAACTCACAAGGCAAAGCAATAGGCGCGGTACCAACATATCCAATACAGGGGACAGTGAGCCTGCAAGGACAAAAAAGAAAAGGATAAAGCTGTTGCTCTGTCTCTTGGCAACTTTTTAATCTTTCAAGCGGCGTTTAAACGTTACTAAGTGTTGCGTCACAACATCATGGATCCTGTTGCCATAGCTTCTTGTCCTTGCCATAGACAATAAAACACTTGCTGTACCATCTTGTTGCATTTTATATGTATATCCATATCCATCATGACTTTATATGAAAGCACATGTACAAGTATTGTATCATTCTTTATTGACAGACCGACACTGTGATACACGACACGCTGCATGATATTCGTACACTTGTTCAGACACAGACAACATAAATGATGATTATGGCAGTCAATAAAGTTACTTGGGTGTAGGCAGAGGAAAAATAGAAATTGGCAGTCGTACTGGGAAAGATGAACGTGTTGTCTTCTTTCCTTTTTACTTCTTTGGCTAAAGCAAATCCCAATCCAACAACACTGAAAGAAAACCAAAACTGTATTGAAGCCATCTTGAGCACAAAGGTTGAAATGGACCAGGTACGCTGTTGACAATGCGATTGACAGGTAACAAGCAGCAACCGATTAGCAGCTTCTTCCAAAGAGCTTCCGAGTACACCACGCAGCAAATAGCAGTATTCGACACTTGGTGAGCTTCTTTTTGATATGGTACCTTGTTCAACCACCAACGACTTATGAAAAGTGTTCAAGATGACGTACATACAACTTGCAGTAGATCGATCAAGATGACAATGATGGAAGTGATACTGTGGACATGAAGGCTATCTTTGGATGACGCCAAGTATACTGAACAATGCTACACCACGTGTATGACAAGTGAAGAAGCAACATCATTCTGTTATTGTGTTCAGTATATCCACGTGAGCACATTACATGCAACTGGATTGACGAGATGACCAATTGGCTTCTTTGCACTGCCACACTATATCCCACCACATGCACAACGATGCATTCCATACATCAGTAGTAGTATTAGCTAGTCCATCTTTACTTGAACAATAAATCTCCTCAGCAAAAGCATTCTTTGATTGAAAAGCACATACATCACACAATGAGGAGATCACTGATACACACATGACTACAATGTCTAAAGGGTCCTTTACTTTTTTATTAAAGCTAGTAGTACTTCTAAGCAGAGGAGGATATATTCATATTATGTACAAGATAAGCGAGTGGATCAAGCTGTACCAGCAGCAGCAAGTTGCTCAGGATCAGCATTAGCACGTGCTTGGATGGCTTCACGAATACCTTCAATAAGGGTATCCACAGCCTTTTTATCGACTTGATGATGAAGCACGATACGAGATTTGGATCGCATACCACCAATCTTGACATTCTTGCGCAACAATACAGGAACAACATCACGTTGAATATCCAAGCCAAGGTTCTTGCCATCAATAAGGACCATGTTGGTATGCACAGGCACTTGTAATTCCAGTCCCATATCCACCAAATGATCAGCCAAATAACGAGTGAGCTTGTGAGTCTCGGGCATGGTAGGGACAACATTTTCAATACAATGCTTTGCTACAGCAGCCAAACCACCAACTTGACGCCATCCACCACCAAACAATTTGCGGAAATGACGAGCACGATGGATGAAATCATGAGAGCCAACAAGGATGGATCCAATAGGAGCACCAACACCTTTAGACAAGCACAAGGACATGCTATCGAATTGAGCACCATAATCTTTAAGAGGAGTACCAGTAGCCATATGAGCATTCCACAAACGAGCACCATCCAAATGCATAGCCAAACCACGACTACGAGCCAGTTCAGAGATCTTGCGAATTTCATCCAATGGGAAGACAAGACCACTCAAAGTATTCTCCAAAGAAACAACACGAGTAGGAGCAGTATGGATATCAGCATCAATCAGATTGCCTTCAATTTCTTCAGCAGTGACATGGATGCCATTTTCACAAATGACAGGGCTCACAGAAGCACGAGAATGGAATGCAATACCACCAGCTTCCCAAAGGAATACGTGTGAGCGTGCATCACATACAACAGAATGAGGAGGATGTGACAAGTGAGTACGTAAACCAAGCTGGTTTGTAAGAGTACCACTGGCACAAAACAGACCGGCTTCATGACCACACAAGTCAGCAACATACTCTTCAAGCTCCTTGGTACTGCGATCCTCCTATAGAGTCATGTTAGTACTATGAAAATGACATACTAGAGCACATTACTTGCCTCAAACACATCATCACCTCTGGATGCATTCTTCATCACTTCAAACATCTCATCGGTAGGAGCAGTGACTGTATCACTTCGAAAATCATAAAACTTGCCATCTGCTTCGATTGCCTTGTGAGTTTGGTCATTATGCAAGTTGGTTTGAATATAGAGATGGGAGGAAGGAGTTGTAGAGAAAGAACGTCTTGCAGTTGCTTTTAAGAGATAGGCATTAGTTTCATGATAAAAGAAAAGAATAAACACACGAGCATGATAGTTTACCTGTCAACAATGCATGTTGTCGCAACGAAGAAGCAATGCTTGACATGCGAGTTCGTGCAACAAGGGACGTGCGCGCCAACTTGAAAGTTTCGCCTGTAAAGGACATGTTTTTTCTAAAAGAGGTTCCACTCTGTAAAGAAGTTTTTTTTTATGGTAGGTGGCTTTATAGTCTTGAAAAAAAAAATGACTGCTCTTGATTCTAATCGCCGATTGACCATGGATTACTCATCTCACATCACAGCCATTGGCTTGGTTCCTTGTGCCTGAGTTATTGCGAAACAAGACAAAAATTTGATTGGGAATTGGGACACACACGAGTGGCGGGAAATACAGGGAACATGATCATCCCATTTCTTTACACTCTGTGTTGATGTCACTTTTTTCAAGTCAGCACTCTGGCTCAGTAAAGAACATGCAAGAACATTCAGCTCCTTCCTTGAAGCTGGGTTTATCTGGGATGCTTTTTGGGATAGGCACAAGTAGTAGTAGTATCATTTTCATTTTCATTTAGATAGATAGTAGACTGCTGCCTCAGTAGGATCAATTGGAGTTTGTATAGTTTTTCTTTCTCATAATCCTTGGATTCAATCAAAAAGAATTCATCAAGGGCAACAATACAAGGTGTGACTGAAGCATGTAAGCCACGTTGAAATGTGTGGGGGATGTCAAGTAGAAGTTGTGGTACAAGGAATTGAGCCCAGTGTTGCATTAACATTATGCTCTATATCTTTTTCTATACCATGCACTGCATCAAAAGTAGTAACATCTATGGGGATAAGGGGCTGTATCAATGAATGTGCGTACACGAGTACTTGTACGATCCTTGATTGTCTAGGAGGAGAGACCTTTTCATAACTGCCATTTTCATCCAACTTCTCGTGTACAACAAGTGAAGTAGGTTTATTCAACAACTACAGCTATATCTATCACTGTCTCATTGTGGTCCTTTGGTGGTGCAAATAGCCGAGTCAGGCAAGTACAGAGCTTTTTGGCTTCATATCAATGTCGTTGTGGGCAGTACTCAAGTTTTTGTCTCCCAAACAGCTTTTACACGACAATGTCGTTGCTTCACTCAATGTCCAAGCTCCACTGTACCGCATCTCTGAATGTTGCTGCCATCTAAAGTTGCCATGGAGGAAGACGTGTAAAGTAAAGCTGGCTAGCACCAAATCAATGCATCCTTTCGAATTCAGTCTCAGATGGTTTCCACCCATAACAGAAGGAGGACTAACATGTCATGCATGGTATTTACTATGACAAACTTTCTAAGACATTCCAGCATTGAAACGAACAAGCATTTATGAATTGTTTAGTACCATCGATCCTTCATATTGTTGCACAAGACACAAATGCACGAGTGAGCTTTTCTCCACCAAAAGTCATGCTTTGGATTACCGCCAAGGGGTTAGTACAAGCCAGGGAAGAGGGAGCGTGCACCATGCAACGACACTATTATAATAAAAGCATCCTACCATGATCTCTCTACATCTTTTTCTCCTTTTTTCTCTAATTATCACTATGAAACTCTTGTCTACTGCTTTTGTTGGTACCATTGTTCTTCTTGCAAGCACTACTTTTGCAGCAACACTCGACTCCAGAAAGCTTCAAGTGGTTGAAGGCGGCCATTCATGCTATGCTTCTCATGATGATCCTATGAAAGGACTTGCAACTTGCCAGAAATTGTGTGACGAAAAGGAGCTTCAGCCCATATGTGTCGATGGCGCTTGTTACTGCACCAACGTAGGCGATGGTGATTGTGAATCAGACAACGGCGAAGGATGTAAAGCTGTTTGCAAGGAACTTGACCGACAAATGACTAGTTGCAACAAGAATCAATGTAGCTGTACAGAGCAATAATACAATCAAACGTTTATAATGATGATGATATATATATATTACATGTGTGCATTAAGGTGGTGTAATCATAGAGCATAAAGGTTTCAGGGGCAAATAAGTAATATGTAGTATTCTACGCTATTCCGTAAACGTGTTGGTGTCGCTCATCAGAATTCCTCAGATTCAACAACTAATCCACACTCTATACAAGTTTCTGTTGTTGCTCCAGTATCAGGATCCTCCACAGGTGAACCAAAGACATGTTTGTGTGGTCCTTGTTGTCGTTTACGTTCCCATGAACTTGTCATTGTCCGCCGACGTAAATCTATAACGAGTCAATCCCTATTGCCTATGCCACATCTCCTTTGTTGAGCTTACCTGCCAGTTTTTCCTTGAATCGTTTATCCTTTTTCTCCTTCTTTTGTGCTTCACGTCGTTCATATTCGGCATCTAATCCTTCTTCTCCACCCCACTTTTTGAAAGCGTATTCTTCTACCTGTATCATTTTTTAACTTGTTATTCCTCTTGATGATGATGATGACAACTTACCATTTCACGAACATACAACATCATGTTGTTCCAAGTTGCCTTTCGTGGATTAGGTTTTGACCAGTGTGGTAATAACTCTGTATCGCGGAGCTCAGCTGGGAATATGGATCGTTAACTTTATATGCGCCATGCTTGTTCTTTTTTCTTCCATACTTACGATCTGTCAAGAGATAATCCTGTAATGAAACAACGTATCAGTCTATTGTCAATGCCTTGATATGTCATACTTGCCTCTTTAGCTTCAGTTTTTGTGATTAAGCTATAACGCTCGGGATACTTTTCCTTGCATGCAGGACATACTGACATATGAAACACCTGGAAAAACACTGGGTCAACGTCCATGGAGCCACAATCGCGACACTTTGGGTTCTTGGAAGGATCGGACGACATGGCTATAGAGTAGTCCATTAGCTAGTGACAACTTTTTATATGAGAGACGTACGAATAAATGGCGAGATCTTGGTTGCTTCTTCTCGTCGACTCTTGATAAGCTTGTCTTCTTTTGTCTCTTCAACCATGAATCCACCTTTGGTGTCGACCATGGTGCTCAGATCGTATTCATAGTACTTTGTCCATCGTGCACGTTTGGGTCGCTTTGACTGTTGTTCTTCTAGTTGACGTTTAGCTTTGAGCTTCTCCAAGGCTTTTTCTTTGTTTTGTTGAATGCGTTTCAGCTGTTCTTCACTAAGACTAGTCGTAGTAGTATTGGCATCCATATCAGCAGTAGTAGTATTACTCATTTGAAAGAAAAGAAGAGCGGCATGATTGAATCCGCAGCAATAATCCCGCTAAAGCGAGTTGTAGACTTTTATTTAAGCACGCTGCGCCATCTTAAAGTAGTTTTCCAAAGGACCCTTGTTGGGAACAAACTTGATATAACTACCATCACGCATGACTTTGCCTTCTTTACGAGCAGCAATGTATTGTTCACGCGTAAGAGGAGTGAATCCCCACTTGTTGGAAATAAAGATCTTTTGTTGACCAGGGAACTTGTACTTGCAACGACGCAAAGCTTCAAGTACCACTTCCTTGTGATGGTCCTTGGTACGCACAGAAAAGATAATTTGACCAATATTCACTCTTGCTACAAGACCATTGGGCTTTCCAAAGGCACCACGCATTCCTTGTTGCAAACTAGTCATGTCGGAGAGAGAGAGAGACAGTGTTATTACAAATCAGGGTGATGATGATGATGATGAACTTTTACCGATCAGCACCAGCACAAGACAACATTTTGTTGATACGAGTGACATGGAAAGGATGAACACGGACACGCATGTGGAAAGCATCTTTACCAGCATTCTTGGAAATGTACTTGTTGGCACAAATGCGACCAGCTTCTAATGCTTCAGCAGAGAGTTGCTCATACTCATTGGAAACAAGATGGATACAAAGTGGATAAGCATCAACAGATGCCTTCTTTTTACCCAAGTCATAGATTCTGAGCTTAGGATCAGGCACACCACGGCAGTATCTGCTCTTTGGGTAAGGCTTGTTCTTACAATAGCGGTAGCAACGAGCGGGACGGCGGCCCATGATTTCTGTCAATGCAGAAAACAGAAAATTAGGGCATGATGTAACATTACTTTATTCCTTCACTCACCAAATACTCCTTTTTTTGAAAAGAAAAAAGAGACACAGAACAAGGAGACACTGATGACAAAGAGATTTTTATATGGGAAATGCGACCTGGGCACCATGTCTACGTCACAAGGTACTTTGGCTGCATAAGGAAGCCCGTTTAACACTGTGACATACTATACTAGCCTCCTGCATGTTGTACATCCAACTCATTCTCCTATGTTTGTTACCCACGCTTGCCACATTATCCAAACGGCTGCTGCTGTTGTTGTGTTGTTCTTTAGTTTATTATTCTGGAGAGAGAAAAAAGAACTAGTTGCTATTCCCTTTTTACTCGCGACGACCACGACCTAAATAGACATCATATGAGTAATCCATTTATGCAATTGCATCACACATTCACTTACCAAAGCCACCACGGAACTCGGGCTTGAAATCACCAGAAGCACCTTCCTTACGGCGATAGTCATCACGGTCACGACGACCACCTTCACGACCTTCACCACCAACTAGATTGATATGCGTCATGAGTGACACATTCTTCTTTTAACAATAAAGACAAAGACACTTACAAGCACGACGAGGAGCAGCAGGACGAGCAGTCTTCTTGAGAGTGGCAGGAACAATCTCTTGAGGAAGGTGGAGGTCTATTTGTATCATCAACGTTTAGTGTATCGCTCGTATAAAAGATTGGTGTTGTCGTATGGTGATAGAATAGTTGAAACATACATTCACGAAGATAGTCGATACCCTCGTTGGTGAGAGTGTAGTAGTACCATTGCCACGAGAATTGGGTCTTGACAAGGCCCTTGGAAGTCAAGGATTGCATGGACTTGATAACTTCAAGGTTAGGGACATCAATTTCAGGATGCTTGGCCAAGTTGAAGTCCTTGGGAGCAACAAGAGCACCGTCTACAATGCAACCATTAGTGCCATTGGTCTTGAAGAGTACGTGTGGTGTGTGCTTACCCTTGAAAAGAGTCTCGTAAATGAGCTTACGGTTTTGCTTTTGAATAAGCATATTGTCCCTGTGCTATAGATTTGTAAGTCATCCTTATTCATCCATCCTCTTGAATCACTCATCCATCCATCTTGTTGTTGTTCATCCATCTCATATCCTCTTCATCCATTCCCCACATCTTACTTACAGCTGATGGAAGAGGGAGTTCACAATAGGCAATCTTTGGGAATTTACTACTGCCGCCAACGCTGCCGGGCTTCTCTTGCCTGATTCGTCAACACTAACTTCCCCCGCCACTATTGGATAGAAACCCAATGCACCTAATATACATGTTTTACTTTTAACGATTTGGATAAAGTGTATGATAGCTTTCATGATTGTAAAGATACATGACAAATGGATGTTTATAGATATGCAAGCTCTACTGGTATATCGAGTACCTGCTCACGACTGCTACTTTATTAGGTCAATTAAGTAATAAAAAAAGTGGTTCTATCATGCAACATTGCCGGTAGCAGAGAAAACAAAGAACAAAACCCAAGCAGCAATAAAGAAGAATGCAAAGATGCCAAGAAAAGCATAATTGTACCAGCGTGTAGTACGTTCACCCATAGCATCCAAGCCTTGTTTGGACATCATCACTTCCTTGTCATTGATTTCAGCCATGCGTTGTTCACGTTCCTTGCGAGACATTTCCAAAAGATTGCCAAGGTACTTGTATTGTGTATACCAGAGCCAAAGGATGACCAGCAATCCCACTGCTGCAAGGCACAAGAATACAATCATAACGCCTAAAGTTGTAGTATCCATGTCAATACTTGAAACAATAAACATATACAAATAAACAACAATACTGACCGACATAAGTTCCTTCATAAGTATTATCTTGCACAAGTCCCACGACGATATCGAGAATAGATGAGCCAACTATGAGAACAAGATGAGCTATCAATGATAATAAAGAGGATATTATAGTACTTACTGTTATTGGATCCCTTGAAAAGACCAAGACCAGTACCAATATAATCAGATGGCAAGATCATACCAATAGAAGTAATCATACTAATAGGACCAAAAGCAAGAGAGAAAGAATACAAAATCATGCCAACGACAGGCTCCACCATGGTCCATCCCAAGAGTCCACAACTGATCATGAATAATGCAGCCGAGCAAATCACTAAAAAACATCCATCATGAGAATCATCATCATCCTTATGTGGCAATATCCACTTACACACTGATACACGACGACCAAATAAATCCATGAAAAGACCAAGCACAGGCGTAGTGACGATGGGAACAATTTGTGAAGTACTAGCCTTATATCCTGCAACCACCTGAGTAGTACCAAAGTGAATCTGTACAAGCTCAGTTGCCACTGATTGATGCACAGTCCATACAGCAGCAAATACAAATTCAATGAAAAGAATCAGCCAAAAGTAAGGAGGGAAACGAAGCACCGATTTGACATGCACAGTCTTTTTGGCTTTGATCTTTAACATTTCAGCTTTGCTCATGACATTGCCTTGCAAGTGTCGAAGCACCAAAGCATAAACGATATTCATAATGATGGAAAAGGCACAGAGTGTCAAAGCCAACCAAAACGCCCAGACCCAGTCATTCATGCGGATTGCAATAGGATTAGATACCAAGGTGCCAAGAAATGTGGATAAACGACTGATGGAAAGTTGCATGCCAATAGCAAAAGCCAGATACTTTGTACGAAACCATTTTGAAAGTAGCGATTCTTGCATCGTCACAATCAATCCACTACCAATACCAAAGACGACTTGACCCACCACCATTAAAGAAAAGCTGGATATCTTTGCTGCAATGGCTGTCAATAAACTGCCGGTAAAAATCATCAAGTTGACAACAATAGTGCCCCATACTGTTCCACAGACATCAATAAAGAAACCACCGACAATGGGGAACACTGTGTTGATAATGCTCACTGCACTAATTTCACATATGTGTGTGAATATGGCATGTGATAGAGACATGAACAAAAACACTTACCTTGACAATACACCATAGCGAGTATTATCAATCATCAGGTTCTATAAAAGAGGTTTTGGGTAAGAATGATCAAGAATACATAACCATGTCATCTCTTACTTCTTTGATGGATGCCTTCATGGCACCTAAAGCTGCACCAGAGAAATGGGATCCCACTTTATAATAACGTTAGCAATGATCCATGATAGTAAATGGTGTCAAGGAGATACCTGGAAGCATCAATGCAGTCGCCAATGCAATGAGTTTGTATCGCCAAGGAGCATTAGCCAAGGCTGCATCACTTTCATGTAAGCCATGTTCTTGTTTTTGTTCTTGTTGTTGTGGATCATCGCTTATGTCCTCTGCTGAAACAATGGGTTCCTTCTTGGTGTCTGTGTCCAGGTACGTTTTTTCATCATTGGATGCCATTTTGCGAAATCAAGGAGAAAACGATGGGGAGAAAACGAAACAAGGCATCAAGCTGTAAAGGAACTCTATTATATATATGGGATGTTTAGATCACAAGGCAGTCTATTCACTCAAAAGAATTCTGATCCGTTGTAGATGTTGTGCTTACATGTCTCATCATCATCATCAGTTATCTGATTGTCCCACACAAATGATTGTAAGACAAGGGTAAGATCTAACCAGGGTAAAAAAAAGAGAGTCGTACGAGTATGCACCTATCCTGGTAGTTAGGATGGGACAAATCACCATATAGACACATTGTATGCTTCCAATCAGTCCATTTGTACTACACGAAACCGAGAATTTCTTTATTCCTTTTTGTGATGAATGATCGGAATCTCTTTTTACAATGCCGGAGGATAGATTTCTTCCACTAAAGCACCATGTTGAGCACTCTGGATCAAGAGACTAAACTTTTCCACACGTTCCACCGCTCTTTCAAGAATATTGTCTGAATCGTGATAGTTGGGTCGTGACACCAAGCTATTGCCATCCGTGACTGTGACATAGTCAAACACGCCATTCAATCCCGTATAGCCATCCTTCCAGAATTCAACACGTCCACCTTGATCCTTTTTGAGCTTGGCATACACTTTCACATAAGTACCAGCCAATGGACGACTGGTTTGTTTGGCTGCAACACGTACAATGCCATATCCTTCGATAAAGTGACATGCCAAATCATTGCTAAAGTGAGCCTTACGACGTTCCAGTGCCGAATCACTTGTTGTCACTTGCACCATGGCATTGGCATTCAATAACGATTCAGGAATATCCACAGATAAAGTAGATGTAGCCACTTTGCCAACACCAATAACTGCAAAATCATCCTCCTTTTCTTCTGCTGTCTCCTTGGTACAAGGTGGACATGTCACTGTTTGCTCCATGGTAGGCTTGATCCAGTCATATTGCACTGATTGCTGTTGTCCCATGAAAGGATTCATTGAGAACATGACTTCCACATCCATCTTGTAATATCGAATCTTGACTTGGGTCACATTGGCATAACTCAACTCAAGTTTGCCTTCAGTGCCAATGCTAAAGTCTAATACAGGACCTTGTGGTAGTTGTTGTTGTTGTTGCTGTAGCTCTGTTCCTGTCACCAAGGTTGCTGGTTGTTCCACTTGATTGACGAATTCTTCGAGTCGCATAAACAATTGCTGCCATTTCTCATTTGTGCATGTCTTGTGCTTGTTGACGAAAGCTCGCACAGCATCCATATCAAGAGTCTTTGTATCATCAGCTGCATCTTCAACACGAATACGAGTTTGCAAATAGGCATTCAGATAATCCATTTGAATACTGGATGGTGGGTTCAAAGCACAGAGCTTCTTAAAAGTGACTTGAGCATCGCTTATACGTTCTTGAAGGATCAAGTAAGTGGTCAACATGATCAAATCGGATGCATCGGCTTGCTGCACTTGACACAAGTAACCAAGAAGCCCATTGTATTGATCAAAGAAGGTGTGGTTTGAAATCTTGTTGATATTCCCAATAGGATGAGCTACATTCAAGCATCATGAGTATCACCAATGACGTCTCTTTTTTGTATCGTATCTTACCTCTAGCAGTCATCATGGGATCATAATCGAGCGTTTTGGGCATATCCTTATATGTCACAAGGGGAGATTCAATCACACGATCACAGGTACTGATCAACGATTGACCAGATTGGAGAATAAGTTCTTGAATGGCATCAGGGAACCGGTGATACAAGCCATATTGCCACAATTCATGTGAGAAGAAGCGTCGTTTACGCAATACTTGCAATACTTGTTTGGCAAATTCTTGCTGATGCATGCGCCATCCCAACAAGGACATGTCAATCTTTTGCAAGTTGGCCTTGGTCTCCAGATAATCAAGAATCTTGGCATCATCTTTGCTATTGGCCACCAAAGTTGCCCATGAAGCATTGCTGCTGCTACCAGAAGCTTCTTCTACCATAGCATCTTGATCCGCCAACGATACTGTGATAGAGATAGGTTGTGTTTGACCAAGAAGAGAGGAGCTGCGTGATACAGTAACAGGTGCATGCTTGTATTCTCCACATTCTGGGAAATAGAAACTGCCCACCACATTACGCCATGTGGAATAAGGTTCAACTTGGATGGTGCGTGATTGGAAATAAGCAGTGTTGTCTGTAGGAATGGCTCCCAAAGGTACTTGACATGTCACTTCAGCTGTGCATTTCTTGGATGAGATATTGCTGATAGCCAAATGCCAGCCGTAATCCACTGAAGGGCGTAATGCATTGGGTTCCACCATATCAAATTCATCACCCATGGCATCCTTTCTGACAAAGAAACCTTGACCCAAAAGAATCGATGGATTGGAAGGTGGTGGATTTTCAGCTTGCTATACATACAACAGTTAGTATCCATCTATTATTAAGCAACCTGTATTTCTTACCTTGATGGCACGATAATACACAAGACAAGGTGTTTCAGCACGAATAGTGAATCTTGCAGCTTCCAAATCAGATTCTTGCTTGATCTGAGCATCAGTTTGGAAAGGAAGCTCCATAAGCGACAAGATAGCCAAGACTTCACTGATGTTATCTGAAGTATAGATAAAGTTCTATTTCATGTGTCAGTACATATTATCATACCATATTAAGCAACACTTACGCTTGACAAGAAGGGACCAGATGCATGTTCAAGATAATCAATCCAGAATTGATTGACAGGAATCATCGGGACATAGTCATTGTAATAACCCTTTTCACACCATTCACGAGTTGCCTTGGCAAAAGTATAAGGGATCTTGGTAACACGTTTCTTCAAAAGTTCTCGCAATTCTTCTTCCTCCATAAACTTGTCTTCTTCGTCATCAACGAAATTGTCAACCGGTCCATTCTCCTCTTCATCTCCTTGAAAATCTTCATCATCCATCAATGCAAAGCCCATGTCTTCATCAGACTCCTCCTGTTCTTCTTCTTGGTCTGCAAATCCTAGTTTCTTTCATGAGTGAAAAGCTCACGAGTATCATTATCTTGGTACACTTACGTGAGATCCTGTGTCGTCTAGCAGATCCAACAGATGTTAAACATCGTGCTACACCAGGTGATGCTGCTGAATAAGCTGCTCCAAACAATCCACCAGCAGGAGCAGCAGGAGCAGCACGAGCTTGTTTCATCATCAATGATTGCTGGAATTGTTCCACGTTCAATACACTTGCACCAAGAATGGCATCAAAGCGTCTATCCAACGTCGTTTCAGAAGGAGGCTTATATTCATCCTTGAAAGCCTGTACAATCACTGGCACCATTTCTGGGACACGTTTGGCGAGCAATGCTTTTTCAATGATGGTAAGCTTTTGATACTTGTATAGATCGGTTGCATAAGCGCTCAAATCTTCATCTGCCAAATAGAGATCCATAAAGGACTTGTTCAATTTGCACTATGACAATGACAATTAGATACTCGTATCCATTTTCTTTATGCATAACACTTACCTTGATAAATGGCTTGATATGCTCATCAAAGTAGGCAGGATCACGGTGCTTGATCCAGAGATTCAACTCATGACACACCTTTTCTCGATGATGCTTTGACTTTTGGGATACTGTCATGGATGGCCACTTTTTGAGAAACTCGAAATATGCAAGCTTGCATGATGTCATATTGTCGAGCTGATCAAACATCTTTTCAAAGGTATGAATAGTCTCCCATTCATGTTGACCAATGGTAAGATCCAAAGAGGATGATGGAGTGAGTGTGGAAACGGATTTTGTGCGTACATAGGCAATGGATACATCATGGTCGGCTTGATGACACATGTTTTGGCAGTGGATATCCATGGATACATCAGGTAGCACAATTTGCTTGGTCAATGCTTGCTTGTCTTGATGAATGGCGACATGAAGAAGATTGCCATTGCCAAGTTGGGATCGATCCAATACCAGATTTCCTTGTTCATCAGGCAATACAACAAGTGTTGGAGTAGCATGATTCAAAAAGTTCATATCCCAAGATGCATCAAAGCAAGGTCCAGAGCCGTATAAAGGAGGAGCAGCATTCATGCAAGCGGCTACTTCAGCTTCACCACCAAAAGAATCGACTTGTTGATGGGGTTCTTCACCTTCCAAATAACGTGGATCAGATCTTGTCAATTGACTCTCCTATAAAAGTAATGAGTATCCATCATAAGAGATCACTACTTGCTAACTCACCTTTGGATAAATGACAAGGGATGGCTTGGTCAAAGAACTTCCCACCCATTTCTCTGCGCGACTGCGATTCAAAATGTATTGGAACTCTTCACTTAATTTACGACCTTCCAAGAAGGCAGCAAATGTATCCATCGACGTCTTGAGCATGGCTGTTTCAGGGATGTTTTGATCATACACCAAAGAACGAGCTGTATTGTAACCACGTTCAGGAACAAAGGCAGTGGTGGATACCAAGGCAACAGTATTGGATGCAGCACAATTGTTGAGCTTGATCACCAGTTGGTTTTCAGTCAATTCAAGATGGTCGATATTCATAGGCGAGGAAATAGGATGACCAGTTGATTGTGCAAAGATACGTGGGCTCACAAGCCAATCAGACCAATGTGGAGAGGTGTCGTTACTGCTGGCTGCATCAATGATGGTACAATCCACTTGTTGCACGCCAAAGCATACATTCTTGCCATAACTTGCTGATGTGGATAAATAAAACCTGTACTGACCAGCTGCAAGGCCTTGAGGAACATGGATGGAATCACTTGTGACTTGAATCTTGTCAGTCATGTCATGAAGGACATGGCTATCATATAAAGTTATCATCATGTTGTATATATACATCTTCATTTCAATTGCTTACCCATGCTCGCCATATTGGAAAAGTGTACAACGTTGATCATCACCTTGTGGATAGGCCAAGTGGAAAGGCTTATTGGCAGCATGATAAATGACACTGGGAAGACGTGATTGTGTTGCATCAGGCACAAGATCCCAAGTCTTGGAGACTGGAGAGTACATTGTAATGCCAGTGACATGTTTGAGCTGTCCAAGCATGACCATGCCTTGTTGATCACTTTGCAAGTTGACGTTGATTGTTTCTGCCACCATGGAATGCTGAAAACCAAGATTCACCACGACACCCTTTTGTGGTTCACCTAAATAGCCAAGTATGAGTCAACAATAAAGATAGTATAAGCATTCAATTACCATTTCTTCCAAGGATCTGGATGATATATTCGCCATCATTCTTGATACGTAAATAAGCACTGGTGATTGAATCGGTAGCAGGTTGAAGACTCGTGGTGTCCGACACTTGTACATCCTGCAATGGTGTCTTTGTAGAAGTGGTCTTGACCTTGCCGCGTAACATGAAAGACAACGAGGACACTATCATCTCCATGTCAATGAAACAATAAAAGCATGCATGTCATTGTACTTACATGAGCTGGGAACAGTGAAATCCATTTCAATGGGCTGGTTACGACCAACTTGAAGCTTTTCCTTTGCAAATGTGCTCTTGACTTGATTGGCATTGATTGCTTCAATAGTGAGTGCCACTGATTCCAAAAGGTTGAGTGATACAGGTTGACCATGAATCATCAAACGTGGAACCACCACCACTTTGCTTTGCTTGTTGGCAACAAGACTTTCTGAATGCACATGGAAATCGGCTACCAGGGTATATTCTTCATTCTTCCAAGTGAACTGTACAGGTTCACAGTATCCATCTTCTTCAGTCACAATAAGAGCTTGCGCCTTTTCTTCACCGGAAGCATCCCGATAAGGAATCAAAATGTTGCATTGATCATCTGCCTATAAAGTAATGTAAATAAAAGAAATAGACTCATGATGCACAAATAACTTTACCTCATAATAGGTGTTATTGACCCATAACTTGGCTTTCACAGGTTCATTGTTTTCATTCAAGATGCGGAATAAATGTCCAGCTGAAGTATCCTTGACCAAATGTCGCAAACGACCCTTTTGTACAATGGCACGACAATTCTCACGCCCACCAACAACATCAATCACCCAAGCACCACGACCAGCAAATACAGTAGAATCATCAAGGTCCCAAGTCTTGTCAATGCGTTCAAGAGGAGATGCATGGCTGAAATCCAAATCAGTTTCCCATGTTGGGCAAAGACCATCCAAATTGATATCATTGACTTGTAACTTTTTCTCATGTTGACGATGCTGCACACGTCGCCAATATTGAAATAGATCCAGTTGATATGCACGTACACTGACATGTTTCACATTCTTGATTCGCACGGTGAGTCGAATAGGATCTGTAGACATGAGCGGATGCGTTTCATAATACAACTTGGTGAAACGTGGGAAGGATAATTCAACACGTGAGGAAATCTTCTCCATGCCATGAGAACCAAGTACTTGCTGCGCCCACGCGTGTGTTGGTTGTTGTTGAATCAATAATTCTGCATGCAACTCTTCCAATTCACTCTTGTAATGTGGCCATTCACGAATCATATCACTTGTGCCTTGAGCATCCTTCAAAAGAGCACCAGCAAGGAATTCAGAAATCAGATCTTCAGGTGATATCTTGGGCAATGGTAAACCAGGAATCTAAAAAAAGTCAATATCATGATAAAGATGTACTAGTATTACTACTTACTTGTGTAAGACGTCGTTGTCCTTGAGAATCCTTGCATGATTGTACGACTTGGAAAAATGTCTTGAAAAGATCCATATCATAATCATCTTGGAGGATCTTGTCTTGCAATAAATATGACAAGACATGTCGCTTGATAGCATAATGTTCTTTCAGTGTCTTGATAAACTCCCACAACTGGATATACTCCTTTGGATGATTGTCAACCAACTTGCTGAGATATGCAGAGAGATACGTGACATAGTCATCTGCCACTGCAGGATAAATTTCATGCAACTTGTCAAGCTGTTCCAATGTCAACTCAGCAAATACAAAGTGCTTTGATCGTGTGTCGTCTCGATTCTCCTTTAGCGCATTAGCCAAGTGGACAAGATGATCAGAGCGATGTTGGGGCAAAGTACTTGTCAATAATGATAAAGTCTCTTCATCATCCAGTTGTAATGAAGAAGGAAGTAAAAGAAGGTTGACAGAGGAAGTATTGTGGCGTAGTGCACGTTCCACGACAGTGTTGGGGTCAATAAGCGCTTGATCAAGTGTTGATGGATACATAGTGTCGGGTCCACTTGATGGAATAGGTGTACCAGCATCTTCAGCTGCTGTAGTACTGGTATTGTTGTTGCTAGTGTTACTGGCAATACTGCGGATGCCAAGCCTATCTCGAATATATTCTGCGGATTCGGCTGTGTTGATCGAATAGGAAAGTAACTGGAATCGTGCACGTAATTGTTCATAAGGACCACTGGGATATTGGCGTTCAAATGAGCGAATATGCTGACGAATCGTATCCATGAGCTCTCTTTCTTGAGGAGTTGGATCACGCGTGTCGGTAGGTTGCTTGGATACACATTCATGTAGCTGTTGAAGAAGAACAAGGCCATGATAGTAATACCAATCCACTGATTCGGCTACTGCATGTTGATGAATGACATCTTGTCGTTCTTGAATGGTTGTTGCAAAGGCAAACTTTTCCTTTAAGAGATCCACAGACATTGAAAGAAGAAGAAAAGAAAGAAGGGTGGTGGTTGTTTTGATCGTGTCAATGGGGTCCTTTTATAAACGCGTAAAGAAAGGTGGTACAAGGTAGAAGAATCGGGATAGGGTGTAAAATAGGGAACTAAAAGCGGTGTTTCACAGGATAACATGACATGCATAACTACGCACTAGCACGCGCCCGTCTCAGGTATTCAGTCAAGGGTTTCAATCGCTTTGGTTGCCATTCGCCATTGTAAATGCAAAGCACTCGCATACGTTCGTTGTAATAAAGGTCTGGAAGCAACTTTGGTGTGATCAAAAAGTACCTGGCATAGCTGAGTTGAGTAACAAGAAGCATGAATACTAAATAAAACTTACTGTGCTGTTCCTGGTTTACTGGCACCCTTGACAATTTGTTCATGAATCATACGCTCATTTCGAGGATCCATGCCTTGATTGATCTCATCCACTACACGGAAAGGTGATCGTGCAAGGTTCTGTAACGCCATAAGATATAAAATAGTCGATACAGCACGTTCACCACCTGATTGTCGTTGACCAGTAAGTAACTGAAGCTTCTCATTGTCACGGAACTTGACTCGAATCTCAATGCCCCACTTGTCAAAGTCATCTTCTTGATGAACACAGACTTCTCCAGCACAACCAATCCCTTTTAAAGAAAGTAATCAATCTACTATCCTTTAACATCCATGATCCAATGACTTACGTTGCAATGCTTCTGAGAATTTGTCACTGATTTTGGATACAACACTCGTAAGCCGTGGCTCCCATTGACTCTGTATGCATGTTATCAACAAAACATTCCTTTTCATCATTGACCTTGACTAACATACCTTGACCTTGTGTATCTTATCCTTGAGTGAATCCAACGTGAGTTGATTGGCTTGAATCTTCTCTGTCAAATTGTCAATCTGCAACTTGCGCGCCTCGAATTGCTCTAATGCTTTCGGGTTGTTGGTTTTCAGGGTATCAGCCTTGGCTTTAGAGCTATTGATCTCATTCTCGATCTCATATGTTGACTGCTCCAAAGAACCGTTTTCCCGCCATTGATTGCGGATCTGAATAATCATAGGTCAGTTATTCCTTCAGTAAATCCTATAAAAAGAAACATGACATGTACCTGTCGAAACTCCTCCTTAAGTTCAGGTTCCAAGTTTCTGCCAGCACGTTCAGCTCCTTCTCTAAAGGTCTGTAGCCTGTGTCTCTTTTGTTGGCAATTCGCAGCAACTACATAATGTAAGTAAAAGACAAGTATCATCAACAAGGATAAGCTTACCTTGTCTGTGAGCTTGCTTGGCTTGTTCGAGAACAATGGTCTGATTCTTGGAGTACTCCCTTGCAGCGTTGCATTTTCCAGCAGCTTGGATCACAGCCAACTCGGAGATATTACGCTCAGTGATCTTGTTGACATGCTCTTTGAGAGTGCTCTATAAAATCATGATATTAATAAAGCGAATCACAGCAACCAATCCAGACTTACCATGAACCTTGCAGATAGTGCAGCACGTTCCTTGACTTGCTTTGTCATTTCCTTCTTCAATTCCTTAATCAAGTCTTCACTATCCTCTGGTTCGGCTCTCCTGCTTTGAAGATCATCCTCCATTTCATCTGATACCTTCAATAAGTAACAAGTATAATTTGTTTTCTAGTGACTCATCTTACCTATCTTTCCCTTCATTTTCTCCCATCGTATGCGTGCCATTTGGATGTCTCTTTTGGCTGACTTCTTCTCATTCTAATAAACAAATAGAATAGGTCAGTACTATCAATTATCCACCTGATAGTATGTACTTACTCTTGCATAACGCAACTCATCAAGCCTGTTATAAAGATTTCTCTCATTCTTCTCGAGATCCTTCATCTTGCCTTCCAGTCTCTCTTTGATTTGCTCCAGCTCGTTCAACTTGCCGCTCAGCTGTTGACGACGATCATTGTCCACTACATACATACATATGAGCTACATGCATACATCAACAGAAAAAGGAATACTTACAGCTATCAGTAAAGAGTTCTGATCTTCGAATGGTTCGAACAGTGGTTTGTTGTCCTCCTTGACCAAAGCTGTATCTCTTGACTTCGTAAATGCTGTCGTTCATGGCAAACTTCCTGAAAGGACTGGATTGTGCAAGACGTTCTTCACTCTGTTGTCGTAGAGAGACAGGCTATAATACAAATCGAGCGTTCAGAAGAAAGGTTGCCAATCATCACAGCTACTCTACTTACCACCAGGTTGATATAGCATGACTCGGCTAAACTCTTGATGACAAACTGTGGTCCTTCCAATAGGTCATGCACAAAGCAATCCATGCCATACTTGTTACGAAGCTACGTTGACAAAAGTGCATTAATACGTGTTGTTGTCATAGGATTCAATCACATCACATACATCTTCTTGAGACATGGGTGGTTCAACATTGAGATCTTTCAGGTCTGGCCAAAAAGCAGTAACACGCAACTTTTGCTTGTCCATCACTTCACGAGCAAATAGCTTGTAATCCTCTTCAAGTTCGCAAATAAAAGACTATTTCATGCAACGTTAATTTCATCATATGTGGACAGCAGCTAAAAAAACAGTACGAACCCTTAAATGTGAGCCACGAACACCTCCAAGAATCGATTCCACGTAGTTTGCATAACGCACATCTTTGATATTAAGCATCATTCCAACAGGACCATGAATCTTTCCTTTGAACAGATTACGATGCTCACGTAGCCAAGAAAATGCTGCTGCTGTATCTGGATGATGTTCTCGAATAAGAGCCAAACGACGATGGATGCGATCATTGGCTTCTTTGATACTAACGTCAAGATTGATCAGTCAATCATCCGCCAAGCATTTCTAGTAGACACTTACTCAAGTTTTGTCTTGCGAATGGATTCATTGGTCTGTCTTAGTTTCTCATGCAACTCGCTTTTATCTCTCTTGACGGCAGTCAACTCCACTTGGATGTTGGTCTCCTTTTGATCAATCTCGGCCTAAGAAAGATACATCAGTCATTTTTCCTACTGATACAGGATCACGCTTACAATAGCATCATCAATCTCCGATGTATCACTGGATGGTGGTTCAGTGCCAATACTGCTCTTGGCTCTCCTTATCCTTTCTTCCAACTGCTGGATCTCTTGTTTGCGCTTTTCTTGTTGCAAATGAATAGTCTTGATTTTGCTTTGCGTAGTCTTAGTGTCGGCATTCTAGGATGAAAAAGAGTCTCAATGATTCCATGCTTGCATCCTTCATCATCATCATCAGCACCCTTACCGATTTGTGAATAGCTTCACCAATCTTGTTCAATCGTGTTGAAAGCTCCATGACTTCTTTTCCCAAATCCCTCTTGTGTTGCTCAGCTGCTGTCTTGGCTTGCTCAGTTTGTCTATGGATCCATTTATAAGATGATATCCTCATCATGACTGCATGTTACTTACTGAAGCACTTCCTTGATAGGTCCTAATTCCTCCTCAAGTGCTTTTACACGCTCCAATTCTTCCTTTTCAGCCTCCTTTGCTTCTTCGTATTCACGCTTGGCATCTGTGTATCTGGCCAATGGGAGTTGGGCTTCCAAGATGGCGATATGCTTCAAGAGCTCTGCTCGTTGTTGCATCTTGAGCACATCACGTTCCAAATACTGGTTGCGATCTTTGAGAGACTTGAGTTCGTCTTGGTCGGTTTGGAATGTCTATTAAGAGAGATGTTTTAGTATCCATACGATTGGATACACATTGTGATTCATTCTTACCTTTTGTAATGCACTTTCTTCGTTACGCCATTCAATCAATTGCTGATGCCATTCAAGCAACTCCTTTTCTCCAGCAGCTTCTTGTGTCTTTGTCAATAGTGCAGTGGGTGTCAACTACTGGAATAAGATGATCAATATTGATGTCAATCATGAAACTTGATCCTATTACCTGTGCGAATTCAGCAACCTTGTCCTGGGGCAAGAATTGACTATAAGCATAGGGTGAGCCATCAATCGACATCATCCTACATTCCCAATTGGATCATACCAAAGATTATCCACTTGAACATTGAGCTCTGAAATGACAGCCATGACTCTGTTTTGGGGTGATGGACGTCCTATCAATAGAAGAATGAGTACAAGACACACAAACAAAACACTTGACATACCATCTAAACGCCAAGATGACTGATTATTCGATTTCTGGATGGTACGTTGGATAACAGCATTGGGTCGACCTCCTGTACGTTTCAACTCGATCTGGATCATGGCTTCATCCTCTCCAGTCTTGACAAACTCTGCAATGTTCTTGGCACGTCCCAAAAGAGCTGGTGTTCCTCCAAGACCCAAAGCAATAGCACATACAATAGTCGACTTGCCAGTGCCATTGGGACCAATGATCATGTTGAGCTGGGGACCAGGACTGAATTCACAGTAGTCGTAGGTGACAAAGTTACGTAGCTTGATCTTGACAATGGAGCCCTGAACATAGCTGTTGTCCAACAAGAAAAAGAGTTGGTGAATGGAGTTGCATATGACAAGTGGACACTATTTACCCGTCTTCGTCTGCTGGTAAAGGTGCGTCAAGCTCACTCGGTTCGTCAATGTCGGATCGGTCGCTGTCTTCTTCGCTACTGCTAATGACATCGTCACCGTTTTCCGTACGTGCTCGTTTGGCCACTCGTTGTGAAAGGTTCAAGAGTTCTTGTAAACCAGGGTCATTGTCTGAACGGCGTCGAGTTGACATTGGTGAGGACAAAGAGAAGAGGAGTTAAATCCGCGTTCCTTTTTCGCATTTACCGCGTTGACGCGCCAATTCCGCCATCTGAAATCAAGAACTGATCCTGATTGCAGTGCAGCTATTCACTTGCTATTGTCTAGTTTTACGTTCCAACACATCAAGGAGCAAGTTATATCATCATGAAGAGTTCAACATGACATACTTTATCACCTACAGAAAGGGTCCTATCCTAGGAATTAGTGATAAGAAGTTTAGTGCATGTAAGTCTATATATCAGTTGTTGATGCTGTAGCTCATCCTTATCATGATATAGGAAAGTTGACCACTTTATCAATCTTCTTTCTTTGTCTCGATAACAATTCACACGCCCATTTGCATATAAACAAGTTGTCACGATCATTCTTCTATACACATCTCTTTCATCTATTCGACTTTAAAGCCATGTGGTAAGTGTCAAACATAGCCTTTATAATCCCATGAATTGAGAACACTAAATGTGCTGATTCATAGTCCTTCATCATGATCTGATTGTTCACTTGTGCTCATTGCTGCCTTTGTGTAGTGTTGGACCTTCTTATTCCTGTGGTATGTTTGCTTTTCCTTTTGCATCTTTCTTATTGTATATAAACATGTGCTTGAATAGTGAATCATTCTCAAGAAAGAAGATTGATACACGTATCTCATCTCTCTTCAGGCAGAAGGCAATTCCAGTTTGACGGGCAATGCCAGTTTAACAAAGTTTGACAACAACTTCCTTCGTTGACTCAAGCACAGCGCTATCAGTTATGACAGTGCTCTTATTGATGCATCCAAAATGGCTAGAAGATCAACAGCCAGCTCCATGTGACATATATGCAGCAGTACTGTCAATGCTATACTATGGATCCAATTGTTGACTCATACTGCATAAGTCTATCTGCTCTGAGTACTCCAAGTGATTTGAAACAAGCAAGTCTCGTTCCATGAAGGTGAACAAGCTATCACAAGAGGAAAACTCTGCCACCGGTCCTGGTGGAGATCCAGATGTCCACCAAATCATACATGCAAGAATCGAACTTGCGCCACAAGAAGTGTGGCTGATGAAATCACTTTGCAGGATATTAATACTCTATAGAAGTGGCTCATGCCAAAGCTGTATTGGTCTATACTGAAACGTACCTTCACAAGTAGACACGTATTCCTATTACAAATGATGCGGCAATGCCAGCTCCAGATCATTACCGGAAGGTCTCATCATAGGACTCAAAAGATTGCCACATATCCCAACGCTATGACTATCACAAGTTACAGTACTTGGATGTTGTTGATTCAACTGGGTCCAATTTGCCAGCACTGCAATCATGACAAGCAGGTTTGACAACAAGGAATTTGTCGCAGAATGGCGGTAAAGCCAAATGCAAGTATTGTGGAAGGGAGCTATTCAAGAATTTTCCCAACAACACATGTCTTTTACATCTCCTTAGACAGCATCTCTCCAAAGGAACACTTGATAAACTGATCTTCCCTTCCTTCATGAATATGCTTTATGCTATGGTGACGACTGTCATATCTTACACTTAAGAATAAATGCTCTTTATACATTCTCTTTATCTTGTATTTCATTTCTCTTGTCTTTAGTCACAGCAGGATGAAAGTCTTGCTCATGTAAGAATCAGTAAACAACATGGATCAAGGTGAACGTGATAAAACAAGGTTTCATCTGCTATGCTGTAATGAACAATCATCTTGTATTCCATAACATTGTTCAATATTGACTGTAGACAATGGAGCATTGGATCAGGGGACTAAGCATGCATTCTAATGCAAGTGGAGCGTTTTGTCATTGGCTGCAAATCTGGCGTGTCAAGGCAACTGTTTCCAAATCCGAATCAGCCAGGCAAACATCGCTTCCCGATGGGTCTCTTCCACTTTTTTGGACGCAATGGAGGGAAAATCCTACGAGGTGCAACCTACGCTGTGCAGTTCATGTGTTTTGCCCATGTCTTTAACCAGTACGTTGCAGAAGCTACATTTGTAAGTATGACTCTATTGTATACCGATGCCATTGTTCTAAACCAGTGAGATCCCTAGTGTATGGGACCTTCCATGTTACCCAACTTTAATATGACGGGCGATATTGTTGCAGTGGAGCATATCACGCCACATTTTCGTGGATATCGTATGGGAGATGTTGTTGTATGTATATCACCTGCTGTTCCTGGTCGAGCTGTATTGAAACGCGTCCTTGGCTTGGTAAGTAAACAGTATCCTTATCCCATGTATCTTTATATTCAATGAACATGATAGCCTGGTGACAATATCTGTGTGGATCCAACAGCCAGTGAACGAAAATATGTGGATGTAAGGAAATCAACAATGATCCAAAAAGATGCTTGACTTATGTAAAAAACAGATCCCTGAAGGTCATGTGTGGTTGTCAGGTGATAATTTAAGCAATTCTACCGATTCACGCTATTATGGACCTGTTCCTATGGGCTTGATTAGAGGACGTGTCTTTGCAAGGGTAAGAATAGATAAAGGATGTAAGGATTCACTCGGCTTATACTATATTTGACCTAGTTATGGCCTGAATGCCGTCTAGTCCAAAATGCATTATTACCTGTGCCTTTCGATGAATACACAAAACAACGTTCCTGATTCCCCCTATCATCAGCTTTTTTTGCTATTGCTCTCTTTATTATGCTTGCATTGTCGTACAGGACAATATCTGGGTCCCGCTTTTAGTGATTTGCCATCATCGGCGGAAAGTGTCACTCCGGTATGCATTTGAACAGCTTAGCATTGAACAGTATCTATCTAATTGACACGCTGCTTTAATACGACTTGTGCATTGAAATCTTCTTCTACCAGCTTAGTAATAGTAACATTGATAGAAATACATAGTCTTTATTCTTGATATCATCTACAACAGTGTGATGCTTCTCTTTAATCCTTTGTTATTTATTGTGAAACTCAATACAATGCATCCAACACGTCTATTGTATTCAAGTTACAGTCCATTCGCTCGATAATGTAAATCAAGACATGAAGACCCAAACCCATGACTTTTATTATGATGAGGATGACAAGGTAGACTGTATTGTATATATCATGTAAGATGTCTTATCAATGTAGTTGAAACATGTCAATCGGTAAAGTATACCCTTGCCGGTTATTCCGAGAACTGGACGCATTCAAGCGGCGCATTAGAACTTTGCAAAAATGGTTTTGCCGTGGGTTGATCCGTGATACTTGGTCTTCTTCCGCGTTAATTTTAGAGCCAAACGTTGGCAAAGCCTTTCTCCAGTGTATTCGTCTTCAATGAGCGATCAGGATCGATACAGTTCCAATCAGCAAACGCATTCGAATAGTGCATCCATCCTTAACGGCAGCGATAACTCGGCTCCGTCAGCCTTTTGGCGTAATCCAGCATTCTCTTCTTCCTCCAATGTTCCTCGCATGCGTCCCATGGAGTCACCAATGTCAACTTCACAACCACTTGGAAGGGAAGATATGTTTAGGCGACATGAACCATCAGTCTCTTCTTCACCAACAGTCAATATGACACCCAGAATACCCTCCTATCCTATTCCAATGTCTCAGCAAGCTCATCCCCCACCTCCCCCACCTACACTTCCCCGACCTTCACCTGTTCCAGGCTATGAACAACAACAACAACAACAACCATTACCACCACTACCATCATCAACGCAACAACAACAACATACTTCTCCACCACCACAGCAACAACACCAACCTATCAGAAACTCCAGTCCAAATGCATCATCAGGTCGAAGAACAAGAATTACTCGTGCCTGTAAGTTACAATCTATATCAAATGCATGATCATGGTCTCTTATACACATCTATCTTAGGCGATACGTGTCGACGTAAAAAGATCAAGTATGCATAAGCTACAATGATGGTGGGAATAATCCATGTGACTGAGCTAATTCTGGCATTTAGATGCGACGTTGACACTGCTTTCCCATGTACCACTTGCAAACAATACGACTGGGAATGTACCTTTAATGATGTAAGTAATACACAAAAGGCAAAAGCCACTATATAGACTAATCTCTCTTTCTAGACTGCCAAAAAACGTGGACCACCTAAAGGGTAAGAGAGAATTCACCTTCTTGCACAATAGGAATATTCAATTGTTTCTCTTTTTAGGTACATTGAAAGTTTGGAGACTCGCTTGAAAAAGATGGAGGAGTTATTGGAGCAAATGCAATCTGGCAAACCAGTCAAAGAAGAACCATCATCATCATCAACATCATCATCGACACCCATGGATACTGCAACAACAGCACATAAAAGGAAACGTTCCCAAGATGAATCGGTTGCTTCTTCTTCCAGAACAGATGACAAAAGTGATGACTTATCAGACGGCGGAAACAAAGTAGTTCGATACCATGGCAGCTCATCTGGCTTTTATCTGATGCGCAATATGTTACCCAATGATGCCAAGCCATCTGATCATGGCATATCCATGCAACCCGTTGGCAGTGACACATTCCCGACACCCAAAGACACACCAGCTTTCCGGATTCGCAAGTTGAATGGCTTTGATGATGACTTGATGCTTGTTCGAGACGCCATGGATTCTGAAAGTAAAAAAGCAAAAGATACAGAACGCTTGGAGGATTTGGTCCCTCGCAAAATCATGGATACTTTAATACATGTGTATGTAAGCAACCAACAACACAAATGACTTAACTCACATGTATGATTAGCTATTTTGATATGGCCAATGCTACCTTACCTATTGTCAACAAGCAGGAATACTTGGATGCCTATCATGGACAGACACAATCACCGCCTTCGTCATTATTGACAGCCGCCATTTGTACATATGCTTGTTTCATGATCAGCTCAGAACATCCAGTTTTCCAAGAATGTGGCATGAGTTGTGATCAAGTGTTTCATGCATTGATTGACAGAGCCAGTCAACTCATTCGTCGGGATTATTTGACATCGGGCATATCCACTATCAAAGCACTTGTCATTCTTTGCAGTCAGCCTACCTATTCTACAAGCTCTTATCGTAACTGGATCTTGGCTGGTATGGCAGTACGCATGGTAAAGTATCAAGAAAATGTGTATATGACAGCCTTACTTATTGTCATTCTAGGCACAAGATTTAGGATTACATCGTACTTTACGCAATGAAGAAGCATCCAAGGATCATATTGAAGCTCGAAAGCGACTCTGGTACAGTGTCTATGTGACTGATCGATGGTGTTGTGCAGCCATGGGGCGTCCTTTAGCGATTGCAGACTCTGACTGTGATGTGGATTTACCTGATCCTAAAGGCACTGGTCAAGAGGATTACAACATTTTTGTCAATTTCATCAAACTCTCTGGCATTTTGGGTGAACTATTACGACGCATTTATTCGCCAAAAGCTAAAGCTGCAGGATACAAAGGTGTCGTGGTGGAACAAACAGTAGCCAGCTTACAAAAGATGCTTGATGATTGGCTTGAACAGTTACCAGATGATTGCAGAATCAGTGCTGACGACCTTGTTGAAATACGTCGAGATCCTGCTCGCTTTGCTCATTCCAAGAAATTGGAACAAGGTGGACCTTTGACAGTATGTTATCATTCCATTACGCTTCTTTTACATCGACCTTTTATTGTACTGGACGAGCAAAATGATCAAGGCAGTCAACAAGAAAACACCTTGTTCAAAGAAGCATCACGTCGATGTCTGGAAGCTGCCAAACTCACCATTGAAATCGCACGTGTGGTACCTGCACCCAGCATAGCGCGTTTTGGTTGGAACTTTTCAGGTACGATGCAAATGGAAAGATGTGTTCTTATATCTAATATGTGTGATCTATAGTCTATGCTGTATTCCAAGCTACATTGATTCATGTCTATAACTGTACAAGTACCGATGTCAATATCAGCAAAGAAGCGAATGATTATGTCCATGTTGGCAAGGAGTGTTTGACAGCATTGACACGTGATATTCCTTATGGTCCACCCATCATTCCATTCCTGGAAAAACTGATTGCTCTTCTTGGTGCTGACTCTGCCAAACGCAAAAAGGAGGATGAATCAGATCAACAACAAGAACAATCCAACATGCCATCAGAGAATAGTAACACAAACACATCATCCAAAACGACAACGACAGCAACAGCAGCAGCAGCACCAACCATGGCATCTTCCACTACTACTGCATCAGCCCAACTATCCTCGAATGGCTCTCCTATGAGCGTGCAGCAAATAGTAGCCGAAAGTGCAGAACCACCAGCACAAGCAACATGGCAACAGCTTTTCTCTTCTGCTGGAACACCATTTACCAATGATTCGACAGGCTTTGATTTGCAAGGTAACGTGATATGACAGTGAAAACTAAGCATAGATGGATGACTGATTGTAACCTGTAGCATGGACCAATTTCCTCTCTGGCAGCCAATCCACTGATCCACTATTTTTCATACCATAACCCCACACTTTCTCCCTTATTCACAGTAGAAGACCCTATTGATTCCCTGCATACACCAAAAAAACATCACTTTTTCAATTATATATGACGAGCTTTATACATAATGACATCTACTACTCTATGAAATGTGCCTGAGTGAAGGGGGAACTAGACAAGAGGATACGAACAACTCAGTGATGGATGTCAAGCAACCTGCATGTCGCACAAGCATAAATGATTTTAAGACACGCCTGTACGTCTTTTTCTTTATCTACACACACGACCGCTTTTGTCTTTCATGCAATCCGATCGCAACACCAAGTCGACACCTATACGAACAAGCGAATTGTCTTCCGATCCAGCTTCTTCACCTTTACGATTCACGGATACAGGCACCAGTCCACAAGACAATGCGCGCATTAACTCGTTTGGGTTGCGTGGATCTTCAGTGTCACCCATTGCACCCCATTTTCCAAGCAGTGTCCACTCCCACCAGTCCGATTTACACTTGTCAACCACGCCTGTAGTGCATCGTTCTACTATGGCTGCTGTTACTGGTGGTGGTGGTGGTCCGTTCGAGTCGTTTTCTACCTATCGACCTCTTTTTCCCGATATGAGCATGCTACGAGCAGATTCTCGTGAAGATCGACTACGACTCTTACGAAGTGATGCTCAACAAATGAATCTTACCAAAGCAGCCATCTTTTATGCTGAAAAGATCATGACACTCACTGGCAAGTCGATCATAGAAACAAGCATCAAGAAGATGTATTAATGGCCATGCATAGATGATGTGACGGATGTCTATTGGCTTGCTCAAGCGTATTATGATTCCAATCAATATGAACGTGCACTGGATCTCTTGAATAAGAAAAAGACGCTCAACAAAAGTGTTCATTGTCGTTACTTGGCTGGATTATGTGCTGTAAGTCATTCATCCTGCATGATTGGGATCATATACTCACACTATTCAGAATGCACTTGAAAATTGGCGGGATGCATTGGATTATTTGGGCCCTGAAAATCCTTTTGCTGACAAAGGTGCGTACACACTGAAAATGACGAAACCACTTGAACTTATACTCGTTTTAGATTTCAAACATGACACTGACATGGAAGGACGTATCAAGGTAACTAGATGGTTGCACGTGATTTGGTCATGTACTCAAATCTTGATTCTTCTAGCTGGAATCCATCATGTGCTATGTACGAGGAAATGCATATCTACAACTGAAAGAGATTGAAAAGGCCAAGAAATGTTTCAAAGAAGCACTATCAGTGGACGTGCGATGTTACGATGTTCGTATTGCCCATACCTGATTCAAACCATGGACTCATCATCTACTTTTAGGCATTAGAAGCTCTATTTCAATACAACATGATGGATGAAAAGGCAGGTAAGTTTGATGGCAGAGTATTGGATTGGGACACAAGTGTAACCTTTCAAGTTAGAATGGGATTTTATCATGACTTTGCCATATGACGAACATTGTGGACAAGACGCTGATTTATTTCGATCATTATACATGCTGCATCTGAAAAGGGTACTATCATACAACAATTTGCCATTTCACCATACTAACCTTGTTGTATAGCATTCACATACCGAGGAACTTCAAGAAGCGCAAGCACGTGTTGAGGAAGATCACCGTCTTAGCAAAAGTTTGGATGTCATGCACAGCACAGCAGAGGCTTTACTGGCTGAAAGCAAGTTTGAAGAATGTGCAAAAGTATGTGAACAGTAAGTATTGTGATATAACAGGATGGCTATCATCTCACATTAATACATTTACGGGTGTGTATGTTTCCAGGATAGAGCAACAAGATGCATTGTATACCAAATCCATTCCTGCCTATGTCACATGTCTCTACGAACTTGGAGAAAAGAGCAAATTGTATGAGTTGGCGCAAGATCTAGTGGACAAGTTGAATGATAATCCAGTATCCTGGTATGCTGTTGGCATTTATTACATGTATATCAAACGCTATGGAGAAGCAAGACGATACTTTAGGTATGTTGTACCAAGCAGGCGGATAGTAGATGTCTGACTTGTCAATAGCCAAGCAACAACCATGGATCCTTATTTTGAAGCGAGTTGGTTGGGATATGGACATGCTTTTGCAGCAGAGAATGATCATGATCAAGCCATCAATGCCTATCTCACATGTAGCAAGCTGATACCTGGGTATGATATGAAATGAAAATGATTCATGACTTGTATCACTCACATCTTGTCATAGATCGCATCTCCCTTATCTTTACATTGGCATGGAATATATGAAGCAGAATCTGGTAGATACAGCACACGAGTACTACAAAAAGAGCCTACTCAAGTGCAACAGTGACCCGTACTTGATGAATGAATTCTGTACACTTTATTATCAAAAAGAAGAGTAAGTAGTGTAGTAGTCATGAAGAATGTATATGCTAATCATATGATAGATATACCAAGGCATTGGAGTCTGCAAGGAAAGCGCTCAAGTTTGCCAGGAATCGACAAAGTGAAAAAAGTGCTTTATGGCCAAAGCTATGGTCCAATCTTGGTCACATTTATAGGCGGATGGGGTAGGTGATCATGGCATGTTGACATCATTCACACAACATCACTCATCACTATCCTGATAGTGACTTTGATCGTGCATTAAGGTGTTTCAATGTCACATTGATCAAAGATCCACACAATGGAGATGCACATGGCGCTATTGGTATCATTTACTACTTGCAAGGCAAATATTCAGATGCTGTTACCAAATACCAAGAGGTAAGCTTGTGTTTTTCATCACTTTTACCTTTGTCCTTATGTATAATGTAGGCACTACGACATTCAAAATCCAGCAGCTTACTTTTGCAACTGATTGATCGTGCATTGATGCAATCCACCAAAGAACCCATCATGGCAGCTATTTATCGCGACCATCGTGAGACAGATGACTTGTTTGCACCACATCGGAAAACATATCTGGAGGAAATCGAGCTTAAAAAGGACTACCTTGAAGAGGAGATTGCAGCATTAGAGACACAACAACACCAAATCGGCATGGAGGATGGTGGCGATGTGCATTCGACCAAGGATACCACGGCGTCAGACAGTATTGTTGATGAAGAATCTTTACTTATTGATGAAGGCGATTTACGACCGAATATGTCCAGAGAATGGCTATAAAACACTTTTTGTAAATATCTTAATTAGAGAAATTCATCATCTGCCAAACTACTGGTTACACATGTCAATTTATAAAGATCGCTCTATCTAGCCATTAATTAAGCTTTGTTTCATCTTTGTTGTTTGGGCAAGATATCTATATAGTGACACCTATTCACATCTGCTACTGAATGATAAGATTAGTACTACTCATACGACTACTGGTAATGGAGCAATGTCTTTGTTACGTCTTGTCAACTTTAAGCATCATCCGAGAGGTCCGCGCGTAAAGAAGGGAAATAAACTAGGTTGTATTTGTAACACTTTACATTGTTGAAATGGGACAAGCCGTAGTACCATCTTGCTTGTATTCACCAACGGGTGGCATGATCCGAAGACGCTAATTGTAAAGCTCTTGTATTACAGAAAAAGGTTCGAACAAGGGCAAGCAAACAGCATTGTTCAATGTTGCACTGGTGTCGTAGTACTTTTTTCACAAGTCCTATTACTATTGCTGTTTGGGAAGGAAGATGGTACAAGGACAACATCTTTATAAAGAGATCTTTTCTTGCTTATAAAGGCGGTAGAAGCCTTTGGACAGGCTTCTTGTTGCTTTTTTGCCATATTGAATGGCAAACTTGTGGAACATGTGTGAAGAGCACAAGAAATAAGGTCTAAAGAGCCGCGCTTGGTCACCTTTTTTCCTACTTGAACGTTACACCTATCTCCATTTGACTCAGCAACCCTATGCAAATGATGATGATGCCATTTGAACACTTTTGACATGGTTTGTATAAAACAGTCAAGGCATTTGGAAAAGTGACAATAAGTGCTCATGTATGATGTGATCCTTCTGTATCATGACTCCTATCAAGGCTGGCTCTCAGTCAAGTTGTTTCTGAAGGATGTGAAAAGTACCACACACAGATCAGGATGATTTATTATCTCCAATTACCCGCCTTCTGGAATGGATACAAGAGCATCAACCACTGAATTCAGGAACATTCCCTAGTCTCTCACATACTCTACGTGCAACTTGATGATCCAATGAAACGACACAGGCCACAAGTGCAAGGACCACGAAGAAATGTGACACACACTGTAACCTTGATCATCGACACTTTTATCTTCTGATGGCTGTACGACCCACTTTTTGTTTCTTTTGCTTTTATATATCTCTCCATGGTGTTATGAGCTGGCGAGATTTCTTGCGCCTTTTTGCCCAGCGATCCAAACGTTTAAAGAAAACCATGAAATCATCAGCATCATTCAGTGGTGAACAACCAGCTCTCAACAATGGTTCTTCTATCTCAAGCACTTCTTGTCCTGAGAAAACATCCACGACGATTCATCGCTATGAAGGCAATCGACGTTTCCATAATGAGCAAGATGTCAACTACTTGTTGCCTACAGATGCAGAAGGTGCGTGTGTGTTGATACATTATCATGACAAGCACTAAAATCAATGCAAACAGAGGATGATCGTGTCAATCAGCAACACTGGCTTATCCGTGAAGCCTTTGGATCGCATTTCAGTGCCCCTGTAGAAGATCTTTTAGAACAAGGCACACTTGTACATGATGCTGGATGTGGTATGTATTCTCTTTGGATATAAGTATTGGGACTTATACACTATCTAGGTCCTGCCACGTTTACCTTGGAGATGAGCAGAATGTATCCTGCTTCCGATTTCATTGGTACAGATATCTCTCCACGTTTTCCTGAATCTATCAAGCCCAAGAATTGTTCATTCCAACTTTATAACGTGACACTACCTTCTCCTTTCCCTGATAACTATTTTGGCTATGTCCATCAACGTCTATTGATTCTGGGTCTTTTGAAGGATGACTGGCCAAAGGTAAATGGATTCTTACATTGAAAGTGAAGGTAATATTGAACTCTATGAAAACAGGTGATCCAACGTCATATGGCTACCCTAAAACCTGGTGGTTGGATCGAATTAACAGAGGTATAATGTGATAAAGTCTACCATGTAACACGTTCATCAACGCATCTTTTTAGATCAGCTATCTCACGCAATACTTGAAAAATGCTGGTCCTCAATTTACTCAATGCATGGAAGCAAGTAAGTCACATATCATGCAAGTTGCTTCAAGAGACTTGACGAGAAGGTTTTGTTGTAGTGTATTCTGTGGTAGAAGGAGCTGGTCTTCACCCTAATGCTGGTCCAGATCTTGTGCGTATTCTCAAAGAAGCTGGCTTTATCAATGTCAACACGGTTACTTTTGATATGCCAATCAAGCATAGTGGTAAAATAGGCGATCTCTTTTGGTATGTATTCAAGATGATAAGCAATACTTGTTTTTATTGACACATGTAACAGGGAAGATATGCAGATGGGATGTCATGCTGCCTTAAAGTACTTTATCGCCATGGATCCTTCTTTTAAAGAACCAGGTGCCATGGAACGTTATCTTAAAGTGCTTGGTGATGAATGTTCAAAGAACAAAACGAGTATGCTTTGGATGCGTGTGTATGGTCAAAAGCCAGAATGATAAAAGTCATACCTTGAAGTAATAAATGAATCCATCATGCAGTGCATGAAGGCAAAAACTTGACATTAAAGCTAAACAAGAATGTTGTCACTCCTCCACTTGTTGGGACTGAGATTGACAGCTAAAGTAAATATGCACCGCTGGTTGAATACTACTCCTCCTACTTTATTTCTTCTTCTTCCACTCTTCCATGACACGCCTTCGTAAATCTCTACTGAAGCTACCCAAGATACCCAGCTATGTTGAATGGAACAAGCAGTTCAAAACGAAAAGCGCCATGAACCTTCCTCGAGCTACACTAGCCGATCCGAAAGCAGCAGGCAAGTCGCTCATGACAACCCAACGACGATCGATCTCGAGTTGCTTATGCTCTTATGATAGAACTCGCCCTTTCCAAAGTCAAACTACCATCCAATCCATCAGAAATGACAGCTGTTGAGCTGTATCCAGGTATAAACATCCTATTGATAAAACTGAACATTCATTCATTCATTCGTTTGTCTAAAGGTTTTGGTGCTTGGACTGTCGCTATGGCCAATGCTGGTTTCCAACGTATCATTGCTTTGGAGAACAATGCAAAGTATGCAAAGTGGATGGGGGTAAGGAATCACTCAAGATCATTCCAAGGATCTTGTTCACTCAGTGAGTTTCTAGAACATTGCACAAGAATCAAAAGGCGTGGTGGAACTAGTCAAGAAGGATGGCTATGACTGGGACACTTATATGGATCTCAAAAAACCCGAGTTCTTGGGAAACCTTGTCAATGAAGATTGGTCCAAAGGTAAATGGATATCAAGGATATAAAACAACAAGCTCATAAGACATCATGATTAGTTCATCCCAATATCCTCTTTACTGGTACGCTTCCTAAATCATCCAGGGGTGAACAACTACTGGCTCAGTTTACAACCTGTATCCACAATCGAATGGCGATGCACACCAATGGTCGAATCCAAATGTTGATGTGGATACCTGAAATCCTTTACACGGTAAGGATGATGCATTGACAACAAGGAGGGAGCAATCACTCATGCTCCGATACTCTGTAGAAATTCACTGCACCACCAGGATCCAGTGCAAGATGCAAAATGGGTATCGTAGCGGATGCTTGCGTGGATATTGAACTTGTTCATGTTGCAAAAGCTGATGAAATGTATCCTAATGTAAGTAACATGCTAGATGGATCTACAGAGACTGAGTCAGGCTTTAGACCGATTACTACTTGACCAATGTCATCCCCTTTGAAAACAAAAAAGTACAAGCACCATGGGACGTCTTTGAATATGTATTGAAACATCTCTTTGTGATGCAACGACAACCACTTTCCAAGATGATAAAGTAAGGATGATGTTTATTTCACTGAAATGGATAGCCAATGCATGTTTGATAGAACACTGGGTCCAGGAGCAGAAATTATCTTGTCGCGATTGTCATTTGATCCATCCATTGACGTCGGCGACATGACAGTGGAACAATTAGATGAAGTCGCAATCAAGTTTGATCAGTGGCCATTACGTCCTCGAGTACTCTTTGAATATGATTTCGATTAGAATCCCCATGCATCATATCACTAATTCATTCTTGTCGCATACAACACACATATATTCCATAAGCCAATGTATAAATCCAAATATAGACTCTATTCTATTCATCATCTTCAGGTAAAAAGCCGCCTGCTGCAGATTCTTGTACAAATCCACCACCTGCTACTGCATGATCAGTATCATCATGATGTCGATCCTTCAAGAAAGATTCATATCCACTGCTGGTGGTGGATGGTGGTTGTTCATTTGTTGGTTCAGGATGATGTTTGCTATAATCTCGTTCCAGTCGAGCCTTGATCAAGACACCCAGAATAAGCTTTCGCCATCGGTCGTATACTTGTTTTTCATGCTTCTCGATTGCCTTGGTGGTTTCTGCTTGCTCGTATTCATCCCATGCCTTAAAAAGGAGTCAGATACACACTAAAGCTGATTAGAATAACATACCTCTAGCAAGATGTTTTTGTTTTCTTTGGCAATCACAATGCCGTTGGTAACAGGAACTGATCGATGACGCACAAATTCGAAATCCACAACAGCTTCTGCAAAGTCAATACCCAATCTGCGAGCTATCTTGCCAATGCCTTGAACTATTCATCATGATGAATGAATCACTCATGTATCCATGTGCTTAGACTTACTTGGGATATGAGCTGCTCCTTCAGGTAACATTGTTGCTGTGAATAAATCCACTCGACCATAACTATTTCTTGGTACAACACCCTATCAAACGTATTGTTTTAGACTTGTGTTGACTTGATCCCATCCTAGACTTACATCAATCACAGGAGGTGGTTTAAAAATCTCAGTCTGCCATTCACCATAACATGCGACTTGTAAGACGTGTCCTTCCTGCTTGGCTAATTCTTGAGCACGCTTCTTTTCAGTAGTGACAGCACGTGCATTGACGTGTTTGACAGGTTGTTCTCCATCACGAATCACACGACCATGTTTCATCCATGTTTCTGCAGTGTGCACAGGCTTGACACATGATCTTGGATAAATCATTTCATTGCGAATTCTGCCCAATACAGGTTCTCTTGGATGCAGCACTTCAAATTTCTTCAAATGGCGTTCTAGTGCATAAAGTGGATGATTGTTGAATGCTGATATAGATGTTGGCATTGGCTCTTTTGATTCCATTTGATCCATTTCCTGTTGTTCACGTGCAGAGCGTTCATCATTGTCGTTTTGTTGTATACTGGCATAAAAGTCATCCCACCATGATCGCATACCAGCTTCTTTTTCTCGCTTGGTAAGCTCTCTTTCACGCAATCGTCGAGCTTTGGCAATACTGAGCGCATAACGTCGTGTCACATCCACACATTTTCCATAACGTCCTTGATCAAATGCAAGTACACATGATAGCACATTTTGCTTGTCACCGCTGCTAGGATGCATTGCTTTGGGTCGATCATAAAGGCCACGTATTGGGTCAACGCATATCCAACGGCCATTATGAGCATCATAGACTTCAGCCCATACTGTAGGTGGCTTTCCTTTTGTTGACTTGAGCTGTTCATCAAGACTTTGACCAGGTTCTAATCGTGGTCTTGGAGCACGTAATGGAAACTTTGGTTTGCGCTTTGGTGTTTCATCATCACTTGCTAAAATAGAGACTTTGATTAGAAATGTTGGTTCAGGGAATGAGATATAGACTTACGTTCATTACTATGTGATGTTTTTGAAGGGCGTTTGGTGGTAGGTATGCGATAAGATACTGGTTGCAAAGAACATACGAGACGCACATCAAATCCCAAAGACCGAGCAACTGCCACAAAGAGCTCAGCAGATGTATCACGGCATCCAGATTGATCCACAAGCTTCTTTAAAAGATCCACACTGCTTGTAATGCTTTCTCCATCAAGCAATCCACGTTTCTCCAGTTCTTGTTGAATAGGCTACAATAAATAGTCAATCATCTGTAGACTATAAACAATGGCTAAAAGTACCTGATGATCTGATTCCCAATTGAAATCTTGCGTGTTGAGAAAATCAAAGTCGTCATAAGCACGGGTAACAGGACCAATGCCAGTGAGAGTAAAGTAGGATTTCCACCATCCAAGTAACACCCTGATTGCAGCAGTAAACTTGTCTTGAGATTCTTCATGTTGTTGACACTGGCGTTGAATATGCTCGGGAATACATGAAAGGGATGCTGCCTATAAACTAGTTTGTAAATGACATTGATTGATACTATTCCTCTTTATTACCTGCACTTCGCTTAAAGAGCACCATCGATTACGAATAGCAAAATGAGCAACAAGTAGCACTACATGGCTGTGATTCAACCATTCTCGCATATTACGCTCATACACTTGCTCCCACTTTGACTTTCTGATATCAAATCATTAGAGTCAAGTATACTAAAGAGTATTTGACCTACTTTAAGACTGCACGTGGCGCCTCAAACACGACTTCGACATCTTGATAGCTGACAGGCTGGTGCTGTTCCATATCCACATCCTCCTCTTCCTCTTCCATATCTTCTGTTGCTGGTGCTGACATGTCAATATGCTCCCAGTCCATTTGCTCATCGCTGTCGGATTCTGAGTGACCGTCCATGTCGTTCTGTGGTGTCGAAGCTTCCAATGGTACTCCATTGTCAGAAGGTGGGCTACTGGCGTTGTTGTCGTCAAGTAGTTGTTCTTTTTCAGCATTGGCAGTCTCATTGTCTGTATTCAATCGAGTCGATCGTCGTGTACGTTTTCTTGGTGCGGAACTGCTGGCATTGGAGGTGCTCTTTGCTTTGGTGCGACGTTTTGGCATGGTTTAGAGGGAAAAGTGCTGAAATTAAACTGACTGGTGCTGCGGATAAGCTCAACTGGAATTCATGCAAAATGGTGCTGTGTCACATATACAAGACACGTCAAGAACCATCCTGCTGTTTTATGTCAATGCTTTTCTTGATAGATTTGCATCATCAACTTACTGGTAGTGGCTCATTCAGTATTTGACTCCCAAGCACACATGCCAAATAAATCCTCTTTGCTTGTCACTTTTACTTTGGACTCTACATATAGTTTACGCGTATGATGACATGCTGATCTCTATAAGCATGGAATATCGAATGTACCGATGATACTTATAAGTCTTGATGTTTTTATTAGACAACCAATACTGAGCTCATTGGGAGCATGTTTCTCGATGAACCATGTACAAAAGTCAATGAATAATAGGTTGTAACTGCCAAAAGATCCCAAAGAACATTCGAAATGGCCGAGTCACGTGATCTTTTCTTTAAAAAGAAGCAAAAGGTTGGTCGTTATAGCCAACCACTCAAGATAGACAAGCGATGTATTGCCTACTACTGGAATCGAACCAGTGACCTTCCGCTTACTAGGCGGACGCTCTGCCAAACTGAGCCAAGCAGGCCTATTTTCTGATTTTTGAGTTGCTAGAAGGACCCGTCAACTTCCAAATTTGGAAGGTAGGGCTATGCGTCTCAAAAAAGCTTGTAAATGCGGCGGAAGTACCATAGAGAATGATAGTGAAGACTCAAAAATTTTATGGGAGCTCATCATGTAGCAATTTGGGAAGAAAGGACGAGCTGACAATCATTGGTCTGGGATAAAGTGCTTTCCCATTGGCGCTCTTTGAAACACAACTCAATGTAAAACCAAGCAAAGTGTATTCTTTCTCCTATTTTCTCATTGCATGCATGATTTTTATCTCTGGAATCAATAGGAATACTAGCTATTAGTGAATGGATGTCTTTTGTGTCATCACTGAGTAATCTTGAAATGATTTGAATCTTAAACTTGTAAAAGTTGCTGTCATAAGACCAACATTATAGTTCATTGTTCCATATATACTCATAAAGGTACTCAAACACATTCATGTACTCCTCACTTTTTTCATTGTTTCATGCTGTTCTGGGTATATCATGCCAGGTTACAGATCCTTTATACTGCTATTTTACTAACCAAACTGCTGGTAAATGTCCATTGTACTTTATGTCTCACGTTATGCGATACTTTGTTTCAGGTACAATAACTGGTTAAAGCAAACGATAACGAGCACGTGGCAGCTTGTACCTTTTATGCAAATGCCGCTGCTGCTGCAGCAGCAAGTGATACACTTTATAATTTCCGGCATTTCCTTTCAGGCCAACTTTATTCTCCTCCTCTACCTTGTCTCCATGACTATCAGCAATGCCTTTCTCGCTCCTCATGACACTTCCAAATTACGAACGCGATCACCGTCTATATCTTCAGTGTCCAGTGTATCAACCAGTACCAGTAGTCGACTTTATCCTCGTCCGAGCATATCGACATCTCGCACCATTACTTCTTTAGCACCTTCACGTTCAACCGTACCAAGACGTAAAAGTAGTACCAGTAGTACGACCAGTACTACCAGCACAGCAACAACTGCTACCAGCATATCGTCGACTCAAAAGGGGGAAAATGTCCAAGTCTGTGTGCGATGCCGACCCATGACCCAACACGAGTTCCTCAACAAAACCGACCACTGTTGGCAAGTCGACCCTGCTGCTTCGAGAATTCGACTTTCAGAAAATGGTCTAGCAAGTCGTAGACAACAAGGCAGACAAAGAGAGCATTACTATGGTAAACGGGATGATCCTGTGCTTGTTTTGTCTTGCTTACCTTTGTCCTAGATCACGTGTTTAGTGGAAGTGATAATGAGGAATTATACCAAACAAGTATACGGCAGCTAGTAGAGTAAGTCGTGTTAGTTGTATCATTCATTCTCTCTAACAAAAGGTACTCATAGACAAGCCATGGATGGATACAATGGTACATTGTGTAGTGTTGGATGGTTGCTACTGTGTAGACAAGCTGATCATGTTGCATAGCTACCGTTTTTGCTTATGGACAGACTGCAAGTGGAAAGACATATGTAAGTGTTTAGGGAGAAGAGTAGATATACACGATGACTCACTATGCAATTACATTAGACCATGGTAGGTGAAAGGATCAATCCAGTGACAAAACTTATAGCTCACATATACTTCAATTGGACATTGACACTATCAAAAGATGGGTAAGGTACAACATGGATGGTGATACCCTTTTGACCTTTACTAAAAGCATGATCATGCAGGCACCGAATCAGAACCAGGGATTATTCCTCGCAGTGTAGACAATGTGTTCCAATATATTCAGCAGGTACTTATATACCGTGATACAATATCTTTATCACTCATCCAAGGAATGGATATTAGGCATCTACAAAGGAATTTGTTCTACGTGTATCCTATCTTGAAATCTACAATGAGACGATCCGTGATCTCCTTGCACCAAGAAATGACAATCTGAAGATCCATGAAGACAAAAGGGTACTATCACATGAAGGGTGTATTGGCAGCAGTCAAATTAATCAAGAATGTCACTTTATAGCGAGGGATTTATGTTAGTCCATTGACTGAGGAAGTGGTGACAACACCAACTGATGTGATGAGCATTATTCAAAAAGGAGAAGGTAATGATCAAAGATATCATTTGTGTATTGTATACTGATGTTGAAAGATTAGCGAATCGACATATCAGCACCACAGATTACAATCTACACAGCAGTCGAAGTCATACTATCTTTCAAATGGTTGGTTCTTTCATTGTCTTTCTTTAAGATCATGCTAATCAGACTTCTGCAGGTGATTGAAAGCCGAGAACGAACAAGTACTAGCACAACTCTTGGCCCAGTGAGTCCACGTGCTTCTTTACGTCGAGATGCCATGAAGATATCCCAATTGGTGAGATTTCTCTTTGCTATGGAGTCTTTTATTAATGCAAACTTTGTCTCGATAGAATCTTATTGATCTTGCTGGTTCAGAAAAGGCGGCATCAAATTCTGAGAGAAGAAAAGAAGGTGCTTACATCAACAAAAGGTGAGAAAGAGAGAAAATCAATGGCTCGAACTTACATAATAATGTCTGTTTAGCTTATTGACCCTTGGCACCGTCATCTCTAAGCTCACGGAGAATAAGCGAAGGCAAGTCAACCCAGTGTTAAGTCACCATACATTGAATCTAATACATGCATGCATGCAGTGTACCAGTTCATGTGCCGTTTCGTGATTCCAAGCTTACTCGGATATTGCAACCTGCTCTTTCAGGTCAAGCCAAAGTTGTTGTCATTTGTACTATCAGTCCTACATCCAACTCTATCGAGGAATCAGCCAATACACTTAAATTTGCATCACGTGTCAAGAGGATTGTAGTTACAGCAACAAATGACGAGGTAAGAAAGATGTCAGATGCAGTGCACTATGATGTTAACCTGTATCTATACAAGGTGTTGAATGAACGTGCGTTACTACAAAAGTATCGTGGCGAGATTTCAGAGCTCAAGACCAAGTTACAAGCAGCCAATGCTGTACTAGTACAAGAAAAGGAAAATACACAATCAGTGCTGACAGCTGAACGACAACAAGTAAGAAGACATCTTGTATATCAAAGACAAGCATGATATGAACATATCTTTTTATAGCATGAGCAACAAATGAGACAGATGCGACTCGTTAGAACCGCTTTGAAAGAAAGGCAAGTCGATTGACATTTTGATATATGATGCGTATTACTCATTTATCATGTATAGGATTGATCAATTGACACGTCTAATTCTCACATCATCCTCTGTGGGATCCAGGCCAGTGGAGGATAGTATGGCTACGATGAGTATTGAAGACAAGACTTCTGAGGTATGAAAGAAAGGACTGGAGGTATTATCAAGGGTGAATGACTGATTCAATATGGGATGCATAGGTGGATATACAAAATGGCAATCCTTGGCAAACGATTCGTGATCTGAGAAGAGAATTGGCTCAAGTACGATCAAGCAAAGCAAGCACTGATAGAATGCTGGCGGATAGTTTACAACGTATTAATGAATTGGAGCAGACAGTGGAGGAACAAAAGGGCCTAGTAGAACGAGTAGCTCACTTGGAAGCCGAATTAAGCATCACACGAGCAGAACTGCAAATGACAACAGCCTTGGCCCATGAAACCAATCCAAGTAGTAGTAATAGCACTGTGACTAGAACACCTATTGAAGAGCAAAAGACATTATTACATGTGTCAAGTCGATAAAGATACACTTTGTTTATACCAATCCTTGTTTCGGAATGACATATTGCGTTCGTAATTCATGCTATTCCCCATAAAGTCAATCGTGTTTCTTTCTTTTTCTCTTTACTCTTTTTCTCTGTCCAATGTTTCCCAAAAAGCTCCCTTTTCAAGTACTTTCTTTCCAACCAAAGACAACGTCGAAAATTCGTGGCGGTGCTATCATTGTACGTATCCCCATAGCAACAACAACCACGACTTTTTCTTAACGCGTAATGACAGGTTCTTCAAGAGTGGTGGGGAATCAACAGCCAAATTCAAAAACACGCCCAACATTTGGCCAATGCCACTGGTGCATTGACGGTAGTTCCAGACCTTTACAAGGGCAAGCTTGGATTGACTGCTGAAGTAAGTGTGTGTGTGTGTATGCAATAGGCAAAAGGATATATGTTTTGACATGACTATGATAGGAAGCCAGCCATTTGATGAACAACTTGGATTGGAAGACAGCTGTGGATGAATTGCAAGAGTTGACTGAACAATTGTATGAGACAAAGCACCCGTAAGTAACAAGCAATGACATGGATGGATTGTAGGATGTCACTAAATATGCATTGCAGCAACGTGGGATCGATAGGATTCTGTATGGGAGGTGGATTATCGCTTGCTTTAGCATCTCGTATGTCTAGTACACCCCATGCGTTGAGAGCAGCCGTGACATGTTATGGTACACCACCAAGTGAACTCTTTGAACCACGTCTTTTTGGTAGTCAACGCACAGCCATCCAAGGTCATTTTGGTGGCAAGGTAAGTAGATTATCCCTTTCACTCGTCATTCTAGAAACTGACATGTAACTATAGGACACCATGAAAGGATTCAGTGATCCTGATGCAGGCAAGTTTCTCAAAAAGACATAGAATAGGTGAACGTGGGATCTCACTTTTATGCAGCCGATGCGTTGGAATTCAATCTCAAATCAAGTAACGCTGGTGATGTCCAAATTTACCGATATCCTGATCAAGGCCATGCATTCTTGAACGACGATGATTGGAGCATTGAAAAGCGTAAAGAGCTTGGATTTGTCGACAAGGACATTGATCCAAAGACTGCAGAACTCAAAGTTCGTGATCTTGCATGGTCACGTATCAGTCAATTCTTTATTGAAAAGCTTGGAGGAGACAACCTTTAAAAGTAGTAGGACCCTTATTGTAGAAGTGACAATAAAGACAACCATTTGCCTACTTGCCAATCCCAGTATATATCGTTTTATTTCATACATAAACTTATGTGTCAATGACGAGATGATGATGCTATTTATTGTTCTATATGCATGTCTAGTGATAAAGAGAATGACTACTACTACTACCGTTGTGGTTGGATAACGATTGAAAAGTTGTTCTTTCCTCCACCATCCGAGAGAACTTTTCTTTTGAATGCAGGATATGTCTTGGTGTTATTGTCGAGTTGGAACAAGTAATATGCTAGCTTATTGGAAAAATGGTGTTGAATGCAAGTTGTATAACCAATGTCGTTCATCATTTGCAAAAGGTGATCGTGGGACATGTAACGTGAATTGTTGATGCATGGAAGGGGAAGTACAAGATATAAAAAGCCATTGTCAAGCAGAAAGTCGCGACTATGAATCAGCATTTGTCCTAAATAATGGATAGTTAGTACTCGATCCTCGTTTATGTTGACTTTCCTTACCTCGATCCTTTGGATCTCCAACAAAATTAACGACCAAGCTTAATGATACAATATCAAACTCACGTCGAGGAGTCATCTTTAGAAAGTCTTGCTTGGTGATACGAGGATCCTGTGGATTAAGATCAATTGGCATGGCTTGTATCCAGGATTGATAAGGTCGATAATTGTCTGGTGATAACGCTCCCACATCAAGGACTCGCATCGATGGTCGCTGAAGATGATGTCGTTTCAATACTTGAACGAGCCACTTTGAAGAGTCACCTCCTCGTTGTTTGCTTTGTCCCAACTGCGATGCACGTTGATACCAATCGAGTCCTCCCATGGCTTCCATTTCAGCTACAATTTCTTGTTCTCGAACGACGTTGCCACTGGCTCGACATTTGGCAAGTTCCTTATTCAGAGTGTGGTAGTGTCGAATCAGTTTAGCTGTTTCACTGGACGACTGTTTGAATTTGTGTGTTATAGAAGCGTCATGTCGTTGCGTGATTGGTTTTGACTTTTTCTTGGTCTTTGGCATAGTGAAAAGGAGAAAGCAAGAAATGAATTTGACAGGCGATCCAGTCATGGATCTCTTTCACAAAGCGACAGCTGTGATACCAGATTTGTTTTGTACTAGGAACATGTCATCAACAGTGTAATTTCTTGTTATTTATCAAGCTAATAAAGGTCATATCCTTGAATGAACAGCCGTACTGATGTAGAATAAGAAGCACGACGCACTTTTATGGATCATACTGCAGTCATCTACAAGAAGCACATACACAAACAGCCATATTGGCCCTCGAACAGAAGACTGTATACTTTATTCTTGACATTATGTACAAAGCAAAAGCTGCAATCACCCATCAACTGATACTTATGCAATAAAACATGCTACATAGTAAGGATCAAATACCTACACCAAATCAACTGGAAGCAGGAGTAGATATGGGTATCTATATGTGCTACGTGCTTTCTAACAGGACAAGGAGAAAGAATAAGAAGAGATAACGATAATGTCGACTGCTCAGAACAGCTGTACTGTAGCAGAATGTGATAGGACATAAGATAAAGTGATGACAGAGGATGAGATCAGAGAAGGAACTGATCTGATATTTTGTTACCAGAGATGAACTGGATACACCTATGTGCAACAGGACTTCCAATGATACTAAGTACATATATATGTGCGATAAGAATGTAGTAAAACAGAAGGAAAGAGATATGAAAGTATATGACCAACATGAGCCAGAGAACATGACAGACCCATGAGGCGTTGCGGAGTAACTGAGTCAAGCCTGGGTCCCCGTCTAACTCCGTCCAGTGGCCAATGAGTGATAAATTGTCCTTCAAATTGCTCTCTAATTGCTATCTTCTTAAAATTGCTCAACATTGACCTCCCATATCACTTTCTAAAGCATGCCATTACATTTTACAAATGCTCCGCTATCATATACAAAAACTACGTGTCGTTAGGCTTACCTTCCAAATTTGGAAGGTCACAGATCTATTATGTTCCAAGCAGAAGAGAAAAACTGATACGTGTGATACGCCCAGATGTGGTGTAGTAACAATAATAATATGGGAAAGGGGGATTCTTATAACTCGGTAGCTTAACAGATCAGATATGTCAATAAAAGTAATAGTGTTCCTGTACCGTTCTGACAACGTCGTTCTGATACCAGGCAACAACTAAAAATGATTTAAGGAACAATCGATGCTCGAAAAAGTTTTATTTTGATGTCCCTTTTATTGGCAAGGGATCAGCCACAACAATGTTTCACTCTATACAAAAACATTGGCCAAGAGGTACAATGAAGGCACAGGGTGCCGCTAGGGAACTGCAGGCTACCACTTGCTCCGACCAATGATTCAGTCTTCAACTTCTACTTGAAATTGCTCAACAATGAGCCTCCATATCGACTTCTCGTCTTCACCATCATCTTCCTTGACCACTCCGCTGCATCTTGACACTTCTTTCATTGCAAAACATTTACTTTCCAAAACAAGCAGGCATCCAGTATATATATCACCACGGGCCGTGTCAAAACAAGGAATTGGATTCCATGGTGTAGTTGGTTATCACACCTGTCTAACACACAGGAGGGCGCCGGATCGAGCCCGGCTGGAATCAATAATAAACGACCATCAAGTTGATGGTTTATCCTTTTTGTTTTCTTCGGAAACATTAATCACGTGATCTTGTCCTTTTTCTCATCTAATTAGCGCGTAAACTTGACTTTTGATAGTGAAATTAGTCAAGAGATGTCACTATACTCTTTATAATGTGTTCACCAACATCTACAGCTGAATTTGGATCTAAAAACATAGCAGAATAAATCCATAAATGCAGAATATCTAGTACTATATATAACAAAGTAGCATCTTAGTGCTTGCGAATAGACGCTAATTGTTATATCCGATCACCACTGGAATGCGTATTACACGTAAATGTCATCCAGCACCGGCAATTGCCTCCATTGTGTCTCATTTATCCCTTGATCATACATATTACAAGCTAACATCTCAAGTACCAAAAGATGAAAAAAGCTGTGAACTACATATCAGCACCAGACCAGTCTATCTATCATGTCTTTCATCATATCGATCGATCAATTGACTTTGGGCTAAACTTATCCCTTTGCAAGGGTGTGCATGATGCGCTATTTAGGTTGATATAGCTCTAAACAAGCAAAGCCCCGAATCTTTGCAACATGCATTGATACGATTCTCATTCCTATAACATATCGTGGCAAGTAAGAGAGATGATAATGATATTATGTCATGCTTTGCGCAAAATCACATTTGTAGCAAGCTACATAAGGTACTATAAAGAGGATTTTGTCATTGGGCGCTGACTTGACGGCTTCTCGTTTGTTTTGCCCCTCCTGCAGGGAGTGTTATGTTAACGACAAGAGAATCACAACAGGTACAATGGCCAGTATAGATGATTCAGCAGAAGATAGAATGATACAATGAGTCGTCACTATAAAATGCTACGCCAACGTATGACCATATATTGGCTTTCAACAAGCATACAAGAGGAGTCATTTTTATAAAACAATGTTAGTTGAGGAGCAGAGGGGGCTGGAATGTAGTATAATCATACCTATGCCAGATGAAGCTTTGCTCCCCATTTGTACTGTACTCTATTCTCCTTTTCAAGTAGTCGTAGTATTGGGCTTGTCTTGCTTCAGCTAATGATTTCATTTTCATGCATGATGTACGCTGGATCAGTTTGATGAAAAAGTACTCAAGTGCTAAATAAATTATCCATACATGGAAATGCTTTGTTTTTAGTGTACTGGGGACCTTGGCGTCAAGTAGGTGTAACTACAAAAGGGCGGCGCCCCCCTGCGTGCAGAAGAGATGCATCTTGTATAAATAAGAAGCGATTGGATTCCCCTTGTCCACGTTTTCTTGTTTGTGCAAACAATGTTGGCTATATTCTTTTGCTATATCGCTGTTGTCATTACAATGGCTGCTGCTGTTCCCATAAGACGTGATGGTAGCGCCTTTTGCTGGAAGAAAACAGAGACAGTGTATGTATCTTTACCTATCAATATAATGCAATTTCTAACGCAAACATCCTCTAGCTTTGTGTTTGGCGATTCCTATTCTGCTGTTGGTGGTGAAAAGGGATCATCTGCAACATGGAGTCTTTTTGAATCCGATGATGCTGTCAATAACAATCCAATCATCTTGAACGAGGCAAGTACACTTGTAAAGCACACAATGCCATCTAATACATGTCTATAGACTACAGCATCAGGTCCCAATTGGAGTGAATATCTTACAGGCTGCTTCAAAGGACGTCCACAGGATTGCTCGACTCATCTTTTCAATATGGCGTACAATGGTGCCACTGTCAACAGCCAACTTGTGAAACCTTGGCGTCCGATTGTTGCGGATTTCATCAAGCAGGTGAATCTTTGGAAAGAGCACGTTGTATCTTCTATCCAGTGGTCAAATGCAGTATCATTTGTTTGGTTTGGGTAAGTTTAGCAGATCCTTGTCTCTAAACAAGCCTTATTTATCATATCTTTGGTCGAACATTAGTATCAATGACGTTTGCAAAAGCATCGACAATGTAAGTCCACTTAGTATGCACTGGAATTAGAGAACGATAATCATAATACAATGAAAAAAGGAAGACGTTGACGACCTTTTCGCAAAAGTTATTGGCAACTATTTTGAACAAATGGTAACTAGAGCATATGAAAGGGTCGATAATGATCATGGTGAATGAATTGTTGACGTTTGGCTTGTTAGGAAATGCTATACCAAAGCAATATCAGGAGCTTCGTCACGATTAATGTGCCGCCAGTGGATCGCACATCCAAATTCGCACCTGATAAGGATGTACTAATTGACCGAATCACCAAGTACAACACAATGCTGCATGATAATACCGAGCAATTTCGAAAGCGCCACACAGATGTAGTAATTGTTGAAATTGATGCTCATCAACTCTTCTCCAACTACTTGAGCAATCCCACGCAAATTGGAGTCCAAGATACAACCAACTACTTTGAAAAGGAAGACTCTAGCAGCAAGTTACCAATTCAGCAGTAAGTAGATCATTAAGCAGTGAAGAAGCACTCATACTCATGTATATCTAGGTACTTTTGGAATGGTGAGATATCAATCTGAAAGCTTCAAGTTACATTATAGTGAAGAGAATAGCAACTAACACGCCGATCCATGTAGATAATCTCCACCCAACGTACACAGTCCATCAGGCTTTAGCACAAGATATCATAAACGAGCTGGAGCGTTCAAGTGCATGCTAGTAAAACCAGATAGCAGTGTCACACACCCTATACCCCAAGCCAACATAAAAGAGCTTAAAGAATTACAAACATGTATTATTTACACGCATAAATCGATAGCTTAAAGAGAAAAAACAACATCTACATTTCTATCATGAAAATCTACTTTTTGAATCTATTGAATGTATATATACAGGTTCAGCTAGCTGAAGAGAATGCAATGTGTCGTCGATCTGCGAAAAAGCGCTTTCCCACTTCATAACTGGAGATCATGATGGCACAAGATGGAGCTACTTTAAAGACTCGTGGTACGACACCTATTATCATCACGATTAGATCCATGATCATCTTTTTTCCTATACTTTACATACCTCGAAAGAAGCCACGATATCCTTGTGTAGTAGCAATCTTTTGTATCAGTCGTCCAATCCGGGCATCATGGCCAGAGCTCACTTGTCGTTGTGTTTTGATAACGTCGAAAGGATGTGTCAAGACTGCAGCTGTCTATGATAAAAGCCATCAGATCATGGACACTTTCGATCCATTGTTCATGACTTACCATGCCTGAAGAAGCACCAGCAAGGAAAGCAGTCTGAAAGTTTGACAGGGTATCATGATGCTTGGTGTTCAAATGGTGTTTGACTTTTTCATACCCCATCCAATACACAGCTGAAAATGGTACATCTCGTAACATGGTTGGCAATAATCCACGCCACAAAGTAGCTGGTCCTTCTTGCTGTACCATTTGTGTAATTCCCTTCCAAACAGCTAATATACAAAAGTCAATACAGGAGAGAATGACATGATGTAATGATGATATTTACCTGAGAATCCTTCAGAGCCTTCTGCTGCTTGTATTCTTGTTCTGAAAAGTTCCATAGGCGAGACAAATGCTGCTGCAACAGCTACAAAAGTCATCATGTCAATGATTGACATCTTGTACTTTTAAACGTACATACTTCTTGCAACACCGCCTGCCCAAAGTGGTGAATAATGATGAAACATGGTGTCGTTGTACCGAGATTGTTGGATGCGATCACGAATATAGTCATATCCCACAAAGTAGGTCACTGTAGCAGGCACTGACATGACCAATCCTGCTGATAATCCTCGAAAAAGTGCTGTTGGACCTTCATAACGAACAATCTTTGCAAGACCATCCTATAAACCCTTATAAGTCCTAAAATCCCTTTGTTCACTGTACAAGTCATTACCAAGGTGCCATCCAAATGTCTAATACCCGATATCTCTTGACTTTGCAACCGGGTTTTTACCACGTCCAGAGGTGTCACTGTATAAGAAAGAGTTTTTAGTTGTTTGCGAGATCGAGAGAAAGAGAGACAGCGATCGTACTTAATAGTGACGTTACAAGAGCACCACCACATGCAGCAATCATACGTTCAGTCGAAGAAGGTTGCAAGACTCTTCCGTGGACGATCCGGGGTCTTTCGTTCGGCAAAGGAGGGGCGTTTTCAATGATCTCAAGCTCTGAAGCATCGGTCATGGGTTACTTGCTGTCTAAAAGAGTTTAAGAAAGGTCTGTGTTGTAAAATGAAAGATTGATGGGGTGTGTCTTTTACCATAAACGGCCCGCCTTGTCTGCATTGTTTCAAGCCAGTGAATTAACATCTTCATCACGTCATTCATCATCACCCATTGTTTCTCTCTCTCCCTGATGCATCATTTGAAATCCTTCCATTAAAAACAACATGCTTCCATAGTATGCCACCCCAAGCATCATCATCATCATGAATCATTTGTGTCACTGTCCTGCTGGTATTGAATGAAATATAGCCATTGTTTGAATATGGGGTAATGATACACAAGATGAAATCTATCCATGTTTTTAAAGCTTGGAGAACTTGATGCCAGCATCCTTGAATAAGCTTTCAAGCTTTCCTGATCGATATACTGAATCCAAATCACTGTATCCGCCAATATGCTTGCTATTGATAAATACGTTGGGCACTGTCTTTTGTCCTGTCATTTCAGCGAGTGCTTTTTGTATCTCGGGTCCATCTTGATGTGTATCGAGTTCTAAAGCCTTATACTTGACGTCAAGATCCTCAAACAAGTCTTTAGCACCAGTGCAATAAGGACAGTAGCTCTTGCTAAACACCTGGTAGAAAAAGTCAATGGTCATTGACCCCTGAACGCTAGCATGGCAATGGCGTAACCTACCATGACACTGTTGTCTGCAATGGACTTTTTGACCAACTCTTTGATGCCTTGGGCAATGGCTGACATTATGCAGGTATATTGGGTAGTGTAGTAAAGGGAAAAAGAGACGAGAAAGACCCAAAAAGAAGAGCAAACTTTTTAGATTGGTCGCTATGGCAATGATGCCACAGAGCGTCAATTTCATTCGTTGTATGAAAAGGAAGGTGGTCAAATGTCAGGCAGTGACATAAACCTAGAGATGAATCTTCCCGAGCATTCTCTGGATAAAAGTCAATAGATTGCCACTTGGCTGCGTATCTCTTGATAAATAAGCACATGCAATTAGCCGATCGTATCCTCTTAAATAGCAACATCTACATCATCATATAAAGCTATCACTCACTTACAAAAGGAAAGTAAAACTTGCTGATGGAGTGGGCACTAAATGAGCAAGAGCCCAACTATTAAAAGTCATGGTTGGCAAAGAAACACAAATGATGCCATATCAATGGCGGATGGGATGATTCCAAACGACTTCTGTCACAAAGCTTAACTGTATGACTCTTCATATATATCAGTCAATTCATTGCTCTAAATCTATCAAGGGAAGGCCAAGAATGATAACAAAGATCTTTTTTTTAATGCATGTATATCAATCACATCGGGCGTAATAGCTAGCTGATGCATAAAAGCTACTCCTGGGTTTGTGTTACTGAATTGACATAAAGACAGCTAAAGCGGCAATTCCGAACCTTTCTTTATTCTACTTATTCAACACTATGGTGGTCCCTGAACACCAAGACAGCGATCCTGCCAATGTCCTTATTGAAAAAGAAGCACACTCGGACCAGGTCGATGCTGTTATAAAGGAGACACCCGATCAGAGCATCTGGGTCTTTGGCTATGGTTCACTCATTTGGAAGCCGCCCATTCATTACGAATCCAAGCAAGTCTCTCTTCTTTTCTCTTTGGTTGAATAGCTCTTGGTTACTTATGATATGCAATAGGGTTATTGGCTATATCAAGAATTACGTTCGTCGATTTTGGCAGGTATGACAACGTGATGGGGTGTATTTCAAGGTGCCCAAAAGTAACATAGGCTTCCAGCATAGTGAAGATCATCGAGGCACCCCTGAAAAGCCTGGACGAGTAGTGACATTGATTCCTTTTGATGAGTGGAAAACCATTGAAGATGTGGTAATATATCGTTTGAAAGGAATTCTTATATGCATTGTCTGACATCCAACTGTAGCATGGTCATGATGATGTGACATGGGGTGTTGCTTTCAAGATTCCATCCACTGATGTCGAAGCAACTCGTGCATACCTTGATCATCGAGAAAAGGTAAAAAGGAGGGTGCTATAAAGGCAGAATACTGACACATGGTGATAGAATGGATATACGGTGCATACTGTAGATGTTTACAGTGCTGAGGACGATCAAAAGCCCGCTGTGAAAGATGTAATGCATAAGGCGACTTTATGGATGATACTTGACTCACAAGATGTTTATTTAGGCCCTTGTTTATATTGCTACCACAGACAATGAAGCATACGTTGGTCCTGCACCTTTAGAACAGATTGCAAAGCAAGTCTATGAGACTTATGGTAAGCTGATCCTCACTTGTATGACCGATATCATTCTCATCTTTTTTTAAAGGTCCCTCTGGATGGAATGCAGAGTATTTGTTGAATTTGGCAGAAGCATTACGAGAAATATCCCCTGAAGCACGTGATGACCACTTGTTTGATTTGGAACGTTTAGTGAAAGATTTAATCAACAATAACAAGTCCTCATAAACAATATAGATTACATATTATTGTTAAAGTGTATGGATTCTCGAGTCATGTTGAATAGAATAGTCAATCCAACCCATATTTCTTGTGGAAGAAGCTGTAACTAATGTGTTTTGATTGGGAACAAAGAGAGATGCCAGTATCCTTGATTGAGAAGTGCTTTGGATATTAAAGCTAAAGCATGGTCCTCGATCCACTCCACTATAACGGATATCCCTAATGATCCATATGTGAGATGTAATGTAGAAAGGTACCCATGAAAAAAACATACCAGAAATGTACTTTAGATTCAGATTGACTTCCACATGCGACCATGTATCCATTCTGGTGCCAATCAGGGCGAATATAGCGTGATAGATTCTCTGACTCCTTCCATCCAAAGTCCAAGACGATTCCTCTCATGCCCGGCATGCGTTGGTCATAAATAGTGAATTGGTTGCTTGCACTGGCAGTCCTATTTCCAAATTGGGATGTTAATTCATGCAAGTATATGGTATTATATACACAGACACTTACAGCAACATGTACAGGTTTGGATCCACAGCATTTCCCAAGATATGGTTAATCTAGCAAGACTTTATGTCAGTATCTAGCCCGTGTTACAGGTATACAGTACTCACTCGAGACGTTATCTTCATTTCAGTGGACACTCGCTGGGAGACCATGTCATAAGTAAACATCTTGCAATCGGCACCACCTGTGAATAACTTGCGATGTGTTTGATCATAGCAGAAGGTTTGGACATAGTTGGTATGGTTGATGCTCAACTTTGAGACGTCGGATAGTGCAAAGTCTTCATGTGGTGATTCGCGAATGATGTCCCAGAAATACTATGATACAATTACATGTCAGTACCATAAAAGACTGTTATTTTCTGCATGAATCACTTACAACAGCCTTGTCGTTACCTCCTGTGACAAAAGTAGCTCGTTCTACTCCTGCTGAGCCAGTTGCTCCAAGATCGACAGGCGCAATTGTCACGATAGGCTTTGTATGGGGTGATTCCTCCAAATGTTGTAATCGATACTTGATATCACCCTAAAAGAACATTAAGTAAAAGAGTAGCAAGGGTAAGAAAAGATAGCTTACATTTGTACCAGATTCCAGATGTAATAAGGATACAGTTGCATTCTCCTTGTCAGTGGGCGAATTTGCTCGGGCGTTGCAGAGAGCGAGTGTATTCTTGGTTGTCCAACATAATTCTTCAATCCAACTATCATGATAAAGAGACTCTTGGCCAATGGTTTTGACCAAGCTAAAGACAAATGTCATTAGTGGAAAGTAAAGATAAACGAACTGGTTCATGTAGGCTTACTTTCGTTTGGATGCGTTCCAAAATTGCATGTCTCTATCATAAATAAGTGTTAGTATGAGCCCAATGTATATAAAGTCCAAGCACTTACCCCTTCAAACTTGTAGTCACCATCAGATCTTTCAAGTCCCCTTGTCCTTCAGCAATGTTGTATATAAGACTTCGAGGCTTTTTGCCGAATATTGAGCTCTTAAGATCTTGGTTCCTGTGGAGATAGAGATCGCAAGTGTCACGAGAACGAAGCTTGATATCGCCTTGGTCTTCAGCAGGTGGAGGTGTAATCTCTGGAGATGGAGATAGTGATTCACTTTTGATGATACGTCCATGACGAGCTGTAGGCGTACTAGTTTTCTATCAGAGTCATGTCAGATGAAATATGTTGATAAATTGTTTCAAGAGTACCTGTGGACCATCTCTTGATGATCGATGATAGGATGCTCCTTGTCCTTCCTGCTGATAATACTCATTGCGAGGTACTTTTGCTGCTGGTAATGGCTGTGGTGCTCCAGTACGTTTGGCCAATTGGGGTCGTTTCCATGTTGATGCTTGATTCACTGCTGGTGTTGATGATGATGCTGATGATGATGATGCTCGTGGTTGTGAAGTCGTTTTCTTCAATGATCGTGCGCTTTATACATATCATGGATTAGATCAGTTTGATAGAGATGCAATTGAAGCACTTACTCTGTTCTCAAGTACTTGCTACTACTACTGCTGCTGCTGCTTGGTCGATGATGTAAAGACATGCCAGTCAATTCAGCAATTTTGGCACTGGTATCTTGCATTTGTCGACTGATCTCTTGCGTCTTTTCAATGTACAACCTTTGCTTGGCTTGTAAGCGAGATAGCTGATAAAACACTAGTCAATATTTCATTCCAGTGCAATAGACAATGAAAGAAAGACAATGAATTACATGATGCATCAAGCCTTGCAAGTTGCTCGGTGTCGAGTTATCCTCGTCGTCACTGCTACCAACTAGACTCGCGGATTCGCCACTAAAGTACTGCTCATTCTCGGAATCGATAGTCAATGGCGACTTTGCTGAAGAGCCTTCAAGTCGTGTTTGAACAGGATCGTCAATGTTGCTTCTCCTGGTATATGGAGCTCTGCTGCTGCTACTGTGCGATTCGATATCTACTATAGTCATACCATGTCAGTCTTTCTCGACGCCATTGGAAGCAAGACCAACACGTCAACTACCTGAACGGTCCTCTGAGGATTGGCCATACTTCAATGTTGAAGCAGAGAAAAGCGATCGAGGAAGCATTGGGTTCCCAAAGTGAGAGCAAGCTGGTATTACTATCAGGTATCCTCCTTGCCCAGAAATTCAGTTGTCAAAATCTGGTGCACTGACTGATCCATATAAAGCAAGTCTATTATCATAACAGATCAGCCCAACTCTTCAAGTACTTTGGATAGATATAGTCGTATTACTTCTTTATTCAATATAAAACATCATTACTGTAAAGAGTTGTTTTGGGAACAGGAATGTGATAGGTGCTTTGTGAGAAGAGTATGATAAAAGTGGAACAATATCAAAGAAGAGAAAGCAAGATGACTGACCAGTGCTTTATCGCTGAAAGAGAGCTATACATATACAACATAACTGTCAACCAAAGGTCATGTGTGTCAATGTTTATTCTCGTCATGGACTTTAATGCAGTTGGTTGATCATGCTTGGCTCGTTTCAACAAGAATCATTCATGCCAATACACGTGTACAAGCCTATTCCACCAATAAACATAGCATGTTCTTTACACGATGTTACAAGACAAGATTGTCATCGTGAGCTGAGCTACATGGATGTAGAACATTGAAAACATAATACAATCTTTTATTTCTTTTGCTGGGAGCAAAAGCCATTAATAGGCAAGCATGATATATATTGACAATAAGTGCAGAACTAAGATGAATGTGTTAGTACATGAACAAAAGGTACCTCTTGTAACTAGAAATACCTCATCTGGTCCATTCTCGCCATAAAAGTTATTGAGAAGGACACCCAGCAGGATGAACATGACGATTAATGTGATGCCACGAGCAGCCCAGAGCATCAAAAAGGATCGTTTCCTTCTGAATGGCTCTGCAGGTATAGTGGATAATCCCATGGCAAGTCCAGCCAAAAATCCACCCATGTTTGAGAAGCTATCCACTCTAGACATCAGTCAGTATCATGTGTTGACGCATGTTGGCCATCACTTACCCTGGAAGCAAATCAAGAACAACAAATCCAAGAGCTACATACATTCAATGAGTATCTGATTTCAAATTCATGTCCATATCCACATACTTGTATAACCTATCAGCTTGATAAAATGTCGCATGGGTTGCTGTACCAGCTTCCATCGAAAAGCAAGATCAATATACAAGCTGCCCAAAAGACCAAACAATGCTGGACTACATCCAGAGGAAGCTATAATGCATAAATTCATTAATAGCTTTATACTTTACAATCGTGTCATTCACACCTACGTGTGGTAGGAGGAGCAAAATTGGCACCAAACACATTGCCAAAGATCCCTGTGGAAAAGTACAAGACTGTTTTCATGTAAATCCAAGTCATTCAACAAGTGTACTTTTTACCTATAAACCTCCAAGAGCCCGTCAATCGCTCGAGTTTGATGCCTATCCACATGAGCACAGCCAAATTGGCTGCACAATGCAACAATCCACTATGCACAAACAATGGTGTAAGAAAACGAAAGGCTTGATCTGGTGTACGTGGATTTGAAAATCCTCCAAATCCGCATATGTCTTGAAGACTGCATGTGGATGGTGTTGTAACAAGTGATGTCGTTTCATTGGGTGACAGTGCAGGATCAAACAATGAAACCGGCATTGTTTCCATCGCTGCTGCTGTAGTGGCATTGATACAAATATATCGACGTGTAGGTGGCATATGTGTTGAATTCAACATGCAAGGTGGATAACGTGCTCCTGATTGTACCAACACCTGTATAGAAGGTCCAAACATGACATTGAAAGGATCCAATTCCAAGAATTCTCCTATATATATACAAGGATGATTAACCCATTGTCTTCTTTATCAAGGACTGTTCTTGCCTGCTGTTTCTTTACTCCAAAGTAGTTCTCCAGAAATGGCAACCAACACCATAATTAGGAGGATCCAAATGCACACGGCTGGTGATTTTTGTTGTCCCAAAGGGGCTAAACCAGACAAGAGTACATTGGACCAAGTCCCATTATTTTCATCATGGCTGCTGTCAGTAGGGTGATGTTCATTGTAGCGATGGGGCATCATAAAGTGAACATGCCGAGCAGATGTATCTTCGTTGGTAATGTCTTTGCTCGTAGCTGTATCAATGATGACAGAGATATCATCAGTGTCCTTCAAATGCTGCTGGTGTTCATATTTTGTTGTTTGTGGATCCTTTTGTTCGATGGCTTCTTGGTCAACGCGATCCATGGTATAGGACCTGGGCAATAATAGCAGGTGCGAAAATGGGAATAAGAACGTTAAATTACCAGGGAAAAGAGCTACTTGAAAAATGATTTTTGTAATGTGCTGCATGAAAAGCTTGCTGATTACCATGCACATGTTCACTGGCCGTATCTATTCCGGGGATCTTTATGTGCCAAGATGAAAGTCAAAATCAAATGCATAAACCCAATCAGCCCTTTTGCATTATACCACGAGCATGTTAAGCATGCTGTACCATCATCTTTAGCTACTTGAACCTTACTACAAGATCCAGACAATCTTCTTATATGACTCATCACTAGCATAAGGACAATGTAGCTCAAAGCTATATATCATCTTGAGAATGTGTACTTAAAGACTATCTTTGTCATTGAACAATCAAGTGTCAGGATGAATTTGACAGGGATGCATGATTAGAGTTACACATTATGCATCGACGGGAAATTATCGGCACATCCCGTTCGAAAAGCAACTAGCACCCTGCATTACGATGGGACATGTCACCCCATTATCATACACTTGACAAGAGAAGAAGAAAACTCTGATTACATTGCATTAGGTTTAATCTCTTGACACGTGATTGGAAGCAAGAAAACATCAATAGCAAAGAAAAAGCAGATATAATCAAAACATAGGTGGAATAGTATAGTACAAGAAGGTGTATATCTATATTGATGCTTCCTATTGCTCGAAATCCCATGAAGAAGGAGGCTGTGGTTGCTCTTGATGTTGTGATAATACTTGAGAATGATATACGTCGTGTTGAGAAGTATTGGATGACGTATACAAATGATGTTGATGCTGATGATGTCGAGAATGAGTGGATGGAGGATGATTGTCTGGTTGTTGTAAACGTATCATTCCTGCTGTTGTAGTAGCATGACTGGCAGATATAATGTTGGAAGATGCAGTAGTTGCTAGCTGTTGCTGTTGTTGTTGTTGATGATGATCTAGCATGTAAGTTGGTTGATGATGGATTGTAGGAGCTGATGAAGGAGAAGGTGGTGATCTTGAAATGATTGTTGGTGCTGCTGGATGCCAGTCCTGCTGGTTCATTGAAAGCACTACGTATTCACTATCGTCTCCACCATAAGGTTCCATTATATGGGTACTAGATGTTGTCGTTGTTGTTGTTGTAGGTGGTGGTTGACTGATTGATTTTGTTGGTATGCTGGATGGTGGTTTATGCATATACATGCTCCCAAGTGTATGAAGATCATCTGATGATGACATTAAGCCTGCCATTGTCATTGGTGGATGAGACATTGTTACTGCTGTTGCTGCTGCTGCTGTTGTTGTACATGAGTTACCATCAGGTGCAAGAACAGGTGGTAATGGAGGAGGAGGATGTTCTGAAGATATGGCTGCTGAAAGGATCTCATGTGGTACTTCATATCCTTCTACACTGCTTCCAAGATGTTGTAAGAACTTTGCACTGTTGGGAATGGTTGCATATTTTCGCAAGCGATGAATAGCAAGAATCGAACGATCAAACATAGCCCATGCATGACGTGCAATATCCATATCACTGTTGTACAAGTGTCTCACATGTACCTTGGTTGCTGAAAGTAGCATGTGAATCAAAACGTCAAATTTGATAACTGAAGCTGGGCGATCACACATGCAATGCACAAGCTGTGTGATACAAGTCGCTAGGATACGTCGTTGCAATTGATTGTATGAATTGTCAGGTGATCGAAAATAAGAATCCAAAAGACCATGAAGAACCTGCAAGTGTAAATGGGCAACAAGTGGTCTTGGTGCTGGAAGTTGTAATACTTGTTCAGGTGAAGTTGCTGAAATAGGTGTCCATTGTAACCCAGGAGGTAGTCCACGTAGAATATCCCAATAATGGTTCTGAAAGTATTCCACTTTTTCTTTTTCTGGATGTTTGTTACTGTCACTCGCTCCTGAAGACACTCGATTGAAGATTGGCAAGGGCTGATGGGTGGCTACAATTGTCATGGCTTCCTCTCCTTTACGTGCAAACTTTATCTTCTCTACAAGACCTTGGACAATAAGTCGTTCTTCTTCATCGTCTTCTGGTAATGGACCTGGCAGATCTGTTTGTGTCATGGCATCGGATAGCATCCAAGGTCGCTCCCATCCTGTGCTATGGAGTTTGTCGAGACAATAGCATGACCAGTATACCCGTTTACGCAGTTCAATTTCAATGGGTGACAAGTCTCTGGCAACGTTACTCTGATTATGCAGACCTAATTCAAGGCACATACGATATGCCATGCCACTATACATCCATGATCGACAATATGGGCTTCCAGTACGTTGTGTTGATGATGGTCGTGATTCGTATAAGCTCATGTAACATAATGCAACCACTGTACTGACACGAGGAACATCCATGAAATCATCCAACAATCGTTTGGCTCGATGAAAAAAGACCTCTGATTTGGGTAAATCATTGTCGCTAGTGATGTATCGACTCGTTTGGGCGTAGATAGCATTAAGTAGTAATGGTGTAATAAAGGTTCCTTTGCACTTGAGTTGATCAAAAAAGTAACGCTTGGGAATAATTGGCATCGTTTCATAATTCTCCCTAAAATGGTATTCGAGCATCTCCATTTGTACTTGTCGACAAGGCATTTCAATCGACCCAGAGTATCTTCCAGGCAAATTTGGCTCGGCTATCCATTTGATAAAGCTACCGAAAGGTTCAGCATCAGCAAATGCCTTGCCTGTATGCGTTTCGTATAAGCTGACTTTACGCAACCCTTCGCCAAGTGATGCAAGTGTATTACTGGTGCGTGATTCAAGTGGTGGTCCACGACGTTTGTTTCGAATGTAACTGCTATCTTTTGTATCAGCAAATAAAAAACATGACTCTTGTGCATCTTCATTGTTGCTATGTTGTTGATCAGCTACTGTTGATGAGCTGCTTTCTTGTGACCGTGTTGCTACATCTTCACCAGTTTCCTGATCTGGGTCAAAAGATCCATCTTTGTAAAACGTGCATCGTCGTCCCCGTGCTAAATAAAACAATCACATCTTATCAGATCCAAAAAAACACGTGTAAGAAAATGACCAGGTTTTACCTTTACACTGTTATATAATCATGACAAAGAATAAGAATATGCATGTAAAAGCATGGTTGATCAGACAACACAAATGCAAATGGCGTCGGTAACTAGATCTACCTGCATACAAGGACGTAGTCCGTCACACTAAAAAACGACAAGCTTATTTTAGTATCTCATCTATTATCCATCAACAACGCTTTTTCTCTCTTCTTTTGTCGCCTATACCAACTCTTATGATGCCAACAGTCATATTAGCATGAATTGAGTCGAGTAGGACAAGTAACAGAAAGAAAAATGACATTGTTTTATTGCCTTACCTTGATCTTCTTGGCACGACAGGTATAGCAAGCCCTTCCCACTTTCAATCGCTTATTATGTCTTGAGTCTTGCGATCCCATACTAGTTGATCGCTTGTCGTTGGTAGAGTTAGATGATGATGACGACGAGTTGGCTGGTAATAGCATCAACGCGATAAAGAGGCTGTACAAGCAACAGGGCTATAGGTATATGCGAAAACTGAGCAGTAATAAGATATAAACCGCCTACACATATACGCACTGGGGAATGGAATAAGGAAAGAAAGTGTGTGTGTGTGTGTAGTAGTGTTAAAGTGAACAAGTGGAAAAAAGGAATGAAAGGAAAGTGAAAGCTATGCCGCTTTTTTGAGTAGAAACTTCTCAATTAGGTAAAGGAGAAGCGTTGACATTTATCACAGAGAGCGGAGGATGGCGGTGGCAAAGGCACAAGTATTGTATCATTGGTGTGTGTTCATTCACTGATGGGAACTCGGGACCATGTTGTTTCAATAGTGGTGCCAGTGACTTGATGGTCCGTGACCAGAAGCTTCTTTCATGATTATCTTTTCTAGCGAGCTCGATTGGATCATACAATTGTCCGCGTCAAAACTCCTCCCCCCTATTTACCGTCGTGATTAATAATGGACAATCTTTTCACCATCAGCGACATGGCAAACCACTTTATGCTACAAGATGTCTAAAAGTAAAGGTTTGGTTTCGGCACACATACCGAATATCAATTCTTATCATGATAACACTCTTTCCAAGTTTCCTTCTTTTATATAAAGTAGACATCAATGTAAGTTGTATCATGTGTCCTAATGGGCGTCTTGTTTGTCTCATTGATGATCAGATGGTATATAAAGTAATGGGGGTGGGATGTGCGATCGAAAGGGAGTTGCAATGGTGATGGAGAATCCCAGCTGTGACACAAAGTTACAAATTTCGGGAGATGACACTCTAGATTGACTCATGTTCTTTTAAGCACTGGGTTAAGAGGAGTTGATGTGAAACTAGCTAAACTATATCAAGAAATGCATCTATGGATGTAAAGCCATTGTGTATATCTCTACATTCATATTGTCAGGAGATGTAGCGTACACGAAAAGGCATATGGGAAATGCATCTGAGCTATCACTGTCAAAATCTCGCAGCTTGTCCTTTTTGGTTCGACATGTACCACACGGGAAGTTTTCATAAGTTCTGCTTGTTTTTAGGCAATTCTTCCACAGTGCAGTGTCCCGCATCTTCCTATAACCGGGTATAGATGCTCTCTCTATCTGGAATTCCCACAGTGTCTAATACAGGCATAACAAAAAGAAAAGCACATGAAAATGCTGATATCTTATATCCCACATCTCTCACTCTCTCTCTTTTCGTGCTTTGAATGATGTCGCAGCTGGTTTTGGCCATCATGACTGATTTGATTGTCTGATAACCCATTGTGTTGGGCTGTGCTACCAGTTATTAGCAAGCGGCGACCTCTGAATGCGAACGTATATGCAGACTATTAAAAGCGATGAATGGCTGCCTGTTTGTGTCACGAGACCATTGTACATCATATCCTGTCAATGGCAACTATGCGATGTTGTTTCTTTGTTTTCTTGTTCTTGGACTTGTCATGCATAATGAAATGAAAAGCTAGAATGAATCATGTAACTAAAGCCATCTAGTCCATCTCTGCTTAGTACCTAACACCTGGTCCGCATCATCTGCACAGCGTGTGGTACAAAATGACGGCAATTCAAGCAGCAAGCTTGGGGGCAATAATAAAGATCGATTGGATCCAAAACTGTGGACAGTATCTAATTTGCTAGAAATAGCAACTGTAGTATTGGCTTTGTGATTACCTAATAACTTGTATCGACTGTTGTTTGGTTGTAGAAAAGGCAAGTACAATCGTGCATGAATTACTTGTCACCCATTAGTGGTGTTATTACATGATTAGCATGGCTTAGTGGTGGTGTATACTAAAAGCGTATGCTAATGGATCAAGTATAGGTTGCCATAGCATATGCATTTATTAGCTAATAGTGTAAGGATAGTAAACAGCATAGTGGAAAACTACATATGGGGTCTTTTAGAGGATGAGTGGATGGGACTGGATCCAATTGCAACTTTTGCTGCTTCTCTTTATCTTTGTTCTTCCCCTTCAACACTTTTCTCCTCAATGGACACCTATTCAAGTCCATTGGCCACTTGCACAAGATTGAGCACCGTCATCCCTTCACCATGAACCTTGTCTTGCCTTGATCGAGCCATGTGGGCACAATCGCATCTATAAAGGCGTCAACTTGTACAACACACGTCGACTCTTGTTCACCATCCGCCACAATCGATCGAAGCAGCAACGCCCAAAGCATTTGTTAGTCGCCGTTGTGCTACCATGTTCAGCAGTTCCTGTTTATGCATACTGGTAGTAGCAGCTGTTGACTTTTTACCTGAGCAACTATACCCAGTATCAAGCTATTCGAGTCAATGTCTTATTGGCTAAGCGATTGTATGGGGAATCATCATCAGCATCTATCTTTTGGGGAACAATAGCAACAGTAGTACAAATGGATCAAGCTTGCACCAGATCCGAGAATACTGTGTTAGCATGAATGACATATTTGACGCATACAGTAATGATGATAGCAATGCAGAGTATACCAACATCTTCAACAACAGCAACTACAACTTGTCAAGTCAAGTAGCAGTATACAGCATCAGCAATAGCCATTGAACAAGGAGAAAATGGATCAGTGATGAGATGGGATCTAGAGTTAAGGATCTTGTTGTACCGACTGGGATGAGGAAGCTTCTGGAGACCATTGTTGTCGTGCACTGATACTCTGTGGCGAGAGATTTATGCTGTCATGTGCTTGGCGTGTAACCAACAACTACCCCAATTGCGGGGATTGATTTCTATCAAGAGGATGTCTTTGGGGGAAAACGAGCATTCCTTTCTTTTCTTTTCCTTTACGCATATACCTCTTTGTTTTACCCAAACCATGGTCAGCACAACAACCAGTATTCAAGACAACGTACAATCAGACCTATCACAAATCCCATCAAGAAGACGAGGATCATCATCATTAGCTGCACCAAAAGCTAAAGTGTTGCGACCCTTTAACACTTCAGAAATCAAGGTGCTTCTTCTCGAGAATATCAGTCATGTAGCCACACAAGCTTTTCAAGAAGCAGGATACCAGGTAGGTCATCAAAGAAATGTATATGACATGTATGCTTATACGATACAGGTGGAAACATGTCCTCGTGTATTAGACCCAGCCGAGTTGAAGGACAAAATTCGAGATGTGCATATTATTGGCATTCGTTCCAAGACTAAACTTTCAAAAGAGATACTGGATGAAGCTCAAAACTTATTGGTGATTGGATGTTTCTGTATTGACACTACACAAGTGGATTTAGATGCAGCTGCAGCTAAAGGCGTAAGTATACATATCATCTTATAGTGATTGCCTATTTATCACACAGCTTGATAGATTGCTGTTTTCCATTCTCCTTTCAGCAATTCACGATCCGTGGCAGAGTTAGTGATTGGTGAAATCATCTCTTTGGCTCGACAACTGGCAGATCGTAATCGAGAAATGCATGGTGGTGTATGGAACAAGGTTTCACGTGGATGTTTTGAAATACGTGGCAAGGTGCTTGGTATTGTTGGCTATGGTCATGTGGGAGCACAGTTATCTGTATTGGCTGAATCACTTGGTATGCAAGTCTTTTTCTATGATGTGGTGCAAATCATGCCATTGGGAAGTGCACGACAAGTGGATACGCTGGAAGAATTACTTGGATTGGCTGATTTTGTATCACTGCACGTACCTGAATGTGATGAAACACGACACATGATGAATGCTGATCGATTCGCTGCCATGAAATCAGGTGCTTATCTCATCAACAATGCACGTGGTAGTGTAGTGGATATTCCTGCATTGATCAATGCTTTACGCTCAGGCCATCTTGCTGGTGCTGCCATTGATGTTTATCCCGCCATGCCTGTATCCAATGGTCCACATCAATTCCATGACTATCCTGATCTTTATACATGTCCCAATTTGATCTTGACTCCTTATATTGGTGGATCCACTGAAGAAGCACAAAACAAGATTGGTCGTGAAGTAGCTGCTGCTCTTATCAAGTATGTCAATCAAGGCTCATCCATCGGTGCAGTCAATTTCCCCGAAGTGGCACTCCGATCCATTGATGAACGTGACAATGGCACTGTGCGCGTATTGCATGTCCACCAGAACGTTCCTGGCGTTTTAAGGGTGCGTTGATACAACAAAAAGCTTGGTTATGGTGGTGGTTGGTAGGGAAATTGGATCATGGGATATGCATGGTTTGAGAAGGAAGGATTGTGCAGTGTGATGATAGATTAGAAGTGAAAAGAGTGATGTGTAGCTCGAGAACTTTGGATAAGGAGTGGTTTAATATCAAAAAGTATAAAAGTGACTGATAAATGTATTGTCTATTCCATCATTCTTGCTTGTATATTATAGGAAATCAATGAGATATTTGCACATCACAACGTAGAGAAGCAGTACTCGGATTCAAAAGGCGGCATTGCTTATGTTATGACCGACATTGCTCAAGTTTCTCAAGAACAACTGTTGACACTTTATGATGCCATTACTGCTACCCATGCCAATATTAGAACAAGGATGCTTTATTAGACTAGTGATGAAGATTGATAAAAAGGGATATTGATATGAGAAATCATCTAATGAGAGACCGTGCACAAAGTGAGAGAGAGGAAAATGGCCAATCAGGTTGTCGGAAGCATTGGGGGAGAGTGAAATGCTAAAAATTAGGCAGCTCCCAGACCATAGTAAGCCCTCCCTTCTGTACATTTGACTGAAAGATGAAGTACGTACGCCAACACGATATACGGAATGGCAACAGATACAACGACACATGGATGGATGCATTAGCGGATGGATGCATCGATTAAGAAAATGGATGATTGACATAAAGATACAATTACTAGGCTCGAGATTTGCTCCTTCTCAGGCTACAAGATCTACCCTGCCAAGGGTAAGGTGTTTGTTCGCAGCGACAGCAGGTAAATGAGAGAGATAAGAGAGAGAAAAAAGGTATAAAGTACTCATTGTGATATTGTAGAGTAAGCATTGGACTTCTTTATTTCCCATTCAGTAACTATAGCAACAATGACCGACATTCTACTTTTATAGACCTTCCGCTTCATCAACGGTAAGACCGAGTCGTACTTTTTGCAACGTTTGAGCCCTCGCAAGATCCGATGGACCCAAATCTATCGTCGTGTCAACAAGAAGGGTATCTCTGTTGAAGTCCGTGCTAAGCGTACTCGTCGTACTGTCAAGCATGAACGTGCTGTTGTTGGTGCCTCTTGGGAAGAAATCCGTGCTAAGCGTACTGAGAAGCCTGAAGCTCGTGCTGCTGCTCGTCAAGCTGCCAAGGATGCCAAGAAGTCTTCCAAGGTAAATGTCAATGTAAATGACGAAAGATGACGTATCTTACCAATGTTTGTTACATAGCCTGCTCCTGCCAAGAAGGCTTAAGCTTATCATTTTGTGTGGATTGTTCGAATGTTCCAATAAAACCACCTACAATTGGCGTCAAAAGAGTATTAATGTGTCTATGTATGTTCGTATGTGTCACATGCAAACTGCATTTGGAAAAGTGATATGTTACCTGGATGAGCGGGGCTTTTACCAAGCCAGGGAGTGAAAGCTGTAGCAAGGAGAGATTACATTTGCCGGGGTTGTTCCTGTGTGTCTCTGAGCTGGATTAAAGTTGAAGCAACAAACTGACTAAAAAGATTGGTTTCAGATTCATTGGTATCTAGTGTGTGTCAAAAAAAAAAGATCGACATGAATAAAGACAGCTACTCTTCATTCTTATACTATGAAAAAAAGAAAATGAGAACCATCATTCATTCCTTGTGTAAGGATGTACCAATAATGCTCTGTGTGTCTACTATCCAAACGCGTCCCGGTTGCTTTGATGATAAATTACCCGCTTCTTTTTTTACTGCGCTCGAAAAAAAAAGCCAAAATAGCGTGGAAGGGCAACTCAACGTGTGCAACGATTTTCTTCCGCCATTCCCTCTTTCTCACCTTTTACAAAAGATCCCACTACGTTCCTTGACTGGTTCTTTCTTTTTCTTTGCTTCCTGTCATATTATACTGTCCTTTATCATCATCATCACCATCATTCACGCTCTTATTCAATCATCATCACCACCATTGTCGCCGCAGCACCTTTTGTCCTACACTATTCTCAGGTACAAGAAGTAGAGTTTATTGCCATTCCTTTCACATTGGCTCATTGTTCCATTGCATAGCATACCGCCATTTTGTATTCTACAACTACTTTACGACACACCTTCTTGTCATGGGGAAGCAACTTGGTCTCCAGGCACTGTTTCGCCGTAAAGAACAGGAGATGGATAAAGAAGAACAAGATGATACTATGAGACGACTCGATTCTCGCTCTTCTTACATGCAACAACGACGACGTATCTACGTGAATATGGAATTACCAGCATCTGAATATGACGACAAGGGCAAACGCATCAATAGCAACAATGTCAGCAATCGTATTCGCACAGCCAAGTACACGCCTCTTACATTTATACCCAAGAATCTCTTTGAACAGTTCAGAAATGTTGCCAACTTGTACTTTTTATTCTTGGTCATTCTTCAATGCATTCCTATCTTTGGTGTTGTTGAGCCAGCAGTATCAGCATTGCCATTGATTGCCATTCTTGTCATTACTGGCATCAAGGATGGTTTTGAGGACTGGAAACGCAACCAAAGTGACAGTCGTGTGAATAATGCCAAGACTTTGACACTGAACAGCAAATGGACCAATGTCAACATTCCCAACGAGACGCACGGCCCTTTTCACTTTCTACATGTCATTCTAGGCTTCTTTCATGCCATGGCTGGTATTGATAGTTCTTATTCACGAACCTATCGTACCTCCAAACGCAATCGCAAGAACAAAAAGCCTAAAATGAAGCATCCATATCCACAAGGGCGTCGTGGTACAGAAGACAAGTTACCATTGACTGAATTACCTGCAGCACATGGCTTGGCATCATCAGCATCATCACAACATGGTCCAACAGAACCTACTAGAGCTCATATGCATCCTTTATCTTTACGCCATGGCACCATTCGCACTGAGCTTGGCAGCATTTTTAGAAAGAATCGTAGTCGTCCACCTTTGCATATGCGTCATCATCATCAACGTACTGATTCAGCATCCACACGTCATTCAGTCTTGTATCGTGTACGTACTCAAGATAGTGCTTCTGCTATGCCATCATTACGACGTTCCTCTACTGTGCATCCACCCAGTTTGCCACGTGACAAGAAAAAGGAACGTCCACCTCTTGAAGGCAAGCTTGCAGCCAATGGTGATGTGCGTTGGAAGACTACTAAATGGAAAGATCTTAATGTTGGCGATTACATTATGATGCGTAGTGATGATGATGTTCCTGCTGATATTGTCATTCTTGCTACTTCAGATGATGACAATATTTGCTATATCGAGACACAGAATTTGGATGGTGAAACCAATCTCAAGGTCAAGAATGCTCTTTCTGCCACCAAAGACATTGCATCAGTGGAAGATTGTCAGAATGCAGAGTTTTATATTGAAAGTGAGCCTCCCCATGTCAATTTGTACTCATACAGTGGTGTGATGAAGTGGCAAATTGATGCAGAAGAAGCTGAAGATGGCATCCCTTATGAGAAAGCAGAGCCTATCACCTACAGCAATGTCTTGTTACGTGGATGTGTCGTTCGCAATACTGATTGGGTCATTGGTGTTGTCATCTTTACTGGCAGTGATACCAAGATCATGCTCAATTCTGGTCGTACTCCTTCCAAGCGCAGTAAGATGGCCAAAGCAACTAATCCTCATGTAAGCATCATGCTATTTCCCTTGTACTTTACATTCATCATCTTTTTATTATTAGGTGATTGCCAACTTTGTGATTCTTGCCATCATTTGTATCGTCAGTTCCATCTTTGACAGTGTGCAATTTCATTCTGCAGGCTCTATGCGCTTCTTTGATTTCAATATTAGCGGTGATAGTGCAGCTTATAATGGCTTCTTGACATTTTGGTAAGTGAATGATCTCTTTATTGATGCATGTCGACTAACATGATGCTTAGGGTGACGCTGATTTTATATCAAAACATTGTGCCTATTTCATTGTACATTTCAGTGGAGATTGTAAAGACACTTGCTGTAAGTGAATTGTGCATATAGGAGAATGAACAACCACTCACATGATCATGCAGGCCTATTTCATTTATGCAGACATTGACATGTATCATGCACCGACTGATACACGATGCATTGCCAACACTTGGAACATCTCAGATGACCTGGGTCAAATCGAGTACATTTTTTCAGACAAGACTGGCACATTGACACAGAATGTCATGGAGTATCGCAAGTGTACTATCAACAGTGTCAAGTATGGTCTTGGCATGACTGAAGCATCTTTGGGAGCCAAGTTACGTGAAACAGCTGAAAAGCGTCAATCCTTGCGATCGCTTGGCCAGACACCTGTTGCCAATGACGACGAGCCTGTCATGAGACAAGATCCGATGCAAGTGCTTGAAGCAGCCAAAAAAGAAATGTACGACAAACAAGCATTACTTTTTGAGAACAAGCATGTTGGTGCCAATCCTACTTTTATTGATCCAAAGTTGTTTGATCATTTGGGCCAAGATGATGCTCAATCTGCTTCCATTATGCATTTCTTCATGTCACTTGCTTTATGTCACACGGTGGTAGCTGAACGACCTGATGAAGAAAATCAAGACCAAATTGAATATCGTGCCCAGTCTCCTGATGAAGCAGCACTTGTAGCAGCAGCACGTGATGTTGGATTTGTGTATTTGGGTCGTGAAGGCAACACTTTGAAGGTCCAAGTGCGTGGTGAACCCATGACTTTTGAATTGCTCAATGTGCTTGAATTCAATTCTACAAGAAAACGTATGAGCGTGATTTTACGTCCACATGACAGTAACAAGATCATCCTTTTGTGCAAGGGTGCTGACTCGATCATTTATGAACGACTTTGCAATGACTTTGGCAACCAAACTGAATTGGAAGCAGCACAACATGAATTGCGCACCATCACAAGCACTCATCTTGAAGATTTTGCCAATGAAGGCTTGCGTACCTTGTGTCTATCATATCGTTTCATTTCAGAAGAAGAGTATGCAGCATGGAATAAGCGTTTTCAAGAAGCGAGTGCCAGTTTATATGATCGTGAACAAAAGATTGATGATGTAGCAGAGCAAATTGAATGCAACATGTTGCTTATGGGTGGAACTGCCATTGAAGATCGACTTCAGGATGGTGTACCTGAAACAATTGCTGAACTAGCCAAATCTGGTATCAAGCTTTGGGTGTTGACAGGTGACAAGACTGAAACAGCTATCAATATTGGCTTTGCATGCAACTTGTTGACAACCGACATGGAGCTTGTCATTGTCAAGGCACAAACGCGTGAGGATACAGTGGCCGAATTACGTTCAGCTCTTGATCGTACTGATCCAGACAAGACACCTTCAGATATAAAGCGTGCTTTGGTCATTGATGGTACCACGCTTAAATATGGTCTTGAGCCCAAGAACAAGGCGATGGTGCTTGAACTTGGTATGCGATGTACCAGTGTGCTTTGTTGTCGTGTTAGTCCCAAGCAAAAGGCAGAAGTAGTACGACTTGTCAAGAAAGGACTTAAAGTCATGACTCTGGCTATTGGTGATGGTGCCAATGATGTATCCATGATTCAAGAAGCTAATGTCGGGGTTGGTATCTCGGGTCTTGAAGGACGACAGGCGGTGATGGCATCGGACTATGCAATTGCACAATTCAGATTCTTGCATAAACTATTGCTCGTGCATGGTCGTTGGTCTTATTTACGCACATCTGAAATGATTATGGGATTCTTTTATAAGAATATTGTTTGGACATTTGTGCTCTTTTGGTATCAAATCTTTTGCCAGTAAGTGTTATTCATCTTTTGCATTCATGACTTTTAACTAACGCATGATTTAAAGATTCACTGGATCCATGATGTTTGAGTATTCGCTGGTGACACTTTACAATGTGGTCTTTACATCATTGCCAATCATCTTTTTGGGTATCTGGGATCAAGATCTGGATGCCAAGACATCGATTCGATATCCTGAACTCTATCGTATGGGTCTACGTAACGACGTGTTCACGACTCCACGATTCTATCTCACTGTATTTGACTCGATTTACCAATCAGCAGTCTGTTTCTTCTTCCCCTACATGCTATTGGTCGCTGGCAACATTGACAAGAATGGCTACAATGCAAACGGCATCTATGAAATTGGTACTGTTGTCTCAAGTATTGTTGTAATCGTGGTCAACCTTTTCGTGGCTGTATCCTTGTATTCATTCCCATGGATTCAAATTGGTATCATATCTTTATCGATTCTCGTGTACTATGCATTCGTTGGAATTTATGCACAGTTCAACACCTTTGTCTTTGCTGGCCATGTACGCATGTTTGGATCCGGTTATTATTGGCTCGTGCTTATTCTCACTGTCGTCGCTTGTTTTGTACCACGTTATGCTGCCATGTATATTCTTAACCAGTATCGCCCTTACGACAATGCCATCATTCGTGAAAAGGAACTTGTTTTATCAAAAACATCATCATTGGATGCATCTGAACAAGGTCATGGCCCTTCTTTAACAGGTGGCTCATCAAGAACCATTACAAATGAGGATGGTCCTTTTGAAGAGATCAAAATGGAAGAGCAGCGATAAGCATACACTTCAACCTCGTAGACAAGTTACTCCACTATTGTTTTCCATGTACCAGTATTGTTTTTCTTTATTTGTGTCTCTTTTACGATAGAAATACGTGTTTTTCCCTACCCTTAGACAAGAGTCATCTATTTTCCCCCTCTTGCACTATCCTTTTTCTTTCTTGTTTTTTCTATTTAGTGAGATCTATCTCTAATGTACATAAAACCCGGTTCAAGCGGTGTACATTTGACCGCCTTTTACTCTTGTCATTCATCTTTCGTGTGCTCATAGATCAAGTTTGGTAACTGACATTTCTTTCTGCTGGTGCCAAAAGAAGAAACGCAACTCCTCTCTTTCTTGCTTCTCGCACATTGCTTTTCAACAATGAACGAAGCAGACGTGTCCATGTTGATTCTTGGTTTCGGTTGGAGTGGTCCATTTCTCAAACAAGTCCTTACACAACATGGTATTCCATATGCTGCAACAACACGCGATGGGCGCCATGGTACAATCGCTTGGGAGCTTCCACAACAAGACGATCCCGTCGTTGACGTATCAGCATTACCAGCAGCCAAGACAGTATTGGTGACGTTCCCTGTACGTTCAGCCAAGAGCATGGAAAAGTTGATGGATGCATATGAAGCTCGATATGGCAATCAAGTGCAGTGGATATTACTATCATCGACACGAGTATTTGATGGTGACAGGTGTGATCGACATACACATATGAATCTTGACAAGGATCCTTCAGGAAGAACAGAAGGAGAACAAGTGACCATAACACGTGGAGGTACTGTGGTTCATCTTGCTGGCTTATGGGGTGCTCAAAGGTAAACTTGAGAGAGTAATTGATAAGCCGAAACTCTAATGCTGTGATACCATAGACAACCACGCAATTGGGTGTCTCGATTCTCTACTTTGGAAGCCATACGTGGCAAATTATTACAGCGTCAACTGCATTTGATTCATGGTCAAGATATGGCTCAAGCTTTGGTGTTGGGTATTCATCAGCACTTTGACAAGGCACAAGGACAACGTTGGATAGTCACAGATGGTGGATGTTACGATTGGGTCAAATTGATATTAGCGTGGGGAAGCCAAGAACAAGTCGAGACAATCCAGAAATTGATTCCTTCAGTGCTTGGCACCACCAATGTCGATCACGGCGTCATACTTGAACCAAGGCTGGATTCAACTGAGTTTTGGGATACATTTGGTTTGAAACCCACGCAATTCCTTCAGGTGCCTTGATCACTCTTACTTTAACACAGTGTTAGTTGTTCATTTACTTGACTTTCTATATAAAGGACTATGTATTGATACTTTTTCTCTCACTTTTTTTAAGACACAAGTTATGAAACGCATGGTCTATGCTTCAAAATGTGAGTTGTATGTATGTATACCCCTTAACCTTTTCTCACTCTCTCTCTTATAATATGATGATGCAGCAGCAGCCAAAAAAGATACAAAAAGATAAATGTCGGAGCTTATGGTAAGTGTTTGGGTGGGGGAGAAACAACACACTTGCTTACATTTGGGGGGTGAAAGCGCCCTGTCACGCCGTTGTGCTGTACTAGAAAAAAGAGGATCCAAAGCCGCATTCAGCTTCTCTCTTCCACACGTTTCTTTTTCTCTCATTTCTTCTTATCCTTGTCCTTTTTGGTCCTGTCATGGATTTCCCTTGGATATCGGATGTCTCTGGCAATCGGAAACATGCCGGTTATCTGCCAAAGTCAACCGGGCCATCTGTAGTTGGAAGGTAAGCATTATTGCTGCTACATGCTCCGAGTGGTAAAGATCATCATTAACATTCTATTTCTTTTAGAGAATTTGACACTTCAGTACATCAATATCCATCTTCTTCTTCAACAACTGCTGCTACAACTACAACGAGTCCAAAAACAGCAACAACACGTCGTCCACGAGCTGGCACTATGCCATCTTCTGTTTTCTCTTATACACCAATGACTACTATGCCACTTTCTTTACCACCACTTCATGGCAATCCATCCACAACTCGACATAGATCTGGATCAGTGACTTTGGCGTTTGAAAGGAATAATGGAAATGGTGTCGGGGTAGGTGGCACGACAACAACAGTGGGCGGAACCGATCTGCTGGTAGATGGGTCTTTGTCATCTTCTTCCTCAGCAACAACAACAGCCATGAATTATGACATACAACCAACACATCAAGCTGATAGCACTATAGCCAGTACATTAGCATCATTGGGATTAGATGATGATCAACCTGCTTCTTTTACAAGTAACAATGGTGGAACAAGAGATGATGACACCAACAAAAGTCGTACCAGAAGTAGAGGATATAGCACATTACCAGCTTTGTCAATCACACCTGAATCACCAAATCATCATCCTTCAATGATGGCAGCAGCAGCAGCAGCTTCATCATCAGCCGGTCGTACCCGTGCTTACACTATCGGTCCAGAGCGTCCAAACATCAGCAGGCTCTTAGCCCCGACCAACAATACAAGTATGCATTTTGATCCTTTTGAAAATGATACTGGATCACCTTTTGCACAACAACAACAACAACCAACACCATTCCAAAAACCAAACCATCCTCATCAACCACTTGTGAATCGACCACGCGCAGTCAGTCTTGGTGTAGCCAATCATGGTCCATCTCATGAACTTTTATCGCTTGGACGTTCGTATCACAACACAAGTACAACATCGACTGCGGGATCTCCTTTGCGCAGCTCTCGTAGTAGTACCAACCTAATGATGATGATGACAGCTGATCATAATGAGGAACAGGTAAATGTTCATTCATGGCCATGCTTTTATATTGCATACTGATTTGTTTACTAGTTGAATGATAGCAACTATGGTGCTGGGACAAGCACGTGTTCATCACCATCATCGGCTGCAGCTCAAATCCCGTCACGCGCTCTATGGTTAGGAAACATTACACCATCCCTAAGTGTTGCAGATCTGATGCAGATCTTTTCATGCTATGGTCACGTGGAAAGTGCTCGTATTTTGTCAGACAAGGAATGTGCTTTTGTCAACTTTTCCCATGTTGATTCTGCTGTGGCAGCCAAGAATGATCTTGAAACACGTCTTGATAGCAAATTGCAAGGTGCTACTGTACGTGTTGGTTATGGCAAAGCCGATGTCACTCAAGCCATGGCAAATACTACTGAGGCTGGTCCCAATGCTCAAGGTCCCACACGCGCTCTTTGTAAGTGTTTCTTTCTTTCTCTGGAGAAAAATGTGAAACTGAAACAAAATCGTCATTCTTTTAGGGGTAGGCAATATTCCTGCCAATATGAATCCAAGCATCTTGCAAGCCATTTTTCAATCCTTTGGTCCCATTGAGTCGGTGCGTGTTTTGTCACACAAGAATTGTGGATTTGTCAATTTTGAGCTACAACAAGATGCTGTGCTTGCAAGAAAAGCTTTACAAAACAAGGAGATTCTAGGCCCTGGTACTGGTGCTGTCAGAATTGGATTTGCCAAAGTGCCTGAAGAAGGTGATATCAAGCCTGGCAACAACACAACAGCTACAACTTCATCTCTTGGCAACAATAACAATCATGGTGGGACCAACAATGGTACTATGGCTCCTGTCACATCTCCTGATACCTATCAAGCTACTCAATGGGCAGCTGCCATGATGATGTCCAGCATGATGAAGGGTCAACAACATCCATTATTAGCACAACAACAGCAACAACCTGTCAACAGCTTGTATGCTGCCATCAAGACTGAACGACGCTTCATTATGCAACAACTTGACTCTAGCATGGATCTACCTGAAGATGGTAATAAGGATCATTGTTTGTAATGTGTGCATATTGACTCATGTCATTGATTTAGGTGAAACAAACTTGCCCATGACGTACCTGTCATCCATTCCCCTTGTTCCTGAACTTGGTGCTGATCGTAAGCTGGAACCATTACGATTGCGAGACATGCGAAAGCGTCTGGATAATGGCAACATGACAATGCTTGATATTGAAGCCATGGTCTTTGAATGTATGGATGAGATTGTTGAATTATGCAATGGTAAGCAAAAAGATGAAAATAGGACATATACCCTTTGGATGGTACCTGATACATTCTACTGGTAGACTATATTGGCAACACAGTGATCCAAAAGCTTTATGAATATGGCAATGATCAAACCAAGCTCATGATGCTTGAGCGGATTGCACCTTATCTTGCATCCATTGGTGTTCACAAGAATGGTACTTGGGCTGCACAAAAGATTATTGATCATTCCAATACGCCACCCTTGGTAAGAGTCATTTCCATGACAGTGTTGAAACAATGAATAACATTTTTGTATTAGATCAAGCTGATTTCAATCCATATCGCACCTTATGTACCATTGTTACTGCTCGATCAATATGGCAATTATGTGGTTCAAGGATGCCTTCGCAAGAGCAAGGAGATTACTGCAGCAACAGGAGATGAAGAGATCAGCAGTGATTACATTATCGATGCCATTGCAGACAAGTGTTGGGAAATTGGACAAGGAAGATTTGGTGCACGAGCTGTGCGAGCCATACTCGAGACAACATCAGTGATTACACACGAACAACAGTGTTATGTAGCAGCAGCCATTATCCAGAATGCTGTACTCTTGACAACCAATGCCAATGGCGTCTTATTACTTGTTTGGTTATTGGATACATCTGAATTACCAGGTCGTTACAGTGCATTATGTCCTCGCTTGTTGCCATATTTGGGAAAATTATGCACACACAAGCTTGGTGCCATGACCATTCTCAAGATTCTCAACCAACGTCATGACGCAGATGCTCGTCAAGTCTTACTCAATGCCATTTTCCATGATGCCAATTTGCTTGGTGATGTTTTACGTGATCAAGTCCATGGTTTAGGCCTTGTGCAAAAAGTACTTGCCATGCCTGATTTGGATCGTCGTGACGCTATTGTTAGACGTGTGAAAGATGCCTTGATGGATCGTGCTCATGTACAAACCTACAAACGTCTTTTGGATGAATTGGAGCAGCAACAAGATACATCTCCACAACAAGAGCAACAGGATAAACAACAACATACACCTGACGTTTCGGTGACTGGAGAGGATGTTCATGCATGGGCAAAGAATCCACAGGCTGTTGCCATGATGGCCAACATGTATGCAGCTGCTATGGCCACGGCTGCTACCAATTTGCAACAAGAACAACCACAGCCATCATCCAACAACAATATGCCGGATCTTTCACAATTTGACCAACTCATCAAAGCCCTGTTACGAAACAATGAGGCATAATCATCATATACACATATTTACTCTGTATTCCCCTTTCAATGTTTTTACTTTGTATAATCGTCCTATAATGGGGTGCTCTCTTTTCTCTCTCTTTACATAGCGGTTCTTTTGTTTTTCTTTTTCTTTCTTGGCACCCACTTTATACCTCGCTTGATTAAGTCTAGTAAATATACACAAAACATCTTTCTCTCTCCCATGCACATACTCGTGCTAGTGAACAAAAACCTAAAAACACTCCCCCAAGGCACTCTTTCTCCCCATACACAAAAACAATAAAGCTGTACATTAACGCCTTTCATCACTCAATGAGCCAAAGTGTATCTCTTCTTTCACATCTTGCATCATGCTGCCAATAAAGCACCTCTTTGTTATATCAATTTGGATACTTGAATCATGGTTGCTGCTTATAGAAAACATGGATAATAGCCGGGCATGGACATCACAATGAAGTATAGCAGATAGATAATGTCATTGTTTGCTGATAGATAATGCTACCTGGCCCCTAATTTAGCTGGTTTATGCATGGAGATGATGTTTTGGAGATATAGCCATGACTGGCCATCACTTTACCAGCATCTATACCAACACATGGATGCATTGTTAACCTATATTACCCAGCTTGCTTTGAAACAGCGACTTTGACTGTCAAAAAGGAACAATGCCCCAATTGTTGCATCCGGAGATATAGCAGTGGTACATTGCCATGGGAAATTTGGATCGTGTATACCGCACTTTATATGAAAGAAGGGGGTTACACGGCTAAACATTGAGCACGATTGGGTCATGTGCACATGTTTACCTAAATTAGGCGGCAAAATGATCAAAACGCACCATCAATGCGCATGTATTTTATAAAAAGAAGTAGAATATAAGCAGACACTCGATGAATGGGTATGTAACACGAGTATGGCAGGTAGTAATGCAAAGAAATGTGATATGAAAGAGTGCGTGCGTGTGTACATGTAATGAATGTTTGAAGGATATGAAGAGGATGGTAATTTAGCAAATGGGGACATTGACAGCCAAACCGCCCTGGCTAGTTTCCTTGTACTTTGACATCATGTCTAAACCGGTTTGGCGCATTGTTTCAATGACTTGATCCAAAGATACGCGATGATCACCTTCACCATTAAGAGCAAGCTGAGCAGCAGCAATGGCCTTGACAGCAGCCAAAGCGTTACGTTCGATACAAGGGACTTGGACAAGGCCAGCAATGGGGTCACAAGTCAATCCCAAGTTATGTTCCTGTGTTGTTGAAACACATAATACAATCAGCCATTTTGGTTCCGTGTGTTGCACACGATCTTTTTCTATCTTACCATGCCAATCTCTGCTGCATTTTCGACTTGATCCACAGTGCCACCCATCACAGCTGTGAAGCCAGCAGCTGCCATGGAACATGCCACACCTACTTCACCTTGACATCCCACTTCGGCAGCTAATAAAATCATGAGTATCACATGCCATGAAATGAAAATCATTTTTAACACACTTACCAGAAATACTGGCACCACGCTTGAAAAGCATACCAATAGCTGATGTAGTGAGCAAGAATTCCATCACATCACGTTCCGGATTCTCCGAGATGAATTCAATATAGTATTTGAGCACAGAAGGAATAGTACCAGCAGCACCATTGGTAGGTGCTGTTACAACACGACCACCACATGCATTTTCTTCATTGACTGCAATAGCGTAAACAGAGAGATAATCCAAGGCTATAACATGATTTTGGTTAAAAGATTGCTGTAAGTGATAAATCATTTTAAGCTTACCTGGCAAAAAGAATCTCTTGCGCTGACGTTTGGGCAATACAGACAATGAAAGAGGATAACTTTCAGTGCGATCCAAATCATCACCACGGCTATTAGCAGATCCGGATTCCGGAGAACCAGTGATACGAGAATCATTGTACATGGTCTTGTTGGGAACAGGATTGTAAAGACCCTTTAGCAACTTTTTGTACAAGGCAGGTGCACGACGACGCACATTAAGAGCACCAGGCAAACGATCTATCCATGCATGTGATAAGCATGAGATCAAAAGAAAAAGTGATAAAATACACTTACCATTAGGATCAGCCAAGACACCATTACGAATACTTTCATCCATTGTGTTCCAGATTCTCAACAACTTGTCACGAATTTCAGTAGGTGTATGCCACTTGAGCTCATTTTCATAAACAACTTGGGCAATGGTCATATTTTCACGCTTGCACACTTGTAGCAATTCTTCAGAGTTGCGGAAAGGCAAGCTGACAACAGCTGCATCTTGTTGACGACGTTCTGATTCAGCAATGATATCTCTGCTTGAAGTGGTCTCTTCCTTTTGTTCCTCCTTGTAATACACATTTTCACCATGATCCAATTGTGTAGCTTCATTGACGACAAATCCACCACCAATAGAAAAGTATTCATTGGTAGCAATCATGTTTGCATTTTCATCAAAGGCACAAAAGCGTAAGCCATTGGGATGCTGTGGCAATGACTTGAAATAGTTGAAAATCAAGTGCTTCTCGGGATCAAAATGAATACGATGTGTACCATCCAAACGAATTGACTTGTTGGTGTGAATGCCTTCAACACGTGATTTGATAGTGGATGTTTCCACAAGATCAGGAGTTTCACCTTCAATACCCATCAAGATAGCATCCGGTGTACCGTGACCAGCACCAGTCAACGCCAATGATCCAAACATGTCTTTTTCCCAATTTAGCATTCTCCTTTACAAACAATGACTCCATTACTTACCAACACGTAAAGTATGAACACGTTCAAGCACATTATGAGACTTGAGATCATTAATGAAGATCTTGGCAGCACGCATTGGACCCACTGTATGGGAAGATGAAGGTCCAACACCAATAGAGAACAAATCAAAGGTTGATACCACAGCATGGTGATCAGAAACTTCTTGTTCTTGTGCATTGGCTTCAGTGGCTGCATTTTGTTGTTGTTGCTGTTGTTGTTGTTGTTGTCCTTGAGCTGCAGAAGAGTAATGCTTCATGGCAGTGTATCTTTGCATTAAAACTGGAACAGCTGTTGCAGTGCGATAACGGATTGAAGGTGATGCTGTTGCTACTGTTGCAGCACGTCGCAATGTAGTCTTAATAGCCCACATAGTATATGAAAAGAGAGAGGGGAGAGATAAGAAAGAGAGAGAAACGGAAAAAATTGAACAAGTGGGGGAAATGGGCGGGTTTTGGCAGGTTTATATTTAAAACGGAGTGGCAAGGAAACAGGCAAAAGGAACAAGTAAACCAAATTTTTGTTATTTTTCACACGCCATGCAGCCAATCATCATCAAGCATGGCTGAAACGTAGTGCATTATTCACTGGATTGCGGGAAAGGGGCTCCGGAACAGTGGGGGTTGGTGGTAACCATAACAAGTTTGGCGGCATGTAATGATAATATAGGGAGAGAAGGCTTGACAATCGGAGAGAATTGGGCTTGAACCCCACTTTACGCATAGTATCCAGAGCGGATCTTACACCTGGTAGGTTTTGAAGATAAGAAACAGCAGCAGTGATCCGATCCATGGATCACTTACTTTTACTTGTAGTCAAACAAATAGTACTATCTCACTTTATGTATATACCACATCATTCCTTGATCCTATAATAACGATTCCCGCGTTCCTATATACTGCTTTCCACCGAGTCAGCCACCGAGTCATCCACCGAGTAAAAAAAAAAGTTTGGCTCAAATATGGCAAGTACACTGTCCTCTTTTGAATGCCAGTTGCTAGTTTCCCGCGAAACCTACTTGTTGTCGAATCGACCAACATTGTCCCCAAAAAAGAGATGAAAGTATTGCAATGAGAAAAAGTGCTTAAGCATACAAGTATCTGCCTGGTATAGCAAAGACAACTCTGTTTCTGGATCATATCAATAAACATGACTTCTATGGTGGCAGCATTTTGCCGAGTGATGGTGCGAGCGTTGCCAGCTGATCTCTCTAATGTAACGTGTCATGAGTATATGTGTGTGGATGCAATATTGATGCCAGACTTACCGGGATTGGACAATCAAATGAGATGGGATGATGGATAGTTGGGATAGGAATATGGATACCAATGATGCTGACGACTACTGAAATATCAGCATTCACTTGCAATTGTTGTCCAGAGCTACATTTGGTAGAGATATCACGCAACATGGCTAGATTGGTATCAGATGCTTGATTATAATACATGTGGATGGGATATGTAAAGTTGGTCAGTCCATAGTTTTGAATATGAATATCTTCCAGGTAACCGGTTGCTGCTACACGATCAGGTGCTGTTGGATAATATGCCTGTTTTGTCTCATATAAGCATGAAAGAAACATGACATCATCACAATGATCCCTTTTACCTTGGTGCTGACAGATGCAAGTGTTAAAGATTCCACATTGGGGTTGTTCACACCAAATTTTAAGCCAAGGTTGATAGTGAATGATAAGTCAGCTGCACGTTGAAAGGCTGGTAACCCATTTGGATCTGGTGCTACACCATTCATGTCAATGCTTGGAGGCTTGAATTGTGATGCAAGCACACCAGCAGCGATCGCCAGTACAATAATGATACAAAGCAAGATACAACAAATGTACCGTGTCCACATGGGTAAGCAGCAACAACATGGACAGCAAATGTAGTTGGAACATGTACGCTTCTTTGATTGTTGTGCTGCTGCTTTCTCCTGTGCTGCACCTTCAGGATCGTCAGCTATAATGATTTCCGCTTTAGCTTGCACATTGATTAATACCACTCCTTTTATAAAAGAAACGCACCCATGGGATAGGCTGAATCATGACCATAAGCTGGTTGTGGACTATAGTATTGATCGCCTTGTACAAGAGCTGCTGATGGGTGGGGTGAACCACTGTAGCTATTCTTTTCATTGTTGTAATGATAGGCTGATGATGGTCCGTGATCACTGCCGTTATGATAACTGGGCGTTGTATAATCCTCATAGTATCCACCAGCCATATGTTGTTGACCAGTTGCATGATGATTAGGCTTTTCAAAAGATGCTGGGGAGTGTGGTGGATCTGCATGCTGGCTGCTGTTGAGCGTTGGCTGATAGTATTGATCATTCGCATAACTCATGTTGTATATGTGTGCATATATAAATGTGCTGATAACAAAGTAATAGTGGTAATAGATAGAAAACGAAACAAGATGAAAGAGAAAGGCAAAAAGATGTAGGGTTCTTATAGTACTTTTGCAAGCTGATGCTAAAAACAGGTACAGAATGAATGCAATTACTTTTTCCCCCCTTTGCTCCTTGTTTTTGTGTGTGTATTCTGCAGATCAGTGGATTCTCGTCACATCAACAATACACAATCATGCACACATCAACCAGGTTTGCATCCACAGTTGTTTATTCTTCTTTTTATAATGTATCATCTACCTTGATTTCAATCTCATATCCGCATGTGGGATGCTTGTAATCGAAGCAGTGCAATCACTTTTCACCAGTATCCAAGTTCAGCTCTGGTTCAGGTATTTTCATGCCTCCAGCTTTTGCTTTGCTAACCACCTTGTCAGCCCACTTGACAACAGGCATGTCAATCCTAAGTAGCAAGAAAGCATCTTTAGAAGATGGTACCAACAACCAACAATCAAAACACTTACATTTTGCCATCCAATTGAAAAGCACCAACACCTTTGGCCGTATAGTGCTCAAAACCTTGTAGAATCTTTACAGCTCGCTCGAGATCTATCATGAATCGGATCAGAATAGAGAACGTTCTTCCTTTATGATGAGTTTACCTTTTGGATCCGGCAAAAACATCTCTTGTATGGTATCAATCTGAGCAGGGTGGATAGCCTGTTTGCCAGTGAAGCCAAATTCGCGACCTTCTCTGCATTCATCCTTGAGTACTTCAGGATTCTTGAAATCCACACATACCTATTTGAGATAAGGAGTGATGCCTGAGTATAAAAAGAAGCTCTTGTATGCAGTTGGGGATCCTATACCACCACTCCTTTCTTTGTGATAGGCATTGTACAACTTACCAAATCTAATGACTGTAAGCCGTAAGCAGATGCTGCATTGACAATCATCTGTCGTGCAAACAGCATCTCTTTACGTGATCTAGTCCGAATCAAGCCTATTTGTTTGTCGACATCCAAATGATCAGCACATACTGCTGATGTTCTGATTCACTCATCATTCACGCACCTAAATCAGCACAGTAGTCTTCTGCAGCAAACTATATGAAGAAAAGGATATGAGCTGCCATGTAGTACAAAAGCGAGTCGTGCATCTCACATACGATCAATGCATCCATTCTTGGATCAGATGTTGCAATTTCTTGAATGTTCATGATACCAAGAGCACTTTCAACTGAAGCTATCAATCGAATCTTTTCTCGCCTGTAGTGACGCATGTTAGACATCATGTAAAAGGATAATAGAAGCATTACATACCGTGATTCGAGTGCAACAGCATCAATCATGCGACTGACAAAATGGACATCTTTGGCACTTTGCACTTTGGGGATCACGATTGCTTCAAGATTTTTGGAGCTTAACTATAAATGCAACATGCATAAGCAAACTTTGACTATTGTATATGGTGTATGATGCACTTACGATGGCGTTAAGATCATCTAATTCAAGGCCTATAGCAATCCCATGACAATGTCAGCCAAAGTGGCTCAACTTGATATGAAATACATACCTGATCCTACTGCATTGATACGCACTGCCTTTTCAGAACTTGACATTTTTGAATCCTGCCATGTGCATCACGTGTCAACAACATGTAATGAATCTCATTCTTCGTCTTTACCTCTAGTGCATCATAGACCATGTAGCGTGCAGTGCTCTTTTTGTTGAGAGAAACACTATCTTCAAGATCAAATACCACGCAATCAGCACCCACTGATTGTGATTTCTTAAGTTTACGTTCATCACTGCCAGGAACTGGTTTTGTTGTGTGTGAGTAACACGTCATAACTCCTCTCGTGTTGTGTACTACCATAAAATAATGCTCGACGTGATCGAGAAGCAACTGCATTAGGTGTCAAAGAAGTGATACCACGACGTAATCCTGCTGTCATCCATATGGCTGGTGGTGTGATAAATGAGTAAATGGTCTTGAATAATAGTCATGATCATTACATGAGATAGCATGATGACGAGAAATTGATCGAGTCGCAAAAACGGAAGAGGAAATGATAAAGCGCATTGAAAAAGTGAAAGAAAGAGTGTCCTAATGATGAGATGGCTTTATTAATCACGCGTAGTTTCACACGATAGAGGATCAGTAGTAAACGTAAATGGAAAACTTTATTCCGAAGATCAAGTAAAGATATTGACATGAGATCCTAAATGTCTACGAGCATATTCTAATGCATCCTTGGTGATGCCTGTACATTCAGTCACATTGAGCCAAGTGAGTGCTGATGGTCGATGTTTCATAGCAGCAATCTTGTCTATGAATCGGTAAAATGCTTTATCGGTAACAAGACATGCACGTTCAATATCAAAAGCAATGAGATGTTGAGCCATACGATCCGTAATCGCATCAAGAACTTGGTTGGTGATTGCTTGTGAGAGACCTGGCAAATGAAGTTGTTGTATACAAGAAAAATGACCATGACGTGCCCAGCGGATGAGACATTCTGGTGACAACAGTTTGCAGTGATTGCCTCCTTGCAAGTTAAGTGAGCGTAAATGACAAAGTTGGGTAAGGGTATCAAACATGGCATCATTGATCAGACTACTGCTTTGCTCTGAAACGCAAAAATGGATCGATTCGAGTTGTGGTGCGTTGCGAATCATTCGAACCATATCCTGGTTTTGATCATAACTGTAGGTGTCCCACATAAAGTTCATTCGAAGATCACGTAGTGTTGGATAGGATATACTCGATAAGCATTGCAATATTGACTGTGATGATGATGATGATGTGGAAGAAGAATAGGATGATCGGGTATGTAGTACTTGTAATGTGGTGTGATGATGAAGAATCAAAGGTACAATATGCTTGTCATGCAGTCCTTCAGCTGTTTCAATACTAAGCTCGCATAATCCATTACTGCTGGCACCATCATCATGTATCTTTGCAAAGGATGTGAATGTAGAACGGCTTCCAGTACCACCTAATTGGATATTCTTGATGCGAGGACAATGGGTATTCATAATGTCAAGGATCAAACCAACATCATCAAAGACAACACCATCTCCTTCTCGTCGAGCATTGCAAATATGAAGGCGAATCTTTTCAAGATTGGGCATCCATGTCACCAGAGTAGCTGCATCGGATAAATATAGGGTGGCATCCAATACAAATTCAGCAAGATGATGATGCATGATTTGTAATTGTGGCTGGGTGTGTAATTGAAGATTGATGAATGACTGAGAATAGCTGTTCCTGCTTGTGAATCGATGATGATAGTGGAAAGTGTGTAGTCTTGGACAAGTTGCCAATACAGTGGGAATAAGACATTCATCAATAATGCATCGCATTGTCAGATCGATCAAAGTGTTTCTCGAAAGATGTACAAGTGCTTTCACATCAGGTACCATCGTGTTGTCATGACATGGAATATCCACTGTTCCAAAGAGAGAGAGATCATCAGCTTCCAATACGCGTGGGACGATAAGGATTACGTACATATCTTGATGTTTGAACAGCCACTCTTGGCAAAGAAGGATGCAGCAGCCATTTGTCGCTCAAGATTGCTGTACTCGGTCAAGTAAACACGTTTTACATGCTGTGCTTTGAAGAATGCTGAATAGGGTGCCAAATTCAAGACAAGGTCGCAATGCACATCGGAAATGTCTTGCCATAAGAGATGTGGACTCGATTGGAGCCAAGTACGCCAATGCTGTGATAAGCTCATACAACGAATGCGTTCACGAAAAGTCAGTCTCTCGAATATAGCACCGAGAATCTCTTGAGGAAGACAATAAAGAATATCGTAGGTCATGCAAAGAAGGATTTGAAGGAAAAGGGGTGTGAAATAAGAGAAACCAGGGTGCATTTCCTTTTAGGCACGCACATTGGTGTTACACGAACAATGCAAACAAAAGAACGATTGGTGTTCTTCCTTCCATTTGGTCACATGAAGCTTTCTCCAACTATAGACATCCTATCGTGAGAATACAGATACGCGATTATGAAACAATAAAGACATTTCTTTGTATCCAATAAAGTAGGAGTATGTTTATTAAGTACTTTTGTAGTTCTTCTATGATGCATGTTGGTATACAAAAAGATGCAATTGATTGGAGAGATGGAAGAGATCTTGTATCACTCTTTGATAGTATGATAGTCTTATAGTTCGGATGGCTGCATCAAACCATAATGACGTCGAATATTTGGACCATAGTACTTGACGATGGCCAGCAATCCCATGGATGCAAATGTCAACACTGCAAGAATCACCATTGTGTAACCAGGACCAATGGCACTGACAAGCGGATTGACGACAAGAGTAAGCACACAAGCAACGACCATACGTACAAGATTGGCAGCTGCTGTGATGGATGCACCTTCACCTGGTACAGCATCAACAAGATAAGCACTTGTAGCTGTCATGACTTGATTCATGCCAAAGTTGTGTATGCCAAAACCAACAATACCAGTCCAGTAGCTAAGACGTCGTTCAATACCCCATCCAAAGAGTAACAAACCAAATGGCATAAACACAAATCCACATGACCAGAGATTGGCTGTCAACCTGTCTTCTGCAAGAGGTTTACCACCACGTTTGGCTCGTGCACGCATTAATAAGCGATCAGATAGAAAGCCATTGATAATGGCGCCACATGTATTACCAACACCAGCTCCAAGAAAACTCAAACCTAGATGACATATCTTGTTAATAAACATGATCACTTATCCACACAATTATCCTTACCTGTTTGCCATGCAACAAAATTGTAATTGGACTCAAATAAACCAGGCAACACACTCTCTACTGCAAACATACTCCCGAAGGCAATGGCAGCAACAATGGAAGTAAGCATGACGTGTGGATGACGCAGCATTAGGAAAGGCCGAATAATGTTGATGCGTTTCTTTTTGACAGGTGTCACTTGTTCAACATCCTTCTTTTCCTTTGATGGCTGATCTGCATTGGCTTCACCACTGGCAGCACTTGGCATGGTGATAGAAACAGTGGTGGATTCTGAGCTTGTATCAGATGATGGTGATGGTGCTTCTTCTGGTGGATCAAACTTTTCATTGACGCGATAGGTTTCTGGATAGACAGCTAGAATCACAATGGCCACCATCATTCCAAAAGCAAAACAAAACCAAAATGTGGCTCGCCATGTTTGATCACTCATGATTAAAAAGCCACCTACAACATTAGATCATTAGATACTCTTCTCTTTCAATATAAAGATATGCTTACCAAGAATAGGACCTACTAAAGGTCCAATAAAGTATCCCAAAAAGAACTTGCCAAAAGCTGCACCACGTTTTTCAATTCTGTAGCAGTCGGAAATCACCCCGGCGCCGACAGATTGTCCACAGCTTGCACCTACACTTTGTACGCAACGAAGGACCACCATGCCCCAAATGTTGGTCATCAAAGCATTACCCAGAGATGCAATGGAAAAGATAATCATGGAGAGAAAGAGCAAGAATCGTCGTATTTGATAATGGTCAGAAAGTGAAGCCCTGTTGATAACTTGTTAGTATTCTAATGACGCGATCTTGGATTGGCATTTTGTACTCACCAGATGACTGGCGATATGCCCATAAATAGAATAAAAAGAGCTGCTGTCAGCGTAGTTGCCATTGAAGGTGCATGAAAATCTTCAGTGATCATAGGCATGCCTAATGATGGCTTGTTTAGTCTTTTCATCTTATGATGGTTCAAGTATAGTACCTGGAAAGTAAATAGTGCTAGAAAAACCAGCAGTGGTAGCTGCAAGAGCAATAATGACAATGATAAGGGCTTTAGTGCCTCTACTGAAAAGTCGAGGATCACTATCGACAGGGGGTCGTATGAGTAGTCGTGATTTAAGGAATCGTTTCATCTTGGATTCATCATTGGAAGTAACCATGATGATGATGGTAATGTGTGGTATACAAGAAGAAAAGAAAAGAATCCGACAGCACACAAAACTATCTTTTTCGCAGTTTATATAATGTCTGACAACAAGCGGATCAAATACGATCCCATATTCGGGTTCGCCGGGATTTCCCCGCCTCTTGTATCAGCCAAACTTGAAGCTAACATCTCAGTACAACATCATCTTGTGTTTACGATCATGATTTCATCCTAAATACACAATGTGTAAGGATCCATATTGCAGTTATTGAGAGAATTGTCTATCCAAATATGCTGAATGTTGTATCTAATTGCAAGGGTAAAGTGTTAGTGCGGTCCTTCGGTGAGTGGTAGATCATATCCAGGTCTCAGATTCCTTTGAGCCAGCAAAATTGTACCTCCTTGATCCCCGCGACATTGCTGTTGCCCTTTATTTGATCCAGTGATGTTATCAGATTCACTATCTCTCTTTATCAGCCACACACGAGGGCATAAATTTATCACGAAACATGTCTGTAGCATGTTCTAGGAATGCTGCATGCATGTACTAATGTTGTATATCATGTATGCATATGGGCAATTCATGCTGATCTTATTCTCGATCTATTGATTTGAAACTAGCATATATGTAATATCACCTTGATTCTTTCTCCATAAAAGGACATTATAGCCCTGGTTCAAAATTGTTCGGAGCCGATTTAAGCTCCTTGGTGATCCATCCAGCTCAATCACTTTGTTATACTACACAAGGTACGTTCATGCATGAAGCAAATAAGCATGCTGCATACATGCATGTGTCAGTGAACATCCCTTAACAAGACATTTAGTACCGAGAATGGTTTGACTATATCACTTACTGCTTTGTCATGCTGTTGTGAAATGATTGATCCACATCCAAGATTGCATAATAATGTATCGGGAATGGGACATCATAATAGCCGAAGTTTCATGTCATGCAATGATGCAATGTGATGATGACAAATAGACGATAGTGGTACCAGCAGTGATGAATCACATCACAGAGTTGCAGTACAATGGTGTTGTCCATACATATGCTCTTCCTTCATGACTAATGAAACGTCAATATGTGCATTGACACAAAAAATGCCATCATTGGCTGCACATCCGATATATATGTATTCTGCATTTGGAAGCTAACACAAAGCCATCTCCCTTTGAAAGCATCATAGAGTGCTCATTGTCATTGTCATTCTCTGATCGAGCGTTTGTGTAGTACATTAGATAAGATACATGTAGCATAAGTCTTCAAGTATCCAATAATACGAACAAGCGAGATGCAATGTCATTGTAAAGGGAGAAATATGCTTTATTCAGTCTGCCAACAATTTCTGTTATACATGCAAGTGATCCTTTCTCGGATTTCTTAGTCGTCCAAGAGAATGAAATCATGGGAGCATCTAAAATGAGAGTCCGTGGTAAATAATGCAAGGTATTACTGCTGAGTGATGAAATAGTGTGGGAGAGAGCAAAACGCTAGCTCCATTTTCTCTTCTTATCTTTTATATGAAAGGCATTCGAAGCATGGCAACACGTGTACTCGATGCGTTACCTTTACGACCTGGTGTCTTTACACAGAGTCTTCCAGCTGATGCATACACTGAATCGTTGACGGATCTGCAAGCGTCTGAGCGACTCTTAAGAGTTTCACGACCAGTGTACAATGCAGCCTACTCTTATGTATTACCAGAAAAGTGTCCAGAGCCACGAGTACTTGCAGTATCCAAGGAAGCAGCAGCAGCTATTGAGTTGGATATCGAACAACAACAGGACGAAGAGTTTGTTCAAGTGTTTTCTGGCAACGAAGTCTTACGTGATACGCGACCTTGGGCACAATGTTATGGTGGACATCAATTTGGTTTCTTTGCAGGACAATTGGGTGATGGTCGAGCTATTTCATTGTTTGAAACTGAGACATCCAAAGGGGATCGTTGGGAGCTTCAACTGAAAGGTGCTGGTCGTACGCCTTATGCTCGTAATGGTGATGGCTATGCTGTACTCCGGTCCAGTGTACGTGAATTCCTCATGTCCGAACATATGCATGCACTTGGTGTCCCTACAACAAGAGCTCTTGCTCTCGTATTAACATCAAGAGATGTTTTTAGAGATGATGCTTTACCCAGTAAGTGAGATTGACTATATCCTTTTTCTGTACTGACTGATATGATTAGATGAGCCACAGCCTGAACGAGGAGCCATTGTGACACGTATGGCTCCCTCTTGGATTCGATTTGGTTCCTTTGAGATCTTTTATTCACGTGGTGATATGGACATGGTGCAAAAGTTGGCGGATTATGTCATTGACAATGTCTATGCCTTGGATACCAACCATGGTGATGGTGAGAACAAGTATGCTCGTCTGGTGAGAGTGGTAGCACAACGTACAGCCAAAATGGTGGCAGAATGGCAAGCTATTGGTATGTCTTTATGGATTACTTGAATGCCAATGACTCATCATTGTAATAGGCTTTAATCATGGTGTGATGAACACTGACAACATGTCCATTTTGGGTCTCACATTGGATTATGGACCATACGAGATGATGGACTTTTATACACCTTCCAATATATGCAATCACTCGGATGAAACAGGACGTAAGTCATTCTATATATACAACCAATGCGATACTGACACTGTCAATATAGAATATGCCTTCAAACGTCAACCTACTGTGGCCATTTTCAATCTATTCAAGTTTGCAGTAACGCTATTCGAGTTGATTGGTGCCAAGGACAAGGTGGATACACTTGTTTTCCCACCCAGCAAGAACACTGCAGATCAAGAAAGATCCAATGTCACTGATGATGAGACACGACAAATGTATCGAGAAGCAGGCAAAACATGGGCAGCTCAACTACTTCAGAATGAATTCTCAGATTGGTTCATGCAAGATTTATTGACCAAGATGCGACAAAAGTTGGGTTTACAATCAGATGCTGCCAATGCTGCTAGTGACATGAATGATGTGATTATCCCCTTGCTCGACTGGTTGACCGAATTTGATGTCGACTATCATCGATTCTATCGATCCTTATCCAATTACCACGTCACGAGCGATGGTGAAGAACGTGATGCAGAAACAGCCAATTTGGATGTGATACCCAGGGACAATGCACGTACTGATGAATGCAAAAAGAGTCTAAAGCCATGGTTGGCTATTTACCGCCATCGTTTACTTGCCCAAGGAACCAAGGATACTGCCAGTGACAATGAGATACGTAAACGCAACATGGATGCTGTGAATCCTCGTTTTGTATTGCGTAATTGGATCGCACAACAAGTTGTTGACAACTTTGACAAAATGGAGGAAGACGAAGCGAAATCGGTGCTTCAAGCTTGTCTTTATGCATGTACACATCCTTTTGAAAGCCATTATGAGGATCAACGTATTGAAGATTGGGCTAATCAACCTGTGCCTGAAGTAAGTTGACTATTTCTTCATCCATCACAACTAAAACTAACATTCATCTAGTGGGGCCGTGACCTTAAATGTTCCTGCAGCTCGTAAAACATATGTAGTTTGACTGTATACTCCATAACAATATAAAGAATATGTATTTATATATATATGTACTTGTCGAGGAGGAGATCATTAAGGGGGGAGAACAAAAGGGTTGGGTATATTATATCCATGCTTGACGATCAATGATCCAATTGTCATTGCCTTGTTCATCAGCTTGTTGCTCTTGTTGCTTATTGGCATTCTTGACTCGATTGGCAACATCATTCAACACGCTCTTGCCCAATGTAAACATCTTGTTGAAATCAAACAATTCTTCTTCATCATCTTGACCTTCTTCTTCGTCTTCTTCTTGTAAAGGTAAAATGGATGGCGAAGCTACACGTGGAGTTCGTTGTCTAGGATGGGGCTGTAAAGGATCTTGGGTGGTATTGTTTTCAGATTCATGATTCTCTGGTGCAGCGAGTGATGCGAAAAAGGATGAAGGAGAAAAGGATCCACGATTCTCATCACCATCACCACTCATTTGATGAAGAAAACGTGCAATGGCAGGAGAAGCAACATCCATCAAGGAACTACTACGTTTGTGTTGTCGTTGTTGTTGTTGCATGACTGGTGGCGTACTTTTTTCTCGCGTTGGCTTTACTAGTGGATCAAATGATGTTCTATACGCTACTTGTTAATATCATTCTCTTTTTTTCATCCCAATGAACACCTTTACCTTCGCTTATTGGATTCTGAAAGTGATGGTTTGAGTACACGATCATCTTCATCCCAATTCTCTTCATCTTCCAAACTCATGATGATATTCTTTTTAATGAAGGCCAGCTTCTCTGTAAAATCATCCAATCGATCACCAAGAATAGATTGAGCCATAGTAGCAGCCACTGATGTCCTCTTATTGTTGCTGTGACCATCCACTTGAGAATTTGTTGCTAATGCATCTGCTGGTAAAACATCTGGTGACTTTGGAGCAGTAGATTCAGTCAATTGAATATCTGGTTGCTGCTGCTGTTGTTGTGTATCCAAGGGATGCTGTTGTTCTGTTTCCAATAGGGATAAAGTATCAGTTGTTGTCATATTAGACTCGGGAACTGGAGTGGGAGGTGATGGTGGCGGTAAAGTAAATGTCGCTTCATCTTCCGCTGCTGTTGTTGTTGCAGGTTTGTTTGCTGCTGCTGCAATAGGCGTTGGGGCAACTATTTGAGTACGTGGTAGGCCAAGAATAGGAAAATCATCTGTTCTGCTATTGTTGGTAGTGGTAGATTCTTCCTTGGTAGTGGTACTAGGAGATGTTGTACGAATAGGCTGAATACTGGTTGTTACAAAAGTCGATTGTGTAGTTGTATTCTGACTGGATTCTGCAGTTTCTTTGATATCATCCACTTGTGTCCAATCTTCAAGAGCTTTACTTTCTGAAGGACGCACTACATCCACTAGTTCCTGCCCAAATTCCTCATGCTTGTTGTCCATGCTTGTATCTTCTTTTTCCTCCTATAACAAGTGTTTAATATGCATTCTAATGCAATAAACATCCATGTTTATACCTCTTGATTTTGCTCTAGTACATCCGATATCCGACGATCCGAAAGGAACTGAGCATCCTCATCATAAAAGTCGGTTGATCCCAATATACCCGAGGAAGATGAAGTTGTAGCAAAAGGATTACGAGATAAGAAACGATGTGGCTCATCAAACATGTCATGCTTCATGAATTGCTTATTATTGTCATCTTCATCATCGTCTTCCACTTGGTTGTCGGGGATGGCATGTTGTGCAAGGAGTGGCTCAATACCAACAGTTGTATTTGGATCCAAATAGTCCTCCAAGATATCGTCAGCTGCTGCATCATCAGGCAATCGAATGCGTCCTCTTGTTCCAAGTCCTTTAAAACATGTCGCGAATGGCCAACCTAGAGCACAGTTACGATGCTGTAAAGCGTCTTGGTGTTCCTCGTCGTCTTCCTCTGATAAACGAATAGGTTGTTGTTTGATACAAGCACTGAACGGGTTCATAAGACTGGGTATACAAAAAGAGAGAACAAGGACAACTGTGGAGAAGAGCGTTTGTGGATATTGAAAAGCAAGCATCGTTCCATTTAGTGTCGAGTCCGCCTGTGTAACAGTACACACATATACAACATCCGCTGTTTAACTCTAATGAACATGACGATCACTATGATTACACACCTTGATCATTTGCAAAGTAGTGTCGATTCCAAGGCATCGCATACGATATTGCATTGTGCAACTTATATGTAAAGTGATTTTGATGTTTTGAAGGAACCAGGTGGAGATGCTTTCACTCGTGGTAAGGTGGTGCTTGATTCATTTTCTTGGAGCATGAAGGATCCCTTTTAGATAGTAATGTTTTCATTTACACTGCATTCTACATAAAGAACTCCTGATAAAAGCATTCTTTGTCCACCAAAAATAGAGTCATGTGATGACAAGGCTAAGATCCTAGATGTAACTTGAGTGGTATATTCTAGTCCTTTGGCTTAGCAATGAACTGCTGGTTGTCAACCAGGCCATTTCAGTCATGTACCAAGCTTAATGTATGCACAAGAAGAATGCTTACTTGTAAGCAAGTTATACTTTCAACTATTCTATATGCACATCAAGTAGCAACCAGTATTCTCCCTTCATTGTATCTCTTTGAAGAAATAGTCAATCATCAGCCCAACCTGCATTAAATAGCCACTTCAACTCGCATACGTAAGAGCTTTACATCTGTACAAGACAACTATGCTAGAATACTGATGACTATGTCATCCAGGTATAACTTGTACTGCATAGATGACTCTTGTTACAGAACAAAGCATAGACTGTGTGAAGGACCTAGTAGCTCCGGCCAACCCGCTTTATTGGTAATATAGATGACATGTTAGAGATTGTTTCTTTCTGCGTAATCTATCTACTACCCCACTCTCTTTTACTGCAACTTGTTCCTTGTCTCCGATCAGCTTATAGCCACTCTCTTTTCTTTCTTCCATGGCAAGTACGATTCACCATTCAACCAACGACAACGCGCATGACGAGCCAATAGTGGATTGGCCACTTGGATCGCAAAGGATCCAGATATCACTTGTGGTGTTGCGACTGTGCACGTATATCCTTGACGAGTTGTTGGGTTGTTACTCTGTCTTCCCCTTTGTCTCGCCAGTGCCTGCAGCTGCCGTCTTATATCACGCCAAGATACAGCATCCTATGGACTTTTCAACACTCGAACACAACCTTTACCACAACAAGTATAAGACACTGCAAGATTTCGAGCAGGATCTGTCACTTATTTGGCGCAATGCCAAAGTATTCCATGAACCTGTGGCTCTCATTTACAAACTGGCTGTACACCTCGAGGAACGTTATGCAGCTATATTGGCAAGGATTCAAGGTCAAGAAGGGTAAGTAAAACAATGTCTATGTATGCATAGGATGGGATCATTGATCATATCGTTACTAGAGCGACAACGCCATCACCCGATCCCACTGTAGTATCCATACCTGAAGAAACCGACTTTTCTGCACCATTATTCAATGAGGTACAATATTCAACAGAAAGGTATAAATTGTTGTCAGTGTACAAGGGTTTTATGTACTAATGAACTCTATAGTGTACTTTATTTCTTGCAGTTGGTGCTACCTGGTGAAAAAGGGTCTAAAGCGATTCGTGGATTCTCCAAAGTACGAGCTCTTTATGATGAATTGAATGCTCCCTTTGTTCGTGTGGTGGAAGGTCTTAAAGCTGCTGGTGAAGGAGCAGATGGTACTACAATGGGACGTCCTTTACCACGTTTATACATTGGCAAGAATCGTACACTTTTGACAGAAGCACGACGTACACCACATGCAACAGTAGCAGTATTGATGAATGTTCGAGTGACACCTTATCGACATAGCAAACGCAGTGATTTATTCCATATGACAGCCGATGTTGCCATTGTACGTCCTTTAGGCGAATGTCGTGAATTTGATGCAGCTGGTGTGGATCCATCCCTTACAGCTGATTATCTTCCCAAAGCATGTATCAAAGTCTGTGTCGTCAAGGTGGTTTCTGGTATTCAAGCTGTGATTACTGCTGCTATGGAGAAGCTCTTTTTTCGCCGTGCTTATACAACACATCGACTATCACGCTACTATTTGCCAGACTTGAAGAAAGTGCGTGATACTGAAATAGCAAAACTGTTCACCCAAGCTATTATTGATGGGCACACTTGTCTTTTACCTGAAGACGCCTATTATACATCCTCAGCTGCAGCAGTATCCAATTCCAATGCTAGTAGTCCTAGTGCAAAACGACCTACATCTCCTGCCAATAGCAGTTCACCTGGAAGCATACATACACCTAGCAGCAAACGCAGCAAAGAAACACATTCACCCAGTCCAGACATTGTCACTACAACACCCAGTATGACTGAACAACTTGTACCATCCTCTTCCACCACAATTGATCAGATACCCGACAAACAGCGAGATGGCATTACATATACAAAGTATCTGGCACCTGATGATGAAGCTACCAATCAATCTCAAGTGGGTGGTGATGCTCGACGACAGTATTATTTGGAACAAGCAAAGGATCTTTGGTCAAAAGTGTTTGAATGTAAGTTTATTCAACATCAAGATATATCCTCTAATACCAATGTTGTATAGTCTGCAATCAAAAGAATGTACCTGTCGTCCATGTGAACAAGTATTTGAGCAACACATCAACATTTCCCAATGCCGAAGGATTCTTCAAGCATGTATATCACGTGCACAACAATAGCAATATGGTCGTGCAAACATTTCGCAGAATGACAATTACACAGCGTGCGACTGAATTAGTGAGCTTACTGATGGTTCATGGATATGACAACATGGGTCAGATTGTGGAAGTACTCCAAGAAGATGGTGGCGAGATTATTGGATTGGCTATGCAGAGATATCAAAAGACACTTAAACAGTACGCCCATAAGCATTCACATCATCGATTGACAGCACACCAAAAGATGGATGTCATTCGTCAAATGCTGCGATGCATTGCAACCATCCACAGTCTTGGTATCGCCCATCGTGATCTGGCTGAAGTCAACTTTATGGTGGATGAGACAAATGAGAAACTTCCAGATGACAGTCCACGTTCTCATGTGTACCTGATTGATTTTGGCAAGGCCATCTTTGTACGACCTGAAGATTTATCAAAGTGGTGGGTGGATCGTCCTCGGGTACAAGGAGAATATGAAGGTGAAGTCTTACCTGAAAGCCGACAAGAGTTGGATGAATGGTGTAAAGAATTGCCATGGGTTCGATCCAAGCCAGATCATGGCTATCGTCACTATCGTTCTATTCAAACTTTGCCACGTACACGTACTGACAATGACACTTTACCTTACTTGGTGAATCCTTTGGCAGAAGATGTCTATTCACTAGGAACACTTGTTTGGAAGACATTGGGTGATACTGAACCTTGGTGTGGCATTCTTGATACCGATTTACGTGGTTTACGTGAAGCAGTCATGACAGATCATGCCATTGACAACATTCTTGCTCGTGAAGTACCTGGTCCTTTGAGTCGACAATTGTTACGATTCTTTTTGCGCACACAACCTCAAGAAAGGAAATCAGCAGCAGCAATTCTTGAATGGCTTGAACAACCTGGTATCCAAGAACGGCTCATTTCAGAATGGACAGAGTTTGCATCTCTTTCTCGTACAAAGCGACACAGACCTAAATTATTAGACGACGTGGATTCAGCTTCTCACAATCGACCTAATCGCAAAAGGCAACGTACCGCCACTAAAATCACCACCTACAGTAATCAGAGTAGCAGTAGTAGTAGCAGTAACAACAACCAAGTCGAGACAACAGCCGGTGATGGAATGGATCGTAGTTCTACTAGTCATGCTGCCAATCCTTTTACATTTCCTGGAAACTTGGTATTCCCTAGCGAATAGTCCTTATTCATCCTTGCATCTTTACACATTGTTTCTTTTCACTCATTGCACATTCCATTTTTGTTGTTATAAAAAGCATACCATCCTCCACCATCTTCTCATTTCATGCGCTACAGTGTTTGATGACTTTAATGTTTGGCTCAACTACATGTATGTTACAAAGGGACTATGTATACACTGATGTTGGTGATCAAATGGGAATGATATCATGTCTAGACAGTGACCAAAGATGTTGATGTTCTAACTCATGCTGATTATTGAATAAGGATGTTGATTACTCTACCGGTCTCCTTATGCCGACAACATTTCACACGCCCATGCACATACAAACAATAAAGTTGTCATGATCATTCTCATCACTCTTCAGGAAGCTGCTTTTGTTGTGTATCTTTACTGAATTTATTTGCTACATCTCTAGCAGCCCTCTTTCGTCTACTTGATCTCATACATCATTGCTTTTCTCCTTGTATTCAAGCATGTTTTGCCGAACCTTACTGATATCGGCCTTGTCGTAGTACGCTTTTTTTTGGAGAACTTCCTCACTTGATGTGATATTCTTCGCTTATCTCGTAAAGACATCTCGCTTCCCTAGGTCAATTCCTGAAATGATTTAAGCTTATCCAAAGTCGTTGGCTTGCAGTTGGGGCAAGGAAGTCATGATCAACGACTGTGATGGTCCATATTTTTCTGCTATGGGCCCAGCACAAACAATGAATTTTATCTGTATTGCTTGCAATTGCAGGGTTATCTCAAGCTCCTTGTTTAAAGTCAAATCTCGATGACCTGTAGCCTGCAAAACATGTCTTTGAAGAGATACGTGCCCAAGGAGTGGTGTTCGATGTACTGCAGAATAGATATAACGCGTACTAGCACACCTGATGATACACGAGCTGTATTCTCCTGATTTGTTAGCCATTGGAAGTTTGAGGAATGATTGTTGTTCTTCTCATATGTCTATGTGATCTCCATATGTACGACCTTGCACGCATATCCATTGAGAAACGATAACGCAACAAGCCGATCATTGGACACATCAGATATCATGCTCAAAGTAGCGATGCAAGGACTTCAAAGTCGTCGTGTTGGGACATGGTGTCTGCAAAAAGTCCTCACTGATGCTATGTTCGATGTTGGCGGTGGCACATAGCTAATCCTCTTTGTTCACATCCGGATACTGTGTTTGGTTGCTGGTAATGTTGGATGTTTGCCTGCTGAGAATAAAGCTCAATGATTTGTGTTGTCAATACAAGGGAATGTAAAAATGTGTAGAGTGAAAGAACCTGAAAGATGTGGTAGAGTGGGATGATACAAAGATGTCTAAAGATGGGGTACATGATTGTCTTAAGGTAGTGAGCACCAGTAGTGTTAAAAGAGAAATGTGGATATTTGGGGAAAAGGGAGATAGGGTGTGTAAAATGGATGCTGTGTCGTGTCAGGCTGAAAAGAGTTGAAATGGTTGCCAATCAGCTATTCACTGTTAAGCCAAAGGATTAGAATATACCATTCATATAGACGCTTAGTCTTATTATCACATGACTCTATTACTGGTGTTCAAAGAGTGCTTGTATGGTTTCATAAGAATTCTTTATGTAGGATAAAGAGTAAATGACAATACTACTATCTAAAAGGGATCCTGCGTGATCCAAGAGAATACATCGAGTACCTATACGAGTGAATGTATGACGACTTAGTTCCTGGAAGGGATCAATTCACTTTGACGTAAACCACTATCCATAGATCTTCTTTATCCCAACTTGACCATTCCACAAGCTATCGACTGATCAACTATCCAAATCCATCCAGTAAAAGTAGAAGCGTATGTTACATGTGAACTATATCATCCACAAGAGCATATGCTGAACCTTTCCCATCATATCATTTGAATGTCAAAATGCCGGATATTTCATCATCATCTCGCTTCCAATACGTTTCTCTCTATCTCATGCCATTCATCTGTAGAAAACGAGTTGGCTTTGTCTAACAAGGTGTGTTGTTTATTGTTGATAAATGTGCGCGTAACCGAGGACAATTGTTGTATCTCGTTTTGTCTCGTGCAATAGTGTCGTATATGTTTAATGCTCCTCGTCGTGATGGTCACCGTGGTGGTCCCAAGGGTGTTGCAAGCCCTATAGTAACAAAGATAAGTATGACTTTTACAAAAGTGAGTTCCATGACACTTTACCAACAAGACGGGGCCATCTTGCTTAGCACGGTACATCATCCAAAACCACATGGTAGCACCAAGAGTCTTGCCAGCGAATCGGTGCCAGAAACCGGCAAAGTGAGGGTGGAATCCAAGACCTGCAGCGCCTGCCATTTCAGTTGTTTGCAAAGAGAGTGGGGTGTTTAAAAGAACAAGACGAGTTGATATGTGTGTGTGTGTTTATCAAGCAAGCCCAGCAGCAGCAGCACTTTGTGACGTTGAGCGAATTCTCCCCCCCCCCACCACCACCACCAAACTATAGCCTTGACCAATAGTAGTAGTAGATAGTACTCGACTCTCTTTTTTCATTTCCCTTCCTCCCATCATGCAAAGTGTTATCTCTATAGCAACCATGATTAAGATATATGTAATCCAATCATGATGACAACGTGTATTCACCTGGAACTGAAAAAATAAAGGGCGAGACCCCTGCTCTGTATGCATTAAACTACATCTTTCTCTTGTAATGGATAAAACAAGCTTGAGTGGTTTGGATAACTTTTATTTACAAATTGAAAAAGCATGGAAGCTCAAGACACTTTCAAGTGTGTGGATCTTTGATGAACGACTCGATTCTGGATTCTTGCATCAAACACTGGACTGGCTTTGCGATACATACCCTAAATATGCTTCTGTACCAGCACATGGTTCCATGTTCCATACTGCTTTATGGACACGTCCCATTGGATGGCAACCTAAAATGAATATCGAGCATTATCGTCTAAAGACACCTACACGTGAAGCACTGGAGGAATATATTGCAGATAAGGTATATGTCATGCATGTAATGCAACAAAACAGCAGTATTCATACATGGATAGATTGCTCGTCCATTCATTTATTCAAAACCATTATGGGAATTACATGCCATTTCTGGTTTGGAAGGTGATCGTGTTGCATTTTTGTGGAAAGCACACTGTTGTCTTGGTAATGTGCAGCATGTACTCGACCAGTTACTTCAGAATAACAGCAAACAACAACGACACAGTAACAACACCATCCCATTTTCAGAATCAGCTTCTCCACTGGTACCATTACCGATCCCTGATCATGTATGGGCATTGTTCCCTTCAAGGCTGCAAGGTATCACTATGAGCATTTGGCATGTCTTGAGCTGGATTTACTGTGTGTGGATCACAGTATGGCATGATATGTGGATCATTTTATACTGCCTGTTTTTGCCAAGATCCATGCATCGTGATTTTTATTACAAGGGACAACAGACTGCAAGCAAACAAGTAGCATGGTCAAGCAGCATACGTTACAAGGACATCAAAAATGTCAATTACTTTCTAAGTGGAGGAAGGACACCAGCATCATCATCAGCCATGGATATCATCGTCTTGGTGATTTCACGGTGCATCAAAGGATATCTCGATGACATGAATATTCGACATGATGATTATCTTCGATTGTTTGTTCCTATGAATGCAGCATCATCTCATCATAAAAGGTACAAAGTGTAAGGATGGTCACTAATCATACTGATTGTAGTCTATATTAGATCACGTGTAACCAGTGGATCATGGGGTTGGTTTTCTATCCAAGATGACATGTCAACATATCGACAACTTGAGCAAATCCAATCTCAAATGAAAGCTTTGCAATCTTCGCCTTTATCTTTTCAACATGTTCTCATGCGTCTTCTCAAATACCTTCCTGGTTTTCTGATGCCTTTTCAATCGATCGTTGAACGTGTCAATGATATTCCTCATGGTATCATTGTTGATTACATCGACACAACGTCAGTGGATGCAAGTAAGTTAAAGTCAATGTCATGTTGGTCTTTATTAACAATGTAAAAAAAAGAAGGTAAAGTTTCCAATCCACTTGAATTTGGTGGCAATGTCATTAGTGAACTACGTATGATTCCTCCACAGTTGGGTAAAGGCAGTCTTGCTATTGGTCTAAGTTGCTTCCAAGGCAATGTCAGCATTGCTGTACTTGCTGATAATCATCCACGTTATCCACGACTCTCTCACAGCATTTGTGAACGCTTTCCATCTGAATTCCAACTACTTATGCGACAAGTTAGCATGACAGCAAGTCGACCCCCATCATCCTTTGGATCTCATGACGAGTAAACAAGTTGTATTATTAGTTTAAAGCGTATAATGTGTGTGCGAGAAATAAAGAAAGATGCGCCTTATGAAGAGGATATGCGTGTGTGTGTGTAAGCAGGCTAATATAATTACAAAACAGCGGAATAAAGGAATGGGGTAATGACGAATACGTGTGAGTAAAAGGGGAATGTTTTACCAAGTAGTCATTGGAACAATCTTGCATTGGGAAGAATCCTCTTGGATGGATGATGAATCTGGATGGAAATACAAGTCTGTTTCAACCTGAGCAGCCCAAGCTGCAGTCCTGAGGAAATCATCACCATGGACACCAACAAGATAATCCATACGAGAAAGTAAGATCCAATCCATGATAGGACGTGCATACTTGAGCTTGAGACGGGGTTCATCGGAAGGATCAAGTGTTGCATCATCTTGATTATCATTGAATGCAGAAGATGGCGTAAATTCGTATGATTCAGCTACAGCATGAACAATGACAGGTCGATTCTTTCGTTTGTGCTGATTGATGGCAGATCGTAATTGTTCAATGATATTTTGAGAAGAAGCTGATAAAAAGACATGACATTCTTTGCCCATGACTTGTGCCTTGCTGCATGCTGACGCCACGCGTGTTGCAATGCATGCATAATCCACATTCTCCTCAGTAACACGTACACCAATGCGTATCCAACGAGTAAGGATGCTGTCATTATCATTCTCAGGAGGTGCTGCTACATCCAATGGATCACGATACATGTATCCACCCAGTAAATCCAAATAAGGTGTGAGATGTCCTGATAACCAATCATTGGGTTTGGAAAAGAGTAATTGATTGGCGAGCCAAAAGCCTTCAGATGGTTGCAGTTGCTCCAATCGATACTTGTCACGTAGTCTCTTCATGAATGGATTCTTTTGCATAGCTGACCAAGCATCCCAATTGCCACATTGTAGCACTCGTACATTCTGAGATCGATATTCATTGACATAATCCTTGGTAGCCAAATCATCTTGAAGCATGGTACTTGTGGTACGTACAGTTGCTGGATCAGCACGCTCCTTGTAGAATTGGATCTGGCCTGGATTCATCACCATGTAACGTGGAGATGCTTCAAAGAACCAGTCAAACTTGACAGGTGTCGTCATATCAATCCCAACAGCTGCACCATCCCAAAGCATGCCAAATAAGTACGCACTGGTGATGCCTTCAAGTCGTTGCTCCAACGATCCACATTGTCCTCCCTGATGGCAACTGTACAGCACAAGTAACGGTGGTGTATCAAAGTCTGGTGTTCGATTCGCAACATAGCCTACTTGGACATGGGCAAGAACTGAAGTAAGGAGTGTTGTATTCAGTCGTTTAAAAGGGTTCTCCCGTCGAACAATAAGGTCATTGCGTGGTCGTGGCGATCTGGATTTGGCAACTGAATTCAGTGAAGAGAAGCTCAAGTACAGAAAGACAATAAATAGGATGGCAAGGACCCATCCTCTTGATCGCATCTTGTCAGAGGACGGTAGTGAAGAAGGAGTGAAAGAGAGAGAGAGCGATCGACTGGAACACACTTAACCCAGCCCAATAAGGTATAGCAGTGCAAATCAGAAATCCGCAAATGAGCTCATGAACATGCATGTCCTTTCTAGAAATATTATTTACAGCAGGTATTTTGAATAGGTACAAAGAAACAAGAGTGACCATGATAGGCAAGGATCAAAGGAGTGATATGAGTTGCTTGATTGCAAAAAGAGACTGTATTAGGATCCACCACCACATGCCACTACAGTGCATAAACTAGAACAGCATCATCTTAATATCATCACATAATAAACATCATCTTTATGATATCTATACCATATAAAACAGCATTCTGCTACAGAAGTGAGAGCTGAACAGCAGGCCATTGCTGTTAAAGAGGTGGATTTTTCATCATAGTCTTCTTCTTCCTCCATCATGTTAAGATGATTTGTGGAGACAGCATGGTTATCGATCGCAGGTGCAGTAGCTTGCTCATAACTTGGTGGGGGTTGTTCTTGTGATGACATTATGGGTATTTGAAGCGTGTGTCTTTCACTTTTTGGAAGCTTATTTATATACAAAAGGTGAGAAGACAGCAGCATCAGCCACACGACCCTGATCCATTGGTAGTGCAACCTTTTACAGCGGATGAGTATGTTTAAAGTATGACAGATTGGGCTGATGCCCACCTTATTTGGTGTCGCGCAATGCCATTAAATCAACGTCATTTGGGAACCAACCCAATGTTTCTTTAATAGAAAGTCTGCATTATGGAACATTGAATAAAGGGATCTTAGCAACATGCGTCCCAGATAAAAGAAAAGGTTATCTTTTTGTGTTCCTGAAAAGCAACTCCCATTCCTCCTCCTCCTAAAGTAGCGACATTGTCGAAAGTGTGCTATTTCTGGTATCAAGCACATTTCTCTTACTATTATCCGGATCATGAGCACATGCCATGATTACTCTACTACCTTGATCAGTGCGGACAAGACTGATGTTGTGGTATCATCAAACGTGTCTTGTATTCAGTTGCAGGAGAGGAGCTTGTTGCAATACTGGAATATGTACATAAGCATTACACGTCGTTAGTAGTAGCAAGGATCGTGCTCGTAGTAGTAGTAGCAATGTGCATTTGCCCTTTTCATAAAGATACCGAAATGTATGGCTTCAATTGCCCATAAATGGACTGATCTCCACAACCATCAAATCCGCATGAGATGGATTTCATATGGAGAAATGTCCATATATGCGGTCAGATGTTATCTATTTACATGCATTTCCACTGTTGTGGTGATGAAGTATGACGAGGTATCACTTTTAGTGTTCCGACGACGTGCTGAGTTGGGTCTGACAAGCAAGTATCACTCCTCAGTCTTTTTATGAAGGTACAACGAGCCAGATAGGCTTGTTTCTTTATTTCCTCATCATGTACTTTTCATACAAGGTCTTGTACAAGGACCAAAACAAGTCGAAAAGCTTACATAAAGAAGAGAAAACAAGAGAATGGGAGGATGTTATGTGTCTATGAGATAAGAAAGGTAAATGTTTTTTGGATGACAATGTTGTATATAGAAGATGTGTGCTAATGCAAGCATGCTGGGTGTGAATAGTTCTAAGAATACCACTTTTCTGTTCTTTCTGCAGGAAAGTACTAATCAGAAAATAGAGAAGCAGGGCATCTCTTTCAAATAGGAAGAGTGGGAGAAACTCCCATGACGTGTCGTCAATCAAAAGTGGGTTATCTCGATCATTGGATACAGTAAAGCACAAGTCTATTCATGAATTATCCTTCTTCGAGCCTTACTATGCCATCTTTCGGAATCAAACGCTGTCGACATAGACTTGCTTGCAGTCTTAAGTGATGATTGATCTGAGTATCCAATCAACTATCATCTCCTCAGATCAGGATTACCAATGAATGCTATGGGAAGAGCAATGGGTATACATGACAGAAACTTCCATTTTTACTTGTGTTCCACAAAGCAACCATCCCAAAAGCTTTTCGCCTTGAATACAGAGTCTCTACCTTCAATTTCATAACCACGTGCATATCCCAAAATGAAAAAATGTATATGAAACATAGTATGGTATGTTTTTCTCATACATTGGCTTTGCAAACCAGTGATAGATCATCAAAACTTTGCTCTTTGTATGGTGGCAATGCTTATTTGCTGTCATGTAGCTGTAAAGTACGCTATTGTTCTTGATTAGGATGGCTACTGACTGAGGACATCTATCTCAAGAATCCTGTAGTTGCCAACATTTCGAGATCATTGGTACAGTATTGAGATGCAAAGCAGTAAAGCCAGTTGAGATACATGTTTGAAATACTCATTGGAGTGCTATTTATCTCCAGGTCACTAGTCATATGCAAGAACTGCTAGACGACCACGACAATGAAAGCAAGATAACAATCAATGAATAAACATGAAGCTTAGCTTTCATTCACATGATTGCAAATCATGATGATACTGGACAAGTGCTTTTGATAGTACTAGCAATTGAAAAGTGATATGATGGAAGAAAAGAGATGTGTAGAGTAAGCGACAACATCCTTATTTATGTGGGCGAACCAAGTTACTTTCTGTGCTTGCAAAGAAGAAAAAGTGATGAATACTTGTTAGATAGGATGCATGATGGACTGATGGATTGATAGAGCGGATCAAATAATGAAACGCCTACGCCACGATCAAGTCTAATCCTTTTCAGTGTGGGCTACATTTGATTGTTTATGCATGAATCCGCCAAATTAGGACAGTTGGCATCATACAATGCGATTGATCTGCTATGACTAGTGTAAACAATGATCTAATGACGTGATATTGATGCATACGCACATTCCACAATAACATGTTTGTTGTAAAAGGCAAAGCCTTCTAATTGTATTGTTACGAATCGTACACTGTTGAAAATGTGCTTGTCACAGGCGGGATGGTCTAATTGACATGATGGTGCAATTAAGATGGTGTGGGATCAAGTACTTGAGCGATGAAAGTGTGTGTGGTATATACGACGTGGTGATGATGTTTTTATCCCATTAAATCGCACATAGCTTGCCAGATGAAGCAGCACATGATTGTTTGAAGACACATGCAGCAGCAATCCTCTTGTGGATCTTGTTTTTGTTGCTGTTGTACAATGACAGTTTGTGGAGCAGGGCTGCATACCCATATCATGGCATTTTTGATTAGAAACATCACCTTAAGACAATGAAAGTTACTACTTACGCTGGTTGATAATATGGTTGTTGTTGTTGGGGTGGTGGTGGTGCATAATATTGATCTCCTGGAGGAGGTGAATAAGGTGCTTGACCAGATGGAGGTGGTGGATAAGAATAAGGTGGTGCTGACATGATTGCTGCTCACTGCAAATTGAAAAAAGGACATTTTGCCTATGTTTTGTCTCCTCCCTATTTATACAAGTGAGCCTGTAAAATCCAATTTGTCGGGCCGACGATACCGACGTCGGAAGCCAATGTGTTTTTGAGCACAATCCTGTTGTTTGGGCCCATTGCTTTTCTTCCAAAGTGCTCCCATGACAGTGTATACATGATAAAACACAGCTTGATCATCTAAATCGATACTTGACTATGATCCAAAACCTACAGGAAAGAAAAAAGGGATGTGTATATAAAGTCATATGCATCATTTCTACCATGTTCCACATTGGCAAAATGCCAAGATCTTTTTTGTGCTGACAGATGTATTCCCCGGGATTTCTTTACCTAAAGCCAAATGTGTATGGAAGAGCTGTCCCCATGACAAGTAGCACCAATAAACGTTTATGTGCTGCACCAGGACGATCGGCACCCCCTTTTTACCATTGCCATGATGACATTTAGAGTGAATGGTGGATGCTGACAATGAACATGATCATTAATGTTTATGATGTGTGATGAGAAAACCGATCAAATACCACGCGAGATAGTTTTTTGGCGGCTAACAAATCATCAGCTGGTCACTCATTGAAGCGGACACAATTTTGGATAGTTTTGGGTATCATGCATCTTATCTAACCTATCACAAAGCAATGTCAGGGCGACATGTATCCCCTTGTCATGCATGTGGTATAACTTTATGACGATACAACCCATATCATTAAAAAGATGTATGTATTTCATTCCAAAGGCTTTTCATTTATATCAAAGGGTGGTTAACGACAACAAGGATCGGAAGCAGCAGCCGGGGGTGGTCATCTGTGTAACTGTGCCTGATGTGGTTTGGTTCTGTGATACTGGACGCACACACACACACACACACACACACACACCATACACGCGCACTTTTTTTTTTCCAAAAGCTGTGCGTACCTTTTTCCTCGCTCTCTCTCTTTCTTTCTTTCCTTCCTTCTATTTACGCCTCTCACTTTTTGAGCCACAATCTATTCTTGCTTGACATTGACATTGCAAGAGCGTTCAAGCATTCCACATGACTTCAACTGCCGTGAGGTAGGTTTCACTTTATTGCTGCTGCATAATGGTATGCTTGCTACAACTCATGGACTAAATGGACTCATGTATAAAGGGTGGCACTACGTGTCCGACCACTGACACAAAAGGAGCAACTTGCCAACTGCACAGAATGTCTTTCTTATATACCCAACGAACCACAGATCTTGATCGGCACTGACAAGTCCTTTACATACGATCATGTCTTTGATACCAGCACACGTCAAGATACTGTTTATTCTGTCGCAGCAGGACCTTTAGTACAGAAATTTATGGATGGGTAAGTCTAGTTCCCTCCTTCCTTTCACATGGCCCCCTTTCTTTCGACCCCACACATAACAACATATTGACTTTATACTCCTTGATAGTTTCAATGCTACTATTCTTGCTTATGGGTAAAGTAGATAATCCTATCTCACACTGACAAATCATGACTGATCTAGATTACATTATATGCAGACAAACTGGTTCGGGCAAGACTTATAGTATGGGAACTGGGTTGGAGAACAGTGGTGACCCAGAAAATGAAGGTCCGCCATCTTTTTGCATTTTTCCTTTAAAGAAACACTGACTTAAAATAATTCATAGGCATTGTACCTCGTTGTATTTATGAGCTCTTTGAAAAGTTGGATCAACAAGTGCAAGAACAAGAAGGATTTTCCTATCAAGTTGCAGTTTCCTTTCTGGAATTGTACAATGAAGAATTGATCGATCTGTTGAATCCATCCACTGCTCAGAAGAGAAGGAGTCTTAATGGCACCGTGACACACACTACCGAAGTATCGATTCGTGAAGACATTGCTGGCAACATTTATTGGAGTGGTGTCAGAGAAGAACCATGTCATAGCCCTGAAGAATTACTTGGGTAAAATACTTATCTACATCATCTTCTTACATACTCACTATTGGATAGCTTTCTTGCAAAGGGATCTTTATGTCGCACAACAGGATCTACTGAAATGAATGCAGTTTCTTCACGATCTCATGCCATTTTCTCCGTCATCTTACGACAACATCGACCTGATCAAGATCAGACTGCATCGCTTACCAGCAAATTCCATTTTGTCGATTTGGCTGGTTCTGAAAGAGTAAGTATTGTATGATATGCATAGGATCATTCATTTGACTTTTTATATCCTAGTTGAAACGTACCAATGCACAAGGAGATCGTGCAAGAGAAGGAATCGCTATCAATTCAGGACTATTGGCTCTTGGCAATGTCATTTCAGCACTTGGCGATGAAGCCAGACGAACGACGCATATCCCTTACAGAGATTCTAAACTGACAAGACTGCTGCAAGATTCACTGGGTGGAAACAGCCAAACAATGATGCTTGCTTGTGTATCACCTGCCGACACCAATTTCATGGAGACATTGAATACGTTGAAATACGCCAATCGAGCACGCAACATAAAGAATCGAGTCACCATCAATCAAGATTTTGCTGGCAGTTCCATTGAAGTCAATCAATTGAAAGCACTTGTTGGAAGATTACGTATGGAGATTGCTGCTTTACGTGCTGAAGGTGGTGGCAATGGATCATCATCATCATCACCATCATCCAATGATGATCAAGTACGAGCATTGAAAAGCGAGATTCAACGACTACGTGAACGCATTGATGACATGTCAGCCAACATTATTCAAGTTTCCAGTGAACGTGACACCTTATTGATGGAGCGTGAATTGGATGAATTTATCAATGATGGAGATGACAGCAAACCAGCCATTACACAACATCCAATCATTGCACAATATCAAAAGAAGATTCAAGATTTGACAAATGAATTGGCAGATACACGTGATCAATTGAACTTTGCAACAAGTGTCAAGACTATTTCAACAGCATCACGACCTCGTGCTGAACCAAGTCTATCCACAGGTCAACGTCGTCGTCGACAACATCGTAGAAAACGTGGTGGTCGTATGAGTGCTTCTTCGAGTAGTACCACCACTGCTATTCGACCTTCAAGAGCTACATCGAGACAGAATGCCAAGAAGAAGAAGCAATCGACTATTGTATACTCTGATATTGAAGAAGATGAAGGCTTTGTCAATGATGTGCAAGATGATGATATTCGCAAAGAAGTCAAAGACAGCATTGCTAAAGCACGTGATGAGATTCGTAAAGGCATGGAAGTCCTTGAACTTATCAAAGTAAGTAATATTGACTCATGTGCATTCTTCTTTATACTCATGGGTGATTTATATAGCCTTTGGATGACACTGCCAAGGCATGGGAAGCTGAATTACAAGCATTTGAAGATGAAGAACGTCGTATTCATCAAGCAGATGAAGGTACCTTTTCTTCAACACCTTCCCCTGTTGGCATGGAGAAGCATTATCGCACTGAAGAAGATGACTTTATGGATGAAATTGAAGAATTGGTAAGTCATCTTTTATTTCCAATGGCAACATGATCATTCATTCTTTATTATTCTAGGCTGTACCTACTTGGGAAGATGCTTCAAAGCCAAAGCAGCAACAAACATGTGATGCCAAATCAGTGTCAACTTTGGATCAATCAGTGGACAGTGGATCAACCATGGTGTTCAACAACAATGAAAAGCCAAATCCACAAATGGTGCGCATGCTTCATCAAATTCAGTCAGATATCAAGGTCAAGGAAGAATTGGTGTCGCATTTGGAAAAGTCAGAAAACGAGTATATCTTTATGCGACGCAAATTTGATGACAAGATTGCTCAATTGCAAGCACAACTGGCTGAACTTCAACGTGAACGTGATGAAGCTCTTGATCGCACCAAGTCTCGTTTCCGATCCAAGTCAGATGCATCAGTGCAACAAAAAGAAAAGCAACAATTGATTGATATTCGACATGCTTATGAAGCCAAGACCAAGCATTTATTGACTGAGATCCAAGATTTGCGTCGCAAGTATTCACAAATGACCAGCACTATGCAAGCAACTCGCAATCAGAATGAGACTTTGCTTCGTTCTTTACGTGCCAATGTGGAGACACTTCAAGTGGAGAAGAAACGCATGATCAAGCGTATGCGTATGGAAGCAGATCGTGTCAGAGAACAAATGTCAACACAAGAAAGACGTATTCACCAATTGCAACGTCAACAAGCTGAAGCCAATATGGCCAAACGTCGTCTTGAACGTGAACATGAGAATCAAAAGCAGATACTCAAGAAACGTAATGAGGAGATTCTTATCAATCACAACCAGCTCAAGCAAATGACCAATATATTGAAGAAGGCAGTGCGTGAAGGTGGTATTCTTGATGAACGTCTTTTGAGCAAAGTGTCCCATATCGTGGGTGGTAGCTTTGCTATTGTTGCTCGTGGAAGAGGACTTGGTTTTGGTCGTCGTCCTCGCAACAAACGTGTCAATCCAATCCCTGTTCAAGAAAGAGCTGCACGCAAAAAAGAGCTTTTGGATAAGGCACTTGCACAGTTTATTCAAGGCAAACAAGCTATTGTGGAAATGGAGCAATTATTGGTGCGTCGTGAACGTTTGGCCAGTGAAAAGCTTGAATTGCTTGAAGAGCGAAAGCATATCTACATGGCTGAAAAGGAGAATGCAGAAGCAACTGGTCAACCTATGGATATGATGGCTGTGGAGCTGATGGATGAACGTGTGGATCTCATGTCAGCAGAGATTTCTTACCTAAGTGCTCGTATACGTGCTTTACAATCTGAAGCTGCTGGTGAATCCATGGAAGATGAAGGTCATGCTGTGACAACAACTGCTGCTCGTATTGAAAAGCATGTGACATTTGCTGATGAAATCATCACTGATCCAGCACCTACTGATGAATGGGCTGATATGGATGCTTTTGAAGAACAATTCAGTGTACCCAGCAATGCAGCACCCGAATTGGCTTATGATATGACTGTCAAGCTATTGAAATCACTTGAAGCTGATGAATGTAAACGCATTGCTGAATCTTTGGTGGATGATATCATGACTTTGAGAATGAGCGAATGCAATCATCAAGTTACTCAGCAGAATCTTGAAAAGTCAGTGATGGATTTACGACGTACTTTGATTGTCATGAAGCGAGCAGCCATTGCTACCACCATTGAGAATGAACGACGCATTCGAAAGCTTGAAGAAAAGTCTGCATCACATCAAGATGAAGAAGAAAATCGCTCCAGATCACCCACTGATGAAAAGATTGAAGACTTTATCAATTCAGGCAACACCATCTTTGATAAGATTTATGAAGATGGATTAAGAGGATTGATTGCTACTCCTGAACCAGGTGCTGATATACCAACCATGGTCACACCAGCGAGCCCTCGTGGTTTTGAAAGTGTCAACATGTCACGAACATCTACTGGATCTCCTCGACATGATGAAGAATTGGGTCATTATTTATCACCATCATTAGCAGCTACAGCCAATGCAGCAGCAACAGGAAAACCACCACAGCCACTCAAAGATCAAGATCGTGATATTACACCATCGCCTGATCGCTTTTACAACATGATTCAAAAACGATTATCATGGCAACAACGTCAAGGTGGATCTGAATCACCTGTACCCATTACAATGATTAGTCCAGCTGAATTTGCACGTTATGCAGCCGATCAAGATTCATCCACATCCTCTATCCATAGTAGTCATCTTCGACGTTCTTCACTCCCATCCGATTATTCATCATCTCAATCACAGCAATCATGGAATCAACATTCAAATCAAGTCCAAGATATACGTAAACCAAGGCAACGTTTATCTTTACGTGAACTTTCGACTCATGGTGGCAATGTGGATGCCATTCCCAATATCAGCAATGCAGCAGAATATGATCCACCTCTTCCACCTTCATCACCACTTGCCAATTATTCATCCACAGTGAATACATCAAAGCAATACAAGCGTCGTACCATGCCTGCTGTTTTACCGACTGAACAACGTCCTAGTACACCTGTCACAGGAAACGTGTTTGATCGACTTTCTCAAACACCAACACGTGCATCACGTGCCAAAATGACTCGATATAGCAGTGGCAGTGTAGAAGATCTCAAAACAAGATGGGACAGCTTTGAACATCAAGAGCGCTCGTCAAGTCCCTTTTATTGATTGATTTATACCCTTCCACCCATCTAAATATTTTTCCATGTACAATACTCTTATCTTATTTGTCGGTTGTCAACTTTTTTGTTTTCCTTTTCATCACATTATATAGTAATAAAGCATTGAATTCTAGAAGTGATTTATAATACACTTGAGGATTTAGTGGGTACAAGACATGTCTTCGCCATATTATACATCCCAAGACCAATCAACAAACAATGATGATTCTGGTATTGAAGAACAGGCTGCGTGATGCATGAATGACCTTTTGATTGGGTAAAATCCACATCTGTGCCAAGGATTGAAGAGATAGATATCACATCCACACCTTACAAAAGGGTCCTACTCCATCAAGTAGTACATTCAATAAGCACCAGCTATGTTGCAGTGCATGAATGATTACATTAAAGTCAATGACATCACTGAACAATGGAGATGAAAGAACACATGATCTTTTCGTGTTTCGGAATAGATTGCTTGAGTCTTTTTTTCTCACGGCTAGAAATGCACGAACCACCCACCTAGTATAATGATCTTGACAATCGGGGATATAACCGGCTTATAAGTTTTTCCTTGGTAGTATCGTAGAAAACATGATAGGATTGGGGAAATGGAACCCTGGAAAGGAATGGAAAATTCAATAAGTTTCATAGCAACCAATCGGGATGTGTTATGAAATTGTCGAAAGATGTATGTGTTGTGCGGAGTAGCTTTGATGACTACCATGAGATCATTCAACTTAAACCAGAAGCAACCAGAAAAGTGATAAGTACCATGATTTGTCATGCATCCATGATCACAAGTTGTGATGGCTGGGGGTGATAGTGTTATTAATAGGTAGTAGGATACATTGAAGTAAAGGTTATGTAATGGAAAACAAAAAACAGCGACGTCACTAAGACTCTGACTCATCGCAACCAGGATTTGAAACTGCGTTTTTGGGGGACACGAGGTAGGGTGGAGAAAGGGTGATTGGAGGTAAATCTGCACTCCTTTTCTCTCTCTCTTGGCTATGTGCTTTTAAGAGAATACCTTACAACCTTTTTATTTCTTTTGAAGAATCCACTGCCGATAGCTCTTTCTGCAAACCAACTCTTTTTCCCCAATGCCTATTGTCTTTAATACCTCTATTTCCCACAAGCTTATTCAGCAATGGCAACTCATTATTGGCAACAAAGTACACTTCGCCACCCTTTTCTCGGCATACCATTCTCCTCTTGTCATCAACAACGTCGCATGCCCCCTTGGGAACTGATTCGTATGAGCTACGATCCTGGTCTTTATGAAGACTCTGCAAGCAACACATCATCTTCTGGAGCAAGCACTACTTTGGACTCTATTGACTCGATGCCTTTGGATCCATCCATGTCATTACGCAAGCACAAAAAGTGCTCATATCATGTTCTTTTAAAGGAGATTCGACGTCTTCGTGCAGAGAATGATGGTTTGCACAAGATGGTTGACACCATACGAGAGGATTTACGTTACGAGCGTGAATCACGACAGATATCAGAGCAATGTCATCTCAAATACTACAATGAATCAGCCGATCGTCAGATTGAATTAGAGGATGATGTAGCAGATAAGCAAAAGCTCATTGACGATCTCAAGCAACGCATTCAAGAATTAGAAGCATCAACAACAACAACAACATCTTCTCCTACACCCATGCCGATCAATCATCCCCTTGCAGCCATTGCCACCAACAACAACACCACTACTCCTACTTGTTCCACCACCACGACCAATACACATACAAGTACTTCTTCACGTTGGAGTTGTTTTAATTTTGACGACGATGAGATGCTATGTCAACCATTGGTTGGTGATTCTGCTATTCCCGATATGCCGTTTGTCGATCATAGCAACCATGCAGACACAAGTGATGAAGATGATGACGATGATGATGAGAAAGACAATGATGGCATGACAGACAATGAGCGCTTTGAATCACTTGCTGGTTCTTATCTTCATCAAGCCATCATTTCCAAATTGACAAGTGCACGTGCCAATCTTGAACTGGATGATTTGATGCTCAAATACGATCCATCCCCTGCAGTTGTCTTACGTACACTTGCCACCTCCTTTGTCGCTTGGATTGGGAATGTAGTCAACAACAACGAGTCCAATGAATCCATGGCCAAATTATGGGCTTTGGGTGTCACGGATGGATTCCTTGCTTTTTGGAAAGCCATTCTTCAAAAACATGTTCATGATGAAGCAGATCAGACCCAATTCTTGAATGAAGCCGAATCACTCTTGAACCGACAAAATGCCGCAACATCCTCCATACTAGTCGACAATTATCATCGTCTTTTGATCATGCTCTACAAGTACGACATTATCGATGGGGATGCTATCAGTACTTGGTGGCATACTACAACAACAGCAAGCAGTTCTGAAGAGGTAGCGCTTCGTTTACGTGGTGTCACTCGTTCATTTACAGAATGGCTTGATGAAGAAGATGAAGATGAAGAACAAGATGAAATCATGGATGATGAAGAAATTGACAGTGATATCGATCACAGTGACAGTGATACAGTCATTGATTCTTTGGATAAGCAACAAGAAGATGATAGTCTATTAGATCACATGCTTCAAGAAGAGGATCGGAATTGTTGTGCCTGTCAATTCGAATCGGACAAGCCTCCATGCATCGACACTACTACCACCACTACCACCACTACCAACAACAATAACAACACCATTGCACATACCAACACTCCTTGCTCACCTTGTAAATGCGACTTTGAATCACCTACTACTCCCTCCACCACCACTGAGAAGAAACCAAAGAAAACGGTTCGGATCATGTTGTAAATATATAATTTCCCCCTCCCCGCCATTGTGTTTTACTCCCAATATACACTTCTTGAATTAAAACTTAAGCATCTTTGCATTACTTGATTAAGTCATATCCGCTTCTCGTTATCTCATCTTTTGAAAACAAAAACAAATGGGACGATCCTAATCATACTAGGTTAAGAAAGCGTACTCCGCTGCTCAGACAATAATAATATAGCGTGTACTATCGCGTGTGTATGTAAACACTTTGTTCTAGCTCTTTCTTTCTATCTTGTTACCTCTTATGGCGTCAACAGCTGTGTCATACCAGTGGTTATATCAAGCTGGCAATCAATGGGTTCCTTTTGATACAACATCCAATGTAAAGATTGAAGATATATGGCGATCCAATCGACGTCATACCTTTTATATTCCTTGTTTGGGAGGTGACGCTACAATTCATCCAAGTGATTTGTATATGGAACATCAAGGCATTCGTATTCCCATTATTCGATCAGGTGCATAAAAGCAATGTTGGGATTGCCAAATCTGGTAATCCTAGTAGTAACCAAATAAAACCACCCAACACAATGATTATCATTTGCCTTGATTAAAGAGAGAGAGCCTGTATTATAAAAAGACAATAATGGAGGAAAACAACAAGATGCAAAGGGAAGCTCGGCAATAAATACACACAAAAAAATGATAAAGGAGGGGGGGGGAAACAAAAGGATGAATCAATGCTCTTTTACTGACTCCAATATGGTTGTTGTTGACGAGCAGGTTGTTGTTGACCTTGTTGTTGTTGTTGTTGCTGTTGTGCAGATGGCATTTGAGCAAATTGAGGATACTGGGGTTGATAAGGGAATCCAGCACCACCGAAATAGTTGGCAGGATTGTTGTTCATTTGCTGATAGGGCATTTGTTGTTGTTGTGGATGGCCATTGGCACCTGCTGCACCAGTAGGTGTTTTATCATTCTTGGGAGCATTTGCTGCACCACCAGCAGTAGGAGCTTGTTGCTGTGCTTGTTGCTGTTGTTGGGGTTGTTGTTGCTGTTGTCCAAGGAAACCAGGTAATTGTTGTTGGTATGACTTGTAATCATGCAATCCTCCAGCTGCACCTGCACCAGCACCAGCACCCAAATGATGTTGCAATCCACCCATATCATCATAGCCACCATACATGTGTTGTGTATAAGGTGATGCATAAGGTGATGCTGCAGATCCACCACTAGGCTTACCACCAGAATGTTGATACATGTTGGGATACATGCTCTTGTTCATGAATGGCTGATTGTAAGATTGTTGATAACCGAATTGATTGGGCATGTAATAGTAAGGATAGTATGGCATGTTGGGATACATTTGCTGAGCAGCAGCGGCAGCTGCAGCAGGACCATGAGCGGCAGCAGTATGTGGCAATGATCCATCCTTATCACGTGATTGATATGATGCTGATGGTGATTGTGTATAAGCTGAATGATCATAGTAACCCTACAAACAAGTCAATATCACATATGCATCATGCAAAACAATAACTTACCATAGCCAAGCGTTGTTGATCAGTGCCATAAAGACCATAATCAGGAAGTGATCCCATAGGACTGACACCAAAACCAGAAACACCAGCAGGGGGTTGATTAGGCATGTAAGAGCTGTAACCAGATGATAAATGATCCATGCCAAAGAGTGGTGGTTGTTGTTGAGCAAGAGTAGGTTGGGGCTGAGGATGAATGGAAGTTGGTTGTTGTTGTTGTGGCTGGGTGGTCTGTGCTGTTGCTGTTCCAAGTGGTTCTGCAGCAGCTTGTTGTGGCTTCATGGTTTCTGGAGCAACGCCAGTATTGAATTGTGGCTGTGTTTCTTCTTTTGTTGCTTCAAGTGCCTCACTAAAGAATCCTATCAATATCCCTATTGCTTTCCTTGATCTCTTTTCTTCTTTTACCTTGTCTGCGTTTGCAATGTGGTCTCCGATGTTTCCACAGTCTCGGTTGTACCATCATTCAAGCTCAGGCTTCCAAACTTGACACCAATAGAACTGAGAGATGCACCAGTATTGGGCAATACAACAGGAACATCTTGCTTCAAACGACGATTGCTGGTAGAAGATTTACGTGTGGCAGTGGTGGAATCTTGAATTGATACATTGGATGCTTCAATCTCTTCTTCAGTGACCTTGGGTTCTTGTTCAGTGGGCTCAATGGATGTTGATGTCCATGGATCAGTTGAAGGTGGTTCTTCCTTTGTAGCTGGTTCAGGTTCATCCCAAGATGGCTTGTTTGTCTCAATAGGTGCTTCCCAAGGATTGTTGGATGTATCCCAAGAATCTTTTGGCTTGTCCCATGATGAATCATTAGCTGGAGTGTCCCATTCACTTTGTGCTGCTGCTGCTGTAGTAGTAGTTGTAGTAGTGTCTTGTTGAGATGGCTCAGGCTCTGGTTTGGGTTGTTTCCTATTTGAATCATGTCAATAAAAAGGCGCGTGTGTGAGAGATATAATAAGACTTACTTGAGTAGGCTAGCCCATGTTTTTGGTGCAGATGAATCATTGGTAGTAGCAGTAGTCTTATCAGGTTCTACTTCAGGTTCAGTAGAGCTTCCCCATCCACCTGCATTAGTGTTGGATACACTAGCCGTTGTTGTGGGAGCGTCCCAGCCGCTATTGTTGTCGGTAGTGTCCTGTGATTGACCCCATGTATCACTTGCATTCTTCTTGGATGATGCAATAGCTGCCCAAGAGCTGCTGCCTTGATCGGGTGTAGTTGTAGAAGTTGTCTTTTGTCCCCATGTTGTTGCTTGAATATGATTGTTGGCAGTTGTAGAAGTTGGCTTTTGTCCACGAGTGCTATGTCCACCGCGTTGACCACCTTATAAAGAACGCGTCAGCACATGTTAAAAAGAAACCCCTCCCAATACAATAACACCCCTTTAAACAGAATTTACCTCTTTTAGGTCGATCATTATTTCCTTTGTATGTACGTTGTGTCGTGGTATTGGATGGTGGTGGAGCAAATGAAATAGTGCTGCTACTTGTGTTGTTGTTGTTGGGAACGGTAGCTGCTTTGGCTTTCTGTGCAGCTTCTTTCTTTGACTTTTTGCTCTTGACTTCTCCCCACTGCGATACATGACCTATTGTACATTTAGTCTTCTTGATAACAATAGCAGAACCTATACTTGCCTTCACTAATACGGTCAATGGCCAAGTCCAGATCACCGTCAACTTCTTGAAGGGCGAATAAAAGATCTTCGTCCGACCAGTCTGCAAATAGCTCTCTCAGGGTGGATAATTGGGAGGCATATTTCGATTTGAGCTTCTTCAAGTCAGATTGCTCTGAGGATTGTCTCGTGGATTGTGAAGAACGTGATCCGTGTGAAGGCATTGGTTGTGTATATATATGTGTGTGTTGTTGTGTGCGTGTGAGTTGAGTGCGTGCTATTGCGTTGTATCGCTTAAAAAGGAGAAGACGAGTGAATAAGAAGAAAAAGAGAGAGAGATATCAAAAGGGATAAACTTACATTGAGTGGCTCCCTCCCTCTTCGGTTGTTGTTGGAAAATATGACAAGAAAGAAACGAAAGGCGGAACAACTGATTCCAGCCTATTACTCTTTTAACAAGCTGAGAAAGAAAAACAAAGGATAAAGACGCACCATTGGCCCTTGAATGCTAACTCCCATCCAGTGGAAACGTGGTGTCAGGTGGACCATGTTTAGGATATCCTTGGAATAGCATCCTAATAGGGTAGCTTGTCAATATAACTGATCCAAATCTAGTAGTATCCTCTTTGAAGGATTGTCATTTCTTGCATGAACACTGAACTAGACTAGTCAGTCTTGTATACACGAAGCAGTATCTTTTAGACAAGATGATATAAGACATGTATTCTGGGGATTGCACATTACAAATGATGATATACATGGGATACAAAGACAAGAGATGGGATCACCACTACTATTCGTCATCTTTCTTAGTGGAGTAAAAAGGTATCTAGCGTGTACACCCTGTCTATTACAACCAAAAGTGGTAGATCTTAAGACCACTTTGACAGATGCATCAAGGGAAGAAGATATGGACATAACTTGGGATCTCTGGTGGATGTAAACAATCAAAAGACAAAGTAGAATAAAGAGATATGTGTTTAGAGTACAATGAAGCATTCCATACTATTCCTAGATACAATGACTGCGCAAGCATAAACAAGCAAGCGACATAAAGAAAGTAAAGACCAGATCACAAAAACAATGACATCCATCTTCTTTGTCATAGTCGTCTATTACTCGTGCTCATAAGCTTATTCCCCTTACAAAGACATATCCTTATCAGGCTACTATTGGAGTTATATGGGTGTCTATTTATGCATTCATGGACTGTAACAGCACTCATGATGATCCAACTACAATGATATCTAAAAGCTACGCGCCATCAGATTTCCATGGATGATATCATGACTTCCAGTGGGTATGTCACAAAGATCCATCAGAGGAAAAGACCAAATAATGGGAAAGGATGATAAAGAGCTACAAAGATCAATGCATGAATATGCTTGATTCATAAGGCAGGCTACATTTGATACGTACCAGAGGATAAGGTTTCTTGACGATACATATGTCGAGTAGGTATAGTTAATCCAGTTTTGGAAGATGATACAAAGTTGAAAGCTATTTGACGTCGACTAAAGGAATCAGGGACACAAGACATGTTGCTTTTCAAAGAAATGCTGCTGGAAACTGCTTGCTTTATTATACAAGTTTCTTAGAGACGAAAAAGCTCTTATAATGACGCATCTGCCATACACAAATACCACCCAAGACTGCAAGTTGTGTGATTGTCCACCAAACGACACGAGAATTGGTCAATTCAGATTGATCACGGAACTCGGCTTCACGTTCCTATCATGTATTGCATCAGCCAATCTGCCATTTTTCACTCTTGTATCAATATTTACCCTTTGAGCAGCTTGTTCACGTCGAATGTCTTGCACACGTTCATTCAAATCATGAATACGTTTTGCCATATCTATCATCAAAGCTATTAGTTATCAAATTATCTCTTGTATCCATCATGCTTACCAGATAAGGTTTCAGTATGATCATGCTGATCGCCAGCTGGATCATCAAAGTCCATATCAAATGTCATTCGCTAATCAATCCATGCATGTTAGCATTATGGTAGATGTCTATAAACCATCTTTCATACCGTCTTTGTAGAGTCAAACCATGATGTACTAGCAACTGACAAACATATGGAATGATCACCTGATTCAGCGGAAGTGAATGTGAATCGTCCAGAAGGAGAATCTTGTCGATTGACGACGACGTGTTCTTGAGGAAGCTCCTGCATAATATTAGCATTCTAATTGATACATGACATGGATATACTTACCTCTACTGTTATTTGAATACGTGCTTCAGGATTGACAATCCATTGGTTCTGTGCAGTCGAAAACTGTTCAGCCTTGTAGATACCTTGAATATAGGGTGAGTGACATGGTGACGCGAAACAAAGAGATTGTAGTACCAGTGACCATGGTTTCTTTGGGCAATTCCTCCAAGAAGCACTTCTTTTCAGCCCTTTCCAAATAGAAATAGAGCGCATCTGACACTTGTGCCCAGATGGCAAGAGCTAGTATGAGCCAACGTCGCGTTGTCAAGGAGAACATGAGGAGAAGAAAAGGCACACTGGCTGCACAAGCGGGGCCATGGATCCCATTTCACCCCGCTGCTTTCAGGTGGTATTGCTCCTGTCTCTTTCCTTTTGCACCATGGCTACATTTGAAAAGGATAAGCATGTACGCTACTTTGTGTCCAATTTGCGCATGTTGCCTACGCCCTATACTGAAACAGAGACCAACCGGTAAGTCCAATGTCGAGATGCTTCTTGTCCTATTCATTAAACACGTTGCAGTATTACACTTGGCTTCTTTTGTTTGGCAGCTTTGGAATTGATGGGTGAACTGGAGACTGCTTTATCCGAGCAAGATAGACTGGATTGGATTGAATGGATCTATGCACAACAAGTACTGCCTACGACTGAACAACCAGGTAAGCCAAATACAGTCATTCTTTGAACGAGATGGATTTATGCATGGATTAGACTTGAATCAGGCACGATGTGGATTTCGAGGATCATCTTTCTCAGGGATACCCTTTGATCCTAATGCTGTAAGTACTCTTATACATTCATCTTCTTTCCTCACTCTTGATATGATTAGACACATACCGAGCACATACCCTATGATTCAGCTCATATTGCCAATACCTACACGGCCTTGATCAATCTTTTGTTACTTGGGGATGATCTTTCTCGTGTCAATCGAAATGCTATTGTGGAATCCATTCGACACTTGCAACAAAAAGATGGCAGGTACGTGATAAAGTAAAAGAACATGGCTTGTTTGGAAATACTCACGTGCATAATCTCTCATCTAGCATTATCCCAGCAGAAGGCAGTTTGGAGAAGGATGCTAGATTTCTATTCTGTGCATGTGCTGTTTCATACATGTTGAATGACTGGAGTGGACTTGACTTGGACTTATCTCTACAATATGCAAAGCAGTTACAGGTAAGCTAACATGGCTCTGATTTGGAAAAAGGGATTGACTTGCCTGTTTTATATAGACGTATGAAGGTACCTTTGGACAAGCTCCTGGCAATGAAGCACATGGTAAGATGAAAGAATAGATATCATAAAGGATGATTGTATTGACGAAATACACAAAGGTGGATCTACTTTTTGTGGTGTTGGTGCTTTGACATTGATGGGCAAGCAAGAAGAAGGATTATTAAGAAAAGAAAAGATGATACGATGGTGCTTGAATCAGCAGACAACCGGTTTCGCTGGACGGCCCAACAAGGATGCTGATACTTGTTATTGTTTTTGGATTGGTGCTGCACTGGAGGTAAAGTAAAAAGGATAAAGCTTTAACTCTCTCTCTCTCTTTCTTTTACTCACAAATACCTTGATAGATGTTGGGAGCTTTGGATATGATGAATCATGCCAATTGTCGTGAATTTCTACTCTCTTGTCAAACCAAGATTGGTGGATTTGCAAAAGCACCAGGAAACTTACCAGGTAAGAAGAGGACGCTCTATGGGAGTCAGATGTGATAAACATTAACATCACTTTTAGATGTCATGCATTCATACATGGGTGTAGCTGCTCTTTCTCTCATGAAGGAACCAGGCCTTGGTACTATTGTAGCATCCATCAATGCGCCACTTACTGCTATGGAGCGATTACGCAACACTCGTTTTCATCGATAATGTTTATTTTCATGCAAACCTTGTTATTATAAAACCATCACCTGCTTTTGTATCATTTCCCATCACTTTTTTCTCTCTCCATCATCACTCTACATGACCAAAGCCATTGGTATTGACCTGGGTACAACTTACAGTTGCGTTGGTGTATGGGAGAATGAACGCGTGGAGATTATCGCCAATGATCAAGGCAATCGTACTACGCCATCTTATGTTGCTTTCACATCCTCGGAACGCTTGATTGGTGATGCTGCCAAAAATCAAGTTGCTGTAAGCAGTTTATAACTACTTTTTAAGATCATTGACTGATATACATATAATAGTACAATCCACAGAATACTGTGTATGATGCCAAACGGCTCATGGGACGTCAATATGGTGATCCAGAATTACAAGAAGATATGAAGCAGTGGCCATTCCAAGTGGTGAACAAGGATGACAAACCCATGATTCAAGTTGAAAGTGGAGGCGAGAAGCGACAATTTGCACCAGAAGAGATATCAGCCATGATCTTGACCAAGATGCGTGAAACAGCACAACATTATTTGGGTGATGATGCAGTGGAAAATGCAGTGATCACAGTGCCTGCTTACTTTAATGACTCACAAAGACAAACAACCAAGGATGCTGGTACTATTGCAGGCTTGAATGTATTGCGTATCATCAATGAACCTACAGCTGCTGCTATTGCTTATGGACTTGACAATCAAGAGCACAAGGGCCAACATATCCTGATCTTTGACTTGGGTGGTGGCACATTTGATGTTTCATTGCTTACTGTGGAAGGAGGCATCTTTGAAGTACGAGCTACAGCTGGCAATACGCATTTAGGTGGTGAAGACTTTGATACACGACTTGTCAACTATCTTGCTCAAGAATTCAAGCGCAAAACACAAAAGGATGTCACTACCAATCCACGTGCATTGCGTCGTTTACGTACTGCTTGTGAACGAGCCAAACGTACTCTTTCATCCATCGCTCAAGTCACGATTGAAATTGATTCTCTGATGAATGGCATTGATTTTTATACTACCATCACACGTGCTCGCTTTGAAGAATTATGCAATGATCTCTTTCGACAAACATTGGAACCAGTTCAACGTGTGCTCAAGGATGCCAAGATTGACAAGGATCAAGTGAATGATATTGTGCTGGTGGGAGGATCGACACGTATTCCAAAGATTCAAAAGATGGTGGCTGGCTTATTTGATGGCAGAGAACCAAGTCGATCCATCAATCCTGATGAAGCTGTTGCTTATGGTGCTGCTGTACAAGCTTCCATCCTTACTGGTGAATCATCTGACAAGATTGACAAGGTGCTCTTGATTGACGTAACTCCATTATCATTGGGTATCAAGGTATCTTTATGCATACATGCATCTATGTAAGCTAATTATGCTATGACTAGACAATGGGAGGAATCATGTCCACATTGATCAAGCGTAACACCACTGTACCCACTCGCAAGTGTGAAACTTTCACTACAACAAGAAATGGTCAAAACAGTGTTCATATTGAAGTCTATGAAGGTGAACGTGCACGTACACAAGATAACAATTTGCTTGGTCATTTCATGCTTCAAGGTATCCCTCCTTTACCAGCTGGTATTCCCAAGATTGAAGTCACATTCAACATCGATGTCAATGGTATCTTGCATGTCACTGCACAAGAAAAGGCTACAGGAAGATCCAGCAAAATCACGCTTGTCAACAACAGTGGACGCTTATCCAATGAACAAATTGAACGCATGGTGGCAGATGCTCGACGTTTCAAGGCACAAGATGATGCTGCTACTGCACGTATTCATGCAAAGAATTCACTTGAAGCTACTGCCTATCATTTACGTGACGAGGTGCATCTTGTTCATGGTGGCATTTTGGAGACAACGGGTGAGTGGGACCAATTTGTACAAACATTGAATGATACCATTCGCTGGCTTGACCAACATGATCACGCAACTCGTCAAGAATATGAGGAAAAAGAACGCCATCTGATGATGCTTGCCAGACCTATTTTGAGACACTTGAACAATCCTACCCCATCATCTTCTCCTTTTTTCACCTGATCATGCACCTTTTACCATAGCTTGTCATGAATATTCGATTTGCGTAACACAGACACACACACACCAAAATGAAGCATAGCTAATAATAAACCACTTTGGTAACACAAGCTAAAAAGACCTTGTTAAAGATGGAAGCGTCTAGACATGGATTGGAATTACCAGGGAATGATGAATGATGCTTGTTTTCATATTAGTGAATGGTAACCAATTCTGAAAAGAGAATCACAAGAAGCATTGCCAATGTCATTTTGAAGTAATGGTCAAGAAATTATGCATTGTTGTATTAAAGTACTTTTGAAAGGTGGCATATTAGTGATAAGATAAAGCAGTAATGGTAAAGCGTAATAACAAAGGGTAAAAAGAGGCGTATGTCATCATTCTTGACATGAATTGGGGGGAGGGACGCGTCATCGCGGTGATTGTTGGTAAAAACAAGAGGAATGATGATGTTTATGCTCGGGTACATCGATCACAATCTTCATCCACGCCTAAAGCCCGCCCACACACTGAACAGTTGCGTCGGCAATAAGGACAATTCCAGCCACGTTGTAAGGGCCGACCACATCCGCAAGTAGGAGGACCATCACTAAAACTGTTACTGGATCCATCATCGTCATGGGGTGGTGGTTCAGGTGTTGATGGTGTGTGATTATGTGGTGGTGGTGTTGGTGGTAAATGAGGTGGTGGAGTAGGTGGTGATTGTTGTTGTTGAAATGAACGAGATCGAGTATCCTTTTGATCATTTTGACAGCATGTTAATCCCAATATCCGGGCTATGCAGTGTAGAATGGCTTGTATATAGTGTTTCAATTTCCGCAGAAACATGATCGACGTGTCAACTTTAGATGTTTCTCAATGATAGTAAGGTTGTATTGCTTTGTCAAGTGTTGTTGTTGATGTTTTTAGTCGAAAATATGATATGAATGGATGTTGCCGGATTGTGTTCAAATGAAAAAAGGGACCTAGTACCCTTTTATAACATACGATGGTAGAAAGCGTCAAGCTCCGCAATAAAAAAAAGAAGGACGAGGAGTGGGGGGATGAATATCATGATGATTTGTAGCACAAATTAATTGCAACGAGCCAGTGGAGGCACATGGATTATATTTCATGGTTGGTCGCTGATATGAAGCATGACGAGCTATGATATCACATCTGATACTCTTCACACTACACGCCATAGATGCTCAAACACGGCAATTGACCCAAGATGTTGGGAACTTTCTTATTTACGTGTCTTGTGCAACATGCTTGTCAATTGTGCACCTTGACACATGTCAATAATAGAAACACAACGTGGGCAATGACCTACAATGACCATCATGTTCAGCCACGCGCCACCAACAGCGTTTCATATCACACACACACGGCTTTTTACCACATACTCCTAAATAAGGATTAGACACATGGGGATACAAATCACAATGGACAGCGCCGATCCAACAATGTTAGCTTACGATTGGTTCCTTTTGTGCTTTCTTACGTAGATCCGCCACGTGGGAATGAGCCAAAGGTAACCCGTGTCAACAGTGCTTACGACAGCAAATATGCTTTATACCGGAATCACGGAAACTACCTTGAGTCCTAGCTACCATGCTACCACTTTTGGACATCTTTTGCATGGTCACTACGTAAACAATCGTTATGCCAATGTTTCTCACTTGATCCTTCCTCTGGATTAACCATATCCGGTACAAGTCATGCCATTGATGCCATTCTGTGTACAGATGTGTATATCCAATTTGCAAGAGAAGCGAAAGGAAAGTTCGATGACATAAATGACTACTATAACACTGCTTGAGCTATAAGATGAAGAATATGCTCATATCCCAAGCTGATGCCTTGCTTTATTTCATCAAGGTTGACAGAATATTCTAGTAATGCTTTCTGAGGAGATAAAAGTCAACAGTGGTAGATAGGATATGCGAATGATGCGAAATGTAAGGGATATCACTGCTTTTCTTATGAAGATAGTTAGCTTGCTTAATCACCAAAAGAAAAGGTGGATAGCACCTTTGTGAATTTCATGTACACAGCCTTTGTTTCAAGGACAGGTAATGCAGTCAGTCCCCTTCTTTCCATCTCTTTTTTCCTTCATCATAACGCTTTAAAGCGCATACATCTTTACAATCTCCCCTTGCCACACGGTGATTGAACAAAGCGATGGCAGGGTCGATATCAAAGGAATATGGAAATAAAGGAGATACATTGACTTGGAAACTTGCTATTCTTTCATAGTGGATCTTTAAGAGGATTGCTTCTTGCAGTGATGGATCAGAGAATGGCAAGCATGATATATCAGTGTGGCAGTTTATGCACACTATGCGTGATTGGCAGGTTGCACAATGGATGGTGATTGTTGCTGACATTGAATAGGCTGCCAAACACAATGATGGCATAAAGACCAAGTTGATAAGCGATACAATATAAGGGCAAAGTTCTATTCTTATGAGTTAGATGTATCCATGCCCTTCCATCTCATTGGCCAAAAATGATATCCAGAGCCATTTGTGTAGTAATCCATATGTATTGAAGCAAGTTGATTATACTGAATAAAGCTATTTCTATACACTGGATATCTCCTATTGACTAAAGAAGGATTGCTCGAGACAGTAGAACAAAGGAACTGCCGAAGACAAGTGCTGGAGTAATGCTGTGATGTTGGATGGTGGCAGAAAAGTGCAAGGGAGTGTGTGAAGAAACGCGGGTGTTGTAATAGAGTGACAAGCCAAGTAGTTGCCATTCAGTCAAAGTTATTCGAATAAAGACAAGTGCTGTGTTGACATGACACGTTGAAGCAGGACAGTCGTGTGCACAAGTGGTAGATGCGTTGAATGGGGAAAGCAGTTGCGAATGGGAGGGTGCAATGGAAGAGAGAAAGTCAAGTGGTACCTGATATAGGCAGCGGAAGAAGATGGGAGCTGAGACTGTAGTACTATTGTTCACCAACAGCACGACTTGAGTATTAGCAACAACTACATACCTTGGTTGAAGAAAAACAAAAGGAGAAGGAGAACGGTGGCCAATGCAGTATGAGAACGGCAATGGCATTGGTTCAAATATTGGACAAGATAACAAGCAAAAGCAACTAGCAGTGATCTTGGATACTTGAAAAGGATGTTTAGTCGTTGACTTGAAGGATATAGCACAGGTTTGTGAGGAAGCATCTGTCATGGCTGACATGTGTTCCCTAATGCTCTTTTTGATCATATCTTCTTTCTTTTGCGTTATGGTAACTCTTCTGGTATATGTACTTTTCCTTGACCAGCTAGAAAGATTCCTGCTTCCCAATTCCTCGCTCTTTCAGTTCCACGGTACTAACTCCGGCTGATTGGAAATCACGCAACGCACTTTGTCTCTTTGTTCTTTCAGCTTGTTATGGATCCACAGCAGCCCATCGATGACGAGCAACGCTTTCAAATCGAGCTTGAATTTGTACAGTGCCTCGCCAATCCATGGTATCTAAATCGTATGTTGACAAAAGACTAGTTGCAAAGAAGGGGTCCACTCATTGCCATGGAATGCATACATAGACTTGGCACAACAACAATATTTCAAGGACGATGCGTTTATACGATATCTTGAATATCTTCAGTATTGGAAGAAGCCAGAATACGCACGTTTTGTAGTGTAAGTGGATAGAATTTCATGAAGCATACGTGGATGACTGAATCAATGATGGCAGATACCCACACGCTCTCTATTTCCTCGATCTTCTCCAACATCAACAGTTCAGAGATCATATTAGTACATCTGAAAACACCCAAGAGATTCATCGTATGCAGTATTATCATTGGATGTATTTACGTAATCCTCCAAAGTCTACCAATGACAATCAACAACAACAACAGCCATCAACATCATCACCACCTACATCATCATCCGATCCACAACAAGCAACACAAGAACAAACACCATCACAACCCTTATTATCACAATAAAACTTTTCATTGTTGATCAACTACTTGTTTCTCTAATCGATTATACTCTTCAACACGAGCAGCATATTGTTTGGTGGATTCGAGATCAGGTTCACATACAAGCTCAGGCTCATCGGCTTGTTGTTGCTTCATCATGTCTTGGAAGCTTGTTTTGCCATGCAAGGTACCATATTTAGCCAAGAGGGATCCACCTAGACTTGCACTATTCATTCCTTTCTGCTTGTAGACTGGAAGACCAAATACGTTGGAGAGGATTTTCAAGATCTCGTGATTCGCAGCAGCACCACCTGTAGCAAGGATACGTTTTGATTCAACTGTAGTCATACGCTGAAGACGAATACGCATCGACATGAATTGTGATTCAACAATAGCACGCACATTGACGGATGGATCTGCAAACTCTTGTACTGGTTGACCTTGTTGGAATCGATAGATGCCTTTAGCAAAAGGGATGATCTCTTGCATTGAATAATAAAAGCCCAAGCAGTCTTGTGCTGTTTTCTCTTGTAATAACTTGTTGAATTCATCCCAATCACCATGTGCATATTGATCACGAATGTGTTGTCTTGTTAATGAGCCATTCTTGTAACATAACATGCCCATAAAGCCAGTAGGATCGGTTGGATGAGCCATCAAATGAGCTTCTGTGGTTGCCTTGGCAGCTCCTTGTTTCAAATACACCAATACAGTGTCAGATGTTCCCAAAGATACCACACAATCACCCTCCTTCAAATTCATGGAGACAAGTGTTGCCGAGTTGTCACCAGTGAATGGCATAATACCACAATCTAGTTTCTTCACATTAGCTACGGCATTGAATCATTATTTTGGATCTTACCTGGATTAAAACCATATCGTTCAACAAAGAAGGGATGGATCTTGCCCAATTCAATACCACCTTCTACAGGTTCCAATCCAAGCTTCTCATGTAGTGAATCACCCCCACAGTGCTTGAGCAACTTGTCTTCCCATTGATGTGTCTGGATGTTCATAAGATTGGTGCCTGAACCTTCAGGTGAATCCACAGGTGCAAGACGACCCAACAAGACAGATGCAATAAAAGAGCTGACAAGACTAATATGCTTGGTTTCATCATATGCTTCACGTCGAGTATTGTATATCTAACACCATGGGGAATGTGAGCTTTTCATATACGTTGGATCACAGTGTTATTACCTTTGCAATCTGATTACCAGTAAAACGCTCATAGCCTTTGGAGCCTGTCAAATCAGCTAATGCTTGTGGACCACCCACCAAATTTTCCAGTGATCGACATTCTTGTGTCGTACTTGCATCTTGCCAAATGGGGGATTGATCAATAGTAAAACCATCCGATAACTGCTCTGCCAATGTCTTGTTGGCATCCAACTGATGCAATGCCTTCATACCACGTTCACTCCAATAAACACTGCCATGTTGCTATGATAAAACTTGGTTATCATCATGTCCCTTTGTCATACAAGAGATAGCGTACCTGTCCTGCACCTGAAATGCCTTGAATGTTTCCAATCACTGAGCTCTTTTTGAGTCGTTCAAACAAGATATCCATAGCCTTGACCCACATCAATGTTGGTGAAGTGACCACGTCGCCATGTTGAATAGCACCGTGCTTTGTACCAAATTCAGGAAGGTCGCGATCAAAGTTGACAGCTTCCTCCAGCACAATGGCATGCGCATCGTTCATGACGGTGCATTTCAGTTGTTGTGTTGACAAGTCAAGGCCAAGATAATAAGCAGTGTCACTGGTCATGGTTTCTTTTTGAGAGAGTGAAGAGAAGAAGAAAGAAAAGGTTAATGCTGATATAACTGACAAGTGTGGAGATGGATTAAGAAAGCGGGCGAAATTGGATAAAGCTCCGGATGAAAAGATCCGATTGGGTCTTGTTTGCACTTGTTTGCATATTTTCCGTCCCGTCACTTTCGAACAAGGCACATCCCAATGTGATACCAAATAGTTGTAGTTTAGATGACATGTATGCTGACGATGCTCTTTTTTGATGCTATAGAGTCACTAACTACCTTGTACAATACCTTCAACAAAGAGCAATGACTCAGTCATACCAGCAAGATCCAAGCTTGATACATAGATAAAGTGTCAAGTTACAGATAATGAATCCTTGCTCAATGTGAATGAATGTGATTCTTGATTGACAAGAGTAATGACAATGAAATGGTCAAGAAACCTTGATACGTGACACTTGATGCAATTCCCAAGAGTCTCTTTCTCTTTGTGTAAAAGCAAATCAAGCGAATCAATAGGGTGGTGGATGTCTTGTTCAATGTAATCTAATATGGATCCATTATTTGGAATCACACAAGGCACTTCCATGATCAAGCAACTGATACATTGAAATTGAACATGGCTCATAACCAGTTCAGGCATATGTCATGAAACAAGTCGCCAGAAGAAAAAGGATATTGTAACACTACCAATCCATGGTGCCTAATCCTTACAGTTGGAAGATCTAACATGTCCGATTATTGGGAATAGGCTAATCCGATTGACAGCTACCCAAAATGATACAGCATCCTCCATCGTTCCGAAAAGTGATCCAACGTCATATTAGATCACAAGATAGTCCCTTTGGAAGCATATGAATAAAATGACATGGAGAAGTAGGTGAAAATGGAAAGTGTATGAGGAGAGTTATGTAGTTGACGGGTTACATAGGGGTCGGTGACATGTGTTAACAGCAGCTGCAAGTTAAACCAAGCACAAGCAATCGATAGGCCCGTGTTCATAATTCAACATGTCTTTGGAATGAAAAGGAGAATCAACATGACACAAAATGAAATGCTCGTGGTTTGCAGATCTGAAGCATCTCCCTGTTCTCGAAATTACATCCTCTCCTCTCTTTGTCTTCCCCCTTCCTCTCCCAAACAGTAATTCATCTTATCACGCCTATCCCTGTATCCCTTTGAATATAAGACAATGGACACTGGTGCATGTGATCGAGAATAGTAATAGTGGTGGGGAATGGCCTTTTTTTTTTAAAAAAAAAAGTCATAAAGAAGGTACTGGATGCAAGACAAAGATTCGTGAATATAGAAGGTAAGCGACACAACGGCATGGTTGCGTATATGTTATGCTTTGATCCAAACGCCAGGAAGGTTATGACCCCCTATTTTTTTACGCCATTCCATTTGCTGGTAATATGTGATGATGTGGAGAAAGTTAAAGCAAGACATGATGGCGGAGAAGAAGCAGTAGCAGAGAAGATACCTTTCTGTATGTGTTTTTAGATCACACCAATGTGTTGGAAAGAATAACAACGTATGGCCCCGTTTGCCAAGAATGAGATAAATTCATGCATTGGTGGGATAGAGAGTTACACATGCATCCTATCTCATGTAATTTTCGTCCATTGTACCCAAAAGATGGCAATAGAGGCAATTAATGGTCATTTGGAAAGAAGGGACATGCAGGTTAAATGACGATTGGCTGACTGTAATAGGCTGGTACCCATGAGGCTCATCAGGAGCTATACAAAAAGGAAAGAGGAAATGGGCATCATCGAGGATAATGAGCATTGTTCAAATGTTTGCTGTACACATTCATTTCACAAGAAATGGTGCTTTTCTCTCTCATTAGTGATTGTATCATGTAATATGCGAGTGATAATGTAGCCACAAACAATGTGAAGCCATTAGGTTTATGTTCTGTCCCTTAGCATTGGTGGTGGTGTGGAAGCCCCTGGATTTATTATGGCAAGGCACTTTTTGTATTGCTTTAAAAAGGACCAGTGAAATGGAAAGCCAATTCTATTCTTCATCTTTTTTCTCTTTTCTCCACCCATACACTTTTTTTCTTTTGCAAAGAGAATCAAAAACAGTCTCGTATTCATCCACTATAACTGCAGATATCCCACATTATGAGCTTTGAAGTAGATCGTCCCATTCGGCTCCTTGCTGATCCTTCTGAGCTACTTAAAGACGGCTTGAATCATCACGCATTGACCAACAGCACCAACAATCGCACAAATAGCAGCTTTGTATCTGATCTGCCACATCATGTATCCCAACAACAGCCATCCAACAATACAAGTGTTTCTTCACCTACTTACAGCATTGCAAGCAGCTCATTAAGCAGTAACAGTGCTGGAACCATCTACAACAGCAGTAACACACATGATGGAGGAGGATATGATGTGGGATCCGATGGCTCATCAAAGCAAATAAATGGCGTGAGCAAATCATCCAGTAATATATACATGTATCCAGACATTTCACCAAGACAACGTGCAATGAATTATACATCCCATGGTAGTAAAACGCTGACTGGATGTGATAATAAGCATCTTTTGTCTCCTGTACCAGACTGTCTTGATCATGATCAGACGACAGTAGCAGTTCCAGCAGCTTCAGCTACTTCAGGAGTCAATGAACATACCCCTAGTACACGAGTCCCCTTGCCAACGCCACCAGCTTCTGGAGGAACGCCACCGCAACAGACTTGGCGAGATATGGATCGTAGGTATGATTTTGCTACCAGATCAAGCATGGACCATCATTATTGGACACCTTCTACTACCAATACACCATCCATGTGTATTCCACCTACTGCACAACAACCACCCTTGTATCATGAACTTATGCATCATCAACATCCATATTGGATGAGCTTGCATTCACAACATCCATCATCACATTTGTTGGATCATAGTCGACGTCCTTATCCAGCCATGACTCCTAAAAAGTCATTACATGCTGATCCTGGTACACCCAACAAGGTTGTGAGCAGTACTGCAACCCCACGTCGTTACAAATGCACAGTCTGTGTCAAGCGTTTTACACGTCCCAGTTCACTGGCTACACATATGCATAGTCATACAGGCGAGGTAAAATAGCAGCCATGATGCATCCTTCTTTTTACTCATCTTTTTTCTTAGAAACCTTATCAATGTCAAGTGGAAGGCTGTGGACGAAGATTTTCCGTGGTGAGCAATTTACGTCGACATGCCAAGATCCATAACAATCAAACCAAGTCATCATAGCATCCATCCTTCTTTTGTTGTATATCAAAACTTTTTTGTTCGAGTATCATCATCATGTAGTATGCGTGCTTGCACGCATATACACACACTTTTTTATGCCCCCCTTGCGGTGTTTCTCCTTCCATAGCTATATTCAATGCTTCATTCTTCCCCTTAAATGTCGGGAATCACAGTAATTAGGGCAATTAGCTAACTTACACATCCCTTTCCCCCTTGTACGTATTTGTTTTGCTTTTCTTGTCTCCCTATTTATACATACAGTTTTTGAGCGATTGTCACAGTTTGTTTAGTCACGCGACGTGGCATCATCTAAGGAGACATTCAAAAGACAACTGGGTTGAGTAAAATGATGCCAGACATGCATTCACATGAATCATTGTAATAGTAGAAAAGGTGTGTGTGTCTCTTTTGTATTCTGGAACTATAGTTGAGTAACTAAAGAAAGAGATATGTCAAGGGAGAAAAAGGGCGTTAAGCACAAAGCAGAATGATGCAAAGTGATAAATGGGATGTGTGTATATAAATGTGATGTTGTCATTGGAATAAGCTATGGGCATGTGATATATCTTGTCTATTGCTCATCATCGAGCACGACATCCTCTTCTTCTTCAAGATATTCTTCATCTTCCAACATTTCTTCATCATCGACAGTAGCTTCTTGGTATTGTTGATACTCGGACACCAAGTCGTTCATGTTGGATTCAGCTTCAGTGAATTCCATCTCATCCATACCTTCACCAGTGTACCAATGCAAGAAAGCCTTACGGCGGAACATGGCAGTAAATTGCTCATTGACACGCTTGAACAATTCTTGAATAGCAGTGCTGTTACCAATAAAGGTACCAGACATCTTGAGACCGACAGGAGGAATATCACACAAAGAAGTCTTGACACTGTTGGGAATCCATTCCACAAAGTAAGAAGAGTTCTTTTGTTGCACAGCCAACATTTGATTCTCCACTTCCTTGGTAGACAAACGACCACGGAAGATAGTGGCAACAGTCAAGTAGCGACCATGACGAGGATCAGAAGCAGCCATCATGTTACGAGCATCAAACATTTGAGCAGTCAATTCAGGCACACTGAGATTGCGGTATTGTTGAGAGTTGAAAGCAGTCAAAGGAGCAAAGCCAACCATGAAAAAGTGAAGACGAGGGAAAGGCACTAGATAAATAATCCATGAGAATGATGATATAGATAGAATATTTCATAGCATTCAACTTACCCATGTTGACAAAGAGCTTACGAAGATCAGAGTTCAACTGACCAGGGAAACGCAATGAAGTAGAAACACCAGACATGACAGCAGAAACAAGCTGGTTAAGCTCACCATAGCCAGGGTTGGAAAGCTTAAGAGTACGGAAGCAAATGTCGTAAAGAGCTTCATTATCAATACAGAAAGTGGCATCACAGTTTTCAACAAGTTGATGGACTGAAAGGACAGCATTGTAAGGCTCAACAACAGTATCAGAGACCTTGGGAGAAGGAACAACCGAGTAGGTGCACAACATACGATCGGGATATTCTTCACGGATCTTGGAAAGCAAAAGGGAACCCATACCAGAACCAGTACCACCACCAAGAGAGTGAGCAAGTTGGAAACCTTGGAGACAATCAGTGTGTTCGGCTTCCTTGCGAATCACATCCAAGACAGATTCAACCAATTCGGCACCTTCAGTGTAATAACCCTTTGCCCAAGAGTTACCAGCACCAGATTGAGCAGAAATAAAGTTGTCAGGGCGGAAAAGTTTGCCATAGCCACTACCACGAATAGCATCCATTGTTGCAGGCTCCAAATCCACCAATACAGCTCTATAGATCAGATCGATCAGCCATGTGTCAAATCCTCGTCTGCCCCCCCTTAGTAGTATTTTACCTAGGCACGTATTTGCCTGAAGAACCTTCATTGTAGTAGACATTGATACGTTCAAGTTGAAGATCATTGTCACCAGCATAAGCACCAGTGGTATCAATACCATGCTCTTGAGAAATAGTCTCCCAGAACTTTTGACCAATCTAGAAGAGATGTGTCCTCCATTGTCAGTATAGAGTCTACATTGATATAGGAAGACGCACTTGGTTACCACATTGGCCTGCAAAGAAACGAGATGAGCATTACTGCCTGTCAATAGACGCGTCCAAACAAAACCTACCAGCTTGTACGTGAATGATTTCTCTCATAGTAGAATAAAAAAAGGAACTATCAAAACGATAAGAGAAAGAAAGAAAGTGTTAAAGGGGAGCTTTCAGGAGTTGTTAGCAGTCAATGGCCAATACTTACGTTCAAGTAAAAGATGGAAAAAAGGAGGAGCAACAAGGAGCAACCCAAAAAGCGCGTTCGGACGACAAACCACACGTGCGCGAAATCCGCATTTGGATTCTACAAGTGAGCTGCACCTGAAAAAGCGACATTACACCACATGTCAAAAGTTGGATTCATGTCAAGCCAACCATCTTCTTTGTCATTGCTAGAATTCTACCTATAAGAAATCAGTATCATAAAGCAGTATGGCACCTATAGCCATGATAAGCCTAATATCCCTTTTTTCAGCTCTTCCTACTCATGTATCTAGTGCAAGTTGGGATGAAAATGAGTACAAAGTTGCAGTTCATGCATAGTGATGCATTGATATGATGATGTGGCTACACATCACTAGTATCCCTCCTGCATATGCATAAAACATAGAATGATATGCAAAACATTTCACTTTTTCTTTCTTCCTCCACACCTTCCAAACGAATGACTGAAAAACAGCACAATGATGACGATGAAAACTACTCTGCTGCAATGATTGCTGATGAAAAGAAACTACTGCGAAAGATACAACTTTGCACTATTCCTTTTATATGTCTTGTGTTTTTCATCGAGGTGAAGATTCTTATCATGGATTGTCTCTTTATCTGACAGCAACATTCAATACTAGTACATGGATAAAGTATCATTTGGCTTGTCTGGTGTGCTTGGCATTCTTAATGACACACATATCACGCATGATGAATTTGGCCAGCTCGGCTCCATGTTCTATATAGGATTTCTTGTCTTTCAGGTTGGCTTTGTAGCATCTCTCTTGCTGTCAGTGACTCATCATGGCAACACAGATCCCCAATAGCTACTTGTTGCAACGACTACCTACAGCAAAGTATTTGGGTACTGTAATTACTTTTTGGGGTGTTACCTTGGGCTGTATGGCTCTGGCATGGAATTATGCACAATTAGCTGCCATGCGCATTATATTGGGAGCACTAGAGTCAGTGACCTATCCAGTAAAGTACTTTCAATGTCATGTAGACGTATCATCTAAATGTTGATTCAGGGTCTATTTCTAGTGATCAGCATACTCTATCGACGATCCGAGCAAGTGACTTTCTTTGGATTAGGATACATATCAGCATGTATTGCAGCTCCTGTTGGGAGCTTGATAGCTTATGGCAGTGGCCAACTTTATGCATCTCATACTTCAGACATTCCTGGTTGGAAGTGGTATGTGCACGTAATTGAATCATCCCAAGTGGAGTGCTTAGTCTCGCAAAAACAGGTGCATGATCATTCTCGGCAGCTTCACAGTATTGCTTGGAAGTTGTGTATTCATATTTCTTCCTGATAAGCCTACATCAAGATGGCTTCGTCTTAAAGCACACGAATATCCTATTGTAGCGGCACGGATGCATGACAATGCCGCTGTTATAAATAGAAGCCTTCAATGGACACAAGTCTTTGAATCAATACGAGAACCACGTTTCTACTTTTATGTGATCGCTGTGACACTGGCCAACCTTCAGAATGGCTGTTTGCAGATATTTGTCACCATGTTGATCAAGGATTTGGGATTCACAGTATGCCAATGATCCATTTTTTCACTGAAAAGATGATAATAACACCTTGTACATAGGGACTTGATGCCACATTGTTACTGTTCCCTCTTGGAGTATTCAATGGGATTGTAGTCTATATCTTGTCAAAGCTATCCCGAAAAACAGGCGAGATTCATTATGTCGGTATTCTCGGCACGATCATCTCGCTTGTAGGTGCAATCATTCTGTGTACATTGCCCAATAGCCCAGTCAAGTTAATTGGTGTCTATTTGGCTCCTAATGTCTTTATCAATGTCTTTTCACAAGCATCCATCTCGTCAAACGTATCAGGATCAACCAAAAAGATCTTGTATACTAACAATAACATTGTCGGATATGGCTTGGGACATCTCTTGGGTCCATTAATGATGGTTGAAAGCCAACAACCACGTTATACCATGCCTCTCCTAGGTTACATTATCGCTGACATTATCAGCATTGCATTGATATGGTATATTCGGTGGTCCTATCAACAAGAGAACAGGAGAAGAGAAACTATGCAAGATGCGTGGACTTCATCATTATCCCATGATGATAAGCAAGATTTAACAGATAAGCAGGATGTTCACTTTAGATACAAGCTGTAATAGTACAAGCGACTAGTTACTCTTTATTGATACCATGTAGTGCTCTTGGGTGGTCTTTGTGCTTCATGATCTTTACGTAGATATAATGATGTCATCCACAAGTAGACAAGATCTCTTACAATGATATATGTGGATCAAGTGCATATAGGCAAATGTCGGATTGACAGCTCTTATGTTGATGATCTAACTTCTGCTTTCTGTACAATAACACTGCTTCTTATGATGTCAATCTCATTAAGACAAACACACGTTTCCAATTATGGGTTACAAAGATGGATATTGATGCTTTTGATGAAAATGATTATGAAAGTTCAAAACATGTGTGAAGAAGATGTAAAAGTTCTAATACAATGGGGATAAAGTGTGAAAGGGAAGACCAGCTTCATCTATAGGGAGTGTAATCGAATGCGACGACCAAGTGAAGTCATTCTTTTCACAAACGTATTGGTAGTCTTGGTGTCTGGTTGCACAGGCAATGGTTCATCATGCTCTTCTTTGTTACGACGGCGACGTTGTGATAGACCACGGCTTAATTTCTTCAGGGTGGATTTGGATCGAGACAAGGTAGGTTGTGGTTCGGGTGGTAACTCCTTTTGTAGATCCATTTTGACTGCAAGAGGACGACGTCGATAAGAATGACCCACTGAACGTGCACGACGTAAATCTTGTGCTTCCACTACCACAGGTCGTAACATTGTAAAACTACGTCGTTTGGCAAGCAAATGATCATCATCATTGTCCTGATGCATCAATGATTCTTGTTGTGGTTTACGAAAAGATGTCTTGCGAGCTACCATCACTTGAACAGATGACGTAGAACATGATGAAGTAGTTGAAGCGACTGAACATAAAGAATGTTGTGATTTGTTGAAAAGATGCTCTTTTACTGGTGGTTCAGGTGGATCGGATGATTCAACGTATTGAAGTGTAGGTGAAGATTTTGAAGCTTTCTTCTTGTTGCCTCTCACAAGTGAAGCGAGTCTGCGCATGGATTTGCTGCGTGATAGGTTTCTTGTCTCCTTTTTATCATTGTTGTTGGATCCATTAATAGCAGCACCCCATAATCCCGCCAAGAAGTCGGAGCGTTTAGTAGTACTTGATTGATTCTGTAAAGATGAAGTGGGTTGTGATGCACGACGTTGTTGTTGTTGTTGCTGATGATGCTTTCTATATGCCAATGAAGAAGATCTTGTTGGAGGATTGGGTACTGTTGCTATATCTTCTGCTGCTGCTGCTTCTGCTTCTGATGATGGAAAAGGATTTAATGAAGTATCTGAAACAAATGAATTGGACCATGACTGAGACAAGCGACTTTTCCTTTTTGGTTTTTGTGATAATGAACTATGTGGAGGGGGATCGTCATCCAGTGTGAATGTTTCAAAAGTCGGAATAAGACCCATAAGTGAATCATTGGATAGTCGCTTGCGTTGTTGGCATTGTTGAGGAAAAGGTAACTCGGGTAACTTTGGTGCAGTGTTGAGTTTGATGTCCACTGAAAAATTCATATCAAAGAGATTCATCATATCACTGGCCATAGCTTGTACCATGGATCCTGATAATGCAACGCCAGTATCGCTAGTCCAGCTAAGACGATTTCTGCTACGTACACTAGGTGTCAAGCTCTTTCGACGTGGAATATCTTCTATAGGTGGATTCTTTGGTAATGGCTTATCAGCCAATGATACTGGTGGTGAAGGTGGAAATGGTGAAGGATGAATCATTTCTGATGACATTGTTGCATGGGGTTGTGAAAATACAGTTGATGCTTCAGACATGGTGGATCCACTAGCGTTCCTGATATCATCTTCATCGTCGTCATCATCATTGGTTCCCCACATGTAGTGTTCTTCCCATATACGATCAGCTTCTCGATCATCATCATCATCATCAAGGGGTTGAAATGCTTCCATTGTCTGTGCGTATTGTGCAAATATCTCTTCAAGTCTCTCTTGAGTCATATCAGAAAGAGATCTAGTAAATAAGATTAAGCATGTTGATGCATTCAGGGGTTGTACAATAGTAAAACTTACTCTGGAGTGAAGAATACCCAACGTGTCATTTGATTCAACCAATCTTCAGGTGTATCTCGATAAAGGACTTCAAGCATATTCTTGACGAGAGCCGTCTTTCTCAAAGAGTCACCATTGGGTGGAGCAAATGTCAGTTGTGCCAGTTTGTAGTTGGAGATTGCAGCCAGCTGAATCGGGTTATGCAAGGCAACCATTTCAGCAAGCGATGCCGAAGATGGATGAGGAAAGGAACGGAAGGACTGCTCGCCATTCATGGCGATGGCTTTATAGTTGCAAAAGTAGTTTGCAGTTAAAACAAAGGAGGGGAATAGAGATGAATGCAAGAAAAGAAGAGCAATTGCGCCTAAACCAGGATACAACATTGGACTTTGAAATGATGGTGACACCAACAACTTGTTTTTCCATTGCTTACGCTGCATGTACAAATTATAACTTTATTGCCTGTGTTAAGTAGTGTAAATGCTATCATTCGACTTTTTCCCCATTGTTCAACTTTAATAAAACAAAGTGTGTTTAAAAGATATCAAGATGTTGTAGCACTTGTCATTGTATGATTTCATAACATCAACAGCTCAAAGATATAGCGAGAAGGCGGATGGTTCAAGAGGATGATTGATATTCTATCTTACAAAAGTATGGATGTATCCAAGCAACAATAAGTGGCAACCAATCATACGCCTCGCCTGACACGGAGTTGGATGCCGGAACATGCATTAATGGTGATATGCGTCTTTGGATGTCTATTCGACCACGTGCAAAGCACATTAAGCTCAATGACAACACACTATAAGGATTTCACTCTATCTTTATTGTTATGAGTCGGGTAATTATACAGTGTACTGGTAATAAACAAGACATGTCAATAAAAGTGCGACAGCGGAAATGCTGTGAGTGCCTAATGGTAACACAATCATGACAAGATCCACACCAGAGATCGTCTGTTAAGGTAATACTGCAAGTATACATTGTAGCATCAAAAAAGTGTCATGAAAACAAAGTGCAACAAGGCTTGAATGGATGGAGTCAAACCAACATGCAACACACGCGCGGCATGGACGTGACTACGCAACCCTATAGCATTTCCGCCAAGTCAGTCAGTCAGCCAGCCAGATTTGGACTTGCTTGGTACCATAGATCTCCTTTCCTATTCTTCACCCTCTCTTTTTTACACACGCTCACTTGTAAAAGCAGCGATATCACCAGCAAACCATTTGTCAACGTCTTCTTACTCGGCAACCTTCACTGCTTGTAAATCTTGAGAAAGACTAGCCGGCATTTTCAGTGACAGCACTTATACAGAAAGACAACTGCCATCGACACTTGCTTTGCATTCCAACTTTTTATCTCGACTGCTTTTCAACTTTCCTTTTCTATAAGAAACGACTATTGAGCAGTTATCTTTTCAAAGGCATGTGAAGAGAGATGATGGCGCGTGAATCCAATTTCCCCCATCTTATACGTATCCTTTAGGTCAAAGCACCCACGTCTTACAACTACTTACACCTACTTGAACGTCAGTCTCTCTTTTATTGACAATCGCATTCAAGGTATGTTATTATTGGCTATCCAACATAGTTAAACTTTGATTTTTGACAGTGCAATAATAGCATACCAGTAACTGCGCATCAATCGAGACAGTGTTCAGCATACAAGACAATGTAAGGATCAAGGATGTAATGACATGGTGATGCCAATGATTAACTTTGATACATTGTAGGGGAGACGATATTGATGCGAGGGAGAATATATTAAGCAAAAAGCTACTTGAAGCCGGATGCGAATGCTGTGATTCTTCCACAACACTCCGTGAATTATTGGCAGACGTTGTCAAGGATATCCATGAACAAGATGTTGCTATTGCTTTGGGATCTATGGCGCAAAGTTATGCAGATGGTACCACATCCGGAGAATCGAATTGGAATGTGGAAAATTTCGTAGCAGTGATTGTTGATTTGGTATGAGCTAGATGACTTTTTACAATCGTCACCACTGACTGATTCGATTTCTTTCAGGCACCTGCTATTGATTGGGAAAAAGTGATACAAAGCTTGGATTATGGACATTTCATTATCTACGATGCCAAGAGCTTGGGGATCATTATTCGTGCATGGAAACATTGTCCAAAGGTTTGCATTGATACATACACTTATATATATGGGATGATGACTTATTATATAATAGAGCGCTGAACCATTCCCTGCCAACATCTTCTTTGGCAAGTGGCGTAATCTGAAAGGTCAACTCAGTGCACTTTATCAAATGGTGAATGCTCCCAGTGATCTTGTCAGCTTGCCAGGATGTTCCGAAGCAAAAGTCATTACCATGGATGATTTCAGCGACTCCAGCACACCTATTCAGAACTTGGCAACACAATTGATCGACAACCAGTTGAATTCTTTGGATCTGATTGAATGTGTACTTGGTTTAGCAGAAACTGCAATTGCCGATGATGTCAAGGTGTTTACTGATATGATGGTCAGCAAGGCTCCTGAGTTGGTATTTCTTGGTTTTCTTCAATCCAAGGTAAGATTACCATGGGAAAACATAAAAGAAAAAAGATGCTAATCTTTGATTTAGACTACAATGCCAGTATACCAAAAGGATATTCTCGGTCATCTTCTCTTGGTGTACATGACAGGCAACAGCAGTAGTTCTTTGGTGCTTACCAAGATGTGGAAGATCAACCCTGACTTCTTCACAAGAAGTATTATGGAGATGTACAGCACGGATGCCAATATGATATCAAGGATCTTGGATATTGCACATGAGCTCAAAGTATGTATAAGGAAGCATTGTCGATAGCATGTTTACTTAACATCTATGCATAGATACTTCATTACATGTTGAATTTACAGCCATTCTTCTTTTCTATTGACTTGGCAGCACTGGCATCCCGACGCGAGTTTTTGAATTTGGAAAAGTGGCTTCAAGACAAGATTGCTGAGCAAAAAGATGCATTCATTCGTGTATGTTTGGAGTTCCTCAGTCAAAAGGTGGCGGCTGAAATATCAAGACAAGAAGCCAATGCTACACCCCAGACTATACCTTTGCCAGTGGAGATCATTGGCATATTTCTAAAGGTGCTTGGTGAAAGGTAAATAGAGGGATCATCAAGTTGAATACGTCTAACATTGTCTTGGTAGTCCTATGATGGCAGAAAACACAGAGCTTCTCAAAGAGGTGCAAACAGTATGTCTTCAATCCTATCCAAAGTTGATCAATATTCGTGGCAACACTGAAGGAGGACGAGGATCCAATGATGCAGAAGTGACATTCAGCCAAGACATTGAGAACGAAGCCAATTCCTATTACGAACGTATTTACAGTGGTGAAATGAGCGTGGATCAGTTGGTGGAACGACTCAAGGCATTCAGTCAATCAAAAACAGCTCGTGAACAAGATGTATTTGCATGCATGATCCACAATCTCTTTGATGAATATCACTTCTTCCCAAAGTATCCTGACAAAGAACTATCCATCACCAGCACTCTTTTTGGATCACTTGTACAGCATCATTTGGTGTCTTATGTTCCTCTTGGTATCGCTCTTCGATGTATTCTTGATGCTCTTCACAACCCAGCAGGATCAAAGATGTTCAGTTTCGGATTACAAGCCTTGTCTCAATTTCAATCTCGATTACCAGAATGGCCCCAGTACTGTGTCAATTTACTTCAGATTCCACAGTTGCAACAAGCCAATCCAGAGCTGGTACGATTCATTGGCACATCATTGCAATCAGCTCAACAGGACAATGGAGGAGATGCTGTACAGCAACAAGATATACCCACTCAAACAGCTCAACAACAACAGACTCCAGATATCTCATCCTTGACTGAAGCACGTCCTTCTGATGTTGAACAACCACCTTTCACTTCTATTCATTTACCAGACCTGCCATCCGATCACATTGGTTATGAAACACCTACAGAAGCTATTCAGGATAAGATTTTATTCATCATCAACAACATTGCTCGCAACAATCTTGAAGATAAGACAGCCGAATTAGCTCAGGTGCTTGACAAGACAGCTTATTTATGGTTCAGCAATTATCTTGTTGTTAAGCGTGTCAGTCGAGAGCCCAATTATCATGAGTTGTACCTTTTAGTGATGGATGCCATGAACAGCCGATTACTGTATCAACACATTCTGCGAGATACTTTTGCCAACATTCAGATCTTGCTCAATTCTGAAAAGACTGTGAAATCATCATCCGAGCGAAGCTTGTTGAAGAATCTTGGATCTTGGCTTGGTGCCATCACTTTGGCTCGCAACAAACCGATTCGACATAAGAATATTGCTTTCAAGGTAAGATGAATGACTTACTTTATTCTCTTTGCCACTCACATGATATAATGTTAGGATCTCTTGCTGGAAGGTTTTGATACCAATCGATTGATCGTGGTGATTCCTTTTGTATGTAAAGTGTTGGAGCAATGCAACAACAGTGTTGTTTTCAAGCCTCCCAATCCATGGCTGATGGCGATCCTCAAGCTACTTGTGGAACTGTATGAATGTGCTGAATTGAAGCTGAATCTCAAGTTCGAGATTGAAGTATTATGTAAAGGATTATCACTTGAGCTGGAAGGTACATTGTCCTACACAAATTGGATCAATTAAGCATCACTGACATGATAGAATAGATATCGAAGCCACATCCATTCTCAAGAATCGACCATCCAAGCAAGCTGGTGGTATCCCTGAAAGTTTGAACAAGATACATGACTTGTCAGCTGGTAAATTCCCAGGACCCAGTATGATGTTTCCAGGAGGAGGTGCCTTGGATGGAACAGGAGCAGCAAATGAGATGGAGGATTCAGCATTCTCAATACCCAACATTGCACCTTATCTCGTCTTCAATCCACAAATCATCTTGTATTCATCACAACCAGCTTCAAAGCGATGGGTGTTACAAGCCATCATGCAATCCATACGCGAGGTAGGTTATATTTTATTGATTGAAGCAACATGTACTCATCTTTTGATTTAGATTATCGAACCAGTTGTGGAACGTTCAGTGGCTATTGCAGCTGTTTCTACACGTGAGCTTGTCACCAAGGATTTGGCAGTGGAACCAGACGAGAACAAGATGCGTAAAGCTGCTCATTGGATGGCACAGAATTTGGCAGGCAGTTTGGCTATGGTGACATGCAAAGAACCCCTTCGTATGAGCATGGTGACCAACTTACGAGCTATCTTCATGTCCAATGGATTGACAGATGTATGTGGTTATTTCCACGTTTATAACTCTTTTACTGATACATACATACTTTATTTAGGCCATGGCAGAGCAAGCAGTCTTGTTGACAGTGTCTGACAATTTGGATCTTGTTTGTGCAGTGATTGAAAAGGTGGCTATGGAGAAGGCAACAGGCGACATTGATGAAGTGCTGAGGAACTCTTACGCCAGTCGAAAGAAGCATCGTGAGCAGCGACCTGGACAGCCTTATTTCGATTTGGATGTGTATTCAATGACGAGATACCCAGCTTCACTTCCTGAACCTTTACGCGCCAAATCGACTGGTTTACAGCCCAATCAACTGCGTGTGTATGAAGATTTTACACGTATTCCAAGAACAGCACAACAAGTACCTGATGCAGATCGATCATTATCACAGAGTCGTGCTGATGCAGCTGCTACTACTATGTCCTCTTATGGCTACAATGCAATGGGACCTGCTGCTGGTGCCAATGCAGGTTATGATGGCATGCCTATTCAACCCAATGCTCATCAAATCCTTGAACGTTTCACTCAATATCTTGCCGAATTGGAAAAACTTGCCAGCCAGACCAATGCTCCCAATTTTGCTTCATTACCACCACTTCATGATATCCGTGTCATTATTCGTCAAGTACCAATGTTGGCATTATCAAGCTTTGACAAGGTGGAGACTGCACGTGCTTTTGCACAAAAAGTGGTATCACTGTTATACAAGAGCGAGACTCAGCTTGTTCGAGAAATGTATGTTGTGTTACTGGAACGATTATGCGAAGTATCTCCCAATGTTGGCACTCTGGTCACTTATTGGCTCACTCATGTGGATGATGAGAGGAAATACAATGTACCTGTTACTATTGCACTGATGAAAGCCGGATTGATCAATATCGCTGAACAAGATCGAGAACTTGGATTACTTGTTGATAGTGGACGTATGGTTGCTATTGATTTTGCTGCCATGTTGGTTCATACATGCATCTTTGAAGAGAACATTGCTAGTCCTCAAGATTTTGTTGTGTCTTTGGAAGCCATCAGTCGATTGCGTGGCAAGGTGCCTGATAGCGTACTCGTCTTGATGGAAAGCTTACATGGTGCAGGCCAGAATCGAGGCAAGGATATCCAAGATGAGGAAGCCGGTCTTCGAGAACATTTGCAATATCTTTTTGCCGAGTGGGTTCGACTTTGTCAACATCCTTCAACAACTGAAAAGGCACAAAGCACTTTTATTCTTCAATTATCACAGCAAGTCATCTCCAAGAGTGAAGATATGTCATCCTTATTCTTCCGATTATGTGTGGAAATGTCAGTGGATCGTGCTGCAAAGTTGAAGCAGGTTCCTGGTCAATCACCTGGTGTACCTTATCAGCTCATTGACGCCTTTTCCAAACTTGTGATTGGTCTTTTGAAGCTTCAAATGGAGTCAAACAACAGCTCAGCTATGGTCAATCAATTCTCCAAAGTGTTGTCAGTCATTGTATTAGTCCTTGCACAACATCATGAACAAGGTCGTCACCAATTCAACCAACGCCCTTTTCTTCGACTTTTCACTTGCTTGCTTGGTGATCTTCATGCAGCTGAACAACAATTTCAATCATCCTATCTTGCTATATTGAACGCTATGAGCAACACTTTCCATACACTTCAGCCTACCTTTTTCCCTGGATTTACATTTGCATGGCTTCAACTGATATCTCACCGACTCTTTATGCCCAAATTACTCTTGACTGAGAATCAAAAAGTAAGTGTGTACTCATAATGTGTGTATCCATCTTCCTCCATTAACATCCTTCTTTTGACAGGGATGGTCAAGTTTCCACAAGCTTCTGATTTGCTTATTCCAATTCTTGGCACCTTTCCTTCGTGGTGTGGAATTGAAAGACACAACACGTATGCTTTATCGTGGATCGTTACGTATATTGTTGGTGTTATTGCATGATTTCCCTGAATTCTTGTGCGACTACCATTTCAGTTTTTGCGACGTGATTCCCGAATCTTGCATTCAACTACGAAATCTCATCTTGAGCGCCTTTCCACGCAACATGCGATTGCCTGATCCTTTCACTCCTAATCTAAAAGTGGATCTTTTACCAGAAATCAATCAAGCACCACGCATTCTTTCTGATTATACGGGACCACTTGTAGCCAATGGTGCCAAGAATGAGATTGATGGATTTATCAATGCACATATGCCAAAGCGATTTGTGACCGAATTGGTAAAGAAGCTACAATCTGGCAGCACTGATCAGCAAGGTGGAAGATACAATATTCCTTTGATGAACTCGGTCGTTTTTTACGTTGGCGTCAAGGGAATCTCGCTTGGTATCCCAGTGAATCAAGGTGCACCCATGGAGATCTATCAACATTTATTGACTGACTTGGATCCAGAAGGTGAGTAGTCGTGATCTTGTTGATTGAATTGGATGAACTTATAGAGTTTTAGGTCGATATGTCTTTTTGAGTGCTATTGCCAATCAGTTACGCTATCCCAACAGCCATACACATTATTTCAGCTGTGTCCTTTTGTATCTTTTTGCTGAAAGTGAGCAGGAGGCGATCAAGGAACAAATTACACGTGTGCTATTGGAAAGGCTGATTGTGAATCGTCCACACCCTTGGGGACTTTTGATTACTTTTATTGAACTCATCAAGAATCCAAGATATAACTTTTGGAACCATGCATTCACTCGATGCGCTACCGATATTGAACGTCTTTTCGAAAGTGTCTCAAGGTACTATACAGCTCTATTACATCTTGATTGCCTTTTTGCTAACTTTCTCATGACACTTGTAGATCCATCAACCAGATATAGAACCCAAAAAAGTGATTGTATCATAAGTAATAGTATCATAATGTAAAAAGCATTGTTTATCTCTTTCAAAGGTTGGGGGTGTATATCATGAAGCTGTATCAACATGTGAAGAACTGGTGGGACATAAAGTGTAATGAGAGTCGTTTATGTATCAATTCTACAAGAGATCTATTGGGGTGCGAATTCTGCAAAGCTATCCATATAATAAACAGGTCGACATTCGCTCGTAGCTGACAAGACTTCATCTTCTGACGTGACACCTATGTGGATAGAGAATGAATGAATGCGATTTTCAACCATGTGCTATACCAAACATACCTGTCAAGACACACAATGTCTCGATGCCACCCTTGACACCAAATTCAATGTCAGTGTCCAAACGATCACCCACCATGCATGTTCGCTTGGGATCAAGGTTATATCTAAAGAAGCAAATGTCATGAGCATTTGTCTCCAGTCAACACTCTGTAGACATACTCTGCAAAAATAGTCTCCAACATGTTTTGTGCAGGTTTTCCCAAAATGACATCAGGATCTCGCTTAAGTGCCTTGATAATGGGAGATGCAATCGATCCAGCACCTAAACCATGTTAGTATGATCCTCTATGGCAACGAATTGCAACTCACCTGGAAGAATAGCACCATCTGTTGGATATGTCGTATCACCATTAGTGAGAATAAAGTGACAATCGGGGTTGTTCCTGAGATAAGTGAATGCTTTGGCGTATTTGACATAATTGACAGCAGTATCCAATCCAATCACAACAGCACCGACTTCAGGATCATTGTCAAACTTTCCCTTATATTCGGTATGGTTGTCTTCCTATAGAATCCGTTAGCATTCTATATGAATCAAGCATGGGAGTCATTTACATCAGCGCCACATGTACGTATGCCTTGAGCTTGCAATTCCTCTTTAATACCAGACATGCCAACAATATACACCTTCTTGTCAGCAGGAAAGTTGACTACGTGCTTGAGATAGGCTGCTGTTGCAAAAGCCGAACTGAAAATCTCATCCTACATATACGTGTCAAAAGCAATGTTTCACATGTTGCCCTGGAAACTTACCAAGGAAGCTTGAATGCCAAAACTCTTGAACTTGCCAAGGAAAGCAGAACGCGACTTGGTGCTATTGTTGGTAACAAAGAAGATTCTCTTTCCTAGTCATCCATGTTTAGTATCTGTTGGTGGAGTATAGTAATACACATACCTCGTTTACGAAGCTCCTCCATTGCCTTATCTACGCCAGGGATAGAATGGCTGCCATCCCACAAGACACCTGCAATTCACGTTAGAGCCATGTCGTCATTGTACCGGTGGGAAGTATAGCACTTGCCATCGCAATCAAAGAGGAAATTGTCAAACTTGTCGAGAAAAGAGTCTCGTTCAACTGAAGTCAATAGTTTCTTGGTCATGGAAAAGCAGCGATAAAAGGCGGGAAAGATAACTACAAGCCAATAAGACACAATGCATCGGAGCAACTGGATTGATCATCTTCTATGACGAGGCATACTTACACGACCATGGCATGATAGTTCATACTTATGTCGATCATCATGCTGCATGCGTTAATAATGGCTGGTCTTCATCTAGACACCCATCCACAGATGATCAAGCACGATCCATCTCATACCTTGATCTCTTTAAATCTGCTTTGAAAGTAACGACTATTGGCTATTGTAAAATCAAGTCATGCTGTGGAGTCATCCGTGGCAAGGAGTCCATCGGTTCAATACTTATGTGCAACAATGCGCCATGTTGTTCGGAAATAAAGCACACTGATGCCATGCCGTGAGTCGTGCACAGACCACTACCACTTTTTCATACAGCATTGATCCAAGGTACAAGAAGTGTCTTTGTTTATGTTTGCTTTTTGGTTATCTTTCGCCTCTTCCCACATACATCATAAGCTTGCTTATCTTTATTCATCAACAAAAAGAAATGACTGTATCGAGTAATAAAAGACTTGGTCATTGGTGGCCTGGAAGGTCATGTTCAACGCTGTGGAGCATGGCTACAACCTTGCTCAGTGTTAGGAAGAATGCTGTGGAGTTTTGATCATCCATGTCTTTGTGTTATTACTGAAGAAGACACTCTAAACGACCAAATGAAGGAATCCATTTGCATGATAATACATTTGTTTAATGACAGAAAAGAAAAGCATCTATCTACAATGTTTTGCCCAAATCTCTCTTTTTCTTCAATGCACGCTCTGCACGATAAACCACGCGATCAAACAGCCCAGCTACAGTGAAAATGCCACCAACAATAGCAGATACTCCGGTAAGAAAGCTGGTGAAGGAAGAGCGTTCTTCTCTATAGATGATCTGCATAGGTGAAATATCCATGATGAAAAACACGCCTGATTTTGGGATAAATGAGTATTTGGTATGAATCGCGTAAGTATCCAACTCACCTGGTAATCCTGCAGCATGATCACCCAACACACGTTCATTCTGCATGACTGAATATTGATTGGTATAGACTGATTTACCAGAACGTGGAAGCAATTCGGTTGATACAATCTTCAAAAAGTACTGATAGACTGTGCGTACTAGTAACGAAGAAATGAATAAAAAGTGGTTGCTATGACAATCATTCATTACCTTGTTGCGATCGTTTTACTGTACCAGCCAGCGGATCTGTCACAGTGGATGTCAATGCCCGACTTGTCACCCATTGGTTCGTCACAAGATCACCGAATGTCAAGGAATGAATTTCGTGTGACATGTCAAAAGAATGGCCATCAGGAGCCCCTTGCATATAACTCTTCAAGTCGTGAACATGCATATTGGCTTGCTGAAATGATTTTCCAGGTGCAATATGAAAGTTGCCTCGCACCTTGTTGACAGAAAGTCGTCCATGAATGTTGCAACCTTCATTGGATTGTTTCTCGATCTTTTCACGCCAGTTCTCTCGTACACATTGACTGAATTGATCTGGATCACCCATGCCCCATCCCATATTGGCGTATGCTTCACGAATCTCATCACATGTATTGCAACAGCCATCGGGTCGTACTGCAGTGGCTCCATAACAACTTCCACATTCATTTTCATCTGGTTTCTGAAGCGCCATCTCAGCACCATGACTATTGTCACCAAGTTCTAATAACCAAGTCAATCCATCTTATTGCACAAGATGTGTCCTGATCTTACTTGTCTCCTTTTGTCTGTCAATCAATTGACCCATTGGATCCAGTCGTACTTTGTACACGTCGTGTGTATATCCACTGATATGTTCTCCACTATCATCCATGATATCCAAGCTGAGCACTAACATGATAGATAAGCAAGGATTCCTTGTAAGAAGCGGACACAACACTTACTATGGCAAGGCATTTTTGGAAAGGTGACATTGAACTGAATGGTCATCTTGTCTTTTCGACTCTTGTCAACAACTAACTCTGGTTGCCATATGGATGTCTGGTAGGCGATAAGCTCGGAAAGAACAAGGTAGAATATGATCAACGCGCTGATGACGGTGACTAAAGAAGGTGTCCAATGAGCTATGACTCGATCAAGGGGTCGTGGTGGCATTGACGTTTACCAGTAGCTCCTGCTGTTGTCTTGACCCGGAAATCGTCCAGCGTTTTCGCATAGGCATCAAAGTTACGGAATCGTACAAAGAAAGAACCCTGTTTCGCCATAACGAAGGGTATAAGTGGAGTAAGGAAAAGAGCAAGGCAAGTGCTCCGCATTTTACTGAAGTACATCATGATAGGTGACACACAATGCATTTTAGGGATCTAGTCTAGCTTTTTATTGGAAAGAAACATGCTAATAAAGATAATGCAATGGATGATGTAGATGAATGTGTATGTGTGCGTGTAAATGGTATTGATTACGAAAGTAGTACAGCCTTCAATAAACTATGCACAGTCTCCTTTTGGTCTTGGTCATTCTCTTCCACTTGGTCTTCTCCCACTCCAGATACGCTTCGATCCAAACGCAGCTTGATTTCAGCCATGCTTAGAATGTTCTCCTCCACAGATTGATCAGTGACAAACTTGTAAACAGTGACATCTTGTGTTTGACCAACACCTACAAAGAGTCATTGTAAGAACAAGGTAGGATGATAGATAATATGTCACTTACGATGGGCACGATCTTCAGCTTGTCGGTCATTTTGGGGGTTGAAATCCATATCATATAACACAACGACACTATAGAATATCATCAGTATGACACTTTTATCATACTTGATCCAAAACTTACTTTGCTGCTGTGAGGTTGATTCCCATACCACCGGCCTTTGTGCTCAGTAAGAAAACAGTAATCTCTTGATCCTCATTGAATTGGTCTATCAGCACTTGTCTATCTTCCATCTTGGTAGCACCATCCAATCTTAAAAAGCGTAATTGTAAGGTATCCATCACTCTTTCTAGAATATCAAGAAGCTGCGTAAACTGACTGAAAATCAAGACTTTGCGACCCTGTAAATAGCTCGAATCATTAGCTGAAATGCATCCATATCGCATGATTCCCTTACCTCTTCCTTCATTGCTGGTAATAGATGCTTTAACTTGTCAACTTTGCCTGCATTCATCCATTCCTTGTTCTTCAATGCGTATTGCTTGATCGACTATGAAATGATTAGGAAACGGATGATGTAACAATACACTATTGTCTTACCTTGTGATTTCTGCAAAGCTTATCCAGCTCAAAGTCTGTCATCACTGTCATGTCCTATGACAAGGTGTCAGTAACAATTCATTCATAATGATTAGTAGTACCCACCTCGTAAATATAGTCTTCATTGGCATCCCAGTACTGTTCCTCTTTCATGATATCCTTGGCCATGATTTTCAACTTGGCGTCATCGTAAATGTTGCGAAAGAGCATAGGATGATTGGCAGCTTTTCTCAAATGCATGACCATATTCTTGAATTGATCGAAAGCGCCCTTCTTTTTCTTGTCTGAAACGATGGCTTGTTGATACGATTGTCGTGAAGTGTGAAGGATGGTATCATACAATTCCTGCTGTGTCTGTGTCATTTTGCATCGTTCAATCACTTGGAACTTTTGTGGCAAGTCTTTGAGAACGTCAGTCTTTCGTCGTCGAAGAACAAAGGGTGTCATCATCTTTTTGGCTCGAGCGATGCGTTGTTGTGAAAGTATCTGTGCTGTGGAGTCTTTGTTGGAAGCTGCTTTGATCTTGAAAATCTTGCTCACTTCTTCTTCGTATTCCAATAACATGTCGGGTAGAATAAAAGTGAGCAATGAAACAAGTTCCTGAAGATTGTTCTGTAGTGGTGTGCCTGTCAACAAGAGTCGAAAAGGTGCTTCGATAGTCATTAATTGCTGGTATCGTTTACTGGTGCAGTTGCGAACCATATGTCCTTCATCAAGAATCACAGATCTAGGCATCATCTTGCGTAAGAATTTACGATCATCATTGTTGCCTGTTGCTACGTTGTAGGTGCTGACAATCACTTGACCATCGAAATTGTTCCTCCAGTCATGTCGAAGCATCATTCTTTCCTCTTGTGAGCCATAGTATGAATATACTTTCAATTCAGGACAGAACCGTTCAAATTCACGCATCCAATTCTCGAGTGTTGAAGTAGGTACAATGATCAAATGAGGACCAGGATCACCAAGTTCATAAATACGACTGAGAAAACTGATCACTTGGGCTGTTTTGCCGAGACCCATTTCATCTGCCAAGATACCAGAGATCTTTTTGCGATAAAGTAACAATAGCCAATTGACACCCAAAAGCTGATAATCTTTCAACTTCATATCTTTGTTGATCAATGCTGGTTGCTCTGTCAAGAATCCTTCCATGGCATCTTTGTAAAGTTGACTCGATAGTTGTTGTTGTTGTTGCTTCTTTGCGTTGGTATTGACAGTTGCCAAATGAACACCGGCGTCATTGCTGTCGTCATTGTTGATACTGCTGCCTTTCCACACATCAATGATGTCTTTTAGGCTGGCACCAAGCTCTTCAATCTCTCCAATGATCTGATCCACAATTGAATATCCATCGACCATATCCACATAGTTCTGAATAAATCGAATACTCAATCCCTTCTCCTGATGCAACGTGTCTCGTAAATCATCAATGCTTCCAAAAGGTCGTAAATCAATGATCTTTTGTGCCTGTTCTTCTGTACAACCAGATACATCTTGGATCTCTTGTGCTGAAGCTCGGTTGTAAAAGCGTACTGTTTGATGCATCTTTCTGGCTTCTTCCTCTGGATCCTTGACCTTACGATAATCAACATCACTATCGGAATCTTGCTCTTCTTGTTCTTCATCATCATCATTGTCTTCTTCATCGCTCAATGGTGGTATAGAAGGTGCTGGTCCACGTTGTTTTAATCTCTTTCTCGGTCGTTCTGGTTCTGGAGATGCTGATGGTGATGATGTTGTTCTAATCATTCCTGAAAGAATTGTCGATGCTTTGACTTTACTGCCATTGCTTTGTCGTAAAGCATCCAGAATCACATTCAGGTTCTTGTTTGGAAATATAGATTGCAAGTCTCTGGCTCGTTTGGCCAATGTCGCTGATTCCTGTTGTTGTCGTTGCTCTTGTTCATCCACATAAGCTGATTCTTCCATATCATCATCACTATCAAAGACTGCTTTGCGACGTTTTCTATTCATGGTATGTCGACGTGAAATTCTTTCTTCATCTTCATCATCATCGCTATCTTCTGTTTTCATGGGTGAGCTGGGCGTACGTGAAAGTGAAGGTCGATCGCTTAAACTGAAAGGTGCAGATCGTGCTTGTCGATCGGCCACTCTGGTTGCTGGTGCAAAAGTAGCATGACCGGCATGGCTTTTGAGTATATCCTTCACCTGCATCTTGGGTCTAGACGTAGTGGTGGGTGACGCATCAGGTGTCCAACCGGGAGGCAACATGAGTGGAGATCGATGAAGCGCGTACAAGAAAAAGCGACACGAAGCATCTTGCAGCGTTGAGATTTTATTGTGACTTGACTGAGAACTGTGTTGCATGAATCCTGTATCATCCAATAGGCATCGCCATGTCAATCCCTTAAGTGATGATCCAAGGTAAAGTGTCCCTCTTACTCTATATCCAACTACAACCAGAAGAGTAACAAAAACGAATTGTACAGCAGAATCGTCATGTTCAACAAGGGAATAGCAATCAGCAGCAAAATGACATGATCAATCCAAATGTTTCTTCCAAGGCGTTATGCAATTGACACAAGGATATACGTTGTAATCGCTTATTGCATTCAAGAGTTGCCAGTATATCAAGACACTTATACCCATAGCCTATAGATATCATCCCCAATCGATTAGAATACCAGACCATGAATTCACTTTTTTTCAAACGAATCGATAACACTAGTTTGATGCACACCTTACCTTAAAAGACCACCTATACCTTATAACTCTACCCAGTAATACATCTTCTTTCAAAAAGAATATCAATCTTTTCGAGTTGTTGTTTCTTCAAGCTATTGTTCTTTATTGATGCTCCTTACATCTCTTTCTTCTTTATAACGTCCATCAAAAGGATGATCATGATTTCGATGCGTTATAAGATCCTTAGTCCCTGATTTCTTGGAGACATTTGTCAAAAGCTTCAATAAGCTTTTGTGTGGAAGTTTCTCCGACTAGCTTGGTCTTGAAGATTAAAAGGCGAAAGCCATATGTATCTTTCGATGTACAATAGCTTCCTCCAGTGATGTATCTGTACACGAAGTCTCCAACTAGACTAAAACGCCGTGCTTCATTTCCACTGATCCCTATGATATTATGATGTAGAACCAAGTGTTTGTATGATGACTGCAACATCCTTGCGTGATACTGCTATACAAGGATAGCACTATGACTATGTGATTTGACATAATAAATCGCCAAGTGTTGGCTTTAGTACCCATATCCATGAAAACACTTTCATCCACTTATATCCAAGAACATGTTAAGATCAATCTCATTGTTTGTAACACAATTGTGATAACATCTATTGCTTTTCATCCACGATTTCTTCAGGAACAATGCCTTCCTTGATCAACATGTCTTCCAAATCACCGGATTGATGCATATTGAGCAGAATGTCACAGCCACCAACAAACTCGCCCTTGATGTAGACTTGAGGAATGGTAGGCCATTCAGAGTATTCCTTGATACCTTGACGCAAATCAGGATCCTCCAAAACATTGAAAGCTTGAACCTTGTCAAAGTCAACACCTTGGACTTGCATAATCTGAACAGCTGCCCGACTGAAACCACACTATGAATTTCCAACCTTTTAGATGACTCATCCAAAGCTATCGTGTAAAGACTTACCATGGGTTGTTCAGGAGTACCCTTCATGAACAAAACAATATCCTTGGACTTGACATCCTATCATATAAACAATCAGTATAATTGTATTATAAATATAGGTCCATTTATATACCTTGTCAAGCTTCTTGCGCAAATCATCCGAGAGCCAGCGAGCCCACATGGGAGCATTAGCACGAGCATTGATGGTAGGACGCAAAAGAGTGGTCTAAAGGTGTAGTGTTACTGAAAGGGGTCCTGACTAATCGACGCTGGATCGTTCCATAAAGCTTTCCCATGTTCGATCATGGCTATGACCCAGTGTATTCGAGTTGTATAAAACAAAGAAAAAGAGACTTACAGTACGAGTGGCTGCACGGAAAAAGTTCATGTTGTGTAATAGAGTAGTCAATGGAAGAGAGAGAGAGGAGTGGTGGTATGAATACAACGAAAGAGTGAAGCTTTTGACGGAGCGTGGAAAGCCCTGGCTCTGACACAATCAATGCCAGATGACCGCCATTTCCTTTTTCTCTTTTTCTTTTCTTCCTTGTATACAACATGCTTTCACGTTCCATATCTTGTCGTTGTCCACTTTTATTACGTCGAGTCAACAAGTTGCCATTGACTCTTTTACAACACTACCGACACGAATCGACTACAGCTGCAGTTGCGATCGAAGAGGACATTCACCGGATCCCGCCACAACTTGACTATAAGCGACTTGTTGACAATGCCGAGCTTATCAAACGCAATATGCAGTTGCGCAAATATGATCATGATCACGTGGACAAGGTGTGCACCTTATATGGAGAACGAGAGCGATTGGAACGAGAACAAGAACAAGTGATACAAGGACGTGATGCAACCAACCAATTGATTCGATCAGCTAAGACCAAAGAGGAACGACAAACACACATTGCTCAGGGCAAAAAGTACAAGGAGCAACTCAAGAAGATTGCAGAGAGATTAGCGATGGTAGAAGAAGATTTATGCACCAATGCACTCCTTGTACCCAATGATACGCATCCAGATGTCCCTGTGGGAAGTGAAGACAAGGCCAAAGTGATCAAGATGGTGGGAACACCTGTCAACAAGCCGCATGATCATCTTACGATTGCTGAACGATTGAACATGGTCGATTTTTCACAAGCATCCAAAGTGAGCGGATCCAAGTTTTACTACTTGACGCAAGGTGGTGCATGGCTTGAAATGGCATTGATTCAATATGCTATGCACAAGGCAACAGAACGTGGATTTTCACCCGTCATCACGCCTGATATTGTACGCACTTCAGTGGCCTATGGATGTGGATTTCAACCACGTAAATCAGAAGCTTCTCAGATTTATGATGTCAGTACTGCCAGTACAGTCAATACAACAGCACCCAAGTTATGTCTCACTGGTACAGCAGAAATCCCACTGGCTGGCTTGTTTGCTCAAAAGATGCTCAAGGAACAAGAATTACCACAACGTGTCGTTGGTTTTGGTCGTGCATTTCGTGCTGAAGCAGGTCATGGTTCAGCTGAAGAACGTGGTCTTTATCGTGTACATCAGTTCTCCAAGGTCGAATTGTTTGCTGTCACCACCCCACAACAAAGCAATGATGTACTAGAAGAATTCAGAGCTTTGCAAGAAGATATCTTTACTGATTTGGGATTATGTTTCCGGCAAGTACCTTTTAAAAGGTGATGATGACTGAAGGCTAATATGTGGATACTTAGTGTTCTGGACATGCCAACTGAAGAATTAGGAGCAAGTGCTTATCGTAAATATGACATGGAAGCTTGGTTACCTGGTCGAAGAGCCTGGGGCGAGGTAAATTGACTAGTGTGTTGCTATGACAAAAGTCTAACTTGTTGATAGATCTCTTCTACATCCAATTGCACTGATTATCAAACACGACGACTGGATGTCCGCTATCTGTCAAGTGAGTTCAAGGAGCAAGTAGGACCCAAGGATGTGCGTGTACCATGGCATATCAAGGAGAAATGGGTGCATTTTTGTCACACATTGAATGGCACAGCTATTGCAGTTCCTCGTGTCATGATCGCTATTCTCGAGACATTCCAACAACCTGATGGTCGAGTAGAGATACCCGAGGTGTTACGTAAATGGATTCCTGGTCAACCCACGCATTTATCATAGACAAAACATCATCATCCTTTTGTTTTCAACCCCCCACCATCCACCCTTCTCTTAAAAAAAGTATAGAGCATAATTGTATAAAAGCAACTCGGTATATGTGGTATTATTATTTTAACAACATGTAAAATAAGGAGTGCGACTCTTGACTACTTCAATGGTTTCCATAATGAGAGTGACACGTTTCCTTGGATTGTGCTGATCTTCATCATCACTTGAGGAATCTTCTTCTTCACCATCACTGCCAACATGTCGTTTACCCAAACGAAGATTACGCATGATACGTCGCCTCCTTCGACGACCAATATCCAATGATACACGACCCCATCCTCGATTCTTTCTTGGTGTAGGTTGAATAGCTCGATATCCATCATGTTGACTTGATGGTTGTTGTTCATCATCTTCATCATCTTCTTCAGCAGTATGTTGTTGTGGAAGGTGCATACTGAGATCAAATGAAGTGGATCGTTTTGTTCGTAATCGTCGTGCTGGTTGAGGAGGATAATGGGATCTTGAGCGATAAGGACGTTGTTCAGGTGTTGTATCAGGTTGCTTATTGCTTCGTTGTTTGATCAAATTCTCATCGTATTCAATCAGGATTTCTTCTTGATTCACAACGACACGTTCAGTTGAAACAAGGTCCAAAGGTGAAGCATTAGGATCTGAAAGTGCACGTACAATGTTGAATCCTTGTCCTTTGAGAACAGCCATTTGACGTTGAAACATGTGCTCATCAAAGTCTGAGTCAAGCTGAAACATTTCATGCAATTCACGCACAGTGTCACGCCACCAAACTGGATCCGACAAGACTTTAAGGAATTGACGTCTGGTTGTTGTTGAAAAAGGACGTGATATAAGAGCATCAGGTAAAGCCAACCAGCCATAAGGATAAGATCGCCATTCATCTGGATGCTTAAAGGGAAATGCTAATCCATTGTCGATGGCTGCAATTTGAATATATCCACGTGTTGTATCTGTCAATGTTGCATTGCTGCCATTGGTTGGACTACTGCTTCCACTTGAGCTGCCACCTTCACAATATTTGATCATCCAATTATCCAATCCTCTATCTATAACATCCTTGATCAATAAATTCATGTCATACAAAGAGTGATTTGGCTTACCTGTATTACGAATAAGATAATCGAGAATCACAAGTTGTTCAAATTCAAGCTTGAATTGATCTTGTAAATGACGTGTCCATCGAAAAGGTCGTTGTTTAGTGGGTGTAGGTGATTGTTGTTGTCGTTGTCGGGTATCCAAGTGATCTTCACTCATTTCAGCATATCCATGATGTTGTTGTTCAATGACATGATCCTCTTCTTCTTCTTCCTCTTCTTGTTGTTGTCCTAAACATCCACCCCATACTGAACTTCCACGACTGACAAAGGAGGATGAAGTATATGGATCAGAAGGAAAAGGATATTCTCGTAAAAACACATTGGCATCCTTGAATCCATCCAGAAAACACTGAAAGCTGCCAATTTTGGGTGGAAGACCAACAACAGATGCTGAACGTCGATCAAGATAATCATAATGAAATGAAGGTGATGCAAGGTGAACAACGCCAGTGTGTGGTACAATACGAGTGCCAATACGACGATCAATGGTTGAAGATGCTGCTTCAGAGATATAACCGAGATTGGGAATAAGACAACTTCGACCAAAGCAACAAGGGAATAAATGACGATGGATCCACTTTGTCCACTTTGGATTTAATCTTCCATAAGGTTCTTCATTCTTAGGTTTGAATACGCCCACTGTCTTTCCTTGACCATTGCGACAGAAATAAGATCCACTTGATCCTTGACTAATACGTGTAGGCTGAATATCTTCTTGAATGGCTAATCGTACTGATTCAACTATGCTGGTGAATTCATTCTTGCTGACAGGAATATCCTATAATACACAACCAGTCAATCCCAATACATACATGCCATCACTTGTTATTATTTACCTTGGGAGCTTGTTGCACAGCATGAGTATCATGCATTGATGGAACGGGAACATCTTCAGAAGCTGGGTCCCATTTAACAAACACAGATGTTGATAATGGATCGGTAGGCATCAACATTTTATCAAATGCTAGTGCACGGGGTGGATCACGTGTTGTATCATCCAAGCTGCCACGTCGCGTAGTAATCTTTCCCACCATACGACGACGTCCTCTGAATCGACGACGACGTACAATAGTCCATCCTCTCTTTGGTAATTCTTTGAGTAAAGGATCTGCTTGACCTGGCATATCTCCTTGCTGAATATCAGCCATAATCACACTCGGTAAAGATGCAAAGGATGCTTCACTGGCTGTTTTGCGTCGAAAAGGTAGCTTGCTCTGAATGAATTGTCGTGTTGCTGTTGGTAACTCTGCTGCTCGTTTGGCTGAAAATGATGCTCGCTGTGTAAACGTGTTGTTGCTAACACTTCCACTGGCTTGTTCTTGTTCATCTTGGAGATCTGGACTTGCTTCGTCTGGTAGCGATTGTCCTTTTGGAAGTATAGGCACAGTTGTTGTATGATAGTTGCTGGAGACAAGGATAGAATTGGGATGGCGAGCAATACAAGTGTGAGCGATCAGATCGTCATAGTCGTCGTCCAAGTCGTCTTGTTGCTGTAAACGGGTATATGCTCCATGTCCAGGTGACGGTGCACTTGGGTGCCTTACACGAGCAAACATGCTACTGCTATGGTAGTCGTTGTTGTTGGTATATGCTTGAAGGAAAAAGAAAAAGGGTAAACAAGAATGTCTTGTGCTGGCAAGGAAAATGGTGATGCAGCAAAATCAAGGGGGACTTGAAATGGGGGGTGATGGTGGAGACATACACAACAGTATCCATGCCACTTACTCCTTAAACCTTTTCACCAATCGTTTCTTACCTATACTGCACGCTTATTACACCAATTCTTCTTTTCTTGACATTCGCATGATGAGAAGACTTTGTCAGGTTACAATATGCTTTTTTTTTATTGCCTTAATTGAACTACACTTGATTACTTTCCATTATGCCATTCAACACCACCATCCATCGACAATCGCACTAGATAGGATGATTAGTATACACATAGGCTAGTATCTATCTTTGAGTACTTACAATAAAAGTTGATGGTAACAGCAAGGATCATGAATCCAGTAAGCACTGCAGGACCATACTTGTCTGAATATTCACCAGTTTCATTCTTGGTAACACGATTGGCACGATCATGATAATTGTAAAGTGCATAGACCATCACGCTCATAGCAAGGAATGTGAAGATACTGGCTGAAATACGACCAATGTTATCTGAAAAGTTGAGCAGACCAACAGCCAGACCACCGAGTAATAAGGTGAATTGCAACCATGCCAAAAAGGTACGTTCATTGGCAAAGAAAGTCTTGACAGGTGGAGGTTTGGCAGTAGCAGCAGCACGTCTTGATGTGCCAGTAGGTTTACGTCGAAATGTTGTCTTGCTCTTTTTGAACAAGTTTTGTAAACCAGCAGGTGATAATTGCTTGAGAAACTTTTGTGTACGAGAGGAAGCTGTATGTTCAGTGTCTTCATTCCAGTCTTGATTGGAAAGCATAGGTGTTGTCTCTGTCGCTTCAGCAATCATTCGAATCTGCATATGATCTTCATCACCACTATGACCAGAAGCTGAAGAACTACCAGCTGTATCGGCAGGTCGTAATACACCAAACTTGCGTACACGTGGCTTACGAATATCAATATCCATCTGTGGCAACCAGAAAGGCAATACATTGATCTTATCTTCCAACAAAGTAGCACATCCATGAATAAACTTTGAAAACTTGGGCACAGATTCCACCAAATGTGAATTCACCAAATCAACGACCCATTGAGGAGGTTCTTGACCAACATGTGTTTGCAACTTGACTTCCAAAATGGCATAAGGGAATCGACAAATGTCCGAGTCAGGTAATTGCTTAAAGGGATAATCAACACCAATGTCGGTTCGTCGCCAATTGTTGCCTGATCGAGTACGACCCATATTGTCTTCACGCACCAATGATAATTCTGTATCCAAGCTGATTCGTACACGTGCATCGCCTGGTAACTGAAAAGCTGTGCGATTGTAGAATGTTCTCATCATGGGATGCAATCGTTTGGTCAATACAGTGTACTGGACTTCTTGAGCAAGCTGTTCCATTTCATCAATCTCTTTCTTTGACAATCTTCCTTGTTCACGTTGCTTGGCAAAGAGCTCATCTGTGGTATATTCGCCTCTCAAGAATGCATTCAGGTACTTTTCCTTGATGGGAAAACGTGCCTTGACTGACTTTTCACCTGTCCAATCTTCACGATGTGTCTTGCGCTCCACAAAGATAGTATTGGAATCCATGCCACCATACCAACGCATACGAATAGCTTCAGCACCTTCAGTCTTCTCCAATCGACCCATGTACAATTCAAAGTCATCATTGTCATAGTAAATACTGGTGATGGCTGAATCCTGTGGCTCAAATTCCTTGTTCGGATTGAAAACCAGCACAGGCAAGTGTTTGAGAATGATCAACTTGAGCTCCGTAATGTTATCTGGATGGACCCTGAAACACTTTTTAGTCAACGCCACATGTATCAGCAACAACAACAACTTACCAGTATTTAGTTGTATTGCGTACAAATGCTGATTGTTTACCACCAGCAGCAGAATCTCCTCGACGTTCTTGACCACGCGTACGTACACGATCATACAAGGTGGAAATACGTACAATCAATGCATCATAATTCTCCTTGTAAAATGGCTTGGCATTCAGACGCACATTGAACATGGGCTTCAGTTTCCATTTTGTCACTTTCTATAAAAGATCTAGTTTAGTATCACATGCATATGGCTACAAGTGTAGACTTACATCATGTTTCTTGATGATCTTGAGAAAACCGGTATAATTAAGACGAGTGAACTTGGCCAGATCATGAACATCAGCAATAATATGACCAAGTTCGATTTCTGATGCAGTAAACTCGTCTTCTTCAGGAGATTCCTTGCGACAAAGCTCTTCCACTTCACGCGCTTCGGCTTCGATGCGTCGATTGATTTCTCCAAGCTTGACACGTTGAAAACTGTACACCTTATCAAGCTCTTTCTCAAGTCGTTCCACAAATCGAGACTCGTTCTCTTCAGTCCATTCTTGGTCACCAGAAGACTCCTTTTTCAGAAAAGCCTTGAGATCGTCGTATGCTGTAGTGACAATGTCAGAAAGGACTTGAAGAAAATAGTCCGTTCACTTTACCAAGGTAGTAGTAAGTCCATTCAGGGTATAATGAAGTGCGTAATGTCTGCCCAAACTTCATGGCGAGTTCGAAAAGGAGGGCTTGTTGTGTGAGAGAGAAAAGGAAAAGAAAAGGAAAAGAAAGAGTATTCTATTTTGGCTTCTCGAGACAGAAGGTGTATATGTGTGTACCATGGCTGATATGCAACAAGAATCTCTTCTCCCCGACTCCCCCCATCCACCTATCACATTACAAGGATAGCCAATGAACTAGTTGTTTGTGCATTCCCATTCTTTTTGTTCTAGTAGTAAAATGATGATCCCTTACATCAATAACGCGTTATACCTTACATCTTGTGTTATTTACTTTTACAACTAAAACCTTGTCCTACAATATCCACAATGGCACACAAAGTGTCACATCCTTTTACAATAACACTGTCATGATCCGCTCTCTAACTGGACAATCCAGAGACCGAAGGGATGAAAAGCCTATAAGAATCCAGAATGTGAGAGCACGTGCCTTGGCGATTGGATGCATAAGCCAGCTTTCTCAAACAGCGACAGGTAGCACAAAGAGAAAAGGATGCATGTAAATGTATTAGATTGAGCTTCATCATTGGCATTCTACTTCTGGGATCTTTGTGATAAATGACACTTTTCATGATCATCCATCCTTCACCTTGTTCACCATACCATGGATTCGCGTCTTTCTTTTTGTATCGGCGATCCAAAATGTGGATGTTGTGCATGTTCAAACCGATGCACGGATGTCAAATGAGCAGGGGACCATGATAGATTGGATCTACTTCTTAAACATAACACGTGAAGAGTGATCTTGGTGTACAAAGTCTTTATCAACATTTACAAAGAATGGTATATAGATACAATAAGGTGGATTTGATCTCTTGTCATGGATGAATGCACTATAATATAATACTTTACGAATGTAATCTCATTTCAAATGTCATATGTATATGCAAGCTGGGGGTATGATAACAAGAAGAAAAGATTTAGGATGCTTCAAGGCATGCCATCATCACTAAAGTCTTCATCAGAAGAGTCGTCAGAGTCCGACTCTTGTAATGCAGGTCCTTCTTGATACTTTTGGACACATCTTTGGCATCGAGCATCATTAAGACCAAATACACGACGTTGTCGCTAATGTCTAACATTAGGTGAAATCTCATGGTATCATCAATCCCGGTTTGTTTACTCACTCGGGAATAGCAATGCCTTGGCTTCGTCTTATGACAGAGTGTACAAGTGATAAATGCATCTTCGGGAGGAGTTGTACAAGCCATGCAAATGGCTGCTGAATGGACTAGAAAGCATTTGATGAGCCATTGCGATCCAATAGCACACTTTGCTTTTCATACATTTATGTCGTAATGACTATACATAGTGTTTGAGTCGACAATGACGGTATATCCATAACACAATGGATACATACCTTTAGGCGTTGCTCATCTGTAAAGTCCGTCAACGCTTTAAACTGCATTTTAAACCATCAGGATCGTGTATATATCTTATTGTCTTTAAATTTTGTCTTTACCTCTTTACAGAAGCCACACTTTAATGTAAGATGTGATGGTGGTGTTCTAGTATTATGAGATGGTTTATAACGAAGACGTGGTGATCTGTATCGTGTTTTGGTAGGTGGAGCGGTAGTAGCCATTGTTTCTGGGGAAAGGGAAAGAGAAAAGGAACGAGAAAGAAAAAATGTCCTCTATCACACGCAGATCAACTTTCCCGAGCCCATTGTCATTGCAGTCACAAATTTGGGTGTGTTCCTTGGAATATATAAGCTATAAGTAACTTGTATATCATCAAACATATGGGATAAGAAGGTGAATGCTTCATCGTGATTTGAAACAATGGGTACAAAAGGGTCGGAAAAGAGCGAAAACTAGACCTCTTTTTCACCATTCTCTCTCTCGTTGCTCATCTGCTTTTGGTTTTACAAGCTTCTCAAGGTTTTCATACATGTGTCCCAATCTTCGGACTAAGGCTTCTCTTCACGTCATTCTATATCAGCCATTCTAAATCATGCAGATTGTAGCATTTGGGTTTGCTTATGACTCAAACAGGTTTTTCTCTTGCTGCAACTGAAGCAAGTCGTGTAACGCTGTGTTTACGTGCACAAAGTGGTTGCCTAATATATCCTAGGTGCGAATCATGCAGTGGCGTTTCATGTGTAGAAGCAAAGGATTCATTAACGCTTTCGTTTCAAGATATTTCTAATCAGGAGCAACATTGCATAGTTTCAACACCGCTCTCTCTTTAAAATTTCGCTCAGTGATGCATTGTTGTGCCAGTGTAGTGATGGATAACAATCAAGGACAACGTCAACCTTTATACAAAGAACCATCATTTAGCACCCATATCTAGTACCAACCACGTCAGAATAGTGGTGCCTGATCACTGTAAGACATTTTTATTAAGAGTCATACTACCAGGTGATCAATGTACGTCGAATCTGAATCTCAAAGATGTGCGCATTGATACAAATGCCTTCATAGTTTTTCAAGACCTTATGATCTCTTTCGCACATACCATATATCAACCTACTTTTTCATTTGCAATGTATATAAACAGCAGCTTCTACTCGATGATATTGTATATAAAAGTGCTGGTAACCAATCAACAGCTACTATGAGCCTTTTACTACACTTGATCTAATGATCCACTGATATCAACGCAATACAATAGACACATCTTCATGTAAAGGGATCTTCTGTTTATTGTCAAGCATATGGGGCTACTATGTAGTATAAATGCACGGGACAGCAAAAGAGTCAGCCAGCGCCAAGTCAAAAATCACCAGCCGACGACACACACGACCATTTAGGCACTCGACGCTTCTCTTTTTTCCCTTTTTCCTTTACACTATTACTTGTTATTCCTTGTGCACTCCCACACGCTAGCCATTTCTCTTTCCAGTTGGACACTTGCACATATACGCGAGCAGCGGTCGAACAACAACAACATGGAAGTCTCGGACTACATTAACAAGGCCATGGTCTTTGCCGAAAATGCCGCCAAGCTGTCCCAGAAAATGTCACAAGGCTTGGTTGACAATGCTCGTGAATTCGGCTTTCCTACAGGGGGTGAATCGGGAGCTCAGTACTTTGACACTTCAGAAGAGAAGATGCGCAACATTAAGCGACAACTGGATGCCAAGAATGACAGAGAAAAGTTGGATGGTCTTAAACGTCTTATTGCAGTAAGCACAAAGGGTGAGGTGTATACGCGTTCTTGTTGTTCATAAGGGTGGGATGGTATAGATGATTTCCAAGGGACGAGATGTTTCAGAATACTTTCCAGACGTAGTGAAGAATGTCGTGTCGCAGAACATAGAAGTGCGCAAGCTGGTGTACATTTATCTGTTGCGCTATGCAGAACAAGAACCTGATCTTGCCTTGTTGTCTATCAATTCATTCCAAAAGGATCTCAGTGATAAGAATCAAATCATTCGTGCTATGGCGCTTCGTGTCATGAGTGGTATTCGTGTTCCCGTTATCAGTCCGATCGTCTTACTCGGCATCAAGAAATGTGTTACGGATTCAAGTGCTTATGTTCGCAAGACTGCTGCTCATGCCATCCCCAAATGTTACAGGTGAGTTGTCATTAGAAAAGATTCAGGAATAGATCAAAGACTGATAGGGATATGATCTTGTAGCTTGGATGATAGTCAAAAGGAAGCACTGGTGGAAATCATTGCTACCTTGCTCAAGGATCGATCCACTATCACCATTGGCAGTACCATCATGGCATTCAATGAAGTATGTCCCAATCGATTCGACTTGATCCATCCTTGTTTCCGAAAGTTGTGTGGATTGCTGGCTGATTGTGATGAATGGGGACAAATGTCTATTTTGGGCGTGTTGTTACGCTATGGTCGGTATGTATACAAGGATCAATGACTAGGAGGATGAGAAGGATGACTGATGATTATCATAGTACTCAATTCTTGAATCCAAATCCACATGTAAGATGATTCATGCATGTATTATCATGTGAAGGGACTGACATTTGGACTTGGTTTTAGGGCGAGGACAAGAGCAAAGAACCACCAAAGACTATTCCCAAAGTCGTGGATGACAAGAACTTTTACAGCGATTCTGGCAGCGATGAGGATGAAAAGAGTGTGGATGATATTGTGGAATTGGATCTTGATCATGAACTTTTACTCAAGAGTTGTATACCCCTGTTACAAAGCCGGAATAGTGGTGTAAGTATTGTGTAGCAGAGGAATACCAGTAGGATGATTGACATGGATTGGGATCTTTGTTAGGTGGTACTGGCAGTGGCACGTCTGTTTTATCATCTTGCACCAGCAGCTGAAGCTCAAAAGATTGGCAAGCCTTTAGTACGACTTTTACGAACCCATCGTGAATTACAATACGTGGTGCTCAAAAATATTTCAGTCATGGCAGCTACTCGGCCGGTAAGTTTGATATGAGAAAGAGTGATACATCCATGTTATTAATCACTAGAGTAGTATTTGTTTGAGCCATTTTGTCAGCAATTCTTTGTGCGTTCTTCTGAGCCAGTCTTTATTCGTGATGTCAAACTTGAGATTTTGACCAGCATTACAACTGAATCCAACATTTACACTATACTGAATGAATTCAAGGTACGAATATAAGGATGGCTATCTTACGACATGATACTGATGGGATATCGTACCATAGCAATATGTCAAGAGTCCCAACAAGGATTTTGCAGCAGCAACTATTCAAGCTATTGGACGTTGCGCCACCAATGTATCAGCAGCTTCTGATCGATGTTTACGCCTATTGATGAAATTGACACGTAGCAAGAATGGTAAGTGATCAAGGAGGAGAAGAATGACCAGGATATTCATTATCATGAAAACAGAACTCGTGGTTGCAGAATCCGTGATTGTAGTCACCAGACTATTACAAACATGCAGTGAGGAGCGACAAAAGTCTGTGATTATGCTTGCCAAGCTTTTAGATACGATCAAGGTACCCAAGGCGCGTGCCAACATTATGTGGTTGATCGGACAACATGCAGCAACTTTACCACAAGTGGGACCTGATGTTCTTCGTCAAGCTGCAAAAACGTTTACTGAAGAGGTAAATGATGATGATGGTGATGACGCATCGGATGACATTCATTTCTCACGCCAATTGCATGATTAGGCCAATGGCACCAAGTTGCAGATCCTTACATTGTCTGCCAAATTAGCCTGTCTGAATCCCGACCATCCCACCATCAATGCGCTTAATCAATACGTTCTCAATCTTGCTCGCTATGACACCAATTACGACCTAAGAGATCGTGCCAGATTCTTACGAGTGCTTAGTACACCCCAACCTGAAGAATCGGATACACCTGGTGTTCAAGCACTTAAAGCTCATGTCAAGGAGATCTTGTTTGCTGATCAACATGCACCATCCATGGAAAATGGAGAAGGTAAATCAATGGAGGTTTATGCAAGATGATAAAACGATACTAAATTAGTAAATTTAGGCACTACTGAATATACAATTGGCTCATTGTCACTATTGGCTCATCAACCATTGCCAGGATATGAAGCATTACCAGATTATCCCGAGGAACAACCAGATCCTTCTGTGCGTGATGTGGAAGAATTAGAAGGATGGGCAGGAAGTCGTACAGTGGCAGTGGAACAAGGCTTTGGAAGTGACAGTTTTGAAAGCAGGTATCGCAATACATCAATGGCATCTACAGCTATTTCAGGAATTGAAGCAACTGGGTACCATGGTGGTCAATATCCATCTTCTGCTGCTGCCAAGACCAAGAGTGGTGATTATGATTTGGATGCATTCTATAATGATGATTCCTCGGACGAATATGAAATCGATGACACTTCAGAAGAAGAAACTACTGATTCCGATGAAGAAACTGATTCCGAACAAGAGTCTACAGAAGAATCGACTGATGAAGAAGAATCCAGTGAAGAATATACATCCAGTGATGAAGATGATGATGATGATCATGGTGCTTCCAACAAGAGATTACCACTCCACAAAAAGTGACGCTATTCTATACACACCTTTTACTACCCCTTCGCTCCTTATTCTACCCCTTACAGAGCCTATTGTTTTCATTATGCATCCCGTGGTTTTTCTTTTTCATTCGTGTACAAGCCAACCCATTTTACACAAATACACATGTATACAACATTACTGGTGCATGAACTTTTTTGAAAACGCTACATTTACATTCATGTTTGATAATCAAAATACAAAAAGCGTACAAGAAAATGTGTGTGTGAAAGGAAACAAGGGTATAAATAACATGTGACATGCGGATGTGGAAGGTGGGATTAAATGCTTGAATGTGTGTGTATATGTGTGTGTAATGGATTAGGCTTGAGAATGCCGCCTACCTACTATGAGCGATTCTTGTGGTAAAATATAAAGAGGTGGAGCGGAAGGTGTTGGTGTATAGGCAGGTGGAGGGATTTCAGGTTCCATGGGATGTGTCGGTGGTAATGGTGGAGATAAATGTTGATGATGATGGTGATGTTGTTCACAATGTGGACAAGAGGATGATGGTTCTTGTTTTGATTCTTGATCTGGTTGTGAAGATCGACTACCACTGGCCATAGCATGATGATTCTCTGTACTAGTTGTTGTAGTAGCCATAGCAGCTTGTTGATCAGCCATAGCATCCAGTTCCTTTGCTGATGGTGCGGAAGGTTGCGGGGTAGTTTGAGAAATGATCGATACCATATTCCGCCGACGTTCATAGGTTGATTGATGAAGTGATGCTAAAAATGGTGGTGGTGCAGGGGGTGCGGATGGTATCGGCATTGGTCCATCATCATTATCATCCATCGTGGTAGCTGTTGTAGATGGACCATGATCTTCTTCATTTTGACTGTCATCATTTCCTCGGTTTGTTGTACTACTACTACTGCTATCATCACTGCTGCAATTTCCTCCTCCACCACGTAAATCAGCTTCTTCTTCCATCTCGCGCTGTTTACGTTTCCTGGCACGCATTCGAGTGAATATAATCAATGTAGCTACAACAGCAATCGCACCAACACCTCCTACAACTGAAAGAATTGTCACCATCCTTTTCAAAGCTGCTTGATCTTGATGTAGTTGTTCAGTCACATTGTCATCGTCATTATTACTGTTAGGATCTTGCACATTCTTGTCACTGCTACTGTTGCTTTTATCCTGCTGTGATGGCTGTTGTTCTTGTTGATTGGCATAATTGCTGTCATGATATACTTTGTTGGGGTCGTTGTTTTTGTTGCCATCGCCATCCACAACTACCACTGTAGTGACATTGACATAGACAGTTTCCCCATTGGCATTGGTCGTCTTTTCTTTATGCTTTGTTGACGAGTTGGGATCATCTTCGCGTGGTGCTAATAGACGAGCTGGTGTTGTAGGTGCTGCAACAAAAGCGACAGGAGAAATGGAGTGCGTACTTGATGGAGTTGGCGTGGAATGGGCAGTAGGAGACAATTGGGGACAAGGTGCAATACCACCTGGTAACGTGCTAGCGTAGCAATAGGAGTGAAGGAGAACGAGTGTCGAAATAAATGATAGTGTATCAAGTCGCATCGAAAGACAAGAGCCTATACAATAGGCGTTTGTTGTTATAAGTGATAAGTTGTAACGTGTGTTGTTATACGACTGTTGTTGGATCGAAAGAAAGAGAAAGAAAGCAACTGACTGAGTGAGAAAGACAAGTGACACACACACACACACAGAAGCAAAGTGTTGGAGAAAGAAAGAAAGGAAAAGGGGCTAAAGTTGGGGACTATTGCTATGAAGAAGGAAAGAAAAGGGAAATATAATGAACTCTGGGTGGGACAAAGCTCATTGTCCGCACTAATGAATCACAAGTCACATGCCTCGTTGTAGTTATCAATAAGATCAGATCAATCCAATGCCTTGACAACCTACATTATCCACTGTTGCTTTCCCAACATCTTCTCGTATATACACCATTACAACCTTTTTGATTCACACATTACAATATAAATCATGGAAGATCAACTACATGAACTAAACTCTGATTCCGCATAAACAGGGATGTCTGAGCGTGGGTGCATACTAAGAAAGAAAAAGATAAAGATTGCATGACATTCACTTTTCTAGCATGCAGGGCTTAAAAGGCACTTGACCGGCACCAATGTCTGGAGTGCAAGATACACAAGCTCAACGTTCCTCCATAAATCTTGTTCACAAGTGTATTCATGCAATAGGGCAATACACAAAGAGTGAAGAAAGAAAAAAGGAGAAAGGAATTGGAATAGCCTATCTTTATTGATCCACAGACACACTACATGGTTGCTCCAACATCATGTGTAACCATCACTCTTGTGTGTGTGTCCTACATCCAACTAGGAGCAAGTCAGCCATCCAAGGGGTGACATAAGGCAAGGGATGATGATGATGATGATGATCCATATGTCCTTTGCCAAAATTTAATATGCATCAACAAGCGAATAGGGATCATTTACTAATATGCACTACATAGAATCTATAATTGTGAGAAGAAGCGGTCACTTTTATACTACATCATCTTGATTTACAACAAAAAGCTGGTCATGTTGGGGCCGATGATCCATGGATCCGCGAAAACCGACCCATTGTATTGAAGCAACCGATTTACGGCCGAGAGATGCATTTATATTGGCCAAACTACTTTTTTTCATGCTCCTTGGTGGTAATGGTGGCGATGAATGATGATGATCAAGATGTTGTTGATCAGTTGTTTGTGCTTCGTCAGGTTGTTCTTGTTGTTCTTTGTTTAGATCACTTGTAGTATTATTACTCTGGATTTCATGCGGATGATGATGATGATGATTCCTGTTAATTGCAGGTGATGATGATGGGGTTTGTATTTGTTGGGGGTCTGCCAAGCATGGTTTTTCTTTTTCTCTTGTTGCTGCTACAGTCGTGGGTTGTTGGCTGACACTGTTATGGCTGCAGAATGATAACAGTTGGGATAAACGATACTTTTGCTGGGAAGAAGACTTTGTATTCGTGCATGGGCTCACAGTAGTAGTCATCTTCTCTTTTTCTGAAGCACCTTGTACTTGAATGGCTTGTTCTTCATCAGCTTGAACCATCCTGCCAGCAGGATCATGTTGTTCTATTGCATCAATGTGATTACTGCTACTGCCTTCTTGGCTGCTTTGATCTAGCATCATTGTATGTCGCTGCCGCCTTTTTGCTTTAATACAACGATGAATCAGAATAGCTGATACAATAACGCCTATTAATAAAGCAATGCTGGCTACAGCTGATATCCAAAATGGTTGCGATTGCCCTGATTCTCCTCGTTTTGCTAAGGACTGTAGCTTCATGGAATTCAAGTAAGGAAGAAGAAGAAGGCAAGAAAGAGAAAGGTGAGAAAAAAAAGGAGAGAGTGTCCATAAAGACAACATTCATCCAATTGTACAAATAAAGCGAGGGGAACATACATGGATCACCCCGCCCTGAGAGTTGTTAATCAAGCACTTTTGTACACCAACAGCATGCGAATACACACAATGATGCGTGAGATGCATGTACTTGTGTTTATGTATCTCAGGGATGCTTATTATACTTTATGGGGGAATCACATCACTTTATTTTATCCTTACCATGCTATTGCTATGGCAGATACAACACTATAGCCTTTGACAATGCTCATGCTAGTAGGCATGTGAAACACTAGGCAGATGATAAAATAAACATATCAGGTGGATTCATAAAGGAAAGGTGTCCATTGTCATGCATCTATCCTTATTCACGTTGCCATGTAGCACAAATAGCAGATCAACAAGAGGGATTTGCGTTATACATTTTCATTTATTCCACTTGCATGGTGATAACAAGCACTATGGATCTGCTACATGGTTTTTAGCTTACCTTTTGGTGACTGACATGATACACAACATTCAAACATTACTCTGGGACGTCACATGTGCGAAACGTATTCATCATCATCATCCACAGAGATTGTGATTTGTGAGCAAGATAGAATATGATTTTCTTTGCCCAGCGGGTTCGTTCTCATCTCACCCAGAGCATAATTTATTAAACAACATGATGACGATGCACTTATTCCTCATCTTCAGCCTCCTCGTCGTTGGCAATGTTGAAGTAACGGAGCTCAAAGGTTTGCTTGTCAGTGGCAATAACGCGCAACCAGTCACGGATCTGGTTCTTCTTCAAGAACTTCTTGGTAAGGTACTTCAAGTAGCGCTTGGAGAAAGCAATGTTGGCAACAACGGTGACCTTGTTATCACCAGTGCGGGAGATGACAATAGCATCACCCAAGTTGTTGGTACGGCCTTCAACCTTGATACGGTCATGAAGGAACTTCTCCTATAGAAAGAGTAAGGACATGGATCCACTAATAAAACAGTGACAATAGGTCTACTTACAAAGGCAGCGACATCAAAGATCTTGTCGTTGGCAGGGGCAGAGCAGTCAATGATGAACTTTTGCTTCTTGACGACAGTAGACTTGACGGGGGCCATTTTTGACAATAAAAGAGTGAAAGAGGAAGAATTACACGTTTGCCACTTCTTTGCACTTAAAAAAACTTTTTCAGCAGCAGCCATGAACCCAGCCATTTGCCCTATCGTGGCTTAGATCAAAATGGCAGTAATGACTGGCTGGCTTTGCTCGGGATGTTAACAAGTGACTTTTAGATTTTGGAATGCCAAAAGAGCTGAGCTGAGCTTCCATCACACGATCAAGGGATTTATTCATCAAGAACAAGCTCAAGAACACATGATGAAAAGTGACGAAGTAACTTTATAATGATGCCAATTACATTGTCATTGCCATGTTGGGTAGGGTGTGATGATACTACAATGCTTTCATGCATCGTGATGGTGTAATCTTTTGATGATGGGATGCCATTGTTCATTATGGTTACACGGTAACTGATTTTCTTTGCACAATGAAAGCGAGAAAAAGGAAATTTGGGGATCATGGGTTGGGAAGCGTAATGCAGGTGCTTGAGCAAATGGCTCGAGTAAGGAGCTCATGATTTATGCAAAGCATGACATTTTTCCAATGACAGATCGGCTTTTGTTCCATGCGATGATACGACTGGTTACGAAGCATTCTTCGCATCACTTGTCATTGTTGTCCCGACAATACAGCAGACAACCAGCCCTTTAGGTCATTCTACTATAAGGCTGACATTGTCATCATCATTCTCCTTACTTTCTACTTTGGCCGACATGGATGAATGACGGCTCCGATTTCATATATATAAAGGTCAAATTCGAACCCCAGCGTTTTGGTTGCAGAAAAACCACTGAAACATCTACATTCTTGGATCGCCCAAGAGTTTTCTACTTGTTCTTTCTTACACATTTATACACACGCTTCTTTCTTTGTCTTTTTTACATCAATGATTGTTGCCAAATCAATCATTCTATTGGTTGTGGCAACCTTGGCCATGTACCATTTTGCATTACGCAACAATAGTACCAAGAATGCCCCATCATCTTGTAAAAGCACCTTTCCCAATTCCATCATGGCAACAGCATGGAACCAGTGTTTACACTGGAATAGCCATGATCCTGATACTGGTAATGAATCTGTGCCCAAAAAGAAACATGGCTATTTCCTACACATCACGGATATGCATGTAAGTGATACAAATGGTAGTACGAGACATACAACAGGTCCCGTCTAAGCGCACATGTACATATAGGTGGATAAGAATTACATTCAAGGAGGAACCAAAAAGAGCGCATGTCATCGAAATCCAAAAGAGGAGCGACGTTACAAAGCTGGAAGATTAGGAGCCCCCTTTGAGAAATGCGATGCTCCAGTTGCTTTAGCTCAGGAGACATTGGACTGGATTAGTCGTGAATGGAAGGACAAGCTGGACTTTGTAATTTGGACAGGTGATAATGCAAGGTAAGGTCGTACATCAATAAGCTGTCTTTTTAGAAAGTCAACCTTATATCTTGATTAGACATGACTGGGACCGGAAAGAGCACCGAAAGAGAAATCAGATCCTGGAGCTCAATAAGCTGGTGACTAACATGATGATCGATACATTTGGTGATTTACCAATCATCCCTACTTTGGGAAACAATGATGTCTATCCACACAATGTCGTTGTTGATAGAGATCCTCTTCTTGAATACTATCATCATTTATGGCTACGATGGATTCCAGCTGATCAACGACAAGAATTTCTGCGCGGTGGATATTTTGCAACTGACATTCCTGCTTTGAAACTACGTGTTGTATCCTTGAATACCATGTACTTTTTCAAAAAGAACAAGGCTGTCAAGAATTGTCGAAAGAAGGGTCCTGCTAAAGATCACCTTGAATGGTTCGAAAAGCAGCTTCAAAATGCACGTAACACTGGTATGCGTGTCATTGTCATGGGTCATGTTCCAGCTTCACCACGTGATTATCGTAAAACTTGCTTCAAAGGATATATGGATCTTGCAGCTGAATATGGTGATGTTATTGTCAGTCATCACTATGGCCATCTCAATATGGATCACTACTTGCTTTATGATACCACGGATTCCTTTAGTCTTTACAGTCAACCTTATACTTACTTGGATGAAGATGAAGACGAAGATCAAGATGAGCCAACTTTTTCAATCAGTCGCAACATTGCAAAGTATGTTGACTGGTTACATGATTTGTATTCGTCATTGGATGTAGATCAAGATGTGCTTGAAGATCCACCACCAGAAGTCAAATCACCCCTTGTCGCTATTCAAGTATCGCCATCAGTCATTCCCAAATACTATCCAGCAGTGCGCATTTACCAATACAGTGTGCCAGAACAAGATGAAAAACAAGGAGATGGCTTTGAGCTGATGAACTATACCCAATACTATGCCAACATTACGCATTGGGAAATAGAACATCCCGAAGAGCCACTCGAATATCAAGTTGAATACACTACTCAAGATGACTATGATCTTCCTGACTTATCCGCTTCAAGCTTATTCAAGATGGCCAAATATATGGTGGAAGGTGGAAACGATTTATGGTCTGCCTATACGCGCAATATGTTTTTGCGTTCTCAAAATGATACCATTCCTGGTGATTTGGACGACGATGCCTATTGAACGCGATCCTAATCCTATAGCATACCCAACATGATCCTTCATTCCCTTCAATGTATAAAGTTCAATTGCTTTTTTCATCCAAAATCACAAACATAACTCTATAATATCATCTCATATATAAGACAAGAAGATGTGCATATGTGAATATGTAAAAAGTGCTGCAAGAGCCAAATGTGTATATATGTGAGAGTGTGGAAAGTGTGTATTAGAGCACGGCCAAAGGGTAAAGTGTGTGTAAGAGTCTTTGTAAATGTGTGTGAAAGAGGGAAAGATGGAGAATGTGTATATATATGTGGGATAGATGGGGATGATGATAGTTTAAATGTGTGTCTTTTCAAGCTGATTGACAAGATCATCTTCTGCAGCGGTATCCTTGCTGATAGTCTTTGGTTCCTTGGCTTCAGCCTTGTCAGCCTTTTCAACAAGTTCAGGTTCTTCATCAGTTTCATCCTCTTCATCATCTTCTTCTTCGCTGTCGACTTCTTCCATGTCATCCAATTCATCAAGAGCTTCATCATGACCATGTTCAGCAAGAGCATCTATTAAGGCATGTGTCTCGCGCATTTCAGGATCAAATTGGTTGCCGTTCAATTCCACAAGTTCCAACAAAGTGAGATGAGTACGAACAGCTTCAGCCAAAACGAGAATAGCATCACTACGGATTTCATTGTATTGCAAATGCAAATGCGTCAAGCCCTTGTTGCTGCCATCACGCAAAGATTCTGCCACAGCATAACCACCACGTTTGGAGAGCAAACAATCACTGAGATTAAGGATTTGAAGCTTGGGCCAATTCTTGAGAACACGAGCAAGAGCCTTGGATCCTTTGGCAGTAAAAGTATTATCTTGCAAATCGAGATGTTCAAGATGCTTGCACTCGGATAAACCTTTGACCAACTTGACAATGCCATCAGGACGAATACCATTCTGTGGCATACGAACAACACGTAAAGTACCATGAGCAGCAAAAGCAGTTCCCAAGAAAGGAGCACTACCATCTTCAAGACGATTACGACCACAAATAACAGTATGCAAAGTCGAAGTACGATTCTCTGAGCGTGCCTTATCAGCCCATGCTTGCAAAGCCTTGGCAATCATGGTACCACCACCAACACCTAAACCATTGTTGTTCAAACGAAGGATCTCCAGTGTTGTGTTGTTGGACAAGTAGTCAATCAAAGGTTCAGCACCAGCAGGACCAAATGCGTTATCACTCAAATCCAATTCAATAAGACTTGTTTCTGCAAATGCATCACATAAAGCCTTAAGTGCTTGAGGAATCTCATCCAACAATCGTCCCGTGAAAATGTCAGACAACAGCGCACGCTATAAGATATGACATGTATAAATAATCGTATCAACATTATCCTTTTCCTTTTTTATTTACCTTGAGCGTCTTTTTGCTCTTGAGAGCACCAGCCAAAGCTTGAGCTGCTTCAACACCGATCGTGTTGCCACTAAGGCGAATCACTTCAAGATCCTCCATCTGGACAATAGCTTCGACGAATTCCTTGACATCGTCTGCAGTGTTGAGTTTAAGACCTTTGCCTTCGATAGAGAACACAGTGTTGGGGGTGGAATCGGTCATGACGAGAGAGGGAAAACAAGGACAAAGAAAACACTTGTAAAAAAAAGAAGCGGTGTAAAGATGGCTCCACCCAAGAGATAAAATTCTCTCTCTCACACAAGTCCGTCAAGTCAAATGGTATCTAAATCACGCGTATATTTCAACTTGACAAAGCTCTTCGAATTCCTTAATAACATGTTCATCTATACTAGGATGATGGATCCATATTGATAATAAACCAAGTCCTTCTTCTCGACTCTTGATATGTTTAAATCCCTTGTTGCTCAGTAACGATTCAATGACTCCCATAGCATCCGAATACATGTTGACAATGGATTCAAATCGCACCACTATCGCAACAGATATCAGATGAAGGGATCCTTCCTTGATATTTCTTATTGACTTACCATAAGTTCTCATAGGACATGTCTTGAAGAGAGGCTCATGTTCCACAAAACTGTCACCACGGAGATCACTGGCACGCTTGCAAATGACATGCAGTTCCGATAGTTGTTGCTTCATCTTGTCATGTTGCTTTCCCTATCCTTTTGTAAGCCAATATCCCTCGTCTATTGAATAGTAATAATACACATGCCATCTTATCCACCATACTCGATACTTTGTTGTGATGTTGATCAATCACCCATTGAATCTTTTTGTTGTATGCTTGTGTCATGTTGGGATATTCCATGCATAATGCTGGATGCCAGTAAGCTGCATCATCCACATATCTACTAGTCGTGTTAATACTGTACAAGACAAGAGCATAGAAGAGTAACGCGCACCTTGACTGGATCAAGGCATTGACTAGTGCATTGACGTTGGACAAGGTATGGTCACTAATCTCATGCCAGGTGGATCGTGCTCGTTTAAAGTCGTGTAAAATAGTCTCCAGTCGTCGTTTCAGTGTGTCGATCGCCTGTGCCATGGTGACAAAAGAAAAGAAGTCGGGTATCTGAGTTTGACTCAACCAAGCATCTTGTTTCTCTTCTTCCAATCCATACTCACCCAATCGCATGTCTGCAGGTAAACAACGTCCATCCCGTCATGGAGTGAATGGAAAGCTTACTGGTATGTTTATATAGATAACAAGTCGGTGAGTGAGCATAAATGGGTTCATATCAGTAACGTCAGTTGTTCCCTGACACGTATTCCAGTCGCAGCTTACAGAGCAACTCGAGGAACTGGGTCGTGGTATGTTGATGTGTGTGTATGGATGAATACGTTCATGTGTCATTGATAGTTACTGTGTATAGAATTGTCAGCACATAGCAAGGATGATGCCAAAGTGTCCCAGTTACTATTGAAGCGTGCCAAAGTACATGAACAGCTCAACAATCTCGATCAAGCCAGAGCCGATTTACAGACAGCCATTCAACGTGATTCATCCAATCAACAAGCCAAAGACGACATTCAACGCTTATACACACTTGCATCCACTGCATCTGAGCCAACTACGACTACAGCTGACAACAATAATGATGCATTGGCTACTCGATTTCAAAAGTACCTTTTACAAGTATCAGCACCTAATAATGTGGATTGGATCAAGTCATTTGTCAAGTCAACTGATTTTGTGGATGTACTTGCAGCATGTGGTGGAGGCAGATCCGACAATCAAGTTTCAGCTTATGCAAGATCCACAGCTTACATGATTCTCACCAAGTTATTCAATCCTCCACCTGATATGCAGTCCAACTATCCTTTGCAGCTCATCATTTCTACCTGTGCAGCATGTTTCTCCCAATGCATTGATACCGGCAAAAATGCAGAAAAGTTATTAGCCTATCGAACATTACACGCCATCTTTGAAACCAGCATGACCATTGGTGCAGCCATTCTAAGCCAAGAAGGTGTTGTAGAAGAAATGATGGATGTCATTGATTTTGAGATTGTATCAGTTCAAACAGCCATGGTGGAAGTACTTGCTATTGCATCAGCTGATAAGACATGTCACAAGTTACTGGTCAAACATGCTAGTCAATGGTTGGCATTTACTGCTACCCGTGGCAAGGATGAACGACTCAAGGCATTAGCAGGAACTACACTTAGTAAGCTGCAGACACATCAACACTATCAAGACAAGAATCTTCAGACAAGTGCCAATGATCAGCAAGAGGATACTTCACTACAGGATGCCATGAACAAGATGAATCTTGGTGCAAGTGATTTGACTGATGCCATGTTGGTGACTATCAAGAATTTCAAGACACAGGATACAACCATATTGCTCAATGCTATTGAAGGATTGGCCTATGCATCATTACAAGCAGATGTCAAGGAAACAGTCGCCAATGATCCAGTGTTACTGAAATCTCTCGTGACCATTGCTATCAATACGACAGGAAATGATACGACCACCAACCATCCACTTCTTTATGGTATTGGTACCATTCTTCGCAACGTCACCATGTACAAACCAGTATTGGATGAGCAACAAAAGCAGATGAAACGACTACGTGATTTGGCCAATGCAAGAAACAAGGGTGGCAATACAAAAGGATCCAGCGGTGAAGAGGATGATCCACGTGAGAGTGATACAGCAGTGGAAATACGTGTACGTGCAGCAGTTGAAAGTGGAGCAGCATTAGCACTCTTTGTACTTGCCAAAGCAGGCAATAGCAGCAGCAATTTACGTATGGTAGCTTCACAAACCTACTTGAATTTGGTGACACCGCAAGCGACACGTGGCAAGCTCCTTCAGCAAGGTGTAGCTAAGGGATTGATGTTGCTTATTGAAACCGGCAAAGACGATCAGGAACAACAATTGATTGCTGCACAAGCCATAGCACGTCTCGCCATTACAGCTGATCCACGACTTGCATTTGGTGCACAAGCATCCTTGGATTTGGTACGACCCTTTTTACGACTCTGTAAAGCGGATCAAGCCTTACGACAATTTGAAGGATTGATGGCATTGACCAATTTGGCGTCAGTGGATGATACTGTGCGTTTTCGGATATACAGTGAAGATGGCATGGCAGTGTTTGAAGGTTTACAATTGGCATCCAACGAGCTTGTTCAACGTGCAGCCACTGAAATGGTGTGCAACATGACATTTTGTGATCCAGTCTTTGAATCTTATAGCAAGAGTCCCAATCGTTTACGTCTATTGATGGTGTTTTCTGATCACGAAGATGCAGCTACACGTCGAGCAGCTTCAGGTGCACTTGCCATTTTGGCCAATAGCAAAGATGCTTGTGAACGTATGGCTCAAGTGGATAAGGCTTATGAACGAATGACACGCTTAGTCGCTCCAGAAGAACCTGCTGATATCCAACATCGTGGTGTTGAAATCATCCGGCTCATGATCCAACATCTTGGCAAGGACGCTGCTCAAGGATTTGCTTCAGAACATGCACATACTAGATTAGCTGATATTGTCAAGAAATGTAATGTGAATGTTGTACGTTCAGCAGCCATGGAAGTACTTAAAATGTTTGTTGAAAATGGGATTCAATTGAAATAAACATTGACTTGTATATATATGTATGATTGCTATCATTTCGCATAGAGAGATAGGGAGAGGATGAAGGTGAAAAGTGGTAATGCAGGATGATGATGTTCTACTGGTGTAAAGATCTTAAATAGTGCGTTGACTAAGATTCTTAATGGATTGTTGAAGGAGTGAAGGATAGGATGATTTGACAAAGTAATAAGCACCCAATGCAATAACGCCACCAGTCATCCAAATCATCCATGACGACTTGTTTTCAGAACTATATATAACATAAATGTCAGTTTTCGCATTGGTACATCCAGCTTCATGCATTCTATCACCTTTGGCAGGATCACTTTTTACCTTGTTGTTTGCTTTGGATACTCAAGACCGACTTCTTTCCAGAATCGCTCCACCATCATAGTCTTTCCTTTCAAAGTACTTGTCAACCAGTCACCCAGGCAACCCAATGGAGTAATAATGATGCCTTGACGCTAGTATAGACATTGGATATATGTAAGATGTTATAATAAAACTTGTATATAGACTTACCTTTCCAAAAGTGATGGCAGAAATATTAGGTGAGCCAGTGTAAACACTATTTGGCTTGGTGTTGCCCTTGATAGCACCAACAATGTTGTTGGTGACCACGCTGATATGTCCTCTTGTTTTGGCAGCTAATTTTGTTTCTTGCAAATCAGCAGCATCACCCACGACATAAACAGTCTCATATCCTGGTGCATCGACTTGAAGGGTGGTCTTGACCTTGACGAAGCCATTCTTGGCCAACAAGTTTGATTCAATCCATGCCGTATTGGGTCGATTACCAAAGGCAACTAGTACCAAATCGCAATCAATCTTCTTGCCTTGCTCAGTGTGAATGAAAGGAGCAGTGGTAGGGACATAAACTGAAGCATGGTGTTCAGTAGGCAATGATGGGACAGTATCATTCAAGATCACATGGACATTGTTTTGTCTCATCTTTTCAAGCACCTTCATGCGCGGTTTATCGGCAATTTCCTTGGATAGTAATTGACTTCCGCGATGCACAAGAGTGATCTTCTTGTGCTTGTAAGCTTCTCTAATCTCTCCAGACAACTCAATACCAGTAGGACCACCTCCTACAATGACAATGGATTGGGCTTCTTTGACTTGATGTCGGATTTGTGCAAGACGCTTGGTACTTTCTTCAAGAGTCGTAGTTGACAACTTGAATGGATCAGGGTGACTGGTACCTGTTGCAATGATCTTTAAAAGGCAAGTCAACGTGTCATGGCTCATGGTAGATCGGATCTGATAAAAAAAAAGGTTCTACATACCAAGAAAGCAAATGGGACTTGGTATGAGCCTTCGAATTCTCGATCAAGAAGAATCTGATTGGGTTCCAGTTTCACAACAGATGCTTGCACCACTTGATTCTTCTTGTGCTTGAAAAGACCACTGTAAGGTATCATGTTTTTAACATCCTCCACAAGTGTACGTGGAGCAGCCACTGCATGGTAAAAGAATTCTCTCTATGATAGATCGGATCAATTACATTGCTTTGCATTGTAGAAGGTATCATGTACCTTTTCGATCAAAATGATGCGATAGTTGTCATTGTTGGCTATGCGTTTTTCCAAGGTACGAGCGGAACCAATGCCACCATAACCACCACCAACAATAATGATATTCTTCTTTGCTGTCATTGTGAATGTTAAAAGTAAGAGAAAGAACAAGCGGGCTTTATCGGTGATCTTGGAATCAGGCACTGCTTTTATACCTTTGTCTGAAGTCAAATTGATGGATCCGGCATTCCGGTAATGTTGATTGGCTTACGGAGAATCTCCCCCGGGTACAAGATCCACTCAAAGCTTGTTTGCACGCTATGTACTTCTTGATTAATAATGCTTGACTACAAAAGTACATTATGTGGAGCTGTGATATCCAAGAAGTATATCTTATCATTGACTGTCGCTTATATCATTGAGACATCCACATACAAAACTATGAAAGAAAAGATTCTGATCTGATCAAACATGCACATAAGCCAGCTTTATCTATAGCAAGAAGCTTCAACAAAGGAAATTGCTGATTACATTGAAAGTGATAAAGTGTGTATACATCAGAAGGTTCTAGCAAATCGCTAAACTTACATACGATCATAGCTTAAGTCGAGCTACACCTTTTAGATATGTAATTTTGGTGCTATACGTGCCTGACAGCAGCGTTGGATCATAACTTTGGCAGATGATCTAAGAAGAAAAGCCAGTTCTCATCCCTTTAAGCAATACAGCACTCGCAGAAACTCACATATTACTCAATGTTGCAAGTCAGATCATTCTTGTACAACTAATAAAGCAAATGGAACAGGCAAAAGTACCAAACTTTGATCCAGGTATATTGCTATCTCTGTTGTAAAGCCTATTTAATGCCAAGTTAACAAACTAAGTGAAAGAACATAGCTGCTGCTAATGGCTGATATAGTACATATGTGATGCTCACATCGTAGTAAGACTATTAGGTAGAAATTTGGATATCTTTATGCGCACCAAGATCCCCAACGATCTAGATGCATCCTTTTTTCATTATCTTTGCCATGTACCTGACCCACTGAAAAGCCCATTTCCTATATAACACGTGTATTAGATGACATGAATCGTTTCTGATATCATGATTGTGCTGAGCTTGAACAAAGATGTGCAGCAGCGTAGTATATGTTGATGCTGGAAAGGCTTAAGTTGACAAATACCATTTCTGACATCATGATAGTGCTGTGCTTAAACAACAATATGCAGCGTATACAATATGTCTATGCTGGAACGGCTTATTAAGTTGCCAAACAATATGAAATTGGAATGTTGTTCGTCAAAAGCAATCACTTCATTACAATTACCACCCAGTTGACATTCTGAACCAATATCCTAAAGCTACTGAAGGTAATGAGCTGATAAAACATCTCAAGTGCATAAATGGCTCAAGCACGGAGGATGGAGAAAGATCCAGTGCATATGGATAATTATAGAAGCAAATTGGGGAGTGAAGGACAAATCACATTAATTGTATACGCCCAAAAGGATGTCGTCGTCAGCAAAGTAAACAACAGTGCGGAGAGTCAAGGGAGTCATGGATGAAGGAGAGTTTACGTAAGTGTTCAAGCCATGCATACTGGTTTTTGTGAGGTGATGTTGGCATTCAGTGGCACATGGTAGGGTTCTGACGTATTTCAAAATGGTCGCGACTGGTGTGGATGTGTGCAACCAAGGCAACGGGGCACCATGCACTAGAATTAAGTGACCAAACAGAGTGGTGCTTCAACAGAAGCATCGAAAAAGAAGGTCGTGTTGCAGATCAGGAGACATGGAATCTTCTGTAGTTGCTGGAATGTTTACCAAAAGACATGCAGATCCAAACTGAGGCATCCATATGGCCTGCTACAGTCCCCCCTTTATTTCTCTTGGCTGACATTTTCTTGGCAAAAATGGATGCAGTGCTGTATAGACTGTCAATTGACAGCATTGTGGATGTGATACTGAACAAAGTGCTCATTCTGGGGGGAGATAGTAAACCAAGGCATTGTATTGTTTAGGCTTCAGCCGAATATTGACTCTACTTTTCAATCCTGTCCCACCACGATCATTCCATTGTGGCGAAACATCGAAAAAGCCGCCAAATTACACTGATTCACTTGCAGTTTGGTTCTGTCAGGATACATATTGGGTAGGAACAGGGTGTATCCAAATCGGGAGCGAGTTGGGGGGTGAAAGGGGGATCAAAAGTATTGTATTTGTTGTTGTAATAGGTTGGGATCCCATCTATATAAAAGGCATTGTGAATTGCATCTTGTTTTTCCTTTCAAACTCTCTCTCATTCTCACTTTTTTCTTGCATACACACCATCTTTCTTGATGAACACGCCACCTTATTCACAATTTGACAGTCATAATGAAGAAAACGACGTGTCACCACTCCTTTCATTAAATCCTATCGACACTCCACCATATTCTCCTTTGGATCTCGAAGACGATGATAGTATTTGGGATAATGATCAAGATACGCTTCTTTTGTCACCATGTATCACGCTTGAAAAAGAAGATTTCATCAGCTCTTCATCAACAAGTGACATTGTCAATGGCCAACTACGCAGTAATCTTGCAGGTCTTGGCATTACAGCACCACCATCACCGCCTCTGCAGCCAGCAAAAGCATTGAATCAGGTGCTGGACCAAGAATTATGCATGGAATCAGATATTGCATCACCATCATCGCCATCGGATCTTCATTATTCAATGCCTGACACAATGAATAACAGCATATACGACTCATATCACGACTTTTCGTTTGCACATAATACATTAGAAACACATCAATGTCTGGAATCTGCCGATTTACGCGCGCCAAAAAAGTTGTTTTCTTGCACATCCTGTGACAAGAGGTTCAGGCGCGCACATGATGTAGCACGGCATATTCGCAAGGTTCATTCCAACCCTTAAGCACACACACAGCATCATCAGCATCATTTTACACATCCATCGTATACATACGGCCGTTTGTTCTTATATACACCACTCATTCCAGCATTTGTTCTTTATATTTGTCACGTAAAGCAAGAGTATATACCCCTCCTCCTACATTTTTCTTGTTACCATGGTTTATTTCCTGTAATTCTATGATGTATGCATGCATTCAATTTCACGCTCACTTTCTTGTATTCTCTCTCTCCTCTCTTTACTATCTCTCACAGCCACTATGATCATTTTGTAAAGTCTTTTTCTTTTTCCTCTTGTTAACTTAAGCCTTATATAAACATGAGATTTCTTAAACAAGCTTCATGATGCATTACGCCGCTGTCAATTGTATTACATGGGATGTACTAAGATGCCCAAGTCACTTGTTCTTTGATCAAAAGGGGGAGAAAGAAATGGTACCATCCATCAGGTGAGGAGTAAGATGATATGGCATGTAGCATTGTTCTCATCTTGGCAGGTACATGAAGACCATGATAGTAATGCCAAACCAATCCAGGGTATGTATGCAGCCTGTTTAATAGGAGAACTGGCCATATAGTGAAAAAAGAGAAGCCTCCTTGGAAACTTCCATTCCATCATTGAAATTTTCTTTCCTGCATTGTCACTTGCTCATACTTTACCCCATCCTACTACCCGCACTATATACACAATACATGTACATGTCCATTTTCCAAACAAAAGACCCACGTTATCAATGGTAAGGCAGTCATGCTATTCCTTGTTCTCTCACATTGCCCTTTTTTCCCTCTTTATCATGACATGGAGTCCAACCAATGTTTTCATTGTGCATGATTTAGCTGTCATTTCAGCTTTTAAACACCTTTTTGTTCGTCAGTATTCTATTCCACCCCGTTGTGCAACCTTCGGGCCTTACAGACATGTTTTTGCATCGCGACGAGTCATTAGCTCCGACACATGGCAGATTCTTTAAAACAATATGATCATGTTTGATATATTTGAAAGAATGATGGGATGTTTGTGCATAAAGTAAGGGAAAAAGAACTACTACAAGTACTAATAATAGAGATAAATACAATTGGATGAGTAATACAGTGGTAAAATGTGTCATGCAATGGGGACTTGGATTTGTTTGGCCAGGCTAATTAGATGAAGGAAGAGGGATATAATGATTTCAAAACAAGGAAGCAATCTTGCCCAGCATGATAGGTGTGTATTGGTAAAAAGTAGCCAACGACAAAGAGACAATGATGAGCAAAACAGCATCTATGTAAACCTGTCAGTCTCTCTTTTCATCCTTCCTCATTCGGCTGGGCTGTCACTTACTAAACAGGGTCTTTTCCCAAGGTTCCATTACATAGACAGCAGTCATCATTTCATATTGAATGACTTTTTCATAAGCATAAGCGCTCAATGACTTGTGTGCCATGGTGAAAGAACAGTGGATGACCAGATAAATAGATGAGAGAAGAAGAAAGAGTAAAACAACGGGAAAAAGGTGTGATATACAGGCGGAAACGGTTAAATTATCTCGAATTGCTGGGTTTCACTCACTTCATCCGCGAAAGGCTCGTGCTTTATCTTTTGGCCGGGTCCATGTCTTCTACATGATGCATGATGCAATTCACTTTTATGGGTACTTGTTGTCTCTTTTTTCTCAATGATCCCTTGTTTCCTTTTCTTCTACACACATATATCCTTTGTCATTGCTCAATGTCACTTTGCATTTGACACCTGTTGCACAAAGGCAATATCATCCGCCGATGGTGTTTTGTTTTCTTTTTACGGCTTGGAACCGATTACGCTGGATGCTTGCACAAAAGATTGTTAAAGTACACAAAATGGGTCAAGTGGGGATCGGCATTCAAGTATATCCGATACAATACAAGTGGTTCGGCATAGTCTTCTTCCGAGCCAATGCTTGTTGACTATCAAGCAATGTTTATTGTTTCATTGAGGAAAAAAAGGGGGATTAGCAATCACGACATCAAGAAACACGAAAAAGAGAGAGAGATAAAACAAGTTGATAGATGAAACGTTCGTTGTGACATGCATGATTTTATCAGGTTGTGATATCAATGAAGCAAAAAAGGAGGAAAGGATGATGCTTTGGAACTTTTTCACATGTGATGAGAAATATGAACGTTGCTGGTATAGAAGCACGTGGATGATCGATTGATATCAGAGGTATCATGTTGACAGTGGTGAATTCTCTCAAGTTGGTGTCCGCTGGTAAGAGCATTGGTGTCGGTGATACATTAAAGGAGTCGTCTTCTTTCCTAATTTTTCAGCCAAAGCACTCTACTACAACGACACCTTGAGTTGGAATGGGAGCTGAATACAACTGTACGTGGATAGACACTTACGATTGACAACCAAGACGTCAACGACACCAATGACAACACATGCCACACCCATTGTCTGAAAAGGTCCTTGCTGCCATCAAGCATAGCCATGGCAACATTGGCTTCTGCCTTGCAAACACATTCGTTTTGTCAGGGTGCCACACTTTGAACACCATATCATTGATTGGTTGCTGGCACCATTAAACACGCTCTTACGTTTGTTGTCCACAACAAGACCAGCAATGCTGTCAATGTCAACCATCACTCTTATGTTTCAACATATGAGAATTACATCTCTTCCGATCCGAAACCCGACACCAACCATTAGCATGTGCATTTCTTTTACGACACAAACACAACCTTTTGGATGATAACAAGACGCTTTGGCTATGAATGCTTACAATGTTGCCAACAAGGAATCAAGAATCTGTCATTAGTTGTCAAAAAGCATCACGCGACTGGTCTTGCATATGGTGTTATCTTGCAGATCGGCTTGTTGACTTAGAGGGAGCATGGGTTGGCTTTTGATTACAACAAATAATAAAGGTACAGCAGGCACATGCATATCAATAACATTGTACTTGTTACGTATATTTGGATACAAATCGGGCGTGAGAGTGGAGGATAATCCTATTTCGAGATGGGATGAAACTTGACATAGGCTGGAGAATGAGCTGCTTCAAAGAAGTTTATATTGGTTTGTGTACACTAAACGCGTGATAGGGTTCGGATCCCTTATTTGTAGCAGTACCCAACAACAATGAGCACCACCATTCTTTTACTTTTATTTGACTTGGTATCAACATTCCCTTCTTTCTCTTTCTTTTCTTACACTTTTCTCTCTCTTTGTATCGTAGTAGTACATAATGAAGTTTTCTCCATGGCTTTGGCTTTTGATTGTATTCCTGTGCAGTATACGAGCATGTTATCTTTATTGGTCTTCCACAAGAGAGCTCCGTGGTATGGATAGCAGCATTACATGGCCATCCTTGTTTCGACAACATCGTATCGATAAGCAGCTTTCAACATCATCCTTATCAATGTCAAATGATACCACCGTTATCGGATCATCTCCATCCAACATGTTTTATTTCACACAGGTACATTCATTCTATCCTATCATTGCAACAGCACTAACATGAATGATGATAGATCTCAGACCTTCATATTTCAAAGTACCGTTTTCGAGGACATACGCTTCACTTTTTACATTTTGTACAATCAGTGCTTCCCATGATCAAGTATGTCTTGTTTCAATGCTTGCATTGTGTGTCAATGTGCTGACTTTTTTTTTCTCAGACCCCGTTTTGTTGTTGTCACAGGCGACTTGACAGATGCAAAGGATGTACGACGTGTGACATCTCAGCAGTATCAAGAAGAATGGCAGGTGTATCGTCAAACGATCGAGCAAGGTGCACCTGGTATGCCATGGTATGACATGCGTGGGAATCATGACTGTTTTGGTAAGCAATCCCATGGATGATTCTTTTCCTTCTTATCCACTGTTGTTTTAGACTTGCCTTCATGGCAATCGCATGTGAATTTCTATCGCACACATGGCAAAAGTGCCGACTTGGTGGCAACAGGTCAAGGTATCTATTCATGGCAAGTCGAGGAATCTTTTGGCAATTATCAATTTGTTGCTATTGATGCATGGCAAGTGGATATCAGCTGACATGATGCATATATACATGCTAACTGTCTGTTTGTAGTCCTAAACGTGGTCCATCACGTCCTTTCAACTTTTTTGGCTATCTCACTTCCAAGACCATGGATCGACTTGCAAACGCATTGAAGCCGGCTTTTAATCATACATTTGTGGCAAGTATGGGAACTTTGTTGCCTATCTAGTGCGAGGGAGCTGATCTTCAAACGGTCCATTCACCTTCAACTCTCTCTATCAAAAAAGTTTTCGCATTATCCTACAACAACTATGGTGTTTGGTGTTTCAAGTAAAGGACTTGGATTCCGCGATTTGGCAAAGCAATACAGCGTGTATTTCTGTGGACATCTTCATCGTCTTGCTGCAGGTAAAAGGTGACATGTACATATCATGACAAGGTGTTACTGATATTCTTTTGAAAGGATTGGGCGATGTCTTGAAATGGTATGATCCCAAGGGTGAATCATTGGAACTTGAACTTGGTGACATGATGGTCCATGGCATGTACCGTATTGTAGCTGTGGATCATGACTTGATCTCCTTTGTTGATGTCGAATTGCCACGTAAACAACTTGTACCCCATCCTGTGATCCCATTGACACCTGCTGGCAACATTATTTGGCCTACTGCCATTCAACCTGCACCCATTGTTCTCATCACTAATCCAAAAGATGCACGTTTTGCTATGCCAACCAAGGAACCACTCCATCGTATTCAATCCAGCAGTCATATACGTTTTCTGGTATTCACGTCCTCAGGTGATCAAGAGAGTAATAGCAGCAACAACGTCACTGTGCATATCAGCATTGATGGTGTACCACATCCATATGCAGCTACTCAATCCTCTGACACATTATGGACAGCACCATGGGATCCTACCACACTTGATCCACGTCGTACTCACAAGATCCAGATTCAAGTAACAACATCTGATGGCCAAACAGGATCTTCTTCTGTTGTCTTTCGTCTTGACAACCAACGTGTCAATATCAAAGGGGGTCCTGGAGAGTTTATTATCTCATCCAATATGGCTCTTGTGGTCAGTAGTATGATTTTTTACATTGTTTCATCCTATTGCTCACCTTTGTCTTCAATAGCTTCAAGGATTGACACTCTTTGGTATTGCTGCCATGTTGACAGCACTCATGGTTCCCAAGTTTTATGACCGATCCAGATACATGCAGCTTGTTCAACGTATCCATCAGCATCCAGAAAGCACATCTACATGGCATGTATGGGTGGCACGTCTTTTATCCATGCCACATGAGCAACGTTGGTGCTGGTTTGCTACAGTCTTGTTTCTATTAGCCTTGTTGACCTTGCCATGGTTTCGAGCCGAGTTTATTCCTTCAGGCACAGTGCCACATGAGCGATACGGCACATTTTACTTGTGGGGTTTACGCTTTGCTCATGAATGGGTGCCTATTGCAGATACGTGGATGTTTGCTGCTGGTCAAGTATGGCTTGATGTGGTTGTATTCTTCTTCATCTTTTGTTGGCGTGCTTCCGAAGATGCATGCTTATGTGTAGGATCACCCAAACACACTACAAAAAGACCAGTTCATGAACAAGCATGGTTCCGTGGTATTGTTGTCGTGTATTGGTTATGGCGTGTTTCTGAATTGGTGGCTCTTGGATCATTTTATGGTGGTATCAAGACATTGCTGGTGTACAATATCCTGGTGTTCTGGTTGATCTTTGTTGGTTTCATGCTTGGCTGGGGTAAAGGTGGTATCTTTCGTGCTCCAAGACAATTACCAGTCATGTGTCCCATTTGTGGACGTGAAAACGTCAACATATCATTCAAGTCTGGTGGTGGATTATCCTCATCTGAAACGGCTGTAGCAGCAGTGACAGCAGCTATCGAGTTTTCTGAAGAATCCAGTGGATCCACATCATCTACGCCATTTAATGGTAGTCCTCGTACAAAGAATCGAAAACGTGCCTTCAAGATGACAGGGACCAATTGAGATTTATTTTGAATCTAGTCATACAATAAAACATTATCATTCTATTTCATAATAGCTTATCATACTCCATAGAGGAGGTCCGTGCGTTAGGTCACACAAGATTGGGTCTCTTTTTCTCCTCCGCCAATGTTGAAAGAAAATGCCGCTGCTGCCTTTGGTGGTCATTGCTCCTTTTAGCTGCATATGAATTACTTTATGGATATCTTGTTCTCTTATTAAAGTGCCTCTTGCAATAAACAAGGTGTATACATCTTCCTGATACCATTCCATGACTCTATGACTTGATGCTGGTTCATGTGAAAGACAACGACACTTGTCATAATCCACCAGTACACAACATTAGATAAATGACTAAAGTAGTTTTATTAGAATGTCTCACAAGAGGTATGTTCACTATCAATGAGGACTCTTCATGGGTAAAAAAAGGTGTACAATAATGTGTGAATAAGATTTGATGACATGGGCAAGGGCCCACAGATATCCAATTTTTGCCACTTTGGCCATGCTTTGCACTATCTTTCTCTTTCTCTCTCTCTCTCCAATCATTGCAGATACTGGTCACTAAGCCTTGCTTTTTCTCATCTTGTTCCCATATCTCATTCTTTATCCCCTTCCTTATACACACACACTGCCTTTTTGTGCTTGCCGCTTTGTACTTTTTCTCTCTCGTCCGCTCTCTCTCTTTCTTCCTTTTCTCCCTTTCCTTCTTTTACATTGACATAAAGGTAAGTGCCATTGGACTTGTGTAGACAAGGTTTGTAATGGGTAAAGTAGTTCCATGTCACAAGTATCCGCCTCCACACACACCAGCCATTCTGAACCGATTGACAAAAGCAATGAAGTCTCACTACCAGACAGTGATGCACCACGAAACCTCGCGTTGGATGAGCAAGCTGTAGCAGATGAGCAAGACCAGTTAACGTTACGCGCCTTGGTGTCTACCAAAGAAGCTGGTGTCATTATCGGCAAAGGTGAGAGAGAAAAGATATCAAGGGGGGAACAATCTAACCTTATCTGATCACACTCTTTAGGCGGAAAGAATGTGGGAGACCTTCGAGATTCTACAGGTGTTAAAGCTGGTGTATCCAAGGTGGTACCTGGTGTTCATGATCGTGTATTGACTGTGACAGGAAGCTTGGATAATGTAGCCAAGGTATGTATATATATATACACACTACTATGATAGATCAAACACTAATCCATTCTTTATCTAGGCATATGCATTCATCACTCGAACATTGATTGACAATCCACTGGGTCCTGCTACTCCACCTACTACGCCTGGTACAGCAGCCAGTCAAGATGATATCAGCAATACAACAACAACAACATTAAGGTTACTTATCTCGCATAATTTGATGGGAACAGTGATTGGTCGTCAAGGTGCCAAGATCAAGCATATTCAAGATACATCAGGAGTCCGTATGACAGCATCCAAAGTCTTGTTACCCCAAAGCACTGAGCGTGTTGTGGAGATCAAAGGCACTGTGGATGCAATTCAGACAGCTATTCGTGAAATTGGTCAATGTTTACTTGAAGACAAAGATCGTGCTTATGGTACCATCCTATATAATCCTACCAAGGCAACCAATACTGCAACATCATTACAAGACCAACAACAAGCATCAAGGCGTGTGAGTACATCATCCATCTTGCGTACTGGAAATGGGACAGATTTTGCTGGTGCTGGTATCAATGGAGGAGGAGCACTTGGCAATCCATCACTTCGTAGATCATCACTTTCAGCACTAAACAATGCCAATCTTCGTACTCAACATATTTCCATCCCAAGCGATATGGTCGGTTGTATTATTGGTAAGTATATGATAACAAAAGAAGAGATGACAAGAAGATTCACATGATATATAGGTAAGGGTGGTAACAAGATTGCCGAGATTCGACGATTATCAGGATCACGTATTTCTATTGCCAAGATGCCACATGATGAAAGTGGTGAAAGAATGTTTACCATCCAGGGCACAGCTGAATCCAATGAACGAGCATTGTATCTCTTGTATGGTCAATTGGAGAATGAAAAGGAACGTCGTTTGAGAGGAGTTTTACCACCATCCACAGATGGCCAACAACAAGATTCCTTGGTATTGGAAGTAGATGATGTGGGTCAACCAACACCAGCTGCATTGTGAATGATCCTTCCTCCTGTCTTGATCACACATCTTTTGACATATACATACACATCCACTTTTCCCCCTTTATTCTATACATATCTTTTTATCAAACTTCATTCTAAATTACCCTTGCTGTGTTCAGTAAAGCACAATCAGATATATCCTTGATAATGGTGAAATGTATTGGGATGTTTTAGAGACTTGCAGTATCAACAATGGATGAATATATCCCCTTTTGGTTACGTACCTACGCTCACTAAATGCGATGTATCATGTGAAGCAACCTTTCCTTGGAATCCAATGATTTAAAGGACTGAACTGTCTCTATCGGTCATCACCATGAGATTTCATTATTATAGCCTTGATAGGGTTCAACTCGTTGTTTATTAAGTGTATGTGTAATGGTGGATCAATGGGATCAAACAGGTGTGTTGTCTAACTTATCAGTAGAGTATTTGGAGCGCGTGATTGATCCCTTGTCGCTTTATCACGCCGGCAACAAACGAACACGGTCCTCCATGCAAGATCCCGTTGTCATTCAGCGATCGATAGGGAGTAGCCCTGAGAGCAGCAATGCACTTTCAGAAACAACCGTGGCAGTTGCTGCGTCGTCCTATGAATCGACCAACTCGACCATGAGCGATCCAGTCAAGAGCTACAACAAAATACGACGACAGGGTTCGAGAAGTTCAGTTTTGGCCAAACAAACTGGCAAGTCCATTGCCCTGTCTCTACAACAAGAAACTGACCATTGGCTCATGTAGATGCTGGCATGTCCTCTTGGGTACGCCACAAGAAGCACTTTTTTATCCTAAGCAGTGCAGGGAAACCTATATGGACCAGGTAGTGTGCTGGATACTGTAACACCATCACTATGTTGCTAAATCGACAATTCAGATATGGAGATGAGTCGCGAATATCGACATTGATGGGAGTGATTCAAGCCATTATCTCTTTCTTTCAGGATCAAGATGATATGATCAAGTGAGTAGCAATAGTAGGAAGGATGAAGTATTTCAGTCATGACTGATATATACTAAGCGTAGATCCATGAATGCTGGTCGCCATAAATATGTATTTCTACACAAGGAGCCTTTGTATTATGTCACAGTATCGAAAACAGGTGAATCCGATGGACAGGTAGGTGGATAGCGTATGTATGTAGGATGTTATGAAGCTAATGGATGATCTTTAGTTACGCGATCAGCTGTTATACCTGCATAATCAGATACTAAGTGTATTGACAAGTGTGCAATTGACAAGGATATTTGAGCAACGAGTGAACTTTGATCTCAGGCGTCTTTTGGGTGGTATGTGGATATGCAGCATGAGTATCTGGAATGACATGTTCAAATCTTTTTCCAGGTACCGAAGTCTTTTTGGATAGTCTTTCTACTCTATTCAGCCGGGACCATGGATTCATGTTGTGTGCTTTACAATGCCTTCGTTTATCAAGAGCCGTGAGAGATCAACTTGGTTCTATCTTTTCGAGTGGTGGCAAAATCAAGGTAAAAACAAGTGGATGATATGGAGGACATGGTCATCATTAACACATGACTTTTTATATCCAGGGGCTGTTATATGCAATGATTGTGGCCAAGGGACAGCTGGTTACTTTACTGCGTCCTAGGAAACATAGTCTACATCCTGCAGGTATGTTGATCACTCATCATCAACGATTGAACACTGACGTGACGATTCAAATAGATCTTCATTTACTATTCAACATGTTGACAGGCTCCACAACTTTTGACCTGGCAGAATCATGGACACCACTTTGCTTGCCCAAGTTCAATTCGAAAGGTTTCCTCCATGCCTACATTTGCTATATTGCACCAGACGTCTCTATTGTCATGATCAGCACAGACAAGGATCGCTTTTTTGAACTAAGTGAATGGAAGAGCACATTGGTCGAGGTGTGTATCAAGATTCTTTTCAAGGTAATGATGGATACTGATGCGATTTATTAGTCAATGAAGGCTAGGAATGTTTTGGATAGCGTGATTGAAGCATCTGAAAAGCATTATACAGTAGGTAAGTTATCGATGGCATGAATGGTGTCCCAATATCATTGGATGGATCCTCAAGCGTCTTTTCATTAGATGATGTCGGTGCTCCAGGTCTACTACACTTTTTATACAAGAGCAAAACGCATGTGCAGTTTACATGTCCCAACTTTAATGGACGATATACCAAAAATAGTACCAATCGAAAGAGGTAGATTGAAGAATTTATTACTTGCAAGTCAATTATCTTCTAACTGTACAACTATAGATTACACCGCTTATACCATTACGCATATGATCGCATGCATTGTCGAGCACGTCCAATGAAATTGTATTATCATGAAGCTGAAAAGGAGATCTTATTAGGCTGGGTAAGTGAATGGGATGATCAACAATGAAGAGGGATACTCAAACAATGAACACTAGATTACATCCACTTTTGAAGTTTATGTTGTATTTACGCCTGACACGCCCAAGTGCAACATTATATCGAGTTCCAATCAGCTCTTACGATGGATAAAGCGCAACGAAGAGAATCTTTTTATTGTAAACTCGCCAGTATTTTAGAACTTTTCATCCCCTTCTTCCTTTTCTCGAAGATTCATAATTTCTACTTGTCCCTTGCCCTTGAGCTCGCTTTGTAACAATTCATTGATCTGTCGATATTTGCCAGGATCCACCAATGCAATCTATAAAGGAATCATCAATACAACTTGTAACCATCGTCTTGTATAATCACTTACCAATTCATATTCACCAGCATCAAAGTCTTCATCTTCAATCGATGTCATCATGGGATGTAGCTTTTCACGCAACTTTTTGGCTTCCTTGGTTTGTGGCAGTGTGAGACGAATACGCATTTGAGCTCGCTGAATGGGTAAAATCTGCTTTTCCTGAAGTTGCTTAATGACATCCAATGCTTGTGATTTGCTGCTGCGTTTGGGATTGACACTCAAATGAAGATCTTGCATTGCCTTTTCAATCATGGTCACTGTATAAGGTCGTTGATTTTGCGGATTGACGCAGTTGTCAGTGACGATGGTTGCAATATCTCTCCACATGCTCTCCAATTGGTTTGTGCGCTCCTTCTCTGCCACTTGAAGTTCACCCTTTTTCAAGATCTATTTCATCATAATGAGTCCTTGCTTGTTCTACAAGTTCCATCTTTTCTTACCTGTTGAATCACACTATCGAGATCATCGGTCTTGAAACACTTTTGTAAATCATCCTTGCTCGCTACTTGGCCTTTGGATACGTTCATGAAAACACTGTGGATTTGTAGTACTTCATCGAGATCGGTTTCACTATTGACTTGATGTTAGGATGTATGATCCTTGCGTATGACAATCATGCTTACACATTGTTGCGCCACTCCATAACTTTGTTCTTGTAACATGCCAGTTCAAAGCGTTTGCCACCTTTCCTTAACCGTACCACCGAGACATTGGTTAACCTAGATTGGACATGGCGTTATTCAAGAGTCGTCTTGTGTGTTGGTAAGGCACCGATCGTACTTGATTTGTGAGTTGGGTTGCTGAATCACCATTGTATTGTTTGTGTATTGTAGGTCAAAGTTGAAAGAAAGAAAAAGTTGCTGCGACGTCTAAAGTGCGGGATTAAATCCGGTCTGCAAACAGCCAAGGTTGCACAATAAGTGTGATCCAGAATCGCATGGAATATAACAATAGCTCTTTAAATGACTGTCTTAATCTGGTTGTATCGGCAATCATAGGAGTAATGGCAGTAGCAGTAATAGTAGTAGTAGTAGTAGTAGTATCATCCTTAAAGTGTAAGATAATAGAACTGTATATGCTGGCGTACCAGCCATCATCAACAATCCTGCAAATGTTAGATTTAGGGGGGTGATTGTGATGGGGGTTGAATAGTAAGGGCATGGAAAAAGCGAGTGATGACCACATGGTCCATTTGATATTTAAAGCAAAGGTGTGAAACACTGCAACTTGCCTCTTCTTTTTTCCCTTTTCCACTTTTCTCACTACAACAACCATGCCTGAGAAGCCAAAAAACCAGTTTATTGTCGCAAGTATTCATCACTTTACAGCGTGATAGGTCCACGCGTCTCTTACATTACTATCTTTTTAGGACTTTTTGATGGGTGGTGTGTCTGCTGCAGTATCCAAAACAGCTGCTGCACCTATTGAACGTGTCAAGCTGCTTATTCAGAACCAAGATGAAATGATCAAGCAAGGTCGATTGGCTTCACCTTACAAGGGTATTGTGGAGTGCTTTACTCGTACTGCCAAGGATGAAGGTGTTATTTCTCTATGGCGTGGCAATACTGCCAATGTCATTCGTTACTTTCCCACTCAAGCTTTGAACTTTGCTTTCAAGGACAAGTTCAAGCGTATGTTCAACAAGGACAAGACTAAGGATGGCTATTGGGCTTGGTTTGCAGGCAACTTGGCTTCAGGTACACTAACAACTATTTTTCCAAGACCCAAACAAAACTCATAACACTTTTATACAGGTGGTGCTGCTGGTGCCGCTAGTTTGTTCTTTGTGTACTCACTTGACTATGCACGTACGCGTCTTGCTAATGATGCCAAATCTGCTGCTAAAGGTGGTGAACGTCAATTCAGTGGCCTACTCGATGTGTATCGCAAAACACTCAAGTCTGATGGCATTGCTGGTCTTTATCGTGGTTTCAATATATCCTGTGTTGGTATTATCGTGTACCGTGGTCTCTACTTTGGCATGTATGACTCTCTTAAGCCTGCCATGCCTCAAAATCTTCAAAACAGCTTCTTGGCTACCTTTTTACTCGGCTGGGCCGTGACTACAGGTGCAGGTCTTGCTTCGTATCCCATTGACACTGTGCGTAGACGTATGATGATGACGTCTGGTACTGCAGTCAAGTACTCTTCTTCCATGGCTGCATTCTCTGAAATCATCAAGAATGAAGGTTATCGATCTCTATTCAAGGGCGCTGGTGCCAATATTTTACGTGCCATTGCTGGTGCTGGTGTCTTGTCTGGTTATGATAAGCTGCAAGTGCTTCTCTTTGGTAAAAAGTTTTAAGAGTGGAATAAGGGTTTTCCCTTTATCATGTTGTCTCTTTCAAGATATAAGAAATACAGATTCTTGTATGTTGTCATAAACATGTTGTTCCTTGTCCTTTATGTCGTGTATGCGTAAGCAACAACAGTGTGCTTATGTGTGTTTTTCTTTGTATTGGTTTTAGTGAGCGTGAGAGAAGCTTGACGCTTTACCCTTTTTGACAGGATCCGTAACGCGTACTCTTTCTCCAATTTTCTATCACTCTCTTTATATGATCCATAGCATGATTCAAAGTCCTCTTTTCTGATATGACTGATCCGTGCACGAAGCATTTCAATGTTACGCGCTCCCCATCATCCATTTAAGACACATGCCACATTATTTCTCTCGTCAAGCCCAATTACATGAAGAAAGTCATTCATATTGTTAAGATGTAAATACAAGATGCATATCAAAAAGGGGAGCAATCGTGGATATGTTGTGTTGGTTCTATTCTACTTGGCTTCTTGTTTTTCCAGCTGAGCAATATACTTTTCCAGATCAAAGTCAGGGCTCTCGATATCGACTATTAAGGGTGGAAGATGAGAAACATGACAATGAACACATGGATATGAATCGCGTACCTGATACAACATCAACAACAGCAACTGGGTTCTTCTTGGCAGCATAAGCGCGTTTTGCCTCTTCAATCAATTGCTCCTTATGCTTGTATTCGAGTTGTCGTTTCTTTTCTTCAGCTTGCTTTTGCAAAGATGCATTGTGCGAAAAACCATATACAAGACCGAAAGCGAGAGCGGACCAACGACCAACCTAACGAGCATGTCAAACATGTCAATATAGGTGTTTGCTGACTACTCCATAGACAACTGATTACGTTAACGAATGCGCTATTCACCATGTTGCTGACGTGTCAATGTAGAAAGTCGAGTGGGGAGAGAGAGAGAGAGAGTGAAGGCAAGCCTAAAAGAGGAGAAACAGGGGAGAAAGAGATCCAGCTAACTGACACGACATACTCCGGTACAAGAGGCGACTTTTGTCAACTACGTCATTCCATGTGCCATCCTCTTATGTTATCAATGGTGGTAGTGATAGTTGTAGCTAGTAGTAGTAGTAGTAGTAATCAAATCATAAACGATGATGGGAAATAGCCATGAAACACACATGATATTGTACATGGCGTGAGTCTTTCTTTATGCACAAGTTTACCACGCCACTTTTAGATGTTTGGTAGTGGTTCAGGATGGATTTATTCTGCGGTTGCTATGCAATTCTCTCCGATGATGCTCCGATAAGCGATAATGTCCACCCATTTTTGCAACAGCACGCTTTGGAAGGATAACAAGTCGTCTAGAAATAAGCAGGGATTATACAATTGGACAAGGGAAACTAGTGTTTCAGTCATGGAAAGGAAAAACATGAAGAATAATTGCCCAAGAGGGGTTAGGAAGGGGTTACCTATTCCACCAATCCGATCCATTGCCGCATAAAGGTAACACAGATGCTCACACCCACACTTATTCATCTTGTATCAAACATCATCGGTATAAATACCAAGAACAGAGAACTTTCCTTCCATTTTCTTTCACACACACATACATTTTCACTACCATCATGAAAGCTGAAGAACAAAAGAATGCAACTGGCAACGATCATCGAGAAACACCTACACCACCACCAGTTCCTCCTCCAACACCTTCACCACAGTCTTCTCGTAACAACACTTCACTACTTTCTCCTTGGTGGTCTGAATCAACTGAACCAGAAAAGAAACCTGCCAAAGGTCACCACTTGCTTTTGCACTTTACTCGTGTCGTCAACGGCTCAATAAAAGACGACAAAAGCAACAGCAATACTCCTCTCTTTACCGAACAGTGTGTGTTGCTCACAAAGCAAGATCACCCATCGTCCACTTCTTCAACAACTGACCAACACCATGCCACATCTGCCGACAATGGTATCAACTTTCTCAATGGCAAACAGCAATCTGACTGTCGTATGGTGTGTTTACTACGAGAGAACCAAGAAAAGAGAAAGGAACAGCAAAAAGCACATGGCTCGTTTCTCAATCCATTTCATGGACTATGGATTATTGTAGCTACTACTCAAGCACGATGTTTAGAGCATACAGCAGGTAAGGATGCTAAAAGACATCTTTTATTGTGAATCGATATCAACTCGTATTCTTCTTTAGAGAAAGAAATCACCAAAAAGAACCAGTAAGTGCAGAGCAGTGTCTGGCGGCATATGAACGCTTCATTTACTCAAGACGAATCTTTATCTAGTGCTGACTATTACACAATCAACCTCGGAGAACGATTTGGCGGATCAGGAGATGATGGTACATGTTTAGTGAAAAGTGATATCCGTCCTTGCATTGATCAATGCTCCTTGATAGTGAAACGCATGGTGACCAAGCTATTTGCTCCTACACAAGAATTGACACGACGCTACATGCAATCATGGGAAGATGGCACCCAATCAGCATTTCTATCAAAGTTTTGGGAAAGTGCTGTAAGAGGAGATGCGTTCCAATTGGTGCGTGACAGTACTCGAAGACTCTTCAAGATGGCAGGTGGAGGTGATAAAGACGACAATGGCAAGAACAATCCAAGTTGATAATGTAGTTCTTTTCCTTTGCATCCACATCATATTCATCTCCTGCATACCCGACAACACTTTTCCTTTATATATCATTGTTTTGCAACGTTTACATTTGTCAATACAATTCTCCAGTGGAATCATCATGAGATCTTAATGCATGTGCCATGTTTCAAGAAAGAGCCAAGCATGAAGCCATACTTGGCCTGAGCGTGTAGAAAGAGATCCAGTATTGTGGTGTAAGTTTAAAGGACCCCGAGTCTCTCTTTTTCACACGAGAACACCATGTGATTGGGTAAGGCACTGTGATCACGATTAGGGAAGACAATGGCGGTGTTTTTGCCAACAGATGCCAATGTGAATTGCCGAGTGTGGTACAAACGCGACAAGATGCCAAGGTATTCTGCCTAGGCTTTAATTCATTGCATAAATAGAGGAGATCATTTCAAGATTAACATCCATCTTTTACTACTACTTTACAACATGTCAAAAAACTATTCCCAAGATCTTGAAGCTCCTCTTCTTGGTAACAATACCACCTTCATGAATGAATATCGCTTTCAAAAGTATCGTCGTGTTGCCAAGGCATCTCTCTGGATTTCAGTGATTGCTTTGATCTTTTCTTTCGCTTCTTTTCATCGTGGTGTCATTATTGCAAACAATGTTCCAGATTCACCTGCTGCTGATATGTCGACTTTTGAGATTGAAGAGGTATCTTCATGTTATAGCTGTGTATGAATGTGCTTATTAATTGACTTTTTGTGCTGACAACAGCTGTCTTATCACCAATGTGTTGATCCTTCCATCACTGATACCTACACTTTTACTGTGCCTGTTGATGAATACCATGGTCTGATTACTGATGAGCGCTTGCACAACAGCATCTCCTTCGACAGGGGTCATGTATCAGTTCGCGTGAATCCTGACATCAAGGACATCATTGTTCGTTATGAGATCCAATACCAATTTGAAGAGGACAAGGACCATGTTCACATTGAAAGCCGAGATTCCGAACACGAGCAAGGTGTGCGACACATTACTTTTACTGTAAGCCATTGCATTGGTACCAAAAAATGAGGCACAGTCTTTTGTCTTACTCTTTCATCATGCCATATCTAGGTCGATGATAATGACCATCATCATCGTCATCATTGCCTTGCCTGGGACCTTATCATTGAACTTCCATCAGAGGATGCCCTTGAAAAACTTTCCATTGGTGTTGCCAATCATAATGTCGGCTTGTATGATGCATTTGTCTTTGATCGCTTGTCCATTTCCACTGCCAACGGCAATATCAAATACCATGTTAGTGTGTAAAAGCACAGATTCTTCATGTTTATTAACGCTCTTGATTATTAATATAGACACATGGTGTTGTGACATCTTCCTCGTCTCTATCCACGGCCAATGGTAATATCAATGTCATTGGAGTGACATCGACAACCAAGAGTTCTTTCTCCACTGCCAATGGCAATGTGCATGCTCAATTTGACCGCCTTGAAGGCGATCACTCATCATCCACTTCATCAGGCAATATCAATTTCAATGCATTTGCTATTGGAGAAGAATCTTCTGAAAAGGATTCTACTTCTACCACCACTATCAGCCTTTCTTCATCTGCAGGTAGCATTGATGCCACTGTTGTAAGTGTTATACATGGTATTCCTATATCGACATCGTATTGATATGCATCCTGTATATAGCCCAACAGCTTCTATTCTAAGTTTACAGCCAACACTGTCATTGGTAAAGCCATTGTTCGATCAGAAGAGCACCCAGAAAAGGTTCATTTCAAATCCCAAGGCCGATTCAGCAAGAATGGCTATTATGGTGACTCAGAAAATGATATCCAGGATGGCAACAGAATCTCAGCTTCAACCAGCGTTGGCCATGCATTTATCACTTATGCTTAAATGTCAATTAAAAGACACTTAACTTCCTTTTATTTACAATTGATTACAAACATGAGCTTCAGGTTGTTATTTTTAAGCCTGGTATGTCGAAGCTGACACATTACCACCAGTGCCAGTCCAATTAGTGTGAACATATGTACCAGGATTATCAAGACGTTCATAAGTGTGAGCACCAAAGTAATCGCGTTGAGCTTGAATGAGATTGGCTGGAAGTCTTTCATGACGCAAACCATCATAGAAGCTAAGTGCTGTTGAAAGAGCAGGTGTGGGAAGACCCAGTTGAGCAGCAGTGCCAATCACAGCACGCCAAGCATCTTGAGCCTTTGCAGAAGCATCTGTAAAGAAGGGATCAAATAGCAAGTTTTCAAGCTTGGGATTATTATTGTAAGCATCCTTGATTTGGCCCAAGAATACGGATCGAATAATGCATCCACCACGCCACATTAATGCAATGCCTGCATAATTGAGATTCCAACCAAAATCATCAGCTGCTTGACGCATCAACATAAACCCTTGTGCATACGACACAAGCTTGGATGCATAAAGTGCACTACCCAGTTGTTGCACAAATTGTTGCTTGTCGCCTTGATACTTTACATTGGTAGGACCCTTCAAGATCTTGCTGGCACGTGTACGTTCTTCCTTGAATGATGACAAGCAACGTGCATATACAGCTTCGGCAATCAATGTCACAGGGATACCACGATCCAAAGAATCAATGCCAGTCCATTTGCCAGTGCCTTTTTGTCCAGCTTTATCAAGAATCTTGTCAACCAATGGCTTGCCATCGGTATCCTTGTAACGCAACACATCACGTGTGATTTCAATCAAGAATGAATTGAGCTCTTCCTTGTTCCACTGATCAAAGATATCCGCCATTTGATCTTCATTCAAGTCAAGACCTTCTTTCATGATTTGATATACTTCAGAGATCAATTGCATATCACCATATTCTAGATGTATATATCAGTCATTTGTCTCTTGATAAAAGGATATACATGATACTTTACCAATACCATTGTGCACCATTTTGACATAATGACCTGCACCACCTTCACCAACCCAGTCGCAACATGGTTGTCCATCAGGTGCTTTGGCAGCAACAGATTGGAAGATAGGTTTGATATGTTCCCAAGCAGCAGGATTTCCACCAGGCATCAAAGAAGGACCATAACGTGCACCTTCTTCACCACCCGAAACACCAGAACCAACAAACAAAATGCCATGATCTTCCAACTCCTTGCAACGACGATTGGTGTCGGGGAAATGAGAATTGCCACCATCAATGATGATATCGCCTTTCTCTAAATGTGGTAGCAATGTCTTGATAAATTCATCTACAGCTGGACCAGCTTTGACAAGCAACATGATCTTGCGTGGTCGCTTTAGCTTGCTGCAAAACTCTTCAACGCTATGAGCACCAATGATCTTGGTTCCTATATATATCCAATCATCAGTCTATGGATTGATAAATGTGTCGTCTATTATACCTTTGGCTTCATTCTCCAAAAAGTGATCGACTTTGGATACAGTTCGGTTGAATGCACAAACCACAAACCCATGGTCATTCATGTTAAGGATCAGATTTTGGCCCTATAGGAAGAATGGGGTCAATCAACATGTCAAAGTCAAGTCTTTTCTTTATGCTTGCCATGACAGCCAATCCAATAAGACCGATATCAGCACTGAACATGCATGTCAAGGTTAGTATGCTATACATCCATGATGTGGTAAAAAGATGTCGCTTACGTTGCTTGTGACATTGTTGTAATAGTTGTGAAAAAAGAAGCGAAAAGACAAGGGTCCTGTTAGGATGCCATAATAAAGAAGCTAAACCCATGGCCATGATTCAACACATACGTAAATTTTCCTGACGTATATCACAATCATACAGCCTATTACATAGCATTGATCTCTATATATGTTTAATGGATGTTTTGATGTTGCTAAAGTACAAAGATGGGTATTCTATTATAACTATGTATGTAATGTCGTAATGTACAAGTCAATCCTTATTGCTGTTGTTGCTGAAGCTCCATCTTTTCCAAATCACGATCCTTGTTGTTGGATGATACTGTTGTATCTTGTCCATATCTGATGTTTCGAATGAAAATGGCGCAGATAAAACCTATACCACCGGCGACCAAAGGGATGATAAAGACATAGTGAAGTGCTTCCATATAAGCATGGATGATAGGATTTTGGTATTCCTGTGGCATCTCACGAATATGAAGATAGTTGCTCAGTGCTCCATACTTTGCTGCTTGTTGCAGAATAGCAGGTGATAGGCCTTTGAATTGTGCCTGAAGGAATGTTGAAAATAGTGTCTGATACAGTGCTACACCAATACTGCTGGCCAAAAGCATCACGAAATTGTTGAGACTGGTTGCTACTGCCATGTACTCTTTGCTAGCTGCTGTCTGTACTCCCAAAATACAGTTTTGTTGTGATAATCCAAATGCAAGACCTGTGTCATGCAATAGCATGAGTACATATATCGCAAGTTGCATCATTATACTTACCACAAAATGTCAAGAAACCGGCCTGACGACCCCAATTGGCAGTTTCATCCACAGTATAGAATAAACCATACCCGATAAGATTACTGGCTGCTCCAATCAAGATGTATAGCTTGACATAAGGGAAGAATTTGAGTAAAAGACCACTTGCAATGGAACCAGCGATCAAACAAGCCATAAATGGGATCAGTCGAATACCACTTTCGCTTGATGATGCACCAAAAACAGATTGGAAAAGAATTGGACCAAAATAAAGAGTGCCAATGAATGTAAGACCAAGACATGCCATGTAGAGATAAATGACAAAAATGTTGGGATTCAAAAGCACTTCAGCAGGGAGAATCTGGTTTGAATAGATATCAATATAACAAGCACATGTCTCATGGTGATGAATAAGCTTACCGGTTCCTTGACAAACCGAAATTCAGCAATGATGAGTAGAACGAGTAAAACACCAGCTACCACGAATGTTGCTATGCTGTGCGCATCTCCCCATCCATACTATATATTGCGGATAAGTCCCCAATGTCTTGAGCAAACGTCAAGAAGATAAACTTACCAAGGGACCCCAGTTCAATGCAAGTAAAAGACATACAATGAAACCAATTGAAAGGATGCATCCAATGAAGTCCACACGCTTAAGCTTGCTTTGGAATGTTCCAGTGCTTGTTGTGCTGGTTTCCTTGAACAATACGGCAATAATGACAAGAGCAACACCTCCCAAGATCACATTAATCCAAAAGTCTATAATCCTTAAGTCAGTTTATGACTGAAAACTGCATCAAATCAAAGGATACTCACCCCATCTCCATGTAAGATAATCCACGAATGCACCACCTATGTGTGTATGTCTTGTCAGCCACTATGTCAAGTATGCAGTATATCACGCTTTTTACTTACCAAGCAATGGACCAACTACACTTGCAAGACCATAAACAATAACGAGCACCGATTGTAAACGTGGTCGCCAGTCAACAGGGGCAACGTCTGTTATTACGACAAACACTAAACAGTGCCAATGTGTTAACGTCCCATCGCGTAACAGCCAAAAGTCAAAGTAGTACCTAAGGACATGATAAAACCAGCTCCAGCACCCTGAATGGTACGACCAGCAATAAGACCGTTTACCGTAGGAGTCAATGCATTGATGAGCGAGCCAAGAACAAAGAAAGAGAGACCAAAAAGCAAAACGGGTTTCCTCCCAAAAATGTCGGAAAGCTAACACATTGTCAAAGTGAGTTACACAGAAAGGACTGATTTGCATGACAAGCATCTTGGCTTATGTACCTTGCCACTAATTGGCTGAAAGGCATTCACAGCTAGAAATACACGAGTCAGCATCATTCCACGTTTGATCTTGTTATCAACATACCTAAAAGATAAGCTGTTGCAATCCATGTCTGATTTGATAAAGCGTCTAGTTCAGAAGCAATAATAGTCATAGCACTGTCAAAAAGTTATGTTGAAATACGCATGTAATGTCAGTTCTTTTGTTCTTCGTTTTGCTACTGCTGTCATTGACTTACGGTGCTACCACAGTGCTGTTCAAGGACATGACAAACATAGATAGTATTACGCCAATAAATAAAAGGACAAGTCGTATCATGTCGAATAGAGAACGCGATTCAGATCTTGTTGTATTGACACATTGATCTTTTGAATCATGTGCTGTGTTTATAGTGATATTATCATCCATTGTGGATGTTGCTGCAGTACTAGTCATTGTGGAAGATAAAAGAGATCAAGTCTTCGAACATCAGGTTACGGAAGATGTTCTTTTATACATCCTTTGAATCCAAAATGTTGATGCATCGGATCAGGAAATGGTAGATGAAATGCAATGATCAGATACTAGGGAACAATGGATCCACCTGATTTATTTCGGTAAAAGTCAAAAGCAGCCAATCATCATTAGCAATGTGCACGGATGTGCACAAACCCAGCGGCAAACCTAGTAACCGAAGATGGTGTCCGGTAGAAAATAAAAGCGATAGGGTGTCAATGGATCACATGCCATGATGACTTATCGTTTGGGTACAAGTACACATGGCTTATTGTCGTCAGATGCGCAATGTTGCGCCACCGGCAATTGCGGATCCGAGGCCAATCATCTCCGTGACAACATTCTAGCATACATTGTCATCCAATCACTATTACGTGGCAATTTTTACCATAAAGGGAGTGCTCTTCTGTGTCTACCTTGTCAAGGAGAGATACAACATGATGTATTACTCTGCCTTAAAGTCATAATTAGAGCTTTCATGAAATATGAGTCATTTGGGTACTTTAGGACTGACACTAGAAGGTGTTACTAAAGCAAATGGGCTTGGCTATGGAAGGAACACGTAAGCTTAAGAAATGGAGATGGCGGGGTTTCTTTACCTTCAGCTTGCTTTAAAAAAGCTGGCTTCATTGATGCTTTCACTCAATTCTCATCTACTTTTTTTCCCATAAGCAAATATGCCCGAAATTGTTGTCCCTAAAGAATACGGCTACGTAAGTTATCACGAGTGCTTTGATGATGAGTATTGACTCCATCCTCTTCAACAACAGGTCCTCGCTACATTTGGCGTCAGTGCTTTGTATCTTTTCAGATTGGGCATCCAAACTGGTGTGGCTAGAAAGGCTGCAGGCGTTCCCTATCCCTATGGTACATATATCTTGAGCATCAAAGTGATTGTTTATTGACTCTTTGAATACAATAGCTTATGCTGAAAAGGAGGAAGCTGAAAAAGACCCCAAGAAACACATCTTCAACTGTGCTCAACGCGTGCATCAGGTACTAAATATCATCACAACATATGGAATTAAGCAATACTCATCCTATTTTGCACCATAGAACACGCTTGAAGTCTTCCCTATTTACTCAACTTTCTTATTGATCGCTGGTATCCGTTACCCTGTTTACGCTTCAGTTGCTGGTGCATGGTTCTTGCTGAATCGCTTCATTTATTCTCGTGGATACATGACAGGCAAACCTGAGAAGCGAGCACGTGGTGCTTTTGGTTATTTGGGCTTGCTTGGTCTTCTTGGCATGTCAGGCAGCACTATTTACCACTTGTTGCAATAAATACAATGTCTCTTACAAGATCAAATGAAGACAAACGTTTGGGAATACATGGTACAACCGCCATAGAATGATGTGTAACCATCACGTCACTAGCAAGAGAATGGGGTGGATGCTTAATGATGGATCTTTTTTACACATCTTTGCAATAGGAAGGATCTAGTATGGCTAAAGGAAAGGAGGAGTTTTTGATTACTCGGCAAATGTCATGATATGATTCGAAACACGCATGCTGTGATAGCACTTTCAAGTGTGTTGAGCAGCTATAGTATAAAGACAAGTACATAGTGACAGTGATAGCAGTAATGGCTTGGAACTTAGTTACATTGACTAGAGCACTATCACCACTACACACGAAGATGTTTCGAACAATGGGTGTTTTGCAACAGTGGCACCAGTCATAGTCATCCCAATACTGGGATTATGGGTGCGCTAATAATAAATACATCATCAGGGTGCAGCATTGTACAACACGAGCAAGATATTCATCACAAGAGGTGAAATTAGGGATCCAGTAACATATTCGAACCCAGCTCTATAAACTTTCAAATCTCATTTTCCTACAAGTCATGTATTGATCTGGGTCTTGAGCATTGTCATATTGGGGAATATGTATATTATTGTCCTCGGGATATACGAAATGTTGTTTATGATTCAAGGGGTGTCGGGAGATCTTTCTTAACTGGAAGGTACCTTCTGGCTGTTATGTAATGAACATCCAGCTCGATTACCCTTATAGACATGCTTGTAGGTAAATCAAGCACTGCTGGATAATCGCTTTATATCCACATCAGCTTGTGTTGGTATATGCCATTGCTGATCCCTAACAGTCAATGTCAGCGATATAGAGTGATGTAGCTGTAGATGTTACTTTTCCCTCTTGTTGATAATGACTTTTTCCTAATCTGGCGTAATTATAATACATCGGCATAATGATCATGATCCATTTGAAAGCTATAGCCATATATGAATCTAAAAAGCTAATGTAGTAGTATCCAATTGCACTGATGCATTGTCTGATCAATAGCCAAATGTCATCCAGCACCTTTGTTTTTGACATGGGCATGGTTATGTGCAGATATGCACATTATGCCATCATAAGCAAACATGTTATCTCGGAGAAGGAGAAGAGAATCATCAACGTTGCACAAGATTGCCACAGCCAGTGTCAACTACAGCTTTGCCTCCTTATTAGGTTCCAGATTGTGTCTATTCTGCAGCTTGATTGCATCAAACATTGTACGATATTGCAAACTTTGGTATATCAAGTCATTAACCGATATCTGATCAAGCTATAAAAGAAGCCAGGCAAAAGACATTGTGTTGACAATCAACCACTCCCATCACTTTCATTCACTTTTTGTGTACTTTATCTTGTATATCCCTGTCCTTCATTATGAAACTGTCATTTATCGCACTGGCTGCTTCCTCTATCTTTTGGCTGGCCCAAGCTCTTCCCACTATTCAACCACCCCAAGAACAAGGACAAGATTTGCTGTACTTTCAAACACGTGCTGAGCATCATCCTAAAAAGCATTCCAGCAGCAACAGCAACAGCACTGATCATCATGGTGGCAATTCAACTTCATCCGGGCTGGTACCGGGAAAGTATTTTGATCGTGTAGTGATCATCGTTTTTGAAAACAAGGACTATGATACCACGATAAAAGACAAGTACTTCAAATCGTTACCAAAAAAGCATAACGGTAAGCATTCACAAATGATTTTCTTTCATCACTTATACTGATACACCTTATGTAGGCGTCATGTTGACCAATTACAGGGGCGTGGCACATCCATCACAGCCAAATTATGTATGTATGGTTCTTTATTGTTATGAAGTACTGCTATATTCATATCCACCTGCCATGCATCTATAGATCGCTCTCATTAGTGGCTCTACCAAAGGAACCGAGGAAGACGATGAATCCAATATTGACCGTGACACGATTGTTGATCTGCTCGAAAAGAAGAACATCTCTTGGAAGACATATCAGGAAGATTATCCAGGTGGCTGCAACAAGGAGATGGATATTGACAACTATGCTCGCAAGCATAATCCCTTCATATCCTTCAAGAATATCCAAAAGGACAAAAAGCGTTGTGCCAATATTGTCAGTGCGAAGCAGCTCGATAAGGATATTGACAATGACAGTGTTCCCCAATACGTCTTTTATACGCCCGATGTAAGTAACAAACATCACTCTTTTAGAAATACATTTGCTCATTGTCTATATAGATCAACAATGATGCTCATGACAAGCCATTGTCCTATGGCGCCAAGTGGCTCAAAAAGTTCCTTGATGCTCGTCTCAAGAAGCCTGCTTTTAGCAAAAAGACCTTGTTTGTTGTTACTTTTGATGAAGATGACAGCAATACAGAGGAGAACCATGTGTATACATCCATTTTCGGTCCTGATCTCAAGTTCTCTTCCAAAAAGGATGACAAAAAGTATGATCATTATTCGCTCTTGCGTACCATTGAAGATAACGTAAGTCTTTGTATTATTATTAAGTCATATATGAAAAGGGAATATACAATCATGCTAATCTTATAACGTGTATATAGTGGGATCTTGGTGATCTTGGCGAAAAAGATAAGGATGCTACTGCTTTTGACTTGTAAAGGTTTTCATGAAAAGCTATGCTTTCTTCAATAAAATGTCATTCAATCTGCTACAATTCCCAAAGGACTTCGTTGTTGCATTTGCCATCCAATTGCATTGGCAGTACATCCACGTGGCCATCGTACATTGCTACCATAAAGATCCTCCATTTCTCGCATGAATTCCTCAAAGTAGTTCCATTGTGTGGGTGCTTTTTGTGATTGACTGAAACCACCACCTGGCCATACCATTTTTGGATGATCCTTGTGCAAAATAAATCCTTCACGGCTCACCATAAACTTGAATCCAAGTGCATTCAGTTGTAATGCATGCGATTGTTTGTCACCCCCTTGGTTCCTGAATCGTGCATCATACAAGGGTGCCACCTGTCGTGCCACGATATAATATGGCTCCCACTGTGATTCGTAGCACACCTGGTAAAACAAGTCATCACCACTATAAGAAGCAAGTGCCATAGGAACAGCCAAAGTTGGACCATGACCACTTCCTGGATCTGTAATATAGGCAATGCCTTGTCGAATACGTTCCTTGAGCTCTTGTGTAGTGCTTGGAAGTGGATCATCCTTGTGTGATTCTACAATGGCGTAGCAAGGAATCACCATAGCGACACGATCCACATCATCATCAGTAGGTACAGCTGGTGCCAAATCATTGCATGCTTGGGTATATAGTTCCTTGGAAGGGACAAAATCAGCATCCATGACGAACACGTGCGAAGTATTGGAAACACCCAAAGCGAGATTGCGTAAATGATTGATAGGGTATTTCAATCGATCAGGATGACTGTAATCAGGCTTGATAAACACCATATTGACACGTGAATACAGGTACATGTTGGAAGGAATAGCAAAGAATGATTTCAATTCAATAGCATGATCAGGTTCTGTAAGGTATCTAATCCAACATCAGATTAGATGACAGGTATTTTCTTTTTGTTGTAGAGCAGACTTACATGGCAATCGATATAGGGCCTGGCCAAGCATCAAGTACTTGAGTAAATACATCCAATCGATTGACAGAAAATTGAGAGATCAATGTGACATCCAGCGTGGTATTGACAACTTGATCACCCATATAAGATACCACCACTTCTTGATTCTTGTATACTGGGTCTATTACATTCCACCATTAGTGAAATTATCTTATGATGCTAATGTCATGCTTACCATCCATGATTTGCTTGAGCTGAGATACCATAGTGTATAAATCACCTACACAAAAGATGTTGTCAGATCACAAACCACCTGATGAATGCCATTTTATTACCTCTAAGATCTATATCCACAATATCTTGACATCCTTGTTGACGACAATCTGTAGTACCATGTGATAGTGTCATCCAGGTACCATTGGCTACCTTCACCAATAGTTCACATCCAAGATCCAGCTCAATCGTAGCCACATTATCGACAACACCTTGCATTATGGATGCTTCATGATCTTCACGATGTGGTTCCCACTGTGTACATTGACCAAACACGTCGCATACAGTTGCTGTACAGTGTCGCTTCTCAAGTAACGTATCATAAGGTGGTTGGTCACGTAATGGTATCCTTGGATAAAGGTGAGCAGGTGTTGAACGTGTCAATGCGCGCCAGAATACAATAACAAAGAGAATGCCTAAGACTATCCAGAATCTTGAAGACAATGGCCATGGTCGAGCAATGGGTGTAGTGGTGACAATCTCGGGTTGTTGGTAGTGACGACGAATAGAAGGAAAATGGCGCTTGTTCAGTTTGTCGACACCTCCATTGTTTGCTGATGACGGTGCTCGTGAGGTGCTTGGGCGCCTATTCATGAGCTTGTTGGAGACCAATGGACAGTGTCGTTGTCGCGAATGTAGTTTAAGCGGAAAAACAAGTGCTTCTTCCAAGCCGATCTTTGATTGTGTAACCCAGCAATCTTATCAACTTTGTGCATTTGATAAATCAATCTGTTTATTGGGAATGGGGGGTATACAATCATACTTTTATCGACTGGATCCTTCAGGAACAGTAGTACCTTCACCTCCAGTACGTTGTGTTGTCTTTTTAAGTCCTTGTTCTTCTATTTTCTCTTTAAAGCCTTCATGTCCACTTTCATCCAGGATACCAGCTTGCTTGGAGTCTGTACTTGTACGGCCAGTTCCAACCATAAGTGCTTCTCTAGCACGTCTGAATGCCAAGTCAAAGTTGGTAGGAAGATGATCAAGGATAATGGACCTTCTGACAATGATTTCACTTGAAACACGCCGAGCATCTGTTCTTTCAATCACAATACGGGTATCATTATGGGGTGCTGGATCCTACAACAAGTAATGAGTGATACTGCTGTATCATAACATGTAGTAGATCACTTACCAGCCAAAACTGATACACTTTGCCTGCTACATACAACTACATAGAGTATAAGTATTCAAAACAAGGATTTGAAGCTCTTACTTACCCTTGGGTTCTCCATCGAATCTAGACAGCGTTTACGACACTCTGCAATTCTTTCAAATGCAGCTTCCCATTGCTTTCCTTCAGGCTTATCAGTCCATAGCAATTGACCAATACCAAGATTTTGAGCAGCTTCAGCACTGGCAATGATCAATTCCTTGATATCCATCATCGAGCCATAACTCAACTTGCTGACCACATCATCTGCAAATACAATCGATTGAATGTGATCCTATACATAAGTTAGCATTGGATGTAATAAAGCAGTAGATTTGTGAATACTTGCCTTGTATTGCTCAGCAAGATCAACACTTAATCCACAAGCAGGTGCATATCCAAAACACTTGAGCTGGAATTCTTCCTTCTTATCCTTTTGGAACTCATCCATGAAATCGAGCAGCATAATGGTCAATATTGAAGCAGTAGCAGCACCAAGACTATGGCCGACAATATAAAGTGCGTTGGTTGAATGTTCATTTGAATAGGCAACAAGCTGTGGTGCGACATGGCGGAAAAACCACGTGGCTGCAGACTAAAAGATGCGTATATCTAAGATACAATCCTTTGTTTTTATATCCAAAATGCAACTCACCTTCATTCCTTTATGCACAAGTCCTCCACGCCATGGCTCATATTCGCACACAAGGTCTGTCATGGTATCAAATGCACTCTACATTGATGATTAGTCTTCTCATATCCAATAAATCGTCATTTGCCTACCATTGTACCACGGATACATAACACAATTGAATTTGTTGGTCGATCTCGCGTGATGAAATAACTCGGTCGAAAAGCTTCAGCTGCACGAAATTCATAAGCCAAGATATCTTCTTTTGGGATGGATAGATATTCAACAACAGAGAGCACATCAGAATGATCACGCATAGCATCCGAAAAGTAGCCATTCCCTTTGCCAATAAAGTTCAATCCTTTCCAGCCATACGATGCCACCGAGTATTTCCAGAAATAGGCTGCTAGTTCAATCTCTGACAAGTCTTCAACAACATCCCATGTTCTATCCCGTGGTAAATCCATGTAGAATCTTTCAAGCATAGAAAAGCCGGTCAAGATTTGGATATTGGATAATTCAAAACCTTGTCCCTAACGCATTCATTGTTATTCATCTTGCCATTCAACATCATCCATTCACTTACAAATGCAGCAAGCAACTTGCCAATAGCCTTGAGCACCTGATTTGTTTCCTTATTCACAGTCCATGAACCAATTGTGCTGAGCAAAGGAAATAACTTGACACCATCATCCTCTTCTTCCAATACATTGACTGTTTCAGCCATCTCTGCCTTGGTTGTACGCACAGATCGTGAAGTTGCTGGTTGTTGCTTCCCTTGAGCAGCAGCACCAAATCCAAACCAATTGGACATGGCTTGTAAAGGTGTTGGTTGATTGTTGTTGTTCAACTCTTTGGTTGTTGGATCCACAGGTGCAGATTGTTCTCTTAAGCTCTGAGATGTCCTCTTTCTGCTGAGAGCCAAAGGTTGTTTGAGAGGAGTGACACCCAAATCTCCATTGGTATTGCTTTCATCCTCTTCTTCATTTCCATCACTTTCATCTGGATAATCCAATCCATCTGGTAACGACTCTTTGTCTGATGATCCACGTCGTATGTTGCCGTTGCCATGTTCCTCATACTTTTGAAAAGCAATAGCTGCTGCTTCACGCTGATGTTTGACTTGTTGACGAAATTCTGTTGCCAATTCCTCATCTGTCATACCACGACGACGACCCACTACACCCTGACAACCAATACTGCTACCACCACTACTGCGTCGACGTATGGATAAATTCGCCAAATCAGCCAAGTCGCCACTTGACTGTGCAGTGTCATTGTCCACAGGTAACTCATCCTCTTGATAAATGTAAGATATCTTTGCTTGAATAGCACCAACATTGGTAGCCATGGTTTTGGCACGACCTACGCGTGAACTGGCACCTGTGGAGAGTCGTTTGTCCCAAATCTCATAGTAACTGGTGAATGTTTCTGGCATGCCACGTAAAGTTTTGAGTCGGATCTCGGCTCGACCCACATGTTTATCAGGTAATAACATGTAAGAGTCATACAAGTCAAGTTGAACAGTGTCGAAAAGCTGGGCATGGAAAGTGACCTTGAATTCAAAGCTCTCGTGCCATCGACCTTGCGGATATTCTGACACTGAAGTCTCGTATAACTGATCTATGCCAGTTCATGTTATCATTCATATGCCACAATACTCTTTCTTGTACTCACCTCCCATGGTCAAGACAACATAAGGTCTTTTGACAGGCACATTCAGATAGCAACTGTGAATTTGAATCTATATAGTTCCGTCCATGTCAAAAAGCTGTGTTCTTGTTTTACTTGATTGACTACAATAATACATACACGTAGTTTCCCATGTTCAATAGGAGGAGACGATCGTTGATAGGAAGGATAGTGGTTGAGTGACATGAGTGGAGAAGAGAAAGTGAACAAAAAAGCGTTGGGGGGAGCGTCGAAGTGTGTCGTAGCGGACTTTAACCTGGTTTTCATATGCTTACAACAATCATGCGCACAGAGATCATCATAGTACAGTTTTGGTGATGGGGATAATGTCATTGTAGAACATTGTGTTACATTGACAAGGATGACTATATCTCTCTCTTTTAACAAGAAGTAAAGAGACAACTTGTTTATGATGGATACAGAATATGCAATCTCCAGTTGAAAATGAATCATCTACGAGTAAAAAGAGAATGCCAAGGTTTCGTGGATAGTTTTTTTCTTCTTCTTTCTCTTTCACTCTTTCCTTTCTCCCCAAAATCATGCAAAGACGTCAATCTCAACCTAACCCCATTATGACGACAACACTTTCTACCGATTATGCTCAACGAAAACACTCATTAAAATCACCTACTCATTCTATTTCTTCATCATCATCCACACCCTTGTCACTTTTAGCACCACCACCATCATCTTCCACTGATGAGCATCATCGTTCTTGTACAGAATCATCTTCACCATCTTCACCAACTGAACTTGAACGTGAATTACATCACATGTCTACCCAATTACAGCAAGCAGAATCAAGAATTGATAGGCTCAAGGTAAGCGTTGGCAAGGGATGATGGCGGGTAAAAAAGCAACAGTGTTATTATACATGTGCAGCCGGATTGCAATTCACACTGCTTTCTAACTTTTGGCATCCCAAGTCAGCCAACCGAATGTCCATAGTTGCTGATACCCCGGATCAAATACCTAAACGTGCTAGTGAAAATGCAATCAAGGACCAAGTCCAAGATTTATACATGACCAAAACACGTCTTGAACAAACATGCAATGACTTGAGACAAGAGCGTGATAAGCTGATGGAAGAGATTACCAATCTTGTTGATCATAATAAGACGGTAGAGTATGTGTATAAGATGCCTCTTTTTTGATGGCTTGACTCATGATGTTATGCAGACCAGAAGTGTGGGAAAAGATTATTTTGGGACCCTTTGAAACACATTTGTCATCAGTGCGTCAAGACATTCAAGAAGCACAAGCTGAGTACAATCGATTGGATCAAGCACGTAATGAAGTCATGAATGATATGGTGCTTCTCAATACCAAAAATGCTGAATTAAATGCTCTTAATAATGATCTTTCACGTCGCATGAGCCAAAGAGAACGAGAAGCTGTGGCATTCATGGCAGGTACCAATTTCTTGGATACAGCGGGGAAGAAGCATTCGGATGAAATTGCATCTGCTGAAGAAGAAACAATGCCAAGATTAAGGAAGCTCAAGAACAAGCGCATGATGTTTTTTGGAAAGTCACCATCTACATCCACCTTATCATCCTCTACATCATCACATCAGCGAAAGAGCAGCAATAGTTGCTTATCCATCAATGGAGATGATCAGCAGCATCCACAACAACAACAACAACAACAACAACATCGACTTGTACAGACCAAGAAATTTATACGTCCCATGAAATGTGAAGGATGTGGTGAAAAGATATGGAGAGCATCAGAATACAAATGCCAGGGCAAGAAAGGGTGAGAGTGGGATTCTCTAGGCAGAATAAGATGCAGGGTGATTGTATGTGTCCCCCAATCATGCTAACATGACACTTTTAGCTTGTGGCGCTGTGTGTCATACCAAATGTGTTACCAATATACCCCCATGCACAGACAACCAAAATGATAGTGTGCCTCCACCCTTACCACCCAAAGAAGAAAGAACAAGTAAGAAAGGACTGAAATATACCCAACAATCAATCAAGCTTACTCATTTTTGCTACAGTGTCCATGGTTTTTGGAAATGACTTGGCTACACAAGTACAACTTGAGCATGGAAACATCCCTGTCATTGTTCAAAAGTGTGTGGAAGCAGTGGAAGCCAGAGGTATGGTAAATCATCCCCCTTGTTAAAGCATTCACTGACTGGATATTACAAGGAATGGATTGTGAAGGCATTTATCGTCGTTCAGGAGGCGCAGGTCAAACGCGTGAAATCCAACAACTTTTTGATCAAGGCAAAGTACCAGATCTCACTGGTGATGTATCCAAATGGAATGACATATCAGCCATAACAAGCGTACTCAAGTTGTATTTTCGAAACCTGCCTGATCCTCTCTTTACATTTGCTTTGCACGATGATTTCATTCAAGCTATTCGTAAGTGCAGCATGAAACTTCATATATGCATATATGCAGGGATTAATGATGCATTGCAGATAACAAGGATCCTGGTCAGCGCCTTGACATTTTTAGACGTCTATTGCATCATACTCTTCCATCTGAAAACTATAATACACTGAAATACTTGATCCGCCATCTCGTAAGGTAAGTGTCATTGCTTAGGAGTATACAAGATAACGTGGTAACTAATGCATGTTATTAGAGTTCAGGAACAGCATCAAGAGAATCTCATGAACACTCGTAACTTGGCTGTCGTCTTTGGACCAACATTATTGCGGAATCCAGATGAAAACAAGGACCTTTTGGAAATGAATCGAAAGATTGAAATCATCGATTACATGATAAGAAATGAGCATGACCTTTTTGAAGACGACGATAGACAACGAGATACAATGGCTAGTGAAGCTTCATTTCATGCCTATACGACTACTGACGAGACTGTTGTAAGCCCTGAAGCATTGTAAACGATATAATATATATGTATAAACACTGGCAGGACCAGTAAATAAAGATCATCAGACATTGGTTGTATTTCTGTTGGACATTGGATACATGATGATGAGAAGTAATAAAGCAATAGTGTAGTAATTGGTATGTAAGGGATGATGGGTATCTTGTAAAACTAAGGCTGGTGATATATGGGACGCTTCTGTCATAGTATAGAAACTATCATCTTTCTGCTGAAGAGGATGATGCCGAAACTTGCAGAGATTCATGAACATGTACTGATCCAATACTGTATCCTGTATCGTGTGTATCTAGCTACTGTTAATCAAGTCTGTATCCTTCTTAAAGAGTCAAGATGTAGCGATTGTCCATGTGAAACCAGCATTGACATACTAAAGTAAACCAGTTGTTGGCAGCATCCATTACCAGGATACATGATGACGAGGAACATAATATAGAAACAATTGTCTCCCACTTTGTCAAACATCCACACACACACGTATCTTGCTTCGAGGAATGATGTTCGTTACTTGAAAAAGTGCAATGATAAAATGATATTGATATTGATATGATGTGATAACTATGTACTGTCCCTGGTGTAGGATATAGCCTATATTACATGGCAGTGTTGCAAGCACGGCTCGTCACTGCTGTTGATGCTGATTGGTATTGTCTCTAGTGTAGATAGTTCCAGCTTCTTCATCCATAAACACTCGATCAGCACCACTGACAACTGAACTTTCGTCATGATCAATGTTCTTCTTCTCGTGAGGTAAAACAAGATTAAGCAAGATGGAAAGAATGCCTCCCATGATGTACCCAGTTCCAACCACTGTGGAAATAGCATCATAAAAGCCTTGCAAAGCTGAATTTTCCACTGTAGGCATCACATAGGTAAACCAATCAGGAACAAGCGAGACACCAAGAGCGACAGCTAATGAAGCTGCTATGACCACACGATCACGACGTGTCCAATCAAGATATCCGAGAATACGAATGCCTGAAGTAGCCACTGAAGCAAATAGGAATACAGTCATGCCTCCAATCAGTGGCGAAGGAATAGCCAAAAATGCTGCAGAGATTTTGGAAAAGACACCAAAGATGATCATGAGCACTGCACAAACAACACCAGCATAACGATTGGCACAGCGAGTGACAGCAATTACACCATTGTTTTGACTAAAAGTAACGACACCCATACTTGTAGCTAAACCAGAAAAGACACCTGATAAGCCATCAGCCAGTAAAGCACCTTGGCAACGTTGTTCAAAGACAGGACCTTGGATCTCTATTCCAGATACATCACATGCTGCAGTCAAATCACCGAGACATTCAATGCTCATGTCAAGATACACGAATAAGAATGGGATGATGCCAGGGCCATAGACTGATAATTTGAATGTTTTGACCCAAAGGAAAGTTGCAGCAGGAGCAGCTTCGATACTGGAACCGTCAAACATGCCAATGGCAGCAGCAATAACACACCCAACCACCAATCCAAGTACAACTGATACATTCTTGAGGAAAATCGATCCAGCCATTTCGATGAAAATGATAGTGAAGAATACAGATGCACCTAGAGCAAAGTTGACAGGACCACCCCAAGGTTGTGCATGTGGTGCTGCATTGTTGGGACATAATACATAATCGCCTGTAGTGGGTCGTGACATGCAAGGACCTGATCCACCAGCCCAATTTTCCATTCCAGAAGTCAATAAAGAGCTCCCAATCACCAAAAGAACAATGCCCGTGACAATCTTGGGGAATAACTTGCGAATCACTCTTGGTGGAAGAAAGCTGATACCAATAGTAAGCAAGGCACAGATCATCTGTGTACCCAGAATAGCACCAAATGCATCAGGACATGGAAGATATTCAGTTGTACCATCATCCAACACTTGAGTAGGACATACACCACCTGTACATAATGATATAAGCAAAAAGATGACTTTCTTGATCACGGATGATACTTACTTTTATACATGTTTCTGACCAATGCTTGAGCTGCAGGAAGATTGGCAAATGAGACACCTGTAACCTGAAGTAGACTACAAATGTTATTGTTGAATGGTGAGCTTATTGATCATGATAATGACAATGGATGACTTACCCAGCACCAATATAGAAACGTGTCTTTGGTATGTTGACGCGGATAATCTGTAACAAGCTACGCAGATGATGTGCTGTGCTGTCAGTGACACAATGTACCATACTGCATGAATATCAATATAGACACATACCTCATCAGACCAGAAACAATCAATGATGCTGATATCATGTACTGCCTTGTTTCTGGGTCAAGGTTAAGAGCATTGCTGCCTGCTCCTGAAATGAGGATCGTTGGAGTAATAAGACCACCAATCACTGTGAGGAAGTCTGTTCCATCGTGGCAAAAGAAAGTCAATACTCGCGTGAAGAACAAACAAGAGTGACACTGCTTACGTTGTAGTCCCATGATAAGGGCAAGGAATATCGGAATGGGGTCATTGGGCCCATAGAATGGCGAGGTGTTGTTTCTTTGTTTGATAAAGGGAAGACGAGGCAAACTGCGGAAGAACAAGAAGAGCGGGATCAATAATGCATGAAAGAGATACCTTATATGCTGATATCACTTACCAAAAGGCACGATAGTCGTATTTACCAAACCACCCATCTACAGTGGTAAGTTTACGCTTCGTTCGAGAGATAAAAGATTCGTCCAAAATAGGCGGTATTGCTTGTGGATAATACATGTCTTTTGGCTCCTCGGTTCGAATTTCGATGTTGGTACATTTCTTCTCCATAGTGATAGATGTTGCTCCTTATTGTACTGTAAGAAAAGTAGATGACCCTCGATGGAAGGGGGCGAATGATAATAAAAGTGTGTCGAAAGAACAAGGATTACAAAGGGATATGTTAAGATGTGATTAGGATAACAATAGCTCAAGATGATAGTTTACTGCTCTCTTCTTCATCCAAATATTTATATGCTGACAGATTCGAGAATAATACTCTTACGTGATAATGAATCGACAATCTGTCATTGTCACTGATAAAGGACATCATGATAATGATAGAAGTAGATAACGATATGGATGTAGCACAGAGAGATAAAGAAAGGAAATCGTTATGAGATTACCAACACGGTCATAGTCAGCTTGGCCTATGTAAGCTCTTGAATACTGTAATAGATGTCTTTTTCTTAGTTTCCTTTCTCTTACTGCTAGTCTATCTAAACAAGAATGAAGATCTTTCCATCCCTTGGTGCTATTGCTGTTGCCTTGGCTCCTTTGTCCTCTGCCAGCATCACGATTACTACTAGCAAAACTTTATCCTCCTCTTCATCAGCTTTTGGTCCAGATGGCAGTTTCAATCCCTGTAGGGAGATCCCTGTGGATAATCAAGTTGCCTTGGATGAATGCTATATGCAGCTTGCCTTGGATCATGTCATGATTCATAATCCATCATTTCCTTTTGGCGCCTTGATTGTTGATCATACTACCAATGAGATTTCTTGCTATGGGGCAAATTCTAATAGAAAGAACAAGCTATTGCATGGTAAGTAGTATAAAGGAGATCCAACATGAGGATGATTTTGACTAATAGCTATCGTTTTGTTTCACGGGTACATATTCAGGCGAGACTACAGCTTTTTGGAAGTAAGTTTTTCATTTCTCTTTTCACATCGGAATCTTAAAGCATGTGAATCACTGTTATCTCTAATTGCCGGAGGAGAAAGATAATCCAAAAAGCAGAATGTACGCTTATCAGACTGATATGTGTTCCACTTTAGCTGCACTGAACTTTATCCTTCACCGACCCAAGATGATTTGAATAACCCTGGGCTAAATTGGTCTCACCAAACATTGTACACCACGGGCGAACCGGTAATTTATCAGAGATAAAGAATGTCATGCACATGCACATCACTCACACAAATACAATGTATGTGTAAATATACCCTTATTACTGCTTTTTTCACATCAATTATAGTGTCCCGCTTGTGCCTCTCAAAGTATTTACCGCGGGGTTGGGCGGGTAGTATGGGGATCTTCAATCCCCGACATCAATCGTAGTGGACGCCAACAACTCATGATTGACATGTAAGTAAAATCCGACAGTAGTCATTGTCCCTTACACATATATGTTTCCCACATACTCCCCCAATGCCAATTTTATGGATGAATGCATCACCAACATGCCTTACAACTAATATTACACCCTATATTTCTCAGGGATGACGTGATCATGTCAGCTCATATGGGTGGATACCAAATCGACACTCGTGTCCCTGATGTTGTTGGTGGCGTTTTGCAAGACAAATGTGATCATGCCTTTTGGTGTGCTTTCAGTATCTTTAGGGATGATGCCTACTATCAATCCATGTTAGCTCGCAACTTGGGTGACTACATTGAAGATCACAAGCGCCGCTTTCCTTGCGTCACAGTACCTTTTGTACACTAAGAAACTAATCAATCTCTTCCCTTTTTGTTGTACACACATATGGCTTATCAGGCGTTGACTTTTAACCCCCCATAAGCCCACACATCACATTTGTAAATATGGTTCAGCAACTCCATGTAAAAACACGCTGTAAAATACACACATGTTCTTTTTTACCCATAAGCTGCATGTAGCACAAGTCAGCATCTTTTGCTGTGCAAATTCACCATGAGTGGTCTAGTGAAGAAACATGTTGCCCTAGACACAGCTATTGGCCAATTTTGTGGGGTGCCGCTATAAAAGATCAAAAAGTGTGGTCCGATCATTCCTTTTTCTTTTGGTCAAGTTTTTCATCTCTTTCAACTCGCTTTTCATCAATACGAAATATCATCTTTTCTCATTCTCCCTTCCTATCCCACCATCATGTCCGCCGAAGCTGTTCCTATCAACCATTCAATACTTTCATCAACTTCTATTACCACCACCACCCATACTGGCAATGTTCAAGAGAACAAGCATGACGATAAGATTGTTCGAGTTGACTTGTCAGATTATGATAATCGACGTGATGAAATTGTAGACCAACTTTTGAAAGCTGCCAAAAACGATGGCTTCTTTTACGGTAAACACCCGTCACTATAATTAAGGCATTGCACCTGCCTTATTTATGCTGGATATACCTAGTATAACTAAAATTATGTCTTATGTAACAACTATAGTGGTCAATCATGGCATTCCTCTTGAAGATATTCACGCCATGTTTGGTGCCAGTGTCAACTTTTTTGCTTTACCTGACCAAATCAAGGAGAAATACCCTATGGATGTCGCTCGTAATGCAGGATGGCAACAGGTGTGTCTTGTGCTCCCGCCATTTTTCTTTTTTTGTTGTATAGAGAACACACATGTCACTGACTACAATGGCAAAAGATTCGACCAGCAGCCGAGTCAGCACAATTCAGTCATTACGGCATTGATGATTTATGGCCAACCAACCAAGATTGTCCTGGTTTTCGCCCTGTAACAGAAAGTTTCATGCATCAATGTCATGAATTGACAGAGAAATTACTTGTCTGTTTGGCCATTGGACTTGGGTTTCCATGTGATTTCTTTACACGGTGTCATGATATCAGCCAACCTGATACCTTGAATACATTGCGTTGTCTCCACACACGTACAGGCGAGAATGCTTGTTGGAGTGCCAATGATGTCGATACATTGACCTTGTTGTTCCAAAGACCCGGTGAACCAGGATTACAATTGATCTATGATGAGCATCATGATCCTTTGTGTCTACCACCACCACGCAACAATGAAATTGTATGCAGTTTAGGTGATCTTATCATGCGCTGGTCTGATGATCTTTTCAAGAGCGTTCGTACTCCACCTAAGCTTGATGCAGGACAAGGACCACGTTATGCTATTGCTTACTCAAGCCAAGCCAACAAGTCAGCTATTGTTCAGGGACGACATTTGTATACTGATCCAATCACTGCAGGTGAATTGTTCCTTAAAGCCATGGAAAGAAACTTTAAGGCTTCCAAACGTCAGCAAGCAGCTGTAGTCTAAAACTATCCCTATTGTTATCCCTTTCCCCTTTTACGTTTCATTCTTCTATCCCATTTCATTGTCGTCGTCGTCTTCTTCCCCCAGTTCTCCTTTTGAAAGTTCTATGATGTAGATATTGTACCATATTCCCCTTTTCTCCTCGGTTGTCTTTGGTTACCCCATATTTTGTTTTGTATGGCTACCACGCGGCGCAGCAACTCCGCGAAAAAAACCTGTGTACTTATTCTCTTTACAAGAAATCTTTGTTTTGGTTGTTATATTACTTTAAGATCTCTTCTATGGCTACAAGGAAGAAAAAAAAAACAAGTGGGTGCTTTTGTGTATGGATGTGCATGTGTATATATAAAGGGCTCGATTTGGGAAAGATCTACTCTACTCATTTTTGAAAGAGAAAGAGGGGACACCAGGTACTGCAATATCAGCTGCCTTGGCATCTTCTTCAGCGCATTCATCAACCTTGATAGCGAGGACAGTCTGGAAGCCAAGTGCTCGTTGGATTTCGCGAATGCACGTGTTGAGTGTATCGATTTCATTGAACTTCAATGCGCGGTTGAAACCTGATGGACCAACATTCTCGATTTGTTTCTATTGTCACATTGGATTAGTCTACTTGTATATTTTTTCTCACAATACGCTAATACCCCCCATCTGCCATTTGCATGACAGCAATGCCATTGTGACACTTTACCTTTTCTGTCTGGAAGAATGGCATCACCTTCTTGTCCTTAAGCATACCCTTGGCACCCAATTCTTGGCGGATCTTGACATCATCGAATTTGCCAGTGGTCTATATTTGCAATATACCATGTCAATCACACAAAGATACCTTTCACTATGCTTCTAACATACCTCATCATAATGATTCTTTGCAATAGCCAAGACTTGTTCTTGCCATTCAGGGAACTTGTTTGCAACAAAGATCTTGATAGACTTGGGAGCATTGGGATTGTAATCTGATTTGACATCCTTGCCCTTCTTCTTCTTCTTTTGCAAGTTCAACTCGGCATCACGAATGGACTTGATGGTGCGACGCACATATTCAGCAGCAGCCAAAATGGAATCATCCACAGGAGCAGTAGGTTGTGGGAACGAGACACTGGTAACAGTACCATCCTATAATAACGAAAATAGGCAAATTAGTCCCAAATTGAAAATCCACATGCTTGTCATCAAGATTACCTTTTTGAGAAGATCGCGCCAGACATGTTCAGACCAGTGAGGACAAATAGGTGCCAACGTCAAAGTTTGCATCTCAATGTATCGCAAAACAAGATCCTTGTGCATACCAACTTCCAAACAAGCTTGTTGATAGTGATCACGTGCAGCTTGGAATTCAAACACACCATATTTGAGAGCTTCACGATAGTTGGTGCCAGCATAAGCTTCATCAGTCAAACGCACAAGCTTGTTCAATTCATTTTCAAAGACACGGTCGTAAAAGTTGAGCTCGCCTGTACGCAAATTATCAACCTTGTTCAATTGCTCTTCACACCATTCAAGCAAGGTGTACAAACGCAAAATGGCAGCATTGGCAGTGCTATCTTCAAAGTTGGCATCTTCAACAGTGTCACCAGCATCAGCAAGAGCGAAACGAGTTGCATCAGCACCATATTTCTCAACAGCATCAGACATAGTCATAAAGTTGCCAGTAGACTTTGACATCTTTTTGGAATCAAGCAACAAGTGACCATTGGAACGAACACCACGTGGCCAGTGTTCTTCAGGGAAGATGGCAGTGTGATTGTACAAGAAGAAAGTCAAGTGATTGGGCACCAAATCCTTGCCAGACATACGGCAATCAAGAGGATAAAAGTATTCAAATTCACGACGAAGCTTATCAAGAGTAGCCTTTGGAATATCACTGTCTTCAGGGAAAGGACCAAGCTTGAAAATGTAGTCCCAAACACCATCCTTCATTTGTTCAGCACGAATATTGGCAGGTCCCATAGTGGTACCATCAAAAGAGCCTTGATGCAACAAGTGAGCCACAGTGTAATAAGCCATGTAAATGGTAGAATCAGACAACGACTCAACAAGGAACTGAGGATCCCATGGCAACTTGCTACCAAGACCAAAGCTACGTGCACAAGCCCATTGGTTGAGCCAGTCAAGGGTACCTTGGAATTGATTGCGTGTCTCATTGTGGAAAGTTTCCATTTGTGCCAAACACTTTTCAGTCTGAGCCTTCCATTCAGCTTCACCATAATCCAAGTACCATTGATCCATCAAGGCAACAATACATTCATCACCAGAACGCGACATGATAAGACCTTCAGGTTCACTGTAAACGAAAGCTTCACCAGATTGAACAAGTTCTTCTCTGATCTTGGGCTTGGCTTCTTGCACCTTCAAGCCCTTGTACTTGCCAATGACCATGGTACCCATATAAAAACCTTCCTTGTATGCAATCTCCTTGGCTTCAGCAAGTTGGACACGATCCTTTTGGGAATTGATCTTCTTTTGCTTGCAAAGAGTGGGAGCAATCAAATTGCCATAAGTGGGTGTCTCAATGATAGGAATTGGCTCATAATCAGCAATCCATTCAGGTTGGATGTTGTAATAAGCTGCCTTCTTCTTGAGATCAGTGACAGTGGCGAAATCATCAGGAGAGTCTGAAGGAACAGAAGTGACGACACCAGTACCCTATTGACATGTATTGATTAATATTTGTATTTTTAGCATCCACAATCATACATTACCTTGGTAGGAAGGACATTTTCCATGGGCAACACATAAACGTGTTCATAAGTGCTCAAAGGAGCATGGATCTTGGTACCAATGATATCAGCACCCTTGATTCCAGCAAGCTTGTTGATGACACCTTCTTGAGCAAAGATCTTTTGGTGCGACATGTTGCGAGCAGCACGTTCAGTACACAAGAAAGCCTCCTTATCATTGACCTTGTAAATGCCATAATCGATCTCAGGACCAACAAAGCAGTTGGTTTGGCCATACATGGTTTCAGGACGAAGTGTGGCAGCCACCAAGTGAATCTTGATATCCTTGAGAGCTTCCACTTGACCAAGGACTTCCTTAGCCTTATCAGACCAATCAAGCACTGTCATCTTGATACCAGTGTACTCTTGTGGACCAAGACCTTCACCAGATTGACGATCATGATCCATACAGGGTTGCTGATCAACAATGGAGTAGATGGTATAACGTTCACCAAACTTGATCTTGTTCAAAGCCCTGAGCTTGCGCATTTGCCAGCAAACAAATGAATCATAGTAAGGGTTGGCATCAGTGGTGATAAAAGTACGACGCCAATCAACCTTGCCACCAAGAGCATTGATATCCTTCATAGCAAGAGGAGGAAAGTACTTTGTCCAGTACCAAGGATCGGCAAACTTGTGAATCTCCTCACGTGGAATACCAAGTTGCTCCATGATTTGGAATTGATATGTGACATTGCCAGTCTTTGCAGCAACCTTGCTCTTGACATTCTTGTTCACTTGAACCTTGGCATCCATTTCCTCAGCAAGAGCTGCTTCATCATACAATTCAAAGGTACGACCAAACATGGCCATTTCACGAGTAAGCTTATCAGCACAAGCCTATAGATAATGATGATTTAGTATCAGTATGTAGATATACGCGTATTTATTTACCTTGATAGGCATACCAGTGACATGGAAACCTTGAGGGAAAAGAGCACGCTTGCCCTTCATTCTTTCATAAGCAACAGCAAACTCGGTCTTGGACAAGGTGAATGCGTGTCCCAAATGCAAACGACCGTTCATGTAAGGATAAGGTGTGCATGCCATGTACTTGGGGAAAGCTTGGTGCAAGTCGTCACTGTTGGCGTGTTCTTCGATCGTTGGTGCATCGACTTCAAAAGCCTTGGTCTCGTCCCAAAAGGTACGTACTTTGCTTTCGAGCGAACGAAGTGCATCACGTTTGGCAGTCTAATACAGCATGGTTAACCTACTGAATAACACCATGACACCATTGGACGTTACCTTTGGTGGTTCACTTGTAGTTGCCATTGTGAAGTAAAGGTGGAAAACGGAGTTACTGGTCTGGCAGGTATTTTTTTTCTTCCCTCTCCAACTGCGTCGCTGTGGTGGCTTCCGCCAATGAAAATCGGTGAGTCATTCTCCACATCACATGACGTGGTCTTCAATGGATCTTTAGTTTATTATACACAAGAGCATTGGGAGTCTTCTTGTCAGGTATTCTACTAATCTTATTACGTGCAGCCATCTTTCTTAGACCCTTTTAGAGATCTTTAGGTGTTGGATTATCAAGATAAGGCATAACCAATGCAGCGACTCCAGTTGCATTCTATCTTGCTCCATAGTTAACTCTTTTGAATCAGGATCCCATTGCAGAAAGTCGTTTCCTTTAATGTATTATATCTTGCATTCACCCATAATATAAGCCAGCTCTTTTGAATCATGTGTGATGCTGCAAAAAGTCATTTCCTTTGAATGTATTGAAGAAAATTGTACTAGGAAATATCTGCATGACATCAGTCAGCAGATTGTCACGAGACGAATCCATCCCCTTGACTCTACTTGCCTTATTCTAATCCACAACCAGCGTCAATCATTTCCTTGATCATCTTTCTAAAGAGGATTCAGTCAATGCCAGTACTGTATCATCATGGGCTGTCTTCGATTGCTCCTCATTCATCTCATGGAATGAAATGATAAACTTCAAACATGACTCTTAAAGTACACTACAAGATGTTTTAAGGTGTGTTTTATGCAAATTTTGGATGTGGGGAAAGTCATAGCGCTCAAAGTTGGGTAAAATATCATTACACTGTTATGATATCAAGGATACGTTGAATCTGTTTTGCTTGATCAGACCCATTGACGACATTTTCCTTCCACCAATTGTAATGGCTAAGATAAATAAAGTCAGCTAAGAAATCTCTAACGCACCAAGGTTGCTTGATACTTACTGCACTACTGGATGTAAACAGTCTTTGCACTTGGCGTCCTCATACGTGTGCCAGTGATTTCTTTGACAGCAGCAATCCAGACAGAACTGGTAATGTAGTCCTTATAACATCGAACGGCTAACACATACACGTGGTAAGGACAATGTCTTTATCTTGGAGAAAGTCTTTGATGTTTGGAATGAAATCTTGTTCTAATGAAGAGCAAATGATAAATAAGAGGTATCAGGAATATCAGTTGTACTGGTATCAAAAATGCATTCAACTCACCCCTATATACATGGCATTTGACTTCTTGTTTTGCCTTGTCTTTGATCATGTCCTTCCACATAGCGATGTATTCCTTGAAGGATTCTATAGGAGATAGTAATTAGCCATCCTACCGAATAGGATACGTTAATACTTACAATGAGCATCCTCGCTTATAGATCCCATAATGATACTTACAGGCAATATTCCTCCCTTGAAAAGGCAAAAGAACACAAGTTCCATTGTCACAATGCAGCAAAGTGATAGCTACAACACTGATTGCATCTTCCAATTGTTTCAAGTCATTCACGCCAGCAGAAGTCATCGTATTGTTGTTACGTGTACTTTTGTCAACAGGTTGTCGATCTCGTTTTGGATGTATGGGTGATAGTAATGCAATCTTTGCTCCATCACCTCTGGAGTATAATCTGCTGCTTCCAATGAAAGATATTCGAGTTCTGGCAGCTGATCATCTTCGTCAATAGCATTCTCATAGTCGTTGGTGATGGTGGAAAGCTCTTCTTCTTGCACTAGCTTTGAAAGTAAGCTTCGAAACTTGTCTTGGCAATGATGTTTCAAAACCATCATTGCATCTACTGCAATACAATACAGATCATTGATATCTTGGTAGGCTTCAATGGATTGTTGCGGAATGGGTGATACAGGGATACTGCTTGCTGACGCTTTGTTGGTGGTAGAAATGAGTCGTTCATGGTTTCATCTATCTCCACTGAAGGACTGAAGTCACTGTCACTGTCTGCATTCGAAGCCGATTCAGGATCGGTACCGCAAGACGATGTCGACATGGGTGTTGGCAATGGTGGTGAAGACAACGGTATTGGTGGCAGGCTCTTCGATCTGGTTTGGCTTCGGGTAGTCACCATTATTGTATGTAACTGATAAAGAAGTGAGAAATTGTTCACCAGCACGTGTCCCATTGTATACCTGGCTTAAATCGGACAATAGACCACACAATGAAGGACATAATAAGAGAACAATGGTTACGAGCATGCGTGTATTATCTAAGAATACAACCTTACAGTGTGTAAACTAGTGTTCCTGTATTTGACACGACCATTGTAGGCACATCAGACACCTGAAGATCGGGATTATGCCGATGATACATTATCCAATCACATGCTCTATTGACAGTTGCACCGGATAATGGAAATCATTTACTGTTTGGGATGCAACGTTACTCATTGCTGCTGTACTTTTGACAATGATGATAATGCCATTGAATGAAAGTGTGCCAGGATAACGCCACGCATAAATGGATGATGGAAGCCGTTATATCACCACCATTTAGGCTGGACCCATATCATTTCCAATAAAGACGATGGGAATCAAATTCAACTTGGCAGATGCATCACGAGAGGAAGCTACATCAAAAGAGATGAGTATAATGTCCATCAGTCGCTCTTAAAAGCTGATTAGACTTACCTTATTACAAGAGTCAAGTATCATGATAATCAATCAAGAGATTGGATGAAGGAAAAGAGATGTGTGGAAGACGACAAAGCGTGACAACATGCTTTTTTTTGTGAATGGTGGGCGTGGGGACATTCTGTGATAAAGTATTTGTTTGGGATGATGCACTGATAGAAGGTATAAACAGATAGATTCCCTGTACTGTTGACATCATGATGCACTATCTGGCTGCCATGGTGGGGATATAACGGCTTCCTCAGCATATTAAGATGAAAGCTGTATTAAAACGCTAATCTTTTAGACAACGGACCCCTGAGAAGTGTCATAGACTCTTGTAACAAACCCAGATGTTCCATCACTAGGCCATGTTGGATCAATGCTGCTTATAGCATTACTCCAATATGAAGATATACATGTAGCACACCAATCTAAAGCACTTTTTATGATGGTGGCTTCCTCCAATGAACAACGGTGAGTCATTTCACACATCACATGATGTGTTCCTCAATGATTCTTCACTTTATTATACACAAGAGCATTGGGAGTCTTCTTGTCAGGGATTCTACTAATCTTATTACGTGTTGCCATCTTTCTTAGAACCTTGTAGAGATCTTTAGGTGTTGGATTATCAAGATAAGGCATAACCAATGCAGCGACGCCAGAGACGTGTGGCGCTGCCATTGAGCTACCCGACATGGTTGCTGTGGAATCAGGCTCTCCAATGTATGTGCTGGTGATATCATAGCCTAGATTACATCATTAGATATAACTTGACCCTTTGTTGAACAAATACACACATACCTGGAGCTAAGATATCCACACATTTACCATAACAACTTTGTGTATCCATTTCATCTTCTTGTGTCGTTGTGCCAACAGTGAAAACATTCTTGCTATTTGCTGGAACAATCTCACATGCATCACTATATGCATTCATGGCGTGAGTAGGAATACTAGAATGGATGTTGTATATGTATACTTACACAGCAGAATTGCCGGCAGCAGCAATAACTGGGATGCCACTCTTGACTGCTGCATCCACAGCTTTACAGATACTAAAATGAGCATATCATCCCCATCATCTGCTTTATACCACTTTACCTTGTGCTAATGCTTTTGATCGGACATTCGATTTTGGTAATCCAAGAGACAAATTGATGATTGCTGGTCGAGTATGATTCTTTTCTTGCTCAACGACCCAATTGATACCACCAAGGAAGTTGGATACAGATCCCTTGCCATTTGGCTGCAATACTTGAACACCAACAAGTGTTACATTCTTGGCAACACCATAGTGCTTTCCACCAATGATACCAGCAACATGGGTGCCTATATGGAGGAAGGATATTGAGCATGATCTAGTTGAAGGATATACTAGTAGATTGAAACATACCATGACCACCACCATTTCTAGGATCACTGTTTTTACCACCACCAGCGCTAGAAGTGCTCTTTTGAATCATTTTTTGGTTAGATGTGCTATTGGCAACTGCAGACCATCCATAAGAAGCGCGTTTCTCAAAGTCTTTGTTATGAATAGCCAATCCATCATCAATGATATACACTGTGACACCAGCACTAGCAAAAACAATCAGTAAAGTTGATGTTGATATGTAGCATGATGATGATGATGATAGCTTACCCAGAAAGAGAATCTGTGACATAAGGCTTATCCAAATCAAGATTGCGCTCAGAAATACGAATCAAGTTCCAAGGTGCTTTTGGTTCATCTGGCATTTGGATATAGGTCACTGTGCCATTGTGAGCTGCTGATGTATGTGTTGCTGCTGCTTCAGACGATGATGATTTCTTGGTGGATGAGCTGTTGTGTGTTGACTTTGTAGTGTTCGAGGAGGAAGATGATGTCTTATTCAAGGCATCAGACTACCATTGTCATTGTATGAGAATACATTTATGATGGTGAGTAATAGGATATCTGCCATTACCTTGTCACGTTTATCAACCAAGGTAGAAGCATCCGGCTTTGGCAAATAGTATTCAATATCATCATCAGGAATGATCGACATCACTTGGGTGATATCCAACAATTTGTCAAGGATGGTGTCATTGTGCAGCTCCATCTGAAAGGCCTTGAACATGCCACCAATATCAAAAACGTCGTGCACTTGAATAGCTTTTGGTGCCGGCTTTTTGTGACAACGCTTGAATAACTTGCCAATAGTCTTTCCAACATCTTCAACAACAGTTTCAGCCACCTCTTCAGTTTCATGAATCAAGTCTTCAAGTGTCTTGAAAGCGCTTTCGAGAAAGTTTGGAATGACTATGATATGTCTGATCAATCAAAAGGTCCACTGAATATTCAACAAGCGTATATACGTACAATCAAGGATGTCAGTATCTTGATTGACTTGAACAATGTATCGTTGCGTGGCAGATCGCTCGACTGGGACTTTCTTTGGTGAGCATGCTAATGCAACACAGCATCCAACCAGGAATAAGGTTAGAATGGATAGTTTCATTATTGTCGAGTCGTTATATCTGACGTCAATATAAGGGGTTAACGAGAGTAAAGTAAAGGAATGGGATGGGTAAGGTGGCCAAATGGGCCCAAAGGATAACAAAAAAGAAGGATAAAGGTGCGTTTGAGGATAAATGGGAAAAAGTACTATGCTTTTATATGTATACCATGCGGTTAATTAAGAGATGATGCTTTTCGTACAACATTATCATATGTCACTGTAGAGTGCTACTGAGATTTAGGATCGCCGAATAGGAGAACGTGATGTTTCTAGGATGGGATCGACTGGTGCTGGTCTTTGTTTTTTCACTCTTGCTGCATTGGATGCACTTTATCAATAGCCATATGCATTGGGGATAAGCAAGATGTTTATGTGATGAATTACATGATGTCTGAGCTTTGGAAGGTGGTTATTGTACAGATCCAGGGTTATACCATGTTGTACATCTAGTCATGGTAGTCCTTTCACGTGGTGGGATCCTCTGTTAAGGGTGAAAGCAAAAAGTCAGATCCATAAATGGGCCTTTTGAGCTTTGACAGCAGTGAATCTAGCCTACCACCCACATAGTAACACATCCTGGAATTCCCAATGGTGAATGCACCACACTTTTGGTGGTATGTAACGTTACTGCTTGTATCATTCTATGGTATCTGAATCACACGTTCTTTCATTGGTCAATGGCAAATGAACTTGCTCTTGTTAATGGATGTATCATTTTGTATATGAGCAACAAGCCAGTCGTGACATGAGCAAAGATTGTCTGGTTTGTCTTCAAGGTTTTAGTATCACTGACTGACTTTCATTTCACTGTGAGAAATCTCCAAGGGGGATGTTTCTATACTGCAGTCAAAGCCAAGCGCGTCACGAGAAAAATGTTGTTCGAGGCTTCCGAAATAGGACATCCTCTCTTTTCTTTGTCTTATTTATCACCAAAAATGTCAGATCCACAAATGCAGTTTTCCGAGCACGAGCAACGTGAGCTCGCTCAAGTAAGTGGTTCAAAACATTTATTGACCGAGAAAAGACATTAACAACAAGTGAATAGTTCTTGGAAGCCGAGAATGCCAAGGCTCGTATTCAACAAACTGTTCACGCCATGACTGATTCGTGCTGGGTAAGAACTAGAACACCATTGGACACGACAATGGACCATAGCTCATTCTATTCTTTATGCAGGACAAGTGCATTTTCAAGATCAACAACAAGATGGACCGTAACGACGAAAGCTGCCTTTCCAACTGTGTCGAGCGTTTCTTGGATGCCAGCATGTTTGTTGTCAAGCGTCTTGAGGACCTTAGAACCTCTGGTGTCTAAATCCCACCCTACACGACACACGTATATACATACAGATAGATTGTACAGCAAAAACAATGAATTCAATACAGATATCACATGCAAAAACACACAATCAACCCAACAAAAGAAAGCCTTGTTTATTCACTATGACATGTTACGAAAGAGAGAGAGAGAATGAAGATGATTAAGACAACACGTTGGCTATTGTTGGGGAGAAAGGATGATGATGATGGTGGTGCTTATTCTCTACTGAATGAAGGATTAGGATGACTCCGCTGATTGGCATGTCGGTTAATCCTCAAGTGTGTCTGATAAGGTTGCAGCAACCGATGAATAAGGCTGAAACAGCACGGAATGTCGCCGTTATGTCGTCAGGTCACGCGCGTGAGATAGTTTACTGACCGCCATTATGCACTTTTTTACTATGCTGTTGGTATGACAATATGGAAACAAACTCGTGCAACCATGCCAATGTTGATGAAAGTCTTCCGTAGTCCTTGACAATGGTTTCAATTCCACAACATAACCCCTTGTTGCTTTTTGCTGATAGTCAAAGAATGTATGTTTCCGCGGGCTTGGCCTAAATATGCTTGTTTGTTTTCATCCTTGTCATGATGTGCAGCAAATGTTATATCCTTTATCTCTTGCATATATTACATTCACACATACGCAGTACATGATACAGTCTATGTCACAGCAGCATCCACCTGCAAGACTATTACAATCATTCATGGATTCTTTAGGAGATATATGCATGATAAAGAGAATGAAAAGCGCCGATTAAGACTACTTCTCCTTAAAGGACATCTTTATTACAACAATGTACACTGAGTTGCTTGTCAATAATAAGCAATTCACTCGGGGGGATTTTATATGTTGGGGGTGGATGGGATGATGAAAGAAGGGGGGAGTGGAATGAATATATATTTGCCACTTTTTGAAACCTTGATACCCCTTTGCCTTCTCTTTCTTTCTCTCTTCTGTACGTGTGAATCGGGGGCGTCATGTTGCAACAATCTACCTTGTCCATTTCTGCTCATCAGTCAAACCAGGACACCTCGTTTGCAGAAAGCGACTCGACAGACCTGTTGCAACAACACGATGCCACCAATAGTTGTCTTAGTTCATCTTCCTCTTGTTCTACCACTGATACCTTTTCAACTGGACGTCGATCAAGAATAGGTGACAACAGTGTTGTTCGAGCCATTAGTCCTGAAGGAAGACGTTATCTTAAACCTGTCAATGGTATTCAGGCAAAGGGATTTGCACGCTCTGGTAAGTGGTGTTGTTGTGTTACATAAGGGATGCTGCGCATAACACACACAATCAAAACTCATCTGGATTTCCAAAAAGCACAACGACGATCATCAGTTCTTACGCTTGGTTCCATTGAACGTTTGCAGCACTTTTATGCCAAAAGAGATCTCAAAGTAAACAAGTAAGTTACTTTTTTTGGGGGTAAAAGTCATGTTGTTATGCAGAAAAAACTAACAACTCTATGCATACAGAGTGGGCATCCTTGGTTTCAAGAACAGTGGCAATAACAGCAGTGTCCCAGAAGAAGATGATGATGACTTGTTACCTGAACCATCTACACCACCACGTCCTAGTTGGCTTGATTTGGATGTTGAAACTGATTTGGATGTGCTTTTGAGTCAATGCTTCCATGATATTCAATCAACACTTTCAGCTTGGTCCATGACGACTGCATATGCTTCCTCGGAACACTCGGATTCGGATCTTGCTTCCGACAATGAAGGCTCCGAGTACCACATTGCTTCTCTTGTTCACTCGGTGTCACGTACTATTGAATCGATTCGAAATTACACGTTGCACAGAAACGATTTGGCTGACTCGGCACTGGTCAAACTTCGTCATGCTGCCATTCATCTTTTGAGTGTGATTCGCGAATTTGAAACACATCATCATGGTCATTCTATTACTTTTGATGGATTAGCCAAGGAACGTGAAGCCATCTTGAAGTATTTGGGCGTTGTTGAGGAATATGCTTTCAATCCACCTCATCACATTGGTGCTCCTCCTGTCACTTTTAGTCCTGAAATCAAGTCATTGATGCACAAGTCAAAGTCAACTACCACCACCACTACAAGCCAATCCACTCGTTCTGGATTACCTGATTGGCTCGATCCAACATGTTATGTCAATGATAAGATGGGTAAGATTTTTACTCTTGGAGAAAATGGCATGATTCTTAATGAATTACACAGGTCGTTATCGTGCTTTATTGGCGGACAATCGACAAAGCCTGCAGGGTGATGTACCTGACCATGAACCTATCCCCGATCCCAACGAGAGTGAAGAAGCATTCTTGGAGTATCTTGCGTATGTATTTGACTACTTATTGTCATTCATCACAATTTTTGACACATTATATATCATAGTGATGGTCGTATCTTATGTAATGCTTACAACAACATTGTCAAGCGCTCACGTCGCCCATTTGGATTCATCAACAAGGTTCACCAAGAGACTGGTCGTACATTTAGAGCTATTGAGAATCTGCGATTCTTTTCTGCGTAAGTTGTCGGCATCATCATCCTTATGTAACACTGACATGTCTTTTTTTTTGCATGAACAGTGCTTGCAAGTTCCGGTTTGATCTCGTGTTTCATCCATTCGAGCCATCTGAGATTGCGCGCAAGACCGACCGTGGCCTTACAGCAGTAAGTGCATGCTCTACATATGCATTTAACAAGAAAAACTCACTTTGCTTTAGCTCAAACCCATTGTAGCTGCATTCTGTGAATGCGTTATTGCCGAGTTTCGTGACAATCTTGAACAAGTAGGCAAGAAACGTCCTTTGCCGGATCAAAGCCCGGTGTCCAGCACCGTTGAGAAGAAGTTTTTTGCATCCATCAATAATCATCCCACTACTACTGCAATCCCTTAACATCATTCGTTTTTCTTTTTACGTATAACTTACCCTTCTCATATTCCCCCACTTTATAATTATGGATACATTCTTTCTAGGTATGACCCTTTCTATTCCCCCATTTGTCATTATAACTATGCATACACTATTCCGCCTTTAAAAAGATATAAAACTTGAAATTTTAATGTAAAGCAGATTGTTTAGTGATGGATTATTGCCAGCTGTTGATATATGCATGAAGCATCATCAACATACCTAGGCTCATAGAAAGAATCAAGCTTGATACTGGTGTCTGTATATGGGTAGTAGGTGCAAGCACAATCCTTTGATTGTTGCAGCTTACTAAAATTGTCTTACCATATCGGCTTTCTGTTGCCTAGGTGAAAGCTCAGAGAACTTCTTATAACTTGTACTATCATGGCGCGTCATCAGCGGGAAGGATGGATTATTATGTCAAGGATATATGACTATAAAGCTTTATCGGCATTGGAAAAAAGATAAAGATCATCATTGGATACAGGAGGAATATATTGATTGGGAGCGATGACAATGACGATGAGAAAGATCAAGCAGGATAATAGAGTGATAATGTCATTCACTACAAAAGCCAATCTTTTTACCTGGTAGTGCGAACAATGGAATCATCCTTGTGTTCGAGTCCGAGAAGTGATACATGTTGTTTCATGAACACATAAGCAATTGCGACAAGTGGTGGTAACGGAGCTTCATTCAAGAAAGGTTTGATAGTACTTTTGTCCATGAACAAGTGTTGTTGTGCCCAATGGTTGCTGGGTAACTTGAAAATTGGTTCTTGGATGCAGCTGCTACTTCATTGCTGATATCTTTGCTGGTTGAATGGATAGCAATTGTCAAAGCGATCGGCTCAACATGATACTTGTCAAAGACATTGGTGCAGTACTTGACTAAGCGGCGGAAGCTGTTATATCACCACCATGTAGGCTGGACCAAAATCATTTCCAATAAAGACGATGGGAGTCAAATCCACCTTGACAGATGCATCACGAGAGAAAACTACATGAAATGGAAAGCTTCATGAGTATGTTGTCCATCGATCGCTTATAGAAAGATGATTACACTTACCTTATTACAAGAGTCAAATAGCATGATAATCAATAAAGAGATTGGATGAAAGAAAGAGATGTGTAGAAGATGACAATGCGTGACAACATCCTTTTAATTGTTTATGGTGGGCGTGGGTAAATCCTGTAAGCACGAAAGTGATAAAGTATTTGTTTGGGATGATGCATTGATAGAAGGTATATTCCATGTGCTGTTGGCAACATGATACACTATCTGGCTCCCATGGTGGGGATATAACGGCTTCCCTTGACTCGGTAGTTTTCGAGCCGGCCCAATTTTGGAGCTTAATATACTGTTACGGCAACCGGTTTCAAATGGTTGATTAGGTTGCTATGGCCTTGATATCACCTTTCCTTACACATCATCCATCAATCGGTAAATATGGATACATCCATTCAAAGTAATAAAGCTTATAAGCTATGTCGGCGGTGTTTCGTTGCCAACATTTTTGTTTCGTGCATGATTTCAGTGCCTGTGTTTCTTCTTTCCTCTTTTGACTTACAATGACAAGGACTCAGCAACTCCCTGAACGCCATCCCAAACTGATCGTCTTCGATCTGGACTATACTTTATGGGAAGAATGGCAAGTGTCTACCATTGACTGCTTCTCGATTCGCTTTTGAAGCTGACCATCTCTTTAGGATTGACTGTACTTCAGGTATTTGACTCATACAAGAGCTTGTTGGTCCTGAACCAGCCGCAGTCGTTCTCACTTGAAAGATGACTAGGCCCACCCTTTTCGTATGACAAGACCAAAAACGTTATTTATGACAGGTAAGGAGATAGATGATCATCAAGTCAAAGTGCTGATTGTTACTAGGAATGGATCTGAAATCCATTTATTCAAGGCCATTACATCCATCTTTGCACTTATCCACAACTCGATGCCCAATACCAAGATTGCTATTGCTTCTCGTACACATACACCTGAATGGTAAGCAATACCAACATCACTTTAATAGATGATTGACTTGTACGATAGGGCCTATGCTGCGCTAAAGTTACTGCGGATTCCAGAGTTGAAGATGACCATGCATGCAGCTATTGAACGATTCGAGATTTACCCCAGCAGCAAAATCAGACACTTTGAAGCATTAAGGCGAAAGACTGGAATTGAATGCAGTGATATGATCTTTTTTGATGATGAATGGCGCAACAATGAAGTCAGGACTTTGGGAGTCCATTTTCATCATGTTGATTCACGTAAAGGTGTTACCATGCAGCAGTTTATGGATGCTTTGAGCAAATACGACCGGGATTCACGCTATATCCAAACCAAGCTTGATTTTAGCAAACATTGATCATCCTTCAACATGCACATATATTCCTTTTACGATAGCATGCCAATAGACGTATACATTAGATGATGACTCTACAATTGGAAATACAACCTTGTAATGAAGGAGATCTAGCACTATCCTTTTAAATATCAACTTGAGCTATATTCATTTTGTTCAGCAATCAATTTGCACAGCTTGGAAAAGGGAGAAGATACAACGGGGATGACTAACATATACATATCGTGGTGAATAAAAGACAATCTACATCGACATCATCTAAAACTAGATGTGATTAAAGGTGGGGGGGAAGAGGTTGTTGCTCATTTATCGCACAAACTTGGGTGTTGAACCAGTTTTATCCTAAAGTCATACAATGAGCATTGATGTGCATGATGTTTGGCAATGACTTACTCTGCATCCACGACATTGTACGTATGGTTCACCATTTTCATTTTCTCTGGCTTTGGCATCAGAATCCATTTGTTTCTTGCAACTGACACATCGTAAGCACTTGCGATGCCAATAAGTGTTATTGGGACCACGCGTTCTATCCATGATATCAGTACTTGCATTGCATCGTGGACAGATGACTGATCCTCCTAATTTGGGTAATGCACGTGTACGATGTCTTAATAGACTTGAAGGATTGTTGTCAAAATTGCGATGGCTTGGCAAAAGAGGTGTGCTTGTACTTCCACGCATGCGATGTGAAGGTGTAGGTCGTGGTGTAGGAGGACCATTATTGCTGCTTGGACTTGGGTTGGTGTGATTAACACAACTTTCACAATGTGGCTCATTTTGGACTTCATAGAATGGTTGACTATGATCAAGCACCTTGTGACATTTACGACATTGGAAACACTAGTAAAAGCAATTGTTATCAGAATGATTCAATGGCAGTATCACGTGTCAATCTTACATCAATGTGATAATACTTGCTACCATTGCGTACACACTTGTCCTTGATGGAGCTTTGACACGTGTGGCATTTATAAAGTTGTTGTTCTTCAGCAGGTTCGCTAGGAGGTAGACACTATTACAAGTGAGTCCAACATTCATAGTGTGTAGTGTTACAACTTACCTCTGGATGATAAATGGTGTTGCCAAGACGAACAATCTTTGATTCAGTGAAATGACCACGGCAACGAGCACACTTGAGACAATCATAATGATACCAAATGTCACCAGAAGGTGAAGGCATTTTCACCTTGGTACCCTGTAGTGGTTTGCTACATTCAGCACACATGCGACGACCATTTTTGGTGGTGGAAGTAGACTCTGAAGATGTTGGCACAGGTGATGGCATGGTACGACGTGATACACGAGCTGAAGTAGGAGGAGATTGTGTAGTAGCATTCACAGGAGAAGCATTATTCATGCGCGATGTGGATGATGATGATGATGATTGGAAGCTCAAAGGTGAAGAAGAAGGTGAAATAGAAAGTGGACTTCCAGAAATTGAAGAACGAATTGATCCAGCTGGAGATAGAGGTGGTGGTGGTGGTGAATTGGCATTTGCATTATCACGTTGTAATGTTTTTTGATAATGATGAAAGAGTTGTGAATCAATACGAGGACGTGAATTGGGTGGTGTCTTTGGAGTACCAAAGATGGATCCTGCAGATGACATTGTATCACTACCCTTGACAAGAATTGGTGTACCAGTAGTACTATTGTTGTTGCTTTCAGGTTTTGGATGATGCAATTTTGCAATATCATAGACTTGACGAGTTGAAGATTGACGTGCTTCACCTGATTGTGCCATCAAACAAGGCTCACAGCAAGGACGACCACGTAAATCCACCATAGGGACATCAGCCAGTGCTACAAGGCATCCATGACATCGGAAGCAATCACGGTGCCACACCGATGTTTTGTGTTCAATAAATGTATCTCGCTGTGGGAAAACTGCTTTCTTGCATTTGGAACTATTACAGAGTCAGTCAATCAATTCTAATCATGTGGTGGCATTTGGCTTACCAATTTCCCTTGCTGAATAGGTCTGTGTGGCAGTTTTTGCAATAGCGTGTTCCATTTTCCAAGAAGGATGGTGTATCATAACGCAGACGCTGATTACATTGGGCACAGCTGTTTTGAAGTGACAAAGAAAGCGAGTTGCGTTTACTCATCAGACCTTGTGGACTGCTGTTTCTACGCGAACGTAAGGTGCCACTGCTAGTAGAGTTCTTGGGATAAGAAGGAGATTGTGGCTTCTCTTTGGCGTCAAAGACTGTATGTGAACTTCCAAGAATACCATTCTCGTATCTAGCATATACAACGTAAGCATATGAACAAGTCATTTGTGTCACTGGCGACTCACTGGCTCTGCCATTTATCGGCAATGCTGATTTGGTTGTTGTTTTCTTCACTGGCTGTTGTGCTAATGGCTCTTACAGATCCCATACCACTGCTTGCAATAATGGATGCTAAGAGTCATAGTCAGTATACATGCAAAAGTGATGGATCTTTTTGACTTACCAACTGCACGTCCACCACATTTACGACATTTGCCAGACGATAGGATATCGCCACATCGGTTACAGCACATCATCTTGGAAGAACAGTAATCGTGTTGATGAGTAGTAAGTAGAGTGAAAGAAGAAGAAAAGACAAAGAAACAAGTGGATGGAGCCATGGCTATAAATCCCCATTCTTTTCAATAGGCACTGCTGTCAACAACAACCAAATATGGTAATCATAGAACATCCCCTTGAATGAGCACAACATACAACACCCGCCGCCGCAGCAGCAGCTGTATGTACACATTGATGCTTATTCCGGATCAAAAGAAGACTGCAGTGACCGTGCGTGATCACATCGCCTGACATCATCCCACTCAACAAACTGCAAAAAAGAGGATATTTCACGCCATCTTTGCTCTTTCGGAGAACGACAAGATGATCGACAAAATCATGCTTGATCAGAAGACCCCCAACAATACCGCTTATATATCAAATGGTGTTTTTTCATTTCCAATTTGAAAAAGAGTTGTAAAATGCATGCATGTTCTTATAATACGAATGAATGATAATTGCAGGAGAGATAAGCGTGATTAACATGTGCCCAATGCAAGGGGAAGAGATGGAGAAGAATGCTGATTGTAAACAAAGGGATGTCTTCTAGTAATAATCGCCACCATCTAGGAAAACCATGTGTCAGTCATTGGCATTGTTTACATGTTTCAGTATTTGGATAGTTACCATCATCATCTTCAACATCATCTCCTTCACCGTTGTCAAAGTAGTTTTGTGCATAATCATTGTCATCCACCAACTCTTCTTCTTCCTCATAGTCATCCTCGTATTGTTCTTCTGCATTCTCATCACCTTCCTTCTTTTCTTCATCATCTTCATCGCCTCCTTTGCCTTCCTCTTCTCCCATGGCAAGTAATGCATCGATATCCCGTAATCCATCTGTTGTTGTATCTCGAGCTTGTCGTTCTAAAGCAATATAAGCATTGATGCATTGATACATGCCATTCTACAACTTACTTCTTTTGCTTAATCTGGGATCAATAATGCTTTGTAGTTCTTCAGGGAACGCATCGATATCTAAGTGTCATCATGAGTATTGAGTCACCTTTTGATGAAGATTACTCACCAGCATCCAAATCACGTAGAGTCCTCTTTATTGGCTTTGGCTTATATCTGTCAGAGTATCGTTCAATGTCTGGTGGTGGCGGTGGTGGTACTTGGTAAAAGGCTGTGTCGTGTATCCAACTGATCGACTCGTCACGTAGTTCCCATCGAGCACTTTCTGTCGAGCTTGGTTTACGAGGCATTGGTACGTCCATTTCCTACATTGACACAAGCAATAGATATCTCATTGGTAAGCTGTATAACAGTGTATATGCCATGGGAAGCTTACAGGAAATAGTGCAGTGTTGACGTTGAACATGGAGCCCAGATCTTTGAGCATATCGAACGAGACGAGCTGCATGGCACCACTTTGGGCACCACCGCCTCCTCCACGGAAACCACCACGACCTCTTGACATGAAGGAAATGTATGTATGTGTGTATGTAGGTGTTGAAGAAGTGAAAGGTCTGTTGGCTGAGTCCTGCTGCCAAATTTTGTTCCTCCACAACAGCCCAGCAGCAACCAATGTTCAGCTACAGGTCAATGCTGTCTCACGTGCTTCAGGTCACTATTCAGTCAAGTCAAGCCCACCCCAATTGAATTATATAGCTTATTTAGTACAATCATCTATCAACGGTATAAAGTGCAATTGCAAAAGTAATAACTGTATTCGAACGTCTTGAATCCATAAATGCAGTTGTGTTAGTCTGAAGTTTCAGTGATGTTGTCAACAGTCATCATTCTACAAAATGTTGTTAAGGATACCATCTAGAATAACACTTACAGAAATGTCTTGGCATACTCGGGACTAAAGTTACAGGGGAAACAGCATTGCAATTTACCCGGTACTCAGCGGAGCCCCGGCAAATCGGTTTTGACATTTATAATGGTTGTGCATCTCCTTAATTCCTTCTTGTTCCTTTCTCTTCCTTACACATAACATGAGCAACAAAGAAACTGCTTTTGCCAACCACGTTCTTGCATCCATTAAAAAGGATCTTGACTTTCTCAAACAACAACAATATTTGACACCTGCTGCTTACGAAGAAATCAAAAGAAACCTTCCCAACACAATTACTGCAACTCCTGCTGCTGCTTCACCAGCTGCAACTCGTTCAGTACCTTCTCCTCCTTCTTATGACAATGCTGCACCCAAAAGTCTTGCTACTGCTGAAGCTCTTTATGACTTTAATGGTCCCAATCCACAAGATTTGAGCTTTAGACAAGGTGAAATCATCCAAGTAACAGAATATGGTATGTTGAATTATCATGTGCTAAAGAAGGAATACTAATGATGATGTTGCTTTCATAGTTAACAATGACTGGTGGCGTGGTACATTGAATGGTAAAACAGGTCTTTTCCCAAGCAATTATGTTCAAAAGAAAGAGTAAGTCATGTACATATTCATTGTTCTTGCAGTCATGATTAACATGACTTTTTAAGACCTGTTGCTGCTGCTACTCCTCCTCCACCACCACCTGCAACTCCACCACGTCAAAACACAAACCAGAGTTATGGTGGATATCCACCAGCTCCTCCTCAGGAAAAGGGTTTCAATGGTGCAAGTCCATATTCGGCACCTGGTGGATATTCTCAGCCTCCTCCCGCTTATCCAGCTCCTCAAGCAACATCCTATGCTACTCCTCCTCCACAAGCTCAATCTTATGCTGCTCCTCCTCCACAACCTAGTCCATATGCTGCACCACCTGTTCAACCAGCTCCATCCGCTGCACCAGTTGCTGCTGCACCACAAGAAGAAGGAAGCAAGTTTTCAGGAATGCTTGGTAAAGTAGGTTCAAACGTTGCCAATGCAGCTACTTGGGGTTTTGGTGCTACACGTAAGTCTTTTCAAACACATTTCCCCCCTTTTTTTGGTCTTCATTTACTCATCCCTTTTCTTTCTATAGTCGGTAGTGAAGCTGCTCAATCCATTTTCTAAGTGTTATCACATAAACAGTTACCCATTCTTACTACCTAAACATCATTCCTTGCAACTCTTTGAAAAAGATGCATGTTTATATTGCCAATGTCATATGTACAAAATGATAATGAGTGTCTATACTATTCTTCAGGTGTTTCTTTGTTGTCATCATGGTCACTCTCCTTCATATCATCATCGCTGTTATCCCCATCCATGTCAATTGGATCATCCTCCTCCTGTTGCCTGTATTTCTGGATAATGTCATCTGCTTGTTGGTGGATAGAGTCATTTGCATCTGTGGCTTTCATCAAAAGTTCAAACAATTGATCATGCATCAAGCTCGATTCGTCGATAGAGTATTCATTGTAGAGATCACGTGTAATTTTCATCCCATTGGGTAAATCATGATTGGTGCTTGATCCCCATATATCATCACTTGTCGTATTGAGAATGCTCTTGGTGACTTGAGATACTGCATCATCAGGTTGCTCTTTCATAGGAGATTCATTCATCAAACTGTCCAATGTAGAACTCTCTTGCTTTATGTCGGTAGTGTCGGCTGCCGGTATTGAATATGTATCATCATGTACAGGCACTTGTTGGGTATCATCATCGTCTACATCACTCCCAGTAATCTCTTCCACTGATGCTTCGTCTTGATTGGTAAAAGAGGATAAGGTTGTTTGTTTGTCAGGCACTGGCAGTCTGGCCATCGATATAGGTGTTCCAAGTGCATGTGCAGGTTGTTCTCTATCAGTAGACGATCCTGGTGATAGCGATCGCTCCTTGTTGACATTGGTATCTATTTCACTCGTTCAGCAATCAACTTGGTCTCGATCTATCCCAAGTGTACTTGCCTTGTGTTTTTTCTTGCATTGGAGTTGTGGTAGCTTCATGGTCACTCGATGGTTGTAGTTGCTCTGCTAAAGTGTCATTGCCAATGTCTTGCTTTGGTGTTTCGGTGGTATTTGACATGGTGCAAGTGAAAGAAAAAGGAAAATCCTGCAAACTCGGCGTTTGATATTGATCCCGACTAAAGTAGTAGTTTATTGAATACAATCATTAAAGCTTGTTTTTGCCTGCCCATACAGCCTTAAGCTCTCCAACCATTTGATCAATAGCACTGCTAGCCAAAGGACTTAATGTTCCAATGTTATAGACACCATGAATCATGCCAATGTAACGAGTAGTAACAACAGGAACACCAGCTGCCATAAGTTTACGTGCATATGCCTCGCCTTCATCTCGTAGTACATCTGCTTCTGCAGTAATCACCAGTGTACGGGGCAATCCAGAAAGTTCATCCAAGGTGGCATGTAAAGGACAAGCAAGAATATTCTTGCGACGTTCTTGTTCATCTGGCAGATATTGATCCCAAAACCATTTCATCGCCTTACGAGTCAAGTAATATCCTTCATGGAACTCATTGTATGATCCAGTTTCAAAATTGGCATCCGTAACAGGATAAATAAGAATAGCCAACTTGATGGCATCCTTCAATCCACGTTGTTTAGCCAACACTATCCAAATAGGTCAATACTTTGTCAACTTGAAATAAAGCAATACATACAACACATCACAGTGGATAGATTTCCACCAGCAGAATCACCAGCAACAGCAAGTGTGGAAGGATCAGCCTTGATGGATGCACCATTCTTTACAATCCATTCAAGGGCATCATAGCATTCTTCAATAGCCACTGGGAATCGTACTTCAGGACTTAGACTGTAGTTGACAAAAACTACCACTGCATGAGCACGTGTAGTTAACTGGATAAAAAGTCAGTACATGACATGCATCTTTTTACTCGTCGGAGATGTTGGGATGTGTATTTGCATATGGGAAATGAATTGGTCATCTTGTTACCTCGCAACGAATAGGACTATGCGTGTTATTACTGCCAATCACCCATCCACCTCCATGAAGAAAGAGAATAACAGGAAGCGTTTCATTTTCTGAACCAATGGGACGAGTAATAGTAAGACTAACATTGCCTCCAGCACGAGTAGGGATCACTTTTTCTTCTTCCAGGACAGCGGGTATATCAAGTTTGCTAAGATCTAAACGCTCTAATTCACGAGTCACTTGAGGAGGATGTTGGGTAATATCAAATTCAGGACGTTCTTTCACGAACTTTTCGAGAAAAGGCTCAAGTTGTACTGGCATAATGAATGAAGAAAAGAGGAAAAAGCAGGATGAAACCACGCTATCCTAATTCCCAGGGCCTTAAAATTTAAGCTATAGCGGGGTGCTGTGTTTTGTTGTCGGAGGACATGATCGACACTATTGGATGATGCAACGACGAGACATACCATTCCCAACATCATGTTTGTTGCATATCAGCTATAGTTATAAAAGATCCTTATAACATGGACAATACGGTCATCAAAAGAATGGCAATGTGAAAGTGGGTGTCTAATACAGAGAGCTGCATTTAAAGCTTGTGTTTTCGTCACGAAGTTTATGCGATCGGAGAAGATCAGCCGGGATGATGTTGTACGTAAGGTACCTGAGCATCTTTCCCAACATATCATGTCAATGTATGTATAGGTAGTATCATTAAAAATGAAAAGATCCCTAATGCAGCAGTCTAATTCATCACTGACATGCTGTGCAAAAGAAAAGTGCCACATCGTGGTCTTCTTTCTATCTTCTTCACATATCATAATCACATTCCCATCATAAGAGACATCCATAGGGATGGAAATCTGCAATTGGAGTACTGTAAGCAGCAATGATGGTTCAATACATCGCCGTCAGTACATAGGAAACTCTCCATTTTACAGTTGAAACACGTGTCATCAGTATTTGTCAACATTCATGCAATATGCATTTGCTTGCATATGATACACACAAGCATAGCTTAAGAACACACACCATATGACTACAATAAAACGATCGCACACACGCCCGATTTCTTTCTTTATATACGCGAGAGCAAAATTGATAAACAGAATATAGATTGCAGGGGGAAAAGAGGCAGGTATACAAGATCTGTGTATATAGAATACATCAACAAAGATTGTAAGGTAAACAGAAAGAGGTAAATAAGTGATACAAAGAAAAAGAGGAATAAAAAAATACAAGGTTGGCATCCTTTAAGCGTATGGATTGGCAGCCAGGATACGGATCAAGGGAGGTGTCTTGATCATTTCGACTGTGACAAGTACTTGAATCTTGTCAAGAGCCTTGATGGTTTGTGAACCAAGATCAGTGCTGTAACCAGTGCTTTCAGAAAGACGAGCGTGGACCATGGATGCTCGTTTGCTGGTGGATCGTGTTGTTTCTGGTACAACTGCAGGTGGACTAGCTGTTGCTGGTTCTTGTTGCTGGGATGATTCTTGTTGTCGCTTGTCGTTGACCTTTTCCTCTTGTAGACTGGTACTGATAGATTCGCCATTGGCTGTGCTATCACGCATTTCTTCCAAGAGAGCTTCTTCATCCAAATCATCCTCTTCATCATCTGACATGCTCCATGAACGTTGTTTGCCTGTAGTTGTATCCATGCCCTTGGTCCAATACAATGTCAATGTTCGGTCTTGTTGATCAAATTCAGAACGCCATGTTGGTAAATTGGCAAGGTGAATACGCTTTTGGATATTCAGTTCAGGAATCATCACATCGAAAAATTGATCAAACACGGCAACAATGATAGCTTCACGACGAACAACAGTAATATGAGGAGCATCTGCAGGACGTACACCACGTTTGTTCAAGTAGCTGGCCAAAAATAGCATACTGCTTTGTTCACGTGCATATAAAGCAGCTTCCTTTTTGACATTGCAATGCTGTGCCAACTTTTGTACTGTATCACGATCCAAATAAAAACGTTTCTCGCCTGTCAATACAGCTTCCAATTGTCGATGTACAATGATATCAGCAAAACGGCTTGATGGTGAAGTGAAATGGGTGAATAGTGGCACATTCAGTGCATAATGGGCGTATTTCATAATGTCCAAAGTGCCAGTGCAAAAGTATTTGGGTGGTTGCATTGTCTTGAGCACAATGATAGACACCAATTTTCTCACTTGAGGATCCTTGATCGATTCAATAGCACGTTCAATACGACCAGCACTGGAAATGTCGACAGGTACAGTAAGACTTTTGAGCGCATAGTCTTGGAGCTCACGCTAAAGAAACAAATGAATTAGCATCCAATCCTATCAGCAATATCCCACTTTTACTTACAATCTTGCGCTCATTGGGAGGTGCATGACGACGCAGCAATGCTTGTTCTGGGAACTGACTGGAAATCTTTTGTGCAACAGAGCGATTGGCCAAAAGAGAGAATTCTTTGGTGATGATGGATGAGGCGTTGGGCTTCTTGATACCAAATGTGACAGGTTCCCCGTTTTCATCAAATTCAAAGGTCAATTCATCACGCATTTGGGACATGGCACCATCCTTGAATCGAGCATCATGTAGACTCTTAGCAATGTCATACAGCAGTGTAATATCTTGGACCAATCCATCACGCAACTCCTTATCAGTGACCACGTCCAATTCTTGATTGTCAATTGCCTTTTGTGCATCTTCCACAGTCAATCGAGCACATGACCTATAATAAATAGATCTCGTTAGACCCGACATCTCAAGTAAAGCCATTAGTATACATACTTTACAACAGTCTTGCCTAACCATGTATCGAGAATCTTGCCTGAAGAGTTAAGCTTCCAGATAATGGAGAATGCAAGCCTATAGATCATGCATCAATAATCTTGATTGCCATGAACCAAAAATAAATTACCTCTCTTCATTGGGAACAAGGTTAGTCACCTGCTCAGTCAATTCTTTTGGAAGGATGGGAACTGATTTGTGGAGCAATTGAACACGAATAGCACGTGCACGAGCTTCTTTGTCGAGAGCCGAGTGGGGCTTGATGAAATGCGTCACATCACTCACGTGTACACCAATCTCAAAAGTGTCATCACCAAGCTTTTGAATAGACAAAGCATTGTCAAGAACTAGCATCATGCATTAGCATCATCCATCATTGAGCAACACTTTAGCTCAACATACCATCATCATCCACAGGGGTCAAAGTAAACATGCGAGTGTCACACAAGTTTCGACGAGTTGCAAGTGTCTCGGCATCAATTGTGTAAGGGATAGGTGGTAGACATTCCATGACAGCATCAGCAAATTCAGTATCCGTGACATTGTTATCAGCCAAAATAGCCTTGGTTTGGACATCCATGTCATCAATGGAACCCAATTCGCGTTCAAGAGCACCAAAAGGATGAAGAGATGTAATGGGCCAACGCTTGATAGAACCCTGTATCAAATGATGATGATAAATACATATGATCTATCTCTAATGATCCCTTATAACATACCACAAATAAGCGATTGGTGTAAGCATGATTATTCTCCACAAAGTCAGCTGGTGCTTGCTCAATAGGAATAGCAATCAGTGGAACACGCTTATCAGTAGCCTTGAACCAAACAATTCTTGGTGCTTCCTTGACAGGTGCTTGACCAGTTTCAGCCTTGTGAGCTTCTTCAGCAGCCTTTTCTTCTTGAGCACGCTTGTTGTTGGGCCGCATCAATTGCAAAGTACTACCCATCATCATGTTAATGATATGTAACACATAACTTTTCATCCCACACTTACCCAGAGAAGACTTGATTTGCAGCACGTTCAAGAATAGCAACAACAACACCACAATACTTTGGCTTGACTATATCCACCTCGTCATCACCACCAAAGATGATTTCATTCTCATCCTCTTCATCAGGCAAACGCACCTTTACTTGACCATGATTACGAGCAAGTTTGGCTTCCTCCTTTTCCTTCTTTTCACGAAGCACCTTGTCAACATCCACCAAACGTACAGCAACCACATCTCCTTCAAGTGCTCTGTTGCGATCACGGGATCCACAAATATAGATATCTGAATCCAATTCGTCACAAGAGACATAAGCATCACTGCGATTGCGTTTGTTGACTCTTAAAAGGCCACGGACCAGTTGACGAGCACGTAAAAGAGGAGTCAAAGCAGAAAATGGCAAGTGAGCAATAAACAAAGGACGACGTTGATGTGGATTAGCATCATCTCTTGCAAAGTTGACACGAGTGGGAGTAAAAGGCACCAAATTGAATGAGTTGCGATAATTGGCTGAACGAGGAGAATATGGCATGGCAGGTGATGAAGGATCTAATATCATGGCATTGTGAGACATGTCATCCTGATTTGCTATCCTCACCCAACCCAAACACTTACTGGATGATCGCCAATCATCATAGTTTCTAGAGGAACGACGATTCATGTTTTTGTTGGTATCGTTACCCAAGCTGAGTGGCTTGTTGAATGAAATACGACGATTGCTTCGACCTTCATTTTCAGAAACAGTGGGTAACTGAAGTGATACACGTTTGCTGAGATCACTGGACATGGAACTGCGTACTGATTGACGACGAGAAGATGACAATGAACCCGATGGATCAGGTGATACACCATTGTTGTTGGTAAATGTGCCCATCAACTTGGCTTCTGCTTCAGCACGAGCTGCTTCACGAGAAAGAATAGAATCACCACCATCATCCTCATCATCACCATTGATACGCAAATGCACCATACTACTTGTACTACTACGACGATTGCTGGCTCTCTTGCTTTCTGATGGAATAGGTAACAATGCTTGAATATCAATGCCACTATCATTGCTAGAACGACCATTATTGTAGGACATGCGTCTTGGTTGCTGAGGAGTAAAACTGCTGATGGATCGACGACTATTTCTTCTACTGGTAGAAGGAGAACCAGTATTTTCATCCTTTGAATAAGGAGGAAGTGATTTCAATGTGTTGATCATGGTCTGTAAAGAGTCCACTGTAACAGATTCATCGGATGATGCACCAGCATGTTTTCTCTGTCCATCCTCTTCCTCCGCCAAAGTATGTAACCCAAAACTTGTGTTGCGTTGGTGACCAGTTTGATTGGATAACATGTCGGATGTGATGGCGGACTTGCTGCGTTGGTGTCCTCGCCCATGCTGCTGTTGCTGATGCTGTTGCTGTAACGGTCTATTGCCCGGTCGGCTATTGTCCAAAGTACCAAACACTTGCATTGAACGACGCTTATCAGCACTCTTGGAAGTAGCAGGTGGCTATAATACATGTTTAGTTGATATCCATTGGTCACTCATGTAAAAGTAGTTTCTTACATTAGGCATTGGAGGGTCAAATAGGCCACGGGTGCTCTCAGGCGCTGTTTGATGCTCCAGAGATTCGAGGTCGTGTTCCATGAGGATTCAGTCAAGAAAGAATACTTTTGACACAAAAGGAACGACAAGCGAGATAAAACCAATACAAGGAAAGTGTCTGTTTGCTTGAAAAAGGATGTTTTGGGGTGGGTGAGAATCCACTGGGATAAGGGAAAGTGAGAAAGAGAAGAGCAAAGCAAAGCTGAAAAAAGCCAAAATCATTTTAGCTTTTCTGCCCGTGCTACATGAAAAAAGGTCGCCGCTTTTTCGCTCACACATACATGCATCTCTTGTGTTATATCAGAGTAGTTTTATATCAGTGCATTTGTCTAATAGAGTCATTGTCTCACTGTAAATCACATCTTATATCATCATCATGTTGATGGGTTATCTCAATGCATAATGCACCCATCCATCTTACTAGTGCATGGATATCAATCCATACTCAGCTATCGGTAGTTACTTTGCCGAACCCCACATCAAAGCTATCTTTTATCTTTATTTTCTCGGATGATTGATTGTAATAAGCATGGTATAACATGAAGGACATGTTTTCAGCAGGGGTGGATATGCAGGATCTGTTATCATAGCCTGGGAAAGAGATGGTTTACCGAGCAGATCCACACATTCGTTGAGCTCAAAATCAAAATCGAGTCCGACATCCAACGAAAGATACAAGAAGCATTTTCTTGGGGGAGATAGAGTGATAAAGAATGTCTTTGATAAGAAATGGCTATTGAGATCATACTTTACATTTGTCTCTTCTTTGAATGATCAGAGCTTCATCATTGCTTATCTTCAATCCTTCTCATGTCATATATGCCTAGTACATTATGAAAATACCATCTTTTGGATATACAGGAAGGCCAATGCTATTGATTCATATCTTACTGACATGACTCTTCCACACTGTACACAATGATGGATGGCTACATGAACACGTTCGCTCATCATGACCTATATTCACTGTCTATGCAATAGCCAGTCTTATGACTAGAAGATTATAGAGAGAAAGCAAGATGGATTGTTCAAGTAAAAGAGCTTCTGTACTGATAAACAATGGAGTCATTTTATTCGGCAACATTGTTCTTACAAGGAATTCAATAGGTTGAATTGGGAGGAAAGACAACAGTGAAATTGGTACCTGAGATCCACCAGTGACTGTCCAGTCAAACATTTTTTCGCGACGACGACGTGTAAGAGAAGAACGTGTTACTGACCACGCTCCACTTTTTCCGCGTTTCTTTACCTTCTCCGAATGTCAGAGACAGCTCACGAATTCCCAAGCGATCTCTTGGGCTCATCGCAAGCTCTTCCTTTGGATACTATCCCACCTTCAACACCAGCCAACATGGAGGTGGATGCTCGTGTCGATCAACAACAAGCTGCTCCTACTCGTTCACAGGCACCTCGTGGCACTGGTGCTGGTCTTGTCACTGAAAACGTTCCCAAAGTCGTCGACGAATTGGCTGTCAGTGTCATGGATGCTTTTGAAAAGTTCTTGGAGACGTATGTCAACATTATGCACAAGACGATCTTGAAACTAACAGGGCCTTGTCTAGTTACCAGGATGTCAACTCTTCCTTTGCCGAACATACGCAGAGCAACTACAACGCCTATCCTTACATGTATCAATTGGAGAACTTGCAGACACTTGATATGACAACTGTTTTTGTTGATTTTGCTCATATTGAAAGCACGGATTCGAGTATGGCTGCTGCTCTTTTACAACAATACTATCGGTAAGGAAACAAGACCATATCCATCATCATCATCAAAACATACCAACACCTTTTTCTAGTTTTATGCCTTATATTCGTCGCGCTGTTCAGAATGTAGTGAAGCGACGATTCCCAGAATATGCCTATGTCAACACCAACTCGACTGAACAAAATGTTGCTGGTGCTGTTTTACGTGAATTCTCAGTGGCATTTTATGGTGTTCCTGAACTTTGTCGTGTGCGTCAACTCAAGACTGAAAAGATTGGTCAACTTATCAGCATCAGTGGTACTGTCACTCGTACTACTGAAGTGCGTCCTGAATTACTCTATGGCTCATTTACTTGTAACGAGTGTGGCAAAGTCATGAATGATATTGAACAACAATTCAGATATACCGAGGTAAGATTGGATAGGAAACAAAGACATATACAAGGGATTTAATCAGTGTATGTATAGCCTGTGATGTGCCAAGGTCTTCAATGCTTTAATCGACAACACTGGACACTCAACGTTGAACAATCTCGATTTGTTGACTGGCAAAAAGTGAGAATCCAAGAGAATGCAAGTGAAATTCCTACTGGTAGTATGCCAAGAAGGTATGTTGGTTGATGGCAATATGAATAAGGAGTCTAAGATTGGGATCTATAGCATGGATGTTATTGTTCGTGGAGAAATGGTGGAACGTGCAAAGGCTGGTGACAAGTGTATTTTTACTGGTACTCTTATTGTCGTTCCTGATGTGGCTGCTTTCCGCACACCTGGTACATCTGTCGAGTCCCAAAGAGATACAAGCACTCGTACACGTGAAGGTATCGCCAATGAAGGTGTTACTGGTCTCAAGTCACTTGGTGTACGCGATTTGACTTATAGAATGTCATTCTTGGCTTGTATGGTCCAGCCTGCCAACACCAACAAAGTATGTCCATACAAGAAATATCAGCTCATTATACTGATCCTTTACATTGATAGTCAACTGCTGCTTTTCACACTGATGAAGCTGAAGAAACTCGTGAACAAGTTTTGGCCGATTTTACACAAGCAGAGATTGATCGTCTAAAAGCTATGCTTGAATTGAACCAGCAGATTTATCCCAAACTTGTCAACAGCATTGCACCTAATGTATTTGGTAAGTCAACTGGAATATGTCTTTATTTCAATATCACTCATCCATCATGTATTAGGTCACGATACTGTCAAGAAGGGTATTTTGTTGCAGCTTATGGGTGGTGTACACAAGGTCACTCCAGAAGGCATGAATTTGCGTGGTGATATCAATGTCTGTATTGTTGGTGATCCCAGTACAAGCAAGAGTCAGTTCTTAAAGTAAGTAGTGAAGAGGATGGGAAAGAGAGATATATCTGACATGCATCTATTAGATATGTGTGTGGATTTATGCCTCGTTCAGTATACACATCTGGTAAAGCTTCCAGTGCTGCTGGTTTGACGGCTGCTGTTATCAAGGATGAGGAAACTGGTGAATTCTCTATTGAAGCTGGTGCTTTAATGCTTGCTGACAATGTAAGTTTTTCTTGTTTGGATCTTGGCATCATGACTAACATGGCATGCAATAGGGTATCTGTGCCATTGATGAATTTGACAAGATGGATATCAAGGATCAAGTCGCTATTCACGAAGCCATGGAACAACAAACCATTTCTATTGCCAAGGCTGGTATCCAGGCTAGCTTAAACGCACGAACCAGTATTCTTGCAGCAGCCAATCCTGTCAGTGGTCGTTACAACAAGAAACTCACACTCAAGGTAAGATCCTGTGTGGACATTTACAATGTGATTGATACCAACACGTTTCATTAGCAAAATATCAACATGTCTGCACCTGTCATGTCACGTTTCGATTTATTCTTTGTTGTTCTTGATGACTGCAACGACGTAACGGATTACAACATTGCACGACATATTGTCAACGTTCACCGATTAAAGGATGATTATATGGAACCTGATTTCTCAACTGAGGATCTTCAACGATACATCCGCTATGCTAGAACATACACTCCCAAGGTATGTCATGATTCGATCTAAAAAAGGGGATGATTGATTGACTCATGTTGATCTTTGATAGCTTACTCCTGAAGCTGCAAGCCGACTTGCCGATTGTTATCGTGATCTTCGACAAGGCGATACACAAGGATTCACCAAGAACTCATACCGCATTACTGTGAGACAACTTGAAAGTATGATTCGTCTTTCTGAAGCCATTGCTCGAGCTCATTGTCGTGAGGAGGTACATATCAAAACACATGTATATCCAGAACTTGTCAACTCATCATGTATGTCATTTAGATTTCTGAAGCTTATGTGGTGGAAGCATACAACTTGCTGCAAAAGTCCATTATTCGTGTGGAACAAGATGAAATTGATATTGGTGACTTGATGTATGCCACAGATGATGTGATGACCAGCACAGAAGCACTACAAGGCATGCAAGGTCTTCGAATCACTGATGATCAACAAGAAGAGAATAGCATGCAAACTGATTCTGCACCACAATCCCAACGCATCCGCATTGAATACGAGAAGTTTGTCCAAATCAAGTTGATGTTGGTGCACAAACTGCGTGAAGTACAAGCATCATCTGAAGAACCTGTTCCTATTCGACGATCCGAGCTGGTACAATGGTATCTGGAACAACAAGAAGACATGTTTGAAAGTGAAGATGACTTTACAAGAGAAAAGACCATTATTGAAAGAGTTATCAAGAAGCTTTCTAAACCAGTATGTATTCAAAAGAGATACACAATGCACTGCTTCAGTGATTAACCATTTGAAATAGGAACAAGAAACCTTTGTTGAAATCCGTGAAGGTGCTGAATACATTGATGGCGACGTTAACCAAGATGGCTCTGGAGATTCTTCTGAAGATGATCCTACTATCATGCTTCACGCCAACTGCATGGTGTTTGACGACCAATAGTAACTTTATCAACATCCAACATCACTTATCCTATTCCATCCATTCTTTCTTTTTCTACTAATCTGTGTAAATATTGCAATAACAAAGATGCTTTTCATCCAATATGCATGTGTTTGGCTGTGTATATTGATTTACTTCTTTTATATGTGTCTAGCTAATGTGAAAAAGAGTAGGTCAAGGTGATAAGGGAAGTAAAGCTGATGAGTGATAACATGAGACGATGTTATGAAAAGTCAAAGGTTTAGCATGATGGATGTCTTTCTGGGTGCTTGCAGTGATGCCGAATCCTTTCCTTCCGCAACAATTCAACATTGTCTATAAAGAGGAACAATATAATGTTGTCATGGATCACTTTATGTACCAAGTGTATTCCCATTTTGCTAGTCTACTTTTATGCTAGCTACTATTGTTATGATGTTCATGGACGTATGGGTGCCTTGCAAGAGTGATATATCATTTACTGTACTTCAGGCTGTCTTAAGCGTGTATGTTTGTGCATTCATAAAGAAATATTAGTATACATGGCATCCCATAAAGATCTACAAAGTCACAACAGCTGCTTGGTGCATTGTAAATGCCTTGGATCAACAAGGGGACTCTGAATGGTCTTCATGGCCTACTTGGAGGCGTCTAAATCTGGTTGTCAATTGCCAGTTACTGCTGTTCAACCACCGACATGGTCCCATGTAAAGAAAAGCCAGCAACGAATGAAAAATTTTCTCAAGCCATCAGTCACAGCATCCAAAAAGTTATAAAAGGAGGGCCAACTTGTGTACTCGATTTTTCTTTAGGACCGTACTCTACAGGATCTGTATGCAGTACATAACCAGTCTACGTTTTATAAACTAGACACAGTTTCCGAGTCAGACGATGACCTGTGATAGCCCTTCCTAAGAGTGAAGTGTGTTTGTGGATGTTTGCCCGTCTGGGCCGCCATGAGCAGTTGATGATCTCGCCCGTTTCCTTTTTCCATGGACGTGGCAAGGAAGATGCTATGGTCTGATGGCTTAACCCCCCAATTCAAAAAGAAAATGATAAAAGACTTATATTCTTGATGACATGACTTTTTGCCACTTGTTCTCTGTAAAGAAAATGCTGTATTCACAATGAAAAGAAAAAAGGGGAAATGCACTATATACACTAGCTAGTAACAAGTTGGCACATTAACAAGCCAAAAAGCGTTCAAGACAACGCTTCCTGCCGCAATGTCGCTTCATAACGTCTTCCCTTGTAAAAGACTTGAGACAAAGAGAGCACTGCACTCTTCGTACGGCATTGTGTTTATCAGATTGCTCCAAGTGTCGTCGTAGATCTCTTGGTCGTGTAAACGTGTGGTTGCATTCGTAGCAGGTTCGGTTACTTGTTGCTTTAGATCCCTTTGGCAGTGGTGGTGGCGGGCTTGATGACAACGGTGTATTATTTACAAGTGATCCTTGAAGATACGATGATTGCGCATGATGAAGATCAGTAGCAGTGGCAGCCTGATAAACCCATATATCAAGTACAACATATGAGTTAGGACATATTCCTCAACACATGCATCATACACAACAACGCATCCTATTCATGCAACAAGTGTGTGGAGAAATGACAACACAACAGACCTTGTTGTTGATGACTTGACCATAGCTAGTAGTGGCATATGCATCAGGGGAAAAGAAACACGCTTGTCGTGGTGGAGTAATAGTAGTAGGAGGAGCAGTAGAAGGGGTGATCCTATTGTTATAGCAATAGTTGTAAGGTTGATGATGATAAAAGAAGGTGTTGACAAGTTCAAGTTGCTTTGGCATGATTGTTTGGATTATAATGTTTCCATGAACAAGGAACAAAAAGTCCTTTTATATACGCATTAATAGGCGTAAAGCATATAGTCCGGAGTCTTTTGTTTGGTTCAAGAGGATGAGCGCATGACATGGATGTGCCGCATCCTGTTCCTAGGACATGTGAAGAATGCACAGCAAAAAAGCATTAAGCTTCTCAGTGATTTAACAAATCGGGTTCCAGTAAATGGTAGTGGTGGTTGGTGAGTGGCGAGTGGCGCCAAGATAACAGCAAAAGAACATGCTTTTAGGGCAATGGTCACCTGCTAACGAAAAGGTGTCCACAGTTGTAGTGTTTAATTGGTGTATAATTATCGGCCAAATACATTTGTGCTTGCTTAAGCCTTCCACAACAAAAATGATGTCAACAATAAACCTTATGAAAAAGATAATCTTTAATGATGCAAAGCAAAAAGAGCGCACATTGATCATGGCCTTTTCAAGCTCAAGTGTGGATCGCCTGTCACTTGTTGTCTCTCAAATAGCACTTTTACAACGTGGAAATATGCATCAAGGCCTGGGGCCCGCATCATTTTCTGTACTACCATGGCATCATTTGTCGCGAGCCGATCAACCATTTCCCGGTTCTTTGGCTTGTTCCTCAGTATTGGTACCTGAAAATCACCACCCGTTGCTTTGTAGTAGAGATGGCTAATACTATTATTACTCATCAAGCCATCACTCATCTTTTATCCTTCCAACAACCATGTAAAGTGATATATGGAGAACTAGAATCTTATCATTTTCCAAATTCAGCATTAACTGCTCAGTAATAAAATCGGGCTCAGTATTGAACCGCGTGGCAAACTTGCCAGCCATTTGACTGGTGCAGAATAGTGCAACCTTGAATCATCCGATAACGTCACCAGGCACTGTTAACATATGGCAAACAACCATTTTTACTAGTGTCATGCACTTTATCAAATCTACGCGTGTGGTGTATGTTGGTCCACAATGACTGATTTCTCAAACGAGCACATCCCAAAAACGCCAGTATGTGTCATGTGAATAAGAGTAGTTGAAAAGAATCAAAATGATGGGTGATGGTTTATTCCACAAGAATTACTAAATCTAGGATCCGATGGTATATTAACGACAAGTGATTGAACGTCTACGTATAGCATCTTGTCGTCATAGAGCCGATAGCGCGGTAAGGCGATAGCCAGGGGTGTAGATCATTTCTTCACAATGTATGTGTAACTCCTCCAAATATGCTTTTGCAAGCCGATGCACCATGACAAGTATACTTCAAATGTTTCTGCCAGTGATCCACCTTTTGGAACCAATTCCTTGAAAGAGTTGCCATCATTGTGTACATCACGGGGATCTGTTTGGTGGCACAAAAACCAATCCCTTGTTGTAGACACCTATGGCTCTGAAGTGGTAGCCAAATAGCTCGTACATACTGCCAGCCAAAAGATATACAATAGCTCGAGTCGTTGTCGGTCGATAGAATCCTTGGCTTGATCAAGTGCAGTGTCTCTTCAAACTTGTTATGGCATAAGGCATACAGCTGACTTGAATGTTGACGAAACACGATCGCTTGTCCAATCGTCATGGTTGTCAATGGGTCGCTTAAGAAGGATATGCTTCGTCACCAAGTGGAAAGTGCAAACGTGTCTTTGTGTTCTTGAATTGGTGTTCAGTGTGTTGAGTTGCCATAGCGGTAAAAGATGCAATGTTCATGCTGGTGATTTTCGTTTCCAGCAGTATCTTTATACTCGATGATGCCTATAGTAAACGTCCTCTTATTGTTCCATCTTCATTCCTTTCAAGGCAAGCTTAGTCTTTTCCCCTTCCCTTTTTTTTTACCACGAGTACTACTACAACGTCAACATGATAGAGCTTATAAAAGAGTGTCTTGCTACTTGCATCATGCTGCCAATGCCACATCTTTTATTGCTGATATCAGTGTAATTGGATTATCTTCCAGTACGCGATTGTATAAAGATACACATATGTCGCTTTTGAGAAGTCTCCTTTGTAATGGGAATAGTACTATGGGTATAAAGATAGACGACTGTGACAGAAGATGGATGTCATTGTTTGACCATCTGGTTCCAAATTTGGTATGATATTCGTGCATGAACAATGTTCACCCCTTGACTCTTTGTTAGAGAACCAGGCATACTATTAGAATCAGTGATGACATTCCACCACACTTCATATGATGACAATAGTAGTTCACACGCCCATGAAAATGATAAAGGATTGCATCATACATATGCTTTATTCATAACAAGTACTTTGCTAATGTTTGTGCCAGTGATCCATCTGGTCCCAGAACCAATTGCTTTAATTTGGTCCCATATTGAACATAATACGAGCATACAACTGTCTCGAGTGCTTCCTGTACTGTTTCATCTTGAACAATCGTGATACATAATCCAGGGTGTCCAAAGCGACACACTGCGTTGACTTGGTGCTGATAGCCAAATAAGCCGCCTGGTACTTTTCTTGAATGCTTCGTACGTAGAGGATAATACAAGAAAACAGCAATGACAGGGATACCAGAGAGCTCTTCCAAGGACAAATTCTCACCACTGACCACCAGCACACAAGCTCTATCTCGAAATGACTTTAATCGCGCACGACGCTCCTTGGATGATATATCTGCCAACATGGTCGTATTTGGTATGTCAAATGAAGATAGATAGGTACTTATAGCTTCAGCATTGGTATCGGCATCCTATATCCCATACAATGTGTTAGTGATTTATACGACTTGGTAGTAACAAGTCTTTGCTTACACAATAAAAAATGATACGTTGATTGATAAAGTATCCGCTGTAGAATGATAGGAATTGGGAAAGAGCCTTATCATTGTCTTGCATCCTTACAAAGCAATGCTTAACAAGACTTGGATCAGGCTTATTCTCTTGTCGATGTCGATTATTGATGGAAAGATGAGCTCTTGCACGTGCGTATACCTCTTGATTATCCTGCTCCATCAGCTCTTGTCGATAGAGAGAAAGTTGGGTTTTCGCACGTGCATGTACCTCTTCAATGTTATTCTGTCTCATCCTACTAGTTCGATCAGCCAAAAACTGGATAGCTGAATCCAACACTGGAGAACGCTTATTGCATTGCGAATCCATATGCTGTCTGACATCTTTGTCAAATTTGGTGCTGTGTGACATTGCGTATGAGTATTCATTCTTGTTTCTGATCTTTTTGTATTGTTTCAACACTTGGTGGTGTAGATCCAACAGTTTGTCATAGCAAACGTGATAAGCGTTGCCATCTGGATCTTCTTGATCATTCATTTACAATATGTAATATAAGAAGAGGCGATAAAGTCATGAAACTCTAATAATGGATTGTTTCCTTTATTCAAGTCGTGATTGTGAAGCGTATTTATATGTTAATGGATGATGATGCGCAAAGAGGATGTTTGTGTATGTGTTTCCAAAAAGGAGTATATGAAACACAACCCTGCAATACGTGCGTATAAAGTAATAGGTAGCAGTATGGATAAGAGTTGTAACGCTTAAGGCTCATTCGCAGGTTTACACAAGCGAGAATACGATACAACAATGGTAATGGTAGTGGGGGGAAGTACGTGATTCATAGATTCATCCTCCTTGAAATGATCCCTTTTACATGTCTTGGCATCTCATTACTACCATGAAAGTTGTAAGAGGACATAGCACTCGTCAATCACTTTTTCACGCTCTCCTCCATGATCTGTACACATAGCATGATAAAGGATGTGATCATCAAATGTATTTCTCGAATGTTTGTGTAAATGAACATGGTTCTATATACAACTGCTTGTACCTGGATCGCTAGTGAATCCTTAAAAGAAGCTCAGCTATGCCACTGACATCTTCATCTCGAACGTGACATATAAACAGTCTTAACATTAGTATCATCATTCTGCAACGAGACATTGTATTGGGATAATAGTGCAATGGTCTTACTTGTCTCTGAGGAAGTCCCAGATAAGGAGGATGGCCAAGGTAGGAGTTGTGTCAGCAATGTTTGACGCGTCTTGGATCAAGTTCCTTTTCTTCTTGTCGTCGGTTGATGACAGCCATGGCTTGTCCAAACACAGATAACTTGGTCATGGAGTCTTTCTACGCTGAGTGGTTGCATTTCGTCAAGAACTTTATACCTGGAGCACTATAACTGCAATGCGTCTTGTCATGGTGGCAAACAGCTGCATTGAGACGTAAACTGCTTCATGCTGTGTCGTAAAGTGTATCCTAGTCCATTGGCTTTTGCAAATTCCTAAAGACGTCAACGAATGGGCTGCTCAAAGTGTGGTATGTTGTGCTGAGTAGAAAGGGAAGCTTGCAGTGTTCATGCATGCATTATCCTGCCATATCACTCACGTGATCCATACGCTGACACAATCACCAATCAAGGACGATCAATAACTAAACTTGCTTTCTGATATTAGATGCGATGCTCAAAGTGGTATCTCCCATGTGTCTGACTCTCGTATTATCAGTGATTTGACCCTGCAACGACAACTTGGTGTTGTGAACATCATCAGTGAGCGGTGCGTTTTTTTCATGCAGGAAGACAGAATCACATGTGTCAACAGTAAGTGACATTTATCCCCATTGTTGTGCTTAAATTTCATTTTCTTCCTTTCTTCCCTTGTTCATTCTTTCCTCAGCTTTTGACTATGCCTTCTGCTGCCAATCTTTACAAGATACTTGGTGTCTCTGAACATGCCACTCAAATGGAGATTAGAGAGGTATATCTTTCTTCTGATACAAGATCACTTGCTTATCACTTTTACCTTTCCTCTTCCCCTTTTAGGCATATATGGAGAAGGCAAGTACTGGTGGATAATGATGGATTTACATGACTGACCAAAATACTTTCCAGGCTGCACAGTATCATCCTGACAGGAATCCAGAAGGTGGTGAAAAGGCAAGTGTGATTGATCATGTACAAGACATACCAGAATGACCAAGGTCTGTAGTTCATTGAAGTATCCACTGCATACAACATCTTATCCGACAAGGAGCGCTTGAAAGCATACACAGATGAAAAAGAAGAGGATACTTTTTATCGTGCTGACCAAACCGATGTCTTTGAGCAAGTGAACACGGCGTTTGCAGATGAAATACGTAGCCGAATTGATACCACTCGTATGAAAGGTAAATGATTTTCTTCTTTTGCATGACGTAACTGAAACTTACGCACACATGTATCTTTTCAAGAACGCATTCGTGAAGCCGACTTGGGACTGAATGTGCGTACTGTCCTTGCAGTAACACTCAACGAGCTTTACACTGGCACAGAGAAGCAGCTCAATTATTGTCGCATGATCGTATGCAGAGAATGCCAAGGGTGAGTACATATCACAAGTTATTTACTGCTCAAGATATTACTTTAACACTATTACTCTACACTAGATCCCAATTTATCTTTCGCGAAGACAAGTGTCAAACCTGCAGTGGCCAAGGCAAAGTGAGAAGGAATCGCAAGAAGAAGAGCCGTCTTGTCACATGTGATCGATGTCGTGGAAGTGGCAAAGTCAAGAACAAGAAGTCATGTACTGTTTGTCGCGGACTACGTTATACCGAATCCAAAGAATCGACCACTATTGCCATTCCCAAAGGAGGACCACCTACTGGCAAAATTTGTCTCACCAACAAAGGTCATGAAAAGGTATGTGTAAGAAGATGAAGCTTATTCACACATGTCAATTAAGATCTCTTTTTTCTCTCTGTAGCATGGTCCACCACGTCGTCAAAAGAGCCATGTCATTGTTGGTCTTACTTTGATTGGACATTCTGATTTCAAGCTGCAAAAGCAACATGATCTGGCCATTTGTGTCCCAATCACATTGAACGAAGCACTCTTTGGATTTGACAGAGTATTGTTTACGCATCTGGATGGTCGCAAGATCAAAGTGTTCAATCCTTCAGGCAATGTCATTGATCCATTCTCCAAAAAGTATATTCGTGGTGAAGGAATGCCCATTGCCTATGATTCATCACGCAAAGGCGATTTGATTATCACGTTTGACGTCCAATTTCCTCGCAAGTTGGTTGTGACACCATCCCAAAAGGAACAGCTTGTCAAGATTCTTGGCCAGCAAGACGACATTCCCACAGTGCCATTTGAGCGTGTATCTCATGATGGCATTGGCAACTATCGTCCTACAGACACTTCATCCTCTTCAAGTGATGCTAGTACTGTACATGAACGAGCCCTTGTAGATGACACAAATGACAACACCAACGTAAGTCCTTCATTGTTTATGCAAATGGTACACATCTTTCTCATGCCAGCTATTCCTTTTATAGCCACTTTCCGATCCCGGCTTTTGCGATCATTGCAATACCAAACCCCTTTTCGATGAAACAGATATGTTTGGAGACAAGTATCATGAGTCGAGATTAGGCCTTGATGTCTTTCTTGATATGCTCGGCTTGCATGATCCTTATGAAGACTATGATGATGACGACTCTGATGATGAAGAGGACATCTTTTACTGATTGGATTCCTGACAACACTTCTCTTGCAACAACCATTACCACCTTTATCTAGTCACAGTGACAATTGCTTATTCATGCTATTCGAATCACCTTTACATTCACAGGAAATAAAAGTTATAGTTGCGCACAGACTTTTTATTTTTTTTTTCTCATTTAAGTTGACAAGGAGCAAGGATGGATGATACCAAGGCAGCAGCATCAACAACACATGCACGATGGCAATCTGTGTAACAAATCGAGGAGCCTTTTCGGACGTTATGGTTGCATTTGGTCAGTTGCACAATACACACCGCACCACTCTATGAGCTATTTTACATTAAAGCTTCCAAGGAGCGCGTCAGCCTTTTCTCGTCTCTCTTTTCTCTTTTCATTCACTACACCATGTCTGAAGGATATCATTTTCAACAATACTCAGAATCCTATCAACACACTGAATATACCAGCAACAACTTTGATGACCCACCTCCATACCCTGGTACCACGACTACTACCAGCAGCTACAGTGTAAGTAGTCATATCAAGAGTGTTGTGATAAAAAATGGCTCACATCACATGGCTAGTACTCTAGTTATGGAGCATCCGGACCATCTGGTACGCGAAGAGTATAGGTTACACACACGAACGTCCGATTGCTCATTTCAAAGCATATATAGGTGGTATGGTGGCAGCTGGTGATGATGACGATGACAACACGCTCAAGGAGCAAGAAGATGATGGCCAACTCTTTCTCAAGGTCAATCCCAAATACGAGAACAAAAAAGTAGATTTCAAGCTCTCTCACTGTAAGCAAATGGTAGTAGCAGGATACAAACATGAGACTTATATATCCTTATAGGCAGTGGCCGTAAGCGAGCTTTGTTGATTGGTATCAATTACTTCAATACTCCTAATCAACTTGATGGTAAGATGATGTGTGGATGGATAAGAAAAGAGAACTAAAAGGTCAATTGAAGGTTGTATCAATGACGTGCACAATATCAAGAACTTTTTGACTACGCTTTGGGGATTTAAGGAACAAGATATGGTGATTCTCACTGATGACCAAGAAGAAGCTCGTTTTATCCCAACACGTGCCAATATCATTGCTGCCATGAAATGGTTGGTGAGTGATGCTCAAGAAGATGACTCGTAAGTAACGTGAAGGAGAAAAAGAAGAAACAGGCTTGACACATGACGCATTTCTAGATTCTTCTTCCATTACAGTGGACATGGTGGATATGTAAGTGAATCATGTAACACAGCTGAATGACATATTGACATTGTATCTAGCTTGCTGATGACGATGGCGATGAAGAAGATGGTTATGATGAAACCATTTTCCCGTTGGATCATGAGAACTATGAGGATACCACAGGTCAAATTAGAGATGATGTAAGTTGGATGATGGTGCTCAAAGGGAAAGAAAGAGATGCTGATTGGATATAACAAACTAGGAAATGCATGATTTGCTTGTCAAGCCGCTTCCAGAAGGTGCAAGACTGACGGCAATCTTTGGTAAGCATAAAGCGACTCAACAAAGTGATTTGCTTATGGACATGCTTTTTATAGATTCATGCCATTCAGGCACTGTTTTGGACTTGCCTTATACGTATTCGACCAAGGGCACGCTCAAGGAACAAAACTTGTTTAAACATGCTGGCAAAGGTCTTCTTGAAGTGGGATTGGCTTATGCTACTGGTGATCGTGAAGCTGCCCTGACTTCCTTGATTGGATTGGGACAAAGTTTGTTAAAGGCACGCAACACCCAAGAAGAGAACAGAGAAACCAATAGCTCCTTGGCAGATGTGATCATGTTTAGCGGGTAAAGAAGACATCAATGTGGATTACAAAAGAGTGTAAAACTGACAAGGAGGATGATAGTTGTAAAGATGACCAAACTTCAGCGGATGCTCAAGAAGCTGGTAAAGCAACTGGTGCCATGAGTTATGCATTTACAAGTAAGTCAAAAAATAGACCAGAATGATCCTTTCTTAACATGTATGTCTTAAATAGCAACATTGCGAGAGAACCCCAACCAAACTTACAACCAACTCTTGAACAATGTTCGTGATATCTTGCGTGATAGATATTCCCAACGCCCACAGCTTAGTTCTTCGCATCCTCTTGATGTTAATGCTCAGTTTATTTGTTAAACAATGATACTATGGTACTATGGTCTATAATAATGAATATGGGTGGTCATTGTTGAAAGGGATTCCACGTCACCAGATGTTGGGCGGGTGCAAAGGCAGCTCTAATTTAGTATCAGCTACGTGGAAGTCCAGTAGTTGTTGGTGAACCTTTACTTGCTTGTCCGTTTTTCTTCCGACTGCAACATGAACGACGAATCCACGGATGGTGCTTCCAACAGCTTTATGGAAAAGAAAGCACTCTTGGAAAGAGTATGCAATAGTGCAATGTTGTGTCCAGGTCCACTTTACTTACATGCACAAATAGCGATGGCAACGAATACTAGATGATACTACTCCCTTTGTACAATATCGTTGGATTGGCACTGGTGTATTGTTACTCCTCTTCTTGGCACGTATTCTATATGCACAAGGCTGGTATATTGTCACGTAAGTTTCAGGGATAAGGACAAAAAAGGGTTCAATAGCACTAAACCAATATGGATAATGATGATTAGTTATGCGTTGGGTAAGAGGATCAAGTCCATCACTTGCTTGTGCATCTTTGGGACCTGAAAGACTTATATGTTTTTTTAGGCATCTACTTGTTGAATCTATTCCTTGCTTTCTTGACGCCCAAATTTGACCCTTCGATCGAATTGGATACACAAGAAAATGAAATGGAAGAAGGTCCTGCATTACCTACCAAGGCGGATGAAGAGTTTAAGCCTTTTATCCGACGTCTTCCCGAGTTCAAGTTTTGGTATGTTTGGAAAAGGAGATCAAGGATTCATTGTTGCTTACATTGTCTTCAGGTACTCTGCTACCAAGGCTACAGTGATTGCCATTGTATGCAGCTTCTTTAGCATCTTTGATATACCTGTCTTTTGGCCTATTCTTTTGGTGTATTTCTGCATTCTTTTCGCCATTACCATGCGAAGGCAAATCAAGCACATGATCAAGTACCGATACATTCCATTTGATTGGGGAAAGAAGAATTATGGACCAAGCAGTAGTAGAAGTCGGTGATCCACCCACCTTTTTTCATTGTGAATAGCCTATAAATGTATTATTACAGCAGCAGATATTGGAATGAGCATCCATCGATATAATAAAACGTATAAATACTCTAAAGTCTATTGTTATATCATGGATCATGCTGAGCATCGACTTTTTGCTGAGAAATGTCAATGTCAGTTTACAGTCATATGACTTTTTTTGCCGTAGCACCGAACAATAACATGCTTATGTGTGTGATGCAAAGAGTCCAGCCTTTCTCAACACGGATGTACTTGCAGATAAAGACACAAACACAAGTATAAGGCTGTTATTGCTGTAGCTAACATGCTTATTCGCACGTACAATGAGCCACAATCACTACTGGTCTCTCTTTCTTTATCCATGAATAACTTCTATTACTGGAATACTTCATTCTATCGTAAAATAAGGGATCCAATCACAATCTAGTGAACAAGAAAGAGAATATATCGTCATCATGTGTAACAGGTGACCGAAAAGAGCTTGTGGTGGATCCAGAATATATGTGTCTCTTCACCAGCAAATGGGGCTTGTTATGATTGTGAAACAACATTGACTTTTACAGAAACATATAACCTTTTCATCTAAGCCCAAAACAGTCATGAAGGAATAGTGGTGGTGAATGGTACACTGACAACCTTGTTGCAAGGAAAGAACACATGAGGCGATTGAGAAAGTTCCACACACATTTCAATGCAATGTTGGTGTCTTTATTTGTTTCTTGCTTTGTAGGCATCTCGTGATGGTTCCAAAAGTCAAAACCTACTCATGTGTGCATGCACGACCTCGGTTGATAACCCAAAACAGCGCGGGACACTTTGTGTCACCTTAAAATTAGGTCACGACGCGGCGCTCGTGCCGCATCGTGATGTCTTGCACTATCATATATGTAATGTGTATAAAGAAGAGTACATGATTTATGCATAATTATTATTAGATGGATTGCATTAGAGTATAAGGTAAAGTGTAAGAAAGAAGAAAACATGCAGACTAGTATAACAGTGTGTGTGTGTGTGAGAACGCTGGGGGAATTTACAACAAGGATGTAATAGGATTAGTAGTAGAGTAAAAGTAGGGTGAGGAGTGTTTTGAAAGGGGGTAAATGCATATACACCTCTATGCTTTGGATTGTAGCGGGAATTGTGATGATGATGGCAAAGACAAGGGTGAACGAGGAGTGGTAGGAGATGAAGGTTCTGCAGGTGTTGAGCTACCAGAATATGAAAGACCCACATTTTCTTCTTCATCAGAGCTTGAATCGAATCTTCTTAAGCGTAATGCCATAGGTTCTTTAAGCACAAACACGTCTTGTTCACATTCCTCCATTGTAGCATCATTGACCACTTGCAATGGTTTGGAAAAGATGTGATCATAGTTGAGTCGAAACTCAATACTCCGAATGAAATCGCGCACACTGATCTTTTGGATACCGAGATATTGTAAGCGAGTACGGCACTCTGCCCGTAGCGGTGGTAGGTGCCGACGAGCCACAAAAAAGGCCGAAAATGCATAGATGGAACCACCAACCAAATCAATCAAGTAATGATGTGTCAAATACATAGTAGCCCACCACATCCACATTGTGTATGCAATAGCAATAGGCCATGCACGTGGAAACAGATATACGAGAAAGCACATTTCAATGGTAGCTGATCCAGAATGCAATGATGGAAAGGCACCAAATACCAAAGGTGATGCTCCAAATGATGAGCCATACAGGTTCAAACCAAGAATCTCGTCGATACGTGCAAGACCACCGGCTTCACCGGGAACTGAGTAATCGGCTGGTGCGGAGCCATAACTCATTTCATACCCTATTATTGTATCACAATTAGAATGCTGTGCCGTTTTAGCATATATCAACACAATCCACTTACAAGGTGAAGCATTGGGGAAGCACAATTGAGTAAGAACACCAGCAAGATTCATATAGCCAAAAGCTTGACCATAGACAGGCAATGACTTTGGAGGACCAAACACAAAAAGTACTGCAGCAAAGAAGAATGGCAATGAAAAGTGAATGACACCATATGGCAACCAAGCAAGCACATCAAACACAGGATGTTGGTTCTTTGAAATGATTTCTGAAAGATTGGCACCATAAAGAATACGTTCGAGACTGGGAAGGATGTTGACAAAGATATGATGTGGTCGATAGTCTTGTGGAATGAAACGAGAAGCGTAAAATGTGATAAGCCAAGTGAAGATTGGCATGGCTGGAATGGTGAAGCGTCGAATATATGGTATCATTGTCGAAGAAACGAGAAGAATGGCCAATGCAAGACGTACAATGAGTGGTGGTTCTTGAATAATGATCAAGTCAAATGTAAGCAAGACACCCATGACGGCATAACCGATGTGTGTCCATGTCCATTGCCGAAGCATTGAAGGTGTGGCGATAGACATGTCGTCGTATATTGATTATTAAAAAGTAAAAGGGATAAAGTAGGATTTAGAAAGTAGAAAAAAGAAAACAAGAGTGGGCGAAACAACATGTTGCATCCCGGGTGGCCGGTTTTATATATGCGGAACTCCAAAGACGGCAAGGCAAAACGTTTGCACGATGTTGCAAAAATTTTCTGTACTACCTTGTTCTTACGGCCCGAGTCGTTTATCCGGACATATGGTTTTATAGATGTGTGTTGTTGCATGTGAGTAATTGTTGCTTTTTCATCATCATCTATGCAATGTAGTCTCATCTCTCTATACAACACTTTTCACACTTTGTAATGTACTCTGCAAGGGCCTTGTTTACCCAGATCACCCCTTATGTCCGACATTGCATGATTGAAACCCACCCCTGTCTTGAATTGAAAGACTTCGCGTAAAATATCCATATCAGTCAGTCTGTTCGCGTATACCGGGCACAATTTAACCGCTCCGATTAGAGAGCTCTTCTTTGAACATGATTTGGCTCCGCACAAACATGTGTGTGATGATAAATAAATGAAAACGAGACGGGGTTCGGTCATAGCGCCGCTTTGTCACGCAACTTGGTTTGGTCATACGATGCAGAATGATGCACTGGTTTTGTCATCCCCATCATATATATACTGCATGCAACAGCACTACGTCAATTGCTATGCACATTGGTTACTATTGGCGCAGCGTTTTTCCAAGCTGACGATGTTGTTTATTGCTTACACATGCTGAATTCATCCATTATCCACATTATTGGCTATTACATTGACCATTGAACCAATTGAGCACTGTTTGTGCCTTGTCACTGACACGAGACATTGTAATGGAAAAACAAAAAGAGATAATATATTATTTACACATTTCTTATCAACATCATTATGCAATATGGGTAACACCTTTGGCCTTGCGCTGTTGCTGTAACGTCTTCCTTTGCCGAGTTTCTTCGTGCTTGAATGCTTCCTTGGTAGACTTTTTGGTCTCTCGTCGGTTCTATTCAAGGACTTTATAAGTACACAGATGTATGTCATGCTTTCTATTCTTGTTATTTACCTTTTTGGCTTCCTTGACCGCTGCTTTACGAGCCTTCTTTTCTTCTTTGGATTCCTTCTTTGATCGTGCAACACCCAAGTTGACAGGTTCAATATCTTCTTCTTCATCCTCCTCCTCTTGTTCTTCTTCACTGATGTGTTCTTCTTGAATGGGGTCTTGTTTTGGCTTCTTGGGAGCTGCTTCAACCAAAGATGGCATACCAGTCTTGGGATTGATAACAATCTTCTTCTTTGGCTTTCCTCGGTCAGAAATCATGGCTGGATGATTCTCGAGATTGGAATAAGTTGACAGCACTGTTTGACAATCCCATGTCTCCCGCTGTTTTACGGGCCGCTCCCAAATGTCGACATGATCCACTTGATCCTTTCGGCTCTTTGGTTTATCCTCTTCATCTTCTTCTGACAATCGAATAGCACCAAGAGACTGACGCAGGGTATCCAATTTCTCACCACTTGTATCTCCTTCCAACTTGGGCTTCATTTTGCGTCCAACAATCTCATACTTGTCCAAAAAGTCATCCAAAATGCTGTCAAAATCGGCACGATCCTCCAAGTTCTCCAATCCATTGTCATCTTCATCCTCTTCATCTTCTTCTTTAAAGTATTCTTCCTCAATCTAGAAATAGACAAGGTCATTGGACATGTTCATGGGATGACAAAAGGATAAATTACCTTTTCAAATCGATCATCCAGTAAAGTCAGCTGAGCATTTCGATGCATGATAGAAGATGACACTGAGAATCCTGTGCGTTTGGTCTGTCGTTCAAGAAGATCATCATCCTCGTCAGAATAGTCTGATGAACCACGTCTTTGTTTGCCTCGTTGGAAACTAATATGCAAGAGTCAGTCATGTTCCCCCTTTGTACAACAACCCCCTTTGATACTTACTTTCTAAATGCAGCTTCCCAATTGTAACTGCCATCTTCCATTTCCTCTTCATATTCTTCAAGCTCTTCTTCCTCTGGGATATAAGGATCACCTTCTGCATTCAATTCATCGAAAAAGTCTTCATCCAGTTGTCCATCGACATATTCTTCATCTTCCAATGCTTCCAACACTTCACGAAGACGAGGATCCATATCTGGTTGTAATCCACCTTCCAATCCAGTAACATGAGCCATGGCACCAACATCACGTTCAATCATGGATGGCATAGCATCTGCTGGTAATTCAATCACTTGTCGTTCCTTGTCTTCTTTGAACATCAAATCACCAGAGGACTTTTTGGGCTTTTCTTCACGCTGGGGTGCTTCCAAAAAGACGGCTTCAGTCGAATCACCAATGGTTCTCAAATGTTGTGTATAGTCGTAATCGCCCACATCATCAAAATAAATGCCTTGAGCTGTTGCCTGGCTCACTCGTCTGTTCAATGAAAGATTAGTATCCATGACTAGTCCCCCTTCTTTGACAACACACTTACCTATCAATCTCATCCTGGTTGAGTCGTACAGGATTATATTTGACAGCATCAATCTCTTCTTGTGTCTTGTGCTAGAATCGGTATAAGTGAATACTGCTATATGTCTATCAGGGTAGATTTGGGATCCATACCTTCAACATGTTGGGAGGAATGACTTCCTTGAGCACTCGATCGGAAGCTTCGGCATCGTGAATGAGTGGATCGCGCTGCGATCGGTGGACAACGTGATAGTGCTTGGCTTGCTTGCGATCGATAAAAGGCTTTTTACCCATTGGTAGATAGAGATAGAGATAGAGAGAGTGAGTGAGTAAAATTTCTCCTCGAGTCGGATTGACTGCAAAGCCCACCAATCATCTTGATTTGGTCACTTCCTGCCGATGCATGAGCATTGTACAGCCTTTTTTGAACCAGAGAATAGATTTATTGTTTGATGTTACAAAAGGATGTTGTCAATGGGAGAGAGAGGGAGAAAATGGTATCAAAAGATGAAACACTAGCAAAAAGAATCAAAGCGCAGGATCATAATGTACAGGGCATCCTTTGCCTCGTTCTAACCACTCTGCAAGACAATGACGATGGTATGAGCATAAACAAATCATTCTAGCAATCTTTTCGCCTATCAATAAAGAGTCAGTGTCTTGTTAAAAGTAGTATCATAGGTATAGTTACCTGCTTTAAACTCTTCAAAGCAAATAGGACATTCATAACTGATCTCTGGTGAATCGGATGACAATTCATACACTACAAACAAGTCAATACCTTGATCCCAAGTAACAATCCTTTTCACATCCTTACCTAAATAACGTGGTGGTCGTACTGGTGGACTACCAGCATTCAAGCACATTTGTAAATGATTCTCTTGATCCTTCTTTGCCATACCAAGGAGATCACGACCACATACAGGGCATTCAGACATTAAGCTTTGTGAACTTCCAGATCGTCGCATAGATACTGGTGCTGTTGCTCTTCGTCTGGTGTTGGAAGAGGATGAGGAAGGCACTTCTTTGATAGGTAGACGAACACAAGCATCACATACACGTTGTGGATGCATAGCAATCAATGGATAATGAGAAGGGTCCACAGCAGGATCTTGAATGATTTCATTTGGAGGAAGACGAATACGGTGACTACTGCATCGATCACAAACCACGAGACCACATCGCCTAAAATACATTAAGTACCAGAACATGCTTGTCATGGTAACCAAAAAAAGTACCTGCAATGATGTCTCCGCACAAGAAAATTGAATCTTCTGTTACAACGACGGCATTCTGAAGCATGACGATCTGCTTCCCAAACACGTCGATGTGTATCCAATACTGTATGCTCTGATTCATCATCATGCGTCACATAATCATGTTGATTGTTGTCCAAATGTCGAGAACGGGTATCTAAATTCAATGACAAATCGGGTTCTTGGTGTTGCATCGATAATGGACCATCTTGATATATTTGTTCAGGTGATGATGATGATGGTGGGGGTGGTGGTGTTGGTGTTGATGGTGGATGAATAATAGGTGTTGCTGGAATAAGTGGCGTTGGACCCGATCCATTGTTATCATCGTTGTTGTTGTTGTTGCTGGTACTTGAATCATGTGCATCAGGTGTCGTTGTCATTTGTTCTTGCTCTTGGATATTGTCACTTTCATGCTGGGATGGCTCTTGTTGCTGTGATATCGCATCAGGTTGTTGATCCACAATCTCATTTTCCTGTGAAATGACTGGTTCACATGGTGTGCTTGATTGCTCATGCTGTTGATCCACTGACTCATTTCCACTTTCCTCTTGTGTACTATCATCCTCTTTGAACGATGGTTGATCAGGGGTAGAACGTTCTTCAATGTCATGAACAGCTGTCTCTTCCTCATGTATGGGTGTCTCGTCATCATTTGTGGGTGTCTTGATATCATCCGCAGCATCAGATAAAGTGGCTTCATTGTCTTGACGTGACGAACAAGATGGTGATTCATCATGCGTCACTTGGTTTTGATCCAGCCTTGAATCATCCTCTTGTTCTTCAGTGTGTGATGGCTGCTCATCATTTGTATCCAAAGGCAAACAAGTATCAGTATCCAAGGGACAATCATGTTCCAAAGTATCAGTGTTGGATGGTTTTGGAATGGTATCTTGCTCAGCAGACTGACTATCGACGATACACGGTCCAGCCGATGGCGACGTCGTGTCCTCTTGTGCACTAGACGAGCTTGATACGCCAGAAGAGAGTGGTGAATCATTGGTACAAGTTGTTTCTGGTTTGGTCATGGCAAGTGGTTCTGTCAAACTGGTATCGGTTGCTGTGCCATGTGTGCTGGGTTGATGCTGTGGTTCTTCCATGGTGTACGATCTGTTTCAGGAAAAAGAAAAGGCCGGTTTTTTGGATTCCTCGCAAGACAACGTAAGAAAGAGTTGTTGCAATAAAGCCGTGCTGCAGCGAGATTAGTTGAGGAGCAACGAGATGGAAGGCAACATGCAATAAAAAAGAACAAGAAAGACCTTTCTGTCTGTACTTGGCATACCTGCTGCCTTTGAAACCGCACTTGCTTTCTCATTGATGCATCCAATCACACGCCAGATGCAGCATGACTTTGACGAATGCATTAGTGAATAGTTACTACACTTATCAACATGTTATTTAAATACATACACACATCCACTTGGAAGAAGTATCTTGTTCTATTTGGACATCCTGTGACATGATGGGGGTGTATTCAACATTCAGTAACTTGTTGTTTCAAATTAACCCTGGTGGGAGAAGAAGATGAAGGAGAGGGGGGGGGTTGTGCATGAAAAAACACTTTGTGAGACATACAATGGTTCCAAGTTGCCCGATGACACTATAAAGCACCATTGATCTATAAGATTGTCATATGCTGATAACATCTGATGTTGTGGATATCACCATGCCATACAAATCAAGAATGATGGTGTCAGCTTTAACAACAGACGATGTTGATGGGAGAATAACACAAGTAACTCTGTAGATCTCGTCATGCGATGAGAAAAAAAGATCAGCAGATGGCACGATTAAGAGATAGATGGAAAAAATAAAGAGCACAGCCTTTATTCTAGTTGACGTTCTATGAATAAGACTAATTTATATGCATCTTGGTCTCCAGGCAATACAAGATTGTTTCCCACGTTGTTGTTGTTACTCTTGCTGGTTACTCTAGAAGATAAAGTAGTTATACAACACAAAAGAAAATAAAGCATATCGGCTGAGATTTTCTATTGGGATACAATCCACACCACCATCAACCTGACTGACTGACACACAACATGGGTGAGAGAGGGGTGGGGAGGGAGACGGCCCGTCGCGAGGCACAAAAGTACATTTACGCTTTCTCTTTCTTTGGCACTTTTTCCTTAATAACCTTCCCTTTTTTCTTCTTCTTTCCTTTCCTTTTACTTTACTCACATCCGAAAGTGTTCTCTTATTGTTATGTTACAACTTTCACCTTTGGCAACTCAAGTGGAGAAGGAACAACACGATCGTCTTTCTCGTATGGCCAATTCTCAGAACGAAGCTCTTGCCAATCTCAACGACTATCTCGAGATTCTACAATCTGAAGTATACGTTGACCTTGACCGTCTTCGGTTACTTGCACGGCACGGCATCCCCAACGAACTTCGTGCTGTATGTTTCTATATGAGCATTCGTCATAGAGACAGACACTGACACTTTTATAACAGGAGGTTTGGAAATATCTCTTGGGTGTTCAACAAGCCGACCGTTGTGAGTAATACTCTCTCTCTCTCCTTACCCCAAGATACAAAAAACACTGACATCCATCATCATCAAGCCAAGGAACTTTCCAATAGCAAGGCAAGGAAAGAAGATTATGAGCAACTTGATAAGCAAGATCCAGAAATAGCCAAGCGTATTCGTGGTGAAGTGGCTCGTTACCAACGCAGAGTTCCTTTATTAGATGGAAGGCAACACATGGATCGCTTTGAGAATGTCATCCTTGCTTATCTCAGTGCCAATCGTGATGCTGAATATCATCCAGCCTTGATATCTCTCTGTGCTCCTTTTGTTTATGTCTTGGACCAAGAATGGGATGCATATTACTGTTTCGAAAAACTCATGCAAGCGTTAGGTAAGGAGCCATGATCATGTTTGGTATTCAAGCTAAATTCTCTTCCCTCTTTAGAGGAGCATTATACCACACACAACATTAAGGAAAATATGGCAAAGTTCATGACACTGTTTCGCCACACCTTACCTGACTTGTAAGTAGTACCGGTATTTGAATCCACTCTATCCCTTGCTTATATCAATCCTGTCTTTTAGATGCAACTACTTTGAAGAAGAAGAAGTGGATCTTAGTGAATGGACTACATCTTGGCTCCAACATTTACTTTCCAGGGAGATGAAATTTGAGGATCTGGTGCAGTTATGGGGTAAAGCATCATCTTGAGCAACCATGAATCAATCTTCCTAACCTTTTCTTCTTAGATGCTTACTTTGCCATCATTGACTTTGTCGACTTTCATCCTTTTGTTTGTCTCGGTAAGAAAACACCCCTGCTTGTCTTTTCACTTGCTGACACTGGTTTATTCATTAGCCATCTTGTTAAATGCTCGGGAGAATCTCGAAGATCTGGAACAATCGGAGATCCGGACTATGTTGCTCCGATTACCGTACCTGAACATTCAGCGGGTGAGTCGATTATCCTTGCTCCTTTTACCGGCAAACGGGTAACTAACAATCCGTTTTCTCTTTCTCAGCTGCTTGCCGAAGCATACAACTTACGACAGGAAGATTTGCAAAGGCAGCTTTCGGAAGATGGCGAACTTTTGTGACATTGATCCAATGCTCTATCATTCTATATATATATATATCCATGACCATCACATCACACACACACAAGCACTATTTACATCCTTTCACCACTCCTCACATCATCATCAACATTGTCTTTTTTCATGTTTGGATATCTCTTATTCATCTTTGAAATGATTACTTCTGGTACAACCATCATGTTTCTCCGTTTTCAGATCAGTCAGCCTTGTTCAACAATAGCGTGTGTAAACAACCATCAGAATCTATCATGCCATGATCACACATACACGACTTGATGCCATGTCATCTCTTGCATAATAGAGATCATTGAAAGTCGGTGTTGTGTAACCAGTTGCCATGCGTACATGTTTATTTGTCTTTGATCTACTTTGTTGTGGTACTGGTCATTTCTTCATGTGCGAGTTTACTTTGTTCTGCCTGCCTTCAATGTTCTTGTATACCCCAATATAGCAATCTCCTCTTACATAAATGTCATCTTGTACCAATCACCCTAATATTTATCACAATGTACTGCAATCATACAACCATCTTGAGCTTGGAAAAGAAGAAAGTTACACGTGATGTAACGTTATGAGGAGCAAAAAGAGACGCTGATAGGCTATTATGCATACTCAGTCATATGCAAAGAGTGGTGGCAAATGGAGCGATGGTTTTGAATCTCCTAACTACTGCAGGTACATGCATAAAAAGGCGTACAAAGACACTCAAACGGTAAAAGTACTCCTTTTTTCTTTGCTTTTATATCTTTGGACACCCATGGTTACTGCAGCTCTCATTTCCAATGAGCAAGTCCAGTCCTTTGTTAATAGTGGTACTCCTTTAAAGAAACAGTTGCCAACCTATCTTGCTTTGCATAGTAGCGATATAACATCGATATCGAAACACGATGATAGCCAAAAGCTTGAACGACGATTACTACGCAAACTTGATTGCACGTATGTATACCTGTCAAACAAAACCAACAACAATGGCTTATACGACTTTATATAGGCTAATGCCCGTGTTGTCATTGTTATACTTATTCTCTTTTTTGGATCGAGTGAGAATAAGAGCAATGCAATCCTTGGATTTGGGTTAATTTGACTCTACTGCTGCTAGGGAAACATCGGTAATGCTCGGCTTGGTAGTTTGGAAAAGGACTTGAATCTGCAAGGCGACGATTTCTATAATGCTCTTTCTGTATTTTACATTGGCAAGTCAAGCACTTGTTATGCTTTCCATGTAGCTAAAGTGTAGTTCATAGGCTATGTATTATTCCAGATCCCAGCCAATATTGGACTAAAGTTGCAAGTACTTATGAATTATCATCATGCAGCATCAGATTGACAACTTTACTATTAGATGGTCACCTTCAGCTCTTATTGGCGTTTGTACTATATGCTGGGTAAGATGACTGACCAAAGCACAATCCACATATACTGATATACTTATCCAGGGCATCAGTTCTTCAAGGTATTGCAAAATCTTGCTAGTCAACAAAGCAACTTAACATGGAATGCGTTATTGTCTACAACTACAGTATTGCTGCCACGTTTAACTTTTCCGGATTGCTAGCAGGTATGCATGAAAATGATACAAAGGCATACATGAATGTGACATAACATTGCCGTTTTGCATATAGCACGCTTTTTACTAGGCTGTTTTGAAGCTGGAGTTGCACCTGCTGTGCCATTACTTTTAAGTTTTTGGTATCAGCGTAATGAAATGGCAGGAAGAGTGAGTCATCAAAGCATCTTACCATGATCACTACTAAGATCATCATGTAGATATCTATCTTCTTTGGTTCATCCACACTTGCAGGAGCATTTGGAGGTATCTTTGCATGGGCAATTATTGGGCACATGGATGGTGTGCAAGGTATGGCTTCTTGGCGTTGGCTCTTTCTTATAGAAGGCCTGCCGACTATACTGCTTGGCATCTTGTGTTTGATGTTTTTGCCAAATTAGTAAGTCATGTTTATGATCATTGACAATGAAAGCTCATACACATCTCATAGTCCTGATACTGCAAACACGAAATGGTGGTTAACACCTGAAGAAAAAGAACTAGCCATACGTCGTGTTCCAGTTGCAAGTGATGATACAACCTTCAGCAAAAAGCAATTCGTGGCAGTGTTCAAAGACTACCAAAATGCATTTTATACATTGATCTATATTAGCGTATTGGTGTGCATCTCATCCTATTCTACATTTTTACCCACTATCATCAGGGATATGGGCGTCTCATCTCTGAAAGCACAATTGCTCACTATACCACCTTATATTGTTGCATGCTGCTGTCTCTTTGTATGTATGAATCCTTTTGCTTTGTGCTGTGATGACTCATCTTTATTCAAAGGCTGTAGCTTGGTACTCGGATCATATCCAACAACGTGGATTCCCTGCTGCTTTATGCTTTCTGGTTACTATTATCGGATATGTGTTCTTACTCGTTGGTGAGCATCTTGCACTTCGATATTGTGGAGCTATCTTTGTAGCATCAGGAGTGTATTCTGCAATTCCTGTGGTATGTGTACTTTATATGTATATGGACATAGAGCTTACAGATAGGAAAAGGTGTTATCCTGGAACAACAATAATAACTTTGGACACACGAAGCGAGGTGTATCTTTGGGATTAATGAATGGCGTAGCTCAGGTACTATTTTAAAGCACTACTATTATCAGCATGCATGAAATTGATTGTTTTATTACTAGTGTTTTGGTATTCTTGGATCTCATGTAAGTCAAGATTGGAAGTGATACAAGTAAACAAAGAGAGTAACTATGGTGTTGATAGATCTATAGGAATGAAGATGCACCCTTTTATCGACCTGGCCATGCGATATGCTTAGCTTTTGCTATCTTTGCCTTTGTTATGATTGCTGTACTTCGTTTCCTTTTGAAGCGAGAAAACCGGAGACGGGATGAATTGCAGCAAGATCATGCAACGTATGACGTTGAGCTCTATGACCGGCATCCAGCATTTCGATACATTCCTTAGTGACAATGATGTAGTTAAAATAGAGTGTTTGGATGCTCCGCTCTGTGTTTCCCGACGCATTCATTCATTCTAGTATCATCGACATCGAATTCTAGACTTTTAAAGAAACAATGACAAGGAGAAAAAGTAAAAAGATGATAAGGTGGTCATTGTAGATAAAGTGATGTTAGTATGTGTGCACAAGTAGGAAGTGTGTGTGTGCAAAAAGGTTGTTCCCGACCCGCCACTGTGTTCATTCATATGCAGATGAGGAAAGCGGCTTTTTTACTCTTGTTTTCTTCCACAAATACCCACACTTGAACACCATGTAAGCTCCATTGCACTTTCCAAGATGCCATCTTGCTATTTCAAACTTCCATTGACTCTTTTATTGTTGATACAACACTAGGTCTGAGCCCTATGATCCCTACATTCCCAACAACCAACGTCCGGCTGGTGGTGCCGGTGGTGACGGAAAGACTAGCCGAGTTCAGGCACAAGTGGATGAGGTTGTCAACATCATGCAAGACAACATTGACAAGGTGATGCAGCGTGGAGAACGTCTTGACGACTTGCGTGGCAAGACTGGTAAGTGGGTGTATCTATAAAAGTGTACTTTTGGCTGTGCGTGGTATGGCGGAGGATGTATCATACTCATCACCTATTGATACAGAGGATCTGCAATCAACGGCAACTCACTTTCGCCGTGGTGCCAACCAAGTGCGTAAACGAATGTGGTGGAAGGATCTCAAGTGGAAGATTATCATTGCTATTACCATCTTGGTCATTCTTGGTGCCATCATTGGTAAGTTTTTGTTGTTTATAATAGTCAAATCACTCTATTAATCTGGAACGTTACCGGCATTGATTAGGTTCCATCGTCGGCACTCAGGTAAGAAGGAGCAAAAATGATGACTGCGCAAGTCACTTGATTAACCTATGCTTTATTATAGACCAACAAGCAAAACTAAGACTCTTTGATGACATCGACGATGATTTCCTTATGTTCTATTGTATATCAACTCACACTTTTCCCCCTTTTTCCCCACATCCTTTACTTTATAACTCTAAGAATGCAATATACTGATTTGAATATGCACATGTAAACATTTGAGCTTCTTCTTGGTCCATGTTTGATACGATTTAAGCTTTACAGGTATGAAGTATTTGGATTTGATTGGATACGTACAAGAAACAATAAGGATGGGAAATGAAATATACACAGTAAGGGGGGATTATTATGGGGGAATGATGCATGATTCAAAGATAAATGCGGCGTAAATCAGCTGGAGTGGTGATCTTTTGACATTGGGGACAAAGCTTCTTGGATCCAAGTGTATGTAACCAACATTGCTCACAATGAACATGCCAGCAAACAATGGATGTCACTGGTGTTTTGTATGGCTCTAGACAGATTAAACATCGTGGTGCTGACCGAGAAGTGATTTCCTAATGACAATCCATGAACATCCTTCATCATAATATCCATCATCATGCTTACCAATTGCTGTATACGAGACTTTAATGATTCAATCACCAGCCTAGAATGGCCAGTTTGTACATCTTCACTGGTCGTCTTGCGCCAGCCTTCATCTGAAACAGTTTCTTCATAATCACTGCGTTGTGCATTGTCACTATACAATAAAGGATGAATAAATAGGATTGATAACAGCTGGTCAGTCCACTTACGGTGTCCTTGGTGTAGTACTTGGACTTGCACCTGATACCATTTCTCTAAGAGCAGATGCATCTTCGTCTTGAGGATTGAAAACAATATCTCGTTCAGAGTATTGAAAGGCTCCATATTCATCATCCCCATCATCTTCCACATCGAGATCTTCTTCATCTTCATCTTCTTCACGTTTACTTGCAGTGGCAAATCCAGCTCCTAGAAAGAGAATCAATATCCTTGTTGTTTTACTCCCTTTGCTGTCATCTTACCACCATAGCCACCTTCCATCATGGCTGTTGCACGAACACGCGTTTGACCAGCCCATTCATATTCATCCCATGCACCTGGTTCACTGGAAGAAGATTGTTGTTGTTGTGATGAATCAAAGGAGGCAAGACATCGATCGATATGTAAATTGATAGCTTCTGAATCACCATGAAGCGTATCATTACAAATAAAACATCGTTGAACACCTGTTTCTTGTTCCATAATGGCTTGACTGATAGCTTCCTCTGTGTCCTGATAAGTAGGATCTAATGCATGAATGAGCCATCCATCCTAATCATGCCATACCTCTCTTTACATACCTAATCGTGCCAAAGCTTCTCTTCGATGTTCACGATTCTTTTGTACTTTGCCGAGTAGTTCATCATAGGCTGATGCTGGTTGTTTTTTCTTGCCTTTGGATCGTTCCATTTGTTGTCGTGCTAATAATGCTGCTCCTCGTCGTTTCCCCTTATGTAAAGGATCTTCATATGCATCAGAATCAAGCTGGTTGAGTCGTTGTAGCTCTAGTTCATAGTGTTGCTCCCACTGAGTCGGTTCAATACGATGTTGGCATATCGGGCATTTAGCTAGATCGCGTTTGGCTGTTGTAAAGCGTTAAGAATAAAAGACGACTCGTGCTATTGTCTCTCTTTTATACCTCGTTTGCCATTGTTGTCAACTAAATACTGAAGTTCACGAGCGAGACTCTTGGATCGCTTCTTGGATCGCTGGGGTCTAAAATAGAAGAGCGGATCATTGGTATACTGGTTTCCCAATGGTCAATTCGCATGCTGCATTGGCTCACTTGTCAGAAGACGTTGGTGACTCTGGTAGTGTGTTGGGAGGAGTGGACATGGTGGTTGCACTAGGCTGCAAAAGTCGAAAATCGATTATAGAAAGGTAAAGGGAATGGTTGGATGATAAGCATAGAATGGATGCAATTGATGGTCAATCCAATTCCTCAGTTTGGATGTCGGAGAACTCATACTCGGCTCGAACCAACATGAATGCATGATTTGATGGATTTCAACTCATCTTTAAGGCACACACATTTTATTGAAAGTAATACTTGGGATCTTATAGATACAATAGTTGAATAGTGTGTTTTATTTAATATAGTCAATGTTCTTCTACACTGCTTTATCGAAATCTTTTAAATATATGCAACGTGCTTATAAAGCTTCAGTGCTGGGATACATAGAATTTTCTTTTGCGCATGTCTCGGATATGCTAATTAGTATCATGAACAGTAACTGCACAACAAAGCGCTGTGAAATCAACGTCGATTAGACAGATATACTTGAATGAAGTATATGAGCACCTTTAATCAAGTGCTATATACACTATTAAGCCCAGTGCTTGTGTTGAATAATGAAGGACTATTATATCTGTCAGCATACTACAAACAATCCTCTTCACTGCTGGAGATCAGTGGTATGGCATGTTTATGTCAGAAACATAGAAGAACACCGCCAGGACTCGATTACCAATGGTTTCCTTTTAAGGCAACTATTATTCATCCAAGGTCAATGGATGTTAAGGTATAAAAAGATGGAGCTCAAGGATCAATAGCTATACTATTATCACTCTAATTCTCAAGATGAAGCAAGCTCTTATTGTTGTCGATATCCAAAACGACTACTTTCCAGGTGGAAATCTCCCCACGGATCACCCTGTTGAAACTGCCCAAGCAGTGGCCAAGTTGATTACCAAGTTTAGACAAGAAGGCAAACAAGTGGTTTTCGTGCAACATATCATGACTGAGGAGCACTACAAATTGATTCCCATCATGCAAGATAATAGCAAGGGTGCTGAAATTCATGAATTGGTGCGTCCTCTTGCTGGTGAAAAGGTGGTGCGCAAACATCATGTTAGTGCCTTTGTTGGTACTGACCTGGATGCCTATCTGAAGTCCAAGGGTGTTGACACTGTTGTTGTCACTGGTATGATGATCCATAACTGTGTCAATGCTACTGTGTATGATGCCAATGTTCATGGATACAAGTGCTTTGTTGTCGAAGAAGGTGTCAATACATTTCCCCAAAAGTTGCATGATCAAGTCATTCCTGCCAAGCAAATCAAGGAAAGCTTTTTGGCAGGTGTTCAATTCTACTTTGCTAAGGTTTTGCGCTTGGATGATGCCTTGAATGACAATTACTGATAACTGGACTAAATAAAGCATGTTCAATGATGTTTCAAAAAGTACATTTTATGACGAGATACAATGTAGTATGATATGCAGGGAAAACAAGGATGATTGGGTCAATGACAACTTTCTTTATTCCTATTACGCTATACCAGCACTACCACTATTACTATTACTACCACTACCGCTTGCACCATCCACTACCTTGATAGTCGATTGATTAGGAGGTGCTTCTCCAAACTTTGCAATATAAGCCATTTCTTTGACCTCTTGCAATGTCTATTAAAGGATGCACGTGTTAGTCGTTCATTTAGGAGAAGAAAGAAATTGATACTGACCTCGTTGGCAATATAACTCTCACACTTGAAACACCAAACAGACAAGTCGCTATAGCTTAAACACACTGCATGATCCTTGGTTTCTTCAAAGTGCTCCACCATATGACCATTTCGATAGCGTGAACAAAGCACTGTATTGCACGTTAAGCACTGCCAATTCTCGTGTTGCTCCTGGCAAGCACCACACGTTTGATTCAGAAACACGTGTGTAGGAATGGGAGAAGGAACGTGTGGACAAGTTGTAATGGGCTCAACAGCAAATCCTACGTCTTGACGATCCAATTCAGCTTGAAGTTGGGCTGCAAGGGCGGCATCGTTGTCGGTCATGTTCCAGTGACGTGTCGGTGGAGAAACAAGAGGAGTAGGACCAAGAAATTAATGCAAGCCAACATGATGCATGACAAATCAAGTGATTGACATTGATGGATACAACAAAGCTGTACCAGCCAAGAACAAACAGGAGGATCGTGCGCACATTGCATGGATGAATGTCATTTTTGTTGATTGGACACAAAGTGATGTATATAATTAGAGAAAAAGACATCTGCATGAATAAAGTTTTCTTTGCTGCAACTACAAAAATAGGCAAGCCAACCTAGTCCTCTTTACAACTTGAAGAACCCATCCTTTTGATCCTTATGGAAGAAAACGTACTCTTTTTTTTAATATCAAAGAATGACATATTAAAGTAACAGATAGTATATACTACATGATGACATTGACCAAGCAGCAGCAGCAGCAGAATTACATGATAAGAGTAATAGTAAATGTGATGATGTCTGCCAAGAAGGGGATGTGTTGGGGTGACAGGGGCTGCCTTGCTCGGAAGTAACTTGACCAACGAGATGAGATGATGGTGCCAGGCACAGGGGTATGGAAGAAAAGAGAGAAGCTTTCTTTATCATGTCCTCCTCCTTCTCCTACCAACACCTGCCGGTGAGATAAATATACATATCTTCTTTTTATCACTTTGCCACCCGGAAGATTATGCACTATGCACAAATAACAACTGTGATCTTTTCGCTGCAGCAAGTGATGAAACGACTGAAATGGGTGCGTTATTAAGCAATTTGAGATGTTCCAGTGGTCGATTCGAGTGTGAAGCAGTTGTATCTACTAATAGGCGCGGAAACTGGGTTCGGTGATGGGATACCATGTCTAATACCGCGGACCGGTTAATAACGGGAGAACACGGATGATCAACAAGGGGTGTGTATATGTACTTACACATCCAATCTGCAACAGATGCTGCTACTTGCTTGGTGAATACACGAGCAGTGTTGAATCTGGTTTTTATAATCAGTGTGTTGCACATGAGATTTGTTATCAAAAGTTGTACCCAAGAAGACGTGTGGTCCCCAAGACAAGTCCAGCTGTTAGACTGATAGCACCTCCAATGTATGCTCTATTGGCATTTCCAGAAGTGCTGTGAATCATCAAGTTGGTAGTGGTAGTGGTAAAAGTCATTAGGAGCGGGAAAAGAAGGAAATGAAAGGTAAAAAAGTAAGGATGGGAAAAATATATAACAAGGTCACAAGCCAAATAAGCAACAAACAATATCGAACCAAATATGGACTATGGCAATGCAAACATGCGTCATGCGGCTGAAGAAAGAAAATCCATGGTTATGCAAGTTGCTGCAATCTGCTCTTTTGTCTTTTTCCACACAGAGCGCCAGAATAGTAGCTTCTCCTTTATTTGACTCCTTTTGACAAAAACTCATCTCAGCACACACGTTGTTGTTACTAAATATTCATTTACTGCCATAAACTGCCATTGAAAGACCATCCGCGGCTTTTCAACTATAACCTTGACCTTGAATGTGGCTAAGAACATATTAGTAACATGGAGAATGGCTCTTTATTTTGCAGCTATCTGATAATACTATCTGATGTCCAATGGGTATTCCATCATAATGATCAAGACTCTTTGTGATCAAGTCATTCTTTCGGTTGTTGTGATGGCCATGATTGTCAATGAATGTGTACCTGACTGAGTAATGGCGGCTCATTTACCCGATTGCCTAATTTAAAGCAGCTCCACCATTGACAAACAGGCACGTATTCTTTTTCTTTCATACAATGGAACAACGTCCTCTTGGTTTATTTGAAAAGTTTCAAGCAGGTGTCAAACTAGTCAATTGCTATGGTGTCGTTTCTTTCACAGCTGTTTTACGCCATGCTGCAGCTCGTCCACAGACCATCGATGCCAAGCAGTTCTATCTTGCACGACTCCATGCAGCTATTTCCAAAATAGTAGACAAGCATCCTCTTCTTAGTGTTGCCTTGATCGATTATCAAAAGCCCAGCATTCGTTATACTTGCATTCCAGACTTTGACCTTGCTTCCATCGTATCCTTTGACGAGATTCCTTTCTGGCAATCCCAAGCACAAGCAGATCGCATTGCCGAACAATGTGACAAGGACTTTGACTTTGATAACACCAGTTTACCTTTATGGCGTCTTCATGTGGATACGCATCCTGATCGACTTGATGAATGTAGTATCACAGTGGCTGGTGAACATACCATGGCAGATGGCATGAGTCTAGTGATATTCATGCATGAGCTTGTGCAACTCTTTGACACTGTCGAGCCCACTAGTACAGGATCCTACATGATCAAGAGCAACAAGACACCTATCAATCCACCATGTGAACTACGTCATGGTCCACAGCTTACACTTGAAGAGATCAACAAACTAAAGGATGAGCAACAAGAAGAGAATCAACCACCAGCCAACGCGCATTGTTGGCAAGGTGATCGACGTGTGGCAGACAATCAAGATTCAGTAGTACACAGAACAACCATACGCATTGTCAAGGTGGATGATCCATTATGGAGCAACGTGTGTAAAACAGCCAAGCAACATGGATTGTCACCCCATGCAGCAATTATGGCAGCTACACTTTTATCTTTTGCAGAACTATATCCAGATGAACAAGCTGTAGAGACATACACGCCCATGAACGTACGCGCATCTTTTGATCCACCTGTGCCTAATGATGAAATGGGTAACTTTATTGGCTCTTATCCACGCATTTGGTCACTATCAGACATCAAACAGCATTCATTTTGGGATCTGGCTACACTCTACCAAGGTGAAATCAAAGCACACAAACCAGAAGCTGCCAAGGAAGTTCACAGCTTTGCATTCTTTGGAGAATATCCTCAAGGATTCACAGAGATTTGGACCAACAACTGGAACAAGTATCGCTTAGGTCGTACAGGTGGAATCGAATTTTCAGATCTTGGCAGATGTAACTGGGGTGATAGCGTACAAGAGCTATACTTTGGTCAAAGTGCACAAGCCTATAGCATTGGCATGGGTATGAACACTGTCAGTACAACACATGGTATGCGTGCAACACTCAGTTTTCAGAAGGATACATTGGATGAAGCCAAACTTGAAGCCTTTGCACCCACCATCACATCCAAGCTCGAGTCATGTATTCAGTAGTTTGATAGATCTAGTAATCCCTTTTGTGTATTATACTTGACAATATACAAATGTCAGCTGTTGTAAGATGTAAATCCGGGTAATGTCAATATACTTGGGATGGTTAAAGGGTGTAACATTATATGTGGATGGATGTGTGCTTCTAGTGGTTAGCACATTAGTGATATGAGCTGTTAATTGGGGTTTTGGATGTGCAAGAACATGCACTTTTACCATGGATCAATAGGAGAAAAGATTATAGAGTACAAACTCTACACGATGGATGCAGAAGAAGAGACAAGAAGGTTCACATGATCCTTTTACAAGCTGTAATTCTATTATGTAAGTGCTTAGCGTCACTCTTACCCGTGAGGAGAAAAAGCTTCACTTTCTTATGATGACGATGGTGACTGGTATGACAAAGGTTGGACGGGGCCCCACATACTCATCATAGCCATGTTATATGGGATGATATACCTGGCAATTAAATAGCCCGAATGGCAAGTTACACCAGCGATCCTATCTCTTTAAGGATCATTTCATGAAGAAATCCCCGCCAAATAGCATGAACTCCTCCTTCCTTTATTCAAGCTTTCATGCTAAAATAAACCCCATGGGGTACATTGTCAATAGGACCTAGCATTGCCATTGTTAATGTAAACAATGATCATCCTTGTTGTGATTCATCATCCTCTTGCACATCGGATTCTTTCTTTTTTGTCGTGTAACAGCTCTTGCATGGTACAAATTCTTCTGCCAAGGCATGTTGGTGTACCTTTTCTCACAGCTGTTACAACTCTCCACTTTACTTGTGCAGTACAAGAACATGTTAAACGGGGAATTTCGACAATATCAATTTCTCCATTTGTGCTCAATTCTGGCGTTTACCCACGCTGCCATGATCGATCTTGACAACAGATTGCCGCGGCATACACTTTTTTACATATAAAAGAAGATCTAATAAGATCTCGTGTCCATCATTCATCATTCAACCATGAAGGCAGGTGTCATTGAATGCAATTGTTGATGATACATGTCAGACTTATACATTATCTTTAGTTCTCTTTGCCTAGTATCACTGTAGCTGCAGGCCTTCTTTTGGCATCTGGTGCCATGGCACAAACATTGACGATTCGCAATGATGTTCCTGGCAATTCTAGTACCACTAACCTTTATGGTCTTATGTATGAAGATATCAATCGATGTGGTGATAGTGGTATGTATCATTTATTCTCAAGATGGATCAATTGCTAATGAGGAAATGATATGAATAGGTATCTATTCACAAATGCTACGCAACTGGAACTTCCAAGCCAATGATACTGGTGGAGCTGCTGATCTTGAATTCTGGAATGTGGTTGGTGGTGACAAGGCTGCCAGCATTACTTTGGATGACAAGGAAGGCTTGAATGATATCAACACCAATTCACTTCGTTTGGATGTCAAGTCTGTCAGTGATGGTCGTGTTGGTATTGCCAATGAAGGCTGGTGGGGTATCCGTGTGCAACCTGATGAAACCTACAAGGCCAGCTTCTTTGCCAAGGCATCTGATGGATTCACTGGTCCCTTGAATGTCACTCTTGAATCCAAGTCAGGCACTGTACTTGCTTCTGCTTCAGTGGATGGATTATCTGACAAGTTCCAAAAGTTCAATGTTGAGCTCAAGGCTAATGTGAAGGATGTTTCCACTGATAATGTCTTTGGTGTTTCAGTGGATTCAGAGGATGCTGAAGGAAAATCACTCTGGTTCCAAGTCTTTTCTCTCTTTGGCGACACTTACAAGAACCGTGAAAATGGTCTTCGTCCTGATCTTGCAGAAACGCTTGAAGGTCTTAACCCCCACTTTTTCCGATTCCCTGGTGGCAACAACTTGGAAGGCATGTCCATCGATCAACGCTGGAAGTGGAATGAGACTGTTGGTCCTCTTGAAGAACGCAAGGGTCGTTTTGGCAACTGGGAATACTGGTAAGACTGATACATAAAAGGAGAGCTACTGGTTACTGACACGTGAAATTATAGGAACACCAATGGCCAAGGTCTTCTTGATTACATGTACATGGTAAGTATACTTGTTGTTACAGTGTCATGCATATGTATTGACACATATTATAGATTGAAGATATGGGTATGAAGGCTGTGCTTGATGTTTGGGCTGGTTACGCTTTGGATGGTTCAAGTGTCCTAGAAGATGATCTTGAGCCTTACATTCAAGAAGTCTTGAATGAACTTGAATACTTGATGGGTGATACTTCCACTGAATATGGCAAGCTTCGTGCTCAACATGGTCGTGAAGAGCCTTTTGAGATTCCTTACATTGAAATTGGCAACGAAGACTTTTTCTCTACCACTTATGAATACAGATATCGTGCATTCTATGATGCCATCACTGCCAAGTATCCCGATGCCACCATCATCTCTACTGCTTATCAAGAATCTCGTCCTTATGATCTTATTGATGATCACTTTTACGTAAGTAGTATGCTATTATACTTGGAAATAGGCAAGGGTTCTCACCAGGTATCTTGAATAGGTCACCAGCGCTGAAATGATTGACAAGTTCAACTACTATGACAACTATGCTCGTCATGGCAATGGCAGTGGTATCTTTGTCGGTGAATTTGCTACCAATACTAAGGGCTGCTGTGGTACTTCTCCTGCCAGCATGGAAGCTGCTTTGGCTGACAGTGTCTTTATCACTGGCTTGGAACGTAATTCCGACTTTGTCAAGATGATTGCTTATGCTCCTTACATGAAGCGTCACGAACAAGAACAATGGGATCCTGGTAAGTAAAGTGTTTATGTCACAAAGACGATAATTTATTTAACATGATCTATATAGATATGATTCACTTTGATACTGAAACTGTCTGGGTTGCTCCTTTCTACTATGTGATGCAAATGTACAACAAGTATGGTAAGTGGATTGATCAAAGAAGATTTATTCCATCGAATGTGCTATTAACGCTATGCTATAGACTTTGACACCATTCTTCAAGTGGATGCTGATGGCATTAATTTTGGTCCTCTCTACTGGGTTGCTGGTTCGAACAAGGAGAAGAATCAAATCTACATCAAGGCTGTCAACGTCGGTGGTGATGAGCAACCTGTCAACTTTGACTTTAAGGGTATCAGAGTCAAGACCAATGGTGAAGCCCATATTGTTGCTGGTCAACCTGATGACGAGAACACCATTGATGAGCCCCACAAAATCCAACCCAAGCAATCTCGCTTCAAGACCGACAAGCACAATACCTTGAACTACACCTTTGAGCCATACTCTGCCACTGTCTTGGTGCTGGATATCAACTAGACACGAGCATCTTATTCTGTGTACCATAAGTAAGTTGTGATATTGCAATGGATGACCCAATACAAGTAATACTCACCTTGTTGTTCTTCCTTGTAGACATGTAATCCCACACAAAAAAGATGGATTGCTGGATCGTTTCACATATATAGTAGTAATAAACTTTTTTGATCTTACTGTATTCTTGTGCCTGGATTACCTTTCCTTGATGAAGTAAAGTTAGCTATCTATATACTGGCAGCCATAGTAATGGTTGTACATACCTTTACTTTACCAATATGCTCACTGACATTATCTATCCACCGGATCTTTCTGTGATACCAATATGACGCAACAACGTGGAGCCAAGACCGTGTTGTAGGAGACACCTTGTACTATAACAAACAATAGCTTGAGCCATGGCAACCAGAAAAGACCTTGTCAAGTACTCGATTGGGACTCCATTGGGAAGGAGATGGTGGATTGGGGAAAAGAAGCTGTACAGAGCACTAGACGACTCTTTGTTGCTGGTGCAATGGCCATTTCAAAAGTTCAAGTTGTGCATGGCTAGCAGATGGAGACGCGTGTTGTTGTCGTGAAAATGCTGCTGAGATGGAAGGAGGGAAGGAGCACTGAGCGAATTGCCACTGCATTCCCATGGCTGTTGATCAATCTCATGTGCATCCAAATATCACCATAATCACCCTTGACAACACAACTCCCACTGTTGCACTAATTAATCTAACACAAGCGCACTGGTCCGTGCACGTTTTTACTTTATAAAGTAAGATGCAGCTGTCTCCGCTTCATTGTTGTGTCTTACCATGCATATCCCACATAACATTTCACCTTTTCCTTCCAAGAAGTATCCTTTACATACAAAAAGAAGCATACTTTTGCTAACAACTACATGTTGTCACTGGGTATTCCAATATGGAAGGTCCCCAGACCATCCACATGATTTCCCAAAAGCTGGGTCCCACCAATCAATGACAGCGGAAATGCAATCAAAAAGTTATAAAAGGAGGTCTTTTCTCAGGTCATTTTCTGTTTTTCTTTTCTCTTTAAGAAAATGATAGACACTGGATAATAGGGTGTCATTAGAGTGATGTGGGGTCACTTTTTTGATATGCTATTCATCTAAAAATTAAGTAGTTGGTCTTCCCAGGATCAGCTCCCCAGGCCAGATTTAGTGCACCTGGCAGTGGGAGGGGATGAAGTTGGCAAACCTTCGCGATGGTCATCCCTGTGAGTACATAAGTTCTCTTGAGCTTATGGAAACTAATTGCCAACCTTATTTTTGATCTTTCAAAGCAAATGATAATCTTTTAAAACACTTGGAATCTTGATCAAGTTTTCTTTTGGGCTTATGCGACTTTCTCTTTCTTTGATAAAAGCAAATGATACATGTAAGAAGATCTTTAAGTCGTCTGGATGAAGGGGAATATGACAAAGCATAGCAGAATAGTAGTTTGTAGTCATAGAAACGCTTGTTATAGAAACGAGTAAACCAGAGTCTTTATTCCATGACACTGTCGTCACTCAGCTAAGAGCATCTGCAAAAAGGGGGGAGGGTCAAGTTCACTTGCTGATCGTCCACATGTCCACCGTACGCCAAAGTACAACAACTTGTATGTCTAAACTGCTTGTTGGTCGTGCATTGTCTTTGCGATTGAGCTCCAAGCTCTTGCGATGGCGTTATGGAAAGAAGAAGACTGGATCGTCTGCACCTTTTGCTCCTTGAATACAGCTTTGTAAAGTCTATATCAACTCCCACGTCAACCCGTACGCGTTGTTACAATCAACACGTTGGAAAGTGTAGTTTATACGAGAATACACTTGAAGAATGCTTCAGTGGAAACCAATGGTATATGATTCATTATCAGCAGTGGGATTCATGATCTTCGTCAATAAAGTTGTAAGGTTCTTGCATGACTATCATCTACGACTTTGCCAACTGAAAATGAAAACATTGGATTCAGGTGTAGACCGTGCTTACACAAGTGTGTGCGCGAAAGTTTCATGGATCTGGGAGGTGGATGTTTAGTGTATACGAGATACAAAATTTAGAGATTACGAGCCGATTTGGCACAGGGATACGATTATGGATCAGACCATGCTGCGTCAATATTGTCGACGAGCACGTTGAATGAAGAAGCAAACAATAACATATTGACTATAAGCGCTTTCGGTATCACTGTCAGGAAAGCATTGAAACAATGAGTAGCTCTAATTTGGAAGGTGTCGTGCAGCATCAGCAGCATAAAAGCGTGGCTTAAATATGGTATAGCACCCCATCTTTCTCCCTTTTTGCACTATTACAAATGTTCCATCCTACTCGAGGAGGTAAAGATACAATCATATCAAAACTATCTATGACTTATACTTTATTACATAGGTGTCCGTGGTGGTAAAGACCAGGTAAAATAGTCGATACAACTATTTGTGCAATGGGAGTGTATCCAATGTCCTTAACACGGGAATCTATAGTTCAGTTGGGAAGATGTCAAGGAAGACAAGTATCGTGAATACTATCTCGGCCATTCGTTGATGGCACCGGTGGGTCGATGGCAGAAAGGTAGGATATAGCATCTGGTTTCGACAGTGTTCAAGATCCATAACTCATCTGGTACATAGGCAAGGACTTGACGTGGTATGCAAAAGGCTCCAAAGACGACAAGGCAGAAGCACATGCACTTGAACTTGCCAAGATCAAAGAAGCTGAAGCAGATGCCATGGCTGTTGCATTGTAAGTATCCAAGGAAACAAAAGGATGATGCATCATATTCATTAACTTTAAACAGAGGTGTCAAGAAGAAACGTACCATTGAAAGCAATGTCACTGAGGAAGAATTACGACATGCCATCAAACGTAACGATGATTCAGATGATGATCCTTTGGATAAAGTGAATGAAGAAAAAGGTTTAGGCTATGGCAGGTATGTAAAGAGGCATCAAGGTCAAGACGTTCTGCTTACCGTTGATGTTGATTAGATCCAATCGCTTGATACCAACAGCAGATCAACCTGTGGAAGTCATGAATAAGGGTGGAGCACCTCCTTCATCCTCTGATTACAGCAACGTCACAGCAACGGCAGCAACCAGTTCTTCAGCAATCGGTTATGATGTTGAAAGTCGCAGCAAGGAGAAAAAGAAGAAGAAATCCAAAAAGCACAAGAAGTCCTCTTCAGAGAAAAAGAAACGTCGTCATCGTCATAAAAGATCAGTATCACCTGAAAGTGAAGATCGTCGATATGATTCACCATCCAGACATCGTCATCGTCGTCATCGTCATGATTCTGATACAAGTCGATCACGTTCATTATCACCACGTCGACATCGTCATTCATCTCGCTCATCTTCATACCGACATGCAAGTCGTTCACCACGTCGTCATCGATCTCCATCCACACCACGTAGAGGACGTTCTAGACGCCCACGTAGTTTTAGTCGTTCGCCATCCCCTGTTGAAAGAAAAAGTCATCGACATCATCATCGATCACCATCCACTCCAAGACAAAGAGGATCCAGTCGTTCTATTAGCCCACCAAGAAGAAGATCTTACCATCACAGAGACAGATCACCACGTCCATCCAATCGAGAAGCTAGTCGTTCCCCTTCTCCTTATACAAAACGTGCCATGTTGAGTAGACGAGAGTAAAATGATCCTTTTTATATGTATAAAATATATTGAACAAGGGGTATTCTGATATATTTACAGCGAGATATCTAAGATTTTACTAGAGGAGGAGGAGAATAGAGTTGTCTGTTGGCAAAGATGGGATTAGTTAATCGAGTAGGTGCAGCTGGAGGAGGTGGAACTTGAGGAGTCAATAAGATGGGTCGATTTCTTGGTAGAATAGGTTGACCAGTACATTCAGCTTCCCAATCTTCCCATTTCTTCATCACCAGTCGAGAAGAATCAAACTTTCCTTCAGCATCCAAATGTCCTTTGTCTTTCTTTTCTCCAACAACAACACGTGTAGCACCCCATGAAAAGTCATCAAAATGCCAATAAGAATAAATGGGAAGTACAAAGTTCCATATCGGCAATGCAATAAGATACACTTAATATCATCATATTAGTTCCATATGGAGAAATAAGAACAATAAAACTTACCACACATCCAACCAATGTAAACAACCTTAAATGTAGTGATTGCAATCAGAACGGCTGGTAAACCGAGAATAGCTACCAAGAGTGCTAATGATTGCCATTGAGGATCACTGGATATAGCCGTGTTTACAATAAGATACACTGTCAAGCAAATCGCTGCTGGAAGTACAAGTGTGCCAACAAGATCCACAAACACAGAAAACTGCATTGATAAACATGCAATACCACATAAATCAGACACTAGGACAAGCTCCATAAGATTATGGACTGTAGAATTGATCCATCGACGACGTTGTGATAAGAGGACTCGGAATTGATCTGGCACAACAGTCTTGCATCGAGCTTGAGGAACATACATCATTTGACGGCGTGGGAATGTGCGTAACATCAAAGTGGAAAGGAACCTGTCTTCACCCAATAAAAGCAAGTTTTTGGCATGAAGTGTGGTGACAATGTTTTGGTTGTACTCGAGAATGATATCTGGATTGGCAAGAATGGGGACCCAGGCTCCATTTTTAGGTGCCTTGATGCGATACATGCTGAAACATCCTGGAAGACATGTCACAATGCCAAATAAAGATTCGAATGCTTTGGCATAGTTGTGCGAAATGTAGTATTCAAATACTTGAATGGCTGTCACCCCTAGATAAAATAGGTAAGGAAGGATCATCCGATTTCACATTCGTTTTGACTTACATGATTGTAGCTTGTTGGCAATCCTTGTTTCACCACATAATCCCATGATGGTAATGTCGTTGGCCATAGCAGCTACCATATACGTGATGGCATCAGGTAAAACTTTGGTGTCAGCGTCTACCATCAGTGCCAGCTCAAACTTGTCAGGAGTAACGCCTTTCATAAGCCATGTCATTTTCCAAAAGATCTCATAGTCAAGCTCAGATAATCGATCATTGAATAAAACACGTTGGAAGAATTGCATCACGATAAGCTGCATGTTTGAATGGGAATATCAGCACTTGTCATCATGTTAAAGAAACTTATTGTCTCTTACTTGTGAATCACGTTTTCCACGATTGCCAGCTTTGGGTTTGTTCTCTTCTTCCTCTGTGCCACATTTGACTACCACAATACATGGAACACCTTTGTAATGTCCAGCATACTATAATCCAGCATTCACATGAATCGCTTTGTTCATATTGACATCTAGCTCTTTGAATCCTTACCACTTTGGCCATATTGAGCTGTCTTTCACCATCAGCAATAGCAACATAAGAGGATCTTTTTGGCTCTCGCATGGTAGGATCCAGATCCATCATACCCACTACAATGTCAGGTGTTGTTTGTGTCTCGCCTGCACCAGTAATCATTCCATCACATACAACCATAAAGCACTATATACCAATATCTAAATGAGTCACACTAGTCCCAAAATATACACTGAATATCCTTTACCTTGTGTTTGTTGGAATAGGTTGTTCTTGCAAGACTATCCATAGTCGTTTGTAATCCATCATGTCCTTCTGAATAACACGTGACTAGCATGATGGTGTATAATTCGGCTTTGATCATGCCAGATTGGTTGGTAGGCGTGGTTCTTGCAGCTGTCTCCATGTTTTCACTTCGACGTGATGATAAGCTGGATGAAGATGATGAATTGCTAGTGCCTGCATAATTGTTTGGGTTGTAGTAGGCATAAGGACCTGGAATATGGTTGGCTGGATCATCATTGCCACCCTTGATAGAACGCCATGCTAGCCAATTGGAACGACCACCTGGTTTGACTAATCGACCAGCAATAAACCATTGAAAAGTCAATGCCATTGAATAGCGCACCACGATCATGGCAACAATCACAGTCAACATCAAGTTCATGATGATTTGTGCTGCAATACAACCACCCGTATCACTTTCCATCATGCCACTGCTGAATCTGGCCACGAGACAATCACGTGCTTGTAATCCTGAAGGTTCATAAAGTAGCTGGTATGACACATCTTTGCCTTGTCCTGCCTTTAAGGTATTGTCCACATAATCACCAAAGATGCTAGAGTCATTCTGCATATATGTTGTCAAGTTGAGTACTAGAATATATCATTAGTACATGTTCAAGGAGGATACAGTGCACCATATTCTAACCTGTATTTCCCAAGACTGTCAATGTGCTATAGGTATAAGATGATGTCAAATCCACCCAGTCAAAACCTAGTGATCCTGTTGGCTTCATGTAAGCATCCAATTCCCTAAGAGGAATACATCCGCCACCACTTGTTGTGATGGAACCTCCTATGATTGTTATCATCCCTATTAGTCTATATGTGTGTGCGTGTGTGTAGATTGCACAAAGAGGACACGTTACCATATGGGCTATGAAGCGTACAAGTTCCTAAAGCAGCATTTTGTCCAAAGCGTGAGCAAGCCCCTTTGGTGTCACCGTCAAAGATAGCTCCAATATCCATGTTTTCATAGTCATTTGTCAAGTTGAGCCCTTGAGTGGCAAAAAATGCCTTCATGCGATCCATGTCGTACATGCGCCCAAACACACGCACATCTTTACTATAGACTGGACGACGTACACCATCAGGTCCCACAGCTGAATAGGCAATGTTGCTACGATTCTCTGGACACAATGTCATATTCAGACCATAAGTGATGTAAACGAGAACGCAACATAACAGGATGATGCCAAGCACTAGCGCTATCTATTTTTGTATATAGTATAATGTGAGTGAACATGAATCCAAAGAAAGTTTATAAAGCTATACCTTTTCACGCCAAGCTTGCTGTACCAAGATGGATCGTTTACGACAACAAGTACGAAGACACCAAGCTGGAAAACAACAAGTTGCTATATAAGCTGTCCAAGCCCACCATGACGTTAAGACATTGGGTTGATTATCATCATCATCTTCATGCTGTGGATGCTGTTGTTGCTTTGTTTTGCGTATATGACTGGTTGGATTTCTGAGGATAGCATGACCAAGACCTGCTTCTTGCTGTTGGCGAATCTTTTGTTGTTGAATTTGCTGTTGTTGTAAACGATTTGGTAAAGGTCTTTGGTCAGGTACACCAGGTCGATCAAGTGGTACACCATTGTACTCGTTAGACATGGGTGTGTTAGTAGTGGATGGTGGCACAGGTGGTCCTTGAAAAGAAGGCGGTGTTGTATTGCGAATCATGCTTGGTCTTGGGCGATATCGATCAGGTCGTGATAGTGAGCGATTTCTAGTGAGACTTGGTTGACGACGCATGTTATCATTTCCTCTTCCATGATGATGTTGTTGTGGTATTCTTTGTATGCCATGATTGCTGCTACTATTTCTAAGTTGTGGAGGACGATGTTGTTGCTGTTGATAGCTTAATCCTCCTCTTTGTGGAGTTGATTGTTGTTGTTGTGATGGTCTTCTTTGTTGGTGATGCCATTGTGCTCCCGCTGCAGCACTGGGTTGATCACGAGTGGAACGCTGTCTTGGTGGAGTTGTTACTGGTTGTTGAAGAGGACGACCATGTATTGGAGGAAGTGGTTTTCTTTGAATACGTTGTTGCTGTTGTTGTTGGGAAGAACGATGTGGATAAGGAGTTGCTGTTGCTGGAGGAGCAAAATGTTGCTGTTGTCGACTTGGTAGTCTGTTATGCTCTGGTGGTTGTGGCGGACGATCATCTTGAGCTGATCCACGACTGCGAAGAGTTGGTGCATAATAATAACGATAGTCTTGCGGAGTCGACATGCCAATTCCAATAAATGGTACAGCCAACACACAAAGAAAAAGAAAAAGAAGGGTGTGAAAAAGAAATCAACTTGTTGATGCGTTTGTTCTTGGGAAAACAAGCAAACCATGAACTGTGTGTGTGTAACCAAGCGTTTTATTTTTACAAGACTGTCTCTAAACAATGTGTGCTAAACAAGGAAGTCGTGTTGCACTTTTAGTATCTCTTCACAGATCTACACCATCACTTGACTTACATCGCATAGGGCATATCAGTGGCGATTTATCTTCTACTGTAGCAGTATGCAGACGATGCTGGAATCGATAATGTACTCGAAGTTGTTTACGTTCGCCAAGACATGGGTCATAGAAACCAAGAATATTGGTCTATTCATAACATCCATTAGCTCATTTCTAATTTCATATGCTCTTCACATCACTTTTTACCTTGGAATGTCCTCCAGGGATCGTTACTCGTGATTCATTCACCAATGCTTGGAGCACCACAGTGACATCAATCACTTCTTCAGGCAACTCGTCACTTTCGAAATCAACATTGTCCAGGCAACCATACCATGCTTTAACAATAATAAGACCTATTATTGGTTGTCATTATGAATTAGCTCCCTTGCAACAATGTTTAAGTGTTCTTTTCATATTTACCATCTTGCTTCTTTTCCTCTTGTCTCTTTTTACGTGCAGCAATCTCCATCATAAGTTGTTGTCCTTCTAATGCTTCTTGCTTTCGAGTTTCCAGATATTCAGCATGTTGTTCACGAAGTTGAGCAATTTTCCTACACAAACAATGAATACACATATATATCCATCTTTCATCATGCACTTACTCTTTGATTTGCTTTCTTCGTCTGGGTTGGAGAAGGAGTTGATCCAATGCTACTGCAATAGATACAGGCACAACAGCACCAAAGAAGGCCAGTTGAAGATCAAACTCGGTAGAGAGAATGATAGGCAAAACAAACTTTTGACCAAGACGAGCAATTCTACAAAAACAAAAGATGCATCAGCTGACAAGGCTTCAAACGCATGATGCCGTCACTATTCTATTTTCAGATACAAACTTACCGGAATTTGACTTGAACACCGGAAGGAAGACCACACTCCAATGACATGCCAAATCGAGTATGTTTACTGACTTTGTGATCACTGCCAATGCTTGCTGTGATGCCACCTGCTGTAGACAAGACACCCGAAAGACGCAGTTGGACTTGATTAGGCAGCTTACGTGTATATTCACAAGCAATATGAGAAGAGAGAATACCAGTCTATGTAGTAAATATTGTGTTAGCCTTTTAGGTCGATCCCATATTTCATGCAGCCAAATCTTTTCTGTGTTACCTGTAATTCAACACTGTAGTTGCTTGTCTTTTGACCACCTGCAAGACCCAATGCCACAGAAGACTTGTCCATTTTGCGTGATGTATCACCTCCCCATCCAAAAAGAGACCATTCACCAGTTCGATATGTCACATAACCTGTTGTTGTGGCATATAGACGTCGACCAGCAGTAACAGTCAAAATAGGTGGAGCATATGGAGTACGAGTTTGTGCCACAGTATTCACAAAACTAAAATTCAATTAGTCTCCTTTCACACTGACTATCCTTAATCTCTCTTACCTGTCACTGGACATGCTGTAATAGGATTTCAATGTGACAACTCGTGGATGTAAGAATGTTGTGCTTAACTATAAAGAACTAGAGTAAATAAGATGCTATACATGGATGCACTACTACTTACTTCTCCCCAAAGCTTTGGTGATACTGTATGTCGGATTGTGCCCATCAAATTGCCACCACCCATACCATTTCTTGACAACATGGATCCTCCAATGATGGCTCGTGTCTGTGCACCAATCTGGGACTACATCAAATGAAAATGTCAACAAGACTGCTCTGATCCAATCTGATTCTTGTTATGTACCTCGAATGTATGTCGCATAAACAATTGCTGAATCTGTGTCTTGGATAATGCATGCAGGGGTCCTCTTCTTTTGGGAGCAATAGGTGGTTGTCCAAACCCAGCAAAGACTGGTGGTTCATAAGGATCGAATACGCCAGTCGCATTGAGATTGAGCTGGAATTCACCACGGGATCGTACCAAGTTCTCCAATTCTTGTTCTCGTTGCAATCGCTCCTTCTTTTCATACTCGGCTCTGATCTATTTTTCAATGTATAAACCATCCACATCTCATCGTCATCCTTTACACGTACCTCTTCAGATGTCTTGTATCTGGGTCCCACTTCCCACTTTGCATTAAGACCTTCTTCGCCATACGTATCATAGATAGCTCGCTTGATAGGATCACTCAATACTATACCATCCTTTAGCTATCCATCATCAATAAACAACATCATCACTATACCTTCATAAGCTGTCTGAATGACTTGGAACCGTGCTTCTGCCACCTTTTTGTTGTTAGGGTCGTTATGCTGTAAATAAAGAGTGTCAGCTTGTTCTTGATAGACTGGAATTGCTTTTACCTTGTCAGGATGGAAGAAGCGGCATAGTTTCTTGTAAGCGTCCTTGATTTCGTCTTCTGTTGCCTGACATTGACCCGTGAGCATTGAGTGGTGTGGATAGCAGTTATTGTTCTCCAAAAAAAGCAACTGCGTACCGTTCTCGAAACGTTAAGGACACCATAGTAATCCGAAGCTTTGGGAGCAAGATCTTGTTCCAATTGCAACAAGGTGTCGTCGTCCAATTCCTCGTCTGGGATGGAATGCGATTCGGGAGCGTCCAAGTAGGGATCCATAGCTGCAAAAAGGACAAAGACACAACGCGCTTCATATAAGAATGTTTGGAGTGCCCCATCTCTTAAAATTCCGACACGTTGACCAATGCAAGGCTTGTCAATGCATTCTTCCCTCATCATCTATCAGCCCTTTATCCTCATCTTAAGTGGTCAGTATTCATTACATGTTATTGGATCTGTAAGGACAACGTACTTGTTGATTGCTTGGATATCAATCTATAATCAATAACAGCAGCAGCAGTGTTTGATCGATGATCAGGACTTAACTATTGCAAGAACTTGGATAGAGTAAAAGTAGTTATAGCAATAGTAGTAGCGTTCCCTACCCCACCTGACTTGAGAGATTCCTAGTTGCCATTGCATTTATGTGTCACATGATCAATCCAATGCAGGTCAAAAGTGCTCCTAGAGGCATACATTGCGCTATTACATATCATCTTCAGCCATCAGCTTCATAAGCAGCACTCGTTCAATCAATAAAGCATTATCTTGCTTGACGACAAAGGAAAGGTGAGCTGAAGATTGACACTAGCATGAGTCATTTATTCGATAAAACATGTCAATGATACATAATCTAAGTCTGATTGAAAGTAATAGTAGGGATCACGTAGATGTAGTAGTTGGATAGTGTGCTTCATCTAATATAGTCAATGTTCTTCTACACTACTGATAGGATGACAATGTTCACTAGTGCATATGCTAGTGCTATCTCACAGTAAGGTGACGTTTAGTCGTTGATGGTGTGTATGGATGGATTCGCGGAACTCCAAAGTCAAAGTTAAACTGGCACGTGCGTGATGCTGATACTGGTCCTCTTTTTTGACACAAGCTGCCCACCATGGTCGATGATCGAGAACCTGACGTTGCCATTGAAGAGTGCGTTCGAAGCAAACGACTTTATCACGATGCGACATATCACCATATATCACCAAAAGAACAAGCGCTTATTCAACAACAACTGCTGAAATGGTTCGATCGCGAGAAACGTACCAACATGCCCTGGCGTAAAGAATACAGGAACGATCTCGATCGCGAGGTAAGACTTGAATGCTACAAGGCTACTGGTTGAAGGAAGCATTATCTTATGTTGTTATGTCTTTGGATTGTTCATAAAAGGCACTTGGTCAGCGAGCTTATGAAGGTAAAGGCAATACGACCTTGATTCTACAAGTGATCTAACATGAACATCTATCTGGAATGAATCATAGTATGGGTCAGCGAAATCATGTTGCAACAGGTAAACGATAGACGATCCAAACTGGTTACTTGTTTGTGTAACTATTAGGCTTTATAGACTCAGGTCGCCACTGTCATTGACTATTACAATCGATGGATGGAAGCATTTCCTACTATATTTGATCTTGCAAAGGCAGATATCGAGGTATGGCTTGGATTGACATGTATACAAAGATATAGTGACTTATGAATGTGTAGCGTGTCAATACTTTATGGGCTGGTCTTGGTTATTACTCTCGTGCACGTCGATTATGGGAAGGAGCTCAGAAGGTTGTCGAGCAATTTGATGGCATTCTACCCAACAATGCAAAGGATCTTCAGCATCATATACCAGGTGTGGGTCGTTATACAGCAGGAGCCGTGGCATCCATTGTTTTTGGTCAAGAAACACCAGTGGTGGATGGCAATGTTATTCGAGTGATTGCAAGACTTCGAGCATTAGGTGCAGATCCAAAGAAGGCAAATGTAGTGGAACTTTTCTGGTATGTGCTTATATCCCCTGTTTTTTAATATTCACCCTTATCTAAAAGCTTATTACTCACGTTGATCAAACGCTATCACAACAACAAGGGATATTGCAGCATCTCTAGTACCTTCAGATAGACCGGGTGATTTCAATCAAGCATTGATGGAACTAGGAGCACGCGTGTGTACACCACAGGGACCTGATTGTTCAGCGTGTCCAATCAAGCCACAATGTCATGCTTATGCGCAATTTGAAACTCACTCTCGTCTCAAAGCAAATGGATTTTGGAAGGCGACAGCTACCGGACAAAAGAGGAAGCGTGATATGGAACATGGTAAATACCAAAAGGAAAGACATGCATCGCCATCTAATGTCATTTTTAGAATGCACGTATTGTTTGGAGATTCAAACCGATTTGACAGATGAAGATTATGCAGTGACAAGGTTAGAGGAAAATCGTTTTATCCCTGAGCCTAAACTCACATCTCCTTTTTACAAGATATCCAGCAAAGCCAGAGAAGAAGAAACCGAGGGATGAAGGTAAACCTGCATCATAACAATCCATCCATGATTGCTTATGACTTCCATTTTTATTCAAAGAATGTGCAGTTTATATCCTTCAATCCAATGATGCCAACAAGTACCTGATATCCAAACGACCTGAGACAGGTTAGTCGCTATTCTCTTCAATGTTTACTTTTTTGAACAAGAAACTGGTTTCTGATGTTGTTTTTAGGTTTGCTGGCTGGACTTTGGGAGTTTCCAAGTTTAGAATTGGATACACTGGATACAACTTATGAGCAACGATCAGCCAAAGCTACTGAATTTCTAAAGGAGCGTTATGGCATCTCATTATCATCAGCATCCAGCTTACAACGTCATGATCTTGGCAATGTGGTGCATCTTTTTTCTCATATTCGCAAAGTGTATCATATCGAATGGATCAAATTGGACTTGGATCAGGAAGCAATGGATATGGCTGTTGCCATGGCTGTATCAAAGAGTGACAAGGACCAAGCACGTTGGGTTGATCTACAAGAATTGAAGAAATCACCTATACCTACCGGATTGAAGAAAGCAATCAAGCTGATGGAAAACTTTGACAAGGTAAGATGATATATGCATAGTGCATCTTTGTTCTCTTGTGTTGATGAATGCTTGTCATTGTGCTGATGAATGATCCAGACCTCGAACAATGGGCAAAAGAGCGCAGCAAGGCGGAAACAAGCATCCAAGACATCCTCGTCGGGAAACAATGCGGACATTTCAACGTTCTTTCTAAAGAAATAATCATGCAGTTATGACAACCAGTGTAAATGAAGTTTGGGGGAAATACAATATCGCGTGCGTGTATATTGCAACATTTCACAGACCGTTTCAGGGTGAATATTGTGTGTTTGGTACAAGTGTAGTTCATCCGAGGCAAGGAGACATTGAAGTGGGATACGTGTATGTGTGTATTAGGGGTAAAGACGAAACAAGATACAATGACACGGATGAGCACATTGAAAGAGAACGAGCATGGAAAAAGGAGGGATAAAAAGACAAAGCGAATAAAGGGGGGTGGTAGGAGAGTGGATCGTTGTTGCAGATCGTCAAAAATATAAAGCCTAGACCATCCAGTCGACTACTTTTACTCATAATCCACTTGTTCACTATCTTCTTTTCTCATCTACTTTACCCATATCCTCCTTTTTGAACATTTCATCATGAAGAAAAGCTTGTTTCTTGTATGCTTGACAGCTCTTGCTCTAGCAAATCAAGTGGATGCCAGAGCTTATCGTCGTGATGGTGATAGAGTATCCTGTCGTAACTCCAAGACCGACTTTTCTAAAGGACTTGATGGCTGGGTAGCAGCTTACGCGCCTGACAATACCTATAAGCAATCAGAGCGTGGACTTGAATTGAAACTTGTTCGACCTAATGAATACAAGCATTCTGCAAACTATGAGACTTTGAAAGGACCTGATGGTAAATACAACATCATGGCATTGTTTCAAAGTGGCTCATTGTGTCATATAGGTCCCTATAACAAGTTTAGTGGTGATGGTCCAACATTTAACTCGACTACCTACATGCAATATGGCAATTTAACAGCTCAAGTACAATCCGCTGGTGTTGGTGGTGCTGTCACTGCTGTTATCCTTATGGGTGATGGTCGTGACGAGATTGATTTTGAGTGGGTAGGAGGTAAATATACAAAGGGCGAGACTTTTTATTTTACTTGATTTGGTTTAATAAGGGGTGGAGGGATGGTGGATGATACAAGTGCTAATCGATATCTCGTTTGATAACCATATGTGATATCTCCACGTGCAGAAGAAGGAAACAATGTCCAGTAAGTATGCATAGTATGAAAATAGCAACAATCCTTGTTGACAACTCCTCTCCTTACTTTTTCAGAACCAATTACTTTTGGGGAAAGAAGGTTGTAACCGGTGTCAACGATGAAACAGTCCCTGTTCATGGCGAGCCCACTCATCAATCAATCCACACCTACAAGATTGAATGGTACATTTATAAGAAGATGACTTGGCATCAGTGTTATAATGCTAATTCAAATGCAAATTAGGACTCCTGAATACATCAAGTGGTACGTGGATGACGACGTGGTGCGTACCAAAGAGAAGGAGGAGACTTGTGATGACAATGGCAAGAATTGCAAGTTCCCAACTCAGCCATCGTAAGTATAATCGCTTTTACCAATAACAAGGCATAGCATTGATGGATGCTTTCCGCTATAGGCGTATCCAACTTGGACTTTGGGATGGCAGTGACAAATCTGGTACAGCAGCTTGGGCGCACGGACCAATTGACGTAAGCAAAAAGATGCAAATCAATCATAGTGTGTGTTACTTATAGGCTTGTTATGATGATTAGTGGCGTAAGCATTCTTCCATTCCTGCATACATCAAGAGCGTTACAATTGAATGTGACCCTGAGCACAATGATGTTATTGACGGTGATGATGATGAGGACGTGTGATCCAGTAGCCGGCTTGAAATTATTACTAGTGCGACCTGTAGTCTTCTTTTGCATTTGCATTCTTAATCAATGTAGTGTTAATTACTCTTCATCAATACAACACGCATATCCTGTGATGAAATAAATCTGATAGTAAAGCATAATCTTGCTGATTCAGTATTGTAACTGACAATTGATATGCACGAATAATGCTCTCGGGGATTTTTTGCTAGGTGGAATGCAGTGCTTTTCCTTTTCATTTGGCTTGAATCATTTAGATCCTTTGTTTTCTTCCCCACGACTTTAATTCTAACATGGATAACTTGCAACAGCTCACTACAGAGATTCACGACCTTTTACGATCTAGTAAATATCATTCGCAACGACTTCAGCATACATCAGCTGCAACGATGAATACGATTCACAAGTTTTTGGTATCACGGAACAAAGGATGGCGTAAACGTGTTGCTCAGGTACAACCTGCCGATGCTTGCAAACAAATCAAATCAACAAGTGCCAATCTTGAATTACAATACGTGTCATCCAATCATGAAAGTGATAGCGAACTTTCATCCATGTTGTCAGACAAAGGATCAGAATGCAGTGAACATCATGTGGATGTCTTACAACAAGAAGCAAGCAAAACAGAGGCACATGATAGCAGCATTACTGGTACTACGTGTCTAACACCTAGCTATACTGCACCCCAGATGAAAGAGCAGCATGATGATAATGAAGAAAAGTCATCATTGTCATCGACAGGCACACTTACATTACTTGAAAATCCACCAGCCAAATCATCTTGGCGATTGTTGCACCAAAACCAAAGTCTACGAAGAGCTGTTACTTGGATTGGACAACCCCTTAGCAAGATTCTACGCATGGGTGCTGATGCAGCTGCTCTGGATGTCGCACTTAATCTTGATCGCTTCATTGTTTATGATGCCAATAAGAGTCATTTGCAGCCATCAAAGTAAGTATGAACATCATGAAGATGAAACTGCTTTATGGCTAACATGGATATCAGATCTGCAACATATACAGCTCGGCAACTTCACTGCAGAGTACTTCAGATAACAAATTTCACATCTTCACGTGGTTAGTATTAGGTAAAAGTTCATTGACTATAGCTATACTGACACGTCATATAAAGAATACCAGTATGAATTGGCTGTGGAACTCAATGGCCAAGTCATCCATACCATCACAGGACTAACCAAGAAGGTGACAAAGGGTGTGAGTGCTGCAAGTCCTCAGCAAACATTTACATTGTAAGTATCATCCAATTACTCTTGCTAAATATGACTACTAAAAAGAAATGATGCCATTTAGTATGGCTGATGGGCCTTTTGAACTAAATCTTGTGTTAATGGGACGTCCTGTGATACCAGCCACTTTAGCTGATGGCATTGCAAGATTCAAAAATGCATGTAGTAACAATCATCATCACGTGCCACGTCAAATGCCCATTCTTGGATCCAAGCAATTGCTATCTGGCGATTCGTTGGATGCTTTTGTGTCTCAAGGCATCTGCCGTTACACACTAACACAACCATTACGTGCATCTGCCGATCACTCCAACATGGAAGTAATGCTTATGTTTCGGCTTGACCATGAAGAATCACCTGATCATCATCAACAGAGCCTGCATTCCAATACCAGTCTTCCTTTGACTGCTACTACGACTGCCATGGCTGATGATTCAGCAAGTGATGCTTATAGCATCACGCTACATGATGCTCTTGAACACTGTAGACGAGGTGATTCATTGACTTTTTATGTCAGAGGACAAGGTCATCCTGTAAGCAAAAGAAAAAAGATCAGTACAAAGAAAAAGATTCATCTTGGCATTGATTAGGTATGGATTCGTTATTGGGTTAGATTACATGATCGACACATGTTGTTGTACAACTCTTCATCCCAGGTATATCATGATCTTCAAGCATTTTCATGACTTACCAACTTTGCTTTTTTAGGAAAAGCCGGTGGATACCATCCCACTTGAATACATGCGTTTTGCAACACGTCCTACAAGTGATGACCAAGAACGTGTCTATATGAGCTCTTGCTGTGGCATTGTATTGCAATTTGATCGCAACAGTGCTACTTTTGTTGAACCAGCACGACTGGATGATAGTGAAGTGCTGGGTGGCAAAATTTACTTTTATGCCGATAACGATGCTTGGGCAGCATGCTGGCGTCATGCTCTTGCATTACAAGCAAAACCCGGTGTCATGTTGAAAAAAGATCACCAACGTCGAGAAGGACGTGTCAATTTACGTTACATGTGGTGAATATAGTAGCTTCTTTATAATACTCTTTTTATATATTGGATACAGTGAAGGAGGGGGTGATTACAAGCTTTTCCTTGTAAGGAATTCTGCATGTAAAAGCGAGGTATAATAGGCGCGTATATTACATTGTGATGGATTCTTTCTTGATGATACATATCACTTTCCACAAAGCATTGCATCCACGCTCATATTGGTATTGCTTGTTGTCTCGGATGGTGATGATGATGTTGTTGATCGATTCACAGTACGACCTAGACCATGTTTTCTTGCATCAATGATATCCATTGGCTTAAGACCCCTTAAAGGTTGTTGATCATTATCAGATGGTGTTGTTGCTATTGGCGTTTTTGGTGATTTGTCAAGTGCAAACTGGCTAGTGAAAGGAGCAACTTCTTTAGGCACCATGGGTTGTGGAGACTTGATTTTACTGGGTGGTGGTAAAAGGGGTGTTGTTTCCTTATCATGATCATCATCAGCATCATCCTTTTTCCTCTGATGTTTCTGACGCTCATCAGCTTTTTCTACAGTGTGTTTCAAGTGTGTGATGTAATCAATAGCACTCTGCAATATAGTCATCTTGTTAAGATGCTCTTGATCAGCACACGATGGTATCAGTTGTCGTAACTGGACAATCTTGTCATTAATCCTTTCACGTCGTCTTCGTTCAATAGCACTATGTGACACTTTTCGAGCCAATTCACGCTCATCCGCTGTACTGGGTCGTGATGCAGGTGATGTGTGTAAAGTTGTTGTAGGTGGCGCTGGATAATATGCAGCTGTTGCCAAGCCGCTCCCATTTGGTGAAGGTACATCACCTGCAGGTGATCTTGGTGCTTGTGATAATGGTGGTGCAGCAGCAGCAGGTGTAGCTGTAAAAGGTGGTGATGTTGATGATGGAGATACAGAAATATACACAGGATGATGATGATGTGGATAAACTGGATAAAAGGGCACAAGGTGTGGATGTACTGAAAGTGGTTGTTGCGTAGGATAAGGGATGATTGGTGGTGGTAACACGTTGCTGGAAGGTGTTTGTGAAGGAGATGGACGTGTACTAGCACGTCTCCTAGGACTTGCTGAAGATGAATGAGTCGTGGATGAAGAATCACTAGTAGTCGATACACGTTTTCTCTTGTTGGTAGTAGCTGTGGCAGTAGTAGTATTACTTGTCTTGTCTGCAACACTGGTTGTCGGTGATGACTGTGTGTTGTTGCTTGATTGTATTGGTGACGAAGACTTTGGTGGAGATGGTGGAGTGGTAGGTGAAGCAGTTGTTGACATTATCAGCTTTTGTGGATCATACGAGTGTAGTTTATATTGTCAAAAGTGAAAGAAAGAAGCTAATAACCCCTAGGGAGAGCAAGAAACCAAAAGTGGTACACAACATTGCAGCAACAGAATGATGGGATCGACCAGTAAAAATATAAAGAGTCAAGTGGTCTGGGATACCAATCGCATGTCTGATCTAGCGACACGTGCCATCATGGCTGGGTGTAAACTGGTCATACTATGAAATTTGGGATTTCCAAACATTCCATAGTGCTGATGGGATCATTTAGTGTATATAAAGTGTGTGGTGCTAATACATGTGTGAAATCTTTTGAAGAATACAAGAGCTACATCATATCCAAAGCATAAAGAAATGAACATGGAGCAAGAAAAGATACAGAAACGTATTGTTGGAAAGGAAGCTCAGGCCAAGTTATCCGTTTCCGCGTAATCCAATCAGCTTCTTTCTTTTGAACACACGCATTTTGTAAAGCCTGGGATTCCGCGACTTAAACTTTCCCCCACATTTTACGCCACAGCTCTTGCGTTGGCATCAAAATCACTCCCAAATCTTCTTCACCGTGGCATATGCATGCAACTTTGATGAAGATCATATTACGTCATGCATAAAATATGCTACTGGAAAGACATTGTCATGTGATTGACCACTCTGCATTTCTGCATAGAGGAGGAATTATCGATTTATGCATAAAAGGTGACAATGAGTTTCATATATATCTAATCTAAACCTGAAGAAGGGCATGTGTCTGTTTGTGCAGATGTTGGATCTCTATATAGTTATATACGGAAGGGCTGGAGCGACAAAACAAAGATGATACAAGAAAGCAAATGCATGAAAGAGAGGGAGAAAAAGAAAAGGAAACTAAAGTGCAAAGGAGATGCAAATAGATAAATGATAGTGAAAAGGGAATATGACAAATGTGCATAGAATGAAGCGCTTTAAATGTGCCATGCATTGAAAATCTGGTCAATAGCAGGCATGCTGGATCTTCGACGAGGACTACGATGACGAGAGCGATGGTGTGATTTCACTGTACTTGCTTTCGATGATACACTGGAGCCATCTTCTCTTGTAGCTGGTTGGTCAAAGTTACTGACACCAAATTGGAAGTGATTGTTCACAAAGTCGTTTAACATTGAGCCAGAAGAGCTGCTGCCAGAAGAGCTGCCATCCATAGAGCTGACTGTAGATGATGAGCTCCATGTACCAAATTTGCTTTTGGTATGATTATAAACTGAATCTTCTGTATGCTTTGCTGATGTATGATAAGATTGACTTTGTTTGGGCTTGTAACGTGAAGGCAATGGTGGTACTGGTGGTAAGCTATGATATCGATCATCGAATTCATCTTCATCATCATCGAGTGATACAGCAGACATTGAGTGAGTAAGTGGACGAGCATAACCAGCTGGAAGTGTTAAACGACGTGGCATACGACCGAAGACTTGTGTGGAGTTGATAGCTTCTCCTTGCACCATTTTGAGATATTGTTGTTCATCAAACATCTTCAAAGCTGCCCATGCTGGATTGAGAAAAGCAAATCGACGTCTAATAGTACCAAGTTTTTCTAAAACAAGTGATAGTACATTAGCTTTTCGAAACAGAAGCCATATCAAGCAAGGTGAAACGTACGTTTACCAATACCGCCTTGAGAAGAGATACCGTGCAATGGCTTATCAGGTGCAGGGATTGTACCTTTGGTACCTTGACGAAGTGGTGATTTGCCTTTCACCATTCTGCAAATGTTACGAGCAATACAAACACCAGCCAAAGTAGCAGCATAACCTGTTTTTTCTTCAGCAACATTGGTTGCATCACCACCAGCAAAGATATGATGGTACTTGTAATGATTGATTTGCAAAGTTGGCTTGACAGTAATACGTCCCCAGTTGTCAACACAACAATCCAGATCATTACTATTTTGGAGCAATTGGCTGTTGGGACGTGTGCCTGTTGCCATGAAGACCATATCATAGCCAGCGTATACTCGACCACTTGTACCACGGTATAAGCCAGCATTTTCACTGCCTTCAACAAAGAAAATACGCTCATTGGTAACTACTTCGATACCAAGTTCTGCCAAATAGTTCATAGCCTTATCACGTTGTGTTGTTTCACTCCGATTGATAACTTGGGGGTGTGAGTCGACTAAAGTCACTCTCTTGTGGGGATGTTTGCCAGGAAACGTGCGTAGTGCAATCTCCGATGCCAATTCACACCCGACTAATCCTCCACCTTCATTGGAAAAGTAAACAAACACAAATTGCATTAATAAATAGTCAACAATCGAGTCTTACTGTGTATGGCACTGGTACATATATAACTTACCAACAATTAGCACTTTTTTGGCATTCAAAAGGTCACTATGTGTTTGTTCCAGACCAGTCATTCTATAGAGCACAGAAACATCCGTGGATTTGAACTGCGAAGCATATGAACTACCAGTGGCAATCACGAGGTAATCGAAACATAGCTGTGGTTTTTGTCAGCATAAATGCATCAAAAGATAATCAATAGATGTAACTTACAGTTTCGCCATTGATTTGGAGCGATTTGGCACCATCATCAATCTTGGTTGCATAGCCAATTATCACTCGGCCATTCCTGACATAGGCATCATGTCGCACACGCATCGAGCTGGATTCTTCAGGATTCACCAACCGCTTGATAATGCCGGGGGTATATTCAAATGAATCTGCATTGTTTTAGTAGTATTAGCATCAGCATTTCCCACAGCATGTCCTATATCAATTAGATTACTATATACCTTTAGTATCGATAACAGTGACATGAAACAATGGCATCGGGTCCAAGATTGAAGCCACTGTAAATCCCTACATGCCATTTCCACGTGTAAGTATGCAGATGTTTATATATATCTCTGGATGTCCTATCTTTGACATCCTGGATAATCACGTACCGAAAAGCCGCCACCAATAATGACAACGCGTACTTGATGCTTGCATGGTGGTTGTTTGATGGACCTTGAATAGAACAAAAAGCATGTCTCGGTTAAAAATTGATGATAGAATCTTTGGCGAAAATATGCTTACATGATGTTGATTCTCTTTGTGCGGATAAAGTCATCTAGTTTGAATTGCTATTTGATATACTATGAGGATTGGGGATCAAGTGACGTTGTGAAAGCATGTATTTACCAAAACTTCAAGCACTTGCTCCTCAGTTTCAGCAAGCACAGCTACAGCATCTTCTCGACGAATGATGGCCCATTGGAGATCCTCTATTTCTGCATTGGCTTTGTCCTTGGTAGTGATATTGGATAATACAAGCTTTGAATCTTCTGAAAAGAAGGATTTGTGGATTCTAACCCATAACATATAAGTCATTGTTGTTGTAAAGATCATCCTGAGATAAACAAGTACCTCCTTAAAGCAATCTCTGGTGTTTTTGAATAGTCATAGCGCAATTGAGACATTGCTTCAATAAATAACAAGTTCTGGTGTGCATTGATGCGATGCAAATAGGATTCAAATGATCGTAATAGTCTTGGATCTGAAAGCACGCTTTGTAGTAATTGGCTGTTGGTTGTTGCTGACATGTGCATACAAGTGATTCAACAACAGAATGGGAATAAAAAGTAATGAAAAAAGGAGAGGAAAGAAGTATGTTCAATGACAATGGGACAACGAAAAAGCTTCGGTCTTTTTCTTTTTGATGACTCGTCCCTGGCACAAATTTTGTACACAGCGGATGTAGATATTGCATTCAGGGTAGTTGTACGTCTGTGTCAATGCTCAATGCACTCCCCCCAGGGATTATGCCCCGCTCTACAACTGCCCAATAATTGCCGATAGGAAGGCACTAAACAGAGAAATAGTCCGCGCACAATGGGTGATCGAAGTGTGTAACATGCTCATGCAAATGGCATGATTTCGCAAGCCAATCAATGTGCGATCCCGATGTCAACTTGACACCACAGGTAAGACAGCACCTTGGCGGTTGCATGCGCTCCTTGATTATCCGAAACCCGATTTGCTTTCCGATCAAAACGCCATTTAGGCTACTTGTCATAAACCAACACATTGGAATAAGTATGCGTCATAGAATCCAAGTTATAACATGAATGGGAACCATATCCACATGAGAACACATGTCATTGAAATGAAGAAAAGCAAGTTCCAAAGTCATCGTATGGCTAGTGATATCCAAAAGTGTATCTCATTAATGTCAAATTACATAATCACCTGCGTTAACTATTTGAAATGCGTGCCTGAATTTCTTATGCCATGTGCTCTACCACGTTCAGATTGTTTTGAATCTAAAATACAAATGCTGACATTGGGCGGGTTTATTGACTATATTATCCCTAGACAAACAACCCAGCTAATACTATTATACAATGCCCAAACTCAAAAACTACGCAAGCACAAGTCCTTGTACACTTTTGGACCCGGTACACGGGAAAAGAAGAATGTAAAATAGCATGATTTGCACTTGTATTGTCATCTTTTTGTCCAACCATTAGCTTGATGTCGTCATTAGAGTAACTTTAAGTGTCCTGTCACTTGATCGACCAATTCCACGGGACCTGTTTGTCATGCATAATTGTGTTAAACATGTGGACAAGATATCAAAGATTATCTTACCTGGTCCTATACCCAACACGGTACGTGAACCCGCGGCTATCTGTGTACGACCAGCATCACAAATGCTTTGTGCTGTCAAGTTGAGACTCAATGCGATTGCTTGAAGGTCCAGCCTTTAATAGGAGATGTTGCCAGATCAGTTATAGCTCTTCCAACCCGTACCTTGTTCCACAGGGTGTACACTTTTGGTTGTCACCGTCAAAAGACTTACATTTTGTCCTCACTGTCACACTTTAAAGCAACTTTGGCCTGGCCAGTTCTTTCCCATATCCGAAGTACCTAAAGCGTTATTGGCTTAGCTATAATTCAAAAGTAGGTGGTGCAATCAGCTTTCAATATACCTCTGGGTTGGATTTCATAGCAGACTTGTAACATGCAAGCGTAGCGTGTCCACACTGGTTTGGATGATCAATGGGATTGTACAATAAGCAAGGCTTTTCGTTTTACCTGAGCTGCAACTTTTCCCTTAGTCATGCCGAGGTCTGTGCGTACCACAAGCACCTATTTACATATACAGGGCAATGAGACACGAGTGCAAAACATCCAAGAATCCACCTACCATTTTAAAATTGTCTCCATATTTCTTAACATCCACTTTGCCTACAGGAGCTTCATCGAGATCGGAATCGCTATCTGCTTCAGTTTGAGCTTCTTTTGTTGGCACGGCATTGGCATCCTTCAAAAAGTACTTTAGTATTCTCATTGTGTACCTTCAAAAAGTCGTTTACCTTGCGATTGGCAAACTTTTGACCAATAAAGAAACCAGTCAACAAGGCAACTACAGTTGTTGCTGTAAGCTGCAGAATGGGAAGTGACTCTAGTGATTCACGCGACATGTTGACAACTTAAGGGGAAGAGCTGGAGAAGAATTTTGACAGTGAATGGAGTTGCATCACGTGCATTGCATGTATCCAAGCCAAGAATGGCGACATTGGCTAGTCAATCCTATAGCTTTATCCCAACTACAATCAATCCCAATGACAATGATCCAAAGATAAATAAACATAGAATGATGAAACTTGTTTATGTCTTTTTGTAAAATGCTATGACATGTTTGGATTATCTTTATAACAGTTGCTGTCAGATTTCGCGATACGGGGGGTGTTTTTGCTATCTCATCATCATCTAAAGTGCTTCGTCTTCTTCCATCGTTGCCGGCAACTCTGATGGTTTCACCATGCCAGGAATAGCCAAAGCCTTTTCACGTTCTTCCTTCCTCTTGGCTTCCATTTCAGCTTCCTTCTCTTCGAGATACAATTCTGCATTCTCTCCAGCAAATTCTTTCAATTGGATAAGGAAATCACGTACTTCCAGCTTGAATTTGGGTGGCACATTGTTGTATTCAAACATGGCCATAACAAACACCTTGATTTGACCACTATGAGATGAATCATGTTAAAACGATGCTCATAACAATGTAATAATGACAAACATACCTTTGCAAATGTGGAAATGCATTCTGAAGCAAAGCAGTGACATAGTTCTCCAAGAATTGAGCATTGGTGATATTGGGATCACTGACTGTTGATGGATCAAAAAGTGGAACTTGAATGCGATTTGTAGTGACCAAATTGAACAGTTGAGCAAGCACTTCAGTTTGTCCCTTGAAACCTATGCATCATATATAAGTCAAATGTCTCTTGTCAAGGATGCAGCCATGAAATACTTACCACTCTTGTGATCACGATCTGTAAGTACAAAGAAGATATCTTGAAGAATGCTGCGGTAATATGACTGATAAAAGGCTCCAGCAATAGCAGGATCTTGCCGGCTGATATTATCGATAAGTTCACCACAGATTTGTAAACCAACATCAGCAATATCACGCATTGTGTGCTTGAAACCCCAGACTACACTATCAATGAACAGCTTGAATTGGGCAGGTGCAAGTTCCAAAAGTGCTATACAAGAGAAAGAAGAATCATCAGATTCCCATGTCAATCAATAAAAAGAGACGTGTTTGGTACTTACCAGGGAAGCAGTGAAGATTGATTGCTCGTAACATGTTGTAGAAACCAGTACGATGCTCAGGATATTCGGTAAAGTCCTTGGTGATCATATTCAAGGTTGGTTCGAATGTTGCTTCCAGAATGGATGGTACACGAGGAGTCATGAGTGTCTATCAAGATAAAGCTTTAGTTTCCATAAAGTATGTCATCATCCCATAAAGCATACGTACTCGAAGCTTGTTCACCATGGTAGCAAGTACATTCAAGACTTCAGCATCTCGTGCAATATCAACACTATTCCTGTAATCGCCAAGTACTGCTTCAAAGAAAGGTACCACCATATGCTGGTCAACACGTGTCAAGTCATCTGCACATTCCAGGTATGCGTCAATCAGCTTCAATATTTCCTTCTTGATCGTCCTTAGACCACGAACACGAGGTGTCTTGATAGCAATTTCGCCTATACAGAAAAGGTCAATACATGCTCTGATACACTTTTTCAATGACATTTACCTTGTGATGCAACAGCTTGCGAAACAAGGTTACCAACGACACCATATAATGACAAGAGATCCATGTAGATATTCTGCAACTGGAAGATGTAACCAGGACCGACAGAGATACAAGCTGAAACATTGGTCTTGATCACATTACCAAGGATCTTGACTTCATTGGCATTATCCAGCACGGTGACGTCTTTCTTAACTTGCTCCATGATTTGATTCCACTAGATTTGGGATAGATTAGTCATATTGTTATACATTCAGTGTCTATCATTCAACTTACAGCAGTGTTGGGAAGATGCATAAAGTTGGCCATGAGACGTTCTTGTGCTGGTTTCTGGGTTTGTGCAGAGATCATGTAACCGACAGCTTCGTAGAAGGTGTTGATCTATATCAAGTTAGTCTCATATATCACATATCAAGAAGAAAGTGGAAAATGTACCTGTTGTGGCATGAGATCGGATGTGATGCTGTCAATGGATTCGAGAATTTCATCAATGAAAGGTCGCAGTTCACCTTGCTTTTGCTGGATAAAGTGTCCCTTGCATTTCTGAGAAATCTTGATGAACGTGTCACAGGCCATGTCTTGTACACCCTCGTGCGACTCGTGCATGAATTCAAAGAGCTTATTGACAACAGTCTTCAAGAACTTCCAATGTGCCTTCAAGAATCGAGGATATTGACCGACAGTATACATAATGTTGGATGCAACCACTGCTTTGTTGTCTTTGCCACTCTTTCTTTCACACAAACTGAGCAACTCTTTGATCACCGTCACCAAGAAACGCTTTTCAGTCTCCTCGTTCATAGCACCAGAAATGGAACCAATTGCCCAACAAAGCTTATTGAGATTCTGCCAAGACCATTCACTACCATCCATCTTGATAAAAACTGGTCAGCCATCTAGCATCATGTCATATTCAACTATTTTCAATTACCTGTCTGGCAAGCTTTTCAGTCATGATTTGCTCAGTATCTTGAACATCCAAATTGGTGAGATACACGAGAACTTCCTTCATGCTCTTGTACAACACAATGGTATCGCTTTCCTTGACAAATTCACGGACAATCTCGCCTTCATCATTCTCAACAACCAACACCTATAACTTGATATCAATAACATGCATTCAACAATCGATGAGATTTGTTACATACCTCTTCTGGTTTGACCATACGTTCAATCATGACAACACGGAGACTTGACAAGACATCCACATAACGTGCTTTACGAGGACGATATCCTTGATTCATGCCCATCATACCAGTGTTGAGCTCAAGCAAATGTTCTGATTGTGGCATGGCACGAACTTCTTCGAAAAGCTCTTGTACCTAGTCAAAACAATACATCAATACAATTGATCACGTAGTCCTCTTTCTTTTCACTTACAAGTCCTGCCCAGTACTCGAGACAAATCTTGAAGATTTCTCGGTCTTCCACACTGGAGATCTTGATTAAATAGTAATGTGCATTGATCAAGAGCTCTTGCGTATTGGGTGCTTGTTCGATGATCTAATACAAATCAATCAATATCATCATCCAAAAGAATAACCTGTGCTGTGTTCGTTACCTTAAGATGAGCCGACAAGAAGCTTGTCAAGAAGAGAGCGAGATTCTGGACAAATTCCTGATCATCATCGGTGCTGTTTTCATAGACGTTGGCAACATCTATTATAAATATAGGATCCATTAGCTGTCATCAAAACCCATGTTGTAGGAAAGGATATTACCAGTATTGGGTGGTATCATAACGTTCACGGCGCTCATTACGCTGGTGAAGAGAAAAGCGAGCTTCTCGTGGTATTGTGTGTCGACACTGAGACCGCCAATCTCAGTCAAGCACTTGAGCGTAACATTGCGGAACTGAGTCACTTCAAAGAACTAGAGAAAAGAGTTAGGAATGTTCACATGATTCCTATTGGCTTTGACTTACTCTTGTGCGTAGAGTTTCAATAAGATCGGTCTCGAAAATGTATCCAAGAGGAATCCAATTAAGGAAACGTAATAAAGTCTCCAATGTTGCCTTGATAAGACTGGGCTTTTGAGCCTTGTCCAACACCTCTTTACAAAGCTGATAGATCTCGGAAAACTCGCCACACATTTGGTTGCGTAAATTGGATGTCTTGATCTGGGTCATTTGTTCTGCTGAATAATCAAAGATTTCCTCACTACACCGCAGCAAACCAGTCAGTACATCTTGATAAACCCAGCCAACCTTCATCATGCACTTTATATACCTCAACAATTTCAAGATGGCCATGTTGTTTTCACACAAGGAAAGATTGGATTTGCTCGATGCTACAATTTCAGGAATGAAAGATGGCCAGTTGCGGGGCCATTCTTGCTTGAGAATCTAAAGATGTGATTTCATGGTGAGACACACACGCGCTCTATCTTCACAAGTGTCCCATTGTCCATCCTTACCTGAACAAGCACCATGTTAAGTTTGTTGATATAAGTCTTTTCCTTGGCCAAAGTAGTTTCATCAGATGACACCTTGACAATCACATTGACAATAAAATAGCGGATAGCTTAACAAGAAGAAACATGCCTGTCAGTATATATCATGGTATCCAACACTACCCGTATTACCATTTCGGCTTTCAGGGACAAGAGTGTTCCATCTGGTCTGTACGAATTTCTCAAGAATCTGAAGTGCAATAAACTAGAGGATAGGATTCGTGTCGTGTTAGTTGGCATGGTGGGAAAAAAGGCATAGGGTCGTGTTGTTGTAAATGGCGTGTCCATGGGTTGCATGGGCGTGTGTTGTGTGTTGTAAAAGTGTATCGTTTGCACCCACCTTTGTTTGCGATACGTTGGAACGTTCGAGAATGCTGTCGACTCGAGTCCACGCCTCTTCATGATCTTGGAACTGGGTCAACAGTTGCTGTGCGAGTTGTTGCTAAAAGGGGGAAATGAACCAAGACAAGGCCATTGGTGAGCATTGCTACTATACAAGACTGATAAACTAAAGCGTACCTCAGAACCAGAGCCAGTGAAGAAGGTCATAACAACTCGATCAAGGACTTGGACGTCCAAATCCTTGCTAAAGTCCAGAATGCTTTCAGCCATATTGGAGTCGTTCTTTGTGAAAGATGGCGCGCCGCATTGCCGAATCTGTAGGAAAAGGTCAACCCGGTAAGTCACACATGACGTGTGCGGACAAAGACATCCTTGTCGCTCGAGCCATGTCATTCATGCTTGCTTATCTTTCAAGGATTGTCTTGTGGTGATGATGCAAGGATAATGAAGGACATAGACATATAGTTTATCTTGGAAAGTGTTGTTTAATAAAGTCCATCACGTGATTCGACACATCTTTTAAAGTCTCACTCCTCATTCCTAATGATGGATTGCTTATGTAACGTGATATATTGAAAGTGATCCCTGCCTTTCTCTCTCTTTCTTCCCTACATTCTTTACTTTCCAATCTTGTTTTGGATTGTGTACCACCATCAATTACAGATCAAGATGCAAAAGAATAAGACTTCTTGTACCAGTCATGATCACTTTGAAGGACCAGAGAAACTCTTGGAAATATGGTTTTCAACTACTGAATCCCCTGACATGAACCTTCGCAGTATCAAGAGACATGTTTGGCATGATATACTACACACTTCAGTCAAATGCTCTGTGCTTGGTGTCATCAGCAATGATTACATGGATGCATACATTCTAAGGCATGTATACTTTAAAGCAACACATTCAACACAATTGACTTTTGTTTAGCGAGTCATCCATGTTCATTTATTCACACAAGATGATTATCAAGACCTGTGGAACCACCACGCTACTTGCTGCACTTCCTGATGTATTGGCGATGGCTCACAAGTATTGTGGATATCAAGAACCTTGTATATGTTTTTACTCGAGAAAAGCATTCTTGTTTCCAGAACTGCAATCCGAGCCCCATCAAAGTTGGAAAGAGGAGACTGACTTTATGGATAGGGTCTTTGGTAAGCACAACAACACTCTCATCATGATGCTATAATGCTGAAAAGGGATTATCAGGAAAGCATGGACAAGTATTCACAGTAGGAGACGCAGGAAGCAGTGCTTGGTATCTTTATGTGACAGGGCATTGTGACATTGCAAAGACATCCATCACTTCTGGGAACTTTTGTGATGAGACACTGGAAATATTGATGTCGGATCTTGACCCTGGTGTAGCAAAAGGCTTTTACTGTGATCATGGCATTACTGGATCAGAAGGTGGTAAGCAAGTCAGCGAAAGAACAGGTATTCAGAAACTGTATCCAAATGCCAAGGTGGATGCTTTCCAATTTGCACCTTGTGGATATTCTGCAAATGGGCTATTGGAAGATGGCTACTTTACAATCCATGTTACTCCAGAACCAGAATGGTCTTATGCCTCGTTTGAAACAAACATTCCTGCATCACATTCACATGGGGGTCACCAAACAACATCCACAGCATCGCCTAGCTTGATTCGTCACGTGATTGACATCTTCCAACCTGGATCATTTTCCATCATCTTGCTTTCTTCCTCCGGTGATATGATGAACAAGCTGGCCAATGGCTATCAGGGTTATGAACGTCTCATCCATATTTGTCACAGCTTTTATCATTACAATCTTGTCTTTGAGCAATATGAAAAAAGTAGCAAACAATAAAGCACAGCACAGCGATGCTTCAAACATTGTATTCATGATTGTTTTACACTATCTTAAAACTCCCACCACTTTTTCCTTGCTTGTCGTTCATTGTATTCTCGTACTGCCTTCAAAAAGTCGCCTGATTGTGCACTCATATCCTCGAACTTGTTTTGTAGTTGGTCAAGCTTCTCACCACGTTCGTTCATCTTTTGGCTTAGCTCTTGGAAAACACCACCCAGACCACTACCACTGCCTTCTGCATTGGATGGACGTTCTTCAGTGGACTTGGTTGCCTTGTTAGATGCACCTAGTATTGGCTTTTTACCCACTATAAACTATTTGTCAACATATATCCATTTACAGTATTCAATCCTTGACTTACTCAACTCATCCAATTCTGCCACAGTGAATGGGCCCTTTTGGAAAGCTCCTTGTACTGATTCAAGCCAAGACTTTTTGGGTTTTTGTGTCGTTGTCATGGTTGCTGTAGGATGGGGTGGTATCCGCCTACCAGGATCGAAAAGCATGACATCTTCACCACATGATCTAGAAAAGATAATCAGTTCGAATATTGTTTATCCCTTCTCTTATACTTACATTGAATTCTGTAGTAATGAAAGATATTGCTCCAGTTCACAAAGACCAGTCCATGCCACGATACGACCATCTGTGCTCAATGACATATTCTCCAGTAGATCTCTTGCAGCCAATTCGTTGGGTAAACTGATCCTTGCAATAGGAAGAAGATGGGGAAGCGAATAGTAAATGATAACACCACTCTGCAGTACTACTGCTAGACATGCACCAACTACAACAAAACATGTTTTTAGTCAAATGTTCTTCAACATAGCACAATAAACTTACCATTTTGAACCATCATCACTTGGCTGTGTATAATGGTATCCTCATTATTGCATCCATCAATATCATGAAGATGTGCTGTAAAAAGGCGAATGTTGTAGCCTGATAAAACTGTTGCAATGCTCTTGGACGTGGATACAACAATAAAATGTGGAGATGGTTGTGGTCTGTATTCCCATTTGGATGAATGTGGTGCTCGTTTGGATTGTTGTGTTGCTGATTCACCACCTGAGGACTCGATAGTGGAAGCTGATGGAGGAGAGGTGTCTTCTGTAGGCAAAGGTGGTGCTGGTTCTTTGTTGGCTCTTGGCTTCGAAAGTTTACGTGTTGTTCGACGAAGTAAACCCATGGATCCACTTGATTTCTCGCTCTTGTTGCTTGCACCGTCTTCATCTTTGCTCCAACTAGCACCTGATTCATGTGATTTACGTCCAACAGCCGAATTCTCTTCTTCTGGTGATGTTGTTGAAGTCGATGGATGTGATTCCATGGCTTGATTCTCTTGTTCTTTTGGTTCTGGATCATTGGCTGTTGTTGTTGTTGTTGCTGTTGCTGCTGCTACTTGTAGCACTCCTTGCATATCCAACACATGCGTATCAATCACTGCTGATGTAGAATTGTTGCTAACAAGAATAGGCGGCTTGTCCGAAGAGTTGATATCATGCTGGTATACAAATCCATTATCCCAGCCAACAAAGAGTTGCAAACTTGGATCAGTGCCTATAACGATGATAAGAAAAACATATGATAGCACAAAGTATTACCGACTTACTCTCTAAGGAAGCATATGTCTTATAAAAGCGGATGGATGATATAGATGCTGTTGTATTGGTTGGCTTTGGCTTCTGATTGTGTTCTTCATTGTCTTCCTCTTTGGGCGTGTCTTCTTGTTGCTCCGTTTCAGCTACATTCAACAATGGGAGTAAGAAAATAGCCAAAGATGAGCATTCAATAACTGATTTACCTTGTATATCAGTGGTATAAACTGTACGTCCAAACAATGTATTGATGACAAACACCTTTCCATCACTTGTAGCCACAGCTAACCTATCATTGATATGTTAGCATACACCCAATCAAGTATCAAGTTTGCAGTATACATACATGTCTCCACCTGCAGCAACCATTTGTTTCACAGAAGCAGTAAACTTGATTTGCATGGCGGGAGCGAAACAAGGTGGATTGATCTCGCCTTCCAATAGTTGAATATCAGGTGTGGATGCGATTGGTTCAGGGATATGTGAAGGCGATGGTGTTACTTCAGAGTCTTGTTGTTGCTGCTCTTGTGCTATATCCTCTGTTGTTGTTGTTGTGGTAGGTGGTTGCTTAGGAATGCTGTCATTGTTGCTAGTCTCATCCTTTGTCTTTTCTTCTGCAGTATGATCATCATCATCCTTTTCAACATTGACTGGTTCCTCAGTTTCCATGTCTTTGAGTAATTCAGAAATCTCTTCGATTGTATTGTCACAATTCTTGATAAATGCTTCTTGTGTTGTCTGAGAAAGTTGATGTTGACTGTCACGTGGTGGATGATGGGTATATTGTAAGACTGTCCCATTGTCAAGGGCAACAAATAAGGATGCTGATTGTGTGTCAAATTCCACTTGAGTGATCTTTGCTTTTGAGTCTTGGATATCTTGAATACAATCAATAGTGAGATGTGTCAATGGTCGAAGTGATGTATAAGATGCGTCCCAAATATGGATGATACGATGAGCATGAATAGTGATGAGCAAGTCATTTGAGTCAAGTCGATACACGTGTCCCTTGCCAGCAACTCCTCCTGTAAGAGGGAGATAATGAGTAGGCGGCATATTGATTTGATCAATGGCGTTTATGCGTTGGAATGTGGATTCTGGTAACTGAGTGAAATGATATGCATCTGAAACGGGTGGATCAAGAAATTGAAGAGCTGAAGGCAAAGTAAGCTGTGGATATCCATGACCAAGACCATAAGCACGAATAGCACCATCACAACCGACTACCAAAAGGCCTAAAGGATTCTGCATCCCTAGGAAATAAGGATCTCGACTGAGCAAAATGAAGTCTGATACATCCACTGATGTTGATAAAATTGTCTGTCGTCGAGCATCTCGTTGATCGCTTTCAATATCAAACTCCATAATATGCAATCCACGAATATCAGGAAGATCTGATCCACCTGCTACCACCAGGAATGATCTCTTGGATGTATCATCCACATACCACACCATTCGATAGATTGGTTCACAAGGATCACTTGAAGGAGATGTAGATGGACTTGCATGAAATGCTCTTCTTGCCAACACAGGTTTATGATCGGAACGAGTATCCCAAAGTCGCATATATCCATCATCATATCCGGCCATGAACCGATTTCCACAAGGACTCCATGCCAAACAAGTCAACTGGGATGATTGAATCGAAAATCGCTTCTTGATTGACTGCTCACGAATATTCCAAAGGTAAACAGCTGATTCATATCCAATCAATATCAAGCTTAGATCAGTTGGATGCATTTGAAGAGCCACCACTAAACTGCTGGTCTTTGTTGATTCCTGCTGCTGATTCGATCGTGTTGTATCTTCAATCAATAAATCAGGGATGCCGTACTCTTCTGAAAATCGACCTTTGGTGATATCAAATACATCCACATTCCCATCTGAAAATCCAACAAAGAGCCAATCTGTGCCAGAACAATATTCCAATGCTGTAATGATCGACGGTGTTGTAACGACATGTTTGGCTCGCTTCGTTTTAAGATCATACGTTGTAATGACATTCTTCATATCCACTGCCACCAAGATAGGATAACCAATCTTAAACTGAAGATACTTGATTCGCGTAGGGTTGTTGAGTACTAACTCTGCCGAGATGCCTCTTCCGAATAACCGGATGAACGTGTCTTGCTCAAAGCCTCCGCCTAACATAATATACAACATCAACTTGCTATCAAAGCAGACCCAATATCTTGTTACTTACCTACAGCAAGTAACCCTGCAACAGGATCAAATGCTACTGCTGAAACTGTACCCGAGACACCATAAGTGGCCATCTATATGAACCTGGAATTGAGTTATGGAATAAAGGATAGTCGAGTGGATTGTTTCACACCTTTAACAACCCGATATGGGCTGCTTGGATCGATTCAGACATGGACTTGTCGAGACGCTTGTCCTTGGCTAGCACTGCTCTTGATAGTGCATTGTCCTTCGCCTTTTGAGCGAATCCAGAGATCTTGTCAAAGATGGTCATCAAAGAAAAGCACAGTGGTTCCTTTCCTTTCACGGCGCAGGATCAAAGTAAGAAGCGTGTTTGAAATGCCGCTTTGTTTCGAGCTATTCCCGCTTTAAGATTCATGGACCCCGTCTCTAAATAGACCACATAAATACATCTTTTTGGGATATGATTGCTACACATAGTTACCTATTACTTGAATTCAATGATTGATGACGCACAATACAATCTCACCTGGTTGATTCATGTAGCATGTCCATGCCATGATGTAATAGAGAAGATATTGGATCCATGTGAAGTATCGTGTGATGATTGTCGTATTCAATGTCATGTTTCCATACCCAGTGTTATAACCAATCTGGTGATTACCATGTCAATTCATGTTGGACTTTTTAACATGACTGTCACGTGTATCTTTTATCAATGATGTTCTAAATCCGCTTGGAACAAACCTTGGTAGTAGCTGGATGGTAGAACGATGAATCGTTCACTTTAATGAAATCTACGTCCCAGCATACAATCATCACCCCCTGCTTTGTATCATTGCAGATACGCATAAAAGTAGAGAGTTACACCAATGTTGCATGAGTGGCACATATGCCATGTCCCTTTGTCCTTGATTTCTTGTATCTGCGATATGACTATGCTAACAACATCTTTCAACGAAAGTCAGCTACTCTTGAAGACTACGGATATGAACCATTTCCATCATCTATTACAAGAACGCTTTCAAGCAGTATCTCTTTTTCCACCCCTGGCTCATCTGGACTTAATCCAAACTCATTCAGCGCTGTATCTGATGATCCCAATCCCACTATTTTGGTGACCTGCAAGTGCCAATAGCACCATCATTTGTATTCAAAGTAATAACAATATTGACTAGCTATAATGGTTATAGAAAACTGACTAGACTATATCACCAAAGGAGTGCCATGTAGCGGACTGACACATAGTATCCATCATGAAGCGTGCACTGATTGACATGTTCCTGAACAACCTTTCCTTCACTACCTTATTGCATGAACCAGCTTAACTAGCTTCAAGTAACACCATGGTTGTAGCCTTGTCTGTCTGAACGCCTGTGCTGACGAGATTCATCCATCATGTATGCGATAGAACGTATGCTGATGCCAGATCCTCTTCAAACCATAAACTTGCCTTAACATCCTTATCAGAATAAAGTCCTGTAGCGTGCTTTAGGTGTCATATGTTGACGATGGAGCTGTTGCATCTGTTGCAGTTGTGGATCAGGGAAGAAGAAAGACGTTGGCTGATGAAGAAGATAAGCCCATTGTTGCTATATACATAGTTCCCGTCGTAATGCAATAACACTGCTTCCACTTGGTTCGATTGCGCGGTGAATAGTCGTGTGGAGAAGGAACAAGAGAAAGCCCTGCTGGGTCTTGAAACCAGTCGGCATTTTTGGCTTTGACTTGAAGAGATGACACTGATTACTGCTAACTCCCTTTTGGCTTTGATTGACTTGTGCATATGACTCTTGGGAGAGGATATAAGAAAAGAATACTATGTTTCTATAATGTTTGACTTGGTCCAAAGTGATCATCCCAAATTGCAAGCAAGATCATTCAAGTGTTCCTTTGGCAACGCGTTGTCGTCAAATATGCATAAAGACAAGGGGATATGTTTCAAAAAGAGCAAGTTTATTCTTTAAGATACATGTAACGAGAGTAAGATGGTTAAAGAAGATCACAGTTTATTTGTTTCAAGACTAGACTAAAGAAGTAGCTGTTGGTTTCCTTGAAGCAAGGCTCCAGTACTCACAGGGATGACCACGAGAAGGTCGCTACTCAATACATCCCCGCCTCTACCTGAAGGCACCAAATCCAGGTCGAAGAGGCACTTGAAACCTTTTTTTAAAGATCAAATGATCAGGTGCAAAGGACTTGACGCGCCAAAACCAAAGGATAAAATCATGCTTGTTGCTGTAAAAGATCAAGTGTTGAGTATCTGAAGTAACCCAGGAAACAGAAAAAAGAAAAGACACAACTGCCACAGAGCAGTGAAACAAGACTACACTTGTAGCCTTGAATCACTGCATAAGAAAGATAAAAGTGTGATTAGTATACATGTTGTTTAAGAGATATGATTGAGTAAAAGTAATACTTATCTTTGCTTCTTGGTATTGCCTTACTGCCCCCCAAAGTTGCCACCATGAATCCTTTAGCATTACCCAACAAGAGCCCACCTTGATGGTATCTACGGATAGCGACGACCCACATCATGACCCCTTCATCAATTGGAATCAAGCCATTGACTAGCCATCCAAAGGAATCACTAGAATCAATCACGCATGGCACTTTATTAGTATGCCCTTACACTGCTACCGATCTGCGTTTCGTCTCGGCCAAACGCCCATGCAACCCGCCGACACGGAGTGGGCGGCTTCGTTTACGAGGTCTTAGCCAACGACCTTGCTACCTCTAGTCAGATCTGCTTGTGTCAGGGATTTAATGGTATCATGGAAACCGGGCTGGCTGGGGGGCAAAGAGCTAACTGAAAGTTTAGTATCCTACCTTGACAACATTGACTGCTTCCATTGTACTCCATTGGGTCCCATTCCCTGTAGACATGGTGTGAATGCGTGTTAAAGAAACAATAAAAGCAACTTACATGAACAAAACCAGTGTAAAAGGTGTGAAAAGGAGGAAAGAGATAGGCAATCAAAAGTGCTGCGCAAAAGGCAGGCGTCTTATCAGAACCATTTTCACATGTCAGCAGTCCCCGTGATTTGTACCCCCAAAGTTCGTTCTTGTCTCATCTCTTTGTCCCATTGACACTGACACACACACACTTTTCTACATCCACACATACACTTCCCCAAAGTCATCACATGTTGCTATGGTATAGTCATAGTGATAGTAGTAAAGTATAAGGGAGTAGAAAATGACGTTTTGTTGCTGTTCAAAAGCATGATGTAGTTGGTGGGAGCATCTCCAATTTGGGACACCAGTGCGCGCTCTTTATGAACAGCTTGTACCGAAACTTTATATATGTTGGGGGACATCGCTTGCCACATGTGTTGATTGAATGCCTGCACAAAGAAACACGATGCTACTGCAAAGTCAACTTGTTACACAGACGCGTACTGCATGAAATGCAATCAAATGACACAAAATGATGATGGCGCATTAGAAAACAAGACGACATAGGCTACAGCCATATATTGTTGTCACTATGATACTGCAAGGTTGCAATGAGAATGGGGATGGTTCTTTGTTGAGCAGATACACCTTTGTTGATTACAGGAGAAGTAGTACTCGAAAGAAAAATGGGCATGTGAGATACGTGAAAACAGGAGATCGATAACAACCAAGTCTTTGTTTGCATTTCATGATGTAGAACATTCCCATCCCTTTCCCGATCTACTTTATATCCGACCTACTTGTTCACATGAATGACAATGTCCACTGCTATTATGTCTCTTGGATCTGCTTCATATTAAGGTAGCTTCACATCAATGGATTATATTACTGGTAGATCCATGGCAGTATATAACTAAATGACTTTGATATGAGTGGTGATCATGGATAACTGCAAAAGTATCAATCTGGGCACGTGACCGACCCAAAAAGAGTTGTAGTGCTTGCATGACTGACATTGATTTCTTCCTTTGTTGCCTGTGACACAATGCTTTTTCTCCTTTCAAGCTTTTTGTCAAACTATTCTGACACGACCCAACTCCATTTCACAACTGCAACGCAATGGCAACTACGCATTGACTGAAGACTTCCACTCCAACAACCAAACGATTGGCTTTTCTCAAGATTGACTCGCGTACAGCACGTCAAGTTGTTGCAGCAACACGTGTTTCTCAGTTACTCGAACACGCTTTCTTTGAAGATGCAAAAGGATATCTTATCCAGTTTATAGTCGACAGCGGCATGGAATACGCTGTGACACAGGGACAAGGAATCATGTTCCAAAGAGGTATGTGCGTATCTTTATATATGACAAGGAGGACATGATTCACTCTTCAAGTGATTAGATGAGGAGACATGGATTTGTGCCTGATGAAGATGGTGCGCACAATACAATCCAGACTCATATTGGAAGCTGAAGGAGATCAACTGAACGACAAGAAGGATGAATATCACGTTATTGAATTTGGCAGAGAGATCTCTTTTCAGCAGTGACATGTGCTAGCCATGGTAAGAACCTTACTTCTTTTAATCCATGGATACATTCATCACCATGATAACTCATCATTGACAGGTGCGTAACCAGTGCTTCTTCAAGTCAGATATACCGACTGCAGTTTCAGCATCATCTTTTACTTGTCTACGACTTCTTCAACACATATCCACCATCCATCACACAATTGGACCAGGTGGAAGCAACATACATCACTTTAAGACTGCCATTGTGTATACAGCGATAATACATTGACAAGGTTATTCTTTCTTCTTCAGCCAACACCTTTCTTCCTTGATTCACTGTTACAACAGCATATACAACATTACCATCATCAACGTATGACACATGAAGCACACTGCATAACCTTAAGAACTTTCAAGACGAGCCTATGGTTGGATGATCACTTGGCAGCTCTTTGGTACACAAGGTCGGCAGGTCTCGTAAACACAGACATTAAGGCACACAAGGATTCATCAATGGCATTATACACCGCTAATCATACTGGATTGTATCTTATGGTATGGAGACTAAAAAAAAGGGTTCAGGGATATGTTGACCAATGCATGTTTCATGACGAATAGAGTGCAACGGATCACTACTGGCGCTGAAAGTGGATCTGCTGAAGGTGATGCTTCGTTGGTGATGCATAGCTAGTCATATACTATCCCATTTTACTGTAAATGAGCTCGAGACATCCTTATCCATTACATAGTTCAATAAACGGCTGGCTGATTGTAGTTGCATTGTAAAGCCCTTCATGATAGCCTTGGCTGTCTCCAGCTATATCTCTTGTTGTGATGGGAGCATGAATTGTGTTGTTGCTTAGATTCATCTTTGCTTGCCATTTTTCTTTTTGGGAATAAACATTGCATTCAACAAACTGCTTTACATCCAATTCTCATTTGACCTATTACTATTGCTCGTGCCTGCTTTTATAACAATGATGATTGTCTTTTAATGCACCAAGAGAAGTTGTATTGTCTATTTACATCTTTGTCGTGTTCCATAAAGGCTAGTTCATTCAATGTTTATTGCATTTGGAGCTTTATTTACCCACAACTGACAAAAATGATGGAAGTCATATTATAAAGCGACCTTTTTCATCTATGCCTAAAAAGAAGAAGTTCGCAAAGTCATGACATGTGAAGAAGCAATGTTTATGAATGCAAAGTACTTTTCATCTACCATTGAATAGTATGTTCAAGTAAAAGTAAATCAGTGTAAGCTAATGAGAACCATGTTGGTCATGAATGCAAGTGGCAGTACAATGACGTGATACATCTCGGATGCAAACCGAGCACAAACACATGACCATGTTTAAACGCCGCCTAAAAGAAATAAAGGAGCAAGGTGAATCCGCAGCCTTTACTTTTCCTCTTTGTCCTTGCAGGCTCACTGTACCCTGTCTTGGATATATTGGTACCAATCGTGCTGTCGGTCCTAAGCAGGGGCGCGAGCGCTTAAGTGACGCAGGTGTCTCTGGGGTGATTTGTGGGAAATCATCAGACGTGACAGGCGTAAACTCCACTTGGTTTAGTGGTCCCCCTCCGCTGACAACCACCTCGTTTGACACATGTTGAAGGTGCCCCGTGTGAAGAGGAGGGAATGGATATGTGGCGACCTTCACGTTGGTCATTCCTGTGAGTACTTGGATCCATGGATTCAAGGAAACTAACAGCCATATGCTTGTTTGTCTTTATTCATCAATAAAAGAAGAGAAGGATAACAACTTTGCTATGTTACTCATGCTTGGACTATGTGTCAGAGTCTTCTATGCTAGGTAATGATGTGTCTATTGCTGTTGTTGTTGCTGGATCGTAAAGCAATGGCAAGTCTAAATGTGAGTCGATGTACGTGGTCCATTACTGCAAAGCTTGGCTGTATTGTTGTTTCAACACAGTGAAGCGCACCCACTAACGACTGACGTGCTACGCGATACTTGTTGTTATGAAAGTGTGCCTGATCCACCAAACAGCTGCTATAAGGACTGTATCATCTTCACCTTACTATCACAAAAGAAGCTTGTTGCTTAGCATGTTTATGGTTCCACTTTCTATAGCAACCGCTATACCATACATAGTTTTGCATTCGTATGCGATACATGGGTACAACATTAGTCAAAGAATACATCTAAGCTTATCAACAAATACAAATGACATCCTTGTTACTGCTCTTGTAACATATAAATGCCATCTATCCACTTGCAACCGTATCTTGCCATAAGACTAGGAGAATCACTTCCAAAGAAGATACTAAACCTTTGTGTTTCATCGACTCTTTTCCCTTGATTGGATCACAATCTTCTTGCCATGAAATACTGCATGTCACCATTACAATCCTTTATCATCAGTATTGCTGTATGAATGCTTTTGGTGATAAGCATAGTACCATGTTGTATCAATTGGTCTTGAAAAGCAATGAGAAAACAGATCGTTATAGGTCAATAATTGACTGGCTGGATAGTACGTGCATCGTGAACTTCACCATACCCTTGACTGTCTCCATTTTGATGGGAGCATCACCATGGTCCGTGCACCAGTTGGCTGATCTTTAACATCCAGTGATACAGCTCATGCACAGCGATCAGCCATTTGTGCAACCCTGGCAAATTGGTTGATTCTCCCCAATGCAAAGGCATCATCCACAAACTATCATCACACATAAGACATTGCAGCAATATCTTTACATCCAAGCATCTAATTCATGTCTCCATGACTATGCTTACATTGACCAGGCAACGAGATGAATCACTTCTTTACATGGATCATATGTAAATTAAGCTTTTCTAAAAGGCGTAACGTAAGGCTGTATGATCCTTTTTGTATCAGCATTCCAGACGCGCTCTATAGTATCATCTTCCCAGCTCACTTTCATTGTGCTTGTACTTCACCCATGCTCATAACCAGCAAATCCAATCTTTCATTATTCCTTTTCCTTTTGTGATCAACAAATCCATTTGTATTATAGTTTATGATAGTATGTGCTAAAAGTGACTATCTACGTATATCCCTACTATCTACGTACAACCAAGGAAGCATCACGGCTACATAGCAAGGTCCACTTCAGCCAGTATCACATAAGAATCCAACACTATAAGCAGCCATTGGTATGCTCACCAGTATTCCTGAATCTTTGCCATCATTGCCTTACCATCTGCTAATCTATTCCTTCATAGTAGCTACCTTCAAGTAATGATTCGATTGTGTATTCGGCGTTTGGCTGACGATCCTTGTAGACAAGGTATACGCTGCCACTGGATCCAAAGTCAATCCAGCCCATGATCACGTGTATTGAAGTGTGCTTCAGCTGTCGTTTATGCCACCGTGTTGAAGGAGTGTGTTGCAGTAGTAGATAGGGAAGAAGAGCATATGAGTCAATAAAGTGAACACTGTATTTGGTTAATGAACAAGTGTCAAGTACCTCTTTACACCAGCTTCCATTGCAGGTCCATTCAGTCGCAAATGCTTCTGCTTGAACTTGTACTTGGTGCATTCGCGTGATGGGTTGGGTGCATGGTGGAAAAGTAAAAAGAGAATAGCTTGTAGCACTTTGACTCCTTAAATTCGACCCAGGCGACCACGACACAACGATATCCAGCTACACTGATCATTAATGAATGCATGATAACAAGTTGAATAAGCACAATGTGCCTGATGAATAGTGAGAGAGATACAAGGGACTGTGAACTACTTTGTCGTGCAATTGATTTTTCTTGATGGGATTCAAGTAGTTGTCTTACATGAACATTACGCAACAAAAGAACATGAGATGATTGGGAGAACTTCTTTTTATTTATAACTTCATGTTGCGATATGGGAAGCATTGTTGGTGCTTTGCTGTGATGTTGCTTATCTTTCGACTGACTGTTACATTGTCGAGAGTCAAAGGACCCATGCTTCATCTTGTGATCCACCGGATGTTGCCAGCCGGGTTATATATGATGACAATTGTTCAGAAGATGATGAAGGTCGAATTATTTCCACTTTCTCGAGAATCGATGACGTTGATGATCTGGTTACTCTTTTGGGAGTGGATGGCTTGAGTTGAAGTGATGTTGATGACTTGGTTACCCTTTTGGTTGTTGTTGACGACTGACTTTGCGCTTTTCTTTAGGCCACACATACTGCCATGTGTTCCAACGGGGATAAGACAAAAGCAGGCAGACTTTGTAGCACCCTAGGATATTTGATGAAGTCTTGATTGTATTGAAGATTGAGATGCTGTAAAAGACTTAAGTGTCAATGATGGCTGTTTTGGAGCTGATCGCTTAACAAAAGTCGAATAATCATAGAAAGTGTCGTGTCTCCAAAATTGCTGCTTGTGGAATAAACAGATTGATCTTCATACCTAATATTGGCAAGATCATAGACACTTACTTGTCGTATTGCTTGAATGGCTCATGGGAAGACCCCAATCCCAAACTAAATCCAAAAGCACTAAATGCCATAACTATTGCCTTGTCTCTAGCGTCTACTGTTGCCTTTGATTACACAAAGACTGGTACGTATTATCAAGCTTTCTTATCATATTCACAGCACGTCAAGTTGTACAAGCTGCATGCCATGACTCTACTGGAGATGTAGAGGAAGGATCTTCTTCTCGTAGATGTAGTTTGCAAACCCATCAAGTGTGCGTTGTCGATAGCAGAAACATCGCTATGAGTCATATCAATTGTCTTTGTTGAACTTTATAACTTCCTCCCATCTTCCATGTTGCATGATTGAATGAAGATATCGTGTGAAGACATCCACATCTGCTGTGTTGTGTTGGCTGACTCCTCGTTGATAGCTCATTAGGGTAGGTTGATCTCTTAAACGCTGATGCAAATTGTTGTTTGCTTGATCATGTAGACATAAATGATGGTACTGTGATGATGTAAAACCGGGTCAGACCACTTCTACCCCCAAGCACACCCTGCAAACTTGCTATTAAGATTACATTAAGTATAGCTTGAATCATTGTAGTGAATGACATTACATACGATCAACTTATGTGCAGGGCTATTGTCATCTGAAGGCGCGACACCAAGAACTACAAAGCGATGGATTAGTAAAATTGAGCAAAACCGGGATGAGATATGGAATGTATCTACCTTGTACTTTCATCTTGTTCATGTGATGAGCCAGTTGTTTGACTCGCTCAGAGGACCAGCATCCAGTCTTAGCTTCTCAGGGAGCTACTGGACGTATAACATTGCCAGTTTTTTGCTTCAAATCCTGCAACTTGTTCATGGCATATGGACCTGATATGGTGATGGTGATAACTGATAGGAGCTGGTCCCATCACTACGAGCTACACAAGGAAATGCGTTTTAGAAGAAGCAGATAATCCATACTTTCTTGTGTTCATATTTACCAATTGCTGCATGAATTTAAGCAAATGCCCAACCTTGGCTTTGGGACCTTTGAGCTCCAAGATCCTTCCTTGCTTGAAGGAGACATTCACATCGGTTGCCAAGTGCTTTATGTCCTTCATGGTACTGCTTGTGGAGCCTAATAAAGCACATATGATGAGATTTTACCAATACTCTTTTCAAGTGACATACCAAAAAGCATTTCAAGTTCTGGTTGTGTCTGACTCTACTTGTACTCACGCGTGACAAGCTTGCCACCCAAAGCATTCCAGACAGCACGATTCATGGTTGCCAGCATTCTCCAGGGTCACGACAATGGCGCAAAGCCAGTATAGGGATGTATTCTTGGCATAAAAAGCGCAAATGCATGTTGATATCACCAAAGAAAGAAATTGCCAACTTGTCTTCAGATTAAGTCGAGGAGTCATTACGCCATCTACTTGGTGTATTTAGTATGTGTAACATTCAAGACATTGGCAACATCAGAATGTCACCTTCTTCTACTACATCATATGACTCTGGGCCCAGAAACATGTCTTGATTAGTGTTACTCGAGCTAGACATGTTGATTTTTGAGGAAGAAAAAGGAAAAAGGACAACAGCATTGATCACTGTTTATCTGGGCACAGATTGGAGAGATATTCACAAGGATACTTGTCATTCCACACCCATTTTCACTAATCAAACATGTCAATATACAAATCTAAAAAGATACAGAATACATACCACAAAGGATTTGTATGAAATGTGCTGCTTCTTTGAAATGGTGCATAATACTTGGACAGAATTGATTCGAAACTTGATACAATGCAGCTATATCAAGGCTGATATGCAGTTGCTGATAGTCATGATTTTGGATAGCGCTGAATACTTCATCAGGGAATAGGAGCAAATGTAGCGAGATTACAATGAACACAAGTGACAAGACAATGAAGAACTACATGGATAATGACAAACAACAACAGCACATGAACTATCTTTGACCTATACAAATCACATACAGCTCTTTTTGACACTTACCAGGAAAATTTGATGATGGTGTATGCAATCATAGAAGAGAAATAGATAGAGAATGCTGATGACAACAGTCTTGTTTATGAGTACTTGGGCGTGAGAATTTGTTGTCCATCCAAAAAAAGAGGCGCGATCAGATTAGCTGATAAAATGGACAAGCATCTTAGAATACTTGTCCAAAGGTGATGCAGCATCAACAACTGATAAAATGAGCATGGTGGCTATTGACGCTTGAGAAGGAAACACTGTACACCAACCAAGGAAGTATCACAGCCAGCAAGGTTCATTTGGTACCAAGATAGTAATCCAATACTATAAGCACCCATCAGCTACCTTTAAAAGCATTCCTGAATCTTTCCAATCTTCACTTTACCATCATCATAGCAGCTAGTAGACATTGAAAAGAGGAGTATCATCATTGGATGTACGAGGAAGAGTATATAGCGAGTGAAGACAATGTTGATAGAATAAGGATGTCTATGCAAAAGCAGCAACAGCAAACAATGCAAGTATGACTCAAATTGACTGGATGACGATTGACAAGGTGTTCAAGTGACCAATATTGTGTATCACGATATATCACAATGGTGGAAAGATGTATTAGGTAGATGACAGGATGTGGATTGCTGCGGGAGGATGGAGGAGAAGACTAATACTAAAAGGGGAGTCACGTACTTAAATCCTTGTTTTTGCTGGCAGTACACTTTCTTTCTATCTCGCGACATGTCTGACAAAGAGAACGACCCAGTTACCGAGCAAATCCAGGATGAGGAGGTACGCCATTCTACACCGTGGAAAGCACTTGAACAACAGCATTAACACCAACTCTTTTACAGCCTGACTTCTCCAAGCTCAAAAAGAAGAAAAAGTCCAAGAAAAAGGTTGACTTTGACGTCGACGATGCAGCAAACGACACAAAGGAAGAAGGTACAGCAACTACGCCAATAATACAATACAGAAAACTTACCACCATGGTCGTTTAGCTGCTCCTGCTGACGATGCTGAAGAGGATCCTGAAGCCATGTTTGCCGATCTCAAGAAGAAAAAGAAGAAAAAGTCCAAGAGTCTACCAGTACGTTAAGACTATATTGGATGATCTACAAGGTATTAACAAATGATGGTTTAGGAAGAAGATGGTGATGCATCAACACCTGCAGAAGGAAATGAGGAGGATCTTGATTTTGGTGCATTGAAGAAGAAGAAGAAGAAAAAGAAAAACATGGCCGAATTCGAAGCAGAGCTTGCTGAACAAGATGGAACTGATACCACTGGTGCTGCTGAAGAGAAGAAGCAAGGTGGTGAGGAAGCATGGCTTAACAGCGATCGTGATTATCAATACGAAGAGGTAAAGAGAGCATACTTGATACAAGGATACAATGACTTATATGGATGTAATTAGTTGTTGGGACGTGTATTCAAGATCTTAAGACAAAACAACCCTGAATTGGCAGGCGAGAAGAGACGCTACACTATTGTTCCACCTTCCATTCACCGTGATGGTAGCAAGAAGACTGTTTTCGCCAATGTTGCTGATATTTGCAAGCGGTATGACACATATTACCAACCTTAATACCAGAGATGACTAACCATGTGCAATAGTCTTCATCGTCAACCTGAACACGTGATTCAATTCTTGTTTACTGAATTGGGTACAACTGGTTCCGTGGATGGTTCTCAACAATTGATTATCAAGGGTCGATGGCAACAAAAGCAGATTGAAAACGTGCTTCGTCGATATATCGGTAAGTGTTGTTGTGCTGTATCATCTTGAATGTGTTCTAATACAAAGTTGTAGTGGAATATGTTACTTGTAAGACTTGTAAGAGTCCAGACACTATCTTATCCAAGGACAATCGTCTTTACTTTGTGCAATGTGAATCATGTGGTTCTACACGATCTGTATCTGCTATCAAGACTGGTTTCAAGGCCCAAACTAGAGATGACAGGCGGGCGCTTAGAGCATAATCGTTTTCATTCAACCCCAAAAAATACAACTTTTGTTTTTGTTTCCCGCAACATCGCATATCTACTTGTTCTTCTCTTCTTGTTTCAATGATTCCTATACTTCCTTATCACTTTCTCAACTCTCCTGTTGTACAGCATGAAGCTTCGCCAGCCTTTGTTGCAGATGTCATTGTCCAGTTCTCAAAGCAAGTGATGCGTCCAAGAGTTATGCTACCATTGCTCGCTGTCATCATTCTACTATTCGACCTTGACGACGCTTTCGATATGGATGACGACTTTTTCTTGGAAGAGGACCAAGAGCCAAGAGACAACCAAGACAACTAAACGACGACAATGTATATAGAAACCACCTTTTTTGACTGTACATACTCTTTATAAACTGGGGTGTTTTATTCTCACGCTGAACGATCCACTAAGTCAACTGCTATGATTAAGTCCAATGCATGCATCAATGAGTGATGGATGATGTCTTTCTTGATGCCTTAAGCTACAATTGTCATTGACATGAATGAACACGTAATGCATACATGATGCAGACTCAGCTCTATCCCAAGATGTATCCAATTACGACTCCTTGCATGATATAATGTCTATATGTACACTTTTATTCTTTCTACAATCATCTAAGCACGCTTAACGAGCTTGTCAGCAGAAACCAGTTCCTTGCTAACAAGATAGTCAATGATTTGCTGAACACCTTGCTCAACAGATACTTCGTGGGTCTTGATATGAATCTCTGGCTTTTCAGGTGCTTCATAAGGAGCAGAGATACCAGTGAATTCCTTAATTTCACCAGCCTTGGCCTTCTTGTACAAGCCCTTGGGATCACGTTGCTCAACAACTTCCAAAGGAGCATCAGCATAGACTTCAACAAAAGGAATACCAGCAGCTTCATGCAATTGTCTAGCAGATTCACGGTCTTGACGATAAGGACTGATGAAAGAAGTGACAGCAATAGTGGTAGCATCAGCAAACAACTTGGCAACCTATATCCATATAATGATGAATATCTTTTTTCCTGCTATATGGCACCCTATTTCATACCTCGGAGATACGGCGAATGTTTTCAGTACGATCTTCAGGACCAAAACCAAGGTTCTTGTTCAAACCAAAGCGAATATTGTCACCATCAAGTCGATAAGCAGAAATACCAGAGTGCAACAAAGTTTGTTCAAGAGCAGTAGCAAGAGTCGATTTGCCAGAAGCGGATAAACCAGTGAACCAGATAGTGAAGCCCTATAGAATGCTTTGTTTAATAAAGTATGGATGATGTTACAAGTCATTTACCTTTTGATCAAGAAGAGATTGACGCTCAGTCAAAGAGACAGCGCCTTCGTGCCAAGTGATGTTGGTTGCCATAATTGAAAAAAGTGTGTGTGGAAATGAAAAGTCAAGAATAAAGTGAGCATGGAACCAGAAAATAAATACGACAAGATCGGGGACGGAGAAACTGATTCTCCTATTGGCTGCTTGGCCGATTGCGCCATTGATGCTGTCAGGCACTGCATCTCATTGTACTTTAGCTTGACACTCTATCCATGTAGAAGCAATACACGTTTACACAAGAAATGTATCTCTTGCTTTGACTCTTGTATGAATAAGGCTCCATCTTCTATTTCAGGCATCATCAGCAGTCGTCTGACACATTGTTGTACCTTTTTTTTTTTTGCTCTCTTTTTCACACATATGCGCACATACACAGACTATGAATGCACTTATCAAGAACATAAAGAGAATAAAGTATACAGATGATGCATCAGTTGTTGGAAAACCTAAAGTTGGGTGGTGGTATGGTATATGAGTGAGTACACATGACATCCAACATTTACCTTGCATGGTATGTTCTCCGCATGCCCATTGGACACAGTGGTCAGCTGAGAGGAAAATGGTCAACTACTCCACCATGGTTGCACTTGGTAACAAAAAGGACAAGTGGGAAAATCCCAAGCGACGTTCCTGCACCTTTCTTTTTCTTTTGCTTTCTTGTTTTTTCTCTCTCCTTCTTTCTTATCGACTCATAAAGGCCAATGCCTGTTTCAAGTAAACACTCTTACACTGCAATTCCTTCAGAACCCAATTCAGAAAAGGAATTCCAGACCACACGTCGCAATGCTGTAAGTTGCCACAGTTGGTGTTCTTTTTATGCTTATCTCTTACATATTATATACAGAAGCTGCGTCGTTTCCTTGGTCTGGCTTTAATCGTGATCTTGGGTACTACTGCTTTATCAGCACTCGTTGGTATTTCAAAGCATAAAAAGAGTAAGTGATTCAAAAGCTACGTATCATGGATGACGCACTGACATGATGTAATCAGAACATCACCCAAGGAATGTTATCATGATGATCAGTGATGGATTTGGACCTGCATCCGAGACATATGCACGTCAATATCATGCATGGAGAGAAGGAATAGAACCCAAAGAAGCACGCTTGCCATTGGATCATATACATGTTGGTCATAGTCGAACCCAAAGCTCCTCTAGCTTGGTAACGGATAGCGCTGCAGGTGCCACAGGTAAACATATACAAACATGTGCGGAATACATCTTCCGATATACTCATCATGGGTGTTGTTAGCTTTCGCATGCGGTCTCAAGAGTTACAACGGCGCTATCGGAGGTATAAAGTAGTGCAGGAGAGAGATCATGTTACAGGTGATTGATAAGATATCATTTAGTGGATCCTGAAAAGGTGCCATGTGGAACTGTGCTTGAATCAGCCAAGGTGCATCATGATATGTTGACAGCTTTAGTGGTGACTTCACGTATTACGCATGCCACACCTGCTTCTTTTTCAGCTCATGTTGATTGGCGTGACGACGAGAACAAGATTGCTGAACAACAAATCGGAAACAACCCATTGGGACGCACTGTGGATTTGATGTTTGGTGGTGGATCATGTGAATTCCTTAGCAACACCACTCAAGATAGTTGCAGAGCAGATGATCGTGATCTTTTTACCGAGGCTCAAGAAAAGTTTGGATGGTCTGTAAAGCGAACACGTCAAGAATTTGATGAAATTGAATCATCAGTGGATCTTCCCTTGATGGCTATCTTTTCTCCTCAGGTAAGCTTGTCACCTGATAAGTTTGAACATAACGTTAATGTTTCATTGCAGCACATGGACTATGAGATTGATCGCAACCCTGCTGAACAACCTTCACTCAAAGAAATGGTTGAAAAGGCTTTAGCTATTTTGGATGAGCAATCAAAGAAGACTGGCAAGAGCTTTTTCCTCATGATTGAAGGCAGTCGTATTGATATGGCAGCTCATACGTAAGTGATGATGGTGGTGGGAAAGATGTTTCATAGCTAACATGTATTCTGTATATATAGAAATGACCCTGCTGCTCACTTTTATGAGATTTATGAATATCATCAGACCGCTGAAACAGTCTTACAATTCGCCAAGGAACACAAGGGCACTGTCGTCATTTCCACAAGTGATCATGAGACTGGTGGTTTCACTTTAGGTCGCCAAGTCACTGAAGAATACCCTGAATACAAGTGGTAAGTCATCTTTCTTCTTGTTGTATGACTACAATGATCTAATACTTTGTCAAAAGGAATCCTGAAGTGATCAGCCGAGTGCGTAACTCTTCTGAAGTATTGGCTCGTCTATGGGATGCAGCACAATATCAGGAAATTGATACGCTTAACTATCTTCGTCAAGAAATCATTGTCAATGGCTTGGGTATTGATGATGCTACCGAGGATGAAATCCAATCTTTGGTTTCGTGGAAGGACAGTGGAAAGGATATCACCGATCTTGAAAACAGACTTTCTGACATGGTTAGCCGTCGTGCTTTAATTGGCGTAAGTGATCCATCCCATATAATAGCAATGATAGCTAACACACTTTTAGTGGACCACTCATGGTCACACAGCTGTTGACGTGAATCTTTATGCTTATGGCAAGGGTACCAAGGCACTTCGTGGTAGCCATGAAAATACCGAGATTGGTGATTTCATTTCAGATTATCTCAAGTTGGATTTGCAAGATATCACTTCAAGATTGAATGCGTAAGTGTATACTAGATCATGTGACAAAAACAAGGATACTCATGATATACTTTAGGGATGGACCATTTGCAGTTGCCAGCAAGGAGGAATTGCCTAGAGTATCCAATCATCAGCTCCATCATGATTAAGTACAAGCTGTGATGCCATCCATATTCTGAATAAAAGCCATACATATACCATATTGGACAAACCTTGGTGATTCGATTCTTATGTCATCTACATGACGATGTACCATATCACAGACTACACATTAGATCCACACAATACATTTCAGTCATAGCTATTAAAACAATCGTCGTTTGCTTTGCACACGGCATTTGTCACAATAAAAAACATGTTCAACTTTAGTCTTTACTTTCAAGGAAGGTACACAATCATGACAGCTATCTATTACAATGCAGATGTTGGAGACGTTTAACTCTCGCTATTCTGGAAAAGAAAGCAATCGAAGAGATACGACAGTGCGGCATGTGAATTTCTGTGCTCAACAAAGAGCCAAAGTGCTTAATTCCTGCTGTGGATGATGCATAAGGCGATAAAAGGGTGGAGTGACTAATCAGAAAGTCTCGGTCAAAGAAATGTAGATGAGCAAGTGATGATGCTCATTGCCAACTTATGTATGAAGCCAGACTATCTTTGATACCTTTTAGACTAGTGTGAACGTGCATCATGTTTTCGCATTCAAGCAAAACCAGGTACTTTTGCACTGTAATATCTACCCATCTGCATGATGACTTGGTGTTCCATTGAAGTATATTGTTGGGCAGCCATATCACACTTTGACTTTCAAACTTTCATTTGACGTTGCTTGTAGCATTATCAATTTGCCGGCAGTTGATGTATACGAGTACCATGCAGCTTCTTTATTGCAAAGTTGAAGGATCAATCAGCTATACTAGTGCTTCAATGTAGTAGTGAAGAATGGATCATTGTTCCCAAAAGGAATAATAGAAAGAGACAATGTGAATCCATTAAATGAAAAGCATAAAGCCAACAACAATTAGTATCTACATCTATACCGTGAATGCCATTTCTTGACATGTATTGATGGATGGATTGTAGTAGTACTAGTAATAGGCACAGTGGGTCTATGACAAGAGCAGTATATCTGGGATTGTCCATTGGCACACACAGACACCTTATTTGAAAGGCAAAAGTCAGATAACCGCGTCTGCCGCTTCCTTTCCGACTCGTTTCTTCCTCTCCTTCACTCACCATGGCGAACAATGTGGGTCAGCAACCGCCATCTCCTTCTGCCATGCACTTATTTCAGAGCGCATCACCCACCACTCCAACACATGTTGATCATGCACGTCAGAAAGGATACACATTAGAAGAAGTCCACAGTTGGTCTGAAGCCAAAGTTGCAGAATGGCTATCGCATCTCAACCAAGGTCGACATAGAAACAAGTTTATTGGTATGTGCCTTTAGAATAGACCTTAGAATGATAGCAGTATAGCTTATCCTTTCAATTGACTTGTAGAAAACAATATCACAGGCGCTGTATTACTCGACCTTGACAATGAAGCTCTAAAGGCGATGGATATCAGAACAGTGGGAGAACGAGTTAAGCTATTGGTGGCAGTACGATCCTTGCGACAAGAATGTTATGCTGCTGTTGCAAATGCAGCAAGGGCAAGAGTAAGCTTCAATTGAGAGAAATAGAGATAGAGAAAAGCTTATTGATCTCTGTTATAGATTGCTCATGGTGACCAACGAGCCGATTACCGAATGCATAATCAGTCCAGTACATCTATCGCCACAGCACAGACATTAACAGCTGGATCTTCATTATATCATATTGATGGCCATGGCAAGCATGAAGGATTCAATGTGACAAGTCCACATTCTGAAAAGTCATCAAAGTCATCTGAAGGCAAAAGTTTGCTCAATCGATCCAATTCATTCTCACGCTTTTTGGGACGCTCTGATTCGAAAAAGTCTTCTCGTTCTGGTCAAGATGTACCACCTATGCCACCCAGCCCAAAAACTATTCAGAAGGTAGGTGCGTGTTTTATCAACCAGGGAAAAAAAGAGCTTTTCAATGGCAAAAAGAAAGATTCTGATATTATTCTTCTAGCGAAAGTCATTGGAGAAAGGAATCATGTCAATGGAGAAAGTGAAGCAGGTATGGATTAGTGAGAGAGAGACCAAGTACAAGTGGATTGATATTGGGTCATTTTAGACATGTGTCAAAGTATTTGGAGAAGAAGGACAAACTCGGATCGTCAATGTGCACAATACATCAGATGCAAAAGCTATTATGGCCAAAGTATTGCACAAGTTTGGTATCGACGAATGCAACGCAGATCGCTATTGCATATTTGTTGGATCAAGTACTAATGGAGAAGGTAAAAAGGTATATCTATGGGAAGAAAAGGATACTAATACTAATGGAATCTGTAGCACGTGCACTGAAAGATGATGAACTTGTGGAGATTTGTCGATCAGCTGACAGACCAGAAAAAGAGCGACTGATTTTGAGAAAACGACACATGTATCCCACCCATGAAGAATTCAAGCGCAAAGGAACCACCAATTGGAAGTTTCCAAGGAATCCAATGCAGTCTGATATCGACAATACAAGTGCATTCAGCATGAATTCTTCAGAAAGTCCTCAGCCATGGATGCCTGATAAGCAAATGACACTCGACATTATCACAGGCTCTTCATCCACCGACAGTCTCAGTTCACGAGCAAGCCGTCGTCCTCAGAATCAAGCACGTGTACGTCGATTCTTTGGTGAACGTCCGCCATCCGAAGTTATTTCATCCAACTTGCCATCCTTCTTTCCCAATCACAAACGTGAAATGCTTGAAACAGCTGGTATCAATGCCAAACGCATGTCCATGACAAGAACATCATCACTGGCAAGAAGAGAAAGTCGAGCAGCATTTCGCAACAGTGTTTTACCAGAATTGGTGTCTGTTTTGGGTGTGGATCTTGGCAAATTCTTGGAGGAAGAAGAGGAGACAGCTGATAATCAGACACTGGAAACAATGAGTCAGGAATTGGAGGACAAAGAAAAGGATGAGGACAAACAAGAGGAGACAGCTGAAGCAACAACAACAACATCATCATCACCAGAAGAGAAGGAGCACAAGGATGTCAATGTACCAAGCATCATTGAAGAGCCTGAAACTCCTACTTCAAGCACTGTGACACAATCAACACCGGTGACCGAGACAACAGGTACAATGAAAAAGACATTGTGCTACACAACCAGCAACTAAACTTGAATTTAGACATTCCCGACTCAAATGAACCTGAACGTGACGCACCAATGATATGTAAGAGTCCCACCAAGTTTGGGAAAGGTTGATGTGTATTGACACTTGTCATTTATAGCTGATGATTCACCACTTGCTTGGATGAAAGGATCACTTATCGGCAGAGGCACTTTTGGTGATGTCTATCTTGGATTGAACCCACTTAATGGAGAACTGATGGCTGTGAAACAAGTTGAATTGCCTGTCGAGAACTCTGCTACAGAGAATCAGAAGCGTTCAATGGTACGTTTGTTGAATTCTGCAAGTTGTGCCATATGCTAATTGGCTGGTAGGTGGAAGCTTTACAGCGAGAGATTGCTCTGTTGAAGGAATTACAGCATGAGAACATTGTACAATATCTGGGTACGTGAAAGCTATTTAGGCTATATGTGTGTCATACTGATTGAATATATGGTTAGGCTCTCAAACGGATATGGCACATTTCAGTATCTTCCTAGAATATGTACCAGGTGGATCAGTTGCTGGTCTATTAGCGAGCTATGGTGCCTTCCAAGAGCCACTTGTCCAAAGTTTTGTGCGTCAAATCCTCAAAGGCTTGAACTATTTGCATGGCAAGGACATTGTACACAGAGATATCAAGGGTGCCAATGTATTAGGTAAGGATAGACACATCTTTCTTTGATATGGAAGAATTGACATATGTCTCTTTTATAGTTGATAATAAAGGAGGCGTCAAGATTAGCGACTTTGGTATCTCAAAAAAGGTGGAAGAAGGTAAACTACCACTATCAATATGTTACATTTATGGCCTGTATCTTACATTTGACATAGATATCATGCAAGTTTCATCGGCAGCACATCGACCTAGTTTGCAAGGCTCAATATTCTGGTATGCATGAAAGAGATACAATGAGAAACAACATTCCTTATCTTATTTGAATGACACAGGATGGCACCAGAAGTCGTTAAACAAACGCATTATACCCGTAAAGCCGATATATGGTCCTTGGGCTGCATGGTAGTCGAAATGTTCACTGGTGATCATCCCTTCCCGGAATTCTCACAAATGCAAGCCATATTCAAGGTACATGCATGCTTTGTCTTTCAAGTGCTATAGGTACTGATACATTGTCGTAGATTGGAAGCTATACAGCACCAAATATCCCCGAAAACATTAGCGAAGAAGCCAAGGATTTCTTAAAATGCACATTCAAATTGTAAGTGTATGCATGATTTGTCATTTGTGCGTGTTTACTAATCGGATTGTTGATAGAAATCATGAAGAAAGACCAAGTGCAAAGGAGTTATTGGATCATCCATTCTTGAAGATATAGTTTCTTTTATCTAAAAAAGCACACCTTGTATATAGAAGATAAAATCAAAATGTTTATTGTTAGCTATGTAACTTGCAGATGTAGTATGAAAGATATGGGTTTTACGTTTAGTAGTTGTGTGACAAAGCCATCCCGATATTAAATGGCAACACAACATATGAAATAGAGTATAAGCGTAGTATATTTGTATTGTCTATTTGAATCGTGAAGAATGAAAGTGGTTTATTCTTTTTTGAATGCGATACATGTCCAGCCATGGCCGTTTAGCACATGAAGGTGATTGTGTTGTTTAAGCGGAAGCACCAAGGGAGGGGAAAGCAGCAGCGTCTTGAATGTTGACAGCAGGGCCATTGTTCTTGGCACCACGACGACCATTACCACGGCCACGACGTTCACCACCACGACGTTCACGGAAACCACCACGGAGCTTCTCAACAAAGCGTTGCTCGATTTCAACAACAACCTTTTCCTTCTTGGGCTTTTCAGCAGACTTCTTAGGCTTGGAGTCCTATAGATGATCATTTAATCACTCTAATCTTCATCTTGCTCCACATCCTTATAATTTACCTTGCTGGTACCAAAGTAATCAGGCTCTTCTTCCTTGACAAAAGCAACAGCATTCTCCCACTTCTTGTCTTCAGAACCTTCATTGGCCTTACGAGCTTCAGGAAGAGAAACCTTCAAGGACTTGTTGGCCTTTTCAGCAAGGTATTCTTCAAGAGTCTTGACCTTTTCCTCAGCTTCAGCAGCTTCAGCAGCAGCAGCTTCTTCAGCAGCGGGATCCTTGGGGGACAAGCTGTCCTTGGCACTAGATAAAAAATCAGTCAATCACTTTGTCCTTTTGTTTTGACAATAACAACACCCCATTCACTTACGCTTCAGCTTCGGCTTTTTCAGGATGACCCCAACCTTGCTTTTCCTTCTTTTCAGAATCACTATTGTCAATATATACATGTTAGTGATGGCTGTGGATGATATGGAATAGACTTGAAACACTCACGCAATACCAGTGCCACTGTGGCGGTCAAATTGACGACCACGTTGGGGACGACCGTTTTGACGACCACCACGACGATTGCCACGGGGACCTGTAACAACAAAAAGGAACCAATTAGCAAACTGAGACTTGTATTGTTGCAAGTGTTGAACGTATTGAAGAAAGCCCTTTCAATGTCAGTCCCTGGAACAAATACACATGTTCAAGTGACATTTCTCGACCATAGTAAGTTGTTGCTATAACTGAAAAGAAAGGGCTCTTGTTGAAAGTGGAAAGTAGATAATTACCAGCGCCATTGGCCTTAGTGTTGCGCTTTTCGGTCTTGGGCTCTTCGGCCTTCTTTTGCTCCTTTGGGGGAGCAACAGGCTTAGGGATGTCGCCATCCTCGTTCAGGAGGTCGAAAATGTTATTGGAGAAGGCTGACATGACTACAACGACCTTGGAATCGATTTAGTTTGCGATAGATGCGCCTCGAAAGGTGAGGATGGATGGATGGATGTTTCGCAAAAGAGGGAGGAAAGTGGATGGGGAGAAGAGCTCTATAGTCTAATCTGCTATTCATTTTGGGATCCCGCCAACTATCATCTCAGTAGCTACACATTGTACAGTGTCATTTCACGTCATCTATCCCTTTCCCCCTTTTACTCTATTCCTTTTGTATTTGCATTTAGAGATATAAAGTTAAAAGGATCATCATTCACTTTTCTTGGTTGTATATGATTCAATGATAGGGTAAACATGATAGACATGGAACAGCTATTTGATCAAAAAGACTACTAGAGTGGGGTTTCAGACATGCAGTGATGTTTATCTTGAATAAATGCATCTATTCATCTTTAAATAATGGTATCAGATGTATGCTTGCTGTCATTGATGACTCATATTGCTATGACGATGGTTGACATGGGTGTCTTAGCCAGTTGTCCCTAATGATCAATCGAATGGCTGTTTGAAAGGATATAAAAGCAGATATCACCAAGTCTTCCTCACAATGCGGTTCGTATATATGTATGCATCATACAAGCTACGAATAAGGAGACAATGTTGCACATGTCAGCTTCTTTGTGTTTACTGGATAAGAAGCACATATCGGCAATAAGACGAATGCATCAAGTCAACGAAAAGCTGTAAGGAGCAAGTACAAATGTGCTGCCTATAACTCAGTGACACAATACCTTACTCTGATGCCTAAAACATGGTGTCATGACAATGTACATAGGCAAAAAGAAAAGTGCAGCACAGTCATCAAAGGAGAATGCTGATGAAATCAATGAATGAATATGCCGACATGAAGCAGCTTGTTTCTTTATCTTCATAACAGCTACATTTGATTGTTTTTGGCTATATGTAACAGCTTGCATGAACATGTCTAATCCACTTTTTCATTGGATAAGGGATATTACATTTTGGCAAGATGGTACGACATGACATATATCAAGATGAGCAAGAAACAGATATATCACATGGATGAATTTGGCGGGTCATGCTCCTTTCCCATCATTGACAATGTCACACAAAGTTCATTTGGCTACACGTGTAGACATATCTAGACGACTTTTATTCTTCGATTGAGTTGTAGGGACAATGAAAATGGTAGTAGGTGGATGATGTGTATGCGAGATTGTATTGGGAGGAGGAATCTATTTACATTTACAAAAACGTCATGACCACGGCAACAGAGAACAAGGCAGTGACAAAAGGTGCTGCCACCAAAGTGGCAGATGCACCAGTAGAGTCATCACTGGCTGTGTTTTGTGCATCACATTGTAAGGCAGTTGTGTTTTGGAAGGTGACATTGTTCAACTGAGCAGCGATTTGAAGGGTCTGGCCACGATTATAAAAGTCGACAATCAAGAAATTAGGCGCTCTGCCAAATGTCTGAGTACATTCTTTAGCCTGGGCAAGTAATGATGATTCCGAATTGGTCTTGTTAGCTGAGCCAGACTGAGGAACCTGGATCGTGTTGGAACCCATAGGCAAGTTGCCATACAAGTAGTGATTCATGCCATACATCATTTCGGATGGATTGCTGGGATCAGAAGGTCGATCAATAGTACAACTAAATGATGATGCATTTGAATTCTCATAAGGTGTTTGGAAATTGTAACTGAATTCGGGATGAAGCCTAATGAAAAAAAAGCTTAATAGGTGGATCAAAGACACATTATCACATTCACTTACCATGGTACACTTGCTTGATCAGCACCCGATTCAATATAGTTCACAAGTCGTTTTCCTGAAGAAATCATTTCACCAAGTGTGGGCCATGTATAGTTGTTGGCTTGTTGCACATGTGCATATTCTAGCAAACCACTGGATTGATAAGGTGATTGGAAATCAGATGCGTCAAAGTCTTGGTTGGGGATATTCCAAAAGATGCTGAGTACTTCATCTGGATTGTCTTTGAGCCATGAAGCAATCTTTGAAAGCGTGTCTGTGGCTGGTCCTGCATCAAGAATGCTACAAGAGGTGTGACACAGATGCATGGAAGAAGTTGAGTTTTCTGGCTTAACAGCAGATAGCTTTAAAGCTCGTACACCATCTGCCAACTGGGAAGAGATGGCACACAGTTGTGTGGAGGCGGGATTGGCAGAATAGGCATATGAGTTATGTGTCAATACATATGTCAATTCATTGTATGGCTTGGAACAAAATTCACTGTAGCCATTGCATTGTTGTTGTCCTGACACCAGAGATATCGAGCTTAGCAGTAAGGCGCTCAACAAGCTTGCACGGATGAACATGATGCGTTATATGATACAAAGAAAGTAAAATGAAAAAGAGAGAGAGAGAGAGAAAGAAAGATGTGAAAAGCGAAATCGCTGTTTTCTTGGCTGTCTATTTTTATGTTCCCAAAGCTGGAAGACGTACCAAAAGCACAAACCTTGCGTAGCTCGCCTAAAAAAAGAAGGTGTTTGAACACAATGCTGAATAACCAACACGTCGTTGTCCAATACCATTTGCATTCCCATATATCCTATCCTTCTTATTCTCTTTTTCGGTCGTTGATATAGCACGATGCTTAAGGAGAGTCTGGCTACACTGACTAGGTCACTTAATCCAGCAACGATGCTACTGAGTAGTACTAAAACACACTATTGCATTTTGACACGCTAATGCTTCTGTCTCAGTCTAAATTTGATGTCTTGTCGATCTTCCCCATGCTTATGTTGTACCATGGCAATGACCAGCTTTTGTTCCTGTCCCCATAGCAAAAGATTTACCCATCTCGTTTTGTGTAAGCAAGAGTAATTTGTACATCTCATGCCAGTCATATCACTGGTACGGTAGTTGAATACGCCTTTTAGCCGAGCGCTTTTTGATCTTCTTGGTGAAACAGATGATGTGATAGGACACTAACTATCAATAGATACACATGTTAAGCCTTCAGAACCTCCATGTGTAGCCCCGTAAACATCATGGTCAAATGAGCCAAGAAGAAGCTACTGGATTTGCGTATCCACTTTTAGAACCAATATACGTCATGTTTGCATAGTCCCGTGAAAAGGCAAAGCAACAAAAACAGAGGTTTTGTAAACAATCGTCTTTATTGCAACTCGCTAACGTAAAGATGTGATATCTTCTCTTAACTCACTCGGCTATCTAACGCTTATTGGCATTGCAACATTAGTACGCATGTCAAGAAGGCCCAAGTGCTCATTCGTAGTTGCCGATCGCATTGGTTAGTGGAGCTAACTACACAACGCACTACAGGTCTAGTAGACAGCATATGGTGCCCTTTGATTACTGCTTCTTCGCTTTCTCCTCGAAATGCACATCTCCGGCAGCCATGATATCCAAGTGTCACTTTAGTTTAGAAACTCTGCCAATAAATTATCATCCTTTTCAAAGCCATTGACTGGTATCATCCTTGATTCAATATTAGCAACATTGTATTTGGATACTGATGCAAACGCCACTCAGTCTTAAGCTATGCATTTCTATGCTGCGCCTGCATGCACGTAGTTTAATCTGAAGCCAGCAGTATAATGCATCTGGCATTCCTCTTTTTAAGAGTGACAACACGTTCTTGTTGAAGGATTATATCAGCCATCGGCATCAGCGAGAATAAACTATGAATGCATAAGACATTGATGATTACAGTGAATTGGTTCCTGAATAACAAGTTTCCTGCAAGTATCATGAAAGGCACTGAGTAAATGAGCATCCAAAAAAGATATACATTCATCAAATGTACAAAGTGACCAAGCCTTTCAGTTATGGAATGTCCTTCAATGGCACATTCCCCTCATTTACAAACACTTTGCAAGATAGGCAATTGCACCCTGTACTTGTCTTTTGAAAACGATAAAGATAAATGTGTCATTTGATTATGCATTGAAAGGGTTGTGGATCACATTGTGACCAAAGATAGCAATGAAACGCGTGATTATATGAGCACATGTTTAACATTGTTGCATAACGTGTAGGAGACTATAACAGGTTGCTATGGTATTGATTGGATGATGTACATTCATGCAAATTGAGAAACCAACAGCTTTCAACATGTAGAAGATATACAATTGGGAAACCAGATACATCTATGTTATATTTCAACAAAACAGCTCCAAGAGACTATCTTACAAAACTTGCTTCAAGTATACAGAATAACTTTTTCATCTACAGGGTCTTGTCAAAGATGGCACTGAGAGAAGCCCAGACAGCCTTGGGAGATTGGGAAGCATCAACGCCGTACCAGATACCCTTCTTCTTGTAGTATTCAACAACAGGGGCAGTGGACTTGTGGAAAGAGTCAAGACGCTTCTTAAGAGTCTCAGCATTGTCATCAGAACGTTGAATAAGAGGTTCACCAGTGACATCATCCTTCATGGGAGTCTTGGGAGGGCTATTAAGAAGTATCTAAGTATCCAGTATGAATACATATCACAATATACTTACTTGAATTCCTTGTGATAGGTTCTGCCAGAAGCGGGGTGAATCAAACGACCAGTGATACGAGACACCAACAAGTTGTCATCAATGACCAATTCAACAGCAGAGTTCAAAGGCTTCTTGCGCTTTTCCAACATATCATCCAACTTTTCAGCTTGAGTGACAGTACGAGGGAAACCATCCAAAATGAAACTATCGAGTGGATTTTGGCATTTAGATCATTATCTTGTGCAACACTGCCCCTGGCTGTCAATTCAACCACTCTCACATACGCGCACACTTGCTCAACTTACCCGTTCTTGCATTCAGCATTGTTGTCAAGGTTCTCTTCAATCATACCAACGACAATTTCATCAGAAACAAGACCACCAGCATCCATGACCTTTTTGGCTTCCAAACCAAGAGGAGTCTTGGCGGCAACAGCAGCACGAAGCATATCACCAGTAGCCAAGTGACAAGCACAGAACTTTTCCTTGATAGCAGGAGCTTGAGTACCCTTACCAGCACCAGGAGGACCCATGATCACCATACGGAGCTGTTCCTTGGGGACACCTTGGGCGACCTTCTTTTCAAGAGCATCGAAACGCTCATGGAGAGACTGAATGTTCTTTTTGATTTCCTCAAGGATAGCAGATTGCTTGTCAGCCATTGTAAAAAAAAGTCGGGTTCAAAGAGAGAAAAGAAACGGGTATTTAGTGCAGACACAGGGGTGGTAGTTATACAGCGCGCAAGTCACGATCTTGATGTGCTTGTTCCTATCGCCGCATGCACCGCTGACATAATTGTGTTTCCTTAAGCGTGTGATAGCTAATGTAACTTTGCTACACAGCACACACACTCCCATTTACTATTGCTATTAGATAAATCCCTTTAAAAGTGCCTTACTTTGATACACGTGAAGTTTAGTCTTTTACCATCATTCACTCTTTTCAATGACAAGGTCCGCTGACAAAAAGAGATGAAATGATGGAATGATGAAATGTGTAACCTTTTCAGCCAACAATATGCAGCACCCTTGGAAGAGAGATGCATGTCTTTTGAACATTCCACTTGAAGTATAACACTCTTTAATGATTCACTTTCAAACTTGTAGGGAGTCATCTTTTTACGTTGGCAAGAAGGGATGCAAGTTACATAAGCAGATTTACATAGCAGCTGGAATTGCTGATGACTGGCCCTATTGATGAGTAGTTTATTTTATGCAGTTTGATGTTGAAATGACGTGTTTGTCTCAATAAAGACAAGATGATACATACGCATGCATTGTCATTAAAAGGACCTTTATGTTCACAATGAAGAATGATATAAACTAGCTGTAACAATGATCACCACTGATGTATCATGACGCTTCCAAAAGATCCTGTTTGTGAACTGGTATTGGATGCTGATCTCTCATACTCAATAAATGCCTGGAAGGATGATCCAACGACCCTTGGGGAAAGTAGCTTGATAACGTAATCCAAATTTGGCCTTGTACCATTCCTCAGTGCCAGAAGCTGTGATGGATAAATTGATCACTGTCCAAAAGAGCCCACATATCAGGATCCAATTGCGAAAGCCATGTAGTATGCAAAGTGATAAGTACACCAGAATGTCTGCAAAATAGTGTGGTACCACAATCCATTCAAACCAATCTCCTCGTGGAATCTGATAATGGTTGGTATCTTTTCTGGTCCGCAAGGATGCTAGAATGCAATGACATTGATGTTGATGTATGGATGCATAGAAGAATAGAACCATTGCCATGGCGACACGTGTACAAAGTAGATCACTCCAAGCTAGGAAAGAGCATGTGAATCCAAAGTGATTTGATCCTACCACACACGCAAGACTTACCTAATACTGCTATTGGTTCTCCAGTCCATACGTTTAAGTTAGCAGCTCCTTCCAGCCATGTCGCTAACACCATAGCACCATAGAATCCAACGCCTGCTATATAATGCGATACATGCATACGTGCTTCAAGTGACGGACGCTCAATATAGAAAGATTCGTATACACGTCGTGCCAAATGAATCGTCAGCAGTGCCAAGGCAACCAAACTCTCCAAGACAGAAATATGATAACTTGCTTGAGGAACATCCCATACACGTAGACAATAAAGTACTGGACCATAGCCATTCCATACAAGTAAGAAAGCAATCTCGGCAAAACAATACAAGGCGGATAACAGGCCAATAACGTAAAAGTGAGCAAACCACGATTTAGGCACAGTCCATTGAGCAAGTTGAGAAGCAATGCTGTTGGTAGGTTTGGCAGCTATTGAATGTAGTTTTCCATAAGCGAGAACAGATGAACGTAGGAGTGGAACGCATCTTGCAAGAATGGCAGACAAGGCCAGTGTACACAAGCAAAAGCAAACAAAGGAAATCAGGTACATATCTCAGAAAGAAGCATGCTTTTCCCTATCACTTTATGACCTATTGTACTTGAAAGTCCTAACACAAGTCTCATCATGAATACAGTTACTGGTTGTATGGATATATGGTGAAGTGGGTGGGTGGGTGGGATATGACTATTATGTCGTACATGACCACTGTTGTAGTACCTTTTCCCCCGTTGAACAAGTCCCCTTACAAGACAAATCATATAAAAGACTATGTACTTTATACAGCGATGATGATGATGATGATGATAGACCTTTTTCATGACAGTAGACAGGGGTTTGGAAAGTGTGTGTATGTCATTCAATGCAACAGGCGGATTTCTTCAATGAGTGGTCGGAAAACAAAAATAGGCAACGGGGAGTGCTAGAAAAAGCTTCTCGTAACATTTTGACCCCCAAACAAGTGCAAAGACCTAAATGCACACTGCAACATATCCCACTTGCCAATCCTTCATTCCCAACTCGATCTTTATTCTCTACTATGTCTATTGAATAGAGTACTAAACAAGTGAAAGAGTGGATAGATAACAAAACCTTGCGTACCTGAAGACCCCCCAGGTACCCCGCCCGATAAAATAGGCTATTGTCAAAATATGTAGTCAGAGCACAGACCACAAATCGATCATTTCTTTCAATGCAGGTGGAATGGCGGGCTGTGCAACATGATCTTGTTAGTTTCAGTCAAACTACTAATGACAAACAATGCTTATAGTCATTCAATCATACTCTTGATCATCGTATGAATAGGATTCTACAAGTCAAACAAGGAACAAGAGTGAAATGTAAGAAACAAGAGGAAAAGTGAAAAAGTGATGGGGGATGTCAAAAGGTCAATCTGCAGCTTTGTGACACTCGCATGGTCACATGGGCAAATTTGGGTGTGGGGGGCAAAAGTACTAAAAAACTCAGAGTGGACCATGTACGTGAGCAGCTCTTTCTCTTTTCTCCTCCTAAACAGCAGACTCTACAACCACCAATCGCACTCTTTTCCTTATTACAACGATCACACTCTTTATCCAATTCGCTCTATGGAACAGGGTAAATGTCAACTAGTCCAATCAAGTACTACTCTCCATTAACCTTGTTTCTCTCTTTCTCTCTTTGTCCCTTCTCCGATGCCACTCCTTTCGCGTCATCAATCTACTCAATAGAGGTACGTCCTTTTGCTATTGTAGAAACACAAGCATTTTATTCACTATCATGCTATTGTAGCTATACTACTTGATCTTTCAGTTCCTTTCCTCGGGCCCTTGCCAGGAAGCTGCTCGTGCGCTTAAACAAGAGTTACAACTTCAATCTCTTCTCCCTGGTGAATCGGCATATAGTGGTGCACAAACATCCAAATCATTTGAACGCTTAGTATGTATTCTATATCAACATTTAGTCGAGGCATTGATCTAATCTAGGCTACTTGTAGCAAGAGGAGTACCCGCGTGTTGGTGGTGGATATTTGCTTGACATCATTCGTGGTCTTGTCGATCATTTCAAACAAACTGGAGACCCAGAAACCAATGCACGGATCAGGAAGCTACGCCATGGTGATGAATGTCTCTTGACACTGGCTCAAGCATTTGAACCTGACATGGAAGAAAATCGATCAACGACTTTGGTGGATTATCGTGCTTTATCCATGGAGGATCGTCGTGATCTTGTAGCATGTAAGTGGCATTGAAACCGGATCTTTAAACTTTCTTTTTTGACACATTGAGAATAGATGAAACTTTAAAGGCTCGTGAAACCAATTCCTTTGAATGGCATTCGGATATTATGCAAACATTCTTGGCAACAGCCTATAAAGAGGTACACACCTACATCTATACACATCTCATGTTACTCATCATCCTCTTTAATCTAGCGTGTTACTCTTTCTGGACATCGACAACATGCTTTTTGCCTTGCATTTGATCAGACAGACAAACGTATCATTACTGTATGTACATCATCAAAAGTCCAATTGCAGCTATTGACATGTATTCATTAGGGGAGTGATGATACTCTTGTCAAGGTGTGGGATGCAAGAAATGGACATCTTATTCATACTATCAGAGGACATCAGAATGTTATCACCGACATTGCTATCAATGAAGAGAATACACTGATTGCTACCGCTTCTTCCGATGGATACGTTCGAGTATGGGCCATGTCAGACTTTTCTCCTATTGCTACTTTGAAATCCAGTGCAACTGTAAGCAACAAGAATGACAATTCTACCATCAAATGTTTACTTATGTTTTATACAGCGCAAACCATTTACAACAGTCAAGTTCTCTCCTTCACCTTCACCTGATACACGTTATTTGATGGCAACCAGTGAGGATGGCTCAGTACGATTATGGAAGTGGGACAAGGACACACTACAATTCTTGGATGTGGAATCGCCTATTGCTTTTTACTGCAAATTCAAGGGCACAGATCGAGCACGTTGTTCTTCTTTCAATTATACCGGCACACGATTTGCTGTCGGTGGTGATGATGGATTTGTATATATCTTTACAACTGTAAAATCGGATGCTGGTAAGGAAGAATTCACTTGGATATGGGTATTGCTTATACTCATCATTGTTCATGTATAGCTGGTCAGTCACAATTACCTGCTGCCACTACAAGCAGTAGTCAAACCAGTATGCCAAGTCAAGATCCATCGGATGCACAACGTGGTGGACGTGGTCGAAGGCGAATTGCTAGTGCTTTATTCCCTGTCAAGAATGCCATTGTGGAGGAACAAGCAGTGGTGCCAATAGCACATTTGGAAGGTCATCGTGGCAGTGTCACTGATTTGGCATACAATCATCAGGGTGATCGGATATTGAGCGGGTAAAAAGGCATTATAAACAAGACATGGAGAAGATGTATACTTATCAAATCACGCTATAGGTCTCAAGATGGCACTGCAAGGATATGGAAATACAATGCACTAGAAGAAAAGTGGGAATCCTTTGTTCGTAAGTTGATTTTGATCTTCATCATCAAGCGATAGCATGCTGACTTTTTATGGTAGTGGATATCAAGAAAGAGCATCACAATCCAATCATTGTCACAGATCGAGTACCTCCTTTATCACACAACAACAACAGCAACGCTGCAGAGGAACAAAGGAATGAAGAACAAGGCCAAACTTTACCTCCACTTGACGATGAACGTCCTCCAAAAGAATCAACAGCATCAGATACTGCAGATACCACCAACGATGAGAATCAAGCAGCAACAGCACCTCTTCCTCCTACAATGGATGGCATTGAATTTCAAGAACCACCCAAAGTATCCATGATCACTTGGACTGCAGATGATATGCAATGCATCGTAGCTACCACTCATGGTGACATTCGTGTGTATCAAGCCTATACTGGCAAGCTTTATTGCATTCTTCGAGGACACACGAATGAAGTATATGCTGTGGATAGCCATCCAACGATTCCAGGACTTGTGATTTCAGCCGGTTATGATGGTCGTATTATACTTTGGGATTTGGATAAGCGATTGATGATCAAATGTAAGTTTGGTATCCTTTCAAGTGAACTTTCAATAACAACAGTTATTTCATAGGCGAATATTTCCAACGTATCTTTCTCGATTGCAAGTTTTCACATGATGGACATCAATATGCAGTGACAGATGAAGATGGCAGTTGCACCTTATTCAGCGTGGATTCGAATTGTTCTGATTATGATCAAGTCAACACTTGGACACGTGGCCAATTCTTCTACAGTGATTATCTTCCACTTGTCGTACAAGATGGCATCGTGCTTGACGAACAATCAAGGGTATGTTATGACTTGAATACAACATATACACATGCTTACATGTAAATTGATTTCATAGGCACCTCCCCATGCCTTTCCTTATACCCCTATTGTCAGCATGACTGGCGTTGCCTATCCTCGACAAAAGTTGGAAGGCTATGGTAAGATATCATCCCATAATGATACAGGATCTTGTTACTTATGCAAATCTGTAGGTCGTGATATTGAAATCACCAATGCAGAAATGGAAACCAAGTATGAACGCTTATTAAGCTCTTACAGAATTGAAGAACGAGAGTAAGTGTGTGATGGTACAAGAAGATCATTTTATTGAGACTCTTTCTTTCTTTCTTTAGGATCAAAAAGAGCAAACCCATTGTGCCAGCCATTCTTGACAGAACTCATGTTGCCAGAATACGCAAGGAGTTTGTGAGAACGATTGAGGAAGAAGAGCCTGAACCTGTCATTCCTGAAGTTGCTCCACCACCTCCAGTGCTACCAGTGCTACTTCCTGATGATTCAGATGATGAGGATTATGATGAGAATTTGCATGAAGGCGGTGATACATCAGAAGAAAGTGATGCTGCCATGTCAGAAAACAATTATGCAGCAGAGGATGAAAACGAGAATGAAGAAGAGGAAGAAGAAGTGAGACGCACTCGTTATGGAAGACGTACTAGACGCCCATCGACATCAACAACATTTGTTACTGCACCTATGCGATCAACATCACCTGTCAATGCACGAAGAGCACGTCATCATAGTCGTAGTACAAGAAGTCGCGCAGCAACTAGTGGTGGTGGAGCAAATGAAATGCGTATTACACGTAGCAGCAGACGACGTATTCATGAAGATTCATCTTTACAAAGTGACGAAGCACCTTCTGACAATGATGAACAACCTATTCAACCACGACGCCATCGAGATTTACCTCGTCATGATTATCGTGAAAGTGCTGGTGAAGAGTCAGAGGAGGAATCTGAAGAAGAAGTACAACCCATCAATGTGGACATATCAGAAAGTGATGAAGATGTCAGAGCACCAAGAACATCCAAAAGAAAGCGACACATTGTATCGACTGATGAAAGTGGAAGTGATGACAACTTTGCTGAAGCAGAATCATCCAGTCGTGCTGCTAAGCGTCAACCTATTGGCAAGCACAAACCTGAAAGAGCACAATCCACTCGACAAGCAGATCGCACAAAACCACGTGTCTTGAGATTGGATGAGATTCCTGAATATGAACCACGTGAATGGCTTTTGACTACAAGACGTAATGTGCTCAAGTATCATCCTCAAGTGAATGACAAGGTGGCAGTGATTGTTCAAGGACATCGTGAATATTGGCAGTCATCTAGGCTCAAGGAATTGTTTGATGAAGACCATGGTCCCATCCAATCCCATGAACCTGTCGTTTTTGGCACTGTCAAGAAAGTCATTTGGAAAGTGGGTCCACCTACATTCTGTCAGCTAAAGTTGGAACTGAGTGAACTTGTGAATGCACGTGATGTCCTTATTCATGGTCAAGAACCAATATGGCTAGACAAACGAGGAGAGGTGATTATTGACTACAGTGACGAAGATGGCACACCTGAGTTTCTGGTGCTTTGGGAGCAATTTCTGGCATCTATGCAAGTCTTTAATACGCTCAAAGTTGGAGAAAGAGTGGATGCTTTATATGATGTTGGCAAATACACTGGCACTGTTTCACAAGTCAAGCGAGAGATCAGTGACACTTTACGTAATGCGCCCAATATTCCCAATCCCTGGCAACGATATCATATTATATGGTAAGTACAAAAGTGAGACATGTCGTATACAAAGTACTTATATTTCGAAAGGGATGACGAGGAATCAACACCCGAAGATCTTAGTCCGTGGGAAATTGTACCAGCTGGCCAAGATTTCAACGCAATGTACAATGTGGGACCAGAGCTTTCAAATCAAGATAAACAACGAGCACGCGAGATTCTGGACTGGTTGATGAACAATGAAGAATTCCAGCTTTATGTGGAACCAGTGGATTATTACTCATATCGACAATATCTTTCCCTCATTGCATATCCAATTTGTTTGCAAACTGTATCTGAGCGTCTGGAAGGCAACTTTTATAGGAGTAGACAGGTAAATGATTTGAATCATGGCGTATATTCAGTGTTACTCATATCAAAATAGGCTCTTATTGATGATGTTGAACTTATCAAGAAGAATGCCACCACGTTCAATGACAGACAATCGATTGCAGCCAAGAATGCAGTAAGACTTGCCTCCTTTTTCAAAACCCGGCTCAATAGTGAGTATTCAATGCAACGTCAAACTTTAAGTTCCTGCTTACTAACCATCATGACAGAACAAACGCAGCCTATATCAATGACTCGCTCTACAAGAAGTGCCAAACGAGAATCAGATGATGAAGACTACAAAGATGAAGAAGAAGTCCCTGAGGATGATGACGTTTTACCACGAGACGAAGTGGAGGAAGAAAGTCCAAATGATTTGAACAATGACAGCAACTTTGTAGTGGACGATGATGACGACGACAGCAGCTACAAGAGCGATTAATCCTTTTCACTAGCCATCATACATACACATGCACGTACAACTTCTTTATATTGCACCATCACACACATATTTCCATATTTAGTTTCCTCCCTTGTCTCTTAAAGCATCATTGTACATATATACAGCATACTGAAATTCGCACAAAACCATGATCATGTTGGGATTTAGGGGGATGATAGTTGGGTACAAGTCAGGCAATGCATATCAGCTACAACTTTTTGGCTCATTGGCATTAAAACTCAGCCAACACCCCACCTGGCGATGGCAAGCAAACCAGCGTGGGAAAGACTTGCATAACACCAAAAAAACGTATAAAGCTTGTCTCTACTCCCACATCTTTGGCTTTGCTTCTTGTCTCTTTTTCTCTCTTTTTCAAAAACAATGTCGTTCCTCCGTGCTGCTCGTCTTGCTTCTGTTGCACAAACTGCTGCTCGTCGTCACTTGCCTTTGACTCGGTAAGAAAACATGTCAACTGTACAAGTAGAGGATCACTCATATGGTTATTTTAGCTCTTACTCTTCTGCTTTGAGCGCTTTCTCGGTTCCTTCTCCAGTGGAAAACCCTACTTCGCTTCGTTCCTTTACTGAGGAAGAGTTGATGTTGCAAGAGACTGGTATGTTGTTGTTGTTATAAGGAGTTGAATCTTGGCTGACCTTGACGCGTGTTACTAGTCTCTCGTTTTGCACGTGAAGTTGTCCAACCTAAAGTTCGTGAAATGGATGAAAATGAGTTGATGGACAAGAGCATCATCAATGCCATGTTTGAGAATGGCGTAAGTGTTTCTCCTTTTTATTGGCATCTATCTATCTATCGCTTACACATGAGCTATGTAGTTGATGGGTCTTGAGACTGAAGCCGAATATGGAGGTGCTGAATGCTCTTTCACTGCTGCCATCTTGGCTGTTGAAGGTAAATAACAGTCTTGGTTCGAGGTTGCCTATGCTGACACCCAAATCAAATAGAGCTTGCCAAGATTGACCCCTCGATCTCTGCCTTGTGCGACATTCACGTAAGCAAGAAAAAACCCAAAATGAATGCATAGATGTGTACTAATAGTCATTCTATCTCTTATAGAATACGCTTACCAACACTGTGATCCGCAAGTGGGGTAGCAAGGAACTCAAGGAGAAATATCTTACTCGTTTGGCCACTGATACTGTTGGCAGTTTCTGTATCTCGGAAGCTGGTGCCGGTAGTGATGCTTTTGCTTTGCAAACTCGTGCTGAAGACAAGGGTGATCATTATCTCTTGAATGGTGGCAAGATGTGGATCAGTAACTCTGGTGAAGCTGATATCTTTGTCGTCTTTGCCAACGCGTAAGTATTGTATATATACATTGGAAGAAGGATGATGAAATACCAATCTATATGGATATATCATAGTGATCCTTCCAAGGGTTACAAGGGTATCTCTGCCTTCATTGTTGAAAAGGAATGGGGTGTTGAGATCGCTAAGAAGGAAAAGAAGGTAAGATTTCACATGATGACATATGCCAAAAGCTAATCTATCATTGCTTGACAGCTTGGTATCCGATCCTCCTCCACTTGTGTCCTCAACTTTGATGATGTCAAGGTTCCCAAGGAAAATGTCCTTGGTAAGATTGGTGATGGTTACAAGTATGCCATTGACTCTTTGAACGAGGGCCGTATTGGTATTGCTGCTCAAATGATTGGTGCTGCTCAAGGTGCCTATGACATTGCTCTTCCTTACCTCTTTGAACGTAAGCAATTTGGCAAGCCTATTGGTTCTTATCAAACTATGCAACATCAATTTGCCCAAGTGGCATGTGAGATTGAAGCTGCCAAGCTTATGACTTACAATGCTGCCCGTTTGAAGGAGGAGGGTAAGCCTTTCGTTATGGAAGCTGCCATGGCCAAGTTTGTTGCTGCCAAGGTAGCTGAACGTGCTACTAGCTATGCTGTGGAATGGATGGGTGGTAACGGCTTTGTTCGTGAAACTGGTGTTGAAAAGTTCTACCGTGATGCAAAGATCGGATCTATTTACGAAGGCACCAACAACATGCAACTCGAGACTATCTCCAAGATCATCTCTAACAAGTACAAGTAAAAAGTAGTCCACTTTATGTTTTCCCATGTTTTTCCTAGTAAATAGTTTTTTCTTCCCCTATATCATCATCCCTTATTCCAAGGAACAAATACATATACATAGAAAATGGCTGACTGATGTGTAACACCAGATTAACATGATCATGTGGACGCTCAATATGGTAAGCTGTTTATGTATCTAGTCTAAATAACATCTAAAGCTATGCACGAGTCATCCATTGTCGGGTCTGCATTTCAATCAATCGTGAAAGGGCTCTTTGTAATGCAAAAGTTTCTTCTTCACCAGTGAATAAAGATGACTGTTGTCCCATCCTAAGCATTTCTTGCGACTCGGGATCTGGTCTGAAACGTATTTCTTCCACAGCACATTCAGCACTGGCATAAAGACGAATACGAGATTCATAAAGAGCATCAATCAATGTAATGAATCGACGCACTTCGACACGTTCCATCACAGCTGGGATATCAGTCAACACGAGCGTGTGTAAATTACGGACCAGAGCAAGATAATCAGCTGCACTTAATGCATCACTACACAAGTCCGAAAACCTTGCTGCACCAACGCCATCCACATAAGCTGGTATACGAGCAGTACGATTCAACAAGTCCACAGTCAAAGGTGTCATGGGTTGATTGTTGGTTAATTGACGTAACTGATCATTCATACGTTGTGTTGTTGTCTCATTCAGTGGATAAAGAAACGCATCATTGTTGTAGTCTTCTCCTTCAAACATTTTGAAAGCACGTCGATAGTCAACTCCACCATCCAAGCAAAGTACTGTAAAGTCATTCATGATACGTCGAATACAAGGATAAAACAATAAACGATGATGTCCATTCTCGTATAATGATGTTGGATGACGATTGGATGTTGTCACAAGTACTACTCCTCGATCTATCAATGCATCCACTAATTGTCGTAATAACATGGCGTCAGCAATATCAGTCACTTGGAATTCATCCAGGCACAAGATACAAGTGTTGCTAGCCAAATCATCAGCAATTTGACTCAAAGGATGTTGTTTCTTGCCCTTGTTGTTCTTGCTTTTGCTGCTGCTTAATGCATGAATTCGAGCATGTACATCGAGCATCAATTCGTGATAATGAACTCGTTTCTTGTAAGGTGTCGGTAATGTGCTGTAAAAGAGATCCATCACCATGGTTTTGCCGGTACCAACACTGCCATAGATGTATATTGAACGTGGTGCATCTTCTTTTGCCAACTGGGATCGAGTTTGATCAATCTAATCATGTGCTTTAGAGTTTGGATCCCTTCAAGACCTATGAATGCTTACTCCCTGGTCATCCTTTGAATTGTGATATGGTTTGCAGTCTTTGACCAAGTGCCATAACTTGTTCAAATGCTTGACGACAGCTCGTTGATGTGGATCATCATAAAGAGCCGTTGTATTGTCATAGGTTTCTAGTGGAGCAGCTACCAATAAACATCCATGAGCGATTTGTTTACTACTTGCGTTAGAGACAGACTTGACCTTACCTGATCGTGTGCGATTCCTCATGGGTTCAGTAGCTGTTTGCAAATGTCGAGACTGAAATGCAGTGCATGGACGAACATGTCGATAGCTTTGAACAAGGGGTCGAGTATTCGACTGTCGAAAGAGAAAAGTGGCTAAAGTGTAATAACGCATAAAAGAGAAAAAGACAGCAACTGAAATCGGGAGGAGATGTCAATTCACTTTATTGACGGGATGATATTCTACCGAGTAGCTACACCCATAGTCGTTCGTACTTGATCAACCTTGGAATATTGACTGATAGACATAATTTAGCATCATTATCGTTGACATGCAACCATAGAAACTTACTTTTCATCCTTATATACTCGGTGAAAGTATTCAGCTACATTGGATCGACGCAACTGCTCCACAAACTCGGTATCGTGTGTGATAATGATCAACTGAAAGTTGCCTGATGTGTTACGTCGTAGTGCCACCAATCTTTGACAAGGATATATGAACATGTGGATTACACTAACGCTTATTCATGACTCACCTGGATAAGCTAGATGCAAGACTTTCAATGTTGGCACGATCAAGGTTGGTAGTGGGTTCATCCAATGTCAAAACGCCACAGTTAACACAAAATGCTTCAGCCAATGCCAATCGAATAATGATGGATGTCAGCACCTTTTGACCTGCACTACATCTGCCACGCATATTGAGCTCCTTTCCATTCTTGATCATCACCACCTAAAAGCAACCATTCACATAAGCCTTGATTCAGACAGTCATCATCAATCATCAACTTACCCGGTAGTTATAGGATCGATTGGCAGCTACACCTTCATTATCAGCTCGTATTTGAATATAGTCAATGTCTAATAAAGAATGTTATATACAAATCCTCTCTTTTGTAACTGTCCAAAGCACTTACCACCACCTCGATAGATCTCAATCCATAATTCACGAATGATCTTGTTCAAATCTGACATCTTCAGAGTATGATAACGCATAATAGCCCTAGTATCCTCTGATTAGACTACTATCAATCTTCATCCAGTTGATGACAACGTACTGCTCAAGCGCTTTGCAATATAGTTCAAGGTCGTGTAGCGCAAGTTCACTCATCTATTGTAAAGTTAGTGGCAAACCTCGTAATCCACATCAATTGGTATATACCTTAAGCTGAATAAACTGATCTTCATATCGCTTCTCAATCTCATGATAATCGGTATTCAGGTCACTTTGGTAACGATCAATCTGCACTTGCATCTGCCGTATTTCACCATGAATTCCTCCACGCTAAATACCCAGTATTAGTTTCAAGAAGCTATCCATTGCAATAATACATAGATTACCTTATCAATAAGCACTTCTTGTTTTGCTTTCAGTGTTCCCAATTGTCTTTCATAGGATGCTCGATCCACCTGTGATTGTTGTTGTTGCAATTCTCTCAGTTGCTCCTCACATTCATCAAGCTGCTTTTGATATGTGCGATGTCTAAGATGATCCTTCAATTCACGCTCAATACTCCTGCGATCCAGAATTCTTGCTTCCAAATCCTTCATTCTCTTGTCCACATCTGCTTGCTTGGCTTCGAAATCCTCGAGCTTTTTCTCAAGATGTGCCTTTTCTTCAGACATCTGATCCAAATCCTCTGCTCCTGTTTTTTGATATCTAGTCCAACCACATCATATTAGTCAATGCAATTCAATCATATGAAAGGGTATAACTTACTCGGCTATCTGACGATTCAATGATTCCAATCGCTCCAGTCGATTACGAGCTTGGTTGACTAATGCTTGAGCATCTTCTTGCTTGCTTGTCCAAGTGTTTTGTGTCTGCAGTAACAAGGATGATGTCTGATCGATCTTTTTCTCAAGTGGCCCAACATCAGCATCCGAGTCCTATATCACAAAGCAACATTATCAGTTTGCAAGTACATTTGTAATGATCAAATAATGCTTACATGTAGAGTGCGTAGATATTCCTTTTGTTCTTTTTGGGCGGCTTCAAGCTGCTTTTCCACACGATCCCGTGATTGAAGCTTGAACTGGATATCCTTCACCTTATCTCGAGCATCACGCACAGTGTTTTCAGCAATCTGACATTCGCGTATGGCTGCTTCACGATCATCTTGAAGGCGTTTGATCTCACGACGTATTGTTTTGCTGTAAACAAGGCATCAATGACGAATGTTTCATATGATGACATCCATTCTGTTATTACCCTTGATCTGACAAATCCTCCACTTCTCTTTGGCAATCAGTAACAGTACGTGTTGACCCAGAACTTTGGAGCTCCTTCTCAAGCTTTAAAATCTCGCTTTCCAGTGTTGCAGCTTCTCGTCGTCGTCGTGAAACTTCTTCAGCTTGCTTCAAAAGCCATTCAATTCTCTGCTTAGCATTCTCCAAATCAATATTCTCAATGCTGATCTATAATGAAAGACATGAGCTAAATGATAGACATTGGATATACGAGTATGTTTACCTTGTCAATTTCTGTCAACTTGGTTTCTTTTTGACGGGTATATCCATGGACTGTTTCATCCAAATCCTTGATTTCTCGCTGTAATGTCTGCAATTGTGTCCAAGTAGGCTCCAGCTTCTTCAACTTTTGTCGCCTTGACTCCTTCTCTTTGACAATCTTGTCCAGCTCTTTCTGCTTCACAGGAATGCCTTCAGTGGTTTTCTCAAGCTGGAAGCAAAATAGACATTAAGCGTAAAGTCCCACATGTTGAAATACATCTTACCGATTGGATAAATTGCTGGAACAGCTGCTCATCTTCATCTGCATACATTCGCTTGCATAGAGCGCAGTTGTGCTTTTCCAAACTTCTTTTCTTGAATCTTCGATACATGCTGGCAGCTCCATCCAAAGAGCTCAATTGCCTAATACAGAAGATATGGTCAACTGATCCCTTTCTGTGATGAGGATAAGCGATACTTACTCTCTTGTATCCTTCAATTCATCCTCAACTTTTCCGATCTCTTGTTGCAAATCCTTGTCTCCACACTCCTTTCGGATCGTTTTCTGGTATTCTGATATTGGAGTCGATAAGGTGCAAATTCCAGTCGCTTTCTATCTCGATCATACCTGCAGCCTGCTTCTCCTTTTTTGATCGATCTTCTTTTGCAATGGATATCTTGGCTTCAATGGCTGACAGCTCTCGATTTGCTTGATGAACAGCATTCTGTGATGTCTGAAGTTGTGTTGACTTTTTCCTAATGATCAAGGATTAGCCTATATCTCCTTCCTTTCTTCCTCATATCATGCTTACTGTAATAAAGACTTGGCATCCTTCTCCATCGTCTCCATTGTTGTCTCTTTTCCAAGATGAGAATTCAATTCATCGGCATGCTCATTATATCTAACACAAAAAGATGAGAATCTTACCAATGTTCAATCATCACTACTTACGTAGAACGAGCTGCTGATAGTAATCGATCTCGATCACTTTGTTTCAATCCAAGACGTGTCCTTGTATCACCTTCTCGACTCAATCGTGACATTTCGTCATTGAGTGATGCAACTTGTTCATCGATATCTCGCAACTTCTTTTCCTTTTGTGCCATGACTTGTGTGACATTCTTGGATGAAAATGTTTCTTGAATGTGGGCCAATGCACTTTCCTAAAGATCCACAGTCAATTTCCATGATATACAGTCATAGGATCACAGTTTCTTACCTCTCGTGCTAGTCGATCATTGGCCAAATCAAGATCTGTTTGAGCTACGTGGATGGATGCAAGCTGATCGCCTAATTCACGACACAGTTCTCTGGATTGTTGCTATTCAATTATCTGTGAGATTTTTGATCCAGTGTACAGGCTTCTCATCCACTTACGATTTGACGCTTTGCCAATTTCTTTGCTTCCTCCAATGCTGCTCGTTTTGACTTTAACGTCTGCAACTCTGTCGAGATCTCGGTTTGCTTCTTGCGCGCTTCATCCTACAATACATACAAGCATGAGTCTCTTCATCAAACATAAGAGCCTATGTGTGGATATACCTTAACATCTGCCAGATTGGCTTCACGTGATCGTAAAAGGTCCCGAATGGTGTGAACAAAAGATTCATCCGAGTCATCCATACTCAAATCCAATTCTTCCCTAGCAGCTTGTAACATGGATTCTCGCTCCTTGATCAGCTTCTCATTCGCTTCAGCTGCTGCTTGGAGTCGTCCCATACTGGTCAATTTGCTGGAAATAGCATCACGTGTGCCTTGGACTTGTCGCTGCAAACGAGTCTTTTGAAATTCAATCTCCTGGCTCACTTCTTCATCTTGTTCCACCTCGCGTTCAAGTGCTGTCAGCATGTCTTTGAGCTCCTCATCACTCTCGTTGCGTGTTGTCAATCCTTTACTGATCTCATCCATGCTTTCAATCAGACCAGATCTCCGATGCTCAAGTTGTACAACTTGGTTTTGTACTTGTTCAGCCTCTCGGTACTTTTCCAATAGTGAATTGATCTCTGCTGTCGTCTCATCCAGTTGCTCATCCAAATCTTTGACTTCCTCTCGCTTCACATTGGTACGATTACGCATCTCATCCAAAGCTCGTTTGATCTTGTGCGCCTTTTCAATATCTGCTTTCAATCCTGTCACTGCCACCTTGTCCACACGAATGTCTTGTGCCTTTGTCTTGCGATCATCCTTGATCTTGGTCAATGCCTTGGTATATCTAGTTGTACAAAATCAGTCAAATAGGCTTGTGATGGCATGATGAGATGAAATACTTGCTTTGTAGATGAGAAAATATCATCAAACTTTTTCTTGAGATTCGCTGGTTCACTCAATGGCCTAGTTTACAAGAGTTAGATATATACGACAAGTATAAAGAACATCATTTGCCTTACCAATTACTATCTTCTTGATGACAAAAGATGACATTTTCCAAGATAGCTTTTGGTACACCCAAATGGAAAGGTATCTCTGCATCCATATCACTGCAACGTGTACTGATACTGGTCATCTATGTATATGGACTATAAGCAATTTTGTAAACGACTCGTACAGCATTCTTACTTCGCCAGTTCTGGGATCAAATTGACGCAAGGATGTATCCAGTGTTTTTTGGCTGACTGTCGACTTGCGTTGTGTCAATGACATGCTTCGAGTACATATCAACTTGTTGCCATTCACGTTGTAGAACTGTAATCGAATCTGTGCTCGTACTTCAGCTGCTCCTGCAACCTAGAACAAGTTGTTAGTTACACCAACAGGATAGAGTAACCTGTAGCTTGAAATACCTTGACATCATGAATAAAAGCACCATTCCTGCTGTTGGGTGGCAGATCGCCAGTACATGCAAACTTGAGACTCTCGATAATAGTCTAGTGACATATCGTATTAGCATGGGTGAAAGGGAATGGGGTTGAAAAGAGATCACTTGCTGTTTTGCCAGTGCCATTGGCGCCATAGATAACGGTACAAGGTGAATTGAATTGAACATAGCAAGGCTCTTCTGGACTGAAGGATCGTATGCCGAGAATGCCTAGCTTGTCGATCCAGGACATGGCTGAATGGGAAGGTTGGTAGTGAAAGCTGCGGACAAGTGCAGTGTGATGTATCACCGCTGCATTGAATTCATTGATTGTGTCGGGCTCGCGTCAATCACGTGTCCTTTTCAGTCGCGTTTTCACACACGAAACTTATATCCAGCTATCTACAATCCTGAAATGTTTAAAGCTATCCTATTCTTTCAAGTACATGTCACAGGAGGAAGGAGTTGGTATATTGAAGAGATAAAACTGCTTGTAAAAAGTGTTGTCACCCTATACTACTTTACCATTATGTGGAGAGGATGTGCTTGACAACATCTACAACTACTTCTCAGAGACAATATGACATCGCATCATTGTAATGAGCTGAGCTTTCTTCACCAAAAAGGAAGATAGAGACCCAAGTTTGGTAAGCCTGTTACATCCAAATGATTATTCACCCCTTATAAAGAGGAGAAACTTCGTTATCCTTCTCCTCCCATCACAAACACTTCAATAGCTCATTAAGGTGGACATGTAAAGGAAAAGAGCTTGAGTAGTCAATGTTATGGGAATAAAGATGACTTATATTGTAAAAAGGTGATAATGATGACAGTGATTTCTTTATGTCTAGTGTACAACTCGTTATCGATGCACCACCATCATCACAGGATATAGCCGTTTATTGTGATGTGGATAACAAGAGAAAGTTTACAAAGCGATGGATGTTGTTTCAGTCGTTCTGGTTGCGTTTATGGAACGTATTGTTGATATCGACTATCGAAGTTTCTTTGGATTGCAAGTGGGAGTCCGGATTTTGGTGTCTCCACAACCCACTGGGATCGCATTCGCTCCGGTAAAGGCCAAAATTGCAAGCAACAAAAGAATCCAACGGGACGACATGAAGATGGTTGACAATAATAGAGAACAAAAAAGAAGAGCGATGATATCTTTTTTGGGGTGTGAACTAGAGTTCACCCTTTTATATTAGTCCACTGGTCCTCAATAACCCCCTTTTTTTCGGCCTCCTTGTTACCAATGTACATTTTTATCCGCCCTGAATATGCAGCATGTTTATCAGGCACATTCTCTTGACTTTTTACTACAAATGCTTTGAGTAACCATCATGCAATACACGCATCACATGATATGTTATGTGCCACACCTTATAAAACAATGCATGATCAGCACTTTGTTTACTTCAAGTATTGATTAGTTGCAGAGAATGAATGTTATACAAGTGTCAATAAGGAGCCTATTAACATCATCAGGCATCCTGACGACGACTACGACTATTCCAGCTTGGCTTGTAACAAGAAAAGTCTAAGAGTGGTGTTTCGGATTTATGGATTGTTCAAAGTTGGTCTCAAGTGTTTGCAATCACGCTTTTATTTTCCCTTTTTATTAGCAAGTTGTGGGGAAGTAGCTAATACAACGAGTCTGCAGGCCGTTTATTGTGCTCATCCACTGCATATTGGCGCATACTTAATAATTTTCAATCTCTAGGAGTGAATGTTCCCCTATGCCGATTGGAAAAGTCATGGATACGTTATCATCCTTCTTGTGTATCTCTAAAAAGGAACCATCACCGATATGCTCCGAGACTTATTAGTCAAGTGCCAAGAAAAGAATGGCGGCTGTCGTCATGTTAGAACCTTAAACACCATGAAAAAGACGCCCCCTTCTCGCGTGGTCCGAGTGTCATTGCTACCAGCTGTGTGTGTGACACCATTTCATTGTTACACTACATTATCAACATGCTTGCAAGATCTGGTTTATTGGATGTCTAGACAATTCATTGTTTATGGCATGCTATGGGGTTGGCTCAAGATCATGTTTGGCAATGGCTCATAGATATACTAAAAGTACTTCGTTAGTATCATCCATATCATCCATAGGCTATGACTTACATCACGATAAAGTTCATTGAGCTTCATTCGCATCAAACACTTGCCAGGCACCTTTCTTTGTTCCATAAAGTAAGTATACATGGGATCATCCTCAGGCACCACTTGTTTAAAGCGCTTGCGTACAAGTTCCCAGCCACGGCCATTATGATGAAGGTCGAGAACACGAATCAATCGATGGAATTGGGAGTGGAATAATGTATGATATAATAACTTGTAGCATTCCTCCATTGTTTCAGCAACCACGGTGCTATCAGGTAATACATCCAGCTCAACACCACATGTCTTCTTTAGAGTTTCATTGTGTGCCTTGATACCACCAAAGTCTCGAATGACAAATCCTTTAAGTTCACCAGTCTTGCGATTGAAACGCACCATTGTGTTTTGACCATGTGCCTCGAATGCAACACCATTGTTGATTAATGGTGGTACAAATGCTTGCAAGGCTGTTTGAATATATCTGTTATAGTCTTAGTCTCGATTGCATCATCCAAAGCTTGTCCACACACTATTACCTATCCATGAATGCAATTCGCTTCTCTTCAGTATCCAATTTCCATACATGCTTGACCAATGTTTCATCTGTATCAGGCTGTTGGATCTTTTCAACAAGAGCAGCAGCAACAATATCAATGTCCTCCTCTGATTCAGGTGCTTCACGTACAACACAACTGCAGTGTTTAGCCATATGTGGATCATCATGACGATAAATGGCACTTGCCAATTCTCGTTGGATAGTGAGCACATTACGATCGTAAGAAAGGCGTGGGACCACATTAGCCGAGAAACCAGGTCCAAAATGAGTACTAAAAGGAGAAACAATACGCAACGCTGATGAAACCTTGATACCAATGCATAATTTGAGTGACAAGTTGTCAAGTAATCCAGGAACAGCCACAGATCGGATGGATGTCAATGCTTCTGCAGGTGCATTGTTTTCTGGTGGTAAAACGACAACATTATCAAAACGTTGTTGAATGTTGGGGATTTGAAATTCATGAACAGGGACAAGAACATCATACTGTGAACGTGATGCACCTGTTTTGGCAAGCATTGCATCCACCATGGGACGAATCAAGTCTTCAAAGTCACCACGTAATTTGACTGAGGAGGAAGGAATGGATACCAAACGAAGTGATGGATGTTCAAGATTCACCTGACCAGGCTCCACTGATGGCAATGGCGGATAACTTAAACGTGCTTTATGCATCTATCACCAGGAGAATTTAGCCTTTTATCCCTCTTTTTTCCTCTTGTTCAACACTTACTGGATGCGTGGCATGTCCTTCCACAATGGACTGTTCCCAATGAATAGCTGTTGACTGCAGATCAGGTAAAGGCTTGGGATGGTCATAAGTGTAGGCTACAACCACTCATGAGCAACCGCGTTTATAGTCCATGGTCTTTCTCAACTTACTCTGGTGGTTCATTGAACTTGCCAATTCTTCACTGAGGACTTGAATAAGCTCTTTGTTGTCAACGCCATAATCCTGTGCAAACTGGTTCCACAACTCTACAGCATCATAGTCATCTACCAGGGTATCCACGTGGACATCCACATCCTTGAATATCTCGGTTACTGTTGCCAACACATCTGCTGCATCCATCAACCATGGAGAAGGTGCATTGCCTTGTCTTTCTTGTGTCTTTGGTGCGTAAATATAAGGAAGCATATCCCATGGATCCACCAGCTCAACCTTGGGACATTGGATACCATTCAGCTCAGTTGTTTGTTCAGTATGCAATTCAGGCAATCCACGTAGAGGAACAGCGACAAGAAGCTCTTTGTTTTGGCGTAGAATCAAGCATAAACCAACAATGGCATCAGAGGAACGAGTGTAGGGAACAAAATGAGCCGTAACCAAGCCTTCTGTCACCATACAAGAGATGAGTCGAGACGTAGTGGCGAACTTGCCGTAGTGTCTGTTCTTTTCTGCAGAATGTGATGAAACCATGGACAAGTGATGTAGAAGCGAATGAAAAAAAACAACTTTGCACAAGCGAATAAAAGAAATCGATTTAAAATCTGATATGCTGTAATACAATTGGGATGGTTGCACAATACACAACAACATCCCGGTCCCCGCTCTTTTTCTTGCATCAGTCATTATGCACTCTGTACTTTATGTTTAGGACTTATATATATAATAGCTACCTAGACCTAGATAGAATGATATATATGCAAAGGGCACATGTATTCATTGATACCATAATAAAAGTAGCTTTCCATATCCCCGGATTCTTTGAACTGCGACTTACTAGTGTCGATCGCGAGCTTGTATGTAATCTGATCCGATCCATGTAATACATAGATATCGTTTCCCAGGGACCCTTGTCCTTTATGTTTTTTATACTTTTCTCTTATATCTATTACACCTGATCCGATCTCCACATTGGGGTATATGTAATGAATGAATCTATCAGCGCCAATGACAGTGGAGCTCTTTTATCATCGAATCACTTTTTAAGGCCTTCTGAGCATCAAACGCCGTTTTGACCATACAGGCACTTGTCCCATCTCTGCATAAAGCAATCTATCCACACTAGAACCACGCAGTGGTGTCAGAACTTAATGCTAGTGCATATAGTGAATGATGTGCTGTCAGCTCATTCAAGGTTGTGTACCAGCTATGCTTACCACTCTCCCCACACCTTTTCAATAAAGTGCGCTTCAAAATTTAACCGACGTAATCATTGATATGTTGTAGTTTAAGACATCAAATGAACTAAGAATGTATGTGAAGAAAGAGATACAAAGGACAATCAACACTTCCAGCATAGGTTAGGGTCTATTGGCTGTTCTAAAAGAGCCATGGAGTGATGAACAACGAATCCAAGTGGTCTTTGGATGTCAGTTTATACTACTTGCATGATCAAATGATTGTCATCACTCTAATACGGAACCAGCTTATGCATGTACACCATAACACAGACCTGGATATCTACTAGGCGACCATATCTTCATCATGCCATTATCTTGGGTCCTTCTTTTCTGTAAATGAGCTATTGTTTCGTCGTCAAGGTCACTTTTATGCTGGCAACTTTATGTTCTATCCCACACATGATGATGATTGACCAATATGCCTGAAATGACCTTTATTCTGATAGCTATCATGTATGAAACTATGCATAATAGAGAACGGTGGAGCTTATTAATCGCCTCTTTGCCGCAGCAGGATTCTCAAGCCACCAGGATTTCTCAGTCGCTTTAAAGGGCAATCAGGTTTTTGTTCTTTTATCCCGCAGTAACTTTTTGACTCTATCTCCAAACTATGGAATACCACCCTGTCGTTCAAGAACAGCTCATGTAAGTAAACTTGCGATCCAATGGATATACCAAAGTCATGTACTAACCTGTTTTTCAATATAGCTTGGTAAGTAACTCTACACAAGCGATCTTGACCCAGCAAACGACTGATCGGTCTATGCGAATAGTGTCCGGGATGCGGTGCGCCCACACCACCCAATGCTGCCAACATGTGTGTCAACTGTATTCGTAACGAGGTGGATATCACTGAAGGCATCCCAAAGCAAGTGCATATTCACTTTTGCCGCAACTGTGAACGATATCTCCAACCACCTGGCATGTGGATCACCGCCGAACTTGAATCCCGAGAGCTGTTAACACTATGCTTGAAGAAGTTGAAGGGTTTGAACAAGGTGCGATTGGTGGATGCAGGATTCATTTGGACCGAACCCCACAGTAGAAGAATCAAGGTCAAATTGACTATTCAAAAAGAGGTAAAACAAGTAACCATGGTGATGATGATGACCCTTTTGGCTAACCTTTTCTATTTAGGTGTTTGCCAACACTATCTTGCAGCAAATGTTTGAAGTGGAATATGTCGTATCATACCAACAATGTGAGGAATGTACTCGATTAGCAGCACAAAACACATGGAAGGCATCAGTCCAAGTGCGTCAAAAAGTCGAACACAAGCGTACCTTTTTGTATCTCGAGCAGTTGATTCTCAAGCATAATGCACACAAGGATACCACCAACATCAAAGAAGCAAAGGATGGCATTGATTTCTATTTTGGACAACGTGGTCATGCTATCAAGATGGTCGAGTTTTTGAACGCTGTTGTTCCCATCAAGTGAGTCTATTCAGGATGGCAAAATGGATGGGATGACTGACATGTGTGATATTAGATACAAGACAAGTGAACAATTGATTTCTACAGATATCCACACCAGTGTCAGTAACTACAAGTTTACATATTCAGGTAAGGATTGGGGAATAATGCAAGGTTTATCAGCATGTGGACTAACAAGAGAATCGCTTAGTTGAAATTGTCCCCATCTGTAAAGATGATTTGATTTGCTTGCCTCGAAAGGTCGCCAACAGCTTGGGTAACATTAGCCCACTTCTTTTGTGTACTCGTGTCGGCAACACACTTCAGCTTTTAGATCCCAACACACTCAATTATGGTGATATCAACACAACAGTCTATTGGCGTGCACCTTTCCCTGCTCTTGCATCTGTCAAGTCTTTGGTTGAGTTTGTTGTATTGGATGTGGAGCCCTTGGGTCCTGTACGGGGCAAATATGTGTTGGCAGATGTTCATGTTGCACGCATGTCTGATTTCGGTCACAACGACAATGAATTTATTGTACGATCACATTTGGGTGCATTGTTGAATCCTGGTGACACTGCTCTTGGTTACGATTTGTCTGTCAGCAACTTCAACAATGAAGAATTCGACAAGTTAGATCGAAGCACATTGCCTGATGTCATTTTGGTGCGTAAATCTTATCCCCAACGTCGCAAGAAGAACAAGCAACGTAACTGGAAGTTGCAACAATTGGGCAAGGAAGAAAGCGAATTGTTGCCTCGTAAACAAGACCAGGCTCGTATTGAACAAGACATGGAGATGTTTATGCGTGATATTGAAGAAGATCCAGAGTTCCGATCGACTATCAACATTTTCAAGAATCAACAACAGAATCAACAACCTGCAGATGAGAATGCCATGGTGGATAGCGAAGAAGAGGATGAACAAGACTTCCCTGAAATCTCTTTGGAGGAAATGTTGGATGAGATGAAGATTAATCAAGATGGACCTGATGAAGCTCACAACGACGACGATGTGATGATGATGTAAATATAGTACTTTAGACATTTCCGCATTAAATCACATGTTCTTTGCATCCCTATCTTATATGTCTGGTTCATGCAGTTCAGGATATGTATGCTTTTAGATAAAGTTGTAGCATTGCTATAGATAGGTTTCTAACAAGTGCAAAGCCGTGAATCATTCATCATAACACTCAGTAACCAAGAGAGCTAAAGTCCTATTCCATATTGATGTTGTTTCCCCGACATTGCTACTCATTAGGCATGGATCAATGTCAAGAACAATGCTGAAAGCTATCACGTGATAATAGTGTGCACAAAGAGACCCAATCATCAAAACAGATATCCATCGTAGCTATGATGAAGTGAAAAGTATAAACAAGCTTGCACGCTTCTGCTGCATGTCAGACAATGACTGATCACCTATCACACTTGCCAGCTCTCGAATCATAACCATAATAACACTTGGATTATGACAGTAATGTTGTACGACCATTTGACATTCACTGATGATATTCCCCTTTTGATCAACTTGACCGAAGATGACTGAATGCAGAACATATATTAGATGCCAAGAAGAGGAGATGATCACATAAGCTGTCTACTGCTCTCTCATGTGTGCTATTCCAGGAAATGCATTTCCACCCATTGGTGGTACTCCAAGCGCCAAGCTGAAATTCTTTGGGGTCACTTTTTGATCCGTACCAACCCTTTTTTGGATAACCTAGAGTTGCTTGTTGGGATATTTACGCCTTTAGACACATGTAAACCATATATATACCATGATGACTTGATCCCCTTGGATAGGATATAAAGTGGATGCATTAAGATACACCCAATGCAGGTAAAATATGGATATCAAGTGCCATGAATAAATGCCTTTGTGTAACAATGATAGCACAATATATAGTAGCCAAGCAGGCGGGTCATCGCCAACATCCAAACCAGGTTAATTCGGCTGTTCTCTCTCTATTTTTGAACCTGGCTTCACTCTAGTCTTTCTCTCTTCTCTCTTCTTCTCCCTTTCATTCCCGCTTACTGCCTCTTCTCTTTTATTGCACATGGCATACGAATCCAGGCCTTTCGATCCTTCAGACTATTCTTATGTCATTGGCATTGGTAAGCAACTCACTAGATGAACAAGACACGGACGCGTTATGGGGGTTGACACACACAGGTATCTAATTATATACGTATTAGATTTCGGCACTACCTTTTCAGGATGCTGTTATTCCTTTACAAGAGATAATAGTGAAGAGATCTTTGATATCATTCGATGGTAAAAAGGGATCGACAGGGACATGTTGATATGTATTAATAAGGATGTTGTTTTATTTAGGCCACGACAAACCAATCCTTATCCAAAGACACCTACAGTTTCATTATATCCTCATGGTTCAACCAAAATGACAGCATGGGGTCAAGAAGCACGTAAAATGGCAGCACGACGAGGCAACGACATTCTATTATCTCGTTTTAAGCTTCATCTTGATGAGAATCTCGACCTTCCACCACTTCCCAATGGTTTAACAGCACTCGACACGATTTCAGATTATCTCGAAGCGTTTCATGCTCATATATGCAACGAACTTCAGCGCAGTTTTGCATCCAATTACGATCCATCCAAGTTCAGATATTGTTTGACAGTACCAGCCATGTGGAGTGATCAAGCCAAAGCAACCATGCGTGAAGCAGCCATTCGTTCTGGCATCATCAATCGTTACGACCATCCTGATCGACTCATGTTGATTAGTGAACCTGAAGCAGCTGCATTATATTGTGAAAAGAAGTGTGATCAATTCAATTTGGGACATGGCCAACGTTTCATGATTTGTGATGCAGGCGGAGGTAAGGATAGTAATAGTCATCATTGAAAAAGGAGATATTGATCCCAATTATCATTCAGGCACGGTGGATTTGATTGTATTTGAGATTGATGATTCAGGTAGCAGGAGAGCGCTTAAAGAAGTGACAAAGGGACAAGGTGACTCGTGCGGATCAACCTTTTTGGATGCACAAATGCGTGAATATCTCAAAGACCGATTTTATGGATTGGGTCGAGTCAGTGACACAGCCATGGATTCCATGATGGAGAATTTCATTGAAGGCATCAAGGTAAGTTTCATACGATAGAACATAAGTCATTCATTAACATGACAATAGCCCCAATTTGAAGGAGATGAGGACCAGTTTCTTTTATTACCTGCAACACTAGGCTTAGCCAATATGGATGATCCAGCCAATGGCATTGAAGATGGCAACTTGCGTATCACGGCTGAAGATCTTTGTGAACATGTGTTTGAACCTATTGTACGCAAAGTCCTTGTATTGATTGATGAACAACTACAACAATCTCCTGTGGCTCTGGATGCTATTTTCCTTGTGGGTGGATTCGGTCAATCAGAGTATCTTCGTCGTCGTGTGATTGATGAGTTTGCCAATCGTGTTGGTTTTATTGGTGTTCCTCCTCGTGGTGAATTGGCTGTTGTACGTGGTGCTGTTTACTTTGGCCTTAATCCACAAATGGTGACTGAACGTGTATCTCGACGATCTTATGGTGTGGAGACACGTATGGTATTCGATCCTCGTCTTGATCCACAAGAGAATTGCATTGCTGGTGATGGTGGTAGAATGTTTTGCAAGCAACGTTTCAGTGTTTATGTACACAAAGGTCAACGTGTCAAGGTGGATGAATGTGTTTCCAAGAATTTCATGATTGCCTATCCCAATGACACTGATACAGGTAAAACTAGCATATGACATGGATGTGAAAACATGATACTGACAACATTTTTACACAGACTTGTTCGCTTATGATGGAGATGGTCCCATTCCACGTTTGACAACTCATCCACAAGTATTTAAGGTAGCTCGATTCCCTATCAAGATGCCAAAGTTTGCTGGTGTACAAAAAGGCGAGCCGATTTTCATGACGATCAAAATGTTCTTTGGCATGACCGAGATCAAGATTGAAGTACATATCCGTGATCGCGTATTTACATTTACATCTGCATTTGAAACGTTGGAACGTGGTCTAGGCGGTGTAATGAATGGCATGAACAATCTCGATATTCACGACAAGGATCTTCCAGCTGTTCAACCAAGAGATAGTCTTTTCAGCAGCAATTCCAATCTTTCGAGTGTCAATCAAACATCACCACAACCTTCACTACGCAACCATGATCCATACAGTTATTCATCACCAGCTTCTCGTTATCCACGTAGTTTTGGTGGTGAAGATGATGGTGATTCTCTTTATGATAGCGATTCAAAACATGGCAAACATGGTACTGCTAGGAGATTACTTGGTTTCAAGTTTGGTAAACGTAAAGACAAATAGATATCCCCTCCAACACATATACTTTAGCATCTTATCATAACTACTCCTTCTCCTCCACTCACATCCTTACACACTTGCAAGTCTTTTCTCTCTTACATCACTCTTGTTCATTCCAGTATAATGGCCTATAATACATTACAGACTGTTGACTATATCCTTTGATTCGCTTATATGCGTATGTCTTTTTTAATAGGTGTTGTTGATAGGGATTGTGTGCGAGAGGAAAAGGAAGAAAAAATGACAGAGGAATGGCACTAGTACTAGTACAAATCGTTTTGAGCGTTATCAACACAAAAGCCTTGTTCATGTAATACTCGACTCCGTATCTTGTCTACTCGTTGTTTGGCTTCCATCTCTTCACGTTGTGCAATCAAGATATCCTCCACGGGCACTTGCCGCAAGTTTGTCCGATGTTCCTTGTCAACGTCCTAAAAGAAACATCCCTCCATGTTAGATACACCGTTGCCATAAAGTGAAAGGCACACTTACTATTTCACCCAAAAGAACCACGTTTTCTCCTCGAATCAAAAAGATACCTCTTGGAATGTCACCATAGCAGTTGCCAACATATATCCTTTCAATTGTATCCTGCAATACCAAGTTGGCTAAAGGAGAGAGAACCACTATCCATGAGTTTTGATAGCACGAGCACTATTACCACCACCACATACCAAACTGGTCAAACGATCGTAGGATACCAATAAGCTTACGACCATCTCGCAATATCACCATGAGTTTCTCTACAATGGGGACAAAAGAAAACAGGCAGATTGGTACAAGAGTTGGTTTATTCTATGGTTTCGCTTACTGTCAACGCTTTCAAGAAGTCCTGACGAAGTTGTATAAAAGGGTCCACTGGTAATTTCCATACTTCAAAATCGTGGGGGGGTGTGGAGGAGGGAAAATAGTATGTTGGAAGAAGTCGTTCTCCCAAATTTAGACCCCCTTCACTCGCGTGCGCGTCGCCTAAAAGTGTATGATGCAATGATGCATGTATTTCAACTTTGACAGGGAGATAGCTAATGATATTCTAATGTTCTTAATCTTGTTCTATGCATAATAAAGAAGGAAGGATGTATCAAAGTTGAACAACCCCGGCATCATTCTTTATTGCCATAGAAACAGCCATCCAAACCTTCCTTTATACATCATGAATGTTACATTGCATAAAAGTTGTATCCACTACTGTCCAACATTATCCTGCTGTAAAAGACTTCCCGTAGGATCACACTATATTTAGTCATTCATCTTGATACAATCCCTGTAAATCATCCCACTTTTACTGTATAAACAGGAATCATGAGAAACGGAAGAGTGGATCAGGTGTGATAGATATCATTCTCTTTCTTAACTCGAGATATGCGAGTGATCGAGTAGGCTCAAGTCAACAAGATTTATCTCATGTTCCCAAGTACTACCATTGATATATAAGCGTGATCACATTACACAAGTGAGATGAATCTATTGGATGGCCTAGATTTTCCCTGTCTCCCGCCAATGTAATCATGGCAAAGTCAAAACATGAGTGAAAGAAAGGGTATCTTCAAGAAGATTAGAATGCTTATGAAAGTTTATTGGTGCTGATGATCTATGCACAAGATCAGATTGATAAAAGGTTGATTGTAACATTGAATTATCTCTACTAGATCAGGTCTATCGAATAGGTAGTGTAAAAGGAGTGGGATGATGATCGTCTTTGGCAAACAATGATCCGTGCTTGTCAGCCATTTCCCGCCAGATGCCGAGTTGGGTGTGTGTCGGAGAGCTTACCTTAAACTGAAAATGGGAATTATGGTTGGTCTTGCTCTTCTGGAAGCCCTTTCAATACTATGGTGCCGTCTGAAGCTTGTTTCGAACCTACTCGATATGCCGATCAACAACAGCGAGAAGCATTGGAAGAAGTCCACCGTCAATTCTGGCTTAGCGAGGAATCTCTTCATGGCGTTATCGATTGCTTTCAAAAGGAGCTGAAAGCAGGTCTTGTTGACGACAGATCAAGCGACCTTAACATGATTCCTTCTTTTGTTTCAGGTAGGTTACTACTACTTGGTGTATGTGTGGGTGTGTAGCATGTATGAATGTCCATGTACTAAAGGGAATATGCGGGAAATTAATAAGGTTATCCTACTGGGCAAGAGAAGGGGACCTATTTGGCACTTGAAATCATTTCCATGGATATCTACGTTTGTCAAGTCTTATTGAAAGGCGAAGGTGGCAAACTTGCTATCAATCAATACCAGTACAAGATTCCACAAGATCTGATGAGCGGGGATGATTTTGTGGTGCTCATCGATTACGTTGTCGAGTGCGTTGCCGACTTTTTGAACCGAGTAGGCACTCAGGAACATTTCATTTACTCTATGGCATGTTCATTATGCTTCGCCATCAAGCAAACAGCTCTCAACAATGGTCGTATCATGTCACTTGGTCATGGCTTTAGTTATCCCAATGGCGTGGGTGTGGATATCGTTCAAATGATGCACGAGCGTATGCAACTGAAAAATCTACCTATTAAAGTTGTCGCCATCACAAATGGTAAGTGGAGATATGATAAGATATACCCTGATCTAAACATGATTTCCAACACAGATGCTGTATGCGTACTGCTAGCACATGCATATCAACATGCATGCACACGTCTTGGTATTGTGCATAGTTTGGGTACCAATTGTGCTTATTATGAACCCGTGATGAATGTCACCAAGCTACAAGATCACGCCTTTTATTCCCAACAAGCTGGCAATAACATGATTATCAATACAGAATGGTGCAACTTTGGTTCATCGCGAAGGACATTGCCATGCACTTGGTTTGATCGTAAGCTTGATCGAGAATCCATCAATCCACAGTATCACGTATTTGAAAAGATGACGACTGGCATTGCATTGGGAGAACTTGTGCGGATCATATTGATATACCTGGTGGATCGTGATGTCCTTTTCAATGGCGAATCAAGTGAAGCACTAAACAGGCCGCATAGTTTTGACACCAGCTACATGTATATTTGTGAAGCAGATGATTCACCTGAACTTGAAGATACACGTATTGTTATCCAGGACATGATGAATATCTCAAAGTGCACATTGGGTGATCGTGAAGTTGTCAAACGTGTATGTGAACTGGTAGGGACTCGAGCATCCATGCTAGTAGGAGCATCCATTGCAGCAGTGATTCGGCACATGGTTGAAAATGGATCCCCTTTTGATTCAGAAGATGGAGGATGTGCTATTGGTATGTGTTTACCAGTCATATTGTCATCAAAATGGCTTGTATTGATGTATTTATATAGCTATCAGTGGAGAGATTTACGAAGACTATCCATCATTTCATCCTCGAGTATGCAGCACCATCAAGGATTTGATACCAGAAGACATTGCATCCAAACTTACAGTTGGTATTGTCAAGCATTCACGTATTGTTGGAGCAGCCATTGTAGCCATGATGGCAGAAAAGATAGCAGCTGATGCCGCCATTACTAGCTCATAGTCCACCCCTTTCTATCCCATTGTATAATGAATACTCTTTCTCCTCCAATTTAGTTATGTAGCAACCATCATCACCTTAGATCACGTTTCTCTCTCTCCTCAGCAACATTGTTATCTCCGCACAAAAATGAAAATCAACCAGTGTACTCTCTATCTATCTCTCTCTCCTTTTCTCTTTGCTGTCTTTTTTATTATACCACTCTTAGACAATTGTACAATGGTCGAAGGAAAAGTCCATCTCGGGGTGTCACAGCCTTTATCACTTGTCGGCCCATCCGAGAAAGATCGCATTTTGGAAAAACAGTTGGAAGCAGCACTACAAAAGTACAACATGTACGAATCGCGCGAAGTGTCTTTACTTAGGTATATTGGTTCACCATTCCTATCTATTCCATTTCTATTGACTTTTACTTTAGGGATACTGTGTTGCAAAAGTTGGAGAATTTGACCAAGCAGTTTGTGTACAAGGCAAGCATCCAACTTGGATTCACTCCAGAACAGGCTCGCTTGGCAGGCGGGAAAGTCATGACTTTTGGTAGTTGTCGATTGGGTGTTCAAGCAGCCAGTAAGTGATCAAGATAAAAATGATCTACAACAACCCCTGTCCTAACTTTCTGAATTAGACGCTGATATTGACGCTGTATGCATATGTCCACGCCATATTACACGAGATCACTTCTTTGATGGTGTATGTGATATGCTTGAAAAAGAACCAGAAGTAACACAATTCACGGTATGTCACCTTGCAAATAGAGTCATGGATGATATTCATCTCTCTCTTTCATTCTAGGCTATCAAAGAATCCTATGTGCCCATCATCAAGTTGAAGTTCCTTGGCATTCCAGTAAGTCAAGTGATGATAGATAGAACATGTTTACTTACAAATAACAGGTTGATCTCTTGTGTGCAAGGATTCCACTACCAACAGTCCCAAAAGATCTCGACATTGACAACAATGACTTACTTGTCTCCATGAATGAAAAAGATATTCGAAGCATCAACGGCACACGAGTAGCAGACGCCATTTTACAACTTGTTCCAGACGTCGACACATTTCGTACAGCAGTTCGATGTATCAAATTATGGGCAATTCGACGTGGCATCTATTCCAACATTCTCGGTTTTCTGGGTGGTGTTGCATGGGCTATCATGGTGGCACGTGTATGTCAGTTATACCCAAATGCATGTGCAAGTACTGTAGCAAGCAAAGTGTTTGGTATCATGGTGAATTGGCAATGGCCACATCCTGTACGACTATGCGATGACAAGGAAGGTCCTTCTTTGGCGAATCTACAATCATGGGATCCAAAGGTAAAAGAGAAAAATGAAATCACATGTGGAAGATACTTATTGTCCTATAGAGGAATTTCATGGATCGAGCACACAAGATGCCCATTATCACACCTGCCTATCCAACAATGTGCGCCACACACAACATGACCAACTCCACATTCAAGATTGTCATTGGGGAATGTAAGCGTGCAGCACAGATCATGGACAAGATTATGATTGGTAGTCTACCTTGGGAAGCTTTATTTGAAGGACATGCCTTCTTTCGCAACTATGAACACTTTTTGGAAATCGTGGTGAGCAGTGACAATGCTTCAAGGCAATTGAAATGGTATGTTTGATCTTGCAAGGTATCAATCAATCATTAACACAACTTGTAGGACTGGTTTGGTGGAATCACGTATACGAGGATTACTCAACAAGTTGGAAAGCGTGAATGGTCTTGCATTAGCTCATCCTTTTATAGAAGGCTTTGACAACACATACAATTGCACCAGTTTCGAGCAAGTGGATGCTGCTACTCGAGGAGCAGGAATCAAGACACAGACATCTGGACAAGGCATGACTGTATACACGAGGACATTTTATATTGGATTGTATTTCAAGCCAGTACCAGGTAATTCGAGCTGGTTTATGTGTGCAACATGTACTATCAACGATGCTGAACAGGATATATGATAGCACGAGAACAAGTACGACTTATTGATATAAGCTGGCCAATCAGTGAATTTCGAAGATTTTCAAGGAGTTGGGAACAATATGAAGAACAGCATATGGATGTCATTGTACGACATGTTAAAAGGTCAGTGGTGTCTATTCACAAGAGGAGCATCTTTTCTTTCTGTTTGTCAGCTGATTTGTGATTTTTTTTTCTTCTTCTCCACAATGAATCAGATCAATGCTCCCTTCTGAAGTACGGCGGATATCAGTTGTCAAGCGTGCGAGCCAGGTTTGTGAAGGAACAATAACCGTGCGCATTCAATTTGCGTGATTGGTGTTGGGGTGACAATCGAGTAATCAGGATCATGCCATGTTTAACACGATCAATCTTTCTAGACCGTAAGTGTGTCCTCAGCCTACAAGAAACCAAGGATACAGTTCCCAACAACGGCTCCTGCTGCAACCATGATACCACGAACATGAACAAGTCTTGTTTTCCTTGCAACATCATCATCCATCACCAACACATCACATATACAAAACACCTACATCAACGATCTCTGTCTCTTTTCGCAAACCGAATCTTTCTCAGTTCCTGTGACCCAAATGTATAGCACATGCATCCGTGCTATTCCCACCAGCCAGGTTTGGGCATGCTGAGAAAAGGGGTAAGGGGATGCGGATTTACATTACACTGAAAAAAGTTATTGCTTTGTTTTTTCTTTTACATACTTTTTTAGCGTAGCTATCAAGAATAAACTGCTTTTATTTGCTAATCTAATCTAATTTGACTTCATGATCAAGCAAGGTGGTGGGGATGGGTGTCAAAAGTTCAATACAAAGCGGTCTGCCAAAAATTAACATGTAACGGATGTCATTTACATCATGTACGACACAACACATACATACACTGAGCTATTCATCTCTTTTTCATTCAAATGACAGTGGAAACTTTATTCAACACGGCTCCAGAGTTACATTTAATATCAGCTACTGAAGTCATTCACTCCAACAAGGCAGAATCCAGTCAAGAACAGCGTTTGAAGGCGTTACAGTTTCTTCGTTACCAGGCAACAGCCCATGCCGACGTTGAAGCCAAGACCAAGTTGTGCACCATCTACAGTCAATCGAGCCATGCCATGGCAGCCAATGAACGAGAAGCCGACATGTGGGCACAGAGCGTGTTTGACAAGCAGTTATCGGATGCACTGACTTTTTGTGCCGAGTACCTTGCTCATCACGAACCCTTGTCTGACAATACGGTGGATGTTATTCTTCAAGGCAGTACAACCAATGGTGGATCTCAAGTAGCGTATCTTGCAGGCTTGTTACTGACACGTGGCATTGGCGTGGATCGCGATCGTGAGCGAGGAATGGCACTTTTGGAACAAGCGGCCAAGGAGCAAGGTGAAGCTGCTTATGAGCTTGGACGTCTCTATGGGGATCGTTACACTGACTCACTCAACGACATGAACCAATCCATTGCATGGTACGAGCGTGCTGTCGAGTTGGGACAAACCAAAGCATATGTGGATTTGGCTTATGGATACTATAATCACAACAATGACAATGACAAGGAGCGAATTGCAGCAGCTATGCGATATGCCACATTAGGAGCTCAACAAAGCAATGATCGATTCTGCCAATATATCCTCGGTCATCTTGCTGCTGTCGAAGAAGACAACACAGACAAGGCCATTGAATGGCTCACTCAATCAGCACAACAGGACTTTGCAGTAGCTATTGAAGAATTAGCAAGCATTTATATGAAGCAACAAGCATACAACGAGGCATTGCATTGGTGTACCAAGGGTTCAGATATTCCTTTTTGTCAAACTGCTTTAGGTGACATGTACAGAAATGGATGGGGCGTTGAACGTGATTATCAAAAAGCTTTTCAGTATTATCAAACAGCTGCTAGTCAACCAGAGGCACCTAATCATTATGCGCAACACATGCTTGGTGAAATGTAAGTAGAATAGCAGCAGCAGTATGATGTCATTGTCAATCTAACATGATGATATAGGTTCCTGAATGGTGAAGGGATTCCTCAAGATACAGCAGTGGCTAAAGAATGGTTCCAAATTGCAGCAGCACAAGGTTATGAACCTGCAAGACAAAAGCTAATGGTGCTAGCACATGAACAACAGCAACAACAACGTATGTCCTTGGCATCCAATACTTCTTCTCCTCCTCCAACTCCTCAAAAGAAACCCAATCGATGGTCTGCTCTCAGTCTTTTTGGTAAAAAGAAATAGATTTTATTGTTTACACTTGATATCCCTCTATCCACAATTGTTTTGCTTCTTTGCATTTGATAATGATACATTCCTCCGCTTGTTTTCCTATCCTATATCCTGTTGCACGTGACGATGTTGGGTCATTTTCATTCATGTTGTCTAATGTAATGAACCATGGCGTATTACTACTTGATGTACGTTGTCGTTTACGACCAATACATTCTTTTGATGATGATGATTGTTGTCTGTTGTCGCAAATAAAGCCATAACATTGCACAAGGCGACTGGTAGGATCTGATTGTTGACGACGTTTGGCATGAGTGATCATACGAGATTGTGAGAAAGATAAACTGGCAAAAGAATGAGCACCAAAATCCAAATTGACGACAGGAACGTTGCGTGAACATGGGAGCCAGCTACACTGGATGGCATTCAAATGAACAAGGTTGGGACAATAAACAGAGATGGCAAAAGTCAACATGTCATTATCAAGTACTAGCATATTGTCAAGTGTGAGTCGAGTTATACTGGGACAAGACATCTTGGTCGATAATGATGATGATTGCTTGATTGTGTCAGGCAGCGTAAAATCAAATATGCCATTGAGTAATGACAAATGCTTCAGTGTAGGTGGACATGCATGCATCAAGATATCATATCCACCACCAGTACGTGCCATATCAATATGTAGCTCGACAAGACGTTGAAAATCACCAAGGACTATCAAAGTCGACTGAATCACGTCGTCATAACAAGGCTTTCCATCAGTTGGAAGATCGATTGAAAGATATTCCAAACGGTCGCTCACTGCACGTAACCAAGTATCCTGATGCCATGGACGTTGACTCTTGATCTCGACATTCGATAAAGCCGGTAACAAAGTAAGTGGTGTCAAATATTGACCATCATTGCCATAATCACCCAACCGATTCAGACGTAAAGTATGCAAATGTTGTGGTAGTGGACGATTGGCAAGATCTAATGATGTAGGACCACGTAATACAGGTCGTATAACAGCGTTGCCTTTAGATGTGTTGACCAAATCAAGTGAACGTAGATTGGGATAATGGCTGATAATGTAATCGATCCATAAATCTGTGCGTGACCAACCAGATGGGTATGTGATACGCAATGTATGTAAACTTGGATGCACTTTATCAGTGACAACTGGTGTCAATACCATATTGGAGCCTTCTACCACCAAATGCTTTAGACGTGGACAAGCTGCATGAATCGCATCCAGTTCTGTGGTACGTAAGATTGGAAGCACATTGATCAATGAAAGAGACTCGACATGGGATGTGAATTGTAAAATCGATGGCAACATAAGACTTTCCATCATGCCTTGGGGTGTTTGACGTGGTATCAATGGTTGAAAGAGTGGATCATTGTTGACATCTGCTGTTTGGTCCTCACTGTCACCATTGCATATCAAACATAATGTACGTAGCTCATCTGTGTCAATGGCTTCCAATATAGGCACAGGCGAACAATGTGCACCACCACTAGTACTGCTGCCCAAATTAGGTCTTCTCACTCTCGGCCAACAAAACTCCAGTTCTCTTAACAGTGGACATAAAGCGCGAAGGTCACCCACTGTCTCCAACGACAAAATCCCGTCATCCACTACAAGTTTACGCACATGGCGACCAATCGAACGTGCCGGATCCTGAAGAATGGGAAGAACATTGCACTGGTGTGTCAAGGGGACTGAACGATATAACACGGGTAAGAAAATGTCACACCAAGTCTTGTTGACCAGTATGCATTGAAAATGATCCCGTGTAGGTAGTTGTTTTGCAACCACTTCACACACTTCAGTGGGTAATAAGTGAAAAGCCATGGAAACGTGAGTGTAATAAAGTGAGAGAGAGATGCATTTGTGTGTGTGACGCATGACAACCAAGCCTTTAGCTCGTTCCCCAACCCAACTTTTTGCATTAATTCCTCCTCAATGGTTTCATAAATGACAATGGCGTGTAATTTGACAATCTTTTTTTCTTGTTTGAACAATGTCTTTAAGACAATCAAGTGGGATGGAGGATATAAGGAGACTAGTAGGAATGAACAACAATGACTGTGATAATACAATCGCCTTAGAAGCACTTGCGATGAACAATCGAAGGACCAGATTCGTCGTATTCCTCTATACACAAGAATAAATAATCCATCATCACTATGAAAATGTATATCATACTTACGTTTGCTGATCCACATTTGCTGGAAAGTGGACAAGGAAGCAAGAATGGAACCACCAATCCAAACAGAGTACTTTCTCTCGGGAGGAGCAACAATCTTGATCTTCATGGAACTGGGTGCAAGAGCAGTAATCTCCTTTTGCATACGATCAGCAATACCAGGATACATGGTAGTACCACCAGACTATCAAGAATGCTCAATGTCAACTTGCCATTCTGTTACACACATATTGCATCCTCTTACCATGACAATGTTGGCATACAAGTCCTTACGAATATCAAGATCACACTTCATGATCGAATTGTAGACAGTCTCGTGAATACCAGAAGATTCAAGACCCAAGAGATTAGGTTGGAAGAGAGCTTCAGGAGCACGGAAGCTGAATAAACATACCATTAGCTACATATACCATCTCTTTTTTTTCCTTACTTACCGCTCGTTACCAACAGTGATAACTTGACCATCAGGCAATTCATAAGACTTTTCAAGAGCTGAGGATTGAGCAGCAGTTTGCATTTCTTGTTCAAAGTCCAAAGCAACATAGCAAAGCTTCTCCTTGACATCACGAACAATTTCACGTTCAGCAGTGGTGGTGAATGAATGTCCACGTTCAGCAAGAATACGCATAAGATAATCAGTCAAGTCACGACCAGCCATATCAAGACGCAAGATAGCATGAGGAAGAGCATAACCTTCATAGATAGGAACAGTGTGGGTGACACCATCACCAGAGTCAAGCACAATACCAGTGGTACGACCAGAAGCATAAAGTGACAAGACAGCTTGAATATTGACATAGAAAGCAGGTGTGTTGAAAGTTTCAAACATGATTTGAGTCATCTTTTCACGGTTGGACTTGGGGTTCAAAGGTGCTTCAGTCAAAAGAACAGGGTGTTCTTCAGGAGCAACACGAAGCTCATTGTAGAAAGTGTGATGCCAGATCTTTTCCATATCATCCCAGTTGGTGACAATGCCGTGTTCAATAGGATAACGCAAAGTAAGAATACCACGCTTGGATTGTGCTTCATCACCAACATAAGAATCCTTTTGACCCATGCCAACCATAACACCTTGGTGACGAGGACGTCCCACAATAGAAGGAAAGACCTATACATAGATATTAATGCCATCATCATCATCGTATTTACTGTTATTGACTTACAGCACGAGGAGCGTCATCACCAGCAAAACCGGCCTTACACATGCCAGAGCCATTGTCAATTACGAGCTACACGTTGTATGTCAGTACAAGTCTCATTGGTAAGTTTTCCCGAGGATGGTCAAGCCCCATGTCATCCAGACCGAGATGAGCATACAGGCACGCACGCGTCTTGTCCCAATTTTTTTTCCTCCTCCTCCTGTCGTCCCGTAGAATTCTCCTCATCGTAATAGATATTGACTTACAGCAGCAACTTCGTCTTCCATGTTTGTGTTGTTATAGAAAGATAAGAAAGAAGGATGTTAAGTGACAAGTGTGATGAAACTATCTGGCTCTTTATATAAGTCCAGACAGACTTGCTAGTGGCGCAGAGTGGATAGCACGCTTATCATTGAGAATACGACACAAACTCAGCCTCGCACATTCAATCATGTCACTTAATAATGCTGCCAAGCCAGTTACAAGTTGTCAAAAGGGGGGATAGTAGGCTTGGCTCAAGGGAAAATAGGGTAACAGACATGGAAAGGAACATGTGATAACTATATTAGTTGAAATGGTGCCACCTTGTACCAGTAGAATAACATCACTTTAAAGACCTTTGAAGAGCAATGTATTATAAAGCAAACAAGCAAACAAACACACATTAAGCATTTCGAGAAATCAAAAGAAATCCTCGTGTATTACAACCCAAAAGGCAAAAGTAACTATCCTTGTAGCACATGCGCGCGACTTGGGTCTTGAGCAGACATATCCGCAGTCGTCTTCATATGGCCAACAGAAGCTTACAGTAAGAAAAAGGGTATCTATCTATCAAGTACTCTATACAATAAGGACGCCAGCCTTTTTATCCCAACCTTGTTTCTCCCTCTCTTTTGCTCTTGCTTTCAATCCTCTGATTTCGGAGTCTCCTTTAGACAAAAGAAGGTGGTATCTTGAATTGATCGGCTGGTAAAGGCTCAAAGTGATGGACATCAATCCCATGATCCAATAGCTCTTGTTCAGCATGAGGAGGCACGAGTCGATGTATCAGATCAGGTCGAATGGATAACTCTATAACAGATGATTTAGCCAAGACATGCCAAGGCCAATGATTCACTTCTTTTACATACCCCGCTTTGAAAAGTTGAATAAAGGTGGTAGTGCATGACCATTGGGAAGTTGTGCTGTAGGATCACGCAATGGATCAAAGAATGGATGACATAAAGCTTCAATGGCACTGATACGATGTTGTGGATGATATTGTAGCATTTTTGACATGAGATCAATGGCTGATTCAGGAGCTCCGACAAAGATCTACAACGATGATAGCATGAATATCCTATCGATCCATCTTGATATCTCTTTTTACCTTGTGTAAAGGATGGGGTTTGATCTGTGGAAAACGATGTTCAACATAACTTGCATTCATTGCAGCAATCTCATCTTTTGTTGGTGTGCCAAGAATCTTGATGATCTCCACGAGTTGATCGATACCACTGTCACCTGGGAAAAAGGGTTGACCCAGTAACATTTCAGCCATCACACATCCAGTAGACCAAATATCAATGTTCAGTGTATAGTTGGTTGCACCAAAGATCAATTCAGGAGCACGATAATAACGTGAGCAAATGTAAGAAACGTTTGGTTCGCCTGGTACAAGCACCTTGGCACTAAGAAATAAAAGGATCAGCATATCAAATATTGGCGAATTGACCCTTTGTCTTACCTGCCAAAATCGCACATTTTGCAGATCCCTGTTGCCGGATCGAGCAAGACATTTTGGGGTTTGATATCTCGATGACATATGCCAAGCGAATGAATATAAGCAAGAGATCGGATGACTTGATACATGTAGACTCGAACAAGCATGGTTGGCATGGTCTGCTTTTGCTTTGCGTAATGGCGTACGGCGCGGTACAGCGTGTCGGGGATATATTCCATCACGAGGTTCAAATACACCTCATCTTGCTATAGCAACAACAAAGCTCAGCATCAAAACATCCCTTTATCCACACACACACTTTCCTTACCTTATTTTCAACTTGATTGTAAAAGTATGATTTCAATCGACATACATTGGGATGATCCACAATACGCATGATCTGCAGTTCACGGTTCTATTCATCAAGATGTGAATGATCCATTCCACATTTCTTTTGAGATGGATTTATTGTTACCTTGAAACGTCGATCTTGTAGCACCTTTTTAATGGCAGCATCTTCATTGGTTTCCAAAAGGCGCGTTTGATACACAACACCAAATGATCCATTGCCAGTGACCTTCTTGTTCACATAAGATATCTGGATCTGTTTGCCACTCTTTGCATCCTTTGCAACAACTCGAATGGTTTTGGGGATATCTAAGAAAAGTAGATACGCGTTAGCTTGAAAAACACTCAAGGTTGTCATGTTTCAACACCACACAGCATCCCATCCTTGCCATCGAGCAGTAGAGCATGAGAATGGTATGTGTTCAAGTTGAATAAAGCTGCTGTTTACTTGCCAGACATTTGCGACTAGATTGGTAAATAGACTTTGACGACGTAGAAAGAATAGTAGAGAGAAACTGTGTGTGCAAGAAAAAGAGAGAAGGACGATGGTTTTCCAACAAGAATTCCGTCAGCGAGCTGCTGTAACCAATGAGATTTACTGGTTCACACCTTACTCCCAGCAACAACATAGTCGTTATTGAAGCCATGTCAAAGCTACCAATCATGCCTTATACACTTTTTCCTCCACAAATAGATATCATGTGTCACAAGAACTCCTTTTCTCTTAGTATATCACCACTGTTTTACTCTTTGTTGACAATTATATCTATATACATACGATTACACTACCACTCTATGAGCATGTCTATAACATATATGATAACTCCCTTGCCTTAACATGTTTCCTTGACACTTTCCAATCAATAACCAGCATTCATCTTAATCATATTGATGCGTTATCCAGCATCCATAAAACAAGTTTCCTTTAGTTTATTCACCTAATCTACGACGAAGGAATTCGAGTACGGCTTGTGTGCCTTGATCCAACACAGTAGGACGTGGAATACGGAATCTACTCATATACATGTCAATACATAGCCAATAGTTCCATTATTGACTCACCTATTGCCATACAACATCAATTCTTTGATACTGCGAATACGACCAATCTCGGGAGGTAGGTAAGCAATGTCATTGTTGGCAAGATCAATCACTTCCAAATTCTCTAGGCTCTTGGCAGATATTTTGCCAATCTGATTAGAATTGGCACGCAAAGTACGAAGCGATGGTAAATGGGCAGTCAAGTCCTCAGGTAAAATGGTCAAAGCATTAAAGCTAACATCAAGTTCAACAAGCTTGGGAAAACTGGATTCAGCTTCAGAAGTAATTTCAATGGATGCAATGCGATTGTTGGCAAGAGAAAGTGTCTTGAGCGATGCAAAAACGGGGAATGAAGTCAATGATAGTTGGGATATACGATTGTGGTGGAGATAAAGGTGAACCAGGGTATTCGCAAATAACTCCAGTGTCACTGGTATAGCTTGCAATCGATTGTGATGCAATTGGATGGTTGCTGGTGTCATGTTGGATTGAGTCAGTGTATCATGAATCACATCATCAAGTTGCTGGTTTGATAGATCGAGTGTTCCACTGGCGCGTACAGTGGGTGTCTGATCAGCTGCTGGTGTTGGTTCATCCATCTTTTCCTCTGTTGCATTGTCTCCTGCTGCTGTAACCAATCCTCCTGTGGCATCAACATCATCATCATTGACTGCTTTGTTGTCCTTTTCATCTTCCAATGTCATTTTTGATCTCAATGATTCAATGAGTTCCACCATAGTCACATTCCTAGGCACCGATCGAAGTGGATTGCCTTCCCAATTGATCACTGCAAGATGTTCAAGCTTGCCCAAATCAGGACGAAGGACACGTAAATGATTTGCACTGACATCCAATCGTATCAATTCATGTAATTCAAGCACAGTGGATGGAACATCGGAAAAGAGATTGGAAGAGATATCAAGCGTTTGAATTTCAGGGGCATTGTTGAGTAATAGGATGCTTGTGTCATCTGATAGCTGATTGTAAGCCAAGAGCAATTCCTTAAGACTGGGAAGAGAAATCACTTTGCTGCATCCTTCATCTGCCAGAGTTGTCATACTGTTTTGGTGAGCATCCAGACGAGTCAATTTTGGTAATGCAATTTCAGCAGTGGATGATCCTATTCATTAGACAATCAGCATCCGGGTCATTGTTTTTGTCACTGTCACTTGCCTTTGAAAAGCACTCGTAATTGATTGTTGGATACATGTAACTCTTCCAACTTTTGCCATCCGCTTAATGAATCCACAGCTGGTAACTCGACTAGTTGATTCTCGCTTAGATAGAGCTTACGGAGCTTGTGTAACTGTCCAACATCCTCTACCACTTCTTGCAAGTTGTTGTCATTCAAGTTCAAAATCTCCAATTGTGATAGTCTTCCGATATCAGCTGGTAGCACGCGTATCTTGTTATGAGACAAATCCAGATCTCTGAGCTTGTCAAGATGAAATACACTTGAAGGAATGTCCTCGAAAGCATTGTGTGACAAATGCAGTACTGTCAGCTGGTTCAAAAGATTCAACGTCTCCGGTAAGGATGAAAGCTGATTGTTACGCATCTGAATAACAATACATAGTGATAAGTAACTAAGCAACATTGCATATGCTGTTGAATAAGCTTACGTCGATCAATGTCAAAGCTCCAAATTCAGTACCAATCCTCTCGTCAAGTTCAGTAATCTCATTATCAGTGGCAATAAACTTGCTGAGCTCTGCCGAATCATACCAGGCATCTCCTGAAGAGCTGAAATCAACAACAATCTTGTTTGGATCCACGTGGTACCTGAAAAGAAGACAATGCATGAATAACATTATGCAATGACAAAACAAGACACTTACATGGACCAAACTTCTTCAGGTATCTTTTGTAATGCTCGGTTGGAAATGTTGAGTTTTCCTGATGACTTGGCTTGCTTGATGATGGTTTGAATCTTGAGATTGGGCTTGGAGGAGGATTGACCAAAAGCATCTTCATCATCAATAGTATAACGATCAGCACCTGTCATGACACGATTTCTAGGTGTAGATGGTGTGGATGGTTGTGAAGAAGCAGTCTTTCGCTGTTGTTGAGCAGCAGCTCGCTTGCTAGCCATGAATGCACGAATCCCCTCGGATGCTTGAACTCCAGACCCTTTCGAAGCACTCTTTTTGACAGTTGTTGAATCTCGAGAACGTGTCACATCAGCAGCAGGACTAGGTTGTTGGCCTTGTTGACGCATCAAGGAAGCTTTTGTTGGACGAGGCTGTACCATGGAAGAGCGCTTTTGTTGGTGCAAGCTCATCTCGATTGAAGGGAGAGGAAAAAGGAGTTGACAAACTGAGTTGAAGGAACGTGTGAGTTAATGTGGCGACGACGTATCACGTGCTGCCATGCAGATGCAGCCTTGTCCTTTTGCTTTTTGGTTGCACGACCCCGTTTTCTCTTTTTCATACAACACTTCATCCCACTTAGATGCCGTGAACATTCAACACTCTTTTCCACGCCACAATGAACTCTCATTTCCCTTTGAAAATGACCATTGTCTCTCCAGCATCTTTTGAAAAGCCCAATGGCAAAGCAAACAGTTCCTTTCAAGTTATCCAACACCACCAGGACACTATTCAACGAGAGCGAGCCACCTATCAACGACACATGACATTTCCTTATTACTACAACACGCTCACAGTAGAGAATCGCTACATGTCCTTACTTTCTCTCATCAATGTCACGTATCCTCCTCATATCTGTTCACTCTGTGATAAGACGTTTCGTAGTGCATCCGAGACAGATTATCATTGCAAGATATCTCACAAATGTCGTCGATTTCTTTGTTTGCATCCACACTGTGATCGACGTTTTTCATCACGTACAGCTTTACACTTTCACATGACTCGATCCCATCTTATTCATCAAGCTCCTCCGCAATACACAATTCAGGAACCACCATTTATGCAATACAATGTTGAGCCAAATATAGGTCGTTTTTCAACTTATACTCCACCATCACCTCCTTTGCCATCTCACTCATCCAATCAACATGTTACCACGACAACAACAGTCTACAACCCTGCTTCATGTTCATGCTGTGATCATCCAACATTTTGTTTTTCTCAAAAGATGAATGGCAAGCAACACGTTACCAAGGTTCATCAAGACCAACAAGGTCCTTATCAGGGTGCCTATCCTAATTGCACGTCAAACAAACCATCCCATCCTACTACCAAAGATAGTTTATTATACCACAACCATGACAACAGTAATGCTGCCCCTGAAAGTCATCCCAACCAATCCCAATCTTCTTGTATCCCAACAAGCGTTCCACAATAGAATAAATCAAAGGTATTATTGTATGTAGTGTGTAGGATTATCATCTTGATTTGCCCAGAGAAGATTGAGCATTGTGACCATACAAGTAGTTCGATATGACCTGCAATGCATTACCACCAGATTATTATCAATGGCTATGAATTGCTCATCTTGTTTGTCGTTGACACATGCAAGAGAAGATACATATACGCAGTTCCGTATATAGTGTCATCTGCCAAAGGATATACCTATTATGTTATGATGTATAGTAGTTGAAAGTGTCTATTCATGAAAGAGTAATGCATCCACATGAAATAAAAGACACTATAGCATTAGGAAATGATAGTACTGCAATGTTTGTGAGCTTGGGTACAAGGTGAATCACAATAACACTGGAATGCCATTTGCATTGTTGTCCCTTCTTTTGTTGGTATTGGTATCCAGCGACATGGCGTAGCTGTAGATTGATGATGTTCTCTGCATTGTTGTGTTTTGACCTTCTTCTCAATAAAGATCTTGAATCTGGTCGTATGTATGTTTCGATCATTGTTCTCCAATGTATATGCCAGACAGACTTTATCATATTCTTACATCACAACCAAAAGTCACGTGATCTACAAAAATCAGCAAAAACAAAAGAGATGATCAACCGGGTTCCGAACCCAGGAATTACCAATTATGGAGACAAAGGGATTTGAACCCCTGGCCTTTTGCATGCAAAGCAAACGTGATACCCCTACACCATATCCCCATTGTTAATACCACGAGGTGGAACCAACATAATGGATTTCAAAATTTCCTTATTTGGAACAGAAAAAAGGTCTTCGTATCGCGATGCAAAAAACAGCAGCATGCAGCGGAGCATGTGTACTATTTTATGGTAAGACCAAAATAGTGATATGGGAGCTCATTGTGCAGTAATTTAGGGTAAAGGAGCATTTGGCATGGATTTCTGGCCAATGTCATACAGTTGGCAAGTCTCCGCTCACTTGAATTTCGAGTACAAGCCAAGTTCCTCGACTCCGTCAGCTTTGCCATTCAGCTCTTGCTTTATACTCCTTGACACAATCTCACTCTTTGCAACACCCAATGAGCACTTTAGCTGCAAGCATAACGCCAATGGACTTTGACATTGCCTGTCATAACGACTTTATGGTGTAACAGTTGTTTGGGCAGCAATAGTGGACTCAAGAGCTTTATTCTTTCAAGTGTCTGCTCACGATCCGCTTCTATCAAGGACTCCATTCGACCCATGCCGACACAGTTACACGTCAAGCAAGTTAGCAACAGCTATGAGCAATTGAAAAAAGCTTTAAAGCGCGTGGATGGGTGATTATCGAGTGTGGAGTATATCTTTTTCTGGCAATCTTCTATCATCCTCCCTTCTTCTTTACTGTATTTGTCACTTTTGAAGATTCTTTACAAGCAACAACATTTACGATATCGACATGATGGATAACTGAACACCTTTCATCAGCACAACCCATCTCATGCGCCAATGTTTATGAAGAAGGATATGAAGGGATGCTTATCATGTACGGCAAGCCAAGAACAATCCTTACTCGAAGTCCTTGACTCCAACGCCAAAGCCGTCATTCTTGATTTTACATCAGCTTACCATCCACAGCAGAAAGTATTGCAGAATCAGCAATATGAGATTTGACATTGAAGTTACAAGGAAGACTGTATCAGCAACAATCAACGCTCCATGGTGATCATTAGCAGCCATACCAAACTGACATATCAAGTGGAATGCTTTTATCTATCTTTCTACCTGCTCTCCACTATCGTTCTTTCACACAATTCCCACCTGGTATTCAATCGCTCTTATTATCAACATCCCATTACCAACTCCTTATCACGACATTAGTTTGAGAGCGTAATCTTGTTTATACTTGCTCTTTTCAGCATTTGCCAAGTCTTTTTGGCGATGGAACAAGAGAACAAGCTTTGCGACTGGAATCCAGTGTTGCTACCAAAGTTTTACTACCAGTAGACGTTGAAATCACCACCAAAGGTTTAGAAGTACACTTTTCATAGTTCCCTGCCTATTCTATCACATATGTCTCTATTCTATCTTATATTTTCACAAAAGTTGTAACTTTATATCTATTCTATGAGTAACAACGAAGCAACAATGCAATGAACAAAAGCATCAATACCATATCTCTTTTTATTTTCATGTGGTAGTGAGTGAATATGTGCATGTCAATAACTTTGTATCATAATGAAGATGCTTGTCCAATTCATCAAGAAGTAATTATATTCAACTTTAACATAGATGATAGTAAAGTATAGTGTACGATGATAAGGCAAGGGCATAAGTCTATGATTACATCATTGTCAAGCACTCTGCACAATCTTGAGCAGCACAACAGCAGCATAAACCAGCAAGGCTATAGAATTCTTTTGAGTTGACTGTTTACTTTGAAGATGATAGCACATACCATGCAAGACATGTTTCCATGCCACCACCACGACCCCCGCCCATTCCAGTAGGACGACCACCATATCCCATTGATTGTTGGGGTGGATAATAACCTCCTATGCACATTATTAGAACATGTAATGCATGTGTGTGCATTATTAAGCGCAGTTTACCTTGTGGAGGATATTGTTGCTGATAGTACTGTTGTGAATAGCCACCTGCGCCAGAGAAAGGACTTCGTGGAGGTGGATGGTTATACAATGGCGAGTTGCCAAAAGCACCACCACCAGCAGATTGACCATATCCTCCTCCACCAGTGTAGCTTGAAGCTTGGCCGTAATAGTTGTTGGTTGATTTCATGTCGTTACAATATAAAGAAGAGAAAGTCAATAAGTGATAGATAAGTCTGATTCATGGGTTGAAATCCTTCCAAGTTGCATGGGTTCAAGTGATACCCTTCCTCACTCTAATTCTAATGGACAATTTATTGGATATGAACATTGGTAGATCATTTTATTAAAGAAGAAGAAGAAGATGATGATGATGATAACAGAGCATTCTTATGGTGCTGTGCTAGATGTTACTGATGATGGGACACCACGATGAAAGCATTAGCCAAATTGTTGTACTGGAGTGTCACCATTCCGATTCTGTGGCAAATGATGTGATACCAAGATTCTTCTAGAGCTCACATGACGACGACTTGCTGCTATGTGTACTTTATGCAAAATAATACATGTTAATCGCCGCTTGCATTATCTTGTGATTGGAATGCGGAGTATATTACAACCAGGAAGAGAGAAGATATGCAAGACCTATTGCTTTAGAATAGTCATGACTGTTATCAGATATGATAGTGGTATCCTTTGATGTATATATTTGGATGGTTTGTGTGCTGGTGCATGAGTTAGTGCCCTGGGAACAAAGCTATATCGGAGCGAGATCGCGCGCACCCGGCTAAATTAAAGTCGCGGGGGGAAACGATAAAGGGGAGTACACTTTTTTTTCAAATAGTGGAACCATCTTGCCAAGTCCGCTGCTTCTCTTTTTCTTCAAGCCCATCACCCAATAGTCAGCAGCAATGGACGTCCTCCTCGATTGTGCAGACGAGTACGTTCTCGATAATCTCTACTCAAAGATCTTGTCGACATCTGCTTTCTCTGGCAACAACACTTTCTTTGCCCCAGCAACTGCTGAATGGACTCGTGACAATGACTGGCGCATCGTTCTCTCGTTGTCAGTTTTGGTCACTTTGGGTGGCTGGTTCTTTTATCTTGCAGCAGCAACTTTCTCTTATTACTTTATATTTGATCATGACACTATGAAGCATCCCAAATTCCTCAAGAACCAAGTACGTCTTGAAATAGATTGTGCTGTAAAGGCTGTTCCTGGTTTTGCATGTGAGTTTTGTGCTCTCTCTCTCTCTTGATCAACTTGTTGCTAACATCTCCGCTTGTCAGTGCTTACTGTGCCCTGGTTCTGGGGTGAAGTCAAGGGATATTCAAAACTTTATGATGGTATGCCAACCACTACTTATGATTGGATCTATTTCCTTGCAAGCATGCCTCTTTTCCTTTTCTTTACCGATTGCGGCATTTATCTCGTTCATCGTGCTCTTCATTCAAAACTCCTCTACAAGCGTTTGCACAAGGTAAAGAAAGATGAGTTGGTGTGTATCTTTGATATCTAAAGCTTACCTATGTACTCTTTAGCCCCATCACAAATGGATTGGTAAGGATCAGATGCCCTTGTACAACTTTTTTTTCAAATAGCTGACATGATGCTTTTAGTACCAACACCTTTTGCTTCCCATGCATTCCACCCATTGGATGGCTATCTTCAATCTGTGCCATATCATCTCTATGTTTACTTGTTCCCTATGCAAAAGTGGCAGTACATTTTCATGTTTGTCTTTGTCAACTGCTGGACAGTCATGATTCATGATGGTAAGTATCGATTATACAAGACCAAGACATCGATATATTGACTTTATTGCTAGGCAACTTCATCTCCCGCTCGACTGTGATCAACACTACCGCTCACCACACTGTGCATCATTTGTACTTTAACTACAACTATGGCCAATACTTTACTTTTTGGGATCGTTTGGGTGGATCGCATCGTGAGCCTACTGAGGAGCAATACAATGCTGAGCTTCGATCTGACAAGAAAGTTTGGGCCCAACAAGCCAAGGAAGCTGAATCTATTGAAGCTGAAGTGCTTCGTAAACGCAAGGAGAAATCCAACTAGACAGAATCTACACCTTTAATCTTGTATTACCTCTTATATTTGTTCTCTTTTTTTGCAACTATTTATCTGCTATACGTGTTATCCCACATTCTTTGAGTATCCCGTAGTCCTTTCCTAATATCTCAGTTCTTATCAACAAAGAATCCAAGATTTCCCGATCCCATCATCCAATTATGCATCCATAGCCATTGTCGGCAATTGAATTACAAAGGTGCGATCAGATAATAGTCTTTACAAATCTGATAACAGTGCATGCTGTGATCTTTTCGTCCTCTTCCCGACTTATGAACAATAACTGTCAAGAGCTCATTTCGCAATGGCTTTGCTCATCGCGTCAACAAGTCGATCCTCCATTACTGGCACAACTCTTATTATGTAATGCTCGCTACTGTGAACCAAACTTGAGCATTGGCTTTCCACTCACTCCTAGCCAAATCACACAACAGATATTACAAAAGATCCTGCAGCATTACCACGCGTGATCGACCTGATAGCTACAGCATGGCATGAAAGAGATCATTACAAATGTGCGTATCCAAACACCATGTGCAATTCGTTTTTTGGCAAAAGTTAACATCAATGTTGTGTCATTCATGTCAGGTGTCGATCTCCTGACACAAATGACAGTTCACGGAAGCTCGGGATTGCAGTCCCACTCAGGTAGGTCACATGATGATCTATATATAGTGAAAATGCATTGTTGACTCATGTATTGGTCTCTAGTGGATATACTAGTCAAGTTTATTTGCAATCATCTCGCTGATAATCACGCTATGACTATGGGTCGATTTATTGATATGACTCACGCTCTGGTATTCATGACTGAACATATTCGTGGACATCATGCTGTTCAATTGTCTGAAGTGTAAGTAGTATGATATCTATCTCATAACATGGCTTGTAACTCATTGTATATGTATTAGCATTTTCGCACATGTACGCTCCCAATCGCTGCATCGAGATACAAGGTACAAGCTATTGTTGACCATGGACAAGATACTGCATGACCATGTCCATTGTAAGATACACACATTCCTCTACATAGTCAACAATTGTCACTGAAGCTACTTTTAGACTTGAGATTGGCCGATTATGACTTCGTGGCAGGCTTTATTACATTGATCGATGGTGAAAAGGATCCACGGAATTTGCTGCAGGTGTTCTCACTTGTTAAAGTGGTGATCAGCAACTTTGACATATCTTTACATGTCGAGGTAAGTGAAAGACTAATTGGGAAGCAATACATGGACTTATAAATGTACCCTAGGATCTATTTGATTCAGTATTTTGCTACTTTCCTATTTCGTTTACGCCACCACCGAATGATCCCTATGGTATCAGCACACAACAGCTCAAGGATGCATTAAGGTACGAATACGATCTTGGGATGATGTATGTATGCAAATGTGTATGATATTGATATGATTCAATGTAGACAAGCACTTGGATCCACGCCATACTTTGCCAATTTCGCAACACCCCTTTTGATTGAGAAAGTCATGACAGCCACAGGAAGTGCCAAGGTAACACAGTGTTGCTATTATAGTAGGAGCGGGATGATCTAATGGAACACAATAGAGTGATGCAATTGAAACGATTGGTCTGTGCGCACCAGCTTATGGCGCCCATGCATTACTGCCTCACGTCAATGATTTGTTCAAGGCATTATCTACCGAAGTAAGCTGACTATGAAGAAAAAGACATGATGTTAATACTAAAGAATCATCTAGGTATGTGTAGCAAGATCACCAGCCATGCAAGAAATATCCCTTTCGACCATCCGTAGCGTGGTGGGTGCACTGGCAAGTGGCATTTGTATTGCTGACATACGTGACTCGGTGGAACAAGCTCTACGATCATTACTTGAACCATGCATTGCACAACTTGAACAACCTGAATTGAAAAATGCCAAATCAGCTGCCCATATCTTATGTGCCGCAGCATCTGCAGCAGGTATAACAAGCTCATATCCAAATGTCACTTTGTCTAATTTCTAATCTTCCAAAGATCCAAGCTGTTCATGCATTGTACACAGCATAGCTCCTATGCTTACACGCCTTTTTCGTCCCACTGATTCACCAGTACGCTTAAAAGCTATCCTTGATGTCTTCAACAGCATGCTGCAAAGTCACACTAGATTCTACTCATCCCCATCAGCTTCATTGAACGAATATCAAGGTATGATAAGTTAGAAAGTGATGATAAGGTAATAGATCCTCATTCTGGCTGACAGATGCTATCCAATCACCACTGTATGCATACAAGGCACAGCTTGTCGATGCATTTTCGAATTCGATTTACAGCAATGATGACAGTGTACGACTAGCAGCATTGGAAGGTTTACAGCAGATGATATCTTTGAAGCAGTTTTTATCGCAAGAAGAGGTAGGAAAAGCAACTATAGGATTATATCCAAGGTGGAGAGGAGTGGATGATACATCAAAGAGTATGGTAATAAAATCGTACTTTGATTTCAAAGCTTCACATGTTCATCAAGCAGCTTATGGATCTTTATTTGAACGAGAACAATGATAAAGTCAGGTTAGATTCTTACTATATATGAAAAGTCCTACTTTACTTTGCATGATATGTCTAACAACCCTATATTTGATGCCTCCTATTAGCAATCTTGCCCTTGGAATCTTTTCAGCAACATCAAGGATATCACCAGCAATCACTGAGCAATACATCTTACCTTTCTTCATTGATCATACCATGTCTTCTGCAAGTCAAGGCCAATCATTTGGAAAATCACTCCATGTCATCGATGCATTTGCCAGCCAGCCATACTTGTCACGTGTCATCATCCCATCTCTTTTTACCAAACTACATCATCTTCTTCTACAATACCGACGTGAGTCAATGATATGCAATCTCCTGTTGCCTATACTAATATGTAGATCACAGATGAAAATATTGACAGCCTTGCCCATGCCTTATGTCGCAGCATATTGAACGCCTTGAAATTATCGAGCAAGCAAACCGAGATCATGGAAGCAGCACAACAACAAGTGTTCCCCTTCATTTTAGCAGAATGCGTCAAGACAAGTCTTCAACTTCCTAACAGCTGGAAGACCGACAAATCGCTTTTGGATCTTTTAGGTATCTAAATGAACTTCATACAGGCATGATGTGGACTACTCGTTAAGTCTTGTTTCTCTCAAATAGCTCTGATACAAGCTACCATCTTGCGTGGATCTTCGATTAGGTAATACACATCAGTGAGAAAAAGCAACCAAGGTAATAATGACTATTTTGTTTTGCCATATAGCTTCCAAGAGATGGCATTGAATCAGGCTTATCGGTTATTTCTCGATGGTGATCTTTCAACTATCAATCTGCAGCTTGAGGACACTAGCATATCTCAATGTGTATTATGGGTAAGTGTTTCTCAGTGTGATGTGCTGGTATAAGATATCTAATCTGTTTGACCAGAATGGCTCCAATATGACAGAGAATATGGATATATCAGTGTTATTTCCAGCCATTGTAGGCAACTGCAGGAAAGAAGCAAAGTCGCCAATTCATGATTGTCTTGCCTTGCTGCAACAACTCGGTGATCGTTTGATTGATTCAAGAAGCAATATGCTATCCACACAAAAGATGGCGCTGGTGAGGACAATCGCATCAATTGCCAACAAGTGTAGTCATCGTAAGTGTTGCATTAATGCATGTATTTGATCTATTACTCATACTTGGATATCTGACAGCCCAAATGCCAGAGACAGTCAAGTTATACGCTCAATCTCGACTAGTCCCTATACTGAAAGATGGTGCATCTTATCCTGGTCATAGTCGTTTGGATGCTTGTCTAGTGACTATTTGGGTATGTAGGATATTCTAGATGCCGTCGTATGAGCTACTAACGTTTGTTAAATCATCAATAGCTTGCCAAGGCACTATTAATAAGGGGTCAAGCTGCTGGGATGGATATGTTGAATGTGATGATGGATATGCTAAGCATACCAGAACCATTGGCGTTGGATATTGCCCAAAGCTTTACTGTACTCTTACAAGACGACGAGCTAGTGCTGACAAGAGCATCTTTTGCAAATGTATCTGTGCGTATCTTTTTGGTCTTTTGTGGATGTTGTCACTCATTAAAACGCCTTAGATTCTATACAAGCAACGCATCTTTTATCATTGCATACCAATACTCATTTCCCGAGCAGAATCGGCACCTAATGAAGGTATAGGGATGAATCAAAAGAATAAGTGCCTATGCTAACACATCATCTTATTCAGCCATTCGTTACAACCATCTTTGTGCATTTTCATACATTATCATCAATCTCCCTATACAAGTCATTACCAACGAAGTCCACAAAGTAAGTCTTATTCATTTGCCAACATGATGACTCTAATCATGTATATTATAGTTCATCGGCGGCTTTATTACATCCCTTAGAATCATGACGTTATCCGATCTCCTTATATCCTTGCTCCATGTCGCAGAAAAGATTGTCCCTGGTGCTATGGGTGAGCTCACAATCGAGCATGTACACAGTCTAGTGGAAGCACTTTTGATGCTGGGAACGTCAAATCGTCACATGATTGTGCGCATTGCAGCATTACAAGCATTAAGTGCACTAACGACTCGTCATGACGGCACACTCCTCCATCAAATAGCACCTGTGGTGATACGACAATTAGCCATTGCACTGGATGACAAGAAACGACAAGTGCGAAGAGTAGCAGTGACCTGTCGAGCGAATTGGTTTGCCCTGATACAATAAAAGTGATGTTTGTTTTTCACACGTGAGTTGTTACACAAATACTGCAGAATTTGGATCAAGTATTACCCCCCTTACCCCCCACATTCTCGAGTTAAGGGATGGAATAGTAGATTGAAAAGCATTGGGATTCATCTTGTACTGAATGGTTACACATAAAACACCCTTTTGTTTGCAAATGATGCTTTGGTAAACGAATGATGGTCATGCGACATTTGATTTATGGTTTGACAAAGTTGCCATGAATAGCAAACAAAGGGAGCACAAATGATATTCAGGTAACAAAGAAGCTTCATTCTAAGCACTAGTAATACTACTACTATTATAAAGAGGGGAGAATGGGGTGATCATCTTGGATTCATTCCATTGCTACTTGATTAAGCTCCCTATAATATCCATGACAATGAGCTTGCAGTTTCATGTGTCGTCGTTTCATTGTCGGAGAGAGTGCAGCATGTTCTGGATAAAGGAAACCATGCCAAGTGTATGCCAAGTTTACAGCCTTTCTTTTTCCAGTAACTATGAGTTTCGGTATCGAGCTTCGAGTAATATCAACCTATGCATTGGGACAATAAGAGCATTCCTTGTATACTAATGGCACCTCTACTACTACTGACAATAGAACCAAGTCCCTGCCATTGTCGACTATGTTGCTGACGGCATCCAGCAGTTGCAACGATTTCGGAACTTTATACGCGATCGATCCCAAATTGAAAAGGAGTATGCACAGAAGCTAGACAACCTTGCCAAAAAGTATTCCAGCAGCAGCAACAACAACAAAAGCATCAACACTGAAGAGGATGAATGGGATGGCATGGATACCAGGTGAGTGGAGAAACCAAGTCAAGGTAGGATCCTTCTGACGATCAATGCATGTAAATTAGCACATCCAACGCAGCTTGGAAAGGTCTTATCAGTCAAACAGGGATGGTGGCCAAATGTCATTTTGAATTGATGGAGAGTTTGAATGGTCCAATGATGGATGCGCTCAAAGGCACGATCGCTAGAAAAGAAGAATCTCGCAAAAAGGTATGTCTCTCCTTCCCCCGCCCACCAATATTTATGCCAAGATGATGCCGAGAATGATGCATAGTAACTTCATATCTACCGTTTAGCATGTGGCATTTTATCAAAAGCTCAAAGCTGAACGAGACAGGACATATCAGGACAAGGACAAGGCAAAGGGGTTATATGATGACAGCTGCATGGAGATACAAAACATACGCAATAAGATTGCAAAAGGCACTGGTGATCAAGAAAAGGTATTAGAACAAGAAGAGAGGAGGATGACAAAGACTTATATGGTATCATAGTATCAACGTCAACTAGACAATGCCATCATTGAATGCAACAACAAAAAGGTAGCGTACAGCTTTGTATGATGTAACATACTGACAACAGCATCATATATATCACAGAATGCATATTTGCTTGCTTTGAGCGTTGCCAATGCTGAGAGAGAAAAATACTATGAAGAGGATCTTCCTATGCTAGCTGATGTAAGTACATTACATAAGGATACGCTTAAAGACTGACAATGAATGTTTCTCTTTAGCAATTGCAAGAACTTGACAGCACGCGTGTTTTGGCATTGCAAGAGATCTACCGGAGCTACATTGAAAAGACCAGCAGCACTATGGCATCCATCAAGCATTATTATGCAGAAGCATTGGGTCCAGTCGATCAAATGGATGCAACAGCAGACGCTACTATATTTCAGTCATCTCATTTACCAGATCCACAGCAACAAGAAGATATGAACAAACAATTTTCATTCGTGCCTTGGAATGGAGGTGCTAATGCAGCTGGCACAGCAGTAGACACTGATGATCGACTGGTGATTGATGAACCTTCAGTTATCTTTTTGAACAATAAGCTTATCAAAGATCGACGTCGACTGGATCAATTAGGCGACGAGTTATCGCGAAATTCAGATCAAATGAAGAGCTTTGAATCTGAATTGAAGTCAATCCAGAATAAGGCATCTGCTCAGTATGACGTGACACACGAGGTAAAAGTGTTCTTTGGAATCAATGGCAATTATCTGACAACATGTATAATAGAGACTTGTGGAAGTAGCAAGGAATGTGACCATGTTGTCAACTCAAAAGGCACGCGTCAAAAGTGAAGTGGATTTGATCATTCAGAGTATTGGTGATAGCGGCCTGAATATGGAGAGTCATGATTTTAAGGCATCATCATTCACAATTCCAACCACGTGCGATTATTGTGGAAACACTATATGGGGATTATCAAAGCAAGGAATGACTTGTAAAGGTATGTATAAGCATTATGGGTGAATGATGGCATTAACCAACATGTTGACATAGCATGTGGACTGAATTGTCATGCCAAATGTGAAATGAAAGTTGCACCAAATTGTACCAAGGTCAAAGGAAAGATCAATCGCTACCATCCATCACCTGCTCCTCAGCCAAGTCCATCATCCACACCAAGAACATCCAATGCAACTAGACCATCATCCTCTCTACCAACAAGTCCCACCACAGCTGCACCCCTTGGGACACAAACAATTGCTGTGGAATCCACCTTATCTGTACGAGCACTTTACGATTATACAGCACAATCACCTGATGAGCTTACAATCAACGAAGGAGAATTACTGAATATCATTGGATCAGAAGGTACACACATTGAATTCCAATCTATCTACCAGTTTATTCACACTATTTCATTAGATGATGGCGAGAATGGATGGTTAAAAGTGGCAAGAGGACAACAATCAGGTTATGTTCCAGCCAATTACATTACATTTGAACAAACAACACCATCACCATCACCACCACCACCAGCAGCCACATCAATTGAAACTAGTCCATCTCCACAGCAACCTATTGAAGCACAACAACCTATTCAGGCACAAGATCATCTTCAAGAAGAACAACATCCTGTTGTCGCTCATGAACAAAGCCCGCCACCATCTCCTCCAACGTATGTGGTAGCCATGTATGATTTCGAAGCAGTGAATAGTGATGAGTTGAATATCCGTGAAGGCGATCGAATTCTTGTAACAAAAAGAGATGATAGTGGATGGTGGGAAGGAACATTGAATGGTCGATCAGGGATGTTTCCTGCTAATTATGTGGAATAAACTCTTTGCTCATGACATAGTGTTGGATCCAAGGCAGTGGTTCGTGCATAAATAGAACACTTTACTTCCTTTATATACAATAAGATAAAGAAGACTAGTCTATAGATACAATGATGGTTTATGGCATAAGAAGGATGACTATCAACAAAGAAAGAGATGTGTTTTTTGGGGGGGAGAACATGGATACATGCGCTGATACTCGTGGTTTCGATCTCCTTTGCAAGTTGCACTCGTGCTCCTTTCCCTTATTTCTTCTTTATCCACCCACTTGTCATGACGACCAGCAAAGTATCTCAAATCGTCAGAGACATTGAATCCGCAAGATGCAAAGGACAGTGGTATGTCATCCCTGAATTGGCTAGGAGGTACAAAAAGTACTGCAGTAGTGGCACAGGTATCGTTTTCTTGGGGTGACACGTCAAACACAACACACCATGGCTCACCATGCGTTCCCACTTCAGTTCTTGAGCAAACAATTCTTGTCGAAGCAGCTTTAGCGCAATATGTTGAGAACTATGAAGACGATGACGGCAGTCAAGTACGCGTAGAGTCCCATCAGGTCGAACCGCTACTGCAGCAACTTGAGTCGGCCCTTGAATCGGCAAACGACTTGACAACGGATGCAGAAAAAGAGGTATGTATGTGCTTATGCAAGTATCATGCTTCTCAGGATTGACCTTATATGAATATAGTTTTGTCGTGTGGTGATGGCGCGTTGTTATTACGAGTGTGGAGAACTGTCCAAGGCATTGGAGATTGTGGAATCCTTGTCGTTCAAAAAGGATGATGTTGCTTCAGGTTATGGTCTTATCCTCTTTTTGCAAGCCAGAGCTATTAAAGGTACGCAATTGTTCTTTGGTAATCTAAACGAGTAAATGCTGATGACAGTTATGAGATAGCTATTGGATATGAGAAGGTTGGCAAAATGGATGCTGCCATGCAAAGCTTTATGGGCATTATGGATCTTTTGAGGAATTCGAGCGAAGCCAGCAGCAATGACCTTGTATTTATTGAATGGACAGAAGAAGCATTATATCGAGCTGTATTAGCAGCACTTGGAAACAGGTAGAGAGAGTAAGGAAGGATTGGAGGATATGGCGGAAATACTGATTCATGTTACACATTAGGTCATTGGTACAACAGCAGCACACGATGGATTTCATTCGAACGTATCACAATGTTACGGTTGGGCAGCCGATTGGATGGCGTACTATCAAACGCATGAATATCATACGACACTCTACAAAGTACTTGTCATCACTTTTCACTACTGGACAATACATTGATACCAATGGGTAAGAAAGACATGTTATGGTATTTACAGATGGGATCTAATATACATGGATGATGTTGTAGACACCTCCCAGGTTCACACCAAGCCTTTACTTTAGAGATCATGTCTTTTTATACCCTATATGAGAGAATGCTATTGTCTGAGGCATATTTTCCTAAAGCAGGCGATGCCAACTGGTTGGTGACTGATTTTGTTAATCAGCTCGCTGCAGATATCAACATGCTGGATACTTTGACACCACAACATCTTCGAGGATTTATGGAAGTATGTATCTTTTAGAATTACATGGTGATAGAGCTAATATTGAGTGAAATGATAGGTTCTCGAAAGAGCAGCTCAACGCACATTCAACTCTCCTTGCATTACACGACACATGTTTCACACTTTGATGCGACTTTGTGATTATGAGGAGGCAACGCATGCTTTACAGTCTTATTTACATCAAGTGGGATTGAGTACCAAAGATTGGCAAGATGCACGATCAGCTGGAGATGCTTTTATCACCAATCCTTTGACTGGAAAAAGTCAACCTATTCCACATGTTGAAGGTCGTGCTTTGGATCATCTTGTGCAAAGAACTATCAGTAGCAAGCGTTCTTCAATTGCATCACAGCGAATGGATGAGAAGGAGCCATTGTCAGATATGATTCACGTGTTTTTGGAGGCTGTCAAGCTGTATTGTGTTCATTTGAGAGACGGACCTGCTGCTGTGGAGATGGCAGAAATGGCACGCAGAAAACTGGTGGCCGATGCAGTACCAACAGCTGAAGGACCAAGACTTGAAGCCCAAGTGTATCGTGCTACAGGCATTGCTTATACTTGTTTGGCTCGTCAAAGTAAGTGCCAATGATGATGATGATGACTCTTGACAAGAATGAAACTAACAAGTGTCACAGCAAGTGATTCAAGTTTACGTGCAACCTACTATGAAAAAGCACTTGAAGCCTTTTGTGAGTCAGCAGACATGGATCCACACAGCTGGAAAACGTATTATCACCTTGCATTACAGTATGCCGAGATGCGTGACACACAAAATGCATTGCAATCAGTAACACGAGCTCTTCAACAAAACTCCAATGAGATTTCCTTGTGGCATTTGTTGACATTGATCTGCTCATGTCCAGGACAAAATGATCTGACACGTGCCTTGAAGACTTGTGAACTTGGACTTGAGCAACAAACACCTGATGATGATCAACCTGAAATGATTGAACAACGACTTTTGCTACAAATGACTCAAACACTATTATTCGAGAAGCTTTATGGCCCACAAGCTGCATTGGAAGCTCAAGAAGGATTATTTGCAGCATACGGCAAGATGGAGCAATCAGCTGCAGAAAATCAACACGCTCTTCTGTATCAGAACAAGAATCTCGTTGTTTCTGGATCACTCAACAATCTGGGTCAAAGTGAGACACAATTATCACAACGACGTCGTGGATTAAGTGTCAGCAGTCAACAAGTGCCACAAGTTGAAGAATTGCAAATATCCGCCTCTCGATCCACAGATGATGTTCATACCAGGCAACGTCGATCTCCTTCCACATTCAGTAATGGGAATAGCAACACATTCTTGACTGTACCTGATGAAGATGCGCATAGCATAGCTGAGAGCGTACGCACCAATTCAAGTCATAGATCATATGGATTACACTTGTTCAGTTCACGAAGCACCACTAGGCGATCAAAGAGAGATTTGACAGTGAATGAAGCACCTTGCAGCTTTTCAGGTGACATTTCTCCTGATGGTAAGAGAAAACTTGACATAGCCACTCTGTATCATATTAATGACTTTTATGTAGGCAGCACATCACAAAGCAGCATGTCTAGTTTATTGAAGCCATCAGTATCTGTCAATGGTCAACAACGTCCCTTATCGAGTTGGTTACGACAACAACGCGTTGCCAGTATATTATCAGATCTTTGGTTACTTTCAGCGTCTTCTTTTTTGAAGCTGGGCAAATTGGGTGAAGCACTCAAGGCGATTGAAGAAGCTGAAAATGCAGATAGAACATCCAATGCACGCGTATGGGCAATGCTGGGACGATATTGGCTGGCTCAAAAGAATATAGACAATGCGATAGAAGCATTTGAAAAGGGTGCAGGGATTGATCCACAAGACATTGACAATTCGCTTTGTTTGGCAAATGCATATTTTGAAAAGGGCAACATGGAAATGGCTGAAGGAACACTGGAGAGTTTGACCAAAGGATTTGGATGGCATAGTGCAGCAGCATGGTAATGATGACATGGATATGGATCATTTGACTATCATATTAACGACGTGCATCATTTAGGTTTCATTTGGGACGTATTCATCAATGTATGCATCGAAGTGATCGAGCAAAAGAATGCATGATGTATGCACTGGACCTTGAAAACACACAACCAATCCAACCATTTTCTATTTTACCAGTTTACATTTGACAACATTTATACACAATAATGAACAATGCTTTTAAAAGAGGATGGGGTATTTTCTTTTGTCTATAACTACTACTAGTCTTCTGCTTCTCGAAGCTTTCTCATCTCGTTGAATGCACGTATAAAGAGTGGTCGAATTTCATTGATTTCCATCAGTGACATATTGTTCATCTAGGTTATGTCGTTAGTGTTGAACAAGTGGCACTGGGATAGTATTTCATGTACCATCAATGATTCATCATCCAGCGATTGAATACCAAGTCGTGTTTTGGCTTGTCGTGTTTCTCTTAAGTCCTTTAATAGTCGCCGTACTTGTTCCGCATTGGGGATATCAGTGGATGCACTATCGATCATGTAAGAAGTTGTCATCCCATCATGCTGTTGTACACATACACTTCTAATAACATATGCGAGAGTTCCATATATCGAAACGGCAGTTGACTGAATTCGGGCTCTGTTTGTTCATCTTCCAGCTTGCTAGTCAAGTTCTCTATAACATCGAATGAGCATCCTGTGTAAAATAAGGATTGTATCACTATTCTTTACCAACTGTTAACCATTCTGGTGGCACTATTGTACATAGATTGTTTCTCTTCATCAGTAGAGCAAGCCATACTGGAACTGTGCTTTTAAGTGGTGGTTGAAAAGGACCAATGGTGCCCTGTTCAAAATGTCAAGTCAACCCAACGATCGATCTAGCAGATCCAAGGTACACCTACTTGAATAAAGTCAAGCTTTGGTAGTTTAACTGTGGGAATGACAGTGATAGTCTCATTGCCGGCAAGGAATTCAATTTCACGTGGAGTGAAGGAGGACTGATGCTGTCGCGGTAAAGCCATGGTAAAAGTAAAGAACAAGGAACGAGCGGAACAAGTGTAACCTTTATTGACGGCGTGTCATTGTTATAGAAAATCGCGTCGTCCAAGTCCCTGTGTCCGATCTAAGATAGCATATTTACATCACACTGAATAAGTCATTCACCAGAAGACGAAGACTAGAGACCTATTATTGTTATTGTTATCTATTCATGCGATAAAAGGACTTCCCAACCCAATGTAGTTTTATCCTTGTTCTTCTTGAGGACAAATCACCACGTCCTCTTCCTCTCTTCCATTCTTTGTCTCACTATAACAATACGCCAACATCCATCCATCATAGCAGTATGTTCTTTACTCACAAGCCAACAAAGCAACATGTACCCATTATCTACATGAATTGCTACTTGGATTCTCAATCCACTGTTTGATTAATATAATCAGCCATCTGCTCACCTTTTATCTTGACTGAATCTCTTCTAATCCTACCAAGCCAAGAGATCTGTTTGGTGGCATATTGATCTTATCTCATTTTCATTTATTCATCACACTTGACTTTACTTTAACCTTGTTACAATCACAATTGTCAGCTCGACTTCCTCCACTCTTTTCGTATCCACTTTCTCCTTCCTAAACCTGACCTGACACATTCATCACTCTACCTTATCAACCCCAGTGCATCCCTCTTCTCAAGCCTAGAATTGGTATTACCATCTACTCAAGCCTTTGTAGATTATCCTCAGTTCGCTTTATTGGGTTACGGTGACACTTCTATCCAAGCTAATCATTAAGATCTACCCAACCAAATCTTTGTGCTGCCAGTAGAATTCTCGGTGTCAATTCTTTTCCAAGGTGCTCATGAGTACTGCTGATGCAAGTTGCTGGTCCTTTGTGCTTTCATGGTGCAGTGCTGAATCTGGATGCTCAGATCACCTTGCTTTAGTGCGATACGCTTTTGCTTTAGTAGTAGAGTGACAATAAAGTGAAACTTGTTGCTGCATTGCTATTGTAGCTAAGGGCTTCGAGTAAGGATTGTTCTTGGTTTGCCGTGCATGATAAGCATCCCTTCATATCCTTCTTCATAAGCATTGGCGCATGAGATGGGTTGTGCTGATGAAAGGTGTTCAGTTATCCATCATGTCGAATATCGTAAATGTTGTTGCTTGTAAAGAATCTTCAAAAGTGGCAAGCATAGAAAAGAAGAAGGGAGGATGATAGAAGACTGCCAGAAAAGGATATCCTCCACACTCGATAGTCACCCATCCACGCGCTTTAAAAGTGTTTTTCAATTGCTCATAGCTGTTGCTAACTTGCTTGACGTGTAACTGTGTCGGCATGGGTCGAATGGAGTCCTTGATAGAAGCGGATCGTGAGCAGACACTTGGAAGAATAAAGCTCTTTAAGTCCAACTATTGCTGCCCAAACAACTGTTACACCATAAAGTCGTTATGACTGTCAATGTCAAAGTCCATTGGCGTTATGCTTGCAGCTGAAGTGTTCATTGGGTGTTGCAAAGAGTGAGATTGTGTCAAGGAGTATAAAGCAAAAGCTGAATGACAAAGCTGACGGAGTCGAGGAACTTGGCTTGAACTCAAAATTCAAGTGAGCGGAGACTTGCCAACTGTATGACATTGGCCAGAAATCCATGCCAAATGCTCCTTTACCCTAAATTACTGCACAATGAGCTCCCATATCACTATTCTGGTCTTACCATAAAATAGTACACGTGCTCCGCTACATGGTGCTGTTTTTCGCATTGCGATACGAAGACCTTTTTTTGTTCCCAATAAGGAAATTTTTAAATCCATTATGTTGGTTTCACCTCGTGATATTAACAATGGGGATATGGTGTAGGGGTATCACGTTTGCTTTGCATGCAAAAGGCCAGGGGTTCAAATCCCTTTGTCTCCATAATTGGTAATTCCTGGGTTCGGAATCCGGGTTGATCATCTTTTGTTTTGCTGATTTTTGTAGATCACGTGATTTGTGTCGTGTTATTGCTCAATTGGAAAGAGATTCATGAATGTTGGCTATCTATATGACCGATAAGACGCAACCAAAGTGTTCTGGATGACTATATATAGGGATGTATATGTATCATAGTTTGGCAAGCATGAAGAATGACTGACAGCTGATAATAAGATATATATCAGACAAGCGAAACAAAGGACAATTACGCTGTCCAATGTGTACTTGGCTTATGCTGCAGTATGATAATATGCATGACAAGTAGAAGTGAAGGAAGGAGGATGATTCGAGCTATCATATGCATGTGTTTATAATGCTTATATAAATATGATGCTTCTATATATATATAGCCCACTAGTAGTATATTGATATATACCATTGTACTTGATGATTTTACACGTTTGTCGGATCAGGCAGCAGCGAATCAACCAAAGCACCATTTTTGCCCACCCAATGTTCTCTATCAGCATGCTCGTATTGACCAGCCCATTTTACACGAACACCAAGCTCTTGAGCAGCACGTATGGTCCAGTTGGCGTCACGCAGAAATTCACGAGCCAAGAGGATATAATCAGCCTTGTTTTCTTGAAGAACCTTTTCAGCTTCACGAGGATCAGTGATTAAGCCAACAGCACCAGTGGGGATATCAGCTTCACGCTTGACAGCTTCTGCGAAAGGAACTTGGAAATGCTACAATCAAAAGATGTATGAGCAACGTGTTGTTTTCATTGCTGACAAATCATCGTGGATACTTACAGGAGCAGTGGGATATTTGACACCAGACAAATTGGCACCAGAAGAGCAATCAATGACATCGACACCAATCTTCTTGAGCTCCTTGGCATATTCAATAGCTTGGTAAATATCCCAACCATCCTTGTCATGAGCAAAGTGATCGATATCCTTAAAGTCAGTTGAGGAGAAACGAAGCCATAAAGGCTTATCTGCAGGCCATGCAGCACGTACAGCACGTGCTACTTCAAGAGGAAATCTCATACGATTCTCAAGAGATCCACCATATTCATCTGTGCGTTTGTTGGAGTTACCAGACAAGAAATTATGCAGCAAGTAGCTATTATAAGTGTATCAGCCAATGTCATATCTCGGCATTATGACATATTTACCCATGAGCACTATGGATTTCAAGTACTTCAACACCAGCCTTGTCAGCACGTACAGCAGTATCAACAAACTTTTGAACAAGATCCTTGATTTGTTCCTTGGTCAATTCATGTGGCTTGCCATGTTTTTCGTCAAAAGGCAATTCAGAAGGACCCCAAATGTCATTGGCCCAACCTTCTTCAGATTCAGGCACAAGACGATATCCAGCAAATGGGGATCCCATGGATGCTTTACGACCTGCATGAGCAATTTGAAGACCAGCTACACTGCCTTGGGACTTGATGGCATCCACTACACGCTTCATAGGAGCGATTTGTTCATCTTTCCACAAGCCAGAATCATGAGGAGAGATACGACCTTGGGGCTCAACAGCAGTAGCTTCCATAATGATCAAACCAGCACCACGCAAAGCAAAGGAAAAGTAGTGAGCAAGATGAAAGTCGTTCATGGCACCATCATGACTAGAGTACCTATATAGATTAGATCCATTAGTATGATTGCATTTGATGTAATATGATATTAAAAGCTTACATGCACATGGGAGCTACAACAACACGGTTCTTGACAGTTACAGAGCGCATGGTGGATGGCTTAAAGAGAAGTACATCCTTAGCAGCTTTGGGATTAATGACGGTACCAGGAGCAATTCTGGTATTGTGAGCAAGAGAGGGAATAGGAGACATTGATGGTATTTTGCCATTGACAGAATTCATCTCGCGCTTTTATAGCTTTCAATGATGGGTAGATAAGCATCGAAGACAGTATCACGCAATATAAGCTCAGCTCGCATAAACATCACTGGCATTCAGACACAAGGTTGCACATACTACCATGTATTAGTAATCTTGAACATTTCCTAATCGGCACCTGTTGCTTCTTCCTGATTGGCAATTGTGAATAACACGTCCATCATCACTTTCCTACGCATATGCATTCTAATACAGAAAGGTGTATTTTCCATCACCATTGTCTTGAAACTTTAATCCACAATCTATTTGATTGCTTTCTTTATTCCTGAATGATCTGTACGACTTGAATCCTACGAAAACGAGGATCGGGAGCAGTGTGATTACAGACAAGGCACAAAGAGCAAAGTCTTGTCGTTGCAATTGGAAAAGAATGTCCAGGAACAACCATACATAATATGCAGTAAGGGATAATCTTTGTCTTGTAATCATAATACACTTACAATGGTGTTCAAAAGAAGAATTACAGCTTTGGGGTGTTGGAGGATGTGGATATTAAAGATGATGGTGGTAAAAGAGCAGCTGCAGCTTGATCTACAAACCAGATGGCCGATCCAACAAGTTGACATGGGAGTTTCATTTCAGGATGATGAATAATCTTGAATAACATTTCTTGCTTTCCTTGTCCTGTTGTCACAAAGACATTCTTTCTAGCATGGTGAATGATGGGTAAAGTGAATGTGATGCGTTTGGATGGTGGTTTTGGAGAGTCTTGAATAGAAGCTACATATAAATGATGTTCATTGAGTAGCGAGTGATTCGGGAATAAAGAACAACAATGGCCATCAGGTCCCATGCCGAGTAAGATGATATCAAATTCAGGTACGGTGCCTTTGAAGTGATCATGTAATTGTTGTTGATAGTCGGCAGCGGCAATTGCTGGTGCATGGATATGCTGCTGATTTATCGTGTGCACTTTTGGCTGTCTTGACAAAGGCAGTCGATCAAGTAGCTCTTTTCGCAGCTCAAGGTAGTTGGAATCTGGATGGTCTAAAGGTACACATCGCTCGTCTGCAAAGAATATATGCCACTTTTCGAATGCGATGCTGGAGTTGTTGACTAGATGCTTGGCCAAGATCTTTGGAAGTGAACCACCGGAAACAGCCACTTGGAAGACTCCTCTTGCACTGATAGCTTCTTGTGATTGTTGTTCAATAAACGTATCCAATCCTGCAGACAGCAAGTCGCTATTGGCAAATACTCTGACACTGGTAGTTGATAGAGTCGTCATTGTTGTAATAAAGGATGAAATGCTTTTCTGGCACTGGCTGCTAATTTAGTGTCCCCAATTCAACATTGGAATCATACTCCACACAATGATCCTATACACGTATCTCGATATGAATATCCCTTCAGCACATGATACAATAAATAGAATTACAAGGCGAGCCTTCATTTTCCACCTTTTAGTATGCATAATCAACATCAATGATCCATTTCCTTCTCATGTAACCTTCAGTGTATGTCGCAAATGGATCTTTATTCATCACACGCTTATTTCTTTTGCTGCTTAAGGACCTTCTTGACAATCTTTTGTTCTTCAACAAGGAAAGCACGAACAATACGGCTACGGACACAGTGGGAGCAGCGAGAGCCACCATAAGCACGGCTGACAGTCTTTTGGTTCTTGGCCAAGTTGGACAACTTGCGGGAGCGGAGAGCTTTAAGCTGTAGATAGAGCATATAAGTCACGTGATCAAGTGTATCATGCATATATATGCATATGCAGACATCCCAATCTCTTATTGTTCCCATGAATTACTTACACCAGGAAGAGCAACACCACAATCACCACAACGGGGAGCCTTGACAGGCTTCTTTTGGTATTGATAGACAAGCTTACCACCTAATAGCAGTAATAAATAGGTCGTATGAGCATGATTTGTCAATTAAAGATGTTGCATAAAAGTCATACCAGGGGTCTTGACGACCTTGACGCGGTTAGAGCGAGTGTTGTATGAAAGACGGCGTCTGTAGGTGAGTCTCTGAACCATTGCGAATGTTCTGTAAGCGTCATGAAGTGAATGTGTGTGAGCGTTTGGCTGTTGCTGACAAGTCATCCATCCTCATCCATCCTTTATCCTTATCCATCCATTGCATTTTCGTTATCGTAATGTCGTTTGTCATCGTTTTTGCTGATGGATCATTCTTTTCTCACTCTCCCTTCATCACTATGTCCCATTGTTACATACCCGTATAGGCGGGAAAAGGGACGAAATCGGATCCAGCCTCGTTGACAAATTTAGGAGCATCGGAGCTACACAAGGCCTGTGTCCCTGTTTCCACAGCAACACTTGGTGCATGAATTAAGCCGCATAACGTTTCATCACTTGCAGCAACAGCAATGTCATTCGGTTGTGCCCATGACCTGTCACTATGGATACAAGTGTTTCAAATCACTAGTGTTCACACATGTAAGTCATTGAAACAATCATATAATAAAGAATGATGCAACACCATGTGGTGAGTTATTATAATTCATATGCATGTCGGTGAATAAGGAAACCATTGTTGGAGGTTGTACAGTAGAATGATGATCAAAAGTAGAGCAATTTTTTGTCACACGGGGGCAAGCATGTGGATGACATTGGTCGGGTGAAAAGTGTGCCACTATTATTGTTGTTCCAAAACATCCAAGGCATCATGATGGTTTGCTACTAGCACTGAAATCAATGACGTGAGAGAATATGATGGGTTCATGTAGATAGCAATGGCAGCGGACAGAGGACTAAATCAGGAAAAGGCTGATTCGTTGTATGGAGGAGATCAATCGACATCCATGACGACGTGTGAGAGAGTGAGTGGTTGTATGCAGTAGAAAAAACAACATCCATAACAAGAACATAAGAGTAACAAGCTATTGATAGCAACAACAGCCCCTGGATCCTTGCTGTATGCAAAGAACAAAACTTTCTCATTTCTTTCTCTCCTTGTTGCATACTTTCTTTTTTCCTCTTTCTTCTTTTTTGACACACACAACACGCGTCTCTTTTACTTTATGGCCACGAACAATAGCCTACTGCAATTTGCTCGAGTCATTACTGACCACCACTATGACCCATCTCCTCCATCGCCACAAAGGGCTCGCTCTGAATCTTCTCCTCACCCAACACTGCGATCAGGAAACAGTCGTCTTGACCATCGCCATTCCTTTTTGCCCATTCGAAAGGTAAACAAACTGCCCAGTGTATAAGAGTATTCTTATTCAACTATGAAATAGAATGCTTGTGTCGTATGTGGCATATGTTTCACATGTTCCAATGTAAGAACTGTCATTTTTAGGACGTATTTGGATAGTAGTAACTGATATAGTTTATATAGACTTATGGGATGAATTGTCGATGTGAAGAGATGCAACCAAGACGAGGTAGAAATCTCCCAGAAGGCAGCCTTGATTCCAGAGCCAAAAAGTTACATCCACGAGACAAGGAGGACTATGCATTTTCGATCGAATGGCTCTCTTTACATGCACATCCAATGCACAAGAACAGCACAGGGCAGGTGATTGGACTCCGCAATCTTCCCGAAGTCTCCCTTTGCAAAGCACATAGCAGCACATTATACAGAGCAAAAAAGAGACATGAAAGAAGCAAAGCATCTTGTTCTCCCACTGCTACTACGACTCCTACCACTCCTACTGCCACCAATACCAGTAGCAGCAACAATGATACAACAACTAATAAGATACCAGAAGGAGGTATTGGAGGATTAGCTGCCAAGGTACGAGAGATTATGAACCAACAACAATATCCAGCACCACCACCACCTCCTCCATCGGATTTATCTATTCAAGCATCCACTTCATTAAAGAGAAAACGACCTTCACCACCTGTTCATTCAAGTGCATCTACTCCACTTTACGCTACAGCACCACCTATGTTAAGACATAGCGCTCCTTGTTCCTCTTATTCTCATCAATTACCTCCTTTGCAACAACAGCAGCAACAACAAGAACCAGCATCACAACAACATCAACATGCAAGAACACCATCACTTTCATCACTTTCATCTTCTTTACAAGAACAATTGCGTTTATCTCCATTACGTGTTCAATCTGTCTCACTAAAAGCAATCACAAGCAACAATCCTTTGGATCCACCCCAGTATTATGTGCGCAACCTTGCCATCAATGATACATTTACGTTTCGTGATTTGTTGAAAGAAGTCGATATGAAGGGTCCTCCACCACCTGGTAAACGTATCGTGATCATTGATGACAAGACAGATACACTTTATCCATTAGATCAAGCAATTCGCAATGTCATCAAGAGACCATCATCTGCTCACATAGAATTGTCCTTGGCATTGACTGAGAAAACTGCTATTGACTGGAGCACATATACTTGAATTTCATGTTGTCACTTTTTTCCTCTTTATCATTTTCATAAGCACAATGAAACACATACACATATATATATACACATGTTTGTCTTTATGATGTAGGTGGTTGTTGATATGGGTTGGATGTATCTGAAGGGGGTTGGGGTTGTAAATAAGGGTCCCAGTCATTCCAAGTAAATCCACTGGACACATTCCATAATGCTATCTCGGATGATAAACTAGCCAAGTCAAATTGTACATTGCCATTGCTTCCTAAAAAGATTGCAGGTGCCATATCCTGTATTGCTGCTGCTGTTGTTGGATCTAGTGCAACAGTGTCTGGTTGCAAGACACTTCCACCGGTATCGAGAAATGATGATGTTCCTTGTTGTGGAGTATACATGGCTGGAGCTGGAGTCGATTGTTGTTGTTGTTGGTCAGGCATAGATACAGGTATAGTAGTGGTAGTAGTGGTGGTGGTGGTAGCAGTATTATTGTAATAGAGATTGCTGCTGTCATAAGTTGGATCGGATCGATAATGTTTTTCAGGAGATGACATGAGATTATCACCATGATTGCTGGATGCTCCTTCTTCTGCAGTTTGAGAATAGTCGCGTTTCCTTGATGCTGTCAATGGTTCATGCTCTTCATCCATCGCTACTGAAAACTTGGCAGCCAATGACATGAGTAATTTGGCAGGACGGCTCTCACGATACACTTCATCCTTGGTATAGATGTAAGCACACCTTGCAAGATTCTTGGCACCCAATTCTCTGAGATACTTGTTCTCGCCTTTGGCATTGAATAAAAACACCATCGCTGCCTGAAATACAGAGCTATACAAATGATTGTTAAAGTCTTGTACTTTTTCTTTGCCATTGACTTACTATGACACAATGCTCCAAGGTAAGCAGATATAGCCAACGGCTTCACCATCCTCTACAAGTTCCACAATCTTGATAGCTGCAGCTGTGCAAGTACTTAGTGCTTGAAGAGCGAAATGTATGTTGGCAGGATCCCGGTTTCCAAGGCGTGGTCGATAGAGCAAGATCTGCATGCAATAGTAATAAATGCACAGTGCAACTAGGATCAACATAAGTTATAATATGATCTTTCTTCTTCAGATGTATACATCTACTTACGTTCACCATTTTCATTACCAGTTGCTTCCACTTCAATTCGACCGTTATCGTTGACAACATATGACATGATCTTTGACCATTCTGCAAGCTCCTTTTCAATCTCCATTGTTGCTTGTGGATCTGTTGCCCTGGATGTACGTAGTGCTGCTGGTGAATTAAGGATACCTAATACTTTGCCAAGAATACGTCCAAGAATGCAATTCGATACAAAGGAGTTGTAAACACGTCGCTTTTCTCGTACATCGGCTATTGCATCTAACAAGATCTTGGGCATGAATTCAGTCGCAGTTGGATCTCGTGAGTGAACACCACATGGAAAGTCTATCTCATAGGGCGTTGGTAATTCAACGTCGTAATCGTCATCAATCACTGTAACACTGTGGAATTGACAATATTGAGAAGTTGTGACACATGGACATAATGAGCTGTACTTACGGGCGACCAAGCTCAGCTGAAATTTCTCTATCCAGAATATAGGCTGCATACCATACTCGTCGTCGAAGCTCAATCTCTGGCTCTGGTAATCTCCAACGTGAAGAACTTCGATGTAATCCAAGGTCTTGTGCCTAATGTGGCATCATCAATCATACTATTCCATCACCATCATGCTGTCACTTACCATGCGAATTGCCTAGAGATTAGAGTCAAATACAAATACGATCAGTCAGATGGTCCCTTCTTCTCCTTTCTCTTAGCTTACTGTTCCACATGTAAACCTAGTATTGTTCTATCTATCAGTCATCTGAATATGCTTTTGCATCATCCCATTTCAACATTACCATTGTAAAGTATCATCATCCTCTTCTTTTGAAGTATTCACAAATGTTGCCAGTAAAATCAATGTCTGAATAGTGCTTATCTTGGAACGACGATACACCACTGCAAGTAGCTTTTCTGCTCTTTCTCGAAAGATTTGATGAAGTGACAAGAGTACATCAGGTGTGACACCATAACGAGCCATAGGATGTCCTTCTCGAACCATAAACTGACATGCACAAGCACACATGGCATAAACGAGATGTTCATCAGGAAGATGTGGGTTCTGAAAGTAGTACTGCTCAAGAAATGCGATCTTGCTTATCATGGGAGAATACGGATGAACGTGATGGAAATATCTATCTTACTTTATCAGTCATTCTCATCTTTAAAGCCAACATGACCAGTACTACATACGCTTGTATCATGGCATCGGCCAATTGTTGTGTCATGTAAGGTATATCAGCAAAGAGAACAAATCGCTCGAGTGGAAAAGAGCTGTTGTTGGAGAAATCGGCTTGGCTGGATGGGGAATCTTCACTCTTGAGAATAACGTGTTCAACCAAATCATCATTGATCTTTTGCCTTGACGCAGCTTCTTGATCCAACATGTGAAATCCTGCACTGCCACCAATATAAAGTGTCTTTTCATAATCTGAAAGGCTCAATTCTGTCATGTCGTCTGTAAGAGATGCAGTGGCATCTTTCCTGCTGCTACTGCTGCTGCGTGATAAAGTAGGATCCTTTTGGACACGAGATGGTGATGGTTGATCTGTCAAAGTTACAGAATTGTTGCTACTACTGTTCCTGCTGTCATGATGCTGATAGTGATCCAATATGTCTTGTAGTCGATGTACTCGATCCTCTAATGCTTCCACATAGGATGACTTGCTGCTAGGCATAGATACTGGTGCCTTTTTCAACTGTCCCACATTGCACTCTATCCCAATCGCTTTGCAAGTACTGCATGGCCAAGTCTCGTCTGCATTGCAACGTGTTTTGCGCTTTCGGCATAGATCACAACTACGTTTGGCTCGTGTTCTTTTTGGAGTGACAGGTGCTGGCTCTACCATGGTCGATCCAGGCATTGGCAAGATCTTTGGAAGTGGTCGACGCGCTGAACGTTGTTCCTGTTGCTGTTGCTGTGTTCTACTATTGCGTATATTGGGTGGCATTGAAGTATGCTTGTCTGAAATGGGTGCATTGTCCATGTTGTTGTATGTCTAATATACACAGAAGAAAACAAGTAGAGATAGATAGGCCGGTATCGGGATTCTTCCCCACACTTGGACCACAGATCATCTTAATTAAGGTTTATCAACATCATATTCCAGATATGGATATAAATGTACACATGGCACTTTATTCTTCCAGTATCAATTCATTCACATTGCATAGCATCCATTCACCCATTTACATGATAGCATCAATCATCCAGTGTAGAATAAAGACTATCAAATGACATACTTTTTCCTACTTGTAACAGATCCATATATAATCAGTAAGATTCTCTTTTTCTCATCCACTTGCTCCTATTGTCGCTTTTGGTCTTCTATTCTGCTGCATATATCTTATGACTGAGTCCCAATTTGACCTTTGATAATCACCTTCACACAGCAGCTGCCTTTGTAAACACACTTGAAACCTTTTCTGTCTCAAATTACACATTACCCACCTTCCCAAATGCCTTGCAAATTATACCATTAGATTTGGAAAGGTCTCCGCTACTCATAGATACTAAAAACAAAGCACTTTTATTTACCTTCCAAATTTGGAAGTTCAGTCTTATATATAGTACCGGAGCGCGAAAAAAAACAAGAACAGCCAGGAATGGCATCTCGGATAGTATAGTGGTCAGTATCCCCGCCTGTCACGCGGGAGACCCGGGTTCAATTCCCGGTCCGAGAGCATTCTATCCTCCTCTTCTCAAGAAGAGGAATTATCTTTTGTTTTTCTTTTCGGCTGATTTTGATCACGTGACTCTGCTTCTTTATCCTCTTTGAACATAACTTTTTGACGCTGTCAAGAGCTATAAGATCTCTTGCTCACATCGAGCCACCTGTACATGTTGTATACTGTGTGATGTGTTGTTTTCAAGAGAATTGTGTATACAGAACATGATATAGAAGCGTTATCAAGGTAGATAGCATCTCATGACAATCTCATTACCAATTGGCATAGCCAATGTTCAAAATGCATAGTATTTGTAACCATACAAAAGTTTTCCCGCGTTGTTTGATATCTCCTTATCACTGCTGTATTATTAATACAAGGCACCTTATGCACAAGCTCAGTATATACTAGTACTAATGCAGACATGTATCTATGGAGGAATCATCCACTATTCTCCTCATATATATAATCTTCAACATCATTCATCATCTTGAAATGAAGTTAGCATATAAATTCATGTCATCTAGTGGTACTTTTAGACCAAGCTGCAGCATCTTTTTGATCTGCATTTAAATCATCCAATATGCCAAAGCTGTACTGTTATATCACTTGAATAGTAATGCAGTCGTTGCAGTTACAAGATATGTTCAGTTACTCAGGAATGTGCCATGAGCACCAGCTAATTCATATACAAGGAGTAAGAAGATTGCTTGTCGATGTTGATGAACAGCATTCCTTGATTTGTCACTACTGCACTATATGTATGTGTTATTCCCCGATATTCTTTCCGACAAGTTGTCTTGCTAACTCCTTTACATGATGGAATCATCTGGATACATATCGACTTGGGATTATAAATTATGCCTATGGCGGAGCTTGACACAGTGAAACAACATACAAGTCGCAAAAGTTTGCCACCACTGTATGCAACATAACTTAAGATTACAGTGGTTGCATCACACAAACTTTCATCCATGCTGCTGCTGCTGCTGGCATAAAAAGACCCTGAATACGATTCTCAGACTCATTTGTTTTAAGTCCACTGGTAAGAAAGTGGCCATGTAATGCATTTGTCATGTTGGAAAAGGTGTGTAAGCAAGCTTTTGGTCAGACAATTGATACAAGTGGAATATGTGATTCGCGAAACATAAGAGAAAAGGTACAATTTCTTACTAATTCAAGAGTGTGCACCCTTAACACGATATGTCAGCTGAGTTTGTATCGAGCGATCTGCCTTTTCGATGCTTATAAATCAATGAAAACTATAAAAGTAAGAGATATTTTCTGTGGACGACACAACATCATTGCAACAAATCCACTAGTCATGTATCCTATTCCCACTCTCGCTCATAATACCAAAGTTTCTCCTGGTAGCGTTGTTGATCAGGAGACTGCCAAGGATGTACTTCTCTTTAAGCCATCCACCATGCGCTCTGTAACTGTCAAGAACCGTGTTGTTGTAGCTCCCATGTGCATGTAAGCTTTTAATATCATATTACATCAAATGCAATTATGCTAATGAATCTAATCTATATAGGTACTCTTGTCATGATGGTGCTATGAACGACTTTCATCTTGCTCACTACTTTTCCTTTGCTTTGCGTGGTGCTGGTTTGATCATTATGGAAGCTACTGCTGTTGAGCCCCAAGGTCGTATCTCTCCTCATGATTCTGGTTTGTGGAAAGATGAACAAATTGCTCCAATGAAGCGTGTAGTGGATGCCATCAAGTCCCAAGGCAGTGTAGCTGGTCTTCAAATTGCTCATGCAGGTCGTAAAGCATCCATGGGATCCCCATTTGCTGGATATCGTCTTGTGCCTGAATCTGAAGAAGGTTGGGCCAATGACATTTGGGGTCCTTCTGAATTGCCTTTTGACGAAAAACATGGCAAGCCTCATGAATTGACCAAGGAACAAATCAAGGGTCTTGTTCAAAAGTTTGCTGATACTGCTGTACGTGCTGACAAGGCTGGTGTTGAAGTACTTGAAATTCATAGTGCTCATGGGTAAATATGTCATTATGCCGAGATATGACATTGGCTGATACACTTATAATAGCTACTTGCTGCATAATTTCTTGTCTGGTAACTCCAACAAGCGCACTGACGAATACGGTGGATCTCTTGAGAATCGTATGAGATTTCCTCTTGAAGTAGCACGTGCTGTACGTGCTGCATGGCCTGCAGATAAGCCTTTATGGCTTCGTTTCTCCTCAACTGACTTTAAGGATATCGATCACTTTGCTCATGACAAGGATGGCTGGGATATCTACCAAGCTATTGAATATGCCAAGGAGCTCAAGAAGATTGGTGTCGATGTTATTGATTGCTCTGCTGGTGCCAATCTCTCTGGTGTCAAGTATCCCACTGCTCCTGTAAGTATCCACGATGATTTGTCAGCAATGAAAGCAACATGTTGCTCATACATCTTTTGATTGTAGCATTTCCAAGTTCCTTTCGCAGAAGCTGTCAAGCGTGAAGCTGATATCCCCACTGGTGCTGTTGGATTAATCACTGATCCTCGTGAAGCTGAAAAGGTTCTTCAAGAAAACAAGGCTGATTATATCCTCTTGGCTCGTGAATTCTTGCGTGACGCCAACTGGACCATGCGTGCTGCTAAAGAGCTTGGTGTCCATGTAAAATGGGCTGGTCAATACGAACGTGCTGATCGAGAGCGCTGGGTTGGCAAGAACGGCAAATAGACATATTAGAAGCATCATCAATATAGCATATACACATTAAAACTACTACTGCATCACAATACCATAACAATCTATGTTCAAGTGTAGACTGTTCACAGCTGCCGTGATATCACTTTTTCCTTATGCTTTCCTCATTCAAACATCTCATATACGGAAGCTGATATCGATTTATTGGCAGCAAAACAAGTAGAAATGAAAGTAAAATATTCTTGCTTGGGGATCACTAAAGGCGCACGAAAGCTTGATATACACTGATCCACGCATATTGCAGCATGAGCTTCATATGAATGATATAAACTTCGATGTAGCATCATATGGTTGTTTCTGTTTGACGTTGTATGCTTGCTCTTGGCTTGTCATTGATAAACAGTCGTTTAGTTGCACGTGTTGGGCGTTTGCGTTGGTGTCGATTGACATTGTAGCGTCTTCATGGCCAAATCAAGTTGACTCGTCAAATCTTCGATTGACAAAGGGTCGACCAGGTTGCTATACTCTCCATTGAATACATTGTAAAAGGTACGTTGGAATGCGAGGTTGCAGTACTTGTGTTACGATGATGAAGGTGACTAAAGAAGTAGGTAGCTGACTTGTCAGCAATGCAATGCAGTTTGGTGGATTTCAAGCTCAGATATGATAGGGACAACAAGTGATGCTGACGACACCCAACCCAAACTTTATAGGATCTACATACAGGAGGAAGATACATCAAGAAGAGTATTTAATATATCAACAACATCACTTTTATACCTTAATACAAGAGTCAAATAGTACAATGACACCAACAACGACAACAAGGAGCAGAGTAGCGTAACAATGAGAAGCTAAAAAGTACCACAACAATCAATACATAGATCGCTTTCAAATGTATAGGATTACAAATAAGACTCCTCACCATAATACATGCACAAGCTTAAGCATTTGATGATGTGAGCAACCAAGGATATATGATGGAAAAGTGATATGTGACGTGTGAATATCGGTGCACATAAAGAGGAAAGAATGATAAATTGGCTTTTGGAATGATGAATGAGCTGATGGATGAGAAGCTACACCAAGTACCCTGCCATTAAAGAGCGTAAATCAGCCAAATTAAGCAATCTTCGTTACCAAAATAACGATTCCAATCTTCTACTATCATCATATCCCTTTCAGTTATACGCATGAGATAATAAAAAGTGCTTTAGATTGGTGTACTACATGTATATCTGCATATTGGAGTAATGCTGTAAGCAACAGTGATCCAACTTGGCATTAGTGATGGAACATCTGGGTCTGTTCCAAGAGTCTTATGACACTTTTCAGGGGTCCGTCGTTTCTTTTCATCCCCAGATTTGCGTTTTAATGCAGCTTTCATCTTCATTTTTGTCTTATCTTTCTTTTCTATTACACATAGCGCATAAGCACATCAACACTATGAATGTACCATCACAGGGTCAGAATTCTCAAGTACCGGCTGGATCAGCAGTCAAAGAACATGACACATTATTGTTCAAGCCAAAGCAATATCGCTCAATCACGCTGCATAATCGTGTAGTAGTCTCTCCCATGTGTCAGTATATTGCTCTCTATTAGCCAAACATAGGGATGATTCTAACTAATATGGGAATATCTAAACTATAGGCATGTACAGTTGCAAGGATGGAATGATGAATGATTTTCATTTGGTGCATCTTGGTTCTTTTGCTGTCAAAGGAGCAGGTTTGATCATCATGGAAGCTACAGCTGTGGTTCCAGAAGGACGCATATCACCTGATGATAGTGGCATATGGAGTGATGAGCATATTGGACCTATCAAACGTATTGCTGAATTCATCAAATCACAAGGCAGTGTCCCTGGTATGCAAATTGCACATGCTGGTCGTAAGGCAGATATGAGTTCACCATGGAAAGGATATCGTATTGTACCCGAATCAGAAGGTGGATGGCCAAATGATGTGCGTGGTCCTTCAGATGGTGTTCGTTTTGATGAGAATCATCCCAATCCACGTGCTTTGTCCACAGAAGAGATCCAAGAACTAGTCCAAAAGTTTGCTGATGCTGCAGTACGAGCTGATAAGGCAGGAATCCAAGTGATTGAAGTACACAGTGCCCATGGGTATGTAGACTATAGTGGTGTCTTGACAACAGCTAATATGCATGTAGATACTTGTTACACAACTTCTTGTCAGGCAACTCAAATAAACGTACTGACGAATATGGTGGCTCACTTGAGAATCGCATGCGTTTTCCTCTACAAGTTGTCAAGGCCGTTCGAAATGCATGGCCAGAAGATAAGCCTATGTTTGTACGTGTTTCTGCCACTGACTACAAGAACCCAGATCCTCTTGGTCACGATCCCGATGGTTGGGATGTCTGGCAAACGGTCGAATTTGCAAAGGCTGTCAAGGAGCTTGGCGTAGATTTGGTGGATTGTTCGAGTGGTGGTAACTTGCCAAACATTCAATATCCTGTTGGACCCTTGTATCAAGTATCATTGGCGGAAACGGTGAAGAAGAATGCTGGCATTGATACTGCATCTGTCGGAATCATTACCGAACCAAAGGAAGCAGAAGACATCCTGCAAAGAAATAAGGCTGATATGATATTTATCGCTCGCGAGTTTTTGCGTGATAGTGCTTGGGTAAGCTTATATTGAAAGACATTGTATCAATGTTTCCAAGGACTGATCTTATCTTTTGTTGCTATTTAGGTCTTACTTGCAGCTCAAGAACTTCATGTTGAAGTGCAATGGCCCAACCAATACGATAGAGCAAAACGCGCTTTACGAAGCATCCTACCAAAGAAGGAATCAACTACAAGTGTGCCCTAAAGAGTGAATAAAGCAGACTTATCTCCTTCCTGTGTTAATGAGTGGCAACTTAGGGGGGGGAAATAAGCAACATCTTGAATCAAAACCATGAAGGATCAATAGTGATGAGGAAGGGATGACTTTATGCAATGCAATCCATTACAACCACTTCATCCTCCCAACAAGATACCCCTCTTTATCCCTTCTAGTCATTCATTTCTACTGACTTTGAGCAATCAACCCCATGAATCTTATGTCTTTTTGAAACCGAATTATCACCCGACTACTGCATCGTGAGCCATGATGAAGCTAGTGTGTATAGTAAACCAGCCGGCATGACAACCGATGGCATACATGTTGTCGTCATCTGCTCATTGCTTTTAATAGTATCAATGTCTTTATTTCTTCTTCTTTCAACATCGTCATAGGATCAAGACAAGATAATACCAGGTCTAAACTGATTTGTACTTTGCAAAAAGAGAATCGAGAAATGGCTGTTATGCAGCAAAGCAAGGAGCATGTCACACAGACCACTGATTACAGCTGTTCTCCAAATTAGTATCTTTATCTCTCCGTTCCCCCACCTTGCATCACCCCCACATGGCTGGCATGTAGCACCAGCAGCGTATTGTATAATCTCACCCTGAATGTATAAGATGAGTCGATAATTGGCTCCTCATTCCTTTTGCTTAAACACGAGTTGATCTAATGAATAGTGATAAAGACCAAAGCCAATCATGTATGTGTTGTAGCAAGGATAAAGATATGAATCGCATGTTTTTTAATGCATGCTAAAAAGAAAACAGCAGCGTAGCTTCCATTGTTCTCAAATCTCTCTTATTGCTGCATTAGTCTCCTGCTGCATCTCCTTGTGTGTTCTGCTTTTCATGCTTTTGCTGTTATCCCCGAATGGCTTCTTTCGGTGTGTTGCCGATTATGCAACGGATGAAATGATGAAGCACACACACACAATAGTGATGCTGCTGCACTATATTTTGCATAGCTGCTCATATTTACGGCAAGGGCCAACATGTATGCATGAGTATTACCATGGACCCTTTCTATTATTATCTTTTCACACATATCAGTCAAGATGGCATTGTGTGACACACACATATGATATCGTCAATTACCCAGCTTGTAGCTTGTTATTACATCAATTAGCTAAAGCCCAACAACTTACAAGGGGATACGGTAATTGGAACAAGTGTTACCCCACAACAAATAAGCGATTGACTTGCAGTGTACAAGGGGTAGGCGGTAATAAGTGAGGAATGGTGGAAGATGAGCGAGTTGATGTGGGGGGTACACGTATTCTGGGATGATGACGGAAGGGTAAAGTAAATATGGTAGGGGCTTTTGGGGGATAAAGGAGGTATATAGACCTTGATCAGGGCCAGTTGCATAAAGATAAGCCTCTCATAAGTGGGGGAAGATAACCAGTGGCGGCCCGTTCTGATGGCAAGCAAAAAGAAAAAAACCACGTGAGGACAACATTTTGGGGGGTTTTATAAGCAGTGCGTTTCTTGATTCCTGACATACTTAAAAACGACTTTTTTGCTTCTTATGCATTTTGCTTTACTTGTACTTCTCTTTCACCCAGATAAACTTTTGGAATACGGATCCATGTCGCCTTCACGACGACCTGGTCATCATGCGCCTATGCCATCACTTTCTTCATCCATATCATCATGTTCGAGTACTGGTTCCTCTGTACTTGGCACAGATGTTAATGGTAGCAGCAGAAGACGATATCGACAACAACAACAACAGCCTACAACAACAGGATGTGTGAGACGACAACAACGACGTGTATCATTTAATGAACAAGTGGTAGTGCTTGGTGATCCACGACAACAAAAAAAGTCTTGTACGCTTTCAACTGCACTATTGGATGCTGAACATTATGGTGCCTTGACCACTACTCCTCATTATCACACCAATTATGCAGGAGATACCATAATAGGAACTGCAACAGCAACAGCAACAGCTGCAGCAGGAACCAACAGAGTGAGCTCGGATGACAAGGATTACAACTGGTGGTCAGATGAATCCCCCCTTGCTGTTGACTTGGCTGAAGATGATGCCATGCTTGAAAAAGAAGCCCGAAAGAGTCGGCCATGGTATCGACGTAAAGGAAAATGGTGGAAAGCTTTACGTAACCTTCATCATTGCCAATGTTGTTGCCGTCGTCAACAACATACACAACAAATCGATGCATCAATCACACCATCTAGCAATCATGATTCAGCCGACACTTTCAGTGAAAAAAATAACAATCATGCGACATCACCAACATCGTCATGCATCCCATCACGCCCTTTTCGACGTATTTCTGCAGCCTGCAAAAGAGTCATCAATACCATTGTAATCTAACAAAGAAAAAAAAAGCATTCTCTCTTTATTTCTCCGCTTTTTACATCCCCCCATCATCTTTTTACCCTTTCTGTTCCATAGTCTTCTCTTGTGTACATAGTATCCCTTTTCTCATCATGCTGAAAGCCTTAAATGATTTACTACATATAATGTTAGAATAACAATTAAACACTGGCTATGGATTGAAAGCATCATATATACACCTGTATCCTTCTCTCTTTGTGATTGTGATTGATATTGCTGATGAACTTTATCAAGTAACAAGATAAACAACAGCTGAAGTCAAGCATCAAGCCAACGTATCGGAAGCATGAAATCAATACATGTGCTTGATCTGGGCGGGAGGTGCGCTGCTGTTATGCAAATAACAAATAATCACAAAGCTGCTTGATGCCATAAGGAAAGAAGAAAGACATAGAAAAGTCTATGCATGTATAACAAACCGGCGTATTCCGCTTTAATACTTGTTGTTTTCTGATGACATTTGGACATTTGTTGTCATTATGCAGTAGCAGCAGCAGAAAATGAGCAATAGAAGACGAGCATTGAGAATTGTTGGCTTAGATCACACAAGTGACGACATGTCACAGTGCCTGTGAACCCGTGTGTTTTGATTTCGATGTCATCAGCAGGCTTGTTTATCAAATCTGGCAAATGTCAACATTCCCATCTGTAAGGGAAAAGAAACTATCATATGATTCACTCAGTTTGTTTACAAGATTATGCAAGGAGGAGGAAACACAAAAGGCATGTGCTTTTGTATATGCATAGGCTAGCATGGGCGTAAAAGTCAGAATGCAATCAAGTTGTACACGTGATTTAAAAGTGATGCATGTCAGGGAGTATGACATCTCGACGACAAGCATGGTTTGACCTTGCATTTGTTGGGTATCATGGTGATTAGACAAAGAAAGTATATGAGAGCAGAGCAGCTGACATGCATGCAGTGGTGGTGTGATATGGGTTTGTCCACTTTTATCGTCTCGACGACAACTTTCATACCTGGTATGGCAACTATAATAAGCATGTGTGTCTTTTGCAAAGAAGATGATAGCAATAGTGATGGATCCTTAAAGTCATGTTGCAGTAGAGTCAATAAATGTATCCAACAAGCTGCATCAATTCCGTCAGAGGATACAATCACCAATAATGAAGCCTTGGGATTCTTGATAATGTAAATAAGGCAGGAATTAGAGTATATGGCAAGTATTACTGACAACAATAAACATTACATGGCTGTTATGCCGATACTACCGCTTCTTTTACCATCGCCGCTTGTGAAAGTTGGCAACATTTTCAAGTTGTGTCCTAAAAGTAGTTGATGAGCCAGGATCATGTGTATGGGTATAGCATGTCGACAACATTTACTATACACACAACCCTGCTTGGGGAAAGAACCAAGAGGCAGATATGCATCACGATGACTAAGAGTTGGATACACAAATGTGCCTCGAACTACAACTGATTGTGTATGTAATGTGGTCTGGAAGCTGCTCCATATGCATGCAATGCAGCATCATCTCAGCATCTTTTCTTAAAAACCCCTTTTACTATATCACTTGTGCTCCATGCTTCAGATTCAAAAGTGTTGTTATGCTTTGGCAAGTGCTTTAATTATCATCATTATCATTATTTACTCTATGTACTGGGATATAAGAAAAGGTAATGGTATACAAAAGTCAAGATTCATCTTCTTCAAGAATGGTAACAAGTTGTGTTGCTGCTGATGACCTTCGACGTGCACATGGAGTCGGAAAATGGGTTGAGCGGGAAATAGTGTTGTCGGATGGCGTTGTTGACTCCTTACTGGATGTGTCATATGGTGCTACAACAGCAGCAACTCCTGCACTACTACTGTTACTTCTCCTTTGGATGTGAATATCCTTGTATGGCATATGTCTAGTAGGCATTGGCTTGCAAGTATCTTCTGATTCTTCATCGATGGATTGCAACACTTTGTAAATCCTTCTATTATCCACATCTGCAGTGTCATTCATACAAGAGCTCCTTGAACGTCGGCTGCAAAAGAAAGATGTGGTGGTGGGTGATATACAGCGTGGATGTATTTCAGTGGTAAAGTGAAGTTGTGCTGGTGGATTGGCAAGCAACATCTTGTATATAGTGCTCAAAGGAGAGAATGTTATGCTACCCAATTGATTGCCATGATGATGTGTTTATATATCTGACAAAATGTTCTGCAGTGCACATTTTAAGATGCACGTTCCAGAACATGATAAGTCTATGCAAAGCGAAATCTATATCAGTGCATGATATTGTTAACGGAGCCTAATTGGCCACGTCATGCGTGCTAGCACACACCTTATTGACATGAAAGGGAGGTAAGTGAAGCCAACACACTCAGCTTTGTGCATTCCGACAATCACACAAAGTCAGGGACGAGCTTCTGTTTATGACATTCATAAAAAAAGTCATCCACATGACCCAAAGTTTCGTGTCGTTTAAGCATTTAGGCGTCTGTTGCACATGTCTTTGTCACCATGCGGGGTAACTCTTTTACTTTGGATGGTTGTACTAGTTCATGTATGCTGCAGGGAGGAGGATAATTTAGTCAGCTCATTCACGATGTTTATGTTGGATACAATGCAGCTTTAAAGGAGTCAATATACTTGATGCTTAATACAATAAGCTATTACAGTGACACTATGAAATGGTCACTCAACATTGATTGGCTTGGGCGATCAAGGTGCGTTAATAACAATGAGTGGTGGTGGTAGGTTCATAGGAAGAGGAGATTGGCACTAGTAGCTCCGATATGCATATTCTCCACAATCGACGTCATTGTGTCACGATTGAACATGATCCCTCCCATTCAATGCTCGCACAGACAGTAGAAACGGCAAGTGAAAGATAAGGATTGCCCCTTGATTGATTGCCAGTCGACTTTTTACCAAGTTTGGAATACAAACAATCAGCAAAAGGATCTCGACCTTAAGAGAACATGTTTGGCACAGCAGGTCATATACTGTACTTTTTTTAACAACGAAACGTGCCAGATCCAAGTTGACAGAAGGAGTTGGCCACACGTGTCTGCATTTGGCACATGGCTCAATAGGGATAAGTGACTTTTGACACTTCTTGAAAGTGAATACTACTTGCTTATGCGTTTGACTGATGAATAAATAATGATACTATCTGTCATCTTTTACATTGGCTCAAGATTTGATGTGTATTGCAACACATTGCCAAATGCGGTAGTGGAGAGGTAATACTACCTGTAGATGGTATTCGACAAGTCCATTCAAAGTGATAGGCGTGATGAATTGACACATGGGATACAGCGGAAGAGTGCGTTGTTCGCTGATAGACAAGCACATGGTATTTCATCACCGACAACCTTCTCATAGTAGGATTCATTGATCACACAAAGAACATTCAAGTACATTTATAACAATGAAATAGGGGGTAAACAATGAATTATATTCATAGGATTCAAATGGATACATGCTTATGCTAAAGTATGCCCTGTGGATTCTTTATGCAAGAAGTATAGGCATAATTCATGCACTGAGTTATATGCTGAGTAAATGGATCTCCTCTTGGATGGGATATGATAACAGAGTCTTGATGATGCAAAAATGATATGATATGTCATGCATGATTCAAGTGTCCAATCATACGCGTGGGATCTGATATTAGCAGCAGAGTAATGTCGCGAAAGGGTCGTGTTCCTCTTTCTGGTGCTTGTACTTTTCCGACTTTGACTCCATGCCTGACTCCACACGTTCTCCCTTGGCTGATGCAGGCGCCAATGCCCATGTCATGGACCGTAGCTTTATGCAAGAGCTTGAGCAGTTGAAGCAACTTTTCACCAATGGCACAGAAGCAGTAAAGGAACAAGAACTGGACGTTGCAGCTGCGACTTTTGACAGGATCTACCACTGCATTCAACATGGTGTGCTGTCAACTTGTCTAGCTATGCGATCTTACACTTATCAGAAACGAGGCGTCGATAACGTTGCGTTAAAGACGTCTCGAGCATTGACACAACGTAACGTACGTGATCCCGATGGATATCTACTTGCAGCCAACCAGTTACTCTTACAAGATGACCGATTTGGAGCTATGCGTATGCTGACAACTGGTATTCAACGGGTTGCTTGTGATCATCCTCGACATCAAACCTTGGTACAACTTCGTCGACAATTGCAACAGGAGATTGAACGACGTAATCAGACTCTTCTTTGGTTGTTGCCAGCCGAGATATTGGATGGAATCTTGAATCATTTGTTCTTGGAAGATCTCGTTGTTCTCGCATCTACATGCAAATCATGGTACAAGACAGTTTATGATTGGCCTGGTACTTGGCGTTATTTCACTGTCTCTCATAAGGATACAGCATACAACAGTAGTTTCAAAAGACTACTTGCAAAGGCACCCAAGCAGCATGTACGCCATCTTACACTATACCAAGACATGATGGAAACACCAACTTTGCTCATGTATGAAACAATTGCTGGCTATGGATGGAACAACATCCAGTTTTTATGTAAGTCTAAATAGGGTATGATCTACAAGCTTATCATTCTTATGTTGATTGATTAGGCATGTCACTGTTATTGGATGAGGAAGACATGTCAGCACCTCTTCAAGTCATCACCAACACCAAAGACAAGCTTCAGACGCTCAAGTTACGCAATGATATGGGAAGAGTGCTCAGTCATGCCTTGAAGAGTTGTCCCAACTTGCGATCATTGACATTTGATGACCAAATCCAGTACACAGAGGAAGAATTGTACAGACCACCACTTGCTTTACCACCAGGACCCTATCCATTGAAGCATTTGCGTATCAATTGTGGATATACAACACTCAACATACTCGACTTGATCAAGAAATCACCCTACCTTGAGAGCTTTCATTTGATTTACGATGATGCGACATTGGAGCACCAGTTGGATGACTTGTTCAAAGCGATTTATTACGATCTTCCTGAATTACGCAGTTTACATGTCGCTCATGGTTGTTCCAACGTCATGCAGTTCTATTCTACTGACAAGGATTGCAAAACATCTCCACACACATCTCAGCCTGGTTTATGCGATTTGGTCCTGACTGGCAATCACCTTCATGCTGGAAGTGAAAAGGTGGATCTTCTCATTCGAAAGAGCAAATCGACATTGCAGAATCTTGATTTGGATCGACACGCTTATGTGACAGATATTTACAACACCATTATATCAACTGGCATGACAAGTCTTCGCAAATTGAGCTGTGGACCTATGCATGCTACCGACTTTGCATTGTTGTCAAATGTGATCAAGGCGTGCCCAAAGCTCCAAGATGTGTATATTCCACCCAATGCTCTTTCTGATGTTGTATTGCATGCTCTTGGACAATTGAAATCACTTGAAAAACTAGCATTCAGCACAGATGGCAACTCAGTTACAACTGCTGGTGTGAAACGACTCATGTCAAATACAACAACATTGAATCACTTGGAAGTATCTCTCTCGATTAGCGATTCAGTCAAGATGCGTGATTTGGTCCTTTGTGTGTTGGCATGTCCTAGTATGCGTACCTTGGATATCAGTTATGATGCATGGCATGACAAGAGTGCAGATATGTCATTGATACAAGATGCATTTCACCAATCTCTATTACGCAAGGTGTGCTTTGCAGGAAGACATCAGTCATTACCCATGTTGATGCCATGGACAGGTCTCAAGGAATTACGAGAGATTGTGCTTGAAGAACCACCTTTCTTTCTTGAACAATCTGTTCTGATATCTGATCAAGCCATGAAGAATTTCGTCAAGAGCTGGCCACGTATATCCATTACCCATGTACAAAATGTCAAGAAAAGAGTGTGTCGTGTCAATATCGATGGCGTACCCATCATCAAAGAAGCACTTGTCCCCGGTTTGAAATGGTTCCCTAGCTTATAAATAGTCGTATTTCCCCCATTTGCTTTGTTTGTGTGGTAGTACAATAATAGCATGATGTTATCCATTGATGTGTGTGTCTAGTCCCTGGATTATGCAACCAGACCGTCACAGTCATTACTTGTGTACCAATCGGGCTGGGGAATGAGCTTACTTTGCCCTTTTCTTTCCACCCACTCATGTTTAAGCAAATAACCCGCCTACGCGTCATTGGCAACTCTTGTCGAGTACGTCAGTTTTCTTCAAGTTCAATACAATGGGAGGAATCGAAGCGTAACATTCGCTCATTTCGTAAGTTGGGTGGTTTATCTATGTATGTCATAATATCCTTATACGTTTACAATAGCTTGGCTCTTGCACAACGACCCACCACGTATTGAACAATATCCATATGCACATGCCAGTGGTCCTTTCAGTATGCTTAATATCTTGCCAACATTTATACAACATGCTTCCAGTGTTCGACTGGCATCAAGGACACTTTATTTGAATACAGGCTTTTCATACTTTCCCGAGCAGTTTTTACTCGGTGCTACCATGGCAACTCGACGAGCTCTTCAAGTCCTTTCACAACATTTGACAGATCCAAGCAATGAAACACGAAGAGAGGAATTGGAACAAATGATGAATCCAATGTTATTGGCTCGACTGGAACAAGGGGCAAAGAAGGCTTTGGGATTGCATGATGAGATCTTGTTAAGCGTACCACAGATTTATGATGCCAACTTGGGCGATGTTTGGCTTACTCTTGGTAATCCACGTGCATTTGTTACACCTCGTGAATATGATGTCTTTGAATGGATGACAATTCAAGTGGGAATGAAAAAGAATAATGATGCTGAAGAAGAATCCTTTGGTGATGCCAGAATGCGTGTGGCTCGTGGACTTTTGGAAGGAGCTCATGTACGCGTGGATGTCAAGGTGGATGCAGACGTGGTTTACAAGGTCAATCGTGGTGATGATATCTTATTATATGATGAAGGACGAAGGACATTGCTTGTTCAATTCGAGACTCCTTATTTTGAACCAGCAGATAAGATGGTGTCTTCAAGAGATGAGAATGGCGAACCTGTCAATGACTGGTCATGGCGTATCTCGGATATTGATCAATTGCTTACAAAGGAAAAGTTAGATGGTATCACTGAAAATGACCAAGAATAGACATATCTCTATAAATCTTTGTATATTGTTCTTTTAATATCTTGTTTGACAAGGGTGGATCCCTGCATTTGTGATAAGGAACATCTTTTACAAGTGTTTATATGATTGAGCAATGGATCACTTTTATTTGGAATAAATGCTATCATGTATCGATGATGATCTACAACACTTCTATTGGTCTACAAACAACTCAGCCGAGAGACAGCTGTACATGAAAAAACTGACTGACAAGGGCTCAGTATCACAGGGTGAAAGATATCCACTTTCTTCTTTACTTGCTATAACCCTTTTCACTTGGTAATGAGCAACGAGCCCTCGTACCAAGCCAATTTGAAGCAAGCCCTGCTGGCAGGTGCTATGGCTGGAACTGCTGTCGATACCGCCCTCTTCCCATTAGGTAACAATAGATCTCTTACAACAAAACGAACCCGCGTTTCTTGTCACTGGTCCCTGACTTGTACCCATTTCAGACACGATCAAGACACGTCTTCAATCGCAGGCAGGCTTTATTGCTTCTGGTGGTTTTCGTGGTGTCTACTCTGGTCTTCTTACAGCCGTGATCGGTAGTGCACCCAACGGTAAGTGGAGCTTATGGCTAATATTTGATCCCATGTCACTCATTCTCTTTCAAACTTTAGCTTCACTCTTTTTCGTCTCCTATGAAGCAACTAAGCGATTACTCGGTGCAAGTGTGGATCCAAAACATTCTCATTTTGTGCATATGGCAGCTGCATCTTTTGGTGAAATTGTAAGTAGGATGATGATGATGGTGGATAAAGAGACACTGATAGTGGGAATGTAGATTGCTTGCACTGTTCGTGTCCCAACTGAAGTGATCAAACAACGCATGCAAACCAAACAATTCACAGCAACATCCGATGCCGTTAAACACGTGATCAGGACTGAAGGTATCCTTGGTTTTTATCGTGGCTTCTTATCCACTGTTGCACGCGAGATTCCTTTTACTTGTATCCAATTCCCACTCTACGAATACTTTAAACGTCAATATGCCGTACACAAGAATCGAAGGATAGAGCCTTATGAAGCTGCATTATGGGGTTCTTTGGCTGGTGGTGTCGCTGCTGCTATCACTACTCCTTTGGATGTATGCAAAACGAGAATCATGTTATTGCAAAAGGTAAATTCATGAATGTATTGTTGTATCTATATAGCTAACATGGTCTGATAGAAACATTTGGCACCTGAAAACATTGGCATTGTTTCAACATTCAAACGTATTGTAGCAGAAGAAGGTCCTCGAGTATTGTTGGCTGGTATTGGTCCTCGTGTCATGTGGATTTCTATTGGTGGCAGTATCTTTTTAGGCGTATACGAAAAGGCTGTCAAGACACTTGTTCAATTGCGCATGTTAGAAGATCGGCGATAGAGATTATACAATAGATAAATAGTATTTACTATTACATTTGGATGATTGGCATATATGTAAAAAAACATGATCGGTTTCTTTTTTTCTTTTAATGATGCTTATGTACATTCTATTGTATAAATTATGATGAAAGCTGTGTAAAGACGCGCTTGGTGGAAGTAGCAGGGGTAGTGGAGCTCTCATCAAAGAACTCTGCTGTATTACGAGCTTCCCAATCACGTCGTAGGTATCCAAGAGCCGCCCGATTGAATCCCATAATGTCCTTTTGTCGTTGTAACCCTTCTCGCAAATGATATCTGATCGAGTCAAGCATCGGTCGCATAATACGATTGGCGACAATTTGATTGTGATTCATCTTGATCAAAGCAAAGAGTACCCGTGAAATAACAATGATATTCCAGTTCTATAAAAGAATCACTTGTCAATACATGTATGACACATCATTTTCCTGTCATTTTTACCTTTTTAGCCCATGATTCAATGTATGAAAGTAGAGAAAGGACCTTCGAGAATGGTAACACAAGTAATGCTTCTTCAAGATCATTGGCCTTGATCTTTTCCACAACATTGAGAACATATTTATCTGGGGAAACATCGCCCATAGCAATCAAGATGGGATTCCTCTGTGGTGGTTGTGCTGGCAAACCCTTTGCTTTTGCCTATATAATAATAAAGATGAGCAAGGTAGAAAACTTTACTACATGACGATTAGCACTTACAGCTTCATATGCCTCCCAGCCTTGTTTTTCTTCATCTGCAAGATCCAATGCTTCTATTATCCGCTCACCAGCCTTAAGAGTCTCCATTGTTTGTTTTCCTGCTGTATCAAGTTCCATATCATTGACATCGGCCTTTTCCATTTGACTGACAAGTGTGGATTCATAAAGCTCTTCCAACTCTTTCTCTCGCTCTTCTTCAAGGAAAAGCTACATTCATGTGTAAGTGTCATGCATCATCCTGTTCACATGATATCCAAATTACCTGCTCATCAGTCTTTTCCCAAATGCGGAGTGAGCGATCATGGGATCCAGTGACAACAAAAGAACCATGCTTTGCAATAGCCAATGCCCAAACTTCACCATGATGTCCTTGTAGCTTCATGATATTCTCAAACTAAAGATACATCTTTTAGTACAAAAGATCCACATTCAAGTAATACCAACATACCTTATCACCATCCCAGTACTTGACCACTTTGTCTTTGCTGATAGAGAAGAAGTAATGCGTACCATGCACGAATTGAACACCAGTAATGCTCTCTTGATGTGCAAAGATAGATTTGTGGCAATCACCAAAGTCAAGACCCCAAATTTTGACATTCTTATCAGCAGATCCAGTGGCAATAAGCGTATTGTCAGATGAGATGTCCATAGAGAGCACAGGAAGCTACCAAGAAGAACAAAACATTAGCATTATCGACATACGACATGACGCAATTCACATCATCATTTACCTTGTGACCATACAATGACAAAAAGAACTTGAGCGTGTCATGATAAAAGACCTTGACAGTGGAATCAAGTAAAGAAACGGCAATCAGGTTCTGATCAGGGCTATATCGCACGCACAAGATTTCATCCGACATTTTCAATGTTCGCATGTGCACAAAAGTCAATCGCTTGGGTTTCTATTGTAATGTACAATGAGTATCATGCATGTATAGCCATTCCATGGGTAGAGACTTACCACAGACTCATCCAATTTGAAATCCCAAAACTTGACATCCTTATCAGCACCACCAGTGACAAAACCACGCTTGTCAGGACGCATTTGCATCGAGTACACAGCACCATTGTGACCTTTGACTGATTCAACAAGGGATGACGAGCCAAGATCATACAATTCCAGCATACCAGCCTTGGTACCAACCAAAACCTAGTTCATCACTATAAGTAACCCCAATCTTTGGCATAAGAGATATACAACTTACATGTCGGTTACCAGGAAGAAAAGCGCAACAAAGGGCATATCCACATTCAATGGATCGAATACATGATCTTGTTTTGACATTCCAAATCTTCAATAGACCTAAATATCATAATCAGGATCAATTCCCTTCATCATGCATTATTGACTGACTTACCATTCGAAGCTGAAGCCAATACTTCATCATCCGAGCTCAATGCAACAGCACGAATATCTGATCGATGTCCATGCATATCAAGGCTAGCTTGTCTGGAAGGTTCCAAAGTAGGGTCAGCCTTCTTGTCTGCAGGCAATGGGGCATTGTAGACTTCAATGACGTTGTCACTCAATGAGAGCAAGACCTACAATTGTTTCTTTAGTACATTTTCTTGATGTAGTCATTATCTATTTACCTGTAAATGACCCTTCTTTTCATAATCATTCTTGGGTGGAAAGTCAAAGCTGCGAACTTTGGTAGGTGCACGAACAATCATGTAGCTGTGATACAAGTCTTCTGCCAAAATGTCGTCACTGATCTCAATATCCTTTCCTTTCTCCTTTGCACGCTTTCGACGACGTTGAATCTTCTTGCGAATCTCATCATGTTCACGCACTTGATAAAGCTCGACAGTCTTGTCATTGGATTGAACACCAACAAACTTGCCAGAAGGATGAAACTTGATACTGACTACACGATCACGTGCACTTCGAGGAACATTGCCATAAAGTGTGATACCTTTGGCAAGAGCAGGTGCATTGTCTTCTCCATCCACTTGCATTGTATCCACTTGTTCAATAGGCTTATCCAGAATCGACCAATCAATCTTCCATGCCTTCAATTGTGGCTCGGCACCACCAGAAATAATGACGTTTTGCTCTGGATCAACATCAAAGGACCAAACTTCAGTGCGATGACCAACAACTGTTTCTCGACAGAATTGACTGGATAAATCCCATAACTTCAACAAGGTGTCTTTGGAAGACGATAAAATGTAACCATCAGATGCTGTGCTTTCATCTCGTCGTCCACTGAGGAATTTCAAGCATGTGATTTGCTCCTTGTGTCCTTTCAATCGATAAAGACCTGTCTCAGCAACAACATCCCATACGATGATATCTGTATCTCGAGAACCGGATGCAAGTCGTGTGCCATCTTGATCAAATGTCAATGCTGTTACAGCGCCACGATGACCACTTAGAGTAACTGTAGCTGATTCGGCTGTTGTATCTGCTGTCCATAGTCGTACCATGCCATCCTCATAGCTATATAGACAATCAGTTAGTCAATACAGTCATTTCCCATGATGATGTACTTACCCTACAGCATAATCTCGCTTGTTGGGACTTTTGGCGATACATGTCACTGCTGCTGTATTATTGGATTCTTTCCATTGTCCAACCTAGAGATAGATATATTAGTACACGATCTGTCATTGGCACTGGTGTTGGACAAGACGCACCTTGATACCCTTTTTCAGATCCCAAAGGATCACTTGTTCAAGTGCAGGAGCAATAGCCAATTGGCCAGTGGCATCGTAGATAATATTGGAAAGAGTCGAGTTGATGACACCAAAACTGGCAGTCGGTTCGTACCGAAGATAAGCTTTGACCATGGAGAAGGTGTTGGTGTTGCAAGATCTCGATCGCTATTCAAAGAAGCTTCACCACAACTTTTTTTGTAGGCCCGAGAAAGCCACTGTGCTCCACCCACCCCAAATTATCCCGCTCATCACGTGATTCCAATGTATATATCTCTCAACCCACTCTTTATTTGACTAAGCTACTATTATCACCTTGTTGATATTTCAGAGGGATTGGGATTACTATTTGGCTTTGGACTATGATCATTCTTGGTCGTAATGCTTCGAATGTCACCTGTATGGGCTCGTTTGACACGCTTTTTCCTTTGAATTGCACTCTCATAGTTGACAATAGGTACTGATAAATCAAACATGTCTGCTTCCATTGTATCATGCCGTCGAAGTAACTGGTTCTCTGCTGACATTAATCGCTTCAAGTTCTCTTCTACAACACGTGATTGCTGGGAATTGAGTTCTCGTACACGTTGAGGATCGTCAGGTCGATGAATATACACCTAAATCATACTTAATATCTTGTCTTTTCTCACTCATTTCTTACTTACAGGTGTTTGGCGGAAAGAATGGCGACTTGGGAACTTTGGCATATGAGATGGTGCATATTCTGGTAGATGTGTAGATGATGTTGCTTCTTCTGTATTGTCTTCTTCCTCATCATCCGAAGATAAAAAGTTGTACTTTTCTTCAGTTTGAATGCTTGACTTTTCCTTAGCCAATGGTATATGTACTAGTCATTCATCAATACATGCTTGTTTCTACAATCCATTATAGACATGTATCCTTACCACGATCCTCCCTGTGTTGATTAAGATAGTCGCCAAACTCTGATAACTGTAATCCTGATTCTTCCAATGAACGTATCACATCATGATAGTTGGGTCGTGTCCTGTTGCCTAGTTCTGCATATAGGTGTGTCTTGGCAAGTAGATTCTCTAAATCTGGTGTTGGGATAGTGTTATAAGTCTTTGAGAATCGCGCATTGTGACCGGGAAGAAAACTCACAGTCTTCCAGTGTTTCTGTCAGCTTGTATAAAGCGGATCGCTGTATTGAGTCGAACCCACAGTTCTTGACGAGGAGAGAAACAGCGTGCAAGTTGACATCAAAAGCGAAATCTTGGTCGTCGTTGTGGGTTGCCATGCTGAGAAAGAGTTGTGTGTCCAAAAGGGAAAATCGGACGCTTGGGCGGGATTCATCAAGACATTCTGGCTCCGTGTTGATGATCCTTTGTCAATGATTGTTTCCAACCTGAATGCCCTTGCTATCCATCAATGATCCATCGTATTGTATCTCATCCATACAAGGCGGCTTACTTGTGACGCTATTACTAGATCCTGCTGCTGCTGATCCTACTGCCTGCATTGAATATATCCCTAGTAGCTATGTAGCGAAATGCAGGCTATAAGACTTTACATTCACCCCTTCCAAACTTTACAAGACCTTTTCTTCTACATGTGTAATAAACCAGTCGTCAAAGATACTTTTGCCATACATTTGTAATCTATATGTCCATATTTCAGCGTAACGTTAATTGACGGCTGGAAATGCAGTGTTCATATGCACTCCTTTTCAAAGAGAACGCCATCAAAGTCAATGTAAATAAGAATGGTGTGATTCTAGCAGGTTGTGGTAGGTTCAGGGGAATGTTACGATGTGCATGACTGTTGGTAACTCTAAAAAGAAAATGGAATGTATCGAAAGTAGAAGGATCCATCGACCAGTTTATAATTGGCAAAGCATTCACTTTGTCAAATGCATATTGCTATTGGTTAAGGAACAAGGATATGCAACTCGCTTTACGCCTTCCGATGTAGTGATGCGTAGTGAATGTCGTTGAATGCATAAGTGAGGACATGGTCTCCCTTTGAATGTTTGTCGTACAAATGCAGCTTGTTTGTCATCAATGCCATTCACATCATTGTCAGAAAGGGCACATCTTGAAGATTTTAAATGTGGCGGCTGTGGTGGCCTGAACGTAATTGTGTCAATGCACCACGGAGTCAGTTAGGTCAGGGATCAAGGATTTGATACAAAGAATCATTTCTTTGACTCTTTAAAGAGGCGATATATAATAATGTAGTATAAAGCAGCAAAACGCTGCTAATCCCTTTGCCAAGGCGCCAATAACGTTAAGCCCCTTAAGCATCGTTTCTCACTTTTCTCGCTATCTGCTGCACATATCCATATGCAGGTGGCTAACTAGACATGAATATCCCATGGCGGAAACAAGAAAAAAGAAACTAATGCATTATAAGGCCTATGGATGTCCTCGGATCTACGGCAAATGACATATCCCTTGATCATGGTTCTTGATCTCTCCTAACAAGTTACATGCCAAAGATATTGCATATAAAAGCAGCTAGTGGATTATATCATCTCTTTCTTCTCTGAATATACACAAGTATCCAGTAATGCATATTCAGTTTGTCTCTATCACTTTGGCAGCTGTACTAGCTTTATCCTCTGTGTCTGTTCAAGCAGCACCCACACCGGTTAGTCAAGATCTTCAAGGCCGAAACAATGCTGTGGCGAAATATAGTCACTCTTTTGCTACCTTTGAGAGAAGACATCATGGCCACGACGATGGCGAAGATGCTGATGATGAAAAGGAAGAAAAGGATGAAGATGAAAATGAAAAAGATGAAGATGAAGAGGAAGAAGAAGAGCATCATCGACATCATGCACGTAGCCAACAATCAGTAACTGACCCTGATGGTGAAGGCCAGGAAGACGAAGATGGAAGTAAGACCACTGGTGTTCAGCCAGAAGCAAGAGATATAGTCAAGCGACATCAACATGGCGAAAACGAACCTGATGAAAACGAACCTGATGAAAATGAACCTGATGAGAATGAACCTGATGAAAATGAACCTGATGAAGATGAACCTGATGAAGATGAACCTGATGAAGATGAACCTGAAGAAGATGAGGATGAACACCATCATCGTGGTCATCACACTATATAGATAATTCCCCAATCTTTTGCTACATACGATTTATAATATGATGCATGTTGTATATTGGCCATTTTGCCATGAGTAGTTATGATCATCTCTTACATCCAATAAAAAGCTCTCTTACTGATCTATCACATTTTCATATGTATCAATGTTTGATTTGTTATAACAAGAATGGCTCAAAAGCTATTTCAGGTATCTAGTGCATGCATATCATGAATCCTTCTCCTGTATCAAAATGGCAAGCAGAAAGTCTGCACCCTTTCACATTATGCCAAAGGTCCCTTTGTGCACTGATTCGATTCTTCCTTTCTTTCCATGAGATCCTCCCTTCCTGCTGAACAATCGAAACTTCCATAAAACTTATACAGTTATACCAGGAGGGAGTAATGCAATGCGTGGCTCTTGATTCTCCTTGCATATACCAAGACTAAGACGTATGAAATCTCATACAATGTAATATAGTTCAATGTCATTTGCTGAACCATGTGCCTTGTTGAATAAAGCTCATAGGCTGCATGTGGAAAAAGGAGGTGGATGATGAAGGTCTCTTGGCTTATTGCTGTACTTAAAAAGAAAGAGACTATTATATTGACAAGTGTAGCATACGATAGCTAAAACTATTTAATGGGATCATCGAATGGGTAGTACAGCACTATTGTACCAACCAGTTCTGTGCAAAATCATGACTTCAGGAATAAGGGGGATAAGGTTTACACATTCGAAGGGATAGGGCGCTGTCTGGGATTGAATGAAGGATGGTGGAAGAGACAATCGCAACTCCTTTAGCCTTGCTTCACGTTTATGCATTTCAACACTATGTTCCCCATGGCAACATCCAGAGCATAAGACACAACTCAAACGAGCTTCGACATTGAAAGTGACCTTTTGACGCAAAAGCTGTTTGGGTGCCAATGTCGACTTGAAAAGCTTTATTCAGTTTCTTCTCTCCACGCACTTTGACAACTACTTTCACTTGACAAATGTCAACAAGAACAAAGTACATTGCACGTCAACCCTGTTAGCAACAACTGAAAATAGCCATGAGACACTGTCCAACGCGTGATATGTTGGCTATTGGACGAATATTCTGGTCAACTCTTTTCACCACTTGTTTATTGTATTTGGCTCTTCTATCGACTATTTACAAGCCATACATCACGTCGACATGATGAGACACTTGGATCACACAGGTTCGAATGGCTGGGAAGACTGTGGATGAAGGGCTTACTACTATTGGATGTGGACATTGGATATTGGACCTGTTGGAATTCATTCTTATTGAGGAGGAAAACGAATATTGGGAGGCACAATACTTGGATTGGTGCTGGCAATCAGGAACATCCATGCTTGATCTATGTCATGACGCATGTACAACAATGGATAGACAAGTAGCAAAAGGTACCATGATAACATTGACGCCATTATTTGATGAAGGAAACTGACAACTTGCCTAATCAGGATTACTTCAGTTCCCGATTTATGCATCCACTTTGACAAGGAAACATCCTATCAACATTCTATCAACATTCTATCAACGCATTTTATCAGCTTACGTAGTGCGACATTTGACCAACTTCTTTTACTGCTTGATCATCTTATGCTGCACTTGACCAACAAACATGCATCACTTTTCCAGCTATGTAGTGCACTATCACCAACAGGGATGCACTATGCCCTTTATCAGCTCATGCACTATCCACAACAGCACAACTCATGCATCATTTTATCAATTCACACACCCATGCATAAAGGAACAAGAATGTTGTCGCGCAGCACCACTTTACTTCTCTTTTTGATTGCTTACACCTTGGCAAATCCACGTTTATGACAGTATTATGGTATGTAATCTTCTTTGTAACTTCACGGTACATGTGCTAATTGTTGTAGTCATTCATAGGCTTCCATTGTGGTTGCCTACCTCATTTCCGTGGTCGTCAGTGTGATACTTGGCTCTTGTAATAAGGTGGGTCTACATAAATGCTTAATGAATCATATACTCATGTCACTTCTCTTCACGTAGATACATTCCATGACGCATTTGCAAAGTTTGGGATTGGTGACATGGTCTATCATGGCGCATTGCTTTTGGCTCATATCACAGTCTGGAGGATCAGGAATTCAACCAACAAGTGAAGACATTGACAAGATGATTGAATGGTATGTCTTTTAAGGAACGCTAGGTACACCAATCTCATCATATATGCACTTTAGATTCTGTCATTATGACAGTGGAGATTGAAAATGTTGTTGTTGGCATGGATTGTTGCAGAAGGAGATCTTGGTCTTGGGAAGAAAGTCGATCGTATGTTTGGGCTTGGAGCCTTGTATGACAACTTGCATGAATTTCAGCCATCCTGCTTTCCCTTTTGACACTGCCATTGATTCTTATCCTTCCCTTTCCCCAAAGTATATTCATCCCATCGTTCTATACTGTGAATTGGATCTCTTTCTACCAATATGTTACGTCACATCTTCCACTACCTCTACGCTTAAGCGTAAGCTTTCAACAACTTCTTTTCGACAAGATCAGTACTTGGAATAATAAGCAGACAAGACGTCGAATCAAGCTCATCTGGTCACAGACACACAGTTACTTTAACCTACTTATATATTCCTGTCTACCTTTTAAGATTGTTATTCTTTTATCAAAAGTGGTACTACAATGAGCAAGTAGGAAAAGCAATAGTGAATGCTTGTAAAGAGACAATGACAACATGTGTGCGGAGAATACAATGTTCCCTAATCCAACGATGACTATCACTTGCATACTTTGTATTGTGGACATCCTTTTTATTGTGAGCAACTTGTGCACAGTGTTTAAATCTTGATAGGGTATGTTTAATCATCATCGTCATCGTTATCATCGTCGTCGTCTCCATGAATGCCATCTCCTCGATCTTCGTCATCATCATCATCCTCGTGGTGATGTTCCTTGCGTTTTTGAAAATCAAGACCATTGTTGACACTTTCTTCTCGCTTCTTGATGATACCAGCAATGTGATAACCGTGTGAGCCAGGTGATAATGTTTTCAAAAGACTATCTGCTTGTTGTCCAAGGAGTGGAGGACCACCACCCCCTTTCTTGAGCTGATCATTGTCATCGTTTGGATTACCATCTGGATCATCATCCTTATCATCCAAATCATCCCCATCATCATCATCATCTTTGTCATCTTCATCATCATCGTCATCTTCATCATCATCGTCATCTTCATCATCATCGTCATCTTCATCATCATCGTCGTCTTCATCATCATCGTCATCATCATCATCTCGTTTGGAATTCCTTAAGCCTTGAAACAATCGACCGAGTGCATCTTGTCCATTTTCATGAGCTTGTAAGCCATCTTGCTTCTCGGTTGCTTCATTGCCGGTTGTATAGATTTGTACATTACGTCCAGCAAGTTGAGTTTCATGACCCTTTGTTTGTTCTACGGGTGCAGCTTGAACAAGTAGCGCCAATGCTGCTAGTGAAAGTGGTATAAAGTGAAGTGTACGCATACAAGAAAACAAGAGAAAGTAAAGTGGAAACAAGGTGTTGTTTGTAGATCCACCTTTTTATATTGTTCATTGATTGTCCAATGGCACATGGTTCCAAAGGAGTGGTGAGTATCACTTCTCCTTGACTGATTATTGCTTCTAGGAGAGTCAAGAAACCAATGCATCAGCTTTGCTGCTATTAGAGAATGAAACATAAAGGAGAATAAAGCATATACTTGGATGTTCTAGTGATGATTCATAATCAAACACTAACCATGATCGATTGTTCAAGTCAATATGGCGTGATATGATATACTGTATGAAGCATAATGATGTTGATGATGATGAATGAAGCAAGGAGAGCCTGTAGTAGCACCATGTGCTCACAAAGACATCACTCGATTGTTGGATCTCTCCTTATTTTTTTCTTTGTGTCTCCTCGCTGACAAGATCTCCTTTATTGACAGGGATCTACTATGATATATCATGCCCACAGACTCAACCATCAGCCATCATGTTTATAGTATCACCACTCGTATTTGTTTATGCTGTCAAATGTGGGAAAGAATGTAGTACAAAATGCAGCCTGCATGATGACCAAAATGGCTTAGGCTGGGGACGTTCTTAGAGCATACTTCTCTATCTACTGCTTCTTCATTTCAATGACCATTACGTCTTTATTGCTTGATAAACTAAAACTCTACAGCAGCTGTACAATAACTGCCCTGCTTTTCTATATCCTCACAGTCAGCAGGAGACCTTGTGACACCAGCAATGCCATCTTGTCTGCGATTGTACTCTTGAATTTCACTGTTCCTATTATGCACAATGGAGAGCATGGCGACATGATTGACCACTCTGTTGTTGCAACCTTGACGAGTTATCTTGGTTTCGGTATGATAAGCTTCATTGTTGATCGACAGCAAGGCAAACCAGATGTGCCCTTTTATCGTGTACTTGATATGTGGAATCAGCGATTGAATCAACAACACAGTCAAAACAAGACATCACCCAATGCCGAACAACAGCCGCCACTCGATACATCGACTATGCAAAGTAATGCGTTCAAATGGCTCATGTTGGCTGTATTTCGAGTCCTTTTATCCATACCAGTGATGGCTTTTCTGGATGGCTTTTTACGTGTGTGCAATGAACCAGAACTTGATCCACCTTATGCCACTCTTCTGCTTTCAGGCAAATCGGTTTCAATGCCTACCTTGTATTATCATGCAATTGCCAGTATTGCTCTTGTGATGCATCTCGTTCTTGTACCAACAGTTTGGCTTCTTATTTACAGCTCAAAGTTATGCTTTCTCGCACTCTTTTCACCAAAGACAATGGCTTCTTATCATGACAAGGTTGCCGAGTTTGTTCAACGCCCACCTTTATTTGATCGATTATGGATGGCATCATCTGTTCATGACATGTGGTCTAGGTATGTTTGGCTGAGCAGATATACAAAGTCACCTTGCTGCTCACATTGTATCACCATAGACGTTGGCACCAGATATTCCGATCAGCATTTCGAGACATTGCATACTTACCCGTAAGACGACTTTTTCCAAGCAAACCAATGCTAGGTCAAGCACTTGGTGTATTGTCAGTATTCACTTTATCTGGATTGATGCATGATTACATTTTACTTTGCATGGTCGGCTATCAGCAATACGTTACTATACCTGGGTTAATGGGAATGCAGCTTACTTTCTTTTTGCTTCAAGGCATGGGAACCGTCATATCCAATTATCATTCCATCCCCAAAATACCACACATCTTGGCTAGACTTTTGACTTTTCTCTTTCTGCTTTACACTGCACCCTTTTTTATTGAACCTTACATTCGTATCAGGCTAAACCTTATTGCCCGGGTCCCCGGATATCCACAAACTCTTGACCCCTATCTCGGTCCCGTTTGTCCTTATGGTTCAAGGTTAGATTAGTGATAGAATACCAGTGAATAGAGAATAATAGCCAGTGTGTGATTTGAATGAATAACAAGACATGGAAAGCTACTTTGGCTGATACAATACTACACATCAACATGAATAGCATCAAATTCTTTGGCTTTAGACTGTCATGAAATCGGCTTTTTCCATCATGCATCCTTTGGTGATGTGATAGTATCTTTCTACGATCAATGCTTCTTTTCCTGTAGTCTTACTTTGGTGATCAACAAATCCCATTTGAATCATGTCTTATGTTCATAGTAGTAAATGTATTGTGACAATGTGGATTGACTAGTTACGATGCTAACTATACTACATCACCAACAAAGTGCCACCTTCAACACATCCCATTGTAGTGCCATTTGGCAAATCAACACAATCCATCGCAAAACATGCATTGGTCAACACATTGATAAACACCTTTCCTTCATCGTCTTACCGTAACGTATGATCCAGCATGATTAGCTGCCAAGTAACACCATTGATGAAGCCTTGTTTGTCTGGATGCCTGTGCTGACGAGATTCATCCATCATGTATGCGATACGAACATATGCTGATGCCAGATCCTCTTCAAACCTTAAACTTGCCTTTTCATCCTTATCAGAATAAAGTCCTGTAGCGTGCTTTAGGTGTCATATGTTGACGATGGAGCTGTTGCATCGGTTGCAGTTGTGGATCAGGGAAGAAGAAAGACGTTGGCTGATGAAGAAGGATAAGCCCATTGTTGCTATATACATAGTTCCTGTCGTAATGCAATAAAACTGCTTCACTTGGTTCAATCGCGTCGTGAATAGTCGTGTGTTGGAAGAGGAGGTGAACAAGTAAAGGAAAGCTTTGCTGGGTCTTGAAACCAGTCGGCATTTTTGACTTGAAGAGACGACTCTGATTACTGCAAACTCCTTTCTGGTTTTGACTACGCGCATATGACCCTTGGGAGAGGATATAAGAAAAAGATGCTATGTTTGGCTTGACCCAAAGTGATCATCCCAAATTGCAAGCAAGATCATTCAAGTGTTCCTTTGGCAACGCGTTGTTGTCAAACATGCATAAAGACAAGGGGATATGTTCAAAAAGAGCAAGTTTATTCTTTAAGATACATGTAACGAGAGTAAGATGGTCAAAGAAGATCACAGTTTATTTGTTTCAAGACTAAACTAGACAAGTAGCTGTTGGTTTCCTTGAAGCAAGGCTCCAGTACTCACAGGGATGACCACGAGAAGGTCGCTACTCAATACATCCCCGCCTCTACCTGAAGGCACCAAATCCAGGTCAAAGAGGCACTTGAAACCTTTTTTTAAAGATCAAATGATCAGGTGCAAAGGACTTGACGCGCCAAAATCAAAGGATAAAACCATGCTTGTTGCTGCAAAAGATCAAGTGTTGAGCATCTGAAGTAACCCAGGAAACAGAAAAAAAAAGAAAAGACACGACTGCCACAGAGCAGTGAAACAAGACTACACTTGTAGCCTTGAATCACTGCATAAGAAAGATAAAAGTGTGATTAGTATACATGTTGTTTAAGAGAGATGATTGAGTAAAAGTAATACTTATCTTTGCTTCTTGGTATTGCCTTACTGCCCCCCAAAGTTGCCACCATGAATCTTTAGCATTACCCAACAAGAGCCCACCTTGATGGTATCTACGGATAGCGACGACCCACATCATGACCCCTTCATCAATTGGAATCAAGCCATTGACTAGTCATCCAAAGGAACCACTAGAATCAATCACGCATGGCACTTTATTAGTATGCCCTTACACTGCTACCGATCTACGTTTCGTCTCGGCCAAACGCCCATGCAACCCGCCGACACGGAGTGGGCGGCTTCGTTTACGAGGTCTTAGCCAACGACCTTGCTACCTCTAGTCAGATCTGCTTGTGTCAGGGATTCAATGGTATCATGGAAACCGGGCTGGCTGGGGGGCAAAGAGCTAACTGAAAGTTTAGTATCCTACCTTGACAACATTGACTGCTTCCATTGTACTCCATTGGGTCCCATTCCTTATAGACATGGTGTGAATGCGTGTTAAAGAAACAATAAAAGCAACTTACATGAGCCAAACCAGGAAAGAGATAGGCAATTACAGTGCTGCGTAAAAGGCAGGCGTCTTATCAGAATTATTTTCACATGTCAGCTGTCCCCGTGATTTGTACCCCCCCAAGTTCTTGTCTCATCTCTCTGTCCCATTGACACTGAGACACACACACTTTTCTACATCCACACATACACTTCCCCAAAGTCATCACATGTTGCTATGGTATAGTCATAGTGATAACAATAAAGTATAAGGGAGTAGAAAATGACTTTTTTGTTGCTGTTCGATCAAAAGTATGATGTAGTTGGTGGGAGCATCTCCAATTTGGGACACCAGTGCGCGCTCTTTATGAACAGCTTGTACCGAAACTTTATATATGTTGGGAAAACATCTCTTGCCAACATGTGTTGAATTGAATGCATGCACAAGAAACACGATCGCTACTGCAAAGTTGACTTGTTACACAGACGCGTACTGCATGAAATGCAATCAAATGACACAAAATGATGATGGCGCATTAGGAATCAAGACGGCGTTGTTACTATGATACTGCAGGATTGCAATGAGAATGGGGATGGTTCTTTGTTGAGCAGATACACCTTTGTTGATAACAGGAGAAGTAGTACTCGAAAGAAAAATGGGCATGTGTAATACGTAACAACAGGAGATCGATAACAACCAAGTCTTTGTTTGCATTTCATGATGTAGAAGATTCCCGCCCCTTTCCCGATCTACTTTATATCCGATCTACTTGTTCACATGTATGACAATGTCCACTGTTATTATGTCTCTTGGATCTGCTTCATATCAAGGTAGCTTCACATCAATTGATTATATTACTGGTAAATCCACGGCAGTATATAACTAAATGACTTTGCTATGAGTGGTGATCATGGATAGCTGCAAAAGTGACAGTCTGGGCACGTGACCGACCCAAAAAGAGTTGTAGTGCTTGCATGACTGACATTGATTTCTTCCTTTATTGCCTGTGACACAATGCTTTTTCTCCTTTCAAGCTTTTTGTCAAACTATTATGACACGACCCAACTCCATTTCACAACTGCAACGCAATGGCAACTACGCATTGACTGAAGACTTCCACTCCAACAACCAAACGATCTGCTTTTCTCGAGATTGACTCGCGTACAGCTTGTCAAGTTGTTGCAGCAACGTGTTTCTCAGTTACTCGAACACGCTTTCTTTGAAGATGCAAAAGGATATCTTATCCAGTTTGTAGTCGACAGCAGCATGGAATACCTTGTGACACAGGGACAAGGAATCATGTTCCAAAGAGGTATGTGCGTATCTTTATATATGACAAGGATGACATGATTCACTCTTCAAGTGATTAGATGAGGAGACATGGATTTGTGCCTGATGAAGATGCTGCACACAAGACAAGCCAGACTCATATTGGAAGCTGAAGGAGATCAACTAGACGACAAGAAGGATGAATATCACGTTATTGAATATGGCAAAGAAATCTCTTTTCAGCAGTGACATGTGCTAGCCATGGTAAGAACCTTACTTTTAGTCAATGAATACATTCATCACCATGATAACACATCATTGACAGGTGCGTAACCAGTGCTTCTTCAAGTCAGATATACCAGCTGCAGTTTCAGTATCCAATAGAACCATCTTTTACTTGTCCGCAACTTCTTCAACAGATATCCATCCATTACACAATTGGACCAAGTGGAAGCAACATATATCACTTTACGACTGTTATTGTGTATACAGCGATAATACATTGACAACATTATTCTTTCTTCTTCACCCAACATCTTTCTTCCTTGATTCACTGTTACAACAGCATATACAACATTACCATCATCAACATAGACACATGAAGCACACTGCATAACCTTAAGAACTTTCAAGACGAGCCTATGGTTGGATGATCACTTGGCAGCTCTTTGGTACACAAGGTCGGCAGGTCTCGTAAACACAGACATTAAGGCACACAAGGATTCATCAATGGCATTATACACCGCTAATCATACTGGATTGTATCTTATGGTATGGAGACTAAAAAAAGGGTTCAGGGATATGTTGACCAATGTATGTTTCATGATGAATAGAGTGCAATGGATTACTACTGGCGCTGAAAGTGGATCTGCTGAAGGCATGCTTCGTTGGTGATGCATAGCTAGTCATATACTAACCCATTTTGCTGTAAACATACTCGAGACACCCTTATCCATTACACAGTTCCAGAAAAGGCTGACTGAATAATAGTTGCATTGTAAAGCCCTTCATAATAGCCTTAACTGTCTCCAGCTATATCTCTTGTTATGATGGGAGATGCATTGTGTTGTCAATTAGATTTATCTTTTGTCGCCCTTTTTCTTTTGAATAAAAACATCGCATTATGTAAGCAAACTCCTTTACAACCAATTCCCATTTGACTATCACTATTGCTCGTGCCTGCTTTTATAACAATGATGATTGCCTTTTAATGCACCAAGAGTAAGTTGTATTGTCTATTTACATCTTCGTCATGTTTCAAGAAGGCTACTTCATTCAATGTTATCGCATTTGGCACTTTTTTCATATAAAGCGACCTTTTTCATCTATGCCTAAAAAGAAGAGGTGCGCAAAGTCATGATATGTGGATAAGATAAGCAGTGTTTATGAATGCAAAGTACTCTTCATCTACCATTGAATAGTATGTACAAGTAAAAGTAAACCAGTGTAAGCTAATGGGAACCATGTTGGTCATGAATGCAAGTGGCAGTACAATCACGTGATAAATCTCGGATGCAACCCGAGCACAAACACATGACCATGTTTAAACTCCCCCTAAAAGAAATAAAGGAGCAAGGTGAATCCGCAGCCTTTACTTTTCTTCTTTGTCCTTGCAGGCTCACTGTACCCTGTCATGGATATATTGGTACCAATCGTGCTGTCGGTCCTAAGCGGAGAACGTGTTGAGCTCTTAAGGGAGCTACGTATCTCTGGGGTGATTTGTGGGAAATCATCAGACGTGACAGGCGTAAACTCCACTTGGTTGTAGTGGTCCCCCTCCACTGACAACCACCTCGTTTGACACATGTTGAAGGTGCCCCGTGTGAAGAGGAGGGAATGTATATGTGGCGACCTTCACGTTGGTCATTCCTGTGAGTACTTGGATCGATCTCAAGGAAACTGACAGCCACGTGCTTATTTATCTTTATTCATCAATAAAAGAAGAGAAGGATAACAACTTTGCTATGTTACTCATGCTTGGAATATGTGTCAGAGTCTTCTATGCTAGATAACACATGTGCCTATTGTTGTTGTTGTTGTTGTTGTTGTTGTTGGATCGTAAAGCAATGGCAGGTCTAAATGTGAGTCAATGTACGTGGTCCATTACTGCAAAGCTTGGCTGTATTGTTGTTTCAACACAGTGAAGCGCACCCACCAACGACTGACGTGCTAGGCGATGCTTGGTGTTGTTTATGAAAGTGTGCCTGATCAACCAAACAGCTGCTATAAGAAGGACTTCATTATCTTCCCACCAGGTCGTAAAAGAAGCTTGTTGCTTAGCATGTTTATTGTTCCATTTTCTATAGCAACCGCTATATCATATATAGTTTTGCATTCGTATGCGATACATTATGTCTTGTTGAAAGGGTAAATCATTTGGCAAAGAATATAAATATATCAAAGCTTATCAACAAATTCAAATGACATCTTTGTTAATGTTCTGCTGTAACATGTAAATGACATCTATCCACTACCACCAGGTCTTCACCATTCTCCACACAATTGAACAAGTGGAAGCATTTACGACTCTATTGTGTACGCAACAAGAATACATTTATCCTTCTTCAGCAGCCAAGGTCTTTGTTCTTCCCTGATTCACTGTTGCAATACATTCACGTCCGTCATCAGCTTATGACATGTATCCTTTTGTTACCAAGATCAAGTTTATAATTTGAAAGGACTTGACAGCAGCATGCTTTCTATCGTATACATGATGGATGAGCTTTGTCAACACAGACAGTAAAGCATACAAGGCTTCATCACAGTGTTACTTGGTAGCCAATTGTACTGTTGGATTATATATGGCAAGATGATGAAGGAAAGGTCTTAATGTATTGGTTTGATGCATGGCGCTTCTTGATGATGTAGTGGAGTTAGATAGTATGAGCATCATAGCTAGTCAATCATTATATGGATATTGTCTTGATTCCATAGGGGGATTGGGAATATCATCAGATACAACACTGACTACAACAACAAAATGAAGTGGGAATGGGGAAAAGAATAGAGTGTCATATACATCATGGATGGACGCGTTTGCTTGAAAGTGGTACAAGACTTTGGATTTCCAGCTGCAGTCGCCGTCTTTCACTCACTTACATACACCACACCATGAGCAATCTGGGCAAGGTCCTGGCCATCATTAGCACCTTCTTTCTCGCCCATTCGGCTTATTCAACTTATGAACGTTCGTATACAAACCAGTGCCATTTTACCTTTCGCGCTTCTTGTCAGTAGAGAGACTCATTGGCATATACCTAGATCGTGCTTACCTGAAAGCTGTGGATCGGGCAGAGGCAAACTTACCTATCGAAGTATGTGTTTCTCTCCTTTATAGCACCAGGACAGGATGATTGACCAATATGTATTGTAATAGATCATAGTCGAATGTGTTGTATCAGCATTTGTCACGTTGGTTGGTGTTGTTATCTCTGCAGCACCTTTCAAGAATATCCTTTTGTCAGATCACATGGCAACCATGTACGTAAAAAGCATGTTGGATAAGGTGTTTATATTCATATGGTATATTGATAGGACTATTGATCAAGTCGATACCACCCCATCTTTTGTATCATTCAATCATCGTCATGTCGTCTCTACTCAGGCACAGCTGGATCGGAAACTGTAGTTAGGATATTATCATTGACTCTTGTACAATTAAAAAAGGATAAAATGGCAACAGTGTTTTGCTGTAATGCAATAAGATTCGTGGTGTTTGGAGCGATTCATGCAAACAAGTATAGCTATGGCAACCAAGATAGGGATAGGGCATTAGTACATGTTTCATTGTCATCATATCAATGAGGACAAGCTTCATAGAGAACAGTGGATAATGAAGGGGAGGCTCCAAGAACATTTTCCCTGTCAACTACACGAATCACCGGTGTTTCTCTTTGTCTTTTACTCCTCCAATCAATCATGGCCCAAAGTAGCCCTGCCAGTGTCATCCAATTTCTGCATATCATTCAAAATCTCAAGGTATCATTCACTATCAACAACAAAATAGGGTATCTTTTATAATGGTATACGTGTATTAGGTCACTAAAAGAACTGGGTGGGTCGACAATGGCATCAAGCAGCCTGAATCGATCGCGGACCATATGCATCGTATGGGTATTATGGCCATGCTCGTTGACGATTCTTCACTGGATCGAAACAAGTAAGACGCGTATTGAATAGTGTATGTGGAATGTGATACAAACGTTTGGATACGTAGATGCGTGAAAATGGCTATTGTGCACGACTTGGCAGAATCAGTGGTGGCAAGTATACATGAACGTGACTAGAGCGGGATGAATGATATATATGTGTACATAGGGCGATATCACTCCTCATGCTGGTGTTAGCAAGGAAGAAAAGTATAAGCGTGAAAGTGTGAGTAGGAATATAGGTTGGGATGGAGACATGGATGAGTAATGTGTTATCACAGGCTGCTATGCAAGACTTTCAATCCATGCTTGGCAACACGCCAGTGGCTCAAGAAATAGTGGATCTCTGGCAAGAATATGAAGATGCAAAGACACCTGAAGCATTGCTAGTGAAAGATCTTGACAAGTTTGAAATGATTGTTCAAGCACTTGAATATGAAAAGTGTAAGTACAAACTGACTTATATAACTTGCCATATACTCATATTTCATGTATAGCTGACAAAAAGTCACTCCAATCCTTCTTTGACTCTACCCAAGGCAAATTCCAACATCCTACTATCAAGGCATGGACTGAAGCATTATATGCAGAACGTAGATTGTTATAAGGAGACTAAAAAAGGATGCTTATATTATATTATCTCAACAAGATGCATGTGGACCGGGGGGTGGGATTGTGAAGGATGTTTTGTATACAATGGTTGCTTTTGAGAAAGAAAAAGGGGATAAATGAATCTACTGTTCCAAGAAGAAGTAATTGCCAGTGGCCTTTTGTTCTTGATCCATTTGGGAGTCATACTTGTTGATTCTTGGTCGATAGTTGGTAGGATCACGACGGAAAGTGATTTCAAGTGATGCCAAAAACTTGTTCATACCACTGAGCAAAGATTGAGGAGAGTTGGCGATAGCATGAACGGATGGTTGACCTTCGTACACAACGACACGGTCAGCAAGATAAGTAGCCATAATGAAATCGTGCTCGACAATGAATGCAGTGCGCTTGAAGTGAACAATGAAACGCTTGATGACCTTGGCAGCAATGATACGCTGTTCGGAATCGAGATAAGCGGAAGGCTCGTCAATAAGATAAATGTCGGCAGGTTGACCAAGAGCAAGAATAATAGCAACACGTTGCAATTCACCACCAGACAAGTGAGTCACTTCTTGATCGAGAATGTTTTCAATGCTGAGCGGCTTAACAACATCAGTTTGGAATTGAGGATTCAAGAAAGCTGCCTTGATCTTCTTGATGAACAACATGCGCACAGTGCCCTTGAACTTGGGAGAGATCTTTTGGGGCTTGTACGACACATTCAATTCAGGAACACCTTCACCACCATCAGGCTTCAACAAACCAGCAAGCAAACGAATAAAGGTAGTCTTGCCAGTACCATTTTGACCCAACATGACAACAATTTCAGAATCAGTGAATTCACCAGCCTTGACTTCGAGCTTGAAATCACCTATTCAACAAGTCAATCAATGAATGCACTTTTGATAAATAGTGCAAACTTACCCAAGGTCTTGGTCATGTCAGGATAGCTGTAGTTTCTTTGCTTCTCAACAGCAGCATCATCAGTTTGTTCAACAATCTTGAAAGTCAATGATTCTTGACGGAAACGCAAGTTCTCGGTTCTGATGTGACCATCCAAGAAGATATTGATACCATCACGGACAGAAGCAGGAAGAGTAACAACACCATATACAGATGGCATACCATACAAGATACAAATGTAATCGGAAAGGTAATCCAAGACTGACAAATCGTGCTCGACAACAATAATGTAACTGCAATAAGAAAGGAATGTCAATACAAATCCAGTGATACGTCCATTTTCTCTCTTTACCTCTCAGCACTGATCAATGATCGAATAACGCGAGCTGCATTAAGACGTTGCTTGACATCCAAGTAAGAAGAAGGCTCGTCAAACATGTAGCTATACGCATAAGAAGATCAGCATTACATTCAAAGCAAACCAGCCATCCACTACTTACACATTTGCCTTTTGAACAGCAACAACACCAATTGCGAAACGTTGCAACTCACCACCAGAGAGCTGACCGACTTCACGATTCATGATACCCTTGAGTTCTGGATAAATCGGTTAGTATATGGTATGATAATATCCCCTAAGCCAATTGATTTACTTACCAAGCTCATCAATCATCTCATCAAGGTTGTTACGCTCCATCTTGTCCTCCAAAAGTTGACCAACTTTGCCATTGACGACCTTGGGAATGTGATCGACATATTGGGGCTTAGTGATAGCCTAAGTATACTACGTTAGCACATGATGAACATGATTACACACAACTTGTTTACCTTGAGATTATCTTCCAAGATCTTTGTAAAGTAATTCTGCAATTCAGAACCACGGAAATACTTGAGAATATCTTCCCAGTCAGGGGGATTGTCGAATTGACCAAGGTTGGGCTTCATCTTGCCAGAAAGAATCTTGAGAGCGGTGGATTTGCCGATACCGTTGGTACCAACCAAACCAAGCACTTGACCAGGACGAGGAACGGGCAAACGATGCAACTTGAAAGAATTGGCAGAATAACGATGCGTCACTTCAGATTCCAAGTTGGTAGGCAAGTTGATAATGTTGATGGCGCCAAAAGGACATTTCTTGGGACAGATACCACAACCAATACAAAGCGTTTCTGAAATGAAGGCGATCTTGGAAGTAGGCGACACTTCGATACAGAACTTGCCTATACAATAGAGCGTAAGTTGGTTTGCTCATGCAGACTATATATAAGTGACACGTACCCATTCTGTTGACAGGACAAGACTTTTTACTATAGGGTTGTGTTAGCCATGACACGCGATCCAACCCTTTTTATAGTGACATCTACCATTCTTGTCGGCATTTCTTGGGCTTGCACTTGTCAGCGTTGATAATAGCAATACGGGTCAACTTGTCGCTCATGGTTGGCGAGTTTGTGGCAATGCAGAGTGAGAGGGGGGAGTGGATAAAGTGAAAGAGAGGGAAGAAAAAAAAGTAAGCTGTGACTATTCCCTATTACAGATGTCTGCGGCTGCTGTGCTACCCATTTTCGCAAGATAGCCTATCCTATGTCCGTGCAACAACACTATTGAATAGCCTTCCTTTGTAGCAAATACCAATGTTGATTGTATTAAAAGTATATCATGTCTCTATAGATCATGTACTAGGATTAGTGATAATATGAGCACATTCCTGTCCTTTTACAACATGTCACTAAAAGCTCTTATAAATCCAAACACTGATAAAACACACAAGACATCCACTGCTATTCGTTGTAAAGATGCAGAATTCTAGACAAACGATGCAATGATACAAAATAAGGTGGTAGACAAAAGTAATGGTGTAAAGGGATTGATGACAAGAGTGTAAGCGTGGTATAAAGACGAAATGGGGAAAGGGAATGATGCGTTTAGACCATGTTTTCCGCTGAAGGTTCCGTGGCAATGATGCGTTCCATTTTCCTTGCACGTAAATAGTCTCCAATAGAGCGAATGATAATGAACCATCCCAGTAGCATTAATAGATAAGCAATAATGTTGGCTTGAACACTTTCTTCTTCTGTATCTTGATCTTGATTCCTGTTGCTGCCATCATCCAATCCAACATCATCAAGTGATCCACCTAAGAAAGATGATGTCAATAATTGTGAATCCTATGCCCTTTGATACTACTTACGACTACGAATATAGAATCCAAATTGTACCAAAGTAATCCCGAGACCAGCCCTTGATCCTTGCTGTAATAACAATAATCATTAGTCATCCATGTTGGATCATTTTATAGAATAGTTACCTTGGCAGCATGTGAAGTATGCAATAAGTAAGTCAACAAGAAACCAACAAACTGGAAACTTGCAGATACTAGGATGATCATTGTAAGCTGAGGAATGAAATAGATTAGGGAGTAAATGAAAACTTACCAAGAAGATTCCATGCAAAACCGAATAAGCTACCTACTGGCATACCTTCCACCAAGATCATATCATCCATACCAGCAGGCGCAACTATAGTCGTTTGCCAATATGGAGGTGTGGCGTCAGCTGCGGCATCTTCGTATGCCTATTATCCCGATATTGTATCAGTATCCATGCAGAATACCCATCATTGCTACTTACAGGTGGTGTTTCATCCTGTTTATCAGCTTCTCGTTCAGGTTTGGCTGACATGTTGGCAAATACACCATCGTTGGTAACAGGTAGTATTGCTGGTTGGTGGTGTTGTTGTCGGTGTGTAGGTGGTTGTGCTGGTATTGCTGTGGAAGAAGAGGAAGAAGACGCTGAAGCTGTACCCAACAAGTGACCACGTTCATTCGAGTCGTCTTCATCGTCGTCTAAAGGTTCACCAAAGGTTTCTTCGAGATCAGTTCTTTGGCGGTTCATGGGGTGTGGATGGGATTCATGGGTTGATAAAGGTGAAGCAGCAGCATGACTAGGTTGCAAATCGATAGTGTCGCTGGAATGCAGTGGGTCGTCAGCTGTTGGAACCTACTCAATGGACCAATATAAGTATTCGTAAAGTAATAAAGTAGCAATGGCAACGACAGATACTCTTTGATAGTTACGAGACATGGATTATTCGGAAAAGAGGGAAAAGGAGCGATTTGGAATACAGTTGTCCAAGTATGGATGATATCATTCAATACTGCCGGTTTCATCCTTTCCTCTCATTCTTTTATTGGAAGAATCCGATCGCAGTAAGACGCTCACTGCTTATATGCATCATCATCGTATCTCTTTTATATGCTCTACTATTAGAAGACAAGTGTACATGTATGCTTTTCCTATGACAATGATCACAGCCGGTTGGCTGATATAAATCAATACCTCCTATTCTACTTGCGTAACTAGTCGTATCATTAAACAGTGATCCACGACAATCATGTCATTGCTGGACTAAAGAACACTGTCTTTGCTTTATCACATTACCCCTTCTTTGATATATTACGTGAAAGGATATATTACGTGAAATCACCAGATGCTGCTGCCAAGAAACATCATCAAAGCTTGTGTAACGTATGACACCTGGCGCTTTGACACTCGAGAGGATCTTGCTGCTTAGCATCCATCACCTTATGCCATAGCCATAAATCATGTATATGAATGAAAAGGGAAGCTGGATTGGGAGAATACTTTCAACACAATGTGAGTGATAACTGGAAAGCAAGTTGTTGTTCTGTGATATTGTCAAATAGTCTATGATTGTCAGATATAAACGCTCTTTCATATGGCCTTTTCAGCAAAATGAGACAACATTCAGCTGTAAACAAACAGAAGAAGGTAGGACTTTTATCTTGGGAGGAAGAAAATGATATGTATTGACTAGAGTACATTGATGACTATCTGGTGCCAATGGTTCATGTTGCCTGCCTTTCAGACGTTGTCGGGGATTCAAGCGAATTTCTCAAGTGCTGTGCTTGCCAAAGAGTGAAGGTGGTTTTTGTATCTCGACCAATGCAGACAAGCCGTTTATGGAATACAGCAAGGCGCTTCATGTCCCATGTTGCTCGGAAGAACGACAATGGAGGCAATACTTTGAACCAACAAGTGCTTGACGAGTACATGGTGCCTGGTCAATATCTGCGTTACTTTAAGACAACTCGTCGAAAGAAACGATCGCTGGAGGTATATGTCCATTGTCTTGTTTTACGATCCAAGGTATCCGATCCCTAACAAGTGTCTACAATATAGTCTTCACCAACAGCAGCTACATTTGATAAAGTCTACAAAGAGAGTGCAAGGTCTATGCATGAAAATGATTCGGCTCCAACGACTACTCAACAGCATTTCGCCCAACGTATTCATCGTGGTATCAACAACATGTATTCCTATGAATCACTTCCTCGATGGCTGACACCTTCTAATGTGGGAATTCAAGCGGTATGTTCTCATTCTCTTTCTATTATCATGAACTGACACTCTATTTTGGATAGGTCAAAGTAGGCAGGAATCTTCGTAAATGTCAAATCTTTTATGAAGCCAAAGGATCATCCAAAGAAGAAAGGGTAAAACAAGAAACAACAAACAAGACTTTATGTTAACATGACAAATAATAGGGACATGTGCATCGTGCACTTGCAAAACATGCCAATCGCCTGGAATCAATGATCCGGACACATGCAGGAATAAGACGACCAATGACAATTAAGTTTGTTGCTGACAACCAGACGAGTGAGCTTGAATCCATCTTTGAAGCGATTGCTTTTGAACAAGAAAACCAGAAACAACACTAGAGAACAGCTTCGGCAAATCCGACTCGCTTATTCCCCACATCAAACACCTAATCCCATATTAGACACATAGTATATAGCATAGCATTGATTTCTTACTGTATAAAATTGTCGTAAAAAGACATCACCGAGAATCCAAGTCTCATGTTCATCACTAAGCACTTGACCAGAGATACCAGAAAGACACATGGAAGATGCATGTCCCATAGGTTGTAGAATGTAATCTTTAGGGTGGATACGAAGAGCCCAATCATCACCAATAGCTAATACAAGTGGTTGTAAAGCATCCACTTTGTCACATGGTACTGACCAGGTCCCATCACCATTATTCAGTGCACCAGGGATTGTACTGTGAATAGCAGCAGCATCATCAGGTGTAGCAATGATAAGTGTGGTACCACTATCAATAATGACTCGACGTCCATTTTCACTGACCACGTCAGTTCCTTCACCCATTTGCCAAGAAGGCATATTCACCATCCAATATTTGGTATCAATGACATCCGTGTAATGCAATGCACCCTTGAATCGCTTAGCGTCAATACCACCAAAATCAATTTCACCATCATTGGCACGCGTATAAATAGCGAATAAAGGATCTGATACAAGATTTTGTTCAATCATGGTGTAAAAGGGTGGTTTGTGTTTGGCAGCGGATGAACTTAGACCTGCTAGTCCAAGACCAAAGATACCATCAAAAGGTGTTCCGATAAACTCGCGAGAAAGAGATGTTGCATCTGCAATAGCTTGATCTTTAAGTGTCAATCCAGCTACTTGTACAGTGTCATGTCCTAAACGACCCTTGATGTGACCTGTGCCATACCACACATCAATGCTATTACTACTGATAGCATTCTCTTCTTCTTCATCGTCATCATCATCATCATCAAAATCGCCATCTTCATCATCCACTGCCTTGTATGTCTTGGATGCAAGAGCATTGAATTGTCGATGTTTAAAGCAGATGTTTCGTGTACTGCATTCAGATGACACCACCCATAAATCAGCACTTCCAGTATCAAAGACAACATTGAAATCCTGTGGAGGACTTCCGACACTGATGGCGCCATAATAGCCTAGATTAAACTACAATATGAGAGGATTGGATTGATTTGGATAGAGAAATGCTGCTTACCACTTCCATGATTGTAACCAGTCTGCTTTACTTTACCAGATGCAAGGAACGATGTTGGATTATGACCAAACTTGGTGAGTGACACTTTGAAAGGAGATCGAAGCACAGGTGATGCTACTACAACCCCATCATAAGGGGCAAAAGGAGGTGTAGCCACGCCCAGCAGCAAAAATGCGTAAAGACACTTTGTTACCGATAGCATGGCAAGGAAGAAGAAGAAGAGAAAAAGATAACTCTACATTCGCTTTTAAAGAAATGTTCTTGACTCTATGTATACTCGATGTATGTTTGCATGACAACAAGCTCACATAATGCCCGCGGTGGAGATGCTTGTTGTCCAAGATAATAAACTTGTCGGGTCATACTCAAATCACACATGGCCGGGAAATTTATTCTTTTCTTCTCGAAACGATGTATATGATGATACTTTACAGTGGTAAAAAAAACAAAGATCATATTACAAAATGAAAGCTGGTATACAATGATAAAGCAGCAACAAGTAGGGTGGTAATAATAAAAAAGGATGGAATTTGATGTGGTATACTTAGCCAAAGACATCTGTACCCATACCCAATAAGGTCAAGTCGTAAATGATCATAAAGATGATAGAGCCACACATGCATACACTGCATACAATAGCAATGTAAAAGGGATTGAGCCATCGACGTGGCTTGAAAGCATAGAATCCAGGTCCTTCAAGCAAGTCATGCATCTGATCATCTTCTTGCACTTTGGATTCTTCTTCAATGACACTTGACAAGTTGTTGTTGTTATGATTGATGTTACTGTTTCGAAGTGAAAGTCCACTAAGAATCCATGAAGATCTCTTGTGCTCATCTTCCCTGTTACTGCCATTGCTGGATGGTGTAATACCAAGACCTTGAGCAGGTGATGCAGCCAATGTCTGATTGCTGTTTGAATTGGAAGCACTATCACCTTGATTAGAACTGGGGACCTTGAGCGCCTTGTTGTTGGGTGATACATCATTCATCTTGGGAGAACCAGGCACATTCAACTTTGGCGAATCTGTCATAACGGGTGATCCATGAGCTTGTTGCTTGTTGTCTCCAGTCATACGTGGTGAATTTTGAGGACTGATAGCTGATGGGACTTGTAAAAGTGATGAAGGTGGCTGTTCATCAGAAAATACAATAGGTGGAGCAGGTGAATAGTCACCATGAAGACGTGGTGAACGTGGTGACAAAGGTGAACGCATTGATCTAGGTGATCGAGGTGTACCAGAAAATCTTGGTGACTTGCTCAACACTGATTGTTCCATTCGACTGATACGTGAAGTGCGATATGCAATCTCAGAACGGCGTATGGATACAGAGCGATTCTCTTCAGGATGATACATGACCACATCAGTGGGTTCTGGTGGACCAGCTTTTTCTTCAGGTGGTGTTACAACTGACGCAAGGTATTTCCGAGAGGCAAAATAAAGGATGAACGGAAGAATGTAATTGACAGTCTAAGAAAAAGTACAGCCAAGCTCAGCATCCAGCCTTTTACCCATTGGCATCTATTTATACTTACCGATTGAAAGAATAAGCTACTCCAGTTTTGAATGACACCAATCCAATCCTTTGTCTGTAATGGGCTAAAGAGGGGATAAAAGGTTAAATGGGATAAAGCACCACCACCAAAGTGGGTAATCTTACATGCAAACGAGCCAAGGAAGGAGATTTGATACAAAGATGGCCATGCCATTTCCACAAATACCACCACGAATCAAGTTTTGGCGAATGACAATACAAAAGACTGGAATTGATGTGACAAGAGCACAAATAGGAAAGATGTAAGCAGTGACTTTGGAAGCAATTGAACCTTGTCGGCTTAGAATAGCTGTGATATCAGCGGATGCATCCATTTGATACGCCATGCCACCAAAAATGCCAATCATGACATAAATCAAAGCTGATATGAACACAGAGATACCAAGTGTCTTGTGGATAGAGACATGTGGTCGAATTGAATTGACCCAAGTAGGTATCTAAAGCACAGTAGCATGAGTATCGAACCTTTTACATATGATGTGATGATGCTTACCGTCGTGATGTAACTGAAGTTGAAAATAGCCATACCAAGCACCATCTTGGAATTGGGTCCGACTGGTGGTAACAAAGAAGGATCTAGTCCCTCTTGGCAAAAAGCAACAATCCATTGAAGCAGAACACCAAGCAAGACAATGAAGGAAGTCATTTGTACAATGATATTGTCCACCAATGTGAAGAAACCCAGTGGAATCACCATGACAGCCGCCAAAAGAAAGCCAAATGTAAAGATATAGTAGTCATCACTTGAGAAGGGAGAGTTGCCCAATTCAACTTCTTCTGAAATGCAAAACCAACCGCCTGGTGCTATACCAAGTCCACAAGTGCCTTTGAAAAGAGTGATGATCATGCCGTCAAAGGTCTACCAATTTGGAAAAGGAGATAAGAAACTGTTTCAATATGGCAAACAATGACAAGAATCTTGTTTCTTACCTGCCCAGCAATGATGATACTTGCCACGTTGACAGCTTGTAGTGCAATGAACAACATAATTTGAAAGAAGAAGTGGTATTTCTTGCCAAGAATCAATTGGGCAACAGTGGTAAACTCTACTTTGGCCTATGGATGCAATCATTCAGTATCTGATAAATTGAATGATCCAATGACTACTACACACCTGAAATTTTTCATTTCCTTTGATACTTGATAGTACTTCGCACATGAAGAAAGTGGAAAAGGCAGACAAGACACCAACTACAATGAAAATGATAGTAGGAGCCAGCCATCCAGACTAATAGAAGAAGAAATCAGTGAGTAAAGGATAAGATGTATGCTTGTATTGTAACATACTTGTTGGAAAAGAGGTGGTATGGTTGCTAGACCCGGTCCCTATTCATAATGAAACAAACAATCAATCGATCTGGAATGATGCTGACATGAAAAATACGTACAGTCATGGAGGACACGAGTAAAGATATACTGCCGAATGTGCCAATGCCTTTGGAATCTGACATGCGATAGAGTCAAGGGGAAGAATAAAGGCGGGATGTATGTAAACGGTGAAAGAAAGCGGGCATTTTTATATGAGTGAAACAGGCAAATATATCCAGGAAAGGCAATAAAAATATTTATGGTGCAGGTGAGTCGTTGGGCTATCAAACACATGGATTGGGAGGCGGGTAATAGGGATCGCCCTTTGTGCTGATTACAGAAAGGAACAAGAGTCGTTGGTTTGTGTTACCATGCATGAAATGGTTCTTTTATCGATCAATGCATTGTCATCCTTGATGAATATCATGTTGAAAGATCATCTTTAGTGTGCAAACTACTGTGTGTCGATCACTGAAGTGTCTAGCTGTTTTCCCTTGAAGTGTTGCCATCGTTCATATAGTTCCATCTTGTGCATGTGTTGTGGATAAAGTCAAGTGTGAAAAAGTACAACAATCACTGTACTGAGGAACGCAACGCCAATTTCCATCAAGAATGTTCTTGTATGGTTGCTTCGAACCAAGAATTCTTGTGCTTGCCAATGTTTGTATCATCAAAAGGAAGGGTCATCCTTAAATGTCACGCGTATGTATACAGGTGGAGATATAATAGCATAGCACGTTGATGGTTGTTCCCGTGCCTTTCAAACAGTGGTGTACAGAAAAGGTCAGCCGATTGCCGAACAGCCGTTTGTCGCCCGCGTAATCACTCGTGTATAACAACATTGTATAATGGTCCAATCTGAAACATCCTCACATCATCCATACATAGCAGATAAGATTTGGCGCAAGTGTTTATCTTTCATTCTTCCCACATGTATACACAAACAAAGGGATAAAGGAGAAAAACATAAGGGTAAATGATCCGCGCACATCTGTGATCCACCATCACAATGTCCAAGGATTATCAGCCAATCCATCAGTAAGAAGCTCTAAGCTACCATCTTCAGCTACGACGACAATATCCTCTAAACGAACACCAAACTCATGTGTAATGTAAATGCCGGGTTCGACGCTGAAAGTCATTCCTGGTTGCAGCTTGATATGCGTGTTGCCTTGATTCATCTAGACACGTGGGTTAATATACCATACATTGATATATGAAACACACCACTCCCCTTGTTCTTTTGGACCCATCAATCAAACTTACATAAGGTTCTTCATGCATTTCTTCACCAATGCCATGTCCCAAACGATGAGTGAAGTAACGACCATAACCTGCTTGATCAATAACATGTCTTGCTGCGAGATCAACTTGTGCACAGGTGGATCCAGCATGAGCATCATGTAATACTGCCTTTTGTGCATTCTTGACAAGATACCAAGCATCCACGATGGTTTGATTATGGCTGTTACGATCACCATTATCAATGAAAAAGGTGCGTGTGACGTCTGATTGATAACCAAGAAGTTCTCCACCTGAATCAATAAGCACAGTACTGTGATCAGTGACACGTTTGGTTGCTCCAGGTTCACCATGAGGAAATGCAGCGTTCTCATCCACAAGAGCCAGTACCCAAGTCTTTGTAAGGCCTGCAGTGGTAAGTGCTTTGGTCACAAGTGTTGCAATATCAGCTTCAGTCATTCCAGGCTTCACGTGATGTCGGACTTGTTTTGCAGCAGCGACTGTGGCACGATTGGCACATCGCATGATGGCGATCTCTGCAGGCGATTTCACCATACGTAATGTCTGTAGTGCCCTTGATGCCATTGTCGTGACAACACCGTGTTGCAGTGACAGAATATCTGCAAGTCCATCATAAACAAATAATCGTACTCCTGGTTCCACAAAGACATGTGATGCATCTTGCAGCAGCTCTGCAGCAGTCTCATAAGGCGATCCATGCTCAATCCATTCTACTACTTTTACTGAAATCTCTTTGGGTAACTTTGCTTCTTGAATAGCTTCTGCTGCACGTGTTGCTTCAAACATGGGCGTCACCACTGTTGTTGTAATGTCACTGCTGTTATTGGGTCTTTGCAATACCACCAAGAAAGGACGCTCACTCAATGACCATTCAATATTGGTATAGTACAACATGGTCGGTCCTGGTTCCATCACTAGCGCACTTCCTTCAGGTAATGTCTCGGCTAAACGTGTATGGCGTTCAATGTATTCACTTGGTTGAATAGCCTTGATATCAGCACAGAATCCATGCAACGACGAGAAATCAGGCTCACTTGGACCAGTTGGAGTAGACGACGACTTTGTAAACCATGCTACACCACCTGCAACACCAAAGAGAAGAGCAAGTGCAATGACTGTACGTGTGAACTACATTGGTCAAGACAAAGTTATTCTTCCATTTCTCGTTATAGCTCACTCCAACTTACCATTGTTCGCTTCTTGACATTGCTCCAATGCTTGGGTTTAGAACCCATAAGCGGTACATTCTCATCAGACGCCATATTCGTGAGAAAGAAGTGTTGTAACAAGTTGCATTCCTCCCGTCACGGCACTAAAATTTGGACTCCACGCAACACACTAGCAGGACCCTGATTCTTTATGCATGAATTTCATGCTGATCGTGTGTTATAGTGAAGATCGTTACTCTTATTACAATAAACAAAGGATGGATAAAGGTTTTGTTTATGATTCGGTATCAAATTACATAACAACTACTTCTGCAACTCTACGTAATTGGCTATAGTAGTAATAAAGTTAGAAACTGATTCATCGTTTGTAACAAGTAAGAGACTTACCTGGGAATAGACCCACTGTCCTTCCATCAGCAGCGACTCCTTGCCACCAATCATCGCTTACAAATTCAATATGAGTGATAAGATGTCCTTCTCTGAATGAAATCTCATTGTCTTCTCCAGCATCATAGTCATAAAGTGCAATGGCTGTTGCGCCTTGATCTTGTTTGGGAGAAGTATGTGCTGGAGCTGGAGCTGGAGCAGATTGAGCAGCTGGAGCAGGAGGTGCTGGAGGAGCAGGAGGTGCTTGTGGCTATTATCATCAATCCATTTGTTACCAATAACATCCTAATGACTACCAATCAATAGTACGAACCTCTTCCTCTAAAACTTGAACATAGTTGGCTAGAAAATACAGGAAAATGTCAGTGTGCTGCATATCAACACAGATGTACTCCTTTCTTACCTGGGAAAAGACCTTGTCGCTTGCCATCTTCACTCACGCCATACCACCATCCTTCATCGACTTGATCAATTTGTACAATCACTTCACCTTCGTTCAATGTCATTTCATTTTCCTCTCCTAGTAAAGTATCGATTAATAACCAACAACAGCAAAGAATGTAACGATGTACACCAACCTGCAGCATATCCAAAGAGTACCACAGCTGATAAACCATTGCTGGGATGACCAACTGCACTACCAGCAGCTGCCGTTGCAGCATGTACAGCACGATCTGCAGTCTAACAATGAACACCATCATCAGCAAATGTTTCCATCAACACATCATCCTCTATGACTTACATCATCCAATTGTCCATGCAATGCAGCTTCTTGTTGTTGTTGTTGTTGTTGACGAGCATGTTCTTCAGCCTGGATTAATATGAATCAATATGTCATCTCTTATCCATATTCTTTTGTTTTTACCTTCATTCGTTCTTCTTCCAAGCGTCTTGCTTCTTCAGCTTCTTGTCTTTGTTGTTCTGCAATACGTTCTTGTTCTTCTTGTTGACGACGACGTTCTTCTTCAGCAGCAGCAGCAGCATGGCGTTGTTCTTCTTCTTGTTGACGACGTTGTTCCTCTTCTTCAGCAGCACGACGTTGTTGTTCCTCTTCCTCTTGTTGTCTACGAGCTTCAGCAGCTTCTTGTTCTTGTCGAAGACGTTCTTGTTCAGCAGCAGCACGACGTTGTTCCTCTACACGACGTTGTTCATCTTGTTCTTGTTGACGACGTTGTGCTTCAGCTTCTTCAGCAGCACGTTGTTGTTGTTGTTGTTGTTGTTGTTGTTGTTCAGCATCACGTTGTACTTGAACTCTAGCTGATTGTTCCTCACGCTCACGTTGTTCACGTTCAAATCTTTCGCGTTCAGCACGTACAGCAGCAGCTCCATTATCACTTTGAGATTGTGCTGCATTCCAACGACTTGCCAATGGCTTGGGTGCAGTTTGAACAGGTTTGTAATTGGTACCCTACAAATGTTGTCAATATCATGCAGGTCATATTCATATAAATACTTACCACTGGTGCTGGAGCTCCTTCTCGTCGCATGGATTCACGTTGCATGGCAGCAATATCAGGAATCTCTGTCTTTTTGTACACCGAGTTCTATATACAATTGATGTTTAGCTCTTGCATCTCCATCCAATCATTACTATTCACATACGACAGGTGTAATGGCAGGTTGTGGTTTGCGTTGTTCCTTGTGTACGCTGTAATTGGCACCGGATGACTCGGAAACGCGTTTCATGATAAGATCCGGATCGACATCAGCCTAGTAGTTTTCCACATATTAGAAGCCATGGCATATATCCCAATATACAACCTATCCCATACCTCATCGCGTGCATTAATTTGTACGTGGAAGCTCTAAAAACACATGCATTAAGAATGGTCATGATGACCAACAATGATATCAATAAAATACCTTGAAGAATCGAGATACTTCACTCAAGTGAGAGTTGAAGAAGCCTTTTCGTGTCTCTGGAACACCACTGCCACACTAGTAGAAGCGAGATGAGGAAACGACTACCGAGAAAAGACACAAGCTTGAAAAGTACTTACCCAGGCAATAAAGACATACTTTGGCAACTCTGTGTTGGGGTCGATAACGCGTGTGTAAGCGTACTGCATCTTGCCGTCAAAGAACTCGTCATTGAGCTCTTCAAGACCACCATCTAGTATTGAAATGTGTGAGCTTTTTGGTATAGGAGGCGTCTTTTCGAGATTCGTACCACCCGTGCCCTGTAGACGAAGATCGTTGGTGCCCTTGTCATAAGCAAGTACGAGCCAATTGGTAGAGTCACTGTCACTCAAGACAGCTTGTAAGGCTTCATTTATCTCCTTGCCGTGTGTTGAAAAGTTGACGTGAATGCTCATCTCTTGAAGGTGTGTAAAGGAAAAGAGAGAAGATATAAAGCAACGCCTGTCGGTGCCAAGATGTGATATGCATTCTTTCCCGCCCATGCCTTAGCGCGATTGTATGCTCATGTTTCACCAATCTAGACTCATGGTCCGCTCGCTTTAATGGCAGTCATTGTCCATATCACTCTATCCTTATGATACATTCTACAATATGCTTCTTGGCCATAATAAAAGTACCAGATTATGTTGTCATTCACACATCACTCCAATCTGCCTATGAACATAAAGTATTCTACAACAATGAGCCAATATTGTATTGGATCTTGACTCTTTGATCAGGATTAGGGGATCAACCAACCACATAAACACCCTGTCCCTTCCACAGAACATCTTTCTATCATCTTTGCTATTCTGGAAGATAATGACTGCAACTTTCTTAGACAAAATGAATAACCAAACTTTGGTTTGGTAGGCTCTACCCTACAAGAGTACTAACATGTGTTGTCTCTGTTACCAATATAGCCATATGAAGGAGTTAAACGATACCTATCTTGTGTTAAGCGAGGAAGAACAAGCGAATTAAAGATTAGGAATGATCACCTAGTAGAGGATCGTGTTGCAGCAGGTGACAAAAGCTGTTATAAGCTTACGAAAGGACAAGTCTGGCTGATCCAATGTCTTCGTTTTACTTCCGTCATAACATCAACTTGATCATAAGGATGCACAATAAGCAAGTGGGCGATGTTTTTTCTGCCTGTATGCCTGCAATATGATCACAATGATTGTTTATATATATCATGCTACGCAGACGTCATGCAAAAACATGTACACAAACAAAATCACATATCTCTGTGGCACCTGCATAACTTTTGATTGATGCACGACTTTACATGAGCAAAGATATACACTTTATAAGAGACATTTACAAAAGAGGAATAAGGGAAACTGGTGGTGATGGATCTACTCGGAGCGATATAAACCAAGGTTTTCCAAGAGGGGTTTATCATTGTAGCTGAACAAATAAGCAGCTTCATTGCTGTCGTTGTGATGAATGACCGAATACCAAGAAGGCACAGCAAAAGTATCACTGGTAGTCCACTTGAGCACTTTTTTGTCACCATTACCATCATCCACCTCTGTATAACCAGTGCCTTGATAGACATGGAATACTCGTGAGCAAGTTTCACGACGTTTAGGCGACACAGATTGAGCACCAATACGCTCAGCTTCACCACCGATGATGTAGGAAAGTGCTTTACCATCAGCTTGTGTATATGTGTATGTGGCATAAGCAGCATCGCCTGTAGTATCCAATGCTTTTTGCACAGGTGCCCATGGAAACTTGAGTAAGCTCTTTTCAACTGGACTGCAAACAAAAGTAATCAGAATATAAGGACTTTTACCATGTTTGTTGTTGACTTACGTGCTGGGATATCGAGATTCTTCATACATCTCGGCAAAGTTAACAGGGATGTATTGGAACATGGGAAGATCAAGACCATCCAGCCAAATCATCACATCATCACCTTCATGTCCATGATCATGCCATTGCCATGGTGGAGTAAGAATCACATCACCACGTTCCATATAAATCTTTTCGCCTTCCACAGCTGTGAAACCACGCTCTCCTTCAATAATAAAACGTAAAGCAAATGCGCGATGACGATGAGCAGGAGCCACTTCACCAGGATTGATAAGTTGTAAACCAGCATAAAGTGTATCCGTGGTGCAGGGCGCCTCTGTAAGTCCAAATAAGCATATATGCTAGTAGGGAATACCAATGAGATGCACTTACTCATTTCAGGATTGATCAACATAAGTACACGACGTTCAGCTTCTTCGGCAGCAATCTTTTTACCAGATTCTAAAAGAGCAGGCTTAAGCTTCTGGTATTCCCAGATATGGGGTTTGGATTTAGGTGATGGTCTTGGAGGCACCATAGCGCTCATCACTGTCCATAGTGGTTCAGCATGAATATCAGGATAGTTGTCGAGAAAGCCAAGTGCGTCTTGAGTCATTTTTTTTCACCAAGTTAGATAATTGGACTTGTCACAATAGATGTAATCTTTTATATGATGCGGATAATAAACATGGCTGTGTTCTAGATAGCGTGAGCTTTTTCTTTTACCCCTTGGCAGCACGGATTTTCATTCCGAGATCTCTTTCCCCACATTTCACACCCACACGGAAAATCCACCCGGTGCGGAGTTTTGGCTACTTGAATTGTTTACCCATCTTTAATGCGGATGAACATATGTACCTGAATCATTCTCGTGGCATGAGAACAGCATGTATTGCAAGTGAACATGACATTGTATTGCTTTTATAGCACTGATGATAGATTTTAAAGTGATCATGTACTTGGCATGATGCATGACTTTATTGCAGTTTGTCAATATGGGAGAACAACGGCTATTGAAGGGTATGGTCATTGTCATGGAAGAAGCTTAAAGATTGACTTTTCGGAAATGCTAACCAATAGGGAGACTTCCATATGGCGGGAAAGCTTGCTCTGCAATGATGTTTTGCTACTCGATCACTCATGGTTACCCCACGCTATCAAATGACGCCAGCGAATAATCCAAGAGCAGATATATATGAGGCACATAATCACTTTATTCTATTACCATTTCCTCCCATCTCTATTCTTTTCATCTATCTAAAGCATAAATGGTTTCCCAAGTGACTCTTGATACTATCATTGTTGGTGGTGGTCTTGGTGGTCTTGCTACTGCCATTGCATTGTGTAAAGCTGGTCATAATGTCACTGTTCTTGAAAGTGCTGCTGCTCTTAGTGAAGTTGGTGCTGGTATCCAAGTCCCTCCCAATACCACTCGCTTGCTTGATCAATGGCAGTTGTATGAACGTTTCAAAGAAAAGGTGGTATGGCCTGCCAACATCAACATGCGTCGTTTTTCCACTGGTGAAGTCATTGGTCCTACTCCCTTGTTGCCTAAGATGGTTGATACTTATGGCTATCCGTAAGTAACAAGCAAGTTCATTATATCCATCCACTTACATTGCATGTTGTTGTAGTTACTGGTTGATTCATCGTGCTGATTATCAACAATTGCTCTATGATGCTGCAGTCGAACTTGGTGCCAAGGTGATTCTCAATGCTCGTGTAAACAAGGTGGATGATGCTACTGCTACTGTGTTCCTTGAAAATGGTGACACCTTTAAAGGAGACTTGATTGTTGGTGCTGATGGTATGTGCATGATAAAAGACATATTGATATGATAGTGCTAATGTTGAATATCATCATCACTTAGGTATTCGATCACGTGTACGACTTGCAGTGATGCCAGATGAAGAAGTATTGCCTCGTGTGTCAACCAATTGTGCCTATCGAGCAACTGTTCCAGTGGACAAGATGCGAGCTGATCCCACGGTGTCATATTTGATGGATGATCCCAATTCAAATTGCTGGATTGGTTATCGAAGACATGTGATGGCGTATCCTATTCGTAATGGCCAATTGTATAACTTGGTCATGTCGCATCCAGGACAAGCAGCAGTTGGTCAGTGGAATGAACCGGGTAACTTGGAAGAAATGAAGTGGCATTATCGCAACTTTGATCCAATCATTCGTCGTGTACTTGATAAAGTCGATCACTGTCTCAAGTGGACACTTGCTGATTTACCAGTACTAAGCAATTGGGTTAGTCCTTCTGGTCGTATTGTACTTATTGGTGATGCTGCACATGCCATGCTGCCTTACCTTGCACAAGGAGCCGCACAGGCCGTTGAAGATGGTGCTACACTTGGTGTGTTACTTACTGGTATTGAATCCAAGAATGAAATACCTGCTCTTATGACTGTATATGAAAAGTTGAGACGTCCACGTGCTGAACGTATTCAAAAGGGTGCATACGAGAATGGCGATATTTGGCATATGCCCGATGGCGATGAACAAGTGTTGCGCGATCTAGGAATGAGTGGACGTTTGCCTGAAGGTGCAAGGAACCCCAACCAATGGGCAGATGGTGACTTTCAACCTTGGCTCTTTGGACACAATGCCATCACAGTAGCTCAAAAACGTTTGGCTGAATACAAAAGTGGAAAGGAAGCCGTGAACGACGTTGCTCGTCTCTAATGTCTCACACACAGCTATTTTGACATCCTCCTTCACTCTCTTTTTGTACCACCCATTATCCTTGTTTGTAAGCATTTCATCACCCGCAAAACATCATCCCTTTACTATACATTCCACATCCCGAGATAGAAAACTGGCTTTTTTTTGTTGATGAAGCTCTTCCTTTGTTTTTACCTTTGTACAATGCAACTCAAATACACTAAAAGTGATCAACGTGATCATACATTAGACACAATGACCATGTTCTTTATCTGTTCTTTATTCCATTGACTGCTTTTTGTTTTAAACAATATGTACTGTCACTTGCCAAATGCGTCCAGCCATGCAACAAGCAGTATTTCTCGGATCACTGGCATTTGTGCTATTTCCCATGCTCTCATTTTCGTCCCCTTTTACTATCCCTTATAGTAATACCTCCATGCACGCTATTACTCATCCAGCAAGCTTCCGATGCTACTCCAGATCCTATAATTCTATTTTAGGTAGAGTCACATCCTACCAGCATACAGCATCTATAGCTCTGATCTCTCTGTAGACATCCTTCTCGTTTATACAGTATAGTGATTCCCCAGCTATTGGAGCCCTTGATCATTTTACTACCTTGTTGTCGCATTACAACCCCCCACATAATTGTACTACTATGCAATAACACATCACACTCTATCTTTCAATCTTGTATATTTGTACATGTATAGGTTTATTGACAAGTAGTTCTCATTCTATGATACAAAGAAGCGAAAAAAAGGGGGAATAAGGAATAGTCGAAAGGTGACATTTATGCAAAGACAAACTTGTTACAGATTCTGCCAATCTGGGCGATTTCAATATCAACAACATCACCATCCTTGAGCCATTTGGGTTCCTTCATACCCATAGCAACACCAGCAGGAGTACCAGTCAAGATGACAGTACCTTTTTCAATGGTAGTGCCTTGAGAGATAAAAGACACAATCTCAGGAACACCAAAAACGAGATCACTTGTGTTGGCATCTTGACGCACTTCACCGTTCACTTTGGTAACAAGGTTCAAGGCGGGGCGGTCTCCGAGGAGCTGTTTTATATATGCAATCGGGATCATTAGTGAATCATGTACCTATATCCAGCTTCTTTTACATACCTTGTTGGAAACAATGGCAGGACCCAAAGGAGAGAAATTGTCAAAGCCCTTGCAAAAGCACCATTGGGGTGCAATACCAGCAAATTTGGGATCAGTTTGCCATTGGCGATTAGAAACATCATCAGCAACAGTGTATCCAGCAATATATTCTGACACTTTATCAGCAGGGATATCCTTGCCAGTCTTGCCAATCACAATAGCCTAGTAATGAATCCATGTCAGTCATTGTGACAAGTAGCAAATCACAATTGACTTACCAATTCACCTTCATAATCCAAAGTATCATGAGCAACTTTGGGGACTTTGACATCAATATAAGCATCACCATGAGCATGGGAAGGCTTAATAAAGATGGAAGGATATGGTGGAATCTTGGCAGCGGCTTCAGGAGCTGTATCATGATAAACAATGGTTAAGAAACATGCCAATGTGCCTTGTGTAGCCATCTAACTTACTGTGTGCCTTGTAATTAAGCCCAACGCATTTGATGATGGGGATATCAGTTTGCGCCAAAGGAGCAAGCAATTTGTCCACCTTGACAACTTGATCAGTGATAACAGCGCTCTCAGAGAGAGGATCACCTGTAATGACTTTGGCTTCCAAATCACCATCAGCTAAAAGCTGGTCAACAGTGACATTGTCAAATGGGACAATAGGTTCGCCATAGTAAGTTTTGTCATTGGTATCCACAAAGCGGATCAAACGATTCCAGACAACAGGAGACATTGTATTGTAATGATCAAAGAGAAAGAACTTGAGAGAGAGAGAAGAGTATGTGCAAAGAAAAGGTCGAAAATGATGGCGTTTTTATACAGATCGAGGAGGTGTATTAAGCCTTTCTCTCACTCTTTCCTTCACAACCCCCAAAAAGAAAGCGATCCGATGTGTCCCCCCAACTTGCACGGATACCCAAAACAATAATGACGGGTATGGTTACACAACTGGCGGCTGTGCTACAAAAGAGGCATTGTGCCGGTAGATGGATCTTTCATTCCTCACTTTTGGGTATCCAAGATTATCTGCATCGTAAAAAAGATGGCTGATAGATATGTGATGTCAAGTCACCCTGTTTTCTCTATACTAGATAAGCTCACGTGATCATACTTGTTATTCAGGCGTACAGTGTCTTTGGACATAATGATAGTCTTTCGCATTTTGAAGCACACAGTGGCATAGATAAATGTTTCCTTCTAGTATATCCTTGACTGATATGCTTTTCATATCTAGCAACTACGTGTATATATGCTAGTTTAGCATTTTGATCATTGACAGTCTTCATTTTTCAACTTCCAACATCAAAAACATGATGATCATCCTACAGCAGAATGTCCCTTGACCATCATATGTTTGCATGCAATGTTTTTCCAGCATGCAGTAAGCAACACCTTCATTCATTAGTTGAAGCATGGTTATTCACATAGCTATCACTTTGGGAAAGACGACACACCATACCATATATTGCAAGATGCAGTGTAGTAGAGCAGACATTATAGTGTGTATCTTCAATCTGCTAATCCCACGACATGCTCCACAGCCATCAAGAACCAATATCATATAGGCAAAAGAGAGAAGCACCATGATGACTTGCAAATTGGGTATATAGGCTTTCATAAGCATTATCTTAAGACGTATCCAGCTTCTGACTGCATAAGCAAGACACAGAAACCAGACCGAAACCCAGAAACTGCATAGTCTAGCGTGCTGATTGTGATCAGCGTATCTGAAAACACATGTTGATGCCAAAGTCTAAGGGTTGTAATATGAGATAGATTGCTCACACGTTGTATTTTGTGTCATGTCTTCAGCTTTTGTAAAGAAACAGCTATCTCTTACGCTTTATATTGATGCTTACTTTGTAGAATACCAAGAATCAGGTATATGGCAGCAAGGTGTTATACACTATTGTCATCATCATCATCATCATCATTGCATGAATATGGCTAATCGATTATTTGTGCATGGATGTTTTATGTCGAAAAACAGAAAAGGAATCTATAATACAAGTAGCTAAACTAAAGGAAGAAGAAATGGAAGCAAGAAACAGCATATATCTAAGCAAAGACCATCTTGTTGGAAATCTTGCCAATCTCGGCAATTTCAACTTCAACAACATCACCATCCTTGAGCCACTTGGGTTCCTTCATACCCATAGCGACACCAGCAGGAGTACCAGTCAAGATGATAGTGCCTTTTTCAAGAGTTGTACCTTGGGAGACAAAAGATACAATTTCTGGCACGTGGAACAAAAGATCAGAAGTATTGGTGTTTTGACGCACTTCGCCATTCACTTTGGTAGTGAGATCCAAACCAGGACGTTCTCCAAGAACCTATAAAGCATCCACATTCAATATCAATATCTATATACACTGGTATCAAATACTGATCTTGCATACCTTGTTGGATACAATGGCAGGGCCAAAAGGCGAGTACTTGTCAAATCCTTTGGAGAAACACCATTGGGGAACACCACCAGCAAACTTGGGATCACGTTGCCATTGGCGGTTGGATACATCATTGGCAGTGGTATATCCTGCAATGTATTCAGAAACCTTGTCGATAGGAATATCCTTGCCAGTCTTGCCAATCACAATAGCCTAAACTTTCACTATTAGCTACCATATATCTCTTTCCCATCTACATAAGACAATACATACCAATTCGCCTTCATAATCAGTGGTAGGATGAGCAAGCTTTGGAATTGGAATATCCTCAAAAGCATCAGCATGAGCATGAGTGGGCTTGATAAAGATGGATGGGTAGGGAGGTGGAGTACGACCACCTTCAGCAACTATTTCATATAAGCAATCAGCTTACAAGTAGTCAATAACTTGTATCATGTTACTTACTGTGAGCTTTGTAGTTAAGGCCAACACACTTGAAAATGGGGATTTGAGACTGGGCAAGAGGAGCAAGCAACTTGGTCACCTTGACAACTTGATCGGTAACAACAGAGTCATCAGAAAGAACATCACCAGAGATAACCTTGGCTTCAAGAGTGCCCTGAGCTGCAAGCTGATCTACAGTGACTTCCTCGGACGTAACAATAGGCTCGCCATAATAAGTATTGCCATCAAAAGCAACGAAGCGGATAAGACGATTCCAGACTGGAGACATGATGGTTTACAAAACAAAGAAAAGAGGTAGTGAGATAAAATGTTCAAAGTCAAGATTGAATGCTTTTATACAGGTCTTTGGTACCAGTCGGCTGCTTAATCCGCATCTCCCTTATCGCATATCGCCGCTCAAACTTGACCTATGGGATTGTTTTCCGCATCCTGCGAGTCTAGTGCTAAATCATGCTTCAATGAATCAACCTTTACTCTGACAGATGTACATCATTACAGCTATTGTATTGTATATAGAGAGATAAAGTCAAATACAAATAAACTACAAGTGCTTACTGCATACATACCCATGCAGTCAATTGACAAAGTCCATGTCAGGATCCCATTGCAAACTGCCATTCTACGTGGTAGCTGAAGTATAAGCCTTTGGGTACAAGAGATTTGTTAATGAGAATGCCACCAGGAGCTCCTACATAGCATTTATAAGCCAGTCATATACATTATCCTACCTTTGCATGTCTACTATGATACATGTCGCATACGTCACCTTCCCTTTAGTTAGATACAGTTGCCTACTTGAATACAATCCTTGTTGCTTGAATGTTGTATCTAGTTCATGAAGAAAAGATAAAGGATGATGCGTGACAGCAATACACAGTAACATTCTGGTTCTTGTGTCATAGGCTATCACAAAGCAAATCTCATTTGGGATGTTGCATGAGTTAGTTTACTTTGCCAAAAGGATGGCTATGATGCTTATTAATACAAGTAAATATTTGCTCGGAAATGATACGGGATGGATGACGGTGGGAATCAAGTGGGGATGTGGAGATTGACTTTGCTTCGGGTGCACTTTCCGCATTGTGTCGCGGAGTTGTAGAATGCGTTATAAACCAGAAGATGCATACAAGTGAGCGTGTTTGTTGCTTTCTTTCTTACATTTGATCCATCATGTCTACCACTTCTCTGAAAGGCTCATGCTTATGTGGCAATGTCAAGATCACCCTGAAAGGCGATCCAGTCAAGGTCATGACATGTTATTGTGTTCATTGTCAAAAATCTGGCAGTGCACCTTATCAAACAAACGCCATTTATCCCACAGACCAAGTCGAGATTGATGATCCACAAGGTTATATCAAGATGTATGCCATTCCAAAGGAAGAAGTCAATAGTGGCTTTGAGAAACAAAAGTTTTTCTGTAGCAACTGTGGCTGTCCTCTCTTCAACAGGCCAATGAAACATCAAGGCACAAAGACTGTAGTCAAGACAGGTATCTTGGATGCACCAACTGGTAGTGGAGTACCAGGGTAAGATTTGAATCATGCACTTTTGGATGGGATTGCTGATATGCTGTATAAATCCAATCATAGATTGGAATTGCTCAAGCCTACAGCAGAGCTCTTTACAAAAGACCGTGCTTCATATGTTAGTCCTATTGAAGGCTGTGCCCAATTTGAAAAGGCTGCTCAATAGCCAATTGCTACTTGTATATATAGAAATCACGTATGTTGAAGAAATTATTGCTTTTACTTGTCATATATACATGAATGGGGGTATTGTGAAGATGAAAGGCATGGAAAGCATACTAGTATTACTGGATGGAACGTCGTTTGAGCATCATGGAGGTATAAAACAGTAATGTGAGCCAAATAGCAACACGATCCTTTATCATATACATGATGCCTTGGTTGAAGAAGCCCTTGGTAATCTGTGCTCGCATTCCCTATTTGTCAAAAGATAAAGGATTAGTACATAAGCACATGTATAATCCTTCTCACACTCCAGAACTTCAACTTGCCTTGTACAATCCTTGTAATCCTTCCTTATCAATCACGTGCTTCATAAATGCTCGCATACCCAAACTATACTTTTCCGATCGATTTGCCACCATGCTGGTGCGTATAAAGATGAAGGGATAGGTGATCATAGTGGCAACTGATTTGGCAAGTGCTGAAAAGAGAAAGACTTCAAGTGAACTAAGAGTAGCATTGACACCTTTTCCAGCAAGATATAAAGACTTGGCCTTCTCAAATACAAAGTATGTGATGGATGGGTTGGATACAAGCATCATGGAAGCACGATATCCAGTCCAAAAGCCAGTAATCCCTTTTTCGCGATAGATATCTTTGGCTGTATCAATAAATCCTTGTTGCTTCTTTCCAGGTGTTCTGCTGCTTGTTTGTAGGCGTGTGGTAACGTTGGAAAAGGGTGTGGTGAAAAAACGTGAGATCAATGCTGCTTCAGCTCCAAGAAACAATTCCTGAGCAACGTTGAGCGTGGCTTTTTTCCCCATGTTCTTGTTTAAGGCTTCTTGAACATTACGTAGTGACGTGTAGCAATAAAAGTAGATGAAGCTTGACAGCACTGTTGCAAGAGTATCTGAACCAAGACCAGTATACAATCCTTTCAATCCTCCATCATTTTCATAGATTGTCCTTATCATCTCAAGAATGTTCTTTTTGTGTGTGTCATCGAGTTGTAATCGAGTCGTTGCACTTTAGATAATCAGTGGCTCGTTCATCAATCAGGATTCGGAGAGTGGTGTACTCACATGTCAAGTGGATATATAAAGAGATTGGCGATTGTGGAGCCAACAGCACCAGATATAGCATGTCCTACAGCAGGAAGCTTGTATTCTTCAAATGAAATAGGTCTCTTGTCAGTCATAAAGAGGATAGAAAGTAAAAGAAAGAAGGATCAAAGAAAAGGGGAGATAAACTTTTTATCATCAATGGTCGGGACAACAATGGGAAGCGGTAATTTAAGCATATTCGATGACAAATGAGCATCATTCACCCAGTTGTATTCCGCGTATACATGTTCCTTTACGACATGATGATGACATTATCCAAACCATGGCATCGTTATTGATGCATCTCCTTATATTCATGTCATGGAATTTCAATTTTAGCTGTTGTTGCTCTTTTCCTTTCTGGATACACAAAAGTAGTGATACCAGTGACAAACATTCATCATCATGCACACCACGTGAAGATCTTCTGGAACTTTTCAACACACTACGTATCTCTCTTTTCTCTGCATTGTAACCCATCTCTCCTTTACATTGTGTTTCTCGAGACGTTCAACTGCCATTGCAACTACCAATTCGCATTGGCAAGTCAATCGGCTTTGCTTTGTATTCGTCCAGAGCGATACTATCAGAAGAACACATTGGCGCTTATAGGCGACTGTGAAGCATAGCTTTATATCACCACATATCAATAAACGACATCATTGTCAGATTCATGCAATCAGTGTTGGTGAATGGACACGTGTGCTTTAATCGATTAACCTTAACAGCATTTCGGATGGGTATTCCGTCAGTGGGAAATCAAGTTGATCAATGTAGTACAGGTAAACAAAAAGCGGAAGACTTGTTGTAATGATGGGAAGCGTGGAACTATCTGTGTTGCATAACTTTACTAAAGAGTATATCAACTTTATACATATGCATCGGTTACAATTATATATACATAGTTGTCACTCTTTCACCAACGTCCCAATTCCTGGCATTCTCGCGTTTCCAAGATGCGTCACTTATTCCGATCTACAGTCCGAAGACAAGGAAGCTGCACTTAAGGTACCATAGGTGATGCCTTGTTCGATGGTATTGACATGATTGTGATAATTACCTTGTATAGATTATGCACATGTGCCTTGGTAATAGCTGCTATTGGAGATCAGGGAAGAGTATATAGACTACAAGGTAAAGACATCTACTGATAAGCGGGGAAACAAATTGTCGTGTGGGGAAAAATGTGGGGATACCACTCATTCAAGTCGCGGTGATCATAGATAACTGAAAATGACAGCGGAATACAATCCAATTGGTTATGCCACATCACAACAAGATTATATAAAAGGTACAGTTATCAAAGTGATGGAATCATATTATTGCTAAAAGTAGAACAACAATGGAGAAGATTGAAGTCTACAAAAGCGAGAATGATGATGCAGCAACAACAACTACCATTGAATCCAATCTATCAAAAGGAGAATCACCTTCACTTACACTTGAAGATATCGATCCCAAGATTGAAGCACGGTTACGGCGCAAATTTGATGCTCGTGTCTTGTCCAGTGTAACTATCTTATACCTTTGGGCCTTTTTAACAAGGTAAAGTATCTCTTGAAGCCTGATATACACAACATACCAACATGGATGACTGTATAGAGCAAATATTGGCAATGCAAAAGTCCTTGGCCTACAAGATGAATTAAATCTGGGAGAAGACAACAAGATGAGTATTTGCATGACTGCATTCTATATCACCTATGTATTGTTCGAAGTGTAAGTTCCATCATCATCATTTGTCACAGAGACATTATTAACATATTTCTTCATCTTGTAGACCAGTCAACGTGCTAGTACGAAAGTATGGGCCGCGCATTGTGCTTCCTTTGATATGCACTATTTGTGGCTTCCTCACCATGTGCAACGCATTTGTCAACAACTTTGGAAGTCTATTCGCTATACGATTCTTGATTGGTATCTCACAAGCTGCTATTATGCCCGGCATCTCCTATGCACTTGGCACATTGTAAGTCTAACACAACACTTGCTGGTTTGAAGGCTTGAAAACTTACCATTGACTCTTTGCTATATGTATCTAGTTACCGAAGACATGAGCTTATCACGCGCGTAGGTGTTTATGCATCATGTGCAAGTGTTGCTGGAGCTTTTGGAGGTACTTTCTACATCCCATTTGCAGATTTCTTATCATATGTTGACTTGCATTGCTTGTACTACTAGGTCTTCTTGCCATTGGCTTTTCAGAGATACCTGCTTGGGGCATTCTTCATTCATGGCGCAACATTTTCTTTTTCGAAGGAATCATCATGATGATCATTTCAGTGGCGATGTACTTTGTGATGCCTGACAGTCCTGGTAGCTGCACCTTTTTGACTGAAGAAGAACGACACATTGGTGTATTACGTATCCAGCTTGAGCAATTGTCTGCAGGAAAGAAAGAAGCCATCACTCGTGAGCATTTCAAGACTGCCATGCTTAATATCAACACTTGGCTCATGGGACTTGGTCTCTTTGGTTCATTGTTATCCATGAATTCGATTGCATTGTTTATGGTAAGCTCATGCATCCTATCTTGCAACACATTCACTGATACTGCTATTAGCCATCATTACTATCAGAATTTGGATGGAACTCTGTTGTAACCCAAATAATGACTGTACCGCCCTATGCATTTGCATGTATCATTTGTATTGGATGCTCTATTCTTTCTGATCGCTGGCACACAAGAGGAGTCTTTATGTATGCAATTTGTGCACCATTGACCATTATTGGATTTGCTGTACTGTTGACTGTGGGCTCTATTGGACCACGTTACATGGCTATCTTTTTTGCAACAGGTGGTGGATTCACATGCAGTCCCATATTTGTTGGTTGGTCAGTCGACAATACAGCTGGACCTACAGTGAGATCAATTGCATGTGCTTTTATCATCAGCTTGGGTGAATTGGCAGGCATTGTATCAAGCTGGACTTATTTACCATCTGAAGCTCCTGAATACACGACTGGAAATCAGATCAATCTTGCCATGGGTGCCTTGGTACTTGTTTGTGCAGCTGCTTGTTCGTTTTACATGAAATGGGAAAATGCTCAACGCAACAATGGAAAACGTGACCATGTGCTTCATGGTCTTTCTCAAGACCAAATCGATCAGCTCGGCCATAAGCATCCGCAGTTCCGATTCACACCATAGATCATGATCAGATTACACATCTTCTCTTATACATAGCCAATCAATCAAATTCATCTTGATCCCATCATTCTTGTATTCTATCTACACAAGTACACAAAACTGTAATATATATGTACATCTTCTTGTAGCAAATGACCAAATACATATCATGAATTCAAAATGCAACTACAAACTGATAAATAATGATGAGAAACACTACTGGGATTGCATGTCTAAACTAAGGAAGGATTAGTGATTGTCACAAGCCTGACGATAATGGTCTGTGTGAAAGCTTTCTAGCCTGACTAAAGTCAATGCTGGTACCAAGTCTTCTGTGTTTTCCAAAAGACGAGATGGAGATGAATCTGAATTGGCAAGTTGGCAAAATGCAGAGCATGGGTCCAAGGATAAAGTGCCAATAACAAACAGGATCAACATTTACACATCACGTACATATTGTTTACTATAGTAAGAGGGTTGTAGCCTTATTAAGTGGATTGCCGTGTCGGCCAATGTGGTGGATTTTGCCATCCAATCCATATTTGTTTCATACGCTTTGCGTGATAATGCTACATATTGTCAAAGATTACCTTGAATGAATGTCATCATGTTCTCATCCTCGATTCATTTCTTTCCCAAATTGCTTAAGCTGCTTCCACAAAGTTGACAGTTATAAATGGATACATGTGTAACCTTATTCATGATGGTCTACACTATGATATGCAAAACAGGGTTTATTTGACAGGTCATGTTCATGCAATCAAGGCCTTACATTTCTTTTTGGTGCAACCTTGACGAATACGCACGATTCACAGAAAAAGGTAAAAGAACAAGAGAGAATATCAAAGCAAACAAGTGTTGCATGTCTGTATCATTCTAATGTTGTAGCATTGTCCAGAAACGCGCTAATAAGCGCCAATAAACATCAACAAGAAAAGCCATCAGCCCTGCTATCACACGGTCTGTTTTCTAATGGTCTTTCTCTCAAACTTCACACCATGTTTACGGACCACGTTTCCCTGTGTATGAAGCTTAAAAAACGACATGGAACCAAAAAAGGACAAGAAAAGCGCCTACTTGGGGTCCTTGCGTTACCATTTTTCCCAATCACCACATGTTTCATAAGCTTATCACACATCTAATCAGTGTTGGAGGACGTGCGTTTAAGTTATACACATAAAGAACAAGAATCCCAGACGTCGGGGACATAAGGTAGAAGAAAACACGGGATGTTAGCAAATACAATACTGCAAGATTGCACCTGGTTGTCTCTGGTGGCGCGTTCTATATTAAGTTTATTTCACTGGGCGGGTTGCTTTACATTGGTATACACCTTACTTTCTATCAAGTGCTAGACAAGGGCATAAAGTCTTTGAAACAAGAAGAATAGAGATCATTCTTGCTTGTTGGGGATAGGATACTTGATCTTAAAGGCGAGTTTCGCTCACTGCCTTTCATATTCTCATTAATATAGCCCGTGCGCAAAAGGAGAAGAAATGTTAGACGGGTTGAAACTTTTTGCCACGACAAGAAGAAAAACGAAAAACTTGAGACAAGCCATCGTCTGTGCAGCAACCTAAAACAGACAAGGAGCAAAGGTCTCGATTTCCTTTGGCGCTTTTTCCTCCTTGAAACTAGAATACATTTCATTGCAAATGGATATGGTCAGTGGGGCAATGAACAAACAACTTAGGTCTGTGCTCCACCCCCAAACGCCACATTGGATTCTGAAATGGTGGGTACTTGACAGGCCCATGCGCTGCTTCATTTTGCGATATAAAAGACAACCATGAATCAAACCAACATTCTTCATCGCTTTATTGAAAAACTACATCAAGCATATTCTCCTCTACCATGGTTCACTACTGCACTTCTTCTCAACCCCAACCTGTCGTCAACATCTTTCCACCACCCATTAACACTCATGGTGGTCAATGGTAGGTGATTCATTTATCTGCCATCATAATATACTTGCTCATACACATGTATTCTCTTCACTAGCACATGGTGCGGAAAGTATGGTCATCTTCGACAACGTTGCCCTTACTTGAGATAAGCAGCATCAGCAGCAGCATCTTTGCCAAGCATTTCTCTTTTGTCATCAACAGCATCATCATTCTTCTTTTCCTTTTTACTTGTTTGCATTCTTTAAAAAGTTTATCTCTTCTTTCATTTGTAACACTGGAACCAATACCAAGCATCTTCTTCACAAAAACACCCTTCATTTCATATTCATCTTGAGACACATAAATAAAAAAAACTTTTTCATTCCAAAACGGGTAGTGTTGATTTGGGGTAAAGGATCGTTTTTAGCCTTGAATGTCGAGTCGGGCCTCCTTGCACCCGTATGCTGACGGCGTAACAACTATCACTGTTCCACGACGGATGCTTATTTGTGGTATTTGCTATAGAGAATAGATTTCAGTCCCATTTGTTTGTTGGTATACACTAACCAAAAACTTACACTTTCAGGGCGATCAAACAAGTAAGCATAGAGGCATCGAAGCACCGTCTCATGAGCAATGATCAGAACATCGTTTTTCTCGCGTTCAAGTTCCATAATGATAGCTTCAAGACGCACAGCCAAATCATGATATGACTATAAGCTCATGTTAGTTATCGGAATACCTGATTTCTGCTCCGGTAAAGTAGCACACAAGTTCCACGTGTATGTGTGGCATGGATGACACATAACTCACCTCCGCTCTGGAAAATCGATGTCGGTAAGGATCCTCTTTGGCTCGCATCATTTCTTCAGGATAGCGTTGCTAATGTAACAGAGAATAGATTAGATCATTGTCATCTTGTATGAAGAAATGCATCAATACCTTGATCTCATCAAGTGTTAATCCATCCACTTCACCTGGATTAAGTTGGTTGAGCATGGAATATTGACGCACGGCAACATTTTCCTCGGAGAACACGCTTGCTGTTTGCCTGCTTTTCTTTTGTGTACTTGTCCAGACCTGTCGAGAACATGTGTTAGTTACACTATATTCTTTTTTTGCCACATAAACATTGCCCAAAACTTGCTTACACTTAATGATCTTTCTTCATCTGCACTCTTGCTTTCAGGTGATCCTTTGTGGCTTCGATAGTCAATGATGAATCTTTTGAGCTTTTCTGCATATTCCCATCCTTCTGGCGACAATTCAGCATCCACCTTGTAAGATAAGTCATTGAATGATACGCCAGACTATACAAAGTAGTGTTGATGAATACTCAATCATGAATAACCAGTGGTGGACTTACACGAGCGAAAAAGATGAGTCGTGGTCGATTGTGTAGATTCATCAAGTAATAAACGATACGCGACTGTTGTGTAGTTGTTGATATATCCGATTCTTTTTTGTGAGACAGTGCGTGCTCATGTGGCCACGTGCCATTTTCTCCTCCCTGACCTGCAAATATCCTTGAACACGGTTGACTACCAAATGTTCGCCCACGTTGATCAGCTTGACAAATGGCATGGAAACGTCATTGATGGTCTCGTAATAGGCTTCATGCTCTTTGATGCGATTCTATATGTATCAAACTTGAATGTTATGCTCATAGATATCCAATGTATATGTAAACGTACCTCATAGTCTTCTACAGCTGCCTCTGGTTCCCATCCATAATACTATAAGACACATCCAATATGAGCAATCATGGCGGATCTTAAAGTGATTGATAGCATACATCAGGTGATGATACTTTGACGCTCTTAATATTGGCGAATACAATCTCTGGCTTGTCACACAATGATTCTGATTCATGCTCGTTAGCTTTGTGATCCTTCTCATATTCACCAGATTTGATCCATTACCTATAAACAAGGGCTACATCATTCAATGTTAGTCATGTATATGCCACAGGATGAAGTTACGACTACTTACATGAATCCCTTGTGCCAATAGTTTGTTTGAGATCTCCTCCCGCCTGGCGACTGTCACATTGTTCCCATCATAAATGCCAACTTGTCCACCACCCTTTTGTAACCATGCGATCATATCATCGAGACATTCATTGGCAATAGCGAGACGTCTTGCTACAGCTTCATCGTTACCTATAATCATCATTTGTGTCAGTTTATGCCCGACATGTTACACATTGCACTACTTGCGAGGATCAAACATGTCTTTGGACACCACGGAACCAAGCCGTTCACGCCGATAGTTGCCAACACTGAATACTTGAGTAGCTACTCCAAGCCATCGCAAATATCGACACAATGATCTTGATACGTGTGTTTTGCCTCTTGCAGGAAGTCTGTTGGAATAAGAATACGCATTGAAGAACGTGTTGGTTGTGTCAATCGGATCTGTCGCGTTTCACTTTTCCCATCTCCATGCTAGACACCATTACATACCCTACAGTGACAATGGCAATAGCACCTGCATGGAAGAGTCGACCACTGTCAGTCTTGTAGAGTTGAGCTGCCATTGGCTGTTGGAAAAGGTCGAGGAAAAGGAAGAGAAGAAAAAGGAGTTCACAAATAAAGAGCGACAATGACGCCCTTTGTTTTGGTTGAAGTATATCACCCCTTCTGCTCACCATGACAATGTTGTATGATAATGGGACATCTTTTAGCACATATTTGTTGCTTGGCTTCATCAACAATATAGCACATCATCAGTTTATTAATGCTTTCTATTACAAGATCTTCAATGCCATCCTAGAATTTTCCACCATCCCATGCCTATAGTCATATATACAACAATGTAAAATGCAGCAAGCTGGAAGCCAATCATGAACCACTTTGAACGAGAGACATATCCTGGTGCAAAGTACATAGCTGCCATGCCTGTAGAGTAATTGGTCTATAAAGTGATCCATTAGCATATCATAGCAATAAAGCTGATACATTTACACATCCACATACCATACATCCTCCTAATGCACCAAAGTAAGCAAGTAAAACAGTCAACACCATGGGATTGGCACCCAACGCTACACCAGCATCCAAAAATGTACCAACGAATGCCACAGTGTGTGCACTTAAAGATGAGAACATGAATGTCGTCATAAAGTATGCAATAGCCAAAGCAGGTACAGGTGGTAATCCCAATTGATCAATCGCATGCGATATTTTATGACCAACATAGGCAGATGCACCTGCTTCGGAAAGCTGTTGTGCGATTGTAACAAATCCACCCAACCAGAAAAGCGTGTCCCACTATTAAAAGTACATTTGCATGAGCAAGATGCATTTCCCCTTTTCTCGGGTAAAAGAATACTTGCAGCATTGGTATTGCTTGCCACATCTTTCCACGTGATTGTACCCATAAGTAGGAGAGCAACAATGCCTAACAGTGCCACTAATGTCGCATCCAATTTGGTGTAGCTGGAAGTGATCCATAAGCTCAAACACATGAGTAAAACTAGACACAGTTGCTTCAATGTTGTTATAGATAAGCATGGTGGAATATTAAATAAACAGTGATATGACTTACCCACTCCTTGGATGTGATGGATCCCATTCGATCTAGCTCCGTTTGTGCATGCTTGACGACACTGTCGTTTGGTGATTTGTGATCCTGCATTTGATTGTTTCCTCCGAGACCACAAGCCCAACGGAGTATAAGCGGTAAACTAATTGCACACACAGCTGCTGGAACAATAGCTCCAACAAACCATGGTAAGAATCCAAAGTCAAGATGTGGAAAAAGAGCCTTGGCCTTGTTGAGTACAATTGGATTGGGTGCCATGCCTATGATAAGATAACTTCTTAATCCAACAGCATGGTATATCCTAGATTGTCTTGTGTTCTTTGCTGCTCATCAACCCCGCCCCCCATTTTCCCCTTAATATCATACCAGTGAGATACATGGATGCTGATAATAGGTTTGAGTGAGATCCGACAAGCATCAAGAATGCACCAAGTTTTGAGTCATGAGTAGGTGTTGATCCAAGAGTGGTGGCAATAGAATTGACTACTGGTAAGACTATACCACCACCTCTTGCTGTATTACTTGGCACAAAAGGTGCTAGCAAGATTTCTAGTTTGAAGAATGTAATGCAGAGAGAGAATTAGACATTCATCATTATTCCTTTTCCCGACACGTGAAGTCTTTTTTTCCGCTCCTTTGTCATCATCACATCTTCTCCTGAAGAAAAATAATGACTCTTTGTACCTGAAATGACAATGGCATATGCCAATCCCATGATACGTTTTCCAAAAGCCTTGATCATAAGTAAGGAGAGTCGACGCCCAAGTTGGGTGACTTCAACTGCCTTGCCGAGATGAAACGCCGCGAAAATCAACCACACGACAGAGCTCGAGAATCCTTCCAAGGAGTGTTTAAAGGACTCCTTGGCTGCTTTGCATTCAAAAGTATCCCCAGTCAAGGGATTCACGTCTCCACATAAACGACACTCGGTCATTTTACCAGTGGCATGGTCTTTACACTCGAAAGATTGAGTCAGTGCAAGTAGTGTTAGTCCAGTAAGGACCAACATCGAGATTTCAACCTTGGTTGTAATCAATGCAAAAATGCAACTACATCAAACATACCCCAACAAAATCATTTTACACATGTCAGATGAATGCTTATATGTACATTCATGGAATCCTATACCTTGTGAACACTGCCAAAAGCCGTATAGCTGTTGTTGTCAATTCAGATGTAGGCTCAACACCAAACCAAATAGCTGATCCAAGCACAATCGAAGGCAAAAGACTGACAAGGCGACTTTGTTTAAAATGCTTCATCCATAAAAAGCATGCACTTTTATATCCTTATACATATATATTACTTTTTGACAAGAGAGTTTTGATTATATTCATCATCTCTTACCGCTAGTTTGTGTATTCAATGTGGTGGTGTCACATTGATTCGATGAAAGAAGGGCCGTGCGTTCATCTGGTGGCTCTTGGTCCACAATGTCTATAGTCTGGTGAGAAGATGATGTTGTGATTGGCATATTAGAAAGTGATGTGGTTCAAAAGCAAGAGAGAAAAAGGATAATGATGCTCAATCTTTATATGCAGCCTGTGCACAACTTTTGATGCCGTTGATTTGAGCCTGTATGACGAAAATGGCTCATCTAATAGCCCCCCTTGATCTTGGCTGGTTTTTAGTTACTCCCCCAAAAAGATCTCTTTGCTCCCCCCAGAAATTTGCTCTTATGGATCACTCCAATCCCTTCATGCATACTTTTTTCAATAGCTGAATGATACTTCCACTTGATGAAGACTACTATTGTCACTGTGGTCCTTACACAACATAAAACATTCCCGCTCGTATCTTGCGGAGAGAATGATGTCATTTAACACATCTCTGCGATCCTTATATGCTTGTGCAACCTTAACCAAGACTAATTAACGAGTTTGGGATCCTTTGCAGAAAGAGCTTTTCTCTTTTTCTTCTTCTTCTACTCTCTCTCTTTTGATTTACCCTTCCCATTCATTCCATGCAATTATAAAAATGCTCATATCTTTTGGCATGCTCTTTATGTTGCTCACATCCTGTCAGGTACAGGGAGCTACAACACATGTCTTTCAGCAACAAGTTGTCTCATCATCATTATCATCCACCCATTTCCCGCCAAACACACAAAGTCCATCATCATCACACAATTCAGCCAGCAGATTAAAGATATCAATACTCGGTGCAAATATGGGAAATGAGACATTGTTTCCTTCTACAACACTACAGATTGATACACTAGACGAAAACTCGGTAACCAACTTGTTAAGACACCTGGGACACGACATGCATAAGCATATGAGTGATGATCAACCTGTGACCATTTTTGGTTCCTTTGCATCCTCTTCTTATGACGATAATGACCAACAACACATGTCGACAAGTGATCTTTGGCAGTGGCGCACTGGACAGTGGAGATTACTAGTTGAACATATACCAGGTTTCACGGACCGCTCGACTGTGATACATAAGCACTGGCTCATCTCGTGTTTTGCTACCGATTGTATTTGCTTCAACACGCTTGACACTACAACGTCATCTTGCACTAGTGATCAGGATCCAACATCATCTTCTTTTCTTGCACCACGTGTCATCCATGTCATGAAACAGATCTCTGTAGACCACGTGCTTGTGCTTGGCAATGACAATGATACAAATGTTAGCAGTTGGTTACTCGATTTGTCCAAAACACCTTTACTTACTTGGAAAAAGGTTCAAGATCATCATCCATTATCCATGGCTATCGGTCAAACAGGCAACAAAAGGCATCTTGTACGACGGGAACTTCCGGAAGAGAAGACAAATAGTGAAAGTGATAATGACAGTGGGCTAAACGGAGGAGCTGTGGCTGGCATCGTAATCGGTATCTGTGCGTTCTTTGCTCTTGCTGCAGGTTTCATATTCTGGAATCGGCGCCAACAAAGTAGACGTCTCCATTTCCATCACAAGCACCGAGCAGCTCGTTTTAGCCTGTCAACACCACCTCCTTCACGTCCTGTGAGTGAAATTCATCATGATGGAATGGGTATTATACGTACAGCAAGTTTACCAGAACCACATCATGCACGCTTGAGCACCTTATCATTTGGTTCTGATTTTCATGTATCCATGCATAATGATCCATCCTATTCATCTGTATCAATGCCACATTCACGTTTTGATTCTCGTATTTCAAGAAAGACCTTACATGATATGCCTGATATTCAAAGACCAGAACCATCCTTGTCATCATCACGTCGACCATCATTCCAAGCATTAGCATCCAATCATCACCAGCAACAAGCCATGGTGGAAACATCGCCTCATCCGTTATCATCATCATCATCACCACGTAACAGCAGTACAGCTTTTCGTCGTCTAACGCTCAACTTGTCATCTGCACTTCGTAGCACCAACAATCAACAACGATATGATGATGATATGGCTCCTTCACCTTCGTCCATTCTTAAACGATACACCATTGCAGGTTTGGCTTCAGAACGTCGACGCTCCAGCATGATGGGTGGGAATAGTAGCAACAACCATGGTATACGTACGTCGCGTTTTCTTCATATACCCGGTGCATCGGCATTTGCAGAAGAGCCCAATCCACGCATGTCGTTATCTGCCTCGTCTATTGGTGGTCGTTCAGTGTCTTCTGTCCAATGGGTAGGCTTCAATGACCAAATGGACTACAAGGAGCAGCACTGGAACCCCACTGTACAACTTGCAGTGACCAACGAACAACAACGCCAGTCAGTGAGCAGTAGTCGTGCCACCAGTCTCGCTTTGGATAGTGATCCATATACATCATCACGTGGTACTTTGGTATCCACCACATCACCACGGAATAGTATCCAACAACGACAACAATCACAGCAACCATCACCTGCAGCTTATCGATTAAGTATGCAAGAAATGTATTCGTGGGATGATACTTTGTTTAGTCAACGTGTTCGATCCAGTATTCTTGCTCGACAACAACAACATCAAGGTTCATGTGCTTCTCTTCCTGCACGTACGCATCAATACCATAACGATAGTAACACCAGTAGTGCTGATAGCTTTGTCATCAACACAAGTGTTGCATCCATGTCCTCTCCTACAAGACTTACTTTCAAGTAACAAGCATTCTTATTTACTACATCTTACAACTTCATATGTATATCTTTGTTATTCTACATTCCCCAGGCATATATAACACTTGTGCTATTTTGTTGTACTTACATTTTCCCCCTCTTCTGCACATACATTATTATTAGCGAAGAATCAATTATCATTTAAAGAGAATGTGGGTTGCATTGGAAGTGGATTTGGAATGGGGAATAATGATGACTCTAGATGTAGAAGAATAAAGTGTACTTTAGAGTGATCCTAGCATGTAGGGATGAATGAATCCCCCCCCCGTGAATATTGATTGACATCTCTATCAGCACCTTTTTCAGGAACCAAAAGTAAATTTGACCCAAGAATGATATCTTTCTCGCATTAGTCACGTGTAGTTGCATCAGTATTGAACAAAGGTGTAGATAGAGCTTATCATCTTGGTGTTAAAACAATGCTTCTCACGGATCAGTTTCAACTAGTGGAAGCGGAGTCTTGGCGTGTACGTGGACCAGCCAAGCGTGTACTTTAACTCCTGCACAGCCGCCCCTCTCTTTTTTCTACGACCGGTATCTCTTTCACACTATTTATCATACTCGGGTATAGTATACAACATTGGGCAACGTATTTATTCTATCTGTGTGTACTAATGGACTTTGGTCATGTGCATAAACAGCCTATACAAAACGACTCCAATCTCTGAATAACCCAGCATATATACACGTTTGCACATACACAACCACAACAAGCAACACACTTTCAACATGTTAAACGCATTGTCGTGTTGCACTGTCCGAATTGGCAGGCGACGTGGCATGGCCAACCATTGGCTCGGCGTTTTCATTGCGGCGCTGGCCGTCACTCTACTCTTTGTCAGTCAAGCTTCTGCACAGCAAGTGGAAAAAACAGGATTCAATACAGTACCAGACAAGTTCTTTTATTTCAAAGATTCAAAGGTAATGTTGTATAGGATGATCTATGCATGTGTAGTGCCAAGGAGATCTCATATCTATTCTAGGTTGTCTTATGGCTTGATGCCAGTGCACACACTGTTTGGCGTTCCGACAATCATGGCAAACAATGGGAACAAGTACATGATATTCCAGGTGATACTGCAGCCTATTTGTTCGAACATCCCTATGATAAGGATAAGGTATGGATAAGAGAGAGAGATTGCAAGAGAACAAGGTTGGATCTAACCGGAGAAATTCTTTAGGCCTATGTGCTTAGTAAAGGCAAGACACACTGGAAGACAATCGATCAAGGAAAGACTTGGCAGCCTTTTGAGACACCCATTGAACCAGCTACTTATCCACAACTTGGTTTTCATGCTGAAAGAGGCAATTACATCTTATTTCATGGATTCAAGTGTCAGTTGGGTGGATGGACAGGTGTAGATTGTCAGGATGAGGTATGTTTTGCTTATTCTTGTGATTTCAAGTCATCTCATGATGTGTGTTGTGATAGATCTATTATACATTGAACAATTTTGAAGAATTGACACTCCTTCGAAGCAATGCTCCTTCTTGCATTTGGTCATTATCCAGTCCTGAATTTGAGAATGCTCCTGTCAAAGAAGTCATGTGTGTCGAATCTGGTTCTAGTGGAGGTGGAGCGTTTCTGAATCCTGAGGATCTTCAACTTGTGCAATCTGAAGACTTTTTCCGAACTACACAACCTGTCACTTTTGGAAAACAAGAACCTGTGCATGGTATCATTGCTGTGAGTGCTATCAATCGATTCCTTGTGGCAGCTGCCAAGCCTTCAGCTACAGATCCTACCATGGATTTATACGTGTCTCAAGATGGTGAAAACTGGCATGAAGCTGTGTTCCCAGAAGGTGCCGGATTGCAAGAAAAGGCATACACAATTGTTGAATCTACTGGTCATGCATTATTGGTGGACGTGTTATCAGATCCAGGAGCTGAGATGGGTACCTTGTACAAGTCCAATTCAAATGGCACCTTCTTTGTCAAGAGTCTCGATTATACCAACAGAAACAGCATGGGCATCATTGATTTTGAACGCATCGCAGGTGTGGAAGGTGTCATGCTAGCCAATATTGTCGCCAATCATCAGCAGGCAGTTACTGGTAGTGCCAAGAAGGATATTCAATCACGTATCAGCTTTGATGATGGATCAACTTGGTCAGCTATTAAGAAAGTGGTTGATACAGAAGGAAAGGAAATGAAATGCTCAGAACAAGAGGTGAGTTTGATGGATTCATGGATCATGATGATGACAGTGATTGATTGTCGTTCTTCTTTTAGTGTGCTTTACATTTGCATTCTGTTACTTCTATGCACAATAGTGGCCAAGTTTTCTCATCCGAAACAGCTGTTGGTGTTGTGATGGGTGTCGGTCATTATGGTCACAGTCTTCTGGAATATGATGAATGTGATACTTTCTTATCAACGGATGGTGGATTGACTTGGAAAATGGTGCGTGAAGGTGCTCACAAGTACGAATTTGGCGACATGGGCTCGATGCTTGTCATTGTGGATGATGAGAAAGAAGTGGATCATGTTTGGTGGAGCAAAGACCGTGGTGATCATTGGGAAAAGCTTGATTTGGGCGTCAGTATTCGTGCACGTATTCTTACCACGGATCCAGAATCAACTTCTCGCAACTTTTTATTGATCGGCTCTTCACGTTCTTCAGAAGCACATGTTCAATCAATTCATCTCGACTTTACTCAACTACAATCTCGTCAGTGTGAACTTGTTGAAAATGATGATGAGAAGAGCGACTTTGAGAAATGGTTTGCACGTGATCTGACTGATGGTCCTGATTGCTTGATGGGTCACGAGCAAATGTTTTATCGTCGTAAAGCTGATCGTGATTGCTATGTTGGACGCGACTTTGAAGATCCAGTTTTGGAAATGAAGGATTGTCCATGTACTGAAGCCGATTATGAATGTGATTACAACTTTGTGCGCAATTCAGATGGCAAATGTGAACGTATTGGTCCTGATCGATTGACAGGCGACATTTGCAAATCCAAAGATGATGTATATCCCGCTTCAAGTGGTTATCGACTGATTCCAGGCAACACATGCAATGCAGAGAATGGCAAAAGATTGGATGAACCTGTTGATCGCAAGTGCATTGAGAATGAAGCAGATGCTATTCGTCCACCTCCTTCATCTGGTGATTCTTCACGACCAGGCTTGGCTGCTCCTTCAGATGATGATATCAAGCGTTACCCTACTGAATTTACCGATGAGATTGATCAATTCATGTACTTTAAGGAATCACCTGCCATGTTATTACGTTTACGTAATGGTCAAGTGTGGTATTCTCCAGAGCATGGAATGAAATGGGAACGCGTGTTACAAGAACAAGGACCTGCATCAAGCATTGTTTTGCATGAATTTGACAACACACGTGCATATGCATTGCTTGAGAATGACATTTATGCCACCAAAGATCAGGGCAAGTCATGGGATCATATCAAGGTGCCTTTACCTCCTAGTCATTTTGTGCCACAAGTTTTGGATTTCCATCCTCTAGAAAAGGATTGGCTTTTATTCATTGGTGATGCTCATACATCTCCTCGTCACGCTGAAGCATTCATCAGTCAAGATCATGGTGGCAGTTGGGGAAATCTGGATATGTGGGTTGACAAGTGTATCTTTGGTCGTGATTCAAAGTACAGCATCCAAAAGGAAACCATCTACTGCTCTGGTTATGATAGTCAACAGATTGGTGAAGATGCAAAGCTTATGCGTACAGTGGATTGGGGAAATACCAAGGAAGTGCTCTTTGACAATGTCGTCGAGTTTTTCGTTATTGAAGATTTTATGGCTGTTGCATCCAGTCGTGGTGGCGATTTGCTATTGTATGTCAGTGTGGATGGCTACTCGTTTGCTGAAGCACAATTCCCACCCAGTCATTACATTGATCGTAATGTAAGTCATTCATTTCTATTGTATCTTTTATTCATCACTAACAAATATGCAATAGACTTTTACTGTGCTTCAATCCACCACTCATTCAATCCTTCTCAACATCTTCAAGGCAGTTGGAACAGCCAAAGCACATGGCGCACTCTACAAATCCAATGACAATGGCACATTTTATCACATGTCACTTGACAACACCAATGGCGATGCACTTGGCTTTGTCGACTTTGAAAAGATGCAAGGTGTGGAAGGAATTATCTTGGCAAATCAAGTGATGAATGCAGATGAACTTGTTGGTAACCGTGGTACAGCCAAACGTGTACGTACAATGATTTCTTGGGATGATGGTGGACATTGGGAGCCTTTATCTCCACCCAAAAAGTTTGATTGCGCCTCCAAAGATTGTACATTGAATCTCCACAGCCGTACTGATATTCATGGTCCTGGTGCTATCTTTACTGCTAATGGTGCTCCTGGTCTTGCTATGGGCGTTGGCAATGTTGGACCTGAATTGCTACCTTATGACCAAAGTGATACTTTCCTTACACGTGATGGTGGCCATACTTGGGATTTGATTCAACAGGGTGAACATCTTTACGAATTTGGTGATCATGGATCATTGCTTGTGTTGATCAATGATGAAGGACCTACAAACGAGTTATTGTATTCTTGGGATCAAGGAGAAACTTGGCACTTTTACCAGTTTGCACAAACACCTGTCAAAGTAACTGCATTGACTACCGACCCCATGTCAACCACTTTACGTTTCATCATTCTTGGTCATACCAGGGATATGCGTCGCTCACAAGTCATCATCACGGTTGATTTTAGTGAGACAAAGCAACGCAAATGTGAGATGCATAAGGATGATGATAGTCGAAATGACTTTGAACTTTGGATTGCCAAGGATGATGATGGTGATGATGCATGTCTTTTGGGACAGAAACTTGGTTATTGGCGTCGTAAGAAGGATCGTGTTTGCAAGGTTGGAGAAGCTTTCAAGGAAGTTGAAGTTGTTCAGGAAACTTGTGAATGTCGTGACATTGACTTTGAATGGTAAGTGAAATGTTGTCAATCTATGTACAGCAGTGACTGATGATATGTTTACTATAGTGATTTTGGATTCTGGCGTGATGACAAGGGAGAATGCCAGTTCTATGGTCGTCATCCTGATCGTCCTGTGGATTGCAAGGATAATTTCCGTGGACGTTCTGGATACAAGAAGAATCCTGCAAGTGTATGTTCTGGTGGTATCAATCTTGAGGAACAACGTGAATGGCCATGTGGTGAAGCTGGTGATGTTCAAAGCACAAAAGTAAGAATCACTCGTTAACTGGGGATTGGCTGTATGCTGATTGAATATTATAGACTGAATTCACTGACAAGATTGTGGATTACATCTACTTTACTGATACTGATGTAAGTCAATTGCACTGACATTTGCTGTTTTGCTAACATGTATCATTTTCAGCGTGTTATCGTGCGCACCATGGATGGCAAAGTATGGGGCAGTGAGAATGATGGCTATAGCTGGAAGGAGTTATTCCCAGGCAAGAATGTCATTGCTGTTTATCAGAATCCCAAGTTTGAAGAGCGAGTAAGTGTATTGTAAAGTGTATATAGCTGTGATGACTTATTATGTATATATAGGCATACTTTATCACAGATGGTTTGATGCATTATGCTACACAAGACAAGGGCAGCAACTTTGAAGAAATGACAGTGCCACTACTTCCAGTCATGAATTTGCAAGGCAACGTATTGAGCTTCCACAATGAAGAACCAGAGTATCTCTTGTACCTTGGTGAAAAAGGCTGTGATTCTCCAATGTCATCCGATTGTCATTCAGAAGCCTTTTATTCTCATGATCATGGTCGCACTTGGCGTAGTTTGGGCACATACATGCGCAACTGTATCTGGGGTCATGAAGGAAGCGTGGACAAAGCAGATCACCATGCTGTTCTCTGTGAGCAATATCGCGAACAATCTGGCAATCAAAGGAGTTTCTTTGGCAATCCAGTCCAATTTGTGACATCCAACAACTATTTCAAGAACAGAGATGTGCTCTTTGATGATATTGCTGGTGTTGCAGTATTCGGCAAATACATTATTGTGGCTGCAGTAAGTATATGCTGATATGCATAGTGTCAACAATGATGTAACTAATACGATGTATATAGGCCAACAATGGTGGTGCCAGTCTTAAGCTTCAAGTGAGTCTTGATGGTGCTACATTTTCACCTGCTCATTTCCCTGCTGGATTTGATTTGCCACCTGAAGCATTTACAATTATGGAATCACTCAATTCGATCTGGATTCACGTATCAACAAATACACGTCATGGCAGCGAATATGGTCACATCTTCACATCCAATTCAAATGGCAGCTATTATGTCATGTCTTTGGAGAATGCCAACCGAAATGAAGTTGGAATTGTTGATTTTGAAAAGATGCAAGGTATCGAAGGCATTGCTATCGCCAACAGGGTCAGCAACCCTGGTGAAGCCAATGTAGGCAACCCCAAACGATTGGAAACAGTCATGACAGCTGATGCAGGCAGCCGATGGATTCCTTTGACACCACCTGAGAAAGATAGCAATGGCAAAAAGTACGACTGCAAAGGCAACGACTGTCATCTTCATTTGCATTGTTATTCAGAACGCAAGAATGCACGTGATTTATTCAGCTTATCAAGTGCAGTGGGATTGATGGTTGGTGTTGGTAACGTTGGCAATCAGCTTCAACCTTACAACCAAGGTGACATGTTTTTGACACGTGATGCTGGCAAATCATGGACCGAGATCCAAAAAGGAACACACTTGTGGGAGTTTGCAGATCAAGGAGCACTATTGATACTTGTGGATGATGAAGAGCCCACCAATGAAGTCAAATACACCACCAATGAAGGAAAGACTTGGAAGACGTACAAGTTTGCTGACAAGAGCGAGCGCATCAAGGTGGATGATATCATTACACAACCTGATGGCACCAGTCAAAAATATGTCATTTTTGGAGAGGAACGTCGTAGTGGCAAGACTGTTGCATACCATATTGATTTCAGTGCAGTACAACCTACAAAATGCAAGCTTGATCTCAACAATCCTGAAAATGACGACTTTGAATTATGGTCTCCAGAAGATACACGTGGTGAAAAATGTCTCTTTGGCCGTGAGGTAAATATACCACTTTATTCCAATACCAATAGTGCTTTGCATACTAATGAATGATATATAGACCAAGTATTATCGCCGTATCCAAGATCATGAATGTTACATTGGTGAAAAGCTGCTACAACCACACGAAGAGGTGCGTAATTGCACTTGTACATACGAAGACTTTGAATGGTATGTGTGAAAGTGAACAAGGGTGATGATGATGATGACATGTGCTTATATTCTGCATTAGTGACTTTAACTTTGTACGCAACGAGAATAACGAATGTGTGCTTGTTCCCGGCCTTGAACCAGTGATCCCTGAATGTGATGGCGTGATGGAATTCTATTATTATCCTACTGGTTATCGCAAGACAGCTGCTACTTCATGCCAAGGTGGTCTTACACTTGATGAAGGTGACAAATACTGGTGTCCAGGCAAATCAACATCAGGTGCAATGTGGGTGGTGTACATTCTTGCTCCTATTGCAGGTGCAGGTGCTATCTATGGCTGCATTCAATATCGTCGACATGGTGGCAGTGGTGGAAGAATCCATTTACCTGATGGTAGTACCATGCAATCATCTCGTTTACTTTCACATCCAGTGCTTGCAAAGATGGCAGCAGCTGCTGTAGTGATACCCGTGGCACTTGTAGGCCTGTTATCAAGAATTCCAATTCCACATTCATGGTCAGATGTTACTGATATCTTGCACCAAATTCCCTTACCATCATGGCTGACAGGACGTACACGTGGTTACAATCCATTGAGCCAGGATGAACATGCAACCGATGTATTATTAGATGACTATGACGAAGGACAATTGTTGGAGGATATTGAAGAAGATGCTGATGAGCTTTATTGAAAGCCATAAACCATGTACAATACACATACAGAATAAAACTTTTGCAGTTAGCGGGTTTCATTGCAATTACTGAGTATGGCATTGTCCTTTATGATCCCAACTAAATAGATGTTATAGTGTAGAGGAAATAAAGTATGAAAGGCGTTAGAAGACAACAATCAACATGTGTTTAGACAAGTGCAGGGCTTAATGTGATATGAGCTGCTTAATGTCATTCTGAAGAAGCATTCTAAAACGATGACTTTTATTGATGAGATTAGGAATGATCTACAAGCGTCTTTAGCTGACACAAATGTCTCGGATAGCGGAACCCAGAAATAGAAAATCATGCAAGTGGTCAATCCCCGTCTCTGTTTGCGTTGTACACAACATGAGTTTAATGTAAGTTGAACGCCTTTTAACACTACAACGGACTAAATATGACTATAGATCTGGCTTGAAAAAGAACCTTGGACGAGCGGGCACATCGGCAAGTACACCATGGCAAGGCAAATGGTTGCACATTGACTTACCCAATGCTCAATGTAGTTCATGCAACGCACTGGAATAGTCGATCGTACTGTGGACGAAGAGTTCAAGCTTGAATATGAGCAATATAAAGCGTAAGTAGAACAAGTGGATGTTTGATTCAGGCTAATGAATGACTTGAAGGCTGGAGAGGAAGATCATCAGATTGAACAAGGAAGCCAAGTACAACATGACTTCAATGCGAGAGCTATCCATAGCCAAACGACGTATTGCAGAGACACTAAGCGAATTCGAACAACAATTACCATCATCAACATCATCTGAGAGGATCATGGCAGCTTATATGCAAGTAATGATATGGCTGGATGAAGAAGCTCGACTCGCTTTGGATGCCGAATTTAGAAAGACGATATTGGAACCACTTGAACGAATGTGCATGTATTTTCCAGCAGTACAAGAAGCTGTCAAGCATCGACAAAAGCTTGCATTGGATTATGATGCTCAACGTGCCAAGGTGCGAAAGATGATTGATAAATCAAGTCCAGTGAGTGATGGTGGCAATCATGCACTACCAACGATGGAAGAACAGGCTCATCATGCACGTGAAATGTACGAAGAGCTCAATCTTATCCTTGTACAAGATTTGGCAAGACTTGTAGAGCTAAGAGTGCCTTATTTGGATCCATCATTCGACGCACTTGTTAAATCAGAATCGAATTATGCACAAGCTGGATACGATGCACTTCAAACACTCGAGGTACCCGAGCCAGAAGATGTGGATCTACTGTTGCAGGATATGCGAGAACTTTCAATTTGTGGGAAGCTATAGTAATGTACATATGTAGAATGTATTGTAATCTCTAATAATATGATGTTATGCACCAAATGTTTCTGTAATGCGTGTTGTCTCGAATCATATGCTACTTGCTGCATAACCTACTACATTACTTTGTCTTGGATTTCCATCACATAATCCCCACCTAAGCTATGTTGTAGCTGCTTTTGTTACTGGAACCCCTACTGTTCACTATTCCTCCACGGTGAAACAAGGGGTGTTGTAAAGAAGGCACATTTAGAAACAACAATGTTATCTACATCTCCCCATTCCCATTTTTGTCCTACAAACAAACTGTCGAAAGCATGCAGAGTAAACCAGAATACATCGACAGCTATAAAGAACATGCCCCCTTTGATTATCATTCAGCATCTCCACAGCTTTCCTCCTATACAACATCAGCACAACAACAACAACAATGCAAGAAACGTGCTTCTCGTTGTTTGAAATGCTGCATATTTCTCATTTTTCTAGGCGTAGCTGCAGTGTCTGTGGTTTTGCCCCAAGTGCTAATAGGTCGAGATTCACCCAACCCACAACAAGGTCATGCTCTGGATTTAACCATTGTGCCAGATGCACGATTATCACAGTCATTTTATGGGATTGATTATCGTGTTCAAGAGGATAGCTCATTGCAACAAGTAGTGGATGACGTCAAAGTGCTGTGTCAAATGACTAGTCGTATTCGAGTCCAAGTAGCTGCCAATAATGATGATACTGACCAAACGTCACTTGTGCTGAAGGCCATCAATCTAATCAATACCACGCAACAGCCAATGGGTGTCATGCTTGCATTGAATGATCCAACAAGTAATACACAGCAATATGAATCATTATGGAAGGCATTAAACGAATATGGGACTGACAATGTGATTGGGATATCTGTGAGTAGCAGCAATGATGGTAAGCCTGACAGCATACGTGATTTGCCTTCGAAATGGCTTACATATCATGTAATAGTAAATGAAGACAAGATGAACACGCTTGTACAACAGGTGAAAGAGCAAATGACATCACATGGCTATCCATCACTTCTGGTCACACCATCCACTACATCCATCCAACAACTTGTTGAACAACAAAAGATCGTCAACAATTCGCATCCATTCTTTTCTGGAATCCGGGCTGATGAAGCAACCGATTGGATGTGGCAGCATTATAATCATTCTCATATGCAACCAAGACCTGTACAACAAATAGGATGGCCTACTGGACCAGAGGATCAGGCTTTGCATGATGCCATTCCATCCATTGATAATCAGCAAATGCTACTGGATAGCTTTATTTGTCAAGCAAATGCACGCGGCGTTGCCTATTATTGGTTTGAATTCAAGGATCATCCTCCATCTCAACAAAATGTTATTGCTAGTGCTAGCTCTTTCTGGGGACTAATGGATCAAGAACGAGCTCCTAAACATCGACATATGCCTACATGTCATGTGGAACCATGGCAAAAGCCCATCACCAACACTTAAACACCATGAACAATAAACATTATTCCCATTTCTCTATTAAGAAGTTGTACTAGATATACTTTTTCTAATGCTGCTATTTTGTGATGGTGGTGTCAATTGAGGCATTTTAAGCACTTGTCGTACCCAAGGTATCCTGAAAGCCACATTCTGAACTACACTGAACCATGCGGATGTGCACCAATACAAGCCTAACGACATTGGAGCATGTGCTGCAATAGGAACAAAGGCGACTGCCAGTATACGGAAGGCATTGGTGAGGATCTTTTGTGTAAGCGTCTTCTTTCGATCTTTGGCTAACCAAGCATTCAACTAGTATAACATGTCAGTATTGTAATAAGATCCCTTATGAGCCTAGTTACCTCCACATTCAACAAGGTCCCAGCACCAATCAAAAGAGGAAATGTCATTGTTGGATCAGGTACTGTAAGGTCTGTAAACCATGCAAGTCCTTCATGATTCATTCCATCAGCCGGGTTCTCTGCTGTTTGTCCATACCAAGGCAATGGCATTCCAGTCATATGGCGTATAGTCAATGACATGGATACAAAGAGAGGTATTTGCACATAAGGTAATGATAATAACTTCCAACGTTGACATCCATATTGCTTGTATAACTCATTCACTTTTCTTCGATACTAGGATGGATCCTAATTAGATATCCAACAACAACAACAACAACAACAACAACAACATCTTTATAATGTTTTACCTGGCGCTGTAGTTCTTTGCTGTAACGTGCATAATCCCAACCAGCCTTTCTCGATTCAGTTGCAACGTGCGTTTTCAGTGTCTCTCCCCAACTTTGTACCATGGGTGCCAGTTCAATCATGCGTCCAATACTACGTTGTTGATATACGGCAATGGGCAGTGTCAAGCTGGATCGCAAGAGACAAGTCAAGCCAACAATAGTAGTCCACCAAGGAACACCTGCAGCATGGACTGATTCCAAGAGAGATTCATTGGCAGCAAGAACAATTGGAAGAGAAGAAGCTCGTGTTGTATTGTTGCAATGGCGATAAGGAATGGACAACTTGTGGCGGTAAACAGCTGCAGGAGATAAGCGTGGCATGGTGTGTACCTAAAAAGAGCGATTTGAATCAGGTGCGTCTGTTCCACATCCACTCACTGCTCTGACTTTTAATGTATGTATAGGAGTGCAGCATAGCCAAAGGAGGAACTACTGCAGTGATCTCACGTGAGGACAGGGTGAAAAAGTACGCCATAAACATTTCTGCAGGCTCATCTGATGGGGGAACGAGACCCAAAAGGACGATCATCTTTCAAAGAGTGCCACCATAGGCTGTGTTCTATCGAAGGTTCCTGATATCATCTGATTCAAGACTTGTTTATTATCTCCCTTTTACAATATGCCCGTCAGAAGCATCTTCCATAAAGTGCTGCTTTGCTGCTGCTTGCTGCACATATATCGCCCCCATCCTTGGCATTCCTCCTTTCTCTCTTTATCTCTCTCTCTCTCTCTCTCTCTCTCTCTTCTTTACTCTTTTCCATTCATTCCTGGTGCAATGAAGTTTTCCCACCAGCTTCAATTCAACGCAGTACCTGATTGGGCTGATTACTATGTTCCGTAAGAATATGCTACTATCACACAAACAAACATTGTCATCAACATGTTCATTTATAAACCCTTCAATGGAAACAATCTAGGTATTCCAATCTCAAGAAACTCGTTTACTCTATTGAACGTGATCGTATTCTTGCTGGCACCACCATGGAAGACATTCCCAATGAGCAAACATCTCTTTTAGACCATGACACCAGCCACAATGATCGCTTTATTGCTGCTTTAGACCGTGCCTTGGATCGCATTGTCAATTTCTATTCCAAGAAGGAAACAGAGCTTTATGATGCTGTAGACACTTTGCTTGTTGATCTCGAAGCTCAATCTACAGCTGTTGCTTCTTCTACATCTCCTACTGTTCATGGTGATCATCCTCCTCAAGCACATCAAAATCGACATCATAAGCGAACACACAGCACATCTTCTTTGCTGGCAACACAAAACTTGGCAGATCATGATCCAGAAGCAACAAGAATTGATATGACTAGTGTGGATGATGATCGAGAACAATTACGTCGACACACTGTGGATCTCTTTGTGCAATTATCTGAATTGAAATCCTTTGTTTCCTTGAATGCCACAGCATTTGCCAAGATTCTCAAAAAGTATGACAAGATTACTGGCAGTGAATTGAAGCGTTATTATACAAGCAATTATGTCACCAAGGCATATCCATTTCGTACAGCCACCAAGCAAAAGCTCAATGGCAGTATTCAACGCATTGAACATGCTTATGCCACTTTGACTCATCAAGAAGATACTGTTGAGGATGCTGTACGTGAATTGAAGGCTCATTTACGTGATCGTATTGTCTGGGAGCGTAATACAATCTGGCGAGATATGATCGGTCAAGAACGCAAGGTCCAAAACATGGGCAATGTTGCTGAACCCAAGCTTGTTCATACACCTTTTGGTGATTTGGATCGATCTACACTTTCACAATTGGGATGGCTTGTTGTTTGTCTTGTCATGTTTTTCATTCTCCTGAAGATTGATCTCTTTGCTGATATTGCGCAGAATCGATGCTTTGCTATTCTCATTTTCGCAAGCATGTTATGGGCCTTGGAGGTAAATATCCACTTGTCAATGCATGATTTACACAATTGACTTTATCCACTTTAGGTGATGCCTTTATTTGCTACTGCAATGATCATTCCTCTCTTGGTAGTGGTACTTGGTGTGATGCGATCCACTGATGATGGTCATGAACGTCTTAGCGCACCTGAAGCAGCCAAAGTAGTCTTTTCCGGCATGTTTTCTTCTGTGATCATGCTTCTTTTGGGTGGATTTGCTATTGCAGGATCACTCAGCAAGTTTGGAATTGCAAAATCAATGGCAACATTTGTGTTGTCTCGAGCTGGTACCCGTCCCAGTCGTGTGCTACTTGTCAACATGTTGGTTGCTACAGTGACTAGTATGTGGATCAGCAATGTGGCGGCGCCCGTGCTTTGCTTTTCATTGATTCAGGTTGGTTACACATATCCATATGGAATACACATGTCAGCAAACAAATATCTCAAATATTTGCACTTTCATTAGCCCATTCTACGTACACTTCCTGTTGACTCTTCCTTTGGCTCATGTTTGATCATTGGTATTGCACTGGCATCTAATCTTGGTGGACTTGCATCGCCTATTTCCTCTCCACAAAATATCATTGCCATTCAAAACATGGATCCTGCACCATCTTGGGGACAATGGTTTCTTATCTCTATTCCAGTATCCATCATTGGCAACTTTGTCATTTGGTTATGGCTTCTCTTTAGTTATCGACCTGAAAAGAACACTGCACAAATCCATACTATTCGTGCATCTCAAGATCCCATTACTGGTACACAAATCTTTGTCATGCTTGTCACTCTTGTCACTATTGCTCTATGGTGTGTCGCTCATTCGCTTGAAGGCATACTTGGTGATATGGGCATCATTGCTATCATTCCATTGGCTGCATTCTTTGGCACTGGATTACTTACCAAAGATGACTTTAATCACTTTTTGTGGACTGTGATCATGTTGGCTATGGGTGGTACTGTCCTTGGTAAAGCTGTCGAGAGCTCTGGATTGTTGCGCACTATTGCTACAAGCATTCAACAGATGGTCACTGGCTTTTCCACCTTTGAAGTACTTATTGTATTTAGTCTTTTGGTCGTTGTGATTGCCACTTTTATCAGCCACACAGTTGCAGCTCTCATTATCCTGCCTATTGTTGCTGAAGTTGGTGCTGAAATGACAGACCCACATCCTCGCTTATTGGTCATGGCAAGTATTTGCAATAGAGATGTGCTTTATTCCCAATCACTAACATATAGATGTTATAGGGTACTGTATTCATCTGCTCGATTGCCATGGGACTTCCTGTTTCTGGTTTCCCCAACATGAATGCTGTCTCACAAGAAAATGAGCTTGGCAAGCCATACTTGAGTACCAAGGACTTTTTACGCAATGGCGTACCTTGCAGTTTGCTTTGCTTGCTTTGTGTCACTTCAATTGGCTATGGTTTAATGAATCTGGCTGGATTCTGATTACATATATCACACAACATACCCCTTTTCAATGTATATCTCACTCACTCTCTATACAGTATTGTTCTACTATACCTTTGCTTGACATATTTATTCATTAGAAGATATAAAGGCTAGTAGACTCAATAAACATGCATATAATAAGAAAAGCGCATGAAATCACGCGCATGAAAAGCTATCTTTTTGTGTGGGGTAAAAGTGTGTGTAACAGCATGCATGAATAAAAAGAATTAGACACACATGCATCTCCTCTCTTTCTTTTCTCATTCTCTTTTTGCTTGATCACACACACAATGCCCGAAGGATTCAAACCAGACTTGTCCAAGGCTGTAGGCCATCGATACCCAGATGACTTTGTAAGCCAACAATTATCTCTACTGTCATTGATTGTAACTTATATATATAAAAGGTGGCATGTACTCGTCGCGATTACTTATTGTATGCATTGTCCATTGGTGTTCCTGAAACTGAGTTACGATGGCTCTATGAGAATGGTACTTGATGACAATAAGACTTGACTCTTTTATTGATATACAACACATTTTTCTATCAGAACAAGACTTTGGTCCTTTGCCAACATATCCTTTATGCTTGCTCATCAAGGGAGACCACTGGGATGTCGTTGACTTTGCCGAACGTTGGCATGCAGGTGGTCCATTGCCAGGCATGCCAGAGTGGGACATTAACAAGATGGTGCACGGTGAACAGAGCATTGAAGTCATAAACCCATTCCCTGTTGAAGGCGGTCGTTTTAGAGCAGTCAAGACCTGTCGCGGTGTGTATGACAAAGGTAAATCCCACACTTTATCATCACATGACCCCAAGCAAGTAGAATCTAACATGTGAAGATTAGGCTCAGGCATGGTCATGGATTCAGTGCTAGATCTTTATGGCGAAAAGGATGGTGTACATTATTGTAGCATGGGCAGTCAGATGTTTGTTCGTGGCTATGGTGGATGGAATGTATGATAGAGGAAAACAACTATGTTGCCATCTTGTTGACTGACACAATGAGACTTGTAGGGACCCAAAGGACCCAAGACTATCAAGTATACACCACCTAATCGACCAGCCGATATAGTGGATAAATTCGAAACTGCTCGTAATCAAGCATTACTCTTTCGTCTTTCTGGGTAAATATGACATGGATGCATTGTTGCATGAAAGCTCATCCTTATTGTAGTGACTTTAATCCTTTGCATGCGGATGTCAATTTGGCACCCATGGTTGGCTTTGAACGACCCATCCTTCATGGTCTTTGTACATATGGCAAGGCTGCCCATTCTGTCTTGAGAGCTTTTGGTGACAATGATCGACTTCGTTTCAAGTCTTTCAAGGCACGTTTTGCTAAGCCTGTACTTCCTGGCGAGACTGTGGAGATTCATATGTGGAAAGTGGAAGGTCCTGAACCCAAGACCGATGGTGTTATCTTTGTTGCCAAAGTTGGTGATCGTATCGTTCTCAGTAATGGCTATGCTGTCTTACACAAGGAAGTACCCGAATCCAAGTTGTAGATAATACCTTTTTATTGCAATCACTCAGAATATGATGCTACTTTATGTGTGTCAAGTTGAAAATGTTGTACAATGTGTCAAAAGAGTGTTGTTTTGAGAAGGGAATGTTATTCTTTGTGTTGTCAGCATTGTATACATTGCGTCATAAACATCTTTCAATATTAACCGATCCGATCCTTGTAAACGTGGTACATGAAGATCACCTATTTCCAATCGTTCACATGAGCATTAAAATGTTGTACCTGTCATCTGATGATCCGAGATATGGATAAATTCCCCACGTTTTTGAAACACGTTGTGTTAGAGAGAAAAAGAAAACATGTGTCGTCAACTTTGTCTCATCGCTCCACTATTGCACCACGATCATCCACGCTAGTTGTAGCGTGACCAGTCGCATGTGGATGATGATGTGCTGTGATCGAATTGGCATACCAACAAATGATCCTAATGCTATTCTTATTTCTCGTTCCTCTGTTCTTGTAAGTGCACAGATAGCCATGTCGATGTATATCTTGGATAACTTGATCTGAAACATTCACAAGCTTACCGTAACACAGTCTCATACATGAACAAGTTGTGAAGAATGTTGCACGTATTTGCGTCGTAGGAGTAGCAAAAAGAATGAACAAGCACACAAACAAACTATGATGATCCATACGGAACAAGTCCGCTTGTTTGCGCAAATTTGAATCAAGAGCTTTGGAAAGTGTGTCTAGTGTGCGTGTAAATGAGACCAATCTACATATATAAAAGGAGAACTAGACTTGCTCTAAAACACACCACATCATCCTGCCATCCAACATGATCCAGCAAGTAAAACCAACCATTATCAACCCTATTAACGCTGGCTGTGCCCAATGTTGCCAATGTGGTTCCTTTGCTCATAAAACACCGTATGTCTTTCTGTGATCTGCCTAATCTTTTCCTCACATCATGTATCTCTTTTTCAACAGTGATTGTCCAAAATTGTCTCGATGATTCCATGACAACAAGAAACAAGTGTATTGGTTATCCAGATTTGCTAGCTACACATATAAGAACACCTGCAATCACGAGTGCCATACCAAGCCAAGTATCTATCCAATATACAAATGTCAAAACCTATAACCATGTTCCTTGATCCACCCTTTTTACCTTTTCCTCCAAGCTCTTCTCCAAGTAATAAACCAGTGAACAATGAAAAGATAAACGTCAAAGAATTCGTGATGGGTACTGCAAGTGACATTTCTATAGGCGGGTGATATATTCTGTGAGTCAGGCACCAAGCTGAAATCAAGCAGCAACCTATCTATGCTCGTATGGTCCACCTACCTGATTGTCCAAGGGTATAATAGTAAACGACAGATCCACTCAAATTCAACGCCAAAGGTAGAACATACTATACTTGTACATTAGCTCAATGTCGCCATTGTCTTATCCTGTCAAGGATACCACTTGTCCATTTACCTGCCATCGTGTGAAAAGGTACTTTTGTTCAGCCAACCAACGTTTCATGCCACCTTCTGGATGCTTCGCTGTGACAGTATCAAGGCCTTTGGTACCTGCTTTGATCAATGGATTGGTCGAGCCCCAACATATTGCCACTAGTTTCAAGTCTTGTCAGTCTCTGATACACGTTGTATGTTGAACTAAATACACTGTATTACCGAGTACAAAGCCAAGGGCTTGTTCTGTGTGTGATAATATGAGAAAAAGGATATTGGATAAAAGAGGACTAGGTGCTTACGCATGATACTGATAGAAGTCATTTCTCAAAGCTGAATGAAAGAATGAATGAAAGAGAGAGAAGAGCGTGCATTAAATGAATATTGGGATGAAATTCATGTCAGACAAAGAGGAGGATAATGACTGTAGAATACAATAACACATAGAAATGCCAAGGGGAATCAGTCACCGATAGCTGTACAGTATGGGATCCTAAAAGTCTTACTATCATCTCGCCATATAAGGACATTGGTTTCCTACACCATGAAGACAACTTGAATATGACTTGCCATATCAACTGAACACTGTAGCTTTATAGCTACCAATCATTGGGTGTTAAGAGTGCTAGATTTGCTTATTGGGTCGGATGATCGGGTTCTTTTCTCTCTTTATCAGATAATCATGCATGACGATTTGGAGCAAGGTGTAGAAGCACAACAACCCCTTTTACGTGACTCGAACGAAAAACGCAATGCCATTTGGACCACGCTCGTTTGGATCTGGCGCATTTGCATCTTTGCTGTAACGGGATCGTCAAGTGTTGCTGTAACGCGGTTTATTCTGGAGCATGTCTTTGGAACCAATATGGGTGAGTAATAGATACATGATTCAACAACATCTCGCTAATGCTTGATTATACCCATAGCTCGTTGGCTCTACTATGTCTTGTTCTTCTTACTGGAGCTGCTGGTGTATACAGTCATGATTGTTGCCATAGGCACACTACTTGGTCAACATCGGTTCTTTTTCAACGTGGCAGCCAAAATGTGGGGATGGATGCTTCCAGCACGTTACTGCACAACATATCATCGTAGTTAGAATAGGATACATCAACATTGTATTGAAGCGCATGTACGCTTAGGAATAGTACATAAAGAAGATTGATAAATAAGAAAGAAAACAAGGTGTCTATCTACAAGAGAGAAATGGGAGGAGCAGGACAAAAAAAGGATGGGGGAAAACGACTCGACATGTGTCCCATGCTTGTATATCAAAGGATGTTTGTAGTAGGAGGGAAATTGTAAATGTAGATGGGGATGGGTAATCAGAAAAAAGTGAAATAAAGAATGCCTTGGTCTTTAGTTACTGTAAAGCATAGCAACAAGAGCACCACCAATACTTCCACCATCACGAGCGATTTCAAGCTTGATACGATTGGCAACTTCCTTTCCAAACCATTCTTCAAGTGAACGACGTACACGTTCTTCCATGTGAGGATAAAACTCATAAGTGGATCCATTGACACCAACAACAATATCGCCTGTACCAGTGTGAAGATTTTGTTGCATAAGAGTAGAGATGATAGCAACTGAAGCAAGAGCAGCACTTCGAGAAGCAACAATACGACAGATACGAGTAAGGATTGCCATATCTTGCAAAGTAGGCGTAGTGACAAAATGATACTTGCTGAGTACTTCAACAGTGGATTCAAGTGATGCTGGAGAGAGTGGTTTTGCTTCCAAGGCACTCATAGTAGCAGTAGGGAAAGACCAAGCTTCACCAAAACCTTCTGGTACAACACCATCAAAGAGAGCACCCAACTTGATAAAGTCCAAAGCAATCAAACGTACAAGTTCACCCAAATAGGCACCTGACAACATCTTTTCATAGCTTTGGAAACCAGGTTGATTGTGACTAGCGTCAAGGATACGATCATACTTTGTCAGTGGCAAGTACTTGTCGCTTCCAAAAATGTCAATTTCGGTGTTGATGAGCATTTCAGTGTTGGCAGGATAGGAAGCACGCATCTCAGGATCCAACTTTTCAATCAATTCCATCTTTTCAGGATATGCTGCATTCAGACCTGTGGCAAAGATCAAACCCATACGTGCCTTGGGATTGGCATAGGCATGTGCCACCAAAGTACCAACTGTATCATTCAAAATGGCACTGACACGTACATTCAATGACTAATGAAAGTAAGCATCACATCCCAATTGATCTTTTACCAATGTTCCTACCTTGCGTTCAAATGCTTGATGAAACATATCGGCCAAATCTTTTCCTTCAATGCCTTGCAAGGTAAAACCTTTGCCCATACGCAACATGGTGCCACGATCCACACCTGTTTGGCTGAGATAGAATGATGAGCTTGTACTGTTCTTTTAGCATAGACATCCACTACTTACTCTACAGGGAAACTCCAGCATACACCAAGTGAAAGTGTTTCTTTACCAGATACTTGTGCCTCTGAAAACAAATGACGTGCCTTGCAAGTGACAAGTTCCTTTACAGCATCAGCAATCCAGTCGAAAAACGCAGCACCAGGACCTGTCTTTAGCTCATGGGAAGGCGATTGCTTGAGTTCGCTCACTCGAACCTTGCCATTGCCTAGCAATTCTACAGCCGAGATGCGCAGATTGGTACCACCGAGATCGAGTGACAGAAAAGTGCCTGTTTCAGTGCCATTGGGTAACCTTGTAACAAAGGAAGGAATCATGGTGGCTAAACCTTTTGAAGGAGTCTTGAGACCATGCTTGAACTCGCACAAGAAACCATTAATGATAGGAGCAAGACCATCCTTGGTCAAGAGAAAAGAGCTTTCCAGGTTTTGAAAGAGTGCATCGGCTGCGTCAGTCATGATTCAAATTTCGTCACACAATAAAGATGTAGTTCAACTCTAATTCTTGTTTGCCCAGAAAGGGGATGAAGGGGGATGCTGTATAGAACAAAAGAATGATATAGGAAGGATGTAGAAGTAGTGTATTTTAAGATGGTATAAAAGAGAGAGAAGAAATACACACAGGTGATCCAAGAAGAAGAAGAGAAAAAGGAAAAAGAGAAAGAAAAAGGATTCTCAATCGCACACTCTTATACCGAGGAATGATGGAGATGATGTCTGTGTGTGGGTGCCGTGTGTTATGTGTGCTGTGATATGGTAGGTTTCGGATTGAGCCAATAGCACATGGTTTCTATCGTCGGAAAAAACGACCCTTTCCAGCGGACCCTTGGTGGGGTCGTTATCGAGCGGGGTCACTTTCCCTATTAAGGAGCCGCTGACGCTGACGTCTTTTACTCACAATCAATAGCCGATGACAATATTCACCTTATGATGTTCACTATTTGTATATTCATTTAACAAAGATGATAAATAAGACACAGTCAATGTCAAGTATGCAAGTTTTAGCATGGAAATCACAACCAAAGGAAAGGATAAAGCTTTCATTGCCTTACATAATCCGACCTGATGGACCCTGACCATCCTAAGGTTGGGGTCCCCAGCCCATGACCTACCTTTTTTTCCCTGATATCTGTGTGAGTATCGCTTTTTTTAGGGTACAGTCTATCTTTCAGCTATCATGAATATCATTTAATGACCAATCCAATAAAGCATCTGATGGCGTGGTTTCGTACAACCTAATGTGATCCTTCTTGCTTGTCTCCTTTTCACTCCCTGTCCCTTTGTATTGGTTTTGCCGAGAATACTTATAGAGAGTAAAAAAAGGTACGGATGGTGTGATTGCGCCTCATGTACCACGTGCCGTAGCTGCATCATGCACGATGGATAGGTGAATGACGCCATAGCTGTAGTTGTGTTGTCTCTTATGCATGTAAACATGTTGGAATGTGATGACGACTTTCTTCAGGAACCTTTATAGGAAGTCAAACAATCATTGTTTGGCAAGTGAGACATTACATAATTTGCGTACGGGTCCATCAATTAACCCCGGTGGGTTTAGAAAAAACAAACCAACCCGGAATTCATGAAAGTAGCGCCGACCAAGAAAAGAAGCCACACAATGATTTCTTTGTTCTCTTTTCCTCCTCCTTACTACACATCCCTTTGTCATTCCCATTTTGCTGGCCTAAAAATATCCTATATGCCTTATTGACTTTCACTTGTATGATGCATCACAGTCCTATTTTGACAAGTGTGTCTTTATACCGCTACTTGGATGATATGGCAATGTGCTCACCTGAAGAAGAGCACCTTGTTGTGTGCTCAGCTGATGTCTTTAAGCATACCACGTAGTTTGAAAAATGAACACATGGATTCCTGCAGAGCATTATCATCTGTATCACTTGCTGTAAATGTTGGTTGGCGCGGAATTATAACTATCAGCTTTTACCGATATCCTTGAATGCTTGTATATGATGTAGCTCGGGATTGATGCCTTTAAAATCGGGATGCTCCTTAGATCCTTATAAGTCTGCATTGACTCTTCTTAATGACCAGTACCATCATCGTCTGCTGCTTTTGACATACAGATATTCAAACATGCTTCAAGCAGATATCTGCGTATCCCATCTATGTCACATGGAACCTTGGACCCTGGAAATATCACTTCGTTTCATAGGAATCATATGATCAACTGCTTTTTATCATTAGGACATGCCGTCATCTATTCGCCCCATAGTAATGGTAAGACCTAAATAGCTATCACTAGGATTCGATACGTCTGTTTTGCCAATGCAAGCACATTAATACAATACGTGATCATATGTGCACTCCAGCTCTGCGTTGTGATATAATCATCTCCCCCTTTTATATGTCAAGCATCGTATTTGAGCGCTTCTGAATCTCCATGTATCATCTGTAAAGATGTAGTGCATGTGAATGATTGAAAGAATGATACATGTATCTCTTGTTGGTACCTCTTCATCATGTTCAGTTGAAAAGTCATCCTTTCATGCCCCGAAACTAGCTCAACACGTGACATGTAATAAGCATCCCTTCTTTGTAATCATACAGTGCCGTTGGCTGGACCAATCCAACATCTTTGCAAGCGCATCACACATATATAGAAGAGATCAGAGAGATTAGAAAGCAGAGATTGATGGCATGTGAATGTATCAAATACGCCAAGACCGCCTATCCTTATTGACAAAAGGTCAATTGTACACGTATACGTAGATCAGTTACTATCATTGCGGGATTAGCTTTGATTGTCATGTTTGAATTGTGCTTTTCAGCCAATATCAGGGATAACATATCGATCCTGCATTGCAAAGGGGCTCGTAGATGGATTAAATACAACATGAATCGAATCAAAGTGATATACATGGATAGCTAATCAAATGCAAAGACTGAATTGTTGGGTTGATATGAGCATTCGTGCAACAGCTGTTGCTTGCCTTAATAAAACTTTTGTAACCAAATGCACCACCAGTGCTCGTTTGCAAATTCTCGTGCGAGCCATGATTCACCGCCCGCCCATGTTCTAGCCATTGTGCTCTCCTTTTTCATTCTGATCCGACTACCTTGAAGTAAGCTCCCTGCATATGCTACGACACACATCAAAGAGACAAATGGGTTGTTGCTTCTGGGAATGAACCCTATTACATCTTGCAGCTAGTTCTAGGCATCTTTTTCTTCTTACAACACCATCTTGTGCCTTTTGGTTTCCTTCCAAAAATAAAACGTGTTGTGTGTAACATTTCCCCAGATGTTCAATTCGAGAGACACATCAGTGCTAGAAATGCATGCCAAAAAGAAAAATCAACATCGCGACTTGCATCTTTGTTCATTTGTTTCTCTTTTTCTTTTCTGCCTTTCCCTTCTTTCATTATAGCTGTTGTTGTTTCAACATGCTTTCTTATCTACTCCTTATTGCTTTAACAATCCTTTCCTTTCAACCAGCATTTGCTCAAGTGGGTCCCCACATCACAGTTCCCGAATATAATGCCACAGTAACACCAGGAGACCACATCACTATCGAATACACATATCAGAACATGGGTACTGGAAACTATTCAATCGATGTTGCTCTATGGCAGGATGCTTCAGCCACTCAGCTACTTCAAAATGTCACGACTGATCACAAGATCCCTGGTGGCAACTCGACTGGTTTTCAGCTCAACTTTACGTATACTGGTACATATGACTGGAATGTGCCTGGTGGACTATCAGTGAAAAGGACCTTTGATAACGGCACAGAGATCGAAGAAGCACCCCAACTTATATACTTGACGGTGACTTGCGACGCTGATACATACTTTTACGATGATTTACGCTTGCGATCACGTCCCATCATGCTTCATTACAATGCTGCTGGTATCCATCTGCCTAATGTTTTATTGCTGGCTCTATCCACAGTATCGGCTGCATTGGTCTTCCTCTTTGTTTAATGATGATGATAATACTATCCCCTTGACTCATTGTTTATCATCCTTTGCTTTGCATCCTTTGACGCCTTCTTGCATCAACTTTCTTCTTCTATATCCCAATTAGCTTTCATTGGTTAATAACAATAATGTGTAATACCTATTTTTGTCTCCAACATGACAGATGCGACATGTTCAGTTTTCGATATTTCCCACACACAGAGGTATTCTTCAACATGTGATATTGAGTTGTTTGGTTGGGTCGCAAAAAGAAGACCATGTAGTCGATTATAGCTCGTTTATTGGGGTAATTGACACCATTGTCACTTACCAAAAGTGACAACAAGGTTCATCAGAGACAGTACATCGATTGAAACTTAGCAATGTGTGTTTGGAATAGGTAACACCTGTCACATCACATATGCAACATGCCATTTATGCAATACATTCACTTGGTCTCCTTGTTAGCAATGCACAACTTGCATCCTTCTCCTTTCTTTTTACATGATATAGCTTTAATGGTCTTTTCTATATGATAATCGGGATACAATAATAACACTAGTATAGGGATGAACTTCGGATTATGATGTGGACTACACAAAGACATGCATTTCTTTTAGAAACTGATACTCCATACGATCTTTTGAACAAACTCATCTTTACCATCTGCTGCATATGGTCGATCAAATGATCTAGCTTCTTGCTTGGACCATCCATGTAAACCATATCCGTCTTGAAGCTCCACATTGACACCTGTGGCAAGGCTTGTCAACATTGTCAAGAGTGTTCTTGCCTAAAGTGCATGTAAATCAAAGTGTACATGTATTCCTCGTCAAGTGACATACGCGTTCGATGAAATCATCTTGCTGAAGTTTCCAGCTGATTTTACTCTTGTTTTTGGGCTCCATCCAAGTTGTCCCAAACTTCAGGCTTCACCTATGCCCAAAGGTAATGGTCATCGCCATGCTCTTTGTTGTCAGACACCGATGACAATGCTGAGAAAGTATGAGCAGCATTGTCACCAAGACAAATGCGCTTGGGATACTTTCACTTTGCTGGATGGAAATCCGGATCACCAGCATTGGAAACAGGCGAAAAGCAATATGTGCACCATGTTGATTCCACCAATACATATGATATGCCATGACATCAATCCAAACTTTAGAAGTGCATCAAGGAAGGTATCTACAACAAGAATACGTGCTATGAATACGTGATTTATCCAAGTAGAACAATATGACTAGATTTTACCTTACTACAAGAGCCAAATATCACAATGACAACCACGACATTGAAGATAGGACAACAATGAAAGACTATGAATGATTACAGCAATCAGTACATGTAACATAGGATTACAAAGAAGATTACATACCATAATACTGTCATAAATGTGGACTTGCCAAGGTGTAAGCAAGCAAAAAGAGAAGTAAAGTGGTACTGCGCGACAACATTCTTGTTCTTTTATGCATGGGCGTGTGAATTGATAAAGTGAAGCATGAGCTGTGCTGTTGTGGATGGTGCATGAGATGATAAAGGACATAGTGCATCCCTGTTGGTGATAGCGCACTACATAGCTGGTAAACGGGATGCATGTTTGTTGGTCAAGTGGAGCATAAGATGATCAAGCAGTAAGAGAAGCTGGTCAAATGGCGCACTATGTAAGCTGATAAAGTGCATTGATAGAATGTTGATAGGATGTTTCCTTGTCAAAGAGTCAAGATGCAATGATGTCGATGCATAAATCGGGAACTGAAGTAGTCCTGATTAGGCAAGTTGTCAGTTTCCTTCATCAGATAATGGCGTCAGTGTTATCACTGTACCTTTTCCACTGGTCTATCACTTGTTGAACATCGTCATGACATAGATCAAGCATGGATGTTCCTGATGGCCAGCACCAATCCAAGTATTGTGTCTCCCAATGTTCGTTTTCCTCGTCAAGAGTGAAATCCAACAGGTCCAAGATCCAATATCCAATATCCACATCCAAGAGTAGTAATCCCTTCATCCACAGTCTTCCCAGCCATTCAAACATGTGTGATCCAAGTGTTTCATTATGTCGACGTGTTGTATTGCTTGTAAATAGTCGATAGAAGAGACAAATACAATAAGCAAGTGGTGAAAAGAGTTGACCAGAAGATTCGTCCAATAGCCAGTATATCACGCGTTTCGAGAGTGTCTCATGGCTATTTTCAGTTGTTGCTAACAGGGTTGGCTTGTAATGTGCTTTGCCCTTGTTACATTTGTCAAGTGAAAGTAGTTGTCAAAGTGCATGGAGAGAAGAAACTGAATAAAGCTTTTCAAGTCGACATTGGCACCCAAACAGCTTTTGCGTCAAAAGGTCAATGTTGAATATTGTTTGAGTTGGGTGTGTCAAATGGGTGTTGCCATGGTTCAATAGTGCAGAGAAGTATAGCAAAGAAAGAAAGATGCATGGCAGTATCCACGCTGCTGACTTGTCATCTATCAACGACTATCAATGTGTGTGCAGGACTATCTTTATCTGCCGGAGAATTACCCTTTCCTTGTCTCTTTCTCTCCTTGCACTCCTCCTTTTTGAAATGAACGACGACCGGTCCCATGACGTGACTCTCCATCCTCAACTTGAAGAACGCCATCTAGCATATGCAACTGATTCAGCTTCTGAAGATGACAATGCCAACGAAAACGGAGCACCTGTTGCACCAGCCGCCAACAACCAAGATCCCCACATGGTACGAGTGACTCGACCAGTACCACCTCGCGACTATGGACCACAACCACCACTATTTAGTATTGAAGAGCTCATGAACCTTGCTTTTCGGTAAGTAGCTTTTGCTATAGTGCTCAAAGGACGTAAAAGGCTAACTGACAAAGGCCGGCTGCATTGAATACCCGCATAGCATGTCGTATATGCCGCTACAGAGACGGCTTGGATAAGCTCAATCCACAATATCAGCTTTTGATCGAACATATTCCATCAGGAGACTTGCATCATGTCATGACAGCACGCAAGAAACGCAAGAGTCAAACAAGTTATTATACAATCACTGGCATTGTTCATGATACTCCACAAGGACCAGGTACACCAGTAGAATTGGGCAAAGTAAGGTAAGTGTATCAAAAGGTATATGGATACATGGAGTGATATTGATATATCTTTTTACAAGGTCCAATTTTTTAGGTACAACCTTTGTCATTTATTCGCATGGAAGAAATCCTACAAGAAAAGAGAGTGACCCATCAAAGAATGATTTGCCTGTGCGAGAAGAATTGGGTGCTGTTCTTTATGTATGTTTTTCATTCAAACACATACACGATATCCTCTTACTTTGTGCTTTTAGGATCCAAACATCCTTGGCTTCAAAGGTCCTCGCAAAATGACAATCCTGATGCATACTCTGACACGTGATGGAAAAAGACCTGAATTTCGACCTACATCGGTACGTGTTGATATCTATTGACAGCTGCTTTTTTTCTAACATGATTCGTATTTAGGAATCAGACACACTTTTGAACAAGTATCGTGAAGGTGGTGCTCGTGATTTACTGGTTCTTCACAACAAGAGTCCCCAGTGGAATGAAGGTAGGATAGGATCAAAGCATGGATGGGATGAAGGCTGATGATTGATTCTACCCACTGCAGATACACAATCCTTTGTACTGAACTTTAGTGGGCGAGTGACACAAGCATCCGTCAAAAACTTTCAAATTGTGCATGATAATGACTGTAAGTGTTATCAGAGTATCTGGTAGGCATTGGTCAGTGACTCATACATACTAGTGGACTATATTGTGATGCAGTTTGGAAGAACAGGCCCTGATCATTTTACGATGGACTTCAAGTATCCAATGTGCCTTGTACAAGCATTTGCCATAGCTCTTACTTCATTTGATGCCAAACTTGCATGTGAATAATGAATTGTGATTTTATCGTCAACTTGGAAATGAATGCATTGTTTATGCAGCACATGGACTTTGGGTTTGTGCCTCGCATCAATGGCGGATTTCAATTGCAGCAGATGCAGCGTCTTTTAGTACTCCTGACACAATATCCCAGGGTCTTTGTTCAATACATATGATGACAGGTTCTGACTTGATGGAGATACGTCATAGAATCAGTATGAGAGATTAAACACTAGAGAAAGAGAGAGATATTGGGCGCAATTTGAAAGGGGTCAATACAGCAGTAGGGTATATGCACATTCATTATCGGGCAGATTAATCATTCGGGAAATGTGGACGGCGTTGGGCGATCTTTTTGGTTGGATGCAAGGGGTCATGGATAACAAAAAGTCTTGTTTCCCTTCTCTCTAGATGATGAATCACCGAAAAGTGGTATTGGATCGAATAAAAACAACATCTTGTTCACATGTATCATAGCGATTGCATATAAAGACTTGATTGTACAGAGCATTAGGAAGATTCATTGAATAAACAGATTGACATTTGACAGGTGTTGAACCATCATCTGACCTTGATGGCCCTGCTGATGTTAACAATCACTCCTCCTTCTTTTAGGAGCCAACATAAGAGACATATTGGATAAGAGTCGCTCCTGAGAATCAAGCAGTGTCACGCATCAAGCTCTTCCATGTCGCATTCAAACCAAAAGGCGAGTAAATTGCAACTTGCCTTGCTTGGATGAAAAAAGATGATCGATTGGTTGATATACTGACGATGACTTATTTTGCATTACGAAAGAAACCCAGATAAGTTTGTTTTGAACCTTAAATATAATGGTGACACAAGGTTGTTCTTTGTCAAAAGTGATGCTCATTGTTGATAAGGGAGCGCAAGGCTACCTTGTGAACAACTAATGCACAGATGGTGGAAAATACAATAGGGATGCTACAAATGTATTGCGTGCTCCACTACTCATGTCACGTTAGTCTGTTAAATACATGTTTGGGAAGCTAACCGGGAAACAGCCATCTATTTCTAACCAGATATATAACATTGTAATAGGGAAGACACTTTGTATATATCATGTTTATATATGATTTACTATATCGGTAAGGAAGAGGAAAGGGAGCATGAGCATGTTTCGAAGGGAGTGATAAGAAAAGGGAAAGGCGGCAGGCTTTGAGATTTCCTCGTGCTTTACTGTATTTGCAATTCACATATGAGATGGTACTACCTGCATAGAGATCCAAGCATTTACCTCCGCTGTGTCATCATCATACAATGAAAGTCTAATGATGATGAATAGCCATTGTTCTAGATCACATGTGCTCCACATTGAAAATGCAGAAACAATGGAGATGAATGATACTGCCGAGAAAGGAGAATGCCGCTATCATGATAAGAAAAGAGATGAAGCACACGAGTGGAGAAGCATTGGTTTGATTAAATTAATACATCTTGTGTACGTGGATCCTTTAATAATAGAATAATACCTGCATGACCATCATCTTTTTGTTTTACGATTCCTTTAGAAGATCCTGCTTCTTTTAGAATTAAAGAAAAGCGCCAGAGGAGATGAGATGGCTCTATCTTTAGTAATTGAAACAACAATGGGACCAATGGCCAAAAGAGTGAATGTGCTCGAGTACAAATGGGTAGGTTAATCACAGTCGGATGTCTAACATGTGGTGGCATTCAAGCACTATGCCATGCCTGACAGGTCGGGGAAAAGGGCATGAGTGAGCGAATGAAAAAGCTTATTGGTTATTGGCGTCTGTGCATTTTGTAGGACAATCACACGACGTGATACAAGAAGAAAGCTCACTTCATTTGGAGCAAGTTCATGTGTTTTACAATCATCATCCTACTTTTTTCCTTTTGTCTAATTCTAGGTTCCAAAGCTTTCTCTTTTTCTCTCTCTCTCTCTCTTTTTGGTCGTCTACCTTACACCACCCTTTCCATTCCTTTCTGTACGATACATATCCTTTGGGTGAGTAAGAGGGACCATTGTTTTTGGCAACGTATAACATTTAATCTTGTGCAGATACACGCGCGGTTTCATTTGATCTGCATCAAACACATCATCACATCACACACCTCGCATATACGCATACGAAACTCTCTTTCACCCCGATAAAGAAAGACCTGGTCATCATCACCCCCTTCTTTACAAGTCGATCAGCATCTTTTTTCCTTCCTTCTCTTCTTCATTGTGTGTGAATACTGCCATATCCATCGGTTTGGTTTCCGATTCTCTCTTTTTATCACGCCATCAACCAAAACGACACCTTTTCATGTGTATATAACCAGCAACAGCTTCATCTTGTAAACAATGGCACCTTGTACTCCAACCAATACAAAAACATCAAACAAGGAAACAGCACAAGTGCAAGTGGGTGAGTAAATCAATCTGAAATAATGGATGACACGTTGTCCCTATTTCCGCACACTTCTTTCTCACACACATGTCAATCAAATACAGCACTACGTGTTCGTCCTCTCACATCGCAAGACCGTTCTCAACCACGATTCTCCCAATCTACTGAATCGGATGTCGTGCAGATCCACAATGACAGCCTTACGGTCGTACCACATCATAAAAGCTTCTCATTCGATCACGTGTTTGGCACCGACAGCACACAAGAGCAGGTCTTTTCTACTGTAGCATCCAACATGGTCGATCGTTTCATTGATGGTAAGCAAACATCTCATCCTTTATCCTGCTTGTTCTAACATTGAATCATAGGATACAATGTGACAATCTTAGCATATGTAAGGAACACAAGGCACATGTCCCAAAAAGATTACGATAAGCTCTAACATTTTATGGTGATACAGGGCCAAACTTCATCAGGCAAGACATACACGATGGGTACCGAAATAGGACATGACCAACGTAATCCTGAAGATGAAGGTAAATGAGACACATAAACAATATGCATCACAATTATATGTTGACATCAAGTATCAGGCATCATTCCAAGAGCTATGACTGCCCTTTTCCACAAGTTGGGTCATGCCAAGACCAAACGACCAAACAGTACTACTATCGTGCCGCCAACATCATCACAACAACAAAGTGGACTTCCACGGCGACCCATGCAGACATCTCCTAGCAACACTTCACCTACTCGATTACGACATACATCCATGATGGTGAATCGACGTGTATCCACCAGTTCACTCCATGATCAACATAATGCACAACATACCAGAACATCAAAGTGCACTGTCAAAGTATCATTTGTGGAGATTTACAATGAAGAATTGGTGGATTTATTGAATCCGGCACCGGCATCGGAACGACCACCCGTCACTGTGCGTGAAGATACCAAGGGCCAGATCTATTGGACTGGTGTTAAGGAGGTACCTGTCGAAAGTACAGATGATGTATTAAGGTATGATACGGGGTACAATGCATTAAGGAGAATATCTTTTGCAGAATGACTAATACTAGAATAGATACTTGCAGATGGGGACACTTAATCGAGCCACTGGATCCACTGATATGAATGCCAAATCATCACGTTCACATGCCATCTTTTCAGTGACATTGAAGCAAGAAAAGTGGGTACCAGCAACATCACCATCCAAAACTACTACAACTGCTGCATCAGGCATTCGACAGCCACAATCAACACGATCTACAATGATTAGCAGACGTAGTAGTACAATGAATGTACGCGCTATGGTGGGCCAAATGGAAAAACAGCAGCAACATGATGATGAGAATGGCAAATGGGTTGTCAGTCATTCCAAATTCCATTTTGTCGATTTAGCCGGTTCTGAACGACTCAAAAGGACAGCAGCACAAGGTGATCGTCGTAAAGAAGGCATCAACATCAATGCTGGATTATTGGCTCTGGGAAATGTTATTTCTGCATTGGCTGATAGTCATCATCACTCCTCATCATCACCTTCCTCATTGAAACAACGTCCGACACCACATATCCCCTATCGTGATTCCAAGCTGACACGACTATTGCAAGATTCTCTTGGTGGAAATGCTACAACATTGATGATTGCTTGTATCAGTCCTGCAGAAGTCAACCTTGTGGAGACTGTCAACACTTTGAAATATGCTCATCGAGCTCGCAATATCAAAAATCGTGTCGAGCGCAATGAGACTGAAGAATGGCTCACCAATGACAATCCAGAATATTTACGTGGTCTTATCAACAAATTGAAGGCTGAAGTGCGTCAGTTGAAGACACAAGCAGCTGCAAACAATCAGGCATTACCACCATCACCACAATCATTGCCAACACCATCTGTTTCTATGGATAATGTTTCAACTACAACTATCACCAACACAGAAGACAATGTGGCAGAGTTGAGGAGACAAATTGTGGAACTGCAAAAAGAAGTTGCCATGGCACAGGAACGCAATCAACACGTGGAAAAGGAGTTGCAGCGTAAACAAGATTTGGACTTTCAGCATCTTGTAGAACCTGTTATTGCAGAATATGAGAAATCAGTATCAGCACTTGAATCACAGTTGGCTATGGCACGCGCAGCACTTTCACATTCAGATCAGGCACTTTTAGAACAAGAAGCCAAACTTGCACACTATGCCACATTGCATGAGAATGAGCAACAAACCTTATCAGAGCTCAAGGCACAATTAGCCAAATCCACAGAACGTGAACAGACCAATGAGAGCTATATTGCAGAGCTTGAAGGCAAACTAGCTCGTACTGTGGATGAAGCAGTGGAAGACCAGCAAATGTTGACTGATTTGCGCCAAAAGCTTGTCAAGTTCAAGGAGATGGATGAAAGCACTGAACAATACATTCATGATATTGAGACACGATTAGCACATTCAGAACAAGAACGTGATCGATTATTGCAGTTGTGCAAAGATGCTCAGACCAAACTTTCAGAACAACAAAGTCAGCTTGATACCATCAGAAAGCGAATGTCTACCACTGGCAAAGATGCGGATCAACAGGCACTTTTGATTGAGGATCTTGCACGCTCAGAGACTCGTTGTCGTGAATTGGAAAATGAGCTGCTTCAATTAAGAGAGACACTGCATACACATGAAGAGCAAGTTGTTCAAGATCAACATTTATTACAAGTTGCTGCTGATCAAGATCAATCTTCACTACGTCGAGAGAAGTCATTGAAAGATGAATTGGCAGTTGAGGAAGCTACCACTGAAATAAGGGATCAACTTGCACAAAAGGCAGCTCAGATTGACATGTTGGAGAAGAAACTTCTTGAAATCCGTGGATCAGAGGATTTGCTCAAGAAGGAAGCACAACAGAAGACTACCAAGGTTGAAGAGCTTTCAAGACAGCTAACAGAGATGCAGAATGCACATGCAGAATGGATCAAAGTGCGTGAACAGCAACAATTGGAGATGTCGCGACTTGAAACCTGCTTGAAAGATGCACGTGATGCTATGGAATTGAGCCAGCAAGAGCTACAGACATTGCGAACAACACATGCATCAGAGATGCATGACGCACAGATCACAGCACAACAAGCATTGACTGATCAAGAGCAACGTTTTCATGAAATGCTTCAACAGCGGATGGATGAAGCAGAACAAGCTCGACAAGATGCACAAGTATTGCTGCAAGTACAAGAACGCCAACAAAGTATCATTGGAACATTGGAGAAGAAGATGTGTGCTATGGATGAACTTGTACAGAGCCTTCGTCAACAATTGGCTGATCGTGATCGACAAATCAATGAGTTGGAACGTATCAACAATGATAAGGCACACATGGTCAAGGATCTTCAAGATCGTGTACAACAAGTGCTTTATGAAGTGCGTACTGTGGGACTGGAACGTAACCAGCTTGACGTTGTCATTCAATTTCTTGAAGCTGCTTTGCGCCAACAAGATCGTAAAGCTGATAAAGCAATGTTGGCCATTCAAGACCTTCAAATGCATTGTAGCAGTCGCAGTGATCAAGTGGATGGAAAATCTGACAACATTGACCAACTTGAGCAGGAGAAAAAGTCATTGGAACGTGCACTTGTTGATATGACACGTCGTGTGAAGAAGCATGAAGCGCTCATTGCCACTTTTCAGCAACAACTTCGACTCAGTCAAGAAGCTCTTACTGAACAAGATGAAGCTATGGATCAGATCAAAGTTGAAGTTGAAGAAGCAAATCGGATACGCAGTCGTATGGATCAAGTTGAGAAGGCATTAGAGAAGACGCGAAGTGAGCGTGATACCCTTACCGATGAATTGGCATCCTTCAAGAAGCAGCTTGAAAATGCAGAGAAGGCACTTGCAGAGGAGACACAAAAGTCAGCACGGTTGCAGAACAGCATTGCCACACTGGAACACACCATTGATACTGAGCGATCACTGATAGCAGCCAATGATACAACAGGAATGATGTCAATGTTGCAGGACAAGTGTAAAGCACTGGAAAAGGCCAGAGATGAGCTTATGCAGCAATTACAGCATGCCAACACAACATTGGATGAAACACGACGTGATAAGGACAACACTGTTGCTTCATTGGAATCATTATTGCAGACAACACAAGCACGACTTGACGAAGCTGTTGCCAGCCATGCTCAACAATGCAAACAAATTGAAGCTCTTCAACAACAGCATCATCAACAGCAACAGCAGCAGCAACTTACCACCAATGTAAGAAGGAGACGATTATCAAATGAGAGTCAAGATAGTGGATTACCTGATGAACGACACTTGTCAAGTCTTGCAAAACGAGATCGTGATAATCGAATAGGAAGATCATCCCACAGTGGCAGCAGTGAAGATCTTTCAGCCAATACTTCTCGACAGCATGTAAGAATGTCAACACATGATCCAACACTTGAATCAATGCACAAGCTACAAGCACGATTTCGTGAAAAGTTGACCAGCTCTGAAGGACAAGAAGAGTTACTTGACAAACTACTGCAATTGATGACAGAGAATTCACAACTATCAGTGCAAGTCAATGATCTTGAAGGACAATTGGTGACACAACGTAGTCAATCAGCACTTGAAACGAAGAGCTTGGAACTTGAAGTGATGAAATTATCAGCTGCCAATGATCGACTGGAACGTGAAATGGAACAAGCCATGCCTCGAAGTCATAGCAACGCATCAATTGCATCAACACGCAGTCCACGTAATTCCATTTTGCTTATGAATGCATCATCACCACCACAAACACCACGAGTTGGATCACCCAAGATGTTTTCACGTCAATCATGTACACTTGCCAAGTCAGCATCATTTCGTATTGTGCGTGATATTGAGACAAGTCTTTCAACACCTACTGCCAGTAAGCGTGCATCAGCAACATCCATTCGCCCTACTATGGCACGACCACGTGTAAGAGCACAATCCACCATTTTACCACCACCATCTGCTCCACCAAGCAATCCACTTCCTCCTGTTCCAACACGTACTCGTTCTTCTCTTATCATCAATTCAAACGAGCCAATTTCACCTTCACCTTCATTTTCCACACCCACTGGTTTGCAGCGTCAAGATTCAGTAGCTTCTTCCACTATCAGTGAAATGCTCAACAGTGATGGTAACTTTACTACTGAACAATATGAGAAGATTATTCGATCATTGCAACGCCGTGCACTTGCTGCTGATCAAGATATTCGTGATCATCAAGAAGTTATCAGCAAACTTGAGTATCAGCTTACTGGTGCAGAAGATGCAGTACGTAATGTTCGACGTCAACTGGATACAGCTCATCGAGAGAAACAAACATACATGCTTGAAATTGAAAATCTGCGCTCTTCCTCATTACCACCTGACATGCAAAAACAGCCACAATCTGCCGATAGTCAAGTTAAACGTCTACAAGAAGAATTGGCTGCTGAACGTGCTCTTAAGGATAAAGCTGAAAAGGCACGCGTTATTCTCGAGAATCGCATGGATCAGCTCATGACAAAGCGAAACAAGTTCATGTGTTTTTAAAAAAGTTCATCCCTCTTCTTGTATATCCACTCATCCACTTCCGACTTTGTACAGCTCTTTTCCTCCCCCACCTCTTTATCTTAGTAACTTAATATCTACAAATACAGTTTCATTTTGTTGTCCATGTAACTAAAAACACGTCTTGCATGAATCAACTTTTGCTACTTTAAGACTGATAACACGCCACATAGAAGATATTTGATCTGTGTTGGTTTCACTTATCTCAGTAACAAGTCTCTCTTTGACCATTGAATGCTTGAATGAATGTGGTGACATCTATAACATGCGCTGGTGGGATAGGAGAAGAAGGATGCATGAATTACGACTGACAGCCAAATTGGAACACAATGTCTACAATGACTCGAAAACGATCACCAAGCCATTCATATAAAAGGTCTTCTTATTACATGCATGCATTAAAGGGGACTAGAACATGTACATAGTATAAGTGTGCTGGGACTAAAGCGATTGGTGTAGTATTGTTCACGGCTCTTCCTCCGCATGAATCGTTCCTTGGATATCGCGTCAGCTTCTCGTGGCAATGTTGGAGCCCAACAACATATCGCCAATACGATCTCCAGCCTGAACTCGACAAGTTACAACAGTTCTTCAACAATGGCAAATTGGCTTTAGCTACAGATCAGTTTCAAGACGCCCATGACACCTTTGACCGACTCCAGGACCACATTGAAAACACCATTCTTCCCGCTTGTTTGGCATTGCGCGTTTATACGTGTCAGAGACAAGGGAACTATCAACAAGGATTGGATATTGCCAATGAATACACCACCAAGAAGAGCCAAGACGTGAATGGATACTTGCTCTCAGCCAACATATATCTCTTGAACAATCAGCGGGATGCAGCGCTAAATGTATACCGAAGAGGTGAAAACCACTGTGATGAGCAACATCCACTATACAACAATCTTGTCAGGTTTAAAGATCAATTCGAGGAGGATATAAAGCGACACAACATGCACTTGATCCGGTTACTGCCTCGCGAAGTGATTCATACAACATTGTCGTACCTAATGCAAAGCGATTTGATCGCACTGGCAGAGACATGTAAAGCATGGTATACGCTAGTCATGGGTTGGCCTGGTTTATGGCGTGAAATCGATGTCACTACTTCTGATCATCATGATGCATGCAGACGTTTTCTCCAACAAGCACCTGCTCAATACGTACGCACACTCAGATATCATCTCGGTGACGACGAGGACCATATGACACAACATATATTTGACATGATTGGAGATTTGAAATGGAATTGGCTTGAAGAGCTAAGTACGTATACTGGATGATAATGAATAATCATATTGGGATTCACTAACATTGCTGATACAGTGATCAGGTGTTCTGAAGCAGGCGAACCTTACTCAGCCAAGGCAATCATCTACAACTGCAGAAAGTCACTCAAGAGATTGCATTTGATATCTGATCTTGTTGGAGAAGAACTCAACTATTGTCTGGAGATGTGTCCTAATCTCGAACATGTGATATATGAGGAGGATTACTACACCATTGACTTATATCATGATGAGGACGAAGATGAACTTGACCCATTATCACCAGGACCTTATCAGCTTCGTCAATTAACCATTCTATGCGATGCCACCGATTTGAATATTGCTGATTTGATCAGTCGTTGTCCACACCTTGAAAGCTTTCATTTCTACTGCCGTCATCCAAATTACAAGGATCAACTTTCACATATTATCCCAGCACTACTTGAACACTGTCCCAATTTACACACTGTCGAGATCAGCTCGAAAGAACGATCAATGTTTATCAAGGATCAGATCTCTTGGATACCAGCAAAAGCACACAATGATATCGGATGTGGTGGTCTTTTACATAAGCTCATCATGCACGCCGACCTGACGACTCACGCTATGGATGGATTGAGGAAGTTGATTGGCAGAAGCAAGACATCACTTGAGAAACTCGATGTTGGGAATATGCAAAGTGGTACAATGTTGTTCCAAGCATTGATTACGGCTCAGCTAATCAACCTACGGGAATTATCATGCACTTTTGCAGGAGACCAGACAGCAATAGCCCAACTCAAAGCACAGATTGAATTATCGCCTCGACTTGAAAGAGTATTCATTCCTCATTTCGGAATATCAGATGCAGTTTTATCATCTCTGGAACAGTTATGCAATCTTATTGAACTGAGATTTTGTGTTGACAGCCCAGTGACATACAATGGTCTTGCTTCACTGCTTTCACAATCACCATCACTTCAAGACATTGATCTTCATCACAACTATCAGCGATCACACCTTTCCATGTATGACATAATTCGAGCACTGGCAGCTTGTCGTTCTTTACAAAAGTTACGCCTTTCCTCCAATGCATAGGATCAACTCACTGAGACACAGGCTGCACAGCTGGAACGTGAAATACAATCACATCAATCAAGCTTACAACAAGCGAAATTGGTATGTTTTAGTGATCTTGGGAAATCATCGCTACGGCCATGGTCTGGCTTTAGACAACTGCAACAACTTGATATCCAGGGACAATGTGATTCCGTTACAGCTATGTTCACACCCATCATTCCTTGGGAACAGGCGCAAGAAAGGATCGATCAGGAATTGAATGTCCCAAATCTACGCATCTATTGGAATCAAGGTATCTCGGGTCGTACCTTTATTCTCAACTCGGATGGTCTTTGTACATAGTGATATGAATTAGCTAGCCTATACCATAGCACATTACTCATTAGAACAATAACACTATTATCACATGACGACAGTGTCTCATTTAAGCTGCATGTAAAATGTCATTTTGATCCACCGCCTTTCTTCCTTTCTCTCTCTCTCTTTCTCTCTCATATCTTCTTTATTGACATGCAAAGTGATATGGAAGATCTCTTGATTCAAATACGATCAGCTCTCAAGGAGACAAGCTCTTCACTCCTTGACTGGAAAGCAAGTCATCTAGCACTATCCTCTATTGCCAAAGGATTAGATTGTCAAGCAAGAGTACAATACAATCCAGTCATCGCTGGTATCATCCACAAGTACAAGAACCGTATCGATGCCTATCTTGAAATGACAAAGGATGACATTGAGCAAGCTGAGAAGATTATGAAAGAAGAATGGGAGATACTCGAGAATGCAGAGCAGGATTCGACTACAATGATCGATTTGTGTGAATCCGAAACAAAGTAAGCAGTTTGGGAGAGTGACATGTTGTACAAAAAGAGCATGGATTGATATATTAAAAGATTGTTGTGTAATGACATGACTGAGGAACTGAACAACATCATTCAAGGGCTAAAGGATTGTCTTCTTGTTGATCAAGGCAAGTATATTTATTGATTGATCACATGACATGATTTCTTACAGCTTTAAATGACAATAGCAAATGATGAGAAGGACATGCATCAAAAAGGAAACAAGGGATAGATAGTGTGAATGTGTACAAGTGCATAATACAAGAAAGGGGGATTGAACAATGAGTGTCTTGAAAAAGCGCGTGTGAGCTAGTGTGGAGTCTGAAACAAACGCGAAGGGACGCGACCTGAACTACATTTTTGACAGTGTTCCTTTTCCTTTACATATCACCCACTTTCTCTTTATGAACCACAACTACACCAAACCCAACACATCCAACAAGCCAAGTGCAAGCAAACAGAGTCTATTCAACTACTTTCGAAAAGTCACCAAGGACAATGACAAGCAACCATCACCAAGCACACCAAAACCAACAGCGAATGCAAGCACCTTTATCGATTTGACTGACGATGACGATCTCGTTATGCTTGACGACAAACCAAAGGCAGCAACAATAACACTTGGTCGTAGCAACACCAGTATCAAGAAGCAGCAAAACAACAATGTTGGATATGATAAACAAGGCTTTGTTAGCAGTGGGATGTTAAAGAGTATCTCGACTACGCCATCATCTACAGTGAATACCGACTACAAAGGGAAGCCAAAGTTTTCCAGTCTTTCAGCTCATAACGATCCTTTACTATCAACATCATCAACATCATCATCCACCAGCATGAACCGAGTGACACCTATGAAGCGTACAGCACCTATATCACGTGCTTCTGGTCTCAGTTTGACACAACACAATACACAATCACAAACCAGTTGGTCAGTTGGCGCATGGAAAGCTACAGCTACCAACAATGCAACTCCATTCAAATCAGAGTATAACAGTCAAAAACGTCCTCGCTATACAACAGATCACATGGATTATTCAAATCGACGTCGTGAATTACCTACATCCTTTGATCAACTACGTTCTAAACATTTGTCCAATGGCAAAGACAATATGCGCATGGCTCATCTTGCCACTTCCAATTACTCGCATTCATCAACGACATCTTTCTCCTCCAATCAAACTCACTCCTCGACACGATCATCATCAACACCATCCTCCCCAAGAAGCACTACACCTTCTTTGAATGTCAGCAATCAATCAGCACCCACATTGTCACCAGAGCAACAACGTGTTTACAATATTGTCGTCAATGATAGACAAAGTGTGTTCTTTACTGGTTCTGCTGGTAAGATAAGATATGGATGGGATTGACATGGCTTGTTTGCTAACTTGTATAAACCAGGTACTGGTAAATCGGTCTTGTTACGAGGTAAATCAAGAAAGAATCAAGAGACACAATGTAGCTCATTCTCTTGTTTACTAGCCATCATTGAAAAACTGAAATCCATCTATGGAGCTGGCGTGGCTGTCACAGCATCCACAGGCATTGCTGCTTGTAACATTTCTGGTTGTACTTTACACAGGTGTGGAATTAATTTGCATTGTGACAAGGAACAAATCACTCATCTACCTGTGTAGCTTTTCAGGCATTGGATTGGGAAAGGATAATGCTGATATATTGGCTGAAAAAGTGATGGCCAACAAGAAGAAAAGAGACAATTGGATCAATACAAGGGTGTTGATCATTGATGAAAGTAAGTCTTATCTTCAAGATGAATGCCTATATCTTATTCATTACTTAGTTTCTATGGTGGATGGACAACTCTTTGACAAGATTGAATATGTTGCTCGGGCAGTACGTCAAAATAGTGCTCCTTTCGGTGGTCTTCAGGTAAATATTAGGTTTTCATTCATGTCAATGTCTCTTTACTTACTTTCATTTTAGGTAGTGATCACAGGTGATTTCTTCCAGTTACCGCCAGTCAGTGGTAAAGGTGCTCCAGCATCCAAATTTGCATTTGAAGCCCAGACTTGGAATTCAGTTGTCAAGCGAACCATCATGTTGAAGCAAGTCTTCCGCCAAAAGGATGAAAGTAAGTGTAAAACTTGTCATCTTTGATGAATCTATTCTAACCTGGATCACGATATCAGCCTTTGTCAAGATCCTTAATGAAATGCGCGTTGGCAAGTTATCGACTGAAGCACTGACCACTTTCAGATCTCTTGCACGCTTACCTGAATCCCATTCCAAGCTCAAGCCTACTGAACTTTATCCATTGAGAGACAGTGTGAATTCTGCCAATCGAACACGCCTTGAAAGCTTGCCTGGTGAACCCGTGATCTTCCGATCTCGTGATTATGGCAGAGTGAATGCAGATCATTTCATGGCTCCTGATGCACTTCATCTGAAAATCAATGCCCAAGTCATGCTTTTGAAGAATATGGATGCGACATTGGTCAATGGTTCTATGGGTATTGTCAAAGGGTTTGCTGGTCAAGGCGCTTATGCTGATCCCAAAAAGGTGCGACGTTATTTGCTACCCAACAAGTACCAAGGTCCACAAGAAGAAGAGCCCGATGTTGATTCCATGTGTCGCCGAAATCTCCCTATCATTGAATTCATGAATGGTCGTACAATCGTGGTGGATAATGAAACATGGTCCATTGAAATGCCAAGTAAGTAGACAAGAGATATGATCAAGAATTGTTTATTGATTCTTGCATGAAAAAGATGGTGAAATTGTAGCTTCCAGAACACAACTGCCATTGATGCTTGCTTGGGCCATGTCGATTCACAAGAGTCAAGGACAGACATTGGATAGTGTCAGGGTGGATTTAGGCAAGGCATTTGAAAAAGGACAAGCTTATGTGGCTCTTTCTCGTGCAACATCACTGGAATCACTGCAGATTGTCAATTTCAATCCATCCGTGGTCATGTGTCATCCCAAAGTCACTGAATTCTACAAGCGTATTGAAGCCATGTCATAGTCTTTTATTTCATACAAGAGTACACATTTTCCCATGTAGCTAGTTTCTGCTTTTCTAGTACTAGTTGACTTTTGGCATATTCCCTAATTGCATTGATCATATCTGAAGCAAGCTGGGGCTTGTACCGATATTCCAAATCTCGATCATAGTTGCCATCGATTCGCTCATACTTCTGAAGTGCATTTTGCTCTATTCGTCTTGCCTAAGGATTGTTATCAGCACATGTGTTTGTATCCATCATGTACACTTTTGTACCTCTTCCAATTCTGCAATGGCATCACTTGCTCTTTCTCTATCAATGCTTGAGGAGGATTTGAGTCGTTCCACATTACGTAAACTTGATTCAGTGCGCTTTCGACTGATGAAATAATCCGAGAGCACAGAAAGACGTTGTTCCATGATGTTTTGTGCGTTTTCAGCATTGCTGATCTGATAAGTGATCTCATCTCCCAGGGTATCTGTTGCAGCCATATCCTGAAATAGACAATGTTATCCACCCTGTGCATGATATGAAAGGTTCCCTATGCCAAAATACTACTACTTGCCTGCAATACTTCAAGATGGTGTATTTGCTGACAGCCTTTTGCAATGTTCTTGTACAATCTACATGTGTATGTGTGTTATCAGAGAATGAAAACAAGAAGAGTGTATATTATCTTACATGAATAATACTGGATCACGTTCTATGCCACCATAAGCTACCCAAGCTGATGCCAAGTCGCTCCATACGCTGGTGTTGCCTCGGGATGGCCATGCCGTCTCAAGTTGTACCAAACATGTCCGAAACGTGTTGATGTGATCATTCAATTGCCAAAACTCTGGTTCAAGGTCATCGTGGTTGATGGATGTTCTTCTCTTGTGTCGTTTCACTTTTTTTCTTCTCTGGGGTCGAAACTAGATGTAGATGTTATATCAGTGAATGCTATTGATTCCATCTTCTCTTGTACACTTGCATTGAAAAAGCCAAGAAAGGATAATAAAGAAGAATGACCTAGTAACAGCTTACCTACCCCAACTTCACTCTCTACAAATTCACGTAATCCTTCACTTTGTTGGACTCGTTCATGATCAGCTATACGGTCGAGCCATTGTTGGATTTTGATATCGGGTGTTGGCAACTCGTTGTCTTGTTGCTGGTACCACCAATAACGACTCAGCAACCGACCCTGACGATCGTACCTTGGCCGAGGACACGGAGGCAAAACTGGTATATAAGCGTCATCCAACGTTGTCAATAAAAGGTCATGCAGTCGTTCCAATTCACTGTAGTAGCGAGGAATACGTCGTGTCTTGTGCTTGTACTTTGTAAGGGTGGTCTATATACTTTCTGGGTCAACTAGGCGATCCGACTACTGCCATGGAATAAAGGGACGACTCACAATGGTTTCAATCCAAAACACGGGATCTTTGCGATTGTAGTCAACAGTGGTGATATTGAATATCAAGGGTGTATCCAGTTGCTGTTGTTGTTCATAGTGGTGATAGTCCATAGTGTAGTGTGAAAAGAGAAAGAGTGTTGGTAGTGTGAAAAACAGGTTGCTTGCTTGCTGCTGCAACCAAACAGCCAAGCGATACGAGAGGATAATGCAGATGGAAGAAAAAAGAAGCGGTGTTTCCCAGCATTCATTCGTGTCCACACATGTCGTCTCACTTGTCATGGATTTCTCCCGGTGTCACGCGTTAGCTAGCAGTCATTCATTATCTTAGATAGTACTAATAAATGCCCGTTTCATTAATATAGCATCCAATTCATTGTGCATCAAAGTCATGAAAGGCTTTGGTGATAAGCATTTTGACAGGGATAAAAGTCCTCCTGTAAGAGGCACAGCAGTGGCGTTCAAGTATGCCATTGATGATCAACTTGCATGCATGAAAGCGCAACTGAGTTTTATTGACAATGACAGTAGAACAGGACAAACAACACGTCTACATTCAATGGAATATCGTCAACAAAGAACCATCAGGCATCACGAAGCTCCTTTTTCAGGATAGGCTACTTGATTACAAAGACTAATTGATCTTGGTCATCATTGCATCATCTTTTACTCGGTAGTTAAACCAGCCATAGCTGCAATCCTATAAAGCTGTTCTAATATGCTGTCAAAGGACCCATACAATAAACAAGTCGGGGATATATGTATACTAAAGCTAACGACACTAACGCACGGACCATCACATCATCAAGATCGCTATCTAAATGCTTTGTGATTGGAAAATCACAGGCACAGTCATATCATCAGTGCCTTTCGAAGACCTTATAGCCAACATACACACATTCAAGGATCATATGTTGTTATCAACCAGCATAATAGGCAAGCAGAACATTGTTACAAACTTGTTTGAACATGTGACATCAACTTAAATATCAGATATGGGGAAAAAAAAAGAAGGGAATGAAAAGGGAATATGTCTGCTTTAACCAAGCATATCTTGTTCTTGATCCTCTAATCCATGTACACCAAAGTCGATAATCTCGAACGATGTCACATTATCCCTATCATCATCATTTCATTAGCCAAATGCCATCCCAAAACATCCATTGTTGTCTTCATTACCTATGGACAGCAGCAACACAACGACGTTTATCAAAAGCCACGCGCCATACACCATCCACACCAGTAATCAGATCACGAATCAAGCGTCCTGTTTTGATATCCCACATCTTGATTCCACCTTCTGAGCCAGAGATAACAGTATTTTCATCATGTTGGAAGCAAGTAATGGCACCACGATGACCCCAAAGGACTTGACGACAAGTACCAGTTTCAGGACACCATATACGTAATGTGGAATCGGCTGCTGCAGAGACAAGGTAATTGGGAGTGATACCCAATAAACCCACCAGAATAGAATGACCATCCAAGACGCGTAAACAATGACCATGTTCCATATCCCAAATGCGTACAGTGCTATCCATACTTCCACTCATGCATCGTTGTCGTTCAGGATCAATCACGACTGAATACACCTTTTGTACATGTCCTCCCATACGATGAATCAAACGACCTTGTTGAATATCCCAAATGCAAACAGTGCAATCATAGCTGCCACTCACAAGCTTGTTACCATGGGCTGCCAAAGCTCTTACTGATTGTTCATGGCCTGTCAATGTATGAACAAACCAGCGATTGTCACCAGTGCCTGCATAAAATGTGTCATGACTACGTTCCACATCAGGTAATCGCCACACACGTAAAGTTGAATCACGTGATCCTGTTACAATCAGAGGTACACAGGGTTCCATACGACCATTGACAAGTGTAGGTTGAATAATCTGCAAACATCGTACTGTGGATGTATGTCCTTGGAATACATGGGTGCATACACCTTTGCGAATATCCCATACACGGACTGTACGATCAGTGGATCCACTCACCAACGTATTGTTGTAGTATTGTAATGCCCATACACCACCATCATGACCTGATAATGTATGCATACGACGTCCAGTGCGTGTGTCGTAAATGTTGATCTTGTGATCATCAGCACCTGTGATAATCTTGTCGTCATCAAATTGTAAACATGTCACCACTGTATTGGGAGGAGGACCTTCAAAGGTGGTACGTTTGAATCTTCCTTTACGCCAGTTTTGTTGTAGGGTATATTGATGTCGATACGCTTGTTTATATGGATTAGATGCATGTCGTCGTGGTTGAGATTTGTTGCTGCAAAAGTCGAAATCAATCTCCATCCTTGATGTGGTGGTGCTGCTATTACTGCCATAAAGTGGATAACAATCTGCTCCATACCATGCTTGACGCCATTGGATATGAGCATTAGCATGTTGCTGATCCTCTTCCTCTTGTTGTTCTTGTTGTTCTTCTGCAGTATCCATGGAATGTTCATTGTAACCAGGATCACTATCCAACACGGATCCAAACGAGTAGGTATCATCATCATCATCATCATCTTGTTCTTCTTCCACTAGATCATAATCAAATCCATCCTTGTCCAATAATCGTTTCCAAGTGTTGGCATCTGAATCAATCACTGAACGCCATTTACGACTGACACAAGCTGCTCTGCAAAGGGACAAGACATCCAAATGGCTGATAACATTCAGAGCAAGTTCCAAAGGTAATGAAGCCAAAAAGTCACGTTTCAATGCTGGAACAATCATGGAATTGACGAATTGAAGTGTACTGGTCGATGATCGTTTTAAGAGTTGAAACATGATATAGCTTTTCATATCCAATGATAAAGAGTCATATGCATGAATCATGTCTGGTAATTGTCGTAATAGATCAGTTGTGTTGTCGTATTCATCGTCTTCATGGTGAGAAGGTGAAGGCATTGCATATTGATAGAATGAGTTGTTGTTGTCATGTAATAACAAATCCAATTTGGCTCGTTTATGGTTGTATCCATCTTCTGATGATGATGACGCGGTATCAATGTTGGGAACTGTGTGCAACATGGAGGATGATGAATTTCGCCGCTTGGTGGTGATGGTGGTATAACCCTATCATTTTTCCATGAGCATCCCAGCTGACCTTGGACATGCGCACGCATAAAAAATCCCAAACCAGGGCACTATTCATCACTAAGGGCTCACCTTGGTTGTATTGGTATTGCGTAAACTGCGTGGTTTAAGACTAGGTGGTGTCATTGCTGAAGATAATGGATATCGAGTGACCATACTCGTTGTTGCAGTAGTACCATCGGTCACAGGAGGAGTGAGCGACATTAGGGATGTGGCTGTAAAGGGGTCAGTGGAATTGGATGGCAGTGGTGAATGCTGAGAAGTAGGCGAGTTGGATTGCATTATGATATGTACAGAATAAAGAGATGCTGGTTGACAATAGAGAGAAAGAGAGAAACAAAACAAGGCAAGGACGAGATCGGTATACAACGTGCAAAGCAAATGATAAACAAGAGGTGGAATAGACTATTCCCACTGCATCCACAGTCAGCGGGGCAATGACAAGAACCGAGCAAGAAAGAAGCTTTAGGCTTGTAAAACAAGTAAAGAAAGGGGAATGAGAGAGAGAGAGAGAGAAAGAGAGAGGATAGAGTAAGATACGAAAACACAGGGTAAAGCACGCACACACAGAAAAGGAAGGGGCTTGGAACACGGGTACTTTACCGATCTTACCTATCTGGTGATACATACTTCCATGACATCTCAGCAACTACTACTACTACTACTACTACTACATCTGTCAAACACCATTTCTCCATAGCAGCATATCTATTGTCTTGCACGTGATTCATCTTATGTTTAGTATAACACAACATGTTTATCATATACCAGTTTCATTCAATATAACATCATCATCCACAGCTTTCATGATCAGTACTAGTTTCATCTACTGCATCTGGATCTTCATGTATCAAAATGGTCATTTAGTCCCTCTGTATATCGATTGTTGTCACGACATCATGTTGAAATGATCCTAACAGGTAGTACATGCAAAGCGTATCCAAATCCCTTGTGACTAATCCCCCATATCCTATAACTCTTGGTGTTGGATTTGAGCTCTGCTACAATAAGAGAGAATGCGGAAATAAGAAGCTATGACTAGTTTTTAAAGTATGCAGCTCAGCTTGCCATATCATTTATGATTTAATACATCATACTATTATCATCACATGTAGTTGCTCTTGTACTTATAAATGGGTGATCTAAAGGCATGTATCGACTGGGATAATAAAGGGGTGAAGGGCATTTATGTTACGAAACGATATGTGTATGCATGATCTTGTGTCACGTCAACAAGCTGTGATTTGATGATTTTCTCTTATACTATGCATAGTCTTGCTCGGGATAGTCATGTACAATTTTGACTGTTGAATGATTTTCTCTCATGTAAACTGCTCAATAAAGCTGAAAGCTACAGGATCTAGAGTGTTCTATGCACATGTTGTGAAGTGAAAGGGTTCCTTACTATCATAAGCTAGCAGTAACATGTGATATAATCTTATATCAGTCAACTTAAGGCATTTACTGTTCTGAATAACAATGAGCTATCCATTCAATGAATACATTTCATTATCCAATGTTGTGCATGGTGTGTTACTCAAAAGTGCTATATCTGGCATCGGGCGATGGAATCAATCGGCATGGCCAACAAAAGTAACCCAGGGCTCCTACCTGCTTTTATCTTCTTTTCCCTTGGAACAGCCAAAAAGTTAGCTCAAGAACTACACACGCCTATTGACACACTTTTACGTGTACTCGAACCATCCAAGTCACTTTTTCTTTCTCGACGCTTCGTTATGACCCATCGTTACTTCTGCCATGCCTGTCAAGCTTATCAAGACGTGGTCATGGCACCCACGCCTACATGCTGCGTTTGTCATTCCCAGTTTGTTGAACAAGTGAGCCACTTTTTAGTGTTGGCGACACCCAATGTTGACCCTTTTTATATCAGACACCATCCCAAGAAGCTACAACACCCCCTGTCGACATTGACAACGAATTGAGCCAACGTCTGTCTCACACCACTCTCGGTGAAGCACCTTGTCAGTCTCCTCCTCGTACAACCGATTCACAACAAGAAGAAGCCAATACTGATTCTGATGATGATATCTACACGGATGATGATGATGAAGACTACGAGGACGTTGACGATAGTGATGATTATGAGGATGAAGATGACGATTACGATGAAGAAGATGAGATATCAGCTTTTATTGAAAGTCATCATCGGCATGAATCTCGGCACCATCATCATTTCTATGATCAAGATGAATGGGATTATGATATTGATCGCTACTATGATGAGATCCTGGATTACAACAATCATGCAAGTGGTTTCTATGATGGTATGGATGATATTGCTCCACAATGGTCAAGGCAAGTATACAAGTCTCTTGATCTTTGGATAGTAGTAACAAGGTATTTATATACAGCTATCTCGGAAGTCATTTGGATATAGAGGAAAGCAATCATACTTGGGAAAACTTTCTACGAGCCATGTTTTGGCCAAATGAAGAGTAAGTACTTTTATCACTTTTTGATTACTTGTTTTATCAACAGCAACAACAACCTGTTTTATTTTAGTCAAGATCGACCTGCACCAGCAACTCAAAGTGACATTGACCAATTAGAGAAACGACAACTCAAAGAGGGAGATGCAGGTAAACCTTGGATTGTAGAATATGACTTTTGGGACTAAATGGATTGGTTGAATAGGAATCGATACTGAATGCAGCATCTGTCAAGAAAACTTTGGCGTTGACAATGAAATTATGATTCTGCCATGCAAGCATGAATATCATGGATTATGTATTCAACGTTGGCTTCAAGTGAGTGCTACCTGCCCAATGTGGTAAGTCAATAGGCTACAAGATTGTATAAAAGATGACTGACTAATGAGATACCAGTCGATGTAATATCATTTCTCCAGAAGAAAGTCAACGACGACGACAACAAGAACCACAAGTGACTTCTCATCCCAACAGTTTGGGGGGTCGTACATTTACTTTTACTTCTGCTGATCGACGTCATGCTATTGGAATCATGGTGGCAGATGTAAGCACTTTACCACATCATCATCATCATCATCATCCAGCCTATCTTGAAGATGACTTTGACTATTATGATGATTATGACGACTTGGAAGATGAATACGATGATGAGGATGATGAAGATGAAGAGGATCAAGATGAATGGGATCAAGTGGATCAACAAGAACCGATATCTCATGGTCGATGGAGACATCATCATCATCCTACTTATGGACCAATGTTTATATGTCCACATGGACACGTCGTTCCTGGTTTCAATCGACTACGAAGAGTATCTATCACTGAAATTACTGCTCATAGCACTAGTCAAGTCGGTGAAGTCCATCAACCCAACCCAATGGATGAAGTCGATTAGTATCCTGTTGTATAACACCCACCATATCATGCTTTTACCAACAAAAACATCCTTTTCCTTGCGTTCCGATTCCCATTGCTCACTTTAATTCCTCAATCCCTTCTCTTGGATTATGCTTCATTCTCTTTTACACACATTGTATCGCTGTCCTGTGCTTTCTTTACTACAATTCACACATCAAAACATACCACAACAACATCATTTCAGAAATGAATTCATTGAATACTTTCATTCAGAGCTAAAGTAATAGTTCAGGGTTTTCAGGATTAAAGTGCAGCTTAGGTAATGAGAATACGGATGACAAATGCATAATGTGGAGCTATATTGTTGGAGATGGTGTAACCTAGGGCGTTTTGATCCCGCGTTTGACAGTTATACTCTATCCTTCATTGCACTTTTTTAAGCCGTCAATAAAAGAGAGACATCTTCATGGGTGAGGAAGGAGAATGTATCAATGGCATCGGATTTATATCCTATTCGCTGTCTGGATATCGTCACTTTTTACTGCTCCACATTATCATCTACCAATGACATGTGTTTATCATGCGTTTCCCGCGCAATTATACCCTTTTGACAGTTCCACATAAAGGCTTACTCATCCAAATAAGGCTTCCTTCCAATTTAGTTTCCTGCACGAGATCTTTTTTTCATTCCTTTTCATTCAATCAAGGTATATCCTTCAATATCACTATTTGACTACACAACACTAAGCAAACGGTCAATAGACATGAAGCCCGACCAACGCATTCAAAGTCTCCAAGTGGAGAAACGACGAGCATTGCAGCAATTGCGATCCAAAGACCAACTCCTTGAAAAGTACATCTTTATGGCTCAATTGCGTACACGTAACATTGCTTTATTCTACAAGTTGGTTATGGAGCATCTCCAGGTAAGAGGAATAGTGTGGTAGTAGTGGGTTCTATGCTAATATCTTGTCCAGGAACTGGCACCTGTCATTTATACACCTACAGTGGGTACAGCTTGTTTGGAATATTCCAATATACTACCTTACCTGGCAGAACCTGGTGTGCCTGATGGATTGTTCTTGAACAAAGAGGACTTGCCCAACTTGCATCAAGTCATTCGTGATTATCAACCATTTCCCAACTTTTCTCCACAAATTGCTGTTATCTCTGATGGATCTCGTATTCTTGGCTTGGGTGATCTTGGATTGAATGGCATGGGCATTCCTATTGGCAAGTTACAACTCTATGTTGCTGGTGCTGGTATTGATCCTCGTCGTACACTGCCTATTCTTTTGGATCTTGGTACAAACAATGAAGAATTGCGCAACAATGAATTCTATTTGGGTCAACGTGCACCAAGACCCAATGACAACGAGGTATTTTACATCAAGAAAACATAGTCTATACATGTGTATTGACCAAGTATATCTAGTTTTACAGTATTGTGGATACAGTGCTCAAGACACTCCAGGATGTTTATCCAGACATGTTGATTCAGTTTGAAGATTGGTCATCAGAGCATGCATTTGGATTGTTGGAAAAGTATCAGCACAAGATGCTTTGTTTCAATGATGATATCCAAGGCACAGGTGCTGTTATCTTATCGGGTATCATCAATGCCATTCGACGTGTACAATCTGAATCAGGTGTCAATCCTCGGGATCACCGTATTGTCTTTTCAGGTGCAGGCAGTGCAGCAATCGGTGTAGCAAGACAGATCCAGGAATATTTCATGATTGATCAACACATGTCAGAAGATCAAGCACGTCAATTGTTTTGGATTGTGGATAGTAAGGTTTGTTGTCACATCGGATATCATACCAAAATAGTAGTGGATGGCTAACATGAAACGATATCATAGGGACTTGTTACACTGGATCGTGGAGATAAACTTGCCAATCACAAGGTGTACTATGCTCGTAAGGATAACCAAGGAAAGCAAGTCAAAGGTCTTTTGGATGTGGTGGACTATGTAAAACCTACCATGTAAGTATATTGCCTGCTACTACTATTGTCATCAGATAACTCATACTTTATATTAGTTTGATCGGTCTATCATCTGTATCAGGTGCATTTGACACGCATGTTCTGCAACGTATGGCCAAGCTCAACAAACAACCTATCATTTTCCCACTTTCTAATCCTGCTACCAAGGCCGAATGTACTTTTGAACAAGCTATGCAAGCTACAGACAACAGAGTGATTTTTGCATCAGGAACTGCATTCCCTGCTTATACATTGCCCAACAACAAGACGATTTATCCTGACCAAGGCAACAACATGTATATTTTCCCAGGCTTGGGCATGGGTGCTGCTCTTGCTCGTCCTGACACTATCACTGATCGCATGATTTATGTTACTGCTAAAGCATTGGCTGATGCATTGACACCACAAGAACGACAAGAAGGATATTTATACCCTGCTCTTCATCGCATTCGACAAGTATCGGCTCAAGTGGCTGCTGCCGTCATGATGGAAGCTGATTCATCCAAGTATACAAGCAAGGATGCTGTGTCACATTACGTCCAATCACAAATGTGGAATCCTGACAAAGAAGATCCCGCCATCATGAGCAAGATTTAGACAGATTCCTCTTTCTTTTCCTCTATCATTTGCATAATAAATCCTCATAGAAAGAAAGACTCATATTCCATTCATGCAACAAACTGGATTGGGATAGCAAACAATCACTTGTATGGGACAATCGGATATAAAAGAGAGCATTCTTCTGCTCCTATATCAGATGACGCTTGTTTTGGCTCACGTGTACACCCTACTCTGTTTCAATTATAAACGCCCCGCTCATTTGCACTTTCACTTTTGCTTTTTCTCTTTCCACACACACACCATGATCCATACCCGTGTCTATTTTATGCTTTTGTTATTCCTTGCCATGACACCTTATGCTATTGCATGGCTTCAGTTACCTTCTTGGGCTACAAGCATGTATCATTTTCAGTGGTCACCTTCCTCTACTGACCTTATCGAAGACTGCAGTAAGTGTTTCCTTGATTGACAATCCTGATGTTCTTAAACGATCCATGTAGGTGATGACTCTTATGGCGTGGAAATCAGGGATATCACTTTGACACCATCCTTCCCTGAACCTGGCAAAGAGTTGTTGATTGAAGCAGAAGGAATCATCAAGGAACCCATACAAGACGGTGCTTACGTTCAAGTCACTGTCAAGATAGGTGTCGTCACACTCATCCGCAGGACTTTTGATCTTTGTGAAGAGATGCAGAAGAACGATGTACTTGATTGTCCAGTGCGTCAGGGTCCTACCAAGGCAAGTATTGTAGAGCCATCTTCTCACGATCATCATATCGTATTGCTGTATCAGAATTGTTGCCAACCAATGATAAAATATAGATCACCAAAACAGTTCAGTTGCCAAAGGAGATTCCAAAGGTAAAAAAGGATGTACTTGTTGTAACCTTCAATCTCATGCATAAAATCTAATAGGGCGATTTCCGCGTGTATGCACAAGCCTACAACTATGATGATTCTGATCTTGCATGCCTTAAAGCTCATGTCGACTTTAGAAAGCGTTTTGCTTGATACATTTATTAAACCTTATGATTTCTTGTTTTGCTCTATTTATGATAAAAAGAAGGAATGGAGACTATATCGAAAGAAGGAAGGGTGGTTATTCTAGTGTTTAGCAAGTGCCAGACCAACTGCCTTGCGATCAAAGTCATAAACTGAGTAGTAGGTTCGTAAAAAGGTGTCACCAAGAATAACAAAAGGTGCATTGGCTTCTGCAATACCCGAAAAGCACATTTTTTCTTGGTCATCTTCTGACTTGGGCGCAGCGCGTTCACGAACAATGTCGGCAACTTTCATTGGGAAATCATGACCGCCCAGCGTAAACACAATTTCCTTATCACCAGCTTCCTCCCTAAGTTTGCATGGTACACGCCAACCATGCATGCTGTTGAAGTTACTGCCTGGGATAGCTGCATGAATAGCTTTGGAATAGTCACTTGGAAGAATGATCAATGTTGTGCCTGTATCAACAATGGCATCAAGTGAAGAGCTAACACCATTGATTGATACACCATCCACCTTGACATCTTCCAAAGGCACTTGCCAATACTTTGGCTTATCGACTGGAATGTACTTGATCTCTCCTTGATAGTATTCTGGATTGGGTTTGCCAAATGCCTGTATATAACATGAGCTTACTTTTTCCAATTCATGATGATAAGATCACTTACAATTTCACCTTTACCACCATTACGTGCACGACCCAAGTAAAAGCTGACAGATGCTTCAGAAATCTTTCCTGCTTCTTTCATGCTTTCCACAATTGATTTTTTGGCTCCAATGACTGAGAGTGATGGGAATCCCAAACCAAAAAGACCATCCAGTTTGGGATCCACAGCAAAGTCCATTGACACAGTGCGAGCCAGACCAAAGATCTCATGGGATTCTGACAAGTCTCCCAAGTGGAATGTATCATAGCCAATAGTACCAACTACACCAGAGCCATCACCATAACGCAAAGACCAAGTTTCGTTACCAGGCTGCTTTTCAAAAGTAGAGGAATCATCTGGATCAAAGAGTGGATGATTGCCACATCGCGAACAATCTGTACTAGGCACCCAAATATCAGAGCTGCCTGTATCAAAGTCCATATTGAATTCTTGAGCAGGTGTGCCAATGCCAATTGTGCCAACATACTATCATACATCTATTTGTTAGCAAGTGAGTGGATACAAAGAGACAATCATGATCTACCTCTACATCCACATGCACACTATCAAGTTCAATGGTGGATGATGCCATGTTGAGTCGGCCATGAGAGATACGGCTTGTCAGATTATACTTGTTGAGCGCTTTTGCTAGACGAGCGGGTGTATTCAGTACTGGGCCTTGTTTTTGAGCAAGATTGATCCTTTACAGCAATGTTAGTTTGCTTTGACAATCCATATCTCTTCCCATGTTTACCTAAAGTCATCCGCTTGTGCGAGATGTGAACCAAGCAACATGCATGCTGCTATAGCAAAGAGAGATGATTTCATAATGCAGTTTTGATAGGAGGGATAATTCAAAAAAGATGAAATGGATTCAACTTTGAGAAGGACTTAAATAAGGATATTCATTGTTGTGGTTTCCGAGAAACCAAAAAACAGATTCACCGATGGCAAAGACACAATAACAAATAAGTGTTCTTTTATTTGGTGTCAAATCAAAGACGCTACGTTGATCCACAGCCAATTTCATGTCCTCCTGTCCCGACTTGCCGCCTGAAGTCATCCAACTTGTTACTCAACACCTCTCTCGACAGCATATTCTTCCTTTACTCACGCTCAATCGGCATTGGCACCGTGTTATTGTTGCTGAACTCTATCATGTCGTTCGCATTCGCAGTGTTCGTGACCAGTACCACTACCGGAACCTTTTCTGTGAAACACGACGTAGTCGTCAACAAGGAAAACAGCAGCATGGCTTCTATTCGACCATGAACTATGCAGCCCATGTACGTCAATTGGATCTGTCATGGCCATATCCAGGCAAGAGGATTACGGATGCGTTGCTTGACGACTTGACCAAGGACTGTATTCACTTGGAGAGTATCAATATATACAACTGCCATGAGATTACTTCACGTGGACTTGGTCGAGTACTCCAAAACTGCAGCAGGATCAGGCACTTGTATGCTTCCATGGCTACCAGTATTACATCCAAATGTCTTGTCATACCACCATTGACACATTTACAACAACTGGAGACTATCAACTTACATGGACTTGTCTCTACTGTTTTCTTTCGATCCATCATCAAACGCAACAAGACTACAGCAAAGCATTTGGATCATATCAGAACCATTCACTTGACAGGACCCATTCCCGACATGTTGATACCAATCATTGGACCTACGTTACGTGATTTGACACTTGAGCATATCAAAGACAAGAGTATCAGTCATGATGAGGATCGATCATTGCAGCTATTATTGGATCATGCACCTCTTCTTATGCGTATTCGACTTAAAGGCTATCATCTTGGATCGTCACTTTCAAGACTTCCACTTCATTTACAATCATTGGAATTGGATCATTGTCAACTAGATACAACAACACCACCACCACCTTTTCTAAAGTATCTAAAGACATTGGAATTACACAACACCAGCCTACAATGCATTGAGACGTGGATTCAGCAATGTACACACAGACTTTCAAGGTTTACAGCTCCACCAGAAATGACAGCATTTGGACTGAATATGCTCATGGAAAGGTGTCCCCGTCTCAGTCATCTGACACTTTATGCGTCACCCAACATCATCACCAATGACTTAATGGACCGTGCACTAGCACATTGGGCCAATACGCTTGTATCACTTGATGTGAACATTCCTTTTCATGTACTTGATCGTCCTCTTGTTCGACTCGAACATTTACACATGCGATTCCCAGTCCCCAAGTCATGGTTGGATGGTACAACGATCCGGGATTTATATTCAGCACTCCGTGTCCTGTACTTGGATCAACTGACTTTTGAGCAACAAGAACAAGAACTCTGGATAGGTGATGACGCACCCTGGTTGAATCAATTGGATGCATTCATGTTACCAACACAGTATTACCGAGAACCTACCGAACAGCTAGTGACATTAAGAGAACAGTATGAATATTGGTATTTTCATAAAGACATTTGGTAAAAGAATCATATATATATGTGTGTGTTGTGTATTTGAGAGATTGAAATACTAAGCTATATACAGAAATGATGTGCAAATACAAAGGAAAGAGACAATAAATGACAAGAGTTATGATTGAAAGAGATTGGACAATCGCTTGCGAGTGCCTTGTAAACGTTTGGTGCTGTTACTTGTTGTGGATGCATTATCACTAGTCACTGGTGTTTTCGATCGACGTAGACTACGTGACAAGGATGCAAAAGGTTGCTTGCTTGGACGACGAGGTGGTTTATCACTATTGTTGTTGTTTTGATTACGATGGACCAAAGAGTCAAACTTGGCACGTAAATTGCTGCTACTGCTACGATTCAGGCGTAGACTAAAAGATCTTTTGGGCTCTTCAGTGCGTGGTTGTTGTTGTTGTGGTGAAACTGCAGCTGCTCTTGCTGCCATGTTGAGTAAACGACTGTTTTTGGCAGGTGGTTTATTGTTTTCTCTTTCTTCAGGTGGTGTTGGGATGGTCTCGTCAGATGATGATGCAGTTTCCTCTTCCTCGTGGCGACCATGGCGTTTTGCCGGAACAGCTTCCGCTGTCTGCTGATGTTGCTGCATGGATGGTTTTGGTGGTGGTGGTGGTGTAGCAATGGTGTTTTGCTTTTCTTCTTGTTGTTCAGGTGGTGTAGATGCTTCATTGTTCACACAAGAAGGTGTTGTTTCAATGGGTACTGGTGCTGGTGCTGCTTCTTCAATCACTTCATTGTTCTGTTGTTTATCACTTGTTGTACGTGATGACTGTGTCATTGTTTCATCTTCAACTGCAGATACCTGCTGCTGTTGTTGTTGTTCTGGTTGCTTATCAACCACATCTGTGGTGGGAATAGGGTGCTGTTCGGTCACATCATTGGATGCGCAAGGTACTTGAGCTGCAGTATCACCTGCAGTAATGCTTGATTCTGTGGCTGTAACAGTTGCATCATTATATGCATTGCTAGACGCCAAAGGCTGTTCTTGTTGTTGTTGTTGCTTTTCCTCTGCTAGTAATTCTTTTTCAATCGATGGTGTTTTTTCTTCTTGTGAACAAGACTCTGTTTCATTGATAGTGATAGCAGGAGGAGGAGTTGATAGCTTGTCGATGGTTGGCTTTGATTCAGCTGCTACAGTGGTTTTGCCAAGATCAGGTAAAGGATCCTTTGTAGTAGATGAAGGCTTCACTGGTAAAGTAGTAGGAATGACCTGGTCTTGAATCTTTTCACTGACATGATGTTTGCTAGTGGTGTTGTAGTGGGCTGATGCTGTTTTCTTTTCAGTCTTATGTTGGACATGACTGATAACACCTTTACGAATAGCGCATATATCATCCCAAAGAGAACCTGCTAGCATAACAGTAGCCACGACAATGACGCGCAGCATAAGCAACACCATCAGACGACAATGGGCAAGTACAGTCTGACATTGCAATCGTTGTTGGTCGTAACAAGATACGGTGCCTGTAATTAAGGCTGATACGTCGTTGGGTCGTAAAGAGACAAGAATAAAAAAGACGAGTTGGATAACCAAGTTCATGTGGGAGAAGAAGGGAAAGAAAAGTGTTGTTTCCACAAATGGAGATAAAGGTAGAGAAGGTATCTTATTTATAGTCAAAAGAGAGAGAGGAGCACCCGAGTAAACGGGCGGGCAGCTAAAGTAAGGAGTATGCAGACTCTCCAACTGCATGCTTGGCTCATCACCCAACGAATAACTTTGTTCCCCCATTTCACAAAGCACACAGACCAAAAATCTTTTTTCCACAAACAACGTTGCACGACAGGTCGCGATCTCGCTACTTTTTTAAACCATGCACGTGATGACAACTATCTTCTTGTTGTCCCATATAAAAGATAGTAGTAGTAGTAGTAGTAGTAGTTTTCTATTGTTGTTCATCCTAAATAAATCCCATTATGAAACACACTTACCTTGTGAACAACTTGACATTTTACCGCTTGTCTTCCGAGACTACATCCACACATATGACACCATTCTTGGCATAACATATACCTCTTTTGTCGAATACATTCACGAGGACAAAGCTAGGCAAAGTAATCATTGTCTAGTCTATACAAACAATCTGGGGTGTGATCTACCGGTATCTTGGCGGGATAATGTTGCCATGCAAGCTGATAAGTCTTGTCATCATCCGATCCATTGTCTTAATAACATCCTCCTGTCTCCTTCGGATCGGCATATCATGACTATTGTTTCTTTAACGAATTGTTAAACTACACACTATGTTGACACGATAAGGTGTTGGTTGTATCTGCAATGTGTAACAAAGGATTGATCAAGATGCTTAATGGCCTTTGGAGATCCCAGGTATAAATTGACTAATGATGTAAGAACACACTATCGGCGAGCTCGGATGGCAACCGAGATAGGGATCTGCATTATTTAAGCCTTGTTAAATTACACGTATCACCACTAAAACACCAAACTAAATGATCCAAGTCATGTGTCTAATTTGCTACACGCCTATGAACACAGATTGGGCCTAGTTGTCGAGATGGATTTAGATCAAGCAGTGCCATTTTCCGCTGTTGGACAACAAAAAAGGCTGACTGTTACCTTTGAGCCATCACAACACTATTGCAAAAGAGAGATAGACAAGGATTACCTCTTATTCATGACTTAGTCTGCTATAGTGTCTCACAAACCAGCCATTAGGATATTCTTGGCACAATGTTGTTGCATCATTGTTATAGCAGCATCATTTTGGGCTGAAACCAAAAATGCCACACGGGTCTAACCATTCTTTTGTGCTTCTCCTTTTTCCTCCTTTCTTGCTGCTGGGAATGAAGGGGGATGCCACCCAAAAAAGAAGTTGAATTTGTTGCTGTTGTTACCTTCCCAGGATCTTTTCAATGTGAAAAAAGCACATCATTCATACCCTGCATATCCAATCCAGTCTGTCATCCTCGCATGAACAATGTCATTGAATTTCAATACTCGACACAATGAATCAAATTAGGCGTGCAGCACTATATGCATAGAAACATCCGTGCGAATAGACAATGAAGCATGTATACACAATGGTCTTTGACTCATCAAAGTAACAATGGCATTTAGCTGTCCCATCTTTAACATCTTTTTCATGTAGGTCATGTGTATCACTATACCAGGGTCTCAACTGCAAAACAATATCCGATGTGACATGTCGATCGCGATTGTTCCACAAATGATGATTTGGAAATGTAGCTCTCATTGAATGCAACACAATACTCCTTATACCAAGTGATTCATTCCCATTATAGCCCCATTGATCTTTTTCAAGGTAGATAACAAGTCGTTATAGAATAAAGGATAATTGGGGTTGACTACATCTTTCAAATGAATTATCCCAGCGTGACACACGCACAGATTGCTGGTAGTACAAATGTTTGATGTAATTGATGTGATCCGGACCACCAACAAGGTGAATGTATTGCAGTAAAGGTAGAAGACAATCATACAAAAAGAACAAAGGAAAGTGTGGCACTCTATGTATCTATGCAAGTGTATGTATGCAACAAAAGCCCATTGCTTGCATATGCCAAGGAGAGAACCGTGTATCCGGTTCAAGTCGCGAGCTCAGCATAAACGACTACCAGACATGGGCGTATCATATTTGTCGCTGTTGGTACCTTTCTTCCTTTTCTCCTAGCAATGACCATTCCACTCCATGCGCCAATCAGGTAAGCTTTGTTCAATCGCGCGTATACTCTACAAGCTCATCTGATTGTGTCGTTTGTTTCTCTAGAAAACCGCTGCTTGGCTTCTCTACCTGGTCTACACAAATTCTTGACGACGTACCTGGATATGGTGGACGACATATTCAACCATGGTAAGTATCCAACAAAGATGGATCATTGTATCATTTGTACACTAAAACATCCATGGCAGGTTCAATGAAGAGTCATTACGCGAGATATCTGATGTGATGAAAGCCAAAATGCCACAATATGAATTCATCAATCTTGATTCTGGATGGTAAGGGAGTGTTGTCAAGTGTTGTGCAAAATCACTCATACGTTTCTATGATAGGAGTGACACGTGTGATCGATATGGGCGATGGATGTATCGAACTGATCTATTTCCTAATGGACTGAGTGCTCTATCTGCCCATCTTGCCAAGAATCATCAAAAGTTGGGAGTTTATATTCTTCCGGGTATCCGGCAAGACGCTGCCGAAGCCAATCTGCCTATCAAAGGATGTCCTGGTCACCGATTAGGCGAACTTGTCAAACAAAAGAAGGAAGGCAATGGATTTAAGGGTGCCACTTACAAGCCTGATGAATACAATGACTTGGTGCAAGCCTATTATGATTCGATAGCCGACTTATTTGCAGAATGGGGTGTTGGTTATGTCAAAGTGGATGGATGTGGACCCAATAGCGATATGCAACATCCAGCACCTGATACACGAGCTGACCTTGCCATGATGCACAAGGCATTTACACGTCATGGGATTATTATGGAACTGTCATGGTACCTGGATCCAAAATATGCTAGTGATTGGGCAACTGTTGCCAATGGTGCACGTGTTTATGCCGACATTGAAAGCTATTCCACCAAGACCATGACATCTTCTCATCGTGTATTTCAAAGAATGGGACCCACTTCCAAATGGTGCAGCAGCATGGAAGCTATTCAAAAAGATGGCAACAAGAATGCATTTTATGTGGATTTGGATGTGGTACTTGTTGGTATGACCTTGGATGGACGTGGATGTATTGATGGACTTGACAATGACGATGTGCGGATATCTTATATCAGCTTCTGGGCGCTGGTTAGCTCAGTGTTTTGCATTGGATCTGATCCGCGTCGTATTCCAGACAAGTACATGTCACTCTTGAATCATCCTACTATGCTTGAAATTCAACAAAGTGGTATCATGGCAAAACCTATTGGTTCAGGAAATGCTTGGTTCAATCGAAAGCAAGTCTGGTGGAAACGACTTTCTGAGCATCGTATTTGCGTGGGGCTCTTTAATACACATGTTTATCCATTCATGTTGGGAATGAGTCATGAAGTCAAGGTCAACTTTGATGATTTGGATATCACACAAGCCGATATCAAGGATGTTTGGACTGGCGATCATCTAGGCACATTTATGGGATCTTATAGCAAGACACTGCGTCCTGGTCAATGCCAAATGTTGATCTTGACAACACATTAGGATTAGAAGATTCAATCTTTACGATGTATAAAAACAAGGGATCATTGTATTGATCATGTGTATATAAATTATCTTATTTAAAGGAGTATTATATGGTATTATGACTTGTGGGCTTTTGCAATTAATATCATGATAAGCAAGCAAATGAAAAGGATCAACAATAGAATAAGTTTGCGTCGTCGTGTTTTGCTTTGGTATCTTGCTCCCTATGCAATTCTATCATCAGAAACATGACTTGTAGGACATCCATGAAAAAGGACTACTCACCTTATCCAGTTCCACTGTCGCATGCTTCACTTGTACTGCTGTTTGTTCAATATTATAGTCGATTCGATCCAACATGGTACCTTGATCAATCACAAGTGTCTGTAAATCCCTAAAGATCTCTGCCAGCTGATGTATTGACTTTGCAATCTGGTTGATCTCTCGTTCCCGTTGGTCAATGATGGCTTCATTGTTTTCAATCACTGCAAGCTGAGACTCTGTGAAACCCTATTTATCATGTCAGCATGAAATTCTCCATCCATCCATGATCCCTTTTGTCTCTTTACCAGTTGTGCATCCTCATCCAACAATAGTTCAGCTGCTTCATTACTAAGATCATTCTCGAATCCAAGCATGTTGGCTTTACGACTCTCTTGTCCTTGCATCTCTGTGAAATAGGTCAGTATCTCCTCTTCATATGCTTTAACCGGATACGTACTTTGTAAATAAGATGACTGCATCTTTCGAAAGGATGTCGATACTTCTTGAACCTTGGTAGCTAGACTGGTTTGTATATTGCGCGCTAGTTTGTCTTCTTGACTTGATGGAGTGCTGCTGCTGCCAATACGTTGAATGTCGCGTTTAATACGATAGAATTCCTATACTTGACTTGTCAGCTTTCAAGACATCCAACAATCCATCCACTTACGTTGGTAATATCAGACGTAAGCTTCTCAATCGCTGCTTCGTCGGATGACCGGTCGTCAAAGCCAGGCAAAAGGTGTTTACGGTGCATTCCCTCCAACCGAGAAACTGAATAACGTGTTGGTACACTAGATGATGGTTATGACATTGCGAATAAACCTACTTTTGTCCTTGATTTGGTCGAGTGTCTCGTCTACTTCTTCCACAATGTCCACCCTAGAGTATACTTGAATATGAGCATTGGCTTCGTCGTAAAGAGAACTATTGTTGTTGTTGCTACATTTACCATTGAGGAGGCAGAACCGACATTTCAATAACACTATCCGAGCTTTCAATAAGACCTTCAGTCTCGGACGCCGCAGTGTGTGGTTGTGTTGAACGTGCATAAGAGTTACGAAACTGTAAAAATAAGAGTGTGCGGCTGCGAGTTGCCATGTTTGCCAAAAGAAGTGGGTGAAAGGACGGCCGCGTTGTTTGAAGTTCCCTTTTTGGGTCATTGTGCAATTCGGCATGACAAGACAGCCCTTGGCATCATCATCACTACTCCACTTGATTCATTTCTTTACTCTTATTCCATCAGGTTGGTTTATTCTGTGTAATAAGGTACATCCTAATAAAAGATCATGTTCTCTATAGACGCCATTGTCATGCCACTCTTGATACTACTCATGCTAAAGTCAACATCTTTACACCTTGAATAAAGGACGCTTACCTAATGCAATATTCAATCGATCAATGTGTGTTTTGTAGTCAATGACTTACGTGTTACTTGATTGTACTCTATATAAAGAGCGAGATAAGCATCACAGCTCATTGGATATAATAAGCACGTTCGATTCATGCGTGGATTCAAAAATAAGAAAGAACATCAGCCTTGTCACACGTTTCTTGGTTGTGCACCTCTTTATCACTTTATCTTGCTATGGAAACACTCCCTTCCGAGATCCTTGACCAGATTCTATCCCATCTTGACCACAACGACAGCATTGAATGTGTTCGTGTATGTCAATCGTGGCGTAAACTTATTCCTCCTCACGTTGCTTCTCTCTGGTCCCACATCCACTTGCAACAATATGCATATCACATTTTGGATGCTGTTCCTATCTTTGCACCCTTCATCAATACTATCACTCTGATCAACTTTGACGTACATTTGGAGAATGCTCTAAAGACGCTTAACAGGACATCAAAACACCTTGTGTTGCAGAAGCTAAGTATGTATGCATGATGTCAATGAATACATAGAGTCATCACTGACATGACATGATTAGAGCTCCAGGGCACAAGAATGCAAGCCAATACTGGTTTCATCGAGTTATTCAAGCCATTGCGTATCGATGACTTATGGATTGATGATACAACACGAGACATTTCTGAAAAGATTGATTTCTTGGACCTGATGGCAGCAGCACAGCCACGCAGCTTTTACTATTCTGATAATCCCAATCACCTTCCTGACATTTGTCCTTCGTTCACCTTCAATCTTAAGGATATCAATACACCTTTTTGTGAGCGACTTGTTTCATTGACATTAAGAGTATACGGCTTCCAATATGATTTAATGACGATTCTTCAACACTGTCCCAATCTGAAAAGACTACAAACAGGCTATGATACGCACGCTGATTGCCAAGACATTATGACTGCATGTCCACGTCTCGAGTATTTGGATTGTAACAGTATTTTTGATGCGCGCTATCAGTTTGATTGGATCGACACACCTGCTGATGATGAGCATTCACGCCAAGAAAGATCATTACGATTTCTACGCTATCGCAAAGCGACAACGCAGACATTAGACTTTGTATTGCAACATCAATCCACACTAGAATTACTTCATCTTGATTGCAAGCTAAACGCTTATCGACCCCAATGGCAACCTTTTGCTTTACAGTTTCAGTCAAATACATTACGCATGTTATCATGTCGCATGTTGGGTGATGGCGAGTTTCTCAGCACTTTGCTACCTTCATGTCCAAACTTGGAACGTGTGCAATTGAATGGTGTACGACCACGTGCAGACTTGTATCATGCATTGGCTTCATTGCCAAAACTTGAACTTTTGGAACTTGGACTTTCTAGTGATCGTACCCAACCTGAAGATGAGCCACAAGCACTCGCTGAATTGCAGCAATTCCTCAGTCAATTATCATCATCACTCAAGTATCTGATATTGAAGAAAGAGAGTATCTTTTACAATATGCTCAAGCCTTCTGTGCTCCTGGCTGCTGTACGTGATCTAAAGAAATCTTGAGGAACTTGAAGTGGATTGTGAAATGCTTGTGGAGCCCATGGATGTGGATCAGTTCTTCATTTATCTCAGTCGCATGCCGTATCTTAAGCACTTGGGACTTGCTAGTCTACGATTCCCTGATGATCTTTCATTTGCTCAACTTGCAAGTACTCGTATTGAATCCATCCTTCTCAATTCCTGTCGCAATGTGTCACTTGACTTATTATATGGCATCACGAATACGTTTGTCTCCCCACAACTGAAAAGGCTCCATGTACTATGTTGTAAGGTGCTACACCCTGAAGACTTTATATACAATATGGCAAAGAGATACAATGGTCAACTTGATTTAAAGATAAAAAACGTATAGCAGTGATGGGATATTACTATGATACAATGCACATGAATAGAAATGACAAGGGACATAGAAAAGGGGATTGGGCATAAAGAATATATATACACAAGGGATCTAAGTTAAATCAGGTGGAGTGGCTCTCCGCTGATGACAATTAAAAGATATACTAGTCTCGATTTCACTGCTACTGGATCTTCTAGATTGTGGTGGTCTATATAATCGTCGATGAAGATAGGATGCAGATGATAATGGGTCCCTGTCATTCTTTTCTTCGGTAGATGGTGATGATGGAGGACAAGTCTCTTGATGCTGATGATGATGATGATGGTTCAAAGAAGGATTGTGATGTATGGAAAGATGATGTTGCTTGATAAACTCTTTCATTTTGCTCAAAGTTTTGCCTGTATCGCTCACACTTCGAGGACCAAGTAATCTGCGTCTGACTTTTGGTGATTTGACCACGCTTTCTTCCAAATTGTCTGGAATGACCACCATGCCTGCTGCAACACTGACACGCCTTCCTGCAGGATTGAGAATATTGCGATCTGGTAGCATATCTGGTGGTTGGCGACCATGTTCTTCTGATATAGCAGGTGCTGTTGCAGCTGATTGTTGACTCAAATTGGTGGTACTACTTGCTGCACTGCTCACTTTGGACATTCGATCGGCATTCTTTCCACTTGTCGTTGATGTAGTCTTTTCAAGGTTCTCTTCATCCATATTCTGCCATTCAATGCGATTCTTTTTTAGCTGTTGAACAAGGGTATCGGCTCGAGGAAGCAGAGCTGCAAATAATCCAAAGTATGGTCCTACAATGTAATCTCCAAATTGCATACCAACCATCATTTGAGTGACACAATCTCGATCCATGTTGGGTGATACTGATAATCCACGCTTCTTTTCTTCATCACCTTGTCGAAAGAATTCTTGACATACAAGTGTAGACCAATCACAACATATTGGCCATGGTCGTAATGGATTACTGATATCTGCTGCATGCAATATGATCTGACACATCATTTGTCGTTCTTGCTGGTCCAATAAAGGATCATCCAACATTAAAGGATACACATCACCACAATCTACGTCGCTGAAATATGAATAACGCTTTTCAAAGTGTGGAAGTGGACTCTTGTCTCCTCGAAAGATATCAGTGACAAAGTGTTCACTTGAAGAATCAGTGCAACTGTTGCTCTTTGTACTTGATGAAGGTGAAGGGGCAGTTGGTGAAGGAATGGTGACTTCAGCTGTTGCAATACTGGATGCACTGTTGTCAGTGCTTGCTGATAATCGATGATGATGATGATCACTAGTGATGGGTAACATGTCTGCAGTTGCTTCCATATCACGTTGATGAAGTCGACACGCTGTTATTTCAACAAGACTGGCAAGATTGGCTTGTAACTCATAGTGAAACACCATATCAGTAGACAGGATCATCTTGATAATACATGCTCGCATGTTGTCTTCAGTTGTTTTCCCAGCAGTGGCACGTCCAACATTACGAAGGATTCGATGCTTGTCCAAGATTTTCAAAGTAAGACTACTTGAATAACTCTCCAATACAGACTTGTTGTCGTATCTCTTTGCAACTTCAGTTTGCTGTTTGACCTGAAAGTTATTGTTGAAACCAGGCTAAGATTAATTTGGAAATGTATCAGTTGTAATGTTGACGTTGAAGATCAGGTGATTCTTACGTGACCAATGTCATGGCATAGTGCTGCAATATACAATGCTACGATATCAATTCGTGACAAATAACGCTCCGCTTCCAATGAGACAATGATGTAATAGATCATGAATGCAACATCAGCCCCATGATAAAAGGAATGATAAGGATTGGGCAAGTAACCATGATCCACTTCAATGATAAAGTCCAAGAACTCTGAAGGTGTGATAAGCAATGTCGAATAGACACCAAGTCGATCTGCACAACCAAGAAGTGTCCCATATATGGTGTGTCGCTGCTTATCCAATACTGTCGAATCCAGCCCATACTCGTAGTGCACACGTCGATCCGCCACTTTTAGCATTGTCTATTCCAATGGTCAATGGGACTTCATTGTGCCGTGTCAAGATTGAATAAAAGCTCACTTGTTCCACCAGAAAGAGATCCTGCACTGGTAGTTTATTATGCTGTAGTATGAGCATGATGAACCAAACGGCTGCTCTAAAACAGTACGTGTAAAATGGGTAGGAGAGGACAACGCAACAAGAAGAAAAGAGAAAGAGAGTGTGGAGAGAGACAACCAACACGCCTAGCAACAATGAACGAAAAATGGAAAAAGTCCATGGGATGTCACATTTTTAATGGGGGGAATTCAAGGGTCCACTAATCTCTCTAGCATCAATTTGCGTAGCGTAGTCCTTTACGTTTCAGAATCTGATCAATCTCCTTGACGTATCCAAAGTAAGCTTCCCATTCCTTGTCTCCTCTTTTCGGTTCAAGCTTGTGTTCAGCCAATAAAGTTTCAATATGTTTGTGGCTAAAATTCATGCAGAATAAGCTGCATTGTTCTCTTTTCCCGCACAAATCCCCCCACATTTACACTTACATCTTTGCTACATCACGAGCTCGACTCAACGGTTTAACTAGTATGCTCAGCACTCGGAAGAACTTGAGAGATACAGTCTTATTCTTGTGATTCTCCGCTGCCTTGGATAACACATATGTCACACCATCGATATGCAGTCGATCACAAATCACATGTTCTGCCACGTGGCGTGAAGGATCTTCTTGGTCAGCAAGGCTTAATGTACGAGCTTGTGAACGTGCCAGTGTAAGTGTCTTGTCAATAGATCGATACGAATCATTCACATGGACTTCGAAAGACTATACAACACAATCAATCAATCATGTTCATTGTGCTTGCAATTCAAGTATTGTGTTACCTTTTTAAGAGATTCAAGGAATGAACGACAAATGCTGGAAGCACATTCTTCATTGTGAACAAGATCCATTCTGAGCTCTTCAATAAACGCCTTCATGATACTGTCAGCTTCATCCCCAAGATAGCCATACTGTGCCAAGATATCTGTCATTTGATCATAGGCTAATACTCGTGCTGAAACTGCGCGTGCGACATTAGCTACCAATCGCAACCCTTGTTCACTGTGATTCTCTTTGGTGATATGCTCGCTTTCATCATCTTCATCCTGGGTTTCATTCTCACTTTGATCTTCATTCATTGCGTTTTGCCAATTTTCAAGTTCAGATGCAATGTACTTCCTGCAACGTTCTTGTGTATGGTCTGGGCAATCTGCGCGCAAGAGATTCAATTCAGTGCTGCCAGAAAAGAGATCACTTGAAAAGATCCAATAAAGATCCATCACAATGCCAAATGCCTAATTGCATAACCGTATGTTAAGAAAGAATCATTTGGATATCTTGATTGTCATGACTTACAGTAGATCGAACCACAGGTAATGGCTTGAGATCAGGTGCAGTCGCCAAATCGGTCATCTTGTCCATGACTGAATCACGCTTTCTTTCCACCTTGTTTGCTGCAGCACGTCCAGCACCAGTAAGATCACGATCATTTGATATCCTTTCACATTTCCAAGAGAAATAACGGAAGAGAACACCCATGGCAGAAATTGAAATCTAGTACCTAACATGAGCAAATGACATTGATCTGTATATAACCAACACAATACAATACCTGTTTCTCATTTTGGAAACCAGCACCAGCGCGAACAATGAAGTGTGTCATAAGGTCTACAATGTCGTCGTTCATATCTTCACTTTCATCCATGACGTCTGTAACATCAATAAAGCTGATAAGATGATCCAATCGAAGCAAGCTCACGGTAATTGCATGGACGTCGTCATTGGTAAGTCCACAAATCGTGATATCCTATTTAGGTACGTTTGCATTAGAAGATGTAGGCATGACTTAAAAATCATGAAAATACCTTGCCACGACAAGCATCACGGACTTGTGCACCAACACTATCAATAAGTTCGGGCATCAACTTGTCATTGACATCAGAAAGAAACGTGGCAGCCTTCATGTGATGGAATGTCTTGGCACAATTCTCAAGTAGCGTTGGCAAGGTAGCACCGGTATATACTCTGATGAGTGTTTGGACAAGTTCTTCGTAGGCCTAGCAAGTCTTGAAGTGAGTAAAAGCGATGATTTGAACAAAGAGAGAATCACTTACAGGATGCATGCGCAGATCAGAATAAGCATCCAGATTCATGAGCTGTGGAATAGTCACCAGCTTTTCAAGCTTGTTGGCATTGTCATTGTGCTTGGTCAATAGTCTGGAAAGTAATGGCACAAGATAGCGAGATACTGCTGCACGATTTTCATTCAATTCAGTCTCATCCTACACAGAGATATATATTAGCATGATTAAACCAAAGAATTTAAAGTAGAACGTACCAGTTGCTTTTTCTTATCCTTGCCACGAGTGGAAGCCTTATCAACGCCACGACCAGTAATGAGATGGAGTGATGCCACAAAGACACTGATAAACACATCTTCTTCACGATCAGTCAGCCTGTATTCCTCGTCCACTCCATCAGCATCCATTGAATTATCATCTTGCTGATTGCTTGAATGATCCCGGCTCAGATAATCAGCCATCGCTTTGTAATCCTATATAGAGCATACAATGAGAAAATCAGATCCACTTTCTTCATTCATCACTCTACTTACGTTCAAAACAGGCAAGTGTACCCATAATGCATCAACAACAGTGGTGACAATATGATGGATATCAGTAGCAATTGCTTCGGAAGACTCAGTGTCCATGGTGTTGTCATTGGCGCGGATAGTGTTGATATGCGAGACCAGCAATGAAGCGAGCCACTTGTATGAACTCCAAGCTTTGTGTGCACCTGCAGATTGACCAGCATTATTCGATGAATCGTTCACAGACATGGATTGCATATCTTCTTGCATCTTTTCAAGGTCTGGTGCATAAAGTTGAACCTCGACCACAGTCTTGACAAAGGGTGCAACGGCTTTTTGGATTCTGTCATTGTCCACAAATAGGATACCCATCATCAAATCACGGCTGTCATTGTCAAAGAGATCGGGTTGATGCTTGAAAAGCAGATGGCAGAGTTCGATAGCTTGGAGACGCACTGACACATCAATATCATAAAGAGCCATTTCTTGAATGCGAGCCTTGAATCGCAAAATGAATGTTTTGAGCTTCTCCACGATGGATTCCACGTGATACATGCGGATTATGGATTTCACGGCTTCAGAGCGTACTCTTGCATGCTATATACACATTGTCATTATGAATATGCCATAAATCATGTATCTCCCAATGTACCTGATCATTCAATGCCCAACCAATGTAACGCAAGTATGAGTTGTCGACAAAGTGTGAAGAATAATGCAAACTCCAAGTACAAAGCTCCTTGATGCATTCACTGCGAATAACATGCTCAACATCACGTGCACGATGAACGAAAACACTAATGACATACATATCAGTATCCTGCTCTAGTTGGCCATTTCCCTTGCTTCTTTTACCTTTCAAAGAAGTCATCAATAAATTCGTTCAATTCCTCTTGTTTGCGTTCCAAGGTGGTAGCACGTTGTGTCATTAATCGTTTCTTCTCTGCATTCCTTGCACGACCACTTCTTGTACTCTCGTTTCTAAGCTGACGCTGCACAACTTCAAGCTCGTTGGTGACTTTGTCTGCAAAGATGGCAAGGCAATCCAATACTCTGAATGTCAAGATAGTAGCTGTATGACGGAATGGGCGATATGTCGAACTAGATCATAATCCATGTTGGATAAAGCTTTTTTTTCCTCTCACATAAACGATGCTTACCTTGCCATTGTTGCCAACCAATTGTGTAATGTTTCAGTAAATGTGCCATCGTAGACAATATCATGCTGGCATTGCTCCATGAAAGTCTTGAAGAATAACAAAATGTTGCGCTTGAAGGTCTTGCCACTCTTGGATTTGGAAATGATTGGGTATTCAGGTTGTGGTAGCTATATACCATGTTTGTTACTTGTACTCTTCTTTTTGAATCATGATGCTACAATAAAAAAGCTTACCTTTGCAAGTTCAGATTGAAGCTCTTGTAATACTTCTGTTGCAATATCTTCTTTGCCAAATGCATCCTCTGTCACAGCTGTCATACATCCACAGCTCTAATAGTCTTTTATCAATATCCAAAGCAACATCGTATTCAACATCCCAAGCAACTTACTCTGATGAAGAAATTGATCAAGTTCCTCAATGCATCCTCCTTATCAGCACGATAGCTATCGATCCATTCGGTAGTGATCTCATCAATATCCACGTCCTCCTTTGACAATTGATCTATTACAGTAATTAGATTACTGATTGATGATATGTAGTATGCAACATACCATAAAGTCCTTCACGACCATCCGCAGCAAGAGGCTCCAGTAATTGACTTGCATGTGTCAATGACACCTCTGTAACCGACTTTTTCCTACGCTGACTACCACTTGTCTTGCTGCTGCGTTTTTCAGATGTCTTTGAAGTCCTTTGACGCTTGCTGGAGTTGGTCTCGAATTCGCTATCACTGCTTTCACTATCTTCACTGGAAACAAGCTGGTCGTCTTCTTGTTCGTCACTGCTCGAGCTTTCATTGTCTGATGCGACAATCGGTCGTTTGCGAAGCACTAGAACAACACCATCAGCGTTGAATTGCTTGACGTATTGTTGTTACATACCTCTTTGTTGTTGGAACATTTCAGTTACTGTTCTGTTGGCACCAGTCTTGGACTTGGCCGGCGACTAGAGAAGAAAGAAGAAAGCAACCCAGTGAGATCTCCATTGACAAGCAACAACAGCATTGTCAGCTTACTTTTCCTTTGGAAGAAGTTGATGCTTTTGGCCGAGTCATTTGTCGGGTGGATATGTGTTGTATGTGTCTCGAACGAGAGAAAAGGGGAAATGCAAGAAGCGCGTTGGGCGCGCTGCGGACGCGACAATTTGAAATTTGGATTTGCGCGTCTTGTTGGTGCTGACAGGTGACACACAACATATCCCAGCATAGTATACTGCCATTCACATCCACTTTTAGTTTATGTATATGTATCATTCGATATAAAGAGGACCATTGTTAACACGACACCTCTTTTGCAACATCATTAGTTGTCAGCACACCATCATCGTTTGTAGAGACCTTGTATATTGCTATTGTTGATCATAAATAAAGCATGTCATGATACATCAACTCACCTATTCTTGCACTAAATAATATCATCCATTGTTTGTTAAAGTTGACTATAGCACGTTGGAGGCAACATTGAAAGGATGTTCGTCAGAATAGATATGACTATGAGCTTTTATTACCAGCATTGACCGAAAAGATTATAAGAAGGATTGCCTACAGAGTCACATCTGCAACTAGAGACATTTGGGAGGGGTGAAAAGATACTGAGAATACTTGTGGTTGAAATCATAATGACACCTGTACTCGTGATGTTGTCCGTGTATAATCAATCAAGATGAATGAGTCATCATCTCATTGTGCTCATTGTTAAACAAGCCATTTATTCGATGACGACTATCTACATTCATCCCATTAGATCTTTACTGGACTTGGTGTTGACTATAAAGATGTGATATCATGTCGATCTTTTCGGCCATTTACTAAAAATGGTGATTGACATGTGCGAGACTTAGAAATGCTAGTCGCCATATTACCCCGTGAACCCACCAGATGCATAGTCGACACATTCAAGTATACTTTGTTATGTCGAGTGATAGCTGTGAGTGATTCAGGGTGTATTGGATCTTTCAATATGACGAATAAAGAAGAAATAGTGACAGTGACTTGTTGATGGGTCATCATCAGATGATTCCTACATCCCCTGGAAATCCTGCCCCCTGGATATTAAACATTTTTTTGACAGACGACTGTCGTACGTTTTAATAAGGACAAAAGAGAATGACCCTTTTATTTTGGTGCAGCTTTCCCAATGTTGATGGATAACCTATCTCTTTCTTTTCTCCCCATTCCTCTCTTTCAAAACAAGAGCACAGTATGCTCTGTGCCACTAATCAAGTTAATGCGCAGGACGCAACATCCTCTCCTTCAAGTACAGCAACTGCCTCCACACCTTCTTCACATATTATGCTTATGCATGATCCATATGATCCACGCATCAATGATGAATATGAAGCACTTGTTCGCAAATGGACAGATCATCTTTTATCCAAATCACGTCATTCACCTATCGACAGTGCTATTAGCAGTGCAGCAACACCAACAACAACACCATCATCACCATCACATCATTCGACAAACAAAGACAAGACTATTGATCGCCTCCTTGAAGAGCAATGGATTGATGCTCAACGTGTACTAAGTTGTGCTCAAACTTGGAACACACGTGATTCTTTAAGCATTCAAGAAGCAGTGCGTACTATGAACATCCTTGGATTACGAATGATGCAAAGATCATTGACCACGCGACATGAATTAAACACCCAACATCAGCATCAATCTGCAAAAACGAGCGATTTAAACAAGGATATGCCATCATTTGACTTGCAAAGCAAGACATTACTTGATGAAGCTATCACTATTCCTCGTTTTTCACTTGCACTTTCACTGGATGAAGATGACGAGCATGAAATGCATGCACCACTCTTGCGTAGATATCAGCAATCAAGTGATGCAAGTAGTAGTAGTGATAGTATCAGCCATCAACATCATCCTACTACATCCAGCAATAATGTACAACCTATCAACAATCCATGTTCAACAACTTCCACCTTATCGACGCCGGCTCGTCGACCTTTTCGTCTTATGCAATCACCTTCAGCACCCAATTTTTCAGAATCAGCTTTGTTGATGGAACGTGAAAACTGTGTCAACAGCTATTATCGTTACTATCCTACAAGTTGGCGACCTTTACCAGAACATGGTAATGATGATGAAGAGAATAATCGTCATATCAGCATTAGTAGCAGCAGTACCAGTTCCAATAGTACCAGCAGCAGCAGCAGCCAAGATCATGAAGGATATACATGGAAAAGTTGGTTCAACAACAGCCATCATCAGTCAAACCAGCATAAACAACATGTCTGCACATTTTGCTGGCATCCAATATCGAAAAAGAGTTTCTCTACAGGAGATGCTGATGATGTAGCAGCTGCACGTCTCTTGTCATCTAGCAATAGCAGTAGTTTTGAGAGTACAGCAGGTGTTGGTGCTTCTGGTCAAGCACAAATATGGAGTCCTGATAGTTATCATAGTGCATGTTCACCTTTGGATCCTATTCATAGTAGCAGCAATGATGAATTATCATCTATGGAGGAAGATGTCTTTGAAACACCTACTACATCAAGTTTTGGCTTTCAAACAGATACAATATTGCGTAGTGAATCCAGTATTTCAGCTTTTCGACCCATCAGCAAGAATCTTGCACCACGTTGTAGTCCACCAGCACCACCAGCACCCACTGACAATTGGCGATATCGACGTCGTGAAACATCTTCATCCATGCAACAAGCTGATTCACAACAACGACGACCTGCTATTCCCAAAAGTCAATCTTTTCCATCCAAAGTAGCATCACTAGCATCTTCATCCAGCAACAAGATTCCTGATGTTCCCATTATCAAGGCATCCACTACAAAGTCATCTGCTTCGGCTACTACAGTGCCAACTACCATTATGGGTAGATCAGTCGATAAGGGCTCGTCATCATCATCATCCAAGGAACGTAACTTTGTAATGCGATCGATTGTCAGTAAAAAGGCATCACTTAGCAAGTTGTTCTCTGGAAGCAAGAAGTAGTATATTCAGTAGTAGTAAAGTTGATAGTCTAATACAATCATCATTCTGACGTGCATCAGGTTCCGAATTCATGCTTGTGTCAATTTCATTTAACGCGGGGGTTTGTCACTATCACTTGTCGTCGTTTCTTTTCTTTATAGTCAACTATGGCTTCCACTACTGAAAAACATACAAACAGACTTATTCATGAGAAGAGCCCTTATTTACTGGTACGTGCCAGCTCCCATTGACCAACAATGAGAAGTGTTTCTTGTCTGTACAAGTTGCTCATTCCACTTTACGATGACTTTGTAGCAACACGGTATGTGCTTTTATTGTTGTCCCAGAAGCTTCAGTCGACTGACACGCAGCTTTGCTTTATTACACTTTTTCACACAGCTCATAATCCGGTATGTTTGATGCAGCATCAGGATGGGATGATCATCTGCATGAATTTAGGGGATGGAATGCTCACTAGAAACATGTTTCATTCAAGGTTGACTGGTATCCATGGGGAGAAGAAGCTTTCCAAAAAGCACGTGAAGAGAACAAGCCAATCTTTTTGAGCGTAGGATATAGTACATGCCAGTAAGTTATATGGGAGATAGATTGAAAAGATGCTTATCATGATACATTAGTTGGTGCCATGTCATGGAGCATGAATCTTTTGAAAACGATAAAGTAGCCGAGATCATGAACAAGTACTTTGTCAATATCAAAGGTAAGCAGATATAAAAAGAATCAAAGAGAAAAAGCTTAATGAACTCAATCTTTGATATAGTGGATCGGTGAGTGGATACTACCATGGATGACCGAGTACTTGACCAACATTGTGTGTCTTATAGTGAAGAAAATCCAGGGGTGGATCGCTTTTATATGACATTTGTACAATTGACAACAGGTGGCGGAGGATGGCCAATGTCAGTTTTTCTCACGCCTGATCTACAACCATTCATGGGTGCCACTTACTTTCCGCCCGAAGACAAATTTGGTCGACCTGGATTCAAGACTATCCTGACACGTATTGCTCAGATTTGGACTGCTTCTCCAGAAAAGTTGAAGCAAGCTGGAAAAAACACAGTTGCACAGCTCAAAGCCTATGTCGAAGTAAGTGATGGATGCTTGTAGGATTGGAGATCAATTGACATGTCATGTTTATTAGTCAAAACCACCTGGATCATCCTCGACCAATGCATTGACACCTTGGAGTGCTGCTGAAGATACATTTGATCATTTCGAGTCCAGCTTTGATGAGAAACAAGGTGGATTTGGTGGAGCTCCCAAGTTTCCAACACCTGTGCAGCTATTATTCCTTCTTGACTACTATGGATATCAGCATAAACCCAATGATGCAAGAAAAGCGCTTGATATGGTTTTATTTACTCTTCGCGTAAGTGATTCAAGAGTATCATAGATTGGGCATATACTTACCATGTTGCATCTTGCAGAAAATTGCTGCCGGTGGTATTCATGGTATGTAAGATTACACCATTAGAGCTGGAATCAAGATGATTATGCCTAACATTATGTCTTGGTGTAGATCATGTTGGGAGTGGTTTCCATCGGTAAGCTTTTGACATGTTTTTACAGTGGATGATGATTCTGACAACATCCCAACAGGTACAGCACAGATGATCATTGGCACGTACCTCATTTCGAGAAGATGCTGTATGATCAAGCACAACTGCTGATGGTGTATTCACGAGCATATCAGATCACCAAGGAGGAATATTACGCTGACATTGTCAAGGACATTGTGCGATATGTGTCACGAGATCTTTTGCATAGCGAAGGTGGATTTTATGCAGCTGAAGATGCCGATTCATTGCCTACCACTGAAGATACAAAGAAGAAAGGTATAGTGGCAATAGCTGATACATTATCACGATGAATGCTCACAATGATTTCATCAGAGGGCGCATTCTGTGTATGGGAAGCTGGAGAACTAGTGGACATTTTGGGTGATGACGCTGCTTCGTTGTTTGCATATCGCTATGGCGTAAAGGAGCAAGGCAATGTTGATCCAGAACAAGATCCGCACAATGAACTTCAAAAGAAGGTATGCATGGTAACTATAGGATGATAAAGTACTATGCTAACAAGAGCAATAGAATGTCCTATTCGAACAACACACGATCCAAGAGACTGCACAAAAGTTTGGTACATCTGAAGAATCAGTATCCACTATTTTGCAGGATTCTCTCTCCAAGTTGCTGGAATATCGCCAAACTTGCCGTCCAAAGCCCCACCTGGATGATAAAGTAAGCTGATAAGAGGCAAAAGAGAATATCCAGTAACAGCTTTATATCTATTATGTAGATCTTGACTTCGTGGAATGGTGAGCATCAAATCAGCCAATATAGCGAACTATACTAATGCTTCTTTATCACTACGACAGGCTTGATGATCTCTGGTTTAGCACAAGCAGCTCGCATTTTAGACGATTCATCCATGTTGGAGCTTGCAAAGGGAGCTGCTACCTTTATTCGCAACAATATGTATGACGAGAGCAAAAAGACATTGTTACGCAGCTACAGGGAAGGCCCATCATCGATCGATGGGTTCTTGGATGACTACAGGTATGACGACAACACAATACGTGATTCTTTTCTAACATGAAATACAAAGCTATATGATTATGGGATTGATCGATCTCTACCAAGCAACATTTGACCAACAATGGCTCCAATGGGCATATGACCTGCAGCTGACACAAAATGAACTGTTTTACGACAATGATAATGGTGGATTCTTCAGTGTAAAGCGAGATGATGAATCGATATTGGTGCGACTCAAAGATGGTAATTGGTGATGGAGAATGCACGTTAGCTGTTGCAAGCTGACTAACTTTTGAATCATGCAGAACAAGATGGAGCTGAACCATCAGCGTAAGCTTTATATCAGATACACATTTAATCATGTCATTAACTGGTGCATAATAGGAACGCTGTCTCAGTAGCTAATCTCTGTATACTTGGTACATTGCTGCAAGATTTATCATTGTCAAACATGGCACAAAATACAATCCAAGCATTCGAGTCCACCTTGGCCAAACTTGCATTCAGCATGCCTTATTTCGTATCATCATTACTGCTAGTTACAACTGGGATCAAGGAGGTATATAATATACATGGCTGATGACATTCGGTACTAAGCTTCTTACGTATTTTCATTTCACATTATAGATTATTCTTGCTGGTGATGAGAATCACATGGATAGGATGCATATGTTTGAACAAGCCATCAATCGTATCTTTGTTCCCAACAAACTGGTTGTACATGTGACACTTGGAAAGAATGATGGAGTACTTCAGGAAAAGAATACTGTGATTCGGGATATCAGCAACAAGAGTGCAGACGATGTCAACGGCGTATCTGCTTTTATTTGTGAGAACTTTGCATGTGGCATGCCCATTCATGATCTGGACAAGGTTGTTAGCAATCTCTCTTCCAATCACTGATAGATAGCTTATCCAGCTCATGAATAAAGCATTTCTCGTAAAGACCATGCCTTCACCAACCAGTAGAAGCACCTTGAATCACCCAGTTACAGCCATCATTGTTAAGTTAGATATATCTTCAATCCTCATTAAGTCTTGCATAAATTGGATGTTGGTATAATATGACTATTGCCCTTTATTGCTGGTCTCCCCACGCTCTATACATCACTGTTTCTTTCAAGCTGGTGGATAACAGAGTACTTTTGCTCCCAAAACTGCCTGAGAATTCACACGTGGTAGCTATATCATTCGCTTCCTGATTCGTAACCATAAAATCACTTGATGTCGAACAGCTGGCTTTGTCTCAGATATCAACTACTCCACGCCCTTGTCATACGTCGTTCTGCTGATCATGCCATCGATCTCCATCTGTGTGCTCCGAGCAATTTGATCCGCTGTTGATGAAATCATTCCCTTCCTGCTGTTGTTCCTTCTGTTGTACAATGCACTTGTCTTTTTAAACTTATGAGCTGTTCGACGTCATTGCAACAAGGCTTGCTGTCGTCAAAGGTTGTTGCTTACGCTTTATTGTGGAGTTGCTCCAAGTTGAGTTGCTCAATGTCGAAATGGTGTTCTTCACTGTAGACTTTCCAACGCTACAATTCTGCTTCTCGACATTGGACTAGTCAATTGGGTCCCATGGAGATTGTCACTGCGTTTATGTACTAGTCCTTCAAGTCTGGTGATAGCCCAAAGTATCACATTAAAGGAAACATGTGCTTCTTGACTCGTAAGCATACTCCAGGTACAAGGTTTTACATTTAACATGATAGACTATTGAGCAGCAAGCATAGGATAGAAAATCTCATGTATATCTTGATGAAGTGATGAATACAATCTTTGAATTGATATCGAACGCTATGTCCAAGTGATGGTGATGGAGAAGATTAGACGAAAGTCAATGTTAAATGATAACGTTTATGCTCACTTTACACGTAAACATCCTATCCTTCATGTATCTTCCATTCTTTTACAAATTGCAATCATTCAACAAGTGTAAAACCACTGTGCCTTACATATCGCTCCTGCATGACACATCGGACTTTCTGACTACTAATGACCAATGATGCAATTCAGTCTTCTTTACCAGCAAATTATTCTTCATACACCTTCCCAAATCTTTCGCTAATTGCTTAAACGTGCTCTACGCTATTTCAGCAATATTTAGAAACTAAACACTATGCACTTTCCTTTACCTTCCTTTTTTGGAAGTTCAGCGACTTATATAGTACCGCGCCGATGTAAAAATAAGAGGAACGTTTCCAATGCCTTGCTAGCTCAATTGGTTAGAGCGTGAGACTCTTAATCTCAAGGCTGGGGGTTCGAGTCCCCCGTAGGGCTGGTCAATTCGAGTAAGCGAATTGTTTCACTTTTTTCATTTTCTTCGTTGGAATCACGTGATCATTAAGCATGTTTTGATCTGTGTTGTATGTCATTCTTTTGTCAGCGATCATTTCAATGTATTACATTAGGTTGATGTGATCGGACAGGACCACTGTAGTGACCGTTTGACTGAAATAATTGCATGAATGTGTCGCTTGCACATATGGATGGTGATGATTGTCTCTGGGAAGACCCATAAACATTCAGTCACGAATATATATGAAGCATGTCTCGTATCAATACTGTAGTAATTGTTTATATGCGCATCATATTACATTTGGGTGCTTACACATGTATGCATGAATTCAAGTTGGGATATCTTGACTGAGCGGCATAAAGTATCCGATGCCACTTTGTCAGAGTAATACACGCTGGGTCAGCTTCACTTTCTCATTCTGCTTCTTGCTTCCATTATTATCTTCATACCCACTCTTACAGTTAAATGCCACATGGATGAAAAAGTACATGGATATATATAAGCTGTACTCCACTATAAGGATTTCTCCCAAAAAGTCATCATCATTGTTAATTGAACATTGCTGCTACTACTTGGGCATCACATGGATCAAAAGTAAATGGTAGATGTATGTGATAGAATATGCATGAAGCACAACATAATCTTATTGTAAGAATGATAATAAAGCTATCTAAATGCAAGTATTGGCGTAACAGACAATCCTCCATCGTTGTCATGATCGTGATCGTAATAGTCGTAGACATCGTCATCGTGATCATACGTAACAGTCATCATGGTCATCTCTACAAATAACAAGAAGAAAAAGGCACACTAGTGAATCTTGTATTGGAAGGATGATGTCCAGCAAAACCCTGGGTGATCCATCTCAGTGGAAGAAAGCAAATCTGCAGGAATTCACATACCCAAGCTACCATTCACGGGCACGAATTCCATCCCAGGCACACTTTTACCCATGGAAAGGCAGAACGCCACTTTTGCAGTCCTCAGGCTTACACCTGTTCTCATCCATCCAATCCAAACATGCCAAATAGTCCCTAGTTGTAGGTACAGGCTGGGAGTCGAACCCAAGAAGATGATGATTCCCAAAGTTGCATGCTGCCTGACCAAAGGAAACTAGGATACACATACAAAATAAAGAGCTTTTGTCATTCTACTTGCCTTCTTCATATATAACAGCATCATGGTAGCGTGTACAACGTAAAGAGACCTTGTTTGTGTCGAAGCAGAAACCATAGTGTAGTAGTCAAAAGCCAAAACCAAAACCAAAAGAAAGAAGCCAAAGTCTTGTTGCGTTTGTTCTTGAAGTCTACACAAAGCTTAAACGGTTAATGCAACAACACGTTCTGCTACAGCATTGAGCTCTTTGAATGTACCTGTAGGCACCAAACTTGAAGCGGCATAACAACGAAACAGTAAGAGCGACACGTCTGGCTACAACAACCACCCAGCACGCTTGAACACTTGTTGCCTATCAATGTACCCGACTGTATGAATACAACAACCCAACATGAGCTTCTTTATAACACATACTTTGAATGCATGGCTTGAATGGGAGTCGTGTACGTGTAAAGTGAGTATGAGCTTGAAAGAAAGAGAGAAGCAGTTGTCTCCCAAAATTCGCTGTTGCGTCCCCAAGATAAATTTCCAACGAGTTGATCCCATTACTTGCCCGTCCCCGTGGAATCTGCCATTGGGACAACCCTGCCTATTTACACTACCTGTACACACTGCACACCAGAACACACAGTCATCATAATAGTAGAGATACTACACGTGAATAAATAGTCGTCATAGCATCTTGTTGCAAAATCGAGTCATTTTGTGCTTGCAGTGACCTTTCGTCCTTGGTTAATCAATCCTGTTCCTGCACATTACATCTTTTTTTAACCTTTTTCTATTATGGATGCTTCATGTCCTTACCAAACGATTGAAAAAGTTCACTTTGGATATACAAAATCATACTTCCCATCACGCGAGTACCAAATAAGAGCATTTGATTGTCACTCTTGATTACACAATCATGCATATGGTGTCTTTGTTTAAGGATGACAATGACCAATGCATCCAAAAGAGCCTTGTGTGAAAGTTTGACGCATCACAATCGCTATCTAGTACTAGTTTAACAATAAGAGATACCACAATCACACCACTTTTGACCCAACAACATTGACAAGAACCCATATTTCTTCCACATAAGCTTGTTTCCAGGATCACTCTCGTTTCTGGCCTATTATCCATGTCATATTTGATCCAACAATTTTGAGCTTAATGTGATGATTTATACGCGCATAACACATTTGGTTGCTTCTTACACATGCAGCCATGTCTGGTGTAACAAGGGATTCGCGCGTTTTGCTGAGCTGCATAAAAATTGGTGCACGGACCTGCCAGAGTAAAAAGTGGGAGGATCATCCTTAAAACATGATTACTACTACTGAGCATAACATTGGATCAAAAGTACATGACGTTGTATGTCATGTTTATTGGGATGTGATGGATAATAGACTATCATACAGGACCAATAACGGAGCACTTTTATTCCATCCAAGCTACAATCTAAGCTACTACAACTACTGGTAATAAACAATCCTTCTAGCTATTTTAGTCATCTTGATCCTGTGAATGATGCCAATGACTTGACGACATGCTTGACAAGGGTAAATGTACATATTGTTTGTCCCTATGAGCCCACCATTTTGAAACGACTGATCCGATCATATCCGTTTCCCCCTTCGATCGTTGATTCTCCAGCCCAGTTGGCCCAAGCTAATGATCTCGAATAGGCCAAAAGACCACTTGCAACCATATGCACTGGATCTATTGCCTAATGCCCTAGTCCAAATGTGCACCTTGTCGCTGGGGGGGGAGATAATAACAGGCATACTGGGGCGAGGGCTGACCAGGAACAAGACGAAACAAAAAGGTGGTAAGGCCAATGACACGCACTTTCCATAGCCAACCTTGCACAGCCAATAGTCCCGTCTAAAGTATTAGACGCCAATGGAGTGAATGAGAATAGAAGTTGTATGACAGAACAAGAGCCAACATACCTTGCGATGCCAAAAGAAAGAGCAGTGTCATAATAAAGCCAAGCCAATGTACCTTGAAATGCCAGAAGGAAAGAAGCACACTATAGGAGTCCAATGCAGCCAAGTGAAACAACAGAAGTGTCACGACCCTTTTACTGAAACTTGCCTGTTTACACATTGCAGAGTAGTTGACATTGCCATGGAGTCGTGTATGAGCTTGAAAGAAAGAGAAAAGCAGTTGTCTCCCAAAATTCGCTACTGCGTCCCCAAGATAAATTCCCCAAGTCGAGCGGAGCCAGCCCAACGAGTGATCCCATTACTTGCCCGTCCCAGTTGAATCTGCCTTGTTTACACTGCACAATACAAACCCCATCTTCCGACAACCCATTGTCATCATGATATAACTAGCACATGTGAATAAGTACACATCGAATCATTGTTACATCTTGTAGTAAATTGAGTCATTTTACGTACCAAGATGCAATCAACATCACTGCTATCTACCTGCCAGCTTAAGGCTTAATCGATCCAGTCCCTGTACATCCTTTTCCTATATACTTGACTTTTTAGCACATAATAGCAAGATTCAATCGCATATACCAGGTCATGCTTCATCACAAGAGCAACAATAAAGGAACTGGATCATCGCTCGTGATTGCATAATCAAACATACACATCAGTCAGTGTCTTTGTGCAAGAATGACAATGATCAATGCAATCAAAGAACCATGATGGATCAGTTTACCATAATGTCCCTACAAATATGTAATGCATACTTAAGTGGTTGAAGACTCATCAGCTTTAACAAACAAGCGCTGTCTATAGAAACCAGGCCTGAAGACCTTAAATGAGAGCAGAAACGTGCTAAGAATAGGGACAAGACAAGAGATGATATAAAAGAGAAACAAACATGGCTGATCATTGCTGAGTGACAGCTCATGATATATATGAATGTTGTACAATGTCAATGATACTAGGAATATATAAGAGAAGAAGCAGCAAACTAGGAAGGAGATATGAAGACACATGTCTAAAATGAGAATCAAAGAAGCACATGAAGTCAATTCATGACATTTGCAATGGATAAAGGAAAGATGATACATGAAATATATACTCTGTTACTAGCATGAGTGTCTATCATAAATAAAAGGTACTGGAGATGGTTTAACGCCTCGAGCTATTGCATTCGACCAGATACAATAGTATAACCTATCAATGTCATATCCCATGGATCTAGATCACGTGATTGAAGTTTCCGAAGAAAACAAAAAGGATAAACCATCAACTTGATGGTCGTTATTATTGATTCCAGCCGGGCTCGATCCGGCGCCCTCCTGTGTGTTAGACAGGTGTGATAACCAACTACACCATGGAATCATGTTCTTGTTTTTGACACGGCCCGTGGTGATATATATACTGGATGCCTGCTTGTTTTGGAAAGTAAATGTTTTGCAATGAAAGAAGTGTCAAGATGCAGCGGAGTGGTCAAGGAAGATGATGGTGAAGACGAGAAGTCGATATGGAGGCTCATTGTTGAGCAATTTCAAGTAGAAGTTGAAGACTGAATCATTGGTCGGAGCAAGTGGTAGCCTGCAGTTCCCTAGCGGCACCCTGTGCCTTCATTGTACCTCTTGGCCAATGTTTTTGTATAGAGTGAAACATTGTTGTGGCTGATCCCTTGCCAATAAAAGGGACATCAAAATAAAACTTTTTCGAGCATCGATTGTTCCTTAAATCATTTTTAGTTGTTGCCTGGTATCAGAACGACGTTGTCAGAACGGTACAGGAACACTATTACTTTTATTGACATATCTGATCTGTTAAGCTACCGAGTTATAAGAATCCCCCTTTCCCATATTATTATTGTTACTACACCACATCTGGGCGTATCACACGTATCATTTTGGTGGAGAAGCTGGGCGATCAAAAATCATATCAAGCAATATACGTCCTTAAAATCATATACTTTATTCTGTGATTATGCCTGAAGACACTGGTGTTACAAGTAATACTATGTTCAAGACGGATGCATCCCTGAGCAAGTTTTTGGCTAAGCCAAAACACTTTAAGGGAGATGAAGACGAGAATCCGTTACGATGGCTGAAGAGAATCAATCGCATCCGCAAAGGTGTACCTATGGGTGACTTACAATGCTTGACAATGGCTGGTTCTTACCTCACTGGTGCTGCAGAATCCTGGTGGGAGATGGTAGAAGATGATGTTGCTGATTGGGCCCAATTTGAAAGGATGTTTCGTGCAAGATTCGCTGGAAAAGATAAGCATCATATTTGGTGGCACAAGATTGAAAGTCGTCAACAAATGGCTGGTGAAACTGTTGATGAAGTGGCGAATGATCTGAAGGAGTATTTTGAGCTGTTGGAAGTCGTTGATGATGGCATTCGAATCAGACACTTGTTGAAAGCACTCCGCGAATCTATTTCTTATGAGCTGGAACAAAGAGCGACATTGTCTACTTACGAAGAAGTGGTGCGTGAAGCTCGTAAATTGGAAATGGTGCAAAGCAAGTATGGTCGTGGTGATACAAGTTCCTTGGGTATATCATCAACAGTGGCTCGTAATCAAGTTGGCTCTGAAATTTCACCTTCTGAAAGTGCTAGTGCAAATGTACAAAGTGGCAGTTTGTCATCACAAATCAGTGCATTGGCAAATGAAATTCAAGCTCTCAAGATAAACATGGTGGATGCTCGTCGTTCTCGTGGTCTACGTTGTTGGAATTGTGGTGCTGAAGGACACAAAAGGGACCAATGTCCAAAGCCAGTTCAAGCAATTGACCAGGGAAAAGACAATGGACGCCATTGAAGGAGGTCAGTGGTGTCCCAAACAATACAAATCCTCCAAACAAGGCAGCTGACGTCAATTTGTTGCATGGAGTAAAAGTCTATGCGCAAAAACGTGGCCGAAATCAAGTATCGGAGAATGGTAGTGCTGTGGCTACTGCTGCTGTGGCAAAGAAGAGAGGTCGATCAAGTGGCGATGTTGTTGTCAATCAAGATTCTGTTGGTGCGAATGGTGTTTCTGGTGGCGTACATGTGCAGGCGGCACAAACACAAGACATGGATATTGATAAAAGGTCACCAACTGAGGAAAAGGCACCAAAGAGGAAACGCCAAGTGCGTAGATTGTCTGTATCATTGCAAAAGAAAGACGTTTGGGAGAGACTGAAAGATGTCGATGCAGGATTGTCCATGGCGGATTGGGTGGCAATGTCTAGACATGCTGCTAAAGATCTGCAAGATGGCATACGCTATCTACATGGACGTAGACCAAGAGGGAATGTGGGTGTGTCTGCGCAAAAACAATCTTCAAAGACAAAGGTCCCTGTGAACTACGTTGATTTATATGATGAGCATGATATGACAGATTCCTCTGATGAATGGGCTTATTCCGATGATGACAAAGGTACCTTTAGGTCAAATGATAGTGAAGTTGGATCTGATACGTTGGCTTGGACTGATGTGGATGATGCTGGATATGACTCGGAAGACACACATTATGACTATCCGTATGATCTTGACAAGATGAGAGAAAGTGCACCTTTACAAGCGCCAATCACTATCAATGGACATTTGGTGCAAGCAGTGTTTGACTCAGGAGCAGGAGTATCAGTTATCAGTAAGAATCTTGCTGAAAAGGTTGGCTTGGCTACAAATGGCGATCAGTTGGTGGTGGAAGCTTTTGGCGACAATGCTTTACCTGCTGGTGGTATATCTGTGGCTGTACCAGTACGTGCTGCTGGAAAATTGCGTCCTGAACACATGACAATTCAAGATGTCAAAGGCGATGTGTGTCTGTTGGGTACTTCTTGGCATCGTCAGTATGGTATAAGAGTGGATCATCAGAATGGCACCATTCAAATACCTACTGGACATGGCAAGGATGTTGTTTTGTTGCAAGGTCGATATCCAAGATCAGATCAAGACGAGAATGTGGTGTTGGCAGTGAGTGTTTCTGGTTCCAAATCAAGCATGGTGGACGTGGATGATGATCACAAAGGCGGTGCTTTGGATTCAAGGAGGGAGGAGCCTGCAAAAGACACTCATTTGCTGAATCGATATGTGGATGAAGTGCTGGATGACTCGATTGGTGATGATGATGAAGTGCCAATGGAGATCAAGAATGTGGTGGATCAATATGCTGGTTGTTTTGTGGAAGTTAGTGGACTTGGTCGTGTTAAAGGCGTTGAACATACCATTCCAACTACTACTGAGACACCTATACGTACTTCACCATACCGATTATCTTGGGAGGAACAGGATCATCTTCGTGATGAATTGGATCGCTTGTTGGAATTGGGACTCATCAAGCCTTCTGATGGTAAATGGACGTCACCGATATTGTTCGTGAAGAAGAAGGATGGTACTCTGCGTCTATGTGTTGACTATCGAAAGCTGAACGACATCACCATCAAGGATGCTTTCCCTTTGCCAAACATTGATGAGCTTCTGGATTCAGTGCGTGGTGCCAAATATTTCTCAACACTGGATGCTGCTTCTGGCTATTGGCAGATACCATTAGCAAAAGATTCCATTCCCAAGTCTGGTTTTACAACAAAGTGGGGCACTTACACTTGGCAAGCCATGCCATTTGGTTTGTGTTCTGCTCCTCAAACTTTCCAACGTGCTGTGACCAATATATTGACTCCGTATATTGATGATTTTGTCTATGTCTTCATAGATGATATTATCATCTTCAGCAAGAGTTTGGAAGATCACAAGGTTCATCTGGAGAAGGTGTTTCAAGCATGTCGAGCAGCCAATTTGCGATTGAAGAAGTCGAAGTGTGTTTTTGCTCGTACTGAAGTTGAATATTTGGGACATGTCATCTCTGCTGAAGGGTTGTTGCCAAATCAAAGGAACACTGAGAAAATCTTGAAGATGCCTGAACCCAAGTCTTCGAAGGATGTCAAAGTATGGCTGGGTACAACTGGATATTATCGGAGACACATCAAGGGCTACGCACAAGTAGCTAGGCCTTTGACCAAGTTGCTCAAGAAGGACATGGTGTTTATATGGGGTCAAGAACAAGGATTAGCATTTGAAGCTCTTAAAAATGCTTTAATCACACCTCCTATACTCGCTTACCCTGATCGTAACCAAGTCCAAATCTTGACGACTGATGCATCCACACATGGTTTGGGAGCTGTGCTCTCACAATCACCAACTGGAGACTCCAAGGATGAACGTGTTATTGCTTATGCTTCAAGGTCGTTACGTGGATCAGAGAACAACTATGCTGCTACTCATTTGGAGGCACTGGCAGTAGTTTGGGCTGTCGAACACTTTAGACACTTTCTGAGTGGGAGGCGCTTCATACTGTATACTGACCATGCTGCTTTGCCATTTGTCTTTCAACAAGCAAGACCATCGGTGAAGTTGACGCGTTGGGCATCTAGTCTTATGGAGTACGACTTTGTGGCGCGCTATAGACCTGGTCGTGCAAATCCAGCTGACGCGTTGTCAAGATTGCTACCAGTTGACGATGTTGACGAGGAGTTGAGTGAAGAAGAGGAGCATTGGGAAGAGTGAAGGAATGAGAACAGAAAAGAAAGAGAAAAGGAACAAAAAAGGTTAAAAGGCAGTAAAAAAAAAAGGGAATACAAAAAAAAGGTTAAAAGCAGTGAAAAGGAAACAAAAAAAAGAGTAAAAGACAAAAGACAAAAAAAGAGAATTGAGCTTCGGGAAGAACACTATTACGTGTGTCTGGGTATCATGCATTGTATCACAACCCCCTTTTGTATTACACAACACATCAAGACTATTATCACATCAAGAACACATCAAGAACTACTATCACTATCAAGAATACATCAAGACTACTATCATCATCAAGAACACATCAAGGCTATTATCATCAAGAACCCTTATCAAACATCTACAAGACTTTATCAATATGGATTATCCAAGGTATCTGGCGCTCTATTATCTCTTAACGGAGAATCGGTTCCCTTTGGATTGTGACAATGACTACAAGAAGAAACTGCGCAACATTGCAAGAACTTACGTGGCAGAAGGTGGCAAGTTATACAAGAAGCAGAAGGATGGCAGCAGAGGATTGGAGGTGTTACACGAAGGCAATGCAGATGAAGTTATACGGCGAGTGCATGAAGAAGGCCACATGGGCATTAACAATACTTGGAGAAGACTACGATTGAAGTATGAAGGTTATCAGCTGTTTGAACGTGTTCGCAACTATGTGAAGAGTTGTGAGACATGTCAGTATCGTCAAAGAAGAGGAGTGGTGCGTACAGAGAAAGCAAGACCTATTGAAACACCTGAAAGACCATTTTTTATGATTGGATGTGATGCTGTGGGTCCATTTGGCAAGGAGGCAACTCAACAAGGCAATCGTTACATACTGGTGGCAGTAGATTATCTTACTCGTTGGCCAGTAGCAAAAGCTGTACCTGATATCACGGAGACTACTACAGCAGATTTCCTTTATGAACAAGTTGTTGTGAATTATGGAGTACCAAATTACATCCTGACTGATCGTGGAAGCAATTTTACCTCTGGTTATGTGCGTGAATTCCTGAAGATGATGGATTGTCGACATATTACTACTACAGCGTATCGTCCACAGGTGAATGGTTTATGTGAAAGGATGAATGGTACTATCACATCAGCTTTAGCCAAGATTGCACGAGATCATGAAGATGTACAGCAGTGGGACAAGTATGTATCAGCAGCTTTATTGGCAGCAAGAACTATGGTGAATGAGTCTACAAAGTATAGTCCAGCTATGCTATTGTATGGATATGAGTTGAGAACACCTGCTATTTGGCCTGCACCTCGTGAAGACTTTGTCGAAGGAGAATTACATTTGGAAGTGGCAAGCAGAATCAAGTGTATACAGCATTTGGTTGATCAAGCAAGATTGGAAGCACGTGAACGTACCAAGGAGCAACAACGCAAGGCAAAGATGAGATATGATGCAAAAGTACATGAGAAGCCAAGGTTTATTGCTGGTGATATGGTGCTTATGCGTGATCAACGACCTGCTGGCAAGTTGGATGACAAGTGGATTGGACCTATGACTGTTGTGAAGGCGAATAGTGGTGGCACTTACTATTTACATGGTCCAAATAAGCAAAGATTGAAAGGAGCAGTACATGGTGACAATTTGGTTCCCTGGGTAGCAAGAACAAGCATGATTCCTGATGTTATGGTGCAAAAGGCGGATCAACAATTTCGTGCTTGGTTGTCAAGACGTGGTGCTTAAAGAAGAAGATGTGCAAGAATTCCAAAACATGCAGAGCTTAAGGAGGGAGGAGTGACACGGCCCGTGGTGATATATATACTGGATGCCTGCTTGTTTTGGAAAGTAAATGTTTTGCAATGAAAGAAGTGTCAAGATGCAGCGGAGTGGTCAAGGAAGATGATGGTGAAGACGAGAAGTCGATATGGAGGCTCATTGTTGAGCAATTTCAAGTAGAAGTTGAAGACTGAATCATTGGTCGGAGCAAGTGGTAGCCTGCAGTTCCCTAGCGGCACCCTGTGCCTTCATTGTACCTCTTGGCCAATGTTTTTGTATAGAGTGAAACATTGTTGTGGCTGATCCCTTGCCAATAAAAGGGACATCAAAATAAAACTTTTTCGAGCATCGATTGTTCCTTAAATCATTTTTAGTTGTTGCCTGGTATCAGAACGACGTTGTCAGAACGGTACAGGAACACTATTACTTTTATTGACATATCTGATCTGTTAAGCTACCGAGTTATAAGAATCCCCCTTTCCCATATTATTATTGTTACTACACCACATCTGGGCGTATCACACGTATCATTTTTCTAGAATTTGAGTAATGTGATATGTAACTCACCTTCCCAAAAAGGAAGGTAAGCGTAACGACACGTAGTTTTTTGCATATTGCAGCGGAGCATTCGTAAAAGTCAATCATATGCTTTGTAAAGTGTTAGGGGAGGTCAATGTTGAGCAATTTTAAGAAGAAAGCAAATAGGAGGACAACAATTTACTCATTGGCCACTGGGCGGAGTTATGGGACACAGCCTTGACTCAGTAACACCACGAGCATGTTGTTTTACTGTATCAGTCAGCTACTTAAAAAGAAGTACAATATGTACTGGAAGCTATCATATAAATAGAATCGAGTAGATCAAGTAGCACAGGATGTGCATTGGGAGCAGGGAAGAAAAATGGCCACTATACAACTATCACTCGGGAAATCTAATTGATTCACCTGCCATCCTGCCAAGGTGGACTATTTTGGAACCAACAATTTATATATACGACAAGTTATAAGGATTGTAGTTATAAGGATAGATGTATACATGCATTTCAGATTGCATAATGTAATAGCTTATACTTGAACCAGCAGCTTCTTGTATAAAGTGGATGAACAACTGGTATAAGTGAAGGCAAGATTTTTGTCAATAGATAATCCATGATAGTGGTATTCCACAGCAAGTGTGATGTTCAAGATGTACTTTTGCAGACGAAGAGTCTTACTTGACAAGGAAGCTGGTAAGGATCATTTGAATGATAGTGTTTGCTGAACACGATAATCGTGAGAACATGTATAGTTTTAATAAGAAATGGCTCGGATTGGCCATAAACATCATATCATAAGGGTTATAGATAATGTCTATAGTGGAAATGTAGTGGATGGAGTTTCTATTGTGTGCAAGTCTTAATTTACGTCACTATTGAAAGGCGGGAAATGGAAAGGGGTGTCATCTATATCCTGGTTTTCCACTTGTAGACTGATCCTGTAAGCAACGAACGAGGCATTGTAACAACCATTCGCTGACAAAGTTATAGACGACATGGCTTTTAGACTCTTGAGCAAGAATGCAGCAGGTACGGCAACCGAAAAGGGATATACAGCAACGCGAAATGCCCATGCTGCAAAATGGGTCGCTTTCTTTTTCTCTATGCACGCGTATGCTCACCACTTGAATAGCTGCTATTGCCGCTCGCCCTGCTTTGAATGCAACTCGTCGCACTGCTGCTATTACTGCGTATGTACATAGATAGTGGTAGTTTCATAGCTACGATTCTCATTGTTGGTTGTTGTTTCTTGTAGTGCTCGCAAGTACAGCACTGAGACTGAAGGTAAGTCAAGTGTACGCTTATGTGTTTGTTTGCTCACCAAATGGATACTTTAGCTGCTCCCCAAAAGTCCAGTATCCTTGATATGCTTCCTGGTGATTCGATTGCTGCCAAGGCTGGTTATTTGACTGCTGGCACTGCTTTGGGTACTGCTTTGATTGCCAAAGAGATTTACATCTTGAACGAAGAATCCTTGGTATTGTTGACTACTGCTGGTTTCCTTGGTGTCCTTTTGAAGTATACTCGTGAACCTTTCACCAATATGGCCAATGAACATATTCAGGTAAGAATCAGTTACAAGAAGAATGATGAAATGTTGCATCTGGAGGGGGTGTGATGATGAAATCCATGCAAATGTGATGTGATCATTAATGTCAGGCAACTTTTATTATGACGACATTAGCGTATCAAGACTGTATTGAATGAAGCCCGTGCTGAACACAAGAACATTGTGCAGGAGCGTATCGATGAAGCTGGTCAAATGAAGGACCTTGTTGATGTCACCAAGGCTTTGTTCGAGTTATCCCGTGAGACTGCCCAAGTTGAAGCTGAAGCTTTTGCATTGAAACAACAAGTTGCTGTTGCTCAAGAAGTCAAGAGCACTCTCGACTCGTGGGTGCGTCACGAAGCAAATCTCCGTGAGCGTGAACAGAAGCAATTGGCTGCTTATTTGATCGAAAAGGTGAAGAAAGATCTTGAGGATCCTGCTATTCAGAAGCAAATTTTGGATCAAGCTGTTGCTGATGTCGAAAGTAAGTGAATATATACTTGGATCTTGGGTCAAAGAGTGGGAAAGAGAAGCATGATGAACAAGATGAATAATGATATATCTTATCACTTTTCTAGAGCTTGCCAAGACTGCTTAAGCATGTTAGATAGTAAATGTGGCAATAAAGAATCTAAAAGTCCTGTAGACTTGTTACAATTAAGATGATATTGTTTTCTACCAAAATAAATGTGTATATTGGCGTTATGTTTCAACAACTCCTTCCATAAAGGCAATGGTTGGGCGGGGTGATGAGTGGCTGACGATGTCATACACCGTCACCAGTATCATCGACATCATTTGCGGACTCAAAAAGGCACATTTGGGGTCATGTGTGCAAACTTTCTTTTTCTCGGGCATTCTTTTTGAGAGCGAGTCAAGTAGAAATTGTTGTTTCACTCTTCTTTCTCTTCTTCAACACACAATGACAAAGATGAATGATCCTTTGGTTAAAGACGGGTGGTTCATGGAGAAAAATGAAATGTGGCCTGGTCAAGGTAATCACTATTTTTTCTTACTTGACTACTTCACTCCCCCAACATCCTCCCCCCACTCAAGCACAGACATATTGACGTTCCTGGTTCATCCATCTAGCTGCCGGTTTACAAGTAGAAGAAGTGTTATTCCATGACAAATCCAAATATCAGGACGTGATGGTGTTTCGATCTACACATCATGGCAATGTACTTGTATTGGACAATGTCATCCAGGCCACAGAGCGTGATGAGTTTTCGTAAGACAAACGCGTGCATACACACACAGACCACCACCATCTATGCATTGACCTACTCATCTTTTTTCTTCTCAATAGCTATCAAGAGATGATCACGCATTTAGCAATGAATTCGCATCCTAATCCAAAGCAGGTATGTTGGCTTTATGTTTGTAGCGCGACTGGCTCACCAAAACACATAGGTACTTGTCATTGGAGGTGGTGATGGTGGCGTGTTGCGTGAAGTCGTCAAACATCCTGAAGTGGAAGGGGTGACACTAGTGGAAATTGATGAAATGGTATTACGAGTGGCCAAAGAACACATGGGTGAAATGGCTATTGGTTTTGATCATCCAAAAGTGTCAGTTGTGATTCAAGATGGTTTTGAATACTTGCAAGACAAACACAATATCTATGATGTGGTGATTGTTGATTGCTCAGATCCAGATGGTCCTGCTGAAGGCTTATTCTCGCATGCATTTTACCGAATGCTCAAGCATGCAATGACTGACAAGGGTATCTTTATCACACAAGCTGAAGTCATGTGGCTTGATATGGAGACAGTACGCAAAGCTGTGGAATTCAATCGTACCCTTTATCCCCAAGTGCGTTATTCATATGCTTGTGTGCCATCTTATCCCACTGGCCAAATTGGATTCATTGTGTGCTCCAAGGATCCTAGTTTAGATCCCAGCAAACCCTTACGTTGTTGGTCAGAAGATGAAGAGAACAAGTTATGCCGCTACTATAGTGCTGCTATTCACAAGGCATCTTTTATCCTTCCTCAGTTTGCAAAGCGTATGCTTGAATGATGATGCACAACAAAATACCTTGTCTTTTCAAACTATACTTCTGTGAACCTTACCAAAAAAAGACATTGCAGAAAACAGAATACTAGTTTACTCCTTGCTGCACATTGCACATCCCCTACACACAAACATCATTTCATTTTCCCTGTGCTATCCATAGCATTTGCTCCAACATGCAAAGCACATTCTCACACCCGATCCCACGTGTTTTGTATATAAAGTATCAAATGTCTCGTGTTATTTACAAATTCATTATTCACAATGTTTCGGAGGATTTACAAAGGGAGAGATGACGATAGATCATCTCCCAATAAGGAAGCTAAAAGATGACTGTGCCAAAATGATGTAGCAGTGTAGTCAAACCAGCAGTGCTCAAAAGTCCTTGGATAGATTTGACAGCCAAAAGACGACAAGGTCGATCTTCCCATATCCACGAGCGATAGATATCTGGTACCATATATGCAATAAAGAAGAAGATACCAAGCTGAAAAGCATGACTGTAGCATTCTACATCAGCGAGATTCATCATGCCCATAATGAAAAACGTCTATGTGTCACAATATGTTAGAGTCAGCAAGCTTTCAAGGTAACAAGCAGCATTGCATGAATTGGATTTCTCACCTGAACAGCATACAAAGAGTATTCTAGAGCCTGGTCAAATATACGTGGATGTGTATTGGATCGTCGTGTCCACCAATGTGCATCACCCTTATCCTTATTCATTGCAGCTGACCATTGATCACCCAATAGTCCAAAATGCGTTAGCACATTGACAAGATATAAGAATGTCGCGCCAATGACTGTGTCAAGTTAGCTGAGAATGTATGTAAAGACATGTAATTTTGTGTTGCTTTACCGATCGACATGAAATTCACTGATGTAACCATGGTCTTGGGAAGAAATGCAGTAGAAGAATCGGTGGAAGGAAAAACAATACCGAAAAAGCAAAACCTGGATCACTTTTAAAAAAAGAGCGAGAAGAGTCAAGACTTGGCGGGACGTGAAAGCTAATGCGAAACAAACACATCTATTTTTGTATAAGCAGTAGTGTGATGTGTCGAAAGGCACAAAAGGAATCGAGCCGCCTTGGCAATCATCCCCTTTTTCTTTCTTCTTACAACTACTTTTTCTTGTTTCTCTTTCTCTCTCCTCTTTTTCTTTACTTCTTTTTGGTCTTGTCATGTCTTATCACAATCAAATGTATACTGCTCCTCCGCCACCGCCACCACACCAGCCATCCATGATGAGCCCACCACCAATGCGACAATCACCTTATCCACCAAGTCCATTTGATCCTCATAGCCGACAATCACTTGAAGATGTTGGTGATACAGAGCGTGCTATGGGTTGGCATGGTAGCAATCAACGTGCAAGCATGTCAGATGTCAAGTTAACAGGTGGTGGTGGATATCATTATGACTCTGATGATGATGATATGCTCATGGTCCCACAAGAACAACGCAAAAGGCGAACATGCATGGATAAAATTTGCTGTGGATGCTGTACATGTTATCCTCGATGGTTACGTTATATCTGCTGTGTGTTATTCTTGATCGTTATTGCTCTTGCAATTGTTATCGGTGTGCTTGCAGCTATCTTCAAGGTACCTGATGTAAAAATGAATGGTCTTGAAGGTGAACCCCAAGTCAGTATGACAGGCGAAACAATCAGCATGAACTTTACCTTGGCTATTTCTGTTGACAATCCAAACGTGGAAGGCATCACATTTGAAAAGATTCAGGCAAAAGTATGAGCAAAGTGGTCTACTTTTAGGATGGAAAATGGGTATTCGGATAAGTGCTAAAAACAGGTTTTCCTAGGCATATTACCCCAACCATCATGATACGCAAATTGGTGGTGGAGAACTTGACAATGTGCATATCAATAAGCAAGCAGTGACAAATATCAGCTTTCCTTTCAACCTGAACGTGAATGCAGCTGACGACAGCAGTAAAGCCATCATGTCGGATCTTTTAAGCAAGTGTGGCATGACTGGTGGTGAAGCACAGCAAATCACGATTGATTATGATGTGATCCCTACAGTCAAGTTTGGCGTTATCCCTATCTCCTTCACTATTTCCAACCATGCAAACTTTGATTGTCCAGTCAGCGTAAGTATCATTCACTTAAGGTGGTTGTTTATTGTGCTAAATTTGGGATTTCTCTCTCGGATTAGAATCTGTTGTCATCCGGTGCTGGCGGCTTGGCATCCCTTATTCCCGATGGTGTGTCACCACCAGCTGGGGCTTAGTCTCTTTTGCATATCACTTGCTTCTTCCTTTTGTAGTCCCCCATCCTTTTTTCGCGCCACAACAACACCATGCTATATATATCCCCGTGTAACGTTTCTCCCCATGTCCTGTGTTACAATTGTAGATACTTTTTCACCCTGCATCATCCGCAGTTACAAAGAGAAATCAAAATTCCATCCTTTATGATATCATGATGTTATTGTTATCCAAGCGGAGAGAGAAAATAGATCGTCATTTGATTCACAAGAAACAAACTAGCAAATGAAGCTAATCAATGAACGTAATTTCATTTAGCGGCAGTACAATCGAGTTAGTGACAGGTGATCGACAAGAACTATGTCTCAACTTTGTACTAGCGAGCTGCATAACATGTATATACCCAATAACAAGAATGTAGTCATCATAACACAAATACATAAATACAAATGGATGGCAAGTCTAAACTGTGTGAAAGAAGATATGATACAAAACTAGGTACACTATGTGTCGCCATAAAAGGAATTCCAGGGGATCTCTACATTGCTGATGTGGATGCACGTGCCTTTCATGCATAAACTGGGCTAAGCACTAGGGTTCAATCCAACGAGAATGCTCTTTTCGGTATATGGTGGGGTGAAATAGAAGCCAGCCATCAAAACACAATAGGTCAGTATCAGGATAGAGCCCTTGAAGTAATTGGATCGCCCTTCTTGATACGTGTATGTCAAGAGAAAGACTGAAAAGATGACACAAATCACATCCCATCTAGGAAATACAAGGCTAATACATCCTTAATTAGTCTAATGCACATGGCAAGAAAGTGGAAGACTCCTTACCTGAAAGTATAGTTGGCCAATTCTTCTTTTCCCCAGTTGTACCACAAGGAGAATGCCACCATAGCTGGGATCTGTAATAGACAGACTTGTAATGCATATGCTGATCCAATCTCCATGCTGTGTTATTGTAAAGTATTGCATGTTAGTGGATATGTATTTCAATGATGATCCAATAGTCCTTACCTTAGTACGATATTGCCGTATAATGCGAATGAGATGGCGTTCATGAATTCAGTAATATTGGGTACCTATATATAATATGCATGAGAATCAACCTTGGAAAAAGAAAGTGTAAAAAGCAAGTACCAATGCAAAGAGTGTCAGACCCAAAAACTTCTCATCCACGGTCAAGTTTTCCATAACGCCATCCACAGTGTCGACCAGCACCTCTGCAATAATAGAATACAAAACTGTACATGCAAAGAGAATGGTAAAACTCTTGCTTCGGCTCCAATTGGGTGAATCATGACCACCAGCCTCTTCTTCTTCTTCTGGTTCTTTGACATGCACATACGTTGTGGCAGGAACAATCGTAGGCAGTACATGATGACTATCATTGATGGCATGCGATACGTCTGGTCTTTCTGTAAAGGATGCTGATGCAGCTATAGGATCTATTACACAAGAGTTGGTAACCATGTTTGTTGTAGACCGGTCATTTGTACCTTGGGAGGATGCTTTTGTTGATGGATCATGAGTGTGTTGTGATGAATGATGGTGTTGTTGATGTGTATGGGAAAGAATATGGTTGGGTAGTAGTTTTTGATAGTAGGATAATGGTTGATCACTGCCATGATGCGATTGTTTCTTCCACACCATATCCACATGTGTTCGTAAGCTGAAAACAATGCCAATGACATATGCCTATATCAGTGGATGATTAGCAAATGAGTCGTATACTTTCACAGCTGTAATCATTTACCGAGGGAAGGATGGCAGCACAAAACACATGAGAGGTTTGACATTGTTTTGGTAAACAGGATCGATCGTTGGGTTCATCTGATCAGAGTAACATCGAGAACAAGCAATGCTGCCACCATCCACAGTGTCGGGACATCCAGTGCATCGAAGTTCAAACTGTAATAGACATAAACAAAAGGTTAGTTCATGATGTGAAACATAAAATACTTGTAATGTATACATTACCGAGCCAAACATTTGATAAAAGAGAGTTGGTACTAAAGCTCCAATGATAGCCATAATAAGCATTGTTGAAGTCACCTCTGTAAGTGAGGAAAAGTCAATCCAAGCTTGTTTCGAATCATTAAACACATACCTGCACTCTTGGCATTGAATCTTTGTTCCTTACGCTTAACACCACCACTCACCATGGAACAACCTGGTAATAAGAGCACACCTGCCATAAGACTTCCAATCAATGCACCTTCCACCAATGCGCTTTTTCCACTCATAAGAGCCACAGCATAAAGAATGATTTCAATGATACTAGTAATAGCGTCATCAATATCCTTTTCATCATACTCAATCAGTCAATGTTTACCTGCCAAAAGAAGCATTCAAAAAGGCACCAATACCCATACTTGACTGTGCTGAGACTGAGGAAATACCCATCCCAATAAAGTATGACAGAGGAATGACAGATGAAAGTGAAAGTGAAAAGACGACTGGTGGTGAAGTAATTAGACTGTCAGGAAAGTAATGCTTGAGAATGTACTCATCAAAGATGACAAAGAACACCAAAGGAATCAAGTTGATGAAGATGATATTGATGCCATCATATGTGTACTTGTAATACTGTAATCCAACAGCTTGATAGGTACACAATAGGATAACAACTGGACGTCCACTGTGAACCATGTCAGCATGTCCAGAAGGGCTTGACTTGAATCGAAGACTGAGTGGATATCGTCGTAAATGTCGTAGTAAAATGTAATTGAGCTTGGACATGGGAATAGTGATCACACATAGCCAACATATGGCAGACACGAGAAACATGATAGGTGCTTAAAAGATATGTTAAACAGCTGATAACCCATAACATCCATATCAATGACTTACCAATGATAATATAATATAAAACGTAGTATGCACATCCACCAGGGCTCTTAATCACATCCATGACAGATCGTAACATGCTTTGCTTTCGCTTTCGCTTATCTTGTAGCAAGCAAGTCTCCTCGTCCTCATCATCAATGGATATAACCGATCGATCTTCCTCATCATGATTGTTGTTGCTCAATGTTGAACTTGTACTGCTAATACTGGCAGCTCGACTAGAGACTGATGTTGTTGGAGATAATGGTGTTGGTTGATGAGCTTCACCATGATGTTCAACGTAGCGACCAAATGGCCATAGTAGGTAGGATGCAAGTTCACGCATGACACGGCCATATGCATAGCCATCAGGTGGTACAAGGAGTAAAATGACCGAAATCACAAACATGAGTAAAGAGAGCCACCATCCAAAGATCACAAGCCATGCCAAGTTGCCTGGATCCAAAAACAGTTCTGGGGATGACGACGGTGATGAATGAAGTGCTCGATTGGCTCTTCGAACAACTGAACGCGATTTCTTGTACAAGGCTGGTTTCCAGATGGGCAATCCAAAGGGATGTCGCTTATTCATTTGCTAGATGCATAGTTAGAGTATGATCCTTTACATAATACATGCATATCCTACCTCTTGTCTATCTTTCAGTGTCATTTCTCTACTATCAAGTGATGCTCTATCATCTTCTTGGTGACTTTTGCGAGATCGTAGCTTGTTCTTGTGTTGGTTCTCATGTTCGGAGACATTGTCATTGGTCGAGTCTCGCTTCTTCAACTTGCGTCGTGGGGATTCAGTCTCCATTGCACCATAAAGGGATTGTGGATCAGAGGAGGAATCCATAAAGAGGGATAAAAGAAGAGGATACAAAGGAAAAAGGGAAAGAAAAAGAATAAATCTCCCACCCTGAAAGCAGATGATCCTTCTATCACTGCAGATAATCAAACGTCAGGTCAGGATGATTGAAACAAATGGTATAAAGTTGCCTTGTTAGAAATTCCTCGTGTAACATGCTGATAAACCACTTACTCGGCATTGGCCACCCATTAAACTTTCAAGGGATGGATCTAGTTTCATTTCACCAATAACTCGCCTTTTCATTGTATCTTGTCATTTATGCTTGTTTCAGTCAATGGATATTGTTTGCTAGTGTGGGAAATATAAAAGATAAGCGATATTGGGGATACACTAGTAATGATGTAGTCTGAATACCACGATTGCATTCCCGGGATGTAATGCATGTGTCATTATGAATGGCATATTGTGTCTTGGTCTGGTCCTTAATAACAATGACCCGGATTTGTCGTACATGATTTCAGGAACAACCATGTTTCAGTACTATTAAGTAAATGACACTCACACATGGGAAGTAGTTCACTTATATACTATTGTTTGTTTATTGCTAAAAGAGACATATATATTACTAGTGCGAAGTTATGTCTACAGGTTATAGGCTTGTGTCATTGTCTTATCACATTGTACTACCATCCTTTAGAGGACATAATGGACTTTTCAAATCTGGCTGAAATAAGCTATCCTTTATTACTAAGCAACACTTGATAATGCAGCATCGTAATCAGCTTGCATAGGTTCGAGCTTGGTGTTGTCCACACGTAGTTGTTTGATTTGCTGATAATGACCGGCATTTCGCAAAAGATCCTTGAAAGGGCGTGCTTCTTGTTTCTCAACCAGCGAATAAGCTTGTCCTTCACGACCTGCACGAGCAGTTCTTCCCACACGATGAATATACTTGTCCATAAACCATGGCACATCATAGTTGATCACCACGTCCACATTGTTCAAATCAATACCACGACCAATCAAATCAGAACAAACAAGTCTACAAGAGAATAGAGTAAGATACATGGTCTAATAAAACAAGTGCTCACTTACAAATGAATATCGCCATTCTTGAAGCGTTTGAGTAATGACTTTCTTTCAGAAGGTGGTAGATCACTCGAATAGTCAGCAACAACGAGTTTGGTATCATGCCTTGATTGCCTTGATTCATAGGCTTCCACCAGTGTTTTCAATTGGAGCGTAGATTCAGTGGATCGTGTAAAACAAAGACATGATTGGATGTTGAAAGTATGCATGATGTACAATAACATGAGCGGCTTTCGTTCAGCTGATGTCACTGTCATGTATTCTGTAAGACCTTCTGGTGTGGTATAATCGGGTTTCTCTTCATTTTCCTCTGATCGTTGTACAGCAATGTACTCAGGTTCTGTCAAATGCAAGCCAGCAATCTTGGCAGGATTCTTGGTCAATGTTGCTGAGAAGAGTAGTTTTTGTACCTAGAATCATGATCAGTATCTCAATACGAAAGCATTCATCACCATTGACTTACAGTGGGTGCCTTGGCTATATCAACATCTGTCCTTGGCAAATCAAAGTGGGATCGCATGAAATAAGGTGCAATTGCATCGGCTTCCAATATACTACATTCTCACAATGAGTCGGGTATTGATCAATCATGCCAGTTTGTTATAGTTACCCATGCTTGTCTTTTTTGAATGATAATGGATTGGTAGAAACATCTGACTGTGGACGAGTGGCATTAAGAATGTGATTGAGCCAGTCATTGTAGCTGTGGTTCAAAAGCTGATCTGCTTCATCAATCACCAAGAATCGCAAGTGCTGAAGTGTAAAGTTGGGTGTTTCTCGAATATGATCTGTCAAACGACCAGGTGTTGCTACCAAGATATCCACCCGACTTTGTCCTCCCATGTAACTACAATCATAGAGTAAGATGATCATCCCATACATCCATCATCCGATATGACTTACTCATCATCACCAGGCTTTCCAACCAATGCTTGTTGTTCACGACGCAATGTATGTTGACCAATGGCTGATCCCACCTGAAAACAAAAGAGAATCAATATCCATGCATGTTGAATTCATGTCTTGATTCATACCTTAAGACCTGTGCCCTTGACAAATGCTTCAAATGTTTCCTTGACTTGAATAGCCAATTCACGTGTCGGTAACACCACCAAAGCTCTCAATCGCGTCACCACTCGTTTGGATAAGATCTCAATGATGGGAAGGACATAGGCCATGGTTTTACCACTACCAGTAGGAGCTGATACGCACAAATCGCCAGGTGATCTTCGGGTATCATAGAGAGCTTGTCTTCTCAGGAACACTGGAATGACAGCCATTTGTACTATATGATCAAGTTAATACTTGTACAAGTTGTTTTATAGCATTGAATTACCTGCAAAGAAGGATGTGATGTCTAATTCTTTGCATCGTCGGATCAACTTGGTTGACAAGCCAGGAATCGATTCAATGTCGCATTTATCAGAAGGTGAAATGATAGTTGGTTGCAATAACCAATCTGGAATACCCATCTTTCGAAGCAGTTGTATCTCATCTTTGCTCTGCTTTTGTTGTTTGCCAATCATATCAGGAAATGCTACAATTCCCTTGTCGTCTTCCTCGTCTTGCTGCTGATCGATCTCGTTCGACATGTCAACACTGACTGGATCCTGCTGTGCTTCATGGACGTCGTCAACAGGCATTGTCTCGGTGTGATCTGCTTCCTGGATCGTTTCAGTGTCGACTTTGTGCTTCTTTTCCTTCTTTCTTCGTTTGTCTTTCTTGGTGGTGGTGGTATCTGTTGTCTTGGTGTCTTCTTTCTCATCGATGGGTTGTTGTCGTTTGCGATTGGCTTTCTCAATGAGATTCTGCAAGCGTTCCTGCTTCTTTTCAAAGGATCGGTGCGATTGGGCTTCTTCGTCGTCACCTTGATATCGTGGAATAGAAAACATAGTGTGTGTAGTATTAGAATTGATAGCAACAAGCGCGAGTTATATAAAATTTAGCTGCCTTTTTGACAAGTGACACAATAGCAACACAACAGCAGTATTGAAAAGAGGAAAAGATGATAGTTCAGTATTTACAACAGAGGTATAAAGATAAATAAAGCATAAGACTACGACTACTACGACTACTATAGACTACACATAGATAGTCAAGGATGTTTTTCTTTTCGAAGATGGCAAACTGGATACAGTGGTGGATGTGGATGAGCCTCGATTATCACTGATGGATTCATGAAACTCTTCATCTTCGTTGGTGACATAAGATGATGATGATGACGATGATGGAGCTACACTTGTTTTCTCATCTTCTTCAGGCACTGCATGTAACATGCCATTGAGCTGCAGCGTGTTTCGACGTGGTTCAATGACCATACGATAGCAAAAGTCACCAAAGAGAGTATCAGCACGTTCCAACATCTTTTTATCCTTGACAACTTCACGAACAATAAACCAATCATGGACTTCATTCTCGCCAACAAATGTTTGCCAAGGAACACCATCTTGTTCTGCCTTGGAGGCAAAATCAAGTGCATCATCACGTAAAGTTTCCTTGTTGCCTACAAACATGAGACATTCTGGCAAAAAGGCACGATAGCCTGTCTGCAAATCAGCAATGCCAAGAAGACGATTGGTGTCAGGGGGTGTATCAGGAGCAGGTTCTTCAAAGTAATCATCAATGATACGTTTTGCAGTGAATTGGGTGATATAATCGTATTTGGTGTTTTGACGCCACGAGTCAGATGTTGTTTGATCGGTCACGAGGGGTGAACTTAATACAGCTCCTGCAGGACGTGGTAGGTCTGGTAAATCAGCTGCTTGTTGTCCATTATCAGTCACCACTTCAAACATGGTTGGGTCATGTGTGATGAATAACATTTCAAGAATAAGCGCTGCACCTGTTGATCCGCCAATAGCAATAATTTTAGCTGGATCCACTTTGAGCGTGTTGATTAGATGTTCATAGGCATGCACGATATCCTCGGTTGCACTAGGATACTTGTATTCGGGTGATAGACGATGTTCTGCAGACATGATCACTGCATTGATGTTGTAATTCTCCTTTAGATACTGAAGCCAGTGAATATACGTATCCATAAACATGTTGCATTTGCCAATTCTAAATCCACCACCTAGTTTCATGTTGTATTAATGAGCGTGAAAAATATAGCAGTTGGCTGTAACATTACCATGGACATGGAAAAAGACAATATCAGCTTGAGCAACACGTTCCATCATGGCAGATCGATCCAACTTGTGGACATTTTCACCAATCCAACATCCCCACCATCCTTTGCTGTTCTTGACCTTGTGAATCCATTTACGATGCCATCCTTCAGGACGCAATATGTCTTTAAACAAGAGTCGTGCTGCAGGCGCTGGCAATACAAATCCACGTTTTAAGATCTTGATAGCTACACCAGGAGGCACTTTACGAATAGCAGTTCCTAATCGCTTCATTATATGTATAAAAGAAGACAAGAGTGGTAAAGAAACGCAAAAAGAAAAAAAGAAGCGGATAGACGTATCATTTGAATGATGGGAATTCCAATCGTTACACGAGACATTGAAGTGGGGAAGTTTTGGTCTCCTCGATCCCTGTTGGGGGTGAATTGTTATTTCTCTCGCACGGTGTGATGATGATGTACTGTTTTTGATCAATCCATACTTTAGACTATAATCTTACATATGTCCAAGCACCCATGCTTACATGTACTCGTGTTGTATCATCATATATATCCTGCAGTCATAAAGATGCCAAATGGCCCGTGGGTAACAAGTAGGTGGCACATGCCCTGTTAACCTAAAAGGTGTTGCAAGATTGTCAAATACAAAAGGCGCTTTATATGGAAGCCATTGTTTATTCCGCTTGGCTTATGCATACACTCTGATGGACTACAATAAAGGCAAGCTGACAAGTGTATCATGTGCATTCACGTGTGTCTTCATTCTCGCATAAAGGGTCATTTTATACTAAAGAAGTGTGTTGTTTATTGCTTTTGCTAGATTAAACAATCGAGATGGGGACTCATCTATAAGCTAATTGATGTATTAAAGGAAAAGGGACAAGGTAATATATATTATTGTACCACCAAGGACCCAAGAATCCAAGCATCTCCGTCAAACGACTCATTTTCATATCCTGCGGACAAATCTCGCATAAAGTTGACACCAGTCATGAAGAAAGCGTTACAACAAAGAATGTACCTTGCACAAGGATAGCTAGCTTGTGTTTCTATCCTCATTGTCCCCCAACAATTGGTCAACGCTGTAACATAGCCACATTATCCAAACTGTCAAACAGGTGATTGAGCATTTATTCAATATCACAAAGAGCCATTTATGCAAGTGTCTATCTTGATTTACAATGCCAATGCGCATGGTGTTTATTTATTGTCCCAAAAGTTCATCCTATGAGTTCTTGACCAGTTCTGAAAGGAGATCACCACCATTTGCCATGATACCATCTAAGATACCTTCCATATAAGTCTCCAGGAACATGTTGTCTTTCCACATCATATAACTTACTCTTTTGTCCCCATACAGATGGTAAACCGCCCTTATTTCCCCAAGCCTTTTCTTGACTCTCATACTTTTCAGGTCGTCCTTCTCCTCCACCATCATGATAGGCTGCTAATGTATCAGAGAAACCTGTCATTCATAAACCAGTTAGCATCATCTATAGCATAACATGCCATTGTCTACTTGCGTTGGTTCAAAAATTGCATAACGTCGGCACTATTGAATCCATTCTGGCCAACAGCTGGTAAAGGACCTGCCAAAGAGGAGGACAAAGGTGGTGGTGGTGAAGACGACGTTGCTGATGCAGGTGGTGTGTTGGATCGATGTTGGCTTTTACTGTTATTTATATTACTCGCTTGTGGCTCCTTTTGTTTATCTATCCAAAGCTGTCAATGGGCTGTGTTGCGTTGGTCATGGACATCTTGGAATGGGACTTACGAGTGGAGTTGTTCTTTCGTTGTTGTTGCTTCAAGGAATCGCGTCTATCCGAAGGCTTTTTACCGTGATTTCCTGTATGGTACTGATGAGTTGCCTCTATGGTAGTATAGTCACTGGTAGAATATATACCTGGCATCGAGGACAGAGAACAACGTAGGGAAGCCAAAGGAGAAACAATATGGTGCTCTCTCTCTCACACGCAAGACTCCACATCGCTGACTTTCAAGTACAGCATAGGCGAATTACAATAGTGGTACCTGCAGTAGTAGTGACCTGTCAATGGCTGAATCCTCTTAGTAATAGGACTTTAGCATGCCGTTAGTGGCAAATAACACACGATCATTATAATATTGTTTAAACAGTGATGCTTTATGAGGAGCATAATAAAGAAACGGAATATGGGTTATGAAAAGAAAAAGTTAAAGAGAAAAGGTCGTACAATGGGGAGATGCATAGTAAAGAGAAGAAAAGGCCTGTGATAAAGAGTATAATGGATGCGGTACTTGTGTGATAGCACAAAAGAAAGAGAGATAGAGAGAGCGAAACTGTGTGGATAGGTGTGCGAAAGGTGTGTAAAAAGAGTTGATTGTGATGCGCTTGTAATATTATCTTCTAATCACACAATCCACATGTAAGCTTCGACAAGAGACTACGTTTCTTGCTGGGTTGAGCAGGTGCATGCAAGTGTTGTGGCATTGGTTGAGCCGATGCTTCTGCCGGTCGTTGTTGTGCAGCATGTTGTTGATGTTGCATTTGCGATTCTTTTGGTTCGTTTGTGCGAGTTGTTGCATGACGTTGATTATCAGCAATGGCCTTTTTGGCTGGACCAGTTAAGCCTTGACGTGCAGCTTGACGCTTGGAAAGTGTTTCCCATCCTTTGCCATTGTTCAACAGCATCCAGTCATAGACACCATCTTCAACATCACCCATGTTTCGAATCACTTTGCTGAATAACTCTCGCAAAAAGTCATAGTCTGGTGTCTCTTCGAATCCCAATTTACGCACGTATTGAAGATAAATGCCAAATTCCTCTACAGATACAATCCAATGATCAATATCCTTTCCTTTTTCTCATAACAAGATATACACTTTACCTGGGTATCCGTCACATAAATCCTTAACAGCTGTGCTTTGCTTCTTGTCACCAATCTTTTCATACTTTTGTTTGTTGGTTGCAGCCTTCAGGCCCTGCCAAGGCAAATGTCCACGCAAAAAGTACATGAATACATGACCAAGAGCTTCCAAATCATCACGACGTGATTGCTCTATACTCTTCATTAGTACTCCTATACATATAAATATCACCAAATCAATGACATTTTACCTCGGCCCAAATGGGTATTGATACTCATATATCGAGCTGTACCAGAAAGACTCTTGCGCTCGCGATAAGGAATATGCTGTTTTGTCTTGGGATCACGGTAAAGTTTTGCCATGCCAAAGTCGACCATGAATATGTGATTGGCCATTTTGGTGCCGGGTTTGCCGATCAAAAAGTTGTCGGGCTTGATATCTCGATAGATCAAGTTCTTTTCATGGATGGTCTGCACGCGGTCCAACTATAAACTTAAGTCAGCAACCATGATACACGTGTGAAGGGATGATGAAACAAGGAGAACAATAGTTACCATTTGTTTTGCAAGCATAGCCACTGTCTTTGTAGAGAATCGACGTCCACAAATGTCAAACATGTCTTCCAAACTTGGACCAAGTAAATCAATGACCAAGATGTTGTGTAGTCCTTCTTGCCCAAAGTAGTAAGCCGTCGGAATACCCGCTGCCATAACAGAAACATGTGCATCACATCGTCAGTCTATGCCAAGACATGATATCAATCCTACTTACTTGAACCAGCCATGATCTTGTACGTTCTATATTCATCTCGTAGTTGAGGAGCATCACTTTTGCGAGGTTCAAACTTGATAGCCACGGGTTGGTTGTTAAGTAGATTGGTGCCTTTGTTGAAATGCAACTGCTTGTGTTACTGCTACTCATAATACAACTCCATTCACCCATTGAGAAAGCTACCTTCATAAATGATACCAAAGCTGCCTTCACCAATCTTCTTGCCAACTCTGTAATGGACTCCCACTACGTTATGCGAGGAAAAGGGATTCGCCGCTGCAGACGATTGTGAATAGGTTCCAGTCATGGGTTGCAATATGGATCGAGGTATTGAAGGAGAAAAAGACGCAGGTTTACGTTAAATAAGAGAGAACGTAGGTAGTTGACTGGAGATGAGAGAAAGAAGGAAAAAAGAGCAAGTACAAGGAGGTGGTGGTCGCCCAAGCAAAAGTGGGTCCTATTCTTCAAATGCCGGAGTGAGAATCCCCAGCCTTTTCACACTTCCTTGTAATAAACGCTGTTTTACCTTGTATCAACCCCTTCTTTCTACTTGGTTAATGTGTTTGACATGCTGGTCAATGCATCATACGCATAAATATAACACTACTATATCCATACTAAAACTATCGTACTTGCCTTATGCTGCAATGGGTAGCTATCTCTTGATTCCTATTGGATACAGTAGGTGAAGCAAAAAACTGAAACAGGCAACAGGGCCCTGTCCACATGGTTAAACACTGATACAAAGATCCTAGAATGCACAATAAGTGGTAAAACACACCTTAACCAATAGATCCTATCGTCAATTGGACCGTGTGAATCATTGGGTGGTGGTGAAGATCGTGCAACATCCAAGTATGGCAAAAACACAGCAAACGGCGTCTACTACAAGTCTCAGCTAAACTTTAGTGGATACAAGTTTTCTCAGGATCAAGAATTGTTATCAATAATCCATACCCAACTCATGTATCTATTGTTATTTCAAGATTGGTTATGCAATAAAGCCATCAAAAGATTATGCAAAAAGACTAAAGGAATAGAATGATCATCATCATCATTGTGCCTGTATTGGTCTTGGATTGGTTGAAAGAAAAGTGGTAGATCATAGATCACGAGTAAAGTCATGACGTACTGGTCAGCAACAATATCAAAACCAGCAGCTTTTACCTTATTGCCGATGCTTTCTAGAGCAGCTATGCAGATGTTTGTCAGCAAAAGCCTAAAGTTGTCGCACAAAGGCAATCGTGCACTTTGGCTACTTTCCAAAACAATGATGCAAGCCAAATCGTAGATTGTATCACTTGTAGCGGTAAAATAAAGTCTCGATGACCCCACTTGACAACCTTCGGTGGGATAGTACTGGCCATACATGGAAACAAAGTACATCCTGACCAAAACTGCTCGATTGGGAAACCAGGTACTCGGCATAATAACATTCACTAAGTGTCATGGCAAATACCATGGATAACTGCTTTGTGTTGCTGCTATGGATGTTCTTGGCATCATTTTACATCTTTTTGACGGCCATTGAAAAAGCTGATACCGTGGTTACGAACATATTTCTGGATGGTTTGTTTGGTGTGATGAGCTACCCCAGACTGTAATCTGTAATCTGTGTAACGCCGACTTACCAAACAAAGCCAGTGCATTTGTCAGAAAGCGGTCCTTGTGATAGTCGGCGATATCTCTTACTATCGTGCCTATCCTCTGCAAAAGGTGCCCATAGACCATCAATGCAATTCGTAGTTTAATACAATGCATAAGCTATTGTCAAGTCATTCAGGAACATGTATATCAAAGCAGTAACTTATTATGGCGTGTATCAATGTTTGTGGATGACATCGGCTTGGGATGACTTGTAATGGATTATATTGCCTTCACTGCTGCTGGTCTGAGGCTAGCAATGACAAATCACTTAACTTTTCCCACATCAGCTCAGACAACAAGACCTATCAAATCGATGACCATTCTCAAACATTCACAGATATATAAAGGACAAGGTGTGAGTCGACTTTTAAGAGTCATAATCCAGCTTTTATTTTATTCTGTCATCCGTTATTCGCCATGCTTAACAAGGAAATGAAGACTGCTACTGCTGCATCAAAGCGCCCTTTTGCTCATCCTTTGGATCAACTTACTCCTGATGAGATTGTGCACGCTGCCAACATTGTTCGTGCTGACAAGCCTACCATGGACTTGATTTTCAACACCATCACTCTCAAGGAACCATCCAAGCCAGTGATGATGTCTTATCTTGGTTGGGACAAGACTTCTCCTCGTGTTACTCATGTTGAGCGTGAAGCATTGGTGGTTCTTTTGGAACGTCCTTCCATGAAGTGCTATGAAGCCATTGTGTCTTTGGATACTGATTCAGTCAAGTCCTTTGAGCATATTCCTGATGTGCAGCCTATTCTTACCATGGATGAGATGTTTGAAGTTGAAGAACTTGTTGTCAAGGATCCACGTGTTGCTGAAGAATGCCGTGAATTGGGTATCCATGATATGTCTCAAGTCTTTGCTGATCCTTGGGCTATTGCTCGTCATGTCAATTATCCCGGTCGTGCTAAGCGTATGATGCAAGCTTTCCTTTACATGCGTACTTGTGAAGATGACAACCAATATGCTCATCCTTTGGATTTTGTTCCCATTATCGGTAAGTTGATTGGTTGGAAAAGGCAATAGAGAAAAAAAAGTTCAGTTTCAGCTAACTGACACTTTGATTGATACTAGATTTGGGAAAGATGGAAATTGTGTCTATTGAACGCATTCGTCCTCGCGACAGCAAGTTTACTCGTCCCACTATTCCTCGCCAAAACCACAACTTTTTGCCAGAATTCATTGGTGAAGAGAATTTCCGCAAGGATGTCAAGCCTATCATTGTTCAACAGCCCCAAGGTGTCTCTTTCACTGTCAAGGGTAATGAAATTGACTGGCAAAAGTGGAACATGCGTATCTCCATGAACTATCGTGAAGGTCTTGTCATCCACAATGTCAGCTATCAAGATGGTGCTGAGAAACGCCCAGTCTTTTATCGTGTTTCTCTTTCTGAAATGGTGGTGCCTTATGCTGATCCTTTTGAGCCCCATTATCGTAAGCATGCTTTCGATGTCGGAGAATATGGTTTGGGCTTGTGCACCAATTCTTTGACTTTGGGTTGTGATTGCTTGGGCTCTATTTACTACTTTGATGCCTGCTTCAATGATCATCAAGGCAAGCCTTTCCACGTGCCCAATGCTATCTGTTTGCATGAAGAAGATGCTGGTGTCTTGTTCAAGCACACTGACTACCGAAATGGCCGTGCTCACACTGTGCGTTCTCGTCGCTTGGTGATTTCTCAAATTGTCACTGTTGCCAATTACGATTATGGCTTGTACTACTACTTTTATCAAGATGGTACTTTTGAATATCAAGTCAAGGCTACTGGTGAGCTTAATACACATGTCATGGCTGAAGATGAAACTCCTGGTCGTTATGGTGTCACTGTTGCTCCTCAAATCAATGCCCAATTGCATCAACACTTCTTTACTATGCGCATTGATCCTATGATTGATGGTCCCAACAACTCGGTTGTGCAAGTTGACACTTATCCTTCTGAATTCCCTACTGGTCATCCTCGTAACATTATGGGTAATGGCTTCTATGCTGAGTACAAGACGCTTAAGGATACACATGAAGGCCAATCCAATCCTTGCTATGAGACTGCTCGTTACTGGAAGATTGTCAATGAGAACCGTATTCATCCTTACACCAAGTCACCTATTGGCTGGAAGATTATGAACCCTGCTGCTATTCCATTTATGCCCAAGCCTGATTCTTTGGTTGGTTCTCGTGCACCTTTTGCTCAAAATGCTCTCTGGGTGACTCCTTATGATGAGAAGCAATTGTTTGCTGGTGGCTTTTACTGCAATCAATCTGATGGCAGTGATACTTTGCATTCATGGGCTAACAAGGAACGTCAAAGCATTCAAAACAAGGATATTGTTGTCTGGCTTTCATTTGGTATCCATCATATTCCCCGTGTTGAAGACTTCCCTATTATGCCTGTTGAACTTGCTGGTTTCATGCTCAAGCCTGCCAACTTTTTCATTGCCAATCCTGCCATGGATGTCCCTCCTTCTAACAAGGCTATCAACAAGTCTGTTCATGCTAATGCTGCACCTTCATCCTCTTCTTGCTGCTCTGGCACTACCAAGCTGTAAAATCATTCATCCACTTGTATATATATACCCTTATCTAGTTGTAGGATAGAAATCACAATAAAAAAAGACATCTCATTGCGCTTTATATTTGACTTGTTCTCTTGTTTATTCTCTTTATTTTAAGGCATACTAGCTAAGAAAGTTGTAAAGGAACCAATAGTGGAGGAATGGGTGATATGGGTCGGACGTACAAGAATCATGCATTGACGCTCTTTGGAGGAGCGTCTCTTTCTTTTTCTGCTTTCGACACCAATGAGAAAAACAGGTTCCATTGCAACACACAAGTACGAATAAACAAAGCAGTGAAGCTCATCTTGAAGACGAGAAGGTTGGGAATCAGGTATGTAGCTACATTGGTGAAACTGGTCAGCAGCATCTTTGACGTTACGTTCACCATTCAAGCGAACAACAAGAACAGGTGGAGAACACTGTGCTTTGATATTGATCCTTACTCACCGGCAACAACTGTGATGACCAACGAAGCAACAACACCCTGATCAATATGATGGTGATGATGGAAGTACAAGCAGTGGATGATGTGAAGCACAAGGGATACCTTTGTCAGTACAAGAACAATACCATTTGCAACAATGCGCTTTTCTTGTTGCGCTATTGTCATCTGGATCAAGTGCTATGGCAAGACAAACAATGGCTCATCATGCAAAGGCTACAATAGCTTGGTTAACAGGTATGTTTCTCTGATAGTCAGGCACTACATCTCTCTGACATTCTTGGTATAGGTGGATGCTGTCCTTTGTTCTGTTTCTCATATGTACGTTGTTGAGTCTTCATTGTTATCCATTATACAGCAACATCGTCACCAGTACAATGCTTGTTGATCCAGTGGAAGCTGCATTTTTGATCCCATCCTTTCCTTTACTGCATAAGGCGTTGGATCCAACATTTGATATGATAATACACACGAGCCTTGATCAACCAGCGAAGCGTTATTCATCAGCTGCATCTTCCCACAACACATTTTGCCATGCTATGTTGCAAAGAAGCGAACAGTATCAGCTGCACGATCCATCCAATTACGCGCCTTCAATGACACAATATCACATATCATCCAATATACATTCTTCGTCGCCATCATTCGACAGCAACTTCACCACTGTCATGCCATGCTAAATCCAGCTGCAGCTGCCACCCTTCCTTATCACCTATACACAACATCATTGAAGACAATTCTTCTCAAGATTCAAGAGCGACAGGGATATAGTTGCTAGTATAGTTGTTATTAGTGCAGATATAGTGATGACATGGTAATAAACAAGATGCATGAATAAAGCTGACGACTATTGCATGAAAGCGTTATTATCCAAATGTTCTCCATTTGCTACATGAAGGAATGCTCCCACCCATGCTACTGGAACCAGATATTCCCCTGAACCATGTCCAACCCAAATGCGCACCATTTCAACACTTGCTCCTTGAAAGTTGTTTGAATGTTCTTCCAAACAAAACACATATCATTACATTGCTTCAAGAGGAGAGAAGAATAGAGGAAAGATAAAAAGAAGGATGTACATCAAACACAACAAAGTGAAAGGAAAGGGATAATATAAAATTTGTAATAGCTATCTAACTCTACGAGATATAAAAGAGACATAGTATAAGGTTATAGACGACTGTTATCGATAAAGAACCACTCCTTCTTGAGAATTTCAGCTAGATCGTCAAATCGAATAGCACTAAGAGGACCAGAAGCAGGACCATTATGCATAGCAGATTTGAGCTTTCCATCACTTTCCAGCTTCATGACATGCAATGCGATTCCTCTCAAGTAGGCTGGTTGCAAGTCACCAGGTTTCTTATCGCGCAAGATACTGCCAATTTCAAGTGGTGTCCAAGGCTTGGATCGATCTGATAAAATCAAATCAAGAATCTCGTTTTCTCGCTGCCGCCTGAAATCAATGTATTCATGGATTTTGGCAACACCATCTTCAACAACAGGACCATGACCAGGATATAAATGATGTGGCTCAAATGCCAAAAGTCGATCCAGTGTCTGCAGATAGGTAGTCAAATCATCAAAAGTGACAGTGCCATGTCCTAAAACACAATCGCCTGCAAACATGGCATTTTCTTCTTCAAGCCAGAAACAACAGTGATCAGATGTATGTCCTGGTGTATGTACTACATGCAAGGTTGTCTCATCATCGACCTGGAATACTTGGCCATCGCGTAAATCCTGTGGCGTACATGGGAATCCTTGCATAAACACTGTTTGTTCATAACTTTCAGGATGCAATGGATACTTGTGTACAGTGATTTGGCCATCACATGCTTCCAATAGATACTCTAGACCACCCCAGTGATCCATGTGTGAATGTGTCAACAATACATCAGAAATGTAAGCGTGTGGTGATATCGATTCCAGAGATTGTTGCAAAAGTGGTACATAGGCTGGCATTCCTTGTCCACAGTCGATAAGGATCTTGCGATCACCTCGACCTACCAGGTATGTGTTGGTTCCTGTGGTAAACAGAGCTACAGTGTGAGTAAAATACATCTTTTCGGGAAGAATGGGTGGTATATTTCTGCAGCAGCTGCATATTTTTGTGTACCTTGTAGTGTAAAAGGGCTCGGATTCAAACCAAGCACACGCCATACACGATCCGATAGCTGTGAGAATTCAGGTAGTGGTGGTAGATTATCACGTTCAAGCATGGTGTTTGATATATGTAAAGAATAAAGGAGTTGTAGAAAAGAAAGGACAAGAGAAAGAAAGGGAGAAAATGGGAAAAAAGATGACGGAATGGTAATTCACATGCGACTGCCCCACATGCAGACAATCCCCCATCGCTGACTGATCGTGTGTAACTACACATGCCACTTTGATGGCAGATGAACTTGATTGGCTGGTGGGGACAATTAAGCCACGTTGTTGATACTTTGACATCATTGTCATTGTACCAATTCATAAAAATCACAATCAAGCTGGATGTAAATTGTCAAGTGCGTTATACATGACGGCTTATCATCCTTCATTGGATGCAGCAAGAAGATCCCACCAGCCATGCATTAGCTTATTTCATCTTATTTCTACTATTGTTCTCTATCCGTGGCATGATGTGATGGTCAAAACTGATATCTCTTCTTGTTCTATCATTCATGCATCTTGGCTATTTCTTCATGGTCGACTTGTAGCCTTTTCACTTTCAAGTGAGACATACAGTGATCCCAATCTGAATGCTGTGTGATATAGTAAACACCAGACGAGATTATGCAACTAGGTCGTTTTAGTAGTGAGCAACATGTACCATGCAATCAGTATCAGGTATTAGACAAAGAAGTTTGAGTGATGAAAGTAATTGGATCATGGCTGTTTGTAGGACTACTGCTATAAAAGGGAGCTGGACAATGGCAGCTCCTTATTGTAATAATGAACATGCTTATATGAGCTTATTCTTCAAGTGATAAAGGTATCTATAGTAATAGGGCGTTACTTCATGATGTATATTGCCACCTGCCCTTATTTGGCTATGCATTGCCGAATTATGTGTAGACAATAATCACATCTCTTTGAGAAAGAGCAGACTTAATCCTGCCTTAGGTGCTTTACCACTTTAACATCTCATGCACCACTATCATATCATGCATCAACCCATTAGACTTTTCGTTTTCTTCCCATTTTATAAGAGAAGAATTCATACGCCCATCCACATAGAAAAGATGTTGTAGCCCAACATAAATGACATTTCTTTGATTGCTTTCAGCTTCAAAATCCAAGCTTATGTGCATCTCGCGATGGATAGTTTTTCTTGCAACCTTGTGAATCAGAGCTGGTCTTTATTATCATCATTCATAATGTATCTTTGTCATCAATTCTCATTGTCATGTAAGGATCATCAGAGGAAAAAAGGATTCTACATTGTAGACAAGTCACCTGGCAATGACTCGAAGCAAGTGAATACAATACTGTGTCGTCTAAGGCAATATAAGGCACTGGAAGATGAAGAGCAAAGGGCAATATCTACAAACCATTTGCTCGCTGAAGGGATTCATCTCTTACTCGCTAACGCCATACCTTGCTTATTTCAGCAATACACTGGGTACGTTCATCTGAAGACAATAAAAAGTCATGATATCTCTCTTTATATGCTTTCCTTTGTGCACATGTTGTTACTGAAATGAAATGTCAGTGCCTAACGTGGTGGTGTGTTAAACTACAACTCCGCAGTGCTGGTTTATGCATTGGTCACGCTTATGTGCAAGTCATCTAGTGAGATATGTAAAGTACAAGATGCCAATCCCAAGTCAAATGTCATGGGAATCTGCTTTATTATGGTTGATAAAGGGCTGATTTTCTCATTTATGATGTGCTACCAATGAAGAGAGAGACACAAGTCCCATGGTTTTTTGTGTGATTCAAAGATCTCTTGTTCAATATATCCTGTTTGGTGCAACAATGTAGCACGATTGTATGGCACGATGTGTAACTAAGCTTTAAAGAAAGAGATTGACGATGACATGTCATGCATATCCATCCAAATGGGGGTAAAACTTGGACTCATATGTAACATGGGTTTCTTTGTCAAGAAGCTACTGCATAAGCGGAGGAGGAAGAAGTGGAGACAATGCTCAGTGTGTTGTATCTCTCTTTCTTGCAACCATGAAGAAAAATTTTGCTCTCATAGTGGCTGCTACAGAAGAACTTGGCATTGGCGTCAAGAGTAACTTGCCATGGCGACTTCCAAAGGATATGGCATTCTTCAAACAGGTGACCATGCACGTTCCAAAGGACATGCCAGCCGATGCCAAGAATGCCGTTATTATGGGTCGTGTCACTTGGGAGTCCATTCCACCAAAGTTTCGACCTTTAGCCGATCGTATCAATATTGTCATTTCAAGAGACGCCAGTTACGACGTGTAAGTATAAAGAGAGAAGAAGCTTTATCAAGATGGGATGCTAAGTGATGATCAAGTGAAGGCAAGGCTACACTATTACATAGTTTGGAGGATGCATTGACAATGGCTTCGGTTGAAGCACAAGGACGTATTTTCGTGATTGGTGGTGCACAAATCTATCAGTTGGCATTACAACATCCTGAATGTACCCATATTCTTCTTACTCGTGTAAGATCCAAGGTGGATTGTGATACTTTCTTCCCACCAATTCCTGAAGATATCTTTCGACTGGCATCCCATCAAGAATTGGAAGCTTATGCTGAACACCAAGTACCCCAAGGCATTCAAACAGACAAAGACATTCAATATGAGTTTACTTTATATATCCGTCGTTCATTGTAATAAGATATGCACATCTATACATCACATTTATCAATATGCATGGGAAGGGAAGAGGGGAATTGCACGGTTTTTTCACATGCCAATATGCTGTGCTACGCGGAGCGAATCAAGAACGGAAAGGGAATGTAATAATATGCTTCACGTGGCGTGCTACAAAAACATCCTGCAACACTTTTTTTTTCGTCATTCATTCCTCTTTCTTTTGTTCTTTACTATTACTGCAACTTCTAGCTCACTTTTTCATGTCGACTGCAACTGAACGTATTGCTACGACTACCAGCTATGATGAAGTCGTGTGCTTTCGACCACCACCACCACCTTATGAGAAAGTTGCCAACAACTCTTCATCTTCCTCTTCAGGCATGTTGAGTAAGGTGATGTCTGTTTGGCGTCGACAAGCCATGGCTGAACGACAGGGCAAGCTGAATAACCAAGGCATGATGGTGGACAAAAAGCAAGTTGAACAAGCTGTAACAATGATCAATATTGCCACTGAAATGGATCATTCTGGCAATCACCAAATGGCTGTGGACTTGTACATGATGGGACTTGATAGAATGCTTTCTGCATTTCCATGTAAGCTATGATTACTCATCATATATCACAATGAAACTTATAGTATATCAAGTGGAAAACAATCCCAATATGAAACGTGCCCTTGAAAGCAAGATTTTGGAAATCAGTTATGAAAAGAACCTCGATTTACGAGCTTTAGAAGCACCTGGAAAAGATTCCAAAACCGGTGGAATGATGGGTGGTCGATCATTGAGTGATTTACTATCAAGTTCACTTGTGTTGGGTGCTATTGTTTTGAAAAAGAGCCCTGTACCAGGCAAGTATCATGCATCATCAGCCCCTACCCAACAAAGTTACCTTTTTGAAACACATGGTGCACATAAAAATAACATGCATACCTATATGATAGACATGTTCTCTTATGCTGTTGGCTGCGCAAGAGCGGGACTTGATCGAGTGGATGGTGCTCGCAGATTCACATGGGGTATTGCATCTCATGGCATGGCCAAGGCTGCTGAACTTGATCGTCATTTTGAGATTCATCAAACTGTAGACAACCTTTATCAATCTCTTTACGCTGCCGTTGCTAAAGCAAGTACTGCTTATGCCGAAACACCTGGATTTAGAGAAGCCAAATGACATGTTTCATCATTTCTTCCCCTATCCTACTCCTCCCTTTTCGTCTCATCTATCGGCATATTATAGTATACCCCCCAGATCCATCATTATAACAACATCATACGCAGAAACCACACACACATCCAAGTCACTTTTTGTAGCGTGTATGTTATATCAATCTAAAAAAGTGCATTTGTTATTCTATTTCCCAATGCTTTGGTCTAATGCGCATGAAGTGATTTGAATGAATCTTCTTTTTGTTTTGACAGGTGCTCGGAACATCAGCTGCGTTGCTAAAAGAACGACGTCTTACAATCCATGCATCGCATACATGATAATCCCAGATACTTCCTACACATAGATACACCATGGTGCTATCATATGATACCACCATCACCATCATTGTTTTAAAAAGCTTTCATAAGACACAAAGGAGTACTTGTGCCTGATATTTTGGCCACCATATTGGTAACTTGACAATAAATGCCCATATTTGGTTGGTTTGTCATGCAATGTCCACATATCTTTGTTATACATCACAAGCGCCACTTCTTTCATCTTTCAAGGTTCCCATATCACAAGGTTCTGCTTCGTTTCTTCAAAGAAAGACTTTTTTATCAGTCAAAATCATTATGATGACTATAGCTCCTACTACAACGCATGCATGATTTGATGTTTGGTGACACGAGTATGTAATACCCTATTGCATATACTGCATGTATGTTTAGAAAGGGGAAAACTAAAGGTGATACCGATCCCTGATCCGCCACCCTATATCAATTTCTCCCCCTGAAACCCATCATTGTGTCCTGAAGAACTTACATAGATGAACAATGATGCAAGTAATGTCGATGACAAGCACCATGAACTTGTTGCAGAATTCACTGTCGTTGAGCTAGAATGAGAATCTTCATCATCTGCTTCACCTTGAGGAGCAACTGATGCATCTGGTGATGATGGCGCTTGAGTATTAGTTACTTTGCTTGGTTGTTGTTTTTGTGGTCCTTGCACAGGATGTTGAACAATCTGGATGTTAAATTCCTTTGCGACAGCATTACTTTTGGCAACGATCCACTCAAGTAATCCCCATTCAGCACCACCTGGTTTTTGGCCTGATGCTTTGGTTCCGCTCCACAAATTGGCAGTGACTTGATCAAATGTCCAACCAAAATGAATACCAGGCGATTGTTGCTTGATGGATCGATCCCACTGAAGATCTGGTAACAGGAATTTTTGATATTCAAGCACACGATTGGTAAGTGTGTAATTGTTGAACAACACAGCAGTGGTGTTTTTCAAGTAGGATTCAAATCGTGTGCGCATACTGGGATTCTTGAGCAAGCCATTAATCATGACACCTCCTGGAAACATTTCTGGAAACTTGGTATAGGATGTTTCAACAAAGGATCTGGGCTGAGCGAGATTGACACCAAAAGTTGCATCATAGTCTTGACCAAGGTAATACCACATGTTGTTATTGGTTGGATCACGGTAGGCACCATCATTGGTTTGTTCCATCCAATAGCCATCCCAATGGCCTGCAAGATATTCCATCACCATGAATCGCATAAAGCTATCAGTATCAAACATGGCAGATAGCTTGGCTACTGATGCATCATTTGAAAAGTCAGTCTTGTTAAGTGTTTCGCACAAGGAATCAATGACTTCATAATCTTCAGGACTCTTTGGATTTGGGATCCAAGAGCTATAGTCGTCCTTATTGGTGGAATACATGAAGCTAGCACCTGATGCACCATCAAATAATGGTCCCATTTGTTGTGGTGGCTTGCCGTCATAGAACATGGCGTTTATATAGGAATACCTGCAATTGAACAACACGGCTTGTTAATATCGCTCTCTATTAGCGCACACATACACAAAGAATAATTACTGTATCACATCATCGAGCATGTTAAATGTGCCCATGCCTTGTCCATTGATGTATAAGCGCACAATATTGGCTTGATTGGCATAGACACCCATAGCTTGTAATACATCAGCATAAAGTTTTTCACGCATTTGTGTTGGATCTTCTTCCATGTGTCTGAGCTTGATGTAGTTGCGATTGTAAATGTATTGACCTTCTGGCAATATCCATCTCCAGCTTTGTTTGTCATTGTTGTGCTTCTTCCCTGCACCATGAATACCAAAAGAGCAATTCTAAATGCATGTCAGATGTCATTGTCTGCTATATGAAGCACAAGATCACTTACTTTATAGACAAGCACTTCCTCAGGACCTACAAATGTAAACTTGGTGCTATACAAGTTTGCAGGGACATTTTTGATAAGATTGTTCATCTCGGTAGGATCGCCATTCATGAAGATAGTAGGGATGTAGTTGCTATCAAACATAGGCGGTTCTTCGCCACCACGCTTCCATTGTGGCTATTTTTGTGTGTGATGAGTCTTTTACATGATTTTCATGAAGCAACATATGCTTACATTATCAGCGATAGGCCATGGTAACTCTGGTATATTGGCATATGTCACTGGGCGATTGAAAAAGTCATTACGAGTGGTAGTACGGCCTGGCTCCAATGTGCGTTGAAAAGGTTCTGACTGTCCACTGACAACATACTAAAGTTGTAACAAAAGGGGGAAAACATGATGTTTAGACAGAGCTACTTTAGCATCACTGATGGATTGTATATACCTGATATTTATCTTGGTCATTAGCTTCTGCTTGGCCAACAAAGTATGGCACGTCAGGATCAGATGCTGACAGCTTAGTGAGCTGACCATTGACTGATACTTGTACATCAGTCGCTCCAGGAGCAACAACACGAAAAGTAATAGTAGCAGCATTTGCCACGGTTCCAATTAGAGGGATTATTAGTAGTAGTCGCATATTGCGATGTAAAGACAAAGAATGAAAGAAGAAAGAGATAAAAGTTGACAAGAAAAGGGGTTTCCAGGTTTTAAATGTGATGCCATGAATAAGCCCAGAACCTTTTTTTAGTCCTGACGCCCTACTACTAGAGTTATGTAGGAGGTATTGCTTGTCACTCGGCCCCGGGATGCATCAATTTCTTCATTCCTCTGTAGAAGCAGCAGGATGGTGAAAAAAGGAGACATTCACATATACACACATCTCACGTGTGGCCACGAGTGATCGTATGGGCAACACGAAATGTAAACAAGACCAGTGCACAACACAAAGGAACCTTAATGCTGTTGTTAGGTTGCAACAGCAGCTGGTTTTGATTTGTTACAAACAATACGGCTTTCTTTGTATGTCTATGTGAAGACAATGCGTTTATCTGTAAATGCCATTCTCTTTTTTATGCATCATTGCGCACCTTGCAACCCCTTTTTCGCTCTTGGCAGTGACTGAATCCTGTTTTGAGCAGCATTGATCATCGTTATTCACAGGAGTAAGTATGTGATGCATGTCTCTACGCCAAAAAACATACCACAGCGATTGAAGAATTCACACACACAGAGTCATCACCCTTCTCCAAACCAAACAATCTATTTGGGTGGGCGTGCAAGTCTAGAAAAAGAAGCTGAATTTCCTCATGTGGTGTTTGTATCATTCTATTTCAGTAACACTACGCCACAGAGTACGCTCTGTCAACTGGTGGAAGCATTAACGTGCATAAGTAAGCTGCGTGACCAATGCAATTGGCGTAGAATAGCCAACGTATAGGGATAATGGTATCTAATGTAATATGTCTTTATTTTCTTTGAAAGAGCGGTAAGTTTGATACAAGTCAAAAAGCTTAAGCGACACGAGCTCCTGCAGCAGCTGTATCAGCCAATGAATGCAATCAATCAGTAGTATAATCACTACATGCTATTTTTTAAGATGTGTATATATCATAAGTTGTAATGAGAAACAAAGTGGTAGACGTGTGCTGCATAATGGATTGGTGGTGATGGTCGGGAATCCTGCTGGCGGGTTCCACCTAAATTAAGCAGTGCATGATGGTGAATGAGCTCTTCCCTCTTCGTGCTGCATCCTCAGGTACTTTTCAATCCATCCATCTTGTTATCCAACTCATCCATCCTTAATCATCATGATTTGGTCATTCTATTAGCTTTCTATCTATCGTCATGGTCCGCGTTTCCGTTTTGAACGATTGCTTGAACGCCATTAACAATGCTGAGCGCCGCGGTAAGCGTCAAGTCATGATCCGCCCCTCTTCCAAGGTCATTGTCAAGTTCCTTTCTGTTATGCAGAAGCACGGTATGTATCCATTTTTATTTGATATACTTGATCTTCCACGTTACAAAAGTGTCAAACTATATACATATTTGGTGGAAGGCATATCCAAAGTGGCAATATGGAAAGGAGATTGATGATGGAATCATTCTATCTTAGGTTACATTGGTGAATTCGAGGAGATCGATGATCATCGTTCTGGCAAGATTGTTATCCAACTTAATGGTCGTTTGAACAAGTGTGGTGTCATTTCTCCCCGCTTCAACATCAAGTTGCAAGACCTTGAAAAGTGGACTTCCAACTTGCTTCCTTCCCGTCAATTTGGTTACCTTGTCTTGACCACTTCTGCTGGTATTATGGATCACGAGGAGGCTCGTCGCAAGCACGCTGGTGGCAAGATTCTCGGTTTCTTCTATTAAGCACATTCCTTTCGATGATCATGATCCAAATATAACACAGATTGTACCAAAAGTATATGCTTTATAGTGTGTGGAATCTTTTTTAGTCGTGCATGCAAGGGGAGATGTATATGTGAACTATGGATGCAATAGATGTATTGTGAAAAAAGAGGGATAAGCCTATCAAAATGCGTCCAAGATGGCCTGGGTATCAGTATAAAAGCGCAAGGATTGTAGTGCATGTTTCTCTTCCAGTCCCAATTCAGAACGTGTCTTGAACAATTGCTATCACATAATGATAATGAATAAATGTAAACATGATTCATGTCATCAACATACCTCGAGAAATTGTCGTTTAGAGGATTCATATTGAAGTGTGCCTAGAATTTCTTGTACCTAATGGTTGCACAGCATAAGAAGAAATAGATTGGATCTTTCCTCTTCTTTCCCATCCTCTAAATTACCTGTTGCATAAGTTGGTCAGATGCACTTCCCTTAGACACAACTTGTCCTAATATCCTAAGTCGTTCTCGATCCAAGCGACATTTGATGAGCTCCTCCTTAAGATGTTGTGGATTATCCAATACTTGAAGTGATGAAGATGAAGATGAAGACTGAGGAAATCCACTATCATTATCATCCACATTGATCAATTGTTGTTCATTATCATGTGTCTCCTGTTGGTCTTTTTCCACTGGTACAAATCGTCGTCTTAATCGTATCCATCGGCGACGGCGGACAAAAGATCGAAAATGCTTGTAATTGCCTAGAAAGATTGACTGTCAATTGGGTGATTCTCTTGAAGACATTCCAATCACATACCATGCCATACTGCACCATGAAACTTGAGAGCGTATTGCCATCCAGCTTAATGTATCCATGTTAAAAAAGGTAAAATCAATGCAAGCCAACCATTTACCTTCATCGACATCACCGGACATATCCACCATCCATTCTTTAGTGACCTAATATGACCCAATCATTGTCAATGCCTTTTTGCCGAAATCAAATACACATAAACTTTACCCATTGCCAAGTCGGATCTGGTAACTGATATGTAGTAGTGTCCATAGGGGTATATCTAAAAGAAGATACTTGATGAATATGCGAAAAGCAATTGTAGCACATAACATACTGCATATCAGCATCGCACCAAGGATTAGGATCGAATTGAAGCAGACTATCATGCAAAAGTGTTAGAGCAACAAGTATGCATAAACCCTGCTCAAGTTTCTCACGTTTTCGAGCTGTAGCCTACTACCCAAGACCTGCAGTATGTGTAGGTGTCGTCAGTACAATCGTGTCGTCATGCATTGGCTTCTTTAGTCTACTACTTGCCCACGTTGACATTCATACAAGATATCATAAACGTATTCTTCGCGCACTGATGGGTTGGATTCCTGCTGTTGGTCATCTGGCAAGTGTGGCAATGGCAGTGTCAAGTTGTTTTGTTGCTTTTGTGGTTTGGGCTTGTTGACGAGATCGCGTAAAGTCTTTCGTACACGTAAAGAACGTTGACGCACAACAGCTGCTGCATCAGATATGGAGGATGACTCGGTCATAGAGAGAGAGAGAGAGAGAGAGGCAGAGAAAGAGAGAGAGAGACACAGATGTTTCACCGCACTGCAATGCAATACATGCTTGGGAGAAATTAGTGGTTGTACCACCACCTATTCAGTTGACATATTAGATATGTTTCCCGCAGAATCACGAGAGCTTTGTTATGCAGGGAATGATCATCATAAAGATAAATGTTGATTATATGGGTGCACGGAGAATCCTGCAGCCTATTTTGTTCTGTTATGAACGATCATTAAGACATCAGATGCATCATGGATAAACTCTATTTCAAACAAACGATAAAAGGGTTGAGAATCTACCTATTGTACAAAGAAATGCGATGTATATTATATCTTTTAATACATATGGGAGATAACTTTAGAGAGGGAGAGAGACCTAATGACTAGAAGGAGACATGGGAAGGATACTGACCCCCAAATTCTTATAACAAGTCAACCCCCCAATATGCTGATGCATTCATTCATGCTTTTCCGATACAATGGTGACCCTACCACACAACAACGACAACAACTACAACAATCAAGATGAAATGAACTCGTGATATTGCTTGTCAGATGCAGAGAAAAAGTGTTTCGTTGTAACAAAAAGAAATGCAGATGCAAGATGGTCCTGTTCTCAATTGGCTGTAGTTACATTTACTGTTGTTTAAGGAGCTGTTGCTGCTGCTGTTCTTTGCTGTTGCTAGCCTACACATTATTCATCATCATAGCAATCCAAACACACACGACAACCACACGCACATTTTACATACATCAAGTATCACACCTGTCGAAACCTTGACATATTTGGAAACAACACCATAACAGATACTGTGGATACACTTTGTTGTTGGGAGAGATATCCTTTCTCTCCCTTTCTCTCCCTTTTCTCTTTTTCTTTTTCTTCCTATTCATCATCTTTTCTTCCCTTGTTTCATTCTTCATTGTCGTCCCTTTTCAACAATGCCTGCTGCTGTCGAAAGTCAGCTCAAGTAATATACTATGTGGAACCATTTTGACAGCTACTTTTCATTCACTGACCACCACAGTCTATTCTCTTGTACAGACGACGTTCCAAGTCGCTCGACGACATTGCTTTGAAATGCACCATTGCAGACACCAAAGCTTGGTTGCAATCTGACCCTGATCGCTTATGCCACTACAATGACACTTCAACACCCACTTCACCCGTGGTCACTTTTATATCTCCCACTGAAGATCTACCCAAAAGACGACATAGTTCATGCTGTGAGCCTGTCAGCAGCAAAGAGTGCCTGAGATTAGCAACTATATATGGATGGGTCACTACAAACACATCAAGTTGTCCCTATGACATGGCAAAGTAAGTTGTATTGGACTACAAGCATGAATAGGCTGTATTGACGCGCCATATCATGCATTTGCATTAGATATTCATCCCGCGATGTTGTTCAACTGATGCCAGATCCACCCAAACTATTACAGCAAAAACGACGACAGCCACCCGTATTACATTCTTCTCGATCCTTTACTCAAGATTATCTTGGCTCCAACAAACTCTCCAAAATGTTCATGCGCAAACGTACTTTGGATAAGCGAAAGCAGCGCAGTACACCTTCCATTCAACTTTCTTCACCCCTCGCATCACCAAAACAACTCGATGACATTGATACAACTGATATTATGGATCATCATGAGATGACTATTGACACTACAAAAGCCAACAATGACCTAAACAATGACAATGCACCTCTTCCAACACCACCTATCGAGAATGATCCTCATGTATTCGATGTTCTTTCCAAAGATCTGCCATGTTTTATCACATACAACACTCGCGATGACAATACCACAGTGATGACTTCAGCTACAGTTGAAAAACTCGTTGAAAAGTTGACAAGTGAAATGGGTATGCTCTGATTTACTTTTTTGAATTAGTGCTAATCAATCACGATGATGGCATTTTAGATTCTGAATTCATGATGGATTTCTTCTTGACTTACCGCCAATTCTTGTCGTCGATCAAGTTATGCAAGCTTTTGATTCTTCGTTTTCGATGGGCGTTACTGGAAGACACAGATGCTCGATCATTAGTACGCATTCGGTAAGAAAGTGCATTGTATACTTTGTTTTGATATTAATGCTTCATCCTACGCAGCACATTCGTCGTGATTCGACACTGGTTGACTCATTACTGGGAACATGACTTTTCCAAGTCGCGTACGTTGAGATTTATCCTTTCCACATTCTTATCCGAGTTGCGAAGTCATCCTACAATTCTTGGATCACCACGTGATGCACGTATTATCAAGAGTCTTAGGAACTTGTTCAAGCGACAACGCAAGCAGAAACAAGAAAAGATGGGTGAAGACATTCAATCCTGTGATCGAGCATCCTTATCCACGACACCAGGACTATTTGACACACGACGATCCAGCAACAGTGGCATCATGATGGAGGAACAACGTAAAGACAGTGGTTTTTTGAGTACAAAAGTACCTCCTGGACGACCTAATAGCACATCATCTTCATCATCAGCTACCATTTCATCACCTTGGACTACACGTGTCAGTTCCAGTCTTAAAAGTATTAAACGTTCCATGTGGCATCGAGCATCATCATCATCATCTTCTGGATCGGATGAAATACAGCATTATCCTTCTCCACAGCCATCCATCTCCACGCCAATACCATCCCATACTACAACAAAATCATGTCGCCATCAATCTCACTATTCTTATCCGCCTAATCTTACTCCTTCGCCATCTCATCGCCTTTTACGACCTTCTCCTTTGGGTATTGAAAGATTATCAGCTACCCTATTTGGTAGTGATACCAACAACAAATCCATCTATCGCCCTTTCATATTACAATATCGCACTGAGACTGTTGCACAGCAGTTTTGCATGATTGAACGGCAAATGTTACAATATGTCACATGGGATGAATTGGTGGAATTAAGGTGGAAGGATCGAAGATCAGGAGCAGCGTCAAGATCACCTATTGTGGATGATAGTACAAAAGAACAATCTGGTGTTGAGCAATTGATTGGCTATTTCAATAGGGTAAGTATACATGCATCTTGTGATTGTAGTATATATTAACATAAAAGTGTGTATTAGGTATGTCAATGGGTGACTTCAGAGATCGTACAATCCCAATCCCTGGAGCTTCGTGTGCGCGTGATTGAAAAATACATTCGAATTGCTTTGGTAAGTTGCTTGTTGATGCTGATGTAGTAATGCATCATGCTGATCTTTACTATAGAAATGTTACATGCACAGGAATTACAGCACGCTCATGCAGATATTATTGGGACTTCAATCACCAGCCGTATCAAGATTGGAAAAGACATGGCAACGAGTCAATACCTATGAGATGCAAGTACTGGATGATCTTAAGGAATTGACCAAACCATTTCGCAACTGGAAGAATATTCGTACTGCTATGAGTAAAGCCATTGAAGACATTGCTGAATCATCTGCTGTTGAAAGTATTCTGACTCATGCACATGATGATGTTGCTGTTCATGCTACTGATACGCGTGGAAGTATCCCATTTCTCGGTCTTTATTTATCGGATCTTGTATTCAATGCCGAGCTCCCATCCATCCTGACACCTACAACCAATCAACAGCATAGCAATGACACTGGACACCTGAATGCAGACAATGAGTTAAGGACACGACTTGGTACACATTTGGTGAACTATAACAAGTTTAGAATCACAGGTATGTAAGGAGAGTCAATAGGAAGAAGAAAGACACTAATCCACTCTAAATCAGCCTCGGTAGTTCGACATGTCTTGGCTTTCCAAGTACTTTCTCGAGCATACGACTTTGAGTATCATCCAGATGTGTTCTCTAAACTACAACAACTTGAATTCTTGGATAATGCAGAAATACGTAAAGCAAGTCTTTTATGCGAAGAATAATAAAAATGATCCTCTAATCTGTTCTACACTTATGCTTGTTTCTCTTGCTGTTCTTGGGAAGCTTTAAGTTCGCGGCTACCGGCATTCTTGGCATTGGCTTGAAAGCATGCTCGGAATCGCTTCATTTCCTCTGCGCATAGTCGCCAGTCCTTCTTATCGTAAAAGCAAAGCTGCAAGTCTTCATTCTCTTGAGCACAACCTGTGCGTTCAATACGTGCGTTATAAGGGTCGTCTTCTTCTTCGTCAGGTCGATTCGACATTGCAGTATGAGCTGGTCACAGCAACAAAAACAAAAGGAAATGGGATGTCCTGTTTGCATGGCATTAATCCCTCGCGGAGTCTCACACGTGATGTTCCTCCTACCAAAAGCACCTTTTATGCAACTTGTATTGAATGAGATCTTTTTATAAATGTGTAAGAAGAACATGCTATTTACAAAGTGTAATGACTATCGCTCGTGATAAATCCATAAGCAGCAGCAGCATCATCTACAGCACGAGATTTCTTCTTTTCTCTTACAAGTTCAAAAGCATAATCCATGGCCGATTCCCAACGAAGACGTGCATATGACACAGTGTGTTTGAATTCTTCATCATGGTTGCTATGGTTCCATAACCATGGCATGATATCGGGTGGCAAAAGTCGAATGAGTATCCCTGCTGGAATAGAAAGTGATCCAATAGCTACTGTGCAAATCCACTGATCCATGCTCAAAGGAACCGTTTTGAAAGCCAATCCACCATACTGAATGATCAATATCTGCCCAACAATCACAAATGCTTGAATAGCAAGAAACAAGTAGTCATGTGCAATGCCACGTAGGATATTCAGTTGATCATCAATACGTCTATACAAATAAAATGTCATGTCAGTTTACTATTACTTCTTTTGTTGTCATCATATCACTTGTTACCTGCAATTGAGCTCATTGAACACTTGCATGAATACAAAAACATTGAATACCATGGTGCGTAACACCTTGCGATCTTCACTGAGTGAGTTATCAAGTCCAAAGATGGCAGGTCCATGGTACATGAGAAGCAAGTTGATAGCAATCTGAAATGTAGCTTGACCAAGAATCATGCGCGTCATACGCCAATTGATCAATCCAGAGCGTTTGCAAAGTGGTTTGCGCTTCACCAATTCATCAGATAATGGTTCAGTAGCCAATGCCAAGGCAGCAAATGTATCCATGATCATATTGACCCATAACAATTGTACAGCACTGAGGATGCTTTCAGATGTCTCGGATGCAGTCGCACTGACAAAGGATAATACCACAGCAGCAATGTTGACAGTGAGCTGGAATGTCAGAAACTTGCGTACACCATCATTGACTGCACGTCCCCATTTTAAGGCTTGAAGAATTGAATTGAAGTTGTCATCCATCAGAATAATGTCAGAAGCTTCTTTTGCCACTTCAGTGCCTGTAACACCCATAGCAAATCCCACATTCGCCAATTTCAATGCAGGACCATCATTACAGCCATCACCTACAATCGCCACCACTTCATCCAGTTGCTGCAATCGAGTCACTACAAGTGTCTTTTTGGATTCATGTGAGATTTCATCTAGTGTTGAAAGAATCTTGATATGTGATGATACCTTATCAATAGGTGAAGAACGAGCCAAAACTTGAAGACGAGGGATGATCCGGAATTGGTCATCGATACTCAGAGCACGAAATTCAGGACCAGTCATGGCAATGCCTCCAGATGTAAGAATACCACTTTCTTTTGCAATGGCTTTGGCTGTTTCAATATTGTCTCCTGTAATCTGCAAGTGATGTCAACAATAAAAGAATGCACTTAAGTGGATTTCTCATACCATGCGTATGAATACACCAGCACGTTGAAAGGTTTGCACTGATTCAATGACACCTTGACGTAATGGATCTTGGATACCAACAATACCCAATAGTACCAGGTCCTCAAGTGGGGGATCATCAGTATGAAAGCCTATTCCATAGTCAATTTATGGCTGATACATCTCATGTTATGCATTAAATACCTTGATATGTCTTCTTGTTCACATCACGATATGCTAATGCCAAAGTACGAAGAGATCGTTGTGCATATTGATTCACGAGAAGCTGATATTGGACACGAGTTTCTTCTGACAAGGGTCGAATCTTGCCACGTGCATCAATGTAATGCGAGCATAATTGAACAATCGTTTCAGCTGCACCTGTTATATAAAAGTGTTAATGATAATACAAATGAGTCACTGTTCATTGTCACATGCCTTTGGTATATACACGGTACTCGTTACGCGTAGAAGAGACTACATTGCATTCTCGCATTTGGATCACAGTTGTCATGCTCTTGGCTTCTGAACTGAAAGGATATACACCCATTATCTTGCTTGAAGCTCTATACATCATAAAGCTATCTTAGTAAAAGCACTTTGAGCTCCATATACTCTATATTCACTTGCCTAATCTCTTGATAGCTGTATCCCAAGCGCTTAATAAACTCCAGCATGGCTGATTCAGTAGTGGACCCCACAAAGTCACCATCTTCTTTTCCTTCAAACGCTGTTGAATTAAGCGCTATGCCTTCCACAGCCAACTCCAATGCTACAGGGTGAACGTTGTATCGCCAAGCACCAAATTCGACACGATTGGTAAAATGAAGCTCGGCAAGAGCTGCACTAACAACTGTCATCCTATTTTCAGTCAATGTGCCGGTCTTATCGGAGCATACAGCTGTTGCATTGCCCATCGTTTCACTATCAATCACTGGTAATCAGTTCCTTTTTTGAAAATGCCATGTGACCCAACAAGTTACCATGCTGACAGGTGTCGTACGAGATTGTTATCCTTGAGCATTTCTGTTGTTGCAAAGGCTAAAGCAAGCGTCACTGCCATAGGCAATCCTTCAGGCACCTAATAAGATATCAATCATCATTCAACTCTCTTGTGATAACATTATACTTACAGCCACTACAATGACAGTGATAGCTTGGATGACAATTCCCACTAATTCTGTCAGCAGTTCTCTTGTAGAAAGCCAATGATCTTGGAGAATACTGAGCACAAGGAGCTTCACGAGAAGGACACTACAAAAGCACATGCATTAGTGGTGATACACCAGTGACAATATAAACAAAGCATCACATTGTCATACCCAAACATCAAACCAGCTGCTGCAAAGCCGAATTTTGCAATCTGGTCTGCCAAAACATTGAGCTTGTGTTGTAAAGGTGTGTGTTCGGTTTGTGCATCACGTAGTAGCTATGATGAATGTGTGTCAGATGACTTGGACGATAACAGGTTTTGATACACTTACTGCCATAGCTCGCCCATAGAAACTATTTTCCCCGACTGCAATGACTACCACCTGAAATGCATGATGATGAGATATGACCCAAACAAACAAAAAGGGGATCCCTGTAGGATACTACTTACCTTTGCAACACCTTGTAAGATTTTAGATCCACTCAAGATAATACAGTCATCGATCGCGTTCTTTTTGACATGACACGATTCACCAGTGGCGGTAGATTCGTCACACCGGAGATTATGGCTAAAAGGCAAAAGAAAAAGGGTGTTTGTGTAAGGAGAGTAGTGCATCAACATCCATGGCTCATTCAGACATACCCTTCAATGTAAATACAATCCACTGTCACCATATCACCCGGTTCCAGGAACAAAACATCCCCTACAACCACTTGACACACTTGTATTTGTTGGGAGATGCCACCACGTAGAACCTATCATGTTTTGTGTACCTGTGTTAATATTGGGACCAAATGGTGACACGAATGCATTGTAAAAGAGATATGTACATGCCTTGACTGGCCGATCCTCTTTCTTGGCTGTCAGCTTTCGGAATTGTTTGTTTTTCTCGTAGTCATTGATAGCATCTTTTTAACATATTCATGTGAGAAAGTTCTATCAATGTGATTCCCACCCCCATGTTGCTTACTTGTTATCACGACTACAGCAACTGCAACAATGATTGCGACTCCATCCACCCTAAACATTGTGTCTTAGTTATCTCTTTTTAGAAGCGATTTCATTCCACTTACCATCCTACTTTGGGCTCATCTTCAGGATGATTGATCGAATGATCTTCCCAAATGCCTACCACAAGGGATACCAGAGATGCGATAGAAAGCATGACTGTATGCATTTAAATAAAGCAATCAGCAACTTTGGAGTAAAAGATGTACCTTACTTACTGAGCGTTTGGTCATTGTAAGCAGTCCATATCAGAGAGAGGATTGTTTGTTCTGGGACACTGGGGACTTCATTGTATCCAAAGGCTTCTTTACGTTCACTGAAATGGTATTGTTGGTCATTGTTGTGTATGCCATAATGAGGATCAAAAGATTCATCAGGTGCCAATCCCACAGTTGGATCCACTTTTAATGCTTGACATATGCCCATCATGCCGCCTAATTCAGTCAACAATTTCGGATTGTGATTGTCATCCACAAGTGCGCAAAGCTGGTCGATGGTAACACCGAAATGCTTTTTGCTTGATGATGCTGGTGACTCGTGTTGCAATAAAGGAGTGGTGTCACTGCTGATCATGCTGAACCTGATGTTGTGTGATGTATATATACAAGTGTAGGAGAGAGAGCAACAAATAAAGAAGAGAAGAAGAGAAGAAAGGAAAAGAGAGAATAAGAACCGGGTAATCTAACGACTCTTCAAAAAACAGGAACGTTTCATGTCAATCGGTTACACGAATAATGGTAAATCAGTCTTAAAGCATATGGGACATAAGATGCATTTATTTATCTACAAGGAATAGTCATGTTACTACAAGATAGCATGCTGAGAATATAATAAGGACCGAATCTTGTAATAGTCAGGTGATAAGAGACCTTCGACAAGTAACTGGCCTGTGCCTGTTTTTCGTACAGCTACTCGATCATTGCATACAAGAACACCTTCGCCTTTGAATTCAGCTGAAATGCCTTCATTTTGTAGTATCCGCTTGAATTCACTTAATCGAATGTCTCCAACAAAGACTGATGGCTCCCATTTGGATGGTTTTTCTGATGTGTCGACGTCCAAGGATGGTGTTGTAGAATCGGATGGGAAATGAATACGTCCAGATACACGTGCAAGCTCGTAATCATCCAGCTAGAAAGTATAAGTATCATTGTGCTTTCTCAATCCTATTGTAGCTACATACCTTGGAGAATCGTAGTGAGCTCACTAGTGCATCTGTTAACTTGACACGATAGATGTTGGTTGCTGCAGATACATTAAGGACTTCGCCAATCGATGGTGTAAACACTTCTTTGGTGAAATGGTCCATGTTGCGACATGCTTGTGCCAATTCCTCTGTTGGACCTTGTAAGCCATGCACAATAATCTATAATAAACAAGTAAGCAACATGCAACATTCAATCTTGTTGTCAGTTTTACTTGCCAGTTTACGAGGAGCAATCTGTGGTAAAATGGTCTTCATTGATCTGCCATCTGATAATCCTTCCAGATCCACATAGCGTAATTGACAATCAATCAATACATCCTCTTCACTTGTAATGTACTTCATAGGTTGCTCCACTTTGCCAGGTAGTAATGGTTCATCAATTGCCATAGGATCGCTTTTGGAAAAGTTGGCACCAGCTTCTTTGTTCTTTTCTGCATCCTCCATTTGCATACGATCCAAATCAGATGCTTTGAGATAATGTTCAGGCTGAATAGCTTCACCATAATCATCAATCTTTTTGCGCCGTTCAAGGTAAGGAAACATGCGATAGCTTTGTGCTTGCTTGAAGAAACCACCTGATCGACCTTGATCACGCACATATAAATCAAATTGTCCACCCAGTAATAAATCTTCCATGGCATCATCGGCTTCATCCATATCTGATTCATCTGATTCATCTTCTTCCATAATCGTCTTGGATCGAGCAATCATGGCAGCATGAGCAGCATCTCTCTCAGCCTTTTCACGCTGTCGTTGTTCAAATTCAGCCAATTCTTCACCTTCAAGAGGTACACGTCGATAGACTGTCATATGTAATGATGCATGATAGTCGATAGATGGCTTGATGGGCTCTCTTTGACTACGTTGTTGCTCTTCTGGAATAAGTGCATTGGTGCGCGTGTTCCATTCATCATATAATTGTCGAGCCAAAGAACCAGGTGAAGAGCGATCAGTCAAGATCAGGGTATTCTTGGTATTGTCAGCTGATTCATCACCATGTCCCATCCATCGCAGGAACAAATCACGTGCAAATCCTGTCTCTAAGCTGGTATTGCTTGCAATCACCACTTTGGGTCCTGTATAGTTGTCCAAATCCTCCAACTTGTGACATAATCGCAAATATTTGAAGTCAAAGGGATTCTCACGCGTTTGTGAAAAGTGCTGTGTCAAGTCATCACCCATCCATTCAAGCATACTTTTGGCGAAATGTACAGTGTGATAGCTAGTGTTGGTCACCATGATCAATGGATAGTTGAGCTGCTTCTGGATCCAATGTTGGTCGAGCAAGTAAGATAATTCAAGAACACGTGCTGAGGAATCAGTAGGAAGAAGAACAGAGCCACCAGTGCTTAGAGTATTGGAAATAGTATCTAGCATGATGTCATTAGTTATCTATAAGTTTGACATGATGATGTATTATGTACATACCAAATAAAGCAGCATAGCGTTCCTTTCGTGGTGGATGAACCACTGCAGCATTAAGAGCATCCGTGATCATCAATGAAGGTCGAGTAAGTGCATCAAGGACCATCCCACTTGAATGTAGTACTGTGCCATCCAAATGACTAGATATATATATACATGAGCACCTTGTTCACCTTGATGTTGACACTCTTTTTACCTTTCTTTACGATGATTGAAGTCCACAGCATAAACAATCTCGTCGGTATCTTGCTTAATCTTCCAGATCGTACCACCAATTGTGTGTGCTGCTGCATAGGCAGTAATAGTGATGCCCTGACATTTACCTAAACGTAAATGTGAGATACAGGAACATCCAAGACACTATGCATTCACTTACCAGATAAAGCATAAGGCTGTGAATAACGTAATGATGTGATCCTTTCAAATGCTTCATCAATGCTCTCCAATGAAAAAGTGTTGAATTCCATCTCGTTGGTCTTGGATTGATGTAGGTCGTACATGCACATTTTGCCCATATTGACGACGGGAAGTGTTGCATAGACAGGACAAGTCATACCAAGTTGACTTCGCGCATAAGGTAAGGCTCCAAGGTGATTCAGGTCGCAATGGGAGATCAAGACCGCGTCAATCTGTTTGGCTACTCTAGAATGGAAAGTAAACAGGTCAGTGTTGTATTGAAAAGGGTTTGTAGGATCTCACTTTTTCAGATTCGCCAAATCTTGCGTGTCAAAGGTATCCGACCAACCACAATCCAATAGGATCTTGACCTCGTCAATCTCGAGCAAGTAGCATAATGGGTTCTCGTTCTTGGCACCAGATATTGGCGTGAACTTGATATAACTTGTCATAGAAGAAGCTCAGTGTCGGTGGAAGAAGTGTGATACAGCAATCGAGGAAGAAAGAGAGAGAGAGAGAGAGAGACCGAAAGCGGAGTGATGGTCACAGCATAACATTTACAGCTTGTTGAACCATATGTACCTAATGGTACGTGTAGTAGACCTTTCTATGTGTAATCCTTCAATGTAGATGTGTTCTTGATATGGAGTTATTGTATGATTCAATCATCTATTCATTCCTTCAAAGACAAGTGTACCTCTATTACAAGATGAATACATATCAGTCTAGTAATTAAGATGCTTTATGCAAAACAATAAACTCATTTTATTACAACTACTATTAGTTTTCACTCTTATCATTGGCAGCATCTGCTTCATCATCCTCAGGTTGTTCTTCACCAGCATGATCAAGATCTTCTTCACTGGGTACTTCATAAACACGCAAGATAGATCTGTTGGGATCCTTCATAAGAATGTACTTGCCTTCTGGCAATTGCAAGCACATATCAGAGACAGCCTTGACAATACCCCATCCATTAGGCAAAGACAAGTTCATTTGAGCAGCGAAATCACGAGGCTTGTAAGCTTGTGTACCAAGGATAGTATGTCGACGATTGTTCTTGGGATCCACACGAGCAACATAACTAAAAGAGCAATCAGTTAATGGATTCATTTTCCCAATCACTTGATCCACTTACCCAAGCTTCAATTGATCAGCACCAGCAAGCAAAGCTTGAACAGCCCATCGAGCCAACTTGGCAGCATTGTTCTTCATTTCAGCAGCAACGACAGCACCACGTTGAGAATCCAAGCTCTTCTTCCATGGCAGAGACCCTTGGGAGTGGGGATCATATTCATTCAATGCACGAACCATAATGAAAGAGTTGTTGTTGCCAAGCTTAATAGCAGCATCCACTTCAGTTCGCACCATCAAGTAAGTCTTTTCTTCATCTTCTTCAGCATCAGCACCAGATAAGCTGAATTTACGGTAACGGTATCCACAAGATGCCAACTTATCCTTGGTATCTTCAGTAGCGAAGGGATTAGGCTTGTCGAAATCAAGTGAGCTGTTTGGATCAAGTACTTGACGTGCAAAGTTCTGGTTGATATAAGTAGCTTCATGACAAAGAGCAGCCCATGAGTTGAGATTGTCCTTGTCGGTTTCAACAGGTGGATCAGCAGCATTTTCATTCACTGGAACATAGTCAAAGATGCCATTGGGTCGCTTGTCGAGAATCACCTTATCACCAATCTTCTTGACGACAATATCCCATGGATGAATAGTACGAGTGGCGCACATTAACAAAGCAAGTACAGTGTCGGTGGCAAATACGCTGGCAGTGTTGTCTTGCAAGAATTGTTGAATGATAGGATCGTCAGATGCAGTTGTGTCATATTTGATACGTTCAATGTGTTGCAATGCCTTTTCATTCTTTGTGTTGACGCGATCATATGCTTTGTTGTAGTATTTGACAGAGCCAAAAGTAGCACTAGAAACAATCCCATCATTAATAAACCATGTATAAATATATATCCCCTTGTATCCAACTTACACATCAATGGCTTCAGGTGCAGTAAAGTTCAATTTACTGAGACGGCTAAACTCGATCTCATCCAACACCTTCCAGTCAGGACCAATGGCGATAGAAGCAGTACGAACACGCTATACAAAAAGTATAAGAATACATATCTACACATCCATCAAGCATGTGATATACCTTGTCATAAGCATTGTAACCATATTTCTTACGACCTTGTTGTTGTCTGTTATTAGCTCCACCACGTTGATTGGTTGTGCGATAGCCAGCATTGGTAGCAGTGGGAGTTTGCTTGCTCTGGGGTCGATTACGTTGTCCACCACCAACAGACTTGAGAGCCATTTTCTTTGCAGCTGCTGAACGATTGTCGACCACTGAGAAGGATGATTCATCTTCGGTATGGGTGTATGCAAAAGCAGAGGCAAATGAAGCACCATAAGCTTGTTGTTGTTCTATACATCCAATCTTATATCAGTATCTGATTCAATCTAATTTGACAACTTGATATCTTACCACGGTTAAAGCGATTGAATCCAGTACGTCCAGTACGTCCAGTCACTTGACTGTTATCTTGCTTTTGAGCATCAGGGTTGGTCCAGTCAGCAATACGGCCGAGTTTGTCACCTTTGCTGTAAGGAGCATAAGGAATATCGCGGAATTGGAGAGGGATCACTTGGGTGGTAGGACCCCAGCCACCAGCGTTCTCATAGATCTTTGGTAACTCAAAACTAGGCTTCGTACCGGCCATGATGACTATAGGTTGTGCAATGTTAGGCTTGTGTTGGGATGGAGTTGTAGATCCAAGGGCACTTGCCTTTGTATAAAGAGGTGGAGAAGTAAAAGGCGAAACGTTGACCTGCACAGCGTCCAAATATTTTTTGCAACTGAGCCACACTGATTGGGCGACCGCTTCCACCTTCCGTTATCACACATACGCCTTTTACATGAGCACCAATGAGACAACACAGCAACCCATGGCACAAGGCATTGCATCGCTACTTACACCAGTAGTCACTGATATGGATAAAGCGATTGTATCAGCTCAAAAAAGTCAAGAAGACCTTGGAAAAGAAATTGAACGACTGATAACAGGTAAGTTAGATGATGATGATTGCCATGGATACACTTTAATGTCTTTCATCTCTTTTTTAGAACTGGAGCATTTCAAAGACATTGCAGAACCACCACAGTTGCATCCTGCTTTAGAGAAACTGACTGAATCAAGGAAAAAGCTGGCATCTGCCAATAAACTTATGCAACAAACCCAATTACGTGTACAACGGATGGAAGCACAATTACAGCCAACTCCAACTCCATGAATACCATTACCAATCACCCTCTTTTCCATATATCCTTCATAGTATAGTGTTCAAACATTAAAAAGTTGTTATCAAAAGAAAAACTGGAATGGGATAAAGGGAGAGAGAGATTCATGCATATATGAGTGTGAAACGGGATGTCTAAGCACGACCACTGAGTTCGCGTTCCAGCTCATCCACTTCCATGTGATGAACAGCGTGATTGCCGACTGCTGATGCTGCTACTGATCCACCAGCTGCAACGTTGGCTTCTTGTTCTCCTCCTCTTGGTTGTTGTGCTGCTGCTTGTTTACTTCGTTCAAGTGCTTCACGATCTTGTGCCGATAAGCTAACTCTTTTGTTTAGTCTTTTTTGTGTATTTCATCACACTTTTGTCATTCAATTTACCTTTCCTTTCGTCGCAAATTTGCGCCTGCTTGGGGAGGCATCAAACCTTGCTTATTGGCCTTGAATGACATGACTTCTTGAGCAATCATTTCTACCAAACCAATGTTTATATGTTGTCACTCATACATTATGGGGTCATGACTTACTGCGCATATCTTCAATGGAATCAACCACTTCGAATGAAAAGTCAAAGGTTTCAGTGTGCGAAGGCTACACATAATAAATGTCACGTTTGAGTCATCCGTCCACCTTAATCACCAATGATCATATTTCCTTTACTTACTTCATCATCTTCATCATGGTACGCACTAAGATAAGGATGTGCAAGGGCCTCTTCAACAGTGATCCGCTTGGCGGGGTCAAATTCAAGTAATTTGTTCAACAAATCGATAGCAAGTGGATTGGCTACATAACATACATGATGAATCAATACAATATGCTTACCATACATCCACTTTGTACTCTTACCTCTGGGATACAAGTTTTGGAATGGGATCTTTGGCATACGAGGAAGGCTTCGAATGTACACTTGGGCCTACATGATCGTTGTTGATGTGTAAGTTACACCTACAAGTCGCACAAGTCCCATGTTCTCCCGTTTACCCTTTCACTGCCGACACGTCTCAAAGTCTCTTCATCTGGTGTACCGAGAATGCCGAGAATCTGGTTTAGCTGATCAACATCTATAGGTGAAATCCTTGTTAATGTACAAATACATCATAACCTTTTCATATGAAAGCATACTTACAGTCTCGTCCCTTGAAGAGGGGTTTTCCACCCAGCATTTCGGCAAAAATGCATCCCACAGACCACATGTCAACTATCAACACATATAAATTGTTAGCATTTGCATTCCGTCAACTTGAAAAAGAAGCACTTACTGGCTTTGGTATAGTTTTGGAAGCTAAGCATAATTTCAGGTGCTCGGTACCATCGAGTAGCAACGTATTCAGTCATGAAGCCAGCAGCATTGCTCTCTGGACTTTCCGAATAGCCACGAGCCAAGCCAAAGTCGCAAATCTATTGTTCAAAACATAGCGTTAGCTTATACCATTTCCACATACCAATGTCCATGATATATTTACCTTGAGCTCACAATCAGCATTCACCAACAAGTTGCCTATACAGTTACTGATATTGTTAGTACATATTTGACACGTGTAAATAGTACTGTTTACCTGGTTTCAAATCACGATGAAGTACCTATGCAACCTATTGCTCAGCCCATGTTCAACCCCAACTGAAGATATACACATCACTTACATTGGCGCTGTGAATATACTTGAGTCCTCGGCAGATTTGGTAAACGAAATACTGGAAATGGGCATCAGTCAAAGGCTGACCCGACCGAATAATTTGATGCAAATCAGCTTCCATCAGCTCTTGAACGAGATACCTTTAAAAACAAACCATTTAGACCATGACAATAACATGAAAGAAAGGATACTTACAACTCATTGAAATCTTGCAAGTTGACAATATCCATGTCAATAACTGAAGTGATCTATTGCCAGCACAGTCCACGCGTCAATTAACCTTATCATCATGATGTTCCCCTTTCCTCCCACTCACGTTTTCGTGTCCATTAAAGTGCTTAAGAAGCTTGACTTCGCGAAGAGCTCGTTTGGCAAGAATGTTCTTTTCAAATATCCTGCAGACCTATAGGAAAGTGTAAGACTTCTTATCCATAACTGTTCGAGAGCCTAAAAGCAAGTACCTTCTTGATGGCAACTTGTTCACCCGATTCTGTGTCCTTGGCAGCACTACACGACCATGCCAGATTCCAAGGGGTTAAAAAGAAAGAGCCATGCGAGCTGAAAGAAGGAGTTATTTGCACCTACCACACAACGCCATAGGCACCTTGGCCCATTTCACGGATGAACTGATACTTGCGATCAACAATAAAGTGCTGGTTGATAACAGGGAAAGATTGGTAGGCGGGCATGGGATGAACAAGGAGGTTTGAGTGAAAAGAGGAGAAGGAAAAGTGGCCTTTGTCAGTGTTAAGTGTCCGCCATCGGATGCCAAGAATAGCAATTGCTAGGTAGCTCACAGTATTGCTGCTAGATACTCAGCATGAACATGTTTGTTGTCTCTTTATTCTTATTCATTCATTGACAGTGCTTCAAAATGACATCCAATATGTCGTTCAAAAGATTCATTCAATCCAAGATCTGTAATAAAGAAGGATCAGCTGTTTGCTGTCAAGCTTGACATTTATTGTACACTGGTTTGCATTTGATCAAGGGTAGTTCTGTGATCTGGATGATAGCCTATTGGGATTGTTTATGTGCAGTAGAAAAGTAATTGTACTCTAGGACAAAGTGGATGATGTTGTTGCTATAGAATACACGTATCATTGTCTCGCCTGATCATGCACAGATTCTCTTGGTAGACTTGAAAATGATCTTTAAGACATCGTTTGGGAAGGGGTTTGGTAAAAATGGTGCTCTGAGAAGAACAAAAACAATCATTGTTTTGCGTATACATATACACAAACACACGTAACAACCATGTTTCTTTGCCATTCATTGGGAAAGTAGATTGTTGATATTGGCCGAAGGCGTGAGATGTAACACAAACATTTTGAAATGGTCTAACAACGCAGTTGGAGACACGTTCTCCTATTGACGACATAATGCACTACTTTCATCATCACGCGATCACACTACACACCTGAACATTACACGTGACAGTGTCAAATATTGACTGATCTGAGATTTGAGCCACTTTCACCTTGAAATTTCTCTTGTAACAAGGTCTTACTCTTCTGGCAACAAGAGCAAGATGACAACACCACATCACTTCAAGCCAACGCGTCCCTTTGTCCTTTGAACAGGGTTAAATGACCGATGGTTTTGGCGCGTAAGTTATCCAATCAAATGCATCAAGCCACTAGAGAGGACTTTGAAAAAAAAGTTTTCTTTTTTCGCTCTAGCAAGCGAGCATTTACCGATTGTCTTTTTTTTTCTACAGGTCTCTTTTTTTCCAAACAGCTTGCCCTTTGTGCTTTCCTCCCAACTCTTACTCTTCTTTTTGGGCTTGTTGGTTTACTTCTGACGTATACAAAGCCCTATTCATCTTTATTTGCCCACCATCCCGGCTCAAGGATCACTCAAGCGACGAGACTCTGCTTTTGGTTGCTGCAAAGTAGTTGTTGTTAAGCCTGCACAAAACTACAGACCGTTCAAGCCACCATAATATCAATCGACCCCCAAAAAGACAAGTTCAACACTTTTTCACCTCGTATGCATCATCGCATTCCACCAGCACCACCGCCTTATTGAATTGCATCTCGTTTCACAGCATCAAGCTTCAATAGATCAAAAAGTAAAAAGACAACCGGATAATTATGGTCGATCTCCCTCCTGCACAAGGTGACAACTACTCTGCACAACAAGGCTGTTTTGAAGGTCCAGAAAAGCTGTTGGAGATTTGGTTTTCTCCTTCTCCACAACTTTTAGCTGATCATCAAGATCTCGATGAATACCACTCTACTGATGATGACATTTCAAGCTACAATGATGATGAAGACAAAAGTGTCTCTGTGTCTCGTTTCAGTCCACCACGGGGGCATAGACTACATTCACAACCCAACAATACTGGTCTTCGTGTTGTTCCTCGTGCTGTATGGGATGATGTCCTGGCTTTAGTCAAATGCACTGTTTTGAATGTCATTTCAAACAAACATGTTGATGCATATCTTTTAAGGTAAAGTATTGATGATGTTTGATGGCGTAGAATCAATGTTTGACATGTTTTCCCCTTATTGGCAATAGCGAGTCATCCATGTTTGTCTATCCTCACAAATTGATCCTCAAGACATGTGGTACCACGACTTTGCTTCTTGCTGTTCCCCGCATTCTACAAGTGGCTCAACAATACTGTGACTTTGAAAAAGTATGGCGTATCTTCTATTCACGTAAGGCTTTCATGTTCCCAGAGCGTCAAGTTGGTCCTCATCGATCATGGGATGATGAAGTCAACTTTTTGAACAAATACTTTGGTAAGTGTATACATTGGCATTGCATCTTGATGGCTTTGCTAATACTGGGACATAGATAATGGATCAGCCTATACTATTGGCAAGGTAGCAAGTGATCATTGGTATTTATACCTTACAAAGCCAGCTGATGATGTGCTGCATCATGATGGTCCTGCAGTGGCAGAAAATGACAACAACAGTGATGATGATGGCACAGCACGTGATGTTGCTTGTACCATTATGAGCAGTGGACAATCAACACCTGTTACCGAGAATCCTTCACCTTTTGGCAATCATGCAGGCCAATCTTATCCCGACCAGACTGTGGAAATCCTCATGACACATTTGAACCCTGAAGTGATGACCAAGGGATTTTATCATGATCCAAACCAAACCGAATCGGGAACAACAGGTGGCACTTGGGTTGACAAGACTACTGGGATTGGTGCTCTTTATCCAAATGCTCAAATTGATTCCTTCTTATTTGAACCATGTGGATATTCTAGCAATGGCTTACAAGGCGATCGTTATTTCACTATCCATGTCACTCCAGAACCAGAATGCTCTTATGCATCATTTGAAACCAATATACCCGTAGAGGAATCGCATGCAGGTGGAAAGCAAAGTCCTATTGAAACACTTGTTAGCCAAGTCATCCGCATCTTTGATCCAGCATCTTTCACTGTTACCTTTTTCTCATCCCACCACAAGGAACATAGTCGTAGCCATATGGTACATGCTATGGGATCAATGCCAGCAGGCTATAAGCGTACAGATCGCATCTTGTATGAATTTGATGGATATGACTTGGTCTATGGGCATTACATCAAAACTAGCAAGAAATGAGCGCTCAAAAGGAATAAAGACAAATTGCACAAATATGGAACACTCTTGATGTGGCAAATGAAAAAAGTAAAAGGCACAGTGGTGACCATGCTCAAACGCTTATTTGTTGCTTTGCTTGTGTGACCTGACGCAAGAATCGCATGTATGTACCTTACTATTTTTAGTGGTTCTACCGCCCTTTGCTTTTGTAGTCACCGGACAACATCTCTCTCTTTTTTTAACCCATTACTCTTTTTCGGTCCTCGGGACTTTCCAAACATGCTCACTCGCATACATCCCGCTCACCAGTTTACATCCGGCTTGGATTCTGTGTCTATTTTGTTGTTTTTATTTACAGCTTTTACCTTTCTTTTTCTCTTTTCTCTTTAACCTACATATCACAATCACCCTTGGCCATCATTATGAGATTGGAGCTCTCCCAGACTGCTGCCAAGGTGTTCAAGTACTTGCTCATCAGCTATGCACTTGTATCAATTGTCTATACAGTATCATATTTGTATACCAATTATCAAGGTATTCAACATGATGTCGGGATCATTGTACCGCGAGCACCCAATCCTCAGCAAGAATCTCTTCTTGTACGTCCCCCAGTACCAGTGGAGCAGTCATTTGGTGATCATACTGTAATCTGGTCAAATACGCTAGATAGTGCACAAGCCATGTCTGAGCAGCTCTTGATGGCCAAAGTGTTTTCTGATGCGTTGGGTCCAAGCGTATTGACACCATACTTTTTCCGAGCCAAAGCCACGCTTGATAAAGAAGACATTACTATTTCCACATTGGTGTCCCGTAATCGATTCTCTGTACTTTCCCGCCTTGCTACCAATCATCAAGGTCCCATCTCAGCTGCAGTGCATATCAATGACAATGAAGACAAGGAGCTAGTTTTGCAAGAACTCCGTGAGCTGTGGATGACCAATCCAGATATGCAACAATATGTTGACATTCATCTTATTGTCGACATTTATGATCGTCAATTCAACATGTGGCGAAACGTGGCCAAATTATTTGCACGTACTGATTACATTATGATGCTTGATGTCGATTTTCATCTTTGTACCGATATTCGAAAATCTATTCGCAGTAATCCTGAATGGATGCATAGACTGCGCCAAGGTCGTACAGCTCTTGTTGTTCCTGCATTTGAGTTCAATCTACAAGAAGATGGTGAAGATTGGCGCACGTTTCCTAGCAACAAACATGACCTTTTGAATGCCGTGAATGAAGACAAGATTGATATGTTTCACAAGGCTTGGATCAAGGGACATGGCTCTACCAACTATAGCCATTGGTACCAAACTGATGATTTGTACAAGGTCACTGCCTATGATTTCTCTTATGAGCCTTATATCATTTACAAGAAAGATGATTCCCCTTGGTGTCCAGAGCGATTCATTGGTTATGGTGCCAACAAAGCTGCATGCTTATACGAGATTTATCTATCTGGTATTGAATACTGGGTTTTGCCAAATGACTTTCTTATCCATCAGACACATCGTTATCCTGAAGATGCACGTCGTAAAGAGGTAAAGATCATCATTTTAAGCTACAAGTTCTTGAACTGACATGACGTGCCTTTATCATTATAGCGCCAATACAATCGCAAGCTATATATGAACTTTAGAGAAGAAGTCTGTATACGATATGCACGCAAGTTTTATACGACAGGCGAGTGGGATACACCACGAGCTGACAATCTTAAACAAGAATGTGACAAGGTTCACAACTTCCGGAGAACTCTTGCTTCCACTACTTTGTAAATTTCACCACTGACATCCATTTACCACTCCTCCTCCTCTTCCTCCTCCGCATCACGTATCTTGTATAACACACACACACACACACACACATATAGCATCAACACCAACACATCAATCAATGCATTACACACACACACACCTTCATCTAAATAATGTAGCCATTCCCTTCCTTCATTTGTTTTTCTTTCTTGTTCTTATCCAACATGTACACGTATTAATGTTGCCAAGTTATGGTCGGTGTTGTGGGACGTTGACTTACAATTGCATGAATGATTCATTGACACGTGAAAAAAGAAAGGGGCAATCAACAGCCGTTTTACATGAGCCGATTCTCTTTATTCTTCTTCCAAGACTATGACTTCCACTTATACAGATGCACTTTGGCCTTTGATTCCTGACAACATCTCGTCAACAGCAGCACCCGTCATTAGCAACGCCAAAGCCATCGCATGCGACGTTTCCTCGTTTTGGTCCAATGTAACACTCGAGTCATTCAGCAGCACTTGTGCCATTTCACTCAACGTGTTCTTTGTTTTAGAAACTGTATCATCATTTATTTGGTCCATCGAATCCAAAAGCGTATTACAATCATCTCTTGCAAGTAGCAACCAACTATGAACAGTGGGCTGAAGCAGCTTCTTTATTGGATGACCTTGAAGGTAGATCTCACATGTTTTGCTTGACATATGACATGACATGATGTATACTAAACTATGCATGCAGGACTTGATGCCTGGAAACAGGATCCACGTTCTCCAGATTATGATTGGGAACTAGTGCAGACTCGATTACATCAATTACAACGTGTACGTGACACTACGCAAAGTCAATCAGCCATGATCTTTGCTTTACGCACAAGCCTGGGTAGAAATCTAGGAGACATTGGCAATCCAAAGGTAATAAGATGATCGTGTAAGTAAAAGAAATCAAGAATGCTAATGCATCATCTAGCTCTATTCACATACGCGTATTGGAACCAAGGCATTGATATCATCCTACATTGAAGAAGTAGTTCGACAACTCAACTGGATCTGTGATGAGCCATCACCTGAATTGGATTTGAGAGCAAAACATGAGTTTTTCATGACGATTCGACAAAGCTTTGGACGTACAGCTTTACTTCTCAGTGGTGGTGGTACTCTAGGTTGGTATATGGGATGAATCTAAAGTTTGACACAAAGAATAAGCTAATATATGTCTTCTTCATAGGCCTGAATCATCTTGGTGTTTTGAAATGCTTGCATAGTGCTCGGCTGTTACCACGTATTATATCAGGGGCTTCGAGTGGAAGTATCATGGCAGCAATGTTATGCACAAAAACAGATGAAGAGATTCCTCAAATGTTCAATCCAGCTGGTATCCAATTGGTAAGCCATCACAAGTACTTGATATACATCGATGACTGACATCATTCCCTTAGGATGTATTCGAGAGGAAAGGCCAACCAGATACACCAATTATGCGTATTCATCGATTGTTATCCAAAGGACAGTTATATGATGCCGAGATCCTGCAGGATGCCATGCGAAGCAATTTGGGTGATATCACTTTCCAAGAAGCTTTCAACAGAACACGATGGATCCTCAATATCACTGTGAGCTCATCAACAGTATATGACATGCCGCGCCTGCTAAACTATTTAACTGCCCCAGATGTGGTAAGTTTTTTTATGGCTGAGGATTGGGGAGACGCTTTACATTACCCAAAAAAGAATCACTAAAACAAACAACCTTTTTTACCCTTGCACACACATGCATCACGTTTAGCTTATCTGGTCAGCTGTGTAAGTTGTTCTATCATTGTGACACAAAGTCCTTCAACTAACTTGGATCTCCTTATAGTGCAGTTTCCTGCTCTGTTCCAGTCTTTTATGGCTCATCTCCCCTCTATGCTAAAGATAAGAATGGCAACATTGTCCCATGGAATCCAAATGGTACATATATAGCAACACTAGCACACTTGATCTCCAACTAACACAATCTCTCCTCTTTCATCATCCAGATCAGCTTTATATCGATGGATCAGTAGACAAGTAAGGACTTGTGATGTTTGGATCCACAGTTATGATGTGTCTAATGAATGGATGGTAGTGATTTACCCATGAATAAGCTTTCGGAACTATTCAATGTCAACCACTTCATCGTTTGTCAAGGTAATGATCCTATCATTGACAGCTCAGCCCCATAATGTGATATCTAAGTATCCATATAGTGAATCCCCATGTTATTCCCTTTTTGCAAAAGTCAAGTGCACCATCACGGACACGCAAGGCAGCTAATTTCTGTATGCACATGGCAAAGATGGAACTGCAGCATCGTTGTACACAAGTATGTTATTTTTGGTGATCTATGGCAGTGCACATGAATCATACTGATCCAAGTTTCAAGCTCACTGAACTGGGTGTTGCACCTTCCTTCTTCAACAAAGTCCAATCAATCATGTCCCAGAAATATTCAGGCGATATCACTATAATACCCGACATTGGATATGGTGACTTCCTCAAGGTGTTATCCAATCCGACTGATGAATCTGTGTTTGAAGCCATTATACGTGGAGAGCAGGCAACATGGCCAAGTAAGTCTAATCCTGCTTCACTCTATTGATTTGATATCTCATCGATTGGTATAGAAATATCCATCATCAAGAATCACCTACAAATTGAATTGACTATTGATGCTATCCTTTATCGACTGCGATTGAAGCGTTTGGCTGAGTTGCCATATAATCCCAGCACAAGTACGCCACTTTGTTCCACACGTCCAGCTCTCGAGAATCGTGCTGCATCTCATTTGGATATCCCAAGAGCAAGAACTGCATCACTACCCAAAGAAGATAAACGCCGGTCATTGGAAATGGAGCGTGAAAGAAGATCCACCAAAAGAGGACTGGCAATGACAGCGACAAATAAGGATTAGAAATACACGTATACACCACCACTTTTTATACTATTTAAAGCATCCTTGAGAATCGTATAGTCCAACGATAGCTAGAGTCAACTTTATACCAGAGAATAAAAAGCCAGTATATGCTATGCAAGCAGAATTGAACATGTTGCAGCATTATAAACATCACTTTTGCTTTCAAAAGACTCTAAAGTTTCTCAATGTAAGATGTGTATTGCTTTAATTCGGATTAAGGATATTAGAGGAGCATACTATGGATAGCTTGACTATTATATCATCTATCGGCCGTAAACACCATATACACGATCATATGCAGCATTGATACGATTGAAATAAGCTTCCAACTGATCTCTATGGGATTCTGGTGTAGAGTTAAGGACCACGTTTCTAAGAGCGTTCGTTTTGGCATGCGTGGTTTGAAGATTACTCTTGACAAGTGGGGTGGTGAGAAGCACAGTATCATAGTCGGATTTTTTGGCAGCAAAATGGTCCAAAATTGATTCAATTCTAGGAATCATATCATGAACCTGACGCATAAACTTGTCAGCCTTTTCTGAAGACACAGGACGTGAATATGCGCATGACTCTGTAGCGCTTTCAATGGCACCGTGAAGCTTGTTTGCCTCTAATTGTGCCTGTAAAGCACCTAGATAGCCATCGGCTGGAGTCCAAGCCTGTGATACCTTGGTCACCACATCCAATTGACTGTCCATAGCGTTGAGATCTTCCTCACATGTAGTGGGAGCACGACGATTCATAGCCAAAGCATTGGCTTCATATAATAAAGATGTGCTTAGCAGCTGTTTCCATGTGCCATTTCACATGCAATTTGACTTACCAGTGGTCAAAGCAACTGCAATAGCTGTTAAGGTAGTAAATTTCATATCGGCAGAGAAGAATGTGGAGTAAGATGAAAATGCTCTTGATCATAAACCAGCTCCCTTTATAATGCTGATCCATGAAGCATGCAAATGCATGTATGTATGATCACTTGTTGTAACAATGGACTGCTGATGACTTTGCCATCATAGAATCTTATTCCTAAACACATTATTAATGTCATCATAAGATATGTAGTACTATAATATCAGCAACAACATTTACGATTCTGCACATTGTTGCAGAATCTGGATCAAAAGCTTCAGTTGACTATGGCTGTAAGCATTTCCTGCATCCCTTATCACTCCTTATATCGATCACTCCTTCACGGAGGTATCTGACGCATAAATACCGCTGTCGTTGCCGCATATCAGGCATGTAGTGTACTCCTCCTTTTGACTCTTCAGCATATAATGCATCATTCTCTGCTCCTTGTAGCCATGAACCACTTCGCACACTTATGATATCATTTTCTTATAGAATAGGCCGTTACAATACCGCACTTGCATTGCATAGCCAAAAGGTTGAGAAGGCATGCAATTCAATATGAAGAAGTCAACCAATGCAAGGATTATCCATACATACTCTGAACACCAGAACAACACAAATGGTATTCTGCAAGATCTTATTGTATATAGTGGATCATATTATAGTCATAGAGTTGCTTGAAAAGTTCCTGGAGCAACGACTACAACTGATATCAACATCATCACTTGACAATTGGTTCCAATACCTTCTTCTTTATTGTACAATGAAGCTCTTATTCTGTAAGCATCCGGCACCAAACATAAGCAGGGAATGGTAAACAAAGTCAAGAAGCGTAGCTTTATGGTATCAAAATGATCTTCCCTAAAGCGAATTTAAACTCGTTTTCCTTTCCTCTAGACCACGCTATGGAAGACCAGGTTGCTTCACCAGTAACACCACGCACCAATGCGCGTCGACGAATCCGTATACGACCATTAAAGAAGCCTGTTCACATTGACGACGTTGATATCATTCCTGATCCCAGTTCCGAGCTCTGGATCTCTCCAACAGGAATGTCAAACGATACACCAGTCCATATGAGAACGCCTTCTCCAGTCATTATAGGCACGCCATCCACTGGAAACCGTTTACGTGCACATTTCAATACGCCTGAACGTCTTGGTACTCGCGTGCCTTTTGCTGACAGACTCAAACAAGTGGTGGACACGGACGACGACTATCTAAAGATGCATTCGTTCTTACCTGTCAAAAACAATCATCCGACGACACAAAAAGCAACTGTTGAACATGACAACCATGCATCACTAAAACAATCATTACAAGAGAATGACAGTCATCAGCAGACCATAGAAAAAGAGCAACAACAAGACAAAGAAAATCATCAACAGCATCAAGAGCAGGAACAGCAGCAGCATAAGGAAAAGCAGGATCAACAAGACAATGAATGTCATCAGCAGAATACAGAAAAAGAGGATCTGCAGCATATTGAGAAGAAAGATCAACAGCATATTGAAAAGGAGGATCAGCAAAATGAGGCAAATCAGGATCGCGTTAGCTACAAAGTGGTTCATCGAAAGGTGCATATGAGCAATTGTGTCCATTTCACTGTTTGTATTGATTGTCATTGTATTCTAGGACCTCCGACTCATGGATGTTGAAGTTGTTCTTCCAATTGGTAAGCGATATCATGAGTACACTTGACATGGGAATATTGACAACAATCACCAGATACGTGTAGTGCTGGATCCTCAGACAAAGAACCAAATGAAGACAATGATGAAATCCCGTTACTGCCACCACCCGATCAGGAATTGTCAGATTGTAAGTCATCTTTCTTTCTTCCAACTTGGCTCATTGATAAGCTTAACATGCTTTATGTAGTAATACAAGACATCGAGGATGATTGGACTGTTTACGACACTCCATTGTCAGGGACTGGATCATTCACTTCAAAGAAGCATGGTAAGTCATCTGATTAAAGCGATTTTAGAACATTGCAATAACACATTGCCAGGTTCAACAAAGTCATCATCACATCAATGCACTGTATCATCCGCAGCATCTTCAGGTATTTTATATGACGCATGGCAATATGGTCTGTCACGCAATTGCTAACAAGACACATGTCTAGGCGATCCAGTCTTCACATCACTATCAGCGTCTGACAAGTGGATAGTAAAAAAGAAGCCAAGGCCTTTGATTGCTACTACTACCTCTACAAGTGAGTTGTGAGCCAGATGCTTTCTTTTCCTTGACTGCTCATCATCATCATCCATGTGTAGAATCATCATCACCCAATTCACGTCTACAACATCATCTAAAAGGTATGTTTTGGTTGCTATCGGCTATGAACAACCCGCCTTAACATTGGTTCACAGCATCTTCCTCTCAACGACGATCAAAACAAGTGGAAGCTCTTCAAGTATCAGAACGAATAGCCAAGGTTTTGGAGAAACGAAAGCGACCTATAAGACCATCAAAATGTCAGTGGAAGAAGAGGAAACGATCCCATTTTCGAGTACAGCCGTATTGAACAACACAAACGATGACAATCCTCCTTACTTTGACACAACAAAGAAAATCAGTATACCTGCTATTTTTTTCCCAATATCATTTCATTGTATCATTTCCCCCCCCCATGATCCTTCATCACTTTCATCACAACATGAACGAAAACATTTTATCACAATGACATTATTGCACGAGTTGGAAATGGGAGAGTGATGTGTATCAAAGAACATATCGGAAATCAGGATGTCTATCACCAGCAAGGGATTCGCCACCATGCTTGGTGATTTCCTCTTGTCGTTGTTCTGGAGTCATTTTGGCACGTCGCTTGTTTTCACGGTCCAGTAAGATACGCATGATAACGACAGTGATGGCATGTGCTGTAAAGCAGCAGAAAGTGATAGTATTGCCTGCAAAGTAAAATGGGGGATCATAATAAATGAAACTTCCAACTACGCCTCCTATATTGCTTATCGAAAGGATAGTGGCACTAGCAATAGCACGACGTGTAAGACCAGAGCTACAGTAGTAGAAAGTAGAAATAAAGATACAGTGAGTCATAGAAGCCATACTATACATGGTACTTACAAGTTGTTTTCAAACCACGAGAATTTGATAGTTGTATTCGCATACTTTTGGGTGATGAGCATATAAAAGAAGATAAACACGTCTGAAGAAACTTACAGTGGCAATGGTGCACAAGCAAACTGCAAAATAGCGTACGCCAACTAGTGATTCATCAATAAACATAAGTAGCAAGTAGCCAACAATGCCAATCAGGCTAGTAGCTATCAAATGAAGGGATCGGTCATAAAAGCGATCTATGTACGAAGATCATCATTAGTATCATCATGGCACAGATGGCAGCGTTGTGATATACCTGAAGTCCAGCCAACAATCAGTGTACCAATAAATGCCATAACATAAGGCGGTGTTGTCAATGCTTGTGATACTACAGTGCTCCATGCACCCATACCAGCAACAATACTGGGTAACGTCAAGGTAACACCTTGCAGAGCAATGGTGCTAAACAGACATATGATTGTATACATGTAAGTTTTCCAATCCTTGGCAACAGTGGATGCTATCTCCCAAGACCAAGATTGATCAATTGTGATGTTTTGATCTATACACAAGAAAAGTATATAAGTAAGGACCTTTAAGATAGTATAGTTGAGTTACCTATAGCCAAGCGCTCCATTTCTAGAACACGCTCTTCCTCGGTCATGAATTTGGCAGTTTCAGGCTTGACTGGAATATACCACAAAGTGAAACATGACACTAACACTGTTGGTGCACCCTGAATAAGGAACAGCCTATACAGTGATATGTTATGTCAGTGAATGCAAAGCTAAAAGATTCATACATACCATTGCCAGGTATTTAGACTAGATGTAGAAATCATTGATATGCCATAGGAAATCAGACCACTTGAAGCACCTGAGATTGTAGCCCATCCCATAAAGTGTGAAGCTCGCTTTCCATATTCATCGCGTGTATACCAAATTGAAAGGAAGTATCTAAAGTGACACATTTAATCATGAGAAGGTATATGTATACATCATTGTAAGGAGCATAACAGGCACTTACAAACCACCAGAAATGAATCCTATTAGTCATGGAAGATGTATAATGAGTAAAGAATCCTTCTTCATGTAGTAGTAGACTTACCAGTTTGGATGGCTCCAAGCAAAAATCGCGTCACCATTAAGCCTGCAAAGTTGGTGCATGACGCCATACACATGGTGACAATGCCACAGAATCTGCGGAAAGCATGAATGTGTGAGATACTACCACATGTCTATCATCTGAGCTTTTGACACTTACAAGGTCAGAAGTGATAGCCAATATGATGCTACCCATTTCCGTAGCACAATGTTGGAAGGAATGTCAAAAAGGAAATAGCCAAAGTAAAGAATGGATAAGGCCCAGCTGAACTCGGTAGATGTTAAATTCAAATCTTCAATGATACCACCTAGTTTTGCGTTGGAAATGATGGCTCTGTGTGGTAGAAAATAGATTAGATTACATGATAAGCCAACATAAGAAGAGCACTACTTGCCTGTCAAGGAAGATCAAGAAGGATAGAGTGGACATAGGGACAATGATGCGAAGATCCATTTTCCTTTCAAAAACACATGTGTAAGTCTGAATGGGACTAGTGGCATGAGAAAATGGGACATGCTGTCACTCACTGAAGTAATTTCTTTTCCATCATAGCCCGCTGTTCTTTATCACCTGGCTCGGTAGCCATGGGAGTGGATCCATCCATTGACATTTGCTCCACATCAGCTACTTGCTCATGTTGTGTCTTGGTATCTTCAGGAGTACGCGTCATTGTTTTTGATAGCATGGTATGCACCAAGTATATTACAGATCAAAGATCTTTTTGTACCAAGTTTTTAAACGACTGCATTGACATCGGATCTGGACGGGACCAGCTGTTACACAATCTTTCTTGATCCAGTATCAGCTTGAAGAAACTTTTTCCAGAGATCACAATTGTGTTTGAAGGTCCAAAAAGATAGACTTGCTGCATTATAGGGTGCAAGAAGAAGCTATTCTTGGTCAAATGATGCTTTCCATCTATGTATTTGAGAAAATGCATGTACATACTTGTAGTGCCATTTTGAATCATCAATAGCTATACTGCTGCCTTGACATGGAGCAGATCAAAAATTACCGAGTATTCCCGCAACATGTGGAGACATGTCCCTAATGATTGTCATGGAGAGCACGTCACAGAAGCTGCAAGTGATGGGCACTTTGTGTATGTATATACATGTCACAAGATCAAGGCAAGATGCACTTTTCACATTTCGAATCTTCTCGGTGTTCCTGCACCCCAGCACTGTATACATTTTCAACATGTACACAGTCACCAAAGAAGATGCTTATGAGTCATTTTGTGTGAGACAAAGTATGTAGTAATGGGGATATGCTATTACTTTATTGCAGGTACAAGAAGATTGACTAATAATGGGATCATTGGATAAGTCATCAAATAGGAGTAAAATACAATGAAAAGAGGGATATGTTGGATTGAGCATAGTATCAAGAAGAATGAGCCTGTCATCATTGTTTTCTGTTATGTGTTGATCTTGGCGTATCCGTGCGTTCCGGTGCTTCCCGGTATTCATTGTCCAGCACAAGCTGTGAGTAGTAGTGTAGTTTCTGCACTGCATAAGACAAAGATCCCCAAAAAGGTAACAGACAGCAATTGAACGTGCTTGGCAGCATTTACTGATTGTAGTACAAGAAGGAGATTGTAGCACCTGGTCTTAATTGCTACTTGAGCCATGTACATCCATAAGAAGGTCAATAATTGTATATATACATTTAATGACAATAGCTAATGCATAGCAGTATCCTGTTTTCAAGTGTAACATGTGTGTGACAAGAGTGATCGACAATGAAAGCCCTGAAGAGATTAAAAAGTGGGATGTGCAACCGGAGCTGATAATGAACAACAGCAAAACGATGATCGTCGTCTTCTCCCTTGTTCCTGACTTGTACTTCTTCTCCTACTCGGTATACCTTGAGCGTGTTGTGTGTGTGTGTCGAGCAGCATGCCTGTCATTTCTTCAACGCAACGCAAACCACTTCTTATCGCCTTGGCCATTGTCTTTTTGTTTGTCATCTTTCAAACAGTCCCCATTCAACTACAACGAACAACAACAACAACTACTCAATCCAATGCCTGGTCGAGTGACACTCTGTCAGTAGCTCCACCTACCACCACAACAGCAGCATGGCATAACAAGACTCGAGCGAATGCTGCTTTTGTCATCTTGACAAGGAATTCAGAACTCGATGCACTTCGCAAGACTATGCAACAGTTGGAAGCTCGTTTCAACAGCAAATTCAACTATCCTTATGTCTTTTTGAATGATGAAGAGTTTACTGACGAGTTTCGAGAACTGACAACGAGTATGACATCTGCAGAGACGCATTATGGTATGTCTGTGTGATGATGGAAACAAGCATATGGACTTGGATTGACTGAATGCATTAGGCATCATTCCCAAGGAGCATTGGAGTTATCCTTCATGGATCGATGTTGAAAAAGCTGATCAGGCTCGTCAACGAATGGCTGAACAAGGTGTGCTATATGGTGATAGCTTATCCTATCGACACATGTGCAGGTAATGTTTGGATATGAAAGCATGGAGTAATGATACTGATTACTATTAGATTTGAAAGTGGTTTCTTTTATCGTCATCCTCTCATGCAAAACTATGACTATTATTGGTAAGGATATGGCATCATATGGGGAAGAGAGAATGATCTATTTACGACTTTTCTTGATGCTATAGGCGTGTGGAACCAAGTGTTGAATTCTACTGCGATCTCGACTATGACCCATTTCTGTTTATGCAAGAGAACAACAAGAAATATGGCAAGTAGCAACATAATAGACTAAGTGAAATGATATACACTAATACTTATTGTTGCTGGGAAAAGGCTGGACCATTTCATTGCTCGAATTTGAAAGCACGGTGCCTACACTTTGGGAAACGACACGCGCATTCATGAAGGAGCACCCAGAATACATCCCCAAGAACAACTTGCTCAACTTTATCTCTGACAATGGTGGTGAAACCTATAATCTATGTCATTTCTGGAGCAACTTTGAAATTGGTGACCTTAACTTTTTAAGAAGTCCTGAATACACAGCCTATTTCGACTATTTAGACAAGGCAGGTGGATTTTTTTATGAAAGGTAAAAAGGATGATGGATGATATGATGATGATGGATGCTTCAAGTAGTAACCATGATGTCAATAGATGGGGAGATGCACCTGTACATTCAATTGCTGTGGGGATGTTCCTTAACAAATCACAAGTCCACTTTTTCGATGACATTGGATATCGTCATGATCCTTTTATGCATTGTCCTACAGACCAGAACACCCAAAAGAAATGCCATTGCAATGCAGACGACAACTTTGGTAAAGTGCATCATCATGATCTCTCCAAGGAAACGTGACATGTATTCATCTCTCTTTTTCTGCAGATTACACGCCATTCTCATGTATGAACAGATGGCAGGCCGCATGAAGTGCACACGTGTAGTATGTATGTACTATCAACTTTATCCTAGTCATTCAATAGAGCTTTTTTTCTTTCAAATTCACCTATCCATTGCACATAACACTCGTAATAATATCACACTTTCCTGCATGGGCAATTGCCGCTAATATGATTGAACAAACAATGGGTGGGGGTTGATACTATCAATAGTCTGTTTATCTATCATATCATGTGGTGGTGTGTGCGTTGGAATGACGCTATTGAGCTAAATGAGCCAAAACTGTGGAATGACATGTACAACAAAGCCCTCTGAAATGCCAAGCATCCTTCATCGGTGTTGGGTAATAGCACATCCGACTTTTATATATATTGAAGATGGACAGTAGACAATAAGCATGGAGTATCCACTATAAGGCTCCACGGTCTTTTTTTTCCCTCTCTTTCACTTTTTCTTTTCTTTTGTACTTTCTTTCTTACACACACACACTCTTTCTGTAAGACACCCTTCCTATCCTACAAAGAGCACTGTACACCCTTGACTGGAAAGAAACAAGATCGCCAAACTGTTATGGTCATGGAAACAAGCGACGTTGATGGCAACAATGAGCAACGCAAGCATGTGAAGCTTTTCCAGCGGTCCAAAACGAGCCTTCGACGCATCATGAGTCGCTCGTCCCATACCAGAGTCAATTCATCTGATTCGTTGGGTTCTTCAGTGTCTACGATTCGTGTACGAGAAAGCAGTAATAGTTCTTCCGATGATACACAAGCGACAGCTACTACTACTACTACTACTACTACAACAGCACCACGACTTGTGCTTCGAGTTTCAGTACTACGAGCAAGACAGTTGCATGCATTCGAGGTAAATAAAGTTTTTCTTTGTGTATACATGTCCGTGTGTATGTGTGCATATGCAACATTATCTCGGATAGGGTAATACTTGAATGAAAAAGGGGGTTGACTTGTATTTATATCTAGGATACTGCACCCAACTCATTTGCTGTGGTGCGATGTGCTGGTCAACAACAACGTACACATGTCGTCAAGAGATCCAGTGAGCCTGAATACCATTGCACATTTGATGTACGACTATCGGGTAATCGGTCTCGAGGAACGCGTCGCAGATTACGACTTTTGTTATCACGTGGCCTGGTTATTTCAGTGTGTGACAGAGATCGCTTCAAGTCTGTATATCTTGGTCAAGTGCGTTTACCTGCTGATGAGCTCTTTGGAGAAACAGATCCGATTGCTTATGAACAAGCAGAGGCAAGTGTGGATGAGAGACATGTTGTGTTACACCCCCTACTTTTTTTTAGCTGACACAATGCGGATTTTAGCCAAAATCGTTTCCGATTACACGCACTGCAACAAGCTCTCACTTTAACAAGATGCGCCGACGTAAACTGGAGTTGTCAGATGAACTGGGTGTGCTTGAGATCAAATATGGTCTGGCTGTTGAACAAGGCACTGATCCATTGAGCAATGATGAATTACGTGAACTCTGGTCGGTGTTATTTGAGCAACCAAAGGCAACAAATGCTACAGCAACAGGAGATTCTCAAGGTGACAGCTCTTCTTCTTTGCCTTCAGATCACAATAATCGCCAACCTGGTAAACAACGCAAACACCGACTCCGTCGTTTGACCAAAAGGAAGCAATCTGGTCGGCGCAAGACTCGTCGTCGTCAAAGCAATGATGTAGCTCAGTTTTATTCTGATGTATTTGGTGCTGTCTACATTGAAGTCATGAATGCCAGAGATTTACCACCTGAAAGAAATAGTAAGATGATCCTTTATTACAACATTTCTATCATCCACTAACCTATCTTAATAGTGACTCGTACAGGATTTGACATGGATCCATTTGTTGTCATCTCTTATGGCAAGACCACTTTCCGCACAAGCTCAGTTCGTCACAATCTCAATCCTGATTGGAATGAAAAGCTCATGTTTCATGTTCGTGCAAATGAGACACGTTACAGCATCAAATTTGCCGTGTATGACAAGGACAAATTCACCAAGAATGATCACGTGGCCTGGGTGGATGTTCCCATCATGGACATTATCAAGCAATCGCATGCTATTGATGTGACACCTGATCATCATACACCTGTGGATGCTATTGAAGCTGACATGGAGATGCACAAGGTCGACTTGGAGATGGTCAACAAGGAACAATGGGGTGATAGTCATCATCCTACACTTACATTCCGCGCCAAATTTGTGCCATACAGCACCATTCGCAAAATGTTTTGGACCACACTTGCCAATGCATCGGGTATTTCAGCAGATGGTCGTATTGATCGCCTTGAAATCGTTTCACTTTTGGAAAGCTTGGGATCCACCATTTCAGATGCAACTTTGAACTCTTTTTGGAAAGATCATGGCAAAGATCCAGAAACTGAAAGTTTGACAATGGATGAATTCATTACCAGCATTGAGAATTTCATGTCTTCCACTGACAAAGATCAACGACGACGTTCACTTACAACTGCCATGGAAGAAACACAACTGGGTGAAGCTGATGATGAAGACAATGATGATCAAGAAGATGAAGCACTCTTTTCAGGAGACGATGCTTGCAGCAGTGATGAAGAGATTTATATGATGGATGAAGATGAATTGGATGAAGATGACATGTTGAATTCTGATGAAGATTATGGCAACGATGTATTGGATGACTCTTATCCAGGTTCCAGTTCTTCAGGTGTTTCTGATGATGCTGCAGATGATGTCTTACTGGAAGCACGCCAATTCCAACCTGATCTCAAGGAGTCACTATCTGATACCACGAACAAGGAAGAAGAAAATCACACTGAATTGTTGCCACAAGCAAATGAAAAGGTGATTCGACTTGCAGAATGTCCCATTTGTCATCGACCTTTTGTATCAAAACGAGCCCAGATGGATATTGTCACACATGTAGCAACTTGTGCTTCTCATGACTGGACTGCTGTTGATCACTTTTTGATGGGTAACTTTGTTACTGAAGCTTATGCTCAGAGAAGGTAACAATAGCAAGCATTAGTGTTATTGGATTGGTAAACTAATTGACTTATTGTAGATGGTTTGTCAAACTCGTAAGCAAGGTTGGCTATGGCACATACAAGCCTGGAAGTGTAAGTACTGGACATGATGCTTGTTTTGATCATTGTCTAATGATGTGTCAAGGACAATGCCAATATTATTGTGCAAGATCGTATGACTGGCCAATTGATTGAAGAACGAATGAGCGTCTATGTTCGACTTGGAATGCGCATCATGTATAAAGGAATGAAGACTGGTATACAATCCAAGACTGGTATGTAAGAATCCCTTTATATCCTTATCAATGGATGCTAATAGCATGCAATAGCCCAACGTATTCTTTCCAACATGACTTATAGACAAGGACGACGTTATGATTCTCCTCAGTCAGTGCGTGAAATTGCACCTTTTATCAAGTTTCACAATCTCGATATGAGCGAAGTACTGGATCCAATTGAAAGCTTCAAGTCATTCAACCAATTCTTTTATCGCAAGCTTAAGCCGAATGCTCGTCCATGCGAATGTCCTGATGATCCAACAGTAGCTGTGAGTGCTGCTGATTGTCGTATGATGGCATTCCCAACTATTTCAGATGCTACACGACTTTGGATCAAAGGTGTTGACTTTACAGTTGAGAAACTGTTGGGTGATCCTGACAAGGCTGCCTTATTTGATGGTGGATCTTTGGCAATCTTCCGATTAGCTCCTCAAGATTATCATCGTTTCCACTCACCTGTAGATGGTCGTATCACTGAAATTACCAAAATTGCTGGCCAGTATTATACTGTCAATCCCATGGCTATTCGTACCACGTAAGTGTTGTTGTCTTGTATTTGGATTCATGCTCATCTTGGGTAATGTAGACTTGATGTATATGGTGAAAATGCACGTGATGTGGTCATGTTTGAATCCGAGACATTTGGCAAGGTGGCTGTCGTATGTATTGGTGCCATGATGGTAGGCTCCATTTGCCTTACAGCAGACGAAGGGACATATCTTCACCGTACAGATGAACTTGGCTACTTTGCCTTTGGTGGCAGTACAATCGTGGTTCTATGGCAGAAAGATACCCTTACTTTTGATCAAGACTTGGTCGACAATGCGGAAAAGACCATTGAAACACTGGTAATGCTTTTTATTGATTGACTTGTGAATTCGACTACTAATACATTTACTAATGTAGGTGCGTGTTGGTCACCGAATTGGTCATCGACCCCAATGATGTACTTTACTCCATACCCAATGCATACGCACAAACACACACGCACGATAATCCTATTAAAATTTCCTTACCTAGTTAGATAGTGATTCCTTCTTTTATACATAGCAATAAGAAATGGATCCACAATGGTTTTACAAAAAGACAATGTGATATTTTACTAAGTGGTGTGCATGAAGAAAGAGAAAGAGAGAGAAATACTAGAGATAAAATGAGATGGTGCGTGGCAAATATACAAGGATCGATGATGAGAGCAGAAAACAGGAATACAATGACAAAAGAGATTATACGCCATCATTTTGAGGATTGAGACGCACAATGATACGTCTACGTCCTTCTCCAGTAACCTTGACTTCACCTTGTCGCTCCAAAGAACGTACAGCTTCTTCAAAGGCACGACTTTCAACAGCCACTGTACTCTGGGAATTGATAGAAGTAAACAATCTGTTCCAGTCGATATTGTTGGTCTCCTGGTTGTTGATAAGATTCCGCACTTCACGTTCCAAATCATCCTGCATGTGACGTTCATGTGCACCAGTACCCATGAGAATAAGATCCATATCAATTCTACCAGTCTTGGGATCAGTGGCATAATCCTTGATGGCTGATTTCAACAAGCGTGCTGCTTCTTCCACATCTGACACTTCCACAGTTTGAGAAAGTCTATAATGCATGTAAGTAATGGATCATTGGATACCAAAAATGGATACTTTACCTCATACGAGCATGTGCTTCTGACATGCGGATCATGGATTCAAGTTGACGAGTAGTGGCTGTGACACGATTATTGCTGCTACCACGATCTTGACCTTGTTTACGAAGTTCAACATACAAATCAACCAAACGTTGACCAGCTTCTTCACTAAGGACAGGTTGAACACGTTCACGAGCATAATTGATATATCGAGTCAATCGTTCCACCGACTAATAAAGACCCAGTTTAAGTCAAAAGGCAAAATGACAATGTATCTCGAGAAACTTACCAATACATCAATACCAGCTGTTGCTACCTGATCTTCCATGTAAAGAGCAACCAAATGGCGTGCAAGCTGTCGATCAGCATCTTCATCCACACGATCAAGAATAAGATAAAGCAAGTCAAATCTAATGTGCATGAATGAGTAACATGTAAATATAAACAAAGAGAAAATTGACTCACCTGGAAAGCAATGGGGGTGGAAGATCAACGTTCTTTGGTACTGACAGATTCTTGTTCCACCGTGATCCAATAGGATTGGCACAGGCACAAATAGATGTACGAGCATTAAGAGTGGTGATGATACCAGCTTTTGCGACTGAAATGGTTTGTTGTTCCTAAAAGAACAGTGAGTATATTGACATGAATCATGCTAAAAAGAAAACGTACCATAACTTCGTGTAATACTGATCGAGTAGCATCCGACATTTTGTCAAATTCGTCAATGCAGCACACACCACCATCACTCAATACAAGTGCACCACTATCATACAACATGTCAGTCTAATGCATGACATTCATACCAATCACTCGGATGCTTACCTTTCCAGAACCAGCTGTCGAGTATCAGGATCACGTGTAATGTATGCAGTCAAACCAACAGCAGATGAACCCTTGCCAGATGTATAGACACCACGAGGTGCAATCTTGTGTACATATTGCAACAACTGAGATTTACTGGTACCAGGATCACCAACCAAAAGAACATTGATTTCACCTCTGAAAATAGCACATGTCAATCATCATTGTCATCATCCCAATCTCTTATACAACATACCTGAATCGAGGAGAACCAGACTTTTTAAAGACCTTTTGTGTACCACCAAAGAGTTGCAATAAGATACCCTTCTTGACATCATCCAATTCGTAAATGCTTGGAGCTACATTGGGATATGTGTTAGTGCTTTCATCCAATGACAATGATCAACCCTGGATAACTCACCAAGAGAGCGTGCAAGCGTGTCATATAGATTGTCCATTTGAGCGATTTCTCTTACTTCATTTTCTTCATTGATGGTCACTGCTTCAATTTCATCACTTTCATCGTATCTGATACATCCAATAAGTCACAAGATAGTCTTCCAATTCCTTGCCGATACTTACTCGTCAGGTTGGTGTTCAGTGCGCAATGATCGTTCCACTTGCATACGCTTGTTATCAGTACGCTTGACATGAACGACATCCAAATAGGTTCTGAAAAGTGCACGAATGGTTCTTTGACGTGGATTGACACGAACTGGAACGCCTCTAAAGATACCAGTAATCTCTAATCTGAAAATGTTGTCAGAGAGATATCATCTTGACAAGGATATATTCACATACCGGTCACCAGGCTTGGCAACATCCACCAAATCTTCATAAAGACATAAAGTCACAGTTTGAGGAGTCTGACCATCAGGTACAACATCTATCATTGGAGTTAGTGAACCATTCATTGATGTATATAGGATAACTATTATAAATGTACCTGGTGTTTCTTGCAATCGACACACTTGTTTATCAGCAAAGACACAGCGATTGTGAACCAAGGACATGGTGTTATCGGCACCACAGTTTTCACGAGGACAGCGTGTAGGTTCCATAATTCTTCCACGATCCACTTGGACGGTCATTGTTTGTTCACATTGCAAGCAGCGGAAGAAAGCTATACCAAAGCAATATCAGTATCCAATGATGTTGCTTCCAATCCTTTTTCAAGCTTTACCTTCTTTCATATCAGGGATAACAGGCGAAGTACGAATCATCAAACCCTTGATAGTAACAAGCTGATCCACATCTATGTACCCAATAAAGATCAATCACCTGTTTTCCAATCATGCTACAATATGACTTACTCTGAGGATCCAATTCGCGCATATTGACATTGGATTCAAGATTGAAAGGGCGGATCTTGAGCTGCTCATAGACATCATCTTGAACATGATACAAATCAGCATAAAAGGTACGAATGGTGTGATCCATCAAAGGAATAATTTCTTGAGGATACTTGACAAGCTGATCATAGAGTTTGTGAGTACCACGATAAGCAAGCAAGTTGCGACAATCCAAATTGACTGCTCCTTTGCCATCATCATGAATCTACATGGAAAACCAGTCAGTCAGTCTAATCCAATCCTGCCATCATCAATGACTTTACCTTGCGTAACAATTTTGGATAAAAGGGTTCATTGTCACTAGCAGTAATAGGCTGGTTGTATCTGATTTTGCGATCGGCGAGTTTGAAGTGGGTCAAGAAACCACGGAAGGAGTTCATGGCTTCATGAATATTGACAGTTGTACCCCAAATAAGACGCACAGCAAGTGATGGATCGGTTTCTTGTGTATCAGCAGCAGTGTTTTCAATACCAAGTGACGAGTTGGTACCAGGTTGGTGGGGACGAAGAGGTGTCATGGGACTGGTTGCATGGCCATTGAACATGGGAGTACGTACAAATGTAGCTGTACGAGGTGTACGTGGTGAAAAGGGCGAACCAATACCACCATCCGCTTGTCGAGTAGGTGTTTCTGGATAAAGAAGAGGCGAATTGACATCGTCACCCAAGAGAGAAGAAGAGAATTCAGATCGACGGAAACGAGAACGGTGGACTGAAGGGGATCCAGGTGTTTGTGCTACTGAAGAGTGAAATGGTGCAGGAGACGAAGGTGCAAGAGAAGAAGAAAAGTCATGCTGTCTAGGTGTACGTGCTGCCACAGGTGTCTCAGGTTGCGAATCCATGGGTGTCCCACTCATTGTTGGTAAAAGTGAAAGAGAAACGCCACTCAGGAACGCGTCCACGACCCCAACACGAAAACGAAAATTTTGGTCAACTTTTGACACCAGAGCAGTCTCAGATGATGCGCTGCACCTTGAGCATTTGAATGATGATCCTCTGGAAAAAGCAATGTTGGTAGCAGTCTGGTGCTTGTATATGATCAACACTTATCTTGATGTACAAGCATTACAGTATCACATAACAATGAAGGAATCAGACTACAAGCTTATGCTTAACATCACTGCTTTTAAGTCCCACTTGAATGCTACAATCAAAATGACTTTTTTATAAATAAACCAATGTATCATTTACAAAAGAGATGAATGAAAGGGGTTTCTATAGATGCAACTTGATTATGGCTTGATACCAGCAGCTGCCATGACAGCCCATCGCACACTTGTAATGTCTTGTTCAGCTTGATCCACGTGATTTTTAGCCTTTCGCCTCTTTCCAGTTGCCAATAGTTGTGGATAACAGCATACAGCATTCTTGACGAGATACTGCTCAATATCATTCTTGGCTTTATCAAATGCATCTGCCGTTAAGCGATCCCGTTTCGTCAAAATCACCTGATAGGATAGAGGTTGATCATCCAACATTTGCATAAGCTGTCGATCTGTATCCTTGAGACCTGCTGATGCATCCACGAGGATAAATAATCGCTTCAACCTATACAACAAGTCAATCATGGATAACATGTCAACATGACAACTTACTGTTTACGTGTTCCAAGGTATTCAAGGATCAATTCACCCCATTCTTCTCTTGATCGAAAACCATAACCAGGCATATCCACCAATGTAATTTGTCCTGCAATATCAAAAAAGTTGAGCGCACGTGTATGGCCCTATCATGTCACCCAGGATTAATCCAGTAGCCATAGTGATGTATCTATCATGTATTCCTTACAGGCTTGCTTGATGTCTTGACTAGCTTGCTATTGTTCACCAGTCGGTTTATGAGACTCGATTTCTAACAAGAGGAACCCATGAGCTTGGTCCGATCCGCAAGTGTCAACCCCATGGTCACTACTACTTACTCCAACATTGCTGCGTCCCACAAAGGCAACCTGACAACTGTTATGAGCATGTTGATATGTATTCCATTGACAATGGTACCTCAGGATTACGGTAGGCAGGCAAGTGTTTTGGATCGGGAATACTGAGCAAGAAACGCGTTGGTTTACTGAATAGCTTATTGGCAGCATTCTTTTGGGATATTGAAAGTGGTGGTTGTTCAGGAAAAGAGACAAGTCGATAGGCGCTTGTACGTTTGGTTGCTGCAAGATGAGAATTGTGTTCTGTCAATAGCTTTAAAGTTGACTGAAAGAATAAACGTTGTGATGGATACATGTCGGAGGAAAGAGAGAAGCACTTGGACATTGATAGCTGACAAGAATGATGACTGCATTAAGGTTACACACACATGAGATAGAGTATAGAATGTCTGTCTTTATTATGGCATTGTGATATTGTTTACTATAGCTTCAAGTCTGTAAGGATTCTACTACACAAGTTCTTGTACTGCCATGAATTGCCGCTGACACGTCTAAATTGAAGTCCATGGACACCCAATAACAAGGGCACTTTGATGATATTGATTTCAAATTGAACACCATCTTCTTCGCTGCATTCGAATAGTCGAGCTGCTTCAGTTTCAACCCACATCAAATGTAAATTATCAAGCACTTGAATAAGATCATTGCGTATCATGTCAACTGGCTTGGTGGATGTAGTGTGCATAGAGAAAAGTCCTTTTAAGAGTCCACCACCACCAATGACATCTTGTGATGTGTCATCCTCTGATGATGAATGTTGTTGGGTCTTGCTACTATTGGTGGATCGCATAAAGATGGAACTGAGTTTGCGTGAATGTCCATTTTGACCTGATGGATGCCGCTGTGTTGCCTCGACAGTATCATGATTATCATTTAAAGCAAAATCAAGTCCTGCATGTGATTTAGCCTTTTGATGTCCTCTTCCTGATCGTTTTGTTGTCACAGGAGCTGGATGATGGGATTGTTCCACAGGATGGGGTGGTTTACTTGTCAATGACAAAGCAGCAGTGGCTGTTGCTAAACTGAAACTCTTCTTGTGTCCTCGTTTTGCTGGTTTTTGTCGTAAAGTAGTAGTAGTAGTAGGTGGTGGTGGTTGACCAGTGGGTGTTTTAATTGGATCTGGTAATGGAAGACTGCCTCGTCTCTTGTTCAAAAGATCCATTGGTGGAATTTGCATAGGTGAAGAAGGTTCGGCACCAATAACTCTCTCACGCTCCATTTTCTCTTTGACCAGATGATAAATGGATACCAAAGGATGATATGCATTAGGGATTGACTGTGGATCATCTTGTGCTGCTGTAAATGAATGTGATGTAGGCGAATTGTTGCCACCATTGACAAATGAAAAGAATCCTCCAGTGCTGGATGATGTACTACTTGTGCTGCCATTGCGACTGTGAGATAAAGAAGAGCGTTGTGAACGTAGTTGGATGGCTTTTTGGTATTCTTCAGATGTGATAATCTCCTCAAGTTTGTTGTTGATCTCTTCCTCTGTGCCAAAATCAAATACAGTCATGCGTCGAATCACTTCGGCACCCAATGGCAATGATAATGGTGCACGTTGTGGTATGTGATTGTCTACTGGACCCTCGTATCCACGAATCATCCATGGATGCACCAGAATATCAGATACTGTAGCACGATTATTAGGATTGACAACCAGCACCTTTCCCAGTAGATTCTTGCATTCTAATAGACACAATAACGGTTACATGAGAGGAACAAGACGACAGCATGTCATCATCATCATCATCTTACCCAGTGTTAAATGCGCAGGATATTCAATTGCACCACGTTTTATCTTGTCATGCAAAGTTTGTGTGTTTTGATCATCAAAAGGTACCTTGCCACACACAAGAACATAAAGAACGACACCAAAGCTCCACACATCCACTTCAGGTCCGGTATAAGATTTGGCATGCAATAACTCTGGAGCAGCAAAGTAAAGTGATCCACAAAAAGTAGACATCTGTGACCAAGGTGAAAAGAGATTGGACAATCCAAAGTCAATGATTTTAACATGGCCTGTACGGGATACCAAGATGTTCTCGATCTTGAGATCTAGAATAAGTGTAATGAGCTCATTGATTCCTTTGTTGCTCTCGGGATCCCAACCGGTGTTGTGCTCCGTGCATCTCTTAATAAATGAAATCCAACTTGCCTCGATGAACAATGGAATTACGATGACAGTAATCTAAAGTCTTGAATCAATCCATGTGTGTCATTCATGAATACAAAACTCACCTAAAGCACTTGCAATTTGTCTTGCAAAGCGTCTGGCATCTTTTTCCCGGAGTTTCCCATGCGAGATGATATAATCCAGCAGCTGACCACCACTCACGTACTCCATCATGAGATAATAATAATGGGTGTCAACAATGATGGGTGCTTCGAGATTGACAATATATGGATGGTGCAGTAGATATAAAATGTTGGCTTCACGTAGTGTACGCTCTTGCCGATATTCGTCGTCATGTTTCCTTTGAATGATTTTGACAGCCAGCTAATTGCATGAAACCATGGTAAGACAAAGATCAGGTACAAGCATCCCCTAGTTACCTTCTTTTGTGGATGTTGTTGGTGAATACCCAGTTTGACTTTGCCCATGCCACCAGATCCCAAGGTCGTTGTCAAGTTGTAATCTCCCACTGTACGCTTGGACTTGATCCGGTCCCCATTGCTGACGGATGACGAAGACTTCTTGTGTCGATGATGGCGTTTACGACTAGTTGTTCCACTCAAGTTTGAAGCAGTTTTATCCTGTTCCTCTGTACAAGATCCCCATTTGACTGAAGCTGGTGTTGATGAAACTCTTGATAAATTGTTGGATTGGTCATCCTTAGTGTCTTGTTCCAAGGGGTCCGTCATAAAGAGAGAAGATAATGATGGAAAGAAACGGGTGGATTAATGCAATAAAGTGACAGATAAGGATAAGAAGGGGGTAAAGATGGGGGATGGATGGATTAGTACTACGTCAGTGGATGATGCAAGAATCAAATATCAACATGCACATGCATTCGTTTAGGCTTTTATGTCTTTTTTTAATATGTATGAGTGTGTGTCAGATTGAGAAAGAGGATGTAGAAAAGATTGGGGTGGAAGGAAAGGGAATTGTGATCAATAGACTACAAATAAGAACGAACAAGAAGGGGGGCTTGTACTAAATGGGAGGTAAAGAAACGAAAGTATGGCTTTTAATGTCCATAGTACGAAGAGCCCGACTGTGGGGGGTAACCTTGTGACGTGGGAGGATATCCTGAATAATAGGATTGTGATGGAGGATAGCCTTGTGTGTAGGGTTGTTGGTAAAAGTCGCCTTGTGGTGTAGGTGGATATCCAGTACCAGGATGACCACCACCATACATTGATGGTGGATATCCACCAGCAGCACCAGCAGCAGCAGGATTGGAATAAGCTGGTTGTGCATTCATCATTGATGGAGTTGTCATCATAGATCCATTGTTGTATGTGTACGATGGTTGTTGTTGTTGCATACCAGCACCAGCATGAAGTGATACTTGACTACCAGCTGGATCAGTCAAAGTATAAGGATTGGGAGGAACAAGACCAGCAGTAGGAGGTGGCATCATTTGGGATGGTGGATAATCCATTGCCTGGGGTTGGGGTGTAGCGCCATACGAATCAGAAGCATCAAATGCAGATGTGAAAACAAAAGTCTTGTCACGAATGATACATTCAATCTTGATTTCTGTCAAGCCAAAATACATGCGAATTGTCATGTTGACCTTTTCACCATTTCTGACACCTTCAAGTGTTGGCATACGGATAGGGAAATGACCGACTTTTTGTACAAGAGCATGTGTTGTAAGACGTGGAGGAGGTCCTTCACCATCAAATGCGAATAAATCTGCAAATGTACAAAAGTAGTTAGTCTCTTGGATGTTCCCTTGCATGAAGCAGGTTACTTGCCAGAATCTGTGTCGTTTGGATAACTGATGACAAAGTTCTTGGAAACGCATTCATCCACTTTGATTGTTTGTCCCTTTTGCACATAAACACTAAAGCGTTGACGACAATAAGTTTTCCCATCAACACCAACCACGGAGTATTCTGGAGGATCAAGCTCCTTGTTGAACAACATGCGAGTCTCCACACCATATGTTCTTCTTGAAACACGCTCAGTGACAATTTGTGGATTAAGACCAAAGTAAACAGCACCACGAACAACAGCCAATTCACCACGAGGAGGAACACCAATCATACCAACACGATTGGCAAAAGCTTCTTCAACACGGCGGAAAAGATAGTTTGATTGACCAAAACCACCAACCAAGAAGATGGCTTCCAAGTTTGGAGATTGAACAAGTTGGCCTTCGATCAATTGCAATACTTGGTCAATAACAGGCTCAAACACTTGATCACGCAACTCGTTGGCAGGAAGGCACAATGAACCATTTTCAAGACCAATACTTTCATCTGTCAAATCACCCAATCCCATGGAAGCTGGCAACTCCAAAAAGTGATCTTCATAACCATCAAACTCGGGCTAATGACATAACATAAGTCATTCCATGATTCAAATGGATACCATAGCAACTTGCTTACCTTGATAACATTCACAAATGCATCCATAATGTGTTCCATGGCCGAGTCATTGATGCTGCCAAAATGATAAAACTTGTTCTTGATATATTCACGCATACGAAGATCCAAGAATCCAGATCCACAAGAGCCACCATGACCATTTGTCACTTCCTTCAATGTACGTCTATGCAACATCATCCAATGTCAGAGATCAGGCATATTATTGTCATGAATCAATGTACCTTCCACCAGGTTGTTGATCAATTTCAAACACAATCAAATCCACAGTACCTAAAATGATGATGATATCACGTGAGATGGTATTTCAATAAAGAAGACAAGTATAACATACCACCACCAGCATCACAAATCATGAAGCGTTGACCATGAACCAAGTTGAATTGTTCAGATTTCTTTTCACAATACAATGCTGCAGCTTCAGGCTCAGAGATCAGCATGAGACGTTCGGGATGGTCGCCTCGTTGCACAAGACCAGCACGGATAGCTGCTTCACGCATAGCCGCCTTGGCACGATCACTCCACATGGCAGGGACTGTAAGACACTACATACAAAGTGTCAGTTGAATGGAACATTCTCCACTATCCAATGACTCTAATGTTTCCCCAATACTCACGTAACGGAATTTGCTTTGATCATAATTGCCAGCAAAACCTTTGAGTAACTCGTTGCACACGTGTTGGTGGAAAGCGCCCATATAATCAGCAATGACATCAATGACATTCAAGTTGTTGGGAAGTGCTTCTTGTTGCAAATGCTCATCGAGATATAGCTTGAATTTGGATAGCAACAAAAAGTCGACACTGTTTGGCTTCATAGCTTGTCGTCGTGCACCATGACCCCAATCTACCAACTGTGTTGATCCTTTACGATATAATGACAATGTAGGTGTCTAAAAGAAGCACATGGATGTTGAGTGATTGGATCATCGTTGCCAAGCAAGTGAAGGTTTACCTTGGGATACACATGGTTGTTTTGCTTGGGCCTATAACAATACGTCAGTGAAACACAAGGCACAACAACACCAATAAAGCCTACTTACCACTTGACAATGTCGATCACTTCTTCGTTTTGTGCGAAAGCGTAACAGCAGCCCGAGAACGTGGTACCTTTATATTTGTAAAGGCGACAGATTAGACAAGACTGGACAAACAAGTCTCTCATGACGAAGCTCACCAAAGTCGATGCCGACAATGACAGGATAGTCAGCGTAGTTGAATCCGGAAGATGAGGGCTCCATGTAGCTGTTGAGAGGGAGTAAAGGTTGTTAGGTGTTGGTCTAAGTAAGGGAGAGGAAGAAAATGATATGAGCGGCGAAAAGTATGAGAAATGAAGCCCACTGGTTCTTGGTCTAGAGTACTACTGTAAATAAGCAAGTGAACCAAAAATAGATCTACCCAGCCCTTACTTTTCTTCACCAAGGATACTATCAGTTGCTCACTATTTTAATTGGTTTTGACTTTCTACATGATTCCTTGCTAGTAATTCAATAAAGTACAATGCCACCATCCTCTTGTCATGTTGCTTTACATTTGACAGCACTTCAGGCACAGTGTAGACAATGAACGATTGGATTTGCTGAGCGTTTATTATCCCCGCCAACAATAAGTTATATTATGAAGCGAGATCGACATTACAGTGTTTAGTGCTTGCACATGGCGTGTTCAGTAGTCTTGGATCATGTTGTTTTGGTTGCCATTGAAACCATCATTTGTTTCACATAGCAAGGCTCTATCTTTGGATGCGGTAACTGAAAGTGTGTCTTGCTTGATCCGCACCATTCCCTTTCCTTGTTCTCTTGTCAGAAATTAAGAGTGCTTTGGTCAATTTTCTGGCTGAATGTATCCCATGCTCCTACTCTTTATGGTACGCTGTTCGATCACAATCCCCGTTGGCTCATGCTTTTCCCGATGCTGTGTTTCTGATAAAAGAAAGTGGCAGTTTTGGTTATACCTGCCTCACAAGAGATGTACCTTTTTACACATTCACAATGTACATGCATGATTCTCGACAAGTTTATACCTGTCACACACTTTGACATCAAAGGCAGTGCATATCATTGTTATGCATTGGCTGTAGCGATAATAGATAACATTCCAAGACCATGCAAGACTTATGAAAGTATCCTTATGCTTCAGGAGCAAAGTCCTCGTCAACTGTCGGAGCTTTCTGCGATTCTGCCTTGATGTTCTGCCTTATCTTGATGATATAGTAACAAATGTAATACATACCTGCCAGCTGGCATTCAATGAAACGGCATTGTATTCAGCTTTCTGGGAGAAAAGCATTATCATGAATGTTTCCCAATTATCCACTGCTTCTTAGATTTCTTTCTTCTCATTAGATTTTTATGAATTGGTAGGCTTGAAGCTGATATAGCACAAGTGCCAGGTGGTATGAGCCTGGTTTTGTCGTCCAACGTTCTGAAAGACTGCATCTTCTCGATCACTATTACAATTCATTTCGTCTCGCAGATGATATATGGCAGTATAAGCACTAGATTGTCATGTTTGTGATCTCTTACATCGATAGATAGACATAAAGGAAGGCATAATCGCTTGTCAAGTTAAACAATACTCTTTATATTTGTATCAAAGGGGTCGTCTAACTAAAAGCTGCTTTAAAACAATCACATATGGTGGAAGATTGGATACAGTAACAAGTGATGAAAGAGCAACAGTATATCATTGACAACTCTACGTGTATACCTGATGAATCCATCCTATCAAATCGCAAACCAGCTAATCCCAAACACATACAAATCGTTGCTACATTGACTATCCACATCATAAGACCCTGTACACGCTACAATCGTCATCCTCATCAAATCCCTTCAACCAGTTGTCTTTCAATCCACTTTCATGACGTTTTTGTTGCTGCAAATGAAAAAGGCTTGTTTTATTATCTAACCCCATCAAGATGAAGCTTCACGCTGAATGCATTTGGATAAGCTAATTTAAGCCTTCTATTGACAAGAAGAAAGAAGCATCATTAGATCTCGTTATACAAGTCATCATATTCATCCACTAACCTTGGCGAAACGGAAGCGTGGGGGAGGAGCGCGGTTGCGACGATCGACAACAGAGCGGACGCGAACAACACGAGCGTGAATGGCGCAAGAGACGCAGTAGTGAAGCTTGACGTAAAGCTTAGGAATGGCGTATTCTATACACAAGGTTTTTAGTACCAAAAGCAGAGAAATGGAATAGTGGATGAGCTTACCCTCATAGACAGAAGCTTCCTGAAGATCACGGACAGCAGCAGCTTCGACCATGTTGCGAACATTGAAACGCTTGATAGCCTTATCCTATACAACCAAGACAATGTCGTTTGAGTTACTGTCAACTTTTTCATACCAGTATTGACATTACCTTAGGGACACAGCGGGAGCAGTTGATGCAGCGAACAAACTTGTTGTGGCCGCGACCGTGCTTGTTACGTCCGTTGTTTCTTCTCTTGCAGGTCTAAATAGATAGCATAATCAGAATAACAGGTGCCTTTTAAAATAAACAACCATCCAACGTTTTATCCATGATTCATATTGACGTTTGGATGGATATTTAATGGATGGATGGCTGCTTGTATCAATGGATGGATGCCTGAACGTACCATGATGAACAAAGGAGGAGCAATTGGATAGCGGCAAGGCTGGCTTCTTTGGGAACGCTGAGCGGAGCCACTGAGTGACTGTCGTGTACCTTTACTAGGCAACACAAGCCATGCCGCTTCCACCCAACAACCATTTTAAGAGAGTCAGGCAGATGGTAGCACACAGACATCTTCACATGTGCTTCTGGCATGACCAATGTATAAGAAAACATAAGAAATCTTTAGCTTAGTATATGGATCATGACTGCATATACACTACTTTACAAATGCATAAGCACGTGCCACCCAAGATACACTATTATATCAATCAATGCAGCCGTGAGAGTCGTTTTGGCTTGTTGATCAATTGCCACATGCACTGCATATCCGCTTATCCTCACTCTTACGGCAAGTGCCCCGATCCTGTACAAGATGAACCTTTGCATTCTGTCTTTTATTGCTCCTTCTTTCTCTCTCTTTTTTACCCCTTCTTTTTGTTTTCAACATGAGTTCCAATCCTATTACTACATTTGGGACACACGATCCATATAACGAGATCATTCACAGTATGTATTGTTGTATCATCATACATTTAACCAAGTGCTGAAAGACATTGTGTTATGTGGCGTTAAATGTTTTGTTAGGCGTTGTCATCAACCTATTCTCATTTGACACTGCCAAGCAGGAAAAAGTCTTGAAGCAATACTACTTTGATGATGCCTCGTTTGCTTCTCCACTTCTTTGTACTTCTGGTGTTGACAGTATACGCCGGTAAACTTCTTACGCGTGAATATATATTCCATCCTTTATCTAAACCACTCATGTCGACTTACACATCATCCTTGATAGAGTACTGCTAGTATGGAAAGCTTTGAATAGCAAGGAACCACGAGTCGATAAGATTTGCTTTGATGGCCAAAGGACGTGTACTGTTTTTCTCACACAAACATTATGTCCACGAATGATACCCTTCTCTCTTTTCCAAATCGATTTACCAGTGATGGTGACTTTGACATTTAAAGATGTGCCTGGTTATCCTGATTTAATCAAGGTGATACATCATGAAGAACATTGGACAGCTCAGGGTAAGTATTATTGGATAACGATGATGATAAGGATGCTTATATAATAAAAACAAAAGGGATAATCCAAGCGATGCCTGGAATAGCACATTGTTGGTATGATCGATTGATACGTGTCACAGTGGGACACTTGTTAGCTACAGCAGGTGGAATGCTACATTCGGCCAATGAGACAGCTCTTTTATTATCCAAGCGAGGACATGAGATTGAACATGGTTGTAAACAACTGGAATCCCGAAAGCTTAATGCTGTAACGACTACTATCAATGCTGCTGCTGACTCCTCGGCGGAAAGTTCTGCAGCCACCACTGACGTCGACGTGGTGATGGTACCAGCCAAAATGTAGTTTCTTTCCTTCTTTTCCCACATTCAATAGCTCTCTTTCTCCTCTTTCCTTTCTTTGTAATAACATAAATGGATCCATTCGCACTCGTGCTCCAGTTTCTCTTTCTCTGGGGTATCTTGTATGCAGTGGTCTTTGCAGCAAAGTTTTATTGTACGACAAAGGCAAGCACTAGTTGACACCTTTCTTTTCAGGAACCACTCCTTTATTGCTAACGTACATGGCAACAGGAATCAGGACGACGTAGAAAGAGCTCAACAAACGATGGCATCTTGCCAACATTTTCAACCGAAGAAGCAGCTGACCAGTGGTCCATTCACTTGTTCCAGATCAAATACACGACTCAAAAGTGCAACAGTCTTTTTCAACGACTCGCCCATGCTGCTCCTCACTTCTGGCAGATTTGGTTCTCGATTGGTACGATCGTTGCTGTAGCAGTTATGGCAGTGGGTCTCGTAGTTATTGCTTATGCAGCTTGGCGGATCATTGCTGTACTCTGGTATGCGCTCAGGCCCACTACTACCACCGACACCACCAATGCCATATCTCTACCCAATCGATTGGCAAAACGTGCTTTTGAACAAGATAATGTTGATACTGCCATGGTGGACAATGATGATAATGGAGGACAAGTATTTCAACCCATGGTAAGTTCCTTTCATCTGGTTCGGTACGGGTGCGTTGCATGTCACACACAGTCATCACTCAACTTTTTCATTCTAGATCCCTGGTATCACAGTTCCATTATCACATCTTGGATATTATCTATTGGCATTGCTTGTATGTGGTATATTCCATGAAGCTGGACATGCAATTGCATCTTTCAGGTATGTTGTATAAAAGTGATAGATGGATGTAGATTAATAATGATGTGATGTTTAGTCAACGCGTACGCATCAAAAGTGCTGGTGTCTTTATGTATTACATTTATCCTGGTGCCTTTGTCAACATTCCTGATCAAGCACTTTCACTTTTATCACCATTCAATCAGCTCAAGATCATTTGTGCAGGTGTATGGCATAACATTGTACTTTATCTATGGGTGCTATTCTTCTTATCAGGTGGATTGAAGCTATGTCTGCTACTTGTTGGATGGCAATCTCTGGAAGGATTGGGAGGTGTCAGTGTTGTCAGTGTACGAAAAGATTCGCCTTTGGTTTATCACTTGCCGACATCGTCGATTGTATATCAACTGAATGACTTTGTATTGGATGACAACATTGCAAGTTGGAACACATACTTGCTTGACAATCAGCAACGACATGATGCACAACAAGGATTCTGCGCTTCTAATACAACACGCTCCAATGACACAACATGCTGTGATATCGATGACAATTATCCTTTTGGCCAATCATCCAACACATCCATTTCATGCTTTCGTGATTTTCATCCAGATACTTCCGAGGTAATTTATGCGTTACAACAAGGAAGAAAGCAGTGTATTGATTTCTGAATACTTGTAGCCAAAATGGACATTGTGCTTACCAACTACTCAAGTCTTGGTATCACAGGATGCAAAGCGTTGTTCTTCAGATGCAGATTGTCAAGTCACTGATCAATGTGTTACACCCTACACACCTTCAACTCGAGGACAATTTGTTCGTGTATACATCAAATCTTCTCCATCCGATGTCGAGAATACAGGTGCATTTGTATTTGAAGGAGAATTGGTGGATATTTGGGAAAGTGGCAAGTATTTTGAGTGAGAAAAGAAGACAATGGACTGACTGACATGCAATGATAGTCAAAGTTGGCATTCTTCATCCTCGATTTTGGTTTCTTCCTGTTTGGATACCCCACACTGTTGAGCTATTCCTTAGGTAAGATCAAATTAGGATGATAGCACATGACCATTTGATCTCATAATGATTTACCGTTAGATACATATCATCATTCACGCTTGCTTTGGCACTGTTGAATATCTTGCCTGCATTTCAATTGGATGGCGAGTTCGCACTTGGTCAACTGCTTGCATTGGTGTCACGTCATGGTCCAGCAAGTCCACTTTCAACAGGAAACACTACGCCATCACAGCATTATACCCGTCGTATTGTCAAAGTGACTTCAGCCGTGGTGGGATTCGTCATCATTGGCAGCATTTTACTTGGCGTGGCACAACAATGAACAAGAACCAGAGATGTATATATAGGATAGATCATTGTAATAAGCATATACACTGTAAATGAAAGAGGCCCAATTATACCTTCATTCTCCTTTAATTGATCCCATATTGCTCGTTGTTCAGCCCCTGCAGGTTATGCTAGCCATGCACCAATAAGGGCATGCCATATCTTGCATGACAATCTATCACTGACCCCCTTTTTTCTCTCTGACTTGTTGAGTAGCCATCTTCAGTTCTCTTTCTTTCTCTCTTTTTCATCCGTGCACTATGAATGTATTCCGTTTACTTGCTGATTTGATGCATTTGGCATCCATCTTTATACTTTTGCTCAAGATACAGAATTCAAAATCATGCGTCGGTAAATACATTTCACTTTACTGCTCCCAATACATCATCATCACTGATATGTTGTGTGTATAGGCATCTCTTTCAAGACACAAATGCTATATACCATCGTTTTCATGACACGTTATCTGGACTTGACATTCCATTTTATCTCGATCTACAACACTTGTATGAAGATATTCTTTATTGCATCATCAGTATATATCCTGTATTTGATGCGAGTCAAGTACAAGGCTACCTATGACCCTGGATTGGATACTTTTCGCTTTGAATATCTTTTGGGATTCGCCATGCTTTTGGGAGTCGCTTTTTCATATGACTATACACCAGTGGAGGTAAGATCATTGGATTGTATTGGAAGGTGCAATCTGAATTGATAATGTGTGATAGGTGTTGTGGTCTTTTTCAATCTGGCTCGAATCGGTGGCTATTATGCCACAGTTATACATGCTACAACAAACGGGTGAAGCCGAGACTATTACTACCCATTACCTATTTGCATTGGGAGCCTATCGTGCATTGTACCTGGTCAACTGGGTATATCGCTATGTGATGGAAGGACATACTGACTGGATTGCTTGGGTAGCAGGTCTTATCCAAACAGCACTTTACAGTGACTTTTTCTACTTGTATTATACAAAGTATGTAAAAAGGCAAAATAGGCTTGTTTTAATAGTCATTAACATGATAAATAGGGTACTTCATGGCAAGAAGCTTGAATTGGCAGGAGGGTAAGTCAAGATATGGGGGACTTGTGTGGGGATAGAATGTCTCATTTACATTTGCATTTGCATAAAGGATGGTTTGAGCATGGTTTTCTCCGATGGGTGAAACATGACAGCCAGAATTGCGTGACCAAGGGAAAAAAAGCCCTGCTATATAGTGAGAAAAACGCCGTAGATCCATATATCATTTTCCTCTCATTGTTTCTCTGAATATACATACACAAAAGAAAAGGCTATTTCAAATCACTTGTTTATTCCTTTCTTTAACACTTTGATATCATGGCTAAACCACAAGATGTGCATCCATTGAGCAATGAATCTATCAGTATAACTACAACAGAGACACCACAACCAGATCCATCGTTTCCACCTTATCACCATGATGACGATGAAGAAGCTGCTGAAGCACGCGACACTGTATCGGATGACATTCCAAGTATGTTGCCACTACCAACCAACCGAGGAAGACGTGTATCTGTGAGTGCTGAATCGATTCAACCTTCCTTACACAAGACGCAGCAAGAGTACGTGGTACATCCAAAAAGTGATCAACAACGAGAGCGAATCAAAGAAGCCATCTGCAACAATTTTCTGTTTCGCAACTTGGATGATGACCAACATCGAACTGTAGTGGATGCTATGGCTGAAAAACGAGTCAAGAGTGGTGAACAAGTGATTGAACAAGGAGCTCAAGGCGACTATTATTATGTTGTCGAGCAGGGCACATTCGATTGCTTCATTAATGATAACAAGGTGACAAGCTATGGTCCTGGTGGCAGTTTTGGTGAATTGGCTCTCATGTATAATGCACCACGTGCAGCTACTATTGTTGCCACGTCCGATGGTGTACTATGGGCTCTCGATCGCATCACATTTCGCTCTATTCTCATGGATAGTACTGCTCGTAAACGTCGCATGTATGAACAGTTTCTTGAAGAAGTGCCGATTCTCAAATCGCTCAAGACGTATGAAAGACACAAGATTGCTGACGCACTTGAACCAGTGCAATTCGACGATAAAGAAGTCCTTATGCACGAAGGCGATGTCGGTCAGAACTTTTACTTGATAGAGGATGGAGAAGCTGTCTTTTACAAAAAGGATCAAGATAACCAGTTGCGTGAAGTGAATCGGTTGGGTAAAGGTAAGAGAGAAAGAGACATGACATGATTTAGGTTGAATGAGACATCTCATTATTCAACAGGCGACTACTTTGGTGAACTGGCACTCCTTCATGACAATCCTCGAGCTGCTACTGTTGTTGCTCATGGTCGTTTAAAATGTGTCACCCTTGACAAGAGTGCATTTACTCGCCTATTGGGCCCTGTCATGGATATCTTGAAACGCAATTCCGAAAACTATCATGCCATCCTTAAAGAAGTCCATAGCAATGACAAGCAATCATAGGGCAGCATATCATCACATAATCTAGCATGTCATCTCTATCACATTACATTTCCCCTTTCTTGTTTTATAAAGTTGATCCTAATGTAATTCAATGCGTCATGCCTTCTTGAAGCTTCATCGTAGACGTAAATAGATGTACCTAACAAGTACACATTGCAGCAGTCGAATCGGAAAGTTTGTGGTTCCAGAATCTGATTCATATGCACAGATTAGATTCCTGCATATATCACCATCGCGCCTAAACACGCATGATTTCTAGCATGTGATTAATCACGTCGCAGCAGTTCTGACATGGATGTCGTCTAAATGAAAAGACTTATCACTTGATCAGTATTGTATTGAGTAGTAAATTAAGATTCAATCTTAATTCTTTGGCTCATCCATCACTTGAAACTTATATGCAGCAGCTACTATTGTAGTATATTGGTCATCTTTAGTCATATTCATTATAAAGATTAAAGAAGATGTTTTACAAGAGACAACATGAGAACATATGCGCCTTTTATCGGGTATAGTGAGCAGCAGAAGAAGCCAGCATGTCTGAGGAAGATGCTGCATTCCAAGCGTGAAAGCCAACAACTTGGGGTTGTGGTGGAGGTGGTAATTGTTTTTCAGGATCATTGAATGGGTTCATAGCAGCTGCTCCTGCTGCTGATGTTCCTGCTCCAGTCATTGGCATAGAAGCTGTTTGTGGTGATGTTTGTTGTGGCATGTCTGTAGATCCTTTAGCAATTGGTTTCTTCCTTAAACACAAGAAAAAGATTCCACCGAGAATAGCGATACCGGCTAATCCACCAATGATGCCACCGGCAATTGCACCAGGATTACTAGAACCACTACTACTACCACTATCGCCAATTTGTCCTGCAGGATTAAAAGTATGGGATGGTAAAGTAGACGTTGTAGATGCTATGTGTTCAATAGCTGATGTCGTCACAGCATTAGGTGGTGTTGCTGGTGATGATGGCGTAACAGGTGGTGTAGAAGGTGATGGAGGACTTGCTGGTACACTGGGTTGTTGATCAATTGGGCTTGGAGATGAATCAACAGGCACTGTTGGGTCTATTTGTTGTTTGCTTATTTGTAAGCCTTACTACTAGATGCAGGTTTGCTATGGAACATCGTGGCACTTGCCTTCGTTGTCACTCGGATCATCTGAGTCATTGGGACTATCTTCACCTGTAGGATCGCCACTAAAAGCATCATCACCTGTAGGATCACTTTCTTCATCTCCAACATAAGCACCAGTGTCATCCATTGCTAATAAAAGGTCATTGTTGATCAATTGCACTGCTTAGATAGAAAAAGGAGATGTGTATCTACCTTGCTGTATGGTGGATAGCGTCATCATTGAAAGCATTACAAGTATAGCTAGTGGTATCATTGTATGCAAGGTACACGAGAAGAGAAGAAAAAGTGGAGGGAGAAAGAAAAGGAGCAAGTTAATGTCCAAATGCAAGAAATTGATCTTCTTATTTCGCTCACTGCATAGGACAACAATTCCTCACATCCTTTTTTCGTCTATTCCATCCACTCTCCTCTTTCCACTCTTGGGCGTTTCCTTGGATGTGACACCACATGTTTATAACAATTATGCATCTGTCTGCAACAGCTTTTATTTCTTTCGTCAAACGGCATGATCCAGATGTCCTTTGGCCCTGTAAGAGTCGTATTATTGAAGTGTCACATGACATGAAGAGCATGATAGCCACCACCAGCACGATATATGATCATCAATTCAATAGGTGATTTCCAATCATGTATTGGGTCACTATCACGAGGTATTGGATTGTGGTCTTCACAATATGTTTACATGAACACCCCCTTTCAACATACTTCCCCTGATCCCGCTAATGGATCCAGGGGAAAAGTGGTGATAAAACTAAACCCAATCAGTTTCCGCAAAAGCATCGTACACTTCACTGATCCCTTTTCCCCTTTTTGTTTTCGAAACCCTTTCATGTTGATCAGAAAGATGATGCCTTGTCCCATTATGTAATGTCATTGTCGGTATGTTATTGTAAAGAAAAAGATGTTTTGTGATGAATCCATTCTTGGACTTTGATGTGGCAAAACTGAATTGTTACACAAGTGCTCTTTCGTTGCTGGCACAAGAGACAATGTATATGCTGCCAAGCCAATTCTTGTGATCTTTCGATAGATTCCATGTCGTAGTTTGTTCCTCTTCACACTTGTTGTCCTAAAACAAGCATGTTGTTGAGATGTGACTCCATCACCTGCATGGTTGTGATAGTGTAGACGTGTATGTGCACGTAAATGCAGTGGCGCTGTTATCTTTTCCTCTTTTCACTGAATCAACCCGCATGATTCCCATGTGTGGGAAGCCAGGTAAAGTTTTACTTTTTAATAGGACAACGAAAGTAAACAAATCCAACACTTTACATTCACACATCATCTCCACTGATGTGGATTTGCCCATACGACATTATCCACAGCTACTACATCCTATCATTGCACCATTTATTGTAGTCAAGAGGCGCTATTCCCCAAATTGTCATTCAAGAATCTGCGCCACGATCTTTTTTGTACACTGCGCCTTGTTATATTACAAGGGTTAAGCTTAAGCCCCATCCATCATCATGATCATTCGGTCGGAGGATGTGCAAAAAAAGGTTACTCTTTCTGATCCAAAAGTAACAATAGAGTATCAGCCCGCTCTTTTACATATTACAGCATCGAGTTGACACATTGTTGCAACTTTTTACTTGCACTTTATTGCTTTAGTGAACTATCATGTAGCAAAAGGAAATGTCTTCAAGATCATCCTTGATGTGCCTGGTTATGAAATACATCGTGACAATTGAAAGGCTCGGCAAAAGGCTGTACTTGTGTATGTGTTTCCTTGTGATAAAAATAGAGAGGAAAGACAAGGCATCGGATGACAAGACCCGGCCAAGGCTTGTGTGTGTAACCTGGGTTACACTTGCTACGGAACGGACCTGTGGATAATGATATAAAAACGAGCGACGTGTTGCAAGCGATTTCTCTTTTTTTCTCCTTGGTTCGTCAACTGTATTCACAAACAACACAAACAACCATGATTCACAAGTGCTGCTGTTGCTTTCCTTTGAGGTAAATTCCACTCCATTGGCAAGCCAAGAACGATTCAGCCCTTGTTGACACGACTTGTCTTTTGCAGGATTGGTGTTTTCATCATTGCTTTGTTCTCTTTTGTACGTTACACACTCGACTTTCCAACAACAACATCATCTTACTTTTTATCTATCTTATAGCTTGCCAGCACTGCTTCTCTCGTTTGGCTGATCATCAACCGAAATCGTACGTGATACATACATACATGCTTATGACGACCCAGCAACTCACAACATTGACACACTATAGAGATCCAAGGTTATGAAGGATACTCATATTTCAGCATGGATGTAGTCTTTTATGTTGGTATTGGTCTTGCATCACTTAACATTGCCGCTGGCTTGTTTGGATTGATTGGTACAACTGCAGTAAGTGGATAATACGACAATAGATGCGCCACAAAGAACGTAAGCTGATTAAGCTTTTTCCTTTGCATAGCAAAAAAGAGGCTTGGTTGTCATTTTTCAATTTGTGTATTGGATCATGGCCATTTTGACACTTGTCGTCACTGTTGGTACATGGATCTTCTTGCTTGTTCATCGATCTGATATTGAAGCTGGTTGTCAAGAAGGCGTGGAGCAGATGGAATCAAGTGGATATACATTGGGATCAGAAATAGCAGATATGTGTTCTCGTGGAATGCAAGGCTTGCTGATTGGTGGTGGTGTAGGTGTCTTTATTGGTAACATTATCTCGGTAAGTGGATGTGGATCAATTATATGAAGGCTGTAATACACAATCGGAAGATCGGAAGACTAAATGTTGGTTGCAATAGCTCTACTTTGCTTGTGTCGTATCAGCTTATGCTTCCCGTCTCAAGCGAAGCAATCAGCATCTTCCCTTGCGTGATCTTGAAGACTTTCCTCAGCCGGCTTACAAGACTGCATACTAAAATTGATGCGTCCCATTGTATGTATATTCCATTCCTTTATGTATTTTTCTTTTCTTCCTTGTCACTATATCCTTGTCACTACCTTGATCTCTTCTTATCATCTTTTATTTGCATATCCTCCCGATACAGTCTATAGTCAATCTCTTCTTCTCCCATGTTTGTGTATAAAAAAAGAAATACCTAAAGATTGGGGCTTTGCCACAGTATGAGTGACACCGGGTGATGTTATTTCTGGTACGAATCTTGCCTCTTTAAGGGAGATATCACACACAAAACATCTAAACCTAATGTTCTGCACTTGCAAGTGTGTATGCGATCCCAAGCTGATTACGCTTTGCATCACATGTAAAAGGAGACAATGGTATGTCTACCATATGGTGGACTTTAGTGTCTTTGTTGCATGATGATGTAGCAGGAGTTGAAACACATGATGTTGGTTGCTCAAGTGTGGAGATGCCAAGTCGAATTCCAAGATTGATTCCCAAATGAATATGATTCCAAGATCGTGGGGTAATGGATCATCTTTTATTCTCTAATATGTTATATTACTTTTCTGTGGGACATGTGGATCCAACAGCTTTGAAAAGTCTGGGGCAAGGTGATACAAAGGAACTACACGATGATCATGAGGAAACAAAGAGGAACAATGAGTTTCAAGTGTCCTTTTGTCCCATTACAACCAACAGCGACATCGTATGTTATATGCTCAAGGGGAAACATGATACGAGGAATCATTATGAATCATGCGAGAATGAAAGAAGATAGAGAGTTGATGACGAATCATATTGCAGTAAAGAATTGGGGACTCCTTCTTTTGTGATGGGAGTACAAGTCAAGTTTATCCGATAACGTATCAGGAAGATATTGTCTTCTGGCAAGAACAGTATGAAAAGATGACTGTTGGTAAGAGGATGATGTCTGCATTGTATCTTTTTGGAGGTGTGAATGTCATTTGAACATCTTAAATGAAAGAAAAAAAGCTCATCTTGTGTCTCATACAGGCTAACGTACCCCACTTTTTTATGCCAGTTGTGTGCTGTCAATTCGACCACTGACGATTGAGTTAGGGTGGCACCAAACTGGCAAGCATGGCGGAGCAGTCGATAAAAAGTGTGGTGTTTCGCGCGTGTGTGGAGTGTGCTGTCTTTTCCCATCCTGTTTCCCGCTTATACCAGTAGCTGGTATCGCCTTGACCACTTTTTTATTACCATGGACCCCTTTACAATGGAGTCAGCGCTCACTGACCAAGTGCAACTTGACCTTTTACATCATACTCGTCACGCCATTGCTCATCTTATTGAACTGTTTCCGGCTGAATTTGGTTGGGAGCGTCTCATTCCAGCCGATGCACGAACGTTGCCCCAAGTACCAGAGAAGTTGGGTCAGTTATATCAAGAAATAGAAGAATACTGCTCTACATTGGCTGTCAAGTTTGATCATGATTGGGTAAGTCAAGTCTTTATTCATTGAATGATACATTTCTCACGGGTTAATATCAGCATTGGTCACTCATGTGGCGACAACAACTTTCGTTAAAGACGCTTGCTGACAGATATGGTAAAGATTACGTGATAGGCGCATGTCATCCCCGAATACGCAAGTTTGTAGCTCAAATCTACATTGAAGAGCTTGATCCATTTATGCAATGGTTTCCTTGGTCTTGGTTCTCTAATATGCAATTCATTGGTGCTGGTGGTTTCTCTGCTGTTTATGCTGCTACTATATCACAACCTTACGAGCTTGAATCTTCTCGTGTGGCGCTTAAGGTGATTGATGACAAATTACTTAACGAGGTGAGCCATCTTTGTACTTTTCCCCTTGAAAAGCAACCCCAAGATCTCTCTCAACATGCTCTTAATCTAACCTTGGAAGGTGGTTTTCCCTTTCTTTTTCTTTGTTTGTTATGGGTTGCTGCTGGTTGCTCTAGATTGTAGTGCAATCAAAGGTGTTTCTACCAGTGCTCTTTCAAGGTTTGACTGTATGTGACAGCACAGACGACTTGATGATGGTGATGAAAATCAGCAATGATGGCAACTTGGAAGATCATATGCAACATTTACCATTGGGCGATTTGGATTTAAAGACAATTACGGGTACCATTTTACGTCTGGCAGCCAACTTGGCAGATTTACACAAGATTGGGATGTGTCATCGCAACATTCATCCACGCAACGTTGTTTGTACCGACAATGATTACTTTCTCGTCGACTATCGATTTGCTACACCTGCACATGAATCATCCCAAGTGATTGCCATGACACGTGCAGTATATGGACGTCTACCTTACATTGCACCAGAGATACGTCAAGGCAGATGCACTGAGAAATCTGATATCTTCAGCTTGGGAGTCATTATTTGGCAATTGGTCAGCAAGGTCATTTTTCCATCACCTGAAGTACTATTGGCAGAAGGAGGCATTGAAGACGTGTATCGCATTGAACCAGTACCAGGAGTCCCAGAATGGTATGAAAAGCTATATATTGCTTGTATGGAACCACAACCAGAGAACAGACCAGATACTTCAGAAATTTGTCAAGCATTACAACCCATTCATGATAGCTTGGCCTATTCAGTACCATTGGATTCAAAGGTGACAGAATATATCGTAGCAAGAAGAGCAGAAGCTGCAGCTCATACAAGAACATGTACCAAGCTCAAAGGAATTGTGCCATCCAATACAACGTCTCGTTTGTACACTTTAGCTCACCTCCCATCCACAACAGCAATGTTAGCACCAATGCCTTTTACCCATCGGCGTTTTTCCGCAGTTTGGCCCTATTAATCTACATCCACATCATCACATCCACACAGCACACACAACACTTTTTATCATGCACAATTGACGCATTTACATATAATACATCTCATACCCTTTGCAACACACAACACATATACTTGTAGTAGTAGTAGTAATAGTAGTACTTTAGTAGTCCAATCCTGAATTCAAACAATCACATTGTACATTCGTAATGAGCTCTACCATAAATGGTGTGGTGTATGTGGAGATCGAGTTTGATTTTCTCGTATCACAATATGGTACCGTGATCCAATGATCTCAATGGGACTTTTTGACATAAGCTTCTAGTTGAACATGTGATCAACATTGGTTCCATGGAGAGATGGTTGTAATTGCTGTGCTGTACTTGTAACGCTGGGATCGGCTGCATAAACTTTTGTGTCCACTCATCGCTTTCTCTGTCAGCTTATACACCTTTGCTCACTTTTCATCTCCCCTTGCACGACTTTCTCTAGCACTGCAATATCACATCCATCGCTTTAGACAGATCCCACCTTGTCTTTCATCCAAATACACTAATCCCTTTCACTTTACGCGCTTATGATCCCATTGGTAAACACTTTTTAACATAACAGTAAATCACGATACTTCAATAAGATAAGCCATTGTTATTATTACTATAAGCATTGGAGACATGTGCTATATTGGGGGAATGTGCTTCTAAAGCGCATAGTCTATTGCAAATCACTCAAGGAACTGATACAACGTGGAGCTTGTTGATGATGTATGAATCATCTTCCACTTGGATAAATGATGTTGCTGATTCATCTCAAGTACATAATTGATATGATCGATAGCGACTTCGTGTGCAAGTTGGCCATGACATGTGTAGTTGGGCTTTAGTGTCGACAGTGGCATCAAAGTGTAAAGGTTCCCTTGTTGCCAAGAATGCCGTCTACTGAATGAGCATAACATTGACGCAGTTGTACAAGTGCTTTGAGCATAGCTTCGTGCTCATCTTGGGTTGCATTGCCGTGGTTGTGGAAATGGACTTAGCAAAAGAAAAGTAAAGTGCCAGTCAGCCATCCTTTATATCTGACTCCCAAATTCTTCCAGTGCCAACATGATACCTGAAAACTTGACATGTTGCTTCCCTTGACGTAACATTCCTTATCCCAATATGAGAATGATCGCTTGTCCCTTTTGAATCATTTCGCTTAATAAAAGCCCTGAAATCAAACCTTGAAACACCAATGTACTGCATGAATTCAGTACTAATCAACGTCGGAGTCGGGATAGCAAGAAACGGTCAAAAGATTGGCCGATAGGCATGTACCATGAATACGGGCTACAGTGTCATCAAAGAGATTCATTACCTTGATATGATCATATACATCAACCAATTTAAGTATCAATGATACACAAGAGTGCAAATCTTATCGAGATTGATGGTAAGCAATGTCCAAGACTATACTTACACCTTTCTTTGTTTCAACAATGTACTTTGATGTTGGTGATAATGCCAAACCTTTTTCATTGTTCCTGACGCATCTCATTACACTGCAGGACTAAAAATAATTGGTATTCCGATTACTCATATGCATCTTAAGAACCACCTAATTGGATACATGCAATGGGTGCACGAAGGACAATGAACACGGATCAACTCCACTGTGCTTGCGTGTCCCATGCGGCGTTACACGATCTAAAAATTCCAGCATCAGCTATTAGGATAAACCTTTGTGAGCCCAGAATACGGGTCGTAATCTTGATGAGTGGCAATGATTGAGCTTTAATTGACCCTGTGTGGGAAATCCCATCACAACACATCATCATCATCGTGGTTTTATCCATGTGAGGAGCATTGGCATTGAAAAAGGGTGATACGATGATATCAAATAATGTTGCAACTATATCATCGTGTAATGGATGCTTTGATTTGTGCCACTAGCCATATCTTGTGTGTCGATCGATGTGTTTTCACATGATTGTTGCTGCAATCAATGATACATGCAGCTAATTGTAAGTACCGAGGATTACTATTATCGCGGAGAAATGCAGGGACCGGATTTCCAACTCATTGTTATTGTCTCTCCAATATACACTGCTGGCTTTTAGCCATTAAAGTGTACATGGACGTTCCACCAAACGTAAATTGTTAAAGGCTTAGCATGCACTCGCGACTCTTTGTCCTCTCTTTCTTTCCTTTGTCTAAACCACTCCTTCTCTCTATTCTTCTTATTCTTATACAACTTTTAGACAGCTCGCTATAATAATCTGATAGATAATGACTCATTTAAGGTATTGCAACACCCATATCATCAGTCTTTCACTGATATACTTACAACACTTCACCACCAGTGATTTCTCCTATGTTCGTATGTGTGTTGGTCACTAGCGAAATATGTACATTACATCTCATAACCTTGGACATCTTAGAGCGATGTTGTCTGGAAGTCTATATCACGGCATATCTAATACATAATATATGGCGGCATGATCGATTTCAGTGTCTACGACCATCCAAACTGGCTGCAGGCGAGCTCAAGAGTATTATCACATATCTAATGTTTCTCATGATGGTATTACAAGCGTCATGGGGTAAGCATGTTGTCATAATGGAGCATTTTGGATCAAAGCATTCATTCGTTACCTCTCTACTAGATATAATATCAACATGGATCAAGTACAGAGAAGGATTTATGCCATTGCCTAATGGCGATATCATCAGCAAGCCCTTTGCATTCTGGGATGAATATCACCAAAACTTCATCCAGCCAATCGATTATGTGCAATGTATTTCATTTGCATTGCAAACAGGTGTATTCTTCTTGCTGCAATGCTTTTGGCATTACTTATCCAATAGTGTGGCACGTCGATCATTCATGGGTTCTTGGGAATTTCGATTCTATATTGTATGGGCTATATGCAGCATGGCCATGTTTCCTATTCTCCAATGGCGTTTCAATGAAGATCAATACAAAAGCGAAGCTGTACCACAGTTGGCTTATGGTTTGGAAGGTAATGAGATATGACATGCAATGTATCTTTCTTATTGACACCTTATTGGATAGTGCTTATCACGGCTGTGCTTGGTGTTCGCTCCCATTTTCGATTCACGCGCATCTTAAATGCTACACGGGAACGCAAAATCGTTCATCGACTGGAATATTTTCGTGATATGAATGTCATGTTGACCATTATTCTCTTCATCTATGGAGCATGCTTGGTGATCTTGTGTGTGGATGGCTTAACAGAAGAGAAACCAATCAATTCGCACAAGTTTGGAACTGATTTGCTGATCGTCAACTGTAACATTTGTATCATCTTCTTATGGATTGCTTTTGTATGTGTGCCAGAATGTGTAGGATAAAAGTTTGGATGTGTTACAGAGACTGACATGCAATGTCCTTTATAGATATCCATCTTTCATCCTCGTCGTACTTATACCAAGGATGCCACTTCTCATCTTGGCACTGATGAAGAGGAAATGGTATCAAGAAATGGTAGAGTAACCAAGTTTGTCATGCAAAATGCAACCAAGCGATACAATGACAATGGCCAAGAGCCCAATGGTACAGCTTCTGACTATCGAATGCCATCTTATTATGTCAACCCAGAGTCAAATCCTCCTCAGAATAACATCCATGATCCAATGCCTGATCACCATTACCATGCATGATAAAAAGAAGCTCCTCCTGTCAACCTATAAAAAGTCTGGTTACACAAACCACTGCTTTGGGCTCTTTAACTCATGTATGCAACCAAATTTCATTATTGTGAGACAATCTATCATATGGTGCATGTTGTTGATACCTATACAGTGCAGATGGGAATAATGAGCAAGTAGTAAGGACTGGGGGAATGGTGGCGTGATGAAAATGTCGGAATTGTCATCCTTTGGAAGGTGGACCAAACGACGTCATTTGGCATACACACTCTAATAAAAAGGTGTATGTAGTTGCTAATAAACAAACAGACTTACTTTGTAAGGAGCGTGTGTCAACTGGGGAGGATTGATATGTTCATATGACCCCAGTGCACCAATGAGAGCACTGTACCAAGGGTTGATCATTTTTCAAGACTCTATTCTTTCACACACACACTGCCTATTGAAAGGAATGTGCATAAGCTTTCGTTTCTTTCTATATATACATGCTTACGACTCCTTAGCAAAAAAGAAGAGATGTGTATTGTGCTGCATGTAGGTATAAGTACAATGCGTGTGCATCTCTCTTTCTCTCTCTCTCTCCTCATGGTAGCATTCTTTTCATCAAATGGCATGCAAGGTTGGGTATGTAATGTGGCACTTTTTGATGTCACAACAGGATCATTTTCCAGAAGCATAAACAGTGCTTATGTATTACAAAGAGAAAGGATATCTTATATAGCAAGGGGGGTGTAATGATGGTGGAAGGGGGGTGGGATGGCTGCATACACATATTGGATTGTTGTTTGCTATTCACACAGCGAGCTTATGTTGTTGCATCTTTTTTATGATACCTCCTGGCTTAATGTACAGCTATGTGTCTCTTTCATTTGACCAAACAGCAGGGGATGAGAAAGAAGAGCCATGATTAAAAAGACCGGGTCATGGTCCGTGCTATTTTTTTGCATGTGTGAACACAAAAGTGGTCAAATGGGAATGATGATGGGGGAATACATGTATAACAAGTATGGGCAAATCACCTGTTACGCTTGTATACACACAACGGGCACTGTAGTACTTGAGTAGAGCACTAGCCGAGGCAACAATAGTAGCAGCAGACGCCGATCGTGTCGTTTTTGGTGTGTGAAAGAGTAAATTGAGCACACGGCTGACTTGGCAGCACCACATACTATTTTCCGTGCTGTTTTACTATATCCACACATGATTGATATGTACAACAAAGTGATAGTAAAGCCAAAAGGCAGTAGTATTCAAGAGTATATGGGTGGGAAAGCACACACTTTATAGTAATGATGAGGATGGTTGGGGTGGAGTTAATTGGTTTGAAAGGGACTAGATGATGGATGATGATCCCTTGATATGTTGCAATGGAAATACATGCCACAACAATGTAGAATTGTTAGAGTATGATCAAGAAGTTGCTTGAATGTGTCAGAAAAGGAGGACCAATCAAGACACACAACAAGGAGAAGTTGGTCGATGAGCGCCTTTTTCTATCAGGTGTCTTGTTACATACCTTTCTACGACAACAAAGCATGAACCTTGCATTCCCTTTCCCACTCTTTTTTCTTCTTTCTTTTACTTTCTCACTTTGTCCTTCCCTTTTTCTCTTTTTCTTCCTTGATGAGCTCCACCACACGATAATCATTCATACTTGCTTCCTCCTCACTTTCCTCACTCACAAGAGCATACGTATATATTATATACACATCAGAGCTATTTCATTTGATATATCACGACAGTGACGCAACAAGTAGCATCATCATCAGCACTCGTTCATAAAACAACACATGGAATCATCTTGTTCGCAAAGACAGCAGCAGCAGCCAACTCCAATAAAGCAACAACAGCCTCCTCCCAAAGTTCGGAGTGTCCCTATTCCGCAACCTTTGCTTGTCAAGCGACGTTCCAGTCGAACTTCTCTTTCGTCATGTGACGAATGGGCTGATGCAACAGCTTCATGTCAGTCTCCCAATGCCTTGTCAATGACGCCTGCACGTCCCAACCAACCTTGTTCTCATGCTTCCTCACTTCAGCCACCATTGAGCACCAAATCGTCTTCTCCAAGTCTCATTGCCAAAGCTGTATCCACATCGAGTCGCAACAATAGTATGAAAGGGTCTTTTGCGAGTATGAAGCAACAATCGAATGATCTGACAGTGGTGACACAACAGCTTGTCTTGGATGATAAAGGAGTACTGGATGACGGTAGCAGCACCAATAACGCCAACACGACCAAGTCTCCGCAACAGAAGCAAGGCAACAAGTATGCTAGTCCACCTGTAGGAAGTGCAGGTCGCTACAGATTGAAGACAAAGCATGCTAGTTTGATCGATGCTAATGCTGCTGGTATATCACCATCATCACCTTCAAGTTCACCTACTGGAACAACAAGTAGTTCACCTTCTACACCCCTTTCTGTTCCTGAAAGAAGACTTAAAGAAGCATCATCATCAACATCATCACCACGTCGATCCGGTTCACTTTCACGCTTAAAAGATGATCCATGGGATTGGCATCAGCAGCAAAAGATGATTTGGGCCCATTCTTTTACATCATCATCATCCGGCAGTAATGGAGTAGGTGAACGTGCAAGAACAGCTTCTACATCTTCTGTCGCCACTGAGGATGATATGCCTTTTTATTATCAACCATTACAATTACCAAGTACTGTTATCAAAGGTATGTTTATGGCTATCACGATGATGTCCTTATTTACATTCTTCTTTTTAGGCAAATCAGCAGCTGTTCGTCGTAATAAGCAAGGTGTTGATGCGACTCATGCACGATCCAACAGTGGTTCTACAGTCGATTCTGATACCAATGATAAGATTCCTGCTTATCGCCTTTCTTTACATTCACTGATGCAACGTCAATTATCCAACAAAAGCAACAACAAATCCAATGATGACGAGGAACATGAATCAACACCATATTTGGATGCTGACAAGGATGTGGTGGAAATGGACCTTGATGCAGTCAATCACAATAACAACGAAGCAAGCAGCTATGATCCTTGTGTTGCATATGACAGTGGAAATGGGATGGATGGGACATTCGACAATATATCACCTTTATATCCAGCTCTGGTATTGGCAGCCAACAGTTACAGTTGCTTTGGATCAGACTCTGTTCAACATATACTACGTCGTGATTTGAATGATGACACTGCTATTCTAGTTGACATGGCTAGTTTTGGAGAGAATGACATGAATCATCAAAGATTTGAAGGTAAAACAAGATGGATGTATATATTTCTATGTCTGACAACTGTTTTATGTAGATGATATCTTTGCAAAACGATTATACATTGCTCGTATGACCAAGTTACAAAGGTGGAAACACAAAGGCACTGGGGAAATTCCCAAGCTCCCATCCTCTGTTCCATCTTCAGTACCACCTTTATCCTCGGTTCCTATGACTTATTGTCGATCCGCTACCACCACACAGATCAATACCACAGATTGGACAATGCAACATTCTCTTGATTTGGATGAAATGCCGTGGACTGATTGGACTACATATCTTGTTCTGGATGATTATCAGCCATGCACACGTGATCTGATATTACATAAACTATTGCCATGGTGGGGTAATGTCAATGTCAATGTCAAACAGTATGCTGAACGACAACGACAGATGGCGTTTCACAACAATAGTCGATGTTTACGACCATGGATTGAGAATGAAAAGTCATCTGCTGATTCAACATTACGACGAAGGAAACAACGTAGTCTATCAGTGGATGTGACTGATCTTGCACGACGACTCACATTATTAGGCGGCAATGGACCACCTACAGCCAGCAGCAGTATTGCATCTCCAATGGTGATTCCTACTTCAAAAGAAGAACGTTCAGGATCACTTGTATCCACCACTTCCGCTTTATCCACATCAACATGTGCTACAGTGGGTTCACCTTTACGACAATGTTTTCGTCCTACATCTTATTCCATTGATGATGGTGCTCAGAAATCAATTCCTGCATCTTCAGCAACCGATATGACAATCGGTGGAGGATTTAGCTATCACACTGAATATCTACGCACATCAGGTGATCTTTTTGGTGTTCCAGATCGTGCTTCAGAGGATAAGGCTGCAGTCAGAGCTCGTCAAAGTATCAAATCACGATTGCAGTGTGCAAAATCCATGTGTGATCATGTACTCCTCAATGTGTTGCATGAATTGAATCAGTTTGTGGAAGAAGGATTGCGATATGGTGATGCTGAACAAGCACTTCAGGACAATGATGATGATGAAATGGTGGAAGAGGAGGAGGATGATACTACCGATACTTCTTCAGCCATGATGAGCAATACAGCATTATTACACAATATGCAACAACAGCAGCAACAAGAGGAAGATCATTCTTCTATGAGCACTATTGGTACACCTGCTCTTGCCATGATTGCAGAAGATAGCTATTCGCCTACGCCATTCATTTTGACACTACAAGAATTGGTTGGTCTAGCACAAAAGATTCTCAACACACCATTGGATGTATTCTTGAACGATCCACAGAAATATACATCATTGGTATCTAGCATACAAGGTTTAGGCGTTGAATGGGAGCAGCATCTTGATTGGCCTTGTAGCAAGTTGTATGTGCGTTTATTGCTTGGTGTGGCAGCATTTAACCGAGCCATTGAATGGTGGGAAGCTGAACGTCGATTTTGGTCAGCGGCATGGCCAAATACATCAAGTGAACAGCAGGATCACGATCATTCCCTTTATACCAAAGAAGATGACATGGGCAATTTAGCTACTGTGCCTTCATCTCGTTGCTCATCGACTGCACCTGTGGATCTGGAAGAAGAAGAAGATGATGATGATGAATATTCTGAAGGCGAAGAGGATCAGCCATCACCAGAGAGTGAAGTCAATCTCAAGCAGTTGCAAGAAGCTATTGATCGTGGACAAATGCACACTATTGTTATGGAAATTGGACTTGATGCTGATACCATCCAATATATTAGTCCCATATGGCACAATGTCACAGGGTAGGTTCCTTTATTAGTATTCACAGAGAATATGCTAACAATGAATCAATAGGATGGATACTGATCGCGTGATTGGGACCAAGATATCGTACATGCTTGCACAAGAAGACGTGAATGTGTTTGATGCAGCAACTTCTGAATTACTTGAAGATGATTCGAGGACTGTGGAGATCCAGTTTACAGTGATTCGACAAGATAAATCAGCAGCCAACGTTATTCTTGAAGGCAAAGGGATGCTCATGTATGACCATGTAACTGAAGAACCAAGCCATACCATGTGGGTGGTGAAACCAAGAGCATTCATGAATGACACTACAACTGAGCAACAATCAGCATCCACAGCTTTTGGTGGTGAACAACATCATTCTTGTACAACAAAGACCCACATCAGCAGCACTACTCGAAGTCGATCATATTCGGAACCTGCTTCCGAAGTGAATGAAGAAGAAAATCCAGCAGTGGCAATGCGACGCGCCATTTCCCATGGTGGTGCACCTGTGTCAGAAAGTCTTCTTGCATCACCATCTTGCCTTTTGGATTTACCCCCAGTGTTATGTCATATTTGTGAACGTTGGGTGGTAGTAGCCTTTTTTGAACAACATGCCGAATTATGTGTTGAAGTACATCGTACTGAAATGGATGTGATTATCTGCAATGACAATCTCAAGGAGGCAACCTATCATGTTCAGCAATTACTTGAAGCTCTTGATTCACCTGATAATCTACCTGCAAGCAGCAGCATCAAAGAAGAAGAGCAGAACAATGACAGCAGTGATTCCATCTTTGGTGATTGTTTACCTGTTGAAGAACAAGATCCAGCTGAATTGCAAGAATCAGAACGTGCTGTATACAAAAGTCTATTGGAGATTTTGGATGTTGCATTTGGTATCCCAACACCTGGTACAGATGAATTTGATCAAGATCAGAAATGGCGTGATGCTATGATTGAGATTCTTTATTGGCGACCACCCCATGTGGATGATTCAGAATTGACTTCCTTGATACGAGATGTGGAGGCATTGACCAAAGCCAAGGTGGAAGCTGTCAATCGCATGCAGGATCGTTTGGATTATAATGAACGTGTACGTGCTGAATATCAAGATCGGATGAATGAGCGTAAGGGTTGGACCGAATTTGTCACAGAAGACGGCACAGCTATCACTAGTGGAAACAGTAACACCACCATCACCAACGCCAATAGCAACACCACTGTTAAGCAACAACAAAACGAGATATCTGATAAACCAATCAAAGAAAAGGCTGTCAAGAAGTCTTTGATTGGTCGATTCAAGCAGTGGAAATCAAAAAGTGTTAGTCGACTTACACGCAGACAACAGCAGCGAAAGCGAAAGACCAAAACAAGACAAACACCACCATCTTCATCATCATCGTCAACTTATCGTCAGCAGCATAATCGACTACAAAACCAATTACAGCCACCATCACGCTTAGATGTTGATCACAATCCATCAAAGGCCAAATCAGAAACATTAGGTCGGTCACCAACATCACCACTACCTGCACCTATTACACCAAGACCCAGTCTTCCAAGCATCACAGATTTTGACATTATCAAACCCATCAGCAAAGGTGCATTTGGATCTGTATTCTTGGCCAAAAAGAGAACAACAGGAGACTATTACGCAATCAAGTTTCTCAAAAAGTCTGACATGATCGCCAAGAATCAAGTGACCAATGTCAAGTCTGAACGAATGATCTTGATGACACAGACTGATAGTCCTTTCGTGACCAAGCTTTATTACACATTTCAATCCAAGGATTATCTATATCTCGTACTCGAGTACTTGAATGGTGGAGATTGTTCAGCACTGATCAAAATGCTGGGTGGATTACCCCCTGAATGGGCACGTAATTATCTTGCTGAAGTCACATTGGGATTGGCGTACTTGCATAGCAACAACATTGTCCACAGGTAAGAAGAGAACAATGTATTTGCAACAATGATACTAACATGTCACATGCAGAGATTTGAAACCAGACAACTTGCTGATTGATCAAAAGGGCCATATCAAGCTAACCGACTTTGGACTATCACGCATTGGCTTTTTGGATCGACGTGTACGCGATGAATTATCCAGCAGCAATAGCACATTTGAACATCCACAGCCACATTCACCAGCTCCTTCAAGATCAGGTACACCACCCCAATCACCAGCTGTATTGGATGATGGAACATTATCAGCCAATCTTTATCGCCCATCATACTTCAACTTGCTTTTTGATCGTGAACGTCGACGTGGATCTATGGCGAGTAGTGCAACATCAGGCGATGGATCAAGTACACCTGTTACTGATTTTACACCATCACTTACACGATGCGATACAGGCAGTACACAGACACAACAAAGACATCGATCCAGTACAGGCTATTCAACTAATTTTGGAGGAATGGCAACACCTGGCATTATCACACCTGGCTATATGCATCCAGAACGTATGCGAAGACAAGAAGCATCCACAGTAGGTGCAGTTGGTACTCCTGATTATCTTGCACCTGAAAGTATACTTGGTACAAAGCAAGATGCAAGAGTGGATTGGGTAAGTCATTTTTTCTTTCTCTTATCCACCTGATTGAGTATCACTCATATGTAAACATGTATAGTGGGCTTTGGGAGTGATTTGCTACGAGTTCTTGTATGGATTTCCACCTTTTCATGCCGAAACAGCTGACAAAGTCTTTGAGAATATCCTTTCGCGACGTATTGAATGGCATGAAGATGTCATTGAATTGCCAGCTGAGACACGTGATTTCATCGAGCGACTCTTAAGCGTTGATCCTGAGAAGCGATTGGGCAGCAATGGAGCTGAAGAAGTCAAGAATCATCCCTATTTTAAGGATATTGAATGGGACACACTTTTGTCACAATCACCTTCATTTGTACCGAATCCAGTGGATGCAGAGGATACTGATTACTTTGATGCACGTGGTGCCGTGATGATTGATTCAGACATGATGGCAAGAGAAGAATTGACATGTGCTGCCAAAGAACAAGTGGAACGAGCCAAAGCTATTATTCAAGAACAGAATCCAGAAAAGTTGACATCAATTGGTGGCAATCATCTCAATGCAAAGAGTGGTGGACAATCTTCAGTGGGTGAAGCTGATTTATCCATGTATCGTGATGATTTTGGCACATTTGTTTACAAGAACTTGCCAATGTTGGAGAAGGCCAATGAAAGTGCAATTCGCAAAATCAGGCAAGATAGTATTGCTGTTGGTGGACGATCATTGCCAGCTATTCTTTCGCGCAAAAAAGGGCTTGGCAAAAGGGGTTCAATTTTCGATCTGGATCTACAGCAACAGCATCCACAACAACGACAATCAATTTCATTTCCAAATACGCCCCACAGTCTTTCACCATCAAGTTCTGCCAAAGTAACACCACGTAAATCAATCGATCATCCACCACCTCCACCACCTTCATCTTCATCTCTTCCAGCATCTTCTCAGCCATTTATGATGAAAAAGTCTTCATGGTTACCACATCGAGCGAGATCAGCTTCATCACCAGGTGGTGGCAAATCCAATGCTTCTACACGAAATCAGCAACATCCATCATTGTCAGAAAATTATCCAACTCCACCACTTGAAGAGCAACAACAGCAACAATTCTCATCTCCAACTATAGTTGCATCGACTACCACCACTACCGACATGAGCGATTTGATATTTCCTATTGCAGAACCATCTCCAGCACCTCATCCACTTGAAAAGTCTATACCATTACCACCTTCATCTTCATCATCAGCCAATGCACCACGTAAAACACTTGATTGTTTGGTAGCCGATGACAATCCTATCAGTTGCAAGATTCTCGAAACTATTCTTACCATGCTTGGTTGTCGCTGTGTGATTGTACGTAATGGAGCACAAGCTATTCGATGTGCCATGGGTGATGTCCAATTTGATCTTATCTTTATGGATATTCGTATGCCAATCAGTAAGTCTGATATACAAGCAGGTTTATCTTATTGCTCACTCTCCTTTTCACTCTTTCTAGTCGATGGCGAATCAGCTTCACGAATGATCAAATCTACACAAAACATCAATCAACAAACGCCCATTATTGCAGTGACAGCTTATGAGCGATCAGCACAACATGCAGGATCCTTTGATGACATTCTCCTGAAGCCTTTGAATCGATCCATGGTATTACAACAGCTTCGTCAGTTTTATCCATCCACACGTAGCCGAAAACCATCATCCGTCTTTTCATCATCTTCACTTGCAGCTATCAAAAGCAAAAGCCTAAAAGCGTAATACTTCATTCTCATTCCTCAACATCAGCAGCATTCACCATCACCTTTGCAAATCCATTATTATACGCACACAAGCACATTCGTCTTCTGCCTATTCATCAATTAGAAATATACATCCCACTTTTCTCAACCCATCTTGTATATGATCAGTCTTCATGTTAATCAACAACGTTTTATTTGCCATTGCCATGTGCAGAACCAATCAGTGACTTTTTGCAATGGATGTTGTGCCCAGCTAGAACATGTTTGCAATCACACCAATGTTGATATGAATCTCATGAATCGATCCATGTGTTTAGAACTTTGTCCAAAGAGTCGATGGTGACAGCTTGATACATGTATGATACAACAATACGCATCGAATCTCATCGAGAATGATCCTTGACTTTGTGTATGATCGAATGACACTTTACATCAGCCAAGACCAATGTCGACAGCAATATGAAGCGTGGTTGTTGGATCTTTTATGAATGTACTACGATGCATGATGGCTATTTTATGGCGTGACAAAAGAGCAGCATCTTTGGATTGAACAAGAAACATCATCTACTCGTGCTTATAGCAGTATTTCAATGTCACAAACACAACAGTACACACACAGACATATTGCATCCTTTTTCGCCAGATGCAGCAGCACATCAACACAGGCACAGTACTTCAGTCGAAAGGCTAAACAACAAATAATACTGCAAGGGGGAAAACACACAGCAAACATTTATCGTCACACACATCCACTGACAGGTTACACACGACACATGATGCAAAATCAAGATTACAGCAACTTGCAATCAGCTTTCAAGAAACGAGACCACATGTTGAATCATGCATATATTAGCATCTCCTATCTATGTGTTTATATCCCATATCACCAATTGAGTAAAGTATGATGTGATAACAAGAGTAAGATGCAAAAGGCTGTTTATTTCAACAAGGGACGGTAGTAATAAAAGGGCTACCGTATATTAAGAAGAAAAGATTCTTTTTCTACTACATATAAATGTCGATGAATGCAAGAAAAGGGCGCTTGAAAGTCGCAAAAGAAAAGATAAAAAGTAGAAGCAAAAGGGGATAAAGAAGAATGAAGAGGGAATAAAGAATGAAAGTTGTGCGCCAATCAAGGAATGGATGGATCCATTTAATCATCCTGGTCTTGAACATTGTTGTTCTCATGGCTGACTTGGCTCAAAGCAGAGAGATTGTTGGCAGCATTGACAGCAACAGGACCACTGGCAGAAGAACCATCATGAGCGTTGTTGGTCTGGATACCAGAATCACGACGATCATTTTGGACTTGGACGTTGTTGCTCTTGTGCTTCACATTGCTCAAAAGAGAGAGATCATTGGCAGCATTGACACCAACGACACCATTGGCAGAAGATCCATGACCAGCATTGTTGACTTGGATACCTTCATCACGACGATCATGTTGGACTTGGACATTGTTGTTTTCCTCTTGATCAGTGGACAAGATATTGGCATTGTTAAGAGCATTGGCAGCAACGACACCATTGGCAGAAGAGCCACTATGAGCGTTGTTGATTTGGGTGTTGCGCTCATCGTCACCATCGAAATCAAGATCTTCCTCATCGAGATCAAAGTGACGACGAGAATGTTGAATTTGGGCACTGTTGGCAGCTTTGTGGACAGTGCTCAAAGCAGAAAGATCATTCAACAAGTTGGCAGCAATGACACCACTGGCACTTGAACCGGACTGGGCATTGTTGGATTGGATACCAGAATCACGGCGATCATGTTGAGATTGAACGCTGTTGGTTTGATGGTAGACTTGGCTCAAAAGAGAGAGATCATTCAACAAGTTGGCAGCAATGACACCATCGGCAGAAGAACCATCATGAGCGTTGTTGGATTGGATACCAGTATCACGACGATCATGTTGAGATTGAATGCTGTTGGTTTCATGCAAGATTTGGCTCAAAAGAGAGAGATCATTGGCAGCATTGGCAGCAACGACACCATTGGCAGAAGAACCATCATGAGCATTGTTGAATTGGGCAGCATGATCATCAAAGTCACGACGATCATGTTGTTTTTGGAAGTTGTTGCTCTCGTGATGCACATTGCTCAAAGCAGAAAGATCATTGGCAGCATTGACAGCAACAATACCATTGGCAGCAGAGCCATGACCAGCATTGTTGGATTGGATACCTTCATCACGACGATCATGTTGTTTTTGGAAGTTGTTCTTCACATCGCTGTTTTGGCTCAAAGCATTAAGATTGTTAAGAGCATTGGCAGCAATGACACCTGAAGCAGAAGATCCACTATGAGCGTTGTTGACTTGGACACCTTCATCACGACGATCATGTTGTTTTTGGAAGTTGTTGCTCTCATGGCTGACTTGGCTCAAAGCAGAAAGATCATTGGCAGCATTGACAGCAACAACACCATTGGCAGTAGAGCCATGACCAGCATTGTTGGATTGGATACCAGAATCACGGCGATCATGTTGAGATTGAACGCTGTTGGTTTGATGCGAGACTTGACTCAAAAGAGAGAGATTGTTAAGAGCATTGGCAGCAACGACACCACTAGCGCTTGAGCCATCATGGGCGTTGTTGGATTGGATACCAGTATCACGGCGATCATGTTGAGATTGGATGTTGTTGTTTTCCTTGCCAACATTGCTCAAAAGAGAGAGATCATTAAGAGCATTGACTGCAACCTAAAAGAGTGATGATATGATTAGGATCGTAGCAAGCTCCAAGTGATAGATCGAGACTTACTGGGCCATTAGCGCTAGAGCCTGTATGGGCATTGTTGATTTGGGCGTTGTGATCGTTGTCACCATGGTGGAAGACGTTATCAGGAATAGTAGTAGCACCACCAAGAGATGTGGAACCAGATCCAGGCATACCACATGGAGCAGCGTTAACAGAAGCAGCAGCGTAGAACGCAGCAATAGCGAATGAGATGGAGAACTTCATTTTTTTTGTGTGTATATAGAAGAGATTAGAAGAGAGATTAGAAGAGAAGATGTGGTGATGAATGATGATAAAGGCTTCTCCTTTGGCTGCCCTTTTATATCCATCATTGAGCTGATGAATGCTGCAATGGCTCAATAAATCTCTCCATGAGCCTTGCATAACAATCTCCTTTTTGCGTTTTTGCCTCCTTCGGATGATGCAGAGTGTGTATGTGCAGGAACATAATCTTGCTCACTCACGTCAAGTATCACTCCTTTTCGGTTATGCTTCCGTATACTTTGCTGTGATCTACCACCTGCTATTTCTGGCTTATACCTTGTTTGAGACTGCTTCTCTATTCTCATTTGCCATCATTTCTACCCCCTTAAACATATCCTTCCTCCTATCCAATAAGTACCACACAATCAAAACAAGGCCGAATGTGGGTTATACAGATGACAATCTAATACTTTAATTGCTCCCTTTAGCATTAGAGTAATGCTGAATGTGTACTATATCATTTGCTCATCTACTTTGCTCCTATTTGCTCAACATAAAGCGCGGTCTTTTTGTGTTTTGTGTAATCTTTTGCTCTATTTTGCAAGCGGCATAATGTATGTGCTACGTATGTTTGTAACGTGTGCTACGTGCTTCTTTTGGTGACCAAATGTTGTTGCCAATGATGTGATGATAAGTACATGTGTATGCAAGTTGTGTGTGGATGAACTATCCTGTCATCACTATAATCAAACCTCCCGTGTTTTTCGTGCGTTTCTATGATTTCCGCCTTGTTTTGAAAGAATTATGCAAGGGGCACATACACCTGATGGCTAACGCTAGGGATAAGTTTTTTCTTTTCTTCTATAGATGCATTAACATGGTTGGCACTCAAAGTGGTACTATGCTCCAACTACCAACCCCTTTCACCCAAACACTTAAGCACATTACCCCCGTGTCGCAGTAAGCGTTTGTTCGCTTTACAAGGTGATCTGCTCTTTCTTTTTTCTTTCACCGCCATCATTCTCTCCTAACATGTCGTTTTTGCCTATACATAACACCATTCTTCCCTTCATTCGCGTCGTTTTTACATGTATACATGCATATACAAGCTTACCCCTGGTATTGCTTCCCTTCTCCTTTTTGTTGTTCCCCTTTCTTTCCCCCCTATTGATACATCTACGAATTGAGATCTAGCCACGTACAGAAGCTTCCTCTAAGCCCCTTTACGACGGAGAAAGGGGGAAAACCAAAATCAAATGTATACAATGAGCGACTTCACTGAATGTATGTATCAGCAGCAAACAAGCAACATTCCAGCCCAAACTTTTTTTTTCATCAATCTCTCCAAAGCCATGATATGTGACCGAGCAATGTGTCAGGATGTGAAAAAAAGTGTATGCGTATGCATATGTGTCATTATCTGTATCTCACGTGCCAAAAATATAGATATGATGAATAGGTAGAATGTTCCGATCATTTGACTACCGAGGTGTTGGCCTATTGTAAACATTCCCAAGCTTGTGTTTGTGCGTATTGTTATTGCACAATGCGGCAATTCACGTTCTTCAACTCAAGGAGATTGGGTATATTGACAGCTGCAGCTGCTGTGACAACGTCGGGCATCTATTACAAGCAGCATTGTGAAGTGAAACGACCATCGTCATGGGAACACGACAGTCAACAAGTGGAAGAGAGCATGGTGGGCGAACAAGTAGCCAATTCCCATTCAAAACGTCCTTTGATATTTCAGTGGTCAAGTTTGCCAAAGTTTATTGAAAAACGCTATGATCCAAAGTGGCAAGGAGAGAATGGATGGCTATGGCGTGCTGGAAGTACTTTAGTCGTTGGTGGAGTTGGCATGGTATCCAAGATTGTTCTCAAGTATCTGGAGCATACGCGTGTCTATAATCTTGACAAGTTTATGGCCATTGTGGATCAGGAGCATCGTGATCGTGCGTTGATTACAGGTAAAGTTCAATGCGTTTACTTTGCGATAGAGATTGATGATGATGATGATATAGTGTCAAATCATGAATCGGTTTGGGACGATCCTGTTTTGTGGGGTGTATTGCCTGTGGAGACTTTGTTTACTATTGACAAGATGCGTTGGGTACTTGGTGCAGCTGACATTTGCTTTACAACACTGTAAGACCCTCGTTTTCCTGCATTACATTATCATGGCATCCATAAAGCTAACTTGTACACACATATTCCAAAATATAGACCAAGGTCGATCTTTTTTTCACTTGGACAAGCTATTCCTACCATTCGAGGAAGTGGGATATACCAGCCAGCTGTTGATTATGCGATTCACAAGGCTAACCAAAATGGATGGATCCACATTTTTCCCGAAGCGCGCGTCAACCAAAGTGATGCAATGATTCGTTTCAAATGGGGTGTTGGTCGTATCATCATGGAATCGGAACAATGCCCGATTGTGATACCTGTATGGCATAATGGTAAGATATCTTCACATCTTTTTCTGTGTTAATTACGGGTGATGATGACTTTTTGGGAGAAGCATGGTACAGGATGTGGGGGACGCGTGTGTGCAAGGGGTAAGATGAAGATTTGGGAACACGGAGTCAGGGGTTATACTTTGGAAAGGGCATATTGGATGATCACGCACACATTTTCGATGCAAGAGCAAGATGCAGAGGAAAAATGAAAAGATACATTACATTGGATAGATTGTGCGCGTCATTCTGATAAGGTAAGTATTGGGATGTGATTTGAGTATGAAGGATGTGGATGGTGTGGTTGGTAAAGGGATTATCACCCCAAATGAAGAAAGAGAGGTGTTGGTTGATCTTGAGCTTTTTTTCCTTTTCTCCGCTGTACATGTCACTTCTCCTTGCATCCCGTTTTAAAGGAATGGCACAAGTAAGACCTTTACATGGCCCACCGGTGAGATTTTTTCAGCCTGTGACCTTGGCATTTGGTGATCCTATCGACTTTCAAGAAACACTGGATGCATGGCGTGCAGGAGAGCTTACGGAGACTGAAGCAAGGATCCGGATCACATCAACAATATTTGAAGCACTTGGTGAACTAAAGAAGAAGACTGAATCCATGATGGAAGATTTGACATCGGGTCAAGAAAGGGATGATGCTGTCAAGCCGTAATTATAGGAGGATCACAGGGTGTGATGTATATTTCATAATGTAGATAGAGGGAGATTTAAAGTGAAAACAAAGATAATAGACTAATACACGTGTATTACAAGGGAGTCAATTAAGCATGTCATTATTATGGATCTTCTGTAAAGGATGTGAAAGAGGAGTTGGAGGTAGTGGTAGTTGTTGAATGTGATGCGTTGGTATATTGCAATAAGACTGATTGACGTGGTGACTGGGAGATTATTAAGGAGGATGAAAATGGTTGTTGTTCCGGCTGAGATGGGATAGGCTGTGTATGTTGTTGTTGCTGATGATGTTGAAAGGGTAAATGCTGATTATGGCTGTGTCTCCTATAATTTGGACTCCTCCAACGACTACTATAACCATCACATCCACCGAGCAGGATCATTAAGAATCTTGAAAGATGAATGCCAAGATAGACAGCAAACACAACAAAATGAAGGACAACTTGTGTATATGCAACATATTGCTTTTGACGATCAGTCAATGAAATAGGTGCCAAGAACAAGATGTTAAGAGCATCAACAATGGACCTGACAGCTGCTGTGAGAACAGCTAGAAAGTTTGCTACACGATCGACATAGGGTGATAGCGTGATGTAAAGTGCAAGCATGCTAATATCCATGATCAGCAAAACACCAGTTTGAGCTTCACCACTCATTTGGAATAAGCCTATCATGCCACCAACTAACAGCCGATGTAGCAACAAAAGAATGAAAAAATAGAACCTATCCTTTCGCAGTGGTGTGTACAATTGGCCATAGCGTAATAGAAAGTTGGGATCGGATGTTGTGCCATGACGTTGTGTCACAAGAATCACAATGCGACTGTATACTCCGAATAATATGCCTGCCAGCATGAATGATGACAATAAAGTCAGATACCATGGACTAGGCACCATCAACTGGTAAAACGAAAGTGCTGTTAAAGGAAGATATGCAATGGTTGTCAATTGAATGATCCAACCTAAGATTAGAAACCAATGTCAATACACTTTGATATGTCCCATTTGACATGTAGATAAACATGTGACGCACTCCACAGTTTTAAACCCTTTTACCAATACACACGCTGCCAAGCTTTCTGCGATTTCCACTGAATCGGTAGGAGTCTGATATAGCGAGCATTTCATAGCATATCCACATTGTAAGACATATTAGCACAAGAATGACAAGACATATGCCAAAGAACAAGATGCTTGTGAGAAACATAACTCGAAGATCGATATCCATAGCGTTAGCAAGATGTGTCAAGTTGGTTGATGCTGCTACACCTACACTTGCTGCATTTGGATCAAGTATATGATGTAGCCATGAAGGAGAGAACAATAGCCAGCTCCATGCAAAGTTAGCAGTAAAGAGAGCATAGAATCGTGGATATGCAAGATTGAGTGCTCCAGCTGCAAAAACATATTGCGCATAGGCGATGGCATCATCCATACTGATTCCAGAAGATTGACATACCATCAGAGCCACAAAAAAGTCATGATATCGGCTTCCATCACTAAAAGAGATTATCGCAAGCAGTGTGACAAATGCAGCAAGTGCAATTATGCTTAATGGCATGTACTGGAACACCTTTTGCCAATCATGATTGATATATCCCACTGGTGCTACTTCCACACAAACCACTGGCGTCGTGCCTTCCATCACCAATTCATATCGTGCTCCAATATCTAGCAAAGGAAATGATATCTGCATAGTCGAGAAGTTCTTTCGAGAGAACATGTAACAACTATATCAGCTGCAGGTCAATCGAGTGTCTGTAAACTACCTTTTCAAGCTGGATCATGCCATGCTGGATACAATTTTCACAGCTGAATTGGTTGTGGTATACTGTAGGCCAAAATCCAATGTCTAGTGTAAATGTCTCCATGGCATATGCTATTACAATAAGATATGCATGCGCATAATAATGCACAGACGCAAGATTTATCATTATATCCAGCATTAGTCCATGCTATTGCATATGTGTTATACATTCTTCTTTCCAATTATGCCTACTTTCAACAGGTGGATAAGTGATACCGGGCACATAGCCTTCGATAAGTAGCTGAAAAGTATCATCATGTCGATCATATTGGCGGGAAACTTGTGTTACGTTGATCAAGGCATCTGTAACGCAGCTTGTGAAGTTTGTTGATCCATATGAAGATCCATCCAACAGCCTGTTAGTTGCCAATAATGACATGGATAATAAAACAAAGGAGAAAAGACACTGAGGATCTCATTTATGCAAAAGTCATAAATGTGTGCAAGTAGTAAAGTGAAAAAGCGTGTGGCTTCTTTAATGCTTCATGACGTAAAGAGTATCGAAAAGTGAACTAGAGAATAATAGCAAGGCATAATAGCTTCCTATTATTGATGATGATGTTGCTTTTCTTGCAAGAATGGACATTCATCTGCTTGCTTGCCAGTCATGATAGGATTATCATCCTTGTCAAATTGCATTTCTGCACCACCAGCGACGCTCTGATGAAGTTTGTTGGCCATTTCTGCAAGCTCTACTTTTTGAGTTGAAGGAGGAGCCTATTGGGTAGCATGTTAGCTTTTGTCGGTGAAAGTAGTGTAGCCATCCACTTGCATGTTGAAGTTGGTCAACGGCTTGTTCAAGAATAGCTTTAGGATTATGTTGGTCCATGACTAAAGAGTGGGGGCGAAAAAGAAAAGAGAAACAAAATCCCAATCACTACTGAATGCTATCGCAAATAAAATCGCGTTTTCTCTCTCTGTGTGAGCAACTTGGTTTGTACGTGATGTGAGCATTGTGTGGAATGGGTGTAATTCGGCATAAATTAGATTGTATCATCGGCTTTGGTGCTTATCCATTTTTGGCATCATATTCACAGATTCACACTACTAGTACGCATCATGGAAAGATGCCTCTAAAACCCATGTTCTCTGTAGCATCGTTCTGCATACTTTTGTCACTCAGTACCCTTGGGACTCGGAAAGATTACTATCACTTCTTCATCGGATATATTTCTCAATGATCTTTAACCCTTGAAGAATGAACAACAACAACAAAGCCACTAACCTAAACCTTATGGAACTAGTGTTGAGCTTGGCTTAGCACAACAAAATAGGGGAAATGTTTCAAGTAGGATGAGAACAGCAGTGGATTATGTCGCTGAACATGTGTCCAAGTACCCCGCCAACCCCTTAAGAAGTCCCCGAATTCCTCGATGATGCATATAACATCCGAGTTTGCTTTACAAGCTGACAGTAAAACTGCAATCCAGAATTCTCATATCTCGTCAACATGTTAAGGGCTTACATACACTTTAAGCTTTTGACTGATATCAAATCTTAAAAGACTTTATCGGATTGAAAACTATAACTAGCTAGTTGACTAATGGTGCAATGGGCGTGGACAGATGGGTAGCTATTGAAGTGACATTGGCAGGTTGGTGGCATTCCAAGAAGAGACCTTGAATGGGGACCAAAACAGTAGCTAAGCAGGGAGGGGGGGAGGAAAGGAGAAAGGCGGCTGAAGTAGGGGGATGAATCATAAACCCTTTACTACATCATCATCATTGTCGCCACCCAATCCAGATTATACCTTCAAGAGAAGAGTCGAACGGGATAAACAATGTAAGGGGCATTGTTTGGGAAATAGGGATGATCTGACAGTAAAAGCTAAGGTAGATCTTGAAAGATGCAGTGTTATTATGCACCTGCTGATGTCTCTCCCCTTCTTTATCACTTCTATTATTACTCTGCTCCTGAATGCACACATTCGTTGTCAAACTTGTTCTCGACTCTATCTGTTTGTTTTCTTTTTTTACACTTTTACGCTACTGTTTTGTTTTGCATAAGAGTAGCCATTATGTGCATTAGACATGCTGTGAAGATTTTGCCATTCGTTTAGTGCATGAACCCCTAGTCAGGGCATATCAGCTTACAAGCCATCGATCGATGGATAACCCTTTTCACAAGATGGGAGAAGATGCGTGAAAGAAGACCCTTGGGTCGTTTGTAAACAAGATCACACATGTGCATCCCTTTCATCCCAGCAGCAGGAGATAATATTGACCGCCTTATTTGTCCTTATGGATTGTTGGCAAGCCAGGTATCAGCATAACGACATCATAGCTGTAGGCAATTGTAAAGCGATACACACACTTCCCCTACTCCCATCAGTCCAAATTCGACAATAGTAAGCAATATATGTGACATCCCTGTATTTCAAATGAATCGATGTTGTCCTTTACACATCATAGCTACCATAATGCGTAAGGCAATTAGTCTCTGTTTAAAGGCTCTGTGATGTTCAACTCCTGAATTACGTGTAGATCCTCAGTGTTGTATCTAGCGAGAAAAGTACCATGTCCCTGTCTTCAAAATGCTGTAGCTAGCTCATATACGCGATACCATTAAGGACTTGTGTAGAGTACATATGATAGCGAATCTTTGATATACAAGCGTTTGAGTGATTCAAAAGGAATGTAAAGTAGGAGATACATCGATTCAGAAAGTTTCTATCCTTTGGTCGTGTATGATGCATGCTGCAAAGGCTGCCATTGAAAAGGGTGGTGCCATTCATGGTATCAAGCATAATGACCAAATTGTACAATGAATACGATATCAAGATAAAGTATACAAGAACCACGTGCTTTTTCTACAAGTTGTATCTATCCATATCCTTCCATCCGATATAGCAAAGTGATACCCAAAGTCATATGTAGGTGATGTGAATGTATTAAAGCAATGTGCTACAACGCTGAATAAGATACTTTTATCTGCTAGCTAAAGGCTGTTCATCTAGCTAAAGGCTGTTTGAGATATAGAACAAAGGTACTACTACTGGCAACTGCTGGAGTAAACACTGTTAAGATTGGTCCTGTCAGAAGAGAGGGTGTTGTAGTAGAGTAAGCCAAGTAGCTGCCATTCAGTCATATTGTATTGAATAAAGACAATTGTAGTACTGACATGAAGGGTTGAAGCACGACATTCGTATAAACAAGTGAGAGATGGGCAACAGTAATGAATTGTAGTGCCAAAGAAGAGAGAAAGTAAGCTGGCAACAGAAAAGCTCCAAGTCCTGAATTTGTTCGCCACAGCGAGCAAGTGATCGGAAAAGTGCTCTCTTGTACTAGAGAATCTGATAGAGCAACTATGAATTAGATGTAGCCATTGACACTGATATAAAGTGGATACGCTGCAATGATCATTGTCATAGAATTGGTCATCAAAGATGTAGCATCTTGTTGAAAGTATGGATTCCAAAGGATTGCAAATGAAGTGATTGCATGATTGATACCAGGAAAGTAAAGCCTATTGCAAGATTGTTCCATCAACAAAGAAGAATGATGGATGTTAAGGTGTTGCAATCTTCCTGCAAACAATGGGATCGGCAAGTGATGATGCTCGTCTCCTTTTCAAAAGTGCACTGAACAAGTAACAATCATATCCTTTCAAAAGACACAGCAGTCAATCAACACAACATATACGAATGCTCTTGCACTGTTAGTCATAAGCCATTCAACAAGAAACCGAAATTGACAAGCAAAGTGAGCAGTCAGAGCTGCTTATCTGCTTTTGATCAGACATGTTCATAGATGATATCATTGGCATTTATATTGATGCTCACATCCAGTAGAATTGTCAGTATTTCTTCTTGTAAATGTTACAAGCGTTATTGAGAACATCCAAAATGAAGCGAATGTTCTATCTGCTACATCATCTCGTTGTTTTCATGTGTGTTAAGAAGGATGGTTTATTGCATGTGTAGGAAGGACATGCTTTTATGATCAGCAATAAGGGATTGTACCAGCTTGATGGTGTGTTAATAAAGTACAAAGAAAAAGTCTTTTCTTGATCCATTTTCTTTATGCGTGTCGTGAACAAGATCACGTGTAAGCCTTTCCTCTTGCCATTCAAGGAATCTACATTGTTCTGGAAATAAGACATGCATGCAATACAATGAAACATTCATCTCGTTATGCTCGATGGATAATACAAAAGCATTGTGTAGACGACAAGAGAGCAGAGTCAAAGAGACTGAGCATGTGTGTCGGTGAATGAGCACCAAGCTGGATATCAATCAAGCAAGCGGTCTTGTCTCTTTATTCTCCTTCGTGTCTATCTTTACATATACATAACACCACACCATGGGCGACTCTGATCCCTTCGAGTGTCGATTGACCTTTCTCTCGCTATTGGAAAAGTTGAATGCCTCCCAGCAGTCGATTACAAAAGTCGCCAATTACGCCGTGAGACATAGAAAAGTAGCTGAAGATCTATACCGTTGTCTGGTGGATGAGTTGGAACAGGTAAATGGTCTTTCTTTTTTTGAAGGTTTTGGTTGCACTGCATGCATATGAGCTGGTTCGTTACGGCTGGCTCATGTGTTCGAAGGAGCACGTCTTACCATGTGTGTGGAAAGCGGTTCAGTTTCAAGATGTTTATACACCTGTTGCACCCGTATGATACGACTTACCATCATCAACATATCACCCATCATCCTCTTCATTACAACATCTTCATTGTCTTCATCAGCATCATTCATCATCAATTATCATGTTTCCCCCTTTGAATTGCATCTTTACATAGTACATCATATACCAATGTCAAAATTGCATAATACACGACACACAAACACACTCACACTCGCACTCACTCACACGCTCACACACACGAGAAGGAGAGGGAGGAAGAGAAAGGAGTGGAGGGATTAAAATGCTATTCATATCAGTAACATGATGTTGATACTTGTTTTTATCTCTTTCATCCCATTGTTGGATCGGATAGGCGTCTATTAATGCACGATTGAATATTGTATACGTCCTCGATGCCATCTTTGCTCTCAGTCAAAAAGCACGCTTCACAGGCTATCACGATCTCACTCGCAAAGACTTGACACGTATCATTCAAGCAGTTGTACCCAATGATTCCAAAGGCATTGTTAATGTTGCCAATACACGTAAGGTAAATATTAAAGATGATGGATTGATGAGATTTATATCGTTGACATATGTGATTTAGATAATCAACAACTGGAGACGACGAGGCTACTTTGAACCAAATGAACTGGATGAAGCCGAAAAACCATTACTAGAGCGAGAGACAAGGTAAAATACTCGGTAGAGTCAGATGAGAAAAGTGTAACTTATGAAACCATACTAGTTCATCATCTCAAACCGGTGGATCCAAAGCCGATGAAGGGGGAGGATTTTCTAAAGAGGATATGCTAAGGCGTATGGAAGAAGATCGTGAGCGGGTAAATTTGATTTGTATGTTTCAGTTGTCAAACGACTCACATATCTACGTCATAGCACAAGAGATTCAAAGAAGACATTTGGATTAGGCCATCGGATGAATCACTGGATGCCGAGTTTCAACAGTTGTGGGATAACACCGAAGCATTGGTGCCAGAAAACGATTATGAAGTGATGATGCTACAAAACATGCTCCGCCTTCCTCATTATGCTTGGCACATGATGTTGTCTCAACGCCCTGGCAGTGCTACACAATCACAACAACACACAAATGGTTCTACCGACAATACTACAGCCACGGATGATCACATTTCCACACAAGATCCCAACAACGATAGCAATAATAGTAAAGCCACCGCCACATCTCCTACTACAACTACTGAAAATATCAACAGCAATGTTCCATCAGCACCATCACCTTCCTCATCATCATCACCAATGCTATCGTAAGACAAGCACAAAGAAAATATCAGTCCATCTAGCTATTGAATTTATACATGACTCATATATCAGCATATCTCCCAACATGCAATAAAACAACAACATCATCATGATCATACACACGACGTCCTTTGGATCATATGTTTCTGTTTGGGTCACAGCTCATAAGATTTTCCCGGATCTCCACTCTTTTTTCCTTTTTCGACCTTTAAATGAAACCATTGTTTTGTGCCTTTTTCATTCTCCTCTCTCTTTTGTTTCTCTCTTCACTTTCTTTCACACACACACCATTCTACAACACGCATCTCTTTATTATTCCACTTGTTCATCATGACATACCACCACGACAAACACAAGTCACCATTAAGGATATGGCTACCAGACAATGGTCAACTTATCACATATCAAGATGAGCCTATTTCATTCCGCGGGACTTTATCACTAAAGTGTCGACAAGCTCGTATCAAGGCAGTGACCGTGAAATTGCAAGGCAAAATGAAAGTACATTGGTCCCAAGATGGTAAGTACGAGGCATTTTTTCATCATGTAACATTGAATGTCTTGGCAAACAGCATAAATAACTCATTTTCTCACAATACAGGCGTCAATTTCAAGGATGAAAAGATTGTATATGAAAAGAAATGGGACTTGATGCGAACAAGCACAAAGCATTGCGTACATGTGCATGGTACCCAGGAATGGTAAAGTCATGTGGATTGTGTGAGAGAGAATTATGCAAAGCTAAAAGGGCAAGATATAGGGACTTTCTAGCCGAATTGCCTGCAGATTTGCCAGCAAGTCTGAATGTATCTGATGGTCGACATTGTGAGATTGTATATCGAATCAAAGCAGTTGTTGAACGCCCTACACTTGTACCCAATTTCGTTGCCAAGAGAACAATCCATGTCTCACGTTATTTACGACGAGCATCCATCATACCTACTTCTATCAATGACAGTAATCAAGTCGCTGTTGCATCACCTGCTTATTATGATGGGAGTCAGGATCAGTGGATGGATTACACGATTCGATTAAGAGGAGGCACTATATGGCGACCTGGAAGTACTGTGCCTATTGAATTTTTCATCCATCGCGTCAAACAAGATGTCACCAAGATACGATCTGTCACATGTTGTCTCAAGAGCTACACGACTCTGACAGCCAAAGGACGCCATGTACGCAAATGGAGTTGGCCATTGATGTATTTACGAGATGATCATTTGGTGCGTCATGGTACACCTTTGCCTTGGCGAAAAACAGAATATTGCAAGATACCCAATCATGTAGCTGCTGATATGGCTGCATCCATGATCAACATCAAACACAAGTTGAAGATTACTATTACGCTTTTACGTGGCAATGGCAAGACAGTTGGTAAGTCTTTATTATCATGCAACAAAATGAAATCTCAGCTAATCCTATGTTGTACAGAGATCAAGACTTGTTTCCCAGTCATTGTGAACCATATGGATGAGCCGATCCCTATCGGAAATGAAGAAGATGATCCGATATTACCATCATACGAGGCAGCTTGTGGATCACCACCATACGATTCTTTTCTCTTTGGTTTACCATCTACACCACCCGATGATAATTCATGTTCTCCACTTTCTATTTCACCATCTTCACCGCCTGCTCCTTTGTACAACGACTTTGTTACAGACCTTGCAACACCGCATGAGTCATGTGTTCTACCAGCGTATGATTCCATCATTGCAAGAGCACGATAGAAGTTTTATTCTTTATAATGTTGCAAATAGTGTATATTAGGATACAATGTGTATAAATAGATATCTTTTGAACTGGGGAATGTGTTTGTTCTTTGGTATATAAGCATGTGAATAGATCTTTACCCAACGATACGTTTCCACCATGGTTTGGTTTTCTTTTTGGGCGCAGCTTTAGTTGCAGGAGATGATGCATGCACAGCAGCCACTGGAGTCATTTTGGTGGATGGCTGAGAAGATCCATTGTCTTTGCATACTGTTGTAGAAGGAATAGGCTGCCATTCATCAAACCAAATGCCATAAACACCAATAACAGGCATATGATCACTGACTCCCACCAATGCTTGATCTAATACAGCACCATAAAACCAGCATACAGTGTCCTTGTTGGGTGGTAGTTGTTGTTCTGCTGTTGTTGTAGTGATTCCACGTGTAGCTGCACCTGTTTGCTTACGTTTCTTCCACCATGGTTTCTTCTTATCCACAGTTGATGGTTTGTCACCACCCATTGATCGCTCTTTAGACTTCTTTTGTTGCTTGTTGCTATTGTCATTAGGAAGAGTCATTACTGCTGTTTGGGTGGTAGAAACATGTTGATCCTTATCCTTGAGAGGTCGATCGTGCCACAAAATGCGATCTGTCCAGCTGGGGACTCGTTGCTTTGGACTAGAATCGTAGCACAATTCTTTAGGTTCTACTAATCTCCTTTCAGGGGCACCATTACTTTGTTTTGCGCCCATCACTGGTGCCGACAAGGATCGCTGCTTTTTATGCCGAGTTGTGTTTGCTTTGGTTGTAGTAGTAGTAGCAGCTGATGTGCTATTAGCCTTATGTTTCTTGATCATCTGCTCATCTTGTTGTGTTGTAACAGGTGCAGCTGCAGTTGAAGCAATTGTTGTTGTTGTTGTTGTTGGCTGTTTTACAATATCTTTGGGTAATGGTGGCACAGGTGGCACTGCAGGAGTAGTTGCTGCTGTAGTTGTAGATGTAGCTGTAGTCGGGGTAGTATGTGCTGTTGAACGACGTGATGACGATGATGACGAAAACCAGTCAAATGGCCAATAGTCATCATCTTCATCATCACTACTATCACTACTGCTACTACTGGTATCACCCCTATCATCATCATATGGGATGGCATCAAGCTTGTAGGTGGGTGGAAAGTTGATAGGATGTTCCCGAAATGCTGCCAGTGGGCTGTTAGGTGATTGACGTTCCACAGACAATTGATCATATTGCAAAAGCGACTTGTGCGGAAAAGTTATTACCATGTATAAAGATTTAGGCCGAATAAGAATGATAATTTACCTTGAAATCACCTCTATGAATAGCATCCACCACCTTGGTACGTTCAGCATTGATGCGATAATTCGTATCGCCAAACATGAATACATGATCGAATCGATCCAAAACACTACTATGTTCATGCTCATTTTCGCCTACAGCCATATATGGTATCGCGTATATGTATTGGTGAGCCACAAGATGCATCATCCCTAAAACAATCCCCCACTTTTTCTTTCTTCACTCCTCTTTGCCAGTTTTGCCTATATCACTCACCTGTAAAAATAGCTTCCACTTCTGCATAATAGCTTGAATGATGATGACTGCTACCATTACCAGTGGCAGATTTGTCCTTTCCCTTCTTATCACGTAAGCTTTTGAGCCGAGACATTGAAGATGATGCATGTCGATGCAACTTTGTACTATCACTATCATCATCATGGCGACAGTGATGTGGATGTTCATCAAGTGCTTTTTCAAAATCAGGCATACGTAGACCATGTAAGATGCGCTGCACATTGGCATTACGTTCCGCGACCTTGGTTTGATGGGCTGCATAAATGTATGTATGAGTAAGCGACTACTAAATGCAGGATAATTGATGCTGTACCTCGAAGATGGCAATTGATAAACAAAAGTGATCGTGAACCAAAAAGTAATGAGATGGCAACAGCTCCCTTGTTACTAAGATGTGGCAAATAGTGTGTTAGTAACACTTTCAGTATAGAAGCATTATTATTTACGTTACCCAACCATATTTGCCCAACCAGTCTTGATTCTGTCACACTGCACTGCCTTTACATGATGACTGACAGGCTTCCAAACAAATACAGCCAAATGGAGTGCTGCTAAAGTCTCAGTTCTCAGCAATTTGTAGTTGGGACCAAGGTGTTCTTGTAATCTCTTCTCCCAAAGCTCTTTGGATGGAAAGATCAATGACTCGGAAATGTCACGCTCACATTCTTGTGTACCGATCGCCAAGATGTGATACGGGTGACTGATACTGCTATCCAAAAGTAAATGCTGCTCCGTTGGCGTGGGATGATGGTGATTCTTTTTGTCTTCATCAGTAAGGAAGATACCAAGATCGATAGGTAAAAGTCGGCCATACATATTCCATGTCCCGACAAAGACTTTAAGCCGATCAGGGAGTAACACAGCTTTATTATCCACATGGGATGAAATAGGCGGCGATCCTGTACCTCGCGATAACGATGCCTTTTTCAGAAGGTTGGTGAATGGGTTACGTCGTATAATTTTTGGTGTGATTGTTTGTATTGACATGCTGGATTGCTGCTTTTGCTCTTGATTAATAGTAGGTCGTGATGATGGTGGTGCTAGTTGTTGCTTATTATCTGGTAATGGAGGAAGAGGAGGTGGTGGTGTTGGTGCCTGGTTTGTTTTAGGTGAAGTTGATGCATTCGTTTTGATCGACAATCTTTTCTTTTTCTTCTTATTGATGCTACTAGTACTAGTACCAGTAGTAGTGGATGATGGAGTATTGCTGGAAGATGATGTGGTTGTATCTGGTTGGTCATTGTTACTGGTAATAGCTGCTGGTGCTGATTGATGACTACTACTTGTACTTTTCTTTTTACGTATCAAAAGATGTGTAGCAGCTTGTAACTTTGGCCACTGAGAAGAAGAAGGTTGTATTGATTGTAGTTGTGGAGAAGCAGTGGCAGTTGCCATGGTGGTAAGGGAAAAGAGTAAAGAAAAAGAAAGAGAAGGGAAAAAGTGAGGAGAAGCTGTGTTGTGTCAAATACAAACAACAGCAGCATAAGCATAAGCGGTGATGACCGAAAGTATAACAAGATCGGAGGAGTAATGATGGGGTTATAGTGTAAAAGTAGGATGAATGGGGTTTAGTAAGTAAAAGGGCAATGGTCCTCCTCCAACTGTACAACAAAGCGCTGAGTTGTGTGGCGACAACGTGCCCAAAGCGCTTCGCTTTCCAGTTACAAACACAGCAGCATCAGCAATATTGGTTCCACACACACTTCTCTTTCTCTCTTTCTGCACTTGTTTCAATGGCCATGTTCATTGCCAAACTAAACGCATCCTTTGCTGCGTTTGGTAGAGCAAGTGCAGCTCGCAAGTATACGCTCCTTTTCTTTTCCTTAACAATCGCTTTATTTCTCTCTTGTCCAACTATTCAACGTCTTCGGGACTCTCTTTACGCCGCTTCCATTACAGCAAACACTGACAACGATCACTTTTGGCAATACTCTTCTCACGTTCAACCAGCTCCATTGGACCAGAACACAGTTTCCGATGCGTTGATTGCTTATCAGATTCGTTTGGCAGCTACAAGTGACCAACAACAGCACCAGCAACCTGTTACCCAACAGTTTCTGACTCGGGCCCAGGCCTGGTACAAGGCATTCACTACGACCAAAGTTGCTATTGATGACCAATACTATTCACTTGTTGATCTACCCACTTCAGCAATCATGTTATATTCACCTTTTGATGATTCCTATTGGCACCAACAAGCGACTGTTCCTGATCAATGGGAAACAACATTGGCATCAATCATCAATGGTAGCACGCATGCACTTGACCCGCTATCAGTCTTTGACAACGTCACTTTGGACAAACATGGGCGCTTTGTATGCGCCGATTCAATCATAATTACCGCACTTTTGCACCAGGACAATGGGAGCAATCTAGCCGAACGTGTATGGAAAGCCGTAGTAGAACAGCATACAAGTACATTATCATCATGGAAGATGAGACAATTGAATGCTCCAGTACAAACATGGCAGTACAAGGTAAATCATATTATCTATATTGATATCAAAAGAGATATGCTAATGATCCAGTATTCTAGTTCAAGCCGTTCGATTATGATATTCCTCTTAAAGTGTACCTGTTTCTTGTGGTGCATACCATCATTTTCTTTTTGGTTTCTGGAGCATTTGGCAAGACACACGTTGTAAAGTCGCAGTATGGTCTTGGTTTGGCGGCGGTTTTTACTTCTATCACATGTGTTGCTGTAACACTGGCGGTCCTTGACTGGTTTGGTGCCAAAGTGGATGCTGTTCCTTGGTACTTGTTTCCACTGGTTGCCAATGTAGCTACTCTGGAGAATGTCTTACTACTCACGAATGCTGTACTTAATGCTGGTTGTGATATGCAAGTCAAGGAAAAAGTTGGTCGTGGTAAAGTATTTTCTAATCTCGATTGTGTAACGGTGTGAATTGTTCTGTAGTATTCTAACTGGTCATTGTTAGGTCTTCAAAGTGTGGGCGTACCAATGTTGGGGACCCTGGTGGCTGAATTGATCATTTTGGAAATTGGTCGTGCCATGGATGTACCCACTATCAAGCAATTCTGTCTTTTTGCTCAAACTGCTCTGATTGTTGAATACGTGCTGGATATGACTTTCTTTATTGCTATTCTTGCCATTGATGTCAATCGTGCAGAGGTAAAGAGAAACTTGACATCTAGAAGCCATTTGTGTAACTCATTTATCCCAATTAGTTGGCTGACCTTGATGACAGACAAGTATCAAAGCGTCTTCGTGAACTTGCCATTGCTGGTACAGATCCTGATCAACGACCCCCTGATTACTGTCCTGTGCAAGATGATGATGAAGAAGGCGATGTTACCATGACATGTGCTGACTGTAAAGAATTCAAAACGCATCGTGCAATGAATGCGCTCATGGTATGAAATGTGGACATTCTCCTTTTCAGTCAACTTCTAATCATCCTAGTAGTTATGCTTAGTCATTTTGGGTATATCCATGTTCCATTCTACACTTGAAAAGTATATGGTGCCAGAGACATTCATGTTACCACCTGCTGTCAATCAACGTGTACCACTACCCAGCAGTATGGTTCTCAAGACTGAACGATTACGCACCATGTCAAATCAGTTCTGGGATACCATCAACCCTGAAAGACAAACACAGTGGATTCATGTGGAACCACCTTATGTTGCTACTTTTATGGAATCAGCCATGGATCATTCACCAATATGGACATCATATGAAGAGCAGTATATTGAACGATCTTTATCACTTGCACAAAAGAATCTTGGCAAACGACCCCCATCACGTTTACGAAGCTTTGTACTTGGCCATGTGCAACGAATGATTGTTCTCTTGTGGCACATCAATCTGCCGATCTGCGCATTGTCCATTGTACTTATCGGCATATTACTTTGGCTCAATCCATCATCTCGGGACCAATGGCTTGCTCCCATGTTCAAGAAAGTGGCGTTCAAGTTATTATCACAGAATTTCATGTCGTGTAACATTATCGCTCGTCGTATCCGCGATCATTTCTCAGAACAGTCATCATCCAATCATGAATCAGTGCAACAACAGCAGCAACAGCAACAGCAACAAGCACATGTCACTATCAAAACACTTTCTGGACAACATGTGGCAGATGTACGACGATTTGATGCAAATGCCAAACACCAATTGGCTGTTTCTTGTGGACAAGATGATCGTATTGTCATATGGGATATGGAGAAAGGACGTGCTATTGGTCGACTGGAAGATGCCAGTGATTCGTCATCATCTGCAAAGCATATCAAGATTGATCAAGGCAACAAATGGATCGTTGGTGCTATGAGTAGTGGTGTTGTACGTATCTGGAGTGCATGTACATCCAAAATGGTGCGAGATTTCTATATTGAACGTGAAGAATTGGCTTCTGTTACCACATCATTATTCCCATCCACCAACATGATGCGTAACAGACGCACTGGTAATGCAATGACACCTACCACCAGTACCAGTACTAGCACAACACACAGCAATAACAGTAACAACAACAACAACCATCATCGACTTGCATTAGGTGCTCTGGATCGTGTATTGGATGTTCAATTCTTGGGTGCTGTAGCCGAATATTGTCATCCAGCAGTGGAACAAGTAGCAGCCAAAGCACAACAAGGTGGTGTCATCAAATCCCAAAACTATGTAGTGTCAGTACACAAGAGTGGCATGATACGTGAGTGGGATATCTTATCTGGTGCATGTATGCAAACTATTCCTTCTGGCCATACACGTGATGTATCCATCTTACATGTTGTCGAGTCAAAACGTCCTCATCGCAAGCATGGAGTGTCATGGGTATTTACTGCTGGTAAAGATGGTCGTGTCACTTGCTGGGAACGTCAATTGGTATCACTAGCTGGTGATGAAAATGATCAAGTCAGCCAATGGACATGTGCATATACCTTTGTAGGCCATGAAGGACATGCTATCACTTCATTGGCTACTGAATTACCTGTGGGTGGTATGGGTATTCTCGTCACTGGTGCAAGCAATGGCAGTGTCAAGGTGTGGAATTTTGAAACAGGTGCACTTGTATGTGCCTTGACAACTGAGTCACGTGAAGACGATCAAGATATGATGGTGACAAGTGGCAACAACAGCATTGTGCAATTGGCTGTGACACGGTATTGTGAAGTCGAGTATGGTGGACGTGGCATGTGCCGTGGATGTGATACATGTTTTGGCAATGGCTTTTTGATTGCTGCATGTACTACACATGATCGTGTGGATACTTGGCGTCTGGAACGTGTAGGTGGTGGTGGCAATCATCATGGCAGTTGTACACTTTGCAGCAAAGATTATCATCGTACACAATATAAAAGTAGTCGACGTCGTCGTGCCGACAGTAATGCATCAGCATCTTCATCCACATCTTCAACATCTGCATCAGCTGTTGCCATGAGAAGAAAACGACGTCATGTGATACGTGGTCCTCCAAAAAGACAACAGCAACAATCTGATCAACAAGGCAATGATGATGACATACTTACTGGCTTACTGGACATTGAACAACTAGCTGGTGAAGGTGAAATTGAATTGACATCCAGTTACTTGGGAAGCATTGATCAGCCCGCTGGCCGGGGAATTGCTTTTTGTGGCAGCAACAAGTTATTGGCTGGTGTACGTCGTTCTTCAACATCTTCTTCTTCCAGTCATTGGCAAGTTTGGTTTGCAGCATTACAATATTTTGATCCACCTGGTGAGATACCCATCGATACCTTTGATTTGGAAACAAATGAAGAAGACACTATGGAACAAAAACATCATCATGAGGAGATGCGTGATTCGCTATTTGGTCTGTTTGGCAGCAATGGCATTACTTTATCATCACAAGGACGACCATCTATGCCCAAGAATAGGAGTCACAGCAACAAGAGCCTATTGAAAAAGGTGGATGATGTTCAAGATGATGAAGAATTCGATGAAGAAGCCTATGAACTATTACCATTTTCCATGGTACGACATGTATTGCCACTCGATGGTCTTGGTCTTGCATGCGATTTCGGCAACTTTATCAAGCTCATTTACCTTGATGGAGAACAATCATCCAAGCGTATGGGTTTGGCTGCTGCTTCAAGACACCATGATGGATCATGTCATTGTGAAGATTGTACCAAGTCATCGTCGATGCAAAGTGGTGGTAGTAATAGCGCTGTATGTGCTGTGCCGCCTTCAGCATGTTCGATTCTGCCAAATTGCCCAAAGGCATCCGAGTGTCGTGCGATTGCAAGCAAGAAGCATTTGTTTTCTTAATACCAAACAAGAGAAAGAAGAGAAGGTTCAACACATACATTAAATAGCATCTGTAAATATACAACACACCATCGTTTTGTTTCGGCTTTTGCATTTCCTCCCACCCAATGTAATAAAAAAAATTGTCGGATGATTTCCTTCAAAACCACGCGATTTTTTGAATAGAGATGATGAAACGTACAAGTTTATTGTTTACTACTATATATGATTGCTTTGAAGTGGGATATACATGATCGTGAATGCTTGTGTTTTGTGAACCAAGCCCTTGGGAAATGACAGGCACTTATTCAGGTACCAATGATTCGCATATAACAGGGGTAAAGAAAAGAGAGATGTTACTTGAAGGATATCAAAAAGGAATCTGGAGCAAGCTTTATAGTTCCTCGTCTAGATCAAGAAGTTTCAGGACCATGGAGAAGACACATACATACTTGCTTTGCACAATGTAGGATCATTTTTATAAAACAAGCAGCAGAGACAACACATTAGAAGTAATCCGGGATTCCTTCCATTCATGGATGCAAGACCGATTCTATAAGTAGCAGCAAAAACCTTTCTTTCGGATCATTATGATCCTTACTATCCAATAACATAGTCAATGATTCAATGGGTAACACTTGTGATCCCCACTCAATGGTTCCTCGGAAAGAAGCATCATTAAAACATGTTTGACACTTTTATATGCAGCACGCGCACTAAAACAAAAGGATTGTCATGCAGTGAATGTTGTCATTTTAGGCATAGTGGATGTTGTACAAACAAGGATCCGCCTTTGCATACAGCAGAGCAAAAATAACATCTCAACATCATCACACAACAATGACAAGTGTAAAGAATGTTCGTGATGGGTGTTTAAAGGGTAAGAGTAAAGGATTCAGTCTTCTATCACGGCAACCGGATGATCGGATCAGCAGCTGCCGTTGATGATGTGGGACATGATGCAGCATCCATGCAACTCCGCGTCTCTCTTCACCCTTCCAAAGCTGCAGTGGATTCGCCACACAGAGCTTTTCTTTTTTACTTTTACTTTCTACCATGACTGCAGACCAACCAACAATTATCGGTGAACTAGTAGTGGTGGCACTGAAAGCTGTATTGTATTTGACAAGATGCGTGAATACAACATGGACTAACTTGGCTTGTCTTTAGCGCGATCTCCCCAACATTGAAGTAGGTGTCTGCCCATGAGCAAAAACGCCACTGATAATATTAAATTATTCTCTTATAGGTGGTTGGAAAACAAGATCCATTCTGTGTCTTTCGCTTAGGAGAAACAGCCAAGAGAACCAAGACAGATTATCGTGGTGGACAACAGCCTTTGTGGGATGATCAGGTAACTATTACAGTGTCTTCTTTTATTGAGTGAATGAATGATATTGATATGATCTAGGTGAATCTTCCTGTACCAGAAAAGAAGACCAAGATGTATGTTCAAGTGTTTGATGAAGATTCCAAGCGTGAGGATTTGATCTGTGAAGGGGAAGTGGATCTTACACAAGTACTGCGTGAAGGCGAACAAGATTGTAAGTTTATTTGATCTCATTCTATTGGCACATGTTAACATTGAAGGATAGCTTGGTTCCCATTAAAGTATCGAGGCAAGGATTCAGGAAAGATCTACTTGGAAATGACATTCTATTCTGCAGTAAGTACAATGATGGGAGATAAACTACTTTTGTCTCATGTATTATCCAACCTATATAGCGTCCACCACCTAAACGTCAACCTACTCGTCTTTACAATAAGGCACGTCCACAGCATTTGTATCAACGTGCTCAACAACAAATGCAGCAATCACCTTATCCTAATAATGCAATGGTGCCACCACCTATGCCACAACAATCATCATCCACTCCAGTAACAGCAGCATCTGGTAAACCATCAGCAGGTCCACCTGTTTATCGACCACCTCCACCACCAGGTGCATATCAACAAGAATATAGAGTGAAACAGCATATGCCTCCACGCATGTCACCATCCACATCTACTAGTACAAATGGTTCCAATGGTGGTCTTTCTGCACCTTATCCACCTCGTATGACACCTTCTGTATCTACTGGTACTGCCATGTCTCATCAAGGATATCCACCATCCCAACAACAACAACAACAATATAGACCACCTGGAGGACGTCCTGCTTCTTTTGGTGCAGGTAATGAATGACTGGATGGGTTAATATCAATGACTCATTATTGTATATGTAGCTCCAATGGGTTTTCATATTCCTCAACGTCCACCATCTACACCAGCAATGCAAGGATTAAGTTTCCCTGAACCACAAGCTATGCCTGCAGGTGGATTTGCTCCTCATTCAAATCCCAATGGCCAACCTTTTGCTGCTCATCAAGCACCTTATCCACCACCTACTACTGCAACAGCTGGATATCCACCTATGGCAGCAGGAGGAGGATACCCACCACCTCAACAAGGTTATCCACCTTTTTAGATAATGCAGTCTTTATAACTTTTACGTGATCCCATACCATTTTGCATACATATATCTCATTAATGGATCCAATCAAATATATTTATGTATTCGCTAAAACTACATGATGTGTATGGATAACAGTGTTTATTAAGCAAAGGAGACAGAAGCAAACAACATGATTTTAAGCAAGGAAAGGGAACATGGCCTTGCGATTACGGGGATAATCCTTGAACTCCTTGCGATAACGCTTGTGCTTGGCAACAGCCCAAACATACATTTGACCAGTAGCAACAAAGTTGAAGAGCCATGCTATTTCCACCAATGTCAATCAACCTTGCATCATCATTAGATGATATACAAAAACTTACCTGACCAGCTAGTGCTGAGCAAGGATACCACGGTCCAGCCAATTGTTTCAAAAGTGTAGTTAGGGCAAGAGACCAAATCAAAGCCATAACCATAAGGAATGTTGCGTTCACGAGTGCCAGCAGGACGCAAATTGCGAAGAGTGATATGGGTGATCAAGTTGGAAAGTTCTGCCCACTGAATAGAATAAGTACAATGTCTCTTTTTACATCCATCATATAAATACTTACAGCCCAAACAGCAATGGAGCCATAGATCCAAACATCGCTACGTTCACCTGCAGCCTTGCCAGCAGCGTACCAAGGACCATAAATCCAGTAAGCAAGATTGACACCTGAAAGGATCCAATAGTGACCAGAATTCTTAAAGACATTGCGGAAAGGCATAGTACCATGTGAAAAGCGGTGAACAAAGATGGTTTCCAATTCGCGCTTAAGGAAATGCAACATGCACATATAAAAGACAACAGTCTGCATAGTCGAATGTTGAACAGCGTCACCATAAATGTACTTTGAAAGGTAGAAAAAGATGGGATGAATGAAGAGTGGACCACCATATTCGATCAAGAACACGGTACGCCATCCAATTTGAGGACCTATTGGATGATGTTAGAGAGAAAGTAATGCATGATATATCATTTTATACTTGCCAAGGTCCTTGAACTGGATAGTGGCACCGTCAGTAATATTTAAATCGGCGAGAGTCTTGTCATGGTCCAAGGGCTTCTTATCCATGTCAGTCAGACGTTGACGATCGGGATAGTACTTTGGAAACTTCTTCTCAATGGCCTGACAAACTTGAAGCACAGTGACCTTGTCAGGCGACCCCTCGAGATCCAATGTAATAGGGAACTTGGTCGACTTTGGGTTACGCGATGCCACAGTCAGCTTCATCGTGTTGGTGTGTCTCGGAGTAAGTGTGGGTGGAAAGAGAAAGCTTTATAAGCGCGCGTGAAAGTGAGCCAATTTTTGGGTTGTCGGCATACTTAATCCGACATGAATGATGATGATGACAATCCTCCTATCCCTTGCACTCTCTCTGATATTCCCACTATAAACAACATCATCATTATGATCAATTGGATGTCAATAAAAAGTCTTGTGAACATGAGATCATCTAGTCGTCATTGACAAGAAAATGATAACTTGGACTTTTTGACACAGCGTACACGTTGCATTACCTGTTATAGCATAAGCAGAAAGAAGAATACTTGCTGAATCATCCATCAACCCACGTTATGATTTGCTTTGACAATGATGGTTGTACTCCAAGTCAACTCCCCTTGTTGGATCTGAGTACTTGGCAGCAATGCAAGCACGTATCACGTGCATAAGTCATCAAAAGGATCATGCAATGACTACTGCTACACACCATTATGTCTCCTTGATATAGCAACTCTCGATAAGCACATTCTTTCCAGTATCATATAGCCATCACTAGAATACAATGCAAGCTTTTCATTTCGATCAAGGCATATATATCAATACATCATCCCTTTTCTTCAAAGTTGCCAGCGATCAATGCATTCAATGGGGTGAATGAGAATAAAGTTGAATGATAGAAAGCCAACATGCTTGAGATACCAAAGAAAGAGCTGCGTATATTGATCTATAATCGCGATTGCGCGATAAGCAGCAATGATCCAGTTACATTTGATAGAGCATCAGCATCAAGGCATGTTGTCAATCTATCCAACTGAAAGATATGATCATTCAATCACTGAAAACGCATTATGTGTCTCTTAACCCATCTCATCATCATATGACACCATCACTCAGTCGACACAAATTCATTATACATCGATATACATCAAGTAAAAGTTTTCATAGTAATGGCTATATACAATATAAAAAGTTGTACTAATAAATGTTCACCACTCTAATGATTTGTCACCACATCCACCTGTCGTGCCGCATACGGGTGCTTCTTGCATAGAAATGATCTCTGGTTTGATTGTATCACGTTGGATGATGGTCTTGGAGGATCCCAGTACATTCGAAAGGATATCAATGGGTGGTACTTGTAGATACACCTGGTCATCTTCCACTCTGACTTGGAAAGTTTCAAGTCGATATTTTTGCTCTTCACCTGGTACCATGCAGTTGCCAGAGTTCAAATCAAAGTTTTTCTAAAGAGTGCATAAGTTGCATGTCAAGAAGGTACAAAAGGTGATTTGCCTGTTACCTTATGCATTGGGCAAGAAACATAGGGTGTATCATTTGATCCATTGACACCAAGCAAACCAGAAGCCAACACCAATGCACGCTTATGGGGACACATGTTTTGAGTGGCATACCACTTTCCACCAGTGTGAAAAACAGCTATTTGTGCATCACCTATGCGTACAACCTTGCCTTCATCTTCAGGGAACAAATTAGTTGAGCCAATATGTAACCAATCCAGTTGATCCTTTTGTAGTGATGGTAAAGAAGGAAGTTCTGCTTTGGGCCAATCAACAGGTCGACGCTGACCACGCTCATCCACCATTTCGATCACGGTATCTGCTTCTGATTCATTGATAAACTCCTGGAAATGTTTACGACGTTCTGGATCTCGTACAACTGTTGTCCATTCGCATTGATAGGCACCAATCAATTGATTCATATGCTCTTCCAATTCAGTTGCAATGCCAAGATGATCCTCCACGACAACTTTGCGTAAGTATTGAATGCCACCATCAAGCTTCTCGAGCCAACGAGCTGTACGTGTGAGCTTGTCAGCAGTCATGATATAATACATCAGGAAACGATCCAAGTATTTGATGGCTAGCTCTTCAGTAACATCAGCGACAAGTAATTCAGCATGCTTTGGCTTGGATCCACCATTGCCACACACATAGACGTTGTATCCTTTGTCAGTTGCAATACATCCAAAATCTTTTCCCTAAGATTGGTATTGATAATCAGTAATGACACCTAAAGATGGTTATAGTAGTTACGTACCTGTGCTTCGGCACATTCACGAATACAGCCAGAAACACCTCCTTTCAGCTTGTGTGGCGATCGAATTCCTTTGTATCTGTTTTCAAGCTATATGTATTGTGACATGTCAATGATAAATGTATATCCAAATGAGAAAGAGCATATATCTACCTTGATAGCAAAGCCAACTGAATCTTGTTGACCAAATCGACACCAAGTAGTTCCAACGCAACTCTTGACAGCTCGTAATGACTTTCCATAAGCGTGTCCACTATGTACATTAGGGAGAAATGCACAAGGTTAAGATTGATTCTTGCATGATCCTGCATTATTCTTTACCTTTCAAAGCCAGCATCTACCAACTTTTCCCAGATCTCAGGAAGATCTTGCTTTCTTGCACCCACTATAGTAAGGAAAATGACATCAGTCACTCATTGCATTGACGACTGGATATTACAAGATGTACTTACTGATATCGATACGTTGTGCACCAGTAATCTTGGTATACAGATTGTATTCCTTCGCAACATTCGCAATAACACCAAGCTTGGCAGGAGTGACTTCACCTGCAGGGATACGTGGCACAATACTGTATAGACCACCACGTTGGATATTCGCCAGATAACGATCGTTTGTATCTTGCAGAGGACGTAACTTGGGATTGAGGATATGCTCGTTCCATAGACTGGCTAGAATGCTTGCAATGGCTGGCTTACAGACTTCACATCCCATAACACTTGCTTCTGGTACACCAGCATGCTGAATAAAGTCCTCGAATGTCTTTAATTGCTTGACTTTGCCAATGGTGAAGAGTTCTGCACGGCTGTACTTGAAATGGCTGCATAAAGAGTTGCTGATGGTTTGACCAAGTGACTTGAGTTCTGCTTCAAAGATCTACAAGACATGTAAAACTATAATTAGAAGGATTTCTTTTACACTACTTTACACTTACCTCTTGCACCTGTGGCATACATCCACCACATCCAGTTCCTGCTTTGGAAAAGCATTTGACTTGATTGACATTCTCACACTTTTTGGATCGAATGACTTTGCGAATAGCACCCTTGGTGACATTGTTGCATGAACATATCTGTGTATCATCTGGAAGTGTATCTGCGCCACCATGTTGTTCTTCTTTGGTGCCTTTGATACCAAGAATAAGCTCGGATGGAGGTGTTTGGAGTCGTTTGCCTGATTTCACCATTCCAAGCAGTTTGGCATAGTCGTTTGTGTCACCAATCATCATTCCACCAAGAAGCTTCTTGCCATCCTTTGTAAAAAGGTACTTCTTGTATACGCCACTAAAGGGATCACGATAGACGAGTGGCTGACAAGTGTCTTCAGAAGCAAAGCAATCGCCAAAGCTTGCCACATGGATGCCTAACAATTTCAACTTGGTGCTCATGTCTGCTCCTTTGAAAGCTGCCTTTCTTGGATCGTGTCGACGCGTCGTAATGTTACGAGCAACAACTTCAGCCATGCTACAATGGAAGGCATGTTGGTGAGTAAAACAAGTGAAAATGAAAGTTGTTCTATGTTGATACTCACTCATATCCAGGTGCTACTAGGCCATAAATCATGCCATTGAAAGAAGCACATTCGCCAATCGCATAAACGCTGTCAGCTGATGTCTCCAATTGTTCATTGACTTGAAAACCACCACGAGCAGCTCGTAGTAATCCATCATGAGCCAATTGATCACGTGGACGGATTCCGATGGCATAGATAAGCATGTCAGTAGGTCGAACCTCCTTACTTTCAGCCAAAATAACTGATTTCAATGCTTCTTCGTGTTCATCCATTTCCAGTGTACCAGGACAATCACCAATACATGTCTCAATGCCCAGCTTATCGATTTCATGTTGTAACATTTTGGCTGCATCTTGATCCAGTTGTCGTGCCATAAGTCGATCAGCACGTTCATAAACAGTGACATTCAATCCAAGATCCTTGGCAGCTTTGGCAGCTTCTAATCCAAGTAATCCACCACCTACGACACCAGCATGTTGTACATTTTCACGTGACGCCCATGTAATGATAGATTCCAAATCTTCAAGAGTGCGATATACAAAGATGCCAGGACCAAGTGAAACATTGGGAGGAAGTGCTGCTGATGAACCAGTAGCAAGTACGCAAATGTCGTACGATGTCCAACCACTCTCCCGGGAACGTACTTGTTTGTGCAACGTGTCAATCTCTTCCACAGGATCACCAAGATGTACTTGAATCCCTTGCTCTTCATACCATGAACGTGGTTGCATCAATTGTTGATCCACACTGCGATGTGAAAAGTACTGTGTCAATCCAACTCGATTATATGCCACTAGTGTGAAACAAGATTACATTAGAAACATTCCTATATCAATATATACACATTTTACCTTCTGGTTCTTCAGAGAACACCTTGATTTGATACATGTCTTCTTCATCATATTCGATCACTTTTTCCATAAATGACACAGCAACCATGCCAAGTCCCACTACAACGATGGTCTTTGGTGTTGGTGATGGAGGAGGAGGCAGCTCATTGTTGCTGGAGGAGGATTGCACCACTAGATCGATAGCTCTTTCTGTGTTGGGAGGCATTATGTAAAAGAGGATCACAGAGAAGAAGTAAAAGATGACTTGAAGATGATCTTTATAATGGCGAACTTGCCCGAGTACAATTACATCACGTGCTTTTGTTCAAGTCAGATTTGCTCTTTTAGCTGTCGAATGGCATAACTTGATATGGAAATATGCGGGAAGAATATCACCAGTTCCTAGATGATGAAATGCTCTGCTGTATCAAATGATTAAACATGATGATAAGGCTTGGGATATGAGGCATTTGTTTGTTTTCCAGTTTTGGATGAGCTGCTTATCACTTTCATTGATAACGGAAAGTGGAACACTGAAAATCAACAGCGATAATGATGCGCAATGATAGCTTTTGCATGAGATAGAAAGTGCTACTATAATGACTATTAACATATATGGCTACAAACAAAATGTGTGTTCTAAATGGATTATCCTTAGATGTCCTCTTATCAGCAAACACATTCCGTTATCAATGTACGCCCAGGGGTCGGGGTTATGGAAAAGGAGCAGCGATTGCATTAGACTGGTATCATTGATCATGTCATTTTGGTTTTTTACATTGATAAGCAATGATGAGCACCTGGCACTCATTATCATTTGTTTGTAGTCTTATTTGGTTAAGCGTTCAACATTGACATGTGCGACTTGTGATAACAACTATCATGATCCGGCACGTCAACATGATTCCTTATGATAACCATTACATACACAGATGGTATTGATCAATCAAGCAATCCAATGCCTTAAGAAACATAATCTTTATACAAGATAAGGTGTAATTTTCTAATAGCTAGAATACAAAGATGTTTTTCGATGCAAAGTCATCACCCATTACTTGAGCAATCAGTGGTTTACAACATTGTTCAATCATGGTATCTGAGCCACATAATAGGACCAGCTTGTCATTGTTGCTAGATGTACCATGTGGAAAGAGGTGTTCGGATATCTCTGAAGCTGTAAGTCGACCTCGTCCATGTTTCCAATCATTGCCAGGCCTAGAGAGAATAAATCTAGTTATATATCAGATTAGTTGTTCGATACCGGCTGCTGATGAACAATGATATGCTACATACCTAACATGAAAGTTATGTGGACCCAACAAGCTTTGCAATTCTTGAATTTCCTTGGCAAGGACTAGATCTTCATAATGACGTGCACAGTAAATAAGAGATACTTTGGGTGGATTGTGATCGTGTTGTATAGCATCAAGTATCTGCCACATGGGTGTAATGCCTGTGCCACCAGCAATCATCCCAATATGTTGTACATGTTGAGCTGGTTGACGCATAAGAGAGTAATGACCATCACCAAGATATTCATATTCGCCCAATGGACCCTTGACATCAATGGTTTCGCCTACACGTAGCTTATCCAGCAATTGTGTAAATACACCACCAGGTTGTTGATGATCTGGAAAGTACACCTTGATGACAAATTCAACAAATCCAGGACCAGAATGACTAGGGGTATAAGCGCGCATGATTGACTTTTGTTGTGTTTGATGGCGATCCATTTGCTCTTGGGGTAGTTTTAAATAGACATGTTGACCAATTGGCAATCCAAGTGGTTGATTACTTGCATCAAATAGAAAGCGAAAGAGGCGAATCGTTGGAGACAATGATTGCTTGCTGTCAAGAGTCATCTTCTTCCATTTTTTGGGTTCCAGGAATGGCGTATGATCTTCATTGATAGATGATGACAAGGTGATTGTGCTATTGTTTGTTGTATTGGTATGACTAAAAGCATTGGATGATGCTAATGATGATGTGGTTGAGCTGTGTTCTTCAGATGATGATAGTTGACCGATCAAGTAATCTTGTAACATGGTGTGTGCTTTGCTTGAATGAATGGCATCGAATTCTTCTGTTGTATCAGTACCAGCTGTAATCAAGATGCTGGATGCTCCACCAGGATGATCTTTCATAAAAGGAGTACAATCATACACGAGATCATGCACGACAATCCAACAATCATCTTCTTTTTGATGCATTTCAACTTGAGCAAGAGTGTATGTTGGCAATGATGATGGCTTTGTTGTATCTGGCGTTGTTGATGCATCTGAGCTATCCTCTTTCTTGACCATTGCTGTCATCCATCCACCTGGTTGAGGACCTGCCAACGTAGGATGCTCACATCGAATAGCCAATGACGGTTCACGCTCCATTGACAACTTTACTCGGAACCAGCAGTTGTTCATCATGCCCATGAGGTTCCAAGTCAAGTTCTCTGGTTGTGTATTCTGCGATTCGTCCCAAGCTCGTACCACCATTTCATCGGCACGCACCAGATCTGCAACTTCCAAGTCGACATGCCATAGTGTCCAGCTCCAGTAACGTGATGTTTGATAATAGCTTGGACCAGTCAGCTGACCATAAGGAGCAGCGATTTGATCAGCAGATGGACGATGCAATGTAGCCAGTAACCATGTCTTGCCGCTGTCAAGAGAGATTTCTACTCGAGTGATTCTTCGATTGCCACCTGTATATGCATATCCACGCGCTGTATACGTTTCTTGCAGGTTATGTAACATGATACGCTCATCATGGTTGGGTGTTGTAATGACACTATTGACATTGAGATCATAGAGCGTATATTCAGGTCTTGGCCACCATTTCTCTTCTGTCGCTTGTTCAGCTGATTTGACTTGTGTTGGGAACACTTTATTATCACCATTATGGAATGGATTGGTCGATTCTTTATCACTTGCTTCAATACTTCCAAGCCATTTGACACTTCGACCACCAATACAACCAGGTATAATGACTCGAACTGGAAAACCATGATCAGCTGGAAGCAATTCCCCATTCATTTTGTATGCTAGTATGATATCATAATGATCAGACATCACCCGATTCGCTGCTACAGATGTACCATAGCCACCCTACACATTTGATACACTATTAGTTAGATACACAACATTGTAGATTGATAAAAAGTTACCTTGGATGTCTTGTCAACACCTTCGAAACATATGTAATTGGCATTGTCTTTCAGTCCACCACCAAAGCGATTGATAACATCTCGTAAGTAAACGCCAGTCCAACATGCAGTACTTGCTCCTGCTGCACCCCTATTCATGAGCACATCATGATTGGGAATGGATCAGTATATGTGAACAGGGTAATAAAGATTATATCAGAAGAATGTACCATCCAAATCCAATTGACTGCTTGACCATGTTTTGCTCTTTTCGACGATTACCAGCACAAACCATGGTTACTGGTAAAGTGATTGCTGGCATTGAAGCAATATCATCCATAGAGATTGTAGTGGGAGAATTGACCAAGCCAGTGATTTCAATGCGATGTTCTTCCCATGTAAGCTGTGGTACTGGTCCATGGTTACGTACAAAATGAAGGTGATTAGGCGTAACATATCCAGCTGATTCTAGTGATTTCAATGGCGCCTCTGATAAAGCAAAAGGATAAGTATTCATGTGGGATATATATTGATATACAGTGGATTGACATACCAGCATTGAATGGGTGTTTTCCAGTAAGTCGAACCATGGAGGAATCACGCGGCACAAAGGCATCTGGTGTGTTGATGTCTCTAGGATCGATAGTGCTAGGTGGCTTCATGATATTGATATCATACATCATTTTTGTATCCATTATGAAGAAATTTGTTGATCGTGATAGAAAGAGATAAAAGAAATAAAGAAAGGCGTGCTGCTTAGCTTGGAAAGTGATGTGTTAACAGCTGCTTCCCTATACGCTGTTGTCTATATTTGTGTAATTCTACGCAAGATGTGCCTTTCATTACATTATCGTGTATCGGAACAGACATGTGGTGCAATGCTTCCTTCACATATCAAAAGCCAGACTGGGTGATATTAGAGATAAGAGCAAAAGATTGAAAGGGGGAGGTTTAAAACATGTTGCCAAATCGAGTGAAGTGAGATAACGACGTGCCTGTGTAACCCCGACAAGCAAAAAGATCTCGCATTGGGATCAACTTTTGTCCTATGCAGTACAAGTCATTGTCAGATCGAGAACGATCCAATTTTATTTCCTACTGTCATGTATGCTCCTAATGGATTGCACCAATCAGTCATATACTCGAGAATTGGCATTATGTCTTTCATTCAATTGGCATGATGAATCGCTGTTGTTCTTCCTCATATCATTTCACTTGAAGATTGCTCTGGTTTAGCATGTGATATTGTGAGGAATTACGTGATCTGTGTCTTTTAATACCGATACAGTGGTAAGGATAAACATGTCCTGGTAGGACAAAAGTCATTGTCATGCTTGTTGCAGCATTAGATCCAGCTATTCATGATGAAATTGTGACAAGCGTATTACTATTTGTAACTTCAAGCAGTGGCATTGTCAACAATACAATGACTACATGCTCTTGAACTAATGGTATAATATGTTATACCTTGCTGTCATTGTGTCCTTTTCACTTTATCGGTGCAAGTGATATATATTAAACATGAAACGCGACAAGAGCTTTCATGATCCACTAATGATGGCAGCTGATCGTATCACTATCGGTTTCTGGTATCCATTTGAACCCATGTATCACAGCTGCTCCCTTTATCTCGCCGGCATACTCCTTGTTTGTTACCTTTTTAGTCATAAATCAAAAGAGCATCATAATCAAATGGGGGAGATTATACAACGTATTCCATTTTCAAATGTAACAAAGGTGATTCTCAGGAACAGCATAGCATTCAAGCTCTTAAATGCAGCTCATTTATACTATACAATACCTAGCTTTATCTCTATTATGCATGATACATGATCATCAGCAGCTCAGAACATACTACAGGGGTACTGCATAAAAAGAAGAGATAACAGATACGAATGAAGAAAATGGATAGGCTCACACATGCAATGCATCCTTATCGCAGTCCCCACTTTCCTTTATCATCTTCTTATCTTGTAAATTTTGATAAACAAAGTCCACCAAAGTGAATGTGGATTCTAATGCATGTCAACACACTGAATATTGTCATGCATATCCCTTTTCTCGGACTGATAGTCACTTCTTCAAAGAGATCCCTAGGATAACCAGACATAAAGACTTATCGGATCGAGACTATTGTCTTTCTAGTCGATCCAATCAAGTAATCTTACATCTTGTATATAAGAGCTCTCTTTATCGTGCATCACTATCTTGTTGTCATTCAACTTAATCCTGTATATATACACTTTCGACAATAGCTACTACCAGCTTTTATAATCGCTATCCACTTCCCATATCTCCTTGAGGAAATCAATTCACACTATGAAGTTCTTTTCAAGCGAAATGATTGTTGATCAGCATGGCAAAGCCATCAATTTCAAGATGCATTCATTACAAATGCCACATATGCGAGCGTTACATCTGGTAAATACTGATTGCTACAAATGTAATCCAAGAGTTAGTATTGATCTTTGGATGAAAACACAGGCATGGATTTCATTCATGGTTGCTTTCTTGGCTTGGTATTCAATCCCACCTGTGATTGATCATATTGCAGAAGACTTGAACATCCCATCCATGGAAGTTTATGATTCTAATATGGCTGCAGTTGCCATCACTATTGGTAAGTGATCATGTTACTATCCTAATCATAATGATGTCACTGACATGCGATGAAATGTAGTTGCACGGCTTTGCGTTGGTCCATTATGCGAGCGATGGGGTCCACGTCGAGTAATGTCATGCTTGTTGGTCATTGGTGCTATCCCCTGTGGTTTATCTGGTCTCTTGGCAGATGGCACTGGTTTGATTGTACTTCGGTAAGTGTAAATGTCACATCTATTTCTCATGTCTATATCTTCTTGATTGTGAATCTTATGAATGATGATGTAGATGCTTCATTGGTATTCTTGGATCAGCCTTTATCCCATGCCAGCTGTGGACAACATTGATGTTTGCACCTTCTGTTGTTGGAACAGCTAATGCCATTTCAGCTGGTTGGGGTAATATGGGAGCTGGCATATCTTATTTGCTCATTCCAGCTTGTTTCGATGGTATTGCCAAGCACACAGGTGCATCTATTGCATGGCGTGTTGTCTTTGTGATTCCAGCTGGCATTTGTATCCTAGTGGCATTCATCGACTACTTCTTTTCCACTGATACTCCTCATGGTGACTGGCTCAAGTTACGACGAGAAGAAGCTCAAGAAAAAGATGTAACATCTGTGATGGAAGCAGCAAGCAGTAATAATACCACCACCAATGACATAACAGCAACATCTGCTGTAGCTATTGACAAAAAGTATCCTGCTTCCAATTCATCTATGCTTCAAGATGATACATCTATTTCTGATGTCAAGCGTACACAAACAGCTGCAGATGCTTTGCTAGGTGTATTTCGAGTGCTTATCAAGCCAAATGTGCTTATCACTGTATGCTTTTATGCATGTTCTTTTGGTACTGAATTGGCAATTGATAACGTTATCGGTCAAGTATTTCGCACCAACTTTCACCTCGATCCTTCCACAGCATCCTACATTGGCTCCATCTTTGGTCTACTTAATCTATTCTCACGTCTTTCAGGTGGTCTTTTCTCTGATTTCTGGGCACATCGATTTTCATTATCAGGTCGTATTCTAGCACAGTTCATTCTCATGCTGGCTGAAGGAGTTGCATTAATTGGTTTCAGCTTTGGCTTGGATACAAGTCTTGGTGGTGCTATTGCATTGATGGTCATATTCAGCTTCTTTGTGCAAGCAGTATGTGGATCGACATTTGGTATTGTCCCATTCATTGATCCTGCCAATAATGGCAAGGTCATGGGTATTGTTGGTGCAGGTGGCAATCTTGGTGGTTTGATCTTCAACCTAATGTTCCGCCAATTCCAACCCAACTTTCATGGTGCATTCTTGTGTTTGGGATGTATCACAACAGGTGTCGCTCTTCTTGGCTGCTCCTTAATATCGATACAAGGAAGATCCATCTGGCACTTGTTCAGCAAAGTCAATGCATGAATTACTTATGAAGGACATTCCCAGTAGTACATACAGAGCATCTTGTGTGGAAGTTACCACACGAGCATTAATTCACTAGTATATATGATATATCATTGGAGTAAACTTGTAGTATATAGTAAAGGAAAAAGCACATATCTACATGTGAAATACATGTGACATGCTGAGAATCTGTATGATGCGATCATTGTCATTACATGCAATCCTTTGCGCTTTTATATAGTTGTCAAGATATGTATCTATGCATGTATGCATGCTGGATATCATAGTTTAATCTTGTATTGCACATGTATATCATTGACTTTGCCAGTCTTCTGGTTATGGTATATATGGTGATAGGTGATGTAATGAATATGAGAATGAAAAGCGAGTGATATTACATAGCATGAAGCGAATTCTTTATACAATTGATGCATTGACAAGGCTGGTAAGGCATAGATCACAGCGACATGGATAGATCATGGCGTAAGATTAGGAGGCAACCTATACTATCATTATGGCAGTAGTCGTATGTTTGCTGTGGCACTTTAAGTTAGACACAGATTTCAGTTTGCACCAAGAAGTGTCTAAATTTTATTACGAACGTCGACAAACACAATACGTGAGACAACCACTACATCAAGAATCACCATATTATGGTAGTACGATCATTCAACATTCATCCAAGAAGAATTTAAGCTTATTTCTGGATCCTATTGACGGCATTCTCATCGATTAAGAATACTGTTGCATGATCGATCATCCTATGCTTTCAGCTGCTTGACTATCTCGTGATACGACTCCTCAAGCGCAAGAAGTGGACCAGAACATGCTATTTGTTGGATTCCTGCACTGGCTCGAGTGATAGTATAAGGTTTCCAATGTACGTAAAGATAAGGTTTTAAGGTTTGTTTGTTGCCTTTTTGAGATTGAAGGTAAGGTTTGTTTGTAGCCTTTTTGAGATTGAAGACGACAAGGATCACTGATGCAAATGTGAACATGGAAGAAGCGCCACCACCCATCTGACTGATGTGCGCAAAACATTACATTTCGGCAAAGTTTGTGATAATATATCCCTGCCAATCATTTTCGGTGTCGTATGGATGATAAGGAGTTGTAATCTCATTCCAAGAAGATCCGTATATCACTACAAGTAGATAAGGATCAAATAACTTGGATGCATGGTAGACTTATCTTAATCTTGCATATCAGGTATGATATAATACATCTGCTTCAAGTAGATAAGCGGGTTGCCAGCATATATCTCTAAGCACAGCATTGATCTCTTGCCATTCAGGACATTATCGGCCATCAAATTAGGTTTGCTATCACTATTTGTTATGTTGATAAAGAATAGTAAGTCTCTACTAGTACATGCTTCATATTTCATCCGGATAGTGATAAACGAACCCAAGAAATCCGGGAACTACATGTTCAGTCTCATGATCGACTGGCATCATTCTACATGGATCAACAGCAGCCATGATGATGAGATCACTACTGGTATATAAGAGTCCTTCTGCTCCTACCCATTTCATCCAGAACCCCATACATCCTACATCCTACTATAAGGTGGATCACATAGAAGTCATCTTTCATCTTTCAGCAAGCAACGTGCATTGTCGACATCTCTTACACCACATTTATATCCACAATACACGATCATGCAATTCTTTGCAAAAAGTATCACTGTTGATCAACATGGCAAGGCCATAAACTTCAAGATGTATTCAATACTGCAACATCCACATATGCGTGCGATGCATCTGGTAAGTAAAGAGAGATCATAGTAATGTCAATCTATCATATTTGCTGATGGATAGCTATTTTAATAGGCATGGATCTCTTTTATGGTTGCATTCATGGCATGGTTTTCTATCCCACCAGTAATGGATCATATTGCAAAAGATTTGGGTATTCCAGCAGCCGAAATGTATGACTCAAACATGGCTTCAGTCGCTGTTACTGTTGGTATGCCTATTGTTCATCATCCAAGATACATATATGGCCTTAACTTATGGATTCATCATTATGTGTAGTGGCACGAATCATTATAGGTCCAATGTGTGAGCGCTTTGGTCCTAGACGTGTCATGGCAACCATATTGGTCATTGGTGCTATCCCTTGTGGTTTAACTGGTCTCTTGTCAAACAGTGCAGGCTTGATCATACTCAGGTAAAGATCTTGTCACATTCATTCTGTATTCCTATCATAAATCTTATCAATATTGATATTACGTGTAGGTGTGTCATCGGCATATTGGGTGGAGCTTTTGTCCCATGCCAGTTTTGGACATCACAGATGTTTGCACCTTCTATTGTTGGGACAGCTAATGCTATTTCAGCTGGTTGGGGTAATATGGGAGCTGGCATAGCTTACTTGCTCATTCCAGCTTGTTTCGATGGTATTGCCAAGCACACAGGTGCATCTATTGCATGGCGTGTTGTCTTTGTGATTCCAGCTGGTATCTGTATCCTTGTGGCATTCATCGATTACTTCTTTTCCACTGATACTCCTCAAGGTGACTGGCTCAAGTTACGACGAGAAGAAGCTCAAGAAAAAGATGCTGTATCTGTCATGGAAGCTACCAACAGTGAATATGGTGACACTACAATAGCACATGGCTCTGAAAAGAAGTTTCCACAATCACAATTGTCAGAGCAAGGGACCAACGATGATGAATCAATATCGGATGTGAAGCGCACAGAATCCAGCATGGATGCACTGATTGGTGTATTCCGAGTGCTTATTGAGCCAAGTGTGTTGATCATGGTGATGTTTTACATATGTTCTCTTGGTACAGAATTGGCTATTGATAATGTTGTTGGTCAAGTATTCCGCACCAATTTTGATCTTGATCCAGCAACATCTGCATATATCGGCTCAGTCTTTGGATTGCTCAATTTGTTTTCTCGACTATGTGGTGGTCTGTTTTCAGACTATTGGGCACATCGATTTCATCTTCCAGGACGTATCATGGCTCATCTTATTATCATGCTCATTGAAGGGATCTCATTGATTGGCTTCAGCTTTGGTCTGGACACTAGTTTGGGTGGTGCTATTGCATTGATGGTCTTTTTCAGCTTGTTTGTGCAAGCAGCAGCAGGTACTACATTTGGATTGGTGCCATTTGTAGATCCAGTCAATAGGGGCAAGGTCATGGGTATTGTTGGTGCTGGTGGCAATCTTGGTGGTTTGATCTTCAACCTGATGTTCCGCCAATTCCAGCCCAACTTCCAGGGCGCCTTTTTATGTTTGGGATGCATTACTACAGGTGTTGCCATAGCTGGGTGTGCATTGTTACGTGTGCAGGGCAGTACGCTCTGGCACCTATTTAAAAGTCGCCATGCCTGAAGTCGTTTTGTGCTATGTTCCCTCCATATGTAACAACGTGTACTATAGCTTAACACCACCCATGTATGTTTATTGGATCCAATAAAGTTGTGTATAATGTTAAAGTAAAGGGCCAATATTGGTAACAAGATCTCTGGGGATCATTCCCTTGGAGTAAGCCATAATTGCTTGCATGAATGGTTTGGTACAGAGACAAGCTGAAACAGTTACACAAAGGAAGATTGACACAAACATGCCGCAATCTTGTCGAGCTTTGTTGCCGGTATCCGATAAGGAGTCATGTGGCACGAAAACAAGTAGAGCAACATTGTGGTATATGGCCATAGAACAGTGTAAGTGATATTTGATGTAGGGTGTGTCATTCCAGAGAAGAACTGTATGACTAGAACTTGATAGTAAACTAAGGTATATCCTTACACGAGCTGATGCTTACACTTGATTATTCAAAGACGCGACAACAAGCATTACTTTTCTTGATGCTTTTATGTAGAGCTGCTTATGAGCTAGGAATGTGTTGCATGACATGGTAAGGTGATAAGAAGATACCTTGATCAGGATGAGTATCAACCAGTGCCATGAGTAATCGTTTCGCAAGCACAAATCAACAATGAAGATGGTCAGATAAAGGCAGTTGACAATATCCATCCTTAAATAATGGCATCAGTATATGCTGTCAGGATGTCTTATCACTTGTTGTGCACATATGAGCAATTCGAGTGATGATATGTATGCGTGTTTATTTGTGTATTCAAGTACTGCAACAGCAATGATTCGGCTACATGATAAAAGTAACATGATGCACCATCAGGATAAGAAAAAACAAGGTGGAAGTAGCAAAATCAAGTGTGTTTGCTGTATGTATTGCTTGTAAATGATCCTCAGTGGTGGTCCTCTTCAACCCAGAGCTCCCACTCCTATGTGGGACACAAGGACAATGCTAAGAGTTTCGCGGCGTTTTAAATTTCCAACCAGATGCTCATTGATCAGTTACATACCTCTTCCTTTTCTCTCCCAACTTTGTGTCTTTTGCCACACTTGGCTTTCTCAGTTCTTCAATGGCAGCTCGCAATTCAAAATCCCAGCAATCTTCAGCTTCTTCCTCTTCCAATGGAGACGAGAAACAGCAGCAGCAACAACAACAGCTTCAGTTAAAGACGCGTTTCTTTTCAGAAGTGGATAACCGGAATGGTTCCGTGCACTGCACTCTTCAACTTACCCACGTTCACTGGATGTCAGTCAAACACCCTGATGACATAAAGGTTGTTGCAATAGGGGTAAGTGAGATTGATGTGAATGTTGATCAAGGATAAGCACGCTTACATTTGACATGGATGACATGTATCAGGAACTTTTACGACAACGAGCATCACAGCAAGAATCAAAGGATGAATTGGATGGATCAAACGGAGAGAGCTCTCATGATGATTCAGATTCACCTGTATTGGAAAGGTATTAGTGCATACAGTGGAAACATGTCGCATGACTTTTGACATGTTTACGTGTAGTGATAACGACCTGGAGATCATACGCAAGGAGAACTTTTTCAAAGAAGAGCTCACAGAAGAGGAACGTGATCTTGTTGCCAAGCGAGTGTTGATGCATCAAAAGTTGGTCAAGAGACATGAACGACGAGAGAAGAGACGCAAGTCAAAGAAGATCCGGATCATGTTTGACTATGTGAATGACGAGGAGATTGATGAGATGTTACTTGATTGCAAAGAAGATGAGGTACATATACATGGATGTATACATAGCTATCGATATTGATACATGTACGTTGTATATCATTAGGATGAAGTCATTTGTCGTCTCGCTCAGCAAGCCGGCTATCTCAACACTATACGCAAGCAAGTTGCCATGAAGTATCCTCAAGAAAACAGCCATGAATCAGGTAATCAAACAGTGAACAAAGACCTGCAACTTCATTTTAACCCATCTTATGTAGGGGTGACAATGAGCGCAGAACAGCAGCAGGCTTATCAACAGCTGGTCAAAAAGCGAGCTGAGACATTGAGGAAAACCACGACTGACAGAGCCAAAAAGTACTACCTATATATCATTATTGGAGATATGTCATCCTATTAACATGATGTTTCATTAGGCAATATCGAATGGGAAGTCGCCTTTGTCTGGATGAAGCTGTCAAGCAGGCACAACAACGTCAGAAAGTGGATCCTGAAAAGGCATTTGAAGGATGGTCTGAAGCACGCATTTATGCATACAAGATGATCGATGAGAATCCAAACAGCTATTATTATCGTTTCAATGCACCAGGAGAAGTCCAACGTAGAGGACAATGGTCCAAGGTATGTATCATTTTTATTGTTTGGGAAAGCTGCATGACGACATGTTAATATGACTGATATTCATAGGAAGAGAAGAAGCTATTTTTTGATCGACTTGCTGAGATAGGAGCCAATGGACAATGGGGGATCTTCAGCATGAAAATACCAGGTCGTGTCGGTTATCAGTGTTCCAACTTTTATCGTCTCCTATTGGAAACCAAGCAGATCACTGATCCCAACTACGTTCTTGATGAGAATGGCAAAGCACGTTACCTTTTTGATAAGAAGGATGCCAGCGGCAAAGTTCACAAAGCATTTCGTACACATCGACCCAGTCCAATCGAAGAAGACAACATCAATAGCAGCAGTAGTGGAAAACGTAGACGTGCTACAAGATCATCATCATCTGCTGCTGCTGTTACTACCAACAATGACAACAATGCAACTTCCAACAATACACAACAACGATCTGGTAGAAGAAGAAGAAGACGATTTGCTGCATCAGATGAAAGTGACAATGATGACGATGATGGTGGAGCCTATGTGGATGGAGAATATCGATCAGGTCGTTCTAGAGCAAGAATGGTGGATACGACACAGTCAAATGATGGTGACACTATAGGTCGTAGACGAAGCAAACGACAGCGAAAACCCACAGCTGCAGCTATTGAAGCGGGATTGGTTGCCGAATCTAGACCATCTTGTTCTTGGGAGACTTCCATCACTGGTACAACAACACAGGAACAACATGGAGCACAATCAGCTGAGAAAGATGACAATGATGATGAATCCACAATCAACAACAATGAGCAAAATCCTCTTCCAGGCTTCATTGATCCAATTACATTAACCGAAGTCGTCAAGCCAGCCATTTCAAAGTATGGACATGTAATGGGGTAAGTGAAAACGTGCCACAACATGGGATCGAGTGATGGATATAACACTAAACATGGTATTTGAAGATATGACAGCTGGGTGCGTTGTTTGACGCGTTGGGAAGGAAAGCAGAACATCTGTCCACTTACAAAGAAACCTCTGACAAAACGTGACCTTGGTAGGTTGGGGATGGTTGATTTTCATGAGCCGAATGCCTATTACAGTATCAGCTGATGTATCCATTCTTTCTCTTGCTTTCAAGTGATTCTGGACTTTGATAACATTGAGGAGTACAGGTGAGATTGATCATCATTCTTCATCGCAAGATTAATTCATCCGCTTATATTTGTTTGTTGTAGGTCTCGGATCGTAAACCTGTGAGATGCACTCGTGGTGACCAAATGCTTCCGGCATTTCCCGTTCCGAGGTACTCATGCAGCCCATTTTTACAGAAATCAAGAAGAGAAAAGATTGTCCAAGGCGTTAAGGAGTCAAGTTATCTTTATTTACGATAAGAAATGTCATTTGAACAATCAACTTGTGAATACATTATGAATCTCCTCTTTAACTTGTGGTGCGCTTTTTACGCTGGATGTTATGTATATACGTGGGCAGTGGAGGCTTTTGTGTTGTTATATGGCGTGTTATGTGTGTGCGTTGTGTTGAAGGAATATGCAGATTCATGTTGGTTGTTGGGGAGCACAAGGAGAGACGTAAAAAGAATCTTGTGGTTTGGTCCTACTCTGTAGTTTTCCCACAAGCATATTATAAGAACAGATGGGATTAGACTCCACCGCCACTTCGGCTACACAACGTGAGAGTCCCATATTAGTCAAACGTATTCATTTTCAAGGAGTATGTGACGATGGTAATTACGACTGCTTTGTTAATGGGGATATGTATCGACTCACCTAACATCACGCAATCCAATGCCTTGATTACGCTGCTTCCAATCTTCTCGAATACGTTCCAAGTTTTGATGATCACTCGATGGTTCACCAGATGGGACAAATCGTAGTGGCTGTACAGAAGCTGCTCTGCTTCTAAGGGAATAAAATGCAGTTGCTGCTGCAAGTGTTAAAGGCACTGACCTGTTGTTATATAGGAAATGTGTGTAAGCTATCATCTTCTCATTCATAGTGACGACTTGCAAGGATCTTGTACTTACCAATATAAAGCTGAACCGTGAACAGGTCTGGGCATAGTGTTTATTTGAGGATGTAGTGAAAGAAAAAGAAAGAAAAATGCGGGGTGTGATGTGGTGCGAGCAGAAGAACATTTTATGCAGGCTTTGGTTACCATTTTGGTATTGTATGGAACCGACTTGTTTACCTGCTTGATTCACCCATCAACCATTACCACTCACATCCAACTTGCTCTCTCTACACACACTTGCTGCAGCTATTACCTAATCTTGGCATGAATCATTGGACATGCCAAGTGCATTCATGCTATTGCAGCAACAAGAAAAAAAAGTCAGCTAATATGCATTTCCCTAGATTCCTTCTACTTATGGCAATCGGCCCGTTTCACTTCTCAGAGTGATTTTCGTGGTCATGGTAACACATCAATCATTCGAGTTGTCTCTCTTCTAAATTTTTTTTTGATATGCATTGTCCTCGTGATCTCCAGCCAAAGAGCATACATCCTCATTGTATAACTCTCACGCCTATCAGCACATCCATAAGAGGCAAATGCATTGGGTGAAATAAGCTCTTGGTCAGCTTACAAACAATGTGACATATGCTTGTTGGGTGTCGGCGTTTTCCAACTATCTGGATGGAAGGCTTGGAGCATGTAGAATGCTACAATGGCCATGTTCCATGATCCCGCTCTTGTGCAATGCACGGCGAATCTATCAACTTTGTATGGTCTTGTGTAACTATCGTAGCAGCCAACGTGTTACACCTATATAAAGTCAAGAAATAACGGCTGGTTTTCTTGCAAGTGCCTTCCCATCCACACTATTTTGTGATTGGCATGTGAATCGCATTCATGTTTTGTCATTGAGAAGATGCAAGTATGATATTACTTATTGGCTAATGCTCAAAAGTGATACGTATGCACATACTAATAACATTGGTAGTCGTCTAGACTTTCAAACGTATCTTGGTACCTGCCATGTTGCGCGATATACATATCTATGTCTCATACACAGCTGCATATCACATAATTGCACAATCAAGCATACAGTGACTTTGTGTAAGAATGACAATGACTAATGCATCCAAAAGAACCTTGTGTGGAAGTTTGACTCATCCATAAGTAACAATGAGAGAGATGACAATCACGCCATTTTTGACCAACAGAATTGACACAGCTCTCCAGGATCTCATACTTTTCCTCGCAAGCTTGTTTTCAGGATCACTGTTATTTCTAGTCTATTAACCATGTCATGTTTGGTTGTGCAGATTTGAACTTAATGTGGTGATTCTGTACCTTTCCTATGCTATAGGCGTGACAAAGCTTATGGGAATCGGATAGGACTAGTAGCTGTCTGACTGAAATTGCATGCCATGTGCTGCTTGCACACATTGGATGGTGAATTTGTCTTTGAGAAGGTACATAAACATTCAATGATGAAGATTTATCAAGTCAAACGCATTGCACTATGTCTATACTGCAATGATGCTTTATATTCGCATATCACATTTGCTTCTTACACATAATACAGCCATGTCTGGTGTGACAGGGACTGCGCATTCAGCTGAGCTGCATGAATTGGGTGCACGGACCTGTCCTAATGCCATTTTTGTCAGAATGAATACACGTTCGATCACTTTCTTTTTGTCTACAAGTCAATCATCGTCATTATTGGTGCTATGAAAGACAAGTGCATCCAAAGGAATCTTGTTTAGACACATATCTTTTTCTGTCTTATTGCTTCAGTGCACATATACATGCATCCAGCTCTCATTCGCCAGTAAAACATCAGTCAGTCATCTTGTTTTTATCTCTGATCCAATCTTCCTTGTGCTCGTGCACTGCTGTCCGGAGACAAGTAATCATTACCACCAACTTCCTCTTCTCTTGTTTTCTTATATTGTATTCTTGTCATTGTTGCAAAAGCACCTATTCATGCTTGACTCTCTCATCCTCATTCCCATTCTGCTTCTTGCTTCCATCATCCTCTTCATATCCACTCTTACAGTTAAATGCCACGTGGATGAAAAAGTACATGGATATATATAAGCTGTAGTCCACTAGGATCTCTCCCAAAAAGTCATCATCATTGTTGATTGAACATTGCTGCTACTATTTGGGCATCACATGGATCAAAAGCAAATAGTAATCTTGTGTAGATGTGATAGAATACGCATGAAGCACAACATGATGATCTTATTGTAAAGGTGGTAATAAAGCTATCTAAATGGCAAGTACTCCCGTAACAGGTACCCTTTATCGCTGTCGTGATAGTCGTAGGCATCATTGTCATCGTTGTTATTGTCTTGGTGATAATAATAGTCATCGTCATCGTCATCGTCATCGTCATCGTTACAATCGTCATCGTGATCATCCGTACTAGTCGTTGTCATGGTCGTGTCTACAAATAAAGAGAAGAAAAGGCACATTAGTGAATCTTGTATTGGAAGGATGATGTCCAGCACAGCCCTGGGCGAGCTCTCAGTGGAAGAAAGCAAATCTGCAGGAATTCACATACCCGAGCTACCATTCACGAGCACGAATTCCATCCCAGGCACACTTTTACCCATGGAAAGGCAGAACACCACTTTTGCAGTCCTCAGGCTCACACTTGTTCTCATCCATCCAATCCAAACATGTCAAATAGTGACTAGTTGTAGGTACAGGCTGGGAGTCGAAGCCAAGAAGATGAAGATGATGATGCCCAAAGTTGCATACTGCCTGACCAAAGAAACCTGATCACTTTATATTAGTGTACACATACAAAATAAAGAGCTTTCGTCATTCTACTTGCCTTCTTCATATATAACAGCACCATAGTAACCTGTACAACTTAAAGAGACCTTGTTTGTGTCGAAGCAGAAGCCATAGTGATAGTAGTCAAAGCCAAAAGCCAAAACCAAAAGTAACAGCCAAAGAAAGAAGCCAAGTGTTCTTGCGTTTGTTCTTGAAGTCTACACAAAGCTTAAACGGTTAATGCAACACGTTCTGCTACAGTATTGAGCTCCTTGAATGTACCTGTAGGCACCAGACTCGAAGCGGCATAACAACGAAACAGTAAGAGCGACACGTCTGGCTACAACCACTCAGTCCGCTTGAATACTTGTTGCCTACGAATGTACCCAACTGTATGAATACAACAACCCAACATGAGCTTCTTTATAACACATACTTTGAATGCATGGCGTGAATGGGAGTCGTGTACGTGTAAAGTGAGTATGAGCTTGAAAGAAAGAGAGAAGCAGTTGTCTCCCAAAATTCGCTGCTGGGTCCCCAAGATAAATTCCCCTAGTCGAGCGGAGCCAGCCCAACGAGTATCTGCCATTGGGACACACAACACTGCCTGTACACAACTGCTAGTATATAGCCAGTGCATCACTCCTGGATCATCCATAAGCCTGTTCTTATCCTACGACATCATACTGTTGCAGTAGTAATGCTCTGTACGATGATGTAAATGGGCGAATGAACCAGCTGAATATCTAATCAACTAAATCTTTGCCATCTGCTGAAGAAAATATCAAGACATGTATGTGATGCAAATAAAGAAACTGCAGGAATGAGCTGCATTCATGGAAAGTCGTCATCCAGATTGTGGGACTGCGTGGCGTGTCAAATGATTTGTGGAACACTGTCATGCAGCATAGTACTTGTCCAAGTCTAATCACCAAATGGCGTCATCCTAATGCTAGATTTCATCAATACAACAAATGCCTACATGGTCATTGTCTCGAAAGCTCTGTTAGAAATCATACCAGCATAGTAGCTTATTAATCAAGCAGGAAGTCACTCAAAAAGCGAGATATCCTTGTGTGTTATGCTCTATTCATTATCTACTTCTTGTTATGAATGAGCAGACTAGCTCGTTTTTGCACTAGAGCAGGTTCGATGATTGTCAAAATAGGAAATGCCACATATCGTGATCGACTGCATTGTCTTTCATTGGAAGACGATGATGGAATTACCTCCTGCTGCTCTTCAATTAACAATACAAATTGGATGACACATCCATATTCCAACATTCAGGATGCGATGCTCAAGTCACTAGTTCCTGGAAGACACTATAAGGAGTATGTTCGAAACTCCTGAATCACAGCGCTTACAAATCCAGAGAGATTACAAATCAAAGGGATCAGCGGAATCAAAACATTTCAAAAGCAGATTGACTGACATAATAATTTGACAACACCAGCAATATATAAAGGTCGGCTCATTCTTTTCCTGTCATACGTGTTATTGTTTAATTAACTTATTACCATCATGGTATCATCCTCTGCTCTTTTCAGTCCTATTCAAGTTGGTGCTTTCAAGCTTCAACATCGTGTGGTTTTAGCACCATTGACTCGTTTTCGCGCTGACGACAACCATGTTCCTACTGAATTACAAAAAGAATACTATGCCCAACGTGCTACCCCTGGTGGTTTATTGATTAGTGAAGCTACTTTTATTTCACCTACCAGTGGTCTTTATCCTCATGCTCCTGGTATCTATACTCAAGAACAAATTGATGCCTGGAAGACTGTGACCGATGCTGTGCATGCCAAACAAGGTGTTATCTTTTTGCAGCTTTGGAATGTTGGCCGTGCAACGAGGTAATCCATGGGAAACAGCACATAATTCTTCGATATTAACCACTTTATAACTTTTATTATCTTCAAAGTTCAATTTTCATGAATGGTCATACTCCTGATTCAGCTTCTGCTATTCCTATCAGTGGAACAAGTCTTTTTACTGGCAAGGAATGGGAAGTTCCTCACGCACTGACTGTTGAAGAGATCAAGGGTATTGTCAACGACTATGCACAATCTGCCAAGAATGCTATTGAAGCTGGTTTTGATGGTGTTGAGATCCACAGTGCTAATGGCTATCTTTTGGATCAATTCATCAATACATCAAGCAATAAGCGTACTGATGAATATGGTGGTCCTATCGAAAATCGCTGTCGTTTCACTTTGGAAGTGGTTGATGCTGTCACAAAAGCCATTGGTGCTGAGCGTGTAGGTATTCGCTTCTCTCCTTGGTCCGAATTTCAGGTAAGCAACACATATCCACATGTTGACATTGCAACTCACTTTCATTTCTTTCCATGATATAAAGGATATGGCTGATGATACACCCTATGATACTTGGGGATATCTTGTCAGCCAACTTCAAGAGAAGCATTCTGACATGGCTTACCTCCACATGATTGAACCACGTGATGATTTCTCTCGCAAGACCAAAAATGATACTGTCAACTCGCTTGATCCTTTCCGCAAGATTTGGAAGGGTGTATTTATCTCGGCTGGTGGCTACACTACCAATCCTGAACTCGCTAAAAAGGTTGCTGAAGAAACTGGAAACTTGGTTGCTATCGGAAGAGCATTTATCGCCAATCCTGATATTGTTGAGCGCTTAAGAAATGGATGGCCATTAACCAAGTACAATCGTGACACCTTTTATTCCCCTGGAGCTGTTGGCTACACTGATTATCCCTTTTACAATGCTAGCGCATCCTTATAAACTGCATCTTTAATCCATTCTTCAATACAATAGAACTATGATACTTTAGTACATAACATTGACTTGTATACGAGTGGATGATATCTTTGATAGAGAGTCTGATATGCCTGTTTAGGATGTGAATGTGCTTGTTTAGATGGCTGTAAATGCTTTGCAATGGGATGCATCCCGAATTATGGACTCAGCTGTTGTCAATATCACCTGGTTGAACGCGACTGAGAAAACATATCCTCTTTATCCGCCTTGTCTTTGTCCATGCTACGATCCACTTTAGCGTCTCGTCCTCTACTATCCTCCACAACTAAACGTGCATTCTTCAGCACTATCAGCAAACAATTGCAGCAACAACAGCAACAACCTGACCCCAAGTTGACACATTTTGGCTTTCGCAATGTCCCCGAGGAACAAAAGGAATCCCTGGGTACTTTATCAATTGACCTATTCTATCTACAGCATATTGAACTATGAAGTAAACTAGTGCACCAAGTGTTTGCCAACGTTGCAGGCAACTATGATGTTATGAACGATGCTATGAGCTTGGGTATCCACCGTATTTGGAAAGACCAATTCATTCGATCAATGGCTCCTGGCCCTGGTACCAAGTTACTTGACGTTGCAGGTGGAACAGGTATATTATATCTCAAAAGAAGATGTAATGTGTTCTTTGATCCACTGATCATCCTTGGGTATAGGTGACATTGCCATGCGATTCTTGGACTATTGCAAGAATATCCATCGTGACAACACATCTCATGTTACCATGGTTGATATCAATCCACACATGTTGGAAGAAGGAAAGAAGCGATTCACATCATCACCATATGCTAACAGTAAGTATTCAATCAATACAAGATGGGATATGTATTCATGTGCTAAAACTTCCTTGTCTCTATTGACAATAGCCAACCAGACTGAATTCATGGTGCAGAATGCCGAGAAGCTTGAAAATATACCTGACGAATCCATGGATGTGTATACGATTGCATTTGGTATTCGAAATTGTACCCATGTGGATCGTGTCGTGAAGGAAGCCTATCGTGTACTCAAACCAGGAGGACGATTCATGTGTCTCGAGTTTAGTCGAGTCGACAATCCTCTTATCAGCAAGTACGTTAACACGAGTCATTGTTTACATGCTTGGATTACTTATGTTGTGTAATAGGGTGTATGATATCTACTCATTTGATGTGATTCCTGTGCTTGGTCAGGTGATTGCCAAAGATCGAGATTCTTATCAATATCTTGTTGAAAGCATTCGCAAGTTCCCACCCCAAGAAGACTTTGCACAAATCATTCGTGATGCTGGATTCTCAACTGTTGGCAAAGGATATGAAGATTTGACATTTGGCGTTGCAGCTATTCATAGTGGATACAAGATCTAATTGCATCATCCCAAACACATTACACACCATTTCCTGCATCCTTTTTCTAGAATACATGCAAATATATATTGAATATCTTAAGCATTATTGTCTTCTCGTCTACATTTGTTGATAGTGGTGTCTCGTTGGGTATCTGGATCCATTTTGGAAACTTCATAATCTTTGGCATTCATGCTCCAACCACAGATAGCGATTGCTATATTAAAGATAGCGAGGATGACCCATGGAAAGGTGCTTCGAGAAAAGGATGGGATCCAACTTGCATTTTGAAACCTATGAATGGTGACATAAGGATGAGTGACATAAAAGAAAGTGCGTATTGATCCATCACTTACATTCCCCAAAACAAAGTAAGCACAGTGGAGCCTAGCACCCTTCCACATTGTACAGCAACTACAAGTCCCATCAACAACCGAATACTTGCCTTTACCTATCTACTTACCTTGCTCCAAGCCATTGGTAATGCCTAGCAGACCTCGATTACCTTTACTTGCTGCATTATTGACCAGGACAATAGAAACTGTCATTGTTGTGCTTGAAAGTGAAGCGATGGGTGTCAACAATGCAATTAAGCTGATCCAGACAAAGTAGTTGATCATAGACGTCTCCACAGCATAAAAGTAATGCACAACGCCAAGTAATGTGTAGCACAAGGATAAAATGATAAACAATATCCAAACAACTCTCACAGTACCAAAACACCTGATCAAAAAAGGAACAATAATGGCAAGTGAGAAGCTCTTTGTCATTCCAACATAAGACATGGCAGCAGCAACTTCGGCCGGATCAAATCCGAGACCACCCAAGGATATCTCACATGTGGCGTAAACAATAAATAGTACTACCGAAATAAAAGTTTTTGAATCAAGTTTTCTTCTCTTCCATCATTTCTCTTGTCATTGATGACTTACCTTCAAAGGCCAAGTAAGCACTTACTGCCAAAAGGCTCATCAAGATAGCATGAGCAACAGAAGGGGTCAGAGCTAAACGCATGCGTTGTAATAGAGATAAGCAATTGGATTGGATCATGTGTTGACGAGATGCTGGTGTCATGGCTTGGTTATGTGGTGGATCAAAAGTACTGTAATGCTTGACACATGTCTCTTGGATATATGGAATTGGTTCTTCATTGTGTTGTTGTTCCTTTGTCTGCATTGTCTCTTCAACAAAGAAAAAAGTGATCAAGCTTGCAAAAAGTGAGTAAAGCACTATTGCAAAACAAGGAAGAAAGAATGGGTATGCAAGCAGAAACGTCTTGATTCGACCATCTTCAGCAAATAACCCAGGATATTGGTTGACAGGATCCATCAATAATGCTACATGTAATTAAGAATCATGCTCGAATGGATCATACTTCCATACTTACATCCAATAAGTGGTCCTGCACAAATGCCAACACCATATCCAATAGATGTAAGAGTCATTGCCATCGCACGTTGCTCTTCTGTGTTGTCTTTAGTAATCTCGGTTATCATACTGACAATGACGCCAAGACTGTTATCCTATTCGACAAGAATCAATAATACCATCAACACATCTTTGTCATGCCTTATGTACCAGAAATCCAAATAAGCCTCGTGCTGCAATAGCGCACCATATAGAAGTGGATAGACCAAGAAGAAGACAGCCAATGATAGGTCCCGAGAATGACATGAGCAGTACCTTGCGTCGTCCAATATGATCAGAAAGAGCGCCCCATGGTATTGCTTACTTGTACGTCAGTTGTTCATTCTTTTTATGTTCCAGATACATCTTTTTCATATACTTACCGCCGAAAATCAAGCCAATACCAATGGCAGCCGACATTAGACCAGTGTAATAGCCCACGTGTTCTTGATCACTGTGCTTACCCAATTGCTTTACCATCTACAGATATGTCTTTGTTACTTGACAGTAGTCATATCTCTTCATAAGAAATGTGGATACTTACTGGGACAAGAAATGGATACACTACAGCAGCACCAAGAGGATTCTACAATAACGCGTCTCATTATACAAATGCTCTGATATCTTGCTTCAGTATTGTCATACTCACAGTTAACCGGGCGATAAAGATTGGGATGAGTTTTCGATATGGCAATGGTGGTTTATTTGTCGATTCCATGGTAATGATTAGCAGATGAAGAGATATGTGAAAGGAAAAGCAAAAGAAGCCAAAAGAAACGTATTCGATGTGTCTTTATGCAAGTGCTCCCAAAGTTTCATCCTTATGTGCTACATCCTGTTATGCCCATAGTATGTAAAATGAGTTTATCTGAACTTTATAGAGTGATGATGACTATCTTTAGTGGATATAAATGCAGCCATATAGCGGCACACACAAACAGATGTTGATGGGATGTAAATATTTACTGTGTATAATGTTTCAAAAGTGTAGCTAAGTAATAACAAACTAAATGTCTTGTTGAATGGAGCACTTTGCTAAATGAATCCCACTCTTGTCCAATGGCATTACTGTCACTTCGGTCTCTGTATCATCCACAAATACTGTAGGAGCCACGCCATCATCCACTGTGAACCAGATATTGAATGCTGATGTCTTGATGTTTTTGCGTAATGTGATACGAATTATCTGATCTTGTTGTTGGTCATCCCAAGTCTCGATATCCCATCCAGGCACAAAATGCCCTGTCGATCCTGCAAAGTGGTCAGTGATATACATGAATGATCTTGTTTCATGGGGTCGTAAGAGGATTTCATCACCATGTTCAGGCTTGTACCACGCCACTTTATCATCAAGGCCTTGCTGGTCCACCAGTGGATTCTTTTGCTCAAAAAAGTAATAAGCAACTGTCTCATCTAAAGGCAACTTGGTTTTGAATAATACAGGTGACAAGTTGACCAATGAGATATAGCGACGCTTGTTGCATGTATAATCAAGTCGAAAGACGTCTGGGCCAATAGGAATCATTTGTTGAATTGTTGCATGGACTTTTGGAAAGGTGGATGCATACAACTGATGCTCAATAGCATTGTACTTTGTGATATCATCTGACATGAGAGTAAGCTGACCAATGATCATGTTGACAGTACAAGTGGTGAAGCGCTCATCAGGCGTCAATTTGTTGTCATTCGATCGCAAAAAGAATACATCAGGATCAGTGCCAAAGACGTGTTTCATAGGCCATCGATGAAGCGTTGACATGAGAGCATTATGAGTGGCGACTCGTTCACGTACATGTGCCAAACGTAAGACTGTATGATCCCAAAATGGCGAAGCATCACTACTGATACGACAATAATCTAATCGACCCCATGTAGCAGCAAGTGGTACACCTGATCCCAATAATAGAGCACGGCCTTGAGTCAATTCATTGAGCAAAGTGACAGCATCCCAAACAATTTCGCCTCGTGTTTTGCCCAAACGAGGAATCATGGCTGCAGCAAATATGAAATCCAGCTTGAGAAGTCGATATCCCCAATCATGCAATACTTGATCAAACACTTGTTGAAGATACGCTCGTGCTTCTGGATTATAGATATCCAAAGCATAAAATCCACCCCAATTGGGACCTGCTACTACGACGTTGCCCTTGCCGTCACGTAATAACCAGTCAGGGTGCTCCTTGGCAAGTCTACTCTTGAATCCAACAGCATAAGGTGCCAACCATAATCCTGGAATGTATCCTGCTTCTGAAATCTCTCGTGCCAAATAGTGCATTCCTCTTGGAAACTTTTGGGTATCCACATCCAACCAATCACCAATAGCTCGCTGATATCCATCATCAATCTGCAATACATCAATCTTGTAATCATAACTCTTGAATGCTTCTAATACTCGAACAACATCTTCTTCTGTCACACGCTCATAGTAATTGTACCATGATGACCAGCCTGTCAAATGGCGTTGTTGTTGTTGTTGTTGTTGTGATGCGTTACTGCTGCCATAATAGTACTGGGCGTATTGTTGCCACATGACATTCAAATCGGTATGTTGTGTCACCAGGTACCGTAACTCTAAGGATTCACCAGCTGCCAATCGTTTGCCTTGAATGTCTTTGTAAATGGTGAATCGGTTGTGTGGGATGTCGGCTTTGAAGTAGGTGTATCCACTGGATTCAGACAGTGAACCAACAAACACAGTCGTGTTGGCATTGCGAAAGTATGTGTAACTATTGGAATGGATGACACCCACTTGACCAGAATACTGATAAAAGTTGTAGTCTCTATAACAATACTATCGTCAATGATACTGCTATGTAATAAACATGAATCATCCAACTTACCCTTGAAGATCAAACTGGGTCCACCATGCCACTGTCCTAGAAATAGACGATATGCTGCCATGCTTGTCTAGTTCCCGTGAATGGGTCCAACACTGAAAGCCATCGGCCATCATGACAGTGTTCTCAATGTCCATGTGGAAGACGAATTCCAGTTGTTCAAGTTCGATGGGTCCTTCATGTGCAGTGAGCTTGAGTTCCAAGTCAAAACGATTGTTATTGTCCTGATGATCAATGATACGCCTATCGATAGTGATATGGGGTGAAGAAGATGTTGATAATGAATCAAAAGTGTTGGTAGTGCCTTTGTGAATATAAGAAGCAATGATGGCTGGTGTGTTTTCATGCAAGGTGTGAAAGGGATCTTGAATGGTCATAGCAAAGGAGAAAGGGGTCAATAGTAATAAGAGAAAGAGAGGGAACCATGCAACAGGGGCTCTAAACCCACTGGAATAGCCACGCATGATGTGCTAATCTAGAACAACCACTCTGTAGATGCTGCTTGCTGTTGGGTCGCACGACAGAAGACCAAAGGTGAGACATTTCGCGCCATTCCCAAAAAAGGCCCTTTTCATTTTTCTCTCTCCTCCAGCGCGTTCTCGCGTTGTTTCTCCTTGTTCTCCTCCCATTGTACATTGTCATGGCCACTTCAACTAAGAAATACTATCAAACCACGTATGTATCCTATACAAACACAACTCAACTCTCTCATTGACCCTTTTATTGATAGTCTTTCTTTCACTCCACTTAACAAAGGCAAGGTCAGAAACAAGGAATCTCCAGTTGACGAACCAGCTCCAAGTAAAAGACCACGCACTGACAAAGAAAACCAATCTTCTCCAACACCTAAAAAGGTACATTCACTTGACAACATTGATATTTATATGTCATATTGATTGATTGGTTTCTAGTCCTTGTCATTGAGCAAAGAAAAGGTAAATGGTTACACAATCATGACTACTTTCAAGCATATTGATTCTGATATGAAAGAGAAAGATTGGCAACAGTAACACACAGTTGAAGACCAGGTAACTATATATCAATCAATATCTTCTATGATGGTCATCATTCTTTAACACATGTATTACATAGCAGTCGACCTTTTACATTCACCAAGTCAGATCCTATCGAACCACCCAGATTTACACGAATTCCGCTTCAGCTTACAGAGGATGAGATATGGGCACGATTGCAAATACGCGAATTTGTCTTTCGTTTTGGGGAGCATTTCAATATCGACTCACGTGTGATCACGAGCATGCAGAATGTTCAAGGCAACTGGCGTATCAAGCGATTGAGTATCAACATTGCCCTTGAATTATTGCAGAGCATGGAACAAGGCTATATTGAATCACCTGTTTCGTCTACATTGGCAACACAAGATATCTACTTCAACAATGCACGTACAATGCAAGCTATTGGCACTCGAGTGATGCATCAATGGATGGAAGAGCGTGGACTGACTGACAACAAGTACATGACAGCCGATGTTGCACGTATCACATTTGTGGAAGAGCTTGAACGTGATGGATTGACAGCAAGTCATTGGGAAGATCTTGGCTTTGTATTGTTGGCTGCAGGCTTCAGCGATCATTTATCACAAGCACTGGAGAATGCATCCAAATTAACAGCCACTGACCACATTTACATGATCCAAATGATGTGCGATCTTTTACTCTTTCATTCACAACTACGACGACAATGGGTGATTACAGATGCCAACAACAAAGAACACAAGATGGTGGAAGCAGCATTACGAGTGGAACGACGAAGAAGTGAGAATACAGAGGATCCAAAGATATATGAAAGTCGACTTGCATTGGAGAAGAAATACCTTGAATTGACGATTGAAGGACACAGAAGCACCAAAAGATTGGAACCAGCAGGTCATGACAACAAAGGCAATGAATATTGGATCTTCAATGATTTGATTACTGCACATGGAGGATGTGGAGCTGATTCACGTAACAGTGAACCTTTTTGGGCATACAGCGTGGTGGCAATTGGACCAGGACCAAGTACATCAACAAAAGAGCGACAATGGTGGCACATCTCTGATATTGAAGATATCTTGCAACTTCGTAAATGGTTGGAAAAGGAAGCAGCACCATCATCACAATTTAGTCAACAACTACTTCAACGTGTACAATACTTGCATTCTTTACGATGGATCGAAGCCCAAGGAAAGAATGGCAGAAAAGCTATAGCAAAATGAACTTTGATACCACATGGAATAAACTAGTTGTTATGCAAGACGCCACTTGATGAGGAGATTGGATAGATGGAGTGTGTCTTGTCTGATAGAGCTTTCATTCAAGGGGAAACAAGAAAGGATCAACTCCTAAGAGGCTTTTGCTGCATGACAAGTGATTCAACATTGTCTCTCGTTCTCCCTTTCCTCCTCCGCTTTTGCATGAACCCCTTCACATCCTTTCTTTGTCCCCGGGGCAATTCTCACCCATATCCACTTATATCAACTCCCCCCACACATCCAACAACTCCCCTTTTGTCATTCACTCTAACTATTTCTTTCTGGAGTAATCCTTGTTCGTCTCTATCTTTCATTTTTTCTCACCCAACTATGGTTCATCCTACTGCTGGTATACATCCTTTTGATTTGCCACTACCACCACCAACACCACCATATCGTCATTCTTATACACCAACTCCTACACGAAGAGCTTCCATGATCTTACCTAGTTTATCACGCAACAAATCACTCAAGTCATTACGTGATCGACGTCGCAGCTCTGGTACACTTTCTACATGCAGCTCGCCTAGAAAATGCATTGGTGATTACTACATTGGCAAAGTACTCGGTAAAGGTGCATCGGGTAAAGTCTATTCTTCTTTTTGTATGAAAAAGACTTGTTTATATTAACCATGGATCCATTTTATAGGTCGTGTCAAACTTGGAATTCATCGACACACTGGAGAACATGTCGCCATTAAGATTATCAGCAAGGCGTTTTTGGCGTCGAATCCGACGATAGAAAAGGCTGTAAGGCGGGAGATCGCCATCATGAAGCTTATACGCCATCCAAACGTTGTGGGGCTCTTGGATGTTATTGATGATGAAGCATCACCCAATTTGTATGTTTGTTTTCTTTCCGCTATCACAAACATATACATTAACACATGATTGGTCTTCAGGTACATCGTTCTCGAATATGTGGAAGGTGGAGAGCTTTTTGAATACCTTGTCAGCAAAGGAAGACTTACCGAGAACGAGGCACGGCGTCATTTTCAACATATGATCTTGGGACTTGATTATTGCCACCATCATCTTATTTGGTAAGATAACAATATAAATGATGATACACATCCATCTGAACCCTGACAACTACCATGTGGTCTAGCCATAGAGATCTTAAACCAGAAAACCTTCTACTCGACAGCAGTAATAATATCAAGATTGCCGATTTTGGTATGGCTTCATTACAACCTGCAGAATCAATGCTGCAAACAAGCTGTGGGTAAGTTATACACACAAAAGGTCTACTATTCATTTTTTCTTGCTGTTAACACTATCAAATATGATAGATCACCCCATTATGCCAGTCCCGAGATCGTCACGGTAAGGGATAGAATGGCTTTTGCTTAAAGGAATGAAAAGAAAGAGAGAAAAATGACCCTAATACACCACCCTTACTGTAGGGAATGCCTTACAATGGTGCAGCTTCAGACATTTGGTCCTGTGGTGTCATTCTTTACGCTCTCCTAGCTGGTCACCTCCCATTTGATGACGACAATATACGAAGTCTGCTTAACAAGGTACATGACACCTTTGCTTCTTGAATAACAATATTTGCTCATGATACTTTTAGGTCAAAGCTGGCAAGTTTACAATGCCCAATCACATATCACGTAGTGCACAAGATTTGTTACGACGTATTCTAGTTGTGGATCCAAAAAAGCGCATCAATGTAAGTAGGCATAGCATCTAGCATATCAATGCACAGTGAACACTAACCCTGCATCTTTTCTTTTACGTCAGATGAAACAAATCATGTCACATCCATGGTTTCGTGAGCATATGCACAAGTTGGGTGATCCAGCACGATTTCCAGTACCGCCTTCTCCACAAACGACTGAACAACCAGTACAAGATCCTTCCGAGATTGATGATAGGATTTTGGAGACAATCAAGTTCTTATGGGGAGAATCCAATTCCGATGCAGTTGTCCGTGCCCTTATCAGCAAGGAGTAAGTCATTACTACTTTTACTACAACACATTCTCCTTCAAAACGCCCCTAACATTTGACATGTAGACCCAGCATGCAAAAAGTTGTCTATGTGCTATTACAAGAACATGCTGAACGCTATTGGCAAAATGATCATGATGACAATGAAAGCAGTAATGAAGAAGAGATACAGCGATATCACACTATTCGTCCTATACGTCATTGCAGATCTATGGCTGAACGAGGAAGAGGAGGACAATTTCACTCACGCCCTGAAGCACCCTGGATGCCAGAACTACCTACTCCTCATCGTCGTTACTCTGCAGTTAGCATGCGTGTCAAACAGCGCACTAGTGTAGCACCCCAGCAACAAGAATTACCAGATTCCCCTGCTTCTGCTACTGCTGATATCAAAAAGAGTCCTACACTTTATGACCGACTAGTCCGACGCATGCGTTCATCCAAACGACAAAGCAAAGAAAAGTAAGTCAGACATATTAGATGAATATGCAACAACATGCTCATTATTAACACACCGCGATATGATCTTGTATTTATCAGAGTAGAGCTATTGTCACCTGCATTATTTCCTTTACCGCCACCACCAGTACCTACAACACAACAAGAACAACAACAAAAAGGAGGTGAACGTACAACAACAGGCACCATGCGACTCAAAAACATGTTCAATACACTTCGAGCTTCCAAAACACCAGTATTATCAGACAACAAAAAGAATACATTCACTTGTTCAACTGAAAATGGCACTCTATCTCCACGACAGTCCAAAGTATTCACATTACGACGTGCTGGTACAATTACAACAACACGTCGAAAGCAAATCAATCTGGATATATTTGAACAACCACCATCCAATCCTGCAAATGGTGGCAATGTCCGCCACTCTATATTACTCCCGCCATCTTCTCCTGTTATGAAAGAAGCCAATCATGATAACCATATGCGTCGTACAAGTCAAGGTTCATTTCAATCATTTGACAGAAGAAGCAGTAGCGGTGGTGAAAGTGGTGGATATGGTGCCAGTAGCAATTGTACTGCTGGTACACCCAGCTTAATGTCAGATGAAACATCCACCATCACTTCTAGTTCCAGCAATAATAACAATAACCAGGCGAGCAACAAGACATCTACAGCATGGATACAGAATCTTTTCTTCTTCAAACAACCCAAAGTGTGCTCACTGGTGATTCAGGATGAAACACATGTACCCAGTATTTTATATGAGCTTCATTCAGTCTTGAACAAGGTATCTGAAAGTCGACTTTATGAAAAGAATGACAAGCATGGTGCGAGATACAAGGCTGAGATTCGAAAAACACAAGGTATGTGTGTGTAAAGAGGAGAGAACAAGGAGAATTGGGAATCCCTACATGTAGGATTGGATCATGTTCCTCCTAACATCCAACCTGAATTAGGTGGCAAGTCTCGTTTGGTAAAATCTCGAATGGAAATCCTTGTATCGCATCATCAACGATGTGCTCGTATCCAATTCACCCAACAACAAGGTGACGGCATTTTGCTCACATCCATTATCAAAGAAGCACAGCATATTTTTGACAAGCGACATCATGACAAAATCACCATCTCTGTACCACCTACACCTCCTCTTCCTGCTACAATCACTCGACGTCAACCTATCCCATTCTAATGATATGATCTGTAGATAGAACATAACACTGCACTACTTTTTCATTTCTTACACAATCACACATAACACACATACAGTCTGCAATACAAAGAGATGTTTTCTAAATCATTACAATGGTTCACTTTCTTCATGTGTAGGAGTGGCAAAGGAGACATCATCATTGAAAAGTGCCACTATTGGTATATGTACTCCTTTTGTAAGGATTCACGGACATGTATAACAACAAAGAGTGTATTATAAAGAAAGATCCTTCCTTTAATCTCCTGAAAGTATGTGATAATGTAAAAGCGATACTTTTTATTACTATTTATCTATATCATAAGTGCTATCAGGGAATCCAGAAAGAGCGTCATCCATGGGTACATGAGATTGATCCAGCATACTGGTACTAAACAATCTTTCTCGTAATTCAATGCATGCATTCTCCCAATGGTTCTTTTCTTCCCAAAGTTCACGTAGTTTCTTGTATGCCAATCCGCTCAATGTTTCAAAATGATCACATGTCTCATCCAACGCCGCCTGCAGCTGTCTTCGTTGTTGTCGTTCATGGGCTAATTGTTGTTGAAGTTGTTCCACCAAGGATGCTTCATTTTCTGAAGTAGGTCTCGATGCACTAGTGTTGTTGTTGTGAATGATGGTATTGGTATCCTCGACAGATGTCATGTTTGTCTTTTTGTTGTTGGGTTGAATGATGGCTTCATTTGAAAATGAGGATGTCATGGTTTGTACTTGAACATGTCGCACTTGTCGTTTGGGAAGTTGTTGATGGATCAAGTTGTCAGTGTCAGCCTGCTCATCCAGTGAAGCTTGTAATGCCTTGATATGCTCCGTTGCCAAGCCAGCAGCAACAGTATCACTTGGTTTATCCATTTTGGCCAATTGAAATCGTTCGAGTCTTTGAATCAATGCTTTTTCTATCACTTCCAGATCTTGTGAAGCCATATGAGTCACCAATGCTTCAGTTGCTCTCTTATCACGCTCTTCTCGATATTGCTGTTGTTGTTGTTGCATGCTGGGATGAACAGGTGGTGTTGGTGGTGGTGCAACAGCTGCAGCTGCTGTCACAATGTTCCTTGAATGATCTGGATTTGACATGGTGCCACCAAAGGTATGTTCACTCATTCTTCGACCAAAAGAGACTGTTGTTCCTGTATCATGACGCATAAGCGGCCTGCCGCGAATTGAAGGATAATTGTTGCTATTCACGGTGCCATTGTTGTTGTTATTGTTATTGTTGGCTGCAACAGACATGGTCGTGGTACTTTTGGAATGACGAATAGATTCACTATAGATGCTGGATTCTCTATGCTTAATACTGCGATTGGATGGTAAAATAGGACCTGGATCATTAGGTGTAACTGCTGCTGCATTGGATGATGAAGTATTGATGCCTTTACGTGGAACAGGTGTGCGTGCAATCAGTGATCCATTCTTTGTTCTACTAGCAATACGTGCTAAAGCTGTAGAAGGTGGTCCATCATTGGCAACAATTTCAATATGATTCATACGCTGTACTGTATTAGGTGCAAATGATCGTATCGATGAAGCTGTGGTACTTGGTGTAGATGGTTGGCGTGTATGCTTGTTTTTACGACGGCGAAAGAAGAGGTTGGAACTGCGTTTAGGTGGGTTTGTCTTTTGGAACTCTTCAGGACTAGTCGTTATCAAAAACTCGGCTAATGCTTGTGTTCCTGTCATCAACTTGCGTCGTGGACGTGGCGTCACATCCGATGAGCTGGTGAAACTCCAATCGTCCAACTCGTCATCGTCGTCTTCGTCTTCGTACATGTTGGTGACTCGAGCGTCTTTGGGTTCAAATGCTCCTTTGTGTGGCATGGCGGATTAGCAGTAGTAGTTGTAAAAAGAAAAAGAGACTTGGAAAGTTCGAGGAAAGGTTGAAAAAGAAAGAAAGAAAGAGAGAGGAGATAAAGCTTGGTTGTTCAGAGAGAGAAAGTAAAAGAGAGAATGGGTTTTCCAATTTTGTGATACACACGCACACACGCTGTGTACGACGATGACAAGACAAAGTTCACAGAGTAAAGGGCAGTGCGCAATAGAACAACTTATGCCAAACTCTGTTTGGATTGGACCGCCATATGCTACAATGCAATCGCTACAAAAAAAAGGGGACCCTGTTTGAGATATATTTAAGGATTTGAGCCTTACTCCTGGATAAGGATTGACTCAGCTGTTACCCAGTTTTCGGTACCCCCGTTGCCAACACTACCAACATTTGCATAATTCATCCTATTCTTTGATGTATAATGATGGACATTTGACATCCGTCATATGACAATAGCAATACTATACAATGAGAATTGTTGCAGATACATGGAAACTCTTTCATCGCTAGTGATACAAATGAGCTAATCGGTAACTGGGATCATTTTATCCGCCGCGCTCCACCATCACCTCCTTCTCATAGCGTAGCTGGATTTCCCAATTGAGCCTCCTCCGCATTAAAAACATGTGTAGTCCTATTCACAGTGCTATTTCCCCTTGTAAAAGTAAAAGACAACTTTGATGACAACAATGAATTTCTACTTTAAACATGTTATACACATTTGAAGTGATCGACAATCCAATCCCAGCTTCCGACATATTGGCAGTTGTACTCGTGAACCAGATTATGCTTCCACAGATTCTGGCATATTCGGATATACTTTAAATCCGATACCACCCATATATGTACGACACTTTAGCCTAGTATATCTTTATAATGAAAGGACATGATGAAGCTAGATGTACATGCAATCGATGTCTGAAGTAAACTTTTTGATTCAAATCATGCATGCATGGTTGTTTCTTGTTCTCTTTCTTTTGATTTTGATTCCTGAATTAACAAACTGCTACCAGGAAAGATGAATGAATATGACACCAACTTTCCATATACACAGATATTGCTTGCTTTCTTCTGCCAGACTACAGTAAGACTACTATAGTATCACTGATATCTGCTCCACGCATACTCTGCTGATCCTTTTACATCATTTGAAACAAGGCTGCTTTAGGTTTCAGTGTTGTGCTCCCTTTCTTAGTGTTTGTGAGTAGTCGCTTTCTCCGATATCACACATATCTATGTATGAGCCGTGTATTGACATTTGTAAATGTATATCAAGATGGTACAAGATCTTATAAGCTCTTCCAAAGAAGACGATGTTGGTTTTTACGTTGGGCTTATTCGAGCATCTCCATGCATAGGCATATGCATTTCTAGTAAGCAACAGATAGCTGCATAGTTATGCATGAATGCTGCATAACAAGTAAGCTTACATACATTTTATCGATCAAGGTATGCCATGGGGCATGTTTTCAGATCGCTTTGGTAGACGCCCGGTGATACTTTTGGGCCTTGCAGGATCAGCTATGAGCATTTTTCTACTTGGCATGTCTGATTCGCTAACGTGGATCATTTCATGTTCTCTCCTTTTGGGATTGTTGGTAAGTTCATGCCAAAACATAAAGTGTAAAGTAGTCAGTTGCCAACTTGGAATGTTTCACTGCATGTATTTGTTTGCACTTAGGATGGCAGTATACCTGCTTTAAGATGTTTTGTATCAGAAATCACCATCCATCACACCAATACCCAAAGAACACTTGCTATGTCGGCTCTTGATTTGGGATATGGCGTAGGATGCGCTGTAGGACCTTTGTTAGGATGTATGTCAATGTGATATACATGACAAGGAGGCATCTTTACTGACAATGATCATCCTTATAAAGCACTCTTGATGGATCCAGTGAAACATTGCCCAGGCATGTTTTCCACAACAAGTTGGATCAAAGATTTTCTTGTCAAATACCCTTATATGTTGCCATGCTTTGCATCCAGTTGCAGTTCTATAATGGTAGCTATCTTTACATTTACCATTCTCCAAGAGACTGTGCCATCATGGAAACCAAAGACATATGTCTCGATGCAACATCATATGTTTGGCAAAAAAGCAGACTACAAGACATTTGAAAACCGGATCTCGCCTCCTTTGAAAGATGAACAAACGCATAGGAATGCATACAGGACATTCAGATCCATAAGGGAATCCCTTACACGCCCTATTTTACTTGGTATCAACATGAAATGCCTTACTGGGTTTTACAGCTTATATTATCAAAGTAGTGTATTGCATCAGATGTCACTAGTGATTGCTAACGAATCTACTATTCTATAGCTTTATTTGCCATTTGGGCAGCTTGGAACATACAGCAAGGCGGGCTTGGATTTTCACCTTCTGGTGTTGGATCGACCTTCTTTTATGCTGGCATGTGGCAGGTGATTGCCCAATTGACTATTCTACCTATATTCAATAAGCGATTTACCAACCTGCATCTGCTACAAATGTTGCTTATTGGGATTGCTATCAGCTTCAGCATATGTGGAACGATACATTGCATTTACGATATAGGATCTAGTGACGATGGTACTTCTAGTAGTATGGATAACAGAAAACTATGGGTGTGGATCTCCACTCTTGTTTTAATGTCGCTCATTACATCATTCGATAACATGACCAGCACTGTTAGCATGGTTTTGGTTAACAACGCAGCATCTGAACGACCATACATGTTAGGAACCATAAACGGCTGTACTAATTGTAAGTAGTTCTATGTACTATTGTGATGGCATTATTGTCAGAAGGCTCATTTACATGTGTTGTTACATGCATACATAGTGGCTTGTGGATTACTTTTAGCAGCAGGACCAGCAACAGCAGGTGTCATATGGTCATTGTAAGACTGGAATTCACTTAAAGTCTTTGTTATCAGCATTACTGATTCACTTCATTAGAGCGCAAAACACTGACTGGATCATAGCACCACTAAGAGGTATCCTTCCATGGCAGTTTATAGCATTGTTTATTGCTATTCCAATCTATATAAGCTGTATTATGAATTCGAGTGACTATGAAGTTGCCAGAAGTGTTGTTATGACCGTGGAATCATCACCGACCAAGACGACCTTCAATTGTACCATGGAATGCTGCTGATGTACTACTCTATCATGACTCACATAAATAAACATTGATTTGGGATCTAGTTATTGATATCATGCATGTCGATAATGGTTCATCAAAAGGGGGGATGGCATAAAGTTGCTTCATGATAACGTAAGAGATAAGCATTGTATGTGATGACTGAATTAGGTGACAAGCTGTCGTTGTCTGAAATGGATCAAGTTTCATGCAAAGGGAACCAGCTTTCCTTCACTCCTCTTCTCTGTACTTTTACTCCAAGGAGCAAACCATGTCCCACATTGACACTAAAGCAAAGAAAACTAAAGTAAGAAAGGGGTTTTGAAGGGTAACAGGCAAGGAATGGACACAAAGCTAATCTTGCAACTCCAAAGTGACAATGAGGAACCGATGGAGAACGTCGCCACCATCCTCTTGATGGCTCTTTCCGCTATAAAGGGCACTTGCGAATGAGCAATGCAGAAGTTATGCTTACTGGAGCAGGTTGATATTGATGGTCGTTCAACTACCCAAAGACTTACAGGAAGGACGTGTATCATGAAGCAGCAGCAAGATCAGCATGGTTGTGCAAGTGATACTATGGATGATGTGAACAAGCTATCTACCTACCAAACAACATCTTTACATGGCATGAATGGGCTATTCTGGTTGTGGATACGAGATGAAAAGCATGTTCAAGTGTGTTGATAAGGGACTTTGGTCAAAGGTAAGGTGTTGGTAATTGTACTATTACGTTGATTGACATGTTGCATGTATATCAGCTCTTTTCTACTTGTCAGCATCAATGAAGAATCCATCAGCATGCTTCCTTTTGCGTATTGTGGATTACATGCTATACAAGACATTTGGATATATCCGACGCTGACGCGACTATGCACAGCAAACTCTGCCGATTCAGTATGAAGTCCTATACCCGAAAGCAGCACCAGCACATCACTGATCAAGTGGAAGGATGCAATGTCATTTTCTTCTTCAATGGCTGAGGATGATGTACATTGTATCATATTCGGCGATACCAATCGAATGAATGAGCAAACTCGTGGACAAGGTCATCAGTAGTTAGAACTATGAACACACTTTATCTTCATTATCAATAGCAGAATTCCATCTCTATTCAATCCACCAAATACATCTATTATCATCATAATGAAATCTCATTCAACTATGCTAGAGAAGCTACAATAGAATCGTGATACATGAGAGAGCATGTCAAGTTCGATCAGATCGACACTACGTCTCTGTAGCATCGTTGATGAAGTATGTGACACAGTATCTGATCAGCATCGACATGCTGTTTGGCATTGGCAATCACTGCTGCTCGCACATAAGAGAAAAACACAACATTATGCAGTCTGGCAATTAGTGCCATGATATGACATCTGATACATCTGATAATGATACATCAACACCATTGAATCGCCAACAGCACCTTATAAAACCAATGCCTTGAATGCATTAATTGAACCACTGACATGTCTCATCTGCTCAGCGCATTTTCTCGTTGCCATCTGACATGAGTATTACCTGCAGAGTAAGTGAATGATATTTACCAGAGAGAGTTATATTCCTATCTCTTTGCATCTATACAGCACTATTTCCAAATTTGGTCAGCTTAAGGTAAGCTTGATCAGTCATTGTGGCGGGAAGCACGCACTACATTGAAGGTACCAGTTTTTGATATGGTTACACTACTCGGCGTATAGAAAACTCTTTGCATGAAAGCACCAGACTTTGACTTTCCTTTCTAAAGCCAAAATGACCAGCAGGGGATCTTCATTGACATCAACTTCAAGCCATCAACACTGATTAGTTTCTCATGAAGATCTCAAATAAAGACAATCCACCACATTACAATATACTTTGTGACAAAAGATATCATGCCTTGATCAATGCAGATGTTAAATGCTACAATTGACTACTACGATAATGTATGCATGGTTTGACGTAACAAGATCGGCAACGTAATTCCGATGCTTGTACCGCCATTCTTTGCAAGTGTTAAAAGAGAAGACACTACTATCTTTTCCTCTGTAATCGATTGATGAAGCATGAGATGATGAAAAACTGGTGCAGGGTACAAGTTATATTGAGCATTCACGGAGATGATCTCGGCATATAGGGGGTAAATGCAGAGTGATCTTTATAAAAACCTCCCCTTTTCTCTTTTGTCATCTTTTTGAAAACATGGCGGCCACCAAGACCAACCAACAATCAGCAACAAGTACTGTAGCATATTTGTTGACGGCTCCATTGGGATATTATCTCTGGTGTCGTATTGCACAAGTGCTTGCTCCATTTAATAATGCTACTCGTCAACAGTGTCGTGATCCAGCATACCTGGCTTCTACATATGATGCACCAGCATTCTTACCTAGTCTTTTGAATCGTGTCGGCTGTGTCCTTGTCCAATTTTGCAGCCATGCCATTAATGAAGCAACCCCCTTGACACTCATATTAATAGGTGTAGCTACTGCTGCATTCACATCCATGTCGGTAGAATGTGCTCGTCGTGGTGGTGGAATAGGTCTTGCCTTATATACAGGCATCTTGTTACTGGGTGGAAACATCATTGGGGCTGGGATTATGATCCCATTGCTGTGGATACCTGTTTATGGAGTATGCAATTCAATGTACATATCAAGACCTATCCAACCTATACGCATTGTCGGCATTACACTTGCAGCAGTGTTTGGTCAATGTGTCACTCCAATACTCATGCTCACTGTTCCAGCACGATCCATGTGGCAACATAATATCATTGGCGCATTTCTCATCTCTCCAATGGTCTATACTTTACTTGAAATATGTGTACCTGTCATTGCTTCTCATTTTACAAAGGGCCAAAAACAGCCAGTATCGTTTCAACAATCATGTGACAACTTGCGTACACTATGGGCTTGTTTAGGCACCTTGTTTATGCTTATGCATTATATCCTCCTGATTCGCTACTTTGGTGTCTGGAACAGCCACTGGTACAAGGATCCCATTACCCATATGCTCGTCATTGATATCTCCTCTATTATTGGCACTATGGCATACTGGGCTGGTATCGAAGATGGTTTCAAGCGTGGTACGCTCTTTTTGCTGGTGGCATCACTTGTCTTAGGTCCTGGAGCAGGCGTAGCTGCTTATGCATGGAAACGCGAAGGTCGTATTGCTGATGAACAACAACGTTTATTGAAAAAGGCATAATAAACTATGTAATAGCATAATGACATGCTCATTGTACTTGGATTTATTTGTATCACAATGCTATACTGACTATTATGATGGTCCAAATAAGGCATTACGTCGAATAGTGCGTTGTCTTCTAGGTGGATCAGGAACCACTTCATTTTCCTCTTGTTCACTTTTCACTGGTAAAGGTGGAGCTTGTTCAGAAGTAGCTGATGTTGGTGATGACTTGCTTCTCTTGGTAAACATACGTCGAAGGGTCTTACTTCGAGTAGCGAGACGTTGTAGTCCGTGACGTTGATGTGGGCTTGTTGATGTTTCTAAAGTAGCATTTGAATGAGCAGCAGATGAAGATGTGGTAGGTGAAGTAGGTGTGCTGCGTAATGACGATGTTAATGACTTGAATGATGGACTATGTTTTGGCGAACGTAAAGAATCACGGGATGGTATGGGTGATAGACTTTGATCTCTGGTAGAATCGTCATTTTGTACTGAAGGTGATGTGGAAAGTGGTGTTGAATCAGCATTGTTGTCCGAATATTCAGGTGTTAATGAAAGAGGTCGCTCAACTTCTGCTGCTGTGTTGGCTGTCATGTACTTGCCATCCAAAGGAAAGCCATGTAATGTCTCATATCCAGGAGGTATTCGATAAGTCCAATAGTCAAGATCTCGTTGAAAAACTGATACTGCTAGCTCCCATCGATCTTCATCAGTCCATAGTCTCCTTTTGCATTCGGCTTCACTCGGTATAGAATCCATTGACCAAGCTTCTTTTGGAATAGGTGGTAGAACTTGCATACAATCTTCAAAGTAATCCACTTGGGTGTGTCGTTGTCTATAAGGAGATGTAGCTTAATACACATCATTCTAGAAAGCAATACACACATTTACCTGGCTTGGTCTGGATCATCCAACTCCACTTGTTTTAGCTTTTCCAACTCTTCACGTGCATCTTCAATGTGCCGTACAAATATGTCATATTCAATCTGTCGAGCAATTGGATCGGTTTTCTTGTCGAATCTGAAAATAGATAGCATGAATTAAACATGGAAACATTGTTGTATCAAGTCCTTCTTACCTAAACTTGAATTTCAGATTCTCATGATCCTCCAGTCTAATTGTTTGTGCCAGCACTTGTCCACGATCTGTGATTCCATAATAGCCTGATATTCTGGACTTGGATGCTATGACTGTATATATCATTAATAGGTTATCAAGTCATCAAAAGAGCTACTACATACCACGACATACAGATCCATTGGCAGTTTCAAGATCTTCACCAACAAATACAGGCAAGTTTACCTGACGTCCCCATTCACCAATACCAATAGCACTTGGCACCATCATTGTATCTGGTTCACCATACAAGCTGTTTCCCCAAGGATCATCTTCATCATCATAATACTGATGCTTGTTGTATTCACTCCATGGTGCTGGAACTGAAGAATGAAGCCATCGTTGCCATAATGCTTTTTGATCAGGTCGAATACTAGAAGGCGGTGTATCCATCTTACTCCATTTTGCAGTACGAGCATGAGCATCCGCCAGAGATATACTGTCACGAGTAAGCATCCACATACGCATAGTGCCATCATTGGATGTTGTCATAAAGTTCTCAGGGCGCATATTCGACCATGACAGCTATTGTAAAAAGTTAGCTAATGTATATACTGATATGACTTGTCTTACCGATCTAACAATGCTTTCATGTCCAGCAATCCTTGCCACAGGTGCATGATATGTTGAACGAAGATCAAATACTTGTGCCAAGCAATCTTCTCCTGCAGTACCAATCCAATATGGAATAAACGGGTTGAATTGAGCATCACGAATAGGTCGTGAATGTGCATTCTCGGCTCGCCATACAATAGATGCTGAAGGAGGAACTCTTGTATCAATCACCTTTAAAGCCTTGTCACATCCACCAGTAGCAATCAATGTCTGTGGAGCATGAGGAGACCAATTGGCAACATTCAAAGGCGCTTCATCGATCTATATGATAATATGAGTAAAAAGGGTCACTTTTTGATCACATGACTTTTACCTTGTAGGATAATGTTGGTGCATGTTCACTGAGAGCATCCCAAATATTGATGTGATTACCAAAGCTTGATAGAAAACAGGAAGATGCTTTTTCTGATGATTCTTGTTGCGATCCAAAGTTGCTCATGGGTTGCCATTGTTCGTAGACATATTCAGGTGAATAAAGTGGTGCAAATGAAGCCGAGTGGATGATGCTGTTGATGGGATAATTGCTGGGGACGTATTGGCCCACAGTGGATAACTAATTCATAATAAGTCATCATTGCATACATTCTGTTGTTCACACAAACCTGTTTTGTAGGAGCAGTATATTCTGCAATGAGGATAAGACGTAACTTGTTCTCAGTATTATCATCATGACGCACAGCGTACAACCGAGTGATGCCATTCCTTGATCCAATAAGCAAGTGTGACCCAGTCCAGTCGAGAACATGGATTGGAATATCCATCTTTTCCACTTGTGTAAGCTAGAGAAGAAAGAGCCATACTATCAATGTTCCATTCTATGCTGTCAATTCACTACACCATCATCCTACCTCGAAGCGTGGACCCATAAGAGATAATGCCGTTGACTCCAACGTATCACGTACGAAATAGAGATTGTATCCACCTGCTGTTTGTCTATACGCTGAACCAATAGCCAACATGTTAAGTTCCTATGTAATGCTCATGGTAAATAGGATGTTGCGTGGAAACACAAAGATCACAATTACCTTGGACATGGCTATACTTGTTATATATCGTTCATCTTTAATCGTATAGCAGTTGGTACGTAATCCTTTGGTATATCTAATGATGATAAAAGATTGATGAGTGGTAATGCTTTAACATGCATGTTGTGTTACATACTCGGTGACGCCTTCGGAAATAATGGGCCAGCCCATCGATTCACATACAGCACTAAGGTAAGGCATACGTCGACCACGTTCAGACCGACTGATTTTGTTATCAAGCTCTGCTTCAGTAATGCGCACCATGTTGCAATGAAGAGAAGAAGAGAAAGACGTGTTTGTACAGCAGGGGTCACTGAAACCGAACTTTCAACCGGTTGTTGTCTCTGATGCTGCTGGGGGTCAACGAGAGTGAATCGTAATATGCCGACATGAGAACCGACAAGAAGCTGCAGCCATTTCAACCTTGACAATAGTCATTCACTGGTCTGTTTTACTGTTGTGCAGAATGGGTGCAGAATGGGTGGTGGATATGCAAAAGTAGAGTGAGCGACGTGTATTCATGCAAGAAGGACATGAAATGCAAACTTAGTCTCAGCCACCAGTAGTCTAGTACTATCCCAGCTTGTCCAAGAAAAAAAGTTTGTTTCTTTACTCAATTGTACAATGGCACGTCCTGCAACACAACGTAAAAACAAGGCTGGCAACACCAAAAATGCACCAGCAAAAGCTTCACCTACCAAGTCTACAGCTGCTGTCACCAAGCAAGGCAACAAGAAACGCCAAGCTGATGCTTCCGAGACTCGTGCTCAACAACAACAACAAGCCAAGCGACAAAAGAAAGTAGAGGAATCAGAAGAAGAATCAGAAGAAGAAAGTGATAGCGATGATGATGATGAATCACCCAAGAATCGTTTCTCGCGTATGGAATCTATTGCCAACGGTGATGATGCCGAGGACAATGACAGCTCTGATGAAGAAGATGAAGAAGAAGAACAAGTTGATGATGAGGATGAGGAAATGGAAGAGGATGAAGAGGAAGAAGAAGAAGAGGAAGATGAAGATGAGGATGAGGATATGATCACCACTTTCCAATGCGGTATTTGCCCTGACAAGGTACTCAAGACACCTGAAGCAGTGGATGTTCACCTTAACAGCAAGGTAAGCTCAATTGGATTGGATGACATGAGAACATTAAAACTAATCCAAGTGACTCTAGTATCACAAACGTCGTGAGAAGTATTTGGCCAATTTGGAAGCTAAAGAGAACGAAGAAGAGCAAGAGGAAGAGACCAAATCAGATGATCAACCTGAAGAAACTGAAGAACAAAAGGCAAAGAGAGAAGAAAAGGCAAAAAAGAGAGCTGAATTGAAAGCCAGAAAGTATGCAAAGAAGGCTGAAAAGAAGGCTAAACAAGAAGCTGCCAAGCAAGAAGCTGAAAAGAAGGAACAAGTTGAAGAAGAACCAAAGGCTGAAAAGAAGGAAGAAGCTCCCAAGCAAAAGGTTGCAAGTAAGAAGGCTGCTGGTAACAAGACTGCTGGAAAGAAAGCTACTGGTGGTAAGAAGGTCAATAAGAAGTAATAGCTTAGTGCATAGTCATCATACCAATATATCAATCATGTATAAAAGCATTTGTTTAAAAGTAATGTGTAAAAATGACTCAATTGTTTCCGATGGATCTGCAATGCGTTGTTGAATGTTGAAACAGCATAGGGAATGGCATATTGTGTTTGTTATTTGTAGCGGGACCATCCGGAACTCAAATGGTCAGCACCACATGGCTCATTGATGATAAGATTACTCATTTATCTCTGAACCCCCCATAAACATCATCCATCACCCCCATTTCAGGTTTTTCTTTTTCTTACGACTCACACAGTATCATATTCTACCTCTTTTTTCTTCCTCAATCTTGCTCATGTTGTTGCGATCGGGTGTTGTTGCACCTCGAATACCTTCCAATACAACAAAGAATGATCCTCATGCAGCAACAAAAACTCAACCACCCTTTTTCATTGGAGGAGTCGCTTCTTGTGTCGCCACACTTGTATCTCATCCATTTGATCTTACCAAAGTACGACTACAAACAACAATTGGGAAGCAATCACAGCAAGTATTCTTTATCACTACCAAAGGACGTCGTCCAATGATACATACCATGTGGTGGATATCACGGAATGAAGGTGTCAAGGCATTATACAATGGACTTTCAGCTAGCTTGCTCCGACAAGGGACTTATTCAACGATCCGATTCGGATTATATGACAAGTTTAAAGGGATTGTTGCAGGCAATGACAGTAAGTTAATGCCATTCTTATTATGATCATTGTATTAATTGCTATATAGAACCTACATTTGGTCAATTGCTCTTTTGCTCAACAGCTGCTGGTATTCTGGGTGGTGCATTTGGAAATCCAAGTGATGTAGTCAATGTACGAATGCAAAATGATGGCCAACTACCACCTTCTCAACGACGCAACTACAAAAACGCCATTGATGGAATCATTCGCATATGTCGTGAAGAAAGTCCACGTGTATTGGCACGTGGCATTGGATCAAGCACCAATCGTGCCGTATTGATGACAGTATCTCAAATGACAAGTTATGACATGTTCAAGGACTTGGCTATTGGATATCTTGATGGACATGAAGGCTTAATGGCTCATTTTACTGCAAGTCTGGGAGCGGTAAGTTTCATTCTCTTTCTTTCTTTGTATCCATGACTGACATATCTATTTTAGGCATTGGTAGCCACGACTGTATGCTCTCCTTTGGATGTTATCAAGACGCGAATCATGAATACACACTTTGATGATAGCAGTATCAAACGCCCATGGCGAATGATGAACCATATGGTTGAGAAAGAAGGAGTAGCTTCATTATTTAAAGGATGGGTACCAGCCTTTGTTCGGTTGGGTCCACATACCATTGTGACTTTTCTCGTGATAGAACAACTTAAAGAATGGCTGGCCACGACTACAGATGACATTTAGAACATTATTCTCTTCTCTTGTATATCTTTCACCTTATTATTACTGTAGATACAACCCTTTCTCATGTTATATACAACTTGAACATCTATATCCACTACATAGTATATGCAATAAAACAACATTGCAGCTAATCCACAACATCTGTATACACAAGCATGGTAGCATATGCTACGCCGATCCATGTGCTACTTTAAATCTTTGGTACGTGAAAGCTAAGATTTGCTTATATCAGCAGACAATTTTGCATTCCGAGATCATATACCTTCTCTTTTACACCAATTCCGCATCCTGAGCGGGCTTTAATGGAGTCTCCACCTTTCCCATCCAGTCAACTTTTCCCCAGGAACCCTTTTTGTGTTGAACACAGGGCAAATGTTACTCGGAAAAACAAGTTTTTTAGACTCAATCTTACCATTCTTGGCCTGTAAGATCGAATTGACCTGTTTCGATTGGATTGTATGCACCATAGTGTTGTACTTTAGGGATCCAAAAGGGCGTATAAAAAGTCTGTTTGGATCTAACACTCGGAAAACAGCTTACCGCGGAATCAGATTCATCCTTTCCACCATGGATCCCGCTTTTAGATATATATATTGCACAAGCCATTTCTGAACTATACAAAAAGTTTGCTGCTTTTCCTTCAAGTCATATGGATTCTCGACAAGCAGGTGTACGTCCTTATGTTTTATTCTGCTCAGTGATTGCAAGTCTCGGCACATTTAGTTCCGGCGTCAATACTTCAGCATTCAATATTCCTGGTAGTTATGTACGTAACTGTGAACCAGATCCATCAGCTGCATTACCACTTTGTATCCCAATGAGTGATTGGGTATGGTAAGTCATAAAAAGCATCCATCAACATGAATCTTTGGCTGATCAGTCATAAGGGGAGCTGCAACTGGCATGTTTGCAGTGGGTGGTCTTGTGGGTGCATTCTTATCTGGACCCATGGCAGAACGATTTGGACGTAGAGACGCGATGATTATGATGAATACAGCTTTTATTATCGGTGCTGCATTGATATCAACATCCACTACAAGTGCACAATTTGCTATTGGGCGCTTAGTGACAGGTGTTGCCTCTGGTTTTATGGTATGTTTCTATTGCTGGTTACATCTGTAATGCATATTGATGATCTGGTATTATAGACTGTGGTAGTAAGCATGTACATTACTGAAATTGCACCTCCTCCACAACGCGGTGCATTAGTGGGTTTACTGCAACTATTGACGACATTGGGCATCTTTGTTATTGAAGCCATTGGTCTTGGATTACAGTCAGCTGTTGGATGGCGCGTATCTGGTGCAATCACTGTAGTGCCTGCTTTGGTACAAGCTGCTATTCTTCCCTTTTGTGCACGATCACCACGTTGGCTTATTTCTAAAAGACGTGTGGATGAAGCTCGTACACAATTGCTTCAATTACGTCGTGGAGATATTGAAATTGAATTCACTGACATGATTTCGACATCAACAGCCACTGCAGAAGATGATAACAAAGATGTACCAGCTGGTTTAAGCGATAAGGATTCTACTCTTGCAAGTGCAACTGTCAACAATAATGATGACATTGAAGGCAAAGAAGCAATGAAGACCAATAACAGTGGCACGGATCATCAGCATTTATCATTTCTTCAAGCGATGCGCATTCCAGTATTGGCTATACTGATCTTCAAAATGTCAGTATTGCATTCTGGTACACAATTGGCAGGCATCAATGCAATCATGTATTACTCGACCAGCATTTTCGAGAAAGCATTTGATGATCGAGCTGCTTATGTCACACTTGGTGTTGCAGCTCTTAACATTGTCATTACTGTGTTTGGAATCTTTTTGGTGGATTACTGGGGAAGAAAGTTCTTGTTGGTGTTGTCATCCAGTATCATGTGCTTAGCAGCTGCATTAATGACTGTTGGTATGGCACTCGATATAGCTGCCTTACAAGCTGTCTGTATTTTTATCTTTGTAGCTGGATTTGGATGTGGACTCGGCATTGTTCCTTTCCTCTACACACCAGAATGTGTACCAACGATGGTTATCAGTGCTGCCTGTTCTGCTGCTCTTGTATGCAATTGGTTCTTCAACTTCATTATTGGTCTTATCTTTCCTACTTTACAAAATGCATGTGGTGATTATGTGTTTTTGATCTTTGTTGGCATCACATTTCTTCTTGCACTCTTCATCTTCTTCTTCTTGCCGGAAACCAAGCGTAAATCGATTGAAGATATTGGACGTGATCTTGGCTGGTATGATCTTGACATTGACAAGGCACTTGCAAAGTAATAGTACAACATCATTTTATTCCTTTTCTTGCATTGCTATCTCTATTAACATAATAAATACTGCATCCTTGTATTAAGTGATTGGCCAATGCGTGGGGACATGGATGCATAATCCCACGTGTCATCGTGTGCGTAAACTTTAACCTTGCATCTTGTGAAACCTAAACTAAACAACATGTTGACTATATATAAATGCAAGGTTTTATTGTTATTGTAAAGCACGCAAATGTAAGTTCAAAGCAAGGGGAATTTCTATGGATGGGTGTCGTTTTGTTGTTGTCGTGTGTTGTTGATCAGAATTTCTATAACCGGGATCCCATCATTATGTTAGAGCACATACACAACATACACAACCAACCTGCTTCACTTACCCAATTTGGTCCTACTGTTTGTGCCCACCTGAACTTTTCCAGGAGCGTCTTGTTGAACACTTTTTCCACTGGAACGTCGTATTTCTTACACCATGATATGCTGATACGTGGATCGATATAATTCATCTTGGAGGTGCCAAGAGCAATCTCCTTGTTTTCTTCTTTGTCAGTAGCTTGAACCTTGACTGCAGCAATACGTTGATCCAATTTGGTGAGATTGTTGATAAGCTTCTCCACTGTTGCACTTGGTTTTGGTTCTGAACGTCCAGTCTTACGCTCCTTTGCCAATCGCTTTGCCATCTCATCAACAGCTTTCAAATCATCCTTGAGCTGAGATTCAGGAAGTAAAGGCTCGTTGGCTTCCTTTCGCTTTTCATTCTGCTTGGCAAACTTGTTCTTGACACGTTCACGCTCCTTGTTGATCAACATTTCCTCATGTTCTGCAATCCAATCATCCTCCAAATCTGATTCGGCTTGGGCGTATTCTGGAATCTTTTTGTATTTTGCATCCAATTCAAAGATCTGCTTTCGGATCTTCATGCGTTGGTATTTCAGAGCACGGATCTACCATACAAGCATTTGTAAGTAAATACAAAAAGATGTACCCAGTGTGTATATTTACCCTATCTTGAATTCTTCCCATTTGTTGTTCATGTCCCTTTGGTGCCGCACGCTGATGGTTACACAACACTGCCACATCTCGATTGGCACGATTGAATGAGAGCATCTTGTCTGGGATACTTTCTTCCTTATTGGTGAGCTTCTCCAGTTGCTTTTGGAAAGTGTGCGAAGCATTGTAGGTACGAAACACCTTGGCTGATAATCCTTTCATGTAGCTGTTCAAATGCTTGTTCAATGCACCAGTCTGCAAGTCATTGATATTAGATCAAGTCTTCATTCAAACTATTATCATCACACATACCGACAAGTCATCAAAAAGCGATGTAATCAATGGATCAATCTCGCCCTTTGGATTCTTCTTTTTGGCTTCAGCATAACGTTTCAGAGCATCCGCCTTGAATTGCTTGATATTCTTGAATACTTGTGTCTCAACAGCCACTGAATTGACGTAACGAATAGAATCTTTACCCAAAAAGTCGAAATGAAGGGTATTGGGTGATTCCAATTCGATATGTTCAGCACGTAAAGAACAGCAGCCCACAGTATCAGCTTCATCATCGCCCTTTTCATTGCCAGCTCTCAAAGCCAATCGATCAATAAGGTACATGGCTGTGGCACGTTGACGTGTCAAACGATTCTGATCCTTCAAGTGTGATGTGTAATCCTTGCGAATCTTGCCAACCAAGTCCTAATTGTTTCGATTTGAGTATTTTAACAATGTTTCATACACACGTAGAACATACCTTGAGCTCACGAGCTTTATCAAACTTTTGCATATCACTTTGACCCTTCCAAGCTGAAGACTGAGCCAAAAAGACATACTTGATGGTGCCATTGACATTCTCTTTCCAGGTAGCAAGCCATGTAGCTGTTTGATCATGAACAATCTTGGCCCATTTGTGTCCTGGCGGAGCTGGTGGTACTTTGGCATCCTTGGAAAGATTGAGCGTCACCTGCTCTGGAAGTACACGTTGCTGCGAGAATAAGCATTAGCCATCATGTTGACAAATAAAAAAGCCACTTCTTGTTTACCTTGAGCATACCAGTCTTGGGATGGGCACCACGACCACGGAATAGACCTGGTGGTTCGATACGAAAGTTGCCAACCTTTTCCTTACGATTGTCCACATAAGCATACAAGTATGGCTCTTCCAACTTTTCCTTTTCCTGCTTGATTCTCTACAAGATATGTGTAAGAGCCAATAATCGAAATCAATCTCTACCTTTATCACTTACCAGCTTTTCTTCCTTGGTCAATTGCTTCTTTTTCTCCTTGTCCTGCTCAAACTTCTCCCAAATAGGTCGGAAATCACACTTTTCAAAGGATGTGATCTTTGGATTCTATAGACGAGATAAGTAATCTTTGTTGACATCATGTAATGTACACATTACCTGTGGATCCTTCTTGAGAATCTTTTGCCAATCATTGAAAAAGTTCTTTTGGAAGGTGGGATTCTTGCCATGATCCGTTTCAAGCAAAGCAGCATAAAAACTGGCCACTTCTTCGGCTTCAGGAGAGAGAGAGATAGGCTTTCCATCATACTTCATCTTGACACCATGTGGAACATAATCAGGAGGGAAAAGGACACCATTGTGCTCCAGTTTGGTCCATTTGATGGTATCATCTTCAGCCATTCCCTTTTGCTCTTGTTCTTCCCACCACTTGTAAATCTCCGCCTCTTGTTCTTCTTTGATCTTTGCCTTCTTGGCTGCTGCACTTGTTGATGAAGCTGTCGTCTCCTTCTTGCCACGTTTGGCTAATGGCTTGTCATCACTCTCCTTCTTACGCTTGCCATTGGATGATGCTTCTTTCTTGACCTTAAAGAATGATCAATATAAGCAAGAGAATAAACTGATATCTCGTTCTTGTTACCTTGGGTTTACTGAGAGAAAGCTTCTTACGCTTCTTTGCCTGTAGAATAGAGTCAATTGACTGCATGAATATCAATAAAAGCATTATCTACTGTACCAAAGGAATCTCATCGTCGTCGCTTTCAGACTTTACAGAACCAGAGCGTTTGGTAGATCGACCATTGAGACGTTGAGCCAAGGGCATGTCGTCGTCTGTGTCTTCATCGCTTGCTTTAGCTGTAATCACATATTCGCTAGGTTCTTCCTTTTTGACTGGAATAGAAGGAGTGGTGTTTGGAAGTGCGAGTCCTGGAAAGGAATGGAATGGGGGATGAGAAAAGGGGTTGTTGTTGTCGCGTAAAGGGTGAGACAGTTTACCAGAGAGATTGTTATTGATAGCAGCTCGTTGAGAGAGCGGCAACTCATCCTCAGAGTCAGACCTGGACATGGAGAAGAAGGAATTGGGGATAAAAGAAAAAGAGAGAAAGAAAGAGAGATAGAGTCGGAAGGGAGTAGTTCTTCTGTGTCGTTCTCTTGTCTTTGCTCCCAGCAGCACAGCAGCAGCAGCAGCAGCAGCAGCAGTCGGCAAAATACCCATTTACCAGTTGTCGAGCTGACATTGAAAAGAGTACAAATGTCCTTCTGCAGTGTCTTTTGATTCAAGCATTGCTTTGATAAACTATCAAGTGATAGATCCCTTTCATTCTCTTTATGGACATAAGCTATATCTATCATCATCTTATAATGGCTATTGACTTGAACAATGCAGATGTATCTTTGTTCCAATGGTGGTCCCTAGTTAGTGTAGCACATATTGGAACATGTTGATAATGCAAGATGTGTATGCATATTCCCGCTCAATCCAAATAATGTACAATGACACTAATCATGCTCTCTAAATCAATCTTATCTAATACTGTAATGACTCTAACTTTGTTTCTATTAGCTGTTTGTATGTGTATATCCAAGTAGTTGGGTAGACTATATCCATCGTCTCCCATTTCTGGACTTTGATGGTGAAACCTACTGAAAACAAAAATGCGGAGTCGGCTTGGCCCTGGTCTTTTTTCGCATTGGACAGCTTAGGAAGGTAAGTATGTAAAGGATAAGTCTGTTATTGCAGTTTTACCCCACATCACATCAAAAGATAGAGTCAATGATGTATATCAAATACAGAATGTCTATATATATATGCTACATAGTGAAAGAGGATCTACAAGTAGTGATGCCATAACAAACCATGAATGTAAAAGTATGCAGTCACAAGACCATGTGCCAACTTGCTTTTGATTTTTTTTTCTTTGGTGGTTTCATTTGATTGTTCCTTTCTCTCTCTCTCTCTTACACTTCTTTCAACGATCCATCATGTCGTTTGTTAGTTCCCTATTTGGGGGACTACCTGGACGAGCGACTGCTTTTCGTCAAGCAGCTTCAGGTCTTGCTCAAAGCATACCACGTCAAGCATTCTCCCTTCCTGCTGTTTACACCTGTCAACGTTACCAGTCTTCTTCGGCTGCCGCTACTGCTACTACCGACTCTGACGATGACAATGTCGATCCCAAAGATCTTGTAAGTAGTCTTGTCTTGGTGTGTTGCTCATTGATAAAAGTGACTTACCGGGTACCTGTCAAAATAGGAACGTCTTCGCAAACTTCGTAACATTGGTATTTCTGCACATATCGATTCTGGCAAGACTACTTGTACCGAGCGCATTCTGTTCTACACTGGTCGTATCAAGGAGATCCATGATGTCCGTGGTCGTGATGGTGTAGGTGCAAAGATGGATTCTATGGATTTGGAAAGAGAAAAGGGTATCACTATTCAGTCGGCTGCCACTTATGCCAGCTGGGGTGATAACAACATTAACATTATTGATACTCCTGGTATGTTCAAGATCCATGTTTTATTGTCATGTATATACTCATGTACATCTTGTGTATAGGTCACGTTGATTTTACTATTGAAGTTGAGCGCGCTTTACGTGTGCTTGATGGTGCTGTGCTTATTCTTTGTTCTGTTTCTGGTGTCCAATCGCAAACTATGACTGTTGATCGTCAAATGCGTCGTTATGGTGTTCCTCGTATTTCATTCATCAACAAGATGGATCGTGCTGGTGCCAATCCTTTCCGTGTTATTGACCAACTTCGTACAAAGCTCAAATTACCTGCTGCCGCTCTCCAAATCCCTATTGGTGCTGAAGATCAGTTCCGTGGTGTTGTGGATTTGACTACTTGGAAGGCTTATTATAATGAAGGCGAGCATGGGTAAGTTATTCAGTGATGCTGATATAATAGGAATACTCACTTGTTATTGCATCTAGTGAAAATCTGGTTGAAAAGGACATTCCTGCTGAATTGATTGACTTTGCCACTGAGAAGCGTCAAGAATTGATTGAACAATTGGCTGATGTCGATGATGAGATTGCTGATATCTTTTTGATGGAGGAAATCCCTACTGCTGAACAATTCATGCATGCTATTCGTCGTACCACTCTTAGCTTGAAGTTCACTCCTGTTTTGATGGGATCTGCCTTCAAGAACAAGTCTGTGCAACCTTTGCTTGATGCCATTGTTAAATACTTGCCTGATCCTACTCAAGTTACCAACACTGCTTTGGATATCTCTGCTGATGAAAAGCCTGTGGAACTCTCTCCTTATTCTGCCAATCCTTTTGTCGGTCTTGCTTTCAAGCTTGAAGAAGGTCGTTATGGTCAACTTACCTACATGCGTATCTACCAAGGTACTCTTAAGCGTGGCTCTTTCATTACCAATGTCAAGACTGGCAAGAAGATCAAGGTTCCTCGTCTTGTACGTATGCATGCCTCTGATATGGAAGATGTGGATGAACTTGGTGCTGGTGAAATTGGTGCCATCTTTGGTGTTGATTGTGCCAGTGGTGACACTTTTACCGATGGCACTCTCAAGTACACTATGGTAAGATCTTTTACAGTTTACAATAGGAAATATGTGATCATTGACTCTTTTATAGACTTCCATGTATGTTCCTGAACCTGTCATTTCACTCTCGCTTAATCCTGTTGGCCGTGAATCTCCCAATTTCTCCAAGGCATTGAATCGTTTCCAAAAGGAAGATCCTACCTTCCGTGTGCATGTTGATAAGGAAAGCAAGGAAACCATTATCTCTGGTATGGGTGAACTTCACTTGCAGATCTATGTTGAACGTATGAAGCGTGAATACAATGTCGAATGCACTACTGGCAAACCCCAAGTGGCTTTCCGTGAAACAATTACTCAACCTGCCAAATTCAACTACACACACAAGAAGCAATCTGGTGGTGCTGGTCAATTTGGTCGTGTTATTGGCTCAATTGAACCTATGAAGATGGATGAAGAGACTGGCAAGGATATTGCATTCGAGAATCGTGTTGTTGGTGGCAACATTCCTACCAATTACATTCCTGCTTGTGAAAAGGGCTTTATGGATGCTCTTGAAAAAGGTCCTCTTATTGGTCATCCCGTCAATGGTATCCGCATGATCTTGGATGATGGTGCTGCTCACGCTGTTGATTCCAGTGAAATGGCTTTCCGCATTGCTACCAAGAATGCTTTCCAAGAAGCTTTTGCCAAGGGACGTCCTACTATTTTGGAACCCATCATGAATGTCTCTATCACTGCTCCTACTGAATTCCAAGGCTCTGTCATTGGTGGTCTTAACAAGCGTAAGGGTACCATTGTCGACACTGATATCCAAGAAGACTTCTTCACTGTCACTGCTGATGTTCCGCTCAATGACATGTTTGGCTACTCTACTGAATTACGTTCTGCTACTCAAGGCAAAGGTGAATTCTCCATGGAATACAAGGAACATCAACCTGTTCAAACCTTTGTTCAAGAACAGCTTATTCAAGAATACAAGAAGAAGGAAGCTGCTAAAAAGTAAAAGCATCCCATCACTATTACTTTCTAAAAACCCCTCTCTATCTCTCTCCCTCTTTCTCTCAATCCCGCTTTTGAATGTAGATAATATAGACAACTAAAAAAAGTAAAAGTAACATTCGTATACACATATTTACTACGTTAATGAGAAATAATTGTTTCTAGCTAATATGTACTCGATGAGTAGACGTGATACTGTCTTGCTGTCATGGCATTGAATCGATTGGATGGTTGGTAGCTGATCAAGTTGGCTTGGTGGAGCAAAAGCAAAAAATCTGCAGTCCGCATTTGTGTTTCCCTTCTTGGTTATACACCTTTTTTTACCTCTTCTTTATGCCAGCCAAACAACCCCAACCTAAAGGCAGTGGTGGATCAGCACTGAAACGACTCAAGACTTCCTTGCGATCTGCAGGTGTTGTCGGCAATCAGTCCAAATCGAGTCGATCCAAGAAGCAGAGAAAGCGTGGTGTTCCTACTGAAGTTGGCAAGAACTCGACAGCAGACAAGCTCAAAGTCATTCGAGACGAGTTTAACCCTTTCGAGATCAAGCAGCAACGCACCAAGTTCGATGTCATTGGTCGTAAAGTCAAAGGTGTTGGTGGCAAACCTGCATTGAATAAGCAAATTGGCGAGGAGAACGTAAGTTCAACTAGACGATCGTGTGTTGATCCAGTGGCTAACAAGCATGTCTATAGCGTAAGAAGACGTTGTTGCAAGAGATGAAGTCCAAAGGTCATGTGGGTGGTATCATTGACAGACGTTTTGGTGAGAACAATCCCAACTTGACACCTGAAGAAAAAATGTTGGAACGTTTCACTCGTGAAAAGCAGGTAAGGATGATGATAGTAGTTTATTAGGCAAAACACTAAACATGGATTGTATTATAGAAAGCTGCCAAAGCTACGACATCCTTGTTCAATCTCGAAGACGATGATGGTGAAATGGGCTTGACGCATTATGGCCAATCACTTGCAGAAATGGATGATTTCGATGACACTGGTTTACGACTAAGCGATGATGAAGAAAGTGGTCAGCTCAGCAAAGATTTGGTGTCACAAATGCATTTTGGTGGTTTCGATCAAGACAAGCAAGTGGATGATGATGGCAAACCAAAGTCCAGAGCTGAGATCATGAAGGAGATCATTGCCAAGAGCAAATATCACAAATATGAGCGTCAGATGGAGAAGAGAGCCGATGAAGATATGCGAGAGGATCTTGATGAGGAATTGAAGGACATTCGTGATCTTTTGGATACAAAGCCAAAGCGCAAACCCCTTGTGTCACAGAGCGCACTTTTTGCCAGACAATATGCAGAAGCTGATGACAATGAGGAGGAGAAACAAGAGGAGGAAAAGATCAACAACTATGCAGATTACGACCAAATGCTTCAGGAATTGGCACGTGATAAACGTGCTATGGCAACAGATCGTACCAAGACTGAAGAAGAACTTGCATTGGAGGAAAAGGAGCAGTTGGAGAAGGCTGAGCGTGCAAGAAAGCGTCGTATGGAAGGTCTTGATTCAGAATCTGAAGACGAGGGCAAGTTCAAGAACAATCGCAAGAGAAGAAAGGGTGAACAACCCCAAGGGGATGATCTTGATGATGACTATCTCGAGGAACTTGATGATGAAGTCAATCGTTTGGGTGCTGGTCTTACTCTTGAAGATATCCAGAATGCTGCTGCTGCTGATGAAGATGAAGAGAGTGGTGATGAAGAGGATGAAGATGAAGATGAAGAGGATGATGAAGATGAAGATGAAGAGGATGAAGATGATGATGAAATGGAGAGCGACTATGGCGAAGATTTGGAAGATGAAGACGATCAAGTACCAACATTTGATGATGATGATGATGATGACATGAATGAAATCGGCACCAATGGCATTGTCAAGAAAGCAGCAAAGAAAAAGTCAGCAAAGAACACCACATCAGAAAAGAGCGAGATTCCTTATACCTTTGAATGTCCAACTACACATGATGAATTCCTTGAGATTGTATCAGGACTTGCACTTGAACACACGCCAACAGTTGTCAAACGTATTCGCATCTTGTATCATATCAAGTTACATCCTGAAAACAAGACCAAGATGGCTGCTTTCCTCAGTGTTTTGGTGGATCATCTTGCTTATCTTGCATCCACAGTGTCACCTTTCCCCAGCAAAATCATTGACACCTTGATTGGCCATGCATTTGAAATTGCACAAAAGCTTCCCAATGCTGCAGCAGATGTCTTTTTGGAAAAGTTAAAGACGATGCATTCGACAATGACACAAAAGATGAATCACAACAGCAGTTCAGCATTCCCAGATGTAGAGGATATCACAGTATTGCGATGCTTGGGCAAAGTCTTTCCCACATCTGATTTGTCACATCCAGTTGTTACACCAGCCATGTTGTATATGAGCCAAACGCTGTCACTTTGCAGAGTACGATCGGAAATTGACATTGGTCGAGGAATCTTTGTGTGTTTATTGTTTCACGAGGTAAAAAGATGAGACGTATCATGTGGGACAAACATACTAACTATCTCTGTGTTGTATAATAGTATCAATCAGTATCTAAGCGATTCATTCCTGAAGCTTTGAACTTTTTGCAACGTGCCATTGTTCTTTTATCACCCAAGGATCTCTTTGAACAAGTGCCTGGTACTTTTCCCATGCCAGATGAAGTCACCAAGTTACATATTGCCGACACCAATGGCTCTGATCTTGAGACAGTACCCAACCTGGCATTAGAACGACTGTCAATGGAGAGCGTCGAGAAGCAAGAGCGAAATACATTGCGATTATCGATGCTACAGAGTGTTTTACGACTGTTGACACGCTATATTCAATTATACGCATCAACACCAGCCTTGGTGGAAATCTTTGAGCCAATGCAGACATTGATTGCGCAAACATTGACAGTATCATGGCATGATGACATTCAGGTAAAGTTACGGGAAAATCGGAATGCCGGATCGGTGCACAATATGAATGTGGGGTTGATATGCATTCTCACACGCTTGTTTTATATGTGTTACTTTATAGGCTTTACTCAATACACTACAAGACCGACTTGCACGACAAATCAAGTTTTGCAAAGACAAGCGAGCCAAAATGCCATTGCGAATGCAACATCATCGACCCATACCCATTGCACAACACCTACCCAAGTTTGAGCAGCGCTACTCACTTGACAAGCATTATGATCCTGATCACGAACGTGCTCAACGTAACAAGCTGGAAGCTCAAGTCAAGAAGGAGAGAAAGGGTGCTATTCGCGAATTGCGTAAAGATGCTCGTTTCATGTCTCGTGAGAAGGCTAAGCAACGCAAGGAGAAGGATGAAGAGTATAACAAGATGATCCGTGGAGTAATGTCCATGTTGGAAACTGACCAAGCAGAAAAGAATCGATTGGAACGCCAAAAGAGAAAGTAGTAAAATAGCATCTATATTTTCCCTGCATTCATTACTTAGACAACATTTGACCAATGAATTCCCTATTGCATGTACAAAAGATTACGCCAATTATGGTTATGTGGTGGGATGTGAAAAATGATGATAGATTTTGCATCGGGCATAAGAATTACAGATCATGTAACACCAGCCAGAAGCCCCAAAAAACGCTTCCGACCCGTATATAAACATTGAAATGCACAGAATCAACAATATGCAGGCACGCCCTTTTTTCCCTTTCACTTGTTTCACATGAGGATTGGCTCTTCATCACTCTTGACCTTGGGTGCTCTTTCACTTGTGGTGAATGCACATCCTTTGACTCGTCGTCAACAACCAGAAGCTGTAAACACTCCCCAGCTTGACTTGGAACCACTGGCTTGGGGCGATGTCAATTTCATTCAAACTACCGACACTCATGGTAAAAAAGGGGAAAAAGACACATACTCGGTTTGTTTTCATGACTGACATATCATTTTGCCTTTTTCTTTAGGTTGGCTTGCTGTAAGTAATATCTCTTTTCCACAAAAATGCATGCGTGCTATAACGTGCTCTGATTGGATTGTTCAGTTGCCTTACTAAAGTCTTCTCCATCCTTGGTTCTTGATAGGGACACGTGCTTGAGCCGTCCTACAATGGTGATTTAGGCGATTTTTACTCCTTTGTGGTAAAGTGCATTTGGTTTGGTCTCGTGATAATGCACATCATGCATGCTTGTTTACACAGACTACGCCTGTTCATAGATTCGCATGAAGGAATTAGCCAAGAAGAAGAAAAAGGATCTCTTTGTTGTAGACTGTGGAGATACTCATGATGGTAAAGATAAGGCTTTATCATGTTGAAACTTTGACTAATCACTCTGATAAGGTGCCGGACTTAGCGACGTCACTTTTCCTCATGGCCTTCTATCACAACCCATGTTGATGAATATCCCATATGATGTATTGGCAATTGGTATGGCGTTACATGGCGAAAGATGTTTATAATAGCTGTTACTCACTCTTTTGTATATAGGCAATCATGAACTTTATGGTAATTTGCATATGCATGGACCCATGTTTCGTGGTATTCACGTGTTTTTATTGCATGCATATAGTGAATGAAGTGACTGAAGACGTTTACAAGAATTTCATGCCACACTGGAAGGGCCGTTACCTTGCATCCAATGTCTACTTTAAAGATGTCAATAATAACAAGACTGTCCCTATTGGGTAAGCATCTTATGAAGGATTACTGCATCATCAGCATCATATTGATATAAGATCATTACAGCAACAAGTATACCTACTTTGAAGGTGAATTCGGCACCAAAGTCCTTGCATTTGGCTTTTTGTTTGATTTCACTGGCAATGGCAACAATTCAGTGGTACACAAGGTAGAAGATGAAGTCAAGGAACCATGGTTTGGTGAAGCGCTTAAATCACACAAGCCCGATATCATTGTAAGTGAATTAGCTCATGTTATACCAGATCATGCATGTAACAGGTCCCTGTTTCCCGATATAGGCACTGATGGGACATACTGGTGTCCGCTTTGAGGAGTTCAAGGTTGCTCTTAAGGCTATTCGTGAATATTATCCTTACTTGCCTGTTGCTGTTCTTGGTGGACATGTTCATGTGCGTGATTTTGCCATTTATGATGGCTGGGCTGCTGGTATTGCTTCTGGTCGTTACCTTGAGACTGTAGGCTTCTTCTCATTGGATGGCGTCAAGGAAACCAACAAGTTTATTAAGAAACATGGTCATCACCACTCTCAAGACGTTCCCAAGAATCTTACATTCCATCGTCGTTACTTGGATCAGAATCGACACACTTATCTTTTCCACTCTGAGACCAATGAGCATCATTTTGATACCGAGTTGGGTGAAAAGATTTCACGTAACATTACAGAGTGGCGCAAGAATTACAATGTATCCAATCGCCTTGGTTGTTCTCCTCAAAACTATTATCTCTCGGCTGCCAAGTTGCATGATAACAGCAGTATCTTTGAGCTTATGGCTACCGGTATGTAATGTTGTCAATGCTTGTTACTTATGCTAATCATTGTGATGATTGTAGAGGTGTTCCCAAAGACTGTGGCAGATCCTTCACGTCCAAACCCTGCTTATGTTATCATGAACAGTGGTGGTATTCGCTATGATATCTACAAAGGTCCTTTCTTGGAAGATAATGTGTATAATGTCTGTCCATTTGCAGATGATTGGCTCTATGTGGCTGATGTGCCATACGATGCTGCTGCAAAGCTCTTGGATTCTATGAATGGTGACTCGGCAGCTAGCAACTATAAGCGTAAACGTGATCTTGGTGGCCTTGAACGCTCACTTCATCCTCTTAAATCCTATCCTTCGGAAGAATTCCAGACATTCTTGCAGCGCAGAGAGGATGATGATGACAATGCAAATGTCACAATGATCCCTGGCTACACGACTGTTGATGATATGGGTGATGATGGTATGCAATCATTTTACAGCTTCTCTATTGACTGGACACTAAACTTTTGCTTTTGAACAATTGTGTAGGTGATGACACTAAGCACATCAAGGTCCCATATTATGAAGCACCCACTTTTGTAGCTTCTTATTTGCCAGAAAACAAGACCGAAGTGGTGGATGTTGTGTTTATCTCGTTTGTGCAAGAGATTCTCCTTGATACTTTATACAAGGCCACTGGCAAGAACTACACTGTGGAGAATTATGGCAATCCCAACATTACTTCAAGCACAATGTGGAATAAGTTTGCTCAAGATCACTGGGCTAGTAATTGCTAAATAGCAATAGTTTGTAAATAAATGAGATCTTCAGACGTGATCTGGATCAACACGTGATACAAAGCATCCATCTTGATTGGCTGGTTTATGCACTGACATTCATTACACTTGGGTTCTTTGATAGTCAGTCACTTTATTGACCATGTATAGATTACGGCACTCACACTTGATCCAGCACAGATCATCAGGAATGATAAACAAGAGGGAAGAAAGTCTTTATGTACTATATTGAATGTAAATGGATGTTTTTTTTTTGCCAAGGGAGACTAAGCTAGAAAACACAAACGACTACAACGGGATAGAGTCGTCAACCTTCCGTTTTTGTATCACCAGGAATACTTTTATAGCCCGACTTGGATCTCTGCATTCTTGTATTTCTTGTACTGCACATCAAAAACAAAAATGTCATCGTGTTCTCCTCGGGATCATCCAGGATCACAGGATGCTTGCACTACTAGTAGTAACAATGAGAAGCCAACACGCAACGAGGATCATCAAGAAGTATGCTATGAATCACCTACATGCAAGTTTGATTACTGTGTAAAGCGACCTGACTATGTGGCTATGCAATTGAATCCTGAAGCCAGTGACAAGGCAGTGCATGCTAGTGGTAGGTAGATTGTGCATTTGGTTTGGAACCAAGGTATTCAACGTTATGAAACAGCATTGGTGCGCCAATTGAGCTTCCTTGATCGGTTCCTGGTGTTGTGGATCCTTATTGCCATGGTTGTTGGAGTTGTTATTGGGTACTATGTGCCAGGCGTACAAACGGCGTTCCAGACAGTACAATTTCACTCTGTATCAGTGCCTATTGCTGTTGGGTTATTGGTGATGATGTATCCAGTCTTGTGCAAAGTGCAGTATGAACGACTCCCTTCCATTTTGGTGACACGACAAGTTTGGATCCAGATTGGCATCTCAGTGTTTATCAACTGGGTCATTGGTCCTATTATCATGACAGCTTTAGCATGGGCAACACTACCAGATCTACCAGGTTTTAGGACTGGTGTTGTTATGGTTGGCCTTGCACGATGCATTGCCATGGTGCTGATATGGAATCATCTCGCAGATGGTGATGCTGATTATTGTGCATTACTCGTTGCTATCAACTCTATCTTGCAGATTGCATTGTTTTCTCCATACTCGGTGTTATTCATCAACATTATCCCTTCTTGGTTTGGTGCTTCAGCTGATGCAGCTATTCATGTTGATGTGGAACCAGTAGCCATATCAGTGTTGATTTATTTGGGTATTCCATTAGCAGCTGGTGCTTTGACACGCTTTACATTGATGGGTCTTTTTGGTCGAAAATGGTACGAAAGCAAGTTTCTACCATGGATTGGTCCTTGGGCATTGATTGGTTTACTCTACACTATCATTGTCATGTTTGCCAACCAAGGTCACCAAATCATTGATCATATTGGATCCGTGTTTCGCGTCGCTGTACCACTCTTTGTCTACTTTATCATTATGTTCTTTATTCCATTCTTCGTTTTGAAGCATATTGGTGTTCCCTATGAGCTAGTAGTCACCCAATCGTTTACTGCAGGAAGCAACAACTTTGAATTGGCCATCGCTGTCGCTGTTGGTACCTATGGTATTCATTCTGAACAAGCCCTTGCTGCTACTATTGGTCCATTGATTGAAGTTCCAGGTAAGGATGGATATGTTTATTGTATGATTTCATTTACAAATGCTATTACATTCTTAGTATTGCTATGCTTGACCTATGTGTCATTATTGTTCAGGAATAAGCTGCAATGGCACGTACGACCATTCTTTATAAGCGAGAACAAAAAGAATGAAGACCAGTAGTTTCATTTTCCATGTAAATAAAGTCTAATGTAATGTAACAATGGACATTTCTTTGTTAATGAAAAAGAGAGTCAAACAATGACACACCTACGTCAGTGGAACATCCGTGCAACCGTTCAAGCTAAATCCTTTCGGGATGCAAAATTTCCAAGCTAAAGCCCATACCATCCCGGTCATACACTGCACTTTGAGCCTGTCACGCCTTTCTTTCTTGTGTTTTTTCACTCTCGAGTATCACACACACTATGGCAGATAACAACCAGAACCAGCTTCTTGGCATGAAACCAAAGACAGCCGCTTTGGTGAGCGTTGGTGTTGTTGCAAGCGCATTGCTCGGCTACCTTGTCTACTTTGATCACAAGCGACGATCCGATCCTCACTTGAAAAAGCAACGAAGTAAGTGAAACATGCCCATTTGGAGCGCGTTTATTGTTTCAAGAGGTATTGACAAGTATCCAATAGAGCGTGAAAAGAAGGAAAAGAAGAAGAAGGAACAAGCTGCTGAAGAAGAAGCCAAGGCATCCAAGGCGCGTTTGATTGAAAGTGTGTTGGACGCTGTTGCAAAGGAAACTCTCCCTACCACTCCAGAAGCAAAGGAACAATACTTTATGGCTCAAGTGGCTGCTGGTGAAGAACTCTGTAATGCTGGTAAGGATAACAAAGGAAATGGATTTGCATAAGAGTATTAATGCAAAGAAATACCAGGTCCTGAATTCTATGAGCAAGCAGTATTGCCCTTCTATAAGGCGCTCAAGGTGTATCCTGCTCCTTTGGAATTGATCATGATTTACCAAAAGACTGTTCCTGAACCCGTGTTCCAAAGTGTTGTTCAAATTATGGCTCTTGAAGTAGGTGGAATAATGTCATCAATCATTGCAAATAAGGGATATTGACGTGTTATCTTCTATAGCAAACCAAGCGTCAGGCCAAGTTCTATGAAGATTTCCCTCCCAAGGATACTCATGTGCGTTTGGCTGAATTGCCTGCTGGTGAAACTCCTGAAGGCAAGCAAATTGTGCGCCGTGGTCTTGTTGCCAATGAAGATTTGGAAGAAGGTCAAGTCATTTACACTGAATCTCCTCTTGTTTCTGGTCTTTATCCATCATTCGAGGTATGCAATTACGCTTTGTGACAAGGATATAGAACTGACATAGGACTACGATAGGGATCTTACTGCAACTACTGTCTCAAGAAGGTCACTGAAGAGAACAAGGTTGCTTGTGAGAACTGTGACAAGATTGTTTACTGCAGCAAAGAATGTGAGAATACAGCTGTTGAATCCTATCATCGACACTTGTGCTCCAAGGATGAAAAGGCATTGACATTTGTGGATTACGCCAAAGAAAAGCAAACCAAGTATCCCACCATGGTCGCCAAATTCTTGACTACTATGGTAGCTGAGGAAGTCGAGCGCACACGTACAGGACAGACAGTCGAATACAATGCTTGGGATCACATGGATCGTTTCCGCTACCTTGATACCCAAGGCAATGATGACACCAAAAAGGAAATTGAGATGCTTAAGGATTTGCTTGGTTCCAAGGTTACTGGCATCAATGAATTCTTGACTGATGAAATCTACTTGATGCTCAAGGGCAAGTTACTGTATAACGCATATGCTGTCAATATCGGCGATGAGACTGTCGAAGTGCCTGTAAGTCATGGAAACAAGTGAATGATGTGGATGGGATAGTAATTGTATTATGTAGGAATCGGATGAGCACATGCGTAAGACTGAAACTGAAAAGAAGCCTGTTGGTGCTGCATTGTACAAGATTTCTACCTACATTGGTCAGTCCAAGGAGGAGCCTAATGTCAAGATTGTTTTTGGTGACAACCATGATATCAGTATTGTTGCAACCAAGGCCATTTCCAAGGAGACTGAAATCACTGCTGACTACACTTTGCCCGTTCCTGCTTAAACATACCGAGAAGATACATTGCTCACAAAATAAAACATATATATTCTGTACAGTTACTATACAAAGAACAAATGGATAATGATGACTATGGTACTGTAATCTCTAGCTCATGGGCTTCATTTTGGGAGACGGCGCTGTAGGTAGGCTTTTCATCAGCATTTGGAAGAGTGGCAAGATTCACTATAACAAAGCCAGTAATGACCAACAATGCTCCAATGATATATTGCCATCCAGGTATGATGTGCTTGATTACAAGATCCCCCACAAGGGCCAAAGGTATCTTTATAGATAGTTTATTAGTATATGTATCTCAATAAACGATCATACAACTCACCGTAAGGGATATCCCCAATGTTACGACTAGTGGCGATGTCATGAGCATGGCTAGCAACCAGAGATAGTCAGATCTACACAATAAACAACAATCAATACACTATCGAGACATGTTGTATTCATCAAGGCATACATGAATGTTCCAACAAAAGCATTAAGCAACAGCATAAGCCATAATGCAGGACCTTGTGGAAGTTCAAATATCTCGATACCAGTCCAATGCAGCAGTGGAATGATAGGCCATAACAATAGCACGTTGAAAACACCCACCCATCCAAAGAAAAGAGGCATGTCGATACGTGATTCACTGCCGATTTGACGTTTCAATAAGATCGTGTACAAGCCATAAAACAGTGCTCCTGATAATGCCAGCATATCGCCTAAGATACGTCTTCCAGTGCTATCAGAATAGGAAACCAGTACAGCTCCTGAGAAACTAGCAACAAAAAGTATTATGCATCATTCTTTCACTCAAATCATGATTCATGTTTACCTGATGACAACAGCCAACACTCGTGTAATTGTAACGCTTTCAACGCGGAATAGAGCACCCAGTGCAAGTGTGAATAAACCCGATGTGGATGAAAGGATGGTACTGCTTCCAACACTGGTATAGGCCAAGCTTGCATTGGTAACGTAATTAGCGACAAACCACAATAAGCAGAATGATAGTGCAAGGTATCTAGTTTCTTTGGGCTTCAACTTGTCATCTTCAGATGGCTATACGCTTGGATCAATAATACAGTCATCTATCCTTTGCATCTTTGGTACCTGATCCATGGGTGGTATCTCTCTATCCAGATCATGTGTCATCAGTTTGATCAAGAAAATATCCAAACCATATCAACTTACTCTTCCATGACAGCCTTGTTATCATGTTTCCTGAAGCGAGCGATCAACAAGTAAAGTGAAAACGTGGCAGTATTAAGGTACGTCAGGAAGAAGGGCTTATCATAGTGCTGTTCCCCAAAGATACTCTGTTTGGAAACTCTTTATAAGTATGACATTGTGCTTACAACATGCTTCCAAGGTTACGTTGACTGCAAATGACGAGGTGACCCAAATGAAGACGACGACAATCAAGGCGCACACGCCAGCAATATAACGTCGACGAGGTTGCCATTGGTGGTCGGCCATGATGGACAAGAGTGGAGGAACTGAAAAGGATCATGCATTAAAAGGCGCGACTCCAATTACATCTCCCTGTGTTTGTAGAAGATCTTTACAACGTTGACTACTATTGTTCATCCACATCTTGTAGTGAAATAAAAGGGATCTTGTCTATGATCACTTGCAGTGGATTTTCTTTCGCATTGGTCATGTATTCCTATGTAATTTGTAATTGTTGATACTGATATCAGTTATGATATGTTGGCATGCATCTTCTACTCAGGTTTCTGTAAGCAACAATGAATGTTGTATTCGAAACAGGCATCAATCCATTTTGATATATAAATCATGTATGCAGATCAAATAACGTTATACGCATCCCATTCAGTCATTCTGGAATAAAAAGGACTTTATCGATATAAACATGTGCTTAAGCATCACTCTGTTTAGAGTCTATATGAAAGCTGAAGGTTTATCCTGTCATATTAGAAAATGGAAAAGCCAAGGTGATAATGTGGTTCTTTATACACCAGCAGTCAGATCTGTCATAGTTGACCAGTCAAATCAATTGAAACAATGATGTTGGTATCCACTATAGCACACACAAGTCATGGTATAATGTTATTGTGTAAGCATAAGCTTGGCTGACACTGCATGAAGCATCACGCTGCCGACGCGAAACATCACACTGAGTTTTGATCTAAATTCTCTGGCATTGTCAAACGCGCCTTCACACCTGGCTTCACTATCACTCACACTTTCTCTCCCAACTTGAACAATGGGCATTGACGACTACTTTAAGAAGGTGAATACAAAGGTATGTTTATATAAGACCTATTCTTCTATTCAATACTAAATCTCGGTTGCTACTCTTTCAGGCAAGCAATACAGGTAAAGATCCACGACATGCCAAGTGTTCCAACTGCGTATTGACAAACGACTTTTTACAACACAGCACCAGCAGCTCCAGAGCCTACAAAGAAAGAAGCGTATGTGTACAATGCATTCTACCTTGAACGATCTCGTGTGTGTCTGATTGACTTGTTGTTTCTAGTGCTTCCAAGCCGGCAGCTGTGAAAAAGCAGGATATGTAAGCTGATACGTGCATTTGACATTCTATTCCTTCACCAGTATGACTTACACTTACCATTCACTATTCTAGTGAACCTACCAGTTCTTCAAGCGAGTACGTATCATATAATTAACAGGGGCTATCCATCTAAACCATGTTCATAGGACAACAAAGAAAACAACTAGGAGAAAGAAGAAGGTGGAAGATGAAGACCAGGACTTTGTTGCAGAAGTGGAGCCACCCAAGAAAGCAGCCAAAAAGACAGCCGAGACATCAACTGAAGATGCTGCACCTGCACCCAAGAAGAAAAAGTATGACATTGACTGTTTCAAAAGAATGATGGACTAAATCTTTTTGTATCTAGCTTTTACCAAAAGATGAATCGAGAGGGACCAAGAGCACTCAACACGCGTCCTTTGCCTGTGGGAAAGCCCAATTGCTTCCAAGGAGTGACTTTTGTCGTCAGTGGTGTTCTTGAGACAATGACAAATGAAACGGTGGAGGATTTAATCAAGCGTTATGGAGGGTAAGTATCATTGTCATATGTCACTTACACATGCTAAACTGATGCGTAAATAGACGTACCACTGGTTCTGTCAGCGGCAAGACGACTTATTTGATCAAAGGACGTGATTCTGGAGAGAAGAAGACGAGGGATGCCAACAAGCATGGAACCAAAATCCTTGATGAAGATGGATTCTATCAGCTTTTCGAGACCGAAGGTGCAAAAGAAGTCCCACAACCTGTCATTGACGTGCCAAAGTCAGCCAAAGGAAAAGGAAACGCTGCTGCTTCATCTTCAGCAAAGTAAGTATATCACCTATGGCTTCGAATCAAGCAGATACTGACAATCCTTTAGAACTCAATCACCTGGCACACATGAACAATCTGACAACATGCTTTGGACTGAAAAGTATCGACCTACCACCATCAAAGAGATCGTTGGCAACAAGGAACTGGTGCGTAAAATCTCTGCATGGCTTGAAATGTGGTATGTAACATTCTATATCAGTGATTCCAATGATACTGATGTAATGGTTTTAGGGAGGAATATCGTCACAAGGATTTCAAAGCACCAGCTGACCTTGATGGAGGCATCCATCAAGCTCGTGCCTTACTACTAAGTGGACCACCTGGTATTGGCAAAACGACTACTGCTATTGTTGTTGCACGAACACATGGATACGAGCCTTTGGAATTCAATGCAAGTGATACACGTAACAAGAAACGACTTCAGGTACGTGGATGTCTTGCTGGATCTTGGATTGTTATTGACGTGTGTGTAGGAACTACTTTCACCCATGGTCAACAATCGATCCATGACTGAATTCTACCATGACACAGCAAACAAGATATCAAAGGAGAAAGAGGAAAAGATCTCATCAGGCAAAGTGGTACTCATTATGGATGAAGTTGATGGCATGTCTGGTGGCGATCGAGGTGGCTCAGCAGAACTTGCTGCTTTGATAAGGAAAACAAAGGTGAGGATGACTATGAAAATGATTTACTCCTTATTGACAAGCTCATTTTACTATAGGTCCCAGTGATATGCATTTGTAACGATTCTCGATCTGACAAGGTCAAACCACTCTTGAACGTCTGCTTTGAAGCCAAATACAAACGGTGAGATCAACATCTTATTATCAATACCATTTACTGATATATGAGCTATCATTGTAGCACACCAGCAGCTCAATTACGATCACGGCTTATGACAATCACCTACAGGTAGATTCAAGATGCATGGATGAAAGTATGCCTTCTAATACTATATATAATAGGGAAGGACTTCAAGTGGAACCCAATGCTATCGATCAACTGGTTGAAAGCTCACACAATGACTTGCGTCAAATCATCAACATGCTTTCCACATACAAACTGTCTCAGGATCGCTTGAACTATGACCAGGCTAAAGCATTGTAAGTATTGGAATGAATCAAAGGACTTGTAAACTAAAAACATGTCATCATAGGGGCAAGAGCAATGAGAAATACGTTATTCGCAACATCTTTGACATCGCAATGGATCTATTGTCTTCTTCCCGATGGCATGCGATGACTTTGGCCGAGAAAACTGATTTATACTTTCACGATTATTCACTTTCACACTTGATGATGTTTGTAAGTGATATATATGCATTCTCAAAGTATTGCATGTTGCTAACTTCATGATGAAACAGGAAAACTACTTGCGAGTTAATCCAGAAAAGGCCCAGATCATGTCCAAAACTGGTGATCCCAAGGAGCAGCAAGTGAATGCAATGCGAATGGCTGCAAAGGCAGCTGATGCTATGGCTGATGGTGATATTGTTGATAGCAAGATTCATGGGTAAGATGACTATTTATGTCGTATTAAGTGATAGCTAACATTGCTTTTTCCCATAGAACCGTGCAGCAATATTCTCTTATGCCAGTACATTCAGTAATGTCATGTGTGGCTCCTGCATATTACATGGAAGGCTCAGTGAATCAAAAACTCTTCTTCCCTGGGTAAGTAAAACTTTGGATGGATGGGATATCATTGACTGACAAAGTGTTCTCTTCAGATGGCTGGGTCAAAATTCAAAAGCAACCAAGTTCAAGCGATTACTGACAGACATGCGAAGTCAAATGCGTTTACAAACATCTGCCAATGCACATGAAATCCGGGAGAATTATGTTCCTACAATGACAAAGCGCATCTTCAACTATTTGGAAAATGTATGTGTCTCGTCTTTAGGAAAAGATTCAAGTTTTACTCATATGATGATAGGATGAGACTGAAGAAGCTATTGAAGTCATGGATTCATATTATATGCAACGTGATACACTGGACACTTTGAATGAACTTTGTTTGGAAGCCAAGAAGCCTATGAGCGTGATGACAGGTTCTAAAAAGACCAAGTTCACAAGAAAGTAGGTTGAAATAAGCATGTATTCATTTACTTTATGACTGACACATGCTTGTGAATTATAGATACAATGAAACGGATCATCCAGTACTTTTCCAAACCGGTGAAGTTATCAAGAAGAACATTGCTCTACCAGCTGAAGAACCAGAAGGCCAGATTGTGGAAGAAGAAAGCTACTTTGGAGAAGATGTTTCTGAAGAAGAGGAAGAAGAGCAAGAGGATGTATCACATGACAAGCTCATCAAATCCAAAAAGCCCCCTGCCAAAAGAAAACGGAAGGAAACAGATGGTGCAAGCCGACCCAAGACCAAAAGGAAGACCAAATAGTAGTAGTGTCCATTTATTATGCAATGTTTTGTTGATTCATTGTTACATCGCTTGATAAAAAAATACTTCATCCTTGTATATTCATGCTTTGGGGAAGTAAGATCTATCAGTACCATTAATCATTATGGATTGGTCATATTTGTCTTTGTCATTGAATAGAGGAATTGGTTAAAGAGCCAGTCCGAAAGTAGGACTCTTATTGATTAGATCCACTGCAAGGGGGGCTAACACTATGGGGAAAAGCAAAAAATCACTCTAATGCAACATCAACTGGAGTCAATGGAGTCTCTTTAATGCAGTGGCGATTGTCAACTCAGCATTCCTCTATCTTTATTCCTCAACAACATTCCTGGTTCGTCGTCCACCACAGATGGAAACCAACATTCGTCTTTTACGCGTTGAAGGATACAAACTATTCTGGTTCGCTTGTTACTTGTACCTGTTTCAGCTTCTTAGTACATAACCAATTTCAGCTCGTAAGTTTGACGATGCTGCTTTCTTCAGTATTGGACTCCAACTTAGCTTGCTGAATATCTTGACAACTCCAAAGGCACTCAGTGTAGCCATAGTACCGTGCTCGTAAACTTGCATAGATGCACTTTGGTATGGTTACAGCGCTGAAAAGTCAGGTATCATAGACACCGGCTACTTGGTTCAAGCTGTTTCATCATCTATCTATCTTCCACAGGTACTACTTGAAGCTTATCCAGCCATGTTGCACTTGCCGATGTGTGAATGTTTCAGCACCAAAGAAGGATTACAACCTGCACAAACAAGTCTTTGATGGGATCGAAACATTACTTGGTTTCACCTTTTGGCTTCCACAGTATTCCTTTCGTGATGTTGTTGCATGGTGCTACAGTTTTGCAAATCATGCTGTCTCTGGTGTATCTGATGCTCAAGTGATGCATGTCTTTTGCAAACACAAGGTAGGTTTGGATGATGAAACGTTTGGATATGCTAGTTCAAGGGGATCAGGTTTACTATGAATTCAAGCAATATGAAAACCTGTACATGTGGATGAAGGCAGTACATTATCATTTCGCTAGTTGTATTAGTGTAGTCATACTGTTCATCCAATAAACTGACCAGCATAAACCTTGAAGATGATAGGATGGGTCGTATTGGTTTGTGATGCATATGCCATATTGTTATAGCACGTATCCTTTTATTAGCTTTCACTATCAAAGCAACGACAAGAGCAATCTCTCCTCACGACACGTGTATTTTCACCCATCATCAGTGGCACAGTTTCATTTCCTTTCTTTTCAAGACAATGTGGATTCATGCAACAACACTTTTCCTCCTGCAACGATCATAACACGTCAGTGTCCCAACACATCCTTTTTCTTCTCATATACAATCATCCAATGCATTCAGGGATCAACAATGACACTTTTTTCTCTTACTATTCTCATTACCTGTTATCAAACAATCCCTTTTTGTAAACCACTTTAGAACTTTATCAGTTGTCAACGATAGAAAATCATTATGAGCGTCATTTATTGTCCTATAAACTTTAGCTAATTCGTTTTAAAAGATATGCTTGATGTGCTAGTGAAAAGATGTTCTTGCTAGTGAAATGTGATCCCACAACACACGCCACCTAAACCATATCCCTCGCTCCAGCTCCGCTCGCTCGCTCGCTCGCACAGCCTTCACACTACTCTAAATCCAATGTGTAAGGGATACCACGCCCGTCAGTTAAAAGAAAATCACGTATGCAAGAAGGAAAATGCAATAATCACCTCGTTTCCACCATAACAAAAACACTTCCCACACACGCTTGCCCCAATCATTCTCCTCAATAAGCGCTAGCAGGGCCACCTGCATGCGCTGAAGGATTCATCATACCACACTTGGCACATTGTGTTCGCTTCGCAAAGTCTATACAAAGACTTCAGTTAGTTCCATCCTTTTCACCCACTACAAAGACAACTTACTATGGAATCCACACGTTTCGTTCACGCAAATCCAGTCACCAGCTATATAGAGATTACATTAGTACATGCTAAAAGTAAAAAAAGTATCCATCCTTCTTACGTTTCATGCCAGGATTACCAGTACCACCATAAGTTGGTTGAGGACCTTGGCCATTATGGGGCTTGGGAGTTGCACACTTGAGACATTGGAATCTTGAAGCAAAGTTATGCGAGTTGCATGAAGGACTAATAGTTCCAAAAAGGAATCAGTAAGTGATCAATGGGATGATGATTGTATCAATATACATACCAGTACCAATCGCCAGCTCTAAAAGGAGCTTGTGTACCACTTGGAGGACCATAACCATAAGCACCACCAGGATTAGGTTGGCCATAAGAAGGAGCACCATAAGAATTTCCTCCATAACCATAAGCACCTTGTTGAGGAGGAGGTGGAGGAGGATATGAAGCACGACCAGCACCAGGACTAGGATTGGGAGTATGACACTTGAAACAGCTTGTACGTGAAGCAAAGTTCTGGAAATTGCAATTTGGACAATACCAATCACCAGGACGAAAAGTGATAGGAGGACGAGGAGGGTATCCCATACCTGGTGGAGGTGGTTGTGGACTGCCAGCATTCTGAGGACGATATGTACCACATTTGAAACATTGGAAACGAGATGCATAGTTGTGAAAACCACAAGAATAATTGGGACACATCCAATCTCCTTGAATAAAGTTGGGTACATGATGTGGTGGTGGTGGTGTAGGCATTGTAGGTGGAGCTGCTGCTGCTGTTGGAGCATTAGCCATAGAGGGTGGTGGTGGTGGAGGTGCTGCCATAGGAGCTGCTTGAAAACCTGCTGAAGATGCCATTGGATTTTCTGTATTGCACTTGAAACATGTACGTCGAGAAGCAAAGTTGTGGAAATTGCATGCTGGACAATTCCAATCACCTGGTCGTAAAGTGCGATTCTTGGGTTGAGATGGAAATGGAACAAGCATACTGCCTGCTGCTTCAATGACACGTTCACTGCTGGGTGATACTTCTACTGCTCGTTCTCCAAGACAACGTCCATTCAATGAAAGTGCGCGCATTGCATCACCATGTGCACTGAAAACAACAAAGCCAGAAAGGTTGGGTTTGGTATAATCTGATGTTTGAATCATCCAAGTCGATACAGGTCTCAAGCCATTTGATGAAAACCATGCCTCCAATTCTCCTTGAGTCACTTCAAATGGTAAACCAGCCAAATGTACCACTTTGGATTCCTCCTTTTTGAATTGTTGTAAATCTGCATTCGTATCAATGGGATGTACAAATACATCAGGATGTCCAAAGTCGGTGAGATAGCGAATCACATTGACAGTTGTCAAGCATGTATTGAGCCCAGCAGATTGACTAGTCACTCTTTCAACATGGAATGTCTCACATAAATCCTTGAGTGACATTGACCAAAGATTGATCTCTCGATGATGCACTTGCCAACGTTGAATCTCTTGCTTCAAATCAAACATTCGACAAAATGACAAATAGGATGGAAGTTCAATGCCTTTGTCACGTGCTTCGCGTGGTAGTTGTATCCGAAGTGTCCATGCACCATGAGTCACAAAGCAGAATGACAATTTGCCTTCAATCTCCCTTTGGATATAATCATCAAGCTTGTTGATCGCATCTTGAAGTGTGCCAGCTGATTCAAGCTTATCACTTGTAATGCCAGTGACCTGAGCGCAATAGTCGGTAAAAGGTGTATGTTCAGGCTTAACATAGATCTGCTCAGTGTGAATCACATCCATATTGGAAGCATTGAGAATCACAAATGACAATTCTAGTAAAAGTTAGGATCTAGTCTCACATACAAGTTTGACTACTTACCAATGACTTCAGAATTCTCTTTTGTTACTTGCATAGAGCCGGGTATCGATGCTGAATTCTCATCACATGTAGCCGATACTGTAAGCACAATCAATCGATCAAAAGGAACAACAGTTTGAACTTTGTTGGAAGTCGTTGACTGTGATGATGCTGTTGTTGTCACTTGTTCATTCTCCTCTACGACAGGTTGCTGAACATCTTGAGTATCTTCCTGGTTGTCACTTTGCTCGGTGCCTTGATTCTCTTTCTCGAAAGACTCTTCTTCATTTGTCTCCTCTTGTAACTGCTCAGCAGGTCCATTGGAAGCATCGTCTTCGGTAGATGGTTGCTGGTTGTGTTGTTGTCCATTGTCAGATGGCTGAAACTCGCTCTGTTGTTCAGTTGCAGAAGTCATGTTGTTGTCGAGTAGCTGCTTTTTGGTATCTTGTTGCTCATTGACGTCTTCTTCTCCATCAACGTCATCGGCTTTACGCTTGCGATCATTCTTTCCAAAGATAAAGTCCATGGTTGAAATAAGGTGAGAGTGGAGTGGAGGATGATAAACAATCAAACGAAAAACCTGTTTCCTCTTTCTTTAAGACTAAGCGGAGCAATGAATCACCACCCAATGAAATCCTCTCTTTGGCTTGTTTCAATCCATCACCACCCCTTGCACCTTAAACTGCCATCATCCTTCTTGATCAGGATACTACTAGTTGTTTTCAATGTAATTTGATAGATTAGTGCTTTCATCTAACTAAATGATAAACCTGTATACACATCTTCTTTTGTCATTGGTGCATGCCTTGCTCTCTTGTTCAACAAGTGAAGATGTTGCCAGCTGCCTTATTTAGCCATGTCAATCACCTATTTATGGATCGATATCAACCACTCCTTGACTTTTAAAGAACAAAACTTGATTCACACATCCATGAATGCTCATATAAACGAGAATGCTGTCGCATACCATATCCCAACACGTCACTAGTATCATTTGACTGCTTCCACTCATGAAAAGCCGGTATTTAAGTATCGTCGTTGTAGGAAGCCTTCTTTTATCCTATGGATTACAGTAGATTACTTTCACTTGGTTCAATTGTGTGGTGGAGAGGGAGTTTTTGATTTGAAGAGATGACACTGATTGCTACTACTACCAAATCCAGCCCGTTTTGGATTTTATTCACTGTGTATATAACATTTGGGAGAATATGTAATAAGAAAAGAGATGCTGGGCTTCTATATAGTGCATGACTAGATCAAAAGTGACGATCAACATCAATCAGCTGTTACTTTGGCAACGTCTTATTGTCAAGCAACTGTAAAGATAAGATGCTATGGTTTAAAAGAGCAAGTTTATTCTTTGTGATACAAAAGACAAGAGTGATAATGCTAAGGCAGCCAAGTCGACCTGTTACACGAACGCATAGTGCATGAAATTCAATCAAAGAACACAAGACATAAGCTGCAACCATGTCCTGTTACTGTGCTACTTAAAGGTTTGAAGTGAAAACTGATGATGGTTCTTTGTTGTGCCGATACACATCTGTTGATTACAGAAGAAGTAGTGATACTCGAACAATGAGTAAGTGTATACATAAAAAGGAAAAGATGATAACAATGAATACACTTTCATGGTTTGAAAAGCTCACACCCCTCCCTACTCTTCTTGTTCACATGTATGATGACAATATCCGCTATGACCATGTCCCTTGAACCTGATGCACATTAAGGTAGTTGTACATGGATGACAAATGCTGATGGATTCACGATGAAGATATGCTTTGGATAATGTGAATGGTGATCTTGGATAGCTAAAGTATCAATCTGGGCACGTGACGACACAAAAAGGGTTGTACTGATTGCATGACCGACATTGATTTTCTTCCTTTGTTGCCTGTGACACAATGCCTTTCAACAAACTTTTCCCTTCATGTTTTCGAGCCTTTAGTCGACCTATTACTACACGATCCCACCCCATTTCACAGCTACAACGCAATGGCAACCACGCATTGACCAAGACTTTCAGTTCAACAACCAAACGATCGGCTTTTCTCAAGATCGACTCGCGTGCAGCACGTCAACATGCCAACCTATATCGCATTCCAGCTGATCCTGTTGTTGCAGCAACACGTGTTTCTCAGTTACTCGAACGTGCTTCCTTTGAAGATGCTAAAGAGTATCTTATCAATCTACGATCCGGGTTGCAGTCGACAGCAGCATGGAATACCTTGTTAAAGTATTGTGTGACACAAGGACGAGGACAACTTGGTGAATCATGTTTTACAGAGGTATGTGTGTATGTTTATATGGGACAAGAGTGATATGACTTACTCTTCAAGTGATTAGATGAGAAGACGTGGGATTGTGCCTAATGAAAAGACTTATACCCTGATGGTGCTATTATGGTCCAAGTCCAAATCACCTTCTGCACTTGCCAATGCTGAGACATGGTTTAGCCGTATCAATGATCCAACTCTCTTTCACTACAATGCATTATTACGTGTGTACAAAGACAAAGGCGTATCTATGAACAAGGCATTGAATCGACTAGAAGCCATGTCCATTGTGCCAAATGACGTATCCTACAGTACCGTGTTACAATGTGCTAAGCAAGGTGATGATGCTTTAGTCAATGAGATATGGCAACATATGGAGAAGCAGTGGTCCACTCAACCTAGTCGCAAGAATGGTTCAGAGACTTCATTATTGGCACAAAAGGCGAGACTCGTATTGGAAACTGAGGAAGGATTACAAGATAAAGCAGACGACAAGGATGATACCACTTTCTTGAATATGGATGATACTTTGCAAACAAGTCTCTTTTCAGCAATGACACGTGCTTCATGTCGCCCTTCTTTTGCTATGCAAGTGATTGAGCGTCTCTATGGAATTCAACCACCACCATTTTCAAAAAGTGACACAAGATATCAGCCATCTGAAGCAGTGACTACAACAAGTATGGGATTGGTACCATCAGTAAGGACCTTGGATGTCATTCTACGCTTTTTCGGCACACAAAAGTCATACAAGTTGGGACGCAAATACTACAAATTGATACTTGATCAGTTTCCTGAATTGACACCCGATGAACATCTCAAGAAGACTGCTGCTTGGTTGGAACCAAGAAAATCATTCTGGGCAAAACAACAAGGCCGTGATAGTAGTAGTAGAAATTAGATTACTGGTTTGTGTGTCATTTGTTTGCTTGGTTCATGTTTGAATCCAGTTTTCGTTTTGAACTTTGATATACATGTTTGAGAACACAAATATATGTGCTACAATTGGGATGTTTGTCAAAACAAGTACCATGTTATGTCATTATGTGTATTAGAAAAGACCAGTAATGATGATGGAACGACATTAATGAATGACAAAAAAGAGATGATTTACATATTATTAGATGGTGGATGAGTGAGTGAATGGATGATTATGTAAGTGTGTGTGTCAAGTGGAAACAAAGAAATGTATATGCGCTATTATTATTACTATTATCTATACTTTGGGATGATGATGGATGTGTAAATTATATCCTTGGATAACGAGAAGCAGCGGCAGCGGCAGCGGCAGCTGCAGCAGCTGCAGCAGCTTGGGCTTGTTGACGTTTCTTCTTTCCAGAGCCACAAGGTCGTCCACGTTTCTTTCGTTCAGCATCAACACAAGTATCAGCCTTGTTCAATCGTACGCACCTGGCGCACGGACGTTGGACGTCACATGCAACATGAGATTGTTTGCATGAAACACAAGCTTTACGCACATAAATTTGTTGCCTTGGTTCTGCTGGATTAGGATAAGATGTAGAAGATGATAAAGATGAAGATGATGAAGATGATACTAAAGGAGATGGAGCAACAATATTGGGTTGTTGCATTGGAGCAGGAGGAATCATCATGCCTGTTGGATCAGCTGCAACAGCTGCTGCTGCTGTAGCAGCTGCAAATGAATAAGGTGGTGGTTGTGATGAAGTGTGATGCATTGTATCCATATTACTATTACCAAAAGGATACATATGATGATCTGACATGGATGCATGATGATGATGATGATGATGTGTAGTGGATGGTGGTGGAGGTGGTGGATGGCTGGTACTAGGAAATTGAGGAGGTGGATACTGTTCTTGATAAAGAGGATCAAATGATGAAGATGATGATGCATCCTGATGTTGTTGGTGGTGATGATGGAATGACTCGTCGCCATATGGAATGTTTTCATAGTAAGTGAAATCATTGGATGTCGACTGCAAGTTTAAATTCTTTAGATCATGTTCCAAGATATCATGTAATCCAAATCTACCTGTGATTGCAACATCATTTCCAAGCTATCGCTTTGTTGCAGCATATCCATGTACTTTATCTCTAATCCTTGTGTGGAGTCATCATGTAAAGTTGGATCGAGAATGAATGGTGCGTATGCCAGCGCACTATCCTCTTGTGTCTGAGAATGTGGTTCGTACATGTAAGGCGTTTTGCGGAAGAGAAGAGAGACTTTTGGTACATGTCTAGTAATAGGTGTTTTATAATGTAAGCTTTGTTTCGATGATGATGTGAGAGCCATCTATAACAAATCGGAAATTGTTCCCGTTGTCCAACCAAGCAACAACGATAGTCATCCCCCCAAAGTTGAGCTTGTGTGATGTGTTCATATGCCAGGTTATTAACAACCTTTCATCTCTCGGAAAAAATCAAAGCGGATCCTCGTCTTGACAATGTTTTTTCTGTCATTTGCACATGTCCAGTTCTATCGTAAATGTGTTTTGGAACTGCAATACAAATAAACATCCCAGTCGATCTCTCTCTCTCTCTCTCTCTTTATTGATGTATCAAAGAATACTACAACACGTGTGGTATAACAACGTTAAAGAAGGAAGACCCCTGATGTGTGTCAAGTGATTAAGAATCATCCATTACATTCTTTGCCAAACAAGAAAGATGTCATTGATTCACAAGTAGCCAACAAGCGGAGATGACAAGACAACGTGACCCCAAGGCCTGAGCAACCCGGTGGGGCAAGGCCATCCTATATTAGTGGTCTAAACCTTGCATTGCTCGTTGTCCTCATGTACGACTTTTTTCTCCCGTTATGAGGCATTTCCGGCTACTCATGCTGCTGTTCTTGTCTTTGTTTCCTTTATACGTCTTTGCTCTTGTGCCATTTCAAGATTCCTTCCATGCTCCTGTTCTTCAACCCCAAACAGTTCGACTAAAGTCCATTTACCACCGTCCTCCGTCTTCTTATCTACAACGTTACAATGTATTGACAACTTCAACAGACAAGGAGAATGAAGCATTGCAAGTGTTATCAAGGTATAAACCAGTGACAAGACCAAGAGGAATAGACCAGTTACGACAACTTGGTGATCAAGGCAAGCTTATGCGTTGGCCATCCGTTGCCACGTATGATGCCATGGCATTTGATACAGTATGGGGACCAGTACCAGATATTAGTCATCGTCCTACAGTACTTGCATTAGCTATTATGACCAACAACGCATATACTTCAGTGAATGAAAGTAATGGACCTGACTGGTATGAACTAGGACCACCATGGGATGTAGTAAGTGTGGATCGGGATCGGATATGCATAAACTTGCAGCAGCATTGACAGTGGGGTGGCACACTTGCATATAGAATTCAACCTTTGGCTGGGATTCGGATGGTATCCGGGGACATGTTTTTGCAAACACCGACGATTCACTTCTCATCATTTCCTTCAAAGGCACAAGTGCTGGTCTTTTTACAGGTGGTCCTACTGGTGACAAGGATAAACAAAATGTAAGTCATTGTATAGGAGAAAGTGAACAAGTGATTAATGTATTGGTGGTTAGGATAACTTGCTCTTTTCTTGTTGTTGTGGACGTATTAGTCGAGCATGGCATGCCTATTGTGATTGTTTTGTTGGCAACACGTACCAATGCGACGCAAAATGTTTAGGAGAGACATTGATCAAGGAAGAACTGTATTATGATCATGCAATGGTGAGTAGGATATGACATGTAGATTAAGCTTGTATTCATCATTTATTGTAGGAAATTTACAAGGACATAAGTGACCGATATCCTGAATCAACTATTTGGCTTACAGGACATTCTCTTGGTGGTGCTTTAGCCAGCATGGTAGGTCAGACATTTGGTGTACCCACTGTCACTTTTGAAAGTCCTGGAGATGAACTTCCTTCTCGACGTCTGCATTTGCCACGTGCACCTGGTATTGACTTACCCATATGGCATTTCGGCCATACAGGTGATCCTATCTTTGTTGGTGTTTGTACGGTATGATGATTGTGATTCCTGTGATATCGATACTATGAAAAGCTCATATTAGGCTTTTAGGGTCCAATGAGCAGTTGTTGGTATGGTGGATTTGCAATGGAGACACGATGTCACACTGGCAAGGTAAAAGTCTATTCTTTTCTCCCATGATTCATGCTTACGCTATCCTTTTATAGATTTGTGTGTGGGATACTGTGAATGATCATGAGTGGCGAGTGGATATTCGATCGCATCGTGTACAGGACGTTATTGAAAACATTCTCAAGAAACCTGACGAGTTTGATATGCCCAAGTGTGAATCAGAAGGAGAAGATTGTCAAGATTGTGGATTATGGAACTTCTTTGATGATCGTGATTAGCTTTTCCCCTCTTTTTCTCCCTTTTTCTCCTGTTCTAGAATGTAATATATTAGCTTTGTATTTATTCCCCCTTTTGATCTCATTTATGCTTCCGCCACAAATTGTGTATGATGATATCATTGTGCAGGATTAGAATGTAATATGTACATGTGTGAGAGAGAGAGAAGATATTACGTGTGTAAAGGAAATAGCTGCATAGACAACTCAATCACGTCAATGCGTTTCTTTGTTCACTCGAAAATGGATCTTGTGCAACGTTGCGGACCAAACTGGCTTTTATTATGATCAACAACCCCTTGTTCTTGCACATGCATATTGCAATTCCTACATCAAGACGAGCCAATGAGATGAACACATCATAGACTCTTTATATGATCATTACTACTATGCATCTGGTCATGTTTTATACAATGAAATAGTGAATGTAATCCTCTATACTTTTAATGGTAACGCAAACTTGATTGTAATAACTAAAAATGAGTGATAGGGATATTGTACACGGTCTGGCTAGATCAATAGTAATCTGCATGATAGTCTTCATTTCAAGGTAAAGCAATTCATTGGATCATGTATTAGATTAAGACTAAAGAGACTAGTCTGGCCAATGAGTAGAGCGGGCTGTAGGGTGGAAAAGATGACTTTGTACTTCCTTGCTGCTGTTCTTCTTTGTTTCACCCACCGACCTTGATGATAGAGACGACAACGAATACTGAAACTTCAGGAACAGCTCAAAGACACAGCGACATTCACGATTCAGACCACACGGATGACGAGCGCTTCTCTATATGCGAGTACGATCTCGATGTTGTCGACCATGCCTTAGAAAACCCCAACCATTCCGAGTACCTTGACCACTTTGGGTTTCGCATTCAAGTCAAGACTGATGATGAAGGGGACGGCAGCTCAGATTCAGACTTGAGCGACAGCGAGGAACCAGTAGTGCATGCACAAGTAGCAGAAAGAGCTGAACGTATGTCGGCATCCGCTAGTCGTATACAGAACGAAACCAAATTTGACGGCAAACAGCAGCAGCAACACTCGGCAGTTTCTTCTTCGACCACCACCACTTCAAGTGAAGACGACGACACTGATTTCTCAGTGGATACAACCATGACAACACCTACCATTGTTCATAAGATGACTACTGACGTAGTTGATGAGAAACAACCCACTACTGCTTTTGTCACTCGAAGAGGTCGTTCAGCAACTATTTCCAAGCCGATCACTCCTCCTTCTGTTGATTCATCATCCCCAGCCATGCCAGCTGTTGCTACTCGACGTCGAAGAGCTACTACTGTTTCCCGACCTAATGAACCAGTTATTCCTGCACCTATCATGCAATCACCAACACAACAACAACAGCAACCATCAACATGTGAAACTGCCAAAGAAGATGATGAAAAGATAGAACAAAAAGATGCTCCAGCACCACCAACTCCTCCTAAAGATACTTGTTCATCATCATCCACTTCTGATACCAACTCGATTCGTTCCAACAATTCCTTTGAGCAACAAGGTCGTACTAGCACCAGTGCACGATCTCTTTCATCCTTCAATCCTTTTAAGCGATCTGAATCACCTTCCACATCTTGTACTTCTCCACCATCACGTCCACGTACTATTGAACGTCCTTCTCAATCTTTTCGTAAGCGACAAAGCAAACGTATGTCCGAGTTTTATCGTGGTGGTCATTCTGCATCTATGCCATCCTCTCCATCAACATCTTTTCAAGCCAGTCGACTTTCCTATGCAAGTGCAACAAGTTATTATGACATGTTGATGTCCAAGTTTGGTCGACAGTCTGAAGATCATCCACTCCCATTGCCACGTGAATCACCTAAACAAGTGGCACTTCGAGAAGAAGCCAGACAATATCTTCTTGAAACGCTTAAACCAGAACAACCTGATAGTGAAGACTGGGGTATGTTTGTGACATGTTGTATCCATCCACATCACTAATCATGCTATCATGTAGACTTTTGGGAATCACTTTTGGGAGATGCTGAAATGATACGATCAGAACCTGAAGCAGTGAAGCAACACATGATTATGGGTGTTCCATCAGCATTGCGTGGATATTTATGGCAAATCCTTTGCAAGTCTCGGAATCATACCACTGATATTGATTCTGAATACAAGGAATTGCTCAAGCGTATCAGTCCACATGAAAAGTCCATTCGACGTGATCTATCTCGCACATTTCCCAGTCATGAGTTCTTCCAAGATGATAATGGACAAGAAGCTCTATTCCATGTCATTAAGGCTTACAGTCTATTTGATCCTCAAGTGGGGTATTGTCAAGGTCTTCCTTTCATTGTAGGATGTTTATTATTACATGTAAGTGATCATGACATTGAAGATTCGTGACATGTACTTATTGTTATATGATAGATGTCTGAAGATACTGCATTTTGTGTATTGGTCAAACTTATGAGCCAATATGGATTGAGGAATCAGTTTATGCCACAGATGGAATTGCTTCACGAGCGTTTGTACCAATTTGATCATCTCTTGCAACAAAAGCTGCCACAAGTGCATCGACATCTCGAGACACAAGGTGTACGACCCAGCATGTACGCTTCACAGTGGTTCCTTACTCTTTTCTCATCCAAATGTCCTCTTCATCTCGTCTATCGTGTGTTTGATTTGGTGTTTGTGGAAGGCACACATTTTGTATTACGATTTGCATTGGCGCTCATGTTCCGCAACCAACATACTCTTATGGGACTTGAATTTGAAGCTTTAGTGGAGTTTTTGAACAATGGTATCTATGATACATACAAGGTAAAGATCCTATTTCTATATGATAAGGAGCTCTTGACTGATTGACTTTGTAGGATGATGAACGAGGATTTGTACAAGATGCATACAAGATGGATGTATCAGCACGATTGCTTGCTCGACTGGCCAAACAACATAGCACTGAAGCAGCAAGAGAAGCAAAGACACAATCACAGGAAGAACATTTATGTCAAGTGAATCAAGAATTATCCAGTCATGTACGACGACTTGAGAAATCCTATGCAACATTGGAAAAAGAGAACAAGGATGTGACGCAACAAGTGATTGATGCCAAAATGAGTGTTGCTCGACTTGATGGGGAGAATCAACAATTGCGCATGGATCTATCACATACCCGAACTGAGCTTGAACAACTCAAGGCCATGTTGCCCGATATCCAAGAAATCCAGCGCCAAAAGCAACATCTCGCTCAACGTAATGAACATCTTGAAAATCAAGTGCAAGACATGGAAGCCATTCTTATCAGTCTTAAGCTCAAGTATGCTGAAAGTGAGAATGCATATGAAGAATTACGTCAAAAGATGTCCAAGTTATCAGCTGCTTCAACTCCTCCACCACCCGGTACTGCCATGTAAAAGTGTAGCCATCAACATTTGCATCAAATAGTTATTGTACAATAAACATTATATTAGAACTATACTACTACGATATGGGATTTTCGTCAATGAATAAAAACTTATTCATCTTACGAGGATTAAAGTAGCGGAAACGTGGCTGATTGTTGGCTTTGGTGGATGACCGAGAAGATGTAGAAGAGAAAGAAGAAGATCGTCGCTGTGATGGTGGAGGCGTAGGTGGTGTATAAGGGTTAAAGTGAACAAATGCCTTGGTATGTGTTGAATGATCAGTTGAATTTGATTGTTGAGATGGTGCTGGAGCATTATATGAAGTGATGGAAGATGAAAATGGAGTGGAATATGACATAGTTGGCTGCTGTTGTTGAAATGATGGTGTTGAAGGCGTTGGAGGAGGAAAAGACAAGACTGAAAGCATAGATCCAGATGGTGTTAATTCATGTGTTGCTTTTTGTTCAAAGATGGTATGATCGGCTGTTGTTGTTGATGATGATGATGATGACAAGGCTGGTTCTTGTTCTTGATCAGAATGCTGATGATGTTGTCTTACTGATGGCTTCAAGTTGGCCAAAAAGAAATCAGGTGATTTGGGACGCTTTCTCAATGATGATTGATCTGGATGAGCATGATATAATTGATGTCTTCTTAATTCAGCGTCAAGCCAATCCGCCACTTGAATCCAATCCTTGCATTTGACTTGGTATTCAGCTGTCCTTTTGAGCATTTCAAGTGCAATCTCTAGTCCTTGTTCATATTCGTCACGATCAATGTTCTGTAGAATGATGGGCGATCCACAAGCTCGATGAATATCCATTGCCATAGAAATGATCTCAGCTGCACGCCATAATTCATCTCGATCAAATGCACATGGTCCATAGGTGGTTCGTAGACATGTATTCAAGGTTCTTAGTTGACGTAATGCTGTGGAAAGACAAATGTTGAGTGATTCAAGTGAAAATCGACTTGGATGATAGCTGTCATTGATATCAGGAATAAACAGCTTGTGAAGGATCATTCGTGTTGCATTGTATTCAATATTGACACGTAAACATGCCACAAAAAGATCTTCACAGCCGTATTCGAATCCACTGTTGAATTGCAAATAAGCTGGTAGTTGTTCATATAAGGTCAAAAGGCGTGTGTCGTAAGAATGCAGTTGTTCAACAGTCATTTCAGAGTCCTGCTCATAGAAAGTGTCGACAATTTCAGCTTGCATACGCCATAAGACAAGACAATGGACGTGTGCCAGCACACCAATCTCTGCTTCATCAATATCTTGCTCAAATACTCTTGGCAAATCCACAGGGAGATTGCTACGAGTCTGAGGAGTGTTCTTGGGAAGACCAGAAGAGTACAAGTAAAAGTCAATAGCCCATGCGTACCACCAAAGACGAGTATCCATTTCCTTATCAAAGGATTCATTGTCGGTATCAGCATCAACCCGTGGATAGATTTCAAGTTCATGTAAGGCTGAAACAGCCATACCAGCATATTGATGTTGTCGACTTGGTTCAGCTCTACTGCCCATGAGTAATAAGGCAACCACCATATGTCTATCAGGGCAGTCAAAGGATTGAGCCAAGCAATCACGAGCACGATTGAAAAAGAACTCTTCTTGCTCATTCAATAGGCGAATGTCACTCAAAAAGAAGCGTGATAATTCAGGTGGAGCGTGGTGAACCATGGCATGTCTGAAGATATGACAACAAATAGCATTGACAATCAATGTATTGCTGGGAGATGGATGGTTGTTGTACCAGTTCATAAAGTCGTCTCGTGCCAAGATTGATGTATATCGCACCCAACAAGTGAAATAGGTATCAATGCATAGATCCATGATTTGTCGTAAGCTCATTCGTGGTCCATGCTTTGAGTGGGGTTGCATCAATTGTCCCAAACAGCTCACTGTAGCAAAAAAGTTGACTGGTTTGGTACGTGAACTGCGATTACGATAAAGTACAATGCCCTTATTGCTGCTGCTGGTTGAATGTGGACTTGAAGAAGATGTGGATATTTGATCACCAAGATGTCCATCTTCATTTGATGGCATACATATTGAACTGAAAGCATCAATCAACATTCGTAGATCAGATACATTGGCAAGACGAGCTTCAATGCTGAATCCAACATCTGTGCAAGAGATATGAAACTTGGGAAAGGCATCTTGCAATATCATTTGGCTGTTATTGATTGTACATGTTGGTGAACCATCTTCAGGCACCTCTTCATTGTCAAAGCTGCTGCCCATATCGATACTGCCTCTACCAGATTCAAGTGGTGTAAGAGGGCTGTTGTTGTATTGCAAGCTTCCAAAGTCGCTCATGGTGTCTATTGCTGGCAAGACTGGCGATTTTCGCTGATACATTCGATGTGTTGTCGGAACGTAGCTACTGATAGCAGCAGTTGGTTGCATCGTGGCTACCATGGAGTGCTGCAATGCAAGTGAATGGGGACATTAGACACATGCGTAAAGATATAAAGCTTAAAAGCTTACCGGAGGAGTGAAATAATGGGAATAAAGATCATCTTCATCAATATCAAAAGTATCAGTTGGTCTGAAACGCTTGTATGATCGTTCGACCGTAGAAAACGGCATGACAAAAGAGTAACGGACAACAAATAAAGTGAGGAGAGAAAAAAGAAATGCGACTGTGGGAAAGTTATTTAAATACAACAAAGATTGATCATGTTGCTTTTCTTTGGCACAAGGATAAATAAAATACACATTTGAAAGATGTTACACAAGCCGTAAGCTGAAAGTACAGGGGACCAATGGCAACAGAATTGGGTACAACTGATAACAATCAGTCATCTTGGTCGGAATCAAAGCCGCGCTTCATCCAAACAGCATAGATCATCAAGCTCAGCTTACTAAACTTGCTATAATTCCAACACAATCTAAAAGCTACAACTATGCTCTTTTACTGCGCATCAAAAGGGGACCCAAGTCCCTGTATGAGTATCTAATGTACACACGCACAAGATTTCTACGCCAACCCTGTTCCTGCGTGAGAAAGTACCGCGTGCTCGTTGTCATACTGCCAAATTGTACTGATTTGGAATATGTCCCACATTCATCCACATCTTCAATATACAGCTGTACTCCTCTACTGCCCAATCTACACCTTTTACTCCACACTGATCATCCTCTTAAGATGGATCGCCCTTTCATACATCTTCACGTTTCATTCAATAAAGACATTGTGTCAATGTATCTCGAATAGCAATCATGAATGATGGATCTTTCTCTCTTTCTTCCCACGCAATCATGGGTATGCAAGATGATAGTGCAACTTCTTGCACGGCCTTGACTACTTTTTTTTGTTTCTCCTCTATTATCAACGCTATATTATTATTGTTGAAGCTTACGATGTCCAAGGATATGGATGTTACCATGGCCTGTCAGTGATTGGTCAAATGATAGCCATATTACTATATTCGTCATGGCACACACGCCTTTTTATTCTCATATCACTATCAGCATCACTTAATTACAGTGTGTTCACGCAATTATCACCTGAAAGATTCAAATTACTCATTATACACATGTACAAGATGTTAGCTGCACATGCAGCACAAATCCCCGGCATTGTTTACTTGCCTTGTCTTGTCTAGTGCAATCCGTAACTCAGGTAGAGTAAATGTCAAATGACTCATTGTCTCAACCCTGTATATGTGTCCCAACACGTCAATGCCTTATTGCCGGACATCACGTTCCTGAACATGTTTATCCATCCATGCCTTTGGTCAAGCCAACCCTATTTGTATCATTGTCACACAATCGTTCCCGCACTCTTTCCCAGCTAATATTCACCACTGCTTATGCATTTATACACTTGTCTTTTGACGTATGCTGCAGAAGTGATGAATCCACTAACAAGAAGATAGGATCAAAGATAAGCATGTGAACGTGGTTGATGTCTATCTTCATGCTTTGTCAAGCTCAAAAGACAATGCAACTTTTTGGTTAGCATGATATGCTGAGCAACCTTATCTATTCAAGGTGATAGGTCTTTTCGTTTGATAGGGACTACCAAGATATGCTTGCTGTGAAACAGCATGCTAAAGAATGATACCGATCTTTACCATGTTTGCCGCGGCAAGATGTTGTGCTGTTGAATATGCACTTACCCAACTGGCTCAAGATCCGTATGCGACTCGGGAACTGGATTTGATCTTTGCAGTCATGATCTTTTTCCCGATTCATGTTTCGCTGCCTTCATAATGAAACAGCTGTGAGTCCCATATAGATTTTCTCTCATATATAGAGCAAGATAGCCTTCCAAGATCTCACTTATAAAGGCGATCAATCGATCAGATACAACTGTCAGATAGCTTATCAAGGGTTGCATCACAATAAAGAGATTACACAGCGATGTAACACAAAAAACACCATCATCACGCGGCATGATGCAACACAACAGCAGCAGATCAACCACCAGCTTTCCTTTCTTTGCTATGATATTAGAGATAACTTGAGATTGTGATAGCTGACACATGCCAATTGCGTATCAATCAATGTGTTGAGCATCAGAAATCACAAGAAGCTGAAGAGCAGAAGAAAAAGTACTACTCTTATGTCGAGCCATATTCCTGCAGCATCACCATTCACTTGTAACATGGCCAATGTAACCAGAAACTGCTTTACCAATAGATATAGATACAAGCCGTAGTTACAAATCCAATGTGTCTTATACAATCCGATATATAGCTTCAGATATGGGATATGTTGTAATCAAGACTGATGGATTACCCCTGGCTTTATGTTGTTACTGATTCATCTCTCTGCTCATGGGCCATGTTGCAGCCGGAAATTTTAGCAAGGCACAGATACACTTTTCTTTCTCATCATGGATCAAAGCAATCCTTCACTTGGACATCAGCATTATGATGTCTACTCTGTTAGATCTCCTTCTCTTGCATCACCACGTATTCATCCAACATCACCAGGTCAATATATGGTATCTGGTGGTGGTCGATCAACACCCAATTTCCGCAAAATGGCCCTGACACAACAACATCATCCAATGGTTGCAGATTCAAGTCGATCACAGCATGTGTATATGGCCAATCCAGCCATACATGATAATGTACCACCTATGCCATCTATGCATCCTATTTACATGTCACCATCCACACATCGTCAACAGCATCCTAATATGGCTGCTTCATCACCAGCAATGACAGCTACACCACCATCCCATGGTCATCGTCATCATCATCATCACCATCATCATCATCATGCAACATCCTATCGTCATCATCAGCATCAAGGTTATTCCATGCCTTCATCTCGTCATGATCCATCAAAAAGAACAAAACGAGTGCCATTGTACAAGGGCAATTTGGTGATTGAATGTCCTGTGCCGTCACGTTTGATGCATGCCAATCCACGCAAAGATGCAGAATTCAGCCACATGCGTTATTCAGCAGTAACATGCGATCCAGATGATTTTGTCAGATCACGTTACACCTTGCGTCCTCGTCTTATGAATCGTCAAACAGAGCTGTTTATTGTGATGACCATGTACAATGTATGTAACACACTGCTCAAGTAAGGCAAAACTAACATGCATTATAGGAAGATCGTGAATTGTTTTGTCGAACAATGCATGGTGTGATGAAAAACATCGCTCATCTATGCTCAAGAACACGTTCTCACATGTGGGATACTGAAGGATGGAAAAAAGTGGTTGTATGTATTGTAGCTGATGGAAGAAACAAGTGTGATCCAGATGTATTGAATGTGCTGGCTGCCATGGGCGTTTATCAACGAGGTGTTGCCAAAAATATGGTGAATGATAAAGCTGTCAAGGCTCATTTGTACGAGGTAAGACATGACTTTTTTGAATACAACACATGTATCACATCTTTCACCTTTATCCCCGCTTTTTGACTCATTGTCTCAATGTAGTACACAGTGCAAGTATCAGTGGATCCCGATATGCGTATCAAGGGTGCAGAAAGAGGCATTGTGCCAGTACAAATACTCTTTTGTCTCAAGGAACAGAATGCCAAAAAGATCAATTCTCATCGCTGGTTCTTTAATGCTTTCGGCCAAATCCTCCAGCCGAATGTCTGTGTCTTGTTGGATGTGGGAACACGACCTGGCAACACATCCATTTACCATATCTGGAAGACATTTGATCTTAATGCCACTATTGCAGGTGCCTGTGGTGAAATTCGTGTGCAAACAAAAGGTGGTATGTCATTATTGAATCCACTAGTGGCAGCACAAAACTTTGAATACAAGATGTCCAACATCCTTGACAAGCCGCTCGAATCCGTGTTTGGCTATATATCTGTGCTACCAGGTGCTTTTTCAGCATACCGGTATGCTGCTCTTCAGAATGACTGTCATGGAAATGGTAATGCTTGTATGTGAAAAAAAGGTAAAAGAGCTAATATGAAGATACATCTAGGACCATTGCAAAAGTATTTCTTGGGTGAACATGGTGTATCAGCATCTTCTGACATCTTTACTGCCAATATGTATCTTGCTGAGGATCGTATCTTATGTTTTGAATTGCTTGCAAAGAAACATGAAAAATGGGTGCTGAAATATGTCCAATCTGCATTTGGTGAGACAGATTGCCCTGATCAGCTTCCAGAATTCCTCTCACAAAGACGTCGTTGGTTGAATGGAAGTTTCTTTGCAGCCATTTATTCCACGTGTCACTTTCATCGCGTCTGGAGCACAAGTCATTCAGTGGCAAGAAAGATGATGTTGACTGTGCAGTTTGCATTCAACTTTGCCAATCTTGTTTTCAATTGGCTAGGCATGGTAGGTTGATACATGATCCACATGTTTATGCGTGCTTCTTCTCATCCTATCCATTACAGGCCAACTTTTATCTGACATGTTACTTTGTCAGCAAATCTCTTTCACCACCTGACATGGATCCCATTGGCAATCGATGGGGCGAACGCATTTTTGAATCATTACGCTATCTCTACATCTTTCTATTCATCGTATCATTTATTTGTTCGATGGGAAATCGGCCCCAAGGGTATGTGATTCATGGCACGTGGTCATAGTGGATGCATATCATTTGATGTACTAATGCCATAAGATGATCATGCAGGTCCAAATGGATGTTTGTTGTCTCTGTATTGGCGTATGCAGTTATCATGGGCTATACCATATTTGCTGGTGGATGGCTTATGCGACAAAGCATTGTCAAAGGCATGCAGGAAGCAGGATGGAGTCAAGACAACAATGCAATGATCAATCTTGGGATCCTTATCGGCCAACCTGAATTTCGCAATGTCTTTATATCCACCATATCAACCTATGGGCTCTACATCTTGTCAAGCTTGTTTTATCTTGATCCATGGCACATGATTACAAGTGTCGTACAATATTTACTCTTGTTACCAACCTATGTCAATATTCTCAATGTGTATGCCTTTTGCAATACGCATGATGTAAGGTAAAGTAAGCTGCATGCTTTATCGTAGCTTTTACTCAACATTGAAATCATAGTTGGGGTACCAAAGGTGATAATTCAATGCCGATGGATCTTGGTGTGGCAAGTAAACCAGTCAATACAGAGAAAGGGATTGAAGAAGTGGAAGTGGAGATGGCGGAGGAACAAGAAATGATTGACAAGTATTATGATGCCGCTTTACAAAACTTGCAAATCAAACAAGACATTGTAACACAGGTTTGTAAGTGTAGCCAATGATGAGAAAGTATCTTAAACATAGATTATAGAGTCGACCACCACATATGAAGCAAGATGACTATTATCGTGGATTCAGGACCAGACTTGTGTTGGCCTGGATAGGATGTAATGCACTACTAGTCGCATTTGTCACAAGCGGAAGTTTTCGATCCTTCTTATCAACTGATGATCAAACGGAAGAAGAATATATGCGAGAGGTGTCCATGTCCTACACTGGCGTTGTTTTATGGACTGTAGCAGCCATGTCAGCATTCAGATTCTTTGGTAGCATGATGTACCTTTTATTACGCTGCTTCCGATTGTAAAGTATCATATATGAAGGAAACAAGTGTACAGTCTATAATCTTCCCATGCGTGGCTTTTGTATCGGATTGAGACATGCTTTGACCCAAGATTTGTTACACAGGGCGATAAGCCTAGTAGAGAAAAGTATCATATATTTTTAGTATATGTTTTGATGTCATCAATGTATTTAAAAGTGGAACATTGTGTGAGAAGGCAGGTGACAATGGGGTAATTTGCATTAGCAAAGTAATGGTAGTAGTAGACTAAGCCTACTAAAGGATGAATGTTTTGATTTGGTATCGTCTGGATGATCTGCCAATCAGTTTAGCCATGAGGGATCGAACTAAAATAAGAGGACAAGGCTTCTTTACCGATTTAGGATACATCCAGAAAAGGTTCCTCGCTCCTTTTTTCTTTCTTTTTCTTTTACATCTCTCAACTTGCAACCATGCCAGCTGCTACCATGGTATCGCAAGGCCCTGCTATCATTGTGCCTGATGCCAGCAGCGATAATACATTCAATCATCACCAGCACAACAACAACAACTTTGTCGCCAAGCGGAAGAACTCTCTATCATCCTCTTCTTTTGAACTTGATACCCGATCGCCTACATCCCCCAACCATTACTTTAAACAACAACTCTACAACCGTAACAGTGGCAACGGGTTCAGCGATGCTCCTCAGTCTCTTCCAACTCCACCATTGCCAGCATCAGAGGAATACAGTTATCCACCGCCTTCAATGCAGACCCATCAACAACAACCTTCTCCTCCTTCATCCACTGGTTTCCCTTCTTCAGCATTCAAAGACCACGACTTAGAGTCAGATCTGTCGACTCGTCATGTCGACTCGACACAAGCCAATCCACTGCAAAATCTTGTCAACCTTGTACTTCCTCATCAGTTTTCTTTATCGGACAATCTCAAATTCATTCTCAACTGCTGTATGTGGTATTCATCATCGTCTTTGACCAACAACACTGGCAAGCAGATCCTGAATGTCTTCAGATATCCTGTTACCTTGACATTTGTGCAATTTGGTCTCGTGGCATTGTTTTGCTATATGGCAGCTGTCCTCTTCAAAATCACCGACATACGAAGACCAACACATCGGATAGCATCCACCATGTCTCCTTTGGCAGGTTTCTTGATTGTTGGTCATGTGTTTTCTAGTATTGCTATTAGCAGAGTACCCGTGAGTTTGGTACATACTATCAAGGTAATAAGATTACCATTTGTGTATATGCCATATGGATCATTAATGCATCTTGATTGATTAGGCATTGGCGCCTTTATTTACAGTCATGTTCTATCGATTCATCTTCAATGTCAAGTATTCTTCCAGTGTTTATGTATCCTTGTTACCACTTACTCTTGGTGTGATTCTCGCTTGCACGTTTACCTTCTCAAACAATCTGATTGGCTTGATCTGTGCTTTCTTGTCCTGCCTTGTGTTTGTTACTCAGAACATCTTTAGCAAAAAGTTGCTGTTCAAGGAATCCAATCTCGGCAAGGGTGACCCCAACAAGCTTGACAAGATGAATATGCTGTTCTACTCATCACTTTTATCCTTTGTACTCATGTCACCATTATGGTTGTATTCGGATGGTGGTCGACTCCTCTTTAGTGAGCAAGAACAACGTGATGTCAGCACAACCCAATTGATCATGTACTTCCTGCTCAATGGCATCACCAACTTTTCTCAAAACTGGTTCGCCTTCACGACATTGAGCATGACTTCACCAGTCACCTATTCCATTGCATCCTTGGTGAAACGTATCTTTGTTATTGTGATGAGCATTATCTGGTTTGGTCAAGTTGTATCATTTGCTCAATGGATCGGCATTCTATTGACTTTTGTTGGATTGTGGATGTATCAAAGCGCCAAACGAGATGTCGATCGTGGAGAATCCAGGATACGGGAGAAATCACTTGATGTATTACCTACTTCTTCCTCAGCAACAACAGATGTTGGTAACGAATCATCGTTGCAATCATGGATCGCTGGACGATGGAATGCTGTAACGGCTGGAAGGGATACCAAGATCCACTAATCTACACTCTTATCACTTGTTCTTTCTCCTTTTCCTCTTATTCGCCCCTCATGTTCATATCACATGTATTCTCTCTTGTATACAGTCCTCTGCATATTGTTCCTTTTTGCATTCATGCACACGTTTTGCTTATTAGACTACGATTTTATAATTAAAATGGGAATTGCTTTCTTTTGGATAGATTCTGATGTGGAATGAACAAAAGTGGATATCTTGGGAATGGCAGTGTAGAAAGGGAGGGGGGAATCAACAAGTAGTGCAAGTGGTTGGAGGACTCCAAATGTAGACATTTGCCACAATGCATAAAAGTGTCAAAGAAGCTGCCTGTGCAATGATGAGCCATTTAAACTTGGGATCAAGATCACCAATATTCCACCAACTCATCTATACGTCATAGCATCAATACAATGTATTCACTACATGTCTTTACTACTTGCCAATTTCCGTAAGCACAGTGCATAAACAAGGACGCTGATACCTAGAGATGATTGTCAAAACATTGGATGGCGCACACAATACATCTTGACTCTTCCTCTCCACTTACCAAACAACAAGTGAACAGGCGACTTTCCAAAGCCATGGACCATAGAGCTTACCAACGTGAATGCAACAAACCCCATGACGAGGTACGATAGAGCATTGTTGATAAACCGTTCCTAGGAAACGTGAGCTAATTCAACAACTAGACTCTTGTTCAAGATGCGACTTGAAACGACTGTTTACTTGACGACTCGTGCCTTCAAACAGTGGTGGATCGTACTCCATGCATTCAAAGGAAAAAGACCGAAAGACGACATGGCACTGACGCAGTTCTGGGAGTAAGTTCAAATTGTGCTGCTGAATATATCAGTTGTATTATCTTGTGACATGAGCACATGATTCATCATTAGTAGTGTTAGTAGCTGTAGCCATGTTTGGTCTTTCTGGTGTGATCGAATGATGATGCTTGTAAGTTAGTATTAAGACCAACCCCTTTGTTGACTTGTATCTTATTTATTGATAGATGATGGTGACGATGACATACACAGAGAATGTAAGTCTTTTGTTTCGTCAGGATAGGGAAAATAAGGATGGGTTCTCACAATGCCAACTGTTATTGCTGCAATACTTTTTAACTCTTGGTCAGTATGCGTAGGTGGATTTCCTTATTCAGCTTCAGGGTCCTTCATGGCTGGCTACACCCTTGGACCTCTTACTACTACGTGTGCTGTCGATCGAACCCGTCAAGACTGCAATATCTTCCACCATTTCCTGGTTTGCAACTCTGTCCCAACCAATTCCCAAAACCTAGAAACAAGGCCGCTTTCACTTACCATTTTGCATCATCAATCCCCTTTCTGCATGATAATCCGACTTGCTGGTTGAAATCAAAGGTAAATGTTATGGATGCATTTCAGCTATCATCACCAATGAGTTATGCTGGTTCTCATAGATTGCATATACATGACTGGACTAAGTTATTGGGACAAATGCCAAAGTACAATGCATATCATCACTCAGGATCATTCAAGCCTAGCTCTCTCTATCACACACACCTGTGTTTGTGTTTTGCTTGTTGGATGCCTGTTGTGCAGATGATTGGGGACCGTGGACCAATATCAAAGTAAGCGATACACACAATCTTTGATACTCGCTCTCACTCTTTGATTAGATCAAGGTCTCCGCTCAATTAATACATCATTAACATCTCCAGCATGATAAGGGCTTTTCAAATCACTTTCCCAACTTTACATGGTGTCCCCGATTCTTGAAGGTATATATTACAGTCGCAATTCACTGTTCAAACACCCATATTTACTTTTTTCTCTTCTCATCCAACAGCTACTTGCTCAACATGCTCTTTGGTCAGTATTTGATACTGCCCATTTTGCTTTTCCTTGCTTATGGAACACCACTTGTACTATCGTAAGTTGTTATATTGCTTCTGATCACTCTACAATACTGATATCCTTCCTTCTATGTTATAGCTTTCCCGCCTTTTTTGGATTTGGTTCATTGACACAATTTGATCAAGCTCAACCTACGCCAGAAGCTCTTACTCAAGGTATAACCATGATCAAAGTTATCCATACACTTTAACTTGTTGCTAACATTAAAAAAACTATCAAGGTTCCTCAAGTCTTGACAATGTTGATCCATCTTTGCTTCCTATGATCACCGATGATATGCTTATCCACTACTGCATGGCCAATCGAGAGCATGAAACTTGCAGAGGAATGTTTGATATGCTGCATACGTACTTTACAGAGAAGCTTTCGCAAGATGAGCAATTCCAAATGGTGACTGATCACAAGGTATGTGTACTGATGGATGATAAACATGGAAGATTGACTAAGAAGATGATGTATTATAGACATCCTTGAAGAAGCGATCCAATGGGTCTTTTTCACATGCACAGGTAAGCTTCGAGAAGTAAGGGGGATGCGAAGCAAGTGCCTCTTTGTGCTTCACATAATGGAATTGAAATATTGACTAGTGGAATGTTCGTTGTTATTATCATAGCGTGAGCAAGTGCTTTACAATGGAGTTGCATATTGCCCCTGCAGTCAAGACTCTTCTATCGGCGCCACACCCAATGGTGATCAAGCCACACCCTGCACTGCAGCAGCCACGATTACTGTTGAAAACACAGCTACAATGACTCTTCAGGAAAATTGTGATGCAACAGCAACCAATGGCAATGGTCCCACTGCAAGTTGCCAACCTACCACAACGACAGTAACAAGCATACTTTCGAATCCTGATATTGTTTGCAGTGACTCTGCCACAGCAGGTGATGTTGGATCAAAAGCTACAATCACTGTGAGCGAGTGCCAGGCGACAGTTACAACCAATGATTGTGATCACGCAATAACCAACACAGTGCTGCAAACCAATACAGTGCAAGAATGCCACTCTACAGTGACCGACACGGTGTTGAAGACCAATACAGTGGATGAATGCCACCCTACCACTACCAACTCTGTACCGGTATCTTCCTCTAGTAGTCAAAGCACAAGCCATACTACTGCATGTGCCACATGTGTCTCTTCAGCTTCCACTACCACACCTTGTCCACCTTGTTCTTTGTCTTCCTTGACCACATCACCACCCGTTGGAGAACAGACATCAACACCACCAACACCTCCCACAACAGGTAATGTCTTATTATTATATCAATGTAGTAGAGAGCCATGAATTGATTATGCAAACACATCTAGGATCAACAACACCAGGAACTCCATCATCATCATCATCATCATTATGCAAGACTTGTTCATCCACTGGACCTATCATAGGTATTACTTTGCATTTGCTTCAAGACCAATTACTTATTATACAAACGCTATAATTCAATAGGATCAACCACGCCAACACCTACTTCAACAACCACCAGCATTGTTTTACTTCCTACGTATTCAGTATCCTCTGATTTAACACCAACAACCAGCTCACCTACAACTACTGGTCCATTAACTACCAGTAATGTGTTCCAGAGCAGCAGCACTCCTAATCCAATTACAAGCGCACATACTACAACACCCAGTGGATCCAATACTATCACTTCTCCAACATCAGCACCAACCACCATCATTCTCACTTTCCCATCGGGTACTTTAACAATCACAGACACCACAGTTGATATATTTGGCTCGACAAATATTGGATGGGGCGCTTCGTATGGTGGAGATTGGAATGTCGACTTTGGTCACGAGGTCTTGAGCGTTTCCAGCTCACCATCTGTATCATTACGCACAACATCGACTGTCCCAAGCCCAACAACAACAATAACGACACCAACAACTGTGCCAGGAACACCAACTACAGCTACACCAACTGGTGGAGTAACAACTCGACCTACAACTACAACCCATGCAACAACTACGACAACTGCTCCACGCATTACTACACCAACGACTACAGAGCATGCTGCTACTACTCCCCAGACCACCACTACAACACCTGAACACCATACAACCACTAATTTAACACCTACACAATCAACGACTACTACAGCTGCTACAACCACTAGCAGTGACCATACAACTACTACTACAACACCTGATACGTTGACTAGCACAACAATGACACCTACCACCACTGCACCTGATATTTCGACAATCACTACACCTGAAGAACACCATACCAAGCCCCATAATGAACATCATACCAAGCCCCATAAGGAGCATCATGGAAAACATAAACATCACAAGCAACACAAACATCACAAACCAACACCAACTGATGTTTCTCCTCCAGTAAGTGCCATTGTTGTTATCTTATTTTCTCATTGATATATTAACATGGGTTCTTTGTCAGCTCCCCACCCATTGTTATCAACAACCAGGAGGAGGACCTGTGCACTGTATTACTCTGACGGATGAAATGCCACCTGTAAGTATTGGTATGCCAATCCACGTATCTATTTTTACTTATGCATCCATTATAGCTTCCAATGACCCATTGTTATCAACAACCAGGTGGTGGACCAACCCATTGTGTTACTATTACTGCTCCTCCACCACCAGAAATGACTCAAGTAGCCAAAGAGACACCGTTCCCTGAAGAAGATTGCGAGACTGACGACTGGGGCCACGTAAGTTTTTACATGTGTTTATAAGGATTATATCTAATATGACTTTTAGCTCGTGTATCCACATGAAATGGAGGAACATAAGGATCACTGGAAGGATAAAGATCATTGGAAAAAGTACAAGCATTGGCATCACAAGGACCATGATGACAAGGAATGGGATGATGGAGACGATGATGATGATGATGGTAAGTGATGACCAAAAAGGCAATCCATGTTTTATTGACACAAACTATAGATGACGATGATGACGAAGATTGTGATGAAGACGACGACTAGAGAAGACCATGTAATACCATTTAACATTATTTTCCATGTATCATCATTTATTAGCAATTTGCCTTTTGTTTTGTTTTCCATCAAGCTAATGTAATTACAATGCTGTTTTGACTACTTTCAATTCATAAAGTTCTCGTAATTCTCCATAACATTGCTCATCGCTGTAAAGTCGAGTATCTCTGCCTGTTGTTGGAAAGTCTTGACAGCTTCGTCAATCTTGGATTCAGGTTGATATAAGCAAGAATATTCAGGCTTGTGTTCTGGCATCATTCCAGGATTGAAGCTGTAATTGTAGGTTTGTTCATGAAGTTCCCATCGGCCACGACGTCTCAAAGGATGTTCTTGTTGATCAGCAGCAAATGTCTTCAAGTCGATGGTGGCAGGATCACTGAGCTGAGTATCAGCACCGACGACTACTTCAACATAAATGGTGTAACTACGCATATCATTGACTACGGCACGCATCCATCCACGAATAGGCTGAGTGGCATTCACTGCTAATGGTTCACGGAAAAGGAAACGCACTTGTTGCCAATGGGTACGTTCAGCAGCTGGACCAGTTGACATTTCTACAGTTGTGTTGGGGACATTGCCATTGTTGTTGTTATTGTTGTCATAAGGTGGAGGAGCAAAGATCAAATCGAACCATCCTGCAATACCATGCATCAAACCAGTGTAACCTGCCAACCAAGTAAATGGCATTGTCATGTCATAAAGCTGTTCCAATGTTACTGTTGAGAAATCAACTGGATGGGAATCCAAAACCGTAGGTGTACTGATAAGATTGCGAGGATCAAAGTGTCCCACCACAGGCATTCCTAAACACATTGAGTCGTCAGTGTATTCTTACACATATTCCCATCCTCTTTACCAAACATTTCATCTCTTGCATCTTTGTACAATGAAGTAAAGTTAATGCCATAGAATGATGTCTGTTCCCTATAGACTAGATGTGTAAGATACATAAAGGATCACTGGGTCATTTATACGTACCAAAAGCGAGCCTTGGCCATTGTTTCACTCCAAAGAGTAGCATCAGTAAAAGGAGCCAGATAAATATTGCCTTTGGAAGGGAAAAGTGCACCTCCTGGTTTCAAGTAATGATCTCTTGCATAAATGTAACTTTCCAACTGGGAGAGGAAACGCAAGTGGTGTACATTGGTGTCAATTATGCCATTGCCAGCGCGCCTGGAGTATAGAGGGAGATGTTTTGATTGCCTACCATGCGTTCATGAAACAATAGCACACCAATTGGTTCGGAAATGATAGTGTCGACCTTGGGAATAGGTAAATCCTTGTCTTCAATCTTGGCTACATGGATACAATCAATGAGTATTAAAGATGGAATCCTCTTATCATGCTTTACCATTCACTACAGTGATCTTGCCACGTAAAAAGCTATTGGTGTTTTCATGCTCTACTAGCTTTTTCATCTTGTTGGCCATATTGGATGCTTCGACAGCGTAGACTTGAGACGCGCCAGCTTGCACTGCAAAGTAGGAAAGAATACCCGATCCAGCACCAACATCAAGCACAGCCTTGTCTTGAAAACAGCCAGGTCCATTCATCAAGATGGCAGAACGATAAGTTGAAGTGCGTACTGTGTCTTGCAACATGTTTTGCTATATGGCAACGAGATCAGTCAAACGCGTGGATCTCTCGAGAGTCAAGTACCTGATGTTGGAGCATGGCATAATAGCCAAAGTATTGGGGATCACGGTGTTCCACACCAGGCTTGCTTTCTTCCTTATCTTTGCCAGACATGTTAGAGAAAGTGAGTATAAGGTGAGTGAGACGTCAAAGAGCAAAAGCAGAAAGTAGAAGCCATGATTTTCGGACTTTGGCGCGTCCAACCTTTCCGTCACTTCTCTTGCATCACCCCATCATCATGATAGTACAACACTGATACATAAGCATTGCTATAATAAATGCTGCAGCTCTATTTGATGTGTATACGGATGAGAGATTGATTGTATAACGATAATGGTACCAAAGAGAATCGTGTTGGTCATGTCAAATGCAGATCCAATGCTATAATATCATGAAATGAAAACGCCCATGCTGCATGTCTCTATGAAGACTAGTGAGATAAAGTTAAGAAAGTTGACCTAGACAAGCTGCATTTTGTGCGTCTCTTTATTGTGTCTCAATATATATGTCGCACGTGTTATATTGGTAAGTGAAATGACTCTTCTTTAGCGTTCATTTCCTCATGATCCTCGACTTACGCTAACTATATGAGATAGGATATTGGGATGAGGAAGAAAAGAGATCCTATTATAGCACTATAAGCAGACATTGGAGAACTTGGTATCTAAGGCTTCTGAACAATATGGTATAACAGCAGTTTCGGTAAGAAACCCCCCTCATCCATCACTGCCATACACATCATGGTGTTTCTTGCTATCTTCTAAATCACTGATATATGCATTACATGTGTTTGTGTTTCAATTTGTGTGGACCAGATGTCATATGACATATTGTTTGCTTCCAATGATCCAGTGGTACAAGGTGCACAGACAAAAGCCAGCCCTGATATGCATGATAGATCATTGGCTGATTGATCAAAGCTGTCATCACATACTCTTATTCATCGTAAGTGCATGTTGTTATATCATTGATTGTATACCAGACGTGCTTTGCAGATGTCCTTTCTCAGACAGCACATTGTATCAGTTTGCACACTCTTTCATCAATGCTTCATCTCCAACAAACACTTTATCACTTCTTCACCTTATTATGTGCATAGAAATTCACACGCCCAATCCACAAGTAAAGGCATGTTGTCACGCATTGTCATCTTCCACAATCTCTTTCCTTCATTAAATCTCTTTGTTGATTGCTTGCACATTCAAGAGTCCATATTACGATGATATCATGGCGTTGAGCCTTCTGCGTGGCTAATCCAGTGAATGAAGAAAGGAATGAGCTATAAACAAGGAAATCGTAGACACTGCTGTGTGCCGGACATGCTCGAAGAATCCGCCACGACATTCAAAAACATGTGGAGCACATAAAGACTGGATACGAGATATTCGTATTTGTATCCTTGGCTTGTTGCATGTACGATTGGCACCAGAACGATTACATCCTTATATCGAGCATCGAAAGAAAAGCCAAGATCAAGAGTAATACAAGGGAAGTCGACGAGATCTTCAACATCGAAAAACCGACAAAAGAAGCAAGAAGATCCCTTATGCGTCGCTTTGATACATCAAGAAAAATCAACAAGAGTCATCCAACTTCACGAAGGCTTGAAGAACTTTCAAATGTACCAGATGTCAGATTAGACATATGAGTGCTATGCACAGTCTTCGATCAATGCATGAGCACTATTATGGCTGATGACGATAACAACAATGTCATTGCTATGGATTTATCCTTGATGATACATGTTTTAGTGTCAAAATTGACATAGTAGTAGGATACTTGGTCTAATGTATAGTAGGATACTTGGTCTAATGTGATAAAGAGATCGATATGCATAGGTACTTCTATACCAAGTCATGAATAGATGGTTGTCAGGATGCATGAAATTGGGCACGTGTCGGTAGAACAATCTCTTTCTCCCTCTTTTTGTTCATGAGCAACTTTGCATTACTTGAAACTATCCTCTATACCCCAACACAAGGTAAACTGCTCTCTTTTCCCTTTATTTATCCAAGACTAACTCTCTCTCTATATACAACAGGATTCTATCTTCTTGACTTGCACATTGGTCGCCTTTTGCGTTCAGCAGCTGAATTCCACGATCGCGACCCTTCACTCTTTACTACAATCCCTTCACCTGATGCCATTCGTCAGTCGTTGCACGAGTCTGTTCCCAATGACGATACTTGCAAACGTGTAAGGACCACTCGTTATCCATTAAAATGGGTTGTTGACTTGATATTTAGGTACGTCTGCTATTAGACGAGAAGCTTCACGTCGAATACACCCTACTTGATTCATCTGCTGCACAAGCTCCTGCGACACTGAAGGATGTGATTGCTCAAGAACCGACATTAACAGTGATGCTCGACTTACAACCCTTGGCTTGTTCAACTACAGATCCTTTTCTCAGAAACAAAACAACACGACGAGATGTATACAATGAAGCACGACAACGTGTGGGTGGTGGCACCGAAAAGGGTCCTTTTGATGTCATTTTGTGGAACAAGGATCGTCAGGTGACCGAATCAAGTATTGCCAATATTGCCATCCAGTCATTGGGAGAGAATGGACAACCTGTGTGGAGAACACCATCAGTAGAATGTGGTATGTGATCATATCATGTGACAAATGAGATTGATGATTGATCACATCCTATAGGCTTATTACCAGGTGTCTTTCGGGAAGCACTATTAGCAAGTGGAGAGCTGTTTGAAGATGTCATTACAGTGGATGAACTTGTACAGGCACAAAAGGTCAGTCTTGTGTTACATGTGAATGAGTCAAGTGTAGCTGATCCAATTCTTATATAGAATGGCCAGCCTATTGTGTGCTTTAATTCAGTCCGCAAAATATATCGAGTACAAGTGATGGACAAGTAGCATTGTTTGGATCATAAGTGTATTTATGTTAGAATAGCAAAACATGTATACAATAACATCTATCTATATACAAATCAACAATGTTCTTTACAATTGGGGTGTATTAATAGTACATATTTAAGCTTCATCCATATCTTCATCATCCTCCTCATCCATGGGTTCTTCAACGACATAATCCGATTGGCTTTCATGATTGCGTAAGACTTCAATGGTATCATGACTTGTCACATCAACCTTGGCAGTTTCACCTGGACGAATACCACCATCAATGATAAGTCTTGCCAAAGGATTGAGCAGCTTTTGTTGAATGACACGATTCAAGGGACGAGCACCAAACACGGGTTCATAGCCATGGACACCAAGCCATTCCTTTGCAGGTTGTGAAACATCGAGAGTGATTTTGCGATCAGTCAAGCGATCTTGGACTTCTTGTAAGCGGACATCCACAATATCAGTAATGTTGGTTTGAGATAGTCGATCAAAGATGACAATTTCATCAATACGATTGGTGAATTCTGGACTAAAGTGTTGACGAACAATTTGTTGGATTTGCTCCTTGAGAACGATACCAGCATCTGATTCAGGTGCAGCATTTCCTTGAGAAGCGAGCAAATGAGCACCAAGATTGGATGTCATGACAATGATAGTGTTGCGGAAATCAATGCGTCGACCCTTGGAATCATGAATGAAACCTTCATCAAGGACTTGGAGCAATACATTGGCGACATCTTTATGGGCTTTTTCCAATTCATCCAACAAGACCACTGAATAAGGCTTGCGACGTACAGCATCAAATAGACCACCTTCTTCATATCCAACATAGCCAGCAGGTGCTCCCTATTGAAATAGTAAGTAAACAAAATTACATCTACCATGGTGATGATGATGATAACTTACCAAAAGCTTGGATACACTATGTTGTTCCATCAACTCGCTCATATCAATGCGAATCAATGCACGTTCATCATCAAACAAGAATTCTGCCACAGTCTTGCACAAGAGTGTTTTACCAACACCAGTGGGACCAAGGAAAAGGAAACTAGCAAGCGGCTTGTTGGGATCTTGAAGACCAGCCTTGGAGAGACGAATAGCATTGGATACAGCACGAATAGCAGCATCTTGACCCACCACTTTACGCTTAAGCTCAGTCTCCATATTCAACAACTTTTCACGTTCAGTTCTTGCCAAGTTGTGCACAGGGATACCAGTCCAGCGAGAAACGACTTCCATGATCTGTTCAGGACGCACCAATTCACTAAGACCTGTATTCTGATCACTGTTGGCTGCCATCTCTTGTAACTTGCGTTGCTTTTCTTCCATCAACACCTTGATACGTTGTTCAACATCAGGAATGGCATAGTATTCAATATCAGCAGCAGTAGCAAGATCATAACGATTACGAGCTTCCATGGCTTTGCCTCGTAATTCATCCAACTTTTGCTTGAGATCTCGAATTTCATCCAAACGACCCTTATCCATCTCATACTTGAGCTTGAGTGGTTTAAGTTGTTCTTGTACTTGAGCCATTTGCTGTCTCACTTGCTCCAAACGTTCTTGTGATTCCTTGTTGTTCTTCTCCTTGCTGAGTGCCATGGCTTCAATCTCGAGTTGGAAATGGCGACGTTCAAGCACATCAATCTCTTCAGGCTTCGAGTCGAGTTGAACACGGGTATTGGCAGCAGCTTCATCAATCAAGTCAATAGCCTTATCAGGTAAGAAACGAGTGGTGATATATCGATCGGAAAGCTGAGCTGCTGATACCAAAGCTGCATCCATAATCTTGACACCATGATAGTTCTCGTACTTTTCCTTTAGACCACGAAGAATAGAAACAGTGGCTGCCACGGATGGTTCACCAACATCCACTTTTTGGAATCTACGTTCAAACTAGACAAAAGATCATGTTTTAGTTTATCAATAAAACAAGATGCATCATTGTCAATACTTACAGCTGGATCCTTTTCAATGACTCGATATTCTGTCAAAGTAGTAGCACCAATACATCGTAATTCACCACGTGCCAACATGGGTTTGAGCAAATTGGCAGCATCCATGGATCCTTCACCTTTACCAGCACCAAGCACTGTATGGATTTCATCAATGAAAAGAATGACGCCATCTTGAGATTCTTTGACTTCCTTGAGTACAGCCTTGAGTCTTTCTTCAAATTCACCACGATACTTGGCACCAGCAATCAATGCACCCATGTCAAGAGCAAAAAGCTTGCATTGAAGTGTCTGAGGAACATCACGCTCAACAATACGACGTGCAAGTCCTTCCACAATAGCAGTTTTACCAACACCAGGTTCACCAATCAATACTGGATTGTTCTTTGTACGACGAGCAAGGACACGAATGACACGTCGAATCTCATCATCACGTCCAATCACAGGGTCCAATTTGCCACTTTGTGCCATTTGTGTTAAATCCACAGCGTACTTGGAAAGTGCTTCATAGACTTCTTCAGCATTCTTGCTATCCACACGACGATTACCACGGATTTGGGATACAGCGTTCTCAAGTGCTTTCTTGGTGACACCAGCATCTTTCATGGGTTGGAAAGATTGATCTTCATCAGCCAGAGCGAGAATCACATGATCGATCGAGATGAATGAATCCTTTTGTTGCTTCATATGCTTTTGAGCGTTGCGTAAGAGTTTGGCGGTGCCTGAGCCGATACTGATTTCTGCAGGTGGTGGATCTTGTGTTGGCAAGTGTACCATTTGACTCTTGTATGCGCGTTCGACAGTGGATGGTTCAGCACCAGCCTTTTCAATCACAGACTTGAAGAGAGATTGACCATCGGTTTCATCAAAGAGAGCACAGGCGATATGTGCAGGATAGATTTGAATATGACCAAATTCACGAGCAAGACTTTGAGCTATGCCCAATGCTTTTTCAACTCGTTCAGTAAATTCTAGACCAGACATGATTGTAGAATAAAAGAAAAAGAAGTAGGGTTTGAAACTTTTTGCATGAATGACGCTGCTTTATATCCAGGGTGTAACACTTGCCTTTTCCGAAGGATCGGGAAAGCTCCCGAAAGATTTTAAACCCAGGCGATCCACAACATTCTCCCATTTTCTCCAACTTGCTCGATAATTACATCACCTGATTTGTATCAACACGCGTTATCCTTTATGCTCATTGTCTTTCCTATTCTTATGCCATGTTCCTATTATGGTACATGCAGATAAAAAGATGGATCACTGTATTAGGTTATTGTGCTAATCATTGATAATGATCTATATGATGCAATGAATGAACCACTAGCTAGGTCATTATGCTAGTAACAAGGATAAAGGAAAGGGGATAGCCATGTTCTTAAACAATAGGCATTATGCAATGGGACAAAGAAGATTGTTTTAACACGATCACATGATTTCAAGGCTAACAAATGGAAAGCACTGTGTGTGATACCTTCTATAACGCATTATTCAAGCTTTCTTTTAATTGAACAAAGAGACAGATAGCATATGTTGTCGATACAAGAACTTGGATTATAAGCAAAGCCACGTAAGGCTTATATGGTTCACAGGGCTTGGCTGTCATCACACGTAACAGATCAAGCATCTTGTTCCAGCAGTAGTCATAGACAAATGAATGAACATCAAATTATGTATGTATTGGCAATAAATGGTGTAAGTAGCACATGATATAAAGAATGGCTGTCGATAAGAAACGTGGCAGACCAATGAGCGGCATGAAGAGGCTGTAGCGGGGAGTGTCGGTGCCTCGTTTTGGATGAGTGGCACACATGTAGGACATGATATGTTAGCTTATATTCAAGTGAACAACCCCCCTTTTTTATCCATCATCCATCCCTTTTTTCTCCTCTCCTCCCTTTCCTTTATAAACACGTACTTTGTATATGACGCGACATAAGAAAGACAATCAATATCTTGCTTGTGAGGCTGGAGCACCATTACTTTCGCCAAAACAAGAAACCAACAACAACGACAGCAGTACGAGCGCACATCAAGAACCAACAATGGCAGCCATTCCAATAAACGATCCCAAGACGTGTCGCATTTGTGGAGATGACGAAGAGGAGAATGATACTGGCGAGACGAATACTACTACGAGTGAGGATCATTCGGCATATAAAAGGCATCAAGTGATGAACAGTAAATACCGCGGAGCACGTACAGACGATGACAATCCGCTGATACGACCATGTAAATGCAAAGGAAGCATGATGTATGTTCATGTGAACTGTTTGAATCGATGGCGAGTCATGTCTCCAAGGAAAAAGTCATATCTTTCATGCGATTTATGCGGATATCGATACAATCTTCACAGACCACGTTATGCAGCTATCGTTTCACATCCTTATTTCATACGCACCATCACCTTTATGATTGTATTGCTACTCACAGTTGGATTGGCTTATGCATGTAAAGCTATTGATGTTTATGCTTTGGGACATGTACCACAACCAGACAATGATGATTGGCGACAATGGCATGGTCCAACTATCTTATGGATGGATCGAATTTACTTGGCAGCAGGCATCATTGGCATCTCATTCCTTGGTTTCTTATACGTACTCATTGTCTGCATCACTTCAGCAAGTACCACAGCTACAGATGACTACACTTCTTTCAATGCACGAGCTGACGATGATATGCCATTCATGTGCTGTGGACAAGCCAACTGTTGGTATGGATGCGATTTCTATATTGCAGATTCTCATTGCCATGGAGATGCAGCTTTGGGAGGCATTATTGTATTTGCTATATTCATGTTTATCACTATGATTCTATTCGGCATCATGGGTGCTGTTGGCGGTGTCTATACTTTAACAGAATCCATTGTCAAAAGGATCGCAGGAAGAGTCAAAGAAAGGATACTTGAAGTGGATCTCTAATAATATACCATTGTACTCGATCATTTTCTTTTTGTTTCAATTGCATATAATGAATCTTGTTGAAGAGTATATAAAATGTGTGTGATGGAGAAAAGGAAGGCATGGGAATGCGTGTGATGGGAGAAAAAGGAAAGCATTGAGGAGAGAGACTAAGATAAAGAGAGAGAATAAGGGAATAATATCAACTTGTTTATCGTCTGGCATCAGCATATCCTACAACCCGTGGTGGTGATGCAAGTCTTGTAATGGCGTGTTCGACAGCTGGATGATGACAAATGGGAACATCTCGTACAGGGTTCATCAATGTACCAAGGCTCTTTGAGAATTCATTTACAGCACCAGTAAATAGTCCTTCTGCTGCGTTATTGTGATACGCCAAACTACATTGGATGCTCTGTTAGTATAAATGCTACCCATGCATACTATAACACTTACTGTTTTGCAAGTTCATTCACTGTTTGTGCACTATATACTTCTCCTTCTTGATGCCTTGAAGCTGCCATTTGAATCGCTCTTGTCCAATAGGAATTCAGGTCGTTGTAGAGATCTCGTTTCAATTGATTATTATCTACAAAGATGGTGGTGAATAGGGATGAAAAAGATAATGTTGGTAAAAGTGACTTACCATCATTTTCCCATGTTGGAAGTCGATGTGTAAGTGCTGTAGCCAATTGAAGAAAGGAGAATGAAGTCGTTCCAAAGATGAGCGGTGATGTAAAATAGTATGCGTATTGTCGGATCGTATCCTTTAAGAGGAAAGAGTGTGAGTTATAGCCAAATCACCATGTCAATTGAATGACTTACCATCAATTCGACAAAAGGTGTTCGTATTCTTGAAAATGTATAGTCATTCCATAAAGGGCCATTGCGATTGTATGGGACGCTCTCTGTCATTCGTCGTTCTAGTGTGTGTAGCACTTCAGTCGCTGATTGAACAGTAGGTGCTGGGATATACGACATGATATCTTGCCGCAGCTCTGGATGGTTGTCGAATAAAGAATGAACAATGTGGATAAGCTTGTCTTTGTCCAAGGATGCTGTAAAGTATCGAGATTAGCAAAAGTGTACTAGTTGTAGAGTGTGTTGTCATACCTAGCATATGTGTCAAGCCAGAATCCCTTTGAATACCAGTTTTTGATCGTTTGACTTCGTTGACTCTATATGCTTCTCTTCCATTACGATAGTGTCGTTCTGGTAAGGATCGTTGTGTTGGCATCGTAGGTTGTGCGTCCTGCATGTCTTCGTCTTCGGAAAGTCGTCGTTTACGACCTACAAGAGCCAATACTGTTTAATGAGCTGCAACAAGAGAAAAGTAATAGGCTACCTTTTGTGATGTTTGTATGAGACTGAGGATGTAAAGTGGCCATTTGGTATTGTTCCAGTTGGGGAAAAAAAAAAGAGGAGAAAGAGAAAGAGAGAGAAACGAAAATTATGATCGTTTGGCTGGCTCCCTCTAAAGGCTATATTCATCCCCCGCCAGTCTACAATCACAGGCTATTATCGCTTCTCAGTCCCTTGTGGATCATACTCCTCTTCCATCATCTATTGGTGCATGGTTTTATATTGAATCATAGATCAAGATTCAGCATTCATTAGGAGATTCAAGTAATAAAGTATTCAAGATTACATTGATATGCAAGCCACGTAAGCTTGCTGAGAACACAAGAGTATCCTTATTGAGCAATAACCAAATAACATTGCTCCTTTGTTCTTGTTTGCCTTTATCCCTCTCTCTTTTTACTCAATAATACATACTCTATACACAATCATCTCTATCCTACAAAGATGTTCAAGGCTGGATAACGTAAAATGGTGAGCTGCTTTGGGGGAGATTTGTTTTTCCCTTTGTTACACCAACTTCACCAATGCATTGACCAATTTGGTGGATACTGGGAACTTGCATTTCTTTCTACTTTTTCTTCAAATGATGATACGCTTTCAGTCACACAGACTGGCTTCTTCTCTCGTGACACTGTCTACTTTACGCTCTTCATTCCACTCTACTCCATGCCGTCACCATGCTACCATTGTCGACTCTCTAAGGTCAAATTTCAATGCCAAGAAACAAGAACATATCCAATTGGCAGAACGCGATCACGCTACTATCCTCTCGGTCACTGGAACCTGTGATGGTCTTACTACACGCAAGAACTATGGTCAAGGAGGACCTTCTGCTGACGTCTATGGTCTTGGTATCACATCACCAAACGAAGTGTAAGCCATAATACGATGGCTTCTTTATTCATTGTTCACGTTACTAAAGCAGTATCTGTATCTGTCAGGTTTATCAATAATGAGCTCAACTTGCGTCATGTCAACGTTTATGGCTTCGATTATGATGTGAGTCATCAGGGGAATGCTATTGGATTGCATTGCATTGCTTATAGAATGCATAGTACACCCTTGCCAATTATACCGACAATCTTTCAAGAGCAATCTATGATATATTGAAGGATATCCTAGTGGACATGATGCGTTATCCAAAGCATATCAAAGGTAAGATTCAATACAAGAATGGTATCTGATATAAACATCTTTACATAGACCTTCAATTTGATCCAACCTTTGCTATCCGTGGTCTTCATTTTGGTGAGTATACAAAAGATAGTGTTGTTATTGGCTACTAAAAGGGATCCATTCGATAGACGTGAACAAGGGATGGTTGATGAAGATTGATAACTATGCCAACATTCAGCTCAACACGGTTCATTGTAAGTGATGGCAAGGTTATTGTAGTGATATCTCTAATGCTCTTGTTATCAGCGGGACGTGTGCCTGTTGACGATCCTGAACAAGTCATACAGCATTTTGGAGGAACCCATATCTCACCTGATTATCTAGCAAACAACATGTTTCAATTAAGTGATCTTTTTTCAGTGCCACAGGTATGTAATCTATGGTTGGATACAAACAACATCCATCTCACCATTTATTGATGGTAGGCATGTCTTCTCAGTGATATACTCCAATACTTTAAAGAACACAATATCAGGTATGACAAGGAGGAGGATGACTGGTACCATATGCTTTTATTGACTCTACGTCATCCAAGTTTCCACCCACGTTACTTGTCAGACGATGTGGGACAAGCAGCAAGAATATTACACACTGGATCACATATGAATGGCGCATTTGGTGTCGGTGGAAGGCTACATATGGCAGTCATTGACGACATTACTCATTATTTGGAAAAGTCACCCAAGCTTGTTGGATTTATTGAAAGACTGAGGAAACATGGCAAAAAGACCTTTCTTCTCACTAATAGCAGCTTGCCTTTCATGTAAGTAAAGATGTCTATATACCAAAAGCCATATCTGATATCATCTCTATTTAGTGACCAAGGCATGAAATACCTTACATCCAATCCAGATTGGAGAGACTTGTTCGATGTTGTGATTGTCAGTGCACGTAAACCAGATTTTTATCGATCACGTCGTCCATTCAGGCGTGCACAAGAGCCAACTTGGGATTCAGTGGACAAGTTTGAACCTGGGGAAGTCTATCAAGGTGGCAATTTGACTGATTTTACACGTTTGACAGGATGGTAAGCATTGGATGTGAATCATTCATTTGACTGGGAAACTGATACATCTTTTGGCTCATAGGTCTGGGTAAGTGATCACATCAAGGGAGCATCATTGGATTCCAACAACTCATTATCAATGTAGTCAAAATGTCCTCTATTTCGGTGATCATGTGTTTTCAGATCTTATTGATCCCACTGTGGAACAAGGCTGGCGAACAGGTGCCATTATCCATGAGCTTGACGCAGAGATTCAAACGCGCAACACTGCATCTTATCGACACACTCTTGCTTGGTTAATTCGGATTGAAAACTTGATCAATGAAGCCCAGACATATTATGGACATGAAGAAACTGATGGCTTGTACAGTCTTATCAATGAATGGCGAGAGCAACGACGTCAAGCAAGACATGAACTAAGGAACGTTTTCAACAGTGCATTTGGCAGCGTATTCAGAACATATCACAATCCAACTTATTTTGCTGGGAAAATCCGCCAGGTAAAGATCAATTGGAGGCATCATAGAGTGTCTGGAGCAAGCGCTAACTATAACACAACCTAGTTTGCCGACATCTACATGTCCAGTGTCACCAATTTGGAACATATCCCAATGAATTACGTCTTTTATCCCGATCGCACTTATTTGCCACAGTAAGTATATATGTGTATACATTGATTGATAGCTATTTGTCTAACATGAGTGGTGTGTGCTTTTAGTGAACGTCTAGTCGAGAGTCTAATCGATACAGGAAGAATCAAGGAGCTATTACGAAATAGCCAGCATAGATGGTGATAGTGTAGAGCATAGATAAATGTCATTTTTAATGCTTTTGATTCTATATAATGATATGATGTTCATGAAGGAAGCTTGCTAATCTGTCACAAACTGGGAAAGTCGCTGCTAATCCGCTCCTTTTGATAATACTTGGCGATCAAAAAGGCAACATCGAGTGATTGGTGACAATTGAGTCGAGGATCACAATAAGTTTGATAGTTTGTTGATAAATCAGTGTCCTTCAAATCCATGGATCCGCCAACACATTCTATATACAAGCATCCAAGTCAATAAACCAACTCTATCATCAGATCATGTCATGTCATACCAGTTACAGAATCACCAGTCAATTCAAAATGTACGCCATTGAGCTTGCTATTGCATTCCTTGTGTACACGAAGGGTCTGTGATAGTTCTTGGATGATATCAACGAAATGACGAGTCTTTACACCACCAGATGCATTCTTGGTATTGCCATGCATTGGATCGCATACCCAAACTGGAATATGACCAGAGTTGCGTACTGCTTCAATATGTGCTGGAAGATGCTTATCGACTTTGTCGGCACCGAAACGTGTAATGAGTGTCACTTTGCCAATAGCCTTGGAAGGATTGATCTTGTCAAGCAATTCGACCAGTGCTTCAGGTTCAGTGCTGGGACCAACTTTGACACCAACAGGGTTTTCAATACCACGAATGTATTCAATGTGTGCTCCATCAGGTTGTCGAGTACGATCACCAATCCACAAAAAGTGTGCTCCAGTGTTGAACCATTTCTTCTCTTTGGATGATGGTGAAACAAGTTGTCGAGTCAAACTAGATTCATAATCAAGCAACAATGCTTCATGAGCCACGAAAAAGTCAACTGATCGTAAAGCAGCATTTTGAGTTGATCCAGCATCGACAACTTGCATATAATCGAAAGCATCAGTAAGGCGTGATACGATTTCTTGGTATTCGTGTCGTACAGCATCTGATCGCACATGATTCAAGTTCCAGTTGGATGGTGCATGCAAATCTATCACACTACAATAAATCCACTTTTCATTCTTTCTTTATCCCTTGTTCTTACCAGCAAATCCAGAATCAAGCAATGATCTTACATAGTTCAAGGTGGCAGCAGAATGGAAGTAAGCACTATGAAAGATTGTTTTAGTATTGACTTGTACCTTATTTGCTGTATATTCTTACCCTAACAAACGCTCAGGATCCGCCTTACGATCTTTGGGATCATATCCATTCACATTATCGCCTCTATATGGGTTGTATTTAGTATTCATAGCTACATGTACACAATGGATCATTTACCTGAAAGACAAGATCTCTTCTCCTTGATACATTTCAGTTGGCTTACTTCTAGGCTTAGCGTATTGACCGGCCATACGTGCAACTCGAACAACTGGTGTACGTGCACCCCATGTCAACACCAATGACATTTGTAATAACACCTTCAACTTGGCTTCAATAGGGTCCTATGATATATCCACGTGGTATCCATGAGTGACATGTGTGTGCAACATAACGATGTGTCAATAGATCACCTGAGAGCAATAATCAAAAAGTTCTGCACAGTCGCCACCTTGTAAGAGAAACGCCTTGCCCAGTGCAACGTCCTTGAGCTGTGCACGAAGCTTTTCAATCTACAGTAACCAATGCGTCAACAAACAAGCCAAATGCCACAACTTGTTGGAGCACACACCTCTTGAGGAGACACCATGGGTGGCAAGCGATTCAACTTGTTGAGTACGCGATCGACATGGCCTTGATCTTCATAGACAACGTCTTGAACAATGGGTTTTGACTTCCAAGTGCTTGGGGACCAATCGTTAGGTGCTGCCATGTCGTTTTTCTTTTGTGTTGTACGTGCACAAGCTGTTCTTCCGGCCCAAAGTGCGATCTGCCGAAATATATGTAATCCAGCAGCCCAAAATGACTCAGACTTACTCTCAGCTGCATTTTGCATCACAGACCAGCTATTCCCAAAGCTTAGGCCATTCCTTGTCACCCAATGCCTTATACTTGTAGACTATCCCAATAAAAGAAGTTGCTGCATATATTCTAATTTTCTATCTTTACATCGTAAGGTATACTATAGGCATATTGGATTCTCTACACTTGTTGCTATTATAATAGACATCATCATTGTTTCTTTTAATGCATTAATAGAGATATCGAGTTGTTCACTAATTATGTTGATGTTTCAAATGACATAACCTTTTACGATCTGGGGATGCTGAAAAGATGCCATTGAAGGCAGGTGTAGTGATTGTTGGGCGGTATCGGCCAGGCGTTGCTTGATGGATTGATGGTTTACAGATGCGATTGAAGGGAAGCCGTTATATCACCACCATGTAGGCTGGACCAATATCATTTCCAATAAAGACGATGGGCGTCAAATCCACCTTGGCAGATGCATCACGAGAGGAAGCTATATCAAAAGAGATGGAATGCTCTGTGAGTACATGTGTTGTCCATCAATCGCTTGTAGGCAATATGATTAGATTTACCTAATTACAAGAGGCAAGTATCTTGATAACCAATTAGGATAACAATCAAAGAAGCTGTGAATGAACATGAAGGTCATCTCTTATTCACATGGATGAAAAGAAGGCCCAACGCCATGATACTTTGCTTTTGATCATGTAAGCAATCAATGAAGAGATTGGATGAAGGAAAGAGATGTGTGGAAGATGACAAAGCGTGACAACATCCTTTTATTTATGAATGGTGGATGTGGGGAAATCCTGTGAACACGTAAATGATAAAGTATTTGTTTGGGATGATGCATTGATAGAAGGATTCCCTGTGCTGTTGATATGATGCACTATCTGGCTGCCATGGTGGGAATATAACGGCTTCCCTATGTATGCCGACCTAAAGTTGCATAAACCTGGTGTTTAATATTGCAGCATCTACCACTTGAATTACCCTAAATATGAAGATATTACAACTAGGAAAGGATTATATTTGCAAAGTAGTAGCATCGAGTGGGAAAAGATAGATGGGGAAACATGCACTTATGCATGGTCATACAAGATGTCAATACGTAATTGGCAGCTGGTGAGGATGGACTACATTGGGATACCACGTGAAGTATTATGATGATATCCCATAAGAGTCAACGTCATTTGTAATGAATGCTAATGGCACTAAGAAACGAATACGTAGGATATAAAGGGAACATTCCCGAATAATTACCTACACACAGACTGTGTCAATGGGTGTCTATTCATCATATGTAGCCGGAAACACGTTCCGAAGAGCTGCATTTTTCTTTTTACCTCCACTTGCTTTTCTTTATCCCCACTTTTCGCTTTCACACACGGGGTTGACGCTTCCCAATGGCGAAAAGCAAGTCAACAACCAGTGCTACTGCTACTGCTGTTGGTGCTTCAAGCAATGTACCAACAAGTATCACCATTGTCAACGAATCGACACCACTTATTCCCAAGCATGGTCAGATCGCCACACCTTCTACTTCCAACACAGCAACCGACGCCAAAGTCCTCTCTTTAAGTCATGAACCAGCTACACGTAAAAAGGAGATTGCAGGCTTGGTGCTATTGACAATATCATCGCTGGCGTTTACTCTAAGTTCACTCTTTGTTAAGGAAGCAGGCTTTACAATATCATCACTGGAGATCGTATTCGCACGTGCCATTGTCCAATGTATTCTATCACTTATCAGCTGTATTGTACTACGCATCAATCCTTTGGGTGATAAACCAGGTACTCGATTATGGCTCTTACTGCGAGCACTGATTGGATCACTTGGCTTGATCTTATTCTTTTACAGTTTGGTACATCTTTCATTGACCGAGGCAACAGGCAAGTAGTCATGGGATACAAAACAAGTGGTAGTATGTCTAACATGCATGACTCTATAGTACTATTCTTTCTTGGACCAACATTCACAGTTGTACTATTATCAATCTTGTTCAATGACCCATTCACAGTATTCGATGGATTCTGTTCAGTGTTATGTGTCGTAGGAGTGGTGCTACTGTCTCAACCCCATCATTTGTTTGGCAAACAAACTATATCATCACCCGAGCAAGAAAATGACAGGAAACGTACAATGGCTATTGTTTGTGCTCTATTGGGTGCTCTCATGTCAGCAGCTGCTTATGTAGTGGTTCGTAAAGTCGGCAAAGGGATTCACTTTATGGTACATGTCTTTTATACTGGTGTCGTTACAGCATTGGTCAGTCCACTTGTTTTCTTTTTCTTGCTTCAACAAACAATTCCACCCGTTGAAGAATACGCTACACGTGAATGGACACAGCTGGCATTGGTTGGCTTACTGGCTTTTCTGGGTCAATGTTTATTACATCAAGGGTAAGCGAGTGTCACTGATTTCTACGTAGAAGTGTATTAATAGACATTGTTTCATGTAGAGTAAAGCTGGCACCACCAGGTCCAGGTAAACCATGATTACAAAGAGACAATGAGGAAAAAGATCTTTTGACAGGTGTTTTTAGGGACGTTGATGCGTATGAACGATGTCGTGTTTGCCTTTTTTATTGGTGCCATCTTTTTCAATGAGCAATTCAACATGTATAGCATTATCGGAGCGGCTCTTATTATGGGAATGACGACAGCATTGGGTGTTCATCGATGGCAATTGGATGCAGCTGCACGTAGACTTCAAAGACGACATTCAACAAGAGAACGTACTCATCAACAAAGATCTTCTCAACATCATGATCCAAAAGCACTTCCTCATTGAAAGCATATTCCACCACTGTAAAAGTAGATTTTCCACATCATAGTACAAAGATTCCCCTCATCTACCTGCTCATTGTAGCTTTTCTTTTTTGTTGAAACGCATGTTGCATAGTTTACCCCCCCCCACCTTTACATCATTTTACATAAAAGCACTTATCATCATGTGGTACATGGTTCAATTGATCGACACGTTTCACATTGAGTTGTATGCCTTCATTGAATCCGACAAATGTGACACAGGCTATCTCTTTTTCTACTACACTCTTTGTTCTTCATTCTCTTGTCCTTCCTTTTCATATACTTCAAATGCCACTGATAGCTCAACGGTCTTTAAGGAGATACATTGTACTTTTATTTATAGTGGCTATTGTGCTATACTATCTAGTCTTTTCTCGACATTCTACTTCACCTTCCCCATCAGCTACCGACAACTTGGTTTCTGAAAGACCTAATCTCGCGTCCGAGTATGTCAAACCAGAACAACATGACAGTGGACAACTAGAAACAACCCTACATGTGGATCGTGCATTACTACAGCAACGAGAACGAGAAGCTCGTCGACGTCAAATCGATCTCAAGTATTGTGGCCGGGATCGGTGTCAGTTTGTTCTTCCTATTGCTATCACTGAACAAGGTAAGAAGAGGAATAACGAGAGAGTATATCAAAAAGATACTAATTGAAGCCATATAGAATCCAAGGCACAAGAACACTTTCGACATCTCGCCTTTTTATCTGGTGCGTTGGATCGTACGATTGTGTTACCCAATGTTCACAGCTCCCATCTTGGTGCTTGTCGACATTTCCCTTTCAGTTTCTACTATGATAATGCATGGCTCGACAATAATCGGCGCTTCTTTCGATACATTACAATGGATGATTTTCGAGATTGGATCAGTGAACGACGAGAGATCAATACGATCCCAACATCACGTGAATTGACCATTGACATCAATCCCAACTTTAAGTTTCTTGACAATGCCAACAACTGCTTCAAGGATCTTTTGGACTATTCCTCTTATCCACCCACTCATTTTACACTCGAAGATCCAGAAATGTTCAGCAAACGTGTAGGCAATTACACTGAGATCTTATTGGAAGCCTTTCAGCAAGATCAAGAGGATGTCGATGTCATTAGTCTCTTTTATGATCGCAGGTAAGAAAGGGAAAAGCAATACAATGGGATGTTAGTATAACAAAGTATGATGCTATAGGTTTGGCTATATTGAGCATCCAGAAGTGGAGATTCCATTGTCATACAACAATCGATGGGAGCAATTAGCGGATCAGATTGCTGAGCAACTACATTCATTTGTCGCTATCCACTGGCGTATGGAACGATTAGAAGCATTGGATAACTTGGTACCCTGTGCTGAATCCCTCGTACGCAAGATCCATGAGATTGAATCAAGTCATCAGCAACCTATCAAAGTATTCCTCTTGACCGATTATCCACACCTTTTACGCACTTCCAAAGCAACCCCAGAGTCAATGTCATTCAAGCTAAACGAGCTTCAGGAGCAACATCATGATGCTATTCAGTACTTGTACCAACACGTGGATGTAACAGTAACCACTTTGCAACGCAAGAACCAACCTGTACCCTATGATGAATTACCAGCCAAGAATTGGAATGTCATTACAGTACCACCTTATGCTAAACCAGCTGATCCAAGTGTATTGGGCATTGTTGACAAGTTGGTAGCTATGCGAGCACAATATTTTTTGGCAGGTGAACCCGGTGTTTGTGCCAAATCCAGTAGTTTTACCAAACGCATCATGTTGGAACGTGAAGCTGCTTTCAATGCTGGTAATCCACAAATTGTAGTCCCAGTAGATACCTTTTCATTGTAGATAAAATAGAATTGTATAACTTTTGAAAGAACGTGCAAGATGCTGTTGTTATTGTTGATCATTGTAATAAGAAAAAAAGAGGGGAATGATGGTTGCGTGCAAGAACAAAGAAAACGATGTTTGTATATGTGTGGATGGGTGTGAAAGTAATATGCGGGTGATGATGACATAGAAGTATAAACTACCACTCAATATCAGCTGGGTCCTCGTCTTCTGAATCCTCACTTTCAGATGATGATGGTGATGCGTCTTGTTTTGCTGTTGTGCTTTTTGCTACTCCATTGGTTTCTACAATAAACAAAGGTCAATTCATGCGCAAAGATGAACCATATAAAGACATACCCTTGGCATTGGATATGCTTGTAAAATAAGTGCTTAATGATGGAATTTCACCAAGTGATTCTTGTGCAGGATAAACATCTTCATCTTCTTGTGACTCTGGTTGTTCTTGATCCACATCCATTTCTTCAACCCGACGATCCAATCCATCATCAACATTCTCTTTGCTGATCCGTAGTTCCATGAATGCACCCATGAAAGATTCAAAGACAGATTCCACACTGGGCAACACATGACTTGGTGCACCCAATACAGACATTCCTGTACCTTGTTCATCATTATGTGGCCGTGCTGCAGTATCAGTGGATTCTCTTTGCATAGCTTGTTGTCGTAATTTGGTGGCAGTTTGTACTCGAGATCGTTCTTCTTCTTGCATTTCTTGACGAAGTTGTTTACGAGAACCAAACATGTCATCAAGCATCTTCTTTTCTGGAGCAGCATCCAAAGATGTGGTAGCTTGTTCAGTTGTCTCCTTGATAGCTGCTGCCTTGGGAGAAAGAATATGGAAAGTGGATTGACATGTCAAATATACAATGTCGCTATGTGCCTTGCCGCCTTCCACAGAATCACGAGACAAGAATGCAAGACCTATACATGCTTCGTTCACCTTGTGCATAGCCAAAGGTACTGCTGACTTGGCATCAAATGTGACAATAAGTGACTTATCCATCAAGCGTTGGTTGCATGCAATAGCAATCTTGGATGAGTGCTTATCCACGGCAACATAACTTGCAGACAACTTATAACTCCACCATACTAATAAAGGATTCATCAGTCAAAAATACATCCTTGAGACATGTTTATACTTGACACTTACCAGTACAAGTGAGCATATTCCATACAGCGAAGAAGCCAGTAGATGCAGCAACCAAGTAAGGACTATCACCAGCAAAACGTAATGTAGTAATGTGTTCACTTGAAGGCTGAGCCAAGACTTGACGAATGCAATTGGCATATGGATCCCAAATAGTGATAATGGATTTGAAGGCAACTGCCAAAATACTGCCATCTGCGGAGAATGCAGCAGATTGAGGAATATCATGGCGATACATGCCAACAGAACGACAATTCCATGCCACTTCACCTTCCTGATAGGCTTTACCAAGTTGGGATGTCAAATGCCACACCTTGAATGTCTTGTCTTTGGAAGTAGTGATTGCCATAGGACCATGACGTGTCGATGGGTTGAAAGTAAGCGAAGTGATAGCTGCTGTATGGGGCTTATCCACACGTGTGTGAAGAGCATAAGCTTGTGCATTTGGATCCCACTGCCAAAACTTGAGATGCTGTTCCATGGTTGTCACATTATCATTGCGCATATCCACTGTTGCCATCCACTCGCCACTTGATAAGAATGCCACATGTTCCACTTCAGAAGGTAAATGTCGCTTCTCGCCTGTTCGCCATACTGCACTGGAAGGAGACACTTCAACATCCGCAATATGTACATCTGATACACAGTTGAAGAATTGTACACTGGATCGAATACCATTCAACACCATGTAATGATTTCTAGGCTCCACAACCAATCCTGTACGCACAATGCTACTGCCATTTCTCACAGATGGATCTATGATAATATTCGGTAAGTACGTTGTATAAAACAAGGATTCAATCAACTTACGAAGTTGTACGCCTTGGATGATTTGTTCAATCTTTTGCGAAATAGCATTGATCAATCGAATCGAGTTGTCAGCTAATCCAACGCAATAGTACTTGTGATTGGGAGAAATGGAGATAGACATGATTTCACCACCAAGACGAGGCATGAATTGCTTGTGACCAGTATCCAATTGCCAAAATGTCAATACAGCTTCACTACCACCACTGATCATATAAAGACCATCCTGCATGAATTCCAGTGCTGTGACAGCATTGCTGTGCCAATGATGAACTGTTGTACGTGGCTTGCGCATCGTTTGTGGTGTGTAATGATTGAGAATGATTCGTCCAGCAATATCACCAACAGCCAAAGATGCTGCAGTAGGATTGAATCGTACTTTGGTTACAGGTGAAAAGTCCCATCTATAATGCATAGTCTAGTTTAGTATACATTGCATCCTTTCCCAATCAATAAACACATACTTATAGATCTGATAATCTGGTCCATCATTGCTGTTCACATCCCAAAAGTACACGGAAGAACCAGCAGCTACTGCAACATATTGTCCATCCTTGGAAACATCAAGATCCTTAAACTTTTGAACATCCATCACATGTTGACGACGCTTCTTTGCTAATGTCTCATCTGATCCAAGATAGTAACGCAAGAGCTGGCTCTGTTTCTTATCCTCGGATTCTATTTTATACATTAATATCCCTTTCCACATAGATACTCATAAAGACACTTACTTTTATCAACAATGATATACATGAAATCAGGTTCATCTGCACCAAATGCCATGTCCTGGACAGGCTTATTGATACGAATAGTCTATTACACATCCTATTAGATATCCACCTTGCCATCATTTTCCATATCACATACCTTCAATAACACATCATCATTGTAATCCCAAAGCTTAATAGTACCATCCAAACTGGCAGTATACAATTGCAATGGATTGCGTGGATTGAGAAAGACACGTGTGATCTGATCAGTATGTGCATCAGGAGAACCAGCCTTGGACAACATCTTGACAGCTGAACCAGTAGCTACACTGCAAATCTTGACCGAGGAACCAATGCATGCAAACAAATATCTATTTTACAGTCGAGTTGAGTGGATCGGTGACAGATCGCTTCCTGGCTTGTCGATTTACCTTGAATCCTTTGTAAACTCGATAGGACGTTCACTGAATCGGCCACCGGTTCGCTTGGTCACCACTAACGACTCATGTTGCGACAATCGGGATGGTGCTGACTTTTTGGGTGTTGATGGTTTGCTGTTGGCGAGATCTTTCTTCTTTGGGGCTTTGGCGGGCACCTTGCCATTAGGTTGCGGACGAGCCGATTTGTTCTTTGCTGCTACTGCTGCTGTGGACACCATGCTGTTACAAGTGGGTCGAGATTGTCAAATAAACGGCAACGAGACCTGCAATGGCGTAAAGGAAGGAGAGGTAAAGGTGTGGACGATCGGAAGTGTCAAGCACAAAGAAAGGTCAAACCTACGCAGCTGAAAAAATCTTCAGCTTGGGCTGACAGCCAGTGAGCGGCTTAACAAGCTACCGGGCTCTTAATCATGCAAATCATCCATGGTACATCAATCCCAAGCATTTTTAAGATAGATTAGTCTCTTCCCCTTATCATCTAATTCTCACTTGTATCAATCTTTGATTTCATGCTATTAAAGTCATTCAACGCACTTCTTTTAAAAGTTTGTCTCGGAATCCAAACAAGAAAGATTCTGCTTCTTTGTGTCTGATCTACCCAAAGTACCTTTTTCTATGTCTGATGCTAGTTGGCATCCCAAGTACAACAAGAGTCAGTTTACATTCTACAATGCATTCTTATTGGTACCAGTATTTGAGTTTATATTCTAGTACCGAATCTCACCCAAGTACTGGATCGTGTACTCTAATGATCAAGGGAGACCTTTTTAGACTTTGTACAGCAGATCATTACAATACCCAAGCCAAGCTTGATTTGTCTTTACTATATGAATAAGCAAGGTGCTTATTTGTCCATTTATAGCCATCTTTGAGAAGACTGTGGGACCATCGGGAGGACATCCGATCACTGAAACGCATTTATTTACTACTCGTGACTCTTCAGCGATATGCACGTATCCATGATACAGCAAGTCGTGATGAACAAGATACTACTTATTCTTGCTTTGTCTCTACAGGTACATATTTTGTGACACGCGGCATTTGGCTTTGGTAAACAGAATCAGAGAATGTCATGGTAGTACAACATAAGAAGTCCAGCAAGCATTTAGAAAAGAAACCTTGTATTGATCACGGGAAAGAAACTGTAATAAATACAAAACAATATGCATGAGCCCGTGCGCATATGTCATTTGCTGACTACAGCGTACTTTTATTGGATTATGGAATCGTTACTTTATCACGGAGCTAAGCAACTAAAAGGCTTGGTGTATGTTTTATACCTTCAATCCAGGGTAATACCGGATCTCCGTATCAATGCTATTCTGAAGAGTCAGCGTGGCGGAGGGATCGATGACATGCATGCTGTGTTTGGTATCCCGCCGCTTATGGCGTTTGCCTTTTTGTTGTGGCTAATCGTATGTTACATGAATGCAGATTTTCCTTTTGACTGAAACATAAAAAAGACCAAGCAATGGTTGATGTGGCACGTGAATATCATGAAACAATACAAGTAGGACTGTTATTGATTCATTGTCATAAAGTGCAGCTTTGTTGAAGGGGTTTGCACGTGTAAAGTTTACAAGTAGAACATTCCCGCCAATAATCGGAAGTATAGGATCCATTGTAAAAAAGCTGGGCACTCAGCAGACGGCGGTTCATTGAAAATGGAAGCATGCAAGGTCGCTACCATAATCACGGTGCAAGGTACAACCATACAGCTTATTTAAAGGAAGGAACCACTTGTAAACACAAAGAGCTTTCTTTTCGCTTTATCTTACTCTTCTCAGTCAAGAACAAACAAAACAATAACAATAACAACCTGCCTTTCTTATAGTTCTATTGAACAACACCCTTCTCCGCATAAATCACCCTACTTGAACACTCCATATTCATTTTCAACTAGTATCAACAAGAAGCTTTGAAGGTATATGCACACGCTCGCTCCATTCAAGTTCAGCAAGCTCACATTCAAGCAGATCCCTTTCTTTTCCCAATTGACGCCTTGACAACAACATGACACAATTGCTACACGCGACAAGTTTATCCAATTGGACACTAAGTCTTGTACTTGGTGCAGCAGCTGCATTACGAAGTGGTTCACAAGCAGGCTATGTGGACGAGTTACCATTTTGCGACGTGCTCTTGACCTTCACAAATCGATTGATTGAAAATGGATTGTCTGGTACCAATGTGGTGATTGGACTTGATACACGGTGGATCCGGATGATGATCATGTCCTTTCATACGCGTCGTATGCCTTACAGTTACATCTTGTTGGATGGAAAGACATTTGTGCCCAAATGTATCAATCATGGTGATCCACAAGATCATTTCCCAGATGGTCGATGCCTGATGACTCCTGAGCCACGTTGTCCTATTCTACCCAACATGTTTTATTCATTGGTGACTGATTATCATCATACGGATGGCAAGGCATTCAAAGCAGTGCATCGACCTGAATGCATTCTCAGACAAGAAATCGATGGTCGTGCTATTGAGTTTCTATCAGATGATCTTACACAACGACTACGTGGTGTTACCAATTTGCAGGCACTTGAATTGTGCGCCAATATGATCGACAGCATGTGTGACAAGGTGATGAAAAGTTCAGATACAAATGAGTGGGATCGACGTATCATTGACCGGATACGACTCTTGACTTTCCAATCGGATGACTGCATCTTATCACTACTAAGGAAAGACACCATGCATCCTAGTGAATTGATTGAGCAACTATCTGCCAGTGACGATGATAAGGACCAAGAAGATGCCACAAGACGTAATGAAACTATGGATCGTATTCATTCACGTATTCCAGCCATGCTTGAACGTCTCAAGCTCAACACATTTGATGTACTTGGTGAATCAAAGCCCTATTCAATTTACGACGTATCACGTGCTTTCATCATTTACTTTGGCATTGTACGTGCAGTCAAGATGTCAAGAAGAATTTATGAAGAACAAGCTTTGGTTGCTATGGGATACAACATTGCAGTCGCACATGAATTGATCAGTGATGTATCGGATTTACCAGCACCACTTCAAGTTGGATACTCTTCAGGACTTGTTATCGAGAGCACTTCTAGGTCAAGACTTGCCGACATTCAACCTAAAGATGTCCATATCTTTTACACGCTATTTCTCGAGTTGATGATCTCTATTGGTATCATGTTCCTTAGTGGTATGGGTCCTATTACATGCATGTATGTCGGTCGCTTGTTGACAGCACGTTATCGCGGAAGTGCATTGAAGATGGGTACTAGTCTAAATTGGTCTGTTGGTCGTGTTCAACTCGCCTTTACTGGTTCAGCAAGAGATGATTGGATGGTATGCATCACACCTGTCAAGAATCGTACCTGTCGCATAGTCCTTTTCACTCTTCTTGTTTATCTTGCTTCACTTGTACCTATCGCTGTTTGGCCTTTGATTCATTCTCCATTCTCTGAAATCAATGCTCTTGGCTCCAGTATTTGCTACATCAGCTTCTTCTTTGGTATCTTATGGCTATTGGCGACTGAATCTATGCAAGAACACGCTCAAGGTTTGAGATCTTTGGCATGCAGTATCCTTGTGGCCCTTCTTCCTTTATCAGTATTCATGGGATGGCAGCAAGAATGGATATACTTGTATCTTTTTGAATTCCTTTATGGTTTGCAATGGGTTTATGGCGCTATCAATGAGAAATGGCTATATCAAGGTTCAGCTCTCTTCATGTTGGGTGTTCTTGGTGCATTACGCTTAAGCAATCTTGTCGATATCCACTGGTAATAGCAGTAGTAATCTTCTTCACCTTCCTTACTTTGTACTTTCCACTCTTTGTATAAATCATAAAGTAATATCATGTTTCATATCATTTACAGACCTTATAGTCTTAACTTTGACCTAATTATGCATAACGCAAGGCATATATGTGTGTGTGATTTCAAGTCAGGAACCCCCCTTAATTTGTTTGGAGGTATGTTATACAGGGAGCTTTTTCCCTATTTGTCATTTGCATCGCGGGAAACTGATGATTCATCCACACACGCTTCACTTATGCACACGTGGGAGAATAAAAGACATTGGAAATCCAAACTCTGGTATAGCTTTCATTTGCTCTTTTTCCTTTCACTTGCTAGCAATCAAACATGGATCCTGGTACGTGTATCAGCTTGGGCGAAATGATCGTAGCACTGCGGAGATTGATATGACTATCATAATACTAGTGACAGTTGCTACTGCTGTTGCTGGCAGTGTCCTTGGTGGATATATTCTTGACTCGCGCTTCCATATTCGAAACGACTTTCACCAGCTAAGGGTAGCTCTTGGTTCTGCACTCAAGTAATAGTCTTGTAAACACCATTATATAACATTTAAAATTAATCCACCGATGCATAAAACCAAGAGTACGAGCAGCTATCCGACAAAAACGCGAACACTTGTACTATCGCTTTGAAGAGAAAGCCAAAGAGACACCCGATCGCATCTTTCTTTATTTCGAGGATAGAACATATACCTTTCGACAAGTTGAACAAGGTATTGTCATGCACAGGATCCTGACATGCAACGTCTACAGTCATTTTCGCTTACACGTCATCATCCTCCTCTTTGTACTGTAAACAGCATCCAATCGCTTGGTGAGTGCTTTGTCACGTCATGAAGAAGGATATATCAAAAAGTAGTCCATTTTGAATAACACGGACATCATTTTATAGGCAAGATGGTTGCTGACCACTCAAAATGTCAAGCCAAGAGGTAAATGCAAGTCAGAGGAAAGAAGGAAATGGAATGACTAACATAATACATCATGTGTGAAAAAGACGTGGTTTGTATGATGCATCCAAATCATCCGCTGTTCATGGTGACCTGGCTTGCTATTCTTAAGACTGGAGCTATACCATCTTTGCTTAATACCAATCTCAATGGCGAGTCGCTGGTGCATTGTATTCAGGTATCGAAAGCACGCCTGTTCTTGTTTGATCCTGAATACACTGAGCAAGTCAAAATGGCTGCAAGCAACCTGAATGGCGTCGCAGTATTTGGTTATGGAGAAGGTTACACAGAGCAATTCCCCATGATCACAGAAGAGATCCTTGCTGGTTTTAGTTCAGATGACACTGACAAAAACCTGCTTCAAGTTGAAGGTCCTGAAGATCCAGCTTTATTGATCTACACCAGGTATAAAAGAAAGAGAGTGATACCATGGTATGTTGCTGATGCTCTTTTTGTTAATATGATAGTGGTACTACAGGCATGCCAAAGGTAATGATACAAGCGGAATGTGTGATTGAATCTTTTCTAATGAGCATGTTTACACATAGGCTGCTATCCTGACACATTACAGAACAAATCGTAAGGCAAAAGAAAGATCCTTATCCTCGATGTATAAAGCTAACTGTGTTTTAAATAGTCAGTTGCTGGGCTATGGCAGCTATGGCACGAACACGTTCCACTGATATCACATATACATGCCTGCCAATGTTCCACAGCTCTGGTTGTAAGTTGTCTTTCGCATCCAAAAATGATCAATCATTAACCAAAAGACACCTATAGTGATTGTGTCTCTAGGTGCCACTATGGTAGGTGGTGGCTCCATTGTCATTGCTCGCAAGTTTTCAGTCAGTCGCTTCTGGGATGACATTTATAAGTACAAAGTTACCATTTTTCATGTAAGTGAATATATAGGATAAGATGTGCTGTATTGGTACTCACATTGTTGATAGTATATAGGAGAGCTCTGCAGATATCTGGTCAATCAGCCACCCCATCCACTCGAGAAAAAACACTCTCTACGTCTTATTTTCGGCAATGGCATGCGATACGAAGTTTGGCAACCCATGCGAGAGCGGTAAGTATCTTGTATTTATCTCATTAGACAATATGTTGATGAATGTGTAGCTTTGGTATACGTAATGTGGTAGAATTTTATGCAGCCACTGAAGGATTAGGCATCCTTTTCATCAACAGCAAAGATGGAAAAGGAGCCGGAGCTATTGGTCAACATGGATTGTTGATGCGCTTGTTATCACGTGGCCGTAGCAAGATTATCAAGATTGATCCAATCACGCAAGAGCCATACAGGAACAAACAAGGATTCTGTGTCCAGGTACTATGTCCATTGCATAAAGGAGAATTGTTGTCTAATCCCATAATAGTGTGCACCTGGTGAATCTGGTGAACTTATTGCACGCTTTGATGATCTTGATTTGACGCCGTTTACTGGATACTTTGAAAACAAGAACGCAACCAACAAGAAGATCTTACGTGATGTATTCATCAAAGGTGATGCGTAAGTATTAGTATTCTACTACATTTGTCATATGCTTCTCTTTATTCATCTTGTTTTCATTAGATACTTTCGATCAGGTGATCTGATCCGGTATGAAAAAGACTCGTACTATTATTTTGATGATCGACTGGGAGATACATTTAGATGGTAAGAAGACACTAGTATGGACTGTGATAGTGATGCTTATGCATGTAACACAGGCATGGAGAGAATGTTGCAACTACTGAAGTCTCGCATGCCATGTCCAGCTATCCAGGCATTGCCGAAGTGAATGTGTATGGCACACTTGTGCCTAATCATGATGGTCGAGCAGGTATACTATAGCATAAGAGATTTATTTTCTCAAAGACTCTTCTTTTTTATCTTACAAACAATCTTAAATAGGTATGGCAGCCATTGTTCTCAAGCCAGGTGTCACCAATCTTGACATGGATGACTTGTACCAACACATGAGTAAACGTTTACCACGCTATGCCATCCCACGCTTCTTGCGCTTCCTTCCTGAAATGACTATCACTGGCACTTTTAAGCAACAAAAGTATGAACTGCAAAAGCAAGGAATTGAAAATGTGCCTAAAGATCAACCATTGTATTGGCTGGTGGGTGACACTTATCATCGCTTTGGATCAGAAGAGTTACAGCAAGTAAAACAAGGAAAAGCCAAGCTTTAATATAGAAGAAAGTGGGGAAACGATCTCTATTTTATCTCCCATGGTTTTGTGTGGGGTATTCAAATCCTTCACATGTCAATGCCAAGACCAGAAAGTCATTTTCCCAAAGCACATACACACAATTGAATAAAGAATAGGATATTATTGAATAAGAACCATATCAAGTACGCACTATACTTTTCCAAACAGCTTCACGTCGTTTCTTGGATGGCTCACGACTCATACGCTTGTTGTTATCCGATACAGTAGAAGCGAGTGAAGTAGTGGTGGTATTATCGCCTAAAGCAGGTGTCGAATAAAGACTGGTGGATCGTGAACGTGTGATAGAAGTGTTGTTTTTGTGATCGTTCACGGTAATAGTAGATTGACTCATACGAGGAATTCCAAATGTGTCTCTTCGTGGATTTTCTTGTCTGAAAATAGATGCTGTACTCGTGCGAGGGCTCACAGGAGGACTGGTGACACTATCGACATAGAATGATTGTGTAGTTGGAGATTGGATTGGAGATGACTGATTGATAGTGTTGGACGGTGGATGATGATGATTGTTGATGGTTGTTGTTGCATGGTTGGTATCTGCAGATTCCATTTTGGTGACAATAGAAGTAGGTCTTGGTGAAGAAGGTGATGATGTGGAAGATAGTTTAGTGTTGGTAACTTGGACGCGATATTCAATGGTAGCACGACGTATCCAACGACGACGACGAGTTGAAAGCCATCCCTTGTTGACTCGATCAAACATTGTCCAGACCATAGTACCATATTCCCATCCAAGTTCATCACGTTTGCCTTGCTCATCATCTTCTAAACGCCATTCAGGATCCATCCACTGCCATGTCCATGTCTTTTTGTATTCGGCATCCGCTGCCATTGTTTGAACCACTGAAGAAGGAAGAGCAAATGTTGACTTTGGTTGTACTGGAAAACCTGCTTCATCAGTCCATGGAGCATAATCAAATGGAAGACTAGGACTCTGCCATTGACCAAGATAACGCTAAAGCATCCTCATCAATATACATATCATTCATCCTCCGCAATATGATACGTACCTGATTTTCAACCAACACAAATACAAAGTCTGGATTATTGATGGCTCGTCGCACCACTTTATCTTGATGAGTCAATGCCTGATGTGCCAAGCTGCAAGTATCTGATTGGGTCTGGACACCAAGGAAGATGGCTGAGAGAATGGATAAAGGGTATCTTGCAGATTCGCGTGCTTTGATCATCCATGGACTTTGCCAAGTCAATACCAATGTGCCTGTAATCATCACAATGTGGCATGTATCGACTAACTGATGTGCTGTCACCCAACAAACGTAGATATACACTAATACAAGGAACATCTTCTTGGTTTTGTTTGGATGCTTCTCCCATTGTAACGACTCCACTGTCACTCGAATCATGTTTTCCACGGCAACCATGCAATCAGTCACTGTGATATCAGAATGTTGTTGTTGATTGTATATGCTGCTGCTGCTACGCTTGTTGTCCTTGTTCTTGTCAGGCATTGGTGTTGGCCAACGTTGCATCGTCCATAAAAGAGGCAGTAACGGCACAATGTAGATCAGTACAGTCCAGAAGTGGAGACACAATAAGCACCAGAAAGCAAGAGCAAGCACGGCATTGTGTGGTTGTTCCCAAGTAGTCCACGACTTGATTTGGTCAATCCCTTGCTTGGCATGTCGAATGACGAGTTCCAAATAGGGCAAATGCACAGTAGTTGTGCCAGTTTTGGTGGAAGAAGTAGTTGTAGCGTCTGGCTGTGCCACTGACATGTAAAGGGAGAAAAGGAATGGAGAAGTGAATAAATGTGTGTGAAAGAAGTACAGAGACAGAAATCCGTGAGAGAGAAAGAAAAAAAACAACACCAGCGAACGTTTCAACATCTTGCTCACATTTGACTGGCTACTTTAATATTACACATGTGATGTTGGTGTCACACAACCACGCCAATGGCTCTTGCAGTGAAGGAGTGTACCAATGGTCCCCTACTGTTACAGTAACAGCAATGGGATATAAAAGAATTGGGTACGATGATACATAGGAGTAGAGTAGTTGTTATCAATGCATACCAAGGAGAAAGTAAATGACAACAAAGTGAAACATAGCGTGTTTTTATTAAAGAGAAATGAAACATGGATGGGATATCAGCAATGTATAAGTACAAGAGCTTAAAAGGAAAGCGTAAACATCTTGACAGATACAAATAAATGAAAAGAAACAGGGACAAGGGGTGGGTGATAACGTCATAGCAACACACAGCGTGTGTGATGTGAATGATGTGGCTGTTATGATGAAAAAGAAAGGGGAAAAGGAGGCAGAGCAATGATGCAAAAGTAGTAAATGATGTGTGGCCAAAGCGTCAATGACACCATTCCGCCACCCCGGAATGAGGCGCATCTCACACATATTTACCTATGACATCTCCTCTTCATATGCTCCCTTGTCACGGCTTGTCTTACGGGATTTCTATTTAAGGTATAACATGACATCATGACTTTCCCGATATATATAAAACGATCTCTATGACATCATTATGCATTGTAACATCATCATGCTTCATGCACACATTACGTCTTTTTGTTTGCCCTTGATCTCCCGCATGAAAAGCTTCTTCCATTTCTTGACGTAATGTCATCGCTTGTCATCATAAATTGTTCATTAAACATGCATATAATCCAGATTACGTTCCAAAGTCCCATGCATCTTCCTACCTACGCAACACCACCATCATCTTTGTCTTGGCTTCACAAAGCCATACTGCTATCATAAGATGCACTATGCTATAGATACATTAAAAACATAAGGCTTATGAGGACCTTATGTCTTTTTCTAAAAAGGAAAAGGGAAGAGGTGCTGAATAAGAGAAGAGATGAGCACTAGTGTTGATAAGGAGGAAATACAAAAGCTGAAGAAAAAGACGCGTCTTTTATACCTTTTCAAAAGTAAGGGCAGTAAGGGAATAGTGACTGTGCAGCCAAAAAGTCAATCATGGAGATGTAAACGATCACAAGTTGCATCCTTGAGCCAACAAGCTGGCGTCATCATCATCAGTTAGTGTGGCTGTTTGTTGCAGTGAACAATTCTAGAACAAATGAATCACATAGCTTGTTCTGAGAATGTAAAGACGCACAGGCATTCTTGTTGTAAGATCACAGAATCTACTGCTATTGCCAATGTGAATGCATGCGGCTGGTGTATATCTGTGCTCTGTGTGAATCAAATGTGGCACAAACAACAATAAGCTCAGAAACAACGGCTGCTTCCCGAAAGGTCGGTGATATATGTATCTCATCGGGGTTACGCAAAACGGAGTCAAGTGGCGCATTCGCACATACCACTGCTTTATTGTCATTGACTTATAGAAAGAAAGCATAGAGTGACAATATATATCAAAGGGATAACAATAGACGACACCATGTGTAAATAAGGGGTCTGCTAGGAGCACGGCTAAAATTAATAATGAGATTACACGCGGCTTTTATGCAGGGCGAGGGGTCAATTACGTAGCTGCGTTGATCACCCTTTTTTGGGTTGTACTTCATCATAGGGGGGGGAGATAACCAAACGGGGGTTCACACTGATGGGGGCTGTCTTGGGAATTATATATAAGCTTGACATGTCAATGCCATCTACTTTTGTTCCTTCACTGTCATCCACTTTTATTCTTTATCACCTTTTCACACATCCACATATCACACACATCATGTCAACAACTGTTCTTGTCCCATCACATAATGGCATGCCACGAACACTAAAATGGGCATCCCATCACACTACCGAAACAGGGAATATGCATAAGAACCACACTACAGCTACCACGCCACAACTTACCCCTTCGTCATCATCCACGTGCCCAACAGAATCCCTTTCCACAGAACAACAAGATATCGCCAAACTTGAATCAAAACTTACATTTACATATGATACACTTGCAACGATAAATGTCATGTTTGACAGCTTGCAACATGCTTATGCAAGCAGCGAATCTGAAATGGAACGTCTACGTAATCCTTTAAGACTAAGTGAAAAAGAAAAAGAGCTGCTTGGTGCATATGATGATCTTGGTCTTCAAGTTGTTCATCTCGAGCGTCAAATTGTCAAACTTGAAAAAAAGCTCAAGGATTTAAAGTCACAAGAAGCAAATAACAAAGAAACAATGGAAGCAGAAGCTTCATCATCGACACCGATATCATCAGCCATGGACACCTTGTCTCCATCACCATCATTACCATCACCACCTATTGTTCTGGATCAACAAAACTATTTTACCACTATCCGAATGATCCATCAGCAACAGCAACAACAATCTGTTGACTTACCATCCCAACAAGAGCCAATAGGGATGATGCTTACATATGAAAATGAAGCAATGGCAGCTGTTACAGCAGCTACAGTTGCACCAATGCCTTTTACCACAGAACAAACAGCCACTGGTGGCGTGACTACACCCATGGATGAGGATCCAACAGCATCATCCTTCTTTTACATGCAACAAGATCCAATGTTTTATGACATGTTCAGTGACCCAGCCTTGTACAACTTGACATGCTACAACATGGATGCTGTTACGCCATCTCATCATCAGCAATATGGTCCAATGTTATGGTCCACCAACATCAATGACAACAACAATATGCTCCAACCACCACCATTCTAATCATCTTGATCTTATGCACCAATCTTATGCTTACTCTTTCCTTATTTTTAAAAGTCTGATAATAGTGTGGATGCTCAAGTTTAATAATATACCCCAATCGTCACCCTTGACGCAAGTACTCGTCTGTGTATAATAAAAGTTTTGGTTATCTTTGGAACAACGATCTTATCGAGTCGACAAATGAATACCAAGTGATACGAGCATGTTGAAAATGGACATGTAGTACAATGTATGGGAAGCAAGATAAGAACCAGGCATGACAGTGGGACATGGCATCCCTTCTTACAAAGCCAATCTTTAAAAGCACGCCAGCCAAACGAGTTACGAGACACATGATGATGATGACGATATGTTGACGTTCTAGACAAAGATAATGGGACTAGCAACACTATGGAAGTGCTCTGAGTATTAGAATTATTCTGCATGCAGTGAAAGAACACCAAGCTATTTCCATATAGTGCAAAAGCAAACCTGGTTTAAGGATTGACAAGAAGCACTTTTAGGTGAACATGTACAATATCCCTTTCTATGAAGATCCAATATATGTGTCTTTCTTTTACGTGGGTTGGACTACATGTGAACGTGTGTACGAGTAGCATGTGTGTTGACTATAGGAGCCTTATGGGTGAATAACAGCAGTGTTGATTTGCTGAGACTGCTCTGGTGTCAGATTTTCCATCTCTTCTCCTTACATACATACCCCATACAAGTAAGCTTGTTGACTTGCGATCTACTCTTGCTTTCTTAACCAGTTTACACTAGCATGGACACACAATCCGCAGCACCTGCAGCATCCGTAGGTCAGACATTGAGAATAAGAAAAGACGACAAAAGAAAAAGACAAAGAACACTGATGCAGATCCAACATGTCAACAGGAACACACCATCCTCTTTCTTCCACATGGGTTTTCTGGTTCATGCACCGACTGCCCAAAGCCAAAATCAAGGACTACGAAGGCAGCATGAAACGTATCGCGTCTTTTTCTACGGTACACCATAGCAACGACAGCAGTAGCAGCAGCAGCAGCTCATAGCACGTATATCTGACATGACTTTTTTCCAGGTTGAAGAATTCTGGGCAGTATACAGTCATTTACGTCGACCAAGCGATTTGCCTACTATTAGTGATTATCATTTGTTCAAGCAAGGTGTACGTCCAGTATGGGAGGCAAGTAGAATGCAATCATCAAGTTGACAATAAGTTAACAGGTGCCTATTAGGATGATGCCAATATCCGAGGTGGTAAATGGATTGTGCGATTGAAGAAAGGTTTAGCAAGTCGTTATTGGGAACAATTGGTAAGCTTGTGGAATCAAAAGAAAGCATTGATATGATGCTGATACGCATATGCTCCAGTTACTTGCTATCGTTGGAGAACAATTTGACGTGGGTGATGAGATCTGTGGTGCTGTATTATCGATTCGAAGTTCGGAAGACATCATTTCAGTGTGGAATAAGACAGCTGCAAATGGTCGGATCAATCTCAAGATAAGGTAATGTGTTTGAAGGGAGTTGTTGATGTCCACTCATCATGAATCATTGATATGCAGGGATACGATAAAGAAGATGCTTAACCTTCCAGCGGAGACAACAATGGAATACAAGACACACAATGATTCGCTTAGAGACAAGTCTAGTTTCTGCAATACAGATGTATTTCGATGACATGGATATGATTAAATGCAGAATAAAGGCATGAGCGCAGGAAGCCACTTGTTTTCAACCAAAACAATCATTACTGCTTTACAATCTTGGATAAGAACCACAATTTCTGGATATCATCATCAACAAGTGGAACACAAAGAAAGTTTATCAATAAAGCCCCTGATTACATTTTCGAGCGAACTATGTCGATCTTGCTTGTTAGGACTTTTTCTCATGACGTGTCAAAAGAAGCCTATTCGCGATGAGCTAGACAATGTGGTGTGGAGTACAAGGGGGGTGTGTACGTATTGGTGGACTGTAACAACTGACCATCCCATATTTGTCATATCAAGATCGCTTGAATGCCACAAAAGGGTTTGCATCATCATCATCATCATCATTCAATGTTACCATGACGCGTATGCGTTGTGTTGCTCTTTTCTCAAAAGTTTGCTGCATGTCATATAAGCTCGGAATGAAGATGTTACACACGGGCAAAGGTAGATGCTGATCTACACATTTTGGCATACTTTCATTTGACAAGTCCAGCAATTGGGTCACATTTGCAATGTATCACAACTGCTAGTACAAACCACTCTCATTGTTTCCCCTATTCTCGGATTCGCATTTTCATTCTCCTGCAGGGTGTTGTTTTCTTTTCTGCCATTATATCCCCGCCTTCATGTAGTCGCGACCTTTTGTGTAATGCAAATGAAATGATTTATTAAATAAGGATGAAGATGAAAGCATATTGAAGGAAAGGAGTATGAATGAATGGGTATAACATAAAAAGTGAAGTTACATATACACACATGCATAAGGGTAAGGGTGAGAAGGAAAAAGCTGGCCGACAAAGCTATACATAAAGTGTAATCATACACACAGGGTCCAGAGTGCTGGGATGATGATGAATTCTACATATGGAATACAAAAAGCAGGAGCCATGCTGCAAGTAAGTGATACAACATAAAAGGGATAAAGATGAACAATGAAGAGTATTAATAGGGATAAGAAGTAGTGTAATGATGGGATAACACGTAAGAAGAAGAAGATGATGATGACAATGGCTCTTGATGTGCCAATGGTGATGTCCATAAGGATGTTAGCAAAGGTGGTTGCTGTTGCTGAGCACAAAGTGAAGCACCGGCTGAGCAATCATAAATGGCATCGTCCGAGAAAATGGAAGAAGGCGGCGTAGCAACATATGGAAGTGCAGACATTGGTGAGTCATTACCAACATTGCCTTGGACTAAAGGAGGTGGCATAGCTTCTGCTGCTGTTGTTGGCGAAGATGATGGAGATAAAGTCCACATGTTGTTGGTTTGGTGACCATCAGTGCCAATATCACATAGGCGTCTTTCAAGCTGAATAATATGACGTTCCAAATGAGTAACTTGATGGCCAAGATCATCGTAAGCTGTCAACAACTCCTTTTCTTTTTCACCAAGCCGAGTGGCGCTGTGATCACGATCAAGCTCTGGTTTACTGGCATGGTAGGCATGCAAAAGGCTGTTATACATGACAGAGATTGTAGCCAAAGTGTCAAGTGAATACTCAAGCTCCTTTTCCAATTGCTTGATGCTCATATTGGAAGGATTCGATGATGACATGTAAAGTGTGGAAGAAGTTGGTTGCACTGGAGTAGTAGTTGTGGATAGCATGTCACTATTGGAACGCTTATGTTGTGTTGTAGTAGTAGTAGTAGTCTTCTTGATCCGCTGCTTGCGTTTCTTTTGTATACGACCACTTGTGGCAGGTGTAAATGTTTTAGCCCATTTGAATCGTTTGGTGTTTTCAGTGGTCATCTTATGAAGAGAAAAGAAAAAAGAAAAGTTGGTAATACCCAAGAAAGCGGGTGTTGGCGTGTTTATATATAAGATGAATAAAAACAGGCACTCTAAACGGAGTTATATACTTGCATGAACTACAGAATGTTACACGATGACATACTGGAAAGTTTGAAGGGGGGTAAAAGGGTTTGTTGTGTAAAAAGGTGCGTGTGTGCTGCATGCAACATGTCACAGGCCAGTGCCAAGCAAGAAAGATGATTGGCTCGATTTAGTGTACTTGTCTTAGCACCAATCAGCTGACAATGACACTGACGTTTTTGGAGCATGCCCGTGCACTCCTTGTTGTCACAAAAATCAAGAGCGAGATAGGTCATGCATGTTGTAAATACAACCAACCGCCTATTTTTAACGCCACGTTAATATCCCAAATGTGCACATCAATCTCATCCCCGCTACTGGTGCAGATGTACAGTGCGTAGTACTGCAATCCCCCTGCAGCTACCATGTGGTGATTGGTTTGTATTATTGTGCAAGCACTACTACAAAGTATTGCATCTCCCCCTGTACCGAGCTCTTGGCACACAAATGGGAAAGAATGAATGTACTCCTGGTATCACAACATGCATTCTACCACGCTTGTTGACGTGAGATTAAATCATAATGAGAATGTGGCTATTAGAGTACATCATGGGGCAATCTCCTGCTTTGTAACAATCACAATAGCCAAGAATAGCGTCTGAACAAATACTCTATGAAAACACAGGAATGCACTGACTTTTTATAAACAAAAAACGATTGGACATGTAGAAGAATAAGGTAGATATGAAAACAGATGTATATGCTACAGTAGCAGAGTAATATATAAGCGGACAGGAGTAATGAATCATCTAGTTCTTGAGTGACTTGTCAAAGAAGGGGATCAGCTGCTGTGCCACGGTAAAGCTGAAGATCAACTTGGGACCAACCTATGATCATACAAGAAAAAAATCAGCTCATCATTATCACGTGCATTTTCTAATGCTAATTCGAGAACATACCACCAAAATCTTGGGAGTCAAGCCCTTGAAGAAACCACCAAAACCTTCCTTCTTGATAAGATCCTTGATAATGTTCAAACCAGATTCAGGATTGTCAAAGTTACGGTTCTGGATACGGGTCTTGACAACATCAAGAGGAGCAGCGACAGTGATGGAAGCAACAGCACCACCAATAGAAGCACAGAAGTTTTGGAAGAAAGTGGCCTGGTTGTAGTTATCAAGATGGAAAATATATTCCTTGACAAAAGCAGAACCACCAAAGAGAGCAAATGAACCAGGGGCGTTACGAGCAGCGGTCCAGCCAGCACCACTATTGTGTAACATTTCATTCGTTGTCAGTTTTTTTGTTTATCCATGTTCCAAAATAAACATACCGATACAAGCCCATGCCTTCATCCTTGATGATAGTCAAGAAACCACGTCCACGGAATGCTTCAGGGTTGGTTTGACGCTTAATCTTCAAAACATCCAAAGGCAAAAGTGCGATTTCACCAATACCGACCAAACTATGATGATCTATTAGTCACTTTTCATCACGCAACTAATCCTATTTTCACTCACCTGCCAGCAGTAGCATGCATAATAGTCTTGCCAGTCTTTTCACCAAAAAGTGAAGTGAAAGTGCTCTTGTGATGGGTGTTAAGGTAATCCTTAACAAAAGGTTGACCACCAAACTTGTACACACGTTGAGCAACCTTGTAGCCAGCAGCAAATCCAAGACCAGGGAAAAGGGAAGCATACTTCTTCAAGAAAGCTTCATTGGCAGCATCCTAAGCCAATACATATCAGTCAACTTTTGATCTAATCGTATACCACTACCCCTGTATTGTTCCTGAGATCAGTCTTACCTTGAAAACAATCTTGTTCAAAGCAGCTTGACTTTCAGCAAAAGTCTTACCACCACCGAAAACCTATCATGCCATGTGAGTTACTTGTTGTTCCTGATATCATACAACTTACTCTAGTCTGGTTACTCATAAGACGCTTGGCAACTGTATCAACAGGGTGGAAAATCAAGAGTTCCAAGACACCTGAGCTGGCACTACCAAGGAAGCGAGCAGTTCCTGATTCTGACTTTCCAGTGGCGATGGGAGGAGACATGACAAGTAGTGGTGAGAGGAAAAGAGGAAGAAGCCGATAAACAATTTTCGAGACTGTCAAAAAAGCTCGATCCGGAATTTGAAAAACATACACAAACCTTGTATCATTCTGATAGATTGATTATCTATTAAACAATGGCAAAGGGCATTCACAGTCTACATTCATGTTCATTCATCTATCTTCATTGTCCATGTTGTGAAACAAGTGTCTTGATGTGATAGTGTGTAGTTGTTTCCTTTTTGAACCAATATTGTGATTGACCCTTGCTGGGTGACTTGCTGCATGACTCACGGAGAAGTTTGATGGCGGTGTTTTCGCTCGATATGGAAGAGGGGGATCACTCACACGTTGTAACACAAACGATGCATCATCATTGGCAACATTGCATATCATCACAATCAACATATTTATATTTAGAGCTTACTATTCTCAAAAGGTGGTTGTACCATGACATCTAATCTACTTTTGATAATACTTTCTGCATCACCAACCATGCGTTGAACAAGATCCTTGCAAGTAGGGATATCATTGATAAGACCAAGCACTTGTCCTGCTGTCCATACACCATACTCTGAATCTCCAGTTTCAAAGACAACACGTCCACGTGAACCAGCTACCAATTCACGAATATCTTCAAACTTGACATTAGGCTTACGTTCACGAGCATTCACTTCGACAGCCACCGAGTTTCTGAAGATCCTTGCCGTATTTCGAAAAGGTCGGTACACAAGTGTTGTCGATCTTTCATCAGCCTTGACCATGGCTTCCTTGATACGTTGATGAATAGGTGATTCCACAGTACACATGAAACGTGTTCCCATGTTAACACCTTCAGCACCCAATGCCAAAGCAGCTGCTAATCCACGACCATCACCCATGCCACCAGAAGCAATGTAAGGAACCTTTAAGGCGGTAGCACTCTTGGCCAATAGCACCAATCCACCAATATCATCTTCACCTGGATGACCAGCACATTCAAATCCATCCATGGAGATAACATCCACACCCAACTTTTGAGCAGAAAGAGCATGACGAATAGCTGTACACTTGTGAAGTACAATGATACCAGCATCCTTGAACATCTTGATAAACTTGCCAGCTACATCATACACGAATGAGCCATCCACCCTTTTATATCATCATTATCATATGATCACTCACGATTATTGCCAGCTGTCTCGACAATCTTGATGCCTTCTTCTACAATCACTTTGGCATATTCCTCATAAGGTGGTGGATTGATTGCTGGAAGTAGTGTCAAGTTCACACCAAAGGGGTTCTTGGTCATGGTACGACACCGACGGATTTCTTGACGTAGTGCTTCAGGTGTAGGCTGTGTCAAGGCTGTAATAATACCCAAAGCACCAGCATTCGACACTGCAGCAGCCATCTCGGCAGTACCAACAAACATCATGCCACCTGCGTTGCGTTTTAGCTTGTTGTTCTCAATGCAACAAGTACTCTTTTACCTTGCACGATGGGATGTTGAATGCCAAGCATTTCAGTCAGTTTGGTCTTGAGCACCATGTTGTTTATAGAGAGAAAAGGAAAGAGAATAAGGTGACGTCGTGTATAATGCAGGTGTGTTTATCATATGGGTTGAGAAGAAAGGAGGCGCTGACTAACCGTGAGAGAAGTGCATGATTCATGCATCGCTATTTTCCCAGCTCCTACTGCCTGACTGATAGTACCTGAATTCAAGATGACATAGCATAAACAGAATACTGGATCATGCTTCTCTCTTGTCGTGACATTAGCAGATATAGCTTTAGACTGTACACATGCCTCATTGTTTCAAGTGGAAAAGAAAATGTATTATTGTTGAAAGTATTAGTCGATGCAAAAGGTGTCTTAAGTTATGGTACAAAGGATAAATGATGAACTATGCGAATGAATGAAGATATTCAGCTGCTGCTGATCTAGGATTATTATTTGCTTGAGGAAGGTTCTTGTTGTTGTTGTTGAGGAGCAGCTTCTGCATCCTTTTTGGGAGCGGGACGTAGACCAACACCATACTTTATGTTGCGGATAAAGCAAGCACAAATGAAGCCTATACCACCAGCAACCAAAGGAATAATAAAGACATTGTGTAATGCATTCATGTAAGCATGGATGATGGGACCTTGGTATTCTTGTGGCATGTCACGGATATAAAGATAGTTGCTCAATGCACCATACTCCTTAGCAACAGCGAGAACATCTTGTGATACACCCTTCAGTTGTGCTTGTAAGAATGTTTGTAAAACAGTCTGGTATACTGAAATTGCCAAAGAACCACAAAGCAACATGAAAAAGTTGTTCTAGAATAGAGATGGTTACCATCATGTCCAATTTCATGTAAACAACATGTATACTTACCAGTGATGTTGCAATAGCCATATATTTCTTGCCAGCCACTGATTGCACACCCATGATGGCATTAAGCTGGGATAAACCAAATGACAAGCCTAATCAATGATAGATATGATATATAAGCAGCTCATTCATATGACATGGATGTCCAAAACTTACCACTGAATGTCAAGAAACATGCTTGACGACCCCAGTTGGCACTTTCATCCACTGTGGAAAATAAGCCATAGCCTAAGACATTGGAAGCTGCACCAATCATGATATACACTTTGCAATAAGGGAACTTTGGTAGGAGGATGCCACTCGATACGGAGCCAATCATCAAGCAAATAACAAAGGGAATGAGACGGATACCAGATCCTGTGGCGTCAGCACCAAAGACTGCTTGATACATCATTGGAGCAAAATACAATGTGCCCATAAAAGAAAGACCCAAGCACGACATGTACATGTAAACGATAAAGATGCCGGGATTAAGCATGACTTCTCGAGGCATCAACTATTAAATAGGTTCAATGAATGAGATTTGTGCATATGATACTTGAAGTTCTCGACTTACTGGTTCTTTGGCAACTCGTGTCTCGATAATGACGAGAGCAATAAGCGATACACCAGCGCCAACAAAGGCACCAATACTATGGGAGTCACTCCAGCCATACTTTAAAGGATAACGAAATCAGTCATCTTTGTCATCAAAGTATCACAATCAAGTTTAACATACCTGTGGACCCCAAGTTACACCAAGCAACAAGCACACAATGAATGAAATCACAGTGATAACGCCCAATATATCAATACGCTTGATCTTGGTCATGATGGATTCAGTGCGTGGTTGGCCAGTTTCTTTGAGCAAAAGCGTGTTGATAGTGATTGCAGTACCTGCAAGAATGACATCCAGCCAGAAATCCTATACAATGAACGTCAGTATGTTGGATAGAGTCTTACAAACCGTGTATACTTACCCATCGCCAAGTAAGATGATCCACAAATGCTCCACCAATAAGAGGACCCACCTAGTCAACATGCACCATCAATACAACGTATATGGGCATACCACTATACCTTGACTTACCACTGACGACAAGCCATAGATCAACGACATCATGGACTGCATTCGTGGACGCCATTTCAGAGGAGCAATATCGGCAATGACGACGTACAAGATGGGAATAATATTCCCACTACCAATTCCTTGAAGAGCTCTACCTGCAATGAGACCGTTTATAGTTTTCGTCAACGCATTGACCAACGAGCCGAGTAGAAAGAGCGACAGGCCAAAAAGGAGTACTGGTTTACGACCAAAAATGTCGGCAAACTGTGATATGGCGGGGATGAGTTAATGAATGGATGGTGCCATCATGCATAAATCTAGATTGTACCTTGCCGCTGAGTGGCTGTAAGCCAACCATGCCAACCATAAAGGCAGTAGCAATCCAAGTTGAGTTATTAAGTGCATTTAAATCAGTTGCGATCATTGTCATTGCCTATCACAGAATATTAGGATATAGAAAGACAAAGAGGAGGATGGTGAAACTTTACAGGTGCGACAAGAGTAGAATTGATTGTAACTGTAAACATGGAAAGCATCATGCCAAATAAAAGCACAACAAGACGTAAGATTTCCAAAGGCGATTTCTTGCTTGAAGTCTTTGCATCATCATTTTGAATGTTCTTCTTCTCATCGTGTGCAAGTTGTTCTTCATGCTGCTGTTGCTCCACTTTTTTCTTGTTGTCGTTTGCATCATCCATGGAGATCACTGTAGATCCACTATGTCGACTGCCAGCTGATATACTTGTTCTCGCTGAAGCCATTGATCAATAAGATACCAAGAAGAAACGCGAATTGGAGTCAATCTTGATTCCTGAATTAGTTTGTTTCATGATCAGAGCGGGCTTTCGGGGAAAAGTAAACTCCAGACGCTGTTTTCAAGAAGTGTTACTCACTGTGAGAATATGCTGACATCCTCCATATAAAGTGGAAGCTGCAATAAAGCTGATGTGTGCTTTACCAATCTTACTCCACGATACTATCATTGCATGGCATTGACAATTGCAACAATACAAAAAAGTTTCATGTTCCTGGCACTCATGGCACTCCGAGAGATATGCCGCTGAGATTGGGTCCAGCTTTAAGGTGCCTGAGCACAAAAAATGAAGTTTGCTCTGCCAAGTAATCCATCACTTTGGACGCATCAAGTTGAATAAGCCATAAGGCTATATTAGAGACTTTTATGATGTCTTCAGGTATGTTTCTATGTTAACCAAGCTATATGTATATGAGGATCACATCGCTTGTTGATCTGATTGAGCTTAAAAAGAGATTTACATATAGCAATCCTATATCCGCGCTCCACTGATCTCCGTCTCGGACCGAAGTTGCCATTACCCACGGGTTAAAGTTGATGCTTATAGGCTGTTACAAGCCGCCAATATTGCCTTGTTCAGTATTTGTGGATATCTACATTTTTGGAAATGCTTCCAATGACTGCTCCATGATGGTATACTACCAATGTCCCATTATCCATGACAATGTAAGTCACATCTTGACAATACCAGTAGCATTAGTGTAACGCTACTAGCAATGGCAGATGATACGCATAGTATTGGATCTCCTTGCATCACATCTGGCAATCTCATGATACATACCACAAAATAGGAAATCACAAGAAGTCCTTAGTGTCATATTCATTCCAACACATTGCTATGTAGCACATCACACATTTAGACATACCATATACATTCAGAGAAAGACACCTTGTTTCTGCACATGCTTTCCTCTCTTCTTGGTACTACGTCTTTACCTTGTCTTGTTATCCATCCTCCTCTATTACCTGTAATGAAAAGCCTTTGAACACGCATCTTTCATTGTCATTGGCTTAATTCACTTTATAACATTATGAGATGAGACACTTGAAACAAAAAGCAGCTCTTTTGGGGTAACAAACACCCCCATCATCAGACTGATCCCCAAAACGTGTTGTGGATGTATAACTGAGAATACCAGTAATCAGATTGTCTTAGTTGTCGGCTCTTCATAGGCAAATGCAATACGTCATATACACGTTATCGATCCCTTTACAGAAGCTTACTTTATGGGGGGAAAGTATGAATCATTGGCTATGCTTACAATGCTGATCTAATAGCAAAGTAATAGGTAGGATAGTCAAATCTTCCTCTCGTGATGTGGTAAAGTGTATGTAGCTTATCATGTTTACATGACGCACGTTCCAGTTATATGGGTGATCGAGCGCGTGGTATTGTGTACCTCTTGATTTTAAGACCCAGTTGAAGTTTTCCAGGAACCAACTTTATTTCTTTCCTCTCTTGACCAAGAGACAAGCTACATATCAAGTCTGCACATCTATTGTAAGAGAACAATCTCGAATAAGCGAGACGTTTTCTACTTAGTGATATGCACTTTACATCTTTGGGAAATGGAACATGATAGAACAACGATCTTGGATAGGATAGATTTCTATACTCTTCTATCAAAACAAGGCACCAACCAGCTGGTAAGATCATCCAAATTAAGCAAGGATAGAATGGGAGATGCACGCCTAAAAATGGGATCTGACTTTTTGGAACAAAGCGAATAACATAGTTCGCTTCTTTGCTCTTCTTTGTGTTGATCTGGCCCGCAGGGGGGGAGAACACCAAGAAATACGATGACCTACTCATTCACCGATTATTGTCAATGTTTACAGGTGGTAACACAGAAATCTTTATATACACGGCCTATCTTATGCATTTACCAATCTTTTTTTCTCTCTTAACTTTTCATCTCGTTTCTTTCTGCGGAAAGGTTACAATATCCCGCTTCACTCATCACGTGAGCGGATGTGTGAGTAGTGCCTTGTATGATCCAGTTATGGCTTCTAAACTAACATGACTATGTAGCTCATACTTAAGACGCACACATTTCCAATGTTTCGCTCTAGCCACCAGCCCATCAATGTCACCATGCTCAGTATTGATGTCTTACGGCTGATTCTTGGATATCTGGATACATATTCTCTTGCTGAGCTATCACAAACATGCCGGATGATGTATCGGTTGGTACGACATGAGCTTAATTTCGAGTCAGCTGTTTGGTATCAACGCCACCCAAATCGTGCATATCCGCCATTTTTTGGTGGTGCTGATCGTGATCGACAAGATTCTTTATCCATTTTTGACATGTCAGGCCATGATGATGATGAAGTAGAAGAATATGATCACACACGATCCACAGATGTGGATGTTGACAGGATTCATACTGAGCCTGTATCAATAGCTCCACCAGTATATCATTTGCGTTGTATGGCCATGATAGGGAACAAATTATACATGCCATTTATGGCTATGGATCCAGTATACTTTATATATGACATTGAACGCAGTGAATGGCAAAAGGTTCCAGTGCAAGTATATCCAGGATACACATCATTTATTTCACCAGTTGTTGCAGTGGGTCGGCGATTATATCTGGTGGGCGGTAGAAAAGTGGCATTGGGCACATTATCGAATGAAGTGCACGTGATTGATACTGAAACTTGGACTCTGGAACGACTTGTTTTCTTGCAAGGACCATTACCACGGCCTAGGTGTGACCATACTGTAGATGTATTGGAAAACAGGTTCCTGCTTGTATTTGGTGGTGTATGTGCCAATTCACTTGGTAAGTCGCTATTTTAATAGGACATGTGTTTGTCTTCTTGAAGACATTTCTTCCTTTTCCTTCTATTTTTCCATTTGTTTCCTTTTATTACTATCACCCAACCACACCACAATCGTATTGAAGTCAATACATCGCAGACTGACGGCCTGGCCGGATATCATATCGCACAGGAGAGAATGATCTACTTGTATTTGATACTATCACCAACACTTGGAGCGAGCCAAAGACTTTAGGGTAAAAGGAAAATCAAACTCTTTATATGTACATTCAACACTAGTTGACATGACTACATCTATCTAGACAAGTTCCTACTGCACGTTTTGGACATGCTTCTGCCATGTTGAATGGTGATTTGTATATCTTTGGTGGATGTGAGACGCAAGCTGAAGGACAACTGGTTCATGATATCCTTTATCGACTTGATTGTCGCACTTGGACATGGTTCAAATATGATCATCCTGAAGCATATACGTATCGTCGCTCGCTTAGTCGAAGTGTTGAGATTGCATCACCTGGTCAAGAACAAGAAGACCGTGACCAAGCTATTTCAGAATCGCTGCGTCGCGATCTCATTGTTGAAACGACAGGCCATCCTCCACGCGACCGGCTCAATTGTGTACTGCAACCAGTGGGAACACATAAGCTACTGATATTTGGTGGACAAACGATTCGACAAGATCGGGACGATAGAAACTTGTTGCATGCTCACTCGCTCAGGTCCATGGACGTCTTTGACTTGAGAAGGAAACATTGGTCAGCGTTGACAACCACGTCATATGATATTGAAGGCAGTATTTACCCACATGATGTAACAAGCTTTTTGTTGGATAGCCAACATGAAGGTGGATATCGACTATTGGTGATTGGACAACAAAAAGCTTTTGTTACGACTACAACGGATTCATCAGGAGAAAGCACAAGTCCTTCCATGACAACAACGACTGAGCATCAACATCGTAGCATCAATTCAATCTCATCTGGCAGTATTTCTTATCATCCACTTCATCCTCCATCATCTTATACTCTTCCTGATGAATCACATTATCAACAACATCCTCCTCAACGTCGAATACCAATACGTGAAAGTAGAGCAACTGATCCAGAAGTCTATACATTGGGAAGAGCACATTTGCATGAAGCAATACCACCACCACCACGTCTAAGTCGAGCTATGGCAGATTATGAAGGATTTCTGGAACCAAGTGCGACAACAAGTGAGGAGGATTATTCACCAAACCAAATGCAAAGACATCATTACCAGAGTGGCAGTAGTAATAGCAATGATTCCTTCATTCATCCCAACTCCTCCCCATCCCATGACAACATGTTTGCTTCTCTTCCTACTGTCGCTAGTGGATCATCTCCTGATACACGAGCTGATGAACATCACATTAGTAGGCAGTTTACTTTGGAACCACTTTGTATCTTTTTGGCACTTAATCAAGAATAAAACATTGCAACTTTCTCTTGTCTCGTTTACAACCTAAAGCTTCTTCTTCAGCATCCATCCTTTCACAGATAAAGAACATGATGATGGTGTCTTGAAAAGGATGATTTTCATTCAATGAACAGTATGCAGGTTAATAACTGAACCACGCGTTATATGCATGTAGTTGACGATGCGAGCTTGCAGTAGCTTTTCTCTGCAAGGGCTCAGTAGTGCATGTCATGTGTCAATTAGCATTCCTTTGTACTAGATAGTGCCTTCCTAATAATTCTATATTACCATTGCGTTTTGAAGTAAAAGGATATATACTGCCTGTCAAGCCATCTTTCGTAGTTTTGAGCCTTGAATACATTGCATGGAGAGTCTTGTGGTGGCAATGGATGAACAATAGTAGTTTCAATTTCAACGAGCATGTGATATACCATGAATGACATCCTATGCTACTCACTTTATGACGCGTAAGGAAGACAAGTCATTTGTGTTATAGACAGAATGCTTTTGGATAGCAAAGGTGTCTATTGTTCTAAAGTATAGTCAAGATCATGGATCGAGATGATAATGGAGCTAGTAGTGATGGTGTCAATGTCGTCGCGCGAAATGCATAATGACAGTGTAAATATTTACAATTTGGGGGTGAAGGTGATGATGAATGCAGTAACATGTGTCATACTCCTCTATACACACAGATATGATCAAGAATCGAGATCTATTTAAACCGAGAATACAAGAGAAAGGGGAAAAAAGAAGGTGGTACCTGGATTATTAGAGAGGAGATCGGATACAAATGCCAAGATACGACCGGATCGACGTACATGTGCGCGTTTTCTTGTAAGGATCGGCTTGTACGAGAGGAAAAGGATGCTCATGCGAAACCATTCCATATTGGATAATGCGGCACAATGTTCATTGGCGAATGTCATGCCACAGACACATCACACAAGCTATCATGCTTTATTTGATGACGTATTTTAAACTTCCTCTTTCTTTCTCTCTTTCTCCCCTTTTGTCTTCCTCTTTTATTACTACCTTATTACTCTTTTTTCCCTTTTACTGCACAGCCTTTTCCTTTTTCCTTTTTGCTTTAAAACAACACACCACTCTTTGAATCATGCAGGCAATCAAGTGTGTAGTCGTGGGTGATGGGTAAGTAACTCCTGACAAAACTTGGTGGGTTGGCGAGATGAAGAAGGAAGGTTGGTGGTGGATGAGTGGAGATGGTGTCCCTTGGTAGTCGCATTTGGTTACTACACTACAGGAGAGCACGTGATACTTGTTTCAGCATACGTATACACCTTATTCGACACTTGTATACACGACACACACACGCTTTACAACATACGACACATGTACACCTATATCAGATTAATGCATTACAGCAAACTCGGCTGTCCAGTGTTGTATGTCGAATGCGAGATAGAGCTTCCGGCAGGAGCAATTCAGGGGACAAAGGGATACACGCTCACATCACTACCGATCTTTACACTATTTGGGGAGAAATACACACACACACACACAGAGAGAGAGAAAGACAGGATGGGGGAATAGGAGCAGGCACATGGCTGTTTTCTTTACATCTCATTCTCATCATTCATCCATCAGTGCCGTTGGTAAAACTTGTCTGTTAATCTCTTATACAACAAATGCATTTCCCGGTGAATACATCCCAACAGTGTAAGTGAATGGATTGAAAAAAAGTCATTTACTTTTACTCATATCATTCTTAGTTTCGACAACTATTCAGCAAATGTCATGGTCGATGGCAAACCTATCAATTTGGGATTGTGGGATACAGCAGGACAAGAAGATTACGATCGATTGAGACCTTTGTCTTATCCTCAAACAGACGTGTTTTTGATTTGCTTCTCGCTCGTTAGTCCACCATCTTTTGAAAATGTCAAGACCAAGGTAATGAAGACAAAGACGTTGTTGCTATGGAAAGTGAATCTGATATCAGAAAACATTGCAGTGGTATCCAGAAATCAGTCATCATGCACCCAATACACCCATGATTCTTGTTGGCACCAAGCTAGATTTACGTGAAGATCCAGAAACAATTGCAAGACTCCGTCAAAAGCACATGGCACCCATTTCATACTCGCAAAGCTTGCAAATGCAAAAGGAGATTGGCGCGGTGAAATATCTGGAATGCTCAGCATTGACACAAAAAGGCTTGAAGAACGTGTTTGACGAAGCCATCCGTGCGGTCCTTTGCCCTGCTCCCCCTCCAAAAAGGCAAAAGAAGTGTATGATTCTGTAAAAAAAAAAGCAAATATAGTATATTGGTTATGCATATTGGGAAATAATGAGTGGGAAAAGTGATTTTGGCCCAAAGTTGGATGTTGTTTATCATGTCTTTGTTCTGGATCTTGGTTCATAATCATGAGATGTGCAGCATGCCTTGTTGCTCTTATTAGCTGATCTTATAATGCGGAAGCCTAACTGACATGCGAGTAATGATGTCTTGCAGTGTCCAATCAGGTGGTGCAACCATCCAATGGCTGTGTGCTTTATTGGGATTCAAAGTGTGATGTTGATGGATACAATGCACGTGCTTTTCTCAAAGAGTAAATAGAATTAGCTTTATGAGTGATTGACTTGAAGATTGGATGATGAGTCTTTTGGGTGGCTAAACATTGTTGATAAAGTTGAAAAGAATCACGCACCACAAGTTGCATCTGTGCTTTGTATTCGGGATAAGCGGAGGTGATACGATGGTTGAATCGGTATGTTTTAAAAAGGTGTTTTTCCGCCTGTATAGTGTCCGATATCTTCAGTGATTGGCTGCTTTGCGGAAAGACATTTGAGATCGAGCAAGGCCAACTGGGCAGTTACGAGGACACCTGAGTTTTTCGGGAGGATGATTTTGAAACAATCAGTTAGGTCTCCATTCACATCATGCCAACTTAAAGAAAATGATAATGCAAGTGTTTAAAGACTTGAGTTTATTGGGTGGAAAGGATGTAAAGGATTATGCAATAGTGATAGATTACGTTTATTGGGTAAATAGTAGATAGATATATACATGCATGGGATACATTAACATCAACCAAGGTGATTAAGAACTCGGCGAGATCGTCGTTGGCGCAATCGCTCGTATTTGTAAAAAAGACTTGCGATATCCTATCATCAGGTCAGCAGCCAATTTCAATTCCTTGTTATGCATTATGCGCATATACCTTTGTGATCACATAAAGACATCCTCCAAGTGTGTTGCGATGAAAAGGCTCCGGAAAGTACCGACGAATGAATTGAAAGTTATTCAACATGCTGAATTATGAGTGAGATGATGTGAGCTGATATCTTGGGATCAATATCCTTTTACCTGCCGAGGATACTGCTGATCAATGGCCATAGTAAAGCATTGATGATAGATAGTCCTTTGTGTCGTTCATTGTTCAATGTGCTGATGATGGATTCATGTCGACGTCCTCCATTGGTATTCTGGTACCACATCCGGTATTCGAGATAGCCAAAGATAGCATTGTAAAAGAGTCTTTTTGGAATAATGTAAGTCTTTTCCCAACCCCAAGTTGTAAAAGGGGTAAAAAGGAAAGCTGCCTGCATTGAATCATCTCCTCTCCTCAATAATATTACCTGACCCAAGGGAAAAGACCAAGAATAGCAGCTGGTGAAGGAGGCCAAATTAACTTGATTTGGTTCAAAGGACTTCCCAATGCACGAAGTAAGAGCACAGTAGCAAAAGGAAGAGCACCATCAGACCATCGAAAGTTACAAGCAACAAGAATAGCTGGTATCAATGGCATTCCTATCCATGTACGCCAATTCCACTGTGCTGGTGGTCCAAGCAACTGTTCACTTTGTTCACTGCCAAGAAATGCTGTAACAGCTAATGCACCAAAAGTTGTCGAAGTAACAAGAATTGAGCAGCCGATACCAAGAAACGTGATGTAAGGAACAGTCTTCTGGATGATACGATCTAATCGATTCATGACAACCAACGCTGTACTCATAGTTTCCACAACAAAATAGGTTGAACCACACTGAGGACAAGCTGCTCGTGTATGGGGCGAGTTCTTTTGCGTTTCTGCAATCCAGTCAAGTAGACATTGTTCGTGGGATGTCAAGGAGCACTTGCAAGGTTTCACCCATCGGTCACTGTTGTCGTTCTCATCGTAGCATATCCAACAGCGAGTGTCTATCGACATGTGCAACAAGTAGAAATAGAAAGGGATATTGATAAAGGAATTCTTCACACACCTTTATGTGTTGAAGGGTGGGACAAATTCACCAATACCCCAAAAGCGTTCTTTTGACAGCTTTTTAAAGCCATTGCCACCACTACTACTACCCAACTGCATGCTGAGTCATAGTAAATGATGCGTCATCCATCCCATCTTCCCCTTTACTTTTCAATCACATGCTTGAGTCTCTTCATCACTTTGAACTCTTCTCTTTCCAAGACATGTCAATCATGGTCACACTTGAATTTACATATGACTTTTTGGTGTGAGAGCCCATGTGAAGCATTGCCATGATGTTATATAAAAGTAGTGCCAATAGCTATCTGCAACATACAAGTCCAATGATAATACCAATATTCTTTCACTAGTAGTCCACAAGTCACGTTATTCTTGACACGGAAGCCGTTATATCCCTACCATGGGAGCCAGATGGTGCATCTTGTTGCCAACAGCACAGGGAATATACTTCTATCAATGCATCATCCCAAACAAATACATATCACAGAATGTCCCCACGCCCACCATTCACAAATAAAGGGATGTTGTCACGCTTTGTCATCTTCAACCCATCTCTTTCCTTCATCCAATCTCTTGATTGATTGTCATGCTATCTGACTCTTGTAATAAGGTATGTGTATCACCTTTTTAATAGCGATTGATGGACAACAGACTCATTTCTTTTGATGTAGCTTTCTCTCGTGATGGATCTGCCAAGTTGGATAGGCTGTTGGACATAGCAATTGAGACAAACACACAATTTAAAAGGATACTTGAGTCAGCTGAAGAAGAACAATCATATGCGAAGAGAATCCGCAAGCCAGCAAGCGCAAGCATTCGATACACAGAGACCTGCATTCACAACTACCGTAATCAAGATGGTGATGATGACTCTGAATCGATGCCAACGCCAAAGGATCCTCCAGCAAATGTCAGACCTTCAGATACAACAAGGAAGCACGTTGGTGTTTTATCAGCTATTGAATCAGATACAAAACTTACTGATATGGAGTATGTCAGGACTTTTAAGAAAGAAGGTCTCCAAAAGCACAAACAATGAACTGGAAGACATGCTTCGACCAGGGAAGACGTGAAGGCTACTTTGCATCATACAGCAACTACAAATCATTGAAGAATACTTTAACGAATTGCACAAAGAACCCAAAAATTAGTTCCCCTGTTCTCTCTTTCTTTTCTTTGCGATGCTCTTGAATAATAAAAGCAATATACCAAGCAATTAGCGATGTTATCTTTCTCGTAGTGATCACAGCAGTATAGTAGAAAGCATTGGTCAACTACAAGAATGGCGGATTGGAAGCAGAAGCAGAGAGAAAACGTAGTATGTGTCAGGTACTTTCCAACACAGACAAGGATAAGAATAGAAGAGGGTGATGCCTAATGGCACATAGAAAGGATAAGATGAGCCAGGAAACGAGTATGAGGAGATAACAAGCTAAAATGGCTGATGCTTTATTGCAATCAGGAATGACAATGACACTAACTGGCCGCCACGCTATCCTCTGCCTAATTTCTTTATGAGAATGCAGATCATCAACTCATCACACCCCTTTCAAGCTCAAATAAAAGTTGCATCAGAACAGTAATCTTTGTTGGTTGGTTGTAAGTGTTGCGATAAAGGACGCGAGATATTAATGCGAATGGATATGATGAGAGGTGCTTTCTGGGACAATGTGTGATTAGAAATGTACATGCAGGAAATATAACTGATTGGAAGTGGGGAATTGAACGACTCATGCATTGGATCCCTTCATATACCAGGATGGTTTCTATTGTATATACATGTCAGCAAACCACCTATAAATGATATCCCAAGTACTCACTGTATCTGATCCTCGCTTTTCCTTGATAGCCATATCCTTAATTTTCATTTCGATTTGACGTTTTGGTAGGCTTTGCAGTAGTCTATTCATGATTCCTTAGCATGCAATCTTCATATCCTTGTTCATGAACTTACTTGTTTGATTTGGCTTCTGATATCAGCTTTGTCATGCCATCATTCTTTCCAACTTCAATGATCTGTGGCGATAGTCATATGAATATCTCATAAGTAATGCCAAAGAGATATTGTCTTACCTGCATAAGTTCGGTTGCTTGTTCTTCAGTGAATTTTGCTTTCTTTGCTGATTCATCACTGTTTGTAGCTGTAGAAGTGACATCCATATCATCTGGTAGCAGCAGTGGATTGTATGGTGTTGACACGTCTATAATGCAAGCATTAGCTAATGCAAAAGTCATCTTAAAAAGCACATACCTCCAAGCATTTTAACTTCATACTGCTTCAATGTGTCGTCGTCGCTTTCATCACTGTCGTCAAATATGGGGCCAATGGCAACAGGGCGAATGGCAGTGTACTATACAAAGAAGCACATCTAAGTAAAAGGACACTCATCTTTGCTCAAGGAATAAAAAAACAACTGCACCTTCTTTGCTGGTCGTACAATAGGCCTACTAGCAACCTTTCCAGAGAGTTCATCATCGCTATCAACACCTTCTCCCTCTGATAAGTATCCTTCAGGGACAAGCCAGTTGGACTATGACAAGCAATACTTAGCATTCATCACGCTACCTTGTATGGTTGTAAATGTACTTACATCATCCGGATCCATGATGTCAGCGGAAACATCTTCGTCCTCTTCATCACCACTCTGAATTTCTTCGCCTTCTCCTTCTGGTTCCCATTCTGCTTCACTGTCATGTTCGTAATCAATATGATCGTGATCTTGACCAAATGGGTTGCAGGCAGTAACAGTATCGCTCTTTTTGGTCCATGTACCTATACGATCATTCAATGTTAGTATTCAAAGCAAGGTTTGAGTGGCATATACACATAAACATCTTACCATAATAAGCTGGTCTGACATCCTCGCAAAACTGGAGAAGTTTCATACGCAAAGCTTGATGGCTGAAGGCATCTTCTGAAATATTGGGACCAAGTAAGGCGCTGCGTAAGTCGATGCTTTTGGTGATACCACGCTTCTGCATTTCCTTGGGTACTCTAGATTGCAAATCATGCAGAAACTGTTGTTGAAGATCCTTTGATACTAAACATCCGAGATCCAATTAACATCACATAACAGTATACACAATAGCATCTCTTTTACCTGGTACTGGTGCATTTTCATTGGTGCTGTAGGAAGTCAATTGTGCATAGAAATCAGGAGAATGAACGTTTTGACCTGGCCATCGATGAATTGACACATGCTCTTTGACATAGAATGGTGGAAACATGCTTGGATTGGTCTTGGTGAGTTCAGCACCTAGAAACAGTACAATGTCAGAACAATTGAATCAGCTGATAATTGAAACATACCAAGTGTGGTGTTGGTGTGCAACTTGTCTTCAGGCGCCTTGGTGAATAAAGATGTGAGCCGTAACTGAGACTAGAATATAGAGTATTCATATTAGCAATCACTACTTTTACTGCATCCTGATGACTTGCCTGTTCTTTTCGCTTTTTCTCTTCTTCACGACGTCGTCTTTCATCCTCACGTTTCCTTCGTTCTTCTTCACGTGCTCTCTTTTCCTCCTCACGCTTCTTCTTTTCTTCTTCACGAATCCGCTTTTCTTCTTCCTTCTTTCTTCGACGTTCATTCTCCAATTCAATCTCTTCCTTAGTCTTGACGTCATCCACCACTTGTGATTTTCTGTGTTTGGTGTGCAGTAATGCCATTTGTTGCTCAGCTGATAGGCTTTGGAATGCAGAAGTGATCGCTCCGCTCATCTAAAAGATAAGTTAGGCGTGATGAGAATAGCAAACCATACGAACACTTGCCTTTGATCGTAGTTGACGTCGATGGTTAATCACTGCTTGAAGATCTGCAGGAAGACATGAAATATCGGATGCTTCCCAACGCGATATAGATAGATGCTATATAATTTATACATTAGCACTCTATTCCATTTCCATATGCATAGCTCAAGAAACTTACATGGGGTATCATGGTTGGACCTCCTTCTAATTGTGTCAACACGCGAGGTGACAATCCATATTTTGTTCTACTAGCACATGACTTGATGGCACGTTCAATACTCTCGGTAAATAGCTCTGTAACTATTCACATCGTTAGTTGATTGCTGGTATGAGCGATATCAATCCTTCATCTTACATCTTTCATTTCTCGAGAATGGAGATAAGACATCGTTGATTCGGTGAGCAAGTTGGCTGATAGATTCCTCGCTATAAAATAGACCCATGACCTATTAGAATATGATACCTTACTCACATAAATGCATCCTTTACCTATCCTGAGTCAATGCAACAACGAGATCAATGTAGTCCTTGGGATATTCAAAGGCTGGTGTAACAGTGGATGTTGCATGTGTTGCTTCAAACTGTTGACGATGTTCACGAAATCCAGCAATACCTGCAGAAAGTATATGAGCAAGTCGTTCAACAAGGAATGAAGAAAAGAACATACGTTGATGGATGAAAGGATGATTCTCGGCTAGCAACTTTGACTCCGTGTAACAAAGCTTGCCGTCCTTGCAATACTCGATAGCCTGCTTACACAAACAAGTCAGCATGGTTCACATTGGCTCTATCCAGAAAACTCACCGTGAGCTGACGAGGTGAAGATGCTGTCGTCCTGTCGTCCAATTGCACTAGAGTATAGCATTGAGTCAACTTTTGAATAGATCTTGTGTCTTTATCCTCACGTACTGGTTTGCAACTGTTGCGCAGCAGAAGCCAATTGTCGATTGTCAGAAGAGGAAGGGCGAATAGGTGACAGTGATTTGTTGGTGGTGGTCATCCAAGGGAGAAGAAGTCGGTTTGAGCTCGGAAACACGACGCGTCTGGGAAAAGAAGTGAATTCCTCCTACCAAAACGCGTTTTTGTTGGCCGATGCTGAATGATACAACACCCATCCTAGCTGACCATTCATGCATCCAATAAGCCATGTTTAGCTATATTTACTTTTGTCACATTGTCTAAGAGCATGTTATACTTTGTATGTTCTCGATTATATGGGATTAAGGCAACTTGATCAATGCTGTTGCAGTAGGATCATTATCACTTCCTTCATATGACTCTAGATCACTCAATTTCTTTCAAACGAACCTATAAAACAATCTTGAGTACCTTAAGCTATAGATATAACAATTGCTGTATCTAAAAGTAGGTGTTTAAAAGAATGAGCATTACATGAGCAACATGGTTTAAGAATGATAATGACAGCACTAGATGATGGCGAGATGGAATGTGTGATGGATATGATGATACTTTTCTGCCTCGTGACACGTGGATGGTTTGACATCGGCGTGTTTTTACCAAACAAGGTAACAAAAGTATTACATTAATGCCCAGTTCGCTATAGCAGACTGTGTGAGAGCTGCGCGCACTTAGGAATGGTCTTATGTTTTCCCCAACCTGACGTATCCCATAAAAGTGAATAAATCACCGGGCGGTGCTACAACTTGAATTGCTTAAAAGAAATCACTCTTCATATCCTACATCTTGGTAAGAAAGAAGCAGCAATATGGGCGTTTTGGATTATCTACGTGCAAGCAGCATAGTTCACTCTATACAACGACATGACCTTGTCAATACCCCTGAAATCCAAAAGCCAGTATGGCTACCTGTATCAGGTACTATCCCATCATGGCTTAATGGCATACTTTATAGAATTGGTAAGAAAGAGAAAGAGATCAATCCTTGTCACAGCATACTTACATGTAGTTGCAATACTATAGGACCAGCGAAATACAATCTCGGTGATCAAAATGGAAAGCAATACATGATACGACATGCATTTGATGGACTACCTTTCATTCATCGATTCGAGATATCTTCAGAACAACAAAAGGTGCGATACAATTCACGATTGACGGCAGAAGCTGTGGAACAATCACTTGTAAATGGCAATTCCAGTGGCATATTCTTTGGTCATATGCCAGATGAAGAGCAAGGTTGGGGTCGATTTGCAAAAACGATACAACGACTCGATAACACACTTTTCCGAGCCACTCCACAAGATGTCACATTAGCCAATCCATCATCCAGAGCTGTAGGAGTCACAGTTACTCCCAATTATCCATTACCAAAGGCTTTCCAAAGAGATGCCAATGATCGCGTACTTGTGGCAAAGTCCGATTACAACATGCTACAGAAGGTGGATGAAGATACACTAGGTAATATGACATCCTTAATAGCAAGATCTATCACTTATATGATATACTTTAGAGCCACAGCTTCTCTTTGAATACAACCATTATGATGACAAGAATCTACATGGCATCCCTACAGCAGCTCATCATCAATATGATCCTGAAACAGGCGAGACATTCAATTTCTTGATCAACTTTGGACGAGCACCTTCAATGACTGTATTTGCATTGGATCGTACTGGAACACAATCAAGAGTGTTGGCCAATATTACACATCGAAAACTTGCCAATGGTGATATGAGCGAGCCAATTCTTTTATCCTACATCCACTCATTCTGGTTAACCAAGCACTATGTCATTATCCCAGAATCTCCACTACATTATGGTAATCGAGGACTTGATGTTGTAATGAGTGGTACTATCGTTACAGGTTTAGCATGGAACAAGAATACACCTGCCTATTTGCATGTCGTTAGTCGAGATACAGGTGGATTGCTTGTTTCATTACCCACTGATCCATTTTTTACCTTTCATACTGCCAATGCATGGGATACCACTGACGACAAAACCGGTCAACCAGTCATTCATCTTGATTGCTGTGCTTTTGACAGTGCTGATTTTCTTTACAAGCTCTACAATCTTGGTCAACAAGGCATGACAGAGAATAGAAACAATAACAAAAAGATGGAGCCGATCGAGTACAGAGGCATTACGATCGATGAGAACAATATGCCAACATCACATGCTGATCTGCGCCGATATAGTCTCACTTGGGGTGATAAAGAGAACAAGGCGACAAGTACCACTATTACATCTAATGTCGAATTTCCTCGTTTTTCACAAGCACACATGCTCAAGCCATACCAGTTCTTATGGGGATGTCAAGCAAGTCAAGATGATGCCAGTCAATCAATACTATGCAAAGTGGATTTGGATACAGGCCATGTCACTCGTAACACTACCAGCAGTAGTAAAGGATATTCATTTTCTGAGCCCATTTTTGCACCAAGACCCAATGCCACACGCGAAGATGATGGTGTATTGCTATCATTTGTGAACAACATACCAGATCACCGTTGTCTGCTTGCCATTATGGATGCATCCACGCTAGAGGAGATTGCAACTTGCGATATAGGTGAATTTACAGCTACTACTTTTCATGGCTCATTTGTATCTGATCAGTTTGAGAATATCTCTGTCAACTAAGAAATAAAGCTCAAGTGCTGATGGTTACACACAGTGGCGATGATGTTGTGATGCATGATTATTGATTCCTCCTCCTCCTCCTGTTTTGTACACGCCATCCTTTTTCTTTCGCTTTTTTCACACACGTTGCTGTCCCCCACTTTAACATGCCATCCAAAACAACACGACCTTCCCATACAGTTAAAAGTCAAAGCACCAACACTTCGTTTGGCAATGCTGCAATGCTCTTTTGGCATTCTTACAAAAAAGAAACTCCCACTAGCCTTAAAATGATTGACTGCTATCTGGCGTACATCATGCTGACAGGCATCTTTCAGTTTGTATACATGGTTCTTGCTGGTACTTTTCCTTATAATGCCTTTCTCGCTGGTTTCATTTCTACAGTGGGTAGCTTTGTGCTAGCAGGTAAAAGAGATTCATGGATATGGGTGATACAAGGTTTGCATTCTTGTTCTGATGTTGTGTGTGATATACTAGCCAATTTACGTATACAGACGAATCCAAAGAACGCCAAGTCTTTTGAAAGCATCTCACCAGAGCGGTAGGCTATTCAAGAATCTGGTTGTTGTCAATCTTTATTGAAAAGCATTCTTCTATCTAGCGCATTTGCAGACTTTGTAGTGGCATCCTTGCTTTTACACTTCTTTTGTGTTCATTTCTTGGGATAAACATCTAGCTATTCATTAAATAAAGGCATATCTGATCCTATTCAAGGCAACGCGTTGATTTCGTGTTTCGAATTTCAATCGGTTCCGTGTTGGGTGTCAAGCCGACAACTCCTTTTACCTCTCATACAGTACACTCTCTTCCACACATTTGCATCTCCTCCAAAACATATATACCCCAATGGTAAACTTCACTTGCTTTTATTCCAATGGGTCGTCTGTAACACTATACTATCTTGTGTAGAGTCAAAGCCAAAGCCAGAGCCAAAGCCAGAAGCGTAAAACGAGAGCGATCCACGATGACAGCGACGACGATTACAGCGCACCTGCTTCACAGCGTCCTAAAGCCGAGCATATCACCAGTTGGGATAATGAAGTACGTCTTCAGGTTGTTCTTGTATATCACATCTTGCTGAAAAGTTTGCTTATAGACCATGAATCGTAAAGTCAAGGATACAGTTCGATATGCTTTAGCGTGCGAGTACAGACGACAACCTATTCGACGTGATGATATAAACAAGAAAGGTTCTTATCATAAGACATAGGGACAATCACGGATCCATTGACTGTGCTATATAGTGCTTCAAGAACGAACACGTGAATTCAAGCATGTGCATGCAGCTGCGCAAAGAAAGCTCAAGCATTTATTTGGCATGGAAATGGTTGAAATGGGTCAAAGAGAAAAGCCAAGTCTCAAAGAAAAGGTCAAAGGTATGTTCTTTCATCTCATGAATGGTCAAGGAGGAATACTTATATGGGATCATTAGCTGAAAATACCAAGCCAGTAACGACACGCAACTATATTCTTCGCAGTATCCTTGATAACAAGTACAATGAACCTGAATTGATCAAGCGAACGAAGGAGGATTATGAATTGATGGGTATCTTGTATGTTATTCTTGCACTGATTTTCACCAATGAGCGAGCAATGCATGATGGTAAGGCAGAAAACCAAGGAAGGATAGTTGCAATACAATTGACATTTCGCAAAATGTATCAGTGCATCTCAAGGAACACTTGGATCGTCTCAATGTGCTTGAAGAGTCCCCCACATTTGGTGACAGAGAGAAGTTATTGGATGGATTTGTCAAGCAAGGATATCTGCATCGGGCAAAAGTAGGCGATGAAGCTCGTGGCAACAATGACAACGTTTGGGAGTATTATTGGGGACCACGTGCACGAGCAGAGATCATTGACAGCAACATTGTGGATTTCATCACATCAGTAAGTTATGAAATGTCTATCTCTATCTTCCTTATTCACACATGCTATTGTAGTTTTTCGAAGGTGCCGACGTCGAGGATCTTTCAACCAACATCTTCAAAGCTTCAGGGTAAGACAAGGTCATCATTATGTATCAAACATGCCACTGACATGATTCTATCTCTACAGTGTCACTGACTAGCATTATCCAGATCCAATAAAACGTTCTTCTTTAGTACATGTAGCAAGTAGATGATGATGGTTGTACAATATCATGATAAACATAAACTAGAGTTGTGCTAAAACACTCTCGACACGTTCAGGGGTACAATGGGGTTCTGGGCTGGGATCAAGATAAATGATGCGTCGGATGCCTTCGTTTGTGGTATAAGTGGGTGGAATGTAGTTCATGACAAATCGATTCAGGATATGCAAGCCTTCATCTCCTTGGACACCCGTTGGATGATTCACTCTTTCTACAATACGTCCACCACATGTCTATGAACAAGACTTTGTCAATATACCATCATTTCCTTTAGTTTTCAACATACCTGCTTATCTGCCGTTAACACAACACAGTCAACAGGCACATTGTATTCCCTTGCAATACGAATCCACGTGCTACGCTGCTGCTCATCAAAGTTACAGCGGTCAATGACTACGTTCAACTGTTGGTCAAGGAAACGTCGACAATGTCGTTCACAGTTCTTGCGAGATCCCAAATCGTCCTGGTTGACTCGTCTCCAATTCTATCCAAACCACCAAATGAGTACCTGGTAGCTTGGCTTATTGTGTTATACATACTGGTTTAAGTTCGACAAGCTTGTTGGAGAATGTACTTTTGCCTGAACCTGGCAGACCAACTAGAAGAAGTACTCTATTGGACATGATAGTGTAGAAACCAGCAGTTCCTCTACAGTAAATCTTGATTTGCCCCGCCTATGTCGGCGCAGCTTACTATTACTTTGCCTCGTTTGATGATCATAGTGTTTCTTTGTTAAAAGTGGGAAACGGTTATCTGCCTAAAACAGGTAAACCTGAGTTGATACAAGCTGCATCATGTTGCATCGTGTATCTATGTATAAGGCAAAAGTACTGGCAGCCGACCGATAACCCCCTTGCTGCTGTCACCCCCTTTTCCAATTAAATCGATCCGAATTCCCGAGGTGATGTTGCTTTTTGTGTAAACCTTTGTTGACAAAGAAATAAACATTCCTTTCTCCATCATTCATTGTTAACAAGTTTTCGACTGGTCATTGCATATAAACGACAACTTGGCATGTTTATCATGGGTAAACAACACAATGACACACTATTCTCCGCTGTAGTATCTATCTGATTACCTTAAAAGGGAGAGAGAGAACCATGGAAAAAGAGAAAGTCTTGAAAGTGATTCAAGAAACTCTCCCCCCGACCTTGATACAACTGTGACTCACACACACGAAAACACTATCACTCAGCAATCACACCAAAAAGAAAAAGATCATCATTGACTCTACCCCTTATATGTCTGTGCCTGTGATCATCATGATGCCAATCAAATGACAAAGACTATTAGATAGGTGGATTTGTAGTCACCAAGTATAACAAAACATTCATTAAAAACCGGCTATCGTCTAGGTTATGCAAGGGTTACGCCAAAGAGTTGGCTCGACCGCTTAGTGATTTGCGGAACTGGTATGTGTGCAACAATTGAAAAAGTGACCCGGTGACACGCCCATGCCATGCTTGAATATGTCTCGAACCCCATTGTCAGTATCAGTTGACTCTTTGATGTGTGTTGATATGATTACATATCATTTTGCCACTATAAATGCAGATTGTTAAGGGAAAATAGGTTGACCGGGGTACCTGTATGCAACCGCGTGAAACCTGTACAGGGCTGCACTCCTCGTGGAGTGAAAAATGTAGTAGTAGGGCATGATATCGATCAATTTACTCCTTAAAGTTCGAGTTTACACACATATTTCACTCACTTGCTCACATCAAAACTTGAAAGGATCTACTTATTCCCATGGTAAACGTCATATAAAACAGTGTTGCTCAAATGGAAGGGGTCGTGTCTTTTTTTGTCCGCATAAAAAATGTCATCATAGTAGCGTTGATAGTGCAAGCATAGTGTGCATGGTGAGCCAATCAAAAGTGATAACATTGTACGACATTGGGGGACAAGATGTCTCTCATATGTCCGTGAAAGGTATCAAAGGCCCGAGCTGCTTTGGGATGCATCAACACACACGCAGTTTTGCATGCGTGACTTTTTGGCATCATTCACACACACACTAGTTACATACACCCCTCACTTTCCCCCTTTTTTCTTTCTTTGTTTCCTTTCTTCTTCTTTATTATTTACATCTTTCACTCTTGATTCTCTTTTTCTATCTTATTTATCATGGACTTTGAAGATATTGTTGATATGGATTGGATCGATTCCAACACAACCTCCGACGACTCACTTGCTACGTCGTCTGGTGGACCAGTTGCCATCAAACAAGAGCCCATGGAACACCATTCACCATTCCAAACCACTGCATTCGATGCCGATTCCTTGTATCGCTTTACTGAACAACCTTTTCTGTGGCAGCAAGATTTGACCCACTCGGCGTCGGCGTCCGTATCGTGTAGCAGCCCCGTGTCTCCTTCTTCCTCCTCTTCTTTGCCTGATAAGGATGATGACCATCCAATGTCTAAACAGGATGTCAAGTTGCCACCTGAGCTTATGATGCCAAGTACAGAACATATCAAACAATTGATTGAGATTGCCAAACGACATTTGGCTTTACGTGAACAAGGATTACGACCAGAAGATATTCATGGTGCTGCTGCAGCTGCTGCAGCTGCTGCTGCTATGCCACTTTTTACCACTACACCTACAGTGATGCCAGATACTATTGCACCTGAATCTCTTATGAAACTTTCAGCAGCAGCAGCTGTTGCTATGAATACAGATAACCAATCAACATCAACATCACCACCACCACCAGTCATGGAGAAAAAGACATCTGATGTGAAAAAACCAAGTAGCACAACACCACCTCCGACATCAACGCGTCGTGCATCAAGTGTCTCACTTGGTGAAGAAACCATGACATTGGAAGCTTATGCTGAATCTGATGGCATTGATATCAAGAAATTGACTCCAAAGGAACGTCGACAACTGCGTAACAAGATCTCGGCACGTAACTTCCGTGTCCGAAGGAAGGGTAAGTAACAAGAAAAAGGGAGCAAAGGAGGCTTGGGGGTTATATGAGTCTAAGAAACGCGCGCGAATCAAGTGGTGATACCTCCCCCCTTAAATCTTGTTCCCCAAATCACACTCACACTATTTGTTTATCATATATAGAATACATCAATACATTGGAAGCTCAAGTGGAAGACCATAAGCAACATGCTGATCGACTTCAATCAAGGTTGGATGATGTTGAGGAAGAGAATAAGCAGCTACGTCAAGAAGTAGATACATTAAGAAGACAGAATCAGCAATTGCTTTTACAACAACAACAAAAGAATGCAGGTGCATCTTCTTCAAGTGAATTGTCACGAACACCATCATCACCACGGGTATCTTCACCTATTCCCAAACCCAATCTTAACAAGGATATCAGCATGTTGGGTAGCAAAGCTAGCGATACTTATCGCCAAGATACTCGTATTCTTGTGTCCAACGCCGTGATGCCAGTATGGAACTTTGATCGGATTGTTGCATCTCAGCACCCCACCACAAAGATTGCAACTCCTTCTCCTCCCACGACTGATCTCATGCAGATGGCTGCTGGTTACTTGCTCGCCACTTTTGTGCAACTCACGCGTGCTGCCAATCATACAACAACAGCTACTGGGTGCCACAACACACAAGATCGACAACTATTACCACTACTACCAGAAGATCGTGACTTTTCTAAACCAGCAACACACGATGGTCATGTCATATCAGCAGAGTACATGGAATACTTGTATGATACATTGTTAATGACTTCTCTGGAAACCAATGCTGCCAGTAAAGGATTCTGGTGGTGGGATAACAATGATTCGCCATCCAACTTTTAAAAGACATACACAATCCCCCATTTCAATCACTCACTACTCACTCATTGCACTGTCTTTGTGAAAATTGTACATATGAAAAAATAAACACAACACGCAAGATTTTATACAAAAGAAAAATGGTATATAGCTACTACTAAATAGATACAATACTTGCTTATAACCCTTTTTTGATATCCTTGAGCCTTTCCTTGCCACTAGCAATGATACGTACATCTTGATCATCCACAGCATACTCACGATCAAAGTCGCGAAAAGCAAGTTCATACAGAGAGATATCACGATTGTACCATGCATTATATAGTCGGCCAACAAAGACAAGTTCAGGTGATGATTTGCCAAAAGAGTCAATGAGTGATCGTTCCTGAAGCCACATGTCCCATTGGGAACGTGCCATAAGTGCAATACATCGAACCAAGACAAGTCGACTCACTAATGTCACATCTGCATCCAATTTTTGCTTGTAATACTGCAATGCTCGACCAGTATAAGCAATCACCTTGTCATAATCACCACGCGCACTGGATAGATAAGCGATTTGTGTGATGCAATGATAATAAGTCTCGTCATAGGGCCACCATCCAGTACGTATTAATTGTTGTTGATACATCTATGATTCGACATTGGTGAGCAATAAAAGAGACAAAATGAATGATGTAATAATACCTCGAGCGTGTCATGGCCTTGATTTGTCAAGATATCAGCGATAGTGATTTGAATCCAGCGTACAATGGGTGAATAAGGAACACAATTGACAAGTTCTGCTAACTGGACCAGGGATTGCTTTGCACCTTCAGAAAGAGCTGATCATCATGATAAGCGTCATCAAAAAAGAGAAAGAGATTCCGCAGCATTTACCTTGATCCAGTCCTTGATCGATCACCTGCCATGCCATCAAACATGAAATGGCAGCGTCCACTTGTGCCACAGGGGAAGGATTGGCTTTTAAACGTTCAATGATACGCCAAAATATCTCGAATGATTGTTGAAAGTCTATATAGAAAGTCAATCTATCAATGACTTTACAAGGAAGTATTCAAAGACTTACGTTGATGGACCATGGCTTGTTCAGCTGCATGCCACTCATGGGCAATAGTACGTGGTGTTTCATCATCATGCAAGTAGTAATCCACTAGTGGTGCATGGTCACGAAAGGAAACAAAGACATGTCGATAGTTGCCAGAAGCTCCCCACCGCTTGAAAATTCCATAAAACGTAATACCATATCCCAGGGACACAATACGAAACACCAAGTACCACTGTTGTTGTAACGCAGTAGCAACTCGTGCTTGAAGCAAGGCATGACGCAATCGTTCTGCAATGGGCACTTGACTACGGTAAGGTAATGGCAAGTCAGTCGCTAATGGAGTGCCAGTGACAAGTGTCAAGAAAGACTCTGTAATACCACTCGTCAGTTATCTCTTGTTCCCACACAACTAGTACTACCAGACACTATTCGAGCCCTTACCCAGTGAAGGACAATGATAGTATGCAATAGTTGTCAAGACACCGATAAACCATGAAAGTACTAGCAGTAGGATTATCAGCATGGTCTGTGTGTTAAAGGAAAAGAGAAAGCGTGAAATTGGATTGGGTCACATAAGAGCTGCCTATTTGAGAATTCCCACTCTTTGCCATATATTGGAGAAAACAAAGATCTTCTTTCAACAATGAAAAAAAAATTACAAATAAGGGGTACAAAGAAATAGAAGGGGAATGTCATGTATAACTTAATGATCAAATTGTCTTTCCAAACGCTCCAACCTTTCTCGTAATGCATCCAGTAGATCATGATATTCATGGGGTCCAATATCATTCTGTGAACGTACAATAGTAGGTGGACTTTGTAATGTATGTACACCATTCTCTTTGGGTTGCTGTTGTGATGCTGGTGCTGGTGCTGGTGCTGGTGTATGCTGTTGTTCACTGCCATGCATAGTCGAAGTTTCTTGTTCACCAGAAGATGCAGCTTCAATATCTTTGCCAGCTGATTGTTCCAATTTCTCAATACGACCCAAGATACTTTCAAGTGCACCATCCAATTCTACCATCAATTCCTTTTGTGCTTCCTTGATCTGATTACGCACAAGTCCTTCAATCGTTGTTGACGATGCTTGTAGTGTCTGCATTAATGTAGAAGAGCGTCGAATTTGTTCATCCAAAGTGCTCTTTAACGTACGTGTTGTTTCAATAGTTTCAAATAATTGTTCAAAAGGTTGTAAGAATTGTTGTCGTTGCAAGGATGAAGAATTGGCTGTGGCTGCTGCAGTAGTTGTAGTAGGTGTTTGTGGTGGCATCGGTGGTGGTGGAGCTTCACGTGAACTGGTTGTATTAGTACCATTTGTATAACCAGGATGAAGACTACGTTGTTGCTGCTGTTGTTGTTGATTATACATTGGAGAAGCAGCATAATGATGATGATACGAAGATGGATGTGCTGTCATGGGTGGTTGTTGTTGTGAAGGAACAATGGGTGGAATAGCAAATTCTTGTTTGTGTGGTGAATGATCTCTTCCAGCAGCAGCTCTTGCTGTCAATGGTGATAACAATGGTGCCAATGATTGTTGATGATGATGTCCAGGATGAAGTAAACTTGTACGTGGTCCATTTTGTGTACTAGCTTGAGGAGGATAATAATATCCACCACCTTGTTGTTGACGTGATGATGGATGCAACGACTGTTGTTGATGTGTTGCATGTGCTTGTTGCTGTGGATGATGTGGATGACTCGTACTTGGTTGTCCTTGTTGCTGGAAAAAGTTGGAATTGAGTGGTGCAGATCGAATGCCCAGTTGACCATTGTATGAAGGTGCAAAGATAGTCAAGTTGCGTGCATTCTTGCCCTGCTTGGATAAAAGTCGCTTGGATAACAATGATGAAGGTGCACGTGTACCATTGATAGTAGGTCCTGAAGATGTTGTTGATGGTGTCGTACTACCATTACTACTGGAAACTTGACTCTGAGAACTCACTGTATGTACTGGCTTGGGCAACACGTTTCGTACACGTGCACGTGGTGCTCCTCCTCCTCCTCCTCCACTAGAATCCTTTTTGTTTGGCTCTTCTAAACGCTGTTTCTTGTTTGGATGTTCAGATGCAGATCTAATTGCATATAAGTACTCCTTTTTATCCTTTATCACATGTCACTTACCCACTACGATGTCGTGATCCATTTACATCAGAAAGTACTTTATCCAGAGCCATTGGATTGGTGGTTGTTGTCTCATTGTCATCAGTCCTGTTGTTGGCTTGCTTTCCTCCTGAAGGAGATGATGGAACAAATGATGGGGGAGATAATGGTTCTGCCTTGATTGGACGTAGATTGGGTGATTTGGCAGCAGCAGCAGGATCATTGGTATCATTGGTTCTTGATGAAGGAATATCAGATGATGTACTAGGACCATCTGCACTGCAAGTGATTGCTAGATCCATGGATATCCAGTCACCCATCTTGTCGACACGTTCAAATCTTGATATAGCATTCAAGATCGAATCAGCCAATCCAGCACTATAATCGTTCGGCTTAAGCTTGCAGAATTCAGCCAAAAGATACTTGTTGAGAGAAACAGCAGTATCCCCGAGTAACTTGGTACTGACATAGAGATCCTTGGAGTCACGGTAGCAATGGGGTGAACTGGAAAGGACATTGGTGGCTAACATGTGATGTTGTGGCAGGTGTGGTACACTGAAAAGAAGGGAAATGTCGGCCAACTTGAACAAGAGCAGATCGGACTCCACGATGCGATAGACATAAAAGGGCTTCTTGTCAAAAAAGTAGCCCAGCAACAGAGCGCACACTTTCATTTTCACTCAGGTCATCAAGCAAAAGGGAAAAACAAAGGAGAGAACAATTATCCAAAAGGTACACGAAGCCTCTTGTCCTTGTCTCCCAAAGGGCGAGCGGTCTTTAAATGACATGCTAATTAACAGGTGCGTGCTTGTAGGTGCATTCAAGTGCCCCAGATGCCTCTTTTTGATTGATTGCTGTCATATTAGGTAATGTAGCCTAGAGTGTTGCAACGTTACATGTCGTGTAATGCTCACTCTTTTGAATCGCTGTTGCTCATTCTTTCTTTTCATTCCCGGGTCCCATCGTGGTGGTGCCAAACTTTATATCTAATTATGGATACAACATTGCTGCACGACAATTGCCTCGATAATAGGGATGTGCATGCTATAGATCCTCCTCTCTTAGTCTTGATTTGGATGTCATGGTGACTGTAATACCAGTTGGCACAAGTAGCTAGCACTTTCCTATCTTGTATAAATGATTCTTTACGATGCAATCATCCATAATCATCCATATTACTACAATGGCTCTATTAAGATACAGATATTGGACCAACGCGTTAGCTAATTGCATAGGGATCAATCTTTTGGCAAAAGTAGCGGATCACTACTAGTTGTCCCTTTGACAAGACAAACGTCACCTTGTACACTGGTCAATTCAAGCGAATAAGCATGTGATTCAAAGCAATGTCATTATGAATAGCTGTTATAACTATGTACATGATCCTTTATACAATGCTGTAATGATTAAATCTAAATGTAATAACTAGTACATGGATATCCAATACATATGGCGATACGCCATTACGTTCTTGCTTCTTTACTTGCAGGCTCATCCTGTTTCTCTTGAGATGCTTCAAGATCCTGATTGGCAGGTGACTTTGGGGGACGTGGTCCTCCAAATCTTACATTGGGAGCCAACACTGCTAGAATGACTGCAACGCCAGATGCCACAATAGGTGGAATAAACTATCAATGATAGAAGCCTGTTAAACAATCATTTAAAAGTTGATGCAAATCTGCTTACCACATCACGTAGCGCTTCCATGTAGGCGTGGATAACAGGAGGCTGATACTCCACTGGCAATTTGTGAATAAATAGATAGTTCTTCATGACACCATATCGGTTTGCTACTTCAAGTACATTGGCTGGTAGCACACTGAATTGTGCCTTGATAAATGCTGAGAATATGGCTTGATATACTAGCAAATGAACAAGACTTTTGATAAGCAATTGGTACTATCAAGCACCTTGTTGCACCTCTACTTACCAGCAAGACCAACTGATGGAGCAAGTAGCATTGCAAAGTTCACCTATATTAGTGCAAGATGAGTAGAGATACACAAAAAGACTTATTCACCACTCACCAGAGCTGTAGCAATGGCTATGTATTCCTTATCTGCCACTGTTTGCACAGCAAGAATCGTGTTTTGCTGAGATAATCCAAATCCAAGACCTGTCACACATCCAGTGTCAGTTGCATGACAACATTTTCATGTTGCACAAATACAATACGTACCTGCAAAGGCAAAAAATCCAGCTTGAAATCCCCAATTTGAATGCTCGTTTGTCAACTGGAAGAGACCAAAGCCTAATAGAGCAGATGAACTGCCTGCCATGATGTAAAACTTGGGATATGGGAACCGCTGCAGCAATTGTCCACCGCCAATGGCGCCAACAATAAGAGCACCTGATTCAAATTACGATTAACATCTTGCATGACCAAAGGTTGAAAATATCTTACCCATATACGGCATGAGACGAATGCCAGATTGTGTCGAATCTGCACCAAATACGGCTTGAAATGTGATAGGACCATAAAAGAGTGTTCCTACGAAACCAAGACCGAGACAACAGATATAAAAGTAAAAAACGAGCACCTTGGGATTCTTGAGCAGCTTTGGAGGAAGAATCTAATCAAGAAGAAACACATTAGATGATTGACTTGAACATTCATGTCAACTTACTGGTTCCTTGGCCACCTTGATTTCCACAAAAACAAGGAGTATCAAAGAGACACCTGCAGCAACAAAGGTACCAATTGCATGTCCATCACCCCAGCCATACTATATTGATTCGTTTTAGCAAAAAAAGTCTCACAAACATCACTGTTGGCTTACCATTGGTCCCCAGTTAAGTGCACATAGTAGACAGGAGATGGTGGCGATAGTAAGAATAGTGCCAAAGGCATCAATGCGCTTTATCTTGTCCCATAATGACTCATTTTGGCGTAGAGTGGTGGTGTTTGATTCACGAAAGAAGATGAAAAGGATTGAAAAGGAAATACCACCGAGTATAATGTTTAGCCAAAAGTCCTGTGACAATAGAATCATTAGTGAGTTTTGCAATCAAAAGGATCACTGCTCTTTCTCTTACCCAGCGCCATGTTATATTATCCACAAATGCGCCTCCTGTTGTATCAAGTTAGCATAGGTAGAGTGCAGAAACAGTGAAATACTTGCCAATTAAAGGACCAACGACAGAAGATAACCCATACATGCCACTAGTTTTTCCCGTGTGAGTGATCACTCGAGAGCATGTGATACAATTTAGTAACATACCTGAGAGCAGAATTGATACGTGGTCTATATTTCATCGGCGTGATGTCTGTAGCGATGATGAACATGCTATATGAACATGTTAGCATTCAATAGGCAGCCAAATCAAAATGTTGTTTCTTACCATGCCATGATGGATCCACCTCCGACACCACTGATTGCTCTGCCAGCTATAAATCCATTCATGGTGGGAACCAATGCACATATCAATGATCCAGCAATGAAGAAAAACAATCCAGTCAAGACCACTGGCTTTCTTCCAAAGATGTCTGAAAACTAAAAGTATATATATTGTCAGTGTATCATTGTCGTTTGAAAGAAGGCATGATACACTACCTTTCCTGCAAGTGGTTGTAGACTGATCATACCAATAAGATATGCTGTAGCAACCCATGTCTGATTACCGACATCATTCATATCAGTTGCAATCTTTGTCATGGCAGGTGCAATCACTGTAGCTTGAAGAGCAATCATCAACATGGTAACGAATAAACCAAAATACACAATGCCGAGGTGTAGCTTTTTGATCCATGGAGGAAACTTTGAGCTTTTAGGCGGATCATTCTGTTGCATATCGGTTTCTTGTTGTTTGCTGTGAATAGATGATACAACGGTGCCATTGCCACCATCTTCACTGGGTGTGGGTGAGGAACGATCGTGAGCCATTCTTGATTTGTGTCTATTATACGCTATTAGAATAAGAAAAGATGTCATGCACACGAGTTTGTCGCTTTATAAACCTTTCCTGATCTGCTGCCACCACCACTATCGGACAATGTAACATCCGAGAAGAAGCATTTTCTCATTGTCACCACTGATTTGGTACTCGGATCACGGCACGGAAATAAAGTAGGACCGGATCACGTATTACAGGTCGATACCTGGATTACGGATAACGCCATTTCAATTACCGGGAATCCGCGCATAATAAAGAGTTGTAATTGAATGGTGTTTTGATAATGGTGTTTTTGATGAAACAAGGACTGTCATGATGGTGCTGTATAAGCGTCTAACTGTGCTGCTATAAGTGCGTTGGGATCAATCATTACAATAGTGTTGCATGCTGGATCAAAAGTCCATGGATCGGCATTATCTGATCCCGGTTGTTGCTTTTTGACAAGTAGCTCAGCCTCGTTTTATAAATCATATGCGCGCTATCACGGAGTTGACACATTGAATGATACGAGTAGTGATATGGTGGCAACAGTCTGTTTATCGTCATCATAAGCTGACAAATCTTGGGTGGTATGACATGCTGGATAAAGAAACTGTTACGTGTGCATCCTTCCATTGTGGACGAAAATGGTAAGCACGCTAGTTGATAGCAGGAAAACTCTGACTCTGAATTGACAATCGATGGTGTCTTTATCAAGTGATGATACATGGTCAACAAAGGTGGTTGATCTAATCTACTATGACTGGTTCGGTACTAATGTAATATGCAGGAACATGTATAGTTGTGGATAGAGCATGAACGTGGTACAAGGCGAGTTGGGTGGATCAAAAGGACAGAGTGGGATCATGCGATATGGCTGATCTGATGATATTGCTGCTGTCCTTGACGAACGTCCTTGTTACACGTTGATGGTTGAAATGGTGGTTGTCTTATTTCTCCAGGTGTTTGGCTGAACATGCTGCTGGTCCATTGCTCAATGTCAGTTTGAAATGGCAACTCGAACTATTGTGTCTCAGGTTGCTTACTCCTTCAATCCTTCAGTATACTCGCCCATGGTGCTGCATTGGGATCTTGTTTGCTCATGGTGGTCAAAAAAGAAAAGAGCGTCTTGGAAAGAGCATCATGCATTCATTGTCCCTGAATTTGATTCCAGTAACGACCGACTGCAGCAATCCCCACTTTCACAGACTGTCATGACCGTGGCCAGGAACAGACACAGAAGATGATAGCTCAAGAATGTTTATACCTACCTGCATGAAGATATTGCCATTGGGTACATGAAACAATAGTGACAAGACGTCTTGTGCCCTACAAAGAGTCATCATCCCAGCAAGAATACATCTTTTTATGAGACATTTCAAGCTTATTGACTCTTATCAACGATCATGCATCACCTTTATATCTTGCTGTCTTGAGCACTGTCGTACTGATGAAATACCACGAGTACCCATCATCCAAACTGAGCTCGTATATGGTCACTACCCAACTTATTCTTGGAATAAATCTTTCCTACAACAAGTATCACTTACTTTTCACGTCTCCTATTTTCCTACCATACAACACACACATACATCAATCCGCCATCACTCTTTGCTCTCTTGCTGCTGTAGACGTACCTTGCTCACCTTTCTTTTTCATTTGATTATGCCATAATGAAGCATGTAATACACTTTACACATCCTAATCCTTCTTGCTTTTATTGTTAAACAGCCATATATACAAGGCAACCATATGCTTGATACTTTATGTAGAGCCTGTTATTCGTAGCAGAGAGAGACTTTCCTTTAGCAATCTGTCAAATCTGCCCAAATAGTAACAAAGTAGAGGCACATGGGCTACTTTTTTTCAATCCTATTGCATGAATGAACATTCTATTTGTACGTAGATTGTCTTGACATATACAAATAGCCGGTATCTCTCAGTACTGTGCTATAGATAGTATTGGTTAAGGCACACATCATACATATAAAAGACAAGCATATACCTGATGATACACAAGTATGGATCATCTTATACAGCTCAGCTGTTACTCATTTAACATACAACTTGTTATTGGTAGAAAAGCTTTACTCTTTGATAATCCGCCTAGATATAGTATTCAAAACTAAGATCGATAGCAACACATCTCTTTTAAAGTGCAATCACACAAACTTTTACTGTTATCCATTTTACACACCTACAATACATTCAATCCCCCTCAGTTTAACATGTCACACAGAAATCTCGTATTGTGTGTTCTTTTCGAACCAATGCCTGACAACTCGAAACAACGTTTGTTGGATGTTTTGAAACGTGATGATCTTCTTGACAACTATTGGTGCTTTTTGGATCCTTTTACAGATCGTTCAGATAACTCATTCGAGTTTTATGTAGCTTGGGATTCTACTTCATTGAAAGATGACACATTTCTTATCGTCGCAAACGATGACTCTTTATCGTTTCGTTGTGTCATGGACCAAATAGGTAAAGTAACTTTGGGCTTGTCATTCGGTGATAAACCTCTCGCTATATACGCCTCTTGTACTCAAAATGGGTTATACACCGGCGACGGTATCGCTTATCCGCCAGGATCAATCCCACACGATTAATCCTTGTGTTACATTTTAATCTGATCGTTACCATCACGCTACAGCATGACAATCCAAATGCATCATAAATGATCATGTCTTATCCTTGTATGCATATACAAAATGATGTCGTAGCAGATCTAGTCATAACACGTGATTCACACATTGTAACACATCAATATCTTTAGTACCACTTCATCACTACTTTTGTATACATATATATTGTTAGTGTCGCGTATAGTTATGAAAAGGTGATAGGAACAGTGAGGAGTAAGTGATACTCGGTGTTGGTGTTTATTCTTGAAAGGAAGAACAAGGTGTCTACAAGTTGATAGTAAACTAAGATATAACCATACACGAGCTGAGTCTGGATGATGGGTACACGTGATATTTCATGAACACGACAGTTAGCACATATGATTATTAAAGGACAACTCTCTTTCTCTCTACAGTCAGTTCACATTTTGGCCATTGAGCTATCAGCCCAAAATAAGAGCATCGACAATGACTTGCAGGTTCCAGATCACGTGACTCGCTCCAAAAACTTTCCAAAAGATACATGATCTACACTTTAGATCAACGACAATGATACATTGAAGGGGCTAACCGGGAGTCGAACCCGGGACCTCTCGCACCCTAAGCGAGAATCATACCACTAGACCATCAGCCCCACGAACGCTGTTTTTTCGTCCTTGCCAGTGCATGATAGATCCGTAACCTTCCTTTTTAGGAAGGTTACACAAGAATGAAGTGTGAGATAACAGCATCAAGTTTTATATCATGCTGCAGCGGAATATGTTCTGATGACAATGCAAGAAACGTGAAAGTAATAGGGGAAGGCAAGCAAGAGCAATTTACATCCAAAGAGTATTCAATGTCGGGTGTCTAATGCGTTCATGGACAGTTGGGATGTGTACCGCCCCAAAATTTCAAGTCCAGAATGGATAGCAAGACCCGACTATATTAGCAGTCTTCCTGATACTTGTTCTCACAATTCCAACAACAACTATACCAATCCACACTTGAACGACAAGAACAGCACGAATGCAACTCGACATGTACTGAAAAAGCAAGTTTGGAAAGCAAAAGTGTCTTTGGGAAAGGCCTGTTGGCTTGAAACGTCATGCTCTTTTATTGTCAACCCAAGGTCTTCTTTCACTATTGTACTCCATGCACACAATACCAACACCAATGGCGCGTCTACTACTTTAACAGCACTTTTGAACAACAAGAGACTTTTGGTTTAGACAAGTGGTTCTTCGTTGGTCGTGTATACAGCAGTATTTTCGTCTTCAAGCCTTCTATTTCTTTGTTCTTCTCCAGCAAGTTTCCCCTTTCTCGATTGACTCCATGTACTGTATGAACGACAAGTTCCAAGCAGTTTACGCCTGAAACAAGCTAGCAACACTCGCGAACAACCATGTGATACTATTGAAACGCGTGCTTAGTCGGTTGAGGATCATCTTGTTGTTGCAGTCAGCCTTTTGCTCTGTCATGTCGTTTGCACTTTTTGTCACCATGTATCCGACTTTACAAGTCATTGTCAAGCACCAGTACCATGTCAAGATGATGTAGAGAATTAGGTATGGCTGTGGATGGGAGATTAGGGTGGATCATCAGCATCGATATCAATGGTCTGTATGCTATCCAGCTGGTTACCAAGGATTTCTACAAGTATCAATACTATGGCAGAATGAAGATTGTCTTGATAGGCATGGCTTCATTCTCATACATTGTATACACAGATCTTCTTCAATAAAGCATCAGTCAGTTATCTCGTCATTTCAACCTCTTTGTGTCTCGACTTTCTCTTGGCCTTTCCCTAATAGAAAGCACCTAGCACGCTCCACATCCTCATTAAGCTTTCTGCTTCTTCATCATCTTAGGAACTCCCACATCCCACTATTGATCTGATCCCTTGTTGATTTATCTTTTCATCCTTCCTCATCAGTATTCCACTATCATTCCACTTTTTCAAGTTTGTACTACTCCTTACAGCAGATACCCATCATCTTTTTAATAGTCAAGCATCCCCCTACTTTGTATGATTGAACAATAAATACACTTTTAACTGGCACTAGCAGTTGATTGTGTCGAGAAAACCATTGTACTATGCTTATGGATCATGTAGTTCAATTTATACGTTGCTTTGGCACATCCTGAATCACCCACTCCCCAAATTTCACGCTCAGGATACAAAGGGCTTCACAGTGTTACTTGTGCATAAAGGTACAGCTTTCACTCGTTCACAACAGAGCCCATTTCGAGACAGACACAACATGTACTTTGACATGGAGCACACCACCTCCCATGAAGGTTGTACATTGACAATGGCCACCAATATCGCCAAGGTCAAAGCAGTTTACGCGTCAACAAGTTAACATTATCTGGAAACACTCGCAAGGTATCGTCAAGACGTGTGTTATTGCGTATGGATGGATAACTTTAGCCTTTTGTGTTTATTGCTCTTTTGACTTGTACAAGCAATACTTACTGTGAAGGCTATGGATCATACAGCACATGCTTCTTGCACAGCTACTGGGCAGTTACTGACAGGACTTTGGCAGAAGGACATTGGAGCATGTTGCTTCATCAATCAGATAGTTTTCGTCCTATTCTCTTGCCTTCCACCACATTCTACTTTTGCACAGCTATCTCAACCAGTAGACATCCCTTTTGTTTTCCCTGTCATGCTTGTTGGAAAGGCACTTGTCCCATTCCAGTCATTCTCTTTTTATATCAATGAACAAGGCTCTTATGCAGCACTATATCCATGGTCACTGAAGAATAGACATTGAGCAATCGAATTCACACCTCTTCAAGCAAGACAATCATCAAGGATAATGTAGATGAATGCAAGTGTGGATGACTTGAGTAAACCAGATTGCACGACACCCAGCTCCCATCGATCACTACACGTTGCTACACATTCCATCATATCAAAATCAGTCATGATAGTAGACAATAAACGTACTTTGCATCAAGTCTAAAAGACAATCCTTACATTCCACTTTGTATTCCCATAACTAATATCCAACTATAGCAACTTGCTTGTTCACGTGGTAGTGTTAAAAATGGATCTACCCATATATCTGGTTGTCGTTAGCCTTGTTACTAATGCTGTTTAAAGGCAATCAAGGACAGGTTAGGTACCAGAATAACATGGGTTTTGCCAAGTTTCACATGGCGTAAAAGCAAACAAACTTTAATAGCATACCATGTCAAAACATGCCATCATTATTTGTTTGTCTTTTGGCGCTTCGAATCCTCGGAGATCATCTGCGCGCTATAAGTTTCTTTGGTAAAAACAATGCTCACATGGCCCTTGCACATAAAGATGGCCAGCATTTTACTCCTTAAATGAAACGGCGTGATCAAGGCAAGATTACCTTTGAGCAACGTCAGCTGTGCAACATGAATCGGATAGTGATCCGATATTACATTCACTATAACTCTATTGTTGTGATAATACCACTACTAGTGACATCAAAGTAGTAGCAAATGTCATTCATCCTCTTAAAGTCGACATGTACATTGGTACAAAACTCATGAATGATGACACACTTGAGGATTCATTCACCGGATATGCTACGTTCCCATGTGCAAGGCACTTGTGAAGCATCTCTACTAAAGTGGATGCATCGTCGATCGTTGTTGTCTCTTCAGCCAATCAAACAAGTGCTTCAATATAGACTTGGTTACCCCTAAAAGATGAAGAGTAGGGGAATAAAGAAGGGATCGGCACATATAAATGATGAATCCTTGAGCTGTCGATGAAGGCATTTCTCTTGTCAGTTATCAAAGCATATAGCCAATGCTTTTCTATAGCATAAAAGAACATAAAGCACAAGAAGAATGCTACATGCGTGTGAGAATATGCTTCATTCCTTGTGCCACTATCATTCATCGTGCACAAGAACCTAGTTTATTATTCATGAAAACTGGAAATACAAGGTCATGTTAATGATGGGATTGTTTGTCAGTGATCAAGTATATGCACTATAGAACAAGGTGGACAATTACCTATTTTGTAAAGTCGGCTCGAGCCACTGCAAGTAGACTATAGTCGCGACATGGCCACGTTTTCTTACAAATGTGCACACAAGAAAGAGGCGGCCATGGAACCTTGTTTACGTTTTCTTTTTTGGCTTTCCATCAGGGATTAGCGTACTTTCATCTCTCTTACTGCTTCTGTTCTCTCTCTCTTTTCTCTCTTTTCCCTTTTTCTTTTGCTGGTTATCGTGGTCTTGGCTGCGTTACGTTTGATGGGCATCTGATGATGCCGCGATTTTCGCTCGGATCATATTTACCAGCTTCAAGTCGGCAACAACACATTCAACAAGAGGAACAACAGCACACAGACACAGTAAAAGCATGGTGGTCAAAACTTTTAAACAAATTCACAACCGAAAGGGATGATTTTGGGGATCTTTCACCTGACCGACCACCATTACCCTTTATTGCCTCACTTGGAGATGCAGGTACAGGCAATATTGGTAGAAACTTGCCACCAAATACACCACATACAGCAACTACAGCACCTGAAAGTAGTAGTAGTATCAATCGCTTTACACGTGCAAAACGAATCGCTCCTCAAGCGGAAGTGGCTCCGGTCACCCATGTAAGTTGCACCCATTTCATTCTATACTCAGAGTACAACCACTTCTTTCCGATATGCCGGTAAGATTGTGGAATGTACACGTATCAATATGTGTGTGAATATGCTTGCATGGATATAATGCAAGTGTAAATCAAATGGCAATTTGATTACCCCTTGCTCTTTTTTGCATGTTTGTTTACTTTTTGTAAACTTGCTCTCTTGTAACAATAGAGCTTGGTTACTGGGTTGCACAGGCACATCATCTAATTTCATGGGCTCTATATTTGGAGTGATTGGGGCAAATGGGCCACAAATCCGATGCAAAAGAGGACTAAACACACACATATCCCTTTGCAATTTGACTCTGATCAATATACTCATCACGTGCTTTATTGTAGCGTCTTTCAGCAGATGAACGAGCTTTTCGAGGAGCCTTGTATACAATCATTGAAGAGAGTGAAACAATTTTATCACTGTCATCACAAACCATGACAAGACCACGGCCATTGTCATCCAATCTTGATGATGATAAGCTTAAAAGGATATCGATTACCAGTAATGGTACTAATGCAAGTGGTGATTCATCTGGTTCCTCTACTTCTTCCTCAAGTGCATCATATCATCCACCACCACTTTGGCCATCCCAACCCCCAAAACGAGAACCTTACTTTCGAAATCATGTTATTGGAGACGAAGCTAAATGCCGTCGCAAGTTTATCAAGATGGTACAATCAGCCAAGAAGTTTCATAACGAATACAAAGGCGTTATTCCAAAAGAAATGCAGGTTGTCTTTAATGCATATGACAATGTACAGTGTATCCGGCTACAAGTGGATGGCAAAACAGAGGATCACAAATTCTGTGGGCAAGTACATCATGTGACATGCAATGTTGATTCAAAGCTGACATGAAAACATTAAAGGAATTCGCAATTCATCCCACCAGAGTTGTCAACACATGGCACATTTCACAATAGTCGTGTGGATGTCTGGGTGTTGGGTGTCAATCTTTATCGCATGCTTGTTGGCAGATATCCTTTCGTGGCTAACAATGATCGGAAGCTATTTAAAAAGATGCTTAGTGCAGACTTTAGTCTGCCAGCGGATTGTTCAGAAGGTAATTTATATCATCATATATGATCGGGATGTATATTCATACCAATATACATAGATGCAAAAGATCTGTTACGACGTATGCTGGCTCCTGACACGACAAGAGCTTCATTAGATCTTGTTCTTCATCATCCATGGCTCAATCCTTATAAAGTAGCTGTGCCACCCACTGCTACTTCATCAGAGGAAGAAGAAACCAGTAGCGCTACACCACCATCCACTGTTGAACAACGTCCATCTGCCACACAACAACAGCAACAACAACATGAACCACCTTTGATGACAACCGATCAAGAGATATCAGCTGCTGTGCAGCCACAACATTCAAGACAAGTCGAAAATGAACCATCCTCATCTACCGAAAAGCCAAAGAAAAGTTCACGTCGACGTCCACTAAGAAAAGTAGTGCATGTCATTAAGCGTGCTACTTTACTTGTTGTAAAAGGACCTTATCCACCACCAAGCCGACCTTATCATGAATTTGGACGTCCTCTTTGAAAGACAATAGTTTTGTGCCAACATCACCACCAACCATCATCCAACACTTTCCATATCATGTACTTGTTATTCTCTCTCTTGCATAATTTGCTATTCTTCACTGCTGTACCATTACTGCATCTTTACCACCTCCTTCATTCGTTTATCTCCCTATTGCATATTCAATAGAAACATCCACACTTGTAAAAGACATTTTGCTGTGCAAATAGAATACTATAATGGACTAGATCACGGGAGTCGCGATCGACGTGTTCTATGGGATAGCCAAGTATGGCCTAGGAGATCATTTTACTGTGTTGCTATAATTAGACTGTGTGTGTGGTACAATGCTTCATTCAACCAAGTCCAGCCTTGTCATTAAAGATTCTGGCAACGAAAAGGAAAAAAAGCCTCTCCTCTTCTTTTTGCATATACCGTCTCTACCCCTCCTTTCCCCCTTTGTACGCATTTGCTTTCTTTTTGTTCTTTCATTTACTCTACATGCACGTATTCTAATACTCTTCTAATGCCTTTCAAACGCTCCATCGTACTACAACTCATCTTTGCATTCTGTATCCTTTGTCTCATCATTGTTGCACGCCAAGCAAACGACGCTCATACAAGTAAGTCATACTCTTGAGTCGCGTAGAGCATTGGTTTGACCTATTCTATAAAGGCGACTTTGTAAAGGAGTGTCCTGGAGGCGTATGTGATTCTGCCAGTCAAGACAATCCAACCAACAACCCATTACCGCCACCGCCACCATCATCTGTTTCAGACAATCAAAGTGATGACAATGACCTATTGATACCAGTTGACGAGACACCAATGTCACCCAACGATCATGAAGAGATATCCAATGACCAATTTCCTTTTACTATTGTGACAGCTGCAAGTGCAAACCACTTTTGTGCATTGGAAGGCATGCTATATACATTGAAAGAGATGAGACAACATGTGCGTTCATTTCCAAGATTGGTCGTCTATGATTTGGGCACAAATGATCAGCAAAAGACTATCATGGCCAACTTGCAACAACATGAATACTTTGATGAGTTGGTGACATTCAACTACAGCGCATACCCTGCATTCTGGGATATTACAGTCAATCGTGGTGAATATGCATGGAAAACGGGTATTGTCAAAGAAGTTCAGGAACGTTATGGTGGTATCATTATCTGGCTAGATACTGGGGATGTGCCTAATCTCATGTTTATGCGTATGATACCTGAATATATTCGCAAACATGGCTTTTGGTCACCAAGAAGTACTGGCTTTGTCGGCTCCAAATTCAATCACCTTGGCATCTTTGACTATCTCAAAATGAATCGAAAGCAATATGCAATGCTCGAGAATTGCAATGGTGCAGCACTTGGCTTTGACACTGATAATCCTCGTATCCTTAACGACTTGGTCACACCTTGGTATGAATGTGGATTGGACAAGAATTGTATTGCACCTCCTGGATCATCTAGACAAAACCATCGACAAGATCAATCTGCCATCACTTTATTAGCTGTACGCGCTGGATTTCAATGCTTTGAATACCCTGAATTCCATGGTGTTACCATCCATCAAGACGAGTTTTGTCATGAACGACTTAGCTTGCTGGATAAGACAGGTCGTTTACTTCATCCTTCTTCTATTGGTAATTGTGAGAGCAAGTCTTGTATAGGGTTTGATATTGACATGTTGTTTTAGATTTGTAAACAAGAGGATCTGGTCACTGGATGGCCTAGTAGAATAATAGTTATAGACATATGGGAAGAGGGGACCTACAATAAACATCAGCGTACTTGTTTTTGGACATTTCATTATACATAACATAGCATTCTACTTTCGCTTTATTCAATAAATCACTTGATATGTACTATTTGGATCATCTTGTTTCCAAAATGTGCTATCTATCAATAACATGTCAATCATAGTGCTTCATTGATGCTGCTCATGCAGCTCAAGCCAAGTTCTTGTGCTAGAAAGAAAAGTGTAGTTGCACTACTCTAGAAGAAATGAATTACCAGAATGTTGTATTGTCGCACAGGACTAATTGCTTGTTGCTCAAGATCTTCATGCAATTATGCAGGCTAGACTACTGAATGCTCAGCTTAATGTATACCAATTTTCCTCTGGGACTAGCCATATAGATCATGTAGTCAACCAATGTCACGCGGATCATCAATGATCAGCATATACATCTCCGTTCGATGGGCGTCCCCATGACCGTGCACCAAAGGGCTTTAGTGTAATTCAAACAAGTGGGGGTTACGTGTTGTTGTTGCTGTTGTGACATGCTGCTGTGTAAGGCACTGTGAGTCAGGCGCCCAGATCTGGGGGGCTATGGTGGAACAATGGGAAACGGCGGGCAACTAATGTTGCTCTTTTGTTGTTGCATGATCAACAAGAGGATAGATTACATGGAATTGACATGTTATAGATGCATTGATTGATTGTTATTCTCAATGTCCATTTGATCAATGTCATATTGTCAAGAGATCTATACGCGTTTTCAAATGCCTTGTGCAATCACACGACTTGCTTTTACACAATGCAGTGTTTTCAGATGCACATGATAGTGTGATGGCGTATTCTTCCTTGTTCCTAAAGACTTTCTCTTGATCGCTTATATGCATTAGTTGATACCAATGATAATCTTCATCACGCATCATGCTTTCAGTCAATACATAAAAGTGTGCTAGACATAACAAGCAAATGCTTTCATTCTTCGTGGGTGTAGCAGGCAATCGAACACCCCTTACGGTAATGCATGCGCCACTGTGATGCCAAATAAAGATGTTGGATCTTGCATCACATTACCCAAAGTCAACTGCCCCGCATTTTCCTCTTGTGCACACTTACACACACACACGCGCTCTCACGCATTTATTCCCATTCTAGCTTGCTTTCTTTTATTCTCGTCAGAACTTGTCGAATTCTCTCTTTTGTTCATTGCCCATTGTCTTGTTCAACAAGGTCCCATTTCTCCATTGCTCGAACGTAACCCCTCTTTTCATTCTATTCCCCTATTCACTATACGTTTGTCGCCGCCAGGAACAGTGTGTGACACTTGTAGCCATCAAGATCCTTTCCTTCTTCCAGTACACTAGTGTTTTTCGGTGTCCATGGGCTCAGTTCACGATACAACATCTCTTCAGCTTCCAGTCAATACATCCTCTTTAGGGGATAGTGGCAACTTTGACTTTCATGCATCAGTGACATCCAATAACATTGACAGTACAGACTTTGGTTTTGAGTACGACAATACTGAAACATTAGCACAGCGTGTGATTCAGCAGACATCTACTGCATTGACTGTAAGGAACTCTTTCGAGGGGGGAGCAAATACTAAACAAGGAGGAAAAAGGAGTATAATAGAGCTCACATCATCATCTCGATAATAGTCAATGCCGACACATCATAACAATGATACCATGTCAACCACTACATCATCAGCAATGTCATCCCAGTTTCAGCATTCAATTAACAACAGCGAAGATGTAACATCAACAATGAATATCACAACGCCTTGCATTGATGAACAACACGCCAAATATACCAGCTATGAACAACATGTCCACAGCAACGAGGATGATACAATGAATATGCAGCAATATGCATCGAAAGCCACAGGAATATTCGGGAGCAATGTAATAACGGAGCATCAGCAACATCCAAAAACGTATGCCGAATCAAGCTCTTCTTCACGTGCCGTCATGGCTCCTCATCATCATCTTCCAACCATCTTGGCACCCATATTATCATTCAATTCTAGCTCCAATAGTGCATCAGATACAACATTATCCAATTCGGCATTGCCAAGAGATACCAACAAGATCCACCATGACACTTGTATCCACTACACTGATGACAAAGATGACAAGGCAACATGGGTATTCGCATCAAAAAAGGGGCAAGAGAATGACCAATATCTCCTGTTTTCTGTCGATCATAGCAAGCAAGAGTTATCAATGTCTCATCAGGTGCGCTTTCTTTATTATTCTTTATTTGAAAGTGGAGGTGGCTTGACAACTGTATTTCTAAATACATATATCTTTTCACTTCCCCTCGTCTCGGGACTCCTCTCTACATCTCCCTTTTTGATACACATCTTCTTATTTATATATCACATTCTCTTGATTTCTACTTGATTTCTTTCTTTATCTTATCTCCCTTGTCTTATTCAGGCACCTCGATCAAGAAAAGGGAGCAACAGCAGCACGAGTAGCAGCAACAGCAGTAATCGTGCCATCATTATCAACATGCAAGAGGAAAAGTATCCCAACAAACGATCATTTCAAGAAATGTCGACTGATAGCAACAACACTATTAGACGAGTGCAGTTACCTGGATTACAACATATCGTATCACCTTATGCAATACGTGAAGCTGAACGACAAGAGGAAGAAGAGGCGCTGGGTAAGATCCCCGAGCATCCCTTCAAGGCGTATCCTTCATTCATCTCTATGAAACACATGCATGAACAAAATGATCGCCGATCCAACAATGATACATCTTCTTCAACATCTCCTCCCAGTCTTTCTATTCCAACTGATTTCAGCATTCGTGGTGATGATGACGATGATGATGATGATGATGATGATACTGATGATGCAGCTATTACGACTAATGAAATCAGTTCTGGAGAACCACATACACCACGTATATCATCTTCTCCTATCACATTTTGCTCATGTAATCAACAAGATGCAACAACATCCACTACAGTACATCATCAATCTTCTTCTCGATTAAATGTAGCCAGTCGACTTGGAGCAGCAGAAGCAAACGCTTTGAATGATATTGGTCGATTAAAGTCAACAGCTCCACCACCACCTTTACGAGCAGAACGTGAACGACTGAAACGACCACCCAATGCTTATTTGTTATTCAATCGAGATATGCGTCGCAGATTATTACAAATATCACCCAAGATGGGAGTTGCTGAAATAAGCAGAAAGATTGGCGAAAAGTGGAAGCAATTACCATCAGTAAGTAACCTATTGGCTTTCTAGAATCCCCTTGATTGTATCGAGACATGTTCGTACGTGAGAAAATTGACCCATGTCTGTGTTTAGGAACAACGAGAAAAGTATATTCAGGAAGCAGCTCTCATCAAACAAGATCATCTGAAGAATCATCCAGACTTTATTTACACACGACGCTCCAAGGCTGAATTGGCAGAGGCAAAAAGACTTTCCAAATTACGTCGTAGTAGTAGCAGCAAGAAGAATGATACACCATCTTCCAGTGAAGAAAAGACAGTAGCAGCCAAAGAACAGCAACAGCAACAACGTATCAAACGAAGGAGGAAATCCAATGCACCTGATGCACCACGTGATCCAAGAGGACGTAAAAAGAAACGACATCGACATCCTACAGCACCTAAACATCCCATGTCTCCATTTCTCTTCTTTCTTGCAGCTGTGCGTCCACATGTGGCTCAACAATTCCCTGGATCAACTGTAGGACCTATCAGTAAAGTCATTGGAGCTCAGTGGCGTGACATGTCTGATGAAGAACGTATTCCATGGATACAAATGGCTGAAGAGGATAAAGCTCGCTATGCACGAGAAATGCGTGTTTACATGGCCAATCTCGATCAACAAGCACACAATCAAGACGTCACTGATGCTACAAGTAATACTGAAGACCTAGATGATACTGCAGTAGCCACTGTGGTGCAAATGGTGAATCGTGGTAGTGAACAGGACTTTTATCCTCCAACAACTGATGATAGTAGTAGTAGTAGCAACCATTTTGAAGCCATTTTCCCCCAATCCAGTGAATGTATATGATAAAAAAAAGGATAATGAATGCTTGGTGTACAAAGATATAATTAGGTGGTTGATCTATCTACAATGGGGTGGTCTATGCTACATTATGGTCTATGCAATATCTTGTTCATTGTCATCATCACTATCATCATGATCATCCTTGGAGACACCTGTTCTTTTAAGAATGGCGAAATAAAGTGGACCCCATCCATCAGTCTTGTCAGGAAGAACAATCCAACCATACTTTGTACGTTCACCAATAGGCCAAGTGCGTTTCACCACCTCTACAGGTACTTTTCCCTTTCGCATAAACTTGCTGATCACCTTGTCATTCTCTGCAGAGCTGATAGAACATGTACCATAGACAACAGTACCACCTACACGCACCGAGTGAACAGCAGCTTTAAGCAAAGCAAGTTGACGCGTGGCATTATGGACTGTGCGTTTGGGAGACCACTGCTCAAATTCCTTTTCATCGTGTAATAAATGTCGCTCTGAAGAACAAGGTGCATCCAACAACACCTTGTCATATTGCTCAGGTTCCTGGTAATACTTGGTACCATCCTTGCCAACCACTGTCACCAAATCCTCCAATACATCTTTGGGTACATAACTATCCAATACTTGTCGTAGTCGTCTTCTTCGGTCTGCTGATAACTCATTCACTGTAAGATGTCCTCCACGTCCCAGTCGTTGAAGCACTGATACTGATTTGCCACCTGGAGCAGCACACAAGTCAAGCACATGATCATGGGGTTCAATATCCAAAGCTTCAGTTGCTAATACTGAACCAGCGTCGAGAATATAGTAGTCTGTCATGCCTTGATCGTCTTTGGAAGGGTGAGGAAATCGTTCAGCGTCCGTGGTAGCAAAACAGGGAATGCTGCAGAAACCAAGACGTGCCAAGTTCAATGAAGTCAACTTTTCTGGATCGGGTGGTGTCGTGCAGTACTTGTTGAGCATTATACAATGGCGTGAAGGTTGATGCATGGCTGTCACTAGTGTAGACCATCGTTCTGGACCATATTCTTGTTCATAAAACTGACTAAACGCATTAAATACAGCTTGTTTACGTTCTTGTTCTCGTGCAATAGCTTTTTGTTTGTTCTTGGATAGTCCTTTGCCTCCTTTGCGTCCCTGTGATGGTGGCATATTGATAAGAAAAGCAGCTGGAAAAGTTTGATGGGCGGGGAGAGAGAGAATCACATATAGGACAGACAGCCACACCAATGGATAATCATCCAATGTCCCCCATTTTATACATAATGTTTGTACACAAAAAGAGATTCATCTATCTATCTTCGTTCCTTTACAAAGAAAATAAGCCATAGTAGCGCAAAGAGTATAAAGGATAAGAACATTGCACTGAGCTTGATAACGTCTGGCCAGTAATTCTTTGCATTAAAGCCAAAGGTGGATAAGATGGTTGCTCCAGGAACCTAGACAATGCATTAACATGATAGTAAAAAGAAAATCCTTATCTTGCTACTTACATCAATGTTGAGACCAAATCTTTCTTCAACGAGCTGAAGATATAGCATTTCATTCACGAGTAGCGCTTCCAGTGCATAATTGAAGAACGATAGATGCTTGAGCCAGCTAAAGTAGGGTGACATGGAATCTATACAGGAGTATGGATGAATCTACTTGATCCCAAAGATCTCATATACACAATCTTACCTTTGTTCAACAAAAGACCAGCAAACAACATGGAAAATAGGATCACCATGCAACACAATAGATTTGCCATGGAAAGGTTCTTGAAGACGACACCAATAGCCAAGCACAAAGCAGCAGCTGTCAAATTAAACAAGACAAGGACAAGCAAGAATTTGAGGAATTCATTGACACCTTCCACCAAGCCAACCATGTAGTACGAGATCAATCCCATCATAAGTGGTGGCACCACACGTAAAGGAATAATGTCGAATAGAACCTATAGTAACATACATTTAGAATCACATGCATTTGAATCACTGATCAACTTGCCTTGGACAGGAAATAGATGCCAGGTGAATAATAGCCATTGGCACGTTCGCGTACAAAGAGAATACGCTCATTGGAAAACACTTGAAGGGATGTCAGACACATGAAACCCAATAAAGCTTCATAAAAGAAGAATAATCCCATTCGATTCTGGAATCCAGCAATGGTATTGGATACTTGATAGAATAAGCCGCCACAAATCACTGCATAACAAATGATTAGAGATCCATTGTAAAATGAGTAGTGGCATACTTACATGCGAGAACGACGGCAATGGTATAATGAGCAAACATGAGCATTGGGTTTCGATACAAGTTCTTGAATGTGCGATCAGCCAAAATACGAAACTGCATAAACCATCCAGGACGTTCATGTGTATGAACAGGCTTGACAAGTGGTGACGCTGCTCCTTCTTCCAAATCATCTGGTGTTGCTTGTCTATATATAACATACATTAGTCAGTACATATGATCCTTGTTTGACAAAAGTTACACTTACGCTGCTGCCAGGATTTGTTCTACATCATCACGTACAGCCACTGCAACAACGCTCTTGTCATAAGCTTCAACGAGTCGTTTTAGATGGGGTGTCATGCCGTCTTTTGTGGTTGTAGTCGTAGCATTATCAGATGATTCGCTATCCACAACGACATCAGGTACTGCAAGTTGTTGTCGTTCTTGACGCTTCTTGCGAATCCTTTCTCTTCGTAATCTTTCTTGACGTGCTCCTAATTCAGATGCCCATTGCTCACTGGTATTTTCCAGATCATCACCAAAGCCATTACTTGAACCAAAAAGTGAAGTGGATGGTGCTGGATTGACAGGAGATGATGATTGCATAATCGATGGTTGCTGTTGTTCACTATCAGATGCTAAATTGCTGGTTTCAGCATGCAAAACAGGTTTTGGATCAGAAGGCTGCATTGTCAGATCAATCAAGTAATCAGCAATGTTGAAACCAGGTGGACAAGGATAACCAATAGACTTGAAATAGGATTGAACACGTGGTTGTGGACCAGAGTAAACAGTGTGTCCTTTGCCAAGAACAATAAGCTGATCAAAAAGGGTGACAATGTTGGATCTTGGTTGATGAATCGTGAATACAATGGTGCGATTGTAGTCTTTGGCAAGTGTCACCAAGGATTCCACGACATTGTAGGCATTGTATGCATCCAGACCACTGGTAGGCTCATCAAGAAACAGGATGGATGGTGAAGTAACAAGCTCACAGGCAATAGCTACACGACGTCGTTCACCACCACTGATGGATCGTTCACCAGGTTGACCAATCTTGGAATCCTTAATATTGTCAATACCAAGTTCCTGCATCACTTCCATCACTCTGAATTTCTTGGCAGCTTTGCTCATGGATCGTGGTAAACGTAACAATGCAGAATATAGAATCGTCTCGTATACGGTAAGTGTTGGAATCATTGTATCTTCTTGGTCAACATAGCCCACAAGTCGTTTGTAGTCGGATGGTGATACAGTATGGCCATTGACATAAACATCTCCAATCACAGTGCCCATCTTGGGTCGCTTGGCAAGAATATCAAGTAGTGTCGTTTTGCCAGAGCCTGAAGGTCCCATAATAGCCATCACTTCACCAGGACGCACCATACCAGTGATACTGTTTAGGATTGGTTGCTTTCCCACTTTGTAAGAAATGCAGTCGAAAATCAAGTTGGCTGGTGTATGTTCGGTCATAAGCTTGCCAGCTTCATCATCAGCGAGTTGAATATAAGGTGCAGAACCGCTTGATTTTCTTGCCAAGCATGTAACAACGCCAGTAACAATGATCAAGAACACTGCAACACCAGCAATGCCACTGACAATCATGATCCAATTGATGGGGCGTTCTGGTCTCTATAAGTGTATCATCGTCAGCTTATGTTCCCTATATTGCCTTTGACTACTTGCCTTGAAACCAGGTACCATGGTATAATGGAGACATTCACCAGAGTTGCAAGTCAAAAAGATTGATTCATCACCAAAGACCATCAAGATCAAGTCATCCATAGCAGGCTCTATAAGCAAAACTGAATAAGCATAACGCATCCCATAGATATCAAGACTCTTCCATGTTACCTGAGAAAGCACATTCTCGATCTGTGCATTTGAAAGTTGCTGGTCCCTTGATCTCTTCCTTGAGTAGATCCGTCAGGTCTATATATGGACTACATCAGTACCATTGTACTGGATGAAAGAGTCACATGTAGATCCTTACCAATGCTACCATCCTTTCCACAAAGCATCTCATCCTTGATACAGCGGCAGTTGATATTCTTGCACTTGTAATTGGTGATATTGTTGTCATAGCCAAACTCTGGATCATATCCCATGCTTTAGTATTACATCACAAGGATTAGAGTAGCAGTGTCTTACCTTGGTCAAAACCACATTCATCCAGATGACAATAAAAGGATTCAACTTCATCCACCCAAACTACAGGATATGACTAGTCAGTTAAACTGACGTTCCTTCCCATAAAGCCTACTTACATTGAAAATCGCATGATTCTTCACGTTGATTGCAAGAAAAGGTGACTTGAGGAATTTGATCCTTGAGTTGCTCCAAGATTTTTCGATCTAGAATTGTTTGTTATGATGAGTGGCGTTGTTCATTTCCATGGCAACTTTTGAAACACATATCCAGGGATCAAGGGGTAAAAGACTTACTTGTCACATTACACATTTGATGGTTTTCAAAGACGGTCAATCCACCTCGATAACAAGTACCATTTTGGCCTGTGGGTACAAGTGGATCACAAACTGAATCCATGGTACATACTAAAGCGGGAAAAGTGATGAGAAATCCGTGGGTAATCTACTATGCAGCACATACCATTGCAATTGATGCCTTCCCATCCTTCTGGGCAATCACAGTGATTATCCTCTCTTGGTATTCTTTGTCGTCCATCAGCAAGTGCTCCACAGACTAGGATTCAATAGGTGAGTGGGGTATGAAAGTATATACTGATATTTATATACGTTACGTGGCTCTCGGCAGTCGTCACCTCCAAATCCAGGTGGACACTGACACTGCCCACTATGGCTACAGTTGGCGAAATGCAAGCATTCGAAACCAGGCAACATGCAATTGAAGCATTGAGGACAGTCAGGACAACCCTTATCGCCGTCACCGAGTATAGAAGTAGTGGTAGGTGGTGGTAAAAGATAACCGAGTGTTGTGGAAGACGTATTCTTTTGCGCGTTGCTAATGCCCAAACAGGACAACAAGAGCACGCCGAAGAGTAAATGGCGTAGTGACATTGGTCTAACACGCAATATACGACTGGTTCCTTGTTGAATGGGTGAAGAAGAAAAAAGCAAAGAAGGATATCTCGTTCCCAAGAAGAGCTTGCTCGAGTTACTGCATATGACTCAAATGATTGGTTCGGATTACAAATGTTCCATCCTGCCGGCTTTAACATCACTTGCTCTCGTGATGAATACCACTACTTGATTTCAAAGGGGATCACATGATGCATGGTGTTATTGTTTCATTACCAGCAACAACTACAATGAAGGTATTTTAGCAGCATAGATATGTGATGAGGATGATACTGATCTTTAAACATGTAGATCTGCTACTCCCACCATGGACTATGACATGCCTATATTATGGAAAAGATGATACATGGCCTTTTGAAGATCCTGCTGGTCCAGTCATTGATTGATCCTTTGATCATTGTCTACAGTGGAGTCACACATCATGAGTATCTTTGTATTGTCAATAGAGCATTTATTCCCTTCAATGATCACACTGTAATCCTAAATGAATACAAATGCTATTTCATCCACCTATTTAAAGTAATGCATCTTTCAGATATACGAACAATCAACCATGTTGGTTCATTATCTAGAACAATGAGCACAAATTATGCTACTGTAGCCGATAATGATCTCAGCACACAGTGTGCAACACAGATGAACATTGCTTAATAAGCGGGAAGAGCCTTCCGATCCGCTTTGGAGAAGATACATCCTCCCTGATACACTTGGATCACTTGTAACGACAGCATTATATCCTTGTAATTCATTATGTAAGACATCATTTATTCATTATCTTGGCAATAACTGCTATACTTTGATTGTCTCTTTTTAGTGTATTGGTAAGGAGATCGGAAGCAAGCACCGGATTCTGGGAAAAGGATTTATGGTAAAAAGAATCACCCGTGACAGTAAGACTATCGGCATCGAGCACCGTTTGTTAGGAAGCGACGTCATACAATGCATAGAGCATCCTTCAAAAAGAATGGTCGATCACAACAACAGCGGATGCAATAACAGACATCAGAACCCATGTTTAGCAAGTAGGATCAAGATTATCACAATTTAGATGCATATCTTATCTTATTTCCCAGGATTCATAATGAAGAATAGAGAGAGAGAGAGGGGCTAAAATGGGACAGGGAGAACAAAAGACTTTTACGACTTTATGGAAGCTTTTGACTTTGGGGGATTGTGTTCAAAAAAGCTTTTGCGGAGTTGGGAGCACATGTGCCACATAAATAAGGCATTTCCGCTATGTCAGCATCCCTTCTTTTTGTGTGTGCAAACAAAGGGCCAACTTGTATTCTCTATTACACTTTTCTTCATGTCTTTCTTGTCTCGAGCACTCTTTGTACAGCCAATGATGGTGATTAGACCTATTCAAGTACATGGTCGAAAACCCATGGTGATGGCTCATCGTCTTTATTCAAGTCGTCCTATGGATCAACCATCAACAAGTAAGTGCTTTTTCACCCTTGCCGCAGTAAGGTTGTCCCCATTCCTCCTTACAGCAACACACTGTTGTTGTGTCACGAGTGACAAACATGTGTGCGGAGTGCTTGAGTCATCATTCCACATGCCAATTCTTTTACTTTCCACTCACTTGACCCTTCTCCACTTGTTACAGAACGATCCAAGGTCACCATCAAGACGCTCAACCGCTTGTATAAGCATGGCGAACCTATTACTATGATGACGGCTCAAGACTATCCTTCTGGTATGATGGCCGATCGTGCAGGAATGGACATGTGCTTGGTAGGCGACTCGTTGGCAATGGTGGCATTAGGCTATGACTCGACGAACCCACTGACTGTTGATGTATGTCGACTCGAGAAAATGGCTCAAGATGATAGAGACTGATGGATGTTTATAGGAAATGTTGCATCATTGTCGAGCAGTAGCACGTGGATGTAAATCATCATTCCTGGTATGTGATTTACCCTATGGCAGTTATGAAGCCGATCCCACAGATGCAGTTCGAGTATCACTTCGATTTATCAAGGAGGGTAATGCAGAGGTATGTCAATGACTTACACTTTATTGGCAAAGTATAGTAATCAAGTGATGATCTAGGCTGTCAAATTGGAAGGAGGAAAAGAAATGGCAGAGACAATTGAACGTATCACGCGTGTTGGTGTTCCTGTTGTTGGTCATATCGGTTTGACTCCTCAAAGACAATCAGCATTGGGTGGTTTTCGTGTTCAAGGCAAGACTGCAAAACAAGCACAACAACTTTTAGAAGATGCTTTTGCTGTACAAGAAGCAGGTGCATTCATGGTGGTGTTGGAAGCTATGCCAGAAGAGATTGCAACCTATATCACACAACAACTCAAGATTCCTACCATTGGTATTGGTGCTGGCGTCCATTGTTCCGGTCAAGTGCTAGTACAAAATGATGCTCTTGGTCTCTTTGATCGCTTTGTGCCAAAGTAAGTAGTATGTTACATGATCAGATGATTTGTTTACTTACAATATCCTTGAATAGATTCACCAAGCAATATGCCAATCTCAATCGTATCATGACCGATGCCTTAAGACAATACCATGAAGAAGTCAAATCACGTGCCTTTCCTGCTCCTGAACATACATATCCCATTGATTCACGACAATTGGAAAAGTTTTGGGAACTAGTGGGTGAACACCATCGTAACGAGGAGGAGAAACATGAACAAGAACGTGCTGTTCGTGCCCATGCTTAGAAGAAACCTTATACACAACAGATGCCTTCTTACTCTCTATTATTCTTATATCCTTTATCATCATGTTGTTTTCTTTTGTTGTTCTCTTTTGTATATAGACTTTATATCCGTTTTCTTTCAAGTAATGAAAAAAGCAGTACTCTTGCATTGTATATGTTGATTAGTGTGTTGTGTGTCAATGTACATAATGGTGGTAGTGCTTGCTACTAGTCATGAACAATTCTCTTGACTAAACAGAGTTGTTGTGCCTATCAATGCATCATGCTGATTACCGATGGCAATGTCATGGTCAGATCATTCATAACATCCTTCTTCGTATATCAGATGCACTATTTTGCTGCTGGATCTTTGAATGATACTGTACGCTCTTGTAGTAGTAATGACTGATGGAAGGACTCTTTCAAGAAGCTGACTTAAAACGACACTGCTCATGTCCATATTTCGTGACAATATCTTCCTCATAGTGGGGTTTGGCATCAAGAGGCATTGGTAAACTTTATTTCTCTACTTATAGTGATAAGTCTATAGTATAAGAGGATGGAACCTTGCTCTTGTACGTGGTGACTTATGCCATTGATTCAAATGATTGCAGACAATAAAAGAACATCCCTATTGCTAGTAACCGGTTAATCATAGACAAATGTATAATGCTTGTAGTGGTACCTGCATGATCAACATGACCAGTGCAGCTGGGGACAGTCAAAAAGCATCCTCCGCATCAATCATTGTTGCTCTTTCGCTTTCTCTCTTACTCCACCAACACCCATGCTTCACACCATTGCGCGTTTCTCGGTTCAATTGACACGTTCAACACCATGGACACGTTCAAGTTTGGCAGCAACGACAAACACCATAAAGACGTATAATCGTTCAACGTCTCCAGTACAACGTCATGTCTTGACAGCACAACGTACAATGGCGTCAAAACCTTCACGACCTGACCGGTCAGGGAGTAAGCCTATGGATCGTCCCCCACGTGATGGTGAAATAACTGCTAGATTTATCACATATGTGGATGCTGAAGGCCAAGTAATCCAACAACGAGCACCTTTGGAACAAGTATTACGCCAATATGATAGCAGCAAATACTTTTTGGTACAAGTGGGAGGAGGATCTACACCAGTGTGTCGATTATTTGAAAAGAAGGCCATGTTTGAGCGACAAAAGGCAAAAAAGAAGAACAAACAAGTGCGTACACCAGAGTCTATTGTCAAAGAAATCGTGCTTGGATGGAATGTGAGCGCACATGATATGGATCACAAGTTGAGACACGCCAAACAGTTCCTGGAGAAAGGCAACAAGGTCAAGATTGAGATTGTCAACAAGAAGGGTCAAGTACGACTTACACGCGATGAGCAAAAGGAATATGTCGATCGTATTATGGATCAATTGACAGAATATAAACCTACCAAACCACCAGCATATTCAGGTGGCACTTGTATCGTTCAATTTGAAAAGAAATAAACAAGCCATATGGCACTTTATTTAATCAACAATATCATCATCATCATCATCATCGTCATCATCGTCGTTGTCATAATCAGCCTTCAATGCTTCTACAGCTGCATAGATACCATGGGATGTGCGTTGAATAGCGTGAATAAGCTGCTCAGTATCTCCATTGGACTCCACAAGTGCTTCTGTCATGGCTGGAAGAGTTGTAGCAGTGATGCCTTGATCAAGACTTGGTGCATAGATCACATGTTTGAACCATCGTTGTCCCATCACATTAGTTTCATCATCTTGAATAAATCCACGTTCAAAATACATGATCCGCTTATTGGTTCTTGCCAAACGTTTGGCTATGACACTGGGTAGCTCGGCATCTTTTAGATTGTCAAATTCCTTCAGTCGTTCATCAAGTCTTGCTCGTCGTCGTTCAAAACGTCTTGTTTTCTTTTTCAACTTCTTTACAGATTTGAATAAAGGCTTGTATATGCTACCAAGCATTTCATTGGTCTCGTAGAGTGGTAGATCATCCAAGTATTGCTGTATGGCAAATGAGTAATCTCTTGGATACAAGGGTAGTAATCGATCATCAGATAATCGAACAATCAATAGTCCACATAGCTTGACAAATGTTTCATGGTATTCGAATGTAGGATCCCCAAACTTTTCCATCCAATGATAGCTGTATGATATCTCTTTTTAAGTTATACATGTCATCAATAAAGATTCTCATTCTTACCTGTCATATACACTATGTGCCACACCATAATCACCTACCATCCCCAAATTGACACTCGTGATTCCCGCATGATGGAAAAATGCAGTGGCATCTGAACCAGCACCAAGATTATGAATGATAGGTAAAGGCTTTGATCCAACTTCAGTGTAATTGGTATATTCTCCCCACGTTTCATATACCGTCTTTGTGCCTTCAGTGCCTGGTGTAACAATGGAACTTGTCACTTGATATAAAAGTTGATGGAATGATGGTGCTGCAGCCGCTGCAAAGTATTGACCTGCAACACTACCCAAATTCACATAGACAATTGCTTGTTCTGAAAGCCAATCTTGATTGTCTTCAACCCATTCAGTCGATCCAACCATTCCAAATTCATGTGCATCCCATGATGCAAGTATAATAGTCCTACGGGGTCGCCAACCTTTGGATAAGAGAATACCAAGTGTACGTGCCAATTCCAACTACACATGGATATTCATCATGAGTCATTTAGCACATCTCACTATTAAAGATGCTTTACCATTGTAGCTGATCCAGATGAAGCATCAGCTGCACCAAACACCCAAGCATCACGATGACTACCAAGAATCACTGCATGATCTGGTTCTTGCTCTCCTTCAATACGTCCAATGACATTCCAAATAGGTGTCACCTTGTTCTCCACTTGATTAACAAGCTCAGCATCACCTACACTAGGTCCACTGCAATAAACAACTTCAGCCAAACCACCTTGCCAACCTTCGCCATCACACACACCAATGTTTTGTGTGGCACGTAAAAGTGGTAAAGCATCTCCATAAGATATAGGAAGTGAAGGGATTTGTGGCATAGCAGGTGATGAATCAAGATCAAGTCGCTGCTGTTCTCCATTTCCACCTTGTTCAGTCGTAGCTCCCCAACCAGGACTACTTGGATCACCTGCCATCATGGAAATATATTCAACAGAATCTCGACGCACAGAATTCAGAGATCGCCTATGTGGATCATTAGGCCAATTATAGTCCACATACATAATGATGTTACTTACCATGGTCCATTAGGATATGCCTTATCAGGACGTGTATAAGGATAACCTTGTTTATCAACAGGACCATCATCAGCTGGATCAGTGTAGATTAATGCACCTACACATCCATGACGTTCGGCTCCTTGTACTTTGATACCGGCAAATATACCACCACCAGAACGCATGAGTGCAATGGTACCACGTAATTCCACACCACGACGCATAAGATATTCAAAATCTTCACGAGAGCCATAATTGGCATAGACTACACGTCCAGTAGCAGTACCATTCTTGGAATATGCTATATGAAAGACCAGGTGTTAATATCAATCCAGTGACTATTGGATGCTTGTTTTACCATGAAAAGTGGATGTCACATTGGGATGGTTGCTTGTTGTATCCTCGGGAATCGGATCTTCCTTGAGCTTGGCTTCATAAATAAATTCGGCTGGACCAGAAACAATGGCTAGTCGTTGTTGCACAGGTGATGTCAATAGCGGATAATAATCATGAATGGTAGTATCCACAATGCCAAACTCCATCATCTTATCCCTTGTCCACTCTGCATAATGTCGATCAGCGTCTGTGCCTGCAAGATGAGGCTCAGCTGTATATGTGTGAAGAAAATCCTTGACATAAGAGGAGGATGGTATTTCAATCACAAGTTTTTCAGGATCGGTAAGTACAGGTTGCTTATTAGGAGCTATAGACTAGTGTAAGCAGTCAAAAAAGCAGATGGATAGGAGTGTACTTGCCATCATTGCCCCTGTGAATAAAGAAATATACAACGAGTGATACAATGACAATGATCAGAATGACCAGCAAACAGCAGCATGATACAACCATGCCAATGAACTTTCTGATACCATGTCTTGTTGGGATACCATGGTGATCAAGCAAAGGCGTATATTCGTTGGCCACTCGAAGAAACTTGTAAAGCCATGCATACTTTGCAATAGTATGTGCCGTTTCTGCTGCTTCATTTAGTAAAGCAGGCACATCAATATGATGACTATTATGATGGCCATTGTGGTGTCCATTATGGTGTCCATTGTCAGGGGGATCATCGACAGTTCCATATTTTGGTGCCATTGTGGCAAAAGCCAAATGAAGGGGATATTGACTTGGCATGGTGATGCTTTATATAAAGCAACGATACACTGAGTTTGCTTAAACAAACAATGATGCATCTCTGGGCACAACAGCACCAAATGACGCCAACTATAGATCTGAACAAATACACATTTCCACCCCTTACGCTTTAAACATAAAAGAGGGATGATGATGATCATTGTCTGTGCAAAAGAGGTGCTGGATTCATAGGGGATATTTCTGCCAAGAACCTGTCACCATGACTTGTCTTCATGTACGATGCCAAGTGTTACTGCATTTTCTTCTCCCGAACATCTTCCCGCTTTTCCTTTCACATCGAATAGGTATGTAAATATTTACATTGAGCTAATTTCGTGCACACAGATGACTTGGCTCTGCAGTGATGTATTATTGTAACAGAAATACGCTATCAACTCCCCAAACACAACAACTCGATACTCAAGATACCACAGAATAGATACATGTATAGTTGCTTTCATTTATATTGACAATAAGTGTATAACCAGATTACAAGGGAAAGATATGGGATAGTGTGGATAATCAACTACATTCAAAAGCGGGTCGCCAACTTGCGTAAAGTCTCCTTGCGTATCTCTGGGCTCATGTTTTCCATCAACTTGCTAAAACCTTCTATCACAGCATCCTGATCCATAGCACCAAGCAAAACAACTTGTTCTTTAGCAGTGTCACTCTTAAGCTTGCTGATACGTTGCTCAATGTGTGATGCTTTCTTATCAAACCATTCTGCAACATGTCGATCAGCATCGTCCCATTGGCTCGTATCATTGTTGTTATCCTGACTGAACCACTGCTTCACCAAATTGTACATTTGTTCTCGAGACAAGCGATTGCTGGTAGTACTGACAATTTTGCGTAAAGTGTACTCTTCTGCAAGTCTGCGACGTACACGCCAGTAAAAGTAGTGTCGAGCATGTCGCCATTCAAGTGGTTTGCGAATAACTCCTTTAGCTTGCATACGACCAGCACGATCATGCAAGTCGGCAAACTGAATAGCAATCTGCTGATACACTGGTAATAACTCTTGTTCACGTGCTTCTAGTTGCTTCTTGATGTCGTTCTTTTCTTCAGTCGACTTGTTGGAATCTTCAAGTTGTCGCTTCAAGCTTGCATATCGCTCATCAAGTCTTTCCATTGTTGCCAATTGTTGTGCTTTGCGATATTTGATCTCCACAATACCTTCAGGCTCAAGTACGCCTCCACGTGCTTGGGTATCAGCATACATTTCCATCATGTCTTGATTGATTGTTGTATCAATAACAACCCAGGCACCACCACGTAATTCTCCATTTGGAACAAGATACACAAATACTGGCTGCTTGTAATTGCAAAGTGCATCAACAATCATGGCACCATATTTCAATACTTCATTGTACATGTCTCGTTGTCCACCAGAAAATCCACGCCAGTTAGCAAAGATCATCAATGGTAATTGTTCTCCCTTATTGAAGTCATTGATTGCTTGTGCAGTCTTGAATGCTGAATTGGGATACCATACACCACCAGCTTCCATAAGCACCTGTTCAGTGGATTCTGCATTGGCTGGATCAGCAGGAATGATATTTTCCACAGTACGTGTTTCAACAGCAATAACGCCCATAGGGATACCACCAAGGCGTGCACGACCTGTAACTACAGTACGTGCCCATCCACTTAATGTTTCAACAAATGAATCACGATCAAAGAAGCCAGATAACCATCGACCATCTTCTTCCTTGCCATTCAAGAATAAACGTGGATCAGAAGGACCTTTAGGTGGCATATATTCAATCTCACGATCCACAGGGTCAATACCAATACGAGTAACAACAGGAGCATCACGCACTTCAGGTACAAATGACAACCATTGTACAATCTTGCCAACACCTTCGAGATCATTCTCAGCTGTCAAATGAGAAACACCATTCTTGTACATGATTTGTGTGCCACCAAGCTGTAAATTGGATGTATACACTTCACGACCAAGCACCTTGTTAAGAGCTGGAGCACCAGTCAAGATGATAGGTTGACCTTCATTTTGCACAGCACGTTGACCAAGACGCACCAAATAAGCACCAATACCAACAGAGCGACATGTAACCAAAGTAATGGTGAAAATGTCATCATAAGCACGAGCAGTTGCACCAGCAATTAGACCAGATCCACGCAAGTTTTCAACACCAAGACCATCATTGTAACCAATCACATCAGTGATACGACATCGTTTTTCACCATCTTCTTCAATCTCTTCAACATGAACACTCTTTTGGCCATTGGTTTGTTGAGCAGCAATAGCTTGGTGAGTGTCTGGAGTGAGATACAAGTACTTGAAACCAGCAGCAGGATTAGAAGGATCCTTCCATGCAGCCTTGAATTGACTAATAAGCTCATCAGCCAAACCAATACGAGCACCAGAGTTGGCAGACAAGTAAATGCGTGGTACACCAAGTTTTCGAGCCAATTCAGAAGCCTTGTAAAAGACATTGTCTTCAGCAACACCAAATGAACCAATCTTGAAAGTGATATCATTGGCAATAACGACAACACGACGTCCTTGGGGATATTCAGGAGTGCGCAAAGTCAAAAGCCATGCCACCATACCCACTGTATTGGTACCAGGAGCACGATCAATTTCTTGAATAGAGCCATCTTCATCCAGCACAAGCTCTTTGCCTTCGATCACTTGTTTTGGTTCCTTGAGTGATGCATCATGCTTGATAGCTTGTACCCATTGATTATGGATAGCTTGTTTGAACAATTCAGGAAAGTCATAAACATAAGTAGTCCCCATAAGATGAGCCTTGTAACGACGTGGTTGAAGCCATTCTTTGGTTGGATAAGGTGTAGTGATAGGTTGCATATGCATTGCACCTGGAATACTGCCAACTGATTTGTGAATCCAAGTTCCCTTTTCAGTCTTGACTTCTTGATAAGCATCCATTTTGAGAATGTAACCAGATACATTGTTGACTGTAAAGCGCATGGGAATGATAGGTGCATCAGGACCATCACGTTGAGATTGAATGTTAAATCGAATCTCTGCACCTGTCACACGAAGCTTCCAAAGACGTTTGCCATGTCGATCCACAAATTCTTTCAATGCATGTTCCACCTGATCCGCTTCAATAGCAAAAGTTGGAATGAAATTGATAAACAAGTGATTGCAGTCGGAATTCTTGTAATCATGGCTGACAATCTCCAATGTATCCAGAATATCCGTCAACAAGCGATCACTTTCAGATATCAAATAATCGGCTGTACGCATGGAATCCTTGACACGACCTGGACGTACCAATGCACGAATAAAGAAACGACAATCACTTGGATTCTCTTTGGCAACTGCATAATACACATGCATTTGTCTGTTCTCAATAAAACATGGCTTGATGTCAAAGTTGGAAAGACGTGCAAGCTCCAATTGATAAGCAAGAGCAGGTTCAATGTGTCGGATCGTTTCATCTTCAATATAGTCTTCACGCTCACGGAATGTGTAAAAGTCTGGCCATTGATTGTCACGACAAATGACAATGGTAACACGACGTAAATGAGCACTTCTGAAAGCATCTTTATGCTGTTTGATCACTTGAGCCACCTTGTGCTTCCAATAAGCATCATCTTGAGTCGTTTCACTGTGGATGGCAATGTTGAGAATATTCTCCATACGAGTATGCTTCTTGGCACCAGCACGAGCAGTCATCATGGCTGGTAGATCCTCTTGTTCAAAAGCAGTAAGGATACGTGGTAACTGTTTTTCCATCTCATCAAGTGAACGACATGCTGTCATGGCACCTGTACGCACTGGTTCTTCTTCTGTGTTGTTGAGCAAGAATGTCAAATCTGAATATGAGGCAATACGCTTGTTTGAATCAGTACTGCGAGGAGCAGTTTGCATAAGGAACTTCCAAGCAACGACATAAGGAACATGTTCTAAATTGTAGGCAATATCCAGAATCTTATACGCATGATAGGAACGACGTGCGTATACTTCCAAAGCAGCAAGAGCAATATATGGCTCATCATGATAGAAAAAGTTGGGCAACACATCAAAGACATTGAACTTGGTATCAACCAAATCCTTGATTGCATCATAACTTGGCGTACGCATTTCAATCCCTCCACCATACACGCTTTCAGTGACAGAGTTTCTCAAGATCTGAAGCATTTGACCTTGACGTTCTTCATAAGATGGCAATTGACATAGGATCAACAATTCACGTGCTTTGAGCGCAACTTTTTGTGTGGCACGGCTATCAATGTCTGAAAGTCGTTTGAGAATAGGTGTGAAAAACTTGTCAAGACCACCACCAACACCAGGTGAAATGAGATCAAGCAGAATGAGCACAAGGTTGTTTTTGCTGGACACTTTGGCATGTGAAAGAGTGATATTGAGCACCTTGTCCAAATCATCCTTGTATTGATCACGAAGAGAAAGCACCACTTGTTCATCTCGATTTTGTTGTCCACTGAATAAGATCTCGACAACATAGTATTGTTCAATAAGCTCCACATATACTGAATACTCGTGATGCTTCAATCCTTTGCTGTAGCGTTCAAATACTTCAACCAAAGGTGCCACTTGATTCTTGATAGTCGAAACTTCAGCTTGTGTTGATGCATTCTCACGTACATATGATTCGATCAATTGCAATAGTTGTGTAGCAGGGAACTCATCATTGTTGGATTTGAGACATTCTTGGAAGCTTTGCTCAAGACGTGGTGGCATACGGCCTGACATGGATGACATAAGAGCAGCAGTTTCTGAGAATGGCAACTGAGGATCACGTAACACTTGGGACAAGTCCTTGACAGCTGTTTGTACCAAAGCTTGATTGTCATAGCCTTGGAGAATGTATTCCAGAGCACGTTTGGTAGCACGGAAACGCTGAATGGGTTTCTCACCAGTGATATGAGGAGGACCAAATGTAGGAACAGTACCAGCAAAAGGCAATGTCTTCTTCACACGTGATGGATCATCAAGCGATAGAACACCAATAATATCACCAGCTTCAAGTGTAGCGCCAACTTGTTTGATGAATTGAACACAACCATCTTCTTGAGCCATCAAAGGCATATACATCTTCATGACCTATATCCATCTAATCAGTCACTTGTTGCCTTGAGTATCATCCAATTTGTTGTAATCTTACCTCGATCTCTGCATAGGCTTGACCAGCTTTGACATGTTGTCCATTCTCCAATAATAAGCTGACAAGTTTACCAGGTGAAGGAGAGCGTAATTGTGTGGGATCTGATTCTTTCTCCAATAAACAAGTCTTGCCATCAATCATAAGACGTGTAGCTTGAACTTCGTCACGTGAATAAGTGGTGTATGATTTGCCACCAAGTGATACAAGCAATCCACCATCAGTGAGATCTCTTACGCCGACCTGTGTTTTGGTGCCATTCAAATACAATGTATAAATGCTGGGTGCTGACTGGGTGACAGTGAAGTTGTAACGATGATCTTCATAGATGAAATCCACAGTAAACACAGTCTTAAGCATGTCTTTACCAGGAACTTGACCACGTTCAAGACTTTGCTTATACTGCTTACGGCATTCTTGAGACAAAGCATGTGCTTTGATAACAGCTCCACAAAACACGGCAAGCATTGGATCAGGTCGTTCGGCTGTCAACTTTGTAGAAATGAGCATATCAAGCCATCCAGTATTGATTGTATTCTCTTCAAAGTCTTGTGTCTCCAATAAGCGAATAATGTACTCGACTGTTGTACGAAAAGCTGCACGAATCGAAATCTCTTTCAATGCCATGACCATGTTCTTTCGAGCTTGCTGACGATTCTCCCCATAGGCAAAAATGTGACCAAATTGTGAATCAGCATATTCATGCAATCCACCAGCTGATGCAACAGAGAAATAGCCCCATACATTGGTACTGGATCGGAAATTCAGCTCATGCATCATTCCAGAAGAAGGCTTGAAACCAGCATCAGGATTCTCTGCAGTGATACGCACAGCAATCACATGTCCTTTGGGTACTGGACGACGTAGTACTTCAAATGATGTAGGATTGGCAAAGTCAAAATCAATTGGCGAAGCACTGTTGGGTTGAACACCATAGAGCATACGGATATCACGAATACGATGAAGAGGAATACCCATAGCAATTTGTAACTGAGCAGCAGGTAAGTTGACACCAGAAACCATTTCAGTAGTTGGATGCTCCACTTGCAATCTGGGATTCAACTCCAAAAAGTAGAAACGTTCATCTTGATGACTGTACAAGTATTCCACAGTACCAGCTGATACATATCCCACAAGCTTGCCAAGTCGTACAGCTGCTTTCTCCATTTGCTCAAATACATCAGGCTTGGCAATAGTGACTGGAGCTTCTTCAATGATCTTTTGATGACGACGTTGTACTGAACAATCACGACCAAACAAACTGATAGCATTGCCATATTGATCAGCCAAAAGTTGTACTTCCAAATGACGTGCATTGCCTGCCAACTTCATGATGAAAATAGGCGAACCAGGGATTTCACCTTGCACTTGATGAAAAGCTTGCTTGAAACTGGCAGCATCTTCCACTTTACGAATGCCTTTGCCACCACCACCTTCAGATGCCTTGATCATGACAGGAAATCCAATCTTTTCAGCTGAAGCAAGACCTTCTTCTGCAGTTTGCACACATGCATCCAGATACACCTTGTCTTCCACCAAGACATGTCCTTCTTCTGTTTGTGCCACTTGACTGATACCATCACCACTCCAGCTCATGGTAGGGACATTGGCATGTTGTGCAACAATAGTAGAAGATATCTTATCACCTAAAGATCGCATAGCTGATGCTGGTGGACCAATAAATACACACTTGTTCTTGCTTTGAGCCAACATTTCTGGTAATCGTGGATTCTCTGAAGCATGACCCCTTTACATCAAGTATATTAGAACACATCATAACTCTAATGAAATGATTCCACACTTACCATCCTGCCCATACAGCATGAACACCACTTCTTTCTGCCACATCCACGATCAACTCGACATTGGCGTAATTGTTGTTGTTGGTACCACCAGGAACTTCAACGTAGTTGTCTGCCATGCGAATGTATTCAGCGTTCACTGATAGATCCTCTGGTGTTGCCATCACTGTAAACTCGATAGCTCGTTCGTCACCAAATGTTTCATAGGCCCACTTGCGTACTGAACGAATCTCCTTCATGGCTGCCATGCCATTGTTGGCGATAAGCACTTTGCTTATCACTGTATGTCCTTCATGTGCCTGTACGAAATCGCGTACTGCTCCTTGAGAAGCCACTTGCAACGAATTGCCACCTTGAATATCCACTACGAGTCAATGACAAGCTTTCTTTTGCAACGACATGTACCTTACCGAGGAAATGGCTTGCGAGATTCTTATGTTCCACCATAGTATAGTATTAAAGTGTACAATAGATAAAGAAACGAATGCAGAAATGATGGTATGAAAAAGGGTGTGGTATGAATGCAAACGAGCAATCCAATGCTGTGTTTGATGATGATATGGAAGAGGATAAAGAGATGTCTGGGTTTGATAGCTGCTTTGTGATCTATGCCATTGCCCAACGCGATAATGGGACTGTGACACATTGACCCCAACCCAGCACAACGCATTTTGGGGCCGATTCCGACTTGCTCAAATACACAATGACATCTCGTTGGGGTATCAAAACTAGTTTAAACATGGAAATGCTGGGGATGTTATGACTTTATTCTGCATTAGATGAATGGCTTCTGTCTTGAATAAAAGACTACAACATCTCATTTGGGAGATGGCAATGTTTCAACCAAGCTGGGTTTACATGAGTAATAGCTGCATGATTGTCTCAGGAACAAGCTGGATTTAGAAGACAGTTTTTGGGTCAATGGGGATCTTTGCAGATATCCTTGTGATTTGCATATCTTATTGAGCATGACATTACGTGACACAATACACCAGTTCTTATTACTATTGATGTATGAGCAGCATCTTACTACTTTCATCCATGTCCTTTCCATCATGAATACTGATGTTGTGCCTATCTTTGTCACCATGGCTATTCACTTATGCTTATGTTTGATCAAAAAGAAACAATCTCATCAATGAATGAATCACATGATCCCATATGTTATCAACACACAGCAACAGCATGGATGATGGTTACACTATATGCTAATGCAAGTGTTGTTTACAATCAGGTGTTGATCATCTTGACAAGTTTGAACCAAGTGTGCATTCTTCCCACTCCATTTGTTTGTTATGGCTACAACAGTCTTTGTTTATGGTATAGAGTAAATGTGTGTTTGAAATAGATACGATCATTGTTCATGAATGCAGTGGAGATATGGGATGATTGAAGAATGAAGAATAGAATGATGCTAATAAAGAAAGAGAGATGTTGATAATGGCTACTGCCTAACACACTGTTTGACTATGCAGGAGGAAGAAGAGGAGTTTGATCAAGTAGTCTCTGAATAACATTGCAGACCGAGTTGTTAAACTGCCTTTCACAAAGTGTGGAAACTACTACTACTGAGATATGTGTGTATGCATCAGGGGTAAACAAGTAGGATAAGGTGAAATGCATGCGGCGGATATTCTTTTGAATATGGAAGAAACATGAAGAGAAAGGGTTAAGAAGTAAGGGGATGAGGAGAATGAGAATGACCGGGATCAAGAAGATGATGATGGTTCATGAATAGCGTCTTTTAACAATGATTCATCTGGAGTGATAGGGGGTGAAGTAACATACAAAGTACGTTTGCTTTGATCCTCATCAGTAGTTGATGTAGTTGTTAAAATGGATTCACTGTTGGGAGTAGCTAAAGGCAATGGGATCCCCGGAATCGATGTAGGTTGATGATGAGGTGCTGGAGAAGGTGTTGAAGTATTGGCAAGACTTTGTGCTAGTAAATCTTCGTTGACATTGAGCAGTGATCCAAGATACTCAGCTGACGGACCCGAAGTACTACTTGAATCTCTGGATGAAGGCAAGTTCAGTGCACCAAGCCATCCTATACCAGCTCCACTATCATATTTAACAAAGGAGTGTCAATCGTAATGGGTGGCAAAAGTAGAGAGTCAATGGAGTTACCTTTCTTCCCATTCCTTGCCCATTCTCTGCATAACTAGTTCAAGTTCCTTTCGTTGCTTCTCTAAAGCTTCCAAGCTTTGATCATAATCCATTAAAGACTTTTCCATCGAACACAAAAGAGAAACAAAGAAAGAAAGAAAAGAAAAAAAAGGGACAAAAGTTTAAAACATGAAGCGGATGTTCAAGCATGTAAGCCATACACTTGTCATTTTGATATCACCCCCCTTGTCCATGTATACATACAATGTTTTCTCTCTCTATGCAACAACACGGGCATTCTCAGATCAGGAGGAATTGGGCGCGCGGAGGATGTTAAAATTGGGATCACACGGAAGTGAATAGATGATAGGAGAAACACACACATGGCTATATTGTAAACATTTTATGCACTGATCTTTATTCATGATATGTATAAAAAGTAAAAGAAAAAGAAACTATTGTTGAATGGATTCTGATTTCACTTGAGGAGAGGCGTCAAGTACAGCACGTAGAATATCACATCGACGTTCTAGCATACCAAGAAATCCCTGCATTTGGTCGTTGTTCATTTGCACCAATAATGACAAGAAACGAGCATCTTCAGCATCCATGACACTAGCAGCAGTAGCCATTTGGTCCTTATCATTGCTTGCTGATTGATCATCTTCTTCAAGAGCCCAATCTCTACGACGACGTTGAATCTTGGTCTTGCGCATTTCAATGGGTCGATCACGATGATGCAAACGAGAATATAATCCACATGCATTGCATACAGGTTCACCACGATCATTCTTGCGCCAAAGTGGAGTCTGGGTTTGATGACAATTAGCACATTCCATGCCATTGCTTGTATTGGATGAAGATGATTCCTCAGTAGATGATGATGATGACTTTTCATCCACCATTTTGGTAGTGCCTTGAGAAGTTGGCTGCAATAATGGCAATGTAGCAAACATCATGGGAGCAACATTGTTTTGTGATGAAGCTGTCACTGATGAAGAGGATGGTGCCAAGACACGTTCAGTAGCATAAGGATGTGTGCGGAGCTGACTAGTTTGCTGAGTCTTGTGACGCACATGCAGGGGTCGATGTTGGTTGTACTGCTTGTAATAAAGACCGCAAGCATTACACAAAGTATGAGCCCGATCCGGAGTACGTCGCCATAAAGGTGTCTTGGTCACTTTGCAATTGAAACATTCCAACTTGCGTGGTGGTCTTGATGTCTTGCTACTGGCAACCTTGATAGGAAATGTGGATTGACCATGAGGAAGGACTTTTTGCTTGCGATGTGATGATGATTGTTGCTTTTCTTGAATGATAGGAGATGATGTACTGTCACCAACAATAGCTGCACAAGCTGCTGCTGCTGCTTCTGCTACTGATGACTTGTCAGAAGGTGGTGATGCTGGTGGTGTAGTAGGTGCCATCTCGGTATCTTCAAGCTTGATGAAATCTTGTTCCATTTGATTGACAATAGCAGTTGGATCCACAAGTCCACTGAAATCATCAGGTGATGATGACATGAGTAGGTTGTGTAAAAAGTTGTCTTGTAAAAGTGTAGTTGTTGGTGATCCTGCAGCACTAGACTGTGGAGATGCGACAGGTGATGATTCGAGTGATGAAGTAGGTGGTGATAAGAATGGCATTGAATCATCTGTTGTCATTGGTGTTGTAGATTGTTCTTGAAAGAGGTTCACCAGAAAATCGGTCTGGTCCCCATTGGGTTGATCGAATGATTGAAAAAACGTATTGAATGTATCAGTGTTCATGACGCTGTAGCTGTTATCTGGTGATGTTGTTGGTTGTGTATATTGGTAACTGAATCTTGTCTTCCTTGTTTGCTCGTGTTGTTGTATAATATCTTGTTTGGGGGCGGTCTTCTGTATCAATCGACGTCGTTTCCTACGTGCTTTCCGTTGAACATGTAATAATAGGCCATCTTGATGTCTTTCTTATAAAAAAGCGAGTATTCGGTCGCTGGGTCTTTGGGTTATAATAAAAAGTTACTTAAAGGTGCGAGGGAGCAAACGGGAGATTAGAACTTGGTGTGCATCTTGACTCGATGCACAATACAAAAGAAACAGGGAGAGAGAAGAGAGTGTTCAGATAGTTAAGAAAAGGTGTGCAGGCTGATATAGTTAAAAAAGAAGCAGGGTAAAAGTGCTTTGTAAAGAAAGTGGAGCAGGTGAAATAAAGTAGGAAGAAGAAGCAAAGGGAAAAAAGGAACAGCGAGCAACGCTTCTGGCCCTACTAATAAAAAATTTTTCGGCCTTTCGGGTCTTTCTTCTGTGTTTCAACAGCTACTTTTCGTCAGATCGCCACATTGACTGGGGTAGTTGGGTCATTACTCATCTTGTAAAGCTTTTATATGCTCATGCATATAAGCATTCATCGTTCTTATTCAACAAATGACTTCTTTCATGTGTAAATGATAAAAAGTTACAATACTTGTCGTCAAACAACAGCTTACCAGACTTTTTCCATCCGAGAATGAGTGGCACAGATGACTCAGTAAGCACCATATTTGGTAAAGACCAAGCTTTCATCATATCCAATCATCGAAGGCAAGAATGGATTATAGCTCGTTTAGCTAAACTTCTTTACTCACCTGATATACGCGTTCAGTCGGCTACTTTTCTTAACGCCGCGGATACCTATCACTTCCTTTAGGCAACACGTGTTTGTCGCATTGACGTATTGACACCACAGCAAAGAACATATATATCTCTTCTAGACTCAGTGACCAAAATTAGGTGCTGAATAACATAGTTGACCAACGCGTGTCTTTTACCAATGTTGTACATGCTCCGCTCTTATCTTATCGCTATCCCTTTTGAGTTACAATTTATTATAGAAAACAAGCTTCGAAAACTGGGATAGCTCTTTCTTGCCAAGCCAAGCTCAATATCCACATGCTAGTGCATGACTTTCATCCCATTTTCCCCGCTAACATAAAAAGCAACATGATTCTAGTCAACAAATTGCATGTATTAATCAGGTCCTGGCAAAACCTGTACGCTGCATGTTTGGTCAACATCCTTCTCAATGTTGTTATAGGCTTATTCATGGTAACTTTGAGAGTCCAAGGGTCAACAATGAGCTATTGGTGGATGTGAATAGACCTGCAGTTGTAATTCAAACAAAGAGAATGACTTTTTACATGTGTATGCAAGTAAACTAGATGTAACCATAGTCGTAAAGTAGTGATCAATACACTGTATATGACTCTTGTTTTGAAGAGAGCAGGAATTATGGGGGATATAGCAATACATGAGCTGAAGTAGATGACCATTGCGCATAATGTTATTCATCCTGTGTTGTAACAGCTATGACCAGGCTCAACTACAATCCATCTTTGATGCTTCCTACGAAAATATGGTGCCCATGACTGAATCTCATGTGTTTTAACATCCAAAAGCATAGCGCTTGACTGTATTGACTGGTATCATCCTTGAACTTGGGATGCAAAGCCATCGTTGGCGTTCAATTGTTGCATTGTTGTACAATGTTTGCAGTCGATGGATATGATGAAACATCTTCCATCGGCATGCTAATCACTCAAGATGATCCATTTTTGTAACCAGCTCTTTCTCGGTAGTGCTTTAAAGCGTCACTTGTACATAGCATGACTCCATGGTGTTTGGTATCATCCTAATCGACATTAACGACTTGAATTGCCCCAATAGGCCAATGATAAGATTTCAACATGTGCCAGGTGTTATCTTGTATGATGCTGTTGATTTCTACGCAAGAGTCGTAAAGGAGCATGATTGGAAATATGAGAACAAAGACCATGATCACATCGGGATACTTCAAGTGAACATCAAAGCTCCCAGCTTTTTCTCAGATTGGGCCAGTCGTCTGCTTTCAAACATAATACAAGGTATATGCATTAACATAGTGTCCTTTATATAGGTAACAAGCTGCTTTAAACACTTGTCAATGTACAATTCAAGAGAAAGATACAAAGATAGCCACATGAATATGATGACAAAGATCAATTCATGGGATTCGACAGGCCATCCCTGACATATACCAAAAGGCGGGCTTTTGACGACATATACAATCAAAACAACAGCCTTGTTTATATACTATTGGGCGTGGGAATTGTTGTTCTTGCAAGAAAAGGAGACTGGGATCGATTGAATTGATAAGGTGAATCAACCATGTTATTAGAATACCACGTCAAAGGAGCTGCAACATCAATAAATGCATGTACTGGCTTTTCGGTCACCGAAAGACACAAAGTGCACACAGCTGCAATGATCATTCGATGCTACGTCAATTACTTTCAACTTTTTATTTGATGTGTTTTCATTCCATGTCTAGCAATGACAAATCTGCAAAGAATCTGATAGCATGTAGTATCCAAAAGACTGTGTCATATATAGTGAACTACTCTTACGTAAGGAGAAAAGGTAGCTGGGAAACTTGACTTTGGCCATCCAAAATGACATTTCTTTGTACCAAAAGACAAGGATCTCATGAAGATTATTCAAGTGAATGCGGGGGTAAAGAATAGCGGATGAACAATTGGTCAGATCAAAAAAGACGCATTTGTCTCTACCCCACACTGCTTTGTTTAATCACATTCTTGCTTTCATATGTTATGATGCATCATTCGTCCCACATGTTCGCATGACAAGCTCCGCAACACAACAATCTTTTTTCTCACTTTGATCAAAGCGCTCATTTTCTCTCATATACAAAGTCTCTTTTCTTCAATATCACCATTTCACTTGTACGATGACTATCATATTCTATTATAAAGCAGTTCAATGATATCTTATGGTGGTGGGGGAAGAAAGAAAAGAAAAAAGTGATGGTGGGAGTCACTTCACGTGAAAACAAGTAACCAGTAATAGGCATCGGACTAAGCAAATACCCAATTTGCCTGAGTCAGCATGATCGAGTACAAAAAGGGCTCTTGCTTTTTCAGCTTTCTTTTATCACTGTTATACCCCACAGCAGCAAACATCAATAATGGCTTCTCGTATTCAACAAGTCTCTTCTCACCTTGCTCCTTCTGACAATGTCGCCAACAAGATTGGTGTCAAGTCTCCCGAAGACGTTGTCATTGTCTCTGCTCTCCGATCAGCCATCACCCGTGCTCGTAAGGGTCCTTTTGCTGAAACTCTTCCTGAAGGTAATGTCTTGTCTTGAATGGCATAAACAAGTTCTCCCATGCTAATCTACTTTGGTTTATAGAAATCCTTTCTGGTGTTTTCCAGGGTATTTTGAAGCAAAGCAAGATCAACCCTGCTCTTGTCAATGATATTGCTGTTGGTAATGTCCTTCCCGCTGGCGGTGGAGCTACCAATGCTCGTATGGCTGCTTTGCATGCTGGTTTCCCAGAGACTACTTCTGTCAACACTGTCAACCGTCAATGCTCTTCTGGTCTTCAAGCTGTTGTCCAAATTGCTACTGCTATTCAAGCTGGTTTGATTGAAGTTGGTATCGGTGCTGGTGTCGAATCCATGACCCATAACTATGGTCCCCAATCTCTTGCTCCTTCTTCTGACAAGATTGCTGAAAGCTGTTCTGCTGCTGCTGATTGTTTGGTTCCTATGGGGTAAGTAAAATGGCTTGTGTATCATGAAAGGATGATTTTGGCTGATGCTGTGCATTGTTATAGTATCACTTCTGAAAACGTTGCCAAAGACTTTGGTGTCACCCGTCAAAAGCAAGATGCCTTTGCTGCTTCTTCTCACACCAAGGCTGTTGAAGCTCAAAAGAATGGCTGGTTCAAGGAAGAAATTGTTCCTCTTGAAGCTACTATCACTGATAAGGATGGTAACGAGAAGAAGGTGATTGTTGATCGTGATGATGGTGTTCGTCCTGGTACCACTGCTGAAAAGCTTGCCAAGTTGCGTCCTGCTTTTGATGAGGAAGGTTCTACTACTGCAGGTAATGCTTCCCAAGTCTCTGATGGTGCTGCTGCTGTTCTTTTGATGAAGCGTAAGACTGCTCAAAAGCTTGGTCTCCCCATCATTGGCAAGTACATCACTTCTGCTGTTGTTGGTGTTCCTCCTCGTATCATGGGTGTTGGTCCTGCTTTTGCCATCCCTGTTGCTGTTGAACGTGCTGGTATCAAGCTCGAGGATGTTGATATTTACGAGATCAACGAAGCTTTTGCTTCCCAAGCTGTTTACTCTGTTGAGAAGCTTGGTGTTCCTTTCGAAAAGGTCAATCCTAAGGGTGGTGCTATTGCTTTTGGCCATCCTCTTGGCTGCACTGGTGCTCGTCAAATCGCCACTTTGTTGCCTGAATTGAAGCGTCAAGGCAAGAAGATTGGTGTTACTAGCATGTGCATTGGTACTGGTATGGGTATGGCTGCTGTCTTTGAAAGCGAGTAAATGTATCCATCACTCGAGTATATATATACACAACACATATATAAGTTCATCCATTCCCCCACCTTCCATCAAACGCAATTTCCTGTTTCTAATTCAAAATGAGAAAAGACTCGATATAGTCTTGTTTGTGTAAAGTAATAAATTCAAGATATAAACATAACCTTGCTATAATGACTTGTCCAATCCAACACAATCACCTTTTCTTGCATGGATAACAATCATGACGCCTATCCACATATAAAACATCAAGTCAAACATAAAGCATAGCATCCTTTTCTTATATACCCTTCCAAGAGTCATATGCGCACAATCAATCAAAGCCAAATCAGTGTCGTCTCTCAAGTCAAAAATGCCCACTGGCTTCAAGACCCAGCAGAGCTTTCTCTTGTTCCTCCTCCAACGCACGACTATCCACCACCCAATTGAACAAAGTGGAAGCAGTTTTATTGCCATTACGTCAAGGACTATGTATACAGCAATAATACATGGACAAGGCCTGTACTCCTTTACTAGTCAACATCTTGTACCGGGATTCACTATTGCAACCGATTCAACAGCTCCACCGTCAACATATGACACCTGAAGCACGCTGGATGACTTTATTTTGATACGGATGTATAGGCAAATCTACAGTTGGAAAGTACTTGCAACAGCATACATTCTTTGGCATCCAAGACCAAGAAGTCTCGCCAACACAGAGATTAAGGCACACAAGGCTTCATTCATGGTGTTACTTGACAGCTAAGCGTACTGGTTCATGTCAAGGTAATACAATGAAGGAAGGATGTTTAGGAACATGTTGATCAATGCATGTGTCACATTGGGTAATGCGTGTTGGTTGCTACATGACTCTCTGATCGGAACTTCTGAAAGGAAATGGCGCGTTGTTGGTGATGTAGTATAGCTAGTCAAATATCTGTTATTGTTATAAAAAGAATACATATGTGCCATCTTGGACCTGGATGATTGTGAACGTATCATAGATGTCCCTGGATGTGATGATGAAAGTTGTAAGCGTGGATGATGGATCCTCTGTTTCCTTTATGAATAAAGCAGAATGACACCAAGCACTGTCATAGAGAGATATCTCGGATTGTACAAGTGATGTATAAGCAATCTAGAGTGGGATGATGGGTCGTTTCAGGAAGAGTGTCTTCTTTGGGCTAATATCGCAAAGGATTGTTCCTAGCGATGCATGAGAAAAAGTCAAAGGTTATGGATGCACTTAGATCTTGATGGATGGTGTAGCGATTCATGCACGTGGTACCAAAATAAGCAGCTGACAGGTTACCAGAGGATGGGATATCAAGTATATTAAATGCACCAGTATTCAGGATGATAACGTCAAGCATAATGACCAAGTTGACAATGATAAGAATACCCAAGCATATAAAAGCTAGTCCTTTCTATCCCATGTACGAAACCAATAATCCAATTCATATGTACATCATGTATAGAGATTCGTATGTATTAAAGCAATAAGTAAAGCTGTTTCTATACTAGCTACTGAAGCATCAATGAAACTCCCAAAGCGAACCAAGCATACAATGGCTTTTCACCATGAAAACAGGCACACTGTTTGTAGCGATAGAACACAGGTAATCCAAAGAGATTCTCAATGCTTGCCATATGTCTTGAAGGTATACCAGGCTAAATCCTGCCATGATCATGCAATTGGCTAAAAGCGCATAAGAGTTTCCCTAATAGTATCCAGCCGAAGCATAAATGGAATACTCAAAAAGCGAACTGAACATACATTGGCTTTCCACCAGTCCAACAGGATCCTTTGCTCACAAGGTGAGATCCAATGTCAACAGGGAACACCTAAAGTGACAATGGACCCCATCCTGTGCTGCGCTTTCAAGAACAAACGTGTACAATGTGTAGGATGGCAAGAGAACAAGAGCAAAAGACCAAGGGTGCATGCGGAGTTGTTTCAGCTTGACTTTCAAAAAGGGCAATTGCACTTAATTGAGCGCGGGATCCCATCATCGTCATCAGTAATTGATGGGGCTGTGCAGGTGTACAAGTTGTAGCATTAGTAAAAGTATTCATAAACGCCAATCTCTTTGATCATCATACAACTCCCAACAAAAGACAATCTTTTTGAAATGTTACTGAAAGCTCAATTCGCCAATAATGGTACACAAAGTCCTTGATTTACGTGTCATCGGACCGAGATATGAACAAAGAAGCTAAACATATTGAAAAGGTATCTTACCATGTGTCCGTCAATGCCGATTACAATGACCAGGAGCATGTTAATATAACATGCGCGCGCACCATTCACACAATGGCTACATACACACACTTTACATCTCCTTTTCTTTATTCTCCTCATCTTTGGGAAAACGTGGCGTTTGTCTGGAAGCATTACACCCCGTTTTTGGGCAAATAAATTGACGGGTCTGGGGCGCAAGTGCAACAATAATCGGAGCAAAGGGGGTATAGGCATTCAGAATCCATGGAAAAACATCGTCAGCTAGGCGTTGTTTACAGTGGTCAATATATCTTGTGTCACCTAATTGACCAAGAGGGAGACACGCAATTGTCAGAATTCTCAATAACATATAAAAGATACTTGATCCCCCATTACATTGGCTTCTTTCAACTTAAAATTTTTTCATCTTTCCTCTCTTTATCAACGCTGGTCGTTCTTCTTTGATATATTCAAGCAAACCCCCATCACTTTCATTTCTATCTACAACTGACAACAAATTAACAACAACAATGCTTCGAATTGCACTCTTCCTCGCTCTTATTTTGGCAGTCTTGTCTGTTTCTGCTGCACCTGTCTCTCTTGAAAAGAGACGCAAGACCTATCGTGGAACTGGAACATGGGTAATTTCATTATGACATGTATTTAGAGGCATTGTACTTACCCTAATGGATACTTAGTTTGTTCCTGAAACCGAAGGTGGTGTCTATGGTGCATGTGGACCTAAAGAAAACAGCAATTCAATGATCGTTGCCTTGAATCATAAGCAGTATGGAAACATGAACAAGAAGAGCAAGTGGTGCGGAAAGAAGATTAGAATCTCTGGACCAAAGGGCTCTGTTACTGCTAGAATCAACGATGCATGCCCAGGTATGATGATGGTGAAAGATGTATACATTGAAACATGGATTAATCCTTCCAATTGCATATAGGATGCAAGTACGGAGATTTAGACTTGACTCCCAAGATTTTCAAGAAGGTAAGTACAAGAACTACCACTGTAAACCCTACAATGACATCGTAACTAATCAAATGTGTAGGTTATTGGTGATATGAATAAGGGCGTTGGCAAGATCAAGTGGTATGAGATATAAAAAGGATACCAGCTCGATGAATCTTTCAACTTCTCCCTTGGTTTACACTATCATTGATGCATCTTTTGAAGATCCCAAACTTTGCACTCTCTCTTATCTTTCTCCCTTTGGCCCCATCACATTCATTTTGTATCAATATCAATCATACTTCCACACAACATTCTCTTGTATACTAGTTTTGTCTTTCCAATGTACCACCAGACAAAATATTAACAAACAAGATTGCATCCAGCACGTCAATGCACGTGCTGATGCCCATTTGCAATACTCATGTGGCGTCATGTGCCGATTTTGTGTATATTGTTTAGATGCACCTATAATTATATCAGCTGCAGCACCAAGAAAAGCTGAAAGTGATAGTTTGCAAGCCATTGCACATACACATGATCTTAGAAAGTGGACACTACAATGAAACCACACTGATTTTTTACTTTTCATCATCTCCTTCTTGTTCTATACCGGGTGTTGACAATGAAATTAGAGCTAATGGATGATCCAAGCCAAGTTATCACTCAGCCTGTTCACCCAGAAATATAATGGGTCTGTCGTACGGGTCTAGCCACTTGTTCATGAATACCAGGTAAGCACATACAACAGGGCATGAGAGCTATAAAAAGTATACATGTGCAGGGAAAAGGGGCGCAATATTCTTTGGAAGCTTTCCATCAACATTATGTTGGCTGGGACAGCAATAACAGCGACTAGGAGTATAGATACAATGAAATTGCATCAGTTCATGCATTTAATAGGCAGGTGGCGTGGTGTTGATTACCAAGAACAACAATGTGAAGGATGGTACTATATTTGCCATGATGAAACATGCATTTACATAGTAAAGTTTCTTTCTCTCTTTCCATTTCATGCTTTTTAAGGGCTCTTTTACAACATCATCTTCACTTCAAGGAGAGGAAATGCCCTCGTGGTGATGATGATGCTTTCCATTACGAATCTTGTTCAAAACTTGGTATATGATTCTTCTAAAAGAGGACAAATGACTGCTACCGCTGTATTGGATGCTGCTATAGAAGTGTAAACTGATGCCAGTCAATGATATGGCAGTCTTTGATTATGATATCCAGAATGTGTTATGATGAACAAAGTGCAAGAAACAACCGACATGTCAAATGTCAATAATCCTATGCTAAAGATTTCACAAGATTGTATCTCCTGCTCATGCTATGCTATCATTATTGCCATCATTGGAACTTCTGGCAGACTCCAAGTTTAGAAATGTCTGTCAAGTCGTGATCTTACCCATCTCCACGTTGTATATATGAGCCGAGCAATCAATCTCATAGTGAAAGGACTAGCAATCGTGATCATGAATGGCTAATCATCCACTGGTGGTGAATATAGCAGGATTCTCTATGCGATTATGTCCTTGTTACTCTGCTTCTGAACACTGAAATCATTTGGCTATGTGATCTACATGCCCATCATCTTAGAACAACGTGATTGCTGACCAAAAAGTACTCCATAAAGTTTATCATAGGCTGATCGGCCATTCTGGATCAAGAATCACAAGAAGTTTCTTTATCCATAAAAAGAATTTTGCTTGGCGCTGCTTATAGCCAGCTACAACTATGATATACATCATCATGTCATTCGCTTGGTTTGCTCTTGGTTCTTCAAAAGGAAGGCATTACAAATATGTTTATCATGTTTTGCTTATAAGTCACAATATGAAGGAGATGTATGTAAAATAAAAAGAGTGTACAAAGCATGAATGATCCTCCATCAGGCACACAGTCAGCAGCAGCAATGACGGTCGAGCCACCTTGTCATCCATCATTGTGGTGATGTTGCACAAATCTAACTAGATCTGGTTCATTTGTTTTTGCTTCCAGCTTAACATGTTGATGCATAGGAGTTGGTTTGACTCTCTAGACTACAGAACGTGTATCTTGCTCATTGCATAACCAGTGTTTGTTGTTGTTATAGCCAACATCCACAGGAACAAAAAAGTCAAAATGCTTCTCGAATGATATTTTCCGATGACAGTGATTGCGCATGATGGCATGCTGAGCTATCTTCTTTCAACTCTTGGCAATGTTTTCAACTGATAGATGGTTGTAAAATGAGCAGTGTAATAAAAGAATGTCCCATATCAAGTGGTATATAAACGTCTAGAAGCAGTAGATTGGTACATGTTGTTATATAGTCGACTTTTTATTCTTCTTTAAACAACAATGAAACAAGGAGTGTTGATTATTGCTATCGGAGGAGAATAGACATCACTGTGAGCTCATCGTTCGCTGGCAAAACGGCTGTTCTATTCCTCCTTCTCTTATTCTTTCTTCACGTTCTCCGCCAACTCTATTTCCTCTCTTCTTTACACCACCACCACTATTTAACAATGACCACCATTGCTGCTCGTGTCAACGATCGAGCTTCGCAGTATCAGAAGCTATGCCGAGAGCTTGCACGACAACACGAAATCGACCTTGAGTTGGAAGGATGCAATGCCGAACGAGATCGTATTACTCAACAGATTCGCTCCAAGCAAGTCGAATTAGGTGCTCTTACTGAAAACTCGCAAGTAGACATAGCTTCTTGAAAAGTGAATAGTATCCAATTAAACTTTGATGAACACACAGGAAGAAAGAGTTTGAGGACGTGCGCAAGTTGCGTCATTTGTCATTAAGGTCTGCAGCAGCTACATTGACAGGCAAGAAGCGTGAAAAGACTGCCATTGGACAAGCCAAGTACCAGCAAGCTTTTGATACTGAACAACAATGCAAGCGTAAGATTGAAGAGCTTCAAGCTGAATTGGGTATCGTGACAGACAAGGTAATATCTCCCCCTGTTTTTTATGCAATGCGCATTGACGTATGGCTTTTTCCTTCCCCGCACATTGCATGAATAGCAAACTAGCCTGGAACGTCAAATGGATCATATACGTCAAACAAGAGAAGAGTTGAATCGATTGTTGGATGAGGTACAGTGGAATAGAAAACAAGTGTGGATGATCAACTGACACACACGTGTGTGATTCTGTTTTTAGATCTTTGATGTCAATGATCCTTCTTATCCTTTGGAGCCCCAATTGAGAAGTGAGCTTGACAACTATATTCAGCAATCTACTACTGTGAGTATCTCTTATTGTCATTCTCTTATGGTATATTCATATGTGTCTATCATAGGCTGCACGAGATGCTGGTAGATTTAAAGATGCCGAATACAACCTGGATCAGGCAAAGCGTGAGATGAACAAGACTATTCGTGCCTTGGATAATGCAGTCAACTACGTTCCCTTTGACTTATTTGGTGTGAGCATGATGGATGAGCATCAAGCAGCATGTCTGGAATGTAAGTTGGGATATTGAATTTGATGTAAAGAGATAAATCACTAATACGTCCTCTTTATGTTAGTGTCTAAAAGACATGCTTGGGAAGCTCAACGACGAATGAACATTGTGCGACAGGTGCTACCAGAGATTCCACATCCAGAGACACTCGACACTGTAACGAACAACTTGGTGCTCAACAACTTACAAATCAATATGAGCTATGTGGATGTTGCATGGAAAGGTATATAACAGGCATCTTACATGAATGTTTATCCTCTAATACCTGTTCATTTCATCCACAGCCAAAGCACAGCATACATTCGCTTTGGTTGCTACATGTCGACACAACGCTGACAAGTCTCTTCAATGGGTACGACATTACAAACAATATGCAGAAGGAGCACAAGATCGTCTTCAAGTAGCAATTGAATCTACAAGAAATGCATTGCATAATGAGCGTCGACGTATTGTAGATGGTATCTTGTCTGGTCAGCCAGTGGATGGATTTGATGGCACATCTTCTTCTACCGATTACCCTGATCAACCACCACCCATGTATGAAGCACCACCACCAGATACAAATAATGCAGCAACAGCACCACCAACTATTCCCCAAGAAGCTATGCTGTCACCACCATCACCAAGCAATAGTACTTTATCCAATACACCACCAACAGCATCTCGCCCATTATCAAATCCACCCCAACAACTATCACCTGCACAACCACCACCACCACCTTTAGCTAATGGAGATCATATACCACCCACTTCTGCAATTCCACCCCCTTATAAATCGCAAAACACGCATAATCCTTTCAGACAATGAGATTCCCCCACCAATAGAAGATTGATTATACAAGCAAATATGGATATTTGTGCATTTTATTACTGCATTGCTTTGTTGATATGTGTTTTGTGTTTGTGTGAAAGATTTACTTGGCGACTATAAGAGATGAGTGATTGATTAGTCATATGCCGACGCGTTAGTGCATGGTTGAAATTTCCACGCGATTCGATTTGATACTTTACCACCAATGACACCACAAGCCCAACGATCACCAGCGTTACCAGTAGTCTTGGAAAGCTCATGTCCACCACGACCAAGATCATCTTCAGCAGCGTGAACAACAATGGTACGACTATTTTGACATGATTGTGTAAGAATGTTATGTCTAGTATACTATACCAGTTGAAAAAACATACCCAATGATAGAGTGGGGACCAATCAACTTGATTTGGTTGTCAGTGACCTTCAAGGTACCCTTGCCATCAGAAGAAGCAACAATGTTGCCCAAGTCACCAACATGGCGTTCTTCATCTTCAGGAGCACCATGAGTCTTGCCGAAAGGATTGAAGTGAGCACCAGCAGAAGTACAGCCTATAAGAAGAGAAATATATGAGTAAGCAGATCCTAAACATCAAGGTTGAAATGCCGCACCCCCCGAGGTGGGGATATTCGGCTAACAAACATACCATTGGTGTTATCACCAAATTCGTGAACGTGGAAACCGTGCTTGCCTTCAGTCAAACCAGTGACAGTAGCTTCGACAGTGGTGGGAGCATTCTCAGATTCTTGAGTGAAGGTAACGGTACCAGTGACAGGAGAATCGCCACGAATAACTGCAACAGCCTTAACCATGATGTAAAAGATAAAGTAAAAGTGAAAAAAGAAGCAAGAGAAAAGGTGCGTCAGCCGCGTCAGTTTTTTATGCTTTGGATTTCCCATCTCTCTTTTCACTTTCGCCCCGAACATATCCGGTGAGACGTCATCGTGTTTCACAAGATTCCATCACTCTACTCATAATGGCATAAGACTTTGTTTCTTTTACTGCTCACACCAATTACTATAAGGCACACAGGAGAAATATTTACAATTGGGACACATCTACAAGTTACAATCAGCCATCATGGACCACTATCCAACACTTTTCCCTTTTGCCTTTCTTACCGTGGTTGGATCAGATACTGAGTAAAACACATATAAGCATGATACAAACACAGCCAGTGCTATGCTTGCTGCAATCACCCTGATACACCACTTTATGCATGAACTTGTTCTACGTTGTGGTACTAGTGCACATCCCATAATCATTCCCATGACCAATCCACCTATAAGATACCTTAATAAACATATATCACAATACATACGCGTTGCTCCTGTATTACCAAGATGACAAAAGTTGTCAATATAAGGGAATATGCCAAACAGAAATGCTACTGGTATAGATAAGAGTACACAGGCAAGTCGTTTTTTCTGTACAGTGTCTGGATGAAATGCCATATCCACCAGCATAAAGCCTGCTAGACCCAATAATGCACCTGTGCACCCTGTTGATACTATAAATCACATTAGCGATCTTTATGATTTGGCTTGTTTATGCAAAACATGGTGTTACCTGCAGTTGCTGGGCTGACGAGAGCACTAAGCACAAACCCAAACGTGCCTGGCACGAGATACAAGATGGCAAAACGCACGACGCCCAAAGATCTTTCCAATCCTGCACCAATCCAAATATGAATCACAAGTGCAAGTACAATGTGAATGAGTCCTGCATGAATAAACAATGCACTAAAGAATCGGAATCCTTCATTGGTGTTTTGGCAGAATTCAATACAGGATGTAATGTTAGTGCATGAAGGCACTGAGCGCATACAAGGGGTATATCTTGCTCCAGTGATGATGAAGACCTAAAATTAAACCATTGTCATAACAAGAACGCATACACGCCACAATAGCATGTCGTCAATAATAAACAAAGAGAAATCAACCCCATTGTCTCCCCCTTTGTTTCAGTTTTTTCTTCTCCTTTTCACTTACCGTGGATGATGGGCCTATCAGCGGATTGAAAGGAGCAGTTTGAATCATGCTTCGTGCAAGATCCAGACTTTTGGCATATTCAAAGATCATGATAATGATCATTGTGGCAGCTGATGCCCATGTAAACCATGGTCTGAGAGTGGGACCAAACATCAATTCACGTAAGCGTTTTGATGGAGCATCTTCACTTTCTTGAAGTCGCATAAAGCCATCATGTCTTCTTGGCTCACGTACACTGTGAAGTTCCACAAATCTTGGATCATCCGATTGGATCAATGTTGGTGTGGATGACAAGATGGATGCTGTATCTGACATGTGTTGTACCATGTTGGTGATAATGTATGTTGGGTAAACAAGGATAAAGGCCAGGCACCACAAAAGATGCGACAAGCGAAAAAAGAGAAAGAGAGAAAGAGAGAGAAAGAAAAGGCCAGAATATCTATAATCAGAAATAGCGCGTGGTGGGTGTAGTTTATTGTTTAGATGTACACTTGCATAAAGTTTTTACTCTAATCTTTGTGGCACAGTAGCAATATTGATTTGGCTGCTTGTATGATCTTTGTTGCTTTTACCATGAAGATGACTTGACAATGTGTCAATGACTTGTTGTGGTGGTGGCCATGCATTCATGAGACAAAGTATGAATCTCATTGCATAATCCATCAAGAGCATAATGTCAAAGTACCACTCCCACGTGTTTACAATGAAGAACCAGAGATAAATTGTACCATAGACTGTGGACCATGATGTTTCAAGAGTAAGGAACCATATCTATTGTCAAAAAGTCAAAGTGAGCATGCATATCTTCATTGTACTAAAAGAGCTTACTCCATAAGCCGAAGCTCGGATCGAGCGAATCAATGGCAAAAATGCGAATAGATAGGCACACATAGAAGATACGATTGCAAGACATACACCAGTAATAAATACAGGGCGATAGGGATATTGATCTTCAGGATGAGCACCAAGAATGCCTAGCTGCACAACAATACATATGCAAGATCCGATCAAGAAAGCCATGCCAGTGTATGCTAGTCCATGGAACCAGCCAGGCCGAGTTTGCAAACGAAGACCAATATCCATCACAAGATAGATGCGAATAGTCATTGTAATTGCAGTGGATATAAGATATGCCAATGAATTCCAGCGATCAGCAATGATATCTTCAAAAGCGAGTGTGTTGACGATACAGCAAGGTAAAGAAAGTATGGCATAGATAACAAGGGAAGTGCGCAACTTCTTTGGATTACGAAAAGCCTGTATAGTGACTAGGCATGTCGCAACAAGGCATAGGGCGTCTATAGCAATAAAGGCTGGTGTCGCAGTTCTCATCCATGTACAAAGTGAGATGAGAAAAAGAGAAAGAGACAAGATAACAGATCTTCTGTTGAATCAAGGTCCAGGATTGTGGCTGCCATTTTTCGTTTGCATGCTCTTTTTTGTTACCATCATCTTGTCATCCCCCAATGTTTTCTGTGTCACATCAGTTTTCGACTGATGGCGGTCCTTGCGTATAAAGATATACATCCCCAGCTCAAAACAATGACAAGCCCGACACATGGCAATGTGAAGATGTCTTGTTCAACCACAGTGGGCGACACAATATGCCATACACATCTAGAACGATCCTTCCTATATTGCAATGTGCTACAAGTGGTGCTGATTGATGTATATATTGATTCAAAAGCATCAATATAAGGATCTAATCCACCATACTAACCTTCCACTTAATAGTCGGAACTTATTGCTGCAGCTTGTTTCAGGGGTTTCATTGCATAGCAGCTTCCTTTCACGATGGGAATCGGGCATGACAGCCGATTACACATCACTATTGTCCCACTTTGGTGTCCAAAATGCAAACTAACATTACCCAGTTAAGCTGCTTCTAGAGAATACTAGTATCCATCACTGATCCTGTGTGTTATGAAAAGGATCATCACATTGGTCTCCAATGAGAAGGAAAAGATAAGCATAAATCACATGTATGCTATCCGCAATGAGATTGATCGCTTCTTACCGAGCATCTTGACTTTCGACTTTTTCTTCAGTTTAGCTTCAAGCTACCATGCAGTGGTGGTACAACAGCTGCTATCATCTCTAAGCCTTGTGTTCCAGTCCTTCTTCTCTTCTGCACATACAAAATTAGCTGCATTTGATGTCCCATTACACTTATTGTTAAAACAAAACTACTTGGCTTTCCTCCAGAATGCTGGAATATGCTTTAGTAAAAGATAGGGAATATGCTTTTTGCTGAGCAACATGATAACATATCCACAGGTAATGAAGTACAAGACATTATTGTACAGTGTTACATGTACCTCCTTTCTTTCAAATGGAAGCGAGCCAAAGCTCTGGGTAAAGATATCAAATCATGCTCACAAGAAGAGTAGTTTGATTGTAAGAACCAGTAACGTCTACAGCTTACGACACCTGCTTTGTCTTAGATCGCACAGACCATCAAAGCAACGTGTTCACGCCGATGTCTCGGCTTTCTTCTCGCACTTTCAAAATCACACTTTTGTCGCTCATTTTTCTTCCTTCTTTCAATCATGTCCAAAAGTATTTGTGCCAACACCGCCACCACCTTATACTTCATTTCAAACAGCTACAATGTCAGGCCATATAAATCACACTGATGTTCTTGGTGATCTTTGGATGCCAATTTTATCTAGTACAGTGTCTATTGTTCTATAATGGATGCATTCTTAAATGCCTATTGAATCTATCCGCTCTTCATTATGTGCTTGGGATGATAAAATCGGTGAGTCAGTGACCAATGTCATTCTGAAATAGCCGTTGTCTCTCTTTTACCTATTAGATATGGGATAGTTTCATCATTCCTTTTGGTCTTAAACAAAGCGAGAAGAGATGATCTTAACAGCAGCAATTCTTAGTATCACTTGTCGAGACATACCACATGTGGATATCAGATTTGTTGTAAGCTATTCCCAATCCCCGGTGCATTATCTCCTTTGCTTTCAAGATGTAACATGACCATACGTTGACAATGTCAGTTGTGTGAGAAGAAAAGTCCAATGTATCGTATTGTATGGATGCAAACACGTTTTTTAATAATTGTCGGTCGGGAATGGCTGGAGACAAAAAAGCTTATGGTTCCTTTTCATGTACCTGGCGTAACACGAGCTAATTCAGCAACATCTTCTTCCTCATTTACACACACGTATATCCTTCTCCCACTCTACAATCGTTTAGAGTACAATACGCACATACCCATTTCCTCTATAATCGCGTATAGTCCCATTTTAACATTTATCTATTGCCTCTCCTTGACAATTGTCTCCTATCAACTCCTTTCTCGCTTGACGTTCCAGTTTATATCCAACGCACCAGCACTCGTCCCTTGCCCCCCTCTTTACTACTCATCACCGACATTTGCTGCCCATTGAAAAACACACCATGGGGCTCATGACCAAGCTCAAGACACAGATTGACCTGTGGAAATTGGAAAAGTATACCAAGCGTCGTCATGTCGCCACTCCCGACTTTGAACAAAAAGGTAATTGATGAGCCTGCTACTGCTATTGTGTCACAATCGAGATGAAATGGTGTGGGGGTGACCAAGAATGAAGAAGAGTAGCAACTGACAAGCTATCATCATCCTATAGACCGAGACTTTTACCGGCATTATTACCAAGACGGGGTGTACCTGCATCAACATCAACGATCAGCAGATGGTCAAGTACGCTCACCCCCATCATCACCTACAAGCAATACCAAAGGTCTTCATAGAAAATCTACCATGCTTGGTCGCAAGAGTGAACACATTGTTCGATGTTCAGAGACTTACAACTACTCCTAATTGATATTCCATCTCCTCATGTTACATTCACCTACTACGCCACTTTATACTTCGCATCATCCCCCATCCCCTGGTTTGCCGCCCGATTGTACAGAAGCGAATAGACTAGCTGCTATTGGTAAACTGTCATTCATTTGTGTTTCTTGTTCCATTTTCCTGATCAAGCAATGTGCCAAATGTCAGATTTGGTGGCGTCATTTCCTAATGAATGGCAATGCTCAAATATACACTATCACAATATTACTACAATGAACATTTAAGACTGCCTTTAGACATGTTGTCCAATTTGGGATCATGAGATAGCAGATGCATGAACTGGTTATGCTAGTTGCTAGATGGATTGTGATCGTTGATGATATCATTTCTGCTTCGATTGGGCAAACAAATGCATCAAGTAACTCGACAATGGCAAGTCTTCTTGGTGATGGGCACAAGTGATGGATGACAAAAAAAAGGTACCATGATAGCAGATCAATGTCATTGTTTGGTGTTGGATATCACCAACTTCCAATTTTGGTCATCGACAATCGTCAAAAGATGATCCTTTTCGCAATCCAGAGGATTGGAGCTAAACCATGTGGTCTTTATTCATTTGTTTCATTGTTTCATGCTTTCATTGTGATATTTGATTCTTGTAACGAAGCAAGACTTGGTCATATTGTGGATGGGTCGTACACTTCTTTCGATGTGTAGCTACGTCCTGTAATGCATCTGCAAAAGCTCCAAAAGTAAATGAAGTGATAATTTGATTCATCCTGATCCATCCCAATAAGCTTCATAACATGATGCTCTATTTCATTTGACACTTTAGTAGCTGCTCATCACACAACTTTCCATGCTTTTCCATCCAAACTGCACATTTATCAGCATCAAGGAATATCGTCTCATGCTATCAGCCACTCAATACACATCAAATGGATATGCTAATTAAGAGCAATGGCTTTCTTTATCGGATAATGCGAAATGTTGTGTCAGCAGCAGTGCTTACTGGTGGAGGCAGTGGAGCGAGGTGGAGCAGCAATTGCTAGAAAATGTTGGAGCGGCATAGTAGTTCTTGACCAACGCTACTCTTCCACATGTCTGATTTCGCTTCCAACCCTGATGTTGACGCACTATTCGAAGACGATCCTGGACCGATTGACACTATCGATGACGACGACGACGACGATTTGAAGCTTGACGACGCTGATACCAAAGTGTGGCTCGTTAAAGTAATACCAACTGCAACGTCTTCTCATTTGCATATGCACAGCAACACACTGACGCCATGCGTACTTTAGGTACCCAAGTTCCTTGCACAAAAGTGGAAAGAAGTGGATCAAGACGACGTCAATCTTGGCAGTGTACGAATCTATGACCAGTAAGTCTATTGCACAGCTTTTGTCTTTTGGCATATCTTCTCACTTACAATCCTTCTTCTTTATCTTTAGACCACCCCCAGGACGATCAAGCAGGGTAACTATTGCAGCAAAAGAACAGGATGAAATATTAAGATGACTGGAATATAGATTTCTTTGATCTTACCTGAAGGCGAAGCAACGAATATCCCAAAAGAGTACTTGATACATATCCCACCAGCAGAAGCAACCAACAAGTTTGTATTCACTGAAGGAGAGAATGGAAGTAAGTAGAATGAGCGTGTGAGTGAGAGAAAGACACAATACATTTATGCTGTGTTGCATAGGTAAAACAATAAGCGGCACCGTACATCACGAGTGCACAGCAACACCAACACATGTGGATTCCTATCGTGGCATCATGCGAAAGAGAGTCATGGAAGCAGAAACACCACAGAGAAGTGTACAAGAGATTGGCAAGAGTAATCAACCCATGTTTGTTCCTGGTGCAGGCAGTGCATTAGCCAACACTGGTTTCTCTGATTTCACTGTATGTATTTGTTGATGTGTATGTGTTGTATGGATGTCTAATATGTTTTTTATAGCCATCGAAGCGACAAAAAGCAGACAACAAGGAAAAGGCGACTCGTATGCCACGCAACGAGCTTATGGATGTCTTATTTGTTGCATTTGATCGATATCCTTATTGGTCATTCAAGGGTTTATTGGAACATATACGACAGCCATCACAGTATCTCAAGGAAGTATTGAATGACATTTGTATCTTGAACAAGCGTGGACCTTATGCTGGCAACTATCAGCTCAAACCTGAATATGTGCAACGATCCACAGCAGCTGAACAATCCAGTGGAGCAGCAAAGGATTCAGGAACTCCATCTTCTGGTGATGAAGATGAAGATGAGGAAGAAGCCATGGAAACCATTCATGTGTAGTGTAGTGTAGCGTACTAGTAACTTGTGTCAATAAAGAAAGGATATCATTGCCAAGAGAAGCTTGATTCGGGATATTGGATCCGAGATACTTGATTTAGGATGCAACACTTGGTTATGCTGGAAGCGCGCTTTCTTTCTTTGACACAGGTCCCTTTCTTCCTCTACAACAGGCACCAATGACTATATACTACTCTTTGACTTTTGCTCTCTTGGTTCTCGAGGTATGTGTCTTGTTCTTTATTCGTATGGAAAGACTTCTTACATGTACTATTCTAGATGTTGACCTTCTCCATCTTGGTGGTAACGTACACAAGCATTCTATCCTACTTTGAACGTGTCTATTGAAATGACTACCAGCTACCCCTCCCATTGCGATGGCGCCACGCCATGATAAAGGCATTCACTACTTCTCCTGTTGTAAGTGCTTATCTCTTGTTACTTTCTGGAAAAGGAGTACTTATTTTTCATGTGGATAGATTGCCAAGGCTCTCCATACCCTTAAGATTATCTTTGCGTAAGTACTTCTCGGGATAGTATCGGTTTTGAATGGTTTACTCACATTAGATGGGTATTAGGTTTATCTTCTTGCTCTTTATTGGTATGAACATGATGGGTAATTCAGGTATTCAATGTGTATAGCTGACACAGGATGTCTCTGTAGATACATTCAACCGTTTGCAGCGTATTGCCGAAGAAGTTGAAGAGGAAGCCGGTCACCACCATGATTACAGTATCGAAGCCAGTATTCGCGCCAAGCAGTTCTACGCACAACGCAATTTGTACCTTCTTGGTTTTACCATGTTCCTTTCTCTGTAAGCGCATAGTGTGTTTGTGATAGCGTGATGTTTTGCATGCTTTATTTCTTCCTCAGCTAATTGAATGACATGTGATTCTTTAGTATCCTGGAGCGTACCACAGCACTCTTGATTGATATGCTTCAACGTGATGAACAATTGCAGCACATGAAGAAGGAGGTAAAATACATGTTTGATGACAAGGGAAGGGAAAGTTGACTCATATACCATGTCATACAGAGTGCTACTGCTGTCAAGGATCAAGAACGTCTTGTTGAAATTGATGCATCATACCAGAAGCAGATCCAAGAGCTCAAAGATCAAATCGCTGAATTGAAGAAGCAAGGTCCTGATTTCGAAGCTCTCAAGAAGAAAGCTGAGCAACAAGCAACTGAATACGATAGTCTACTCAAAGATCGTGACACTTTCAAAAAGTAGAAACATTCATCATCAACATGTGCAAATAAAAGGAGTTGCTATTGACATGTCATTGCTGTAACAACACAACAACAAGTTGGAAAATGAAAAAGAGTTCTATATACAACAAAAGCTTTCGGATGGGATGATCTAATCCTTCTTCTTGTGCTCACCAAAGACATCGTTGGAAGGACCAAACATCAAAACAGGATCACTACGATATATGTAAGTATAAGGATGTTCTGATTTGGGATAAAAACTTACCAAGTGCGGACAGGGCTAGTACGACCAATCTTTGTGATTTCCTCAACATCCTCTGGATCCATCTTGAAGTATTCAATATTGGCCTTGATACGCTCGGGAGTAACCGACTTGGGAATGACTGCAAGCACACACGTCAGTTGACTACACTTTTATGCATAATACAACATATACTTACCGCAATATCCACGAGCAACACCCCAGTTGATCAACACTTGCACAGGAGTCTTGCCATACTTTTCAGCAGCTTTGAGAACCTATTGTAATGTAGATATGATTAGCATTAGAGATAATAAACCTGTGTTATCAATACATACAGCGGGTTCTTCAAGAGTCTTAGAGTGACCAGTGGAAGCAAACCACGAGAAACCGGGATTGCCAAGAGGAGAGTATGCAGTCAATGCAATGTTGTGCTCATTAGCCCACTTGAGCATTTCTTCTTGGGGCAAACTGGGATGAATTTCAATCTATGCATTATTCAGTTAGTTGTCAATGTCTTAATAAAACTTACATGACATTCTGTATTCATTTACCTGATTCATGCAAGGAGGAATTTCAGCCTCTTTAAGCAACTCTTCGAGCATGGGAATGGTGCAGTTGGAAACACCAATGTTACGCACAAGACCATCCTTGACAAGCTTTTCCATTTCACGCCAGGTGTCAATAAGAGGAATATCGAGCACCTTAAGATCACCATTTTCATCCTTTACTTGAAGCTTATCATGCTCATAACCATGGAATTCCCAAGCCATGGGCCAATGCAACATGTACATATCGATATACTCGAATTGAAGATCCTTGAGCGAGCGTTCAAAAGCAGGACGTACATGCTCAGGCTTGCGGAAAGTACCCCACAACTTGGTGGTGACAAAAACTTCTTCACGAGGAACATTGCTTTCGCGAATAGCCTTACCAAGTGATTCTTCAGTTTGGTCTATCAAGAGTTCAGTTAGCATACTGATATTGCATTGGGACACATGTAGACTTACAAAGATAAGCAGTGTCAAAGTGACGATAGCCACATTCAAGAGCGACCTTGACAGCCTTGTAAACCAAGTCGGGAGCATCAGCACCACCAAAGGTGCCGTAACCGATTTGGGGGATTTCGTTACCGTTGTTCAACTAACAAATGATATAAGGTGTTATTTGTTGATAGACAAACACTAACAAACACTTTGGATAATGAAAATACCTTCTTCTTGGGGATATCTGCAGCCATAGTGATGTGTGTAATGTATAGGCGGAAAGAAACTGCCACAGAATTTTCTACTTTCCTTGCTTTTAAATGCGCGTGCTGCTGGGATAAAGTGCTATCATGGTCGCATGACGTAAAAGATGCTCCAAACCCTTTCAAACCCATGATTTGAAGTGTCGAAAAAGGAAAAACAAAATGACAGCCAGTCATTTATCCTCCATCGACATCCATGACCATGCTACCTTTACCTTATTGTCTTTGCTCTACTGTCAACTTTAAAATCACTGGAGTAAGCTGCATGGTCCTTTGTAGTGAGAGACAATGTGTATTATTTACATGCACCCTGATCTAGCTATATGATAAGGCTGATCTTGAGCTGTATCTCAGCCCACTTATCGCGTAACATCTCTCTCCAATCTTGACAAAACGCGATTCTGGCCCAAATTGGAGTCAAGCCGACAAAAGAAAGTTTGTGTCACATGCTTGACATCATCCGCTGACAGATGAGTCTTAATCGGAGCAAAAATAGCTCGAGTCCTGCAACTCGTTACTTGCGACGCGGGTCTTTATTGCCCCCCACATCTCTTTATTTGATCTGTTCTTTAAATTTGCATATTGGATCATTGTTTTCCTTATCAATAGTCAAGATTGTAAAGTAGTTTTATCGATTCATACGTCATTGATTCTATGATAAATCGCTATACTAATCCTTCTGGCTTGCTAAAGTGCTTGGTGAGCTATTGCAGTCATTGATCATGCAGCTATATTCTTACCTTATCCATAATGCTTAAGATGAGCATCAATAATGATCCCTTAAGAATGTGACAGTTTCCATGCGGGTCTTGTTATAGGAGATGATCTGTCGACTTTGTGTTGTTGATATTCCAATGTCCAAAGTGAATTAGAGCTGATTTGCTGCTTGATTTGCTGTTGCTCTGTGCCACTGGCACGTTGTAGTTGCATCATGCGATCATTTTTGATACAAAGGCACCGCTTTTTTCGTCGTTGAAGCAGCTGCAATGGCCCACCCGCTACTCTGGACATTGGAAAGAAGGTTCAATCGCTTTCATATTCATCTTCATCAGAGTCGTATGTGAGCTGCTCAAAGTTGACCTAATTAACAGTGGATCAATATCTTGCAATCACCATTGTTTGTCCTGTGCTCTTTGTTACCTTGTAACGCAGTAATCCTCCAATACCACCAAAGCCTTTCACAAATTGTGAACCTTCTTGTGAGCGATTGGTAATAAAGTCCAATGTGGCACCATAATCTTTGTATGTCTCAGTGAACCAGTCAAGTAAAGGCATTGAATCCACCAATTCGGCTTCAGTTGAAAGTACATGCTGCTTTTGATCATGATCCACATGGACAACTTGATTCATCTCTTGCTCAGGACGACGAATGACATATCGCATCATGTCAAGGTTCTCCCATACAATCAATCGATCCACAGCGCCCATTTCAAGAGCTGCCAATGTGTCATTCAATCCATAGCAAAACTTGCCAGAATCTTGTGATATCTCATCAAAGTACGTCTGAATCAGCTGTTTCTCTTGAACAAACTTGACATTGGATAATGACTCTGATGCCAGTGCAATTGCTTGATTGAATCCATTTTCACCACCATAAGACACATCTACGACGCGGATCACCTTGGAAGAAAGACGTGGATCAAAGAGATCTGATTGAGCAAGTTCATTCTTGAAATCAGCTGATCCTGCCAATACAAGGCCTGCGACATTGGGCTTGTCATGAGTGATAAAGAAATCAGTCGCCAACTCTGCCACTTTGCGTACATAATTGTGTCGTTTCTCTTCACGAAGACGTGCAAAACGTACAGCGGATTGACCACCACGACCATGTTTCTTGGGAAGATCCACTGAGAATTTGTGCACCACTTGACGTGTGTTGCCAGATAATGTACCAAAGAGAGTGCCGTTGCCATCCATCACAATAAATCCAAACTTGGCATCCGAATCAAGCAACTCTTGTAGTGCTTCTGTGTGGAATTTGTTGTCACATAGATACAATGACTTGTTCAAAGGCTTGTGTGGCTCAAAGTCGATATTGACCTTTTTCTCCTTTCCTTCATCGGTGACAATGGTACCACAGTATAACACCAAGCCATTGTTGGGAACTATGCTTGCACAAATATGTTAATATGGCTCTTGCTAGTTGTTTACTTTGACCATACCTCGATTGTAAAGCTTCAAACGTTGCTGAGTAGATGTGATTGCACTTAATACAGAGAGACGATTGACGCGGGATTTGATGTTGGAAGCAGTGCCACATTCATCGGTCAACATCCTTGTCATACGTGATAGCTGGTAGTTTGGTGCTATTATGCAAGTGTCAGGACACAAACAGTCTTCTTCTTGTTCATATTCAATACTTGCGTATGATGAGAGATATCATTGATGTGCCATTCCTATGTAATGATATGAGCATACAAGTGACATTGATCAGCATTACTATTACGACAACTTTACCCCCTAGCAGCTTCAAGACCTTTGATGAGACGCTTGAGCTTCCAGATTTCAATATTCTCTTCAGCCAATGTCGTTGAATCCTTGGTCATGGTGAGTCAATGGGTTGTAGCTTTACAACAAGAGGCAAACAAACCTTCTTTGTGCTGTTCTGTTGTTATAAAGGATGACGTTGCCTTGACTATGGTACAGGTATGGACTCCTGACTTGTGATCTCAGCATGACTTACGCTCCATATGGTATAGTGATAATGGATGTGTCTGCAGCATTAGTGTGTTAAGTGGGCAAAGGAGAGAAAAGGAGATTAGGTAGTGGCATAAGAAAGAAAGACTGTCAAATAGCGGCATTTTGCTCATCCCATCGACTGCATCTGCATTGATCACAAGCGTCAGAGATGTTCATTGTTCTTTGACTCATTCTTACATCCCCCACTCACCATCACATTCCATACTTGTAACATAGCCATTTCTTATAATAAAGCATCATAGCAAACAGCTTGTGTGCGCATCTTGAAAAAGTGATCCCTAGACCTGTAAAGTACTACAGGATGGTATTCTGGATTTGTAGCTGGGCAAAGATAGTTCCATAATGGTGTTCAAGGACAATCAACCAAGCAATGATAAGCTACAACAACTTTACACTATGCATCCATATCCACGATCATCAAGAAACATCCAAGCAAAGCGAGAAAGAGCTCATTTATTCCACGCAGCATCTCCAATACTAGCTCTATAACATCTAATGGATCGTACAAGAGAACAATGCTTTATATGCATGAGCATCTGTGGTAGAAAGTAATGCAATATCACATGGCGAGCGAAACATGTCAACGCTTGTTCCTGAAATCCCGCAGTGTCAGTATCGGCCGTTTCCTGTTTGTACTCTCTACCTCTTCGTCGTCACCTTTACCAGAATTATGCAACAAGCCGCCAATGACTACTATGAGTCAATAGAAGTACACATTCGTTGGCCAGAAGGACACGATCTTGTTTTAAGTGTATCACCAAAGGAAACTGTCAGCAGTTTAAAGCAAAAGGTAAGTAGACCTGCCCATTCAAGCATCCCAACAAGCTCCCATTCACTTTTCTTTTACCTGTATCCAGATTCGCTCTTCAGCACCACACACCAACGGCAAGAATATTCGCCTTATCCGAAACGGTCGAATATTGAATGACAAAGACACCTTGACTGACTATGGCATTGGCAAGCTTGATCGAGATCCCAACTCTAAAGCCAAAGTACCTCCACCTTCTCCAGTTTACATACATTGCTCGTTATCCGATTATATCCCAAACAGGCATCATCATGTAAGTCAATATAGAGACAAGGTGATAGGATGATCATGGGCTGATTTGGATGTATGATTCCACGCTTTGTGCATAGAACAATGAGCCGCAGTTACGGATACCCACTGGATTTGATCGGCTACGAGAAGCAGGGTTCTCTGAAGAAGACATCCAAGGCATACGTTCTAGGTTTCATCGTATCCATGGAACAGCAGCTGATGGTATGTTGGGATGACGTATATTACTTTCATGTGAAGAGGATGACTGACATGCAATGTAGAGAATTCGGAAGATGCACGTAACCTTGAAGAACAGTGGATTGATAACAGTAATGAGACATTAGCAGATGGCAGTAAGTATGACATGATAATCCAGCGGATAAAGCTTTGTGTGCTTATCTTGTGTGGCAGGTGTCCAAGGCACATACAAAGAAATGGTTTGGGGCTTGATTCTTGGATTCTTCCTTGGAGTCATTTGTCTCTTTTGGTTCAGAGAATCAGTGTTTACTCGTAGGCACCAAATGGGTAAGGATTTGAATATTGGCATTATCCAAAAGGAGTAGTGTATTGATCCTAGACTTTTGTTTTATTAGGCATCGTTGCTGGCATGTTAATCAACATCTCCTTTGGTATCCTCCATGTTTATTATTAGAAGAAGAATGTCATATAGAATTGTAAATGAGTTGGCCTGGTGCCTTGATAAATAGCCATGTACCTTAAAATGTGTTCATTTGATGTGTTGCATACAAGTGCTTGCTAATATGGTATATATAGATAAGGCTCTTATGCGTTGATGCTCCATTTGCTGAATGCCAGTGATCCAAGTCACCAGCAATGGCACCTGTATCTCCAAAGCGATCACATACAACGTGCAAGTTGACCTGCTCTGCTTCTTAAATCTCCCATCTCTTGTTCAACGTAATAAAGTTTCATTATGATACATCAATCCAGTTTCAGCCTTGGTCCGTGCCATATCGCGCAACGTTGCGAAAAGATAAGACATTTAGATGATCTTGGATACGCCACAGTCCTTAGTGTATGCTTACATACTATGTCCTTTCTTTGAATGCTCAATGCCCCAGGGATCGCTTTTTTCCTAAGGGACCATCAAAAGCAGATTCTGTGCACAAAATACTAGATGTATCCACGTGATGTAGAATCATCTGGTTATAGAGGAGTGATCCAGTATTGTGAAAGGAAGCCATCTTTATTGCGTTATACATTCTCATGATCAAGAAGGGGTATGATGAAATTAAGGTGTCAAGCCATACTAGTTATATTAAACACGTCTAGATAGTATGCGTTTCCTAGTCATCTGCATGATACAATGTAGCTACCATTGTCCAATATAGCATCTAATCTTGGTGGAGTACAAATGACAGAAAGATGGATAAGATTTTCAGCTGGTGCTTCATTGGAAGGAGACATTGATATACACTATAGACTAGGCATTATGCCGACGTTATCTAATCAGTTGGCAAGACTACAATGCTTATGGAAGGAACGGGGTTCCTATTTGTTACTCAGGAATATAGCATTTTGGCAGTACAAGGTACAATCCGGGATATACCCATTGATTCATTCAGCTATCATACAACCTACGACTACTTTGATCCCGAGCTCTTTTTCCTCAAAGGTGCATTTGATAGAGAATGAATCTATATCAGCTGTTTCGAATAGGTCCCGAGAAAAGACTTGTAGACAACCCATTGGGAAGGGAATGACACCCTGTGAACCCTGTGTTGCTCAATCGCCTCTGCCCATTGAACACCCCCATTGGCACGAGATCAAGAGTACTATCTAGAAGCTTGAATGATATGAACAATAAAGGTGATATGGAAAGTCTTTTTTCTGCAATAGTCTCCTCTTTTTCCCATCGATACCCGCTTTTTTCAGACGTGGCACTTGATCCTGCATATTTGGTTTGCGTGGCAACATTCTTATCAGTTTGTGTTCCCGGTTCAATCTTCCGATCCATGCTTGTAGTTTCCCCTTTTACACATCTTGACAGCTTTTTTTAACCTTTCCACAAACACACACATGTAGATGCATAACAATAAAGCGTATACATAGATCAACTACTACCACAACGTGCATCAAAGTCTTGTGATGATTGGATTACAAATATTGCATAAGAGGAATGCAGGAGAAAGAGAGCATAGGTGCTATATACGGCATAGGTTGTCGAATGACTATCAGGGATGAGGAATAACAAGTGATGACAAACAAACGGTAAAAAGGACGGCCCATTGGATTGATTTTCTATCATGTTACTCATGATCGAAAAGTTGTCATGCCGAAAACAAAGAGAACGGGATCACACCATGGGAAGGTATCCTCAAAAGGGAAGCTCGTCTATCCGATCCGTCACCCATACATTGAGACCGGCATGTGATGAGTAATAAGGTCAAGATTCAGAATGAAACCAATGTCAGCTGCCCACTCCCCACTTCATTCCCAATTCAAGTAGCCAATGATTCTCATATGTCTAACACGCCCTTTCAGGTGTCAACACTCGGAAGGCACATTGTGAAATCCTTACATTTGGTGATGAAACCCATGTGCTTCCCGCTCTTTTTTCTCACATCAGATGATTATCGGATGGCGCAATAGAGTGTAGTAATAGTGCATGAAGAAGAAAAAGACATGTATTTGGCAAGAAACAAGAAGAAAATATACATAGTTACAAGGATAATGATCGAAATGGGGAAAAAGATGAGAAAAAGGATGGAATGTGTGTGAATATGGAGATAGATACATGATGAGCTAAAAGCAACGTGGTCTTTCACCTTCATTTACCCTGGTGGCTAATCTGGTAATTGGTGAATGAAGCATAAGTTTATGTGTTTTCTCACGGTGAAATGCAATGTAAAGAAAACTTACATCCATTGACTTTTGTCTGTATTTGCCAGGCTCAGTCTTCCAAAAGTCATTGCTCACGTATTCGCCCTTGCTCTGGAACTCAATCTCAGAATCTTTAAGGCGATCCAGATATTGCAATGTTTCATTGTTGGCTGAAATGACAGTTGCCTTAGGAGCTTGAGATGTATATGTGCGCACTGCGACACGGTTGAAAGCTCGTACTGCTGCTGCTGCTGATCCTTGCATATTATATTGTTTCACGAGAGTAATGGTGAAAAAGGAAGAAAGATAGAAGAGATGGGTATCAGAAAAAGAAAAAAAAGATCGAAAGAAAGAAAATGAGATGTCGCTTTTATATTTGAATCCAAAAGGGAGGATCCAAATGTTGGCTCATGCCATGCCTACCCACGGACTTCTAAATAGAGGATGTCTTGCGATAGAGATTATCATGGTACGTGTAAAAAGTGACGGGGAAAGGGTTTGCACCCCACATTCCTTGGTGCCGCTGCACTATACGCCCACGCGATTGTGCTATCTGGTATATCCACTTACACAAATATGACGCCGCTTTTCAATGTGAATTGCTGTATCCGGACACATAGCAATTATACATCGACAAATAGGGCATACACCATCCCGAAGTCATTGTATTCTCTATCTTAAAGCTGTATATGTCATTTGTTTGTTCTCAAACATGCAAAAAAGGTTGATGATGATCTCTTGTACCCCAAACAATCAGCATGTTATTGGATACACAGTGCATGTCAATCAAATCAACATGGTATTTGTTTCAAAAGAGGAGGAAAAAGAGGAATACAAGTAGAGATCAAGTGTCTCATGGTATTCACAGAATATATCGGTGCCACGGTTAGGCCATGCACTAATTTGAGACCCAACTGGAAGGCTAGCAGTCGCATGAGTTGGCCAGAGATCAAAAAGATTGCATATAAGCTTGTGATGCAGTGTTATTTCTCCATTTGGCTATCACTGTTTTTTTCCGACCCAACGCACTTTTGCCTATGGGGTGTTGGATGATGTCTTTTTCGTCTTGTCCCTGGATAACTATTACCAAGACAAGTATATCTGAAAAGATTTCATGCTATACCATATAGACAAGTACCGCTCAAGCATAAAAGGGAAACCTGGATCAAGTGGCTGCAGCGCCCCCAAGCCAAGTATACTTTTAGGCCCAGCTGCAGCCCCCTGGGGAAGTCTTGGTCATTTCTTTATCTCTCATCATCATCAAGGTTGAACGTGAATGATTGTCAATCTTGATCAGAGTGAGATGATCGTTGTAATCTGAGCAATTAATTTGAGTTGCTGCAAAATAAATTTGATGCACATGGCTCGAATCTCATTCCTTTATCTTTATTACTATGTTGCACACACCCATATGAAGCTGAATCAACATAGACTGCATTGTTATGAATGCAGATCAAACAACTCTCTCTCCTTGGCAAGAACAATGACACCACTTGAAACAATGAACCCCATGAATGTACTCCTGATATGTTTTAAAGTGTTACATTATTGTACAAGATACATGAATCAAGCATTTATAAGATGTGCCACAAGTAAATGTAGTGAGATAAAGCTTGTGTGTGAGAGGGGAGCTGATCGTTGACAAATTACTAGCGAACCATATCTTTTCTTGCAGATCGTCAACCGACTAGATGTACAATTTAGGACTTGGTAAGGCTCGAAAAGGGCTAATCTGACGTACATCCTGTCGCACAGCCACCTTATTGAACGTGCTCCTTTACCTCTTGATGGCAAGTGCGCGTACCAAGAGCATGCTGGTCGTTGTGCCTATGTTGCTTTCTTCCAGACACATACCTTTAGACCGATGATGATTGAAATCCAACACATGTAAAGCGTATTTAAGCTCACATCGTTCCTATCATGTATCAAATCTCTTTTTTCTTTCGTTTTATTCATTGTAACCTACTACAACACCCGTTCCATTCTTTTTTTATACTTTTCCCGCTAAAGTTTATTATTGCCCCCTTTCAACTACATTTGTAGAACCGCCGTATCTCTTCCTTCTTTCCTTCCCATCTCCCCTCTCTATCTATCTATCTCTCTTTTTCTCTTTTTCTATTTCAAGGATTAGACAATGGCCGAGAAAACAGAGACAGTGGAGATCATTACTGATACTCAAGTGGTCACTACGACAGTGGAAGAAACCAAAACGACCACTAAACAAGCAGTAGATGGCAACTTGAAGACGCTCACAGTTGAAGAGTTGTATGACAAGGACAAGTATGACTTGTCTACCATGGAACTTGAAGAAGTATTGCAGATATTGCAGTATGTATCCTATGTCGATCCCGAGGAGTGGGAGTGAGCTGATATGCATGATTTAATCTCTTTACTCACACCCCGCTCTTTCTTCCTTCTTCCACCAGTACTCAGTCCCAAGGTTTATCCTCTGAAGAAGCTGCCCAACGTATTGAAAAGTTTGGTCCCAACAAGCTTGAACAAAAGGAACAGAATGCCTTTCTCCAATTCTTGGGTTTCATGTGGAATCCTCTTTCCTGGGTCATGGAAGCAGCTGCCATTGTATCCATTGCACTTGCCAACGGTGAAAACAGACCTCCAGACTATCCTGACTTTATTGGTATCGTTTTGCTATTGCTTGCCAATTCCTTGATTGGTTTCTATGAAGAGCGTCAAGCTGGTAATGCTGTCAAGGCCTTGATGGAGTCTCTTGCCCCAGAATGTAAGGTGAAGCGCGACGGCGAATGGCGTACCATGGAAGCTGCTGAGCTTGTTCCTGGTGATATCATTAGCATCAAGCTTGGTGATGTGATTCCTGCAGATGGTCGTCTTTTAACGGTATGTCTTTGTGTATCAGCTTTTGCATGTTAATGGATTCTTACTTTGATACATCATTAGGCCCATGGTCAAGTGTCTATTGATCAAGCTGCATTGACTGGTGAATCACTTCCTGTTGGCAAAGAAGCTGGTGATGAAATCTTTTCTGGATCTACTGTCAAACAAGGCGAAGCTGAAGCTATTGTCATTGGTACTGGTCTCAACACATTCTTTGGTCGTGCTGCCAAGTTGGTGGGTGACGCTGGTGATGATATTGGCCATTTACAGACTATTCTTGCCAAGATTGGTAACTTTTGTTTGGTGTCCATTGGTATCTTTGTCGTCATCGAGATCCTTGTCATGTATCCTGCTTTCCACTACAGCTATCGTCGTGGTATTGACAACTTGCTTGTGTTGCTCATTGGTGGTATTCCTATTGCCATGTAAGTGTATCTATGATCATTAGTATATATAATGCTAAATTATATCCATCATTCCTTTAGGCCTACTGTATTGTCTGTCACTCTTGCTATTGGTGCCAAGCAGTTGGCTGAGCACAAAGCCATTGTCACTCGTATCACTGCTATTGAAGAAATGGCTGCTGTTACCATCCTTTGTTCTGATAAGACTGGCACATTGACCTTGAACAAGTTGATTGTTGACAAGCCTACTATCAAGACATATGCCGAATTCAATGGTGATGAGATTATCCAGCTTTCTGCATTTGCTTCACGCACTGAGAACCAAGATGCCATTGATTTCTGTATCGTCAACTCTTTGCCTGATCCCAAGCTTGCACGTGAAGGTATTGAAGAACTTGAATTCAAGCCATTCAATCCTGTCGTCAAGCGTACAGAAATCACTTACAGAAGACATGAGGATGGTGCTGTTCACCGTGTTACCAAGGGCATGTCACATACCATTTTGGATCTTTGCACTCGTGACAAGACTGAAGAACAAATCAAGGCTCTTAATGAAGATGTGGATGAATTTGCTCGTCGTGGTCTTCGTGCATTGGCTGTCGCAGTGGATGAAGTTCCTTCTGGTGATGTTGAAGGTGAAGGCAAAGGATTCCGCCTTGTTGGTTTGCTTCCCATTTATGATCCTCCTCGTTCTGATACCAAGGAAACAATTGATCGTGCTATTGCTCTTGGTGTTCAAGTCAAGATGATTACTGGTGATCAGCTTGCTATTGGCAAAGAAACAGGTCGTCGTCTTGGTATGGGTGATAACATGTTCTTATCCAAGGCTCTTAAGGATGGTCCTCCTCCTGGTTCTGGTTATACAAGCATTGATGATATGGTTCTTCAAGCTGATGGATTTGCTGGTGTGTATCCTGAACACAAGTATGAAATTGTTGAGCGATTGCAAGCTATGGGACACATGACTGCCATGACTGGTGATGGTGTAAATGATGCTCCTGCTCTTTCCAAAGCCAACGTTGGTGTTGCTGTTGCCGATGCATCTGATGCTGCACGTTCTGCTGCTGATATTGTGTTGACTGAACCTGGTTTATCTGTCATTGTTACTGCCATTATTGGATCACGTCAAATCTTCCAACGTATGCGCAACTACGCCATTTATGCATGCTCTATCACCATTCGTGTTGTTGTTGGTTTTGCTATTCTTTGCTTTGCTTTTGAGCACGACTTTCCTCCTTTCCCTGTATTGATTGTGGCAGTTCTTAATGACGGCACTATTATGACCATTTCAACTGATCGTGTTAAACCATCACCTTATCCAGACCAATGGAATTTGCGTGAAATTTTCACTTATGCTGTTGTCTATGGTCTTTATCAAGCTGCTTCCACTCTTGTATTTGCCAAGGTCATGTTTGGTACCACTTTCTTCTCTGACAAGTTTGGCGTTGAGCTTCCTGAAGATGTCAATGATCATATCTATCACTCCATTATCTACTTGCAAGTTTCGACCATCTCACAAGCCTTGATTTTCATTACACGTTCTCGTACCTGGTTCTTCCTTGAACGTCCATCTGTGTACCTTATGTGTGCCTTTGTCATTGCTCAGCTTGTTGCTACCTTTATTGCCGTCTATGCCGACTGGGGATTCACTTATATGCGTGGCTGTGGTTGGGATTGGGCTGGTATTGTTTGGATTTGGAACATTATTTGGTTCATCCCAATGGACTTTTGCAAATTCACCATGCAAAAGCTTTTCACTCCAAAGAACACTCTTGCTGAAAACAAGATCCCTATGCAATCACGTCGTAATTCTGCTGCCTCTGCAACTTCTTCTGGTCGCTATTATGCCAACCGTACCAAGTCTCTAAAATCTCTTGAACAGCCTCGTAACTTTGGCAAGCGTCTTCTCGGCAAGAAGATTAGCATGGATAAGAAGGAAATGCGTCGATTCTCTTCAGCTCAAGCTAGTCAAGCTGCTCAAGTGTTAAGCTCTGGTAGCAATAACTAGTTGTATGTTCCTATAGTAGATAGATAAAGATGCTTTCTGATACATAATATCTTGACTATCCTTCCATAATGTGTCTCTTTGTCAATCGTGCTTTATTGGCTAATGTGTCTAGATACAAGTCAGAGTTCTAATCCAGTCATTGGAAAAAGCATTCAGTGATCCTTCGAAAGTCATCCATTGATTTCAGCAATCATATATCCTAAACAGCTCTTTTACAGTAATAAACTTTTATACATATCATATGACATGAAACACAACAACTATATGATGGATCTATTATTGACCAAAGGTATAGGCACCCCACTGGAAATGCTTGAAATGTGGCACAACACCATCACCAGGACCTTGTGTCTCCTCGATGATCAATTCCCAAAAGTCTACATCCAGCCATTTGCCAAACTTGTAGCCAACATCCTTGAATGTACCCACATGACGATAGTTCAATGATTTGAATAACTGGATGGATGGTGTGTTCTCAGATGTAATGACAGCTATGTTTGGTACCAATCAGAAAGCTATGACACATGATTGGAATGTGTTGTTTTTACCATAGATAGCGCGGAATTGCATCTGTTTGCCGATCCGATTCATTTCTTTGACAAGCAGACGTCCGAGACCACGGCGATGATAATTGGGATGGATATAGACAGAGATTTCAGCACTCCTAAACATGATAGCAATGAGTCATCCATAGTAAACATTCACTTTAGCTCATTACAAGTTGTAGGCAGGCTTTGAACGAAAACTGCTAAAATTGGCAAATGCTGCTGTTTCCTTGGTTTCCTTATCTTCTGCCACTATCACGGGATAGCCTTGACTTTTGCAGTCGTCGAGCCACTGCTTTCTATCTTCAAGTGTAAGAGTTTCAAAGACAAAGAGTGAAGTGGAGTTGAGAATGCGCTCATTGTAGAGATCGGTAATGACTTGAAGGTCGTTATCGTTGGCTTCACGAATGGTAAAGTGATCCAGTGGGTCTGGTTTGCTCATGGTGAAGGCTGGGGGGAAAAGAAATGCCACTTGATATCAGTTGCCCTGTGATTTGGCTACTACTACTCCCAAGATTCCCCGACACATCATGTAGTCTTGATACTCTAATTGATCAGCCATCAATAAAGCAAAGGAGTTTGTCATTGTTTGGATAAGAATACCATTTCATTGCTGTAGAGGACTTGTTTCTAATACATCAACGAGCAATCATAAATGAACTTACTCCTTCGCTTGTGCTTCCCAAGAAACAATGCTGCTGATATCATCTTTGCTGTATCATGTGGTATTTACAGGTGTATACTATGTCCCTAATCATGCTATATGACAGTGTATAAGTCACTTCAAAATAGTAATGGACATCAAGCATCAAGCTTTATTTAGTTCAACACTATTACTATCGGGTAATTCATGCACCGACTTCTTGACAGAGATTATCTACTTTAAGAAAAGGGTTGTCCCTGTTGTTCTGGAATGGCTCCACAGGAATCCAACAACGTCCAGATTGAGGAAACGCAACAAGTGACGCCAGGAACAACCCATTCAGTGGTGGTAGTCGAGAATCGCCTTGCCTACATTGGTGTTCTTATTCCCATGTCCATTCTTGGTGCCTTGATCCGGATCGGCTTGTTGCGCTTGGAAACGTATCCAGGAGCGCCTGTGTTTGGATTGGTGTATGCACAATGGATCGGATGTTTTATTATGGGCATTGCAGTACAAAAGAAAGGATGGCTCCAATACATATATCCACCATTGCAAGTAGGTCTATCCACAGGCTTATGCGGATCGATTACCACCTTTTCGTCATGGCAACGTGATATTTTCGAAGCCTTTGCCAACTATACACAAGCAAATCATTCCACAGGATACAACATTCTTGCTGCCATCTCGCAACTTTTGGTGACACTTGCCATGTCTCTGAATGGTTTGATTTTTGGACGACACGTGGGTCGTATTCTTTTTCCTTTTGAAGCACCTCCTTTCAAATTGATTCGACGTCCTTTGGCACCTTGGCAAGAAAAGCAAAGCTTTCGAAAGACAGATTGGGTGATGATTGTATTTGGTATCTTTTCATGGATTGGTGTCATTGTGGCAGCAGCACTCGCTACTGAACAACGTGCTTTGGCATTTGCATGTGTATTCAGCCCCGTTGGTGCTATATTGCGCTGGTATCTTTCCTTCATCAATACCAAATATCCCAATTTCATGTACGGCACATTTGCTGCCAATATGATTGGAACGCTCACTCTAGCTATTCTATCCCTGGTTGGCAATGGTGTCTTTATATCATCCATTGGGTGTCAAGTCATTCTGGGACTAGCAGATGGATTCTGTGGTATGGATTGCTTCTTGAGCGAAAAAGAAGGATGTATGATGCTGATGGTTTTTGTTTATATTAGGATGTTTGTCGACAGTGTCAACATTTGTAGTAAGTATACAGATCAAACATTTGTTTGGTAGGATATCCTGGCTAATAACTGCATAGGTCGAATTGACCAGCTTGCCTTTACGACAATCTTACATTTATGGTACAACTTCAGTGATCGTTGGTCAAATCTTCATGTTCATTATCTTTGGCACTTTCATCTGGACCCAAGGAATCAATCCTACCTGCATTTGATCAAGTTACTCCATTCTAGTTACCCCCACTTTACTTTTATCACTTAATGATACACCATCAGCAGAATAGATTAAATACGAGTATATAATGTTTCTTTTGTGTAATTGCAAATATGAAAAAGGAGGAATGTTGTGTGTGGAAATCTAGAAAAGCCCTACATATATACAAAATGGGGGTATGAAAGAGAAAAAGTAATAGAATCTACGACAAGAATAATGTTATGCAAAGCCTTGATGTTCAATGATTTCATCGACAATAGCATGTCGATATTGTTTAATGTAGTTCTATCATTGACATTAGCATTTCGTCATCCCAAAAATAGTCAATCTACTTACCGAAAAGGTAGAAGTACGTGTGCCAATAAAACGTTCAGCCCAAGCACATATGGTAGCATCGACAAACATGATCAAATGTTGAGTAAGATCTTTATGTGGATCCAATGGGGATCTTACGCGCATCACGGGCTCACGCCAATCAGTAGGAAAGTCACTCATAAAGAAGGTACATGGAAATGCGTCAAGGATAGGCTTCAATTCCTTGTTGGTACGTGGTTCAGGTGCATCTGTAGCAACATACAAGACCATCAACTTGCGTCTAGCACATTCCTGAAGTCGTTCTGATAAATCAAGATTGCTCAATGCTTTGCGCTGTTCATAAGGTGCTTTTGGTAATGGATACAAAGGTCGTTGTCTTGGATGAGGTGGAATAGTAGCATTGATTCTGTTGGATGCACCAATAAGATCATCTGTGGAAGTCTCATTGCCTGTCATGATATCCCAAATCTGATGCACGAATTCAGGTACTCGATCCTTGAGCTTCTTGAGGAAAATGCCATCACCAGCTCGTACATGAGCAGCCACGAAACGTGGTAATTCCTTTTCTTGTTCTTGCTTCTCTTGTGCCTGAATAGGATCAAGTGGTACCAAATCACTCGTCTCTTTATCCACGCCATTCAGCAACTGCTCAAGAATGATGGAAGATGCTTCACCAATTGCTGGATGTCGAAATATAAGAGACTGTTCAATGCGTAGTCGATATTCTTCGCTGTATTCATCATGCAACATCAATCGATCATAACCAAAGATGCCATAAAAGTGTAAAAGTCGATGTTGGATATTGTCAAGTTCCTTGAGTGAAATCTCATATCGATAGCGCAAGTTGCGTTCATCACTGACAGAATGATCGTAAATGTGCCATTGGTATCTCTGTATAGTAATTCATTATCTGTCAATTAGATGCATTGTTTCTCCTTTTTCACGCTCTAGTGTAGACTATGCTGATCCCCATGTTGTCTGCACTGTTACTACTCCTTACCGTAGAGTCCTGCATCAAATACATTTCATCATCAGGTAATCCAAGATCATGTTGTAACTTGGTGAGCTTCATATCTGAACGTTCCAAGATGTTGATTCCAAGACCCCCTTCCTCTTCACTCCGAGAAAGTCGATGTAAATCTGTTGCCCAACTCCATGGTACCATAGCGTATGTTGTAAAGTTGTAGCATCCAAATACGACTCTTTCACCATCATCTGCCATGACAATATCTTCAATCAAAGCATTCTCTTCTTGATCAAAGCATCGATCTTGAAAAGCATCATCCGTCATGTTGGCTAATACTTCATAGAGTCCAGGTGCAGGTGACCATCCATTAGCACTGCCGAGAAACATGGGTGGAACAACCAAGGTTCGATTGAGATATTTGGCCAACAGGGCAGCGTTGAGCAGTGTACTGCGTTGATTCGAGAAGCGAGAATAAGGGAGATAGGTCAAGTACTTCTCGTCGTGTGAATGGTCGTGTGTTTCATTGTGAGAAAAGTCGTATGGATGCAAAGAGTCGTCTTGTTGAGCCACATCATCGTCTGAAGACCACATGCCGGTAGGAAGTGGAATGCCGTCGTATTGATATCGAACGAGCTGCACACCAATCATGACAAGCGAGACGACCGTCAACAAGATCAACAAGTTCTTTTTCTGCGGGTTGGATTTCAAGGAAAACATGGCACAACAAGTCCATTCAGTGCAAGAAAAGTAGGTGTGTGCAGGAAAAAGAAAATATAAAAGGAGTGGAAGAGGTGTGTTGTTGAACAAGTAGTGTCACGACCGACAAACAGCAGAATCCTTGAATCCTCGAGAAACAGCTGACGCTCCGCTATTTCATTTTGTGCCCATCAGTGTACAACCTATTTAATAAACGAGCTCTTTGATCTTATTTATTGTCATCTATCTTTCATTCTCTACCATTGCTCATGATGGCTCTTTGTCCTTTCATAGTGGAACCTTGATTATGAGATAAAAAAAGAACTATCACTTACTATTAACCCTTACAGCGTGCGTTGTACCTTGTGCAACATGTGTATCAATAATGCAAACACTAGCTAAAAGCTTGCTTTGGGGGGTTGTTATGGTGACGATGCAGCTTTGGTTGTTGCTGTTTATGCAAAAAGTCAACATCCGACTCTGATGCATGTCTTTGTAAAGAAAGTGAATAGTATCTTGTCATGGACAACACTATAAGAAGAACTTTTTACAACACAATCTCAGCCATCACCACTTTAGCTTCCGGCAATGAATAATTGATTACTTGCTTTAAAAGACTTGTATGCAAGGGACTGTCTACATGCACATCCTATATCACTGGGGCATAGTATGGCTCATGAGAAGGCTTTCATCTTGTTCTATGCAAATAGGGGACGATGAAATGATGAAGAAACATGGGATAAAGATAACATCTTGTTATATAGCAAAGTATGTTCTATTGATGGGACAATAATGCATTACGGCTACTTGGGCTTACTTGCAACAGTGGATGAAAAGGGGTTGGGTTGGTATGGGGGAGGAGTCATTTCATATCCCGCAGGCGAGCTAGCGAGATAACTGCTGCCACTGGTTTTCCGGTTTTCCTTCTTCCCAAAAGACGATACAATATGGCCACTGCCAAGAGTGCTTCCTATGACTACCTAATCAAACTATTGCTGATTGGCGACTCTGGTATGCTTTTCTTCCTCTTTGTTTTATAACTGTTCCTAATGTCGCGTTCTAGGTGTCGGGAAAAGCTGCTTGTTGCTTCGCTTTTCCGACGACTCGTTCACTCCATCCTTCATTACCACTATTGGCATTGACTTCAAGATTCGCACTATTGAACTCGACGGCAAACGTATCAAGTTGCAAATTTGGGATACAGCTGGTCAAGAACGTTTCCGTACTATCACTACTGGTAGAGTAAAAAGGGAGCAGCATAATGATGGATTCATTCATGATTGACATGTCTATTACCAGCTTATTATCGTGGTGCGATGGGTATTCTTCTTGTTTATGATGTGACAGATGAAAGATCATTCTCCAGTAAGTCCTTCTCTTACGCATACGCACGCGTCCCATTGCCTATGCAAAATATTCACGCACCGAGACTAGATGTCCGAAACTGGTTCTCCAACATTGAACAACATGCAAGTGAAGGTGTTAACAAGATCCTTATTGGAAACAAGTGTGATATGGAAGATAAACGAGTAAGTTATAACTAGAGGATATCATGGCATTCATTTAACTTGTTTTCTAGGCAATCACTACAGAGCAAGGCCAAGCGTTGGCTGAAGAACTAGGGATTCGATTCATGGAAACAAGTGCCAAGGCCAATATTGGTGTAGAAGAAGCATTTTTTGATCTTGCAAGGTAAGATGCATGACACACATGATCATGTTTCTCCTTTTACTCATGCATTTGTACAAAAAAGGGACATTAAAAAGCGATTGATCGACACCCAACAACCACAACAGACACGTCAGAGAGAAGAAGTTAGATTGGATACAACCACTCCTGCAAAGAGTAGCTCATCTTCTGGCTCTTGTTGCCAATAAATCATCATCATCCTTATTTCAACTGATACTACAACTTTATTACAAAATGATACATTGATGTTGACCAGCTGTTCTAGTACTACTAGTACGTCGACCTGCCCTATGCCTTGTCATCCTTGGATCTGCTATAATGCCACCACCATCCATACGTCGAGATAGTCTTGGTTGTTCATTCAATGTCAATGCAATGCCATCATCCTCTGCTTCTTCCCATTTCCATGAATAAAAGCTCTTGATTGAAAGTCTAGGACCTGCTTTAGATAATGCTTTGCGTATTCCCTTTTCTGTGATATTGGCACAATCGAGTACATCAAGATTTAATGTCGATTTGTTGTTATTGTCCTTGTGTAAATAAGAAGCAATCGAGTACAGAGTGTCATCAGTAATGACACAATTATCAAGTTCAAGATGATGCAGTGTGTTTCGACAAAGGCCGTGTACAACGAGATGAATAATGGCGTCATCGGCAATCTGTGCACAGTTGGAGAGACAAAGACGAGCAAGTGAAGGTTGATGATTGGCTAATGTCTTGACAGTGGTTCCTGTAATCTGTTGCAGGTCGTCCAAATCCAAATGCACCAGTGTACGTAAACGAGGTGCCAAGAAACAAAAGCCTTGATCAGTGAAAAGGACACAGCTAGCAAGTTGAAGATGTGTAAGATGAAAGCATTGCAGTGCCAAATGACGTAATGTCGTATCTGATAGCCGTGCACAACCCGATAGATCCAAATGTGTAAGAGGAGGACGATGCTGAAGCAATGATAATAAAGCATCATCAGTAAGACTGGTACATGCATTGAGTCCCAAACGTAAAAGTTGATGGCATTCTTTTCCCAAAACATCCATCGTGCTTGCATCAAGCTGCTGACAACCATCCACTCTTAATGTCTTTAGATATTTGCATCCTTGAGCAATGGCTTGTACTCCTGATCCAGATATATTACGACACCATGCAATGCTGAGCGTTTCAAGCTTTGATAAATGCTGTCCTACTTGTTGTAATGTGCTATTGCGTACAGTGTCAAGTCCTGATAGATCCAAAGTGCGAATATGAGGAGCAGCTTGAAGAAAGCAGGCAATACTGTGTGTTGATAAACCACGACAATCCTTAAGAATCAAGACATGAACATTGGGACAGTGCTCAGATAACATGCGTAACCCGTGTCCTGTCAGCTGAATACATCCTCTGCCGATAAAGTGTCAGAAGGTGGGGAAAAAAGAGAAAAAGATGATATATGTATATATGCACCTGAAATTGGCTATACGCAAGAATTTACCACCAGCTATTCCAAGCCTAATCAACTGATTTGCAGGAATAAAGCGATAGTATTCTGTTGTATCAATGCTTGTCCATAACGTCCCTTCCAAGGCTAATCGTTTCCATTTTTGACAAACCTAAAAGAGTTATGAATGATTAGGCTTAAGAAGTATAGTATAACATACAGCTGTCATGTATAACAAATCAAGTGGAGGTAGAAACGATAGGAATCTTATTTGTAACTCATCAGGTAAATCAAGGATATTGAATGACATGGAAAGAGAAGAAAGAGAGAAAAAGAAGCGAATGAGATGAGAATGAGAAACAAAGGGGGAGACAAACTATCTTGACATCCATGTGACCATCATACCATTCATGTTAAGCTGTATACAATGCTTGCTTGTAGCTGAGTCGGATATATAATTCGTGTCTATTCTATAAGCGCGTCTTGTGCTTTCTACTCCACCAAAACAACACCATGTTGTCCAATTTTCGACTTGCTCTTACTCCATTTCGACTCGTTCTATCATCTTCAGCTATACGATTCAGCTCTACTCTTTCAGTGGCACGCACTCGTCGAGTATGGACTGACGAAGAAAGTAAAAAGCTTCTTGAACTAGTTGCTGAGAAAGGAAAGCGTTGGACATTCCTTCAAAAGCACTATTTCCCTGATCGACCTTATGCTGTTCTCGCCAATCGTTACAGAATGTTGACAGATAAAGAATCGTATCATGGACCATGGACTGACGAAGAAAGAGAACGTTTACGCCAACTTACCAAAGGACATACCAGTGAAGCTACCATCGATTGGGACAAACTACGTGATGAAATGCCACGACCAAGACCTATTGTTCAGTTGCAACTTACTTGGCGTCATTCAATTAATCCAGCTATTCGACATGGAAGGTGGACTGAACCCGAGATTCAAAAGCTGGATCAACTTGTGGCACAATATGGTACAGATGATTGGGTAGCAGTAGCTCAAGGTGTTCAATCTCGTACTCCTCGTCAGTGCCTGGAACGATGGAAATGGCAACAAGATAAAAGTTTAAAGAAAGGTAAAAGGAGATCATTAGCAAGGGATCAAGATATTCATCACTTGCATAAATGATAGGACGTTATACAGCTGCTGAAGATAAGGCGATCCTTGATGCAGTGGCAAAATATGGTGAGAATTTCGCTGCTGTCAAAGCTGCCATCAAAAGTGAACGCACAGCAAGACACATTTCACAGCATTATCACTACATGTTGAGCAAGACCACGGATCGTTCACCTTGGACTCCAGAAGAAGAGATGCAAGTGTACGATTTGGCAACCAAATACAATCATGATATGAAACGTGTCAAAGAGGAGCTCAAAAGTGGACGTGCAGCCAAGGATCTTTGGAATCACTATTACAAGGTCAAGAGGCAGTTGGAAAAGGAAGAAGAAAAGAAGTTGGAATTGGAACGTAGCAGGGAACAATCATGAACATAGTACACATAGAAAATAAACCAGCATTTTGTAATTGATGTATATCACACACTGATCCTCATGTCATTGACAATTGCGAATAAAGGGACATGATTCAATCAAAATGAAATATCAGATAAGGGTTCATATGACATTTAATCAGAATAAGAAGGGAACAAGAGCTTTTCTAGTGCGGGGATAATCGGTGAACTTTTGCTTGTACCATGCATGAGTGCGTACGGCACGAGGACCAAGATTAGCCACAGTGGCAAGAGCAAAAACAATGGCAGGGGGACTTGGATAAGCGATGATAGCATAGCCAGTCCATTCGATCATCTCGCCAAGATAATTGGGACAACTGACAAGCTTAAAGAGACCATCATAAGGAACAAAGTAACGTTGCTGACCAGAGGAAGAGGATCGTTGCTTTCGAAGATGAAAGAGCACTGAATCGTGATAAATGTTGATGGATAATCCAGTGAACCATAAGACTACACCCAACATGACACGAGGAGTAGTGATATCAAACGTATTGTGTGCATTCCACATGCCATTGGTGTATCCATTTAGAAAGTTGAATACAACAGAAGCAAGCATAGTGATAACATTGATGGGAGCCATAGATGGTGCGCGATAAGGGTGTATGATAGCTCGATTGGTGTAATGTGCCATCCATATGCCAGCAAGCAACTTTTGACTAGAGGATGATTGACACCAGCTGCCAATAGTCGTTGACATGGATACTGCATACGCTACAGGAGATAACACCTCCATCAGACACCAAGTCAGTTTGCCAGGTAAATTCCAATCCACTACAAGTTTTCCTGCAAAACGACCTAAAGTAACACCAGCAATCAATGCATGAAACAACATAATACAGCAAGTGACTGGAGAACGTGTATGTACCATAAGGAGCGTCAATCCAGAACAGAATGGGAGCAATCAAGGGAGGCATACAACTATAGGCCAACAGTGCCTTATCGTAGACGACTGGATCGCGCCACCAAGTTGCAATCTTTTCAACACATTCAGAGAGCATACACGAGACTTGTCAAGGAGGTATATGGTGAAACCAAAGAATTAGGTCTCGCGGACGTTCGGCACTTCATGCGCCTATAAAATAGTGTGTCCCTTTCACCGACACCACTCTTTTTCCTCATAAACGATCCCAATGCGACACTGGCAACAACTCGGGAAACGAACACTTTTGTCACCTTCTTCACATGTAACGACTACCATTCGACCTTCTATTTCAGTCCACACAACGTTCACGCCATTGTCTTGTTCTCGCCAGCGACTAAACTTTATCCGAGCTCATGGCACACATCACCACCACCACCACCACCACCACGGAGAAGAAGGACATGTTCATGTTGACCTTGCTAGTACTTTGCAACAGTCAAGTAGGTTGTTATATGATGATAAGGAATGTTTCATTCATTGTATCTTGTAGGCAAACGAGGAATGCGTATCACACTTGCCGGGTTATTTGCCAATGTAGGCTTGACTGTATCAAAGGGAATTGCTGGTTGGTGAGATAATCTGAATGCTGTCAGTCATTGACTTCATCTTTCCTAACATGTTCTGTGTAGGATGTGTAACTCGGCATCCTTATTGGCTGATGCAACACATTCGCTCAGTGGTAAGCTATCCTCCTGAACAACATCAAGAACTCTTCTCATCCATTTCATTGTTGACAGATCTATTGAGTGATTTTACTACATTGTACACATTCAAAATGTCACGAAAGCCACCAGATGCACTTTACCCATACGGATATGGTAAGTTATCATTCCCATGCTATGATGAAACAGATATCTGATCATCTCCATTCATCTTAGGCAAATTCGAGACAATGGGTTCTTTAGCAGTGGCTGGATTTCTGCTAGCAGGTGGTGCTGGTATTGGTATTCATTCTTTCGATTTACTTTTGGCTGTTATCAATCCTGCTATGGTACAAGAAGCAGCTGCAGTCGCTACTCAAGAAAGCAGCAGTGGATTCTTCCATCATCATCATCATCATGGAGATGTACTTGATCCAAATGCCGCATGGTATGCACTTGCCAGTGTCATTATCAAGGAAGGATTATACAGAGCAAGTAAGTACTCAATCTTGTCTTTTGTATACAATCCAACTGAAGGATTTCTATCAATAGCTCTCAAGGTCGGCAAGGAGGAAAGGAGCAATGTATTGATTGCCAATGCATGGTAAGCACAGATTGGGTGGATAAAGCCAGTCTTTATGATGACTGATTCATGCACTGGATGTTTTCAAGGCACCATCGATCGGATGCATATTCCAGTATTGTATCACTTGTAGCCATTGTAGGCAGTTATGCTGGTATACCAGTCCTTGATCCTATTGGCGGTTTGATTGTGTCGGCAATGATCATCAAGAGTGGCAATGGTATCCTCATGTCATCACTACGTGAACTTATGGATAAGGGTATGGACCATGAAACGATCACGGATATCAGTCAGGCCATTACAGAGATCAAGGTATGTTGTCGGTGTGAATCACAATGCTTTTGCTGCCATACAAGTCTAACATGCTACTCAGAAAAAGGAACATGATTTGCTTGGTTTCCATTCATTGCGTGGCAGAAAACAAGGACCTTTTCATCATGTGGATCTGGTACTGCGCGTTGATCGACAACTTCCCATGCACAAAGCTCATCACTTGGAACAAGTTGTGCAAGATTCCATCAAACGCCAATTTCCTGATATCCAACAAGTGATGATCTACCTTGAAACAAAGGACAACAACAATACCAACAACATTTCTCCACCTCCTTCACCATCACAGCATCAGCATCATCATTGAAACAAGAGATAGATAGAAATGGTTCTTTAGTTCATATACTATATAGAGGATAAAGTATTATCTACAATAAGATTAGGACCAGCCATATGTGAATACAATGAGTGGGGAAAGAAGAAGAAAAAGGGGTATATTAGAGCAATGGTGATGGAAGCTTGTCCAAGCTTTCTTGTAATTCTTTACGAGTATCTTCCCATTGTTCATGTAATGTCGCTAACTCCTTTGGGTCAAGATGTCGAGAAAGGATTTGGTAATGATCGATCCAAGCATCCAAAGCTTCTTTAGCTGCCACCAAATCACCTTCATAGTAAACAGATCCTTGAGATTCAGTTGCATAGAGTAGCTGATGCATCAATGTGTGAGCTTTTGAATCATATCATGTGTGTATCCATCACTCACCTCTTCTTGAACTGTGTGATATAAATGATGGAACTGGAATAGCATTTCTCTTTTACGATGTTCTTGTTGCTCTATGGAAGGTCTACGACGTATCTTGTTGAACCAGCGACGTGGTGGTGTCAGTGCATTTGCTTTTCGAGTGGTGGTGGCGTTTTGATGTAAAGTGGCACTGATGGTTGAAGAATAGTGGCAATGACAAACACAACAATCACGAGCAGTGTATGACATGAGTGAATGATTGTTATATAAGAAAAGAAAAGAAAAAGAGTGAACAAGCTGGCATGTGTTCCCAAAAGGTGGATTGTCCTTTATAAAGAATCGATCTGCCGTATCACAAGAAGTGCCTTGATGGCTAGTCCATTGTAATTAATCACATGTGAACCCATTCCACCAGCAATAGTAGTAGTAGCAACCCCTGAAGCAACCCATCCATGACGATCTATAACACAAGTTGGGAGAAAGGAGTGATAGAAAGGAAACCAGGGGTGCAATGTGTGTGGTACTGGGACATACATTAAGCAATTAAAGGGATGACATGGCTTGTGCACGCATTGCATGATGTTCCTGAATTGGAAATCTGCTGAACGGACATGATATTAGTTTCAGGAAAGTGCTTGATTGCTGCTGCTGCATTGTTGTCATCTTGGCTCTCCTCTCTCTCTTTTTTCCCCTTCCTCTTTTCCCCTATCGCGGACCTGGACTTGAGTTATCCGAGAACATTCTTCTATTGACAGAATTCATGCTTATGCTTTGATTCATCTCGACTACTTTTACAACAAAAGCTGCTTTCACAGGTGATGATTCAACTTTATCTTTCCTTGGATTCTTATTTTGACTAGAAGAGAGTGATAACAGATGCTTGCAATATGGATATACAAGAATCACTACTATTAGGATGACTATCTATAGCTCAACATGCAGAGAATGAGATCATTGATTGAACACATCTTGGTATTTTCTTCATCAAGTACAGGTGATATCAGACCAATAGGTCAATGCGTTATTATTAGCGCTCTCTTGATACTTGCTTGGCGAAATGATATATAAAGAGAGGGAGAAGAAGAAAATAGGTCATATTTGGAATATATTCCTAAATGAAATACATCCAACTGTCATTGCGTACAATCCTCCCCAAGCCTTCATTGTAGAAACAATCATAAAAGGGCCTCGATTGTAAGCAATTAGAGATGTGCAACTGTGAGAATAAGGTTGAGATGCCAGGCAACGTTACAAACATTAAACAAAGTCCTATGCAGTGACACAAGCACATGGACCGTCATTGTGCTGGTACAGGTAATCGATTATCCTAGTCATCACATCTACCATCTTCTTGTTGTTTCCTTAATACACATCACTATGGGTGAATTTTGATGGCGAGGAATCTTTAGCTGCTGAATTTGGTATGACCTGCCAGCATACGATCATTTGTAGAAGGCATAGACTATGATGGCTCATCAAGCATATTAGCATTTGACGATAACTTTGCACTTTACATTATCCAAATTGCCGGAATGTCATTGACTAAAGATCCAAGTATATCCACATATGCATACACATTCGTCAGCCTTGACACTGGGAGCACAATCGGGAAGTTCATTGGTAAGACAAACAAGATAAGGCTCACACGACTATCAAAAACATCCTTATATGCTCTCTATGATCAAGCTGCTTCAGCGATATGTATGTATTCTTGTATAGATACAGCAATACAAGTCGTGATGTCTTTCTTGCCAATGACTATGAAAAGTAAAAGGACACTTGTACCATGGTACTCAGAGTTGGTGTACTATGTGCATGTGTAACGTTGTCATGGTGCCCACGCATGTACAAATGTACCAGTTTGACGATGAAAGAAAAGCTGATATACGCACAACATAAAAGTGCACACCTTTGGATATAACATTACTGAGTTTCTTTTTCTACCGGTGTTTTTACCAACCTTGTTATCACTCTTTTATATAAAGCAAGCTGAAGTTATGATCCACGTTTTTCGATTTCTCAAAAAACGACCTTCCACAAAGCCTACCAAGGAATCTTGCAACATGACTGCTTCATCTTGTGATAATGCACAGACCTCCTCGACATCCCAGTTGACCAAAACTTCACAAGATAGCTCTATTCGCCATCGCACTGATAGTAACGGCCGTCGTTTTCGCGATGATATCGCCTATATCTTACCTGTAGATGAAGCTGGTAAATATATACATGTATTGAGATGTACAAGTGATGTACTTGTTGTCTAATCTAGTTTTTGTTATCAGAAATGGATCGTGTTCATCAACAGCATTGGATGCTTGACAAGCTATTTGACGGCAACTTTAAGGCACCTGTGGAACCTGCACTTGAGAAAGGCATGCATGTTTTGGATGCTGGTTGTGGTATTTATCTCGCCGTTTACTCACTGTCAGCTTTTCCAAAGACTTACTGAAGCCTACTTTACAAAGGACCCGCCACTTGGACACTCGAAATGGCTAACGCATATCCACAATCTACCTTTCATGGCATCGATATCTCTCCTAATTTCCCACAAAGCATCAAGCCAGCCAACTGTAACTTCTCTGTACACAACATTACAGAACGCTCTGAGTTTCCAGACAACTATTTTGGCTTCATTCATCAACGTCTGCTTGTAGCTGGTCTATTGGTCGATGACTGGGAAAAGGTGAGACTGAAAGCATGCTATTGAGAAGCACCATCACTTATATCTGTGTTACATTTGCATAGGTGATACAAGAACATTGGCGCACACTTGCACCTGGTGGATGGATCGAATTGATGGAAGTGAGTAGTACAAAATGATGATGTGACAACTGCTGTTGCTTAAATGAATACCTTAGTTACCGGTTGCAAAGACTGTCAATATTGGTCCAAAGCTTGCAGCATTAGTCAACATTTGTAAGAATGAAACCAAGTGTAGGTTAATATAGTACTGACATTCTTATATCTTGGCGCTATAGTTGTTGAGATATGTAAAGGAAGAGGATTACATTGGCAGATCACCAATCATCTTGAAAGGATGCTCAGAGATCTTGGATTCGTGAATATCAAGGTTCAAGAAGTAGAGTTGCCGATCAACCATGATAGCATTGTTAGCAAGCTTGCATGGTATGTATACGCATGTCAAGGGATGTCATTAGCTGCTTACTGAGATTGACTATGCATTCATTACAGGGAGGACATGTTGGATCTATTCAAAGGCATCAAGCCAGCCATTGTTAAGAGCATGCCGGAGCTAGCAGAGGATGAAAGCTACTTTGATTATCTGCAAGCATGTGGAGAAGAGTGTAAAAAGAATAAGATGTGTGGCTACTTTTATCGCATTTGGGGACAAAAACCATCCACGGCATAGGGAAAGTAGCGTAAACAGTGCTAGATGTTGATATACAGATACATTGGAGAGATATTCAAGCCTGATTGTAGTATCGCTTTACTAGTCTTATTATATTCATCCAGCTGCCAATAATAAAAAGAGACATGATGACAAAGACTGCTGGTTACATCAACATCATGCACGAGTCTGTGTTACAAGCATCAAAAGAAACAACTTCATTAGGCTGTTGTAGTTTATATTAGGAAGCGTATAATAGGCGGTATACATGGATAATGACAGCATATCATGCTCATTCATTGACAACCAAAGGCTTTTGCCCAATGCAGCGATACCATTGGAGACTGGTCTTGTACTCGAGACATTCTTCTTTACATTCAAGCAAGAAACTTTTGAAGTAATCAGCATCTCCCATCTCTGGATGGACCTGCGCAACCAAAGTTTGCATACTGTAGAATGCTTCATAAAAGTCCTCCCTTGGTGATGCATGCAATAATCAGTTACAATTGTGCTGTATGTAAGTGACAGAAAGATACTTACCAGCATAGATCGCCAATCTCTCCGCCGTGATTGATAGGTGTTGGTGCCATTCTCATGCTGATATTCACAGCTCCTGCTTTCTTGAGACGCTCCTCCAACTGAAATGGAATCTCCATATTAAGGCCTTTTTCAGTTCCAGTCTTGGCCACTGACATATTAGTTAGTGGTACATTACGTTAGTAAAGGCAATTGGCAGTTTACATAAAGCTTTCTCGACTAACCAGCATGCATAAGCTTAGTGACTTTGGGACCACCATTACTCAATACGCGGAAAGTCACCTATCAGAGCAATTCTTACAATCCCAAATTCATGAACGATAGGTACTTGTATCCATCCTCATACCTCCACAAGTTCAATCCATCCACCAGGCTTGAGCATTTGCATATGTTGTGCAATCACCTATATATCACATGCTTGTCAAAATCGCGTGATACACAGTGTGAAGTCTTACTTCTTACCTTATCCCAGTTAGCTTCTGGCAAGCCTAAAACAAGCAAACGCTGATGAATGTAATCCAGATGTTCATCAGGGAAAGGCTTCTCTTCTACCAGATTCTTGGTGTGAAAGTGGCAGTTGGGAGGAGGAGTTGTTGGACATCGTGGCGCAATATCTACACCATGAAATGTTGAATTTGGGTAATCTTTTGCCATCTCTGTTGTCCAAGCAGCAGGTCCTACATAGGATATTGTCAATAATCCAATGTTGGCAGATAAGGAAGGCATAGCGAAACGAAAGATACCACAGCCAGCATCGAGAACCAGGATTCCTTTTTCAAGCAATTCACGCACTGGAGCATCATAATTGCAACCAAAACCAGCTTTTAATAGCACATGTTGCTTCGATACACGTTTTGATTCTATAACCAAACATACCCAATGTAAGCTTATCTTACATACACGTCAACATGATATGCCCTAACCTTCTTCATCGCTGGGAAGTACATATGCGACAGACTTATTGTTGTAAAACTGGCGTCCATTTTCATAACGATAGCTTTGTTCAGAGATAGTCATTGTTATTGTAGGAAAGAAGAAAGAGCTGTAGAGAACCCTTGTGCACTGCTGGCTTTTATAACAAGCAGCTGACAATGGCTCATCTCCTTTCTCTGCCTTTCGAGTCTAGCGCCGATACAACAAAAGTGTAGGTTCTCTTTTTCCACGTCAGCCAACAAGTGCACATCTTAACATGGTCCAGATGAAGAATCCTTTGACTGTATCAGATCATATATGTCTCACTTTTGATTGATAATCCAATAGTGCAGGAAGGTATATCAATGAGACAACTTTATTTCGTTATAGTGGTAAGCATCACTGATGTTCTTGTATAACGTATCACTTTGTGATATAGAATCACCAAAGTTTTTCAAAAGGAAAGGGATGTCCCGTGTGATACAACGACGTGGAATGATGCTCTTAGATTTCAAATGCGGAGAGCAATCTTGATTTACCTAGTTGCCTTAAAAAGACAATGGGCTGCTCTACATCCAAGTCTGTGAACTATATTCTATTCTAAATCACGAGCTCCCCATCACTCTACTATATGGTCCTAAAAACAGCCTTCATAATTACGTTCCCATGACATTGCCCCATTACATTCTTTTAAAAGTCTATGCAAATCTTTTATAATCTGAATGCTATTTACATTAGGTAACAAACTACAATTCCATTCTCCTGCCAGCAGTACGAGTATATGATGAAAGCTGCCATTCTACATCCGCATCTGCCAGATCCACTGTTCCCAATCTGATTTCATACACTATTTTACCCACGATGATTAGTGACATGAAAGAAATCCACATTGATGATCAACTTACCCCGCATCTCGAAACGTGGTCCAACTTCAGCCAATTCAACATTATTGCCAGTCTTAACATAAACATGGTGCCTAAAATGCCCAACTCTTATGTGAGCACGAAGCTTTCTGTGCGACTTTTCAAGACATACCTGAAAGAGATGTAGTCGTTCTCATTTGCAAAAGTCATGACACGTTTGCTGTCTTCTTTTGGTACAGGGAACAGATATTTCAATACGTTGGTAACCTGGATTTCTCTATTAGCATTTGCTCTACATCCAACAAGGAGCATTACTTACTCGTTGACCCAAACGGGAGCTAAAGTTGTGGAAGATGAGATGAGGGAATGCTTCCGATACTGTGCCTTGATCCTTGATATCGTGCCGAAGAACAACGTTGTGCAAGGAAAAGTAGGTTGTTGGACCATAAGGGAAATGACATACGACCATACCATCTATAGCGTGTCTATATTAGTCACTGCCATTGCATCTTTTCTTTTTCTTGTCTCGTATGCTTACCAGGCTGACCACGATGTTCATGCAAAATCACTAAATCTGTCACTTCATTTGCTCGACATGCCTCCACGATATCCTTGATAACATGACCACCACGATTGATACGTTGTGAATTAGGGAACACCAAACGCATTTCCTATCATATATCATCAACACCATATCCAATGCTACATGATAGACTATCCACTTACCTTGGCAAATTGTTGTAATCGACTGCTTGGATCACGAGAAGTAGTGATCATGATCTTGGGATCAAAGACACCTGCTCTAGCATATTCATCATCGATGTGGCTCGTGGGTGCTAACAGTATCCATGCCAGTGAGCTTATGGTTCAATGCAATATGTCCTTGTATACCATACCACTTTGTGCCTGATCGAATGGTAAGTCTTCCCGAAGCTCTTTGCTCATATTCCTCAATTCAGTCGGTATAGCCTTTCCCTCTGTTAACAACTAGATGTGAGCGTTCAGTTTTGCCATGGACAAGTGAGATCTACCTTCGATCGCCTGCTTGATGGCCTGCTTCTTTTCAAAGTTGGTCCGTTCATTGGCTTCCAACGATTTCTTGTAGAGGTATTCTCGACGCAAACGTGTGTTTCGGCGGATCTACCAGTGGTAAGGTATAGAACCTGGTTAATAAGTGTAGTCGTGCTGCAATGTCCATACAAGTACCATTTTGGTCCAGTGTAAAGAGTAGGTGTATGTCCAAAAGCCACCAAGAGCCCGCTGAAAAATGCCTTTCCCGCCTCCGCTTTATGCAACACTGCCCTTCCCAATGACACTGCTCATTCGTGAAGACCAAGTATACACACGATGCTATTGTGAAGAGAACATATACATGATGTGCAAGTCTATTGCAGAAAAGGCTAGTGCTTTACTTGACCGTTTTACTGTTGTCTTTATCAGCAACCCAAACAAAAAGGTAAATACAGCGTTATCGTGCTCTTTCACACAAGGAACTCTTCAACTTTATCCACTAGATCCCCATATGGATGCAACAATCATGCCAAGGCGACAATCCTGTCATTTGGGTAAGGTGATCATATGATGAACAAAGAGGATGATCCTTGCTTACGACAATGTGCCCTTTAAAGGATTACCATGTTATTCTATATCACAATGACGACAGCGACAGGTATGATAAGGAAACGGTTTGGATCAGCATTCATCAATTGGAGCCATTGATATGATTAGAGCATACATTTATGATTTGGATACTGCGTTGTCCTTCCCCTGCACTGCACAAGAGTATGCCATCAAGGCATTCAAGCCAGAATTGCAACTCAAAGAAGAATACCAAAGGTACATATATGATGGGTGCCATATCTACAAGATACTCATATAAAGCATCAAGGAATTTTCGCTTAATACCAGCAAAAGACTATCTGCGTGAATTTGCCTCTGACAGGAGCCATATGGTAAGCATTGCGACTTGGATTCTCAGATGTGCACTTTTCTCACCCATAAAAGCTTATTGATGGTACATATGCATCTCCTCCACCACCATATCCACCAATTGAAACAAAAGGTCAGTAAGCAAGACAATGAGAACGATTCTGCGAGAAATCTGACAAAGAATCCTATAATTAGACTCCAAAATGAACCTGTATGACTATATCAGCATGACTAGCAGCCAATCCAAACAACAAGATCTCAAGTATGGAGTTGTAATCAATGAAGCAGAGTTCTTTCACATGGTATTCCGCTCTAAATAAAGCATGGCAATCAGCATTATCCAATATTGTAAGAAGGGTTATTCATTGTAATGACCATGCTTGTTCACTTATGGTACTTTCAAGAACCTGGGCGACGATGATAAGAGACACACTTGATCTTGCAGTAGGATTAGCGAGTTGGTTGTGAAAACGATAGTAGCTGGTGACTTATTAGACTAGGTTATATAGCAATTACACTAAGAGAATGAAAACGATAAAGAGCTTGTTTATCTCTATATAAGACAAGATGATGTTTTGCATTATAAGAATGATTCCACGTGTCGCAGGATCAACTACTACCCAACATGTGACATGTGACATACACATTGTAGGACATTTAGCACTACTGCACTATCGCTTGTGCATACATGTCAATGTACTCTTTAGCATATAATATGGCTAGATGATACCTTTCTTTCACATGCGAACCATGCACAACCTGGCCATTGGCTTCCAATCAGATAGAGAATGTCAGTGATACCCAGTTCAAATCACGTGACCCACGAATTTTCCAAATCAAAAAGAACAACTTGCTAATGCAAGTTCTAGTAGCCCTGCGGGGGACTCGAACCCCCAGCCTTGAGATTAAGAGTCTCACGCTCTAACCAATTGAGCTAGCAAGGCTTGAACCTTGAAGTTCTTCTTATTTTTTCGCGCGTGCGGTACTATATAAACCAGTGGACTTCCTAAAAAGGAAGGTGAAAGGAAGCACATTGTTTTTAGTTTTTACATGCAGCGGAAACAGTGTAGAATGTCGTAAAGTGATCGGGAATGCATTTGGGAAGGTGTGGAGGAAGTAATTTGCTGTTAAAGAAGCTTAAGGTGAACCATTGGGTAAAATTTCTCAGCAAGTCCGACAGCCTGCTGCATAGTGCACGCTGGTAGGTTGTTCAGCGAGCAATTCATCGATGAAGTTGATCAAAGCATATCACATTGGGATACAAAAAGGATATCTTAAAGTGCTATATGTCATGTCAGCTATGTATACAAATAGCTATACATATGTATCGTACAATATACATTTCACCCTGTGTAAAGAAATAATGGTAGCTGCAGCCTGCAGGCTGTTGTAAGAATAAAGGTAAGCTAGCAACCATCATCAATCTGCAAATGGAGGATGACACTATGGCTAGAATGCTTTATTCATTATAAATCTTGGCATGATATGGAGTACTGAAATGTTTGGTGTGATGATATAGATGGTATACAGTAACTGGACATTCCAGAAAGAGTAACGTTGCACACATTCGGCAAGTTCAAGCCGGCTAGGCAATATCTAGATTGCTTGGAACACACATGTGAGCGAAAAAAGAATCATTATCGATGACAAATATGGATTATACATCACTTGAATTTGCTTGGGTGAAATATCTGTTGACGTTACAGCTCTTGATGAGGAGAAACACGTTGACAGATTGACCAATGTAGTACGATGATACGTTACGCATTGCAGCACGATCTTCGGGAATCATCACACCACACTTCACTTTATATCAACGACTTGTCATCTACTACATGTAATCCTCTTTTAATACTGCTGAATGTCAATCCAAGGAATCTGGGAAGTGTTTACTTGTAATAGCTGCTGCAATGCAATCATTTTGTACTTTACGCCATACCACATTCAAAGAAGAGCTCAAGTGTTCCGATTCTCAAGAACATTGATGCAAATGGTATGACAAACAGCTTGTACTATGATAGATCACACCGCTTTCTCATATGTTTTCAAGCCATCTATACTATACAGTAGCGAGAGAACCGGATAGAAAGATTACAAGCATTGATCATGCATGTAATATTGATTTTAATGTCGATTCCCTAGATATCCCGGATCACTTTCCATCTACTTGTCCTACAAATAAGGTGGCTTTGTGTTCCCGTGGCAATAGATGACATTGCATGCATTGATGGGTATTCGCACGATTACTTAAAAGCCAAACAATAGCCCCCCTGTAGCATCTATTTCCCTTTTTCTCTCGCTTCTGAGTTATGAGCGTACAATGAGTAGCTTTTGGTCTCTCCGAAGTCTTTTTAAAAAGCGAACCAGAAATATAACAGCTTCTTGTTCGACAACGGCAACAAGTACTTGCTCTTCAATGTCTTCTGATACTTCCCTTACCCCAACCTATTCCACTTCAGTGCAAGGATCTCCTGCATTAAAAGAACGACGATATCATAACCGTGATGATGTCGCATACCTTTTACCTGATGACAATGAAGGTATATAAAGTGTTTTCTTGATTATGGTTCTTTGTAACATTGCATATCAATAGTGGTTAACAATGTGTTTAGAGGATGATAGATTACATCAGCAGCATTGGATCATGAAGCTAATTTGGGGCAATAACTTTGATTCACCTGTCCATGATGCTCTAGAGCAAGGTATCGTGGTCTTGGATTCTGGTTGTGGACCAGGAACCTGGAGTTGCGAATTAGGCAAGGAGTATCCCAAGTCCAAGTTCCATGGTATCGATATCTCCTCTCGTTTTCCTGAAGCTATCAAACCACCCAATTGCGAATTTCATATTCACAACATTATACATGATCCCATCTTCCCTGATAATCACTTTGGATTCATTCATCAGCGATTACTTGTGCTTGGTTTATTGTCATCCGATTGGGAAAAGGTATACTCTAATCATTATGCTTCGAAACCAGCTCCTTCAACTATTACATACATTACAGGTAGTGGGAACATTCATGCGACTATTGAAACCTGGTGGCTGGATCGAATTGAGCGAGGTAAATGGTGTACTTTCATATGGAGTGAATAGTGATGCTGACTGGACATCATATAGGCTGTGTTACCAACATGCGAAAATGGTGGACCACGTATCAAGCTTTTGCTGCATGCTAGTAAGTATATATATTGTTGTTTTGTACAAGATGATAAGCTAAATGACTATCCAGTATCCGAGTATGGCGGAAAAATGAAGGGACTTGATCCTGATGTAGCCTTGAGACTCGATTCGCTTTTGAAGGATGCAGGTGCTGTCAATATTGTCACGCGCAAAGTTTTTGCTCCTCTCAATCATGGTGGCCAAATTGGAACTCTATTCTGGTACTTGTATCTCGCATGAAAATGATGAATCCAATACTGATGCCAATTCACTTCCTACAGGGATGATTTCAAAGTTGGATTTGATGCACTGAAGCCTGTGATTGTCAAAATACGACCTGATCTTGATGGTCCTGGCTTGTACGAAAAGTTCTTGGAAGATTGTGCTGAAGAATGCAAAGAAAACAAGACCAGTATGTACTTGGTTAGATGCTATGGCCAAAAACCATCCTCGACAAGCGATTAGACTATACATTCATATACTCCTCTCCTCCTCATTACCCTTCAGCCTATGATACATTCATATCATCATGACCATATGACCAATCCATCATTCCATGTATTCGACTCATAACATTGCAGGTCGTGTTAATAGAAAAGGATGAAAACCAAATCTCCATAGCGAACATCACATTGTACGATTGTATCGGTCGTGTTCATTGACTCGTTTATTGTTGCTTTTGTCGAACATGACAAGATATCGTGGATAAACAATAGTCGAAAACAAGGCGTATAGGTGTTGTGTTTATTGAACTGATCCGTATCTCTACTGCGAAGCTTCCTTCTTATCTTCCTTCCACATTTCAGCCTTGGTCTGAGGAGCAGCAAAGTCCCAAACACCCTATAAAGTCAATGTATGAGTGAGATGCTGGATCGACTGTTTTGAAGCGTGGCAAATGCATACTTGAGTCTTGTAGGCAAGATAAGTCAAGCCAACGGGTACAACACCGAGCCAGAAAAGCGAGCGTCTAGTAGTTCTCTTGTTCCAAGCAAAGTAAAGGTGGGTGTTTTCACGAAGGTGGGCCCAACGCTCAATTGCAGGATCGATCTTGATACCGTGAGCCATTGCTGTGTAAATAGGTGTAGAAGTGAACAAGCTGCTCCACCAACAGCTTGTTTATCCGCCAAGTCAATCGGAATCCCAATCAACGTCATCAATTTGCACATCCAAAGGCGAGAATCCTGAACATCCAAAGGCGTCAATCCTCAACATCGCTTTAAACTATGTATCACACCTATATTCATTAGCTTTGAAGCTTTACTACATAAAGATATGATGTTCATACATTCACTTGATTATCATTCCTTTGCTCATGTACCTTCCCGATTTCACTATTATTACATAGGTTGATTTCATGTTGTTGCTTGTGCTTTCCTTTGAAGGAAGATTGTTGTAAACCCCTTACTCTGCATATCAAAGAAGACTACATGTTGAATATTGATTAAAGATGATATCTATATTGCTGTCATGAAGAAACAAGATCGGGTATAAATCTCTTTTGGTATAAGGATTGGTGATGTGTATGACAAAATGGATCGCTTCTTTCGAGAAAAACAACATATATGCTTAAATAGGACAAGTAGAGAGAACGGATGGGATGGGTGGATGAGAAAGTGGATCATGTAACATGTGGTGTCGCAATGTGTCGAGATATGCATGTGAGGATTTTCCAAAAGAAGTGGCACGCCAGAACTGATGGATCCACATGCAACTTTAGTATATACATGCTGCACGAGTGACATTGGTGTTGTGTATCACAGATTTGTTTCACGAAGATTCTTGCTTGACCGATATGTTTGATCCACCAAGAGTGTTGACAAGCGTCTCTGTGATATTGACAGCTGTCATTAGTAAAATGCTTGGTGTGAAATGAAGATTCTAGCTAGCTTACCTTTGTACTTATGCTAGATTTGGTTTTTGCCCATAGGTGCGATACCAAATAGTCTTTGTGTTGTATACTTTGCATTCTTCTCCAAAGGCAGCTAGAAATTCTTCATCCAATTGTGGGTGTGATTGACGTACAAATGGTTTGAGCGCTAGGAATATATCACGAAAGTTCTCCCTGTAATGAATATATGTGAATTAGACCTGAGCAAGAGCATATATTGCCTAGAAACACATACCATGCAAGTTGACCTAGTTTGTCGCTTTGATTGACAGATACAGATATAGCTCGTGTCTCGATGTTGACAAGGCCTGCCTTGTCAAATCGATCACCAAGCTCTTTAGCAATGTTCACATTTAATCCTTTTGATCTTGTAAGAGCATTGGCTATAAAACATACGCAGTATTAGAACAAGGATTCTTCTTGTATATCTCCAGCATGATTCCTACTGACCAGCTTCCATGACTACCTGGCCCATTGGACCAGCATTTTCAAGTTCTCCAAAGGCTACCTGCATTGTTGAAAGATGAATCAATGCATGTATGGGAGCGAAACACAATGGCACATGATCATTTTACCTCTGTGCTCTCGATCCATCCACCAGGCTTGAGAATGATTGTAAGTCTTTGTATAAACTATGGACCATATGAGAACAGTGTATGCATACATGGTGATGGATCTGATTCTTACACTATCCCATTCCGAGGCGAGAAGACCTAGTACCAAAAGTCGCTGATGGATATATTCGAAATGATTTTCCGGAAATGGAAATGGATCAATCATATTGTGCACGGTAAAATGGCAATTCTCTGGCTTGATAGCGTTTGGGAAAGATGTCGTGACATCCAATCCTTCAAATTCAGAGCGAGGATAATCTTTTGCCATCTCCATGGTCCAACTAGCTGGACCACAAGCACAATCAAGAACCTTGATACCTTCATTAAGTGAATCTTCCACAGGTGAATCAAAGTTCCCTGCAAATGCAAGCTTAAGAGTCCAATGTTGACGATGTCTGCGATCATTTTCTAAACCATTGGATCATTAGCTCATGCCTTTGTTGATTATGATGCATGTGACAATGACTGGATCAGCTTTGTACTCACCTTCATCATCTTCAGGGAACAATGCAGGTATATCTTCTCGATTGTTGTATCGACGTCCACCATCCATGATGATATAGTTGCTGGCTGGTGGTGTGCTATATGGCAATGATGCTGATGAACCTTGCTTATCAGATGTTGATGTTGTAGTGGATGATGATATTGATTGCTTTCGCTTCTTGGGAGACAAAAAACGCAGAAACCAAGGTGTACGACTCATTGTGAATAAAGACAAGGAAGGAAAAAGAAGAGCATATGTGCGTGCTTTTTATGCAATTCATTGGATGATAGCCAAAAGAGGCTTATCCCGCGTTAGAAAACGATAAAGCGTGTGGTACAAGGCTGTAATGTAGTCGTATATACCTTTTAGCACTCTATAATCGCAAATGGATTGTGTAGTGATCTCGATTCTTGTAAATGTACTTGAAACAACGCTTACCCCGCGTGTTACAATAAGCTCGTGTAAACTTTTCACCCCCATGTTAATGAGCATCCTAAGCTAACAATGCATTTTAACCTATCCCCTGGATTCAAGGAGTTGAGTCAGCAAGTAGGTTGACTCGGATTCAGCTTTTTCAGTCTCAACGACTATCTTTACCCTAGGTATGCAGCATATACCTCGGAATTTGTCATGCGTGTGTGCAGCACGTGGGACACTATCCTTTATTTGGGGATGGTATTGTGTCGCCAGATGGGACACATAGGGAATTTGTTCAAATCAAAAAAGAAATCCATAGTCAAGGACCGTCATTCTGACATTGGATCTGAGCATCAAGTATTACATGTGCTTTTCTTCCATGTCTTAAGAACCAGAGGTAAGAATGGGTATCGCAACATTGGCGCGCAGCAATAGTCGAATGTTCTTTTGGGACTTTTTACATAAAACAGGTTTATGTAGAGATCGGCAGTTTCCATGTACGAAAAAGGAAAGTGATTGTTATCGATGTTTACCACCATTAGCTTATAATGCATGTGTCGGTAAACAAATGTCAAAAATATAGAGCAATTGTATCAATAACATGCATGTCAAATGGTATTCTTGCATGGTACTAAGTTAGACTTGGTTGATCATCACCAAATTCGACTTGAAGCACTTTCAAGAATCATTAACATATCTGAGGATGGCATCATACAATGTCAGCAATTAGATGCATATCACTACTGCAGTGGCACACGGCTTGATGTTTTGCATGTCAAATGAGGAAGACTTGCCTTTACTGGCTTGGATCTCATTATATCCAAGATCCCGGCTCAACGGGCGAGTAGTTCTCTCTTGGGAGCAGTGATGATAGCTATCTTCATTGACGAAGCATAGCTAGTATATAAGCCATTGAGCAAGGTGACACTGTGCTCGTCATATAGTCGAGATAGTGATTGCCATTTTCCCACATCATGTAGTACACTTTATTCCAGTGTGCTGGATCGACGATGTGATAATATCAAGTAAATCGAGATACCATCATTAGCATTTAATTATATCTTATCAAGAGATCTTGGTAGCTCATCATACTCTCTTTTTGCTACTATGACGAATCGGCTCTTCTTCCAATAGCACAACGACCTGCTGCATACATTGTTATGTCTCCAAAGTGGTACTACCTTCTTGTCATCATTAATACGTAACCACTTTTCACGCACAAGGCATACATATCACCTATACAATCGCTGTACCAATCATAATATATTCTCGAGCAAAGCAATAACTGTTGCACTACCATTGGCTCAAGATGCCTGTAACTTGAAAATGGGTTTCAATTCAAGGTGAAATCCAGGTTCCACGATCTGCTACATCATAAAAGCGTTACCAAAAGGTATGAAGAGAGGATAAAGCTGGCGCTTGTGGTAGAATGAGGACTCCAGTGACGATTGATTTGCTGTTTTGGCTAATCGGCATGCAATTACTGGAAAAGCAAGTATACCACTACCAAGAAAGTACCAATAAGTTTAAGGATTGATACAGCTCTTTTGCACAAATACATGTGACAATGATCAAGTATTCCAAGCAGAGATATGACGACTAGAATATGTCAAGGCATAGCATATTTCTTCTATTCGAACCTGCTTACATGTATAGATAATGAGCTGTTGCAATGATATCCTTAGCCAAGAGGTAAAGTAGCTCAGTATCATAATACACCAGCTATTGCTCGACGTGCAACAGTCGCACAGGATACCATAAATTTTGAACCTTAACTCGGCGGTAAGAAAAGCAGTAGGCTGTGCTATTATGCATCACTTCATATGACATAGGAGATTGCTCTATACCAGGAGAACATAACTTTATCCTTAGCCAAAGCAGAAACACAAAGAATGGTTATGAAGGAAGATCAAATGTGCAGTGAGCAACAAAATGTGATTACGACTTATGTGCAACAAGGCATCGGGATATAACAAAAACACGGACCAACATTCGCTTGATTTGGAGCCCGCCATATGCATTTGGCATACGTGTGTAATGCACAAAACCTTGTACGACTTTACTTTTGGCTATATCTTTCAAGACATGCACAATTCATGGCGACTTCTTTCCTTTATACATATCTGGTGAGAAGCACATGACACATTATAGTCATGAGTTTTTTTAATCTCTTCCGTGTATTGAATCGAAAAGCTCGCAGATCACTTTCTGGAAAGGTCAAACAGCAATCTCGCATGAGTAGTGTGTCGTCATCATCACAAGACGTCTCGTACACCTCGAGCACAACTTCATCCAAGTATCGATATGATGGTGGTCGTCGTTATCATGGAGACGAGAAAGTAGCCTATCTGCTACCCAATGATAATGAAGGTATGTGCATCTTTATTGTATACAAGCAATTGACATAAACGAGATGCTCATCACATTTTGTAGAGGATGATCGTATGCATCAACAACATTGGCTCGTTGCACTTGCTTTTGGTTCCCATTTTGACTCGCCAGTGCAAGCGGAGCTCGAGAAAGGTATCAACGTGTTAGATTCTGCTTGTGGTACGTTGATCCTTTTTCTCATGTTTTCCGCCATCACTTTGCCATTGCAATGTCTTTGGTATCAACAACATGATTCATGACTAACACATCTCTATTATGATACTACCAAAATTGATAAAGGACCAGCTACTTGGGCAATGCAAATGGCAAAAGCATATCCCAAAAGCAAAGTCTATGGTACGGACATCTCCGAAAGATTCCCGGATTCGATCAAACCCAGTAATTGCGAATTTCTTGTGCACAACATTGTCGAGAACCCTCCATTTCCCGATGATCATTTTGGATTCATCCACCAAAGATTCCTGCTTCTTGGTATTGCAAAGAAGGATTGGCCACAGGTAGAGTAAAGAAGAGTGTGGTCATTTGACGTTTTGGGGAGTAGTGACTTTAATGTAGTGCCAATTTAGATACTTGCACACCATATGCGCACTCTGAAGCCTGGTGGATGGATTGAGTTGACCGAGGTACCTTATTGATTCAAAAACACGTGTTTACAGCTGATCAGCTCACATTCTGTATGGTGCATATCTTATAGCTCTCATACGCCAAACTCGTTAATGCAGGACCAAAGGCACAGCTTACATTCGATTGTGGTATGTTTAATGAAAAAGTGAAGAAGAATGATAATAGGGTGACTAATACTGAACAACGATAGCCATTACTGTTATGAATAAGGGTGGAATGGACATTGACCTTGCCAACAACTTGGAGCCTATGTTGAAGGATGCTGGATTTGTGAATGTGCAGACACGATCATTTGACATGCCCATGAATCATGGTGGTAAGATTGGTGAGCTTTTCTGGTAAGCAACAAGAAAACGACATCCACTGGAAAAATGACGATAACACATATATTTCTAAAGGGAGGACTTTCAACAAGGATATCACTCGGCACGACCTATATGGGCAAAGATCCATCCTGACATTGCAGCACCAGGCAACTTTGAAAAGTACATTGAAGAGACTGGAGAAGAATGCAAACAATACCAAACTTGTGTGCCATTTACTAGGGCTTATGCACAGAAACCACTTGCTTAGATATCTAATATTCAATAAAACAGCGTATAGATGGATGATATACTTGTATAAAGCTGAAGTTTCCATGCGAGAGTGTTGCACAAGTGCTGGTGATGGGTGATTGTTGCTCTACTGCATGAAAGGGGTCATTTTGACTTATAGACGTGTTGCTTGTTTTGGAAATCCTTGAAGCTGTTTATTCATTGTCATTCTAGTCTGAAAAGCATTGGGTATAATCGATGGTGCACTATAGATGATATAGCATGATTCATGTGGAAGGAAGTGCTATGATGATGGTATGGATGTTCGATTGCATACAGAGACCAAGTTTGTAATTGAATGGCTGGTGACACTGAATATTGGATAAGGTGCTGATGTGCTGTACTCTTTCTTTTTTGGGGAATTGCAGCCTAACAAGGTAAAATGAATATACTTCTTTTGATCCATGTTGTACCAATAGTTGGTTTCCAGTAACCAAGATGCCAGGAATGACCATATCCACAATGTTGCGTTGGGTGATTGTTTGCTGAGCCTGATGCTGTGCCCATTGTACACATCCTCTTTTGATTGTTCATCACATCCTTCCACTTGTTTGATCCCCCAGCATGTACAATCGCTATTCCTAACAGCTGATCACTCACAGTCGAATCGAATGCAAATAATGTCACAAGAATGCTGCCCAGATGGTGTATCGACCCATCATACAGCTGCTGCTTTCGTTTTGAAATAGCTGATCATAATCACAGAGAAAGACCATGCAGTGACGCTTCCAAGTCGACAAAGTTTGCTGTGCATAGTCAGATATCTCCAGATGCTGCGAATAGCATGTGAACCACAATAAGCAAAAGAAAGCATGCTGATGGATTCTTCGTTGATGTTGACAAGTAGAAAAGAGCTAATATATATGCAACATGTCAATCAAACGTAATAGTACTATTGACATCATCTTACCTTTTGACCAAAGTCCCTTATCAGCACACTTGGACGTGCATTTCTACTCGTGTCCACAACCAGGATAGCTCATTGATTCCATGCAAAGATGTCGTTTGGTAGGTAGATCACTTGTTTACATCATCCAATAGCATCGCTGGTACAATCATGCTGATCTTCTCTGCTGCTTCATGATACACGTCCTTCCTGTAAGTCTTTGGGTAGTTGAATGACAACCAGAGTTGATGAGCTGGAGACTGCATTCCACGGCATGATTCAGTAAGCACCACTGCTGTCTTGTTCACTCGACGTCATGGGTAGAAGCGATGGGCGATGCTGCTTATCAAGTGCTCAATGTCAGTTTAGCTTGCAGCGTTCAAGTCAAGTACCTTTATAGCTTACTCATTTCTTTGTCCCTTAGGAGATCCCAGTGTTCTTTGTTTGCTGGCTGTAATAGAAAGTGAATCACGTCATGCATGATCCTTGTGCGCTTCAACCAACACCGTCCTCCCGGATATGGCAGTTTTTCATTCTCCTTTTCTTCTTTCCCAGAGTGCTTTGCCTTCCCATCCAGCCATGTTTTCTATCCTTTGGTGAATTGGCTACCATGAGCTCTTACACAAAACCTTATTGATGCTGTAAAGACATGTGTTTATATGAGTAAGTAAAAGAAGTATATTAATGTGGCATTTGCTAGTGTTTATATGCAAGGAATCCAGTTCATTGTTACTCATATCCAACATACACTACACTGTGAAAAGACTCTTGGATTAGGCAAGTGTTTAGTCAAGAAATACACACGGCGACAGTAAAAAGTGCAAACAGTCATCGGCAATGTTGAGCCTGAGAATTAGCCGGGAAAGGCTGGCATTGTTACACAGCAGAAAGGCAAGTGATATAAAAAGCCAAGATAGCATCAATCTTCCTCGACTCATATTTGCTTCTCACTTTACTCCGAATGACCAATACAAAACAATTTGAAAACCGTGTCGCTGTGATCACAGGAGGAAGCAGAGGAATAGGAAAGGCTGTTGCAACTGCACTTGTAGAACAAGGTGCCAAGGTGGTGTTGGGAGATGTTCTCGAAGCTGAAGGCCAGACAACAGCTCAAGAGCTCAACTCAAAGTAATGCATCCTTTTCATCATGCCTTCAATCCATGCTAACATGTGATTCTATTAGGGCAAATGCTAAAGTAGCAGCTTTCATCCGTACTGACGTGTCCAAATACAAAGATAATGTCGCATTGTTCAAGCTGGCAGAGAAAGAATTTGGTGGTGTCGATGTAAGTGGACTTGTTACAACTTATAACGATAACTAGCTGACATCGGATATGTGATTTAGATTGCTTTCTTGAATGCTGGTATTGGCCAAGGTGATCCACTATTCTCACCCTTTGATGGTATGAATCATAGACACCATCCTATATCAACAATGATGTCGTGTTAACATTCACGTGATAAATGTACTAGATGAAGCGGATGAGCGGATCATGGATATCAATGCTACATCCATTATAAAAGGTAGGAATGCTAATGATGATATCAAGTAACGTCACTAATGATACATATTTCAGGTACCAAGGTAGCTCTGATCCATATGGCCAAACGTGGTGGTGGCACCATTGTCAACACATCATCTTTCTATGGCATTTATCCTGAAGCGTAAGTGAAATGGGTCATGACCTGAATTGACGATCACATAGCTTATCTGTATATATCTTTTCAGGTTTACAAACAGCTATGTTGCATCAAAACATGCGGTAATTGGGTGGACAAGGAGTCTTTACATGCTTCAAAAGGTGTGCAATGTGCGCGTTAACGCTGGTAAGATATGTTTTTGGGCTAAACATGATATATCCTATGCTAACATAGGCTCAATTTATTTGTAGTATGCCCTTATTATGCAGGTAAAGAGTTAGAACATAAAAGCAGCAGCATATATGTACTAATCGCCCTTGTTCTAGAAACCGACATCATCAAGTTTTCACCAGAAAGAATCGAACAGTTCCCACAAGTAAAGCTGATCTCAAAGCTTCCTCGTGTGAGTGTGGATGTTGTAGTCAAGGCGGTACTGACATTGATGGGAGATGAAACTCGTAATGGTATGTAGTGGAGATGACTTTTGGGAGGGGATGCTTGCATAAATGACTCATCATGCTACTGCGGCTCATACATTAAACAGCTCAAGTACTTCTTGCACTCCCTGGTGATGTTATACGACCACATACCTTTAATGACTCTCTTCGTAAGTGTGTTGCAGTTGAATAGTATTGAATATGCTAATCAATCCATCTTGTCCTTTAGCTGAAGCTGAAACTCCTGAAGCGCTACAAGGGATCAAAGAATACGAGCAAGCTTATCCTGAATTCCTCAAGGCGCGTTTGGCTGAAGCAATCGAGACCTATGATAAAGAATATGGTAGTGATTAGCACAGAAGGAATCAAGTTGATATATGCATCTGCATAAAATTGGAAAGAGATTGTAATCGGGATCACGTGTAATGGTATTTAAAGTCGTGTGCGATGAAAGTGGGACATCTTTATTCTAGCAACACAATGAATCAGCAAGTTTTCTACCCAGCAATCACTTTTCAGATGTCAGAAGGACATGTGATGCAGACTTGTGATTTGTTAAGATGCAGGAGAATGCTCAATAATAAGGGATGGATGAGAGAGAGAAAGACAAAAGGAGCTCAATGCAGCTCTTCTTCACAGTTACCAAACAGCTGGCTCGTAAGTAAAGTAATCAATATCATGCGCCTTCTACTTAGCCCCCCTATTTTGAGCTACTTTTCATTGTTGATCGGATCATTGTCTTCTTCATCTCATTTTTTCGAGAAAATGATATGCATTCACCATTTCGATAGTCATATCAAAAGTATACGAGCTTTATTGCCTAATGAGACAAGGATTGATCATGAGAAGAAGAGAGGGAAATAGACATCGGAAGAAATTGTCCGTCAGATCCCTACTAAGTCTTATGATATAAGCTTTTCACCGGTAATCCCCGCACTGCTTTGTGTTTCATTGTCTATTATCCAAACATTGGCAAAGTAGCTCCAAAGTACTTATGCAAGTCATGTGTATTGATTGCTTGGCATGATTATCAGATATACTTTGGGATGTTGATTGCTGCGCATTCGAACCAGAGTTGAGCGATCAGTGGTAGCACAGAGAAGATTTGCGCATTATGGCGCAAGCCAGTCAAGGTGGCACAAAGCCGTGTCACATCACACACTTACTAAGTGATTAGTATTCTCATGCTCACTATTTGACACCCAAATGTCTTTTGTTTGTGTACACAGCCATAAAACTACTGGTGTATTCGTATTATGGGACCAAAACATGGCATACAATGAGAAAATCACCTTGAAGAGGTGTCAGCTAATGTCAAATGCAAAGGTTTTTTAGAGCAATTTCAATCCCGGATAACTCGGCAAGAATTTCTCCGCAGTCCGGAATGTGTGGGGTTATATAAAGCACCCTGCGAATCAGAAACAACCACCAATACATTACCAACACTACTTTATACAATGGCTCCTCTCAAAGTAATCGGCGCAGGCTATGGACGCACTGGCACTGATAGTCTTCGCACAGCACTAAACATGCTTGGGTATGTATATTGATCACACATGTCATTTAACAAACATCTAATAATCACATATATCCGCAGCTACAACTGTCGTATGTATACTATGGGGTGTATGATTTTGACAATTCATCTTATTTTGTAATCAAAGATCATATGCGCGAGATGTTCAAGCCAAATCGTCATCCAGAGATGTTTACTGAAGCTTTCAAGCATCCTGAGAAGCCTGTTGATTGGGATACGATCTTTGAAGGATTTGATGCTGCTGTGGACTGGTATTGATATCTTAGCTCAGCTATCAAATTCATGCATGTTGACATTTCAAACCCCTGGTTTTAGGCCTTCAGTAGCTTTCATTGATCGATTGATGGTTGAATACCCTGATGCCAAATTCATCTTGACTATTCGAGATGCCGACAGCTGGTACAAGTCAGTCAAGAACACAATCTGGCAAGTGCAACACAAGACTAGGAAACAAGATGAACCTGAAGATTTGCCCCAAGAGATGAGAGATCAATTTGAAATGATCCGTACTATTGTTCTCGATGGCGCATTTGATGATCTTGATCGCTTTTTGGATGAAGAACGCATCAAGGGAATATATAATGCTCATAATGAATGGGTCAAGAAGAACATCCCCAGTGATCGCTTGTTGATCATGGAGCTTGGTGAAGGCTGGGAGAGACTTTGCAAGTTTTTGGATAAGCCTGTCCCAAGTGAACCTTATCCTCGTGTTAACAGCACTGATGAATTCAAGCGTATGATCAATTCTGATGTAAATCTCTTCGACAAGATGAAAGAAATGTATAAACATAACGGGGATATCAGCAGTGCTGGTTCCTCTTAAGTACTAGCAGGCAGTAATACATAGCAGAGAACATCTTGTGTTTATCAATAAACCAAAGTGCATGATGCTACTGCTAAAGCATCTTAGGATATGTGTCAAATCCACCTACTGTCTACATAGAAGATCATTGTACATAGCTGATATAAGCGTGTCCCCTTTGACCTAGTGATTGACCACTTTATACCAAACAATCAATCAAGCATCTCTTTCTAGCAAGAACAACAATTCCCACGCCCAAGCGCATATAAGAACAAGGATGTTGTTGTCATCAACATTATCTGACATCCCCTTTTGTCTGTTTGATTGTACAAGCCATCAAGCATCAATCTTCTGGTAAGTGTCAAGGATAGCCTGTGTGATCCCATGTATTAATCTTTGTCGTATTTCATGTCGTGCTCATATTACATGAAAGATCATCATTCCCTTTGTGACATTTGATCCTAATTCGCTATATCCTTGGTAGTGTGATTGTCATTCATCTCTTGGTTGTATTTGATATGCCTGCAATTGATCTATACCAGCATATGCAGTTTACATGCACAGCTTGTAACTGGCAAGTACATCATCTCTACTCATCATTGCATCTTTACTGATGCCTGTCTTCGTTATAGTGCTAAAGCAGATATGAATGAAGCAGATTTCACAAAGCTCATCAAATAGCCATAAGCAGATGACAATATCAATGCGCGAAGAGGATGCAATGCGAGCTTATCAAAGATAATGGCTGTGAATCCTTACACACGAGCAGATCAAAAAGCATAGAAAGGACGCCAGCATCTCCACTATAAGGACAATTTGCAACTGGTGTTGTGTATTCCGCACGTGGCGCGGCACCTATAACCGAGCTTATCTCTTGGCTGGAGGGATTGAAAAAGAGCCCAGTGGTGGCGGCAACTTCATTGCTTGAACACCAACATGACATAGACACCTCGGCAACTTCATTGCTTGAACACCAACATGACATAGACACCTTGAAAGAAAACTGTTGAGGAGTTACAACTAGATGTGCCCATTTACTCACGTCATCGGATCCTACTACAATGAGATGTCATCACCATACAAAGTGCTATCATCCAGAAGATCCCAAAGAGCATAGGAAGATCCTTACAGCTACTACAAGTTATTCTATTCATATGCAATCAAGCCAGTGGTTTGGCACCCATGAAGACGCTCAACTCCTGGATGAATGCCTTACAACAGCGTAGCATTTATTGTAGTATATAAAAGTCATACTATCTCATAAGATAATGTCAATTCGATCTATGTATCATGTGATGTTTGCTCGATTTGAAAAGGGGTACTACTGAAGTAGGGGGTTGGATCATTGATCCTTGTGCCACTTAAATGATCCAATTTCGGACATGCAATGAACAGTGGCTCTTTCTCTGGTTGCAGTAACCATGGACGAGACACGCGCTGAACATCAAGACGAGAAACGAACCAAATCGCTACCAGAAACAAGTCCTTCACGCTGGCACACTCGAGGTAGCTTATATTCTTTCAACCATTTGGGCATTGGGCAGTCCATTGACTTGAAGATGTATATAGAGTTCTACTTTTATTATGTCTGCTTTACTATTGTAGTACCATACATGTTCTATGTCACCTGTCGGTTAAGTACAGGTACACGATGAGGAATCGAGTAGAGCGTTTTTGCAAAGACTGACCATGTTATTCAAAAGAGGACGATCCGCACTATGAAGAATACAAAGACTTGCTATCCGAGGGCTGGATTCCCAATCGGCAAGTGGTAAGTATCTTTCCAACAACAGCTGTCAAGGGGTTGAAGCTGGATCAAACTTGTATTTGTATTGGGAGCTTAATTGGATGTGTCTTGTGTATCATGTAGGATAACAGTGATGCGCAATATGCTACTTTTCGTGACAATATACCGCGTCTCTTTGCTCTGATGGTGGGATACTTGTGCCTGAGTCATCTATACCGAATATACGTCATGCCATCATCACCAGCAGGAACCAATCTACCAGTGAAACAAGCTCATCAACCACTTTATCGCATCTACTTCTTTTTTGTGTCAGCAATCATCATCCTTGGTGCATTTCACGGCACCAGCGCATTGAAAATCTTGTTCATCATCACCATCAGCTATGCCATTGGTCAATACACGGGTGGATCCATGTGGAATCCTATTTTGTCATGGACATTCAATCTCGCCATCTTGTTCCTAAATGAATGGTATCATGGTTATGAATTTGCTTCCTTATTGGGCCCAAGCTTTGCATGGATGGTGAGTGGGATGCTCGGATATATATGGATCAATATTGACATGTGACAATCTCATTGTCAAGGATGACTACAATGGAGTACAACCAAGATGGCATATTCTATTCAACTTTGTGATGCTACGTCTCGTCTCCTTCAATATGGATTACTATTGGCAAGTGAAGAAACCACGGGACCAATATGAGGTGTGTATTGCACTATTTTGATATGCATATGCCTGAAGAATGAATCTTAAACTAATGAACAAAGCAAAAGAAGGATGATCGATTGGGTGGCCCTATCAGTGACAAGGATCGTATTACCATGCCATGTTTCGCCTCTGATTACAACTATACCAATTTCATTGCATACGTTCTATATCCACCACTTTATCTTTGCGGTCCTATTATCACATTCAATGACTTCATCTCCCAGGTAAGTGCTTGAAGAGTACACGAGAGGATGATGTAACTCATATGTGATGATATAGATCAGGTATCCATCTACCAAGATCACTCGTCGCTTCGTCATTACCTATGCTATCCGATTAGCTGTCGTCATTCTTGTCATGGAGCTCACATTGCATTATCTGTACGTGGTTGCTATAAGCAAAGCCAAGGCATGGGATGGTGATACACCTTTGCAATTGAGCATGATTGGCTATTTCAACCTTGTTATTATTTGGATGAAGTTGCTGATTCCTTGGCGTTTCTTTCGATTGTGGAGTTTGGCTGATGGTGTGTTCACTGAGGAGAACATGGTTCGATGTATGAGCAACAACTTTTCAGCACAGCGATTTTGGAAGAGTTGGCATCGTACATTCAATCGCTGGACTGTGAGGTATGTAAGGAAACATATGCAAATTGAATGATCACTTATTGTATGTGTAACAGGTACATCTTTATCCCATTGGGAGGATCCAAGTATTTCATGTACAACATGTGGCCAGTATTTACATTTGTTGCTCTTTGGCATGATATCGAGCTCAAGTTGTTGGCATGGGGATGGTTGATTTGTTTATTCTTGTTGCCAGAGATCATTGCTTCAAGTTTATTCACATACAAAAAGGTAAGTTAACATGTGAGGATGGATCGTGGACCATAATGATGATGATTGACTGGGTGTTTTATTTAGTTTGGACACAAGCCATATTATCGGTTCGTATGTGGTCTCGGCGCTGTTGCCAATATTCTCATGATGATGATTGCCAATCTTGTCGGATTCTGTGTTGGTGTTGATGGCATGGTGGATATGCTGACACACATTTTCGGGACTGTGGATGGTAAGACTTCAATGACTGAATTGGCTAAAGGCTGTACACACTAATCATGATCCATATTAGGATTGATATACCTTGTTGCAGTGACAGTGTGTCTATTTATTGCAGTACAAATCATGTTTGAGATACGAGAAACCGAAAAACGACGTGGTGATCCCAGATGGAAGATGTAAACAAGCATAATATACGCATATACAATCATACACAATAAACATCTAGTGTTGACCAGCAATCACTGTAATACTTTTATTGAAACTCAGAGATCTTAGATTTGCCATTAGCATCCATGATACCCCAGTGAGGCTCAACATTGAATTCGCCACCATTCTTCCAGTTGGAGTCTTGAGCTTCAAAGAAGTAGTACTTGATATTGGAGCTCTTGAGACCGTTATACACCTTTGCGAGATTTTGAGTGCTAGGAACAGCCTTGCCATTGGTATCACCAGAAGAGGGCCAGCCAACTTCACCAACAATGACATCTTTGCCACCAGCCTTGCCCTTGAAGCTGCCAAGCTGTTGATTGAGATTGTTAACAGCATCATCAGCGCTCACAGCACCAAAGAAGGGATGAATGTTGACAAAGACAATATCAGAAGCATCAAACATGTCACCTTGGTAGCCAGTAGGTGTATCAACAGTGCCAACCTTGAATTTGCCACCAAGTTTACCCTTGACTTCCTTAATCTTGCTTGCAACATCAGAAGCGCTCATAAGACCCCCTTGGACACACTCGTTACCAACAGCTACAGCAGCAATTTGGTCGCTATTGGCATTCTTGAGATTGTTGACAAGTGAGCTGATTTCCTTTTCGTCTTTGCCAGAACCATCAATCCAAGCAGCTGCCACGACCTGCATGTCAGTGTTTTGAATTGCCTTGAGCAAGTTGGGAAGGATATCACATTCTTGAGAATAAGTACGAATGTGTTGGATGCCATTCTTTTGGAAGCGTTTCACCATTTGGGATACTTGATCGGCAGAGTGACATTGACCATCAGCTGATTTGCCAGTGTATGTGATGCCGTATATACTACCACCACCACCACGTTTGGCAGCAGGAAGAGCAGTGACGAGAGCAGCGAAAGCAAAAATATAAAGCTGGACCAGCAGCAACATGTTGAATGAATGGAATGAAAAGAAGAAATGTGGAATGACGATATATTAGCGACACGACTTTTATCTGCCTTTATATAAGCTGATCGCTTCCAGACCTTGGGCAAAGATCTACTAATTTGTCGGTTGTTTCAGATCATTTTCTGGGCATGAACAGGGTACCTGATGGTGGTGACCCGTGATTTTCACTTTTACTTCCCGAAGCTAAAGTAGTGTCAATGTTAGTGTTATGAAATGATCATTGTTTTGACTAGTGTGTGTCACATTGGTTAGCAATGACAATAAATGGACATGTATTGACAACAATGTCAGTGCACAGTAGCTTATATTTGCATGTTGTAGCACATGATTTGTGCATATCCCTTATAGTTTCAAACAAATTAACCAACCCCTGGGAATCAGGCACGAAAGCCACGTTTGAATTTGTTTCACTTTTAGCGGGGAAATATAAGACATATTACAACAGCTATTCTAGTTTACAGAAAGAGAAAAAGGGGGAGTATATTATATATGATATGACAAAGGGAAAGGTGGTGATAGTGAAAGGATGGGTATAAATCAATATACAGCTGCTGCTACAGGACTATGAACACGTTCTTGTTGTTGTTGTTGTTGGATGCTATCCCATCGTTGTCGTAATTCTTCAAAGCTACCACTACTATGGCGTTGGGACGACATTTTTGCACGAGAGGCACGAGTAGGTGTTTGTGCTAGTCGATCAAAAACATTGCCACTGTTGGGTGTCATGGATCGATGTTCAACCATTGGTACAGTTTGACGTCGATATTGTTGACGTGTCTGTGTTGAATAATTAGCGAGCGGTGATGATGGCGGAAGTGGCGGTGGATATTGCTCAAACAACCCTTCTTGGCTTAGTTCACGTAATGAAGCACGGTGACGAGGTTTACGATGTTGTTGTAGACTACTGGATGATGATGTGTTGTTCCAGGAATTTAAGGAAGAAGAAAAGTCTGATTGGACTGACGATCGTCGGAGATGATTACTTCGGATGGATGATGTCGATGAATCTCTATCAGCTGTATAGCGTGCAAATTCAGCAGGACTAATCATTGTGATTGGCACTGGTGATTCAGATCCACCTGTTCTTTGTTGTTGCCAAGAGAGACGCTTTTGTATCATGTTGTAAAATCGATCTGGTGATGGTGTTGTTTCTCTTTGTCCTCCTCCAGGTATTGGTGTCTTGTTGACTCTAAGCGATTTAGGCGGTTTTGGAGATCCACGTTCACATCCGCTACTACGACTACTACCACCATCACCAGTAGATAAGGTACCAGAAGAAACAACTGAAGATCTGGATGACGATCCACCTGTGACAACATCACCATTGCTTTGGTTGCTCATGACAAGATCAACATCTTCATCTTCCATTCCAGGTTCAGGTGTGGTGTTGATCAATCCTCTTATGCCATCTTCATAAATCTTATCAAAGATTGTGTTGCCACTGGTTATATACTCTTCAATCTTGACATCAATAGGTGATTTGGATCTGTCAATGACACCGCCATCTCGAAGTTCTTCCAACTTTCGAATACGTCGCTCATTTTCCACAGTTGTTGCAATGGCTGCTCTCTTCATGACAATCAATGTGCGTCTTAAATCCATCACTGTCTTTTCCAAATTCTGTTGCATGGATTGTCGATTGCATTCATTCATTCTGAGACTCATAATATCATCCACCAGTGCTTCAGTGATACGTCTGCATTCATCTGGTTCTAATGACTTGAGCAGTTTCACTGTGACATCGTAAGCAACTTCAGGTGCCGCGTTGCTGGGTACATTGTAATGTTCTTCAAATGCATCCATGTCCGCCCATTCATCAGTTGGCTGTGGATCGGTGATAATCTCGTCGGCAAAAGTGACATGTTTCTCAACACGTGAGTTGGTTGTACCACCATGATTGTTATTGTTATCATCAGATTGTCCCATTGTATCATCACCAGCTGCTTCAGATTGTAAAGCCCGAATCCGAGCCGATAGATATGAAATCTCTGCTGACATAAGATCAATACGTTCATCCATCAATTCAATCGCCATTGTATCCATAGGTTCACCAGTGGTATCAGCATTCTCTTTTTCTGCCATATAAATCTGCTTGCGTTCTTCAAGCAACTCCACCTTTTCAGTAGCCAAACGTTCACGACGTACAAGTAGTTGTTCCATTTCAGCAACAGCTTGTTTGCCTTGAATAAATTGTCCCAATGCCTTGTCTAAAAGTTCTTTCTTGCGCGTGGCACGTACTTGTACAGGAATTGGATTTACCCGTTTTGTGCCACGACGTCGGCCATTATTGTTGTAGCCAAATCCACCACGACGAGCAACAATGGCAAAACTACCACCGACAATATGTGAAACACGACCCAACAATCGCTCATCAAGAATGCCACCTTCACGCACTGCCTTCTTCAAGACATTGACAAGTTGCTTGAGCTGAGCTTGATTCACCATAATCTCCTCGCTACGTTTCTTGAGCATCAACTTTTGGTTCTCATGTTCACGTTCCAATCGCTGTTTGGCCATGTTGGCTTCAGCTTGAAGACGTTGAAGTTGATGAATACGTCTTTCTTGAGTCGACATTTGCTCACGAACACGTTCTGCTTCAGCTTTCATGCGTTTCACCATACGCTTCTTTTCCACTTGTAATGTCTCCACATTGGCACGTAATGATCTTAGCAGTGTCTCATTCTGGTTGCGAGTTGCTTGCATCGTGGATGTCATTTGAGAATACTTGCGACGCAAATCTTGAATCTCGCACAACAAATGCTTCATCTTGGCTTCATAGGCATGTCGAATATCAATCAATTGTTGCTTCTCTCGTTGCTGTAATGCCATATCAGTCTTGTTGGACTTGTTGATACTGAATCGAGACTTGGTACGATCCAAAGCTTCATCTCGTTCACGTTGTAATTCAGCGAGTTGTGATTGGAAATAAGCAATCTTGTCGTCAAACTTGCGTCTCATGAAGGCATATTCAGTCTCTGATTTCTCCAAATGCGACACGAGTTCTTGCTTGACCTTGATATCAGATTGGATTTGGTGTAGCATACGTGCCATTTGTGGATTAGTCTTATCCACTTGCTGCTGCAACTGCTCAAATGCACTGGATTTGCTGTCAATGGATTGCTCTGTAGTTGTAGTCTCTGATTTGCCGTCATTCTCTTGCTTCTGAGTGGGCTTGACAGGATCCTCCCATGTAGGCACAGCCTATAAAGAGAAGTCATTAATAAACAAAGTAGACAAAGAGTACATGTTGTGCATAAATACATACCAAATGCTCCAATTCTTGCAAAAGATCATCATCTTCTCCATTGTCATTGACTGGGGATGGTGATGCTGAATAATGTCCTTCATCTGATGACTGGCGCTCCATATTAAGACGATGCTCTTCATCTTCAAACATCTTGAGTTCTTCTTCCCATGCCTTGGCTGTATCATCCAATGGCTATATATGACAATGAATTAGTCATCTTGTATAATGAAAAGAAGCAATGAATACATACCTTGATCAATTCAAGGACTTGCATGCCTTTCTTGATCTCATCACGTGCTTTGGCAATACTGTCACGTACTTCTTGACGAATATTCTCATCTTGGACATCATTGACAAAGCCTTCATCTTCATCAATATCTTGGTATCTGGTGGTGGCATGTGATGCGGTAGCTTTGAGCTTGTGATGTCTTGATCGAGCAGAACGGGTACCATTGCTGTTGGAAGTGGTGAGACTTGTGCTTGGATTCATTCGCCCATTGGCTCCACGACGTCTACGATGATGTCGTTTTCTTCGTTGACTGGTGGATGTGCTTGGATCTTTACGTGGTCGACGTGAAGTGGTGGTAGTAGTCGTTGTTGTACCTGAAAAGTTGGCACGTGCTATATCCATGGCTGGTTTCATGGCTTCAAGGAAAGATAAACGATCACGTGTATCTGCAAGCTCATTGTTGAGATCTTGAATTGTCTTTTGGTATTGTGCAATGATTGGATGAACATTAGCTTGAGTCGATGGTGGTGTAGGATTGTTGTTGTTGTCTTGTGAAGGTGTAACAAATTCATCCAATTCACGCTCCATAATAAGTGTATCACGCTCACTTGTTGCTTGAATCAAATGGGCGCTCAAGTCATCAATACGTTCTCGCAGTCGTGCATTCTCTTTCTTCAAGGCAATTGTATGATCATCACGTTGAATGCTATCTGCAAAGCTGTCTCCAGTCTTTTCTGCTCGTAATGCTGTAATCTCCATGCGCAAACGTGCTACCAAGGATCGTAATTGATTGATCTCGATTGAATTGCCAGCAAAATCTTGATTGATGGTGACTCTGTTCTTGATATTGCGTGCACGATTGGCGTATTTCAATGTATTCAATGTCTCCATAAAGTTGGAATCAGCTGGGGAAACACATGCAAGCATCAATGTCTGACTGTTGCCACCCAATGAATCTTGTAGCAAACGTGTCAATTTGGAATCTCGATAAGGAACATGAGCAGAACGTCTTGATTCATCACCAAGAGCAGAAATGACATTGCCCAATGCCAAAAGACCAGAGTTGATAGCAATGCCTTCCTTGGCACGATCTCCTTGTGCATTAGTACGCTTCAACTAAAAATACAAATAAGTGGATTGGCAAAACATTGGATGCTTTTCAACTTACACGTTCTGATCCTGCAAGATCAACAAAGTGAAATTTGCTTGTCAATGACTTGGTTGAACCATCTTGATCAGGCTGATTCTGCTTCAAAATGACAGAGAAGATGGCGTGTGATCTTGAAGACACCGTATTCATGTCAGTGGAACCCGTGGTACGACATAATGATCCTTTGGCAAGAAAGCTATGACAGAGTTATTACCATGCTAAAGAGTGCTGGTCGTGGCATAAAGTTACCCAAGTACTTGTTCAGGATCTTGACATGGCTCCTCTCGTACACCACTCCAATAGATGTTGCCAGCAATGTCTTCACGAATAGTGACTTCAGTTGTATTTGCAATACTGTTGGCATTGCCTTTCCTCTTTTGACTGGTGGCAGGATTCAGCAAGTCGATAAGTTCTTCATTGTATAGTTCCAAGAAAGATACTGCAATCTCATAGGTAAAGTCTGTCTCCTCTTGTGCACGAGATTCAAGCTTGTCGAAAAGATCAACTATACACCTTGGGACAATGCCTAGAGAAGCATCATTCAGTATCAATAATAAAAGATAGAACAAAGTCTTACCTTCATGATCAGGATTGTTGGTATGTTCAAGGCCTGTGCCCATACTATAAGTCTTGCCTGATCCAGTTTGACCATAAGCGAGAATAGTAGCATTGAAACTACAAAGGGGAAGAGGTGTAAGAGAAAGGGCAACTTATGCAATGGGCTCCATTTACCCTTCCATAAACTTTTGGACTAATGGGTGAGCAGCAGTCGAGTAAACGCTTGCTTGATCCGTGTTGCTGTCAAAGACATAATCGTAGGTGAAAGACTTGTCTGTGCCAATGAGAATCTGGGGTTCGTTGGGAATGTAAGAGATACATTCAGTGCAGTTGCTGAGTCGCTCTTTTTCTGTCAAAGGCCGTGCACGTAAGCCCACCCTAAAGAAATGGGTCGTTTAATGGGTCGGAACAAGTACAAGATGATTTATTATGCCGTGTCTCCGCAAACCAAGGCACACACACACCTCACAGCAGTTGAAGTCATGGGACGTGATGAATGATGCTTGTTATTATTTACACAAGTTGTTGTTGATGGTGATTGCCCAATGAACAATATAAGAAAGAAAAAGTGTAGATGATTGGAAAAAGAAAGAGAGAAAAAGAGAAAGAAGAAAGAGTACAAGGAAAAGGTGTACAAGGTTGGATCGGGCTTGTTACACAAGTGATGCCCCGGCGGCCCTTCCGTTCTGTACTAATGACAATGATTACATTTCAACTTTTTCACCCCTGAATGAACACTTGTTATATGATAGATACATGTTTCATTTGACAATTTCATGGATGATTAGGATCATATTCATGTATTGGGAGTCATGATATTGTTGTTGTTGGGTGATAATGATGAAACAGAAGGGGGAGGATTGATGTGCACAGTGCGTCGACATATCTGGTGTATAGCAACAAACGATTGATGTGTTGGCTGCATACACATCATCTGGTGCCTTTGTTTGCAATACAAAACGCACATCGACCATCAAAGTTGTTGTCGTCGTCATCAATTTCTCCTTCTCATTTGAAAACATAATCATTGTATTGCTTCTTTGTGTTGAAATCCTTTATATATATCCACCCCCCTTTTCTTCAAAGACGAACTGCAGCAGGTATCAAGGAGCCAGTGCGGAATCTGAGTAATATGTGTGTCTCGTTCCGGGTGCTTTTCCATCTGTGGCACAAGACAAAATCGCACATACACGGCCTTCTCCTCCGGTGTTGCACTGTATGTGCTTTTTCATCTAACATTCTTTTTCTCCTTGCACCACCTTATCGCTCAGCCTGATAATACCTCGTCATGTTAGTAGCAACACGTTGAATGAACAAAGTAAAAGAATGAGAACATTGTGCAACATTCGTGCATCTATCATGATGTAGTGGTGTGTTGTCCCGATGACCTTGTTCAGTAACCGATACAACTTGTTGGCATACCGACAAACTTGGTATGAGCCGATCATCTTGTCACCCCCACATGCAAAATCAGGAGATTAAGAAGGTCTTGACAGCTTGATGAAACAACAAAAAGAAACCAATGTGCTCACTTTACTTATACACAAGGTACACTATATCAGCTGATTCTATGCAGCATCTAGGCCGAGTCTCGAAGGTATGTACAGCTTTTTTATGTTCCTCTTACACACATGTGCATGCATTCAGTGTTTAATTAGCCAACTGCTGCAATGTTGTTGTATGTTCACTATATCCCAGGTAATCAAACCATTGTTTCTATTATGCCATAGGCAAGATAACACAAATAGTTACTCAAGTAGAAACAAACAAGACAATCCCATCATCATCGGGTCTTTTCCGTAACAGGTGTCACAAGTTATGATGTAGTAGAAGTCTAATAGTATACAAGTACTTTTTTGATGTATAAAAAACAAGGTGTAAAAGGGGATATATCTAATCATCATCATCGTCGTCATCATCATCATCATCATCTTGGTTCCTTGGTCGTTGTTTCCTCTTTCTTTTGCTGAGCAATGCTTGTCTTTGTAAATCCTTCTTCTTGTTGATGGCACCTTGTTTACTTCTCTCGAATTCTTGAGCCATAGCTTCTTTGCGAACAATGACAAATGTCTTTGGATCTGATTTTAGGATTTCAGCATTGTTGCCTTGACTGACACCTTCCTTGAAACCCAAAGTACGTCGATGTTCATATCCAGGATAGAATGTAGGGTTGAATGGTAAGGTAGCCTTGACAGCTAATACACCTGTTGTCTTGGCTAGCCTTTTGACATCCCACAAGTTGTATGGCTTGCATGTCTTGATGGTCACATGGATCTCACCATCTGGTAAAGGCTCATCACTGGCTGTTGACAATTCACCACCTTCCTCTTCATTTTCAGGTTCCATATCCAATACATTGCTATTGCCAGATCGATGTCGACGTTTCTCTCCTTGTATTGAAAGGAATGGAGTAGCAGATGCGAAAAAGTCATTGAGCAGTGTTTGATTGGCACGTACATTGTGATCTTGATCCTTGATACCAGCACCTGGAATGAAGTGTTTAGTACAATTACATCACAATGCATTCAATTTGTTACCTGCATGAGGAAAGTTGAAGATGATCTTGGTATATCGATTCTTACGGATAAGCTTATGCTTATTCAATTGGGTGCCATCCACGTCAAACAATACAGTAACACCAAGATCCTGCAATGCTTCAATGTTGTCCTTGGCTTCATCTCCATACTTTTCATATAAAACAGACTCGCTGTCAAGACATGTTGCTGTGATAAGAGCTGGATTCCTTTGCATATAGTGGTCTGCAATGGCACGTGCAAACGAAAAGTTGCCTTCGCCAATCAACAAGATCCGATCGTTGTCGTCAAATGTCGGTTTGCGTTCATATATCTTTTGTTTGTTGGTCTTTGCTAGTTGTTGCTCTCTTCTTTCTTGTTTGACTTTCTCTATATTGCGTTTCTCTGCTTTCCTGAGTGTCTTGTTGAGCGATTGTACCAGTTTTTTCTTCTTTGGCGGACCCATAATGAATGATGAAGATACAAGAAGAAGCCACACTCCTCCTACTCTCTTGAAATTTTTCATGCAGTTATGGATCCCCCGCCACCAGCTTGACCATGTCTCCATAGTTCTGGTTGTACAAACAATGCATTCTTTCAATAGTCGATAATGATGACTGCTTCAAGCCTTCTCGGAAACGGCGGTATTATTTGCCCGTGATAAGGCTACAAATGGTAAAGTCAGTCGTCAGCATTCATTCGGAAAAGGAATCGCTTCAACTACGGGTAAAACATTGCTTCTTTGATGAAGAGTTGCTCCTTTGATAACTAATCTATGAGCAAGTAGCAATGTCATTTCTTCATATTGGATAGCTCTATCAAGATAACTGTGTATCTGAATAAAAGAGGCATGTATGCGTATAAAAGGGAGTGGAGTGATTACATGTTGCATGGACTTGTGCAATGTCACGAGTAGTGCACAGACTATGTACGCATGAAAGCACCGACAAATTGTATATAAAAGGAAGAATGTAAGCTCACAAAAGTTGTAGCATAAAACATGTCATCTTACTCTGAACACTGCTGCACAAAGCCCGCCATTGATAACAATTGCACTCCCAAAGGTGCCTTGGTCAACATGCTTCCAGACTTGCCAGTCTATGTGATTGGTCCTGAAAATGCCACCAAAGCCATTGTCGTGATGTATGACATTTTTGGTTTGATGTAAGTGAATACATCTGAACATGTGAACAATCACTGATACAGTGTAGTGACAATACAAAGAAGTTCTGCGACGTGCTAGCCAGCGAAAGTGGCTGCAAAGTGGTCATGCCTGATTTCCTCTTCAAAGGAGGACAAGTTCCCAATTTGCTTGCCTTGCCCCGTGATGAATTGATTGCTTGGGTGATGGAGCATGGTAGTATTGACGCTGTATGTCACTTTGTCTTGTTCTTATGGAATCAAAGTAACTAATGCAAAAAGTAGATCTCTGAAGCAGCTGCCCAAGTTCGTGATTGGTTGAAAGCACAAGGTGTTACTCGATGTGGCATTGTTGGTCTTTGCTGGGGTGGCAAGGTATAAGCAATTACTTTGGAACATGTCATGATATCAACATTATTATCCTTCTTCAGGTTGGTCCACAACTGACAGGTCGTGATTCATTTTACAATGGTGCTGTACTCGTGCATCAATCTATGATGGATCTTAAAGATGCTGAAGAAGCAGGTGCTCCTATTCTTGCCCTTCCATCTAAGGATGAGCCTGATTTGGTAATCAATTCATTTCATGCTTTCTTTGTTAATGCTAATAACACACACTTGTATAGACCGAATACATGAACATTCTTTACAAGAAGCCATTTGGTGACAAATGTGGACACAAGCGATTTGATGGTAAGATGTTCTCTTTTATGTGGAATGCTTTAAACTAACAACTATCCTATATAGATATGCCTCATGGCTTTGTTGCAGGTGGAGCTGATTTCAGCGACGAACTTAATGTCAAGAGAGTCCAAGAAGTGATTCAACTCACTGTTAAGTTTATGAATGATGTGTTGTAATTACAATAAATCCATTTGTACGATGTATAAGAAATAGGATGATGTTTATTCAGGTTTAATGAATCCTTGTGGTGCTTTATCATTCTTTGCTTTCTTCTTTCCCTTGTTATCATCAGCAGCTCGTCGTTTCTTTCCTCCTTTTCTCCTCTCTCTTAAGTCTTGTTTCATGTTGTCCATGTATTCATCTTCTTGTTGCTGAGCTTTTCGATCCCTTTGATCCTGTTTCTCCTTTTCCTTTTGTTCTAGTGCTTCTTGTTCAGTTTCCTAGATCATCTCAATTGAGTCATTCTGTTCTTTTCATTGACTATCCATCTTGTTTATACCTCGACCACCTTGTTGAATTCCTTGAATGATTGACGTCCTAGATTCGGTCGAGTGTCATTGAATGCCAGATAACTCGGCTGATAATCCACGCGAATTTTTCTAAAGTGTCATGATGAGCATACCATTATGCAATAGGGAACACATCACTTCATATCCACATCCTCTACTTACGGCTTTTGTACTTGATCAGTCTCATATTCTAATACCCATTCGGCTTCTGTAATGATACGTTTCCTTTCACGTTCAAGTTCTTCTTGCTTTTCCTTTTCCAACGATCGTTGCATGAACTACATAAAAAGAGAGAGCGAGATCCGTCACGAATGAGACACTGTGCTATGGATAGGATGGCCATTGGTCTACCTTCATGCCGAGTAGTCGGTTCGAGGGTTGTTTGACTCGTTTGTCGGCCATGGTGGTAGTTGTGTCGTCGTTGTGTCAAAAGAGAGGAAGGTGAAAAAAGTAGCTGCTGTATTTCTCTCTCCTTTTAACGCTCGCTATGGTTGTCCAGTACTCCAATCCAGAAATCAAGGCTGCATTGACAGAGAACGACAAGAAGCAATGTCTCGATGTCCGTGTCAAGGTGTTTGTCGATGAACAAAAGTATACTTTGGAAAGCGAGATACATGAGTAAGTCATATCCTGCCGCAGCAACATCCCTTTGATAACATGCATCTGGACAGCAAGTATGACTCTGTGAGTGACCATTGGCTATTAACATGCCAAAACATGGATGGTGTTCGAGTCCCTGTTGGCACTGTACGAATGTATATGGTGGGAGAAAAAGTAGGCAAGCTTGGTCGTTTGGCTGTACTTCCAGATGCCAGAGGATTACGATGTGGTCAGTCACTCGTCAAGACACTTTTGCAATCGGCTTATGAACGTGGTTTGGATGCTATCATGTGTGAAGCTCAAGTGGACAAGCGTGGCTTTTACGAAAAGTTGGGATTTGTCATTGAAAAAGGCGATGAAGAAGCTTATCCTGTCGATGGTACACCCCATTACAAGATGTGGAAACGATCATTGCCATAGAATTGTATTACCCTGTTATTGTATCCCCATTAAATTATTACTAGAACGATTGTCATAGAGAGTCATCATTGGGTCTTGTTTGGATTGTAGATAGGAACCATGTGTCATCAGTCATAGATCAAGATATTGCAGCATAGTGGCAGCAATAGCACAGTCAACAAGAGGAACAAGCAATACTGCAGACTTTAAAAAGTAGATTTGCTGACATGGGCTAGGATGCCTGGCGATGCATATGGCCTTCATTGACCAATCCTTGTGAGAAATCTCCTAGCAAAAGCAGTCTGTGCACTTTCCTTATTTACAAATGCTCGTATTACAATGAATCTATGCTACTTTAGACATGAACAATGACATTGTCATTTAGAAACAAAACATATGGATTGTCTTTATCAAGTTTTGATACTATAATCATACACGGAAAGGGGGTATCAGATGATAATTTACCAGCCCTGCCATCCTTCAAGAGAAGATTCAAAGAGCTCATCTTCACCACCTTCAACAATCTTACAGATGGGGGTAAATGCGGAACGACCACTGTCCTTGACATAATCTTGTGCATATTGAAGACCAGCACGACGTTCACGACGACCAGCTTCATGACCAATCCAGGTATATACTTGATGACCAACATCAAAGATGTAAACATGGTTGGTATCGAACATATCCTTGGAGATCTTGTCTTCAGCAACGAGTTCGAATTTGAGCTTGAGACCGAGGGATGCATGAGATTTGCGTAAAACAAAGAGCTTCTTGGGAAGATCATTACTTTCATCCACTTGTTCTTCAATTTCCTCTTCATCATCATTGTCAACGACATCGCCTTCAGAGCCCAACTCTTCCCAGAATTCACGTGCACTACCAGAGTCTTGTTCTATAAAAGATGGATCATAAGTACCTTGTATCCTATCACATATGTCCTTTTTTGACTTACCAACCACTACCATTTCACCATCACCATTACGTTCGCTAATCAACTGAGAGATATATTCGGCAGCCTTGGCACGTTCAACACCACGAGATTCTTTTCCTTGCCATTGATACACCTTGGCACCAGCATCAAGCACAAAAACGGCCTTGGAACGCAAACTTTCATGGCTCATGGGTACTTCAGTGATCACTACAGCATTACGTGTACGTGTTCCTTCAAGAGCATCAGGACGATGAACACGCAACAAGCGCTTGTGAAATTCTTCTTCTTCCACATGGTTGAATCCACTAGCAAATCCACCTTGCAAATACTTCAAGGTACTAAAGTAGCTCTTGAACATGCGAGATTCACGACGTTGGACTTCACGATGTTGTGTAGCAAGACCATCCAAAACTATTGCATGATGTCAGTTGAGTAAAAGGAGCATTTTTGAAGAATGATGTATACTTACAGTCATCCAATTCAACGGTCTTGTAGGCTGCTGTACCAGCTTCATCCTATTATCCGTCAAAGTTATAATGCTGCCTTTTTACCTTGTATATTCCTTTAAAATACATACCTGAGTGGTTTCCAAGCCGAGCCAAAAGTGAATATTGTGCACAAGAGCATCCGAGTTTTGCTTCAATGTGGTCTATTCTTGTGTATGAGTTGGATGTAAAGGCATCCCATATCATTCTCCTTCTTACCTTCAAGACAACATAACTGTCACCTTGATAGAACTGACCATGCTTGTTTTCAGGGACAGTAACAAGCTCAAAGTTTTGTACACGCCAAATCCACATACCCCTTTAAAAAGAAACAATGAATGAATACCATGTCAACTATATATATGCATATACACGTACGGCTCCTTGCCAATAGGGGAACCTTCATAGTTCCATGCTTGTTCGAGAGAGCCTTCTTCTTTGCGATGTTGACGTTCGAGTTCAGAGCCAAAGTTGGCGAGATTGGTCTCGTCGAGACCTAAGTGAGAAAAAGAGAAAGACATGAGTACTTGTATACCAATGGCCAGGCGAGATGAAGCTCTGTTGACTTACGCCAAGTAGAGTTGCGAAGCATGATGAAGAGTCAAATGGGTTGGAAAAAAGGAATATGCAGTTTCAACGGAACAACGGCAGGCATCGCGCTAAATCCATCCTACCCAAGCCTTGTGTAACATCCACTGCATTGCCGAATATGACAGCCAGGCCGAGACACGCTAATCAATTATCATCATCATCATCCATACACGTGTATACTTGTACAATAAAAGCTCGTGGATTGAATCTTGTATCATGTGTTTTCAGTTACAAGGGTTGTCTTCAAGTGATTTGCTTGATAAAAGTCTTCAACTTGAGTATTGTCCCAGTACTATGGGACACATTGGTATCCCAAGATAGAGTATGGAGTACTTGGTCACGTGAATTCAATAGCTATACTATCAGGTGTTACAAGTGTCAATGCATAATTTCCTCTTTCTTCACTTTTAACACTCCCCCCCTTCATGTACCTTGACCCTTTGACAACAGTCCTTTTATAAGCTACCATGACCAGTGTTGCTCAATCGCAGTCTGCAATCAAGACAGGGGCGATCCGAAAAGGAGATCAGAGCGTGTTGTTGGTGTCAAGTTATGGAAAAGTGGAACGAAAGTTGGCGTTGGATGCATCTCGTCAAAGTCAATCATCAGTGATAGGCTTATTTTCAAGATACCATGTGGGATCATTACCTTCTATTCGTCCTGGATTTAATACAGAGATGCGACGCTACTTGTCAAGTGTAGGGTTACTCAAGTATGGACAATCAATCAAATTCGTATTGCATGTATTGATCATTAAGTGTTTTCGTATAGAGCTTTTCAATCAGATACAGAAGAGATACTTAGCATTGTGTTGTCTGGAAGACGCAAGGATGATCAAGATTATGGTGATTGGATTGTCTACACTGGCACTGATGATAGCAGCATTGGCAGCAAGGATGAAGAAGAGATGCATGATCAAACACTGGAGGGGTTGAATCTTATGCTGGCTCACTGTTGTGCTGCTCCAATCAATACAAAGCGTGGTAGTCATGCACATGAAAACTGGCTACAGGGTAGACCTATCCGAGTCATTCGTGGATCAGAATTTCCTCTTGGTGATGGATCTAGCCAAACGTATATGCCATACACAGGTTTTCGTTATGATGGAGTCTATAAGGTGGTCCAATACAAGCCAAGGAAAGGAAGCCAGGGGAATAGAGTGTGGCAATTTGCAATGAGACGATGTGATTCATCTCCAGCACCTTGGACAAAGAAAGATAAGTATATCAAGACAAAAGGAAAAGAGAACAATGAATACTCATTTATCATTTCTGTATTTACGACATCGATGGATGAAACGACATTCTCCCCCATTCCAACAAGATCACTATCACAAGAGACACAAATATTGGACATTCATGCGACAAGTGATTGACAACTTACAACCCATGACTGGCTATGGCAACGCAGAGCGAGCATGCAAATACATTGACAAGATGCAAGAAGTGGATGAGCGAGAAACAACTAGATCCAGCAGCAGTATTCTAGTAGCACAGATGATACGATCAGTCTATATCCCACCAACAAAGCTTCGAAAGGCCATTATCGCTGATACAATCAATCGACGTATTTGGATGCGCGTGTGTGACAAGAACTATCAACAGCATGTCGGCATTCACGATTACTTATCATTCATTGAAGTGGCATTGACCCAACCAGAATTCCAGTGTCTTGTTTGTAATAATCAAGTCGCGACATGCAGCAACAAAAAGTATCGTGATGGATTATCAATTCCTCTTGTGCGTGGCGATTCTTATCATTGCATGCGGTGCGATTATAACTTTTGCAAGGAATGCATTGATACCAACACTAGTTATGATAGTCATTGCTTTTATTGCCCTAATTGTATGACACTTGACTCGTTCAAGAAGAATGACAAGTTGATTCACGTGTTGAAAGCTGCCCATATCCCCCCATTGTCATTAAATGCTTAATACCCAATATGCTCATACCATCACTCTTGTCAATATAAATTATGATGTAGTGATAAGTCTAAATGGTTCAAATGTTGTCAAGATCTGAATTCATGCATTCATGTGTCACTCATCGACTGCGGAAATCGCGACATCTTTCTTGTATTCGCTTTATTCCTTTCAGCTCACTGTTGTCTTCTCTTCCCGACTTGACTTTCCAAACATGAACGACATTGCAACCCATTCACTTGCACCACGCGATGCCGTTAAACCAGGTGTCACTATTAAAGACGATCGGGCCATCCTTGTCTCTCCTTCAAACCAATTCCAGCGATCTATTCCACTGGATCAGTCCCAGCCTAGTGCCGATCCCGTAGTTGGACTCTTTACCAAGGAACACAAAGGAAGACTACCTTCAGTACTCACTGGATTCAGCACAGAATCTCGTAAACAAATGGCAGCTGTTGGTGTACACAGGTAACTTTTGTTTTCCTTATATGGCATGATTCCATCTGACATGGTTGGTTTTGATAGAGCACACATGGCAGGTATTCAAGGCTCCCAAGCTTCTGGGATGGTGTTCAGTATTGCAATGTCTGGTGAATATGAAGACAATGAAGATAATGGCGATTATATCATTTATACGGGAAGTGGTGGTCGAGATGCTTCATCTGGCAGCAAGAAACAGACCTTTGATCAGTCATTGGATGGACGTAATCTGCTACTAGCAAAGTGCTGTCCTGTCCCTGTTGATGTGAAGAATGGCAGTGACGCTGGTGATAATTGGAAGAATGGCGTGCCAATTCGTGTTGTTCGTGGTTCAAGAAGTGTGCGTTTTTCCGGATCAAGAAGTTATGGACCATCTGAAGGATACAGATACGATGGCATTTACAAGGTTGTCATGTATTGGCCAACAAAAGGTGCTTCTGGATTCAAGGTCTGGAGATTCATGTTGAAAAGAGACGATCCATCACCAACACCATGGTCAATTGAAGATAAGTACTACCATTTATCAATGATGACATGTCAAAAGACTAAAGACTTATCCATTTTTCTTTACGTCAGAGATTGATGAGAAAACACTGTCCAATGTACCGAGATGCTCAAAATGAAAAACGACACCAGTATTGGACATTCATGCGACGTGTCATTGACAATTTACAACCAGCAGCTGAATATGGTCGACAAGCACAGACATTCCAATACACAGACAGCATGATTGAACAAGATATACAAGAAACACTTGAATCTGATAAGACAATTCTCGAACAGCAAATGGAGCGAGCTATCTATGTGCCTGATGATCCTCTCAAGAAAACAATACTCCTTGATGCAATGAATCGACGTGTGTGGATGCGAGTGTGTAATCGTGATTATCAGCGAAAAGTGGGCATTCGCGATTACTTGTCTTTTATCGAAGTCGCCTTTACACAACCAGAATTCCAATGCTTGATTTGCAATGACAGAGTCGCCCATCGCTCCAACAAGCAGTATCGAGATGGTTTGACTATTCCACTTGTCCGTTTCGCTTCTTTACATTGCATGCGATGTGATTACAACTTTTGTAAGGATTGCTTAAAGCCCAAGTTCGCTCGTGATATCCGTTGTTGCCCCAATTGTCTCGCTGTTGGCTCTCTTGAACGCAACATCAACCTTAAAAGGATTTACCAAGCAGCTCATATTGAACGTAAGTTGTTTTATTCCAGCACAAGATCATATCATTAACATGTGTCATTGATACAGCTGCATCCAGAAAGTGAACAAGTCTATCATGTCAAGTCCTTATAAGAATATCTCTTTTATGTATCATCTTTGCTACAACTTTGCATTGTCAACCAACCCCTTTTCTACAAGACTGGCTGTATATTCTGCCGCTCCTACGCTAGATTGATATCCAAATCCTATCCAATATACATATGCATTGTCATCATCACCTTATTGTATCCATATCATAATGAACATGTTCTTTACTTACCACCATGCCCATATGCATGTGTTACGAGAATTTTGGAGCCATTGGGTTTGGTATAATACTGGTTTTCAATACGTACACCATTAATGCGCGAGGGACGAAGACCAACACCATTTCTTACTATCTTTAGTGGAGCGAGATCCTTTAACTTGGGACAAATGACTCGAGTACGTTCAAGAATGGATGTAATGGTAGCTTTCTCTGGATTAGGATTGCTTGTGATTGTAAAAATGAGCCTTGGATCAATGTCAAAAGTTTTTCAAGTGATTACTTACAAGTCATTCTTGTTTGCAGTGCCTCCCAGGACTACTGTGCCATCCGAGCGAGGTATGACATAGGTGATGTGATCTTTACCTGAATAAAAACAAAGCTTTAGTCTGATCGCTGCATGTATTTCATAAGGCTCATCAATAAATACCTAAATGTGTTATGGTTTCCTTGATAGAAGGAGCATATGCCACCACTGTTTGACCCCGTGTTGGGTATACTTGATCATCTTCAACACCACCCAAATAACGTGCACCAAGTCCAGTACAATTGACCACTGCATCCACTGGCAGCTGACCATCACCAAGATCAAAAGCTTCATTGATATGTGCTAATGCTCTTTTCACCATCTTGCCACCATTGGAGATAAACTGATGTTGCAGCCATCGAATATAGTGTGGTGCATTTACAACGACTGCATACAGGATGAGAATGAATGTCCAAGGATAATGATATGTACATTACCTGTAGTGTAACGATGTCCAATTTTGGCACCAGTTGGTAAAGATTCTTTTGGGACGAATTGAAACTAGTATAGGTAGATTAGCCTGGTACTCACTGTATCAATAAATCACCGATACTCACATCAGAAACAAGGTGACGGAACCATGGATCAGTCGTTTCTGGTGTTAATTCATCATAGTAATCAGTGCTTGGGATGATCATGATTCCAGTTTCTTTGGGATGCATTCTTGATAACTGCATAAACTTGCGATAAGTGGCAGCATCAAATTCTATGTCATGGATCAGTCATGTGATTGGTAGGAGGAGTAGTTGTTGGCTCACCTTGCAGCAGCTTATCCGAGTTGGGTGCCATTGTGCGCCAGTGAGCACCTGAATAGATACCATCCAAGAGTTAGCAATGACTTTTTGTTCCATAGCAACCCTATGTCTTATTACCTGCCCAAGGGGATGTATATTCAATGTGCATGTCGCCTGGCTGCCATTGAGCGAGAATGGTGACCTTGAATCCCTTGTCCAAGAGTGCCAATGCCGTAGACAGTCCTGCAACACCGGCTCCAACTACTACAATATGCTTGGTCATATCGGAAAAAGAATGTTCATTATTGGTTCACAATAGCACCTATTCCTTTTGCCAGATCTTGTGGTACGAGACAGCTTGTTTTGGTTATGTTGTGTGTCAAGGTGATTCACGGGTAAATTATATCTCTCATTGGTGTCTTTCTGCATTGACTGTAGGCTGTTCTGCTGTCAATGCTGATCCTGGTCTATTGGTTTGAATTGATATTGTTGTTGGCTCTGGTGTTGGTGGAGAATCAGGTCGATAGATAGAGTGATTGTCATCTACCATACGAGGAATCGGAGTCGAAGGGCTTTGCACCTGGTCAAGCTGTTCATGCAAGAAATCCATCAATGTAGTGTAACAAATAGAAAGATAAGGAATAAAAGGAGGACGTGTCAATGTCGATCTCGGACTCTTGTATCCTAAAACATGATTGATATGAATCAATGTGTCATGTTGGAAAACAAAGATTTAGTGCTGTACCCCCATGTTCTGCTTGAAACACAGTTGCTTTATCCTTACTTGATTGTTAGCTTATCTGTGCAAGTCATAGATCTGCAGTGAATTCATTATTCATTGAGGTAGCACCCTAGTTTGGCAATACCAGTTCTCGATTTATGCATGAGCAGTCATCACACCAAAGCCTTCTTTATAATAGAGAAACAGGCTTAATGTAGTGTAGACACCCTAGAGCACTTTATCATTCATCTTTATCAAGTAGTACGTGGACAAGTTCATGGCTTTAAGGAAGCAGCAAGTGGCAGTTGTTGACGTTGTTCTTTTTTCTATTTCATCTTTGATATACACATGTATCATTAAACTTCAGTCTCTTAATGCATCTATTTCTTTGTTGTCTTGGTATCCAATGTGCTGTGTGGGGGATGCTGTACATGAGCACGGAGATGAAATTCAAATGGCGTCTATCAACGACGCATGACGCATTCCATTGTCCTTTCACTCCTCTTTACGACTGCAGCACCACTGGGCGCTTATTCTACCTTACATTGCTTGTTGCATGTGACGATCGTGCCTTCGTCGTCTTCATTCCTTGTCAATGGCAGTCAACTTTACTATCAAAGCCTATTGAAATCGCACACTGGAATAGCACGACTCTGGGAGCAAGTCCTTCACTTGATAGCTCACTTTAGGAGCCAAGACAACAAAGCTGTTACAGTAAGTGTATATCTTTAGAATGGTTTATTGATTGTGCTGACACGTGTTCTACATTGCTAAAGATTATCCAGGATGTTCTGAAAGGATATGAATTACTCTTGCTTACAAGTAGTAGTCAAGGTATTCATAATGGCTATTGTTGGCTTTGCTGTGAAACTGAAACTGATTGTTCTTTCATAAGGTTACCAATAAACGTAGTCTTCTTTGACCATCGATCGCGGAATGCTTCAGTCGAGTTGGATCGTGGATAAGGCGCATCAGGCACAGGTTTACCAAGGAATTCACACAATCGATCCCAGCCTTCACCCAATTGCATTACAAGTAATCGGTCAGCAGGAATAGTCTTTTTCACCCATTCATTATGATTATTGAAGTATGCCTTGATCGCTTCCTCATCAGCAAAGCGTTCAGGATCGGCAAGAGCACCATCCAACACCACAGTCTTTGCCATTCTATAAGACCTTTGTAGATATTCAGGCAGAGCAGCAATCTCCTCTTGGCTTCGGGAAGTTGCTGCTATGTGAATCGTGTTCTTGACAGATTTATACCAGCTATCTGGATCACGATCAGTCAACAACCATTTGGCATCAGGGTACTTTTTCAAAAGTGGCTCGACAAAAGAAGCAGTAGGCCTATGTCACATACATGAATTCATTGCTGGTACATTTAGTCATGTCATTCTTACCAGTCAACAGCTGCATCAAATCCTTCATATGCCTTATCCCAATCAACAGGCTTGTCAGGGTTCACATATGCTTCTAGAAAGATTTCTGGATGAAGATCCCTTGACAGAATCTCACGCATATGGTGACAGTTGTAGCTATTACCAATTAGATTACGTAGTTTCTATCAGTATCAGTGTTGACGTGATAAAGATACTATCAATACTATTACATTACCCTAAAATGTTGAGAGCTTCACGAAGAGAATCAGTGCCTGTACGTCCACAGCCAGCGCCAATTACTTGAAGAGGAGCCATATGTAATACGATGGAAAGAAGAAGAAGGATAACGAAGCTCTAAAGCAGTAGCGATCGTTTAGGTTATAAATGAGTTTCATGTTGTTATACAACAAGGGTGGCACTCCTATTTGTACTCCTGCATTAAATGTTAGTCCGGTCATAGCAACATGGCTCGATTGTCAATTTGCAAGTGATTGGATCGTTTCTCAAAAAGCAGCAATAGTTGTCTCATTGCCCTATATGTCAAGATGTAGTATAGAACACGATACTAACACTAGGCACCACTTCTATTATGCATGACGTTTATGAAAGGATCACTTGTACCATAGAGCATGTGCTTTTATCAGTAGACTTTTCTACTAATCTTGCTACACGCATCATGGATTGGAAAAATGATAAATATGGGTTCAATGGTGGTTTATATGGAAGGGGAGGCTGAAGATGGTTATAATGGCAGGATCTCGCAGTAAGAAGAGTAAGTGGCAAAGGGGAATGATGGCTTGATGAAGGATGTTCTCCTTACTTGTTCTGACTTGACAAGGATTACACAAAGCAATTGGATACTGATAATAATGTAGTCGCTGAATAAAAGATATATGTTTGTCTGATAGAATGATGCAGATAAATGCCTGTGTTAAGGTCAGCACAGCATACAACAAGCTCAAACCTGGAGCAGTGACAATCAAATTTCATTCTGTTATAGTGGGATGTCAGAACAAATAGTGAATAGATCACTTTTGCTATTGAATACTTAGTATAGATGTGCTTTTCGTGTCTCATTGTAGCCGTATGATGACTTGCAACGTAAAAGATTATGCTGTGCTACAACCAGAAGGGGTTGCATAGGCAGCGCTTGACTTATTAGCTGGGGAAACGGGCAAAAGAATGTCCGACGATGAATTTCGAATCTTGCGTCATATGGCGAAATACCCGGATCAGATATTGGTAATGCTGCACTTAGACTTCCTTAACAAAATAAGGCTTGCATTCAAAACAAGGTATTTATTCTTTTCACAAAGACTAACTAGTAGAGGGAAAATGGTCATAGATGGCTATTAAGCAGCTGCTGTTTGCTTAAATTCTTGTTGATCTTCATTGGGCAGCATCAATAGTCTTCTCTATAAATTCACTGGTGAAATTGGCAGTGGAATTGGATCTTGGATAGGGCACATCAGGCACAGGTTTACCAAGGAATTCACACAATCGATCCCAGCCTTCTCCCAATTGCAGTATCAGTAATCGGTCAGCAGGAATAGTCTTTTTGACCCATTCATAATGATCCTTGAACTTTTGCTTGATCGCTTCCTCATCAGCAAAGCGTTCAGGATCGGCAAGAGCACCATCCAACACCACAGTCTCTGCCATTCTAAAGGTCCTTTGTAGATATTCAGGCAGAGCAGCAATCTCCTCTTGGCTTCGGGAAGTTGCTGCTTTGTGAATCGTGTTCTTGGCAGATTTATACCAGCTATCTGGATCACGATCAGTCAACAACCATTTGGCATCAGGGTACTTTTTCAAAAGTGGCTCGACAAAAGAAGCAGTAGGCCTATGTCACATACATGAATTCATTGCTGGTACATTTAGTCATGTCATTCTTACCAGTCAACAGCTGCATCAAATCCTTCATATGCCTTATCCCAATCAACAGGCTTGTCAGGGTTCACATATGCTTCTAGAAAGATTTCTGGATGAAGATCCCTTGACAGAATCTCACGCATATGGTGACAGTTGTAGCTATTACCAATTAGATTACGTAGTTTCTATCAGTATCAGTGTTGACGTGATAAAAGTACTATCAATACTATTGCATTACCCTAAAATGTTGAGAGCTTCACGAAGAGAATCAGTGCCTGTACGACCATAGCCAGCACCAATTACTTGAAGAGGAGCCATAGACTAATATGATGGTGGGAAGAAGTAAAAGAAGAAGACCAAAGCTCCTAGGCAGCAGCGTTTAGGTCACATATTATCGGACTTTCCCCTTTTATACAACAAAGGGGCTGATGTACTATGTTGGCTTGGTCAAAGGAATATGACTCGATTGTCAATTTTCAAGTGATTGGTCATTTCTCTAAAACAGTATAGATATCTTAATATAGATATCTCATTGTCCTTATCAGCCACAGTCTAGTGTAGCACATGATAATCAAACTGGGCATCATCACCTTTTTCACGACACTATGATACATGATGTTCTATGATATCATGACTTATACCCCAGAAGGTGCGCCTTCATCAGAAGGCTTTGCTGATAATGTTTGCTACATGTGTCTCATATGTGATAAATATGGTTGTAATGGTGGCTGAAGGTGGTTATAGTGGCAGGATCTCGCAGTAAGAAGTGTAAGTGGCAAAGGGGAATGATGACTTGATGACAGGATGTTCTCCTTACTTGTTCTGACTTGACAAGGATTACACAAAGCAATTGGATACTGATAATAATGTAGTCGCTGAATAAAAGATATATGTTTGTCTGATAGAATGATGCAGATAAATGCCTGTGTTAAGGTCAGCACAGCATACAACAAGCTCAAACCTGGAGCAGTGACAATCAAATTACATTCTGTTATAGTGGGATGTCAGAACAAATAGTGAATAGATCACTTTTGCTATCGAATGCTTAGCATAGATGTGCTCGTAGTGTCCCATTGTAGCCGTATGATATCTTATAAGGTATGCTGTGCTACCACCAGAAGGGGTTGTATAGGCAGCGCTTGGCTTATTAGTTGGGGAAACGGGCAAAAGAATGTCCGACGATGAATTTCGAATCTTGCGTCATATGGCGAAATACCCCAGATCACATATTGGTAATGTTGCACTAAGACTTCCTTAACAAAATAAGGCTTGTATTCTTAAAAACAAGGTATTTATTCTTTCCACAAAGTCAACTAGTAGAGGGAAAATGGTCATAGATGGCTATTAAGCAGCTGCTGTTTGCTTAACTTCTTGTTGATCTTCATTGGCAGCATCAATAGTCTTCTTTAAAAATTCATTGTTGAAATTGGAAGTGGAGTTGGATTTTGGATAGGGCACATCAGGTACAGGTTTACCAAGGAATTCACACAATCGATCCCAGCCTTCTCCCAATTGCAATATCAGTAATCGGTCAGCAGGAATGGTCTTTTTGACCCATTCATAATGATCCTTGAACTTTTGCTTGATCGCTTCCTCATCAGCAAAGCGTTCAGGATCGGCAAGAGCACCATCCAACACCACAGTCTTTGCCATTCTATAAGACCTTTGTAGATATTCAGGCAGAGCAGCAATCTCCTCTTGGCTTCGGGAAGTTGCTGCTATGTGAATCGTGTTCTTGACAGATTTATACCAGCTATCTGGATCACGATCAGTCAACAACCATTTGGCATCAGGGTACTTTTTCAAAAGTGGCTCGACAAAAGAAGCAGTAGGCCTATGTCACATACATGAATTCATTGCTGGTACATTAATTAATGTCATTCTTACCAGTCAACAGCTGCATCAAATCCTTCATATGCTTTATCCCAATCAGCAGGCTTGTCAGGGTTCACATATGCTTCTAGGAAGATTTCTGGATGAATATCCTTTGACATAATCTCACGCATATGGTGGCAGTTATAGCTATTATGTGTACAGTTCTTGTTAGCATGACACATCGGCAAGATTAAGATATCACTCTTGACTAACCCCAAGATGTTTAGAGCTTCACGAAGAGAATCAGTGCCTGTACGACCATAACCAGCGCCAATAACTTGAAGAGGAGCCATATTATAAGAGGTATGAATGAAAAGTTCGGAATAGAAAGTCGACAACAGAATCCACTTTATATAATATTCTGATCCCGGACTACGGGGTAATTATGGACCGGCATATCTTCTCCTAGTTGTGACAATCTTGTGCGCATGACGGAAACACGGCCCGATTTTGAGCTCCATGGATGAACCAATTGACACTTCCCAGACTAATATGCCGCATAGTTGTCTTACACAATATAGAAATGCTATGTGCGGCTTCTCGGACCATATCAGTTATTGAACATCCTTTCCCGATTCATCCGCGCTCAATCTGGTTTGACCAAGCTTTTGTATACTTGAAGCCATTTTCTATACGTGTGCCTTTAAGGAAGTTGATGATATGTCATTGATCTACTAGTAGCCAAACATATGGTAATGGGGAAAGACAAGAATGACATATGGCTTAAATCATTGTTTGACATGTTTTATGAATAGCTTATGAAGGAATGTACAAGATGATATACAGGATGACGACATGAAATATAATGTTAAAAGATGTATTGAAGAAGATGAAGAAGGTGATGGAAAGACATATCAACTATTGTAATTAAAGAGCAGTGTCATGATTATGAATGACAAGTAGTAGTAATATCTGATCCAATAGTGGCACAGACTGAGTGAGCTGAGTGATGACGCAGGCTTGAACAATGGGCATCCACACCCCTGATTCCACCTGAGCAAGAAAAATTTCTCAACTCGCGCCATCAGTTTAGTTGCTCCCTCTCCTTTCAACACATACACAATGCTCAGAAACGTTGCTCGTGTTGCCCGTCCTTTGTCCATTGCAGCTGCTGCACGCACTGTTGCTCCTGCTGTAAGTCGTCTTTTTTCAAACTTACCTTTTTATATCACTCCAATCGACTCATTTTCCAACCCTGTGTCAATTTAGGCTCGTTTGAACTTGGGTGCCATCTCGCGCACTTATGCTACTGCTAAGGCTTCCACCTCTGAAGTTTCTTCTGTTCTTGAGCAACGTATCCTTGGTGCCGAATCTGAAGCCAATCTTCAAGAGACTGGTCGTGTCTTGTCCATTGGTGACGGTATTGCTCGTGTCTATGGCTTGAAGAACTGCCAAGCTGAAGAAATGGTTGAATTCTCCAGTGGTCTTAAGGTAAAAACGACACATTCATCTACAATAGACTTTATATTGATATGGTCATGTATTATTAGGGTATGGCCCTTAACTTGGAACCTGACAATGTTGGTATTGTCGTTTTCGGTAACGATCGTTTGATCAAGGAAGGTGACACTGTCAAGCGTACTGGTGCCATTGTTGACGTTCCTGTTGGTCCTGGTGTCCTTGGTCGTGTTGTTGATGCTCTTGGTAACCCCATTGATGGCAAGGGTCCTCTTGAGACTGTTGGTCGTTCTCGTGTCCAAGTCAAGGCTCCTGGTATTTTGCCCCGTCACTCTGTCAACGAGCCTATGCAAACTGGTATCAAGTCTGTTGACTCTATGGTTCCTATTGGTCGTGGTCAACGTGAATTGATCATTGGTGATCGTCAAACTGGCAAGACTGCTGTTGCTCTTGAAGCCATTCTTAACCAAAAGAACTGGAACAATGGCACTGATGAAGCTAAGAAGCTTTACTGTATCTATGTTGCTGTTGGTCAAAAGCGTTCCACTGTTGCTCAGCTCGTCAGCACTCTTGAAGAACACGATGCCATGAAGTACACCACTGTTGTTGCTGCTACTGCTTCTGAAGCTGCTCCTCTTCAATATCTTGCTCCTTTCTCTGGTGCTGCTTTTGGTGAATGGTTCCGTGACAATGGCAAGCACTCTTTGATCATCTATGATGATTTGTCCAAGCAAGCTGTTGCCTATCGTCAAATGTCTCTTTTGCTTCGTCGTCCCCCTGGTCGTGAAGCTTACCCTGGTGATGTCTTCTATCTTCACTCCCGTTTGTTGGAACGTGCTGCCAAGATGAACAAGGACTTTGGTTATGGTTCCATGACTGCTTTGCCCATCATGTAAGTGTAAAGAAAAGGATCAATTGGGATATAAGCATATATTAACATACAATTGTTGTTGTATCATAGTGAAACTCAAGGTGGTGATGTGTCTGCTTACATTCCTACCAACGTCATTTCCATCACTGATGGTCAGATTTTCTTGGAAGCTGAACTTTTCTTCAAGGGTATTCGTCCTGCCATTAACGTTGGTTTGTCTGTCTCTCGTGTCGGTTCCGCTGCCCAAACCAAGGCCATGAAGCAAGTCGCTGGTTCTCTTAAGCTTTTCTTGGCTCAATACCGTGAAGTTGCTGCTTTTGCCCAATTTGGTTCTGATTTGGATGCTTCTACCCAATTCTTGCTCAACCGTGGTGCTCGTTTGACTGAATTGCTCAAGCAACCCCAATACCATCCTTTGGCTATTCAAGTCCAAGTTCCTATTGTCTTTGCTGGTGTCAATGGTTTCCTTGACAAGCTTCCTGTCAACAAGATTGTCGACTGGGAAAAGGACTTTATCAGCCATATCCAATCTGAGCACAAGGATGTTCTTGAGGAAATCCGCACCCAAGGTGTCCTTTCCAAGGATCTTGAAGGCAAGCTCCGTGACATTTGCGAAAACCACGTCAAGTCTTTCCAGTAAACACTTTCAAATGCTTGCTTTGAATCCTCTTTTTTGTTTCTCCTAGTTTCATACACACACACTATCTCTCCAATCCATGTTTCTCATTGTAGAATGAATGCACAAACAACGATATCGCCCTAGAAACTTGTGTTTTGTAATAATTGTTATGTACAATTGTTGTTGATATGAATGCTGATGAGGCGAAGTAATGGGCTAAAGTGAATGGATGGCTGAAACAATGAGTGAAAACGTCAACAAAGAGTGTTATGCTTATCACAGCAGAATCAGGAACACTTGTATGTGCGTTTAGGGGTGGGCTTTGACATGCATCGACCTTTTAGGCTATTGATCTGCCGTTTCGCAGATTTCCATAGCCCAAATTAGACTGTGTTGATGATCATGGAATTCCATTGACTCTATATTGTTCCTCTTATTGCTTCTTCCATAACGTGATCGACCATTTCTTCTCTACTGCTTTTGGATTTACATAGCATAGATCGTGGCTTTTCACTATATTTATACTATTCTCGAAAGACTAGTGCATGTTCAAAGCCAACAAAGTAACTTGCCATTTCATTATCTCCAATCAAAAAGGTATCAAGCCAAAAATATGCCCGAAGCATAACTTTTGTGCTTCCAGACCACCAATTGCCAAGTGATAAATGGAAAACGAGGTAAACCAAGAACCAGCCATATTATGCACTATTGCATACAAGTGGCTGGTGCAAAGCATGTGCTCTTGAAAAAAAGTGTTTGCCATTATCCACTTTCGCCATGTTTACGCATCTTTCTAGAGGATCATGACTACAGTCGGTCATTCCGGGAGTAAATGGACAAGGAAAGTGCCGCAGGAAGAAAAACCAACATAGTCTTGTGCAACATGGATCCGAAAACAGTTGTGGATATACCAGATTCTCCATACTTGAGCATTTTGCTAAATTTAACCATCGCCATTTGGTCATCATCATCAACTCTGCAACAGCTATAAAAGAAGAGGGATACGAAGCTGTTCTTTCGAGAATCACACCGCAAGGTTTTCCTTTCACATGTATTTTTCCACCAAGAGTCCTTTTACATCAATCGCAGCAACACTTTTTTGTATGATCTGTGTTGCTCAAGCACAGTTCCAATTCAAAGACACTTATCCAACAATCCGCCAGATCCCACCTATAAAACCAGAATGGCGTAATTTAATTGCCAACGCATCCATCACCAATGCACCTATTCGCACTCGTACTCCAGATGGCAGTATGTATATGATTGAATCTCGCTTTGAGCCAAAAACATGCTTCAACAAGTACTGATCTATGTATATCTGTTGCAGATGTTGACATGAGCACAGTAACAGATGATCCTTACTGCACATGGTCATTTAATCGTTGTATCGCCAAGGATGATCTATATACATGCCCAACTGGTCAATATGCTGTGACATTTGATGATGGTCCTTCCGAATTCAGCCCAAAGCTATATGATTATCTCAAGTCAATCAATGTAAAAACAACCTTTTTCATGGTGGGTGGCCAAGTATTGACACATCCTGACTTGGTGAAACGTGCATATGATGAAGGACATGAAATTGCTATGCATACTTGGTCACACACTGCCATGACAACCCAAAGCAATGAAGAAATTGTTGCCGAGCTTAAATGGAATGAGCAGGTTATTCGCGAAGTTATTGGTGTCTCTCCTAAATTCTTTCGACCAGTAAGTTATAAGCCTAATTTGAAGTTTCCCCCTTCTTTTTATGTGCAAGTTGATTAATCCTCTCCCCGTTTAGCCTTTTGGAAACATTGACAATCGTGTGCGTGATATTGCCAAGGCTCTTGGATTCATTCGTAAGTCACTACTTGAGCCATATATTCATTCTTTGTGCTCAACTTTGATTCCAATAGCTGTAATGTGGACACATGATACATTTGATTGGGGATTGACAGCACCAGGAAGCACTTTTAACGTGCAATGGATCTCTAACAATATTACTCAATGGGGACAAACCAACAAAACTGAAGGTGGTGTTTCTCTCTCTCATGATTTGTACAATAGCACAGTCGATGCTGCTCTTAACTATATCCCTGTGTTCCAAAACTATTATGATCTCACTGCTGTGGGACAATGTAACAAGGTTGCACCCTACAAAGAATCTAATAGCACCACATCCTCAAAAGATGCCGTGTCACCTTCAGGAGATGAAAGCGCTGCTACAATTATGTCCACACCATCCTGGGCTCTCCTTTTGTTCACGATGATTCTCAGTCGTTTTCTATAGCATCCTTAGAAGAGCATATATCATGTTGCATTCATTATAAAGTAAACTTTATACATCTTGTTGTATCATCATCTCTATTCTCTTAACGACGTTCTATCTCCTCTCTTCTTCGCTCCATGGTAGATTTGATTTGCTCCACAAGCCATTGACAACTAGTACTCTGCGAAATACCAACAACAGCTGGTTCCTTGCCATTCTTGGGTATCACAACAAGACCTTCTGGTTTGCATGTGCATTCCTTGATATTGTCCAAGCGTACTTCCAATTCCACATCAAGTTTACGTGTGTTGATCACCAACAAGCGTTCATACGTCAAAAGAACCATGTTTTCATCACGATCGGTTGCACAATGGGCAATATAAATGTCATGGTAGTATTTGCCACTTGCCAAATCCTTGAGCCACATTTGTCCAAGAGATTCACGTTGTGAGAAAGGCTAAATAGCAATAAATAAGCATATCATCCAGCAGTATAAAATAAAACTTCATGCTTACTCTTAAGATATTATCCATAGCAATGTATCGTGGCAAACGCTCTCGACCAATATCATTGGCATCAAACACTGTTGTTGTCTCACGTACACCTGCAGTGACATTGCTTGCCAAATCAAAGACACCCACCAAAGGTTTGGTTACAGCACCAACTAGACCACGACCAATGCCACCTGCAAAACCAATGACTCCTCCTTCTTCTGCACCTTCGATAGGTCGTTTCTAATAAAAGACATTCAGCTTTTTTTTCCTAAATAAAACGAGATTCGCTTTAAATACATACCACAAGACCAGCAACACCACTGGCTATACTGGATCCAAAATAAGTTGCTCCTTGGGTGATACCATACACTGCATGACGTGGTTTGTTGCGATTGTGATTGATTCTGCGTCTGTCTTGGAACTTCTTATCCATAGTAGCAGCCGATAGACCTTTTGTAAGGTAATTAGATCAAGATGTCTTCTTCCAGAACGCCACTTGCATACCTTTGCCAATGCTTCCTGTGATTCGACTCACGCTATCAGTAATGCCAAAGACACTTTTCTTCATAAAGCCACCAACACCCTATATAACATTCATTCCATGAGATTTTGATATCTCTGATCGATCTATGATTCTATACATACCCTGGCAATACCAATGCCTAGATCTTGGGGTCGATCGCTCATGATAAAACCTTGATAAGGTTCATAGAATAGCTCACCAAAGCCAGAACTGAGTGTAGAGAATAATCCAACAGGGTTGCCCAAAAAGTCAACACTACCAAGGACCTTGTGTACTTGGAAAATGACTTCGTCTCGATAATGTAATGTGATTCTTTGGATAAGATCGCTGCTGCTCACTCGTAGATTCTCGACAATCAATGCGTTGAGTTTGATTGGTGCATCCTAACAAGCAACAAAGGTGTCAATATATTGATCTCTGTCATATCAAGTTATTCTACTTACATTGACATTGCCAATAGTCATTGTGAAGACATCAAATGCATAGCGGAAAGGAGAACGACCCGTTTCTTCACTATCATGTAACCAGAGATCAATGATGAAGAAAGTGAAAATGGTCAATGGAACTTACCTTGTCTCCGCAGCATTAAGATGCTCTGTTCGCATAAAGGACAAATTGAGTCGCATTGGCTGGATACAAAATTCTTGAAAGTAGTACAATGCAGGGACTTGCTGGCATTCTGGTTCTTGTATCTCCTTTTGAAATAGTGTTGCATCCCTGCCAACAAAGTGTCGTTAGCAGGTAATATGGTGATCATAAGGATGAGATACATACGTGATGGTTTGGCTTTGCTGTGTGGATGAAAATTGTGTAAACTCGAGTAAACAATACAAAAAGTCCTCATCCATCTCGAATGTCATTTCTTGCAATAGGAGCGAGAAGAGCTTGAAGTTGTATACACCATGTGCTAAATATAAAGCTATATCAGTACACAGCTTGCTAATGGACGAAGTATTCAATCTTACCATCATCTTTGACTAAATCAAGTGCAAGGTGGAATGTTGGTGTTTGGTCATCCACGCTGTTTTTGGGAAGTGTTGTGGGATAAAACAGGATCGGATAAATCGAACCATGGAATTGGTTGTCAATCTACAACACAGTCGTTGATAAGAACCAATATTCATCTCTAACTCTTGGTATCACTTACCTGAAGCCATTGAATGCTAGTCCTAATTGATTGGTATTGATTGGAATCTGTATACTTGAAGCGTACATCTCGAATCGTTGCATAAGCCATTTCCTGTCATCATAAACACGTTGAGTATATATATTAACAAGTCATATCAGCAAGCGTACCTGAACACGTTTGTTGATGATCGAGATGCCGATATTTGCCAAGTTAACTTCAAGAGCAAAGTTCACAACATGGTTGATGCTGACAGCTTCAAATGTATCACGTAAGCTTCCTTCCCTAGAGCTTGATGCTGCAGTAGATGTAGCTGATGACTTTGGGCGGAAGGGACTGATATTGCTGTCAAAGTCAGTGAGTCGCAATTGCAATACAGAATCTACTGCCACGATATCCAATGACATAATGCCAGGCCCAATAGATTGACCAATTTGTGCTTGCTGCTGTTTCTACAATTACATAAAGCGTAAGCAGCAATCCTCTATTTCTCAAGCATGTCAGTGTACAAACCTTGTACCGAATTGGTACTTGTGTACCAATAGCTTGGAAGTTGACACTGCTTGTTTTGCCATAAATGTTGAGCTTCAGACGCTTCTCATGAGCCACTGGCATACACCATGAATATGCCATTCGTTCACCAGGTTGCAGTTCAAAGATACGTGGCGATGGAATAGCTTTCTTTTGACGATTGCTCAACTTGTACTCTTCCATTCCTATGGCCTAATAAGAAAATGTAAGATGTCTTATCTTCAATATGTATAAGAGCACCTACTTCTTGTGAGAAGGACACTGGTACACTGGATAGATTCACAATCCCATATGGCCATTCTTTCTCCGTTCCCAAAAAGACAAAGATAGTCGCTTCCTGCATGATAATGGAGACTCTTACAAGAAGTGGGATGATTTCTTGTCGACGTGGATGCTCAAGTTTGATGTAATTGTCACCAATTTGTTGCAAATCAAAAGGTGCTGACCTATCATACAAATGTTAGCCAGATGGTGTAACTTTCTGTGATTCCATGCTTACCAAATACCACCTTCTTGATCTAGACGTAAGGAGAGCCATCGTACACTTGATTTTGAAAGATGGAATAAGGATTGCTTATCACCGACAGCAATTGTCTTTGCTTCTTCATCCGAGGCAAACTCGCGATATCGCACATCAACACCAAGGTTGTTCTTCAATATAAAGCGTGGCGCTATAGTGACAATCTTTGACATGTGGTACTAGAAGGAAACATAGCATAAGTCAATAATCTTGGGATGAATTATTCTTCTTATAAGATACTTACAATTCCTGTGCCTTCTTGTACTTGAACACCAATATGGACTTGTTGCGAATTGTGGGTGGATTGCAAAACAATGTCTTGTACACTACCAACAGCTTCGAAACTGAGAGGCTATTTCGAAAATATCGTCATTCATGTGATTCGGAATACTGATAAAGCCTTTCTTACCTCGCTCATCTTTGATTCATTGACCGATAGTTGAACACGATTACGCCTATCCATCTCGGGGAAAGAAAACATGAATGGCTTGATCTATAATGGGAATCTTTAGCTCTTTCATCATATAAACACACATTGTATTTCCATCATTTACCTCTGTATTTCCATCAAATGCATCAATGTTATAGGTTGGATGTTTGGATTGTCGATAGCTCATACGCGACTTGATAGCAACAGGGAAGCCAGTCTTGTTCAACACGAGATAGGGTGCAAATATATTGATCCACAGAGCATCACTCGTTTTGCGTAGACGTCTAGAAACCATTTTGTCAATATCGTCTTTGGAGAAGAATAATCACATTACTCACGCGATATGCATCATCAAATCAAGTGGAGGATTGTTTTCTTCATTGCCAAGTCGTATGTGCTGGGAGATTGTGCTATCATCTGTAGTATCCAACTTGATATCCACAAAGTCGCTAGGTGAATAGACTAAAGTAGTGTCAGCAACATCATCTCATCCCACTCTGAATATGATAATAACCTGAATCTTGCACATGTATGCTTAGCGCCACGTGATTAATGCTGTTGATGTGGTGAACATAACCAGTCTCGCCTTTGGACACCTTTCCTGAAAAGAGATTCCCTTCTGATTTATCCTCGATGGTGTAATTGAAGTCGAATGGAAGCTCGTTTTTGACTTCAATTGGCGCACCAAGTTGCACAGTCATGTTTGGATAAGCACTAGAAGAAATATAAGACGATATGTACTCTACTTCCACCTTTATCTCCTTCACTACATACCGTGCAATAGGATTGAGTTTGTCAAAGATGCCCTGGACTTGGAAATAAAATACACTGTCTTGTCTATCCAATGGCTTGCATGAAATCAATTTTGGGCCCTTTGGATGCGTAATGTCGGTCCAATGCAACGCAGGAGAACTCCATTCATATCGATCTTTATAAAATATAGATTAGAACATCAACAAGGAATATGTATTGAAAGATGCTTACCATTTGGTCGAGCCACCAGCCAACTGTTATATGTCTTTGCAATAGGCACAGCAAATTCTTTTCCTGGTTCTATATAGCAGATGAGTACTTTCAATTGCTTCATGCAAGCAGTAATTCTTCATACCAATATGCCAGATTTCAGAGATTCGTTTGCTCTTTGTAGCATTCGATAAAGCAAGTTGCATAGGCTGCAGTGTCTGATTCGTCACCAACAAACCGCTTCGGAATGTCACTTGCTTGACATGATCCTTGAGCTTAATATCAACCACTAATCGATGCATGATGCCGTCAACTTCATCCTTCATACGATATGTGTGTACGCCTTCTTTATCCAGGGACACATGTTGCACACTCTTCCAATTGAATGCTTCAACATGAACACCAAGGAAATTCTGACCAGGGTGACGTCTCTGAAGGATCACAAGTTAATCATTGTATAACATTCAATGAGCATGTATGTTTACCTCTCTACGTCGCTTCCAATCTCTGAACGTCCATGGCATCTCCTCACCATCCTTGAGAAAGTGTTTGTTTGATCCAATATCACTCACACCAGCATCATCAGACATGTTCCAGAATTGTAAATCATAACCAGTACAGTTGCGAATCATATAAGGACGCATGTGCTTTTGAGCATTTTCAGGAAGCGGCGTCTGTTTCAAAGAATATATCAGTACAGCACTTGAGCACACTAGACAATCCTACCTGTGCTTGCACCATAGTATCAGAAATTGACAGTAATGTCTCCAAAAAGTGGTGCGTGATATCCACATTGAGCGAATCTTTGGATTCAATATTGACAGACATGGCTTTGGTAGCTGGATCCTGTGTTGCTTTGATACCAAATCCCCAAGGTTCAATGACTGGTTCCCAATGTGAGTTTCTGAAATTGAAGCTGGATGCTGCAAATGTAAAGAACATATCCGCAGAAAGCTAGAAATGAATGACTTTGTGAGCTTCATTCATATGATAAATGTTGAATGACTTACAGCACTTGACCAGTCTGATGCATTCACAGTGAATGGTTGCAAGGAGGCATCAATAAATGGAAGTTCATGAAGATCTTCTATCAATATGAACTGCAATCCTTCAAAGCGTGCTTTCAACTATGAGAATATGGTCAATCAGTCATAAATTCATTAGACACTGATATAGCGTGATACATTACCGATTCCTTTGACATCACAATATATGGCTCGATCTTTTGCAATTGATTTGTATTCGATGATTCCCACTGATTCACCATGGCATTGTCATTTTGCTCTTGTCGGGAGTGATCATCAGCTCCAGCTATTGGCAAGGCACCATTGTTATTGTTGTTCACTGAGCCATCATCAAAACCTTGAGCACCTGGTGGTGGTGGTGCAGAATTGGATCCCATCAGCGCAAGAGCCTTGTTGACAATATCCATCACCAGCATAGCATCTTGATACGAGATTCGGATAATGAGCGGCTGTACATCGACTTGTAGCATGGTGATACTGCAACCAGGCATATTTGAAGATGTCTCCCACTTCAGATCCACATTGAAATTCTGAATAAAAGGAATAGCAGATCCTGTGGGACTATCCATGCGACAAAGCACCATACCAATACTGTCAAGCTTGCATACCAGTGATTCTTGTTGAATAGCTGTGAGTTGCTTAAAGGAGAGGATCACGGCTTCCGAAGAAGAAGACTCTGGTTTGGCCAAACATGCAACTTCCACATCCACGATATTGACACTGTAATGAAGCTGCATAGGATTCGTTTCTTGTTGTTGCTGCTGCTGTTGCTGTTGCTGAGATTTAATGGATCGTTGTGAATTGTGGACAGCTGAAGAAGCAATGGATTGCTTACGACTTTTGGATACATCATCATTCCCAGTGGAATATCGCTCACGTTGTGATTTGGCAAATGCTTGGGCTTCAGTCGTTGGCTCTGGTGTGAATGGCTTCATGAAAAAGTCGACAAGCAAAAAGACATAATCAAGTGAAAGCACCACTTTGGGAGAATCAATAGTGGCAGATACTGACATGATTTGTTGCTCGTGTTTCGCTGGCATCCGCAATTGCACTTGAAACTGTGGACCATCCACATGAGAAGGTGTCATGATTTGCCGGAATTTGGATGATGATGTAGCACGTGTGTCGATAAAAGTGATGGATCCCATTTGTACTTCAAGTAACATGGATGCATCTTCCATTGTCTGCATTGACATACTGGTATTGTTGAATGCAAGTTCAGCAATTCGGTGTTCATCCCATTCCTTTGGATCTGCATCTTCTCCAGCAAGAAGTTCCAAGCGTACCATATTGAGATTCATGGTCATAGCAAGCTGAATAGCATTGGTGTTTTTGGGTGAAGCTCGTTCTTTCTCTTTTTGTTGTAATCGTGGTTGACTACGTACTGACGATGAATGAAAACTGAGTCGATCTTCTTGTGGAATATCATTCTCTTCAGTGCCATCACCACCACTCATGAATGTCTCCATAAGATTGTTGTAAATAGCCAAAAGCCACTTGTATTGTCTCTCGGTAAGTGCCATTCGGATGTCAGATACTGTGCCAGTGATTCGAGTAGCTGGTCCCCATTCTGTTGCTGGTGTCTCTGGACTTTCAATCAAAAATGCAATATCCAAGTCATCAATGATAGGTAATGACAGTTCACGTAATTGGGTGCCACCATCACTGGAACTAGTACTCGTCGAATAAGATCGAAGGCTGATATCATATAAACCACATCGTATTCTGCTCACAGATATCTCACGAGGTGCAGATGTCATATCCGTATGCTTACGACGAGTCACTTGAGTAAATTCATTGGCTGCTCGAATCTCACCCAAATGGGCAAGAATCATATCACCTTGATCACTCATTGGGAAAATCACAACAGGACTCTTGATAGCCACATCAAAGTGCATACGTGAATTTGTCTCTTGTTGTTGCTGAATCTGTTGTGCTGCAGCTTCACGAGCAGCGTCATAGACTGTCTTCATTTCCAAAAATTCACTCAAATAGTCCAGAATAGGTTTGGTAGAATCAAGCAACTTGAATTGAAGTGCTCCCATTCTCAAATAGAATTGTGATTGATATCCAGGATATTCAGCTGCAGCAGGATCATAGGTCTCGTATGAGAAGTCGGCAAGTTCATCACCCTTGATACTGAGCATATACACTTCAGATGCTCCATTATGCTCATTTGTTGGCCCAATTGCACTGTCATCAGTCAAAGTAAAGTTGCCAAATTTGCCTTCCACCTTGAGCGTATTGGGATACAGCAACACTTTCAGATCGCCATAAGACAAGACACCAGTGCCAAGTCGTTTGCCATCATCATTCAAAATAAGTGTCAATGAATCCATGTGAATATCCACTTTGATTGTATTGCTCGAGCTTGTTGAAGCTTGTGTTGTGCCCGTTTTGTTGGCAGAGCTTTGTGATAGACGACGTGAAGATGATTGCTGCTGCTGTTGTTGCTGCTGCTCAGTATCACTTGGACCAGTGAATGTTGTCAAAATAAAGTTGTAGAGCGTCAACAATGAACTTCGTGTCACAATAATGTTGAGTGTTGATAATCCAATCTCCACTGTTTGATCAAAACCTTGATAGATCTCCTGATAGAGTGGATGTGTGCGTTTGGCTTGGATATATTTGACATTGACGAGATTGCCAGATTGCTGTCGAGTACCACCAACTGCATTGGATGTGACAAGATAATGAAACTCCTCGCCGTGCTCCATATCATCAACAACATTCAGTGTCTTTAACGAAACATTGACAACCATGTCGTATGGCCGTGACACAAAGTCCAAGTGGAATGTCTCCAGTATAAGCTCACACAATAGCTTATCATCACCTTCATCCGATGCTTCATGTACAGTAGCAGAAACCTTATCCACTGTAAAAGTAAATCTGAAATCTTCATGCTGATAATGATTGCTCATCAGTGCAAATGGTCCTGTAGCACTTGATGGTGTTGCAAGTGTTGTCGTGTTTGTATCCACAGACTGCTGACTTTGTGATCTCCATGATGGGCTAGAGCTGGATTCACTTTCTGTGTCTGATATAACAAGTTCATCCTTGTTATTCCAGTTCGGTTGAGTGAGGAAAAGAGATTGCTTGCGTTGCTGTTGTGTCTCGATTGGTGCTGATTCTTTACTGTCATCACTAGATATGCTGTCCAATATAAGATCGATCATCCGCATAAGCACCTTATACTTTGCATCCGAGATGTTGACTGATAACAATGGAAGATGTCCAGATATTTTGAACTTGGTGAATTGAGATGCACGTTGCAAGATACAAAGTTCGACAATAAAAGTCATGTCGATTCGCTGAATAACATAATCCTGTCCTACTTGATCTTGTTGTTGCTGTTGCAGACATGATTGAACATCTTTCCCAATCAATAGCTTCGTTTGTGTCAGCTGAACATGGAACTTGTCGTACATCAGGCTCTGTAAACGCTGGTAATCCTCTTTGCTGATCTTCTTGCCCTTGTACTCATTTGCCAACTCATGATTTGCCAAGTCGCTGTCGATTCGAATATGTCCAGCATCAATGATCATGCAAGGAGTATGCTTCTGGGTGCAACTAGAGTAAAGATATATCAATACAAGGTATGTGAGTGTCTTTTCAAAGTATTTACCTTTCGGGTATAATGATGAGTGGCGCATCCATATCCATATCCACTGCAAGAGTCGTGTGTTGATTAAGAGCGTATTCCAAGCCAGTCAAGGTTTGTTGCTTGAAGCCTTCTAATGATTCACCAGCTGCTTCGAGTAAAGCATTAATGCTTTCTGACTTGTTTTCTGGAGGCTTGAAAAAGTCAAGAACACCGCGTACAATGGCTGGATTGAAGATGATTTCCAAACGACGAGACTTGAGCTTGATTGCATTGTCAGCGATATTGTTGAATGGCTTGTGATCCAGCACAGCATAAAGTAAAGGCTCCTGTGTGTCGTTCTCATTGTGTGTGGTGTCATCAATGGATCTAGATATGTGATATACTTGTAAGCAATTGCCCATGATAAAAGTAATTGCAACATACCTAATCTGATCTCCTTTTCTAATGCCAATCAATTGAGGATATAGTGTATTCGGAGTGATTCCATCATACAATCGAAGATCCCTGAGACCAACAGCAATCTGGGAGGATTCAATATATTGCGTGACACCAACTGTAACAGTGTCAAAAACAAGAGATGCAAGGTCCTGGCGTTTGGCAGTGTGGGAATATTGCATAAGGGTAAGTGAACCACGTTCGAGCTCAGTATTGATTTTGAATTTGATGGTCTATAGAAGATTGTCATGGTCAATACATAAGCAAACTTTGTCAAAGAAAGACTTACATCTTTGGGCATATCAACAGCTGCTGCTATAGCTGCTTTCTCCTCGTCATAATCAATCGCGTCATATAACTCTCGCTTTTGGTCTTCAGTCATCACCAAAGGTTCATCATCCTGTTCAAATGAAAAAGATGAGTATTCATGCTGTCTGGATACTCTATCCTTCATACTTACCCCTTCAGGACTTGAATTGTCAGAAGATGATCCACCATACCACCAGGAGCTGAACCAGCCTTTGTTCTCGCTTTCACTCTTCTTCTTTTCTTGTTCTAATGGATGGAAATGTCATTGGTGAATACTAGATAACATAGTGATAAGAGATGACAATGTACATACCAATCTTGATCTTCTCTCGCTTCAACTTATTTTTGGCAAGGCTGCGATAAAACCGGATATCATCAAAGCTGAGGATGCGTTCCAGCTCAACTAACTTGTCCTCTTGTTGCTGAGTAGCTTTCTTTGTCTTTGAAGCCACATAACATTCAATGTAGGCACGTCGCTGATCTCTTCGTGTGCGAAAATGATCCCAAGTCCACTGATAGTTGCGTTCATGGATCTCTGACAATACTGCACTAGTAGCAAACTTCCAATACGCACGTGGATTGAATTTTTGGTTCGAGCTGTATTCAGGATGAAACTTGAGATACTAAAAAAGACGTCAATAGAACATTCATCGATTCGGCTTCCTTATTACTCCTACCTTCTGCTTCTTCAGATTGATATGGAATAAGTCAACAAGGAGCAATGCGTCTCGATATTGATGATCATCAAGGCACACACCAAGCTCATCAAATAAGAGTGTAATGTCTGTCTTTGCTGTCTCTCCACCAAATTGCTTGTTTAGCTTCACCTAGAATACAGCTATGAGTACCATACCAGGTTATCATGACAAAGAAAACAAGAAACTTACCTTGCCAGTGCCTGATACTGGTTTGAGAATGTATTGATGCTCTTTAGGATCATTAGCACCATCAGGAATCTTTCAAAATAAATGTATCAGTATCGATGTTTTTGATCGGTCAAGCAAGCAAAAAAGGAATATCCACTTACCAGATCGGTATAGATACGCGATGCTTCTTCATGAGGAAGACCAGCAAGTGATTTGGCATCGGTGTTCCAATAAACAGACAGCGAGTGTAACGTAGCCAGCTAAAACATTAGCATGAATTAGTCCCATTAGCATGATGGATGATAATAAACCTGTTCTTACCTTGTGAATTGTATTGGTCATCTCACTAATGAATGTAGGATTCCATTGCCCATCAGTGGAGACTGCTGATAATTCTTTGAGCGTGATTCCAGCAGCAAATGGATGACCAGGATCAGAAACGTTGTCTTCAAATCGTAAATGAATGTTTTTGATAGAAACTTGTAGATTGTCAATGACTTTGGTCGTCAGTTGACTGAGGAATCCATCACTTTCTTCCGATGATTGCTGATCTTTGCCATCTTTTTGCTTGTCTGGTCGTTGTTGTGATAATAGCTCTGCTGTTGCCAAACGTCGTTGCTTGAGTTGTTGAGCACGTTCTTCTTCTTCCTCTAATGACAGCTGACATACAAAACATTAATGCTAGTACAACATACATTTTACGTCATTCCCATCATGGTACACATACCGTGGCTTCACTCTTGGGAACAGCAAGTAAATAGACATTCTCAATGAACACCTTGACAGGCTTCGTCTTCAAGTTGGACCATGGAATGCTCAATGTTAGCTCGCCCAAATAGCCTTAAAGTAGAAAGTCATTGGTCAATATCGGCTAAACGCATATCACTTTTCCTCTTATAACCATAATACCTTCTAGCACGTCAATTGGCAAGTCAAGTTTGTCAAGTGCTTCTCGTCTCAGTTTTAGATCTCGAAGGTTTGCTTCTCCTGAAAAAAGTGTTGAAAGAAACAAGAGTTAAAGAAGGGTCCATTGTAGAATGAAGCAAGAGAGAATGGTATTGCTGCTTTACCTTTCCAAACACCAATATTAAGCTGGTCATAGTTCAGGTTGGAAACATAGTTGCCGAGGAAGCGATTGAGAATGGATGCCACCAGGGATTCCAACATGGTAGTGTTGCAAGTGAAACAAGGTGTCTTGCATGGAACGCGCTCGATGTAGCGCATTGTCGAAATCGAGGTCCGACTCTGTCGCTCTTTGTGTGGCACTTGCTTGTCTACCAAATCAAGCCCATCTTTCATGATACTTGACAATAATGAAAGTAGTGCTTGCATAGTTATGATGAAGGCATTTAAGAACGAATACAAAGGATGATGATGAGCTTAATTAATAAAGGATAGCTATACTACATGATGTAATCCTGACTCTTGTAATATAAATGATGATGGTGCTGATGACATTGATCTCCTCTCTGTAATAAGATGACCCACTATCTCATATAACTGTACTGTATAAGATCCAAATATAGCATCCAACAACATAATACATCACTAGACATTTGACATACTAGAGTTTAGCTCTATAATGGGTGTTGATAGATGTAGAAGGGTCCTTTTGACATCTTTTTCTTGTTCATGTGTCTATATGATCTACACAAAAACACATAGCTGTATCCAGTAAGAGAGTTCTCTCTTATAAAACAATTCCTGTGGACGCATTGATGGCACAATCAGCTTGGTAGTCATAGAGAGAAACAATTCATAATCACGTGAGAAGGTTGTACAGAAAGTACTTTGGACCAAGAAGCACATGATCGCTTTACTACATATCAGTACTTGCAAATAATCATTCCAAAGTACTTGTTTAATGATAAGCGACTCAATAAAACTGATATTGGTTATAGAATGATGCTATAGGGATAATTGCTGCCATCGCCACTTAATAGAAATCCAGCTGGATTGGATAGTGCGGCATTTTTCCCGCTTGCTCGATAATTGCCTTGTCCCCTTTCTCCCTTTTCAGTCATGGGCGATTCCTCCGAAGACGTACATGATGCTCAAAGCAGTTCCTTTCCTATCTCTACCCATCACGACACAACAGCTTCTTTGGCAAACAAGTCTTCATTCAACCATCCTGAAAGTACAATGAAGCAACAACCTTGTTTCGACAACCCAACCGATCCTTCTTTTCCTGAATATCGTATGTATGTTTCCAACTCTGTTGCGAGGACAATAACAAAAAAGAACAAGACAATGGTTCAATGGATAGGAGAAAGATAAAGAGGGGGGAAATATGGGTTCATTGTTGTCACTCGCAACCATTGTATCATTGTATATTCATCTGGAAACTTGATTAGCACATCCACGTCAACAAGAATCAATGAATGACCAAGCAGCATTGTCAGTACCTGCATTGAATGGGTCACCATGGTCAACAACGACTGCAGATGCTGAGCAACAATACGACACACAAGATACTCATTCATTAAGGAGCCGAAGGAGCAAGTTGAGCTTAGCGGATGAATCTTCAGAGCAAGATAAAAAGCATCATCATCACGGGTAAAGACAGATCCAAAAACGAGCATCCTTGCTTTTCTTCTTGTCTTAAAACGACTCACTCGACGTCGATATGGGGTTAAGCGATAAGAAGCTGAGTAGCCATACCAAAAAGGGATTTCTCGAACGCATTGGGCTTCGCAAGAGTAAAAAGCCAGTGGAAGAACAGCATCAACATGAAGAAGCAAGTCAACACCATCAAGAGACAGTAGATGATCCTGATGAAGGTGAAGTGATTGCCGACGACACCGATCAAACAGTTACATCGTCTTCTTTATCCTCTTCTACACCTGCACGCACTAGCATCGATTCCAACCGATCTGTACCTGCTGTACCACATCCCAGTATGTCAACCAACCAACGTGATGGCACCAGTCTATTACCACATAAGGGTATACCAGTCAAGGTAAATGCATGTGTGGTTGTGTAACCTATACTTTATGATCACTGATGACATGTAGGTCAAGTCCAAGCACAAGGCAAATCAGGATTGGCCACCTTTTTTCTTAGCTCAGACACTTACTACCCTACCGAGACCAACACCACCATCTTCTTCTTCAAGACGTCCTTCTCATGATGCTCAAGCTTATTCAAGCAATCTTTATGGTGCCACTTGGACAATGAAGTTTAGTAAGGATGGCAAATATCTTGCATCAGCTGGTCAATTCTGTAACGTTTATGTTTGGCGCGTTCTTGATGAAACGGCTCAGGATGGTGAAAATTCTATTGATGTTTTTGAAGATATGCATTACCGAGAGTATCGTGGCCATTTAGCTGACGTATTGGATATCAGCTGGTCAAAGGCAAGTGTGTATGTGTGTAAAAGAGATGAAACAATGTCACTTATGCAACCTATAATAGAACAATTTTATTGTTTCAGCATCTATGGACAAGACTGTACGACTATGGCATGTCTCTAGGGAGGAATGTCTCGGGGTGTTTCCACATTTGGACGTCGTTACAGCTGTCTGTTTTCATCCAAAGGCAAGTTAGTGAAGATGGCAATAGACAATGGGTCTAAAGGATGTATTTTATATAGGATGATCGCTTCTTCTTGTCTGGCTCTCTTGATAGTCGATTACGATTATGGAATGTCCCTGAGAAAAAGGTGGCTTTTTGGAACGAGATGCAGAATGGCAGCATGATCACTTCAGTAGCATTTACGCTTGATGGCAAGACGGCTTGTGCTGGAACACACAATGGACAGTGCTTCTTTTATGAAACACAAGGGCTCAAATACAACACACAGATCAACATTCGTTTTGGCAAGCGCACTTCCAAGAAGAGTAGAAAGATCACTGGAATTGAACCCATGCCAGGAACACTACCAGGAGATGAGAGGATTTTGATCACCAGCAATGATTCTCAGGCACGCCTTTACAACATGAAGGATAAGAGTCTCATGTACAAGTACAAAGGACCACACAATCTTTCCATGCAAATCAGATCATCTTTCAGGTTAGTGTTGAATACGATTACACTATGAAAGCTTAATGCTAATGTGATTCATTCTTATAGTGATGATGGTCAGCATATCGTATGTGGATCAGAGGATGGCAATGTTTACATTTGGGTTACTCAGCCTGTCACTTATTCACCTTTTCATCTTTGGCCAAGTACTGAAGTCGCCCTAAGTCGATTTGATACCAATGACGAGCATCTTGTTCCCAGCACACAACAAATGTCAACTTCACCTCGTATGACATCATGGCTTAAACGTGGAGGTGAACGTCGAGGAGCTCATCAAGACAAATTGCGTATTCAAAGCGACTTTTTTGAAGCACATCAACATATCACTACTGTCGCTGTATTTGCACCTGCACGAACACGACAGGCACTAGCCAAGTCGAATCATGACATTATATACAACCATACGCCTTTAGATCCAGCATTGGAAGAATTACGACGTCGACGTTGGAAAGCTCATACACATGAAGAAATGACATTGATGCGAAGATCATTTTCTGGTGGTGATCATCTTTTTCGACATGCACAAGATTTATCATCTGATGAAGAAGACGACGAAGAATTGGATATTGAAGATTGGAATACGCTAAGAGATAATTACAACTTTCCTAATGGGCACATTATCGTCTCAGCCAATGATACAGGATGCATCAAAGTATGGCGTATGGATTCTGGTGTTTATGATGGCAGTGTCAATGTTCGATCACAACAGCAACAAAAACGCTCTCCCAAAGCATGTCACCGAAAGAGCAACAGCTTGGAACTCTTTGTGAACCATGGCACTAGTACACAAAAGTCGGCTGATTCATCACGATCGAAACGTCCTCATCTTGGTCATTTGTTTTCATCTGTTGGTCGATCCAGCAAGCCATGAACTATCCTTTATTACACTACAGATCTTTGTAGATATACCCATTCACACACATTACAGGTTTATCACCCCCTTCTCCTTTTCCCAAGGAATATCATTCCACAGTAATAAATGATTCGTCTTGCTTTAGTGTATCATAATCAGTCAATACGAAATCTATCATTCTCTTTTGGACAATAAATGGGTGCATTTTCATCAAACTTGAGTGTCATTTGCTTCTGTTGGCTTGGTAGAAACATCAATTGCCTAGGATGATGTGTATCAGCTTACTAAAGCGTCAAAGAGCAGACAGACATGATACTTGCCATAGTTCCTTTGCAAACCAGCTATGACCAACAACCGATGGGTGAAAACAATCGACATCACTAGCAGCTATAATATAAGTTTCATGATGAAAAGACATCAGGATAACATACCTAATGACTTGAATTGGGAAGCTGGCAACATCCATTTTCAATGGCTGGAATACCACGGCAAAGGTGTCATTGGGTTGATATCGTGATACGATTGATTCAAGAGCTCTATTATATTGTGGTGTCAATGTTCTCATGATGGTCCTGTTGGCTTCAGAATGAGCACATTCGCATTCGTGATCATGCATAACAAAGCTACTGCGTGGAAATGGCTGACAATATTGTGGATAGGCTTGCGTTTCAATAAAGATTTCATCGACACGCATGACACCAACTATAAAGTCATATAAGTACATTGTGCAGGATGATATGCTATCTTACTTGCCTACTTGCACCAGGACATTCTGAATAGTTTTCCGAATACGGTCAATTGCATCAGCGACATTGATAGCGAAAGGAATAGGTAATGATGTTGGCGTGGTGCATGAATGACAAATGTCATTAGAGCCGATAAAGAAAGTAAGCAATTTCCAGTCAGTGGGTTGGATTTGTTGATCATGATATAACTCGTCAAGTCTTTCCAATAAGTAATCAATCTCATGGTTCAGATTTAGGCTACGTGCACCTGATTGGGCTGCATTCATCTTGTCAATGGATTCTCGATACTGGCCATGTGGACAAATCTCATCACCAAAACAAATCGAAATCATATGATCACCCACTGATGAGCCAAGTAAATCAGGTGAATAGTATTGGATCAAGTTGGGAACTGTCATAGCACCTGGATCCTATAGGTAACTTTTGTCAAAAAGATGTAAACAAGGACAATGTTTGAAAACTTACACCACCCATGGCAAAAGAGACACCACGATTCTCCTTGAGAGTGTTCAAACTGATGAAACGATTGTTGATGATCCCTTTGGCTCCAAATCCAGCCATGACACTGCATATATCAACTTGTTGGCATATAAAACTATTCCTTTTTGGGCAAATGCTCTTACCTATCACCAATACCCATTACCAAACGAATATCATCAGGTCGAAGATCTTGTACTGATTGTGCACCTTCTCTTGGTGGCAAACGAGGACAATCGATAACAAGTGGAACACTAGCATTGCTATTGTTGCCTGTGGGCGGGGGATGTCCATCTGGGGAAACAGTTGATGCTTGGGTTCGGAAAACGACTGACATTGCCAATGTTGGATAGATACTAGAAAACATTGAAAGCACAAATGCTGAACAAAGACATAATGAAAACCAAGTAGCTGATTTGCCAATAGCAGTAAAGTGATGATGATGACCATTATAGTCTTGCATTTGTCTTTCAACCTTTGTATTGCTATTCACTTCAGGAGATGGTTGTGATAATGATGATAAGAAGGCATTTCCTTTAACATAAAACATGATATATGATATATGAAATGAATATGGATGGATGGATGATATTGTATTTATACAGTGGGAGAATATAAAGGGGTAAGGCGATAGATTTGTACATTGGTGATCTTGGCAATATCAGGCAACATGGTTGGGTCGCTCGTATTCAAAAGGGTGATGGACAAGTTGTGATCTCGACATAATGACCAAAAACGCTCTTCTTCATCTTGGTCTAATCCACGACGCTTGTATCCAATATAAATACTTGTGTCACGAGTCGATAAATCCTCCAATGTCTTTGCCAGATCAGTGAAAAACTCGGATTCATACAACACATCCGACGCCACTATCACATCGGCTTTTCCAACAGCAGCTGATTGTATTTCATCTCCCCAAAGTAAAGGCTTGATCTTGATCTTGTCTTGTTGATGATTCAATTTGACGTTGTGCTCAATAAGGGGAAGAGCTTCATCCAGTTCAGTGATAGTAATTTGATCAGCAGCCTTGTTTCTTGCAAGAAATAACCCAAGTAAACCAGTTCTATAAATGACTTGTCAATACCATTATCTTTTCTCTATTGCATATCTTCTTACCCAGCACTAAGATCAATCACATGTCCCAGCTTCCCTTGTTTGTTGTAAAGCAGTTCCAAGAAAGCAAGCATGACAATAGCAGAATCCCATATCTTGCCTGGTATGCCAGCATCCCATGATTCATTGATCCATACATGATTCAAGATTCGATAAGTGTCATGCACCATGTCAGTATTGGCTGGCCATTCTTCAACAAGTGCATCGCTTGGTTCATGAAGAGGTGCATCAGGATCAATCACAATTGGACCCACAGTAAGAGGCATCACGTGTTGAAATCCCGTGACATTTTCAACCTTGCTCACAGAGAGTGTCAAATACAGAGAAGATGTTGTTGCCTTGGTGTCAAGATGCGTCACACGATACTCGAGTACTCCTTTGCCAGACGCTTCAAATCCATTGCCATGCTCACGTACTTCAATAGTGCCTTGACATCCTTCTAGTGCACATGTAACACGTACACGTCCATTGGGCTCCAAGTCAGCACGTCGAAAGAGTCCAAGTTCATTGACCAACAATAGATCGATCCGGTACCAGCAATTCAGGCGAATGCGTGACACCAATGGTAGACGTAGGTTGAGTCGATATAAGGCAAAGTGCTTCTCGAGTTGCATACGAAATCGCTCATCGTCGTTGCTGCTCATTTCCAAGTACAAAAAGGAAGCGGTGAACCAACATTGGAGAACGATCCAACACGTGCACGTGAATTCACTTTATGGTCCGGCTGGATTTCTTTAGAATAGATCAATAAGATTGACTGCTTGTAATATTACGAATACATAATGGATGCATGTAGCGATGTGTGTTGTTGTGGATGGAACAGTGAGGATGAGAATGACTATCTTAAACATTGGGGGAACTAGCTGGTGCAATGTTAATGGCTACACTATCCTGATCAGTGGATGGAGTAAAGTAGAAGCCGGCCAGCAGAACTACGTAGCTCAGAGTGAGAATGGACCCCTTAAAGTAATTGGATTTGCCTTCTTGATAGGTATAAGTGAGCAAAAACACTGAAAAGATCACACAAATCACATCCCAACGAGGAAAGATAAGACTACATGAAATACATATCATCAATATCAGAAGCACTTGAAGGATCATAAACCATTACCTGAATGTATATTGTGCAAGTTCTTCCTTTCCCCAATTGTACCATAATGAAAATGCAACCATGGCTGGAATTTGTAACAGACACACTTGTAATGCATATGCTGAACCAATCTCCATGCTATATACAAGTCTTGTCAGCTTATTGACATAAAGCCATGACACACAAGTGATACAACATCTTTTACCTGAGAACAATGTTACCATAGAGAGCAAATGAGATGGCATTCATGAATTCAGTGATATTAGGAACCTATTCAAGAGGATCATTAGCATATCATTCCAGTATAAGATAGTAATAACTCACCAATGCAAATAAGGTCAATCCAAGGAATTTCTCATCTACTGCCAAGTTTTTCATGACTTCATCCACAGTATCCACTAGAATCTCGGCAACAATGGAATAAAGCAAAGTACATCCAAAAAGAATAGTAAAACTCTTGACTTTGCTCCAGTTGGGTGAATCATGTCCAGCAGCTTCCTCTTCTTCAGCTTCTTCCTCTGGTTCTCTTGCATGAATAAATGCAGATGCAGGTACAGGTGCAGATCCTACAACCAAATTGTCACCCCTTGCTGCTGCTGATGAAGAATCGGTTGGATGATGTTCGGGATTGCTAGGTGTCATAGCGACATAGGGTACATGCACATTGCCATCTTTCAACAATAGCGTAAGCCTAATGACGGGATATAATGTAATGTTTACTCACCACTATCCACTTGATGCTGCAATGTGTCATGATGGTGACCAGGATGTTGTGGAGATGGTGTTGACTGTTGCTGATGGATAAGATGTGAAATAATGTGACCAGGCATCAACTTTTGATAATATGATAGTTGCTGATGTTGTACATTCTGTGCGTTTCCATTCTGGTCGTGTTTCTTCCACACCATATCCACATGCGTTCGCAGACTAAAAACAATGCCAATCACATATGCCTAAAGGACAATAACAGCAAGGTTAGTACACAGTACCAAAGAATATCACATGATGTACTTACTGATGGCAAGATCGCAGCACAAAACCACATCAATGGCTTCACCTTGTTTTGATATACAGGATCGATGGTTGGATTCATTTGATCAAAGTAACACCTGGAACAAGCAATGTTGCCATCATCGGCATTTTCAGGACATCCACTGCAACGAAGTTCAAACTGGGAAACAAGATGTTAATTACAAAGATAGGATGCAGTGATATATATCATACCGATCCAAACATTTGATAGAACAAAGTCGGCGTAAGGCTTCCAATGATGGCCATGATGAGCATTGTTGAAGTCACCTCTATATCAAGAACACCAAATAAGCCATCCTATCCTTCGTACACCTTTCATCATCCTACCTGCACTCTTTGCATTGAATCTTTGTTGTTTACGTTTGACGCCTCCACTGATCATTGAACATCCTGGCATCAACAGGACACCAGCCATGACGCTTCCAATCAATGCACCTTCTACCAATGCACTCTTACCACCCATAAGTGCTACTGCATACAAAATGATCTCAATAATACTATATACATTATTAATCAATGTGTTCGAATCATACATCACATGTGTATATATGTATGTACCTGCCAAATGATGCATTGAGAAAGGCACCAATGCCCATGCTGGATTGTGCTGAAACAGATGAAATACCCATGCCAATATAATATGATAGTGGAATGACAGAAGCCAGAGCAAGTGTGAAAACAACAGGTGGCTTGATAATGAAGGCATCTTCGGAAAGATAGTGTTTGAGCACGTAATCATCAAAAATCACAAAGAACACCAATGGCATAAGGTTGATAAAGATGATGTTGATGCCGTCATAAGTGTACTTGTAATACTGCCATCCAATAGCTTGATAGGTGCAAAGAAGAATCACAGCAGGACGTCCTGTTTGTGTCATGTATGCTTGACCAGAAGGACTTGACTTGAATCGAAGACTAAGTGGATGTCGTCGTAAATGTCTCAAGAGAATATAGTTGAGCTTGGCCATTGGAATAGTAATGACACAAAACCAACATATGGCAGAGACAATAAACATGAGTGGTGCTAATGTGACGAGGTATTAATATCAAAGGAGAGAGATCAAAGAAATATGTACTTGCCAACAATGGTAAAATACACAAGGTAGTACATCCATCCTGCAGGTCCGCTCTTTAAGATTGACATTGCCAGACTTGTTTTCCTTGGTGAAACTGTGGATCGATCCAAAAGACCTGTTTCTTCATCCTCTTCAGAAGGTACAGCAGCAGCAGCTAGATCATGTGGTGTTGCTTGGTCGCCATGGTGTTCAACGTATCGACCAAATGGCCATAAAAGGTAGATAGCAAGTTCACGCATGACACGGCCATATGCATAGCCGTCGGGTGGTACAAGAATCAAGGGCACCGAAAGAATCAGCATGACAAGAGCTAACCACCAGCCAAAGATAAGCACCCATAGTATGTTGCCTGGATTAAGAAACAGTTCAGGAGATGATGAAGGAGAAGAATGAAGAGCACTATTCGCCTTGCGTACTACAGATCGAGACTTTTTATACAGTGCAGGTTTCCAAATGGGCAAGCCAAAAGGATGTCGCTTGTTCATTTGCTACACATCGAGTGTTATTGACAAGGTTGTATAAGTAGAAACACCAACCTACCTCTTGCCTATCCTTCAGTGTCATTTCCCTACTGTCAATGGAGGCATCGTCGTCATTGTCGCTTTCTTGCTGTCTTCCTTTATGTTTGCGTGACCTAAGCTGTGCCGAAGATGAAGCTGCTGCTGTACAAGCTGTTGGATCGCTGTTGGATGTTCCCATAGTCGCTTTATCATCGTCATCATTGCTGTCAGCACGAGAAATATGTACATGTCGTTGTGGATCAGGATGCTCTGGTTGTTGTTGCTCTATGGCTCCATAATGCTGTTGCTGCTGCTGCCTTGGTGATGCAGCTCTTTTATCATCCATGTTGGTTTGGAGAAAAGAAACAGAGTGAAACAAGCGCTTCAAATATGATTATGCAGTAAATGCGTGTGCGAAAAAAAAGAGCGCTTTATAAATCCTTTGACGTGATGAACAAGGTTTGTCAGGTGAAGAAGATGCTTGAGATTCCGATCAGTTGAAATAGCAATAGCTTTTTGGACACAAGGCACAAGATTCCCACTTTTGTGCAATATCATCTGCTTGGGTTATTACATCATTTGCCGACATCCTCCCCTTATTCATTGCATATATTAGAATCATGGACATCTTGGATATATATGAATAAATGGTTGTTGTGCTCATAACAGACATTGTCTCTTCTTCATGTTCACTTTTTCATGTCTATGATGGATGACTATGCATTTCTGAAACCGAAAAAGTTTCATATACCCTTCATCTAATCACTTGGTATGCAACAAGTTACAGAAGCGTGGTTTGTTTATACTTACACATCATAGCTGCTGCTTTCAACTAAGCTGCCTACACCAGCCGTCAATATGCTTTGATTCTAGTCAAACAAGCCTGGATAGATAAGCGTTACTACAATAGTATGTAGCTACCTGCTGATCATACCAACAGTCATCATATTCTATAGCATTACACTCCATTGGGAAACAAAATGACACTCCTTCCTATAAAGAACACATGTGTAACAGCAATCTTTGCAGATCCTATTACTTGTTTCTCAGGAACAATGAAAGTTTCAAACTCGCGGCAAAGTGGATACTATGACAATGACAGTAACTATAAATACATACTACATAGTTGTAGAGCAATGCATCCATCACATAACAAGCAGCACCATAATCATCATTTATGTTTGTTTGTTTGTTGTTGGGTGAATTTGGCTTGTCGGATCGATCATCCACAACGCTTAACAGTGATCACATTGATTCATTTAAAGTACAAGATCGATATCCTTGCTCTAAAGAGACGTGAAATGATCTACCATTCACCATTGAAGGATGTAACTAGTACATGTAAAGAGCTCAAGTGCGCATGGAAATATATAGAGTCATTCTTTGTTGCTGTCGCTGATCGGGGAATGATTGAATGACATTCATGCAGCCATGTAGGCAAAAATCAAATGCAAAAAGAATGGTGTGTATTGGACATATGGTAAATGATCAGGTATATCTAACATGCTCTGAATGGGTAATTGATTGTCTGTAAATATGTGTTGGGGTGTATAGAGTGATGGAGAAGTGACAAATATTGCTGGGAATAAAGATCAAGCGATATCTATATCATCTAAGTAGAGGCGTTCGCTCATCTTGTTCATTGATTGATACGGCAATGGCGTCATCAGGATGTCGAGGAGTGGATGAAGGTGACGAAGATCTTTTGACATCATGGTATCCAAGAGCAGGGTTGACTTTGACAATGGTATCAACAATCCAAAATTGAACTGCGTTCATGATACATGGGAATCTGATAAACAACCAGAGCATATCAGTCATCCACACATTCCAACTGATCTCATATTACTTACACGAACATGACAAAGAGAACCTGGTATCGATAATTGTCACGTGTCCAAGCCAGTGCCCAAGCGCCAATATCAAACAAAAAGGGGCACAATCGAAACAGGATAAATACGCATAGTTTCATAAGACCTTCAGCAATGATAAAGACCAATGTTTGACGTGCCCAAGGCCAAATACGACGACGAAGAGGTGGAGGACCATATTGACCACTACGAATGTAATCCACATGCAAATAACGTTCCAGTAGCCATTGAAGTGAATGTAGCCAAAACCAGAGTACGCCTACACCAAGTGTTGTATCCACCAATACGTTCAAAAAGTACCATACGCATAAATTGGTCTTGGGGCCATTCATGGGTCTTCCCACAAGGTAACTGACTGCTAGATTTAGGAAATGGATGACCCCAGCACCTATGAATTGCTTGCTCACATCGAGTGCCCTAATAAAACATAAGTCATTGTCATGAATAAAGAGGAAGGATACTTACCAGATGGGAACTGGTCTTTGGGGACGTTCTCGCCAACGTTTATAAAGTAATACCAAGAAGGCAGTTGTTGCCAAGCTTACTTGCACTACAATGGCAAAGCCGTCAAGTAGTTTACAACCTTCGTCGTCACCATTGCTTAAACAGGCAATGGGCTGCTTGTCCATTGACGAGTCAATAACTGGTTCGGGACCAAATGCAGTGGGTGACATGGCAATCAAACGAGGATCGGCAAAAAGCAACGTTGGGCTGCGGGGAGTCAGAATTGGCAGGAGTAAAAGTTGCATATAGAGACACAGCCAGCGGGAAGAGAAAAAGAAGAGAGAGCTACACAAATGGAGAAAGAACACGGTCAATGATAGGTTTCAGCTCAAATTACGTCACTTGGCACTCTATGATAGAGAGAGAGGAATGTACCAATTGTAAAGAAACAAGATATGGATGGGGCATTTTGAGCAGTACTACCACCATGAATTAGGCTCTCGGTAAAAGAGTCCCGATCATCAATGGAACTACTGATCCATGTACCCAATTTCCCACACACGCCCAACATCAATGTATTCTTGGCAACAGCATAAATCATTCACATGGGTTCTATCATTTATCCTCCTTTTTTTTCAATGTTTGCCCATGCTCAATTAGAATTGCCTGATTTGAACTTGAAACTTCTTGTTACTCCTGCTGTAGCACATCAATTGGAATATCTTGACAACTCATCCTCCCCAATCTATCTATGCATTGATTGTCATGCTCATATAGCTAGTCATGAAGCTATCTTGTCTCGTACATTTCAAGGAAGGGTAAATATGACAATGAAACAAGGCATTCTTTTAATTAATGTCATGTATAAAGTATGGATTAGCATATCTGGTGTCGGAAGTAGTGAATGTGTCAAGCGCCCATCACAGCAGTCGTACACTATCAACAGGCCAATACATTATTGCTGTTGTTACATGCAAGTTATGTGGAAACACTCTAGGATGGAAATATCTTTCAGCAGCTAAAGAGTCTCAAAAGTACAAAGAAGGTTGTTATCTCATTGAAAAAGCCAAAGTTATAAAGGAGACATTACAATGGGATCCATTGATCTAACACACAACAATGCGTGCATGGTCGATTTTATCATTGTGGTTGAAATAGAAATGGTAGGAATTAAAAGGCTTTGTGTGTGTGTGTGTGATTGTGTGAGCGTGTGTAAGTAGTGTAGGTGATATTCAAACTAGTTGATGCATGTGTTGTTGCGTATGATTTGTGTTGCATTTCAGGGATTGCGTGAAAAGAAAACATTGCATGTCTTGTTGGGGAATCGTGAATGACAATGGTGTATGCTCAGTTGGATGAGAATAAAAGAACATTCTTTCTTCAGTGGCACAATCCACATGTCAGTCTTGACAGCAAACTTTGCTTCTTTGGCATTGTCTGTGATACATTGTGATAGTCGGCTGCATGATTGACATTAGCTGCTGCTGCTGGTTGATTTGCTGCAGTGTTGTTGGCATTGGCTGGTTGATTGCTGTTATCTGTTGATGCCATTTGACGTTGATTGTCAGCAATGACCTTTTTGGCTGGTGCAGGTAATCCTTGACGAGCAGCTTGACGCTTTGACATGGTTTCCCATCCTTTGCCATTGTTCAAGAGCATCCAATCATAAACGCCATCTTCGACTTCACCAGCATTCTTGATCACTTTGCTGAATAGTTCACGCAAAAAGTCATAATCAGGTGTCTCTTCGAAACCAAGCTTGCGAACATATTGCAGATAGATGCCAAATTCCTCAGGAAAGCTTTCACACAAATCCTTGACAGCTGTGCTTTGCTTCTTTTCACCAATCTTCTCGTACTTTTGTTTGTTGGTAGCTGCCTTGAGACCTTGCCATGGAAGAGATCCACGTAAAAAGTACATGAATACATGGCCAAGTGCTTCGAGATCATCACGTCGCGACTGTTCTCGACCCAAATGGGTATTAATGCTCATGTAACGTGCAGTGCCAGAAAGACTTTTGCGCTCGCGATAAGGAATATGCTGTTTTGTCTTTGGATCTCGATAAAGTTTTGCCATGCCAAAATCAACAATGAAGATCTGATTCGCCATTTTGGTGCCAGGTTTGCCGATCAAAAAGTTGTCAGGCTTGATGTCTCGATAGATCAAACTCTTTTCATGAATCGTTTGTACACGGTTCAACTATAGATTCATGTTAGCTTCATATACATGACTCGTCGATAAGAAAAAGTACCATTTGTTTGGCAAGCATTGCAACAGTCTTGACCGAGAAACGTCTTCCACAAATATCAAACATATCTTCCAGACTGGGACCCAGCAAATCAATGACGAGAATGTTGTGTAGCCCTTCCTGACCAAAGTAATAAGCATTGGGTATACCAGCTATAGATCATATGGAAATGAATAAAGGAAATGTAGTTGGCTATAGTGTAAAGACTTACTCGAGCCAGCCATGATCTTGTACGTCCGATATTCGTCGCGTAGTTGTGGAGCATCACTCTTTCTTGGTTCAAACTTGATTGCCACGGGCTGGTTATTCAATAGATTGGTACCTTAACTGCTTGTGTTACTGCCAAATTGATGCATTGACATGCAGATACATATTGTATACAACATGGAATCAATTTCTCCTCACCTTCATAAATGATACCAAAGCTGCCTTCACCAATTTTTTTGCCGACTCGGTAATGGACACCGACAACATTGTGAGAAGAAAACGAATTGGCTGCCGTAGAGGAATGCGACTGATTGCCTGTCATGACTACAAAGTACAACAAGAACACAGGATAAGTGCTGGCGGCAGTGAAGGTGTTGGTGTGGTGTGTATAGAAAGGGAAAGAGGAAAATAACGGAGTGCGAGCGGATGATTTTTCAACTCGTGGCTTTTTCTTTATACTCAATGGGTGTTTAGGGAGATGTAAAGTCAAGTTATGCCCAAGGGGAAGTGACTAGAGAGAAGAAGACATGTTGTAGTAATAGTTCAATAGATACCTTAATATGGAGAAGCGGAGAGATGATGATAAGCTTGAGAATACGATCAATGTCCTTTTCGGGCGCGTGTTGTTGTTAGGGGTGATAAATAGAAAGAGAGAATACGAGGGAGCAATGAAGGACGGGGTACAAGTTATATAGTGGGTAAAGGAGCGTAGCGGATTATTTTAAAGAAGGGAATGAGAGAAAAAGGGAAAGAGAAGAAAGAGAGAATAGCGATACACAAGAAAAAAGAGATATCGAATAAGCACCAACAGCCAGATGTTAACAGGAAACACAGCCATCTCTGCTCAAATGAAAAAGTCCGCACTTCTTCGGCAACATCACATCACCAAATGTTCACAAACACGTGCATCGTACCACACTCCCTTCCCCTTTTGCACCATCATCATCATTCTCTTTTTACTACTTGTTTATATATTCATCTGTATAATATAGATATAACCTTCTACTTGAGCCCACTAATGAAGCTATCAATATTGTATTCTTCTTCATAGTCCTTTTCTTCCCAAAGATTCTCGAGATTTTCAATCACTGCCTTGGCCTTGCCATCACCAACATCTGTTGTACTTGCTGCAGCACTAGTATCCTTTCGTTTCTTCTTATTGGTAGTACCACTGTCGTCACCAGCAACACTGAATAAATCGAGAATCTGATCTGTATCCATGCTCTGAAGTCCCGAGTTTTGTTGATTGACAATGGTGTTGGCAATGTTGAGCTTGAATTTCTGTAGACCCATGATCTTTTCTTCAAGTGTACCACGAGTGATAAGTCGATAAACATTGACAACCTTCTTTTGGCCAAGACGATGTGCTCGATCCATAGCTTGCAAGTCCTTCATTGGATTCCAATCATGTTCCACAAAGATGACGGTATCAGCACCTGTCAGATTCAATCCCAACCCACCCACGTGTGTCGTCAGTAACAAGACGTCGATCGAAGGATCCGCGTTGAACTTTTGTACAATGTCGTGCCGTTTACTTGCATCCACAGAACCATCTAATCGCATATAGCTCACTGTTGGCATCAGCTTCTTGAACAAGTCATTCTCAATGATATCCAGCATCGTCTTAAGCTGACAGAAGATAAGTGCTCGATGTTGACTAACAGCTCCTGCTGCCATAGCTGCTGGATCACTTTCTGATTCAGTTGTCGTAGCGCCGATACCACATTCGCCAAGCAATTGCCTGTTGTTGTTGTTGGGAAATATTAAATTAATATCATCCCGCATCTCGTGTGTCACAATCCCACAAGGAAAATAAACTTACTTGAGCGCTTGAAGCTTTGGTGCGTTTTGGATGTCATGTAAAGATGTGCCTGTGCGTGCAAGATTGCTTTGTACCTTGGCGTAGCTCGGATGTTTCTCATTCAAGACAAGCAGTGGATGATTGCACAGCTTACGGAGATATTGTAATGCTTGGAATATATGTGTTGCTGACTTGCCACCTTCTGCTGATGCTGGTTGTTCTTCTTCAAGATCCTGTTCCACAGCATGCTTTGTTTGAGACTTTGCAAACTCTTCATATAAAGTTTTCTATCATACAGTGTGTTAATGCACATCACATTTTGCCAAATCAAGAGGAACTGGGATACTGTACCTGTAGATCGCTAAGCTCACTGTAGTAATCTTGTATAATTTTGGGTGGTAAGTCGTGAAGCACATCCTCCTTGAGTCGACGAAGCAAGAATGGTAATACTTGTTTGTGGAGAGCTTCCAATGCCAAAGCACCTACATAGATTTCAAGTTACATGGATGAAGTGAAGAGTGCTATCGATATACATACCAGCTTCTTGTTCTTTGGAAGAGCTCTTGCTGTCACGACTCGCCAGAATCGGTTTGCCAAATCGCTCATTGAACACTTTTTCTGAACCGAGGAAACCAGGCATCAAAAAGTCAAACAAGGACCATAATTCCAGCACATTGTTCTAATCATAGACATGTCAAATTTCCGCTACATTCAATTTCCAAACGACATATGATACATTACCTGTATTGGTGTGCCTGATAGAATGAGACGATGATTGGATTGTAAAGTCTTGATGGCTTTTGTAATCTTGGTTTTGGCATTCTTGATAATGTGACCTTCATCGAGAATACAGTAATTCCAATGGATGGGAGATAAATCATCAATGTCGTTGCGGATAATATCATAAGACATGATCACAATGTCGTGATTCTTGATACTGGCTCGTAACCTAAACATATCCTTGTCAGTATTTGTTGACATGATGATATGGATTACTTACCGTTTCCGTTCTGCCGGACCACCAGTGTATAACAATGGCTTGAGATTCTCCGAGTAGTTCAATACTTCATGATACCAATGGCCTGTCAGTGTAGGAGGACATATAACAAGTGATGGACATGGTACTGCATCAGGTGCTTGTGTTGCAGCATACTTTTGTGCACGCATGAAATGATCGCTTGCCAATATACAGATAGACTGCAAAGTTTTACCAAGACCCATATCTATATACAACGTTTAGTATACACATCAATAGAGTGATATTCGCACCACTTACCATCACACAAGATGCCATGCAATTGAAACTTGTTGAGAAAAGCCAGCCAATTGACACCTTCTTGCTGATATTTGCGAAGCTCAGCATTGATCTTGACAGGAATCTCAAAGTTCTCCACCTTGGAGCTATCCAGAAGCTGTGATAGAAACTTCCTTTCTTCATCACGATATGCAAGCATCTCGGCTGACATGCCAGGTGGATCAGGTATACCAGCTTCTAATGGGACAAGTCGAATCAATAAGGCAAAGCAATTGGTACATATCAAGCGCACAGCATCATCAGGATCACTCATGCGACCCAATACTGGAACAATAAGGAAGATCGTGTAAGGAAGAATCTTGGTGTCCAGCAATTGAATAATGTGATAGACAAGTTCGGCTGCACCTTGTCGATGGACTACATTGACTGAATCACCGAGTAGAGGAAGTACGCTTTCAATGATAATCTCCATCGTTTCAGTTGTGATCGTGTTTGCAATAGTCGCTAAGCAAGTTGCACTGACATGTCGTACAATCTCGTAGCACGATTGAAGCCCCCTGCAGATCAAAGGCACCATTTGTATCACCTGCAATGGATATACTTGTCAATATACATATGCTCACGAATACAGTATATCAAACACTTACATTCTTCCACAAGTCTTTGGATAAATATGGCACCACAGTAGTCATCACTGTCAATGTATCAATCACTTCTTGACCAGTATTCAAATTGGCTCGAACAATAGCATCTGCATTGGGCACACCATGATTGGCTTGATCCTGACTAAAGACTTCTTGCAACTTGGCTGACAGACATTCCCAGAGTTTGGGTACAATATCAAATACTCGACTGCCAAACTTGTTACACAATTCACGTAATGCAGTTTCAGCACCACGCTTCATCAATTGAGCCTCTTTTTGTGCTGGTGTCATGTTGGCTGCTGCATCCTTGGCTACGTTGTTGCCAGTTTTTCCATTATCATCTCGTTGAACTGATAAAATGCCAGCTTGAGTCTGGTTCTCTTCAAGTACAGGTGTCTTGGTTGTATCTGAACAAAGGAAAGTGCAAAGATTCTTGACAATCTTATCCGTGGGATTGACACGACCTGTGTTGCGTGCACAAAGTGCTATCAAGTCGGCAAGAGTACTTGCTGATCGAGCTTGTAAATCGGCATTCTCTTCAAACTATATAAAATGATGAGTATGATTGCTTGGATTAGAGTCATCCATATGTATTTACCTTGATACTATTCATGACACTGCGAATAATTGGATTCAATTTGGCAGGTAATTCACCAAGTTCTACCACGGCACCTGCTGTACTTGCATAAACATGAATCTCGACTTTTTGCTTGAGCTCTTCATAATATCCAATGGAGGCAACTACACGTTTTTGTCGTTCTTCAAGACCATCCACAATAGCAGCTCGTTTCTTGCCATGAGGAATACGTGCCACAAGCGCATTATAAGTATCACTGACAAGTACACTTGCTGTCTCAATAGTAAATGCTTGGATATCTTGACCAGGCATGACTTCACCAATCACCATAGTAGGAAGAGCAGGAAGAGAAGAAGATTGTATACCAGCATCAACAAATCCATTCAACATGGCTTGACATTCGCCACGAATACGTTTAAGCACATGTACCAATTCAAAGTAAAAACTGGCTGGTTGTGTCATGCCTGTTTCAAGGCTAGCAATCATGGCTTGAGACAAGGTATGAGGAAACTTGTGTTGTGTAGCTAACAAAGCATTTCCAGGAGCATCACTGACACAAGAAGCATTGTATCTGGTCTTTAAGACAGCCTTTGCCCATTCTTCAACAGCCATGGCACCCAGTTGACGTTTGATAGCCCATTGGGAAGTGATCAAAGTGAGTAGAACTTCTTGATAAGACATTTCCATGGATTCATCAGGCCACATACTCATAGCCATGCCTAATGCTGCAGCACATGCTACACGACAACGCATCACTTGCTCCGTGGTGATCAATGAGAAATCTTGTGCAATCATGCCAGCATCCAAATTGTGACCAGATTCACCAACACCACTGTCTTCTGAACTTCGCACATCACTGGTTGACTTGTTGCCATTCTTTCCCTTCTTTGTTGTATTCTTTTTGCTGTTGTTGCTGACACTATCAATTGTCACTTGACCACCAAGACCAAATGCACCAGGTGGTTTGTAAAAGTGTGTCGCTACATCCAAAGGCTGTCCAATAGGTGTCATGGCAACTTCAAACCAGCTACCGAGCCAATTTTGTGTGCCTGTAAGGACAAGCTGATTGTCAACACGTCCACCAATAGTCAAATCACGCCATACAGCCAATGTCTTTTCCAATATGGATGGCTTCTCTTCCACAACAAGATTCTGAAATACCAGGCGATAAACACGTTCATCAAGCCAATCTGGTGCTGTTCCGCATTCAAGGAATGTGAGTATGGTGTTGAGTACAGCGACACGAACACCAGTGATAGTGTGACGGAAGAAAGGGTATAGTCGTGGTACCAATTCTGCAAGTGAACAACGAGCACGCACGATATTCATCACACCATCTTGTTCAAATAATTTGGCAATCAAATCCATCACTGCACCCGTGGAAGCTGTCAAGTCGTCTTTAAGATCGATCAAACAATCCCAAAGTGTTGTAATCACATCACGAATACGATCTTGGCTGCTCATACGAACAAATTCAGCTGTGATAGGAAGTAAAGTGGCTGCACTGACTGCACGGACATCATCATCAGGATCACGTAAACCAAGAATGACAGCACCAGTTGTTCCTTCGACCAACATTTCAACCAGATCTTTGCGTACGGCTACTGCATATTTCAATCCAAGTAAACCAGCATGTCGTACTTCCCAAATCGATCGTCCACCAAATGCAGGACTGTCTTGGTTGATGAGATCAAGCAGTGTTGTATGTACTTTTTGGACAGCTTTGGGTTCCATATATTGTAGCACAACGCCCAATGTCTGTGAACATGTCTCACGTACAGGACATACAACTTGGTCGGATACGAAATCAGCAAATCGATCGAGTGCAAATACGCAAAGGAGACGAATAGCAGCATCTTCAAGCCAAGCATTATGTGCCTTGTCATTCTCTTGTTTGGATAATCCCACTATGATAACTTGAATAAGACATTTGTTTTCATATCAATGACATGTAATACATACCACGTCTACCAGCTCCTTGACCATGAACTTTGAGAATGCTACGCAATCCAATACCAGCACCATGTCGAATTTCCCAAGATGGATCAAACAAGTCCATGCATAAATGCTCACACACCATCTTGAAAGGCCATTCCACAGAAGTCCTTGGGTCTTGTTGAGTATCTTCAGATGGCAAAGGTTTCTTGGATTCCACCACGAACTTGTTGGATTGGGGTTGTGCTGTCAATTCAAATTCTATCATCATGATTAGTATCCAAAGTGTATCAAAATGAACATTTATAGCATCACTTTACCATCCTTTTCCTTCTCAACTTTGACTGGGGTTGCTGTTGTTTTGCCTTTAAGATCCACAACACGTACTCTATAAGAAAATAGAAATCAATATCATTGACTATCTCTTTCATCCATGAGACATACTTCTCCTTGTTCTTGTTCATTTTGGCATCTTGCTTCATTTTCCTCTTGAGCATATTGCGTTCACGAGCTGATAAACCAGCCATATTGATCTCTGTTACAGCAGGTGTAGTGGGTGGAGGTGGTGCTGCTGAAGATGATGATGTGGTGGTAGATGAGGAAGGAGAAGGGCTTGGTTTCTTGTTGCCTTGTTTCTTGCTGGTGACGAGATCGGCATCTTCTACAAGGTCAACTGTATCATGTGCATCAGCATAATCCTCCTCCTTAAATCCTCTATTGTCTTTGTGACACTCTACCATCCATAAACTGGCTAGTTAAGCCTAATCGTTCTTTCAGGTTGCGTCTTTGTAGTTCAAGTCGTTCTTGTGGTGTCATATCAGAAAAGTCGATATCATATTCTTTGCCAGCTGACCCAAGCAAGAGCTTGCCGTGAGCCAATACAGATGCCAGATCGAATTGGTCGAAAGCAAGCTTGTGTACTGCATCATCTTGGTCAGGTGGAATGGTGGTGCTCTGTGGATCGTCTTCAGGTTGCCAAGGTGGTACATGAGATGCAATAGATTCCAGTGCAAGTCCAGCTGCCCAACGCGTGTCCCAAGCTTTGCTGCGTAAATGAACAACCACCTAAACAACAGAAAGAGTGAGTTGCGTGTCTTTTAAGTAGCCGATCGCCTTCAACTAACCCTTGACAGCAAATTGTAGAGTTCACCGGGATGTTGTTTCTGGATTTCACCCAACTGCTGAGCTGCTGTACGTCGAACGGACGATGTCGATCCAGTGTCCAACAAGAGCACTAGACGATCGAGTCTGTTGTGGCATAAGTGAATAAGAGAATAGTAGAATAGTGTTTGGGACAATGATATAGAAAGAATAAAAAGGAGTACTTTACCTTGTCGCCATATGAAATAGTGATAGCTTGCTGTGTAGGGTGGGTGTGGCTTTCAGGTCATAGCAAAGAGAGAGAGAAGTGCAGGACTTATATAGCCTTTTGGCGGTGCCAATGTCCTAATCCATGCCTAAAAGTCCGACTGTGCGCTCTTTTTCCTTCCATATTCCCCTCTCTGTCTTTCTTTTTACTTTGCTCATGCGTCACGTGGCTCCTTTTATTCATCATCACGAATTATTAAAAGTATCCTGCACTCAATGGACTATCAATTACTACCTGACTAGTATGCTAGTGTACTTTTGGAACAATGTCGGGGAAGTCGGTAGTATCCGCCATTGTTGACTGATCCGATTTAGTGTATACATATATCTCCTATTCTTCTTACAAAACACTATTGTCTACTTCTACTGCTTGTACTTGACTTATAAATGAAATGATCTCCATCCATGCAAGTGGCATGTCTTATCTATCAACTGACACAGATGAAGTTTTGGCTGCTGGTTCTCGACCAATCGGAAAGCATACAGTGTACATCCAATGAGCAATGATTCAAAGATTGAAGGAACATGGCATAATTTTATAACAACGAATTAGACAAAGAGGAATAAATGATATGTACAAAGGGAATAAAGAAATTGCATTGATCTACTCCCAATCGCTGTCGCTGTCGTCGTCCTCATTATCAGTCTTCTTCTTGGCATCTGCTTTGACCCAGTCATCACCATCAGTTTGAGACTTGAGTGGAGGAGACACCAAACTTGGTTCAGTGGAAACAGGTTCTGAAATGTTGCTAAAGTCGGTATCCGATCCACCTTTACTGTCAGTTGATTGTTTGCTATTGTTCTTATCACCTTGTCGATCCTCCTTGCTGACGGGTGTTTTGCCATGATCATCTTCTTCATCATCTGAATCCCACTTGAAGTCAGCTTCATCATCTTGTTCTTGAACACCCTTCACAATCATTTGTCGCTTTTGTTCATCTTGTTCAATGCACCATGCACGATAAAAGTAGCGCTTCCAGAATGTAGTATAATCAACCTTGACAGGTACTGCATAAAACACTTTAACAACAACATCATCATCATATCCAAGATAAAAGCTTACCTAATTCATGCATCATATTATCCAAATCAGTGTGTTGTTTCAATAGACTGGCAATCTCGTCTGTGTATTCTTGGATACTGAAGCCAGCCATAAAAGTCTGATGTACTTTGGTATCTTCAGGTTCTTGCATGTATGTTTCTGGATCAACTCGCATCTTGGCCAACAATGCTTCCTTTCTTGTAGCACTATGACATGTCTTAATCATCATCATCTTGATAACTTTCAAGTGATAATACTTACTAGATTCTTGGGTTACTACCTTCACCGCTGGATCCTTCATTGGCAGTAGTATCCTCCTCTGGTTCAAGTACAGTGATAGCTTTGGAAACGACATCCATCACTTCTGATCCAAACTTTTGCAGGTATTGTTCAGCATGTCGAGTGCCTTGAATGACTTCAGAGCGTAATTGACTCAAATCCATATTCTCTGGCAATCGTTGTGTAGGTAATAGGCTGTTAAGATCCAAAGCACTGATTCGATCACGAAGAGCTGCAAAACTCATTGTATCATTGCTGGTGTTGTTAGGAACTTCAGTGGTAGTGGAGGATGTGCCGGCAGTGGTAGTGGATGAAGTAGAAGTGCTCATATCACGGTTGGTAGTTGCATCTTCATTAGTGCCATCTTCACGAAGTACTTGAGCTATCTCTTCAAAGTCGCGTCGTGTAGTTTCTACAAGTGCTTCACTCTTTTGTTTGTATCAGCTTATCTGATCATGATGATGTCCAATAAACAACCTACTTGTTTTTTGACAGTGTCCAAGAGACTACTGAAGCGTTGTCCCCATCCAAAATTGCTGAAAGCTTGAAGCACAATGTCGCTCTCTTCGGTACCTTGTTGCTGATTGGTGCTATTGGGCGTGTTGCTATTGACAGCAGCCGAAGCATATTGATACATGTCATCCATGGTGGTTGTGTTGTCCAGATGTGTCGATTGAGTATGTCGTTGTAGGTGTGTATATGTTAAAGTATGTGGAACAAAGAGAAAGAGATTGTTATGCACACTCCTTTCCTGAATCAAGCATGCCACCAAATTTTGCTGCCACCAAAGACTTGGATCCTTTAGTCTACCAACAACACACCTTCCAATGTCATCCTCCTCTTCACATACATCATCACTTCCCCCTTTCCACATCCCAATCGTAGTCAACTATTGGATATAAATGAAGACTTGACCTTTGATTATGGCCTATTGGCAACTAACAACCACCATCAACTATCCTGTTGGAATCACTCCTCTTTCCTTATCTCATGCATATGGTCTACTTCTGCTTTTAATGTTCATATTGCTTCATTTGTAGTATCATTATTCACTTGATTTTGCATCCACACACGATTGTCTTTGTGTATGAGGAGATACAACATCCCTTCTGAGAATAGAATATCATCTGATACAACAAAGTTTAGACTCCAGCTCCTAAACAGGCAAAGTATCGCATCATCTGCCCTTTAGCCAATGAAAACAAAGGACGATTTCGCCATCGTCGAGCTCAAAGAGTGGTCGACAAGATGTATTCAAAAGACTCCATTCTTAAAAGCCAGAGTGGTAACCTTGCAATGGTTGTTTCCCTCTTGTTTCCTCACACTTTCACTACATTCAACTCTTTACTTTTCAACTTTGACATCATATTTTATTTACAATTGAGAATCCTTATTGCTGCAACGTACACCCCTTACAGAGTAAAAGGTGCATTTGCCGCCTTGACGAGCACGACCACTATCTTCTTCAAAAGTCTTGCACACCTGATAAGGGGGGGTATAAAGATGAAGTGATACTGCACCATGCTCAGGATCAGGATTAGCAATACGGTGCAAACCAATCTTGTCTAAAAGGTAAGCAAGAGTTTAGCCGGTTTTGTTTTTTCTTATTAGTCAAGGCAGGGGCTGGGGTTGGAAGGTAGCAACAAGTGTATGTGTGGAAATTTCTGAGAATCAAGGAAGTCAAAAGAAAAAATATAACTCACCATGAATATAGGTCACTTCATTTGGGCAAAGGCGTGTAAGGTTGATGACTTTCATCTGTTTTCCATCTTGTCGTTTCTCATCAGCATGTGTCACCACGGCATCAGTGATATCTGACGAATCGGCTGTCGACAACACTGAATCATCATCTTGTTTGGGGGAGGATGTCGGCCAAGCGTATTGGGTTTCGCTCAGCTCACCATCCAATACTTTCATGATGCAATGCGATCCAGCATGATTATGGATTGGACTAAGCACCAATAACAATGCAAGTCAGCAGGAGTACAACAAAGAACCATCATGTCGTGTGAAAATAATGACGACAAGAAAGAACAAACCTACCTTTGTTGTCCTTTGCTCCAGGCCAAGATCATGAGATTAAACTATTAGAATCGGGAAAAAGAAATCAACATGAGTATCACAGCGACAACAAAAGTACCGTATATCCACAACAACGGTATATCATCACACAATGATGCTTCCATCACCAGCTGAAACAGCCAAGCAATCAAGTATAGCAAGCCAACACCCAACACACACACGCCAAAAACAATGTACACACACCTTGCCATTGCCATCATCGATCAAATTACGAGTATAGGCACGAGAATGATCAAAGATAGTGTATTTGGACCAATCCTTGGCATTGGAGCTATATTGTTCCATCAAGTGAATGATTTCATTGGGATCAATATGCTCAGAATCCAGACCACCATCAGGACCAAGTACAGTATGGATCTTTTGGATCAAGGTAGACAAGGTGAAGTCTTCATGTACTTCATGTTGTTGGGGAACAAGAGGAGCCATGGTTGTTGTTGATATTGCAGAAAGAAGTGGAACAAGTTATTGAGATAAGGAAGAAGAAGAAGGTGAGCCATCATGGCCTTTTTATCATTTTCGCTGGATTGGAGAACATCGGACTTGGGGTAGTAGTAGTCCCCCCGACTTGGCACACTATCATCAGCATCATCAACTTTCTTTTACACAAACGTACGACAATCTGATTATGTCAGGTCGCTGAATGATTGGTGGATTAAGTTTAAAATGGGGTAAGATGCAGCAATTGCATTATTGAACAAGGATGACTGAAAAGGTAAGTGAATGATGATGGACAAAACTAGCAAGAATGATGTTATTGTGTATGCTTGGACATGCGTGAGAAATCTTGTTGAGTCCTGACGGCTAGGTTTTGAAATTGGGACAAATATCAGGGCAATGCAAGCAAAACATTTCTCTATCATGTGTCCAAGACCAAAAATTTCAAATCCCCCAAGGGGAAAGAAGGAAAAGGAACCATACATCTTGTCTCTTTCCTTATCAGGTCGCATGAACAATGCACTTTTCTTTGTTGTCAGAATAAAATGACTGCTATAGCAGCTTTACTACTCTTAAGGTACTCTAAAAGCTATATGCTCTATGACTGGTTGATAAATCATAGCCTATGATGAGAAATGTGGATGCACTATTAGACACATGACCACTGATACGGAGTTTCAGATTTCCCAGAGTAGGCAACTTTGATAAATGTGAGGATGGTTTGTAGTTCCAACAAGATTGTCTTTCTTTCTTTTTTCTTTTCACTTGGGGTTGAATCATGGTCGCTATCAAGGAGCATTGTTTTTACTGCTTTGATATCCTTATCGCCCATTTGCAACAAGAACAAGCTCCAGAAGCCAAGTTTGAAGATGCATCATAGTATGTATTGTATCACTTTTACGATATAGTTGTATACTAAACGAACTTGTTTTTCTAGTCCTCTGTTTGTTACTTGGAATATAGCGGCCTATGACGAGAAGCATTTACGAGGATGCATTGGCAACTTTAATGCTATGCCTTTAAGACGAGGATTAAAGGAATATGCTTTGACGAGGTAAGTACAGTAACGTCTTATGTAGTCTTTATGACAAATACTTACCTTTTTTCATATAGTGCACTCCATGATCGGCGATTCAACCCCATCCGGTTGCAGGAAGTGCCACTCTTATCATGCGGCGTATCTTTGTTGACTGATTTTGAAGAAGGAGATGATTACTTAGACTGGGAGATTGGCAAACATGGCATTTGGATAGAGTTTATCAATGATCATGGACACAAGCGCACCGCTACTTATCTGCCAGAAGTGATCCCAGATCAAGGTTGGACCAAAGTTGAAGCGATTGATTCATTATTGCGTAAAGGTGGTTTTCGTGGCAGGATTGATGACAAAGTGCGTAACTCTATTGTGCTTACAAGGTACCAATCCTCCAAAGCTGAAGTGTCTTTTGAAGAATACAAGAATGCACGTCCCCATATGCTAGATGCTTGATTTCTCTCTCTCTTCTTTTTTCCTGTATCATCTCCACCACCAACATCTTTCTTTTCCCGCCACTCACTCTATATTACAAAAATGGAAGACTACGAAAGTGTCTTGCTAGTCATTCGCGAATGCTTTGGTAATAAACCTATCTCATTCACTTGTCTTTTGCTTATTCAAGTCTTCATGGTGTTGTCTTTATTGCAGTATATCGGATACCACCAAGAACAGCTGCTAGGGGATACAGGTATATACAACGAGATGAAGGGTTGCCATGGAGGCAATGGTGGCATGCTTGCAACTTGACTGACTAACAACCATCTGCAGAGCAGCTGAATGGGGCGATTTGGGAAGCTCGTACCTCTGGAAGGGTCGTTTGCGTATCATTACCAAAGGGGAAAGTTGCAGTATCCGCTTGGAAGATGCCAATACTGGTAAGGATAACAATGACAATACTAGACAAGGACAAGGACTAACTTGACTCTTAGGCGAGTTGTTTGCATTATGTCCATACAGTACTACGGGTAATGCAGTGGAAGCAGTATTGGATTCCAGTCGTTATTTTGTATTGAAGATCGAGCATGAAGGTATGTTGTCTATTTGGTACCAATTTGGGATGGAATGGACTAACGTGGATCGTATATATAGGCCGCCACGCTTTTATTGGTATGGGTTTCCAGGAACGAAGTGATGCATTTGACTTTAACGTGGCTCTTCAGGATTTTGCAAAGTAAGTAAAAGGAACACAACAATCTTGGCACAGAATTGTTTATTGAGCTATGACTGAATAGACAAATCCGAGCTGAAAAACAAGCTGCTGAACGAGCCAAACAAGCTGAACAACTCCCAAAAAAGGATTACAGTCTTAAAGAAGGACAAACCATCAGCATCAGCATTGGTAACGTAGGGGTAAGTGATTATCTGCTAGTTTCCAATGACGTTGTATACTAATGACACTATGCATTTCAAGGCCAAACGCACAAATCGACCCAAACCAGCATCAAACCCTGCCACCAGTGGTGGTGGATCGAGCGCAGGTGGTGCCATTCCTCTTCTTCCACCTCCTCCTTCTGCAGCACAAGTCAAACAACAACAACAGCAACAACATCGTAGCAATGATTTGATTTGATCCCAACCTTTAATATAAACCACTTCACTTGAAACACAATCATCACATGCAAAGTCTACTCGTGTGCGTATATGTTTAAAAGTCAATAGAACATCAAGAAGCAATGTTGATGCGAGTCTCTCACTCCTGCATTTCTTCTTCTCAGTCAAAATAAAGGGGTGGATGGAGACACGATGCATTAGCAAGTGTTAATAGCAGACGTTTCAAAGCATAATAGCTATAATGAAGTACTTCATTGGGAATAAAGAGTAACTACAGTAATACAATATTGAATATCGAAATCTGCTTGTCCCACACCAATCCATGGAAAGGGTATGTTTGTCATTATTTGCATCATGTGATCAACATCCAAACAGTACTGATCGACACAATTAAGAATCCAACACAAGAATTCATGAATGTTGAAGCTGCTGCTGCTGAATCAGATACATTGGGTGATGTCCCTGGTGAAGGAGGAGGTGATGATGCATTTTTTGCATCTTCTGGTGGACCCACTGGATGCTGCACAATCTGGACATTAAGTTCTTGAGCCACGGCTTGACTTTTGGCAACTACCCATTCAAGTAGTCCCCATTCTGCACCACCAGAAGCATTTGAAGCAGTAGCTTGTACACCTTGCCAAAGATTCTGGGTCACTTGAGGAAATGTCCATCCAAAATTGATACCAGGTGATTGCTGCTCGATAGATCGATCCCATTCAAGATCAGGTAAAAGGAACTTTTGATATTCAAGTACCCGATTCGTGAGCGTGTAGTTATTAAACAAAATGGCAGTGGTGTTTTTCAAATACGTCTCAAAACGTGTACGCATCTGCGTGTTCTGCAGCAAGTTGTTGATCAGTACGCCACCTGGGAAAAGTTGGGTATAGTTCATGTACGATGTTGCAACAAATGTGCGATCTTGGGGTAAATTGACACCAAAGGTGGCGTCAAAGTCTTGACCAAGGTAATACCACTTGTTGTTATCTGTTGGATCACGATAGGCACCATCATTGGTTTGTTCCATCCAATAGCCATCCCAGTGACCAGTAAGAAACTCCATCACCATGAATCGCATAAAGTGATCGACATCAATCGCTTTGGATAAGTTGGCTACTTGATTGTCATCCTTGTAATCGGTAGAATTAATCTGCTGAGAAATAGGCGCCAATGCATTAGAATCTTCAGGACTTGCAGGATTGGGGATCCATGAGCTATATTGATCAGTGGATAACTGAAAATCTGCACCAGATGCACCATCAAATAAAGGTCCCATTTGCTGTGGAGGTTTGCCATCATAAAACACGGCGTTTATATAGGAATACCTGCAATTGAACAACACAGGTTGTTAGTTTTGCTCTCTATTAGAGCGCACACACACAAAGAATAATTACTGTTGCACATCGTCAATCATAGCAAAGGTGCCCATGCCTTGTCCATTGATGTAGAATCGCACAATATTGGCATCTCCTACATAGACACCCATAGCTTGCAAAATATCCGAGTATAACTTCTCACGCATTTGTGTTGGGTCTTCTTCCCCATGTCTTAACTTGATATAGTTGCGATTGTAGATGTTTTGGCCTTTAGGCAACATCCATCTCCAGCTTTGTTTGTTGTTGTTACGCTTCTTGCCCGCTCCATGGATACCAAAAGAGCAATTCTATATATGTAATGGTTCACATTGACTATTAATAAAGAAAATGATGTAATACTATGTATACTTGCCTCGTACACAAGCACTTCTTCGGGGCCAATGAATGTAAATTTGGTGTCATTGTATAATGTAGCAGGCACAGTCTTGATGAGATTCTCCATGTCAGCAGGATTTCCAGTTATGAAGATGGTAGGTATATAGTTGGAGTCAAACATGGGTGCTTCCTTGCCACTACGCGACCACTGTGGGAAAAAAACAAGTACAAGTTAGTATCACATTATGTCAATACATCTATTAGATAGCATTACATTGTTTTCAGTGATAGGAAATGGGAGTTTGGGGATGTTTGCATAAGTGACTGAGCGATTAAAGAAGTCATTTCGAGTCTTGTCACGGCCATCTTCCAATGTTCGATCAAAAGGTTCGGCATTACCACCAGCCACGTACTGCATACTTTGTTTAGTATATAAATGCTAATATGATCTTCCCCCCTTTCCATCATCATCATCATCGGCTGCTCCTTTTTTGGCACATACACACCTTGTACTTTGAACCAGGTGAAGCATTAGCATCTCCAGTAAAGTAGGGCACATTTGGATCAGTGGCAGTAAGCTTGGTAAGTTGACCATTGACTGATACTTGAACATCAGTGGCACCAGGTGCCACAACACGGAAAGTGACAGCTCTGGCAATAGCTGCCAAGAATAGCAGATCAAGGATCTTTCTCATGTGAAAGTAGAAGATAAAGAAAAGAGAAAGAAGAAGGATAAAGAAGGGCAATGTGCAAGGAGATCGTCTTTATAACTTTTTCTTGTTGACATGCATATGTTTTTGTATATCCATGTATGTCGAGATGATAGGAGCAAACACACAAGACCTCACGTGTATAGGCATGACTTTGTAATATCCATCCAGATGCAGTTATGTTATGTGATATTCACTAAAAATACGTACACACAGTGTTCAAAAGTGGGATGGGAAAGATGCATGTGGCTATTTGGAGACTAGGGGCTTATTCCAGAAAAGAATATAATGCAGCAAAGGCTTTTATCGGATAAATAGTAATCAATACAACATTGACTTTATATTCAGGGATCAAGGCGACATTGCTTTAGCATAGCGCATACTTGAGGATCAATCAATCCCTTGAATGGACACATATCGGAGGTGAATGCTCGATCCAATCATTGTTCCACACCACACCAAGCATCAACGTGCTGTTTGTACGCGGACCGCGCTTTATTCTCTACTCTCCTGTCCTCTTTTCTTTCTTCAAGATGATTGATGTCACTGTATCCAATGACGGAGACAAGATACTCTGCAAGGAACATAGTCTGGAGACATGTACAGACTGCAACATTGACTGGACTTCACACAATGCTTTAGCTGCAACACTTAAGCAAGTCAAAGAGATTCCTCCTCCCAATGCCGCCAATCCTGTACGTTCAGCACAAGTGAACCGACTTAAAGAAGAAGGCAACAAGTATTTCAAGAGTGGCAACTATAGTGAAGCTATTCGTTTCTATACTATGGCTGTAGATCTTTCATGGGGTCGTCCACTATGGGAACCACTTGCATTTCAATATGTACGTGAAGAACTATCTCCTGTATTGTCCAATCGATCAGCAGCACACTTGGCTATGGAGAATTATGTGGATGCTTTAGTGGATGCAGAAATGGTGACTCGATTGAAGCGCGAATGGAGCAAGGGATGGTTCCGAAAGGGTAAAGCTTTATTGGGCATGAATCGTTCTCAAGATGCTGCAGAAGCCTTTCAGACTGGATTACGATTTGATCATGAAAGTGAAGAGCTTAAGAAAGCATTGGCCGAGATTCATCAACAAGATGCTTGATTATCACCCTTTTACACCAAAGACACCCTATATTGACACCCATTCACTTACACACGCCCATTGTACGACAACCATTATCCACAATTACCCATTAAAAGATCATCTTATTTCATATATATACAATGACTACATACATTTTACTCTTCTTCAACAACACGTCCCTCTAATAAGAGACGGGTGAGTATCATCAATAAGATTCCCGTCATGAAACTTACGCTTATCAATCTCGAGTGGATTACCAGTCGCTTCTTCATATGTATCACTTGCACGTTGAGCACTCCTCATACGCGATTCCTTGGATCGACCCATGTTATGACTTTGGGCAACTTCGGCAGCAACACTTCGATCAGGGTCAGTTTGCTTTTGATTGAACACTGAAGGGTCATTGCGTTCTTCATCTTGATTGTCAGTACTCCAAAAGTCAGAATGAATGTTATCCTGTCTTTGGTCAGCAGGGACAAAGGCTATACATAGAAAGATTTAGTTTGGTTACAATGAATACATGAATCTCCTTAATACAACTTGCCATTATCTGCTTCATCGTAATTGGCATTCAGGGTCTCTCCCTCTAATAACAATGAATGGACATGAATAAATGACATCTAGCATCACAAACGTGTTGCATTGTTATTCTTACCACGATAACCAGAGACACGGTAAGGATCACTTTGATCCTCAACAACAAAGCTGGCGTCAGTGTTTTGGCGTTGTTGTTTCGACATTATCAAACAAAGATACTTGCAAGTAAGAAATGCGTGAATGCTTTATAGAAGTTATATATATATATACCCAAAGGTAGCGTTGTGTGAGATGATTGCGAAGATATTACGTCAAGATAGAGAAATTGGTGCGTAGAAAGAGAAAGTCATTGGGGAAGATGAAGAATAAACAAAAGGGAAATGCTGTAATAGGATAAGTATGACAAGGGAGGTAAGAGAGGAGGACAAGGGAGATCTGGGATACAGAAAAATTCATGCAGGAACAGCAGTTGCTAGCTTATTTTGACTTTGGCATTTCAAGAACATGACCTGGCATGACGTATTTCATTTCATTGTTGTCATCCTCGAATTGAACCTTGTATGTACCAGGCGAACTGATATCCTTGTTCTAAATAACACATTCTATGAGCCAATCTTGATGTAACGTCACAAGTAATCCATCGTCATACCTGTTTTGGTGGCAGTATAACAGTCGCCTTGTAAAAGCAAGTCGTTCCCGGATACAATGCTAGCACATCTTGTCCTGCTTTGAGCTCTGGGAGATGTCGTATCTCATGACTTTCAGGCACTGCAATAACATGCCGTGATGGTATAAAGTATCGCCTATAAATTGATCAATAACGTCATTCTCATGTCAATATATGCTCAATAATCCTCATCATTTGCCACTCACTGTTTCTGTCCAGATTCATCTTGGTCTATATCCTCAACATGATACCTACAAAACCCATGTGAGCTATTGCCATCCAATCTTGTCCACAATAAACTTACTTGTTCTTGTCGGGATGAAAGCTGATAACCACTGCAAGAATCCATTCCTCATTCTTATCCTTTTGCTTTGGTTGCTTGGCTGCCACCTAAAGAAATCATTGTTTAACTTGATGTTGTCATTCATGTCTCTGATTGTCTTTCTCTTACCGTGATACCAGGAAGAATGATGTCACTGTAAAACCAACAATTAGATGGGATGCATAAACTTGTATAACATGTTGGTCACACACATCGGAAACCCACCTCTTGGACTTTTTGCCTGATCCAGGCGATGCATGCTTCAGCTCGTCAGCTTCAGTTTTCCGCTTCTTGCGCTTTTGCTCTAATCAAATGCATGAATCATCCTATTCCCATATACACATTGATCCTTCAATTACCATTACTGTTCTCGGATGCTTCTCGTAATGCAATCAACACGGATACTTTCTCAATGATATCATTGATAGTTCTAGATAGATGTATATTCATAAGATACACATGCGGATCATATCCCACTTGCTATTGGCTACGTTACCTTGACTCGGTGGATGACAAGCTGATACCATTCTGGTAGTACTCCTTGAGACGTTGCGACAGCGTAGACGAGATGCCTACAAGGATGACGCTCCCATGTCAAGCTTCTTCCACTGCATATGCTTTCTTCTTTATAGCCTACCTTCTTCAAAGTTGACAGCAAGGTGGATCTTGTTGATATTGTTCAAAACGGATTCGGTCTCCTTCTGGATGTTCTCCAATTTGGCGAGAGAGGTGCATATCTGTTTCCAAAGACTAAGCTCTTCATTGGTCTCTTCCAACGACGCCGATCGTGATGTCCGTGATTTGCGATCCATGGAATAGCACAACCAGTTGGTGTGTTGTAAGTATATGGAACAAAGCTATTGTTGTGCGGAGAATGTGTCGTTGTCGTCGGAAGGGCTGCAAGTTAAGGATGTTATAGAAGATATGGTGCGCGTGCTTAAAGCAAGCCTGCCGCGTGTGTCTATGAGCCATGTTATCCATATCGTGACTGTGGAGAACACACTATCAAACCATCATTGTATTAGTGTATACCACTTGTTAGGACACAATTAAACAAGTCTTAATTTGAAGGGAGAAACATCATTAACGTGCGTGTGTGATTGTATTAAGAAAGCGTAGATACCATAAAGAGGCATGCAAATGTTGGGGGAGTGATTGACGGCCTAGTGTAGACTATATACAAAGCATGAAGTCGATATAAAAAAAAAAACAAGAAGAAAAGAGGTATGATGCGTGTGTTTGTGTGTGTGTCTGTGTGCATGCATGATTGTAAAGTGTATAAGAGATGTGGGTGTTGTGGAAAAAGAAAAAGAGAAAAGAGCCATATCTATGAAGATGAAGATGATGAAGAGATGCGACGATGCAGCATGGGTGAAGAAGAAGGAGACGAAGCATTACTGCTGCTATTGTTGTTCTTGGGAGCACACATGAGTGGTAAACGCTTTCTTGGCAATTCAACAACAATACGTTTCCTTCGTGCGTTTTCTTGACAAGCGGGATCACAAAACCAAGACTCATCACTTGCAACAAAAGCATCTGATAATTGATGATGTGCTTCTGCACATTGTTGATGTACAGCTTTTGGACATCCTTCACAACGCACCAATACATTTCCTTCCCATGATTCTTGACGATGACACACTGAGCAAAAGAGCTGAAGCACAGGTCTATCACGATCATGAATCGATTCATTGGCAAATCCAGTCAGATCAAGACGTGGTAACTTGCATGCAAATCCATATCCCTTGTAATCGCATCCATGTTTACTATAAAGTAGTCATAAGTAAATCTGATATACAACGCGTTTTATGACACGTGCATCTGCCATGGAAATGGTAGAAACATCATATCACACATCACCCCTGCCCTGAATACTTACTTGCACAATGTCCGCTTTCCCCATGGTCCTGGGCGCCAGTTGACACCTTCAGTGGTACCACAATATCGGCACCAATCCACATTAGACTTTGTCAACTTTTGATAAATAGTAGGTTGTTGTGTTGGACGTGGTTCAACAAGCTGTTGTTGCTGTTGTAACTTTTCCTCTTCGGCTTCTTCAAAAAGCTCAGCGCGCTCTTCCCACGAAGCAGTCGATTCGTTATCATCGGCTGCTGAAATAGATTGGAGATCCGCAACACTGCCAAGGAAAAAGGAAAGGTTCAGTTTCCCACCCAAATGGAAAATCCCGCTAGATTCCAGCTCCATCATTTCATCAGCTTACCTTTGGGTATCATCATCATCTGATGATTCTTCAGTTGATGCATCTTCTTCATCAAAATAGTCCATCAAAGGTGAACCAGGTAGACTAACAGCATTACTTGTTTTTGCCTTCTTGACAGTATCATTGTTATTGGTAGGTCGAGAACGCCTTTTGCCAAGCAAAGAAGCTTGTTTTTTCTTCGATGATTGTTTCTCGGTAGCAATGGCGCTCTTGTTGGTTGTAGTAGTGGTTTCATTAAGATCAAGACCAATAAAAAATAGTGGATCGTCATCTTGAAGTAAATCAGAGGGAGAAAAGGAGGCAACATCAGATTCATCGCTATCACTTTGTCCACAAATTGATGATCCTTCAGAGTCTCTTGCTTCATTTGTAGTCATTGCAGGAGAAAAAAAGACATCCTTGACCAAATCCTTGCTATGTTCCATCACCATAGTGTCATATGTAATAGTAGCATTTTCCAAAGTATGATGAATAGGTGGAGGATACTGTTTATGGGGATGATAGGAATCATGCGTTGCCAGTGGTGAGTTACGGAGTAAAAATAGAATGGCACAACGACAACGACGACAAACATGGGTATATGTGTGTACAATGCATTATGTTGCTATGCACTTTTTATGTCGTCGTTATCGTTGTAGGGATAAAACATTGGGCACTTACGGCAGTGGTAGGTGTAGCAAGCCGTGGATAATGAATGGGAGCAGCTGCAGCTGTAGTAGTAGTAGGCAACGCCAGATAAGGTGGCAGCTGGTAATAATAAAAGGGTCCAGGCACAAACATAGAAGGCACAATGACTTGGTTGGGTTGTTGTTGCTCGGGCATCTTTTGTCGAGGTGCAATGCGTTGGCTAATATGATACAGATCTTGTGTCGACATTTGGGAAAAAGCAGAAGGAGTGGGTTGATTCAAGATAGCGAGTCTTATATAGGAGAAAGCACAAGTACGAAATTTGGGGGGTGAAGCTGGGGGTGTCTAAAAAGGTCAAGGGGGTGTGATAGTGATGAAAGGGGAAACAAGTGGAACCTGGATGTGCAGAGCCAAATTAGTTGCTGTTACTCAAACATTTATTAGTTAGAGTCGATAGTGGCAAAAACAAAACAAAAAAGAACGCAACACAGACATCGTGTCACATATTCTGGGCCAAGTCGAGTATATATCAATTACAGCTCACATCAATTGCACACCAACACCTACCCAAACTTGCATCCATATGCCCAGCCCAATGAGCTGGAGCCTATACCTATACAATACGCACGCACAAGTATATCTATTCTCCGCCTTATTCTCACTTGTCTTTGCACACCAGATAATTTCACTCATCACTCACACGCTCACACTCCCTTGATTTATCTCCATATACCCCTTTGGCTTCTTTTCTTTCTGTCTTCCCCCTTTTCACACCATCATTCCCTGGTAAAGAGAAAGTAAAGTGTGATCTATGTTGATGTATATATATGTGTGTGAAGACAAGGTAGTCAAATTACCTATAAGGAGGTGAATGTAAGAGATGTTTGAAGGAGAAAAGGGACCCTTATGCTTGATCGTCCGACATGGGATTTGGCAGCATGCACGCTCGATACTCTTTCATCACAAACAAGATATCTAGAGTCCTATAGGCTGGATATGCACTATACACGGAGCACTTGCGTAGCACCATACACCTCGTGTTGCCTTCAAAAGCCTTAATTGGGGGACAAAATGATATTTTGGGGGGTGGAAATGATAATGAACTAGGGTAGCATGATGTTGAATTGTTGACGAGCAGCAAGGGAGACATGTACCCTGTTGTTACTTGACGTTACTATATAGCTAGATCTAAAACTTGTATAACGAATCATTCATTTTTATGCTTTATTGATTGCTTATCATCTTCAACATCATTAAGAGAGACCGGGCGTTGCTTTCATTTATAGCAACGCACTGACAATAATAATAACACTGCCGATATTGCATGCACCTTGAACCATGCTTGTGTCTCATTCATCAGCCCCCGACTTATCACCTTGCATATGGATTGCAGAAAGACACGACATCTATATCCGATATCTTTGTTCTCACATGGTAGTAAATGGGCTACAACTGATATTGATGATGATGGTGGAATCTTGATTTGTGTGTGAACGACAACGAGTTGTGTTACAAATTAACTTTGTATTGCTCAAAGGGTTAAGGTATCACACCAACACCCTTTTTTTGTTTCCAGGAACGATGTACCTTGTATAATGTAAGATCTTATCACCTACATGCTCATGCGTCATTTATTATGGAACATAGCCAGTGGATGTAAAGATGCTATCTTGGGACAAGCGACAGCTGACTTGGTTGATTGGATAACTACGTGAAGTAAGCAACAGTAGGTAAAACAAGAGCGGGGAAGCGGAGCCTTATGTGCTTGTGTATGTGGGATGTTTCTATGTTACCATAAGTCGACGACGATCAGTCGTTCGGAATTTTCCTAAAAGTGACACAAAGTCTATATCTGATGGCCAAAGTGGGAAGGCTGGGTCTCTATCTAAAAATACAAAATCTGTCTAAGTAGTAATGGTAAAGTCTTGGATTATTAGTTTCTTCCTCCGCTACCGGAACATCATCAGTGCACGTTTTGTCCTCGCTTAAGCTCATGCACGTGCTGGTCACTGTAAATCTTGTGCTTCTCTTGTAATAAGTCCACGTCTTCCAGACTTTTTGTGTGATGATCAAGTTAATTCTTGTAATCATGAGCCAATGATATCCAGTCAGCAAGCATGCACATGTCGCCCATTGTTATCTATTTGTATCATTCATGTACTACCATCATGACAACCATGCACATGGTCTACTAGTATAGTCTTTGAATCTTGGCTTTACAAACTGGGACACACGAGTGAATGAAAAAGGTGGATTTATATTTTACAACAACACAAGATAAAGAAAGGGTGATGATGGTGATAATGGGTAGATGATGAAATGATATTGACTATATGAAATTGGGATGTGCTAACTAGAAACACATAAACTTGTTACGCTTGCACATGAGCTTCTCCATACGATGTTCCAGGATGGTACGTGCACGTTCTGCTTTGTCCTTAAGCATGCGTTCATTTTCCAATTCCTCAATCAGCCTGGTTCTTTCGATACTTTCTTCTTCATGCCAACCATGTTGCTGTGATCGTAGATGTTCCAATTCAAGAATATATGTCTGCTTTTCTTGGTTGAGCGTGTCAAGTTGTCGTTTAATGCTACATACAGCATTTTCTGATCGTGATAGCTGTGTTTCCAATTTGCCAATAACTTGTTGATGAGCACGTACATCTTCGTCTGCCACATTCATTTTACGCTGTAATGATCGAATGATCTTTTCATATTGCTCCGATGTAAAATGACCACCATTGCTGAATAGATCACTGATAGCTGTGGATCCACTGGATGTTTGTCTTTGTAATAAAGGTGTCGAGACCGAACGAGCTGGTGATGGAACAGGTGGTAGTGGATTAGAAGGTGGTGCTGATGGCGGAGGTGATCCTGCATCTGTAGCGGTAGTGTTCGAGACACGTTGTTGTTGTTCTCGGATCGCTGTCATTGTAGATGGTGCCGATCCTCTTTTGGCGGTGTTTGTAGGCGAAACAAGCATGACTTCATCGGATGTTGGTGATGATGGTGATGATGGTTGGTCCAGAATCGACCTTAATGATCCCGATTTTTTCAAACTAAATAATGACCAGTCGCGTTGCAGCTTTTGATGTAGTGTGTTGGGTGGTGAACGTGGCGTTTGTGGCGGTGAAGTACTAAATAAGATCGAATCTCGATTTGTAGCAGTTGGACTGTTGTTGTTGTTGTTGCTACTTGTGCTGCTTGTGCTGCGGGGTATAATCATAGCTTGTTCTACCTCCTTTTCTAGTCGCTCATTGGCTGCTTCAAGCTTCATCACCTTAAGTTCTAGATTCTTGCTTTCCAGTGTCAACTGATTGTGCTGCAAAATCATTTGTGCCTCAAGTTCATTCACTTGTACTGACAATTGAGAATTCTCCTCCATCAACTGCATCAATTTGCCAAGTAACTCTTCTTGTCCTTCAGCACTTGTCAGCTTGCGTCGATAGCGATCTTGTAACTTGTCTAGGCTACTCAATTCTGATCCATTATCAGGAGGTGTCACTGCCAAATCCTCTTCATCTTCTTCACTGCTGCTGCTGCCACTACAGCTACTATGACTTGTTCTGGATGGTGAAGCTGGTGGTGGTGGTAATGATTCAGAATGAATAGCTGTAATACTCTTTTTCTTGCTTGCAATGCTGTCAGATGACATCCTATGCTCATCAGGCAATCCACTATCTCGATTCATGCGCGTGTCGATTGTCAATCTTCGGCGTTGATTAAGCTGTTCTTGAAGTGACTGAATCAATTCTGATTTCTGCGTATGACTGGCAACAGCTTCCTCCAAACGAGACTGCATAGCTTGAAGTGATACTTCCAAAGATGCAATAATGTTCTCTTGATCCATGTTGAGCTTTCTTGCCTTGTCAAGCTCATTCTCCAATTGCTGTTTTGCACATTCGAGTGCTTGAATCTTTTTGATAGCTGATTCACTTTGCTGTTCAAGCTCCAAGATGCGTATTTCCAATCGATCATTCTCATCATCTTTGTCATTGTCCTCCTGTTGTCGATGTTGTGACTCCAACTCCTTTACAGCAGCAAGTATTTTGTCGGCTTGGGTGTTGTGATCATGAATGCTATCTCCAAGACTAGCAGCCAATCGCTCCAAGTCTTCACGTTCTGATCCCACTGTGTGCACTTCATCAAGCACGTGTTGTACAACATGAGTGAATTGAGCAATTTGCTGATCTCGGTCTTCAAGCTGTTTCTGCAAGTTGGATACAAGTTGCTCCAAGGCATCCACTTTTGATTCCAGTGCATGAATAATTGCTTCTTGCTTGTGTTGAACAAGGTGTAATGTCTTTGCATCACGATGAGCTGACTCAAGTTCGTCAAGACGTTGTCGATGGACCTTACGTTGATGATTCATAATATCAGCATGCTTGGCATCACGCTGTTGCAATTCTTCACGCAGACATGCTTCAAGTCGAGCTATTTCTTGTGCCTGAGTATCACGAATACCAATAGCATCATCACGTAAAGCAGTGATTTCTTCCAGTTGACGTGCCAAGTCGTTAACTTGTTGCTGCCATTGGTGCGTCTCGTGCTGATAGCGCTCACTTTGGACTTGCAGCTGTTGGTCAACATGCTGCAGTTGCTCCTGGGTGGCTGTTAGCTGCATCTGTAGTGCATTCGCCTTTGATTCGTAACTCTGGGATGCTTGTTGCAGCTCGGCACGCTCTTTCTCCATTTGTTGTAACTTGTCACCCAATTGTATTGATTCCACTTCAAACTTGGATGCATGTACCAAAGATTCATTCAATTGTTGTTCACATGTTGCAATCTTTACTCGATATTCTTTCATCTTCTTCTCATAGTCGTCAATTTGCTGCTTAAGCTGACCAAGTGCTTCTTCATGATGATCATCGTCCTTTTGGTGATTGTCTCCTTGCTGACTTTGAAGCATCTGCAACTGCTGCTCATATTCATGCACTCGTTGCTCATACCATTGTGCCTTATCCTTCTGTTGTTGAGCAGCTTCCTCTTGAACAGCACGTAGCCGTGATTCACATGCTTCAATCTCTTGTGCACACTTTGTCTTATGCTCTTCTGCCATTTGAAGTTGCTGCTCATAATCCCTGATCTTATCCTCGTATCCACGTGCTTGTTCTTGTAGCTGTTCTGCTTGCTGTCGACATGATTGCAATTGTTCTTCATAAACATGCACCTTTTGTTGTTGCTTCTCATATTGCTGGAGCTTATCCGCAGCTGATTGTCGCATGGCATCAAGTTCAGTGAGTCTGTGCTGTTGATCAGCCAATGCTTGGTCCTGTGTAGCAAGTGCAGCACGTGCCATGGCAAGTTGTGATTCGAGTGATGACACTGATTTCTCATATTCTTCAATGACAGGTTCAACAAGATGCTGAAAGTCCAAATCCTTCTGCTTGTGCAAAGCAACTTGCAAATCACCAATCTGTTTGCGTAAATCAGTCACCAATTGTTGCTGCTCAGTTGTAACAGAATCAACTTCAGGTACAGTGAGTTGTGTTGTAGCTGATGATGATAGTGTTGGTGTCATAATAGTGCTGCTATCAGTTGATTTTGAAAAAGTAGGTGTGCTATTGCTGCTGTTGGCTGTGGATGTGGATGTCGATGACTTTAAATTACGCACTTCACCCTTGAGCTTGCTAATGATTCCACGCAAGAACTCTGGATTGTCATTGGTGAGCCATTCCTCTGCTTCGTTGCGTTCTACACGATTCTTGATATTGCGAGCTCGATGTGCATATTTGATGGTGTTGACTGTTTCCACCAAGTTGATTTCAGCTGGACTGATACATGCAATCATCAATGTTGTAGCATTTCCACCCAATGAATCTTGCAATAAACGTGTCAACTTTGAATCGCGATAAGGAATGTGTGCTGGACGTTTGTTGCTTGTACTATCAGCCAATGCAGAGATGACATTTCCCAAAGCTAATAATCCTGCATTGATATTGATGCCTTCTTTACGTCGATCTCCTTCAGCTGCTGTGCGTTTCAGTCGTTCAGATCCAGCCAAGTCGACAAAATGGAACTTTGAATGACTGACAACCCATTTGCCATCATCATTGTTGCTATGTTGTAACTCTTGAACCATAGCCTTCACGTTGACTCCACTACTTCGTCTTCCAAGCATCATGGAGGATCGTGACGATGTAGGTGTAGGTGGTCTTTGTTGACTTGTTGACATGGTAGATACAGATGCCTTAGGAGTGACAATCCATTTTTCCTGATGCAATGTTACTGAAAAGATAGCATGTGATCGAGATGATTTGGCATTCATGTCGGTAGATCCAGTAGCACGATTTTGTGTTCCCATTTGCAGATACCTAAAAGGAGGATAAGAGAATTATAGCCAATCAGTTTGCTTGTTTTCTCCTTTTATGCAGCATGTCTCTATTTTACCTTAGTACATCTTCTGTACTGTCGACAGGCACCTCCTTAACACCAGTCCAGTAGATTTGCCCTTTGGTATCTTCCCGAATTGTCACAGGTGGTCTTTCATCTGCGGGTGCTGGGTTCAAAAGATCCACTAGATCCTCATTGTAGATCTCTACAAAGGATACTTTGACACTGAATCTTCGATTGGCAGGTTGTTGTCTTTGTTGTTGCTGTTCAACTGAAAAGGAGGCACGTCGACTCAAGTTGCTAGGCGGAGTCAACATGGATGAAGGACGCATCAATCGACTTGGTGCTTTGAGATTGCTATTGCTGTTGACTGCACTGCTACTATGTCGTTTGCTGATTTTGGGTGTTGTTGATGATGATAGAGGAGATGATGCACGTGAGGAAGAGGATGATGGTGATGTCGGATCGGAATACAATTCTTGGAATAGTGCAGCCATAGCACGAGGGATAATGCCTATACAATGAATATACATGTTAGTCATAAAGTGCTTCTTGTTATTGCATAGGATTGGAATATACCTTGATGATCAGGATGTGGATGATCATTGACTTCTGTACCCATAGTATAAGTCTTGCCGGAAGATGTTTGACCCTGTGTAACCCATACGACAAGCATCGAGTTGGCACGTTGTTTTCTTTCTCTCTCCTTATTCCCTTCTCATGTCATCATCATGCATTACTTACATAGGCCAGGATGGTGACATTGTAACCTGTGATGATAAAAAAGGAAGAGCATGAGATCACAAATAGATGCCAACTTGATGATCCCCCCCAAACACGTCTTGTATGTCAAAAGAAACCTTACCGTCAATAAACCGGTCTACTAGTTTAGACGCTACGCTAGAGAACACTTGTTCTTGTGTACTGTCGGTGCCAAAGACATGGTCAAACGTGAATGCCTTTTGGTGTGGAACGACATTGACTGTAGTGTCAAAGGTTTTGATAACGTCAGATTCGGTGGATTGAGAGAATCGTGGTTGTGCTCGATCTTGAGATGTGAGTGGACGTACGCGTAGTGCTAATAATTCAAGAAAGAGAAGAGATGGATGTGGATCAGTTGGCTGGGATTGATGTTGCACATAATTTCATGCTGAATAAACTCACCCACTTGCACAGGTGTTGTTTCTTTTGCAGTAGACGAAGTGGTTGAAGGTGAAATCGAGCTATTGCTGCTACCGAATGCCATCGTTTCATGAATTCGATAAATGGAACATGAAACAAAAGACAAAACGGTGGCAAAGAGAAGGTAAAAAGAGAGAAAAGAAGAGACTACAAATGAAAAAGAGAAACGGGATTGCAATCATGTTGATGTTGGGCTTTTTTCAAGGGGAAATAGGAGAGAAGGGGCAAAGGACAAAAGGGTGGAAACTTTCTCTATCTTGTAAATATGCGCATGTGCCTCGTTTGATCTCGCTATTTTGCCCGTGGCTCTTGTTCATGCTCCATATATGTGTCTTTCGCCATATATACTACTACTAGCAAGCCAACACATACATTTAAAAGGGATTTGGGGGTTGAAAGGGGAGAGAATGAGGAGCCTGTATGTCGTAGAAGCAAGGAGAATCTTACTGTTCGGTGCAATGCACACATTTCGTATCAACTGATGCACAAAGCATATACGAACGGGGATCTACCCATTATCCGAAAATGTCAGTAGTAAAGGAGTTTGGGGGAGGAGGAGGAGCGGGAAACATAAGGGAGCAGCAGCAAGGAGTAAGTAACACATGAACTCTCTTTTTCATCATCATCATCATGCTACATGCTCACAACTCGGCTGCTTGATGCTGCTTATGATGTTTATCATCATAATAAGCATCCGCCCTTTTCATTTGTTCACGTTTTTCGGATCATCATAATGGACTTTTGGATCCAAATTATCCTCTTTCCTTGTCTAATACCCTATTTTTATCGCTGCTCACTAACACAAGATGATCTGCTCCTTTCTAGCTGAATAACATAAGTATTATTAGAGTAATAGAAATGTACAAAAGGGAACAAAATGGCTGATGCCAGAGTTATGGAACTGTCGGGATCGTGTATGAGAAGGAGGACAAGGGAAAAAGTGATTCTTACGAGATGAAGGATACTAGTTGTCATGTTGCTATATGCGATGATAGGAAACCATATGTTCATTTCCAAAACTGCCAAGCTTTCTTTTTCTCTCCAGAAGCAGACTACATGCCAATATAAGCACTTTGGTTAATACTTTGTCATAAAAGACATGCTTTGAACTACCAACTTACGCTCTTTTTAAACATGTTGAGCAATCCACCAAGTTTCTTTTCCTTTTGTGTATCCTTGGGTGGTGGTTTGACAGGCACTGTATCTCCATCTTTATGTGGTGTCTTTGGTGGTGGTGTTTCAGTCGTTGTTGTACCTGGTTTTTCTTTAGATGATGGTACAGCAGGTCCCTTTTGCTTGGCTGTCTCCGTCGTTGTTACCGGTACATCCTTTTTCGTCTCATCAGGTTCAGGTGGTTGTTGCTGCTTTGATGATACATCCTTATCTTCATCCCGTTTCCTTGTCTCCTCCTCAGCTGCTTTTTTAGTGTCAATACTAGTATCCTTGGGTGGTGTTTCTTTAGGTGGTGATGTTGTAACAGCAGCAGGAGTAGCTTCTTTGGCCATTGTTTGTTGCTCTTCTTTCTTTTTGTCACCCAGTGATGGTGCAGAAGTTTGTTTTTCTTGAGCAATGGATGGCTGTTGATTTGCTTGTTGCTCAGGTTTTGGTACATTATCTTCAGTGGCAGCAGATGTATCTTTGCCAACCAACTGGGGCTCATATGTCTTTGGTGATGGCTCATGCATCTTATCATCTTGCTTAGCTGGTGCTGTTGTTGTTGTTGCTGGTGCAGTAGATGATGTCTTTGTCTTGTCATCTTTGCTACCAACATCCTTACCAGTAGCTACAGCTGGTCCAGTGGCCATTTTGGGTGGTTCTTGATTCAACTTTTCAGTCATTTCGCATGGTTCTTGACATGTACCATCATCTTTCTTTTTGACAGGTGCAGGTGCTTCTTCTATAGGTGCTGGTTTTTCAGATTCAGGCTTTTCACCTTTAGGTGCTGTCTTTGTTTCCACTTTTGCTCCATTATCTTGCTGATCAGTGGATGTACGTGGAGTTGTAGTAGATTCTGTTGTTGCTGTAGCTGCTGTATCTTCTGATTTGGCAGCAGCAGCTTTCTTTGCAGCTTTCTTTTGTGCCTTTTTCTGTTCTTTTTGCTTTTGTCGTCTTTCAGCTCGTGATGCCATGATAGAGTGATTAAAATTATCCCAAGGAAAAAGAAGAGAATGGTGAGTTGGTAGTCAAGAATGTTGGTGGTCGTAGTGGATCCATCGGCGATTTGGCTGGAATTGTCCGAGACATGCCTATCATGAGTAAACGAGGTCTATTGCGTGCCAATGCTTTCTGTATAGAGTGAAAGAACATATTGCATTTCACACCAATGTGATAATGATATGCTACCTTGTACTTGGATGGTTGACAGCACCTTGTGCTACACAAATTCTCCACTCCACAACCGTATCACACGCATAAACAAATTCAATATCCACCATCAACAATCAGGGAGCAACTTGCATAAGCTTGGACTTTATATTTCATATAGTGTCTTCTTGATTCAGTTTGATGAAGAAGATCAGCATATGTCGGCAGAGTGGTGTCATAATAGTATTCTCCTGTCTTTGTACCATAATGTGTACATACTCGGAGTGTTTCCATCACATCGTCATTATGCAGAAAAGCAAATGCCAATACACAACATACTTTAGCTATTCCAGATTTGTGAAAACAGGGGATAAGACTACCACAACACACTACAACAGGCATTGTCGATCGCCAGTATCGCCTGCATCATCATCATGTTGTTGTTGGATATGTTGTTGTCGTGTTAAGCGCATGGTTCAATTATGTTGCCACATATGGCTGAATTGTTGGCGAACGATATGCATAGCATATGCAAATGTGTGTATTGCTATCGTGTGTGTGTGCGCCTGATGGTCGAGACAAAACAAAGATGCAAGCGCACACACACGTACATATAGACCAATGTTGGGCAACTTGTTATTCTTTGACTCATTGTTCTTTGACCATGTCACCCTTTGTAACCCCCCTTGATGTCCCTTTCTTTCCACGGATACACCATGTGCTTTTGTAAAGAAACTCATTAATGCACTTCATCTCATGATCTTGCCATATTCGCTATATGATGTGTGGCTGTTGCTTGGTGATGATGCATCCCAGGTTTCGTTTACAATGAATCACCATATCCCCTCCTCTCCTCTTTTTTCTCCTTTCAACTTCCCCTCTCATATTGCGCCATCCATACTTCTTCGCTTGTAGCATATATGTTTGAGATACGTTGTAATGTATTAACATGGAAAGGGATTAAAGGATATGATAAGTATTCACCACTGCTATTACTACTTGTACTACAAGGACCAAGCACCGTTATAGACCAGTGACGAGATACATCATGGACAACAGAGTCACGCCCAAAAGAAGTATCACGTTGGGAGCATTGAGAGCAGCAGCGTTGTAATGGAGCAAGACAGGGCGTGAACGTAACCGGAGATCGTCAAAGAAGCTTGTTTCTGAAACAGCCGTGACAGTGAGATAAATAAGTTCTGGCGATTCCTCTACTTCGGTGCCATTGTCAAAAGTTTGCTTAATGGTGAGACCACCAGGCACTGTCCAGTCGTACGAAGCTGTATATGTGAAGTTGAGCTGCACACCAGTAGAATTTCCCCCTTCCACAGGATGATCAGTTGTAACGTTTTGAATCAATTGTGTTGCTGAAGCATCTTGCCATAAAGCGATGTCTAGGATTATCAATTAGAGATAGAGTTTTTAGTCTTTTCGTGAAGAGATTTACCCAAAGTGTAGTTTCCTGTGCCCATGTTTTGATACTCATATTCGATAGTGATGTGATCTCCTGGCGTTACTGTTGAATTATACTCTGGTGTCTTAATAGATGGTCCAACTTGAGCTGATACACATGCAATCAACAATGAGAATAAGAGTGTAGTGATAACTAAAGATGAATGAGAGGACATGGTTGATATCGTGTGTAAAAGGAGAGGGAAAAGGAACGAGTTGGGGGCTGTGATTCTGCGCACAAACCGCTTGAATGGCTTCGTGGCACAGAAGAAATCTTGTATAATTACCTGGCGGAGAAGATGGAGCATCGACTTTACTTAACTCTCACACGGCTTGGGAAAACCATGTGTTGTTGAAATAAGCTCACATATGTTGGTTCTTTGAGAAACTTATTGAATACTCGCATCATGATACATGTCATTAAGCAGAAGATTGATGTCTCTCCTCTTAAAACAAACAACTTCCCCACATGCATGCATTTAAAAAGCAAGCACTGATCTCCCTCCGCTTTCTATCCCGCCTAAATAAGAAAAGGACAAAGCGGATTTTCATTTCAGGCACGAGGATTGATATCCACAACAGATTTAGTACCATTCGACATGTATCACAATCATCCGTATTGTATTCAACTTCATTTACGCCACAAGACAGTCAATATAATACTTGTCAACATCTCTTGCCAATGCTCTTGAAGCGACTACAGGTATAGAATTGTGTTTGAATCCTTGTATCACTACACTGTATCCAGTGCCACTTGCCAGTTTTGAACAATGACCATCATCATGATGGTACACTAACACTGGAAGTGAATCAATGCACTATGCTGCATAAGTCACAGTGATCGTCATTACAAGGCACTCTACACGTCTACTCTTGATGTGTCTGCAAGATCGATTACTACCAGAGTATGCGAATCAGCCATTATACTACTATCATATCATTTGCATCTTGACTTGAACAATCATACTCATCGCCCAAGGATGTACCATGGTACCGACATTCACGTCTGGACACTTTTTCCTTGTTGACAATATTACATTTTGCATAAAATGGTCCATGCATGGCAGCTGATGATTGAAAGACATAGTCTTTTGTTTACTCTTGGAATCGCTTATTGGCTCAGCTCATTGTTGGCACCTTAGACAGTAGAGGTATCTTATTCAAATGTTGCATCATGTACCTTTTTCATAGGCGAGTAAGCTTGGTTGGTAATGCATAGAATTGACCAAGAGAAAGGGAATAATGGTATACAACTGAAAGTCTGCCACTATGAAGGGTTGATTTGGCACCTAGTCAGATTGCCCATGTACAACTGGTGATCCTTCAGCCATTGGCAAAGTGATGCAATATGTATGTAGTGTCACATTCTAGCTTGCTAGAGGATCGAATTGCATATGCGATGGTGACAAGAAATGCACTAAAATGTTTGCAATAGAGTAATAAAGATCTGATTATCAATCAGTACATCACTACTACTGCTTGTCAGCAGCTAATGTATTCATATACTATGCTGCACATCATGCGCTTTCATGGTCGAAGATCGTTATACAACACGTATAGTCCACTGGCAACTACCATTGGCGCTGGATGATGCCGAGCTTCACATTTAAGCACACTGAGCTACACATAGCATAGTCAGCAAGCTATTTCATAGATATCAAATGAAAAATACTTCAAATCACATGCCAAGGATGTTATCATTATAGTCTTTTATGATACACACTTGTGCCTTCATCAATAGAGATTATCGATGAAAGATTGGATTATGCTGCATATCAGTAGTCTGATAGATAATCAGATTATCATATGATGTGCTTGTTGTAAGTTTGCCCAAATTTCAGCAACTCCATAGATGTTTCACACTAAGATCACTTGTTTTAAGCCTTTTACTTTTGCATCTACAACACCTAAGGCAAGAACGATCACTATTCTCGATACTATGTATATAGGAAGAGCGTGAAACAGAAAATATATCCATATATGGTATTTGATAGCAAAGTAAATGATCGTCAAGTGGAGTGGATTTGTGTTACACTTGTGTATTGTTTATTGTTACACAACGGTATGTGGATCTCGGCTCGATCTGGACCATAAACACTATGATGGATACAGTTTTGCTGCTACTACAGTGATGCTATGACTATCTGGTAGGTGGTGGAATGACGACACGCTCAACGTGATATGTGCCATTTGATTCAAGATGTTCGACAGCATGCTTTTCGCCTTTATCATTCTTGATGATCTCGCCTGTTTCTTCATCAATGTATCCTTTTGCATTTTCAAGTGCCAAATCGCCTGCTTGCCATTCACCAGCTTCAGCTTTTTTGATAGCAGAATGTTTCTCATTGTAATAAAAGTAGATCAAGAATCCAATGACGACAAGCCAGTAAAGACAATAGCTAATGATGGTACCATAAGTGGCAGTGTTATTCCAGCCAAGTACAGAATTAAAGATCTGATATCCACCAGTGGATGGGTCATTTTTCTCTGGATCTCCCCATGATACATGCCATACTGCCGTGGTAACTTTGTATCCAATAACATCGCCACCTTCTTCGGCTGCTTCACCACCAATGACTTTGTTCCATTCATATTGCTCAATGAAGCCAACGGCACGAGATAAGAGTCCTGCAGCTACCAAATATAGGATGATGGTCGATACAATAAAGAACCAGCGAAGACGTACAAGACTGCCACCACGATATATAATGTATCCTACAAGACATCCACAAAGGAATCCCATCAGCACTGGAATTGGGATAGACTTGGCTTGTGCATTCAATGAGATCTACACATGTGATCAACAAGGTTAATTCAAGACCTACTTGGATAATATGCACATCATATGGTATGCTGTGAGTTACAAATAAGAATAAGCTTTTAACTTACACCACCAATGAAAACAACTGCTTCCAAGCCTTCACGTAGGACTGTGATAAAAGGTAGCACAAAGAAGGAGTAGCGTTGAAGTTTGACCGAAGTGCCTTCATTGGCTTGTCTTTTGGATTCAATGACTTTGGCTAGCTTGACTTTCCACTCTTCTTGCATGTGTTCAGTTTTTAACATGGCCAGGCCCATCATTGTGATCAAAACGGTAGCTAGCATACAAAAAACGGCTTCCCAGATATATTCAGTTTCACCCCAGAGATTGTTAAGCAATGTATAAAACACTGCAATGAATGCGCCACCGATAACAAGACAAATCGCTAGTCCAATGCCTGTACCCCACCACACTTGCTTGCGTAGACGCTTATACACTAGGGTCGATGGATCAAAGATGCGTGCCAAAAAGGATAATAGCACTGATACAATGATGGCTGCTTCAGTCACTTCACGAAAGATGATAAAGAAGATAGGAACATAGAATAGATCTTGGGACATGATAACAACGTGTGAAATGAAAAGGGTAAAAAGAGGAAAAGATGACACAGGAACAGTGAATACTGGCTCCCAATGATGTGGACTTTTTGTGGATGCGAACAAAAGATGGTTATCAGATCATATGTTTCGATTCATCTACCCCTCGATGTGATTTCACCTTAACACCCGACATAAAAAATTATATGAGGAACCTGCATTGTCTCGCCTTTCTTTCTTTCACTATCCAAACAAGTATTCTTTTTCACACGTTTCATTGTCATGATGATGCTGTTCGATTCCCCAATACTAGTGACCAACATTATCATCGACTGCGTTTTTGTGCTGGTCACAAATGCTGCTCTTGTTGAACTCGACTGGAATATCACCTACACCAATGCAAATCCAGATGGCCTATATGAACGCAGAGTCGTTGGTGTAAATGGGCAATGGCCGTAAGTATTGGATGAAGAATACAATATTGGATCAATAACAAGCACTTTCTAGACCCCCTTCTATTCAGGCAACTATCAATGACACGCTCAAGATCAATGTACACAATGCACTTGACCGGCCTACAAGTTTGCATGCTCATGGGATGTTCCAAAATGGGACGGCTTATATGGATGGTCCTAGTATGGTGACTCAGTGGTAAAATCCCTTCTATTCTTATCTTTACCTAATATAAAAAGTTGCTGATCGACCTTTATTATAGTCCCATCCCTCCCGGATATGATTTCACTTATGAATTTAACATTACCCAACATGGCACCTTTTGGATCCATAGTCATTATATGGTATGTTAAGCAAGATTCTTTTACTAGGTCATGGCTTAATCTGATGTATATGCTTGTGTCAAAAAGGGACAATATGTTGATGGCTTAAGAGCTCCAATGATCTTGCATAACACCATGGAAGCATACCAATACGATCAAGAAATGATTGTCACTCTCACTGGTAAAGAAAAGCATGGCTTATGTTGGTAAAAGTAACAATAGACTGATACTTGTCAATGATTCAAGATTGGTATCATCAACAAAGTGATGACTTACTTTCAAGTTTCCTAAATGTGTACAATCCAACCGGAGCTGAACGTATGCATGATTTCCTCCTCCTCCTTTCTTGAATTAAGCTCATAACTCTCTCTCTCTTTCCTACAGCTACTCCTGATTCCGGTCTTATCAACAACAATGCCAATGCCACCTTCGACTTCGTTCCTGGAAAGACATATCGTCTAAGGCTTATCAACATGTCAGCCTTTTCGACATTCTTCTTTTCCATTGACGGCCACGACATGGACGTCATTGAAGTCGATGGGGTATGTTCTTATAGTCATATCATAAGCTTGCTAATAGTATTGTATTGTCAAAAATAGATTGATGTGCAACGCTCAACTGTGAATAGTGTATCATTGACGGCTGCTCAACGTCTCTCTGTTTTGGTGACAGCAAAGAATGACACGCGTCTCAACTACAACATGCATGCTGACATGAACACGGATATGTTTGACACAGTTCCACCTGAACTACAGCCCAGTAAGTCATCCTTTGTCAACTTGAAGATCGCTTCTAATAAAAGTGATTCATTCTTCTAGATATCACTGCTCCAATTTACTATGATCGCTCACACAACAACTTTGCTCCCATTCAAGACCTTGGCATGTCAGGCACCTTTGATGACACCACGCTTAAGCCTCTTCAAGCAGAAGATGCCGTTAATCCGGATCAAGAATTGACACTATCAATCAACTTTGATGTGACTACAGATGGGATCAATCGTGGATTCTTCAACAATCTTCCTTTCTTATATCCCAAAGTGCCGACCATCAATACAATGCTATCCCAAGGCAATTATTCATCTGATCCTGCTGTTTATGGTCCTCAAGGTAGTGCTACAGTATTCAAGCATCTCAACATGGTTCAAGTCGTGCTCAACAATGAAGACCAGAATGATCATCCTTGTAAGTAGTTCGATGATGTGATTGGAAACAACATGATGATATTAATCATTTGCTTCAAGTCCATTTGCATGGCTACGTTTTTCAGGTGGTGGGAAGAGGAAATGGTACATATGACAGCTCGATCCAATTGAATACAACCAATCCCATGCGACGAGATACTATATCAGTGCCTGGTGAAGGCTTTACTGTCATTCGATTCCGAGCTGATAATCCTGGTGCTTGGGTAAGTGGATTCATGGCTCACACAATATCGATACTGACATTCTTATAGTTCTTTCATTGTCACATTGAATGGCATCTTGAATCAGGATTAGCAGCGCTGTTTATTGTTGCACCAGATGTAGCCCAGCAACGCATGAGCATACCAGAATCTTTGAATGATCTATGTAAAGCGAGTGGGATCCCAACAACAGGAAATGCAGCTGGAAAAGAAGGACTAGACCTTTCTGGTGCACCAAGTGGCATTACTCTTATCCCGGATGAATTCACACCTCGTGGTATTGGTGCTATGGCTGGTTGTATCATTGCTGCACTTTTGGGTATTGGTACCATTATCTGGTTCGCACATGCTGATCCACAGAAAGAAGCACGTCTCATTGCAGAGCGCATGAGGAGCATACCACAATAGCCAATATCACCACTTTTTACATCTTGCACTGCTTTCACGACTAGTATACCTTATATATTCTTTTCTTTTACTTGTAACCACCCCCATCTCTTGCACTTGTAGTTTCCTCCTTTATTAACAAGATCAACAGGAATAAGAGTACACTATTCAGCTACTTTAATCCAGAGATCAATACATGCATCGTGGGAAGTTTCATAGATTTGGTTAAAGACATGTGAGAGATGTAAATCTTAGATGCGACATGCATGATGCATTACTACATCTCCATCATGATGTGAATGGTTTTGTCTTTCTTCAAATGAAATCAAGAGCATTATTACACTAGAATCACATGCTCTTGGGCATCTTGATATGGACTTTCAATAAGCAAAGTTGACTGTTATAGATGGGATATAGCGCTGTTGAAATGTTGGATAGACGTGCGAGAGAGTTTTGCCGGCTGACCGAAAACTTCCTGTAATGCCGCTTACGATGATTCGCTACGGAGCACGCCATCGATAATTCTCTTTTGCAACACCAACTATCTGCATAAACCTTATTTTCCAAAGGATGAAGAGAACTCTTGGAAACAGCTCGATGTAATAGCGACACAAGAGTAATACTTGGATTATCTGATCGTTGCAATGTATTAGATTTATCTAAAGATGTCTTCATTCTTATTGGTGGGCCAAATCTGCTCAAGGTATCATCGATCGTGGATCATTTCTAATGTTTATCATACAGTCAAACAATGAATGAAACATCCTTCAATCAAGTCATTGTTTTACCACCTGTTGACATATTCCGGTAGCAATGTGTCATCAAAGCTCACACGTAACACGGTTCTTATGTTGTGTGCGTACCCAGGCCATCAATCTTGTCACGTGTATAACATGCAATCTTATCTAAAATGACATTTCTTTTCTGATCCATGGGACCAAGAAACATGAATGAACAAATCCCAAAGCGATTAAATTGCAGTAATGATCGATGGATGGCGTGTTGTTCTAAAGATAAGGGTAACTCACTGTTACATGTGTGACAAGAAAGTTATGCCGGTACATCAATCTGGGGTAATACTAGACCGCGCATGCGATGTTTTACTGTTATATAAAAGCCAAATCCAACCCACGCAACTCAGGTTTCTTCCTTGATCCTTTTCTTTCTCACATCATGACTAACGACGAACGCCAATACCACTTTGACACCCTTCAGTTGCACGCTGGTCAAGAAGTGGATAAAACCACCAATGCTCGTGCTGTTCCTATTTATGCCACTAGCTCCTATACTTTCAACAGTACTGATCATGGTGCCAATCTCTTTGCACTTAAGGAATCTGGCAATATTTACTCCAGGTTAGATGGATCATTTATGTATTTGAATGTACTCTAACACTCTATTCTACTAGAATCATGAACCCAACCAATGATGTGGTGGAAAAGCGTATTGCTGCTTTGGAAAAGGGTGCTGCTGCTACTGTACTTTCATCAGGTCAAGCTGCTCAATTCTTGACATTGACCACTATCTGCCGTGCTGGTGATAATCGTGTCCAGTGCCAGTTTGTATGGTGGTACTTATAATCAGCTAAAGGTGGTGTTCCCTCGTCTTGGTATCAAGGTCAAGTTTGTACAAAGCAATGATCCTGAAGACTTCAAGAAGCAGATTGATGAAAATACGCGTGCTGTATATGTCGAAAGCATTGGTAACCCTGCTTTTGTTGTCCCTGACTTTGAAGCTTTGGCCAAGGTTGCCCATGATGCTGGTATCCCACTCATTGTTGACAAGTAAGTCTTGACATGCTTGTGTCCTTTTTCACGTGTCTAAGACTGTGTATTCTTTAGTACCTTTGGTGCAGGTGGTTACCTTGTCAAGCCTATTGAACATGGTGCTGATATTGTTGTCCATTCGGCTACAAAGTGGATTGGAGGGTAAGTTGGAAACAAGTGACAAGAAGATGGTGTTGCTCATCTGACATGTCGATAGTCATGGCACTACTATTGCTGGTGTAGTCATTGATTCCGGCAAGTTCCCTTGGAACAACGGCAAGTTCCCTGAATTCACTGAGCCTTCTGAAGGATACCACGGCATGAAATTCTGGGATACTTTTGGACCATTGTCATTTACCTTCAGACTGAAGACTGAATCTTTGCGTGATATTGGTGCATGTCTTAATCCTTTTGGCTCTTTCCTTATTCTCCAAGGTCTTGAAACACTTTCACTTCGTGTCCAGCGTACCGTTGATAATACATTGGAACTTGCTCGCTGGTTACAAAACCATCCCAACGTCAACTGGGTCAATTATCTTGGTCTTGAAGATCATCCATCATATCAAACTGCTCAAAAGTACCTTCGTCATGGCTTTGGTGGTGTCTTGACTTTTGGCGCTAAGGGTTCATTGAAGGCTTTTATTGAAAATGTCAAGCTTGCTTCTCATTTGGCTAACGTTGGTGACGCCAAGACTCTGGTGATTGCTCCTGCTCTTACCACCCATCAACAATTGTCTGACGAAGAACAAGAAGCTGCAGGTGTTACTAAGGATATGATTCGTGTGTCAGTTGGCATCGAGTAAGTGGAAAGGATTCATTACGATCGAGATTGGTATTGATGCTTTCTTTGTTAGACATATTGATGATATCAAGTGGGACTTTGATCAAGCTCTCAAGATTGCAGCAAACACCAAGTCTGATTAGATATAGTAGAACATGTATCTTTTTGTACAAGTATACCATCAGCGTGTAATATAATAAAAACAATCCCTGAATCAACATCTTATGTTATTCACTGTTGTATGTGGAGATAAGTGACGGATAGTACATATGCTTCATTTACAAAAGGCGCATGTCACTGTCAAAGCAATTGGATAGTACTCTTTGTGAAACTTGCGACATTTGGCGCAAGCCGACTTGACTGCATAATATTGCCACACGCCACATGTCCCCTTTCGGGAAAGAATAAAGTACCCACGCCAATAGCAGTTGAAACACGCTCTCCTTTTTCTCTTCTTGTTTTAGTATTTATACACTGTACATCAATGGACAAGCACGAATATCATTTTGACACACTTCAACTGCATGCTGGACAACAAGTGGATAGTGCAACTAATGCTCGTGCCGTGCCTATTTATGCTTCCACCTCTTTCACTTTCAACAGTATTGATCATGCACTAGCCATATTTGCAAACGAAGTGCATGGCTTTGCTTATTCAAGGTACAAAAACGAGTGAGCAATATGCATAATGAAAGTCTGCTTAACAATGCTTTCAAGATTAAGTAATCCAACCAATGATGTGGCCGAAAAACGTATTGCTGCACTAGAAAAAGGGATTGCTGCAACACTGGTGTCAAGTGGTCAAGCAGCTCAATTTCTTGTTTTGGCTACTTTATGCAATCCTGGTGATAATGTAGTATCGAGTTCCAGCCTGTATGGTGGCACATACAATCAGCTTAAAGTGTTGTTTCCTCGTCTTGGTATCCACACACAATTTGTCAATAGTGCCGATCCCGAGGATTTCAAACAAAAGATCAATGACAGAACACGTGCCATCTATGTTGAAAGCATTGGCAATCCTGCATTTGTTGTACCTGACTTTGAAGCACTGGCAAAGATTGCACATGATGCTGGCATTCCACTGATTGTTGACAAGTAAGATATGGGATGGTGTTAATGGTGAATCATGACTCATTTGTTCTATAGCACTTTTGGTGCTGGTGGATATCTTGTCAAGCCTATTGAACATGGTGCTGATATTGTTGTCCATTCGGCTACAAAGTGGATTGGGGGGTAAGCATGCGAGACATGATGTTATGTTTGATAAAGACAAATGACTCATTGTGCATGTTTTATCATTTAGCCATGGAACAACGATTGCTGGTGTTATTGTTGACTCTGGTAAATTCCCTTGGAACAATAAAAAGTTCCCTCGTTTCACTGAGCCATCACCTGGATACCATGGATTACGATTTTGGGACAAGTTTGGTCCTCTCGCTTTTACTTGTTTGATGAGAAGTGAATATCTTCGTGACGTTGGTGCATGTCTTAATCCTTTTGGCTCGTTCCTCATTCTCCAAGGTCTTGAAACACTTTCACTTCGTGTCCAGCGTACCGTTGATAATGCATTAGAACTTGCTCGCTGGTTACAAAACCATCCCAATGTCAACTGGGTCAATTATCTTGGTCTTGAAGATCATCCATCATATCAAACTGCTCAAAAGTACCTTCGTCATGGCTTTGGTGGTGTCTTGACCTTTGGTGCTAAAGGTTCACTTAAGGCTTTTATTGAAAATGTCAAGCTTGCTTCTCATTTGGCTAACGTTGGTGATGCCAAAACATTGGTTATTGCACCTGCACTGACAACACATCAGCAATTGTCAGACGAAGAACAAGAAGCTGGTGGTGTGACAAAAGATATGATTCGTGTGTCAGTTGGCATTGAGTAAGTGGAAAAGATATCTTTTAATGACAACAGTATTGATGCTTTCTTTGTCAGACATATTGATGATATCAAGTGGGACTTTGATCAAGCTCTCAAGATTGCAAGCCAACATGCGCAGTAGATAGAATGACCTTTACTATACTGATTCTCTTACAATGAAGATTGGGTTATCTACTAGTAATGCTATAATTTATATAGTGGCGCGATTACAGTGAGGGAGGAAATGGACTAATCGAGTGATATGCCTTATGTATTACGACCAAGGTGCTCCTTTCGTTCGCTGATCATCTCAATATCTTCCAGCTCTCCACTCATTTGCCAGTATTCTTGCAATATATGCGCCTTTTCCTCTGTCCAATAGATAAATGCTCTTCGATGTATCAATGCCCATACATAAGGTACGAAAAACTCCCGTGAATCTTGCTCTTCTTCATATTGGAATTTCAAATCAGGCATCGTCTGTTGGAAACAATGTTAATCTTTCCTATCCACGTATATGTTTCCTTGCACTTACATCAAGGCTTTTTGATGTCCAGGTACGCGCAGCTTGATCAATCAGATCCAATATCTCGTTTGTTGATGGTGCTTTCAGGTTTGCTTCAGAGACACGTGCATGAAAATGATTCACAGTATTCTCGATTTGTCGTATCAGCTCTGAAAGACGGGCGTGATTCCGCAAAGGTGCAAAAATGTCGCGTTTTAGAAGCAAGGCGTATACAAGTTGGGTATTATTCTTGAGTCGATGAGTGAGGATGGAGTTGATAATCTCAAGCACCAGTGAAAGCATGTCTTCGTACACTGTGATATCTTGCATTGAAACAGCCTAATAGTGTCATAGCAATGTTAGTGTCTTATATTTGCTATATGTTCCATTGATCCACTTACCTCTTGATGTGCAAGCTTGGTTGTCAGCTTTTGTTGTCTCCTTGATATCAGCTCAAACATACTGGGAGAGATCTAATAAGCATCACGACTGAAATGGATTCCAATAATACATACCTGATTATCCGCTGTGCGACATAAGCATGCATATCTAGTACTGTGCTCGACATATTGGCCAGGATGGCTAAGCAATTTGTATGAAAGTATATGTCCTAAAGCAAGAGAATGAATGCCACTCATTGATCAGTGTATCAAGTCTAGAAAATACCTTTTGATGAGACAGGTTGAACTGCAAAGTACGAATCAATACCAGCATTACAAGTCCTCCAAGTGATATGGATTTCAACAAGGGCCTTTCAGTGAACCATGTCAAGTTGCCAACATTCTAAACATACATAGAAAGGTCAATCAATGCTTGAGTTGCCACCGCACTACTTACAATCTTTTGGATAGTCTCGTTGTTCACATCGTCTTGGCTGAGAATCAGCATGATTGTCAATAAGATATACACCTGTGAATAGTTGGTCTTTCCTTCCACGGATTCGTATATGATCTTCAACATTGGAATGTACTGCATAATGCTTCTTAGTATCCTACAGCTTGATTCCACCCTTATCCTTCCTTACCATTGTCTCTGGATCAGTCCTTGATAGTACATATACTCGGAATGAGTCATTTTCCACCAACATGACATATAGTAGAAGCATTCGTTCCTCAACACCTAGCGAGCTTGTATACATATATGAGACATGGGATGGATCAAAAAGTGATGATGAATCAACTTACTTGCAGAATAAAGAAAAGAGATCCTTGAAAGAAATGAGGTGAAACTTTTTGTCTTGGCCTTCGATATCTGTTGCAAGCACTAGCAGTTGATAGATGAATATCCTTGAACATGTCTCTCACAATACAACTCACCATTATGATCCCGAAGATTAGCAAAGACTGTTCTGTAAGGTGATGTGGATGACGATGTATCATCTTGACTGGTCTTCAGCTGTGTCGTCAATAGCAGTAATAGCAGCAAACTTCGCTCATTCATGGGCATTGGATCGACATCAGATGCTGATGCTGATCGTGACGAAAACAGGTAGCTATAGGCATTGTATACAACACCTTTCAATACATAGACATATCAGCATCCAAGATATACAAACAAGAAGAATGAAATGTATACACACTTGATGATAATGCAGGAGGTGGTTTTTGGGTGATAAAGTTTTCAAGTAGCTTTGCAACAACAGCATCTGCACGATCCCTAGATACATGAGAATAAGTCACCATCATTGATCATCTATCCATCTTCAGCACATTACCCAAACTTGTCCAGCAACAGATCCAAAAAGTAATTTTCTTCATTCACATGAGAGCGATGTAATTGAGTAGAGAACAAGACAATGAGCGTGTTAAGGATCTCGGTATAGAATTCATAGGTGGAATAATTCTCACTATAGAGACAATAAGTACAACGTGCATCATTTGCTTTCCACCAGATTCAACATACTATGGATCCGTATTGATCAAAGCTGATGTCAGTGCATCCAACAGTTGCTCGCCACGTGGTCGATGGTCTGATTTGACTTGATCGCTGATCGTAAGCTTCTTCAAATCGAGCTGAAAGGTGTTTTCTTGAGGAACATCCACATTATCTAAACAAAAATGAGCTTATCAACACATACAACAATGGATATCTTTTCTTTACCTTCAAACTGCTTCTTGATTTCTTCATTGGTCAGATTGCCAGCGAAATGTTTGGTGAAAACACGAGTCAAGAATAATGCATTGTATGCTTCGGTTGGAATAGTCCTATATATCATATTAGTACTATATCATTGTAATCTTCTAGTACTTACTCTGGTTTGGTGGATTGTATATGATCCAATTGACTGAGTAAATGGAGAACAAGCTTGTTGAAGTTTCGGGTCCTGACATTATTGGCAGCTATAAGGATGATAAGTCCATGACAAGAAATGAACAAGTCCAATCACATTTGCATACCCAGATCGATAGATAAGCTTACTGTAGCCATTTCCAAGTCGTACGTATCTTGTCTACATGTCATTGTAAGGAATGTTGTCAGCATCATGATTAAGCTATCTATGCTTACAGTGAATGAGATGATGGAAACTTTGTCGTTTGTAATAAAGCTGGCCAAAACGAAGAATCGTTTATGCTCAATGATACAGCGGAGGAGAGTGTCTTCAGAGCCGAGGATTGGGCGGCACTAAACAAGTGAGACTCGGATGGCTTCCGCAGAAATGAGGACGTGGTGGATGCAATGGTTTGTTTGATAGTGTTGGCAGCTGCAGTGGTAATGGGAACTTGTTGTGATGAAGCTCCAGGAGGATAAAAGGGTTCAATGACTTCGTTAGAAGGTGTACGTGCTAATGGAGTAGTCGGAGAAAGCGTGGATGCGATGGGCGAAACAGGTGAAGTGGTTGAGAAGGTCGATGTGCGTCTCGGTGGTTGTTTAGAAACGAATGTTCTATTTGGTGCGCTCAAAGTCGGTAAAGGAGGGTTATTTGACTGCGAAGAGCTCATGGATACGAGAACGAGCCGGGCAAAAGGAGCGAGAGGAGAAAGAAAAAAAGAAAAAGACACGATCGACACTCTACACGCGCTGGTCCAATGTATTGTTTCTAGCGTGATATGCGTCTTTTTTGTGTCACTGAGAATGATTTAAGACGTATGCAGCATCCATTGGTAACACTGGATTGCCTTCTCCTGATAATCATAGCTGGTTTGGTCTTTTTGGAATATGATCTATTCACTAGACTTGCTGCTAATCATACTCTTCAAGTTGGATCTTGTTCTTGATAGTGCGCTCCTGCATGTTGGTCTTTCAAGGATCATTGGTTGACCTTTTTGCCACCATCATCATTTCTCCCTTTATTCAATAAAGCTGTCCTACTGTACCATTAGAATTAGTTGTATTGATATGCATCTGCAATCCAAAACTTTCTCCAATAAGATTACATCCTTCAAGACAATGTTCTTAAATGATCAATGCTTACAAGTCGATGATCCAAGTACATTGGTTTATTAATAGTAGATAAACAAGTAAGATGAAAGGTAGTGAAAGTGATCATGCTTAGTGAGTAGTGAATAGTAACGTGGAAAGTTCAAAGATGTGCTAGTCATTCTGTTTAATAATGGATCAGATCTTGAATGCTGATGATGACAAAGGAACATTTATTACTTGGATATGGGACTTGTCATGCATAGTGAAACCAAGGTTACTACTATTCAGTATCTAAATTGGGGTTCCAAGGCGCGTAAATTGTGGAGGTGGCGGCGTTGTAGCAGTAGCCATCCAGTAAAATACGGCCCTGCAGGCACACACTGGGATTCTCTTTGCTTTTTGCCCTTTTATCTATTTATCCTACACCTCTTTTGTGCCTATATCATGTCGGGTAATAGTATCAAGGTCGTGTGTCGTTTCCGGCCCCAAAACGCACTCGAGAATAGAGAAGGAGGTACGCCCATCATTGACATTGGCAGTGACGGCACAGAAGTCGCTCTCAAGGTAAGTCCACCCATCATCCTTACTTTATATCCCCCACCTAATGTTCCCATTGAATAGGGCAAAGACTTCCAAGGCAGTTTTACGTTCGACAAGGTGTTTGGCATGGACACGCCTCAACAAGATGTGTTCCAATATTCCATCAAGAGCATCGTTGACGGTAAGGCAATGGCACTTTATTTCTCCTTACAGTAACTTGACAGCACTTTTGTAGACGTTACTGCTGGCTATAACGGCACTGTCTTTGCTTATGGTCAAACAGGTTCTGGCAAGACTTTCACTATGATGGTAAGTATCGGGATTCCCATTTTCACATGTGATGCCCGTGTCGTTTGTTCTCCTTGATCGTATTGGTATATGCTAACATGACTTTCTCAGGGCGCCGACATTGATGATGAAAAAACCAAAGGCATTATCCCACGCATTGTTGAACAAATCTTTGACAGCATTATGGAGGCACCAAGCAACATTGAATTCACTGTCAAGGTGTCATATATGGAAATTTATATGGAAAAAGTCAGAGATCTTTTGAATCGTAAGTATGGATCAAGTCCTTTCTAGGCAAATGACTAAATAGTGTATCTATCCAGCCGCTGCGGAGAATCTACCTATCCATGAAGACAAGACCAAAGGCGTCTATGTCAAAGGTCTCTTGGAAGTTTATGTTGGATCATCTGATGAAGTTTATGAAGTTATGCGACGTGGAAGTAACAACAGAGTAGTTGGTTACACCAGTAAGTAGTACTTGGATACAAGCGTACATGCATATCATGGCTCATTGTGATGTTGATATTGTGTAGATATGAATGCAGAGAGTTCCCGAAGTCACTCCATTGTCGTGGTGACAATCACGCAAAAGAACGTGGATACTGGTGCAGCAAAGAGTGGAAAGCTTTATTTGGTCGATTTGGCTGGTTCAGAAAAGGTGGGTGATTATATCCAAACTGCCATTGTTTACTCTTGATCTGATGATATACATTGTATTAGGTTGGCAAGACTGGTGCATCAGGTCAAACTCTTGAAGAAGCCAAAAAGATCAACAAGTCATTGACTGCTTTGGGCATGGTCATTAATGCTTTGACTGACGGAAAAGTAAGTATAGCATCATGATCCTTGTTTTTCTCATCATTCATCATTTCTTTGTCTCTCTTTTTTCCTTTTCCAGTCGAGCCATATTCCTTACAGGTGAGCAGCATTCCATCACGTTGTATGTCAACATCATGCACGTTTGATAACACCACCCCAACACAGAGACTCCAAGTTGACACGTATTCTGCAAGAATCGCTTGGTGGTAACTCACGTACGACTTTGATCATCAATTGTTCTCCTTCCTCGTACAATGAAGCTGAAACGCTTTCGACTCTTCGATTTGGTGTTCGTGCAAAGACAATCAAGAACAAGGCCAAGGTCAATGCTGATTTGTCACCTGCTGAGTTGAAGGCTTTGCTCAAGAAAGTCAAATCAGAAGCTGTTTCATTCCAGACTTATATTGCTGCTCTTGAAGGAGAAGTCAATGTTTGGCGTACAGGTGGCACTGTGCCAGAGGACAAATGGGTGACCATGGATAAGGTTTCCAAGGGTGATTTCAATGCATTACCACCAGCACCAGGTTTCAAGAGTCCTGTTTCTGATGAAGGTTCTCGTCCTGCAACTCCTGTTCCTGTGCTTGAAAAGGATGAACGTGAAGAGTTTATCAAGCGTGAAAACGAATTGATGGATCAAATTGCAGAGAAGGTAAAGACAGCAACAATAATGACATTGAATGCATCAATTTATTGACAATTATGAGTATAGGAAACAGAGCTTGCCAATCGAGAAAAGTTGCTCGAATCGCTCAAGGAAGAGATTGGTTACTACAAGGAGCAAGAGCAAACCATTTCCAAGGAGAATCAAGATATGACAACCGAATTGAGTGATCTACGATTGCAGCTTCAAAAGATTTCCTATGAGAGCAAGGAGAATGCCATTCATGTTGATTCGCTCAAGGAAGCCAACCAAGAACTTTTGGGAGAATTGGAAGAGCTCAAGAAGAATTTGGCTGAAGTGAGACAAGCTCAGAAGGATGCTTCAGATGGTGAGAAGCAAAAGAAGAAGGCTGAAAAGATGGCTCAAATGATGTCTGGCTTTGACAATTCGGTAAGTATATCTTTATTGGAAAACAAGAACAATTCTCTGATGATACAAAACAGGGTGTGCTTATCGAAAAGGAGAAGCAAATCCGTGATGCACTTGGCAAGCTTGATGATGGAAAAGCTGGTTCATTGTCTATTGAAGAGCTAGTATCGGTGCGTCGTGAATTGGCCGAATCCAAGATTCTTGTGGATCAGCACACCAAGACTATTGAAGTGTTATCTGCCGAAAGGGAGAGTCTTGAGAAGAAGACAAAAGATCTGGAATCCCGTTTTGGCGCTCTTGATCAAGAATATGAAGAACTCCTTGACAAGACTATTGCTGAGGAAGAATCGCGCAATCAGAAGGGTAACATTGCCGAGACTGTCTCTGCTCTTAAGGTAATGTTGTAGCCATGCATCATATCAAGATTATGGACTAACACATTCACATAGATCAAGCTTGAGAATGAATACCAATCACAAAAGGAGATCCAGCAGAAGGAGATCAATGACTTGAAGAAGGATTTGGAGAGCAAGACATCGAGCCATGAGAAGCTTACCAAGGCTGTAGCTGATTTAAAGGCTGCCAATGAAGAACTTCAGGTATCTATTGTCTATACTTGATGAAAGGAGATCCATGCTGACTACCAATGATTTGAATTACAGAATATGCTATCTGACCATCCCCAGCAAGCCAATGGAAGAAGTGAAGCTGAAATGAGCGAGAAGGAAAAGGATATTGAGCGTATGCGCAAAACGATGGCTCAACAACTTGCTGATTTTGAAGTCATGAAGAAAGCTTTGATGCGAGACTTGCAAGGACGATGTGAAAAGGTGGTCGAGCTTGAAATGTCATTGGACGAGACTCGTGAACAATACAACAACGTTTTACGTGCCAGTAACAACAAGTCCCAACAAAAGAAAATGGCTTTCTTGGAACGTAATCTTGAGCAGCTTACCAATGTGCAGAAGCAGGTAAATGTCAACATGACTGTTTTCATGCAAGTATTGTATTCACATTATGCGTCATAGCTTGTGGAACAGAATGCATCCCTGAAGAAGGAAGTTGCTTTGGCAGAGCGCAAATTGATTGCACGCAATGAACGCGTTCAGAATCTCGAGACGTTGTTGCAAGATGCACAAGAGAAATTGATCTCCCAAAATCAAAAGTAAGTCAGTCTTACCTATTGATCATATCTTTGGTTATTCATGCATCTTTCTTTCTAGGTTTGAAGCCCAGCTGCAGGCAGTACGTGAACGCTTGGAACAAGCTCGAACACAGAAATCACAACAATCCATGTCAGCTTTGAACTTTGGTCGTATTGCTAAACCTTTGCGTGGTGGAGGAACAGTCGTGGAGAATGGCAATGATACTCCTGCCTCGCCTACTTCAACCGACAAGCGTGACAAGCGAACTTCTTTCTTCTCTGGTTTCATGGCTCGATAAATTACATCCTTACCAGAAACAGAACTTATGCTGTATATATATATGATGCCACTTATAGGCAGTATGCCGCTCCTTTCATTATCTCTTTCTCTCTCTCCTATATCTATTATTAAACATCATCAAGGCTCTTATAAACCTTTCTGTTATATCGTCTCCCCCCAATATAATAAATGATAAAACACAATGACTACTTTAAAAGAATATGAATGTGTCTTTGATGATGTATTGTATTCCTTGAGATGACTAGCGATAATAAGGTGGGCATTTGACCATGGCAACTTCCCAAGCAGCATTCAAAGCATCAAGGATATGTTCTGGTAATGGACCTTGTTCGACGGCCTTGAGATTTTGTTCAGTATGAGCCAGAGATGATGTACCAATGATGACACCTTTAAAAGGACAAATAAGCATTTCCATAGCTACTGATAAAGTGTATCTTACCATCCCCCTTTTCTTTATTGAGCAATGAATGATGGACCATCCAGCGTAATGCAATATCGGTAGGGCTTAATTGACTTTCCTTGGCTACTTGATGTACCTTGCTGATTGCATCAAAGTATGTTTGATTCCAGTATCGATCACGGTACCTTTATGATGATATGAGATATTGTGCTTGTGTAGCAATGTGCAGACTTACATTTTGCCTTGGGTGGTTTCAGGATCAAAACGAGAATTGGATTCGACACGTGTTGCCAAGTTTTCATAATGTGGGCTCAACAAACCACCAGCCAAAGGATTGTAAGCATTGAAGAGGATACCATAGTGCTTCAAACAAGGGAACAGTTCATGTTCAACATCACGTGTCAATGCATTGTACATGCCTTGATAAACTGTAGGCTGGATCCAATTGTTCTTTCGCATGATTTCACAAATGGCACTGACTTGCCAAGCAGCATAATTGGAAAGACCAAACTAGATATCGAGGAATGAGAAAGAGTGAAACAAGTGGTGGGTTGATTCTTCTTACTCGTTCAAAATGTCCTTTCTCATATAGCTCTTGAACAGCGCTCAATGTATCCTCGATAGGTGTACTGTGATCCTACTACAAGAGTCAATGTCATGATGATGATGATGGTTTGCTTTCATCACTTACGGGTGCATGAAGATAAAAGATATCCACCTTCTCAGTTTTCAATGTCTTCAATGACTTTTGGAATATGGCTTTTAAACGTTCTGGTTGATGATCGCCTGGTTGTCGTGGTGCTACTTTGGTCGCCACCTTGTACTTGTCAAACACATGCAAGTCGGCAAGCATCTCCTCTGTAGTGCCATCACAGTAAACACGGGCCGTATCTGTTATCACCCCATTAGTAAGTGCATATCTTTTTGTACCATTCAACTCTTACCAAGTTCCTTGTATCCATAGCTACCAAAAAGATCGATAATCTCGCTTACGGCGTTCGAGTCAGTTATACGCGAGGCAGGGGTCTTGCCAAACGTCATTGTGCTTTCAAAGTGTCATGGCATTGTTAGCTCCTTCATGTATACAAGTCCATCCCTGTTTTGCAGCCATTGGTACCCAAGTATGATGTTCATGCGCGTCATGGTGTTGATAAAGGGTGATATGTCAAAGATAAGAAGTGATGAGTAATCCATCAAGGCACTATACCTTTAATGACCCCCCAAATCTCACAGGATCACGTGGGCTTGTAAGCATGCTTATCTTGCACTGGAAGCGTGTCCTATCCACGCCATCTCACATCAAAGCTCCTGTTGGAATCAATGCTATGTCATGTAAATAGTAGTAGTTAATAAACAGCTTTGACTGATACCAGAGTATGTAGATGACCACTTAATATGCTGATAGCTGATTATTCAATGACATATAAAGATAATGCAATGGATATAGACCACTTTGTATTATTGAAGTGTTACTCAAACTCACATGAGCTGGCCTAGTTTAGGATATATGTAAAGTAGAATTCATGCAATGTAAAACATTCGTGCAACAATCAAACATTGATGACAGATATATAAGAAAAAGAACAATGAACAAACTTATTTGATCCTCAACAACATCAGCGACTTATAAGGGGATATGGGAAAGTCCAGTATTGTACAAAGTCATAGCAAGAGAAGGGAAAAAGTTGTGTGTTGTGGATCCAAAGGTGGGGGGAAGGGAAAAGTGTGAAAGAGACAAAGGGGAGATTACATACATTAAGGATTGCCGGCGAAAAAGAGAGAGAGAGAGAAAGAGAAAGAGAGAATGTCGTGATAAGTGGTTGGTGATAATGGCGTAGGCTTTTAGAATCGAATAACCAGAATGCTAAGATTGTCTGTGCTAAAGTTGGCAAGAGCATGATCCAGGAGTTTTTGACTTGCTTCTTGAGGATCCTTGATATCTTTGATTAAATCAACAGCATCTTGATCATCACACACATCCCATAACTAGAATCCAATAAGTATATATGTCAACCAGTCTTGTTTCCTCTTGTATACTTACGCCATCACAAGCAAGGATCAAAAAGTCATCTTGTGCCGTCAGATCAGTCTCGGTTGTATAAGGATTGCCAACAACAAATTCTTTCATGACACAATCTCCCAAGGATCGAGTAACAGCTAATACACCATTGACACGATTGTTCATCATAAAACCACCCAAATCCATGATACGCTTTGCTTCCTGCTGATCGGAACCCTTGTGATCATAAGATAAACGTACTGCTTTGCCATTACGACTGTATATGCATAGAAAGAATGATAAGCTTATCGTACTTTAAGGAAATGACACACTTACCATAGTACAGCGCGTGCATCGCCTACATTTCCCGTGTATAAAACTCGCTAATCACCATCATCAATATATGATCCATATGATCCATCATACTACATACCTTTTCATTCTTGACTTCCACAAATGCCACCACTGCTGTACATCCAGATGATTTGCCCTCGTTCATATTCACCTGACGATCCACTTCGAGAAATGCCAAGTTGAGAATTTCTGGCACAGGCTTACCAACATGTTGCTGTAGCGACTCTGCCAATATCTATAGACAACCAGAGTTAGCGATCTCGAGTACAACTCGTTGTAAAGAAATAGATGCCTTGCCCTATGAAAGTTGTTGCCGCACCATTCTGCTGTGGCCCTGCCAGCATGGCCATCAAAGATGGCAAAGAAACCTTGCCTTGGTACGTTCAAGTAATCTGTGACAAAAGAGTGGGCATCTTCCATAGTTCTACGACAACGTCGGTTTCTGTCTTCTGTAACGCCAATAGCGAAACCATTGGCTGTGATGGTTGTTGGAGTCGCGGTGCCATTGGGTTGCTGCGTGGTCATCTTTGGGATAGAAAGTAATAAAGGGCAAGTGCGGACGACGAGAGAGGAGTTAGGAACACGTAGAAAGTGTGGCGAGTAGAGCAAAAGACAAAGAAAACAATTCGATCACAGGGGTTCAATAATGAATACTCCACCTCCTACCGTATTCAATCAATCTTGGTCAATGCGGCGTAGAATAGCTTATTAGCAAGATGTATATGGGACTTTCGTCGATGTGTATGTGTGTGTGTTGCGTGTATATGTGTGATGAAGTTTGGTGGGGTTATTTTAGAACAGTACAAAAATAGCTTGGCTCTTTCATTGGCGATCTTTCTTTTCCCTTCCCAGTACTTTTTCATATTAAAAGATTCAAGTACAATATCACGTCATGATAAAAGAATATCATAGAATACATGTCTTTGTGTAAAATGGAATCATGGTACAATCAATGTATCATAGTGTCGTTAGCAATCATCATGTCGCGGTACATTTCAAAGGAAAAGCAAATGAAAACACGGGTGGTGATTGTCCTACCCGACGATAGCCGTATGTGTCATGAGTGAGTGATGGTGATGAAGGGTGATCAGCAGATCTTGGATCCAGTTATCTGCTTTTACTCCTGATAAGTTGGTGTATCCTACAGCAGCACGTTAATGGCACACCTGATGTAACGTGTGAGCACCTATTCATGCGTCTCGACTCTCCCAAAAACAATCCTACCGATTATGTGCGTGGGATTTACAAAACATACACAAACACACCTGATACAGCCATAACACACACATTTGTTCACTCAGCCCTTGCATTTGTATAATGAACAAGACTGGCATTGATAACAAGCTGTTTTCTTTGACTCACTTTTGTTATGCATTCCATAACTTGTCCCCCCCCCTTCCAAACATTATCCATCTCAGCCCCATCTAGTACTTTTTCCTTCGTCATCATCCAGAAAACCAGTTCATCCTCCTTTTGTTCCTATGCTTTGTATATGTGTGTTATACTTACACTATGCACTTGTGTGCAATCCTTTGCATAACATATGCAGCATGGATAGCAATGTACATCCAAAAATGGTAATCCTAGTGTGAGTCAGCGTTTTAGGGGGTTTGGTTATTTGAATTTAGGATACGTGATACAAAAAGTGACCCTTTTGTCGCACCTTTTTAACTGCATTTATCGCACACCATATGATTTTCCTTTTCTCCTCTCCCTTTTGTCTCATCATCATCAAAACACTTATGATAGTAGTAAAAAAGATAAAAGAATAGGTCATCATGCCATCATCTGCATGCAAAAGTAGAGAAAAACGGGAGATTGCCATCATGACCAATGCCAAATAGCAAATGAACTTTACGCTCACTTGGCATATTCTGCCTTGCGGACTTGTTTACGCAATGAAAACAATAGCAAACATGGTGAGTTGCAAGAATAACATCACAATGATGCCCAATGCAAAAAGGGTTTTTGCTTAAATGTGTGTATGTGTGCATGCTCGTGGGTCCAATGTCTCACTCGGCATATTACGGACACGTTCTGCATTATGATTGGTTATCGTTCATCCAAAACGACTAGTGTCTGATGTTGTTGTTGGATAAAAATGATCTATTGTTGAAGCATGATGGCGTGCATATGTGCCAATGGATGAAAGAAGGAGTGAGAAATAGAGGAGTTAAGAGGAGAAACTATGTTGAAAGGGAGGAGGGGGATGAAAGAAACAGCAGCAGCTTTTCACAAGTCCAAGATGGGGGGTTGTTGTTGTGAAAGGGCTGCTTATTTTTACAGGGTGAAAGAAAGAAAAAGGAAAAACACAACCAACTCGCCATCGTCGGAAAGAAAAGCATCATTGGTGCTCCGCTACTTGCCAAGCCACTATTCAAAAGGTATATAAAGGGCACCGGTTCGCACAACCCAAAAATTCTTGGACCTATTTATACTAAGCCACAGAGCTTTCTCTCTTTTTCTTTCTCCTCTCTCTATCTCCATATACAGCAGCACAAACGACAATGTCCGGATTCAAGATTGCCACTCCCGCTATGCAGACACCGTCTGTACCAACTCCCAATAATAATGCACCTACGCCATTTGTTCCTTCTACACCTGCACCTGTCGATGCTCCCACACCTAGTAGAGATCAAAATCCTTATGCAGTGGCTGGTATCACACCAACATTACAGTAAGTTATCGCATGAATGACATTGAATCCCCTATACCACCAAATAAAAAGCAAGATACCATGACTTTCACCATCCAATTTGTTTCAATGTTGTTTATATTAACACTACATGGCACTTGTAGAAATATTGTTGCCACCGTCAACCTGGATTGTCGCTTGGATCTTAAAACAATTGCGCTCCATGCACGCAACGCCGAGTACAATCCAAAGGTACACACAGTTGTCATTTGATGATGTTTTTTATTGGACACTGGTATACTCAACGGATGATTAGCGTTTTGCCGCCGTCATTATGCGTATTCGAGAACCAAAAACAACTGCCTTGATCTTTGCATCTGGCAAAATGGTAGTGACAGGAGCAAAGTCTGAAGATGATTCAAAGTTGGCAGCACGTAAATATGCTCGTATCATTCAAAAGCTGGGCTTTCCGAGCAAGTTCACCGATTTCAAGATTCAAAATATTGTTGGCTCGTGTGATGTGCGCTTCCCAATTCGACTTGAAGGTCTTGCTTACTCTCACGGTCATTTCAGCTCTGTATGTATTGTAGGATTGAAAGAGTCATGACATGTGCTTATGTATGTTTTGATAGTATGAGCCTGAATTGTTCCCTGGTCTCATCTATCGCATGGTGAAGCCCAAGATTGTATTGCTTATCTTTGTATCTGGCAAGATTGTTTTGACAGGTGCCAAAGTACGTGAAGAGATCTATCAAGCTTTCCAAGCTATATACCCTGTGCTGCTTGAATTCCGTAAACCTTAAAATCAGCCATCTTAATACCAAATACAAGTATGGTAGGTCTTCCTCATACATCCTTGCCTGCTTCCCTTCCCCCATTCACCCATTGCAATACTCAAAAAAGCTTATTACACATATTCACCCATCCAAAGTCAAAAACTCGCACACATATACACAAACATTCACTTTGCATGTTCTTTGCATTTGCTTCTCCCCCCATTCTTTGTATAAATTAGCTTTCAACTCTGTATCATACATCCCGATTTGGTTTGTAAACGACATATCAATAAACATAAAAACATGAGAATAGCAACTGTATTGTCTGTCAAATGAAGCGGGAAATTGCATGACAGCAGCTAAATTGAGCAGAGACTCCTTCCAGCACCGATTTTTCTTTGTTGACCTTACTTCTTTGTCCACCCAGATCCCCTTCAACTTCCATGTCATCGGAACAGATCGCCAAAGCCCTAAAGGGTGCTGGCTTATCAGCTGAAGAGCGTATCGACACTGCCATTCAAGCTTGGAGAAACGACAAACTTTTCTTCCCAAACAAGGACGATTTCTTGCTCGAATGGCTATGTACAGCTTTGACAAGATCCAAGCTCAAGTCGTAAGCAGATCCATAAAACACTTGTCTCTTGCTACAGCCATTGACTTTGTCAATAGATCGACCGATACAGCTGTTATTCAAGTCGCCTATTGGCAGCTTTTGCAAGAGCTTCTTGCTCACTATACAGAACGCGTTCAGACTACAGGTCGATCTCCTCCCAGCATACGAGTACCACTCATTACTTCAGTGACAACACTTCTCAAACAAGATCCATCCACACTGCAGAAAAGTTTATTGGATCATGTATCAAACTCATTAGAATTGCTCTTTTCGCCCATATTCGCCTTATCTTATCGACCAACATTTGAACACATGGTTGCTGTGATGGATCAGCTGTTGGAAACACTTGCAACTCACATCGACAATGATGGACTTGTCAACCTTGCAAAAGTGTTGTTGAAGCGTTACAATTCACAAATCATGCAATCTGCAAATCATAAAAAGGTAAAGTCATAACAGTAGCAATGAGATACATTGACTGATGCATGTTTATATAGGCTTTCACAGTGGTTGTTGGCAAAACGTTTCCAGCATTACTTTCGATTCGTCGACGTATCGCAGCTACTGATGATACATTGTCACTGTTATTGACCGACCTATTATCATCGAGTCTCTTTCATCCTGACAGCATCATGGAGTACACATCTATTTTCAGATCATCAGACGCTACATCATTCCAGAGCAACAAGTCTACTTATGTGTACAAGTTGTTTGAAGAATTGGGCCGCTTGTTAAAGAAATCAGAGAATGTCGAGGATGGTAATGTGTTTGTTGCATGGTTGTTATGGTTACCATACTAATGCCATTTATCCATTTACAGTATTGGATGTGATACCTGTTTTATATTCACGATTTGTACGCGCATTCAGGAAAAAGAGAGGGCACACAGCTGGTCAAGATACAGTGCGACATGTGGAATTTGGCTTTTTGATGGAATGTCACAAGATTCTGGATCAAGGTTCAAATGTGGATACACTTGTTCAGCTGCTATACGTTTTGTTGGACTTGAATGTTTATGTTGCAAGAAATGATGATGTATCTCGATCACAGCATGCATTCTTGGATGACATTGCCGAAAATGCAATCAACTTGTTGGCTCGTCCAAAAGGTAAGTGATACTAATCTATGCTTATTGTTGCATACTAAAGCAAATGATAGATTGCGATCAGGCTTCGGTGATGCGTTTGATTGATGTCTTGCTTCAAATCGACCTTTTGCTTGTTGAAGCACGCATGGACAAGATTTGGCCCATTCTCATTCAGGCAAGTCATACAAACCTACAATAACACACACGACAAGTTTCCTGACATCCATTTATAGCCACAAGCGGATTCACTAGACACCTGTATGACTCTTGCAGTATCAGTACTCTCTGTTTATTCAGCATCAAGACAAATGGATGCCTTTGTTGGCGATCTTCTCACTGCTTTAAAGACTGTGTCATCCAACGCTGATCTCTATTCGCTACTCAAGATGCCCTGCTTTAGCAGACGATTCCTTGATGAGTATGTTTTGTATATCCCAACATCCATTATTCCTTTCTCACATAGCTGCTTTTATTAGGTTCTCAATCGTCATCAGCAAATCCCTTCCAACCAATCAAGTACCAATCCTCTTTGAACAATTCGCCAATGAACTTTATCAAACCAGCTCTCCTGCAGTTATCCGATTGATGAGCATCTTTTTCGCCCAATTCATCACATCAGTCAATCTTACGCAGCATCAACGACGTGCTTTTGAATCACAAACACATACTGTCTTTGAGCGTTATATCAAACCTAGTCTTGAGAAATCGCACACAGATCCAGGAAATGTATTGGCAGCTTTGCAACTACACTTAGCATTGACAAACAGCATGGTGGATATCTATTGGGCAACATTGGATGGCGACACACGTGGCTGGCTTGTGAAGAAGCTTCAAACGACCTTTGATAAGAGCCAGAAGCAGAATACCAAGGATAGTCATTGTATCACTGTTCTTAGCGTAAGTGATATTGTCAAAGGATGAGTGAGGATGATAATGACTTCTTCTTTTTCTTCATGTAGGCAACTGCCTTGTTACAACATGCTTACTTTTCACACTTGAATATTGCAGCAGAGGATGCTACTCAATCTTCTTGGCTGGATATTGTTGGCCATGTGCTTGATTTTGTTCTGGAAGATCACCAAAAGATTTCACTAAAGAATACATGGGATGGTTCATTGGTGCATCTGGATTCAAGTGCTGTCAAGATTGCTTGCTGGAAACTCATCACAGATGAATGGTTCGATGTTATTAGGTATGTGATGATTCATGCTTTCTTCTTTGATCATCAAGCTCATTTTTACATATACAATAGCCGTTCTTGTGAAGGAGATCGAGCTAAAAAGCTATCAGAATTGGTGTTGACACCCTTGTTGGAATCACCCTGGCACGGATTTGAAAGCAATCAACTCTCCATTCCTTCGATTAATCAGCTACTTTTACGCTCTGCAGACTTTTATGAAGCTACCAGTTTGCAAGGTAAGATTGAAGAAGGAGAGATAGCACAAGCAAAGATCATCTAAATGGATATGTAGAATATGCTGCCACCACAATTATTCAGTCTTTGGTCGAATTCTTCAAAGCACATGTGGATGATACGACTTCAGGAAAGATCGCTGGTGTACTAGCAACGATGGAAGGTGCATGGACATCAGATCAGCTTGCAGAACTTGCCACTTGGCTACAGGAAGGATCTGACATGGATATTGGCAACCAAGATGATACAAAAAAGTTGGAACGTATGCTTGATTTGTTGTTGCTTTTCCCAATGGAGTATTATCACAAGAATCATCGATCCATCCTTTTACGTGCTACCTTATTGATGGATGCTTGGGCTAATGCTGGTATGCGTCAAAGTGGATCTATTTCTCTTCGTGCAAGAACATTGCTGTTGCGTTTGATGTCAAATTATCATGGTCAACATGGATTGGTAACTCACTACCTACATGAGTGATAACGATGTTGGATCTAATTCTTTTTCTCTTTAGGAAACCAATGTTGATCTATTGTCATGGTTCCTTGACTCCGCCAGCGGCATTGATGAACCTGGTATCCTTCAAGTCACTAAACAGATTGATCTGCTTGTATTGCGGTATGTCACAAGAAAAGGCTTGATTTGTTGCAAACTAACTGTTGCTGTATACCCATAGTTCCTTGTTGACACAAGCTGATGGTGGCAGCGATGCTGCAGCATTTCTCGATTCTACATTCAAGCAACGAGTACAATGGTTGAAGGCACAACGACCTAATGCAAGCTGCTGGACTATAGATGCCATGGAATCAGTGATTGGGTATCTAAAAGCCCATCCTACCAAGTAAGATGATCTCCTTTATATGTGTGTGTGTGTGACCAATCATCTCACGTTACTTTGGGACCTGCAGATGTGTTGATGCGGATACCACCAGGATCGTTTTTGCAGCCGATTGTGTATCACAAACATCCAAGCATGTGATCCATTGTTTGAAGAAGGCACATTCTTTGCTCTTGAACTCTCCTGAAGAAGGCTTGAACATCTTGACAAAAGACATTCTGGCTTTAGCATCCTTATTACATGAATATGATCAGTTGGTCAAGGCTCAGAGTGGTCAAAGTAAGTGGATGGATCTCTTTTTATCAGCTATATCATTTAACATTCTATGTCTGTAGTTGTTGATGCCAATGCCTTGTCACAACATATGGTACGCCTTGCTTCACCATTCACAGTTCTGCTTCAGCGTTCTTTGCGATCCCCACTGCCAATCCATGATCGTATATTGGAAACGACAACTGCATTCGTTGGATCATTATGTCGAGCTGTATCACAGTATCAGCATGCTTATGTCACAGAACGCGTTTTAGCAGTGATTTGGTTCATTGTCACGCTGGTGTTTGATTCAGGTAATATTGATCTTTCATTGTATTATCATGTTGTCAAGTACTAATTGCTGTATCTCATTTACAGATCAAAAGAGTGTCCAACAGCTGTGTGATGCCTTATCGTCATGGGTGAAAACATTGGATCAAGAGCAATATGCAGTTGTGCTTGCTGGATTCATTGCACAAGCCGATCGAATGGTGGATCAAGAGCGGGAACATATCTATCTTATCCTATTAGCTACCACTATGCAAGCATCTACTCAATGTAAGTGTTGTGTTGGTTTCTCACTGGTTTACTCCTAACTTTCAATGTTTACAATAGCACAAAAACCCATTGTTCGAAGACAATTTCCTACATTCGTGACCAAGCTTACCATGATTGGTGTCAAAAGACGATCAGTCAAGTTTATTCACAAGGCATTACTCTTTATGGCAGACCTTATTGCTGATATCGTAAGTAACTGAAAGAGAGAAAGCCAAGTGCGCATCCGTCTAACATATGATGCACATAGAATATGGTAGTCAGCAAACAAACATTGTCTCTGGTATTGAGCAGTATTATCCAATTGACCAATGTGGTGCCAGTTGCCGATGTCGATCAGCCTACATCACGTGAACTATTTGATGCTGTACACTTGCTTATGCAGAATATCTTGATCTATCGACGTGAACAGCTTGTGGATGTGTTACCAGTCTATATTGCTATCATCCAATCGCTATTACAATGCTTCCGATCCACCCATCTCGCATTATCCAGCAAATCCAATAAGGAGCGATTACGCACTTATACACTACTCATCCCTTCAGCACCCCTTGATACCTCGGCTGCAGAACGTATGGCGAGACTTTTTTCTGCTATGGAAGCCAAATTTCTTACTGAAGGCAAAAACCAACGACTCAGTGCAGCAACACAAAACAAGTTGATATCCAAGCATGTTCCATTCTTGTTACTCGAATACTTTTCAATCCAAGCTCATCCTGCCATGAGTATATCTCATCCCCAAGTGAAGACCATTTTGGAACAACAAGGACTTTACAATCTCATGGATATGGTCAATGAAAGTCAACGACACATGATATTAGCATCCCTTAATGAAGCAGGCAAATTACTATTCAAGAACTTTTACTCCAGTTGGAAGGAGAATCATATGTACAAAGGACAATAAAATCATAGAGTCTATTCTTTTTCTTTTTGCCAATTCAATCTCTTGTATATATGTATATTAATAAATCCCCTTTCACTGGCATTTGGAACGGACAAATCCGAGCCATTGGAAATAACTCATGCCCGAGCTAACTTGTTGTTGATTTGCACCTGCTGTGGATGGGCCTGTTGGTAATCGATCTTCTACAAGTCGGCTTAAACACATGGCACGTAACATGGGATCACCATCTTCTTTGACAATGTATAAGCTTGGGAAATAAGTGCCTTGATGCTGCTTTTGAATGGCATGGACAATACTTGATACACGTTGGGAGAAGGCATTCTTCAATTGTGGAAGTTCAACCATCTAAAAAGACACATGTGAGCATTTCTTGAGTGATTTCTCATATCCTTCATGCTTTTACCTGTCCAGATTGTACTTGGCCAATGTTGGGTACGCCGAGAAGATCATTGCATAGCTGTGGAACAGCATCTTTACCAATCCACAGGTAGATTCTTTGACTGTCGTGGATGAGATAGCAGCCGTGGCGTTCAAACTTTTCACTTGTCAGATTCATACGTGGTGGCATAATGCATCGTCCTGTTTGAGGATCATTGGTTCCAGCCTAAAGAAGAGTAACTTGTAAGGATAATGACATAAAGTGTGATTCATTTTCATACCTGCTGTGGCATACAATGTAATGCATAGAACTTTGGAGCAACATATTCAAGCCATAATGAAGTAGGCAACGTCCTGAGTAAAACAGTGGATTGGGCACGCATATCCATTGGGATATTACCAGCTTCATTGAAGGTATCCTTTTGAAAAAGTCAGCTCTAATCCACTTTGCATATTCAATGTCATACATACTGTCTTGAGCACACCAAGAATAAGGAATGGCAACATTGCCAGATTACGACTCAGGGATAACCGTGCTGCACCTGATGCTACTGATCCAATCACTTCTCTTGCATAAGCACTAGAAATGTCGATAGCGCCCTTTGCCAACAAATCCCTTGCATCCTTCAACTTTTGTGTGACAGCCTTGTCAATAGCTAAAAAAGAGCAAAGATCCAATAAATATGATGATGTGCTATATTGTTATACTTTGTTACCTTCATGACAAAGAGCACGAGCAATGGCAACTTGATCGACTGATGAAAAGACTTCTGGTAGAGTGCGTGCCACAGGAAGACAGAGATTGATGACACGGATGCGTCGTTCTCCAAAACAAGTAGTATACAAAAGTGCAGTTTGGAAATAGACATGGCTTGATTGGATATCATCTTCGAGATTAAGCTCAATACAATAGGATTGATCACGTGGTACGTTGGGTAACGCCATAATATCTGGTACTCGAGTTGTACAATTGCCATGGAAAGCATGGCACACCAAACCAGGAGAACAACGAGTACGCATCACTGCTTCCAAGCCAATCTGTTCACCCAAAAGCGATTGGATTTCATTGGTCAATTTCTGTACGTCGGCCAGGTTCTTGGCATTGAATCCAGGGAAAAAGTGTGTTTGACCACCTGTGAATCGAGGAATAACATCTAAAGAAATAGATCAATTAGTCACTGTATTTGCATCCCAAATAAATACTTACTCATGGTAGCAACATCAGCATGAGGACCAGTTCCAAAGACAAACATGTCAGCACACACTTGAGATTTGGCACATTCAGTGGCAAAAGTACGATAAAACATGTTGGATGGGGTCATGATAGCTGTATCAACAACGGCTTTCTTGTCATCTGCTGGTTTCACTGTGCCATCACCCATGCTAGGAAGACTTCCTTGAAAACAAATGATCTTTCCTCCTGTGGATGACTATATAGAGAGACATGAATACAGTTGATATAGAATACAGCTCAATCATCTTACCAGTAATTTACGTGCTGCTTGTAAAGCTGTTCCAAGGCAGTTGTTGACCATGTGAGTCCCATTATGCATCGTTTTCAAGCGTTCCAATAAGTCTTGTACCACTGCTTTGGCATCTGTCAACTCGACTAACAAGTCGCTTGCAGCACGAGGTAGATAAACTTCCATCAAGTCGCCTACAACCAGCATTTCAGGTTCTTCTCCTGCCAACTTGTAGAAGCCAACTGCATTATCCACAGTAATAAATGCCACCTTGGTACGACCATCATCATTGGGTATCTTGTCAAGTGATTCCAAAATGGCTGTGGCAGTGACGTTGACCATGCCTGTTTGTACGGCTTGATAGGATGTATCGATGACAAAGACGTAAGCAGGTGGTTGTGGAGGACGTTCCATGTATTCAGCTGAAGCCATAAAGTCGACGCAACCGTAATTGAGTTCTACACGTTGCCAACGATCCACTGATAGCTGATTGACAACATCCCAATCAAATGCACTTGGTACTATATAATCCAAGATGAGTCTCTAGTCTTGTATCATCTTGACATCATTATCCTTACCATCATTATCCAATCCACATAAATTGCATTGCCATTTTAGTGCACCTTGACTGAATCGAACAAAGGGATTGATATAAGATTTGCACCGAGTACATCGAGCAATGACAGTGTCGGAAACAACAGGTACATTCTCCTATGATTGCAGATCAGAGAAATGCTCTAGTGAGTAGTAGTGATTGATGACTTACATTGGCTGAAGGATAAGGTTCGAGTAAAAGAGCCAAAGGAAGTTTGCTCTTTTTCAATAATGCGTTGGAGAAAGGCACTGCATTTAATGTCGAACGTATAAAAGTCGAACTGGATTGAGCATGAGGAGATGGTGTAACTGTCATCTATCCACATCAAGACATGTATCAGTCTCCAATCTGTATCCTTGAAGCAATGATATCTTACATGTTGTGGAACGTGAGCAGTAGGAGGAGCCATATCCAAGTCGTTGATAAGTGGTGCCTGACCAACCAAAGCTACATCATCTCGTGCAGGATTGGGAGGAGCGTTGTTATATAAGTTCATATTGGCCACACCATTGGCAAGTCCTGCAGCAGAAGCAGCATAGTCGTTATTAGATGGTGTTGGCATGACAGGTTGTGGTTGTGGCATGGGGGGTTGTTGCATGGGTGAAGGTGGCATGGGCTGCTGTTGAACATAGGTTGGATAGTGGCGTTTAGCGCGTCGACTGGAGTGATGAGCTTCTTGCTGCAGTGATGGTGAACCAGCCCTGTTCTGCATATTTGGTGTTGTAGGAGGAGAAAGACCTTGTGATGGTGACCGAACTGGCATTGGTGCTCCATTTACAGGAGCTGCAAACGCGGGATTGGCGTAAGGGTAGTTTTGAGTCATCCCGGTGGAGGAGAGTGGTGATGGAGTTTGGTAAAGGAAGGAGTCAAGGCGTTGGTAGAATGTGACACCACCCAAAATCTCTATTCATTCAGAACCAGCCACGTTGCATGCATTACAGTCAATTCATTTGAACTTGGACGTCTGGTTTTATTTTATTGCTCTATATGACATAGCTATGTTGTCCTTATTTAACAGCCCGTCGATCCATGTATGCATTCTTTGTTGCAAGAGAACCAGGAAATGCTTCTTGATAGTTGTCAAATCATACATCCTTAACTATTGCCCTATTCCACAGCCTTGAACATGTTTGTTGCCATACTTGGAATGTTGATTGAACAATGACAGCTATAGCTTGATGAATAATTGTCAGAGTCTTTTTGATCTTGTCATTGTTGAGCTCTTGCCATAAAAGTTTCCTCATCAGCAAAGGGGTGATTTCACAATGAACATGCTGCTGTGTCTTGTTGAATGATCCATATATTCCCATTGGTTGATAACCACTCCAATTCATGTCAATTCCTATCATTACAGCACATCACATGTCATGATGAATATAGCAACTGGTAACTTTTATGTACAATGTGGATGACAATGAAAGATTTGGTGCATGATATCATAAAATGGTTGTCTAGCTACCAAGTCCACCACGACGGCCCATCTGTTGCTGCTTTCTAAATCGTAATCCATCTTCAAACTGCTTTTGCAAATCATTGGAAATACGATGCTTCTCATCTTCGTCAATAGCACTCTTTAAAGATCCATACAAACCTCCTGATTTCTTGGTTTGTTGACGTTCTGATGACTGATTGTTCGCTTTTTTAGCACCTAACAAGCGCAAGAACTTGTCTTTCTGCTGCTGATCTCCACCAAAACTGGCTTTGTTCCAATTGTTCCATCCACCACTTTCTTCATTGTTGTCCTCGTTGTTGGTATTGGAAGATGGTGATGGTGATGTTGATGGTTGCGTATCAGTCTTCTCTGGCGTTGAAGCATTACTGTCACATGCATGCTTTCGTTGTTTCTTTTCATCGTCGCCCTTTGTCTTGTCTTTCTTCTTCTTTTCCTTTTTCTTCTTTTCCTTCTTCACACCATCATCGCCATTCGATTTAGACTTCTTGCTAGCCTTCTTTTCTCCACTATCCTCTCGCTTTCTTTTCTTGTCTGTGAAATAAAGGCATTAGCTATCGTGATATAAAAGCAACCAGTAAACTACTACACTTTACCGTCACTTGACTTTTCCTTCTTGCTTTTCTTCTCCTAATGTCAATCGCGTTAACCAGCCAATCGCAATGTATCATATTCACCTTACCTTGGCAAGATCGGTTGTGTTCTTTTCCTTCACTTTATCAGACGAGCCCATATTGAAAGAGAGAAATGAATGTGAATATCCAACACGCTCCCCATATTTCAGACAAGCCACGCTGCTGGCATTAAAGATCACGTGCACCTGTTAGATTCAGCTCTTGCTATTGGAGTCATGTTATGTCCAAACCTAGATTGCCCATCAATGTCGATCCAAGTCATTAAAAACGTGTGAAGGTGATAAGGTTGGGATGGATGACTTGTCTTGCCTGATTCATGAAATTGGATCATTACACAAATACACATCCATACCACCCTAAAGTATACATACAAGCAAATCGTCCTTATCAAGACCATGTATGCATGAGCACAAGCCAACTGGAAAAGATATGTAGTATAGCCAAAGATGCCATTAAACAAAGTCAGTGAATGCTACTACTCAGTTGTTGGTGGAAATCACATTGATGATGCGTGCTGGATCCATCGTTAGACATGCTTCTTGTTCCTCCTATTGCTGCTCACCCCACATTTAAATGCAATTCAATCACAAAAGCGGAAGAATCATCCATAGTCATCTATGTCCTCATCATCATCCGTAAACCATGTCTCCTAAAAGGGGGTGTTATGCTCGACTAAGTGGTTTGATCGCAAAATGACATTCCATGCTCGTGCTCCTATACATAGCACTCTTGTGTATCTGACAATACTAGCTTTTATCTTAACGACACTCTTATTTCGCCACACCTTGTCACTTTCAATACAATCTCACATACCAGCTGGTTCTTTTACCTTCCATTTGTAAGCATTTGCAATAAGGAAAGTTGGCGATGAGAAAGTACACTTGTTGTTATAGTGAATGCATGTGCATAAATGATTGTGGATGTAATGCAAGCTTAAGGAGAAAAGAAAGTTGTGTCATACATGCGCTTTTTCATTGCCGGTGTCATATCATTCAGCACATTCTTGACATGTCGGTTACACAAAATCAATCATTATCCCATATTGCTTATTGTTCGCATTGTTTGTGTTGCAGCCAACATTCATGTGGTCCCAAAACGATTGTCAATACATCAATGGACAGGGGAAGATGTAACATGGGTCATTTTTGTCATTCACATCTACTCCTCTTATTCGGGTGGCCCCACTTCTCCTACTACTGTACTCCTTGCTTATCATGACCGTGATCTGCTACATCCAAGTACACAATCCCCCACTTTTTCCCTTTCTACTCATAGGGAGAATCCATCCTCTTTATCAGGTTCTTGAAGCTTCACGAGATACGGGATAAGGTGGTGTCGTTATGTAAGGGTTGTGACATTGTCTATGAGAGAAAATGACTTTAAGGACAATAATGAGACTAGTTGTTCAATTGTTACCACTATGCAAGGGCTCGCTTATTGACTCTCTTAGGGAAATCACTCATTCGATCTGTGTCACCTTCCTCCTCTTGTTATATACCGAAAGTGCCGCGAAATCACCACGTTGGAGTTTACCAAACACCCCTTATTATGTCTAGTACAACACTCTTGGCATCCAATAATGTTCAAAATGATGAAAGCATCTCTATCAAGACAACTTTTCTAGACAGCGAAGCAAATGTATCTGAAACATGGTCAGAATGACTTTGTTTGTTCAGGAATTGAAAGACATTGTATGGCTCCATCATGTATTGATGATCCTTCTCCTAGAGCAAGCAAGAAGTAATTGGAGAAAGCAGCTTATAAATCCATTTTATAACGTTTCCCCTCTCCAAGGGTGACCAATGGTCATGATGAATGGCACAGCGGCATACCAAAACGCATTATTGGCCCCAAAACTGAATGCTTATTCCCTAACAAAGCTAAATGTGTAGTGCTTTACAAATCCATCACGACACCATTTTAATTGATTGCTAGGCATTGATTGAGCATAGAAACAATATGAATGCTGTGTTTACTATCGGAAGCTCAACGCCCGAGCATAAAATACCATTACAACATCCCAGATCGACCACTTCTTGGATGTGTCCTCACAATCTAGGCGGATATTCGATATGAAAGGGTGTAACATGTATTCATTGAGAGCTATAAAGTGTCTTGACATTACTTCTTGCACCATTGAGCGCAGAAATCAGATAGATGAAAGTGATATCAGAAGATATAAGTACAGATACGTGTCATGTCACAAAAGGATTGGTAGTCAAACATCTCAAATCCTTAAGGAATTTCTTTGGTTGGCACGACTGTTGCATGCTGTAAGCAGGGAAAGAAGCTGGTAGTAAACAATTGTCATGATGAAGCAATAGAAGCCACAAAGTCCAAAAATGAGCATACAATACATATCTAGCTCGTGAAATCTGACAAGTAGAAGCATGTATTTCTATCACGTCAGCTTGATGTCAGCGTTGTTTAGGCAATCGTTCTTATTTTATAGGCACTTCACATTACACTAGCTACAACTTGTATTGATTGACTGAGATCCATAATGCTAGGAGACACTTACTAAGCTGACTAGATTATCGCGAAGTGAGGAAAACGGGTTTCGACTCCCCCAATCTCATCCTTGTTTGGGCTTATTGTGGAAAGTGTGCAACGGAATCGATCAAAAGGGAACGTTGCAAAAGAAGGGGGTGAGGAGTAATTATGGTGCGAATAGACAACCCAGGTGATTGATTTAGAGAACCACGCGAGGGGAGCAAGGGAGGGAGGCAAAAAAGAAGAAGAAAGGGGTTAATTGGAAGCGGTTTATATATAAAGTAAAGACTATAGTGGCACATGTTTGCTGCTTCTCTTTCTTCTTTCTTGTTGTGTACTCGAGACCCTTTACTTTCCACATGTCTAATTTTGCACCCCAAGCTCAGGGTTGGCTGATGAAACAACGCCATGGCATTCGAAAATCATGGGTGCGACGTTACTTTGTTCTTGAAGGAAATGAGCTGCGATATTATAAGAACGAGGTAATGAGAGCTACATGTGCTCAATTCTCCTCTTTTCCTTTGCAAACTTTGCCATTGATTGACATGTTTACCCCTTCTGTGATACATAGAATGATACTTGCCCCCAGAATGTGCTGCACCTTGATCAGTACCAAATTGTAACTGATGTGATACCAATTGCCTTACCATCGATACTGAAAAAGCAGCCTTCAAGCCAATATACATTCTTGTTGCTTTCTAATGATAAAAATGAGCGATCCGATATGTTTCTGCAAACCGAGACCAAAGAAGAGCTGGATATCTGGGTCTCTGCTTTGGAACAGCAACAAATGGGATCAACAAGTGTTCTCGATAAGTGGCTCGAGCGACTTGACATGCATACACATTCTTCTTCTGCTATACCACCACCATTGCCATCATATATGGATCGTGCTGGCTCATCGACATCATCACTCTTGTCTCCACAACAGCAACGTCGTCCCACTTTACGTGGTCACCGATCATCTGAATCACTTGCAAGTAGCCTTAGTTCATCCAATTCTATGACGGCTTCAACAAGATCATCTTTTGGAGAGTTACGACGCACATCTAATCCATCAACAGTGTCATCCACATCATCAAGCAACAATAATCATCACAATAATATCCATAGTAGTAACAAATTCTTATCTAATTTATTTCATCATTGGTCCCGCCCAAAGTCACCAGCTCGCAGTGTGAGCCCACCACCACCTTTAGCATCAACACAGCTGACATCTACAACTACTGATCTTAATATGGAAAAGAATGACAGCGTATCTATAAAGGAGACAGTTTCTTGCAACGTGGCACCAGCAATGCCGATCATTCATCCAAGCGAGTATAACAAGTGTTATAAAGACGTTCATCAGCAAATTAGATCTCGATCCTCTTCCATTGCTTCAAGAAGAAATATCCAAGTAGCTCCCATAGTGGCATCTCCTTCTTCCTCCTGTTGTTCGGCAGCATCCGCCACTGGTATGGCGCGTGGTCGTTCTTTTCCTGCTAGTAGTGGAGGAGAAACATCATCAGCAATCATTGGTGGTGGTGTTGATAGTAATGATCATCCCTCCTCATCAGTCTCCTTTTCCTCGGTTCCAGACAGGTTCCCACGTGCTTTGACAACCCCTGCTATTGATGATTCCGCATAAAATCCTTTTCATCCATGCCACATGGTATGTAATTAGCATTTGATGTCAGAAAGAAGAGATTATGTATCGCAACAGTGTATATACATACATACACCTTAATTACATCCGCATCCTTGTATACACTTGCATACAATCCCTCTTTCTTTTAAAAGTTCCTCCTCTGATCAAAAAGAACACTATTCTATACGTGCACTACAAGAAAGTCCCATATACCTTTGTCAATTTCAGTTTTACATGTAACAAAGTTGTGTTTACTTGTTCTACTTAATGTAATAAGAGTGGGATGATGATAATGGTATTGTTTCTATGCGGTAGGTGGTGATGGGGGAGACAAGTTTTTGGCATATTTGGCATTGAAAAGGGTGTAACTAAGAGTAACAGTGTTGACATCTTTCATGTAAGGATCATCCAAAAAGTCAGGATCGATAAAGAAGAACACAGGCATATCAACATCTTCACCAGGAGAAAGTCGTTGTTCTTCAAAGCAAAAGCATTGGATCTTGTTAAAGTAGGAACCTGCACGATGAGGAGTGACATTATAAGTGGCAATGCCTACAATATCATCATCCGCCTTGCTCTTGGCCTTGTAGAATGTCAATGCTGTTTCACCAGGAACAACATAAATCTCCCGTAGCTCTGGCTTGAAGGACCATGGTAATGCATCAGATGTGTTGCTTTCAAATGTGATACGGATACGACGTTTATCTTCATGGGGTACAAGACGTTCTTGTGCAAATCGACTAGCATCAGTCACTGGTGTCCCGTTGTAACCAGTCGAAGCACAAAACAAACGATAAAGTGGTACTGCTGCATAAGACAAACCAAGCATGGATATAAAAAGAGCTGCTGTGTACATGCCGGCAGAGACATTGCTCTTGTCGCCTTTAGTGCTGTTCTTGGTCGATGTTGACGCCCAGCGTCCTGCTTGTTGGAATGGCATATAGGGTCGATTGTTGGCTTTAGGCATACATGGTACTGGACGTGCAAATCGTGATACTGAAGTGGTCAATCGCCCTCCCAATGGAGCGGATCGGAACATGAGGTGGAGTAGGTTGGCTTTCAAGAAGAATAAGGTGATAACATTTGCTCTCGGACCTTGTCAAGTCAAAACAAAGTCTTGGGCGGTTCTTGAAAGTAGGTAGTACATTGACACCCATTCGCATGGATAGACAATGCATCACCACCTACAGCACTGTACCAATGACACACACTCCTATATACAATAAACAAGGGACATATGTATCATTGTGAGATATCTTGGCTGGTTTCTGCTTTATCACTATTACTTCCCTAACAAGCATTGCCAATCATAAACACAGAAAGAGTCTATTGCACTTTTACAATGATATCATTAGAGCAAAGATAGAGTAGGGATATATGACTGTACCTTGATGCGTGTTGAAAGAGTCGTGAACAAGTAAAGATAGCTCTGTAGTCTGCACTGGTTACTGTGAAGACCAGTTATGTCAGCGAATACATGCCAGTGTGTGATCCAGTATGCATATATATATATCATACAGCCATAGTCAATAGATTGGTTGTTAAACAAAGTTTGTGCACTGCTGTTCTTTATTAGGTTATCACATATATCCTCCTAATGTACAAACACTCGATAGTTATCCATAGCTGAACAAGAGAGAAGAATGACTTGAATGGGACAAATGTGTATTATGCAAGAGATGTTGTGCAGATAATAGTAAAGCAAGAAAACATTGATATGTACGAAATGACAATAGGCGGTATGATAGTGGTATGTGTGAGAGGAAAATAGGATGTATACAATGACATGGCGGTGTGGGAGAAAAAGAATGCCTTAGCATCCACATTGAACTGCACAGGTAGCTGATACTTGATGAGCAGTTGGTGTCTCTGGCAAATTCTTTGAGCAGCAACCATCAATGTCCTTTTGCTTGATATCACATAATTGTTGTACACAAGCTTGATATGCAGCTGTGATGGCATAACATGCCAATCTGCGTACACAACATTGCTGTTCACATCGACCATTCAGGCAACACAACTTGTTCTTGACCCATTCACGACATGACATTGAATCTCCTGAAGCTGCTTCCTCATATTGCTGTTGTTGTAGTCTTTTCACAAGTTCCATATCCTCATCATTTTCATCGCTGACATCTTCTTGTTCACTTTCTGTTGTCATATCTTCATCATCTGTAATCTCAGATATCGATGCACGTCGTTCTTGTAATGCTTCAAAAAGTAAAGGCATGATTGCTTTTCCATCACGATTGTTGTAAAGAGAGATTGAAGAGGTGGATGTGGAAGCTGCCAATAGTTGTTCACTGCTCATACCCATAGTGTGATCAAGAACAATCGACATCAAAGCTGGAGCAAGCAATGGATATCGCTGAATCATTTCTCGTGCATTCAAACGTAAAGAAAGAGATGACTTTTCCTGATCTTTCGAAAGGACGTGGGAAAAGTCCCATTGTGGCATGGAAGCATGTGACAACCATGTTGAATCCCGTAAAAGAGTATCCCATGTAGTCAATGCATTTTCATCCGTGTTGTTGAGAACATTCATGACTGGTATATCTGAAGATGGTTGTTGTTGTTGCTGTTGTTGTCGAACCATCATCATATCTGTGCGCAGCTTTTCATTCTCTTTGCGTAATTTACTGACAAGTTCATACACTTTATCAATCTCGATTCTCATCTGAGCCTTGTCTGATTTCAATTCCTCAATCTCTTCTTCAAGTGATGTAATGTAATCTAATGTTTCACATGATTAGATATTGTTCATCCAAGTAAAGTAGATAGTTCTCACCTTTTCTTCGTTGTCGAAAATTGCGAGCAGAGATCTTATTGCGTAACTGTCTTCTTTCTTTGGATGTCATCTTTTTCAATTCAGAAGGGCTGACATTGTAATCGGCAGTTGCTGTAACACGGAAATCAAGTCGGCCCGTGGTAGGCATTGTACGATGATCGGCATTGGTAGGTGGCTCAATGTCTTCAGGTATAAAAGGCTTAAGTGCTGCTTTGCTGGTGAATCTTCCTTTGGGAGCTGATGGTGATGGTGATCGAGGAAGAGGACTACTTTCCTTGTCACTGCTATCAGATGAACTTCCACTTGTGCTGCTTCCACTATGGTATTGTTGAATCAATGGACTAGTATCATTGTTCTGGATCACTGGTATCCCTTGGTCCCATTGTTGAGGAAAGAACAACATGTCAAGATCAGGGGTCGTTGCTGCATTGTCAAAAGTCAAAGTATAGGGTGCAGGAGCCATTGTTTCATTATTGCCACCAGCAAGTTGTTTGTTTGGTGCAAAAGTGGGTCCTTGTGTATTCAACACTTGTTGTTGTTGTTGTTGCTGGGGTAGCTCTAATTCTGTCTGCTGAAGTACCCAGTTGAGGAAATCGTCATTGTTAAAGTCCATTGTCAAGAGGGAAAAGAACAAAAGGAAGAGAGTGTGAAACTAGAAGACTGGGAATGGGGGTTTCTTTTGTTATCGGAAAGCTAAAACCAGACAAGAAGCATCTACAGATTGTTGCAGTTTTTCCCTAGTTTCCTCACTTTACACTTTCTCTCACACGATTTGCTTAAATAAAATGAGTGACATTGTATTCTTGATTAAGGAAAGCCTATATTGGAGAGCAATTGGGCTTTAGACAGCCGCTTTGTGCAGGTTATCATTGAGGAAAAGGATCCAATGTGGAATATGATTGGAGGGGGTAACTCGGCTGTGATCAGCTCCGTTGCATACCAAAAGAGTAGGCGTCGTCAACCTTCCATTTCTGTCATGTTGCATCGTGGCGCATTATTCATTGACTCATCCGACTTGATTTTGCTTGTAATTGCTTCTAGACTGACTATAATGATATGCAGCATCCTCCGATATTCAAGTACCACTTGTAGTGTTGCCTACACATCCAAGCATTTGCCACACTGTCCCATCTCATAATTCACATGATCCATAACGTTGCCACGTGCGTCATGTTGCATCAGATACATGTTCCATAACAACAGCTTGTTGATTTGATTACTCTATTTGTAAAAGTCATTTATTCACTATATCACTGATAAATGCATAATCTAAAGCTTTGAGGATAGGTTTCATATGTCTCAATGAGAAAGGGGAAGGACTGTGGATAGTGGTGGTGGCTTTGAAAGGACGACGGATGGCAAGTAAGAGGAGGGAAAAAAAAGTGAGCCAGCTATGCATCATTAAGTTGGGTTATGCCGCACTTGGCACTGTTTTCTCTTACTCGAACACACTCCTTTGTCAACAGACCCCAACTCTATAACCTTATTACACGACGTACCATGAAAGCATACATTCAATTCCTTGGCCATTCTTCACCGGAAGGACCTCCTTCTATTATGGTTCACTACGATTCCCAACGTTACATGTTCAATTGTCGAGAAGGGACACAGCGTCTATGCGTTCAAGAAAAGGTCAAATGGTCCAAATTGAAGGATATCTACATGACGCGAGTTACATGGGACTGCATTGGAGGTCTACCAGGTATAAAAGGAACAAGGTTGCATAAACGAGTGATAATCTAATGCATAAACAATAGGCATGTTACTGACAGTGGCTGATGGTGGTGTCAAGGACTTGACAATTCACGGCCCAAGGAACCTTACACATGTCATGGCATCCACGCGACATTTCATTTATCGGTAAGAGGGAAAGGTGTCATTCACGTGATGGATATTAACTATTGTTCAATCCAGGTCATCTCTTTCAGTAACGACAGAGGAATTTGGTGAAGCATCGCCACCCAAGCACAAGGGTCCATTAACAGTAACACCCGTGGTGGTACTTCCTGACAACTATATGAATCCTGGCATCAAACGAAGACGTTGTGATACAGCAGAAGATGAGATTGCTATCAATACAGAAGAAGAGGATTTGGCTGCACGACGTGACATTCTCAACAGCATGTTTGAATCACCAAACAACAAGAAAAGGACACCAGCACCAGCTCATACAATAGAAGCACCTTGTACACCACGCAACAACCCTGATGAGATTGTCATTGAAGATGATGAAAAGTCAGCTCGTCCACAAAGATCATTTGAACGTATACGCGCTAGATTACCACCCACTACTGAATATCCTGCTGCTGTCACTTACATTTGTCGTGGTCCAACATTACCTGGTAAATTCAAAAAAGAAGCTGCTGTAGCATTGGGTATTCCTCCAGGTCCTATTTATGGTAAATGTTGTTGTATAAGGATGGTACTTTTGGGAGAATACTAATAGTGGATGACTTAGGACGTTTGCAACGTGGTCAAACAGTGACACTTGATGATGGACGTGTTATTGAACCAAGCCAAGTGATGAATCCATCTATTCCAGGTCATGTATGTATCTTGTTTATTAATAATGAGCACACATAGACTGATTCAGTTTGTCTTTTTTCTAGTTGTTTATGGTGGTGGATTGTCCTAGCGTGCAATATTTGAACAATTTGATATCATCTCCTGAATTTGCGCAATACCAATCGACTGACAAACCAGGTGCAATGATCCATATAGTGGGACAAGGTGTTTTGGATGATCCACGTTATCGTGCATGGATGAACACGTTTGGACCAGAAACACAGGTAAGGGATGAAAATAGGTGATGGGCGATAAGGAGGCATAAGATAACGCATATCCTTAATTGTAGCATGTTATCAGTACACCCGATATATGCGCCCAATCCGTGTTGTACGAATCCCATGCATTTGGTCAGCTCAAGCTCTCACAGTTGGATCAAGAGATTTTCCCTGTACCAAAGTACAACAACACACCACGTAAAAAGTTGGAGGATTGTAAGTGAAACAAGATACAATACGCAAGGTTCCATGTGTATATATTCATGCATGTTGGATAGACACGGACTTGCCGCCCAAATCTTTTGCATTTGCAAGCATGGGACAATTAAGTTTAGAGCCACGAACCGGTGTTGATACCGCCTCCTTAAAGCGAGATGTTTTTGATCACACTAAACCACGAGCCACCAATTGGATTGAAAGGAACCCAGACATCATGAGTGCTATTGCCAAAGCCAAGGAACAAGCAGCTGCTGTTGATATCAGTGAGAAGTTTGCTGGTGAGGATGTTCAAGTGATTACATTGGGTACTGGAAGCTCTATCCCTTCAAAATACCGAAATGGTAAGTACAATAGACTTGATTTTCATCATGAGCTAAATCACTCTTATACTAGTGAGCGCGACCATGGTCAAGTTACCTGGCAATCAAGGATCCATCATGCTAGATGCTGGTGAAGGCACTTTTGGACAAATGATGCGACATTTTGGACAAGACAAGGTGGATGATGAATTGAGGAATTTGCGTTGTATTTTTGTGTCACATCTCCACGCTGATCATCATCTTGGTGTGATTCACTTGTTGACTAAGTGGAAGGAGGTAAGCAGCAGCATTGTTATCCCTGCAGTCTTGGCACAGGCAGCTCATTTTGAATATAGCTCAACAAGGACAACAATAAGCGCTTATATGTGGTGGCACCCTATATCTTCAAGTGGTGGATGTCAGAATACAGCAATGTGCAACCTTTTGGTCTTAACAAGCAAGTGTTTGTTATCAGAAACGAGAGTATCCTTCCCAACAATGAGCCAACTGGACATGAATATCACACGTATGTTGTGCTACTGGTTTATTTTGAAGACGTATTGCTGACATCTTATTACTACTGTTAGATTCAAGCAACTTAAAAATACATTGGGCGTCAAGGTGATGCAAGCGGTGAATGTGATTCACTGCAGATTTGCATATGGTCTGAGCATAGAACATAACTCTGGATGGAAGCTTGTGTAAGAATAAGGGGACAACAAGAGCGTGTGTGTACACAACAAACAATTGACAATGTTGAAATAGTTACTCAGGTGACACACGACCTTGCGACAATCTCATTCAAGTTGGCCAGAACGCGACATTACTGGTTCACGAAGCTACTTTGGAAGATAGTATGATGGCAGAAGCTATAGCAAAACGACACTCTACTACACAAGAAGCTGTAACAGTTGGTCAAAAGTAAGTTTTGAGATTCAATCTTCTCCTATATCAACCCCTGTGTGTCGTCATTGTGTGTATATGTGGCGCTGACCATGTTTTATAGCATGAATGCAAAGTACACGCTCCTCAACCATTTCAGCCAACGCTATCCAAAGCTTCCTTCACTCTCCCAAGAGCAACAAAACGTATGTTTCAGCTTTGATATGATGTCAGTGGCAATCAAGCAGATTCCAATTTTACCCAAGTTCACGGATGCCATTCGACTCTTATTCAAGGAGGAAGAAGAAGAGGAGAAGGAAGAAGAAGCAGCATCAACAGCGGAACACGCTCGGAAGTGATCATATGACAGGCTCAATAAATGAAACATTTGATGCATGGTGTGCACACACATACACAAAAAAGACACGATCCATTTCATCTCGTTTTCCCTTCTCTTTCACTTTTTCATTTTTCTTTCACACAACACAATGACTCAAGTTGTTAAGCCAACACACAATCTTGCCAACATGGATGCCAATATGAGCGCTGCTGCACCTTCCCTTGCTCCCAATAGCAACAATAATGGATACTGTAAGTGATGACATGAAGAATCCAGTACCATAGGATGACACGGGTACCTCTTTTTTTAGTGAATGGTAACAACAATCCAAGCCAACATAATGGTAAATCCAGCTCCACCAGCAATGACTTCAAGTCTACATCACAAGAACAAAAGCAGAAACCACTTGCTCAAGAAGGTAAGCAAATTGTTCACAAGTGGAAGCATTGTTATTAATATTTGTTGTAGTTGGCACTGCACAATATGTGAGCGGATGGATCCACGCGATGCTGTTTTGGGAACAACCAGTACGAAGTGCAGCTCTTTTCGCGTCTCTGATGACCGTGTTGATCCTGACGCAGTATTACTCTCTGTTACAACTGGCAGCAGCAGGATTTACAATCTTGACTGCACTTAATTGGTGTCATGTGAATGCGCAAAGGTTTATTCTTGGCAGTCATCCTCACACGTAAGTCATATCTCTTTTACACCATGCCTTATGCTGTTGATTAACATGATTCATGATAGGGATCGTTTTGTGCAAGGCATATCGATTCCTCGTGATCGTGTAGAACGTGCTGCTCAACGTTCAGTGGATGTGTTGGAAGCTATTGTACAGCAAATTACTCGCTTGATGTTGATCGAAGACAGTACACGTTCAGCTTGGGCAGCAGGCATTGCTTATCTCGTATGGACCCTTGGTGCCTATATTCCCACAAAGTACATGGTTGGTGTGTTTATTGTTGGCGCATTCACCTTACCACGCCTCTATACACAAAATAAGGAGACCATTGATCGTCATGTCGCAGAACAAGCTAAACGCGCCCAACAGCTGACCAAACAATACGGATCGGTAGCCATGGTCAAAGCTAAGGAGTTATATGGTCAAGCTATGACTTCCATCAACAAGAGCAAGACAGCAGCAGCAACAACAACACCTTCCACTACATAAAATCACTGCCATCATCACCATCATCATCCAACTTTGCCTTAGTTTAGGTTTTAACACCATGTTGTCTCTTTAGTATATCTTTATATCTGCCTTTGTATATCTTTTTTCCCTTTCAATATCATTTGCGTTTTCCATTTGTAAGTTATAGCTTGCCTTTTCAAGTTGTGTAATGATCTTTTGGGTGTAATGGGCTTTTGTATTCTAGAAGTGAGAACAAGGTGTTGCAACTGAGATAAGATGCTAAAAGAGCATTTCAGAGAGCCCATGTTGGTGCGGAAATGAATGATGGGTGTCGAAAACGGTATTGTTCTTTTTGAAAGTGGCGTATTGTTATTGTTACAGTCGATAAGCTCTATCAGTCGATGAATCATCATGTAACGCCTTCTTTGCTCACTTGGCAGCCATGTGTGAAAGGTGATACACGACGTATCAAGTTGCTTTGAAAATAGGGCTTCCATGGTATCAAGAGAGAGACTATGACTTTCGACTCTTTTGGCTGATTTATATACATGTGTGTGTATGTGTGATGGCACGAGATTTATGCTGAAGAAGGAAATTTGGATATATCCATACACGAGTGGAATCTAAATGATGGGTACGCGTGATTAGGCATGGACATGAAAGCGTATACATAGCAGTTTGGAGATTGGCTTGGCAATGTAGTCACTATCATTGATCAAATCACAGAGCATATAGATAATTCCATACTCTTATTCAACTCATTGGCACACATACACTATACTTGAATTGGTCATCGTCTTTTGGAGGATCAAGGCAGCTGGCAAAGATCTATCACCCAAACAATGACACCAATTTGTTATCAATCATGGTATTTCTTATAGCTGTCTATCACTTGCTATGACCATATGCATATTTCCACTACAAAAGAGACTTGTCAAGTCATGAAACGAAGTGGCAAAGAGAGCTATTGCACCAAGTTTCTTGCGAACATCCCGATAGATGGATGCTTATATAATTCCTGCTTGCAGTACCCGATTATACAGCCATAGCACTGTTAGATAGCTAACAATGGCAAGTCTCTTTTGTAATAAGGATTGATCTTATGAACGCATAAACAAGTGATAAACGGCTATAACAGATACCATGATTGATAACAGACTTGTGTCATTGTTCGGGTGATAGATATTGCCAGCTGCCTTATTTGGATATGTCAATTTACGATTCATGCAGTGGACAATCATTCACCTTGGCTTTCTGATAAAGAACCAGACTTGATACTGGTGTAGAAGCTTCATTTCATGCATCATCCCAACAAGAAATTTATCAGCCATTCTCCTTTTTTGATGCGCACAGAAACTCGCACGCCCATCATACACATATAAACAAGAAGGATGTTGTCGCCTATTTTGCTCCCACTCATTCTCTTCTCCTTCAACATCTTTTTCATCGCTTACATGATCAAGAATACCTGGTAAGTACCATAGTATATTATCCTTTTTGCCGCCAACAAGGACCCAAAGAAGTTGACAGGTAGTGTACACCAAACCAAACCAAGGATGGTAGACTATGGCACAATCACATCCACCTTGGCATATGCGTCACAAAAAAAAGCTACATCAAAAGAAAGAGGACATAAGAATATGGCTCGTCAGTTGGTTATAAGAAGACTGAGCTCTGCCTTATTATCAGTATGGTATCTGGATGTGGAAAAGTGTTTCTTCACCTCGTTACTTGAAGAGACATATCAATGAGACAACAAGCGGTATGAAGGTCAACGTAGCATTTACAAGACATCCCATATTGATAATTTCATAGGAGCCCAAGCACGAATGCCAAGATCCAAATTGTACAAAGGTGTTCAAAACCAATGCGGATTGCAAGGCGCATTATGATCGCCACCACGCTGTAAGATATGCTTTATTTACAGCATGAAGCCATGGTTATGACATCAAGCACATAGGAGAAGACATCCAGGCAATAAGGTAGAGCTCAATCTTCTTCTTATCATCTATGTCTTTTGATATCGCTTACTTATGCTTTTCTCCTCTAGCTAGATCTTTTGTTGCTTTTCCTTGGAGTATTTCTGCTTCAAGAAACTCCAAGACCAACTACCCAAATAGTGGAAGCTCTTCAATCTGATGGAAAGCCGAGGACCCCTTTGATGGTGACATAAGTATTTCCGTTACGGCGATGATGAAGCTAACCTAGATATTATCGGAAGGAAGATTGATGTGATAATCAGCAGTTACAACATTGAATTGAGCTCCTCGGATTGGAAGAAGGAGAATGCAACACCGAGACAAGGTATCATGCAACAGATTAAGAACATCAGGACAAACAAGAGCATTCTCAAGAGGATTGGAAGTTGCCGATGGATGAAGAGGACAAGAGGAACTTGTTTGTATTGGGCATGGGCTGGATAGGTAAGATCGCTTTTTACACAATGATCCAAATGAATGATGGAGAATATAGGTACAGTCGGCTATATGATATCGATTCATGCGCTTGATGGTGGCTATGTCGCACAACACGTACAAGACCTGCAACTACCGTAGACGCTCGGCAACTTTGGCTCATTTGAGCCTACTTTGTGTTGTCTTTTCGCCTTCAAGCATCATCAGGAATGTGCCAGATGAGGAAGATGACTCAGAAGAATAAGCAAGATACCATCAGTTCCCCCATTTCGATGTAGTTTCATGTATATGCATTATCATCTTCTCTTCCATTGTACTTTTATTGTCTTGTACCCAATAATACATCACTGAATATGAGCAATATTTTCTTTTATCCAATTACTGAATGCAATCTGGTATCATTTCACTCTATATGTCTTCTTATACCGCAAGCAGCCAACAGTGACGGCATAGCAATAAAACATGGAATAGGCAAAAGATCACAATCAAACAGGGATGTTGTCGGCAAAACGCCCATCATTCTGTTTTTACATTTACCCCCACATACATTTTTTATGTCAGCATAAACGCTGACTCCATGTCAAAGTACGTAAATCACTGAGCACAGACATGCTGTGATACATGATCCATGCGTTCTTTTAGATCTTATGATATAACAGCACTTGTCGTTTGACAACATGTTATATTCATATGTCATAGCATTGCTTTTCTTATGATGATCAACAACGCCGGGGCGTTTTCAGCCACATAACCCATCTCTTGTCACTTGCTCATGCCCAACAACATCTGCCCAACAAGGCTATTATGAGTTTTCTTTCCAGTCATGATTATAACACAGTCATTGAATCATCCCTTGAAAATGTCCCATGCAATTAGCAGTGATATGGATACTGACTCTCATGATGTATCATGTGATGCAGCAACCAAGATGTCTCCCTTTGCAAGTGATACACGAGGAAAATGAGCTATGTAAAGACAATTGTCCTATACTCTTTATTATCATGTGTTGTACAGTGGACAGTGCTAGTCAAATATGCCCCTTTGTTTCAGAGTCGAAAGTGCAGGCCCATCCACTTACCAAATCATAAATTTTGGTGAAGGGCTACAACACTCTTTTCCGCATCCACACCTGACTGTACACTGCATTGACCTTACTGCACTCCATTCAACCTGTCCTTGGCTCAAATGCACTGGGACAACAACAAGACGTGGTTCCTGTTGCTCAATTGACAAGTACTACACGACACTGTGATTGCAGCAGGATAAAGGACAAGCTTATGGCACCTCTTACAACCTTCCTATGCAGTGGTTGTTACCAGTAGGTGGATTCTCGTTTATTGATGTTACAGCTATTCTGATCCTTGTTTATATTCTTTATTAGCATGGTCCATCATGATCTCCTTTTCTGACACGCATAAGCACATGCATTAAAGCAAGACTGTTGTCACCAGCGTATCTTTGTCTATTGGATATTCCATCAATGGCTTTTGGTAAGTATCAAGGATGGTCTTTGTGATCCCATCAGTGAAGATACTTATACATTGCTCTTTATCATCATTCATGTAGTGCTTGTGCTCATTGTTATCTTTTGGCTCTTTTCTCTGATGGATTATTCTTTGTGGTATGTGTCATTATCCTCTTGTATCTTGGCTCTTTATTTGTATACTGATAGATTGTCAAGTAGTGATCTACATATCTTGCACGTTTGGAAGCAGAAGGCAATCCCAGTATGAGGAGATGTTGGGAACTCTATGTGGATGTATTGGCTACTTTGGAGGTCAGCTCTGTGTCATCAAGATTGGATATCCTTTATACAACGTCTCTGATGCCAGTCAACTACCAAATCCTGATTGAAGTGCAATGGGATGTCCTGAAGATCATCAAAGCTTACAATGCCTTGTCGACCACATTGATGTTGGCATCGGTTCATCAGCAAAATGCAGCCTAGTCAATTCCTTGCCAGCAACAAGAGCAATACCATGGATGAGTTCAATGTCATGGAGCGTGTTTAAGAAAAGTCATGCAACCTTATCCATTCTTATCATGTGTTATCCCAAGTGTTGACATACAAGCTTCAGGATGATGTACAAGACTAGATCAACATATGGACGTTACGCATGTCGCCATCATTGATATTGTACAGAAGATCAGATCCATTCCACGAGACATCAGTGAGCACAAGCAAAGATTCGAATCAGCTCAGCATTACCTGGCAGCAATCATGTACACAAGACCTTCTCTTGCTTGTAAGAACAATACAAACTTGAGCATCACGTCGATCAATCAAAGCAGGAACTATCGACACACGTACTTCTGGTTGGCAAAGCTGATGTTCTGGGGCATGATATCATTTTGTCAGGAAAGGATCGACGTTACTACATGCACGTTTTCAAGGTTTATCACCTGCATTTACCCTACTTTTCATTGGATCTGTTATGATGCTTCATTCTTATTCAACTATCATTGACGTGGTATTTGGCTGGAATTCAAGAAGGTCTACACCACCGAACGTCAGATAGGCTACAACAAAACCTACATGGAACCTGTTTATGACATGCACTGCCCTTCAGTAGTCGTATTCAGCCGTAACTCGCAGCAACATTGATAGTTTGACATACCACACTATGAGAAAGGAGTCATATGCAGCCTACAATCAACACCAGGAATATTGATGATGCTTTCATACATATTGGTACTGCTTCCAGTCAACAATCTTTGATCAGAAAAGCACTGTTGCATATGTTCGCTTGGTAAGTGTCATTGTTATGTCATCCTATGCGTTTGCCACTAACATGTCTCGAATAGGTTGAATAGTGGACGACTGGATGATGCTCTCGTGCAATATCTACTTGGATATGTTATTGAACACTTTCACACTGGACCCTACAAGCATGGTGAGCAACATTCAGTGATATGGTGGCCTAGTCTCTTCAGCTTGCATGTAAGCTTGTACTTGACACATGATGAAGAATTCTAATCACTTACATCATTGTAATAGATGAAGCAATTGTGTTAGCAGCACCTATTACACCCGTTAGCAGTCTTTGCAGTGAAGTCAATTGCAAGGAGCTCAACATCAAAGACGAGTACAGGATTTGGAAACGTATTCTGCAATATGGTGAAGAACGACACTCTATCTCAACAATTGCTGCAGCTTCACGACCATTCGCTTCTCAATATTAGCGCAATCCCCCACATTATATCACACTAGGATTCCATATTCATTCATAAACAGCAAGGAATGTTTCATTTTGCAAATGATATGATGACAATGATAGTGAAGTATTTCAATTGAATGCTACTACTCTTCTCGTTCCATGGCGCCTTGATCTAGGAATGATAATAAGCATATATACATATATAAAGCATCATCTTTACTCACCGATCAGCTTTCCTTCAACGAAGCTTTTGATGAGGATTCCTCTGGTACCATTCAGATCGCGATCCATTTCTGTACCACAGTCTCCACATTTGAACACCTTGGCACCACCAAGATCTGGGCCGATGCAGTGGTAAGATCGTCTTCAGATTCACTATCATCCACATGTATTGCTTGGGTTGTCGACTAGCGTTTAGCTGTGTGTCAGTGATTTTCCGCAGCAGATGCAGAGCTTACCATCTTCATCCATACCATTGGTGCCATATCTTCTTTCAATAAGTACCCCACTTGTTGCGATTCCTTCTGCCAAAGACTCATAGTTGTCAAGTGGCGTTCAGCTGCATTTTCTCCTCGCTTGGCTTCAGCTGCTGCTTTGTCACGTTGAACCTTGGCCTGTTATTAGAAACAAAAACATGTTAACAGTGTTTCATTATAATCGATAGCCTTAATGCAGTAGCTTACCTTGGACTTTTGTAAGGTGATGGAGATCCAATCGATGTAGTCACCATCCAAGTTGTTCGCGCTCTAAGATACAGCAATTGAACATGATCGCTATAAGGTCTATCGGCATAATGAAATGCTTATGCAAAGAGAAGGAACTGCGCGCTTTCAGGTGAAGCCACTTATATCGCGCCGCCCATGAAGACTGCAGCAATGTCAGTTTCAATAAAGACCATGGAAATCAAATCCGCCTTGATAAGTGCATCACGAGAGGAAGCTACATCAAAAGAGATGGGTGTGTTGTCCATCGATCACTTATAGGAAGATGATTACACTTACCTTATTACAAGAGTCAAATAGCATGACAATCAATCAAGAGATTGGATGAAGGAAAGAGATGTGTGGAAGATGACAAAGCGTGACAACATCCTTTTATTATGTGAATGGTGGGCGTGGGGACATTCTGTGATAAAGTATTTGCTTGGGATGATGCATTGATAGAAGGTGTAAACAGATAGATTCCCTGTACTGTCGACATGATGCACTATCTGGCTCCCATGATGAGGATATAATGGCTTCCATGACTTTGTCCAAACACGCTCCATGACATTGAACACACCAATGGTATTACTCTTGTTGTTGGCAAGGAATTGACTATGATGCATTTTGCTGATGAACCAATGCAAGTATCAAAATGGTCGACAAGGCATTGTAAGCTTTGATGATCTTCAGGACATCCCATGTTTTGCACTTCAATCACGATTTGGTAGTTGACTGGCATAAAGAGACGTTGTATACAGGATATCCAATCTTGATGATACAGAGCTGATCTCCAAGGTAGCCAATACATCCAATCTCTTCATACTGGGATTGCCTTCTGCTTCCAAACGTGCAAGATATGTAGATCACTACTTGACAATCTATCAGTATACAAATAAAGAGCCAAGATACAAGAGGATAATGACACATACCACAAAGAATAATCCATCAGAGAAAAGAGCCAAAAGATAACAATGAGCACAAGCACTACATGAATGATGATAAAGAGCAATGTATAAGTATCTTCACTGATGGGATCACAAAGACCATCCTTGATACTTACCAAAAGCCATTGATGGAATATCCAATAGACAAAGATACGCTGGTGACAACAGTCTTGCTTTAATGCATGTGCTTATGCGTGTCAGAAAAGGAGATCATGATGGACCATGCTAATAAAGAATATAAACAAGGATCAGAATAGCTGTAACATCAATAAACGAGAATCCACCTACTGGTAACAACCACTGCATAGGAAGGTTGTAAGAGGTGCCATAAGCTTGTCCTTTATCCTGCTGCAATCACAGTGTCGTGTAGTACTTGTCAATTGAGCAACAGGAACCACGTCTTGTTGTTGTCCCAGTGCATTTGAGCCAAGGACAGGTTGAATGGAGTGCAGTAAGGTCAATGCAGTGTAGATCGTGTGCTGTACAGTCAGGTGTGAATGCGGAAAAGAGTGTTACAGCCCTTGACCAAAATTCATGCTTTAGTGAGTGGATGGACCTGCACTTTGATTCCAGCTTTGATGGGGATTTCCCAATCCAGATCACCCCTGTCAAGATATAAAGATCACCTTTAAATGACTTACATCATCCTCTTCTTTTCCCATACCTGTCCCATTATCCACATTTCACTACGCAGATGCCATTCAAAAGTATGCTTAGGTGGGTCGTATCAGTCATATGTGCTTGCAAACTCATCATTCTTTATGTGTTAGTTGCCAATCACGGAGGACGATATCTCTATGTCGACGATGACAATCAAATCCAAGCTGATCACAATTACGACTTGAGCCGTTCAGCCAGCGATTTAGCTTCCAAGGGAACAGTCTTTGATACAGACAAACAACATCAGTTGGTGACCAACAAGGGACCTGTCAAATACAACATGGGTGGAACACCAATGGATTTACAACTGGAGCAAATCAATGCTGATGAAGTATGTTGTACATGTACCAAATCATGCTGATCTAACAATATCGAATTCATAGTATGTCATTCGCACTAGTCATGGCAAGCATTATCTGTTTTCCGGTCTCGAATCGATTCGTGTAGAAGATCAAGTAGGCCCTATGGGCATCTTTACTGTTGTCAACGAATAAGAATAAAGCATATAACGTGTATTTCTATATGAGGATGTATCTATGACGATGGTGTAGTTGTATCCAAGAATTTACTGAAGCGAAGGATACTCTTGCTGGAGACTAACTTGTAGCTGTATCAGTATCATAGGCTGGCATCTTTCTGCAACATGCTTGTACATACCTGAAGAAGAAGAGGAGGATGGTGTCGAGGTATCATCTTGTTTCAAAAAGGGTTCATCAGGTAAAAAGATTGTGCTGTGCTCGTGAACAAAGGCAGTGACATCCTTGGACAAGTCTTTACGCATAGTCTTGAGTAATTTGCCTACATCTGGATTGCGTACAGCCAAAAAGAGTGGTTTGATGGATCTAATGCAGCAGGTGTGATGTAAGTAAGTCATCATCATCCTCATGTGTCATCAATACTTACTTGTAAATGTCTAAACCAGTGTCACCCAAACGCAATAGTACATAGTACAAGATAGGTTGTACAGCCCATGCCATGCATGCTCTGATCAGTTTTTGGATGGTGGAAAGATCTGGTCGTCGTTTGACAAGGTGACGCAAATAGATCAATGCATAAAAGCCGTATAACATGGGTGCTGCAATACCAGCTACAATAATCTTCCAGGTTGCCAGTACATCCTTGCCAGCAATCTTGACCATGGATCCTGCTAATGCTTCTACATACATCATCATGATACATCAGTCTAATGCACCTTGTCTTGGCCAATATTCAACTACATTACCTTTTTGCTTCTTTTTGCTGATATAATCAATAGCCCAGATCAATGGCAGATTGGAAATAAACCTATCCATGACATCAATATGATGCATTATCCCCTTTTCAAAGCATGTGTTACTTACGCAGGAGCACCTAAACCACCTAACAGAGCCAACGTGCATAATCGCTTGATGAGTAGCATGGATGCGCGTACAGGAGTGATATCCAATCGTTGCACTTGGTGATCACGAATGCCAAAGAATGTCAATGTTTCATTATACAACTTGACTTTGCGAGCAAGATTCTCGAGCTGTGGATCTTCTTTGAGCTTTGTCCAGCCAGATACAAAGTGGCAGTTGAGCTTGACTGTTTGCTGAATAGACAATTTGCGATTCTGATATAAACGACGAGCTGCATGGATGATCATCAAAGTGTCATAATCAGGTGCATTGGTAGTGACAGTACGAAATGCTTCATCGCTACGATCCAATAACTGTGTCACTGCTTCTCGTCTCTCTTTGCCACCACGTTTGAACTTGTCCACTTGTTCTGGATCAATAGTCATAGGTTGTCCAAATGATACGACAGCACGTGAGCGAAAACGATCTGGATGAAAGTAATTCATGCCAACAGGTACAATCTTCAGTGGCAATGTAGGATTCTCAGCCAATGCACCCAATGCCATCACAGCAAAACCAGCTATTACAACATGTAAATACAAAGAATAAGGATTGTACAAGATGAAACATACCTTTCAGTGGCAACATTTCAGGTCGATCATGACTTCCTCCTTCAGGGAATACAGTAATGCATTCATGATTATTGAGATATGCATGTACTTCTTCATAAACAGCTGTTTGATCCACATGTGGTGCAATCTTGAAGGAAAAAGTGCCAGCTTCAGCATGAGGAATAGCATGTGTGATTTCCAATACAGTATCTGATATAATGCGTGATACATGTCCTTTGTAGTTGCGTCCAAAGATGATGAAATCCCTTGGGCCCAATTCTTCTGTGAAGCGAGTCCCCTGACCATAAAGCACAAGTGGTTCTTTGTTGGGGTTGTACATGAGACTTCCTTGACCTAAATGGACTATATCTTGTGGACGTACCACGGGAACTAGTATCAAATGTCAGTCTACCCCATATACAGGTACCAAGAAATGCTTGACTCACTTGCACTTAATATCTTGCCGATATGACCAATCAAGGGACGATCGTATGACACCGATGCCATAAGCGCATAGGAATGACGAGGATTGCGACTGATATAACATAGACCATCGACAAATTGGTTGGCATGGGGCCCCACAATAAAGATGCAAGGATCGGAGACAGGGACAAGATGGGTGCCAGTTGTTTGTATTTCACGGAAAAAAAGGTGGGCGACAAAACGAAAGCCGAGACGAAAAATCGAATGAACGAGTGGAGGAGAAGGTGCTTCGCTTACTGTAGTCATGATATAAAAAGGAGAGGATGGATAGAACAAGTAATAAAAGGATATGAAATTGTAATGGGAACACACACGTACAATTCGTGACACGTGAAAAGAGAGAGATCATGCTACAAGTATTTCTTTTTCTGTACAATGGCAAATGAAAAGCTACATTTTTGGTTCTTGACCTTTTTAGGGGATGGTAGATATATGTATAGATGGGGTGAATATATGGAGGAAAGAGAGAAAGCTATACAATGAAGGGACATGGATGTTATTCCTGTGATTGTGTATTGTCGGATGATGATGGATGTTGTTGCTGTTGTTGCTGTGGAACAGCTTGTTGTTGTTGTTGTTGCTGTTGTTGCTGTTGTTGAGCAGCAGCTTGTTGCATTTGAAGTAAATGTTGTAACTGGAGTCTTTGAAACTGCTGTTGTTGAGCTGCAAGTAATGCTGCCGAGAGATTGGTGTTGTTGTTATTATTGGTTGCAGCCATAGCAGCAGCAAGTTGCTGGGGTGATGGGACATTACGAGCTGTTGTTGGACTTGGCACAAGGGATGGCGTTGCTGCTGGAGATGAACCAACTGATACTTGAGGAACAGAAGGTGTCGGTGATTGTGTGGCTGTATTGGCACCAGGTGGTGGTCGTAATTGAGCAAAGTATTGTCGTAACTGTGCTTGTTGTGCAGGAGGTAATTGGTGCATCGGATAACCCATTTGCATTAATCTTTGTGCAACAAGTAAAGGATTCATTTGCATATTGACATTGGCATTGTTGGGTGATGCATTTGTTTGAGGAGATGCTGCTGCTGTTGTTGAAGCTGTTTCATCATGAATTGCTGTTAGAATATCTCAATTAAGCTAAACTTATATAAAGCCAATGATTTACCTGTTTGCTGAGGAAATCGTTGTACTGGTGTACCACTGGCAGCAGCACCACCACCAGCTCCATTTTGTGCTTGAGCCTGTGCTTGAGCTTGAGCTTGTGCTTGAGCTTGTGCAACAGCCATAATCATTTGTTGTTGTCGTAAAAGTTGTAATTGTGCAGCACTGGGGTATCTATTGGCCTGGGGAACACCATTAACTTGTGCAGCAGCAGCTGGAGATGCCATTTGTGGTGGTCTAGGCGTATTTGATGGTGCAGCAGTAGTGGTAGGCGTAGTGGCAGGAACAGCAGCAGCAGGTGTTTGAGGAGTTGATGCCCGATTAACCGGTTGTTGTGCTTGTGGAGGACGTGCTGGACGTGCTAATCCCTAATAGTAATGACTGTCAGTAATTAAACGCCACAATCAGCAATATACATACTGGTATTCCTCCTAATCCATAAGCTGCAGTCAATTGTCGTTGTTCCAGAATCATTTGCGCTACTTGTCGATCACGCTGTGTTTTGTGTACGCTCATTTCCATTGCAGAAGGGAGTCGTTGGCCACTTGAATTCATGCCATGAGTCTCAATAGTACTTCGAGGAGGAGGTGCATTGGCTATAATCATACAGTAATCAATATCAAGCTCTACAATGATTCATTACAGGAGATAAAACACTTACTAGTGCTTCGTTGTGCCTCTTCTCGCTTCTTTTGACTTTGCTTAATGGCTTCAAACACAGTGTACTGCCGTTGTCTCCTCTTTGCATTGTCGAATCTGCGATGGGACTTCCTGTTGGCATCCTTCTTAAGCTTGGATAGTTGTGCTGATGACACTTGTCCTGATAATGTCGTAAGATTGTTGTGTTTCCATCGCTCATAGCATTCCCATGATGCACGTGTTACGCCAGTAAAGGGATGTCGTGCAGCATTGAATGTGTCAGTGATAAGTTCCCAATTGAAACCAAATTGCATGATTTGATTGATAAGGCATAAATCATCCTCTTCAGTCCAACCAGATGATTGACGTGGTGATCCAGGTTGTGGTGGTGCTCGTGGTTGTACTGCTGGTGTATCTCGTATCTTTCGTGGTGCAAATAACTCTAAAGTGGTATAACTTGCATGAGCTACAAGATATAACTTGTACAATTGAAAAACACACATACCTGATACCAAAGGTGATTGATCATAACGTTCATGTCGTGGTAAAATAGAAGCTGGTTCCACTTTATCCTCTGGCATTGTAATCTGCTCACCATCAATATTACGTTTTCTGCTGAGCTGTGGTGTTGGCTTTTTGATGACGATTCTGCGAGTGGAAAGCTGAGAAATCCCAGTGATACGACCATATTCAAGTTCATTAAAGTAAGGATCATCACAGCTGACATTGGGTGGTTCATAAGCGAGCAAATCAGGAAACAAGGTGTGAATATCAAAGCAGCCGAGATCTTCAATAGGAAGTGTATAAACAGGAATGTTGGGATCAAGATCACGAATGGCTGTACGATAAGCTTGGATAATAGGTTGTGGAAGTGATGATGGTTCGACAGCCATTGGCTCATTTTCTGAAGTAGTTGATTGTTGTTGTGGAGGTGTAGGTAGTGTAGGTTGTGATGGTTCGACATCCATTTTTGATACATTGGTGTCGGCTAAATCAGTCATATCAGGAGATGGTGCACGATCGAATAAAGCCATAGCATCCTCTTGTTGATCATGTTGTAATGGTGGTGGTGGTGGACGTGTTTTCACACAAACAGTCGACTTGTCCTCTGCCCAATGCCAATCCATCACTGCCCTTGATATGGTATATGCCATTGCCACTTTCCACTTTCGTTCTTCTTTAAAATCGGTACGCATCCATTTCTAACAAGATATATGTATCAGCACACACTCGCACACAACATAAAACACACACATCAAGACACACTATAAGTGATCCCAACCCATCCCATATCGCACCATTTCATCCAACATGATATCCCAATGCGTCTTGGATCGTGGCAAGGTCTTGTGACGCTTGAGTTGTCTCAAACTCCACTTGTTTTTCTTTTTCAGATCTTCAATCTTCTGCACTGTCTCGATCGATCGAAGCTCATCCCATGCAAGCTATTATAAAAGTCATTAGTATATATCAATAGAAACAAGTGTTGCATGTATCCTTACCATCCAATCATGTGATGTAACAGTTTTTCGTGCTGTTTGGACTGCTTTATGAAGTGGATGTGCATTCGCATGAAGTTGCCAAGCAAAAAGATCCAAACGTGCCTCTTTCTCTGATGACAAATCATGCAATTTGACGCCATTGTAAGTCTGGGGTGGATAGTTGCGTGAATCAGGTCGACGTGATACTGCTAAAGCGAGAGCTCGTTGTTGTTGTGCTGGTCGTCGTGCCTTGATCACCAAGCCTGAAGTATCACCACTACTTTTTCTCTCCTTACGAGACTCATTGTGCTATAACATGACATGAACAACATGATCAAGAGGATTTAAAGACACTTACATCCAATCCTGATAATATTTCACCCACACTTTTATGACGAATGGCACCACTGACACCACGAGTGATCATGCGTTCTGGTGGAGGAGGTACACGTCTTGCCATACGTTGTTTGTCAGTGGATGATGCTTGATCATGGGTTGTTGTGCTATGTGTATTGTATTAGGATGAATGTAGAGTACTAATAGCATGTTGACTTACGGCTTATGTTGTTCAAGAAAGAGATTCAACTTGTCATTATCCAGTTTCTCTCCATTTTCCATGAAAGCAAGAAATTGGTCATCATTGGTGTGTTGATTGGTCAAGATGAATAACTCGCGAAGTAGTCGATCACGATGTTGAGTAAGGTAACTAGGTGATTGTATATATAAGTTGATTGTTCATTGTGTTGATCATGAAAACATACTCGAGTCGTTGCTGCCTATCATGTTCCGCATGCATCCGTAAAGTCCGAGTCATTCCATCCCCCTAAAAAAAAGACCCCCTCTCTTTGTGGTAAGCTAGTTTGCCACACAATGTGGTAATATGACCCCCAACAACAAGAAAATTCATTCTACTCTTTTGTCTCCCCCCAAAAAGCAACAATTTCACTTACCGAGCCATCATCACCATTTGGGGTGTTACTTGAAAGCTTTTCCGTGGTTGGGCCGATAGTCTTATCCGAGATATCCGCGGCCATAAGGAAAGGAAATTGTTCTCCTAGCTGAAACGGCCGTCGTGTTCAAGGAGTGATAATAGTCGTAGTTGTTGTGGTGGATGATGAGTTGTTGTTAGGAGAGCAGATAGACTTGTTATGCTGTGTAGAATAAAACGTTTGGTTGGCCTAAAGAAAAATGGGGGAGAGAGAAAAGGGTAACGTGTGAGAGAAATGACGGAGATATTGTAAATGGGTGGGCGTGTGTGTTGTGTAAGGCAGCAGTCGGGTCAGTAGAACATGTATATAGACATATATCCTACTTGAAAGACTATCATACACGATCCCCCCACTTGCCCATTCCCTTCCAAGACTAGCCACCTTGTCTAGCCATTCAACAATACGATCAATGGGTACTAGTTGGTTGTAATAAAAGTCCAATGGGAAAGTGTTCAAGACAAGAGTGAAGGGATTGATCGCATGGAAGAAAGAACTAGAGATCGGTGGCATTGTCCTTGTATTGACAATTTACCTTTTGAAAGGTGCGTGGTATCTGTTTCGTAGAAAAAGAAAGAGCTGTGTGTATATGTGTGTTGTGTGTTGTGTTGCTGTATGTGCCTCTCTCCTTTTGACACGACCCAAGCGAAAAAACTCTACTTTCAACGTCGTCGAGCAGAGACATTGGTTGATTCTGGCCCATTCTCCGCCTCCTCTCTATTTGGATTAGGATGAGCATTAAAACCTATATGCATATATACATAAACAAGGCCCTTGCTATAGGCTCTTTCTTTGTCTTTCTCTCTCTCTTTCTCTTGTATTAGGAGTATGCATATACACAAAAATGAAATATATTCTCCTCTTCTTTTAAGGGATGACTGCAATCCATCACACTATTCTTTGTATTACACAACTATGAAATGTCCTTTGTGTACCATGATCACAAATGTCTTATCCACGTGCTTATAAAACCATTGTTCATCACCCGTGATGTCATGTGCTAGATAGCGCCATCCCCAGGGTTTCAATCATACTTGCATTGGTATTAATGTAAACAACAACCTGCTAGATAGACAGCGGAAGCACATCATCTTGGATGTTTGCATGTCATCATCCATTCTAACTATGTCTGGAAATATATTGACCAAAATGATATATGCTTCTTGATCCCTTATATCTCTCCTTATGCCCAATCAATGTATCAAATAACATATCCTTGCTTCATGAATGATGCAATAGGACATCTAAAATGAACACGCCATTCGCAACAGATGACTTGCAGCCAGATAGAATGTTGCATTGATGATGGTATGAGCCATTTGATAGTTAAGCATATTGACATGTCATATGATTGTTAAAGCAGAGGATGTATATATATATATATATAAAGCCTCCTCTGTTAGGACCTGCTGCTATCAGTGTCAAAGTCTAATGTAGGATAGCAGTATGTTCCAAAGTCATTGCACTTGTGATTGGTCGTTCTTGTCTATGTAAGCTCGCTGATATCTGTGTATATGACTTTCCTCAAAGAAAAAAAGAAAACAATACGCCCATTGGTATCGTTATCCAGAATCCGAAACTTTCTTATCGAACATTGGTGGTGGTATCTTCCATGTATGGAAACAAGAATACTGTACTGTATCATGCATTCAAAGGTTATCTTGAAAAGTGTGGCATGATTTCTTATCTGCGGAATAAAGTAAAGTCGTTTTTGGATCCAGTGGAAGCACTGGTTGGAGGTAGGTGTGCATTGTAGTATGCTTGGATCAAGCCGAGCCTCGTCTTTCAGCGGAGGCATTGGTTGGCTAATTTTGGGAGTACGCACAGATATGGAACTATGGAAAGAAAATGTCAGCCCACAAGGTGGTGTGATTCATTTTCTCTCTTTTGAAACAGTCGTTCGATATTTTCTCTTTCCATGGATGTCAGTTGTATATAAGCAAGAATTATCTGGTGAGAAAATCATCATCAATCAACTACACACTACTACAAACAATGCACAACACTGTCGGCCACTTTTTCAGAAAGTCCATCCTCAAGCCTGAAGTTGCTCCTTTGATTGCCATTCTTGGTACTGCTCTTGGTGGCGCTGTCTTTATGTCTGTCAAACAATCTCGTGCTCCTGATGTATGCTGGGATCACAAGCATAATCCTTATCCATGGCAAGAAATCAAGGATGGAGAACAAGTCAAGCTTATGGCTTTGAATCAAAAGTATGATAGTCGCTGGAATCGCAGTAGATGGTAAATCGATAGTACATTATGTATCTCTTTGTCTCGACGCCCTGCCCTGTCCTGTACCATACTACATCACGATAGAAACACCCCATATACACATATGATTTCCTTTCAATTGTACTATAATATATTTACATTCGCAAACAAAACATATGCTACTAGAATATCTTGAAGAACTTGTCACTTTCCAAGTTGTTACTTTCCTTGAGATCCATCAACCACATGGCAGCACTATTCAATGAAACAAGTCAGTGTGTTGTTCTATGGCTCCATGATCTCCCTTTCATTTGACTTACCCAATATGATTAGTGTAAGAAAACACAAAACCTGCAAATGGAATCATTTCCAATGCTGTTGCCACCAATCCAAATTGCTGATATTGCCAGAAACCTTGTTCAATACGCTTTTGTCGACGTTTGGGAGACCAATTGTAAAGATCAAAGTAACGCTTATGAGTAGCACCACCCTTTTGCAATGCTTGGATATTGACAAAAGTAAATGGACCGACAAAAGGGATAAGGTTGAGTGGAAGCGTGACGATAAACAGAGTAGGTCCGAGGAAGAACATGCTCCAAGAGTTGTCGTTTTGAGCGCTCAGTGCCATAATGTTGACAGGTGATAAAAAGTGGTGTGCTTTGACTTGAACTTCTTCAAGAGACTGGGGTATATTCTTCTTGACTTCATCCATAGCATCATTCATCCCCTTCTTGGCTTCATCCACAGCGACATTCAAAGAATCCACGACTTGTTGAGCACTTGGCATAGTAATAGACTGCTTCTCATCATTCTTCTTGTTCTTCTTGGGTGGCAATCCATCACGTTCCTGGAGAATAGCATCAAAGAATCGATCCTTGACTGATCCAACAAAGTGTTGGTTGGCAGCTCCCATCACAGCAAATGCTTCTACAAGCATAAAGATACTAGCAGTGGCTGCAGATCCAGTTCCAACAAGCCAGTTGAACTTTCCTTCAGGTTTCAGTTCCTGAAACAGCTTGGACAAGAGACGCGACTGAGGACCAAAGCCGTATTTGACCAATGGTGCAATGACAAGGATACTTAGCACACTTGCTTTGATGGCCGAAGTCAAAATGGGACCGCCAATAGCTCGTGGATGGTTGGCCAAATGCAAGAAACCTCGAATAGGATACAAAGCAGGAGGAAGTGGTTTTGTCTTGGAAGTCTTGCCGGGTGCAATGGAGAATGACATGGCGTGTAGAACAAGTTGTACCTGGTCGCGTTTCGGAAGACACAATGTATATAGTTAACGTTGCACAGCATGTTGCTATCCTGTGATGTAACATGATCAATGACTCTTATGTAGTTGACTCTTATGTAGTCGACCAGAAAGCAAACGATATGATGTACCTGTTCACGCCATTCAATAAAGCTATCGTTCATATTCAAGTATATTGACAAATGTACCTTGCTTGTTTTCAAAAGTGGGCTACAATAGCAGTATATTTTCAAGTCTTTCCTTATACAACGTGTTGTCCTTGTCCGCTAAATGACATACTTAATGTAATCCCGTAATGATCGCTGGGATTCGTTGTGCAGATATCTTGAACACGTATCCATGCCATATGTTACATACACTTCCATGTTTCCAGAATGATATTCATCACATTGAAACCCATATCAGTTATGAAGATTCATTTTATAAAAGCAAAAACAATAAAGAAAGGGAAAGGAAGGAATCACATTATTTACATGCCCTTGATATATTCGGGATGAGCAGCGAAAACAGCATTGATCTTGGCAATAATGCTCTCTAAAGCAGCCAACCAGTTCTTCATGAGCTCAAGAGCAGCATCTGTCACAGCACCAATCTTAGCATAAAAGTCCTTGCGATAAGGGCAAGCCTTCATGGCAAGCTACATAATAGTCGTCAGTACTTGTTTCATCACTGTCCCTCTTGAATCCATCCTTATCCTTACCGCAAAAACAGGTCGAACCATCATGTTGTGATGCTTTCTAAGAGTACCTTCATAGGCCTTGGTGAATGACACGTTGAGCTCTTCAGCGGGGTTCTCAATGCTACGACGGAGTGCCTGAGCAGTAAAATCGAGACCTCTGGTAAAGAGACATCAATGAGTGATTTGCCACCTTGACAACCATGACATATACATTACCGGCTCAACCACAAGAGACCTTCAGTAGCAACACGCTTCTTTTCAGGTGCTTCTGCTGCCATCAAACCTTCCAAAGTGCTGCTGTTGATAGGATCCTTGAGCAATCTATCTTGAATTTTCTACGTTCCAAATCCTAGTCAGTTCCCTTGTGACCCCATAAGAAACAGATGACCATGTCAAACCTTGATGTTGCCATTCATGTCGTTTTGGACAACAGAGAAAGCAGTAGAGCCGAGCAAATCTATAAAAAAGAGTAGTCGATGAGCAACTTGTCCATTACAGTCCAAGATGAGCTTAAACCATACCAAAAAGCTTGACAACACCTTCAGTTGCCTCGAGAAACTGTTGTGTATTGATGCCGTCAGTAGTATCGACGTCAGTGTAAGAACGCTTCAAAGTATCAAAGTAGTTGGACATGGCGTGGATAGAAAGGAAAAAGGGGAAGAAACAGGTGCAACAAGTTGGCACAAAGACGCGTGTTAATTAAGAGACACACACACACCTTTGATTGGCTGCCGTATTTGGAATTGACAATGGGCCGTCGTCTAGGCCTTGCTGAAAGACAAAGGACAACCTATCATCTTTTCTATGGTTCTATGAAGCAGTACAATTGGTGGATCTCATTGCTCAAGTTGAAAGAGTGCCAAGGAGAATAATGTTAGTTGGAGAAAAGGGATGACGACTTGTTGGATACATAGGTAGACACTAACGCGTTGCTATCTAGTACGAATGATCACGTGCCCTTATTGAAAGGTAATAAGCTATATACAATGTTGCGAAAATCATATAAACCAGTTGTACGTTGAATGAAGGTAAGATGCTCATCCATTGCAGAAACAATCCACTCATAGCCAATCACACACAAAAAGAAAGAGACGTTTTCATGACAACCAGATCATTGAGGAAAAGTTCGATATGTACATGTAAGCGAATAGATAAAACAAAAGGTGGGTGATACATTGTGAACGGGGATACGTGTAAAAACTAATAGTCTTCATCATCCTCGTCATCATCGTCAAATGGATCCAGGCCATCATTAGCAAAGACAGGTTCAGAGGATGTAGTTGCAGGTGCTGCTACTCTTCGTATTGCTGGTTCATCATTGGCATCACCAAGTTCTCGAGCTCGTTCACGTTCTCGCTCACGTTCTCTGGCTTTGGCTTCTCGTTTACTCTTGTTCACGTCCTCACAGGCATCAATCCAAGCTGCATACACATCCACTGGTTCATCAAGGTCTATATAGCATATACAAGTCAATATATCGTCTCTTTCTTTCCCTCTCCTTTTCGATCCATACAAGAAATATTGCATTGCCATGACACGTCGCAGATCTTGCAAGTCAAGTGGCCGACCTTGTTCGATTGATCGCTAGACAAAAAGAAGCACTATAAGATCCACTGTACTCCATGGTCCAATCCTTCATCTCCACTCCTTACATTTTGCATTCAATAGCCTTTTCGTGGTTGCAGAATAAACAGTTGAACTGGCTGTCCAGCTTCTCCTTGAGCTTTTTGGGAGCTTTTCTTTTCACTTTTCGTTTACCCTAAGAGAGTCCATGTTATTCTACTGTTCTATGACTGTCTGGGAATAAGAAACTTACCATCGATCAAAAGGAAACGGAAACAAGACGTAGAAAAAGACAAAAGCATGCATTCTCGCTCCTTTTAGCGTCTGGTTCGGAGATTCTATACAAGTGCCTCTCATATACCGCTACCAAAAAGGATCCAATCTCATGGAACATGTAAAAGAGAATCTGAAAGTTGATATAAGAGCAATCACTTTAGATGCTGTGTTCAAGTACCTTGCTTCCATATATAGGATTTGGAATGTAAGAATGTGATAGCAACATCATCAAATAGCACAACAGAAGCAGACCATGGTAGCTATATCAACTTCTTTTGTCATAATAAACTACTTGATCTCTTGAATATAGCAATAGTGAAGGAATGTTGTAGAATTAGATAGTCTGATGGTTGAAAAAGACTACACAACCTATCCTGGTTTCGCTATCAACTGCTGGATATGCAAAACCAAGATCAATAACGTAAAGGTTCAAGATATACCAGTGTCAAGTATAATATCAGGCGCAGAATCATAGAGTGATGTATGACAAGTGAGTATGATGTTGGACAGTGTCGGATTAAAGATTAAAGAGAAAAAAGTTCCAAGTATCTGTGATGACAAGAGCGTTTATTTACACAGGTAGAGAGCTATACGCTTATTAGACTCTTCTTCAAGTGTGATTCAAGATGCAATGCCTTTATAAAGTTTCAATGCTCTCCCCTTTCGAAAGTGATCGATGTATTGATGATTGATTGATCCAAATGTGGCATCTGTAGTAGGACTCGTATAAGCTGTCAAAGTGCCCAATAGGATTGGGGATGTATGGCTGCTATAGCAACATTGGGAAATGGCAAAAGCATCTTCATGTGCTGCTGTTTAGATATGATGTCTTGAATTGTCTCGTTGCTTGGATAAGTCTATTGTGCTAATCTACATGGTGTGGTCCTGATGATGATCCATGCACTGGATTACACCTTATATTCAAATGGCTGATGAATCAATTTATCTTCTTTTGCATGCAGCAACAACACTAAGACTATACTACACGACGACCAGTACTTACTATTCTTCCATTACATAATGATGATAGCTTCATAAACAACAGCATTAATACGATAAAGATGAGATGTGCATGAAAATTGTGATGCATGGGCTTGTGAAACCTTGAAATCAACCGGACCTTTGATCATTCGGAAGAAGCGTGGGGAAAAACATTCACCAGCTTTTCTGTCCTGGTTCATTATCACCTTCTGAAACTTTCATGCTGCTATACCAAGGCATATTGGGGACAATGGTTGCTGTTGAAAAGAAGCATCATGTATGTAAAGCTAGATTCGCACAAGAAGCATGCATTCATGTGTCCATTGTTCATTGAACAAGCGTCATTTGAACACATGATTGGCCAAATACTGCAATGATGGATCGTCTTGTGTTGTGAGCATTTTGTTACTAATGATGATGAGGAAGCATTCGGGATGACACGCGAGAGTTGGGTTAATCAGCATGAAGATTTCATTGGCCGATCAACCCGATGAATAGCAGGGCCAAAGATCTATGATCTTGCTGTCATCATGGCTGTATTATTATCTCAGTCACTTTATTGTCAAGTATCCTTTTTATCTGTTGATAAAGGTTGACTCTATGTTATATAAAGCATGATCCAATAGTTGGGAAAAAGAACAACCCCTGTCAATATCACCTTGGGAAAAGAGTGATAGACCATGTGAAAATGGTAAGGTGACGTTGATTTCGGGCAGCAGGGAGATTCAGAGGCTGGTAAAGACTAAGAGCGGGGTGGATGATTGTGCCTATCTTGTACCCCTTCTTCTCTTTTTATCTCTAATTTCGACACATTGAACATGTTGGCCAACACTGCACGTATTGCTCTCAAGGTGAGTTTATTCCCCATTGTACACAAGGAGGAAATGGACAAGGAGGAAAAAGGTTGGCATGTCATGCCCATGTTGACACTGTTGGTTTTTCCCACGCGTTTATGTGTGTATATAGACCCGACATGCTGCTACGCTCTCTCGCTTCTATGCAACTGGTGCCAACGGTGCCAATACTTTGTTGGTAGTTGAACATAAGGATGGCAAGATCACTGGTGCTACTTTGAATGCATTGACAGCAGCTTCCAAGCTTGGTGGTGAAGTGACAGCTTTAGTTGCTGGTGGTGATGATGCTGTTGCTCAAGCTGTTGCCAAGTGTGCTGGTGTGAACAAGGTGTTGACTGCTGCTGATGCTGCTTATAGCAAGAATTTGCCCGAAGATATGGCTCCTCTTGTTGCCGAGATCCAGAAAAAGTACAACTTTACTCACTTGTTTGCTGGTCATACTGCTGTTGGCAAGAATGTCATGCCTCGTGTCGCTGCTTTGCTTGATGTGGCTCCTGTTTCTGATATCACTGCTGTTGAAGGTGAAGATACTTTTGTGCGCCCTATTTATGCTGGTAATGCTATTGCCACTGTCAAGTCTTCCGATCCTATCAAGATTGTCACTGTTCGTGGTACTGCTTTTGAAGCTGCTGCTGCTGAAGGTGGAAATGGAGCCATTGAAGCTGCTCCTGAAGCTGCCAAGGCCAATCTTACTGAATGGATTGGTGAAGAAATTCAAAAGAGTGATCGTCCCGATCTTGCTACTGCCAGCCGTGTCATCAGTGGTGGTCGTGGTATGAAGAATGGTGAAAACTTCAAGTTGTTGTACGATTTGGCTGATAAGATGGGAGCTGCAGGTATTGTATTTGATAAGAGGAAAAAGGAAACATGAGCTGATGATAGTGTATCACTCTAGTTGGTGCTTCTCGTGCTGCTGTCGATGCTGGTTTCGTCGATAACTCCCTTCAAGTTGGTCAAACTGGCAAGATTGTTGCTCCTGGTAAGTGATAGGATTACATGTGGAAGAAATGAACTGGAGAAATCTCATTACTTCTATCATAGAACTTTACATTGCTGTTGGTATTTCTGGTGCCATCCAACATTTGGCTGGTATGAAGGATTCCAAGACCATTGTTGCTATCAACAAGGATGGTGATGCTCCTATCTTCCAGGTTGCTGACTATGGTTTGGAGGCTGATTTGTTCCAGGCCGTTCCCGAGATGACTGAAAAGTTGTAAAGCAGTTTACAGATGAATACTAGATACCGTACACTATAAGGGTAGAAGCACTAACACCTTTGTTGTAAATTAAGACTGTTGGATAAAAGCAATGCCAGTGATTTATTACTCGTGGATAAGGAACAATTGGTATGAAGGGATGGTGGTAATGATAGGATAAAAAGTATACAGCATATACGTATCGTCTACATAGCACCAGCCATGGATTATCTAGTCTTCATCGTCATCATCTTCATCTTCGTCCTCTTCATCTTCATCATCATCATCATCGTCATCATCTTCATCATCATCCTTATGCTTTTTCTTGTGCTTCTCCTTGCCCTTGCTGGTGCTAACAGTAGCATGCTCGATGTACTCTTCATGCAAATCTTCATCTTCTTTCATGCGTTCAAACACTTTTTGGATACCAGCTCCATCAAAATGATCAACGTTAAAAAGTTTGGATGCTTGATACTCGAGCTCATATTCAACATCTTTGGATCTTCCATTGTCAGTGCCCTGGAGATCAAGGTAATACTGCCACCAGTCGCGGATCGTGCCAATAGGATAGCTATGAAAGTTTGTTTAATGAGTGTTATTGAAACCTTCAATCCAATTTGGTTCAAATATACACTTACTCCTTGCCTTCAATGTCATATTCGAAAACACGAATACTTGGGTTGAAAGTGGGAATGACTGATGGCGTATTGAAGAGTGGTGTGATGAAGTTGCTATGCTCTAGATCCATCTTCTTGAGCTGTTTCTTCTTTTTCTTTTTGGCCAATGCGCTGACTTGCTCGTATTTGCCATGTTTCTTCACCATAGCACTGAGAATGTCATCTAAGCAACGATTACATAGTGTGAGCAAATATTGATTTCTATATCACGTATCAATAGTATACTTACTATTATAATGCCCTGCAAAATGAGCAGCAATAACATCCTCGTATTCGCCAAGTAAGGTAAAATACTCCTCTGTGCATGCAGATGTGTAGTATGGCTTGTCCTTTTTGCTTGTTGGAGGAATGTGTGCTCTATTGGTGAAAGTAAGTGAGTGAGCAATACAACAGTAGCAGTCTTTAAAAACATACAAGATGTAAACACTGTAGCCTAGTTTGCGAGAATCATCGAGGATTTGCTTGATCCACTTGATGTGATTAGCACCCACGCTTCCTTCTTTGTCACAATCGTCCTTAATTGCATCATTATCCTTGTAAAATAACAATGTATTGGTGTGGATAGTACGAATCTTGCCAGGTATCACATCTTCAACAAGGTAGCCACCATATTTGAAGTCTTCTGTTGTATTGAGACCCAAAGGCTTCCAAATGTTCTCAATGACTTTATAGTCGTCATCATTGGCACCACATTCATTGTGATCAATCACATCATTGTTTCCTATTACGGGGAGCTATATATGCAAACATTGTGTCAATTTTTCTGCATGTCATGTAATTGCTGCTGTATCTAGGTTCCAGGGGTAACACTACATACCACTTTGATCTTGTCGGTATCAAATGTATCTGTGAAATGTTTGACAATCGCCTCTTGAGCAGACACAACTTGTTTCTTTGTACGAGGAAAATCATCATCACGATCCTATCAAGATCACTAGTGAGGATGTTGCAGGCTTTGGTATCAGGTAAGCACTTACATGACGTGCAGAGTCACCTGTGTAAATGACGAAATCGACATTGCCAATTTTGTTGCGAATAAAGTCAAATGTCATGCGGATCTAATAAGGGTGGCCCAAGCGTTGTTCATCAGTGAGACATGATCAAATGGATCGGGTATCTGTTGCATTACCAATTCTGGGGAGGAATCGCAATCTGTTTTCACAGCACCATAAACACCAGCGTCTCCTTTGCCTCGATGACACAATTCTTTATCGCTTGAGCCTTCCTTATAATCTTCATCCAAGTGGAAATCTGTATTTGAATATGATGTAAGCATCAAGATTGAATGCAGCATTGTTATTATTTGTACCCGTGACATGAATGAAGCGTCCTGTAAGTGCTTTCTCCCCATGACCATGACTGGTAGTAGAAGTGTTTGTATCTTTGCTGGAAGTAGCTGTCACTACCAAGGCGAGAAACACCGCCAGTATGCAATGAACAAGTAATGATGTTGTCATAATAGTCATCTGCTGCTACTTTTGGATTCTATGTGCTCGTGGTTTTCAAGTAGTGAAAGGAAAAAGAGAAAGTGGATTATTTTGAGATCGATTGCTGTCGGAAAGTCTTTTTCTTGCAGGCAAACAGGAGAACGGAGGAACAAGAGGAGAAAGTGATCGGTCTTGTTCTCAGTCTCTCACTTGGCTCTCCAATTTGCACATGTGGTGTGCTTATATATACTCCAATTCTCCTTTCATGATATGGATGGAAACATCGTTACCATGACGAACCTGATGCTTTACTTTATTTAGATATCTTTCATCTTTTATATTGCCTGCCGATCTATTCTCCCTATTTGACACGCATTCATTATTACAGTATCATTGTGTGGGATGATACACAACAAAAGGGGAATAGCCGATGCAAATCATACACATTCTTCATACACCGAGAACAAGGAAGCTTTCTTATGTGATACAACAACACTTTTATTATAGATGTCCCGAGGTTCGACATAAGGGAGAAAAAGGGGGTTAAAGGATATAGATTGCCAATTTAAGAGTGGTAGGTATATTACATGCATGATGCAACTGAAATGTAATGGATTTAGATATTATTTGTTTTGATACACAATCTATGCTTCTTTATTGCTGTTGTTGATGAAGAGATGATGATGATGTAGTAGGTGGAGGAGGATATACAACAGATCGAGCCCATTCATCTGCTACTGAAATCAATTCAAATGTATAATCTGCAGGCTCATCGACCATACGATAGGATCCAAAAGCTGGTGTACCAACAGCACCAATAGCTGCAGCTGCTGCTCTGGCTGCTCTTGATGATTCAAAGGATGATGTTGATGACGTGGATGTTGCTTGTGGTACAGGAGATAAGGATGGTGAGGAGGATGTCAGGAGAGATGCAATGTTGGTGGTGGCATGACTATTGGTACTAGAAGTGGTGGATCCAATATTGGATGTTGGCGTACGTAAAGTGATATCAATCAAACGCACAAGATCGTTACGAATGTTGGTACCAGAATTGGTTGAAGTCGTGCTATTGGCAAGTAATCTTCGCACATGGTGTAAACAAGATTGAAACTGAAATTGGATATCACTTGCGACACGAAGAGCTGGATCAGTGGCATGAGCCAATGCTGCAAATAAAGCTGAAAACGCCAATAATGAAAATGGAACGAGCATAGACATCTTGGGTTGTTGCTGCAGAATGAGCGATACAAGTTGTGTTACAGTGTGTGCTAATGATCGACGTCGTTCTGTAAAAGCAGGCTGATATCGACAACATAGAACCAGTGATAATTCCAAATCATATCCAAGCAAATGCACTAGTGACAATGAAGAAGATGATTGTGTCTCTTCACGCCATCGATCCAGCTCACCAAGAAAATGTAATATCTCTGCTTCATCCTGCATGGTCCATTCACTGTGTCTTGCTGTGTCAGAAAAGAATTCGGCTACTTTCTCGGTCAACATGGATAAGCGACAAAGTGAAATGAAGTTGTTGAGTATTGTCACTTCTTGTGGATCATCCTCTGGCATTGGAGCTGGAAACTCTAGCACCAAATCTTGTGCACGTAACATCCATGGTCGTTCAGCCATTCCACTCGCCCATTTATCCATCACATAGCATGTCCATAATACTCGTTTGCGTAATTCAACATCAAATAAAGACATTTGGCTGCTGTAATGTGTTGTATGCAATCCAAGATCCAAGCACATGCGCACTGCCATGCCACAATACATCCAAGCTCGTGTATGTGACCAACGAATCCCACTTGTACCTTCAAAAGTTGTCATGTATAGGAGTGCAATGACTGTACTGACACGAGGAACATCCAAAAAGTCATCCACCAGTTGACGAGCTCGTGAAAAGAATGCATCTGCTTGAAGATGAGAATTGCCTATTGTTGTGGATGTATCTGAGAGATGTTTGGCTGCATACGCATACATGACATTGAGCAACAAAGGAGAGATAAGGGAACCTTTGACATGCAACTGATCAAAGAACATGCGGCGTGAAAATGTTGGTAGGATGGCAGGATGACAATGAGTGAAGAAAATATTCAGCAATCGTTCTTGAACTTGACGTGTTGGCATGTCGATTGCTGTACAGTAACTGGCTGGTAAACTAGGTTCAGGAGACCATCGTACTAAGGATCCATAATGTTGCCATGGTGTCACTTGTTCACTCTTCACTACAGTGGATGTTGCATTGGTTGCTGATCCATCACTCTTTTGTTGCCCTGTAGATGCTGTGGATCCTCCTTCACTTTGCAATGTCAAATTCACAAGCTCTTCAGTCAATTGTTCAATCATCTTGTCAGGACGTGTATTGGCTGCTGACTGATCATGTATCCCATTGTTGTTGCTTGTTGCTGATGCAAATAGTGCAGTATCTTCATCCATCAAAGATGATGTCGGAGTGTTTGAAGTGGGCATGAATGATGATGTTGCATATTGTCGTTGCTGTTCCTGAGCACGTTCGGCTACTTCTTGAAGACATACATCACTGCTTTCCACTGGATCAAGCTTGATATATGTTTCATCCGAATTCTTGGCATATACACATTGCCGCTGTCGAGCTATAGCATCATATATAAGTCATGCTTGTTGTCCATGTATTGAATCCAAGGATGCCCAAACCTTTGCACTAGTAAGGAAAGAGAATATCTGGCTCAGCAATCGAGAGAGCAGTGACATAAAAGTGTATTACCTGCATACAAGGTTGCTTGCCATCACACTGCAATGGACAGTTGGATCGATGAGCATTGGGGGTCGTGAGAAAAAACAACCAAACTCCACGCTATACTTGCCTTTATCTTCTTCATTCGACATGGCTGACAAGCCCTTCCAACCTTTAAACGTTTATGTCTACAGTCATCTGGACCAACATTAGACAAAGTGCTGTAACGTAAGGAGAGAAGGAACCAAATTTATGCAAATGTGGGATATATTTATACCTCGTACTGGTAACTCTAGAGTGGCAAACATTGGAAAGAGTATAATACAATGTGTATTTGCTGGGATGGGGTAAAAGTAAGAGATGCTATATACAAACAAGGAAGGTAAAAGAAGAAGGGAAAAGGGGAGTGATGGCGTGGTAAAATGATATGAAAGAGAGAGAGAGAGCGAGAGAGAAGGAAATGACTATCCACAGCCAATAAACGATCATCGGGCAATAGCAAGTTTTCCCACATGTGTGGGTACCATTCATACATCCACAATCCTTTGAACCTTGCCACAGTCAGGAAGATGTTCTCCACGATACTTGATTAGGTATTCACCATTTTCCTTCCATGACACTGTCTTATTCACAGGACATCCCTATTACCAACCGTCAACATCGAACTATCATACACACACACACTTTAAAGCACTTTTACCTTGCCACTATTGGAACACTTGTAATAAATACTCTTGTTGCCAGTCTTTTTCTGCACAGTGTTGCCATTGTTCTTCCAAAAGAAACCATCCACATAAGGATATTCACGAGTTTCGACAATTTTGGTAATCGCCTGCATCTCACGCCTACGTCGAATGGGTCTTTGTTGTTGTTGGGAAGGAGCAGGTTGTGTTGAAGTGGATGATGGTGGTGATGATGGCTGTGGAAAGGAATCAGTGGGTGATAATGTGTTCACTGGTTCACATTTTACTGCTGGATATCTATTCCACACAACATCATCAGATATGGGATTTGGCAATGTTGTTGTTACACACAAAATAGTCACTTACCCTGCAGCTGCCACAGACATTAATGATGTGCTTGGTGTCGATGCAGTAGATGATGAGTTGGTAGGTGAAGAAAATGCATAATCATCCAATGTTGGTTGTTGTTGTTGCTCTTGGGGTGTCATATCATAAGGATGACAAGGAGGGGAAGCTTCTCGATATTGTTGGTCTGGCAAGTGACCCGAGGCATTGGTTGTGGTACCATTGGAACCAGCACTAGCAATACCAGCTGCCGAAGCCATTGTCATCAGCTGTTGTTGTTCTTGAAGTAATAATACATCCAATTCCTTGGCTCGTAGTCGAGCTTCCTCTGTTCTTCGCTTATCTTCTTCCACTTTGCTCATCAAGATAAGGCGTAATAGTTCAGGTTGTGATCGATAATACAAAAGGACATCTTGAAGGTTGCATGAGACTGGGTTGGTTGTCATTACATTCATTTCGCTCCAGTTATCTGAAAGTAAAACCATATCAGATGATGGAGTATTGAATTGTTGAAAGAGTAATGGATTTTGTTGTGGTGGAGAAGCAGTGTTGCTTGAAGGAGATGTGGGAAATTGGTTATTGTTGTTGTTCTGCTGATACAACAGCATCTTGTTGTCTGTAGGATACATGTATTCATTCATTGTTTTAAGAGTGATGATGTGGATGATGGGGGTTGGTACACTTGGACTTTGATTGTGTATCTATGCGGATGATGGTATAAATGGATGATTAAAGAAAAGAAAAAGGGTCTGGCGATTTTGCTGTTCCCTGGCGATTAGTGTTGCTGAGCTCATAGACTCCGCAAAAGAGTGCTTCTTCCAATCAATCCAGTGCTCATGGAAAAAATTTGAACGGCGAGAAGCACGCCACCGGTAATCAGCCCATCAAATAGATAGTGTGTGAGAGTTTATGTAAGCTAATGCAGTGTCTTCTTACATGTGCACGTGTGTTCATTTTCTCTCCTCGGGAAATAGCTTGTTCCTTCATCCCTTTCTTGGTTTCGCGCTGCACAACAAATTCCCATCACCCTGAATCAATAGCTTAGTGCTACGCTGAGCTCTAAATTAAGCTGGATATGCGAAACAGCATATCTGATAGCAGGATTGCATAGCTAGTTGTTACGACAAGAAGTTTTTAAGAAGAAGAATGATAGTCATCTCATCATCATTTGTATTCTATATCGATTTGAAAGTGTTATTAGGAACACCATGGGTGATATTGTAGCTGTTCAGGTACAAGTGTTTGATTAGAACTTGATCATCTTTGCAGGTGTAAAGCTATAATAAGACAAAAGTATGTTGATATTAGGTATAGCAGTGCACCTGTAACTATCATAGGGCAGTCATGTTTCATTGTGAATCAACTGTTACCATTTTAAGCCTTCAAAGGCATTCGAAAGCCTTGGAGCGCATAATCATGACTTTGAATACATTTGAAGGTATTAGTATACATGACAGAACTTTGAAAGCCTTAGGATATCTTTAAAGACACACATGGCTCTTATGCACTTTCAGAAGCATTCAAAGGCATTGAAAGATCTATGTTGTCGATCGTAAAGCACAAGGTGGGATAACGATGATTGTAACATGATGGTACTACTGATGATCAGGATATTGATCCATCTACGCCATCTTTATGCTAATGCCATTTAGTTGCTACATTGCTGTGTTATTTGTATGTGTTTCTTTAAAGACATGTAATTTGATTTGGGATGATTTCAATGATTGATGGTCACTACGTTTATGCTACGAGATTCCCTACCATATTCTATAAGTCTTGTCTGCTTAAGGGAGTATCTTTCATGTATTGCTTAAGTGATGGTGATGAATGGTCGTTTCAAGGACTTTCATTGTTGTGCAAGAAACTAGTACACAGCAACCACTTTCTTGTAGTGAATCACCTGATGGACATGATCCATCAAAAGAGAAAACTACCATAGCAATACATGTAATATTCATTGATAAAGAAAAGGAAAAGTGATCATCGATGGAATGAAAGTGGTTGGCATTACAGTAGGCTATCTCTAAAGGGCCGACAACAGGATCTGGCAATTGAATCTCCGTGAGCAGAGGCAGCAGTGGCCGACTTGACACTCCACAGGCTGCTGTAGTTGAGCCTCCTCTTTCTCCATACTGGTCACCCGTACGTATCTACGACACATGAATCATCCATCAATCGAATATCATCATCCATTCAAAAGATGATGGATGAAGGATAAGCATTATGGATTGATTAAAAATGTATCTGTTGAATCCACTTACTGACTTTTTCTTTCTTTTCCACTTTTGGCTTTTCCCATTGGCTTCCCATTTTGCGACACACTTTCTTCAATTGAACGACATTAGACAATGGTCTTGAAGCACAATAACCAGTTGCCCAACCAGCACTTCCGTAAGGATTGGCAGCGTCGCGTGAAGACTTGGTTCGATCAGCCAGGTCGCAAGAAATCTCGCCGTGTTGCACGTATCCAAAAGGCTGCTCGCATTGCTCCTCGTCCTGTTGACGGTCTTTTGCGTCCTGCTGTTCGTTGCCCCACTCAACGTTACAACATGCGTCTTCGTGTTGGCCGTGGTTTCACTCTTGAAGAGCTCAAGGTATGAAAAGGGACAAGAAATGACCTAAAGAGTCAATGTGATATAGACATGTGTATACTAAATGTTGTTTGTCATCCAAACTTATAGGAAGCTGGTATCAACCGCAAGGAAGCTCGCACTATTGGTATCGCTGTCGATCATCGTCGTCGCAACCACTCCCAAGAGTCTCTTGAATTGAACGTTCAACGTCTTAAGGCTTACAAGGCCAAGTTGATCGTCTTCCCTCGTAAGGCTGCCAGCCCCAAGAAGGGTGATTCTGATGTAAGTTTCATTGCTTTTTACATGTGTGGAAAGAGGAATGATAGCTCATCATGTTGTATTTATTATAGGCTGCTGCTGTTGCTTCTGCTGTTCAACTTCGTGGTGCTATTCTCCCTGTTGAGCAAGTTGCTACTGCACCTGAAGCTCGTGCCATCTCTGCTGATGAGAAGAAGGTCAACGCTTACATGAAGCTTCGTTACGCTCGCTCTGCTGCTCGTACTCTTGGTGCTCGTGAGAAGCGTGCTCGTGACAAGGCTGAAGAGGAGGCCAACAAGGTAAGATGGGATATGAATTTGGATGAAAAACAAGATGTCTAACATTGCATTGTGCCTTTTGTAGAAGAAATAAGCTATTTCCATCATGTTTGGAGAATAAACTTATTCGAAACTGCAATCGACTCATTTCAATCTTTGTTTACAACTTTTGTGCTTGGCAATATGTGAAAGTGGATTCTTAGAAGTTGGGATTGTTTTGATCTTATATTACAGAATGAAATGAACAGTTGTTACTAGCAATATATCCTTGATTGATTTATCCAATGCTTGATGTTGATGCATGATCGTGACACAAATCCATTACCCCTTGATTTATCAGTTGCTTTTTTTAGCCAGTAGTGTGTATGCAAAGTAGGAGATGGGTATATGTAAAGAATGAAAGTTTGCAGTGACAGCTCATTAAAAAGTGAATCATGGATCTATCCTAGTCCACTTGCAGAATGATATGCAACCCAGGATGTGACAAATTGAGCTAGTTTGTCGGCAATCCATTGTTCTACATGTTATATCAGGACTTTCAGTATTCGTCGTGAGCATTGTGAGAGATATAGACCACATAACTTGTTCAGATTTGCTAATCAGCCATTCCATCGTTATCAAGGAGGACAGCAATTGATGATGATAAAGTTTCACAGTAATGAAGCATGTTGAAGCTAATGCTAGATGGACAACTAAACAAGCCAGTACCATGTACTATAATGAATCTCGATGACAAAATGCGAAACAAAAGCTGCTACCACAGCCAGTCAATGACTTAAGATGATGATGACATGTATATGCTTGATATATAACAATCAATGGGGGCCTATAAGAATTGCGTACCTCCTTTTTTCTGTTATGGGAAATCTACTTCCGCAATTCATTGTACCATACATGCCTTCTCATAATGCAGATATCGGCTTCTCTATTTGTAGCTATATTGCATGCCACAGGCTAGCTTTGATGAATGTACACAATAACAACATTGCTTACAACAAAGACTACTCTCCTCCTGATAAATTGGATGTGAAAATAGGGTATCATGTCCACGTATAATAGGATCAAAGAGTCATATATAGCACAATGACCCATCGAGAAAAAGGGTATATATATAAGACATGCGGATCGTTTGCTAACAAGCACTACCAATCAACAATACCCTTTCAACCCAGGGCTCATTCTTCTTTATACAGCTTTTCTCATTCTCTTTCTCTCAACAATCAACTATGCTGTGTTCCAGTCTATTTCATTTCTTTTGGCTACTGGCAATGATGGGTAGTTCAAGCATTGGTGTCCTCGGTGATCAAATCATTATTGATGAACCTCCTAATGGAGCTGCCTTTCACGCAGGTGCAACAATTGACATTCGGTATAGAGGTATGTGTTGTCTGAATCATTCATCTTTTAGCATGTCATATGTTAACCATGATCTATAAATCTAGTGCAATTCAATGGGATGGCATCATTGAATTCAGCAGCTGTATCCATTGCCGAAGTTGATAGCAAGAAAGTGGTGTCAGTTTTTCCAAATGCTACATGGGTACGCACTGCAGATGGTCCTCGTTCAGCTCATGATGAATGGCAGATTCCATACAACATGCCAAATGGTTCTTATAATATGCTTGTTACAGGCCTGTAAGTACTTTATCATGCATGTCATCATTGTACATGGGGATCAACATGCTAATTGCTGGTTATACATGCAGTGCCAATCATCCTTGCTCGAATAATGGACGACGTAAGTGATAGCATGTGGTTTCATAATGATGGAAAGCTAATCATAAGATGTACTTTCTTCTCATAAAGCTCCTTATCATCGTTGCAATGCAACACTTGAATCCTCTGTAACCTTTAGTGTAATTCATCCATAGACAATAAAGAAAAAGAAACAATCATTGCGATGCATAATATCAAAAAGGAGGAAAAGGGAGACATATTTGGGGATACAAAGAATGTAGTCAGTTGTAATTTATCTCTTTTCATCTCTTCTTCCTATTGTCGTAGTCTTGTGGTGGTCTTATTGTCCATGGATCAAGAATTGGAACAGCAAAAAGCGACTATTGTCTCGTTGGGTTCCACACTGCATGATAATGATCATGTTGCACCAACACAACCGCCTCCTCCGCCGCCACAGCAAATGCCTGCATCGCCACAGCAAGAAGCAAGAACAGCCAGTAGAAGTAGCAGCACAACAAGCTTGAATGTAAGCAATCTGAATGTTAAGCCAGTGACATGAGCATAACGTCTTGCAATGCAATAGCAAATGCAGGCTTCGATTGAACAAACGGTGACACAACTGCTTTCGTCAACCAAGAATATTCTACAAGTGTTGACTGGATGGTCAAATCAAACAGCGAGTGCTGAACAAGTGATGGAAGTGTATCGAACTCTGCAAGAGGATTTTGATCATGCACGCCAAGCGTTTGCATCAATGCACGTGTCAATTGAGTAAGTATTACGTCCAAGAGACAATGTCAATGTTTGGGGGGTTTGGATGAATGATTGGTGTTACTTGGAAGCATATTCACGTCATTGGTGATCTATTTTAGTGAAGCAGCTCATGTACCCGACGAGTTGCATGCATGTCTTGAAGCAACATTGGCAGGACCACCATCCACAGCCACACTGGAACAGCATCTTCCTGCTATTCGTGAAACGATTCTGCAGTTATTACATGCTCTGAAACAGAAACAATCACAGCTGCGACATGAAGTACCACCACAGCGTCTTCCTCGTCGTGTTGGCACCATTCGCAACAATCGTCATGGTGAACGAACATTATCATCCAGTGCTTCTGATTTTGATATGGACGACCCAAATACACGTGAAGCTCTCACTGCCTTGAAACAACAGGATGATCTTGCTCATCGTTCTTCAGTGCGTCGTACTGCTCATCAACAACAACTACAACACCTTTATGATGCCGATTTGGAAGATGCAGCAGCAACAAATGACCAAAGTATCACTTCTTCTCCATCACCATCTATTGCACCACCACCAAGACGACATCCTGTGACCAAAATTCAGCAGAATGACGTGGGGTTGTCTGATAGCAATAAGCAAAAAAGCAAGTATTCTTATCATATTCAGGGGGTTCATGGGAAAGTGCGCGCTTTTTCTTACATCTCTCGGTCATAAACATTCGAATGGAGATCCTTCTTCTAATGCAAACTGCTTTTATTTAGGCGTCAACAGCATTGTGATCTATTTGCAGATACATGATAGAATCAAAAAGACCAAGATTCATCAAGATGACCATCCCATGACGATGGACATGCTCCGCCAGCTGTTTCTCGACAAGTTTGATGACTCAATTCTACCTGACACTCGCATCATCCATATCCGTGATCCAACTAGTGGCATCTTTTATGAGCTGGAAGACATTCAAGACATTGTACCTCATTGCTTACTCATGATTCCATCATCAAAAGGCATGCAAGTATAATGAGCAACATGATCCAAAAAAGCTCATCTAACTATCTATAGTACAATAGAGAATCTTGAAAGAGAACAACAGCCACCTGGGTGGTATCAGCTGATGATGGATAAACTTGAGACAATCCAAAAGACGTTACAGAGTGGTTCGGATAATGAAAATGCATCTGTTGACATGACAACAACAACAACAATCAAAAAGAAGCATAATCCGACAATGACAGCCAACGTCGATCACCAGATGATACTGCATCAACACCAGAATGCAATTCAAGACCTGCGTCAAGATTTAGGCATATTGCGTCAGATTGCTTCTGAGTTCCAGTGCGAAACAGAAGCCATGTTGAATGAGATGCGTGACAAAGCCTATCAATATTGCAACAAGCAGCGTCAAGAACTTTTGGGCGGGCAAACATCATCATCATCGGGTGACACCAATGCAAAAGGAGTTTGCGGAGGAGATGAACACCGCCGACACTATCTGCAGGAAGCAAAAGATCGTTCCGAATCCACAGCTACACATATTACGACACGATTACAAGATCTTCAAGATACCATTGATCAGCTAAAGTTGGATGTGACTCAACGTCGTTGTCGACCATCAATTACTCAACTGCAACATTGTGAACAAGAAGTGGCTGATTTGGACAAGGAAATTGACGCGTTTAGTCAACTGCTCAAAAAAGCCAAACCAGTTTGGAAATTGGTATGGGAACAAGAGCTACAGAATGTCGTTCAAGAGCAACAATTTCTCAAAGAACAAGAAGCTCTTGTTTTGGATTTACGAGATGATCATGCTGATTTGGTGCAAGTGCTGAAGCAACTTCAAAAAGTACATGAGATCCAAACACGTCAACGTGATACTGGTGGTTCATCATCCTCTGTCAAATCAGTCTTTCCATCATTATCGACTAGTGGTGACAATAGTAGTAGTGGCAGCATCAGCAGCAGTATTCACTATGGAGGAGGAGAACCAGGGGACATGGCAAGTGTACTAAAGCAGGTCACTACTATCGATGTCGACCATACGAAACGTGTCAAAGCCATGGAGCATGCAGAGAAGATGAGAGCACGTGAGCTTGCTAATCGCATTGATGACTTTGAAAAAGAGCTGACTGCCTTTGTGGATGCAAAGAAACTTAAACGTACTGGCGGAGCAGAACAAGTGGATCGGCAGCGGAAGCAAAAAGATGAACAACTTTTGAAAGCTCTTTATTCTTCTTCTAGTAATGATAATAAAGGCATATGACGCATTCTTACATATAGTTTTCGGAGTGAAGCCCCTTTATTTCTTCTCTTATTCTCTATCCACCCCCCAAAAATACCTTTTTGTTTGTTCTTTTAGTCCTGAATTAAGCTAAATAAGGAGTAAAGTTATTGTACGGGGTAAAGGGTTTGTTATGTATGGTTGCGACACATTGGTCTTCCAATTCATCTTCCTTCCACCCCCACTTTTTTCTTTGTGTAGTGTTATGCACCCTGTATATCCCCCGGCCATTCAATCACCCCGCATCGTGTGCAATGATGATGATATTGATGATGTTATTAACAACGCGAGCTGAATGACAGAATACAAAAACATATATAAAGCCACCTTGTTTGACAGCCTTCCTTTCCTCTTTACCCCACATCTTTTGTATTTTATCTCTTCTCGGTTACTACTACGACAACAACAATGACTTGCAATCACACCATGAACATTTCGCTTGTCAACAACACTACCCAGTCGTCGGTACCAGCTGCCTACTATTATGGATTTTGTCATTGTTGCGGCGTTGATGTTTCTCGCTTCAGGTAAGAGATTGACATTTGACAAAAACAGCAACTCATTGATTAACATGTAATTTGTATCATTTCATTAGCCATGAATTCTGGTGCCGTTATGCCAGAAGATGAGATCTGCAGCCATTAGCAGCAGCAGCAGCAGCAGCAACATGATATACCCAACTCTTGCCAACCATATCTCTTTTTCTTGTGTTCTTTCTATACATATTCCCTGTTGTATCTCATATATATCCTCCCCTTTATCGAAGCACAAAATCTTGTATTTTGTGTGGTGTGTATACTTTTTGTCCCATACTTTCGTTTCCATGATATTCCTCGTCCTTTCTCTTTTCTGCTACTACTACCTACTAGAACGAATCATCCACCGCCTTACTACTACTACTACACTACATTGCTTTATACGTGCGCACATGACACTTTAGCGCTATCCATCCTCCCGCTTTGTATATGATCCTCATTTCTCTTTTGTCTTTTTGCTTATGTTCTTTCTTTTGTTGTACATATACCCCTTTTTTCTACCACCACCGCCTGGATGTTATTCTTATTGTTCATGCCTTTTCTTTCTTTTTATTCTGATGGCGCCAAACTTGTAATAAAAACAATCAAATACAAAAACTATCAAATGCGTACCATAAAGTTGTGGGGAATGCAACCTGATGCACGACTACAATGCCACGTTTCATCCCATAACTCAGCTTCCCACCAGCCTTCATCAATAGACATGCCAGTAACAGCAAATAGATTGTTCTTGCAGAATGACAGCTCTGTAGGATCCGCAGCATTATAATCATAAAGTGCTCGTACTATGATAACATCATGTGAATAACGTGTAGATAACATATATATATAGTACTTACCCCAAAAGAGAACCCGTTTACCATCCGGAAGTTCGTAATTGGATGATGTTGACCATGCATAAGGATCATGTTGTTGTTGTTGCTGTACAACTGCTGGTTGCATATAAGGTGATGCTTGTTGTTGTTGCCATCGAGGATCATAAGCAGTGGTATTATCCATAGTAGTAGGTGCTAAACTGGTGGGAGCAGCATAAGGTTGAATGGGAGAATGTGATGGTAAAAACATGTCATGGGGTTGTTGTTGTTGTTGTTGTTGAATAATGGGTGAGCGTGGTGGTTGTTGTTGTTGATAAAAGTCCAAGGAGGAAGCAACAGGTGATCGTGGCGCCATCATAATAGGTGAGCGTGGAGCTGTTGTTGCTGTTGCTGTGTAGCCTGGTGATGGGGGTGGCATGACAGGGGAACGAGGGGGCTGTTGTTGCTGTTGATGATACATCATTCTTTGCTTCTGTTGTTGTTGCACTGCAGCCATATCTAAAGGGGGTGGTAATCCTTGTTGCTGTACTGGATTGGATGAAGATATCATTGGTGACCTTGGTGGCTGTTGGTGTTGATATGCAGTATCATTCTGCTGGTATTGATGTTGATATGATGCAGGTCTTTGTTGTTGTGCTGATGGCTGAATAGGTGAACGTGGTGGTGGCATATCTGCTGTTGCAATTGGTTGTTGATGATGATGAGCAGGTGACTTTGGTGGTTCTTGTTGATACATGCATGACTGTCCCTGTTGCATGGAGATTCCTAAATCAGTTGTTGATGTTGTTTGTTGCCGTGATTGAGAGTGTTGTTCTTCTTTTGGCATGACAGGTGAACGTGATGATGATGATGATGATGTGGATGCAGATGAAGAAGGCGTTATACAAGATGTTGGACGTGAAGGTTGCTGTTGTTGTTGTATTGTTGATTGATCGTTTAATTGCTTTGCCTGTGGTCTTGGTGATTTGGGTGGTTTAATGGATGAAGGTGGTACTGTCATAGTTGGTTTATTGGTTGTTGTAATCTCTGGACGACCTTCAACTGGTGGAATAGGTGGTCTTTCAAACTTTTTGAGCAGTGCATTCAATGTAGCATCCTTGTTGCCCAAAGGTTTACGTTTAACGTTGACGCTATTGGTCTTGAAGCTTTCAGACATGATTGGCTTGTTAAGGCTAGCTGAAGTTGTGCTGCTCATTGTGCGTGGTCGAGGAGGTAGCTGCTTGTTGACGATCTTTTCGGCAAAATAATCCGCATAGTCCGAGGTAGCTGCTTTTACTGTGAGTCCTCTATGTTCTAAAGACACACATTCCATGATACTTACATGGTACTTTGGTCCCTGTGCCATGCTGCTCCACATAAAAAGTAAGGTCATCTTGCAGATTGCATGCTTCCAACTGCTTGCGAATACTTTCACACCACTATGATGATGAATACAAGGTTTAGTGTGTGAGTATAAATGTGTTTGTATATTATCCCCTTGCCTATATTACCTCATCTTGAACAAGTAGCCGAGCCGAAGCAAGGTTGGCATAATCCCACACATTGCTGATAAAAAAGTCAATCCGATCCTGCTCCAAAAGTTCCAACTCCTGTCAAATGTTTGTCAACATTACTATTTGTTTCATGTATAGTACGATCCAATTCCTTTACCTCACATGCATTCTTCCAAGTTGTATTCCAGTCATCCACCAATTGATTCACTTGTGTAAGAGCCCTTTCATATTCATCACCTATAATTAAAACATCATATGTATGCAAGATTCATCTTCATAATCCCATCCCCTAATCGATTACCCCTTACGTCTTTTTGGGAAATCACGTGCACGTAGCAATATCGAAAGCTTTTCTTGCCGTTCCTTGTACAATGTATCCAATGAAGCAACCAGCTAACATGTTCATGTTAGTTATACGCTTGTCATCCTTCTTTATCTAATTGTATACATACCTTATCCAATGTTTCACGATGATGTGCAATCCAATCATTTAGTTGTGGTGCCACTTCCTCTTGAAGTCTGCTTGACATGTCCAAATGCGACTGGGCAGATTTGGCAAGTTCTTGGTGCACAGTGGTAATAGCACGATAAGTTCCAGTCATCTTGTTCTTCTTTTCAAACTTGTCATGCAACGCCATTAGCTTTTGACCAAATGCTTGCTCCAACTCAGCCCTGTATCACATATATCAGCATTATTCATCTCTAATGACAATCATGGACACTACTTGCCGATCCTTGTAAAGTGTATGTATATCTTCAAGATCATCATACGATTGACGAATACATTCCACTAATTGATCCACTCCTCGTCGATCGCATGCCTATATGTGTGTATGTGTGACATTAGAAAGATATTTGGTTCCTGCAGCTTGTTTGTCGTCATTTGATGTGTTACCCAAAAGTGATTTGCCAATACAGTTGGCTCAAACGATCCATCGACACTGGCTGTTGCGTTTGGTGGCATGGATAAAGAGATGAAAGTGAAAAAGAGTATGCTCGCACCAAAGTCTGATTGTCTGATCCTCATTCTTTTATTATGATCAATGCATAAAAAACATATTGCTATATATGGATGACGGTACGCCAAAAACAGAGTTGACTTTTACTGATGCTGTTGTGATGATCCATCGCCACCAACACCTCCTCCCATGTTCATTCCATGATGTTGTTGCTGTTGCTGCTGCTGCTGTTGTTGCTGTTGCTGCTGTAACAGTAAATTCCTATGTTGGGCAGCTGCAGCAGCTTGGTATTGTTGTATATTCAAAGGGAATTGTTGATTGTTCACTCCAGCTCCTCCTTGTTGCTGTTGTTGGGCACCACCACCTGCTGCAAGCATTTGCTGTTGTCTTTGTTGCTGCTGAGCACGTAATGCTTGGGCACGCATACTTTGTAACACAGCAATCTGCTGTTGTGATAATGGTTGTCGTGGCTGTTGCTGTTGTGGCTGTCCTCGTCCTCCAGCTCTCATTGCACTTCTTTGCATCATTAATTGTTGTATAATTTGTGCTTGTTGTGGTGTCATCTGTCCTTGGTTCAGCCCACCTAACATATTGGGAACTTGCTGTGGTTGTTGTTGAGGCGTTCTTCCAGCTACAGCGGCTTGCTGTTGTTGTTGTTGCTGTTGTTGTGCACGAGCAGCAGCTTGAGCTTGCATAAGCTGTAATTGAGCTTGCATTTGAGCTTGATGCTGTTGCTGAGGAGTTTGTTGACCTGGCATTTGCTGTTGTGGAGTTTGTTGCCCTTGTAATTGCTGTTGTGGTATTTGATGGGCTTGTTGAGGAGTCTGTTGAGGCGTTTGTTGCGCAGCAGTGCCTTGTGGTTGTTGCTGAGGCGTTTGCTGTTGAGGAACACTTTGCTGGGGTACTTGCTGTTGCTGTTGATGTTGTTGCTGCTGCTGGGCTTGCTGCTGCTGCTGCTGCTGTTGTTGTTGTTGAAATGCTTGCATGATAGCTCCTTGTTGTTGTTGCACTTGCAAAGTTTGTTGCTGGAACACTTCTTGGGTAATCGTGCCTTGTTGTACCATAGCAAGAAGCCGTTGTCGTTGTAACATTAGACTCATCACTTGTCGTTGTTGCTCTGGACTCATTTGGGCAAGCAATTGTTGAGCTATAAAGTTCAAATGATCCATATTAGTCTTGTTGATATAAAACGACAATTGATCTACTTGCCTCCAGTTTGTACACCAGCACCTTGTTGCTGTGGCATTTGCATATTGGCCATCTAGTAATACGATCAATCATCAGTCTTTTGATATTTATCCAATAAGATAACTTACTCTTTGTTGCTGCTGTTGTTGTAAGAAAGCTTGCTGTGCATTTGCTTGATTTCCCATCATTTGTTGCTGCTGTTGCTGTTGTTGTTGTCGAGCAAGCATTTGTTGTTGCAAATTTCCACCACCAGCTGCAGTTGCTTGAGCGAGCATTTGTTGTGCCATAGCAGGAGTGATAGAGCGATTTTGGAGTAGTAACTGAATTTGACGTATGGTAGCTTGAAGAGGTGCACTTTGCTGCTGCTGCTGTTGCTGTTGTCCAGCATTGGGAGCCATTGGATTGACCATACCTTGTTGTTGCATCCCTGATGTTGGTGTATGTGCACTTGCTGTTGGCATATTTGGTCGTCCTGGTCCACTAGCCATCATATTGGTATTAAGCATTCCTGTACCACTATGTGGAGATGTAGATGCCATAAAAGCTTGTTGACCAACACCACTTGTCATTGCATGTTGACCCATTTGGGCAGTAGCAGCTCTTTGTGGAAGTGCCAGTGACATGGATACCTGAGTAGGCATTGATGTCATGTGTTGTTGGGGTTGTTGTTGCTGCTGTTGTTGAGGAAGGTTTGCGAGTTGTGTATGAGCTTGTGATGGTGTTGACTGTGGTTTCATTGAAGGAGTTCCTGGTGGAATACCCATTGGTTGTTGCTGTTGTTGTCGAGGAAGTGAAGCATGTTGTGTAGCGGGAGTAGGAGCATGAGTCTGTGTAGGAGTGGCCAATTGTGATTGAGTAGGTGTACTAGGTCGAGAAGGTGAAAGTTGTGATTGTGATTGTTGTGGAAGTTGCATTGCTGTAGACACTGCTGGTGTTTGTACATGATTTTGTGATGGAGCTTGACTCTGATTTGGTATTCCTTGTGCTTGTGCTTGAGCTGCTTGTACACGTGCTTGTGCTTGTGCCAATAATGTTTGCTGCTGATGTGATACTGGTTTGCCTTGCATATTCCTCATTTGATGACTCTGAAGTTGTTGCTGAAGACTAGCAGCTTGCATTTGGAAATTGGCTTGTTGTTGTTGTACTGCTTGATTAAGTCGTCCTGTCACTGATGGTGATCGTGGCACAGGGTTGGCAAGATTGTTGTCGCAAACCAGGGTATTGAAACGGCCATAAACCGTTTTGAGGTGCACAATATACGCTTCCATCATGTGTTCAGGTCCAAGCTTGAAACTATCAAATGTATCAAGTCAGTAAAGATAGATATCACCTTTTTCCTTATAAACTTACTCAATGTTTCCACCATTGACACTCGTATCCATCACAGTTCCCCATCGAAACACGCCATCATACTCGTTGTTGTGTATATATAAGTCCACCACGGTATATACAGTCCCTAGAGATACCAGCGTTAGCACTGATATGTTGCATGTCCTCTTTCATCATACTTACTGTCACCTTCTCTGCGTTCAAATCGTATTGTGCGCACACATTTTCTTCCATCAGGTAATAGTGGTGGTTCCATAAGCATCTTCCTGCCACCTTTGATAATGATAATGAGTACCATGTGATTGGCACTTTGCAATACCATCCAAAATACTTACTTTTCTTCTTCATCTCTATTGACGGAAGAGGCTCATTATCCAACTTCTGCCGCTTTGTTCTCCATTCGTGCACAAAGGCCAGCTTGCCAAAGCTATAACTTGAAACTGAGCATGACATTGTATAACACATCATGATAAGAAATATACCTTGGTTCGAAAGGGAATGATCGCTTTGATCGCTATTGAAGGTCAAACGATCAATACATGAATCATGCAAGACATTTATCTCTTTACTTACGTTATCCATCAAAGTCATCAACTTGTTGCTCTCTGCCTTCTTTGCCAACTTTTGTTCTCGCTCAAGAGAATTCCACTTTTGCTTTCGCTTGATCTTCCTTTGTCCAGTGCTGTATTCAATGGCATTGCTCACCCGTGTCACTTGAATGGATGGATCAAGACATAATGGTTCCTCTGTGGCAATCTAAATGTATCATGTTTGAGTCTCCTATCCACCATATGTTTATCTTCAACTTACCAATACTTTTGATTCTACTTCAAGGGCTATATCTTGTGTCCATGCTGATCCCCAGACTTCATTGAGCAGTAATATGTCAGTCCACAGGCTTTCAGCTGTCGGTCGCATCACCACGCGCTTAATATTGGGCTCAACATCCTGCTGTTGTGCTGAATGACGATGATCATGTATCTCAACAATCAAGGAACCTAATCATCCCATAAACCATCAGTCCATATTCCCAATACTAGGAAAAGAATTGTATGCTTTACCTTCGTAAAAGCGACATAATGCTTCATCAAACACGTCCATAAGATCTGGTGGTAGTCTCTTTTCTTTGATGCATGCCAAAAAGTCCTATCATCCCATAAATATATCAATCCCTGTCCTGATCATCTTGATTGCATATCTACCTTGAACTGACTCTTGTATGAAAAGAAACCATCCTAAAAAGAGAAGCATTAGTGCCATGTGCGTCCATACGATGACTAGATCAACAAATATTGCAAAGACGCGTGATACCTCGTGTTCAAAACGAAAGTACGTGGGATACAAGTGTAATACCAGTGATGGTGGTTCGTCTGCGTAGCGTTCAAGCAAGTCTAAGATAGTGGCATGTGAGTCGTAAGGATCGAATGGGACATGTCTTATGCTAGATATGCTTTTTACCTTTCTCATGGTATCGCATGGGTCTCTAGGCAAGTTGTAAAGCAATGTAGTCGTTAATAAGAGCCATCAATAAAGGCGTTGAGCGTAAGTTCACATACTTGATCGGCGTCGTCTTGTGTCAATTGTGTTGGTAGTTGCTGTTGCTGTTGTTGTTGCCTTTGCCAACTAGGACGTTTCTCCTTATTACTGCCGTTGGGTCTTTTGGTGATATTGGACGCTTGCTTCGAATGGAGTTCTGCCATTTGTGTTATTGCTGTTTGGTTGGCTTGCAACTTCGCCATCACTTTGGCGGAAGCCATGGCAGGGGGAAAGAAGAGTAGTGTGTGGAGAAAGAAAGGTAATGGCGGAACCAAATTCGTCAGTAAATGGTACTCACTGACCAAGTGAATAGCTGTACCTGTAGATCAGACAATTGCTTCCCACATTAGACATTTCGTATCGACTTTATACTATTGTCATCTCTCTATATGGATCATAAAAGTATCGTTGACACTTGCAGGATTAAGATCCATAGCATTTACTGATCTCTTGACTCATAATCATCTTGTTCTATCCATACGAAGATATTGACTTATCTTTCTTGCTAAGCCCTTTGATCTTGGTTCTGGGAATCTTTAAAGCTATTGAATGTGCATATTGGCCAAACGAGCATTCGACATTGGGTTTATGGTTAAGAGATAGGTTCCTTGACAATGAATCCTTGTAGAGAGTCATTATCTTCACAACAAAGAAACCATAAAGATCACAGATGAATCACTTGAATTGCATGTACAATCCTCTATACAACTTGGCTATGCTGCTAGGAGACAAGTTTATTTGTCATTGGGCACTAGATCTGAAATAAACTTGTTCCTTTTTGATGCTTTAAGTACATCACGTTGCAAAACATTTGGCTTTTTGGTGTCAGGATGCAAACAGCTATCGATCAAGAGTTATGTTGGATGCAAATGTACCATTGTTTGACACTTTTTATTAGCCAAAAAGCTGCAATGACTGACTATATCTGCCACTGGGAAGGAGGATTCTTGGTCCGCTTGATTTTGCATGGAGCTCAACCATTCCCCTTTTCCTTTTCGACAAGTCCTTGTTTGTATATGGTACTGGCAAAGCACGATCTAACGATCCACTTTATTCTCACCTGTGCAATTCAAGAGCTCAAAGGCATTTACGCCGGCAATGTCAAAAGAAGGCGAGCAAGCATGGCATGCTAGACGTCAACAGTGGATACAAGCGAGCAAGGAAACCTTGGAAACAAAGAAGCAAGAAGCTCATGAACTGAACGATTGGTACAATGACCATCTTTCAACACAAAAGCACTTTGACATGTTCTACAAGACGTTTGTTGTCAAGCGGGTTCAATCCAATAAGCCGGTACCATTAAGATTTGCAGTAAGTGGTCATGTCAAGTGGATCTCATGTGGATGGATTCATTGAATCTGTCTCCTAGGTGAAAATGTTGATTCATGGTTGGAAGGAAGATGGCACATGGCCTAAAGGAATGGAAGCACCACCACCATCAGATGAAGAAGAAGACAAGCTATTATAGTATACAGGAGAATACATAGTGCATCATGTAAATAGATCAGACAATTTGTATGTATATTTTGTCTACTGTAGAAAAACAAAGGAAACCAATAGATTGAGGAGATAGGGAAGTGAATGGGTGGATGTTGGTGTGTGTTGGATGACAAGAGTGATGATTATGAAGTGATTGCGTGTGTATAATGTCTATTGCTTATCCTTGAGCGATTCGAATTCCCATGTTGTGGCACGTAAACCGATACCAGCAGGTGCATTCATAGTCAAGTATTGTAACCATCGTTGAACAACATCGGGATGGGTATCCTTGATCTGCAACAATCGCTTATGTGTCTTGCGTTCAAAGTTTTCTTGAGACTTTTTGTGGACAAAAGGAGAGCGGATAACGGTCCAATGGGATGTTTGAGTAGGCAAACGAACAATACCAGAGCAGGGCATGCCAAGATGATAAGCTGCACGTTGAGCAAAATCACAATAAAAGTCGAGTTGTTGAGGAAGATAACCACGCATATGAAGGTTACAAACAGTAATGCCGTGAGTTGGTGGAAGACGTTGAGGAGCTATGGATGATAGGATTAGAGACTTGTACCTATATTGACACATGTTTACTTTATATTTACCTTCAAATGCTTCAGTGGACACCTTGTTGACTTCAGGAGGCGTCAAGTCAAGTGGTTCGGCTTCCTTGTTTCTAACGAGTGCATTGGAGCTGTTTTAAGGTGAGTACAAGTTGAAAATTCGGCTGTCAAGGACACGTACAAAGATCTCACTTGGACACGGCTTGCAATGCTGAGCTGGGATACCGATCGTGCCTATCTTATGTATAAGACTATATTGCTGTAATGGTATTGTACAAGTCAACATACTGCTGGTCGTAACGAAAACATAACGTGTGGTGTATTGTATATAGTCGGCGGTGCAAGAAAGCAACTCAATATCCCAGGATCCCCTCTCCTTCCTCTCTGTCGGACACACATAAGCCACCTGTTGTCAGTTACTCTCCTTCAAGCCTTGATACCTACTTGTCAAGGTAAACAGCCATTCAATTCACTTATAGCATATGCATATGACTCATTCTTGACATGTTTGATGATATATATTTAGGAGGCATTTGTTTATTAAAGTGTGCAGACAACTGATCCTTGTGCAGGCCCATGTACAATCTTGAATTTCATTGGTCAACACCAGAAGCGCTCAGTATCCACTCAGCATTTCAGCCAGCTCCTCACGCGTGCTTTATCATGGCCGATGTGAAGAATGAGGACAACTCCAGTGTCGCAAGTGGCGATCTCTATGACCAACACGATGACAAGTCAAAGGACTGGAACGTAGGTCTTGAATTGGAGTTTTTGAACGCAGTAGCACGATGCAAGCCAGTGGGTACGCCATGCCAGAACAAGTACTTTAGTGATATTGATACAACTGCGAGTGATAGGTATCCACAAGTATTTTCGCCTTATCAGTATCCAACGACAGTTCAATCAAACAAGCCATACACAGTATTCAATACAAGATATACGTGAAAGATTAAGTGCATATTATGATATGGATGCATTGGAAGAGCTAGTAAGTATAAGGATGATGGCGTGATGTCTTGGGACTGACACATGGATATGTTTCTAGGAACAAGAAGAAGAGGAAGAGGAAGATGTTGAAGGAGAAGCCGATGAAGAACATGAATTGCATGAATTCACTCTACCGTTGGATGAATATGAGCAGTTAATATCAGAACATCGACAAGAGGACGAAGCAGAATTAAGTGCATCATCACCATCTCCTCCACCAGCCAAAAAGAGCCGTACACTGAAACGAGATGCATCACCAATGTCATCAGCTAGTGCTACACCAACACCAGAACCTGAAGAAGGCAAGTGATGGATGCATTATTATTGGATCATTACATTGTCTGATAAGGGATCGGATCTTTGCTATTTGTTTATAGGAAAATCTTCAAGACGATCCACTCGTAAAAAGACTGACACACGCAAACGTACATCTGGAACAAGTAAAGGCACTTCCTCAACAAGTACTGGTACAGCTACTGGCAGCCGAAGAAAACGCCGGTGAAACATGTGAAAGCAGATTCAATCCAGGACGAGAGAACCAGTGGTTGTTGTACACAGACGTCCCCAAAAAGTGTGGCTCTATGGCGTGGTTTAAATGTTTTTTGAGCTCCCCTGAATTCAAATAAATCTATCTCCTCTTCTCTTTTCTCTTTCTCTTTTCAATCTTTCATCTATTCATCAATGACCACTGACGGCAAGATGGTCGAGCAGAAGCCTGTGATTGACGAGGCCATTGAGAGAAGTTGGGATATTCCTGATTTCACTATTAAAGAAATCCGTGAAGCTATTCCTCCTCATTGCTTCCGTCGTGACACTTTCCGATCATTCACCTATGTTTTGCACGACATTGCTATCATCTCTGTTCTTGCCTACCTTGCTACTTTTATTGATACTATTCCTTCTGCTGCTGTACGTATCATCCTTTGGCCTTTATATTGGATCGCTCAAGGTGTCGTTGGTACTGGTGTTTGGGTGATTGGTCATGAATGTGGACATCAAGCATTTAGTCCATCCAAGGTATGAATCAAGACAAGAATGATCATGCAATTTGACTGATAAAATATCTTTTTGTGTACAACTCCAGACCATCAACAACAGCGTCGGCATGGTGCTTCACTCATTGTTGCTTGTTCCTTATCATTCATGGAGAATCTCTCATTCCCGTCATCACAAGGCGACTGGCCATATGTCCAAAGATCAGGTAACTTTCTAAAATTTTTCTTCCCCTTTATGTTCCTGCATGTGATTTACATACATCTCCCTTTTTTAGGTCTTTTTGCCAAAGACTCGTTCAAAGTATGCTTTGCCACCAAGAGATCAGGACCCTGAAGGTGATGGTCCCCATCATTTGTTTGACGAATCACCACTTGGCACTCTTTGGGGCATGTTTGTCATGTTTGTATTTGGATGGCCTATGTATCTTTTTGCCAATGTCAGTGGTCAAGACTATCCTGGTTGGGCTTCCCATTTCAATCCTTATTGTGCTATTTATGAAGATGCTCAGTTCTTGGATGTGATGCAATCTACCGCTGGTGTTTCGGCCATGATTGGTGTCTTGGTTTACTTGGGTCAAACTTTTGGCTCCATTACCATGATCAAGTTCTATGTTATCCCTTATCTTATGGTCAACTTTTGGCTTGTGCTTATTACCTATTTGCAACACACTCATCCCAATCTTCCTCATTATCGCGAAGGTGTCTGGAACTTCCAACGTGGTGCTGCTTTGACCGTTGATCGCTCATATGGTGCCATTCTCAACTACTTCCATCATCATATCTCGGATACTCATGTTGCTCATCATTTCTTCTCTACCATGCCTCATTATCATGCCGAAGAAGCCACTCATCACATCAAGAAAGCTCTTGGCAAGCATTATCAATACGACCCAACCCCCATCCCTATTGCCTTGTGGCAATCCTGGAAGGAGTGCCGTTTTGTTGAGGATGAAGGCGATGTCGTCTTTTACAAGAACTAGACTTTTTTCATCTAATTCACTCCCCTATATCATTTTCATCCTTTACGTACTTGCTGTTCATTTTTATCTTCATATACTCTCATACACAAAGTTTGTACATTTTTTGTTTGCGCTTAAAAAGAAGGTGTTTCGAAACTATGCACTATTTGGGTACAGTTGGGGTATTGGGTTTGCAGATCATCGGCTATAAGGGATGATATTGTACAGGGAAAAGGCGTAATATGCAATAGGCTCCAAATAGAAATGGTATCAAAACGCCCATCATGTATACCCCGCATCCATTTCTTCGGTACGTCGGCATAAACGCTGACTCCATGTCAAAGTACGTAAATCACTGAGCACAGACATGCTGTGATACATGATCCATGCGTTCTTTTAGATCTTATGATATACCAGCACTTGTCGTTTGACAACATGTTATATTCATATGTCATAGCAATGCTTTTCTTATGATGATCAACAACGCCGGGGGCGTTTTCAGCCACATAACCCATCTCGTGTTACTTGCTCATGCCCAACATCTGCCCAACAAGGCTATTATGAGTTTTCGTTCCAGTCATGATCATCACACAGTCATTGAATCATCCCTTGAAAATGTCCCATGCAACTAGCAGTGATATGAATACTGACTTTCATAACGTATCATGTGATGCAGCAGCCAAGATGTCTCCCTTTGCAAGTGATACATAAAGAAAATGAGCTATGTGAAGACAATTGTTCTATACTCTTTATAATCATGTGTTGTACAGTGGACAGTGCTAGTCAAATATGCCCCTTTGTTTCAGAGCTGAAAGTGCAGGTCCATCCACTTACCAAAGCATGAATTTTGGTCAAGGGCTACAACACTCTTTTCCGCATTCACACCTGACTGTACACTACATTGACCTTACTGCACTCCATTCAACCTATCCTTGACTCAAATGCACTGGGACAAGAACAAGACGTGGCTCCTGTTGCTCAATTGACAAGTACTACACGACACTGTGATTGCAGCAGGATAAAGCACAAGCTTATGGCACCTCTTACAGCCTTCCTATGCAGTGGTTGTTACCAGTAGGTGGATTATCGTTTATTGATGTTGCAGCTATTCTTATCCTTGTTTATATTCTTTGTTAGATTGATCCATCATGATCTCCTTTTCTGACACTTACAGCAACTTCCACGCAGAAGCACATGCATTAAAGCAAGGCTGTTTTGTCACCAGCATGTCTTTTGACTATTGGATGTTCCATCGATGGCTTTTGGTAAGTGTCAAGGATGGTCTTTGTGATCCCACCATTCAAGATACTCATATATTACTCTGTGTCATCATTCATGTAGTGCTTGTGCTCATTGTTGTCTTTTTGGCTCTATTCTCTGATGGATGCTTTGTGGTATGTGTCATTATCCTCTTGTATCTTGCTCTTTATTTGTATACTGATAGATTGTCAAATAGTGATCTACATATCTTGTTTGGAAGCAGAAGGCAATCCCAGTATGAGGAGATGTTGGAAATTCTATGTGGATGTACTGGCTACCTTGGAGATCAACTCTGTTATCGACAATATCGGATGTCCTCTATACAGCACGTCTTGAAGCCAGCCAACTACCACCATCTTGATCGAAGTACAAAATGTAGTAAACACCGAATTTCTACAACGTGTGATCAGCTACGCTCTCAAGGTCATCGAAATTCATGGTAGACTGCCAGTCATCTTAATATTCGGCATCGGCTCATCAACCAAATGCAGCCTAGTAAACTTCACACCAGCTACAGAAGCAACGCCATGGATACATTCAATACCATGCAACGTTTGGGCAAAGTCATGCAACCTTACATCCATTCACTATCAGGAGACACATATCTTGATCCACTTCTTGCATTGTCACTCTCCTTGATTGAACAACAACCTTCATTATATGATCACAGCCATAAACACGTTCAGGCCGATCAGAAGGGACACAGAGGATCAAACGGCATTCAATCAGATAATCAGTTGGCCAAAGAGATGACACTTGACCGCTTTTGCTTCTTTATACGATATGCATCCTTTCTCTTGGTCTTGGGTAGCAAGCAGAATGGCAGTGGAAGGAATTGGCCAACTTCTTCTCGACTAGAAAACGCTTATGATGCATGGCTTCTTCCACGTGCTTTAATGTAGATAGAAGTCTTAGGCTAGTTTTATTATCATTATTCTTTTATAAACATCTTTCACGAAGCACCTTGATATACAATCTGCCAATATTAACGCTATTGACTTTGCTAACGCTGTCGTTGATGCTGTTAACGATGTTAACGATGTTGACGCTGTTGACGCTGTTGACGCTGTTGACGCTGTTAACGATGTTAACGATTCTTGTCAACCAATCAAGTATTCATCTGGGTTCAAATTGCCTGTTAACGCTGTTAACGATGTTAACGATTCCTGTCATCCAATCAGAATTCGCCTGGGTTCCCCTGGTTTCATTTCGTGCTCCCAGCTACAACGCGTTTTTTCTTGCTCTCTTTCTTTTCGCAATGGACACAATAACAGGTATGCTTTCTTATACAAAGCAGGATAAAGAGCTAAATGCTTCCTTTACAGACACTGACTTACTGACGTTAAGCCTACCGATGGACTTTCTTCCTGGTACCGACAAAGCCAGTAAAATGATTCTAAAACATCAGTTTGCTATCGATGTCATAGCCAAGACTTTAATGAATGCCCCTGAAGGAACATACAGTGTTGGTGATGCAGATTGGAATGAAACAAGATCGGATGTCCTCTATACAGCACGTCTTGAAGCCAGCCAACTACCACCAATCTTGATCGAAGTACAAAATGTAGTAAACACCGAATTTCTACAACGTGTGATCAGCTACGCTCTCAAGGTCATCAAAGTTCATGGTAGACTGCCAGTCATCTTAATATTCGGCATAGGTTCATCAGCAAAATGCAGCCTAGTGCACTTCTCACCAGCAACAAAAGCAACGCCATGGATGCATTCAATGCCATGCAACATTTGGGCAAAGTCATGTAATCTTATATCCAAAGAAACAACATCCAATCTCGACAATGAAGCACAACCTTTAGATCCACTTTTTGCATTATCACTCTTCTTGATTGAACAACAACCTTCATTATATAATCACAGCCATCACAATGATCCAACAATTCTCACTTTATACAAGATTGCATTCTCTCTTTTGGACTCGGCACTGAACATAGAATCCAACTTTACTTCCACTCTTACCACCATTTGCTCAACGAATGAACGCTTGTTTCAGAAACTGCAGGAACATGTAAACGACTCACCCAAGGCAAGAAAGATTGTTGACAAAGGGATTGAATACAATGCAAAGCTAAAACGACGCTATGATGATGAAGATAGTTCTTGTTCAGAAGAGCTAGAATACCCTGCCAGACTTTCATTGAAGCTTCAAACCACCACTCGATCCACCAACATGTCTGACTCAGACTTCCAATTCATCAGCAAGTTCAAAGATTCCAGCAAAGGCAGAATGAATTGGGCAGCATGTCTAACGCTTGGACATAATGAAAAGCTTTTAGAAAAGTATACTACTCCTGGAAGTCTAAAGGTGAGTTATAGTCGAGCCAAAAAAGTCCAAAAGACCAATCACAATAAATGATACCCATTTTCACTTAAAAATGTTCTTATATGTGTCAAACATAATAAATGCTGCATTTTATACAATCAAGTCATAGTTGATATGTGGAGGAAAGTGTGGGGGGTAACAATAAAGGATGCTTTTACAACTTGGCAATAAGATTATCAGATTTAGCCTTTTGTGCCTTGATACGTCCAGCAATATCTGCAGCACGACGTAATTCAACCTTGCCAAGTTGGTTCTTGTGAACTTCATCAGGACCATCGGCATAACGCAAAGTACGAGCTGAAGCGAAGAATTTGGCAAGAGGGAAATCTTGAGAAAGACCACCAGCACCATGAGCTTGCATAGCACGATCAAGGACACGTAAAAGCATATTGGGAGTAGCAATCTTGGCCATACTGATTTCCTTAAGAGCACCCTTAGCCTTGACTTGATCAATACGTTGAGCAGCACTCAAAACAAGATAACGAGCTTGATCAATTTCAATACGAGACATGGCAATATCTTGTACAATGGTGCCATGTTCAGCAAGATTCTTTCCAAAAGTACGACGGGATGGATCAGTGACTCGAGCAATCATAAGTTCCAAGGCACGTTCTGCCATACCAATACAACGCATGCTATATGTATGTATTAGATTATATACATGTACGTTCCAACATGATATAAAGACTTACCAGTGATGAATACGACCAGGACCAAGACGACCTTGAATCACTTCAAAACCACGACCTTCACCAAGTACCATATTCTCAACAGGAACACGAACATCCTTGAAAATCATTTCACAATGACCTTCAGGAGCATCATCATAACCAAAGACCATCATGGGACGAACAACAGTAATACCAGGAGTATCAGCAGGAACAATGACCAAGCTTTGTTGCTTATGACGATTCTTGTTATCAGGATCAGACTTGCCCATGACAAGATAAACAGCACAACGAGGATCACCAGCACCAGAAATCCACCACTTGCGACCATTAATGACATATTCATTGCCTTCACGACGAATGTTGGTTTCAATGTTGGTAGCGTCAGAAGAAGCCACAGCTGGTTCAGTCATGGCGAATGCAGAACGAATCTTGCCTTCCATCAAAGGAACAAGCCATTTGGCCTTTTGAGCAGGAGTGCCATACTTTGCAAAGACTTCCATGTTGCCAGTGTCGGGAGCTGAGCAATTCATTGCTTCAGGAGCAAGTTTGGGACAACGACCTGTCAATTCTGCAATCAAGGAATATTCCAAATTGGTCAAACCAGGTCCTTCAGGATAGTCTTTGCCCAAAAACAAGTTCCATAATCCAAGTGAACGTGCCTTGGCCTTGAGCTCTTCAAGTACAGGAGGGATCACCTAATATACAAGCGTTATAGATAGACCGTACAAGTAGAGTCAATAAACATACCTTCCAACGGTTTTCACCTTGTCCCATCTGTGCGTCAAAGATCTTCTCGGCAGGAATGCAGTCATTCTACCTTGACACATGAGTATAAAAGAGTGCATGGACGACTGCATTGAGTCAAATATACCTCAACAAAGTCCTTGGCTTTGGCATACAAGTCTTGGAACTTGGGAGATAGTTTGGTGATATCGACAAGGTTGTTGGTGGCCATAATGGATAAGAGTGTGTGTGGGAGACAAAAGAAGAGTGGACAAGAGCGGGAAGACCCTTATATAAGCAGCATTTCACAACAGTCTCACACTCCATTTCGTATTATCAATCGCGTTGACATGCCTCCCAAATCGGGTATAAAACATGGTCGGTCATAGCTGAGAGACAATACCCCGCATAGTTCACAAACTGTGTGTATGTACATGGATGATGAGGAATAAAAAGTTGTGTATTGTGTTAGTAAGCAAGTATAGAATGTAAAAGATAAAGAAGAACAATGTTGCTACTGCTACTGATCTATTGTAATTGCACATAATTGGCAGGGAACTAGAGCAGAATAATGAGCATATCATCCACATGTAGTATAATGTATGAATACTTACAATGCCTTGTCTACCGCCTACACTACCAGTCCACCAATCATCTTGACTATCACTCTTTTCGACAATTGTAATAACATCTCCTTCTCTGAAACTCAAATCTCCATCTTGTTCACCATTGAAATCATATAATGCACGAGCTGTTGGTTGTTGTGGCTTTCGAATGGGTGCAGGAGGTGGAGGAGGAGGAGCTCTGGATGTAGCAACTGAAGGAGGAGCACCATAAGATGTTGGTTGTGGTGGTTGTTGATAATGGGATTTCTCTTGACCATAATAATTGTTGTTGTTGTTGTTTGAAGGAGGAGGTGCTGTATAAGGTGGTGGTGGTTGATTGTTGTAAGAAGAAGTTGGTGGTGGAGCGGATGGTGGATTTCTTAGCGGAGGTGGTTGTCTGATAGTACCAGGAGCCGAGATATTGGAGCTCTTGAAATTGTAAGCACGTGGTGATCCTTCTGCACTGTTACGAGCATACATTGCACCAGTATTGCCAAGAGTATGAAACCTTGCATTCAATGCACGATACAACATGTCTGCTTCAGGTGGTGGTGCAATTGTTCCATTCAATAATTCCTTGGCTGTCACTCGTTGTCCATAAAGCTTCTCGTTGGCATCGTTACGTGTAGCAATGACTGATCCTTCAAGAGATACACCTGCAAAGAGACCCTTGGTTTTGCTGTAAGAGTAAACAGCTGCAATATGCTTCAAACTAGCCGATCCAGATGCTTCTGCATTACGACCCATAGGACCAGCAGCCACTAGAATGATCAATGGATGATATCAGTTTATCACGTGCTACATAGATAATGCAAGCTAAATAGTTTTGTGAAACATACAAGAGACGTTACCACCAAGCGTAATGTTGCCAAATTGGCTGAATGTCTTGACAGCTTCCTTGGTATTCAATACAAGCACGAAATCGGTCAATTCGGCACCTAGATTGATTCCCCTGGTTACTGATCCTATCTATCATCATCATATGCACTGTTCCTTACCTATCTGTCCTCCTGCACCGATACCACCCGTTACTATCGCAGAAGGAGCAGACCAACCTATTCATTCATATGTGTTGTCAATACAGATGACCAATTGCAGTTGATTTTTTATCAAATACATACTCTTGTCAGGTAACCTAGCCATGACAACATTTGTTAGTCTCTTATCATTCCAGTATCCCTTGTCAACAATCCATTACCTTGCAACAACTAACCCACTACCTGCACGACCAGAGAATAAGAAGCTAAAGAAAGCATTGTCAATTCATCTTGGCAAAAGAAGTCAATGTATAACATTACCCAGCCTTGAGTACTGTAAAGATTGCCAAGCCTTGGGCGTTATCCAAGATATTGGGTGGGATGACCTTATCCACCAGTTTCTGACCAGGATCTATCAAAGCACCAGTGAGTTATGAAACCAACATAGATAGTGCGATCGTGAACTTTTACCGATAAAGCTGTTGAGAATGCGAGCTGCTTTCTTACATTCACCTATTGAATAGTGGTGGGCGCGACATGAGTACTTGTATTTAATACAGTCCATTGGCTATTGCATTACCTGCCAAACTGGTTGGAATGGGAGAGTTGAGACTAATGCTTGAAGCAGCGTTCTTTACTTTCTTCATAATAGAAAATAGAAAGAGAGAGAGAGAAAGAGAGAGTTCAGGTATTTTTGCAGCAAGTGACCATGTGCGTTAAAGAAGACAACTCAGTCGGTTACCATTGCTTCTCCTCATCCCCGCCCCGCTTATGACACTCAGTCTTTAAGATAAATGGAAAAAACACAACTCTTTTACTTAAAAAGACTACCAATCCCTACTAAGATGTCGTTCCAAAGCTTGTACATCAGCACCTGAAGGACCAACAAGACGACGACGATATTCTACTCGTATACTGTCATCACTATCCATCAACTTGAAATCTTCTTCATCCATATCCTCTGGTTCACCAACAAATCGATCAGTAATCATGCCAACGCCATCATTCATATCCGTGTCCTGCACAGTTATCTCACGACCTTGTTGTACAGCTGCCATGGCATGTTGATGTGCTTCATTTGCAGATGCTGAATGGGGTGTTGAAATAGAACTACCAGTATAACGTCTTCTGGGTCGTTTGTTGGATGAATCCATATCAGTATCAATAGGTTCCACGCTGAGTAATCGTCGATTTCTTCCTTTGAGAAGCCCCTTGGAATGCATCACTTCATGTATAATACTCCGTCGTAATGCTTCTTCTTCTTGTAGATATTCAAAGCTTTCAAAATCAAATGGCTCTGGACAATCCACTTCATCAGCTGGATCTCGCATTTGTTCCACAAATGGATGTGCAAGTGCTTCATCAGATGTAATGCGTAGTGCTGGATTGAGATGCAACAAGTTCTTGAGTAAGTCAATGCCTTCCAATGGACAATCAGGAAACAGTAAACTAAAGTCAATAGGCTCCTTGGGTGGTGGTAATCCATCTCCATCACGTAGATTCTTGATGTATTCAATCACGAATTCAGATGCATTCTTGTCCCAAAAAGATGTGTCCTCCGGTAACCCCAAAATCCCCACAATCTTGTGCAACTGGTCAACGTAATCTGTTCCCTTGAATAACACCTTGCGTCCCAATAGCTCAGCAAAAATACATCCCACAGACCACATGTCAACTAAGATATAATATGTTTCAGTCTCCCAAATAAAAACCAAGTCTAACAAGACTCACTTGCTTTGTCATACGTATTTGGACTTAACATGACTTCTGGAGCTCGATACCAACGTGTCACCACATAATGTGTCATATTCATTGCTTCCAACTGGGATGATTGTGATGAATAGCCCCGTGCCATACCAAAGTCGCAAATCCGGATATCACAATTCTCATTGACTAGAATGTTGGCTATAATAGATGTGATGTGAATATAGAAAGTGGATAATGTGCATTGTCCATATAGATATATACCTGGTTTTAAATCTCGATGCAGTACCTAATTTATGCAGCAGTAGTTGAGACGACATTGATTCATCCATCACCCTTATCTACTTTTGACTCACATTGGCACTGTGGATGTATTTGAGACCGGAAAAGAGTTGATACATGAACCATTGATAATGCACTGCTTCCAATCGTTGACGTGAATGAATGATGTCTGCCATAGTGGTATCACAGCAATCTTGAATCAGATACACCTCATTGAAATCATGATAGTCGACGATATCCAGAGCACGTAGATTGATGATGCGTGGATGACCATTGAAATGCTGTAGCAACTTTATCTCGCGTAGACACCGCTTGGTGATAAGCTTCTTATCAAATATTCGAAAACACTTTTTGATAGCAACCACTTTGGTACACATGAGCACTTGTACAAGTGAACAAGACAAGAAGACTTACCGTCATTGGTGGCAAGTTCAATGGCGCTGCAAACTGTTCCATACGATCCCGATCCCACTCTGCGTATAATCTTGTACTTTTTCTCAACAGTAAAAGTTTCTCGACCACCTTCAAGAGAGACAGTGCAGTGAGTATCGTCGTGAGTCATGTATGAAAAGGAAAGGAACGGGGGAGAAAGGAAGAAGATAGCTCTCTTTTTTTTGGGGGGAGAGTAGGAGGAGGAGATGGTCGTCGTTTGGGAACAGGAGCCAAAAGCCAAGGTGGAACAAACGCGTTCGGAGAAAGTAGGATTTATCAACTTTACAATAATCAAGAAAATAAGGGTAATTGACAAATACAGTAACAAAGATAGAGAATCAAAGTACAAGAGAAAAGAATAGGAATAGTGGATGATAATAGCAAGAGCAGGGTACAAAGAGAATGATGGGAACAGCAGAGGAGGATAATAGCAAGAGGATGGCACACAGCAAAGTCAATGCATACAAAAAGCATTCATTAGTATCGGAAGGTGGCATCATTGCATCATCATAGACTTACCTACGTGATCTACCAGCTGGAAAACGAAAAGAAAGAAAAAGGGGAAAGAGAGAAGGGGAAAGGGGAAAGAGAGAAAGAGGGAAAGAAAGAAAGAAGACATAAAAAAAAAGAAAGAAAGAAAAAAAGAAAGAAAGCCAGCTGGAAGGCCAAGTCCTCACCTACAATGAAAGACATGTCAGATCAAGAGCATGAAGGAAGACAAGCAACACTTACCCTTCACAGGTGGGACAAGGCAAGAAGGGCAAACAGACGAGGCTGTGGAGGAGGCGGGGAACAAACAGCGGAGAAAAGACTCTTGTTGATACACCCTCTAGGATTTTGATCCTGCAAAGATGATATAAGGAAATGACACTTTGGACAGTGATAAATCATGTACTTACAGCGTAGTTGAGGAGGAAGAGCAGGGAAAAGCATAAGGAGTGGAAGCAAGAACGCGAAACGAGAGACGAGAAAAGGACAAAGCGAGACTTGATGATATAAAGCTACAAGAAGTACAAATGAGTCAACAGCAGATAAAAGATATTAGTAGTCAACATACCAAATGAGCGTTTGTGGGCGTCTGTGCGCGAAAGAAAGATGAAATGTGGGGGAAAAAAGTGCTGCGGAACAGGGAACGACTTTTATAGACGCCATTCAAAGACAATGATCACGCCATCGCATTAATGATACCCACGAGCCTAGCTCTTTTCTTTACAATGAAATCCTTTCCCCTGATGTTTGAAACTGATGTTCTTTTGACGAGACGATCCCAAAATGATTTCAAGCGATTTCATACGAGTCTACCCTGCAAAGTTGACCTTTGGAAGCCTAAAAGACATACAAGAAGCACAAATTGGTAAGCACATGTATATATGGAATTACTCCTTGAAAGATGCTCTACATTTTGGTCTTTTACTTTTTCAAAATGGATGCAATCTGGTCAAGATACAACTGATATGCTTCATACGTGACAATACCTCTTTTCATTCATCTTCCTTTATAACAAACAATGTTGCTTCTGACTACAAATGCATTCTGTGACACCTCCTCTACATTTTGGTCTTTTACATTTTCAGAATGGATGCGATGTGCATGAGATATAGCTGATTTTCTTCATACACAGCGATACTGCTTTTCATTCATTTTCCTCTATGACAACCAATGTTGGTTCCTAATACAAATACATTCTGTGGCTCTTTCTCTACGTTTTGTCCTCCGCTTTTTCTCCTTGGCACATTGTGTCGTACCTTAATAACAAAATGTTCACAGGAATATGCTATGCATCTTTGATCATTTACATTCATGTTATCCACGATTTGCTTCAAATCATGGGGATAAATGAGTGACATGACTGATAGTGATAGAGGATAGCATCCATGAAGGATGTAGATCTACTTTATCTGTGTAGCATAACTGTAAAGGCTGACCGGGTTGGGATAAGGTTTGAATAAAGACTAGACTTCAAGGGAAGATAATGAAGAAGAAGAACTGCTGTTTATTCGATTAATACTGCTTGCTATCTATACTAATTGATCTCGGATGTCGATGCAGACAAAGATGATATGATAGATGATTGATGATTTCTTGTGTAATGCTGATACATGTGGATGTGGATAGTTGTCGAGAACGTGAATGATGGATATAAAGCAGTGGATCGACAATGCATGGTGATCATGTGGATTGTGTGGAAATACCATTAGCCGTTACATCATCTCTTCATCATGTCAGGTACATCTCCAGTAAATCCATCTATCAATGCTGCTGATGTATCACGCACTACCAATGCTATGCAACATCTTACACTTGATTCTCAAAGCACCCCTTCTGGCCCCTTGTTCACAAATTCACAACGTCTCCGCATGTGTAATCCTCCTCGGTTCAATGGGAAACCTAAAGAAATCCGCAAATTCATTACTCGTATCAAAGATGGCTATTGAGATCTCCAGTGACAGTTTTGCTTACGAACTTGGCAAGATGTGTTACATGTGTTCCTTCATGGATGGTGCTGTATTCGATTGGGCTCAACCTTATCTTGAAGATATTGGCTCTGATCGATTGGATCCATGCATGATTTCTTTTGACGCTTTTCTCAATGCTTTCTGTGTCGCTTTTGGTGAAGTGAATGAAAAGTTTGCCACTGAACGCAAGCGCATCTATCTCAAACAAGGTCAAATTATGGCTCCTGAACACACTACTACCTTTCGTCGTCTTGCTTTACGTACCGAATTTAACGAACCTGCCTTCCTCGCCCTATTTCGTGAAAGCCTACGTGATCGACTTCAGGATGAACTTGCAGCTCGTGACATGGCAACTGATCTTTGGCGGTACGTAAGCAAAGTTGTTGACATTGACAATCGACTACGCGAAAGAGAGACACAAAGTCGTCGCCAGCCCATCAGACCCCAACAACGTTTCTCAACACCTATTTCCATACCCGGTCGTGACACAAACACCAACAACAATGATGATATTCAACCTATGGATCTGGATGCCACCAAAGCCAAACTTTGGTCCTCTTTCTAATGATGAGCGTAATCATCGTCGTTGTGAAGGACTATGCATGTATTGTGGTGGATCAGGCCATGATGTCAAGACCTTCCTTGGACACATTATCATAGTCACCATCATCTTTATCAACATCGCTGTTCAATAAAACACATATTGACATTGACTACAATTCTCTCTCTTCTCTTTGACTCACGTTATTCCACTACCACTTCCCCTTCCCCATCATCCATAACCCTGATCAACTCCCTTATGACAACACACTGAAAATCATCCTTCAGCTCCTCAAGACTCAATCCAAGGTCCCAAATCACCTCCGCAAGACCTTGCCATACTATCGTTTTCATGAAAATCTTCAACTTCTCTTTTTTAATCATCGCATCTGCATTCCTGATAATACTGATCTCAAGCTTGAACTCCTTCGTCAACATCATGATTCACCTTCAACTGGACATCAAGGACAAGCCAAGACATGTGAATTGCTATCTCGACACTATCATTGGCCTGGTATGCGTCGTTTTGTCAACAGATACGTATTCAATTGCTCTGTATGTAAGCGTGCAAAACATTCACGAGAATCTCCTCAAGGTCATCTTAAGCCATTACTAGTCGCTCCTCGTCCCTGGTCATCAATCAGTATGGATTTTATTGTCGGTCTCCCATCATCTTTAGGTTGCAATGCTTTTTGGGTAGTTGTTGATCGACTCACCAAACTAGCCCACTTCATCCCTTGCAAAGACAATCTCAAAGCTCAAGATCTTACTCATCTTTTCCTCAACAACATCTTCCGCTTACATGGTCTTCCTGATGACATTGTATCAGATTGTGGTGCCATTTTCACTTCTCGCTTTTGGCGCTCATTTTTAGATCTTCAAATCAAGCCCAACATGTCAACAGCTTTTCATTCCCAAACTGATGGTCAAAAAGAGCGCACCAATACTGTCCTTGAGCAATATCTACGAGCTCAAGATAATTGGTACACACTTCTTCCTCTTACCAAATTCAGCTACAGCAACTCCATCGACACACACCATTTGAATCTACTTTTGGGTTTCATCCTCGTCTCTCTCTTGCTTCCACTCCACCACTTGGTTTATCCGCATTTTCAGAAGACTTTGCCCATTCCTTGCAACAACTCCATCAACAACTTCAAGCAGAAATCACTTTGGCGCAACAACAACAGGCTGTATTTTACAACAACAAACACAGAACTACACCTACTTATCACCCTGGCGACTTTGTCTTCCTGTTTAGCAAAGAACATCAAGACCACTCGTCCTTCATCCAAGTTCGACCATACTCGTTTAGGCCCTTTCAAGATTCTTTCAGCTGTTGGTTCTTATGCTTACAAGTGGGAGTTACCTTCGTCTATGCCGATTCACCCAGTCTTCCATGTCAACTTGCTTGCCCTGATATTCCAAAGCGCACTCCTGAACCATTGCCACCTATTCAAGTCCAAGATGAAGTCCATTACGAGAGCCGACATACTGGATAGCCGATTTCGTCGTGGTAAAACATAGTATTTGGTTGCGTGGAAAGGATATCCTGACCCTGCTGACAATACGTAGGAACCAAAAGCCAATCTTTGGAACGCCACTAGTCTCGTTGGTGACTTTCATACTCGTTATCCCACCAAATCTGATCCAAGTCAACATCGCTCTCGTACAACTCGACCTTGAAGAGGGGACACTTGTCTTTACACACTTCCTTTTCATATTTCCTTTCTTCTGCTTCATTGCTTATCTTCGCATACATTATGTATCTATTTAGTATCGTTGACATTCCTTTCAACTCTTATATCCAGCTCATCTTAACAATAAGGCATCAGTCAGTTATCTTATTCCTTTCTCTGATTCATCCTTGTTCTCTTGTGTCCCATCACATCTTCTTGTTGTACTGCTGTATCGACCAGTTGGCCTTATCCTTGTTCCTTGTCCCTTGTCCTTATTCTGCTGAAAGCATTTAGTATATAGATTCCCATATCTATCTCCACTTTCATAATACAAGTCCATCCCATCCTTACACTTGTTTTCCCATCACACGTTGTCCAAGGTCAATCCTTCTTTCAACTTTCAGTAAAGTTGACTTTTTCATCTTATTCTTAGCTTTGCGCTTAGCTCATCTTTCAATTATCACCTTTATACAACAATGCAATAAAACAGTCATCTGCACAGCTCCTTGACTGATATTATTTGTCTTTTGACGTTGCTTCATAACCACTCTGCCTTAAGTGATAGCTCACAACCCCAGTTCAGGGATGATGTTGCAAGTAAGCTAGAAAGTCCCTATGCAGCAACTGCTGCATACAAAAACCCCTGTATTAGCCGATGCTGGATTTATTTAGGAAGGGATCATTTCCACCCCTTACTCTCTTTTTCCACAATGACAAAGAAAAAGGATTCCATGACACAGAAAAATGAAGCCATAAGCACTTTATCGCCGAAAGAGCTGTTGAAAAAACTTCCTGGCAGGGAATACTTGCAAGGTGAAGATTAGAAGGATTGATTAGTTCGATAACTCATTTTATTAGGTCGAGACGAGCTTCGTATGCCGTACGCGAAGCTTATAAGACTCTTGCATGATGCCTTTGGCTCAGATGGATGGAAACATGAAGTTGTAGATGTGTCTTCATTGCATGTAAGTGTTCAAAGATTAATCATTCATTATAACAGGACTTCTGTATTCTTTAGAAAACCAAAAACGACGACGGAACGTATGAAGCGAGCTATTCAATATGCTCATCTCTCACGATCCACGGTGTTGGCACCCAGCAGGTGAGTACAATTTATCTTGAATGTTATTTTGCTAAGCCGAGTATAGACAGTGGGAACTGGTTTCGCCTCCAAACAGCAGACACAAAATGAAGCCATCCAAATGGTATAAATTCAGAAACCCATCTTGTCATTCCCATCTAATGCTGATAGCCATAGGCAATGACTTCGGCCAGATCCCACGCATTGTCCCAGGTCGCATGTTTGTTCGGAGATTTAACAGGCAATTGTTTGCATGATAAGGAGACAGTTGAATACTTGAAGACTCTTCCAAAACCTCCAAAGGTAAGTATGCAGTATACAAGGTCGTATTTATCTATACTTACGATTGTTTATAGCGGAAGTTCGACGAGAGCATGGTGTTCCACCACCCCAGCACATGAATACTCGATTAGTGTATCTTTCTTACTTGCTATCATGATCAATATACTCACTTCCTTATATGTTTCTCCTATCCCCTTGCGTCATTAAAAGACTTGATTCTCTGTGCTACTGTGTATATGTTGGTGATTAAAATGGGATATTGTGTTTATTGTACAACACATCATCACAGAATGGTTCATGAAAGGAGTCGGCGGTAAGGACGGGATGACTTGGGATGATGGAAACAGGGTAGATATGAAATCTATGTGATAGGTACTTTCCAACATCAAGACAAACATTATAAATGGCTATTGTATTATTGAAGGAGTGGATCTGGGTTGCGTAACACGGGAGTCCGTAAAAGATGGGAGGGTGCCAATGTATTTCAGCAGCGCATTCAACTTCTTCCTCGATACAACTTGTTATCACTCAATGTCAGCCAACATTATCCCATCTCTCTGTTACCATTTAGTAACCAACAAGCAAGAAATCAACGACTGTGCTCTTCTCAACATCTATTGACAACAATCCCATTCCTGCAAGAGTCTTTCTGCCTTTATACTACACCATGTTGACAATGGAGCAACTTTTGTTATCTTCCAACAACTATGGCATGTTTTGGCTCCCTTCTTATATCAAGGTATATTATTATACAGCAATACTGGAACAGAATTCATCCACTGATTCACTAAGGTAAAGGATGGTCCTTTGTCACAGTGACAATCTTCTTACACGTCTGTTAAGCAGCACAATGTCTCAGGCTATGGCCGTTTATTCAATTGGATGTTTGGTAACAAGTGCATTGGATGATATGACATGAAAAGAGTGATGCTGATTGAACTGTTTTATGTAGTCAAGCGCCATTGCGTGATATGCAAGTTGGATGACGTTACCTTATCAGCAGGTGCTGGAAGACACAAGACAACTCTGATATTGAATCACACATGTACTCGGTATGTTACGCGATGACAAATGGAAGGGTGTTTCGCCAATCTTATCAGCATACTGTCAAAGCATTCGACGTCAATATAAGTTCATTCCGACGAGTGAAGCCAGTGGATACAGGATATAACGATTTGAACATGATTGTGGAAAATTGACGACAACTATGACGCTTATACTGGTCAATGCAGGAGAACAACCTTGGAAAGTTGATGATGATCACCTATTTGGATGAAGGAAAACAACAATCAGAACACTGACAATGATCAACAAAGCAACAACAATCTGGCATTCTTTTTCATTGTCAAGTTATGGTCTTTACTCACCGTTTTGGCCGAGATCCATCACCATTTCAACCAACTATCCAGCTGATTCATCATGCACATCACATCGTATCCTAGCCAATTGCACAATCAATATACCTATTGTTACGCGACATATTGAATGTTTGGGAGATGATGATCATATATCGTGTTTACCTGGCGATTGGATACAACAAACCACATTTGGATCAATATGAAATGGATGATGTCAAACGCTGTATCAGTTCTCTACAATCAAACATTACAGTGTGGTGAGATTGAAGGATAACCAATGGCTACTCTGATCAAGTACAGCAATGCGAATGGATGACTGCAGGATTGATACATGATGAGATCACAGCTATGTTTGACTGATGATATCTGGCAACGACTCCATGATGCAAAGGACACGATACTACATGATGATGGGGTCACCAATGAATGTCGATTCAGATAAGGATACAAGGATACCAATTAGAAATAGACAATTCACCACAAATACGCATGTCTCTTTCATTTAATGGTTCTCTTTGATAAACACAACTTGGAACTTTGTATCATAATGGGGTGTTATAATGTAACATTGTTTGGGTAATGATGAAGGCAATGCAAGATGTTGAGGAAAAAGGATATGTTCGCAATAGGAAAAGTGTTTGGGAGATAGATAGGAAGAACGACAAGGCTGGCATGGGATCATCAATATCAATGTATACTGTGAGATGTGAGAACACACTTTTCTTTGCCAAAGCAACCTTACTATTTCATCTTGACCCAGTTCTCGGCTGATAGATGTTGGCGTTTGTTGTGAATGATCTGCTTGAGATGATAGTAGTAATGACTCTTGATTGTCTTTATTGCATCATGAAAACGGGGCTTGTGTGATGATCGATGACTCATGTGCATAGATAAGACATCATCAATAAGAAGCATCGATCCCAATATATCAAACGGGCAAGTAGCAGCAATGTATGATAATTCCATATGGGAAACTATGATTCGTTATAGTGACATGATGAAAGAAGCCTACTCACGCATTTCCCCATTCCAAACTTCCTCATTTGCTGTATTATGATAGATGTCTTTATCGATCAATACAATATTGTTTAACAAATTCAGATAAAGCAAACTCATTCAAGGGCTTAGTTAGATATCTAGAAAGCAATAAAGATGATTAGAACATGTATCCATCATTAAGCATTATATCTAATTACCCATCCATACCAGCATTCATGCAGATTGCTCTTGCACTATGTTGTATATCAGCTGTAAGTGCCATAATTGGTAATCGTATCTTGCTGTTTTGCTCCTTTTCATGTCTCCGAATGGTCTTGGTTGCTTCCATACCATCACACTTGGGCATATGATGATCAAATTGTGCCATCTTAAAGTATCCAACACGTCTTTTTGTCCATGCAGCAATTGCTTTAGCTCCATTATTGGCACATGTGATGTTGAAGCCATATTGTTTCAGCTGTTTACATAATAGCTTTTGTGCAACAGGATTGTCTAGCATTGATATATTAGTATACAACCTTTCACTACCTTGGATGGTATCAACATACCTTCTGCAACCAAGATATTTGTCTTGTTGAATGCTTTGCGATGTTCCTCTGGAATAGTGTCGATTGCAAGCTTTATCTCACTGCTACTGATACGTCCAAAGATGTTTGGTCGAGACTTGGGTACTGGTGTTGATCCTGATACTTCTTCCTTGAGAAAACCTGCCAGCATTCGTAAAAGCTTGTTGCGTCGCAAGGGGACTCCCATACGCACAATATTTTGCTGCTCATCCAAATGACCATATGATGATATATGAAATGGTTGTTGTTGCTGTTCTCGCTCTGCTGATGATGATTCTGCTTCAACAATAGGACCAACGCCTCCAATATTGCCTTGAACATTGCTGGTTCCCAAAGGATAATGCATAATGACTGTAACTTTGGCACGCTTCATGATCTTCTGAAGCTCATTCTCCCAATAAGTCAGCGTTCCTTCCTTGTGATCAAGAAGTAATCCAACAATGACAACGCCATAAGGTGTCGATTGCTGCAATTCAGCATAATCGGATACGCCATCAAGTGGCATATTGGGAAGGAAGTTGTTCATCATACTGAATGTCGAGTGATGTGTATCAGCAACAAGGATACGTGTCTTGATAAAGCTTTTGGATATTGCTTGCATTGCTTCAGTAAATCTCTTCGACTGGTCGTACACAGATGAAACATCAGTTGAAAAGCGAAAATTGGATCCTTTTCATGACTCGCTGACAATATCAATATCTCCATCCATCATAGACACCAATTGAAGACAAATAGAAAGACCAAGACCAGTACCACCATACTTGCGACTAATCAGATCATGTAAGTCATTTTACACATGTTAGTACATGACATTGTATCATCAACTTACGTGGTACTACCATCCACTTGTGGGAATGGCATAAACAACACCTTACACTGCTCTTCACTGATGCCAATGCCTGTATCGATCACTTCAAACAGCAATGAAACTTGTGATTCCTTGTCGACTTTCTCCTTGCGTCAGTCAATTGAGCATCGAATGCTGATTTCACCATGATGTGTAAACTTGACTGCATTTCCAAGCAAGTTGATGATAATCCTATTTACCCAATAAACGTCTGATCATATGATTCATCCAATAACACTTACCGTCTGAGCCGATTGGTATCTGCCATTACAACAGCTGGTACATCTTCTGCAACTGTATATGTAACGTTGATTCGTTTTTACATAGCAATGGCAATCAGCATATCAATCACATCATCAATGAGCTCTTCCACATGCACTGGTGCCAAATCGAGTTAAACTTTTCCAGCTTGTAACTTGGAAAAGTAGAGTAAGTCATCTATGATTTGCAACAATCCTTCACATGAAGATTTGGCCGTTCGCACCAAGTCGTATTGTGCAGGATCCAGTCTATTCAAGTATTCCGTGTGATCAGTTATTGTGAATATTTGTGCTACTGCAATCCAGGTATGACTTACTTTGTCTCTGACAGTAGTGTGATCATGCTAAAGAATCCTGAAAATGGTGTTCGAATTTCATGACTCATGTTGGCCAAAAAGATCTTTTGTAATCGAGTCGCCTTGTCAGCTGCTTCTTTACTGCGTCATGCTTCTCCAATGCTTGTTTCTGCATCTCAATCATCCTACAATTGGTAATAAGCAACCTGAAAGATATACGTAAGTGTCATGTATTCTCACTTACTTTATATTGGCTATTGTCACACGTCGCACTGATTTGAACAATGTAGCATTGGTCAATGAAGTCTCCATTTGTTGACAAAGTATTCCAAGCACAGTGATATGGCGTCGCGTAAAGAACCCAATAGCACCTTCAAGAAAGATACAGCCAACAGTCGTCATCTTGTGTATGATTGGCATGCAGATCACTGATTTCTTGCCAGCTCGCTCAAACAAAGGTGCCACAGCAAATCGTGCATCTTGCTTAACATCAGGAATGAAGATACTCTCTGAAGTATGGATTGTGTGATTGATGATCTGGCTTGATACCAAGGTGCTATTCTTTGATATGCGTTCTGGTTCTTCATATGTGACAATTGTCTCCTCTTCTTGTTGATTGCCATAAGCACCAATTCCAAATTTGGCTTCCTTGACAACGATGGCATCACGTTCATCACCAGAGTTTTCAAGAATGATCTGTATCGTGTTGTTGAGCAATGCTTCAAACTTGACTTCAGATGAAAGCACGTGGGAACTCTTGAGAATGGATGCCATATCAATCTACATACAATATATGTCAAAATCCACAATGATCCTTTTGTGTGTGAGTGGGATTAGAATGACTATAGAGTATATATGAGTGGTATGTATGTGTTATAGTGCTGGGAATGTGTTGTGGAAAGATGGGGTTTTTAGAGTGTGTAGGGTGAACAAGGCAGGTTGTGTTGTAGGTGTCAAAGTGCGACAGGGAAAGATGGGTTGGGTGGGTGACTCCGCTCAGCGGAGAACCTTGGGAGACCAACAGCGACTGAAGACAAGTTCCTCTTTTTTTTCCAGCTCACTACACGACTCACTACACGACTCCTTGTCAATGGCAGCTACTCTGGGAGGTGTAAACAGGCAAGTTGGAGTAAAAAAGGTTGTGAGACTTGCATTGGTTCACTTGGGTCTTCTTGTTTCGCATTCGAAGGTACATTGGGTTGTTGCTTTACCATAACACTGCTCTTCCTTTTGGAATCTCCAGGTATGTTGGCTCTTGTTTCTGTCATACAACTCTATTCTCATTCGCTCCATTGACGTCTAGGACTTTAGACGTGACCCTTGTCTGTACAAGGTTGGCTCTGCAAAGTACGTGTTATTGGTCTTACCACCTTTTTGTTTCGTTTTGTTCCTGGTCAGCCCTCGCCCCAGTATGCCTGTTATGATTCCCCCAGCGACAAGGTGCACATTTGGACTAGGGTATTATGGCACTAGATCCGTGCATATGATTGCAAGTGGTCTTTTGGCCTATTCGAGATCATTAACTTGGGCCAACTGGGCTGGAGAATCAACAATCGAAGGGGAAACGGATATGATCGCATCAGTCGTTTCAAATGGTGGGCTCATAAGGACAATCAATATGTACATTTACCTTGGACAAGTCATTGGCAATCATTCTCAGGATCAAGATGGCCAAAATAGCTAGAATTATTGCTTATCATTACCCACTAGTAGTAGTAGCTTAGATTGTAACTTGGATGGAATAAAAATGGTTCCGTTATCAGTCCTGTATGATTAGTCTATTATCCATCATATGCCAATAAACATGACATACAACATCATGTACTTTTGATCCAGTGTTATGCTCAAGTAGTTGTAATCATGTTTTAAAGATGATCCTCTGACTTTTTACTCTGACAGGTCTGTGCACAAACCTTTTATGCAGCTGAGAAAAACGCGCGAATCCCCTTGTTACACCAGACATGACCGTATGTGTCAGAAAGCAACCAAATGTGTTATGCGCGTATAAATCATCATATTAAGCTCAAGATTGTTGGATCAAATATGACATGGATAATAGGCCATAAACGAGAGTGATCATGGAAGCAAGCTTATGTGGAAAAGATATGGGATCTTGTCAATGTTGTTGGGTCAAAAGTGATGTGATTATGGTATCTCTTATTGTTAAAGTAGTATTAGATAGCAATCATGACGAGTCAAACTTTCACACAAGGTTCTTTTGAATGCATTGGTCATTGTCATTCTTACACAAAGATACCATGTGTTTGATTGTGTAATCAAAAGTGACAATCAATTGGTCTTATGTGGTACTTGCGTGATGAAAAGTACCATTTGGTATATGCAAAGTCATATTGTTTTATCATTTGGTAAGGACGTGAAGCATCCATAATAGAAAAAGATCAAAAAAGATGTGTTGTACAGGTCAACCAAAGGCTAAACGATCACTGCAAGCACAAAATGACACGTTTTTGCAACACGATGTATTGACAACCCGACAGATAATTTATTCTGGTGTAGTATATCTACTTTTATGATGAAAATGGGGTGGTGTCTAATATGTTGGGTTATGATGTGCAGTGTGTACAGTGTGTTGGCTGTGTCCTGGTGGCAGATTCAACAATGGGGAACCAGTCGTTGGGAATTTTTTCTCGGGGGACCCAGCAAATACAATTTTCGGGAGGCAGCTTCGATTTCGAGAGACAGCTGCTTCTCTTCTTCAAGCTGACACCCACTCAGACATACACGACTCGACTCGACTCAACTCCCATTCACGACATGCATTCAAGGTATGTGTTATAAGGAAGCTCTTAACAGCTTGGATTCATACAGCTGGGTCTATTCATAGGCAACAAGTGTTCAAACGGACTGGGTGGTTATAGTCAGACGTGTCGCTCTTCTGTTTCGTTGTCATACCGCTTCAAGTTTGGTGTCTACAGGTACGTCCAAAGAGCTCATTGTTGAAGAAGAACGCGTTGCATTCACCGTTTAGACCTGTTGTAGACTTCAAGAACAAACGCAACAAGACTTTGGCTCCTCCCTTTGGCTGTTTCTTTTGGTTTTAACTTTGACTACTATCACTATGACTTCTGCTTCCACACAAACCCAACAAACAAGGTCTCTTTACGTTGTTCTATATAACATGGTGCTGTTATATATGAAGAAGGCAAGTGGATTGATAAAAGCTATTAACTCTGCATGTGTATACTAATATAAAGTGATTAGGTTTCTTTGGTTAGGGAGTATGTAACTTGGGCATCATCTTCTTCTTGGGTTCGACTCCCAGCCTGTGCCTATCAGTGACTATTTGACTTGCTTGAAGAGGATGGATGGGAACAAGTATGAGCCTGGGCACTACGTCAGTTGGTGTTCTTCCTTACCGTGGATGAAGTTTATGCTCTTGGATGGTGGTTTGGTTATGTGGATCAGTCCCTGCATATTTTACTTACATCCACTAAAATGGATCGCACAAGGTATTGCTGATCATCGTCCTTCCAATTCAAGATTCACTAATGTGCCCTTTCTTCCTTTTCTGGTGTAGAGATGGCCATGGCAGCGACTATTGCGTAATATCACAATGATAACTGTAACGATGACGAAGAGGATGACTATCACGACATCGATGAAGGATTATCTGTTACGCCAATACTTGCCATTAGATAGGTTTATTATCATTTCTTACAATAAGATCATGTTGTGCTTTATGCCATACTCTATTACATACATCTACCATTTACTTTTGATCCTTGTAATGCCCAAGTAGCAGCAGCAATCAATGCATCATCCACAAACAAATACTTTATCACAGGATTTCCTCACGCCCACCATCCACAAATAAAAGGAATGTTGTCATGAATCATCGTCTCTTTCCACGTCTCTTTTCTTCATCCAATCTCTTCATTGATTGTCTTTTTATTTGACTCTTGTAACAAGGTAAGTCTAATCATCCTCCTATCTTTCGACTCATGGACAACATCCTCATCTCTTTTGATGTAGCTTCCTCTCCTGATACATCTTCCAAGGTGGATTTGACTCCCATCACCTTGCCAAGACATGGTTCAACGAAGCATGTGTCGACGTGAGTAAAGATGCACATCCAAAGGCTGTTGTTATATTCATCCATCCAACACCTTGTTCTCCAAAGACGTTGTGAGTATTGACAAGATCAACGTAAAATAGGTAGTCCTAAGAAGCCGATTGATAACAAGTAGCTCTGCATTGTAATCACATGTTGTTGCTGCTGCATCCTTCCAAACGTGTCGATGTTGTCATTGTTGCAAATGAGTCGTGTGTTGTAAATAAAGATGTAATGACAGTGGTGTATTCTGTATCCTGAACCAATAAGTAACTTTAGCAGATGCATCCAATATCTCTTGAACTTGTCGTTACCTTGCTGATCCTTTGCTACAAGAAGCACCCGCCATATACAGTGATGATGAGAAAGACATGTCAAGAAAAGAGCAGTTTGCTGCCAGTGGAAGACTTGCTTTAGTGTTACTGTTGCAGTCATCCACTTTGTTTCTGCTTATCCACCTTGCCGTTGCTGTAAAGTAAAGTGTTGTAGATGATTATCAAACACATAAATGGGAAGCTATAAAAGTTGGTAACATTAGCAAGTGGTTGCTTCAAATCATCCAAGTCATACCTGGGAGTCGTTTCTGGTGTTCAAAGCATAAGGTGTTGCTGCTGTTCAGTGTATTCAGTTGTTCAAGTCAATCGTGGTGTACAATGAGAAAAGTTGAAGCGAGAAACTGAAAGAGTTGTGTTGAAGCGTGTCATATTGAGTAGCCGTGTGTTGCTTTGACCAAGGTGGTGCCATTGTCCTCCATCAAGTGTTCAAGAAGATCGCAGTTGTAGATTGTGTCGCGTCGTGAAGGCAAAAGAGAAAGAAGAGACGTGTTCGTGTATAAAGACCTGAAATAAAGGTTCCTGTAGCCAAAATCTTTCCTTCAGTTCCATCGCCTTGATAAAAGCACACGGCTGTTGACAGGATACATGACCAGAAAAAATCAATGCAAAGTTCAAGAGGATCATGAATGTACTTACCAACCATTTGGATAAGAAGAAATGCATTGGCAGACATATTGCTTCATGTATCCTTCCTTGCACCCGTCATCACCGATACCGATAGCATCTTCTTTTGGATAAAGTGGCTACTTGAAAGTTTACATTCAATAAAGGTGTCACTCTTTGCAAATCATCTGTTGTCAACTTACCACTCAATGAAATGTTTCACTTGCTTGTTTCCTAGGCCATGCCCTATAGAGCCTAATCCTCTGTTGAATAGTGACCATAGTGGATTCCCCTATGTCATCCTCGTCGGCATGGTACCCAATGCTAATCCAGTAATCAGGAATGTAGCCATGAATGTAATAATGATGCTGTGTATAGTGCCATGACAATGCTGCATGCCATCAAGCCATTGTGCAGTCTGAGTGGCAGATATAGTGATGGATGATATCCTGTCAGCAAGGTCGTATCAGTGATTGTTGTACAAATAGTGATTCGACTTGCTGCATGCCTTTCTGGTGTATGCTCTCTAGTTGATGTCCCATGTACTTTTTTTGTATGCTGCTTCATGTGTGTTTTCTAGATATCTGACCATCATCATGCAAGCCGAATTCCACCACATGTCTCTTCATTGCTTTCATGTAAAGTACAACATCATCTTGCCATGGATTGCCTTTGTTTAATGAATTCGCGCAGAATCATACAATACAACTATCTACAACATTAAAGGTGTTGGATAAGCAATTGTGAAGTATATTGGATGTCATTCACAGCAGTGTTGTCACAAAACATACCTTATCCTATCCTATGGCTACATCCACGTCGAATAGCGTCCTGAGCATCTGTGTTGAAGATGACAAGTCGATACTTGCATTCATCAGCATTGTGACAATAAAAGTACCTGCTTTGAGCTGCAAGAGCCATAGCAACCAGTAGTCCTTCTCCATCCGCATGGTTCTTCGGTGCTTGCCATTGGTAGATAGATCATCATCCCATTCTTCTATAGTGTACCATTATCATCAGCCATATGTATATTGTCATCATTTATAACTGGGGACGATACCTTGTTCATCAGTATACAAAAGAGAGGAGAAGAGCTTGTTTGTCGTGTAAAAGTGTACCATCCAAAAAGCATCCATCTGCAGCTAGTTGCTTTGTTTTGAGTGCTGACTTGTCGTATAACACGTATTCACTGTAACCTTGACTCACTCTTGCACTGTTGTTGTCGTTTGTTGAAGCTCATTGTGTTGCCATACACCATGTTCATAACTATCGCTGTATCTTGTTGAATGCTGTTGTGGAGGAAGAATACAGAAGCTGATCTGTTAAAAGACTTGAACGCCTTTACGTGGTGAATGTTGTATTGCTTGTCATTGGTGCTGTGCTCTCGACTGGATTCGTTGTAGGCTTTGTTGGAAATCGTGCCGTGGTTTGGAGTGAAGGAGTGGAAACAAAGAATCACCAGCCATCGGAATCGGCGCCAGTCTCTCTAGTTAGGGACAACCTGCATTAATTTCAACCGCTACACTGTTCCTAATATCACCATCCTTGCCTTATTCATCAAATACTCCTTTATCAAGATCCACAGCGTCACTTGCTTGACTTGTACATGCTCTAATAGCTTCCGTTCATTCAATAAACAGCATGATTGTGGATATAGTCACAAATACCTTGTGTATCAATCAAATCCTTCACCAATATCAATTGCCAAGAAGTACACTGACCTGTAGAAAGACTGCGTAATGCTGCTGTTGCCACTGCTGATGTAATCACTCCAAGAATTGATCCATGTCCATATTATGCCTACTTTCAATAGCTTATTATGGATAAACTAGATTCACACACAACCTTACACAATTGCCTTATATGCCAGCCATGTTCTGTCAATCGAAACTACATTTATTCAATCCTTGCCATGATAAATCATGCTTTTTTTGAGTTTCTTCTACGATACAGTTAGTCAACGTCATTATGTAACATCATGCTTTCTCTTTACCTTGGGAGGACGCGGTTCCTTTTTCAACTCATTGATAACATCCTTATCAAAGATAGCATTGCCTGTCAAACTGCCAAACAGGCGACTAGTCTGGAGAAAAGCATTTGATTTTGCTGCTGTTATTGCCTAATAAAGAGATACATTAAATAGGTTGCACTTCGTCCAATGAATGGTACATACCAATACTCTTGCTTCACCTTCAACTTGGCTACGCCCGTAGCCAACTCCGAGGCCCTTTATGAATACATACAGGTGAATGAACACAAATATTAACCAACATTTCGATCTACTTACTTCTTGAGTACCAATTTGATGAAGAGTCAATGCTGTTATCACTGTGTAACAGACTTCATGCTGATTATCAGTTGTTTCCTTGCTCTGAACAGACACTTTGTTGATATATCACAATCGATACATGAATAGTGCTAGTGTCAATACTTACATGTTGTTCTTCGCACTTGATAATCTTGTGACTCCAGCCGCTTGGACCAAAGGCGTCATTCATCAAATCAATAATGTTGGTGTATGTCAACTTAAATTCCTTGTCGAGAAATTCTAAGCCTGGGACCATGTCCAATAATTTCATGATCTTTTCACGTTTTGTCTCAACGTCATGATCTTGTATCCTTGTCTTAACTTCAGCAAGACCTTCTTGAGAAGTGGTGGTGTTGTCAAGGGTGTTCTGTACAGGGTGTACAGGGATCTCTTCTGTCAAGATGCTCTGAGCAACGGCGACCTGAGTACTTGGTACAGGTGACGATTCAAAGGAAGCGACATTGTCACTTGTAGCTGATAACAACGCGGTCGTAGCATAAGCTTTGACTTCCTCTGCAGCGGATATTGGTGAAGAGGTAGTAGGAAGTTCCACGTTAGCCTCATTCAAGGCATTGGTGTCGGTCGATTCTTGTGCCTTTGTTGCTGCTGCTAGAATTTCACGTCGTTGTTTTGCTATTTGTTTGTTCTTCTTCATAGACAAGGTGAAGCGTGGTAATTCAGCCATTTGGAAAGAGATGACTGACTATGAGTATCATATGCAGGCTTTATATGATGTTCAAAACCAGATTTTATGGCATAGGTAAATTGGATGATTATGCTTTATTTACAATCTGGATAGTGATCTTCGACATTGAAGGTGTTCCAACCTGCCAAGACGTGATTGATCTATGACGACCATGACCAGCATTGATCGAGAATTGTTATATCATGCACGACCAGTCAATATTGTGGATCAAGACCTGGCACTCCTCAAGCTTCAATGGGTGTCCTATCACCAACTCCAAGATGATGATGATGACAATACACAACAACAACCCAATCAGCTAATGATACGACACCTGTGAATGAGCGTGATCATGAGGAACAGGTGCGAAAAAGTATGGGATTCCAAGGTCATCATTTAATCCAATCTTTACGTGAGATTGCATCCCGACACATTCTCAAGAAAAAGTCTCGTCTACTCATCCATTTGCTTCCAATTCACTTGGCAAAAGATCTTGAGAATCATTCTCGTCTTTGTGTTGCATGTCAGTCACCTTTTGTCAATGAATGGGTCACATCAGTTCAAGTGAAAAGCTTCAAGGATCCACCCATCAACCATGATACCATCCATCTTCCTCCTTCACCACCTTCTACTTCTTCCATCAGCAGTATGTGCACAAGCAACATGGATTGGATTAAAACGACTGCAACAACAACAACAACAACAACAACAACAACAACAACACTCGCTTCTCAATGATCTGCTTGTAGATATATATATACATTTCACCTTGTTTTCCCCCCTCTTGTATAGCTCTCTTCCAAATATACCATGTTACTTTTGTTTTTCAGTGGCAATTTGATAAACCTGTCTACTACAATCACAAATGCATCCTAATGCATCCTTTGCGTTACAGACAGGAATTAGTCGGGTCAATTATCTCGGCCTTAAGAGATCCTTTGATGAGAAGCAACATGCCTTTTATCCAAGTAAATGTATGCAGTGTTAGATATAGATTCATCATGAAATGTAGACAATGGACGCAGGATAGATGATCATCAAGTTGGTCTGCCAAGAGAGAACAATGGATAGCATATGAAATGTTGATGTATAAGATTAACATGCAAAGTAGATGATGGTGGTGGTGATACATATCATGAGACTGCAGCAATACTTGATTCATCCACTGCTATATACATCACTTTACGATTTATTGTATCAAGCTAATGCTATATCTAATCATAATAATAAAACGCTGTAGGGATGTGTTGGTGCTGTAGTTGACGTGGTGAAAGAATTTTATAAATGATTACTGGCAAGTACTGATTCCTAACATACAAGTGTACATCTTTCCATGCATAGGGCCTGGCGCTTGTGCTTGTTTGAAAAAAGGATGATCAATTTCATGGCATGTTGGCGATTTTGTGCTTCTTTTTGTTGGTATTCACCCTGTTGAATGGTGGGAGTGGTTGTGGATCATCGTTAAGCATGGTGGATGCTCCTACAAGCGCGATAGACAGAGCTGCCTGTCCATCTCGCGGTCTGGTTGTATAATGGAATTTTTTTGCTGGACAATTCGGATTCACACATAATGATGCTCCTAGTCGTCGCTTGCTGATGGTTTTTCCCCCAGGTAGCACCTTCGTGTAGCTTGGATGTACACATGTTTTGAAGCAATAAGGACAGAGTTTTGTTGTGCGGAACTCATCTGTAATAGCCACAGTTGTGTACTTGCCATGCAGTCTTTCGAAAATCTTCCCACCTCTTCGACGGTGACCACGTATCCTTGATCCAACTCCTGTCCCTTGATCACCAATACAGTGAATGACCTTCTTGCTAGGAACAGATTTCATGACATATCTTCTCTCCTTGACAGCAGCACGCTCATATCCACGACGAGTACGATATAGCTTTGTGCGATTGATTGCACGACATCTTCTGGAAAAGTAAAAATCACGTAAACGCGACTTGACATCACTGTACACCTATTTCTTTTATCTTAGTATGTGCTCTGCCATGTTACCAATGATCAATTACCTTATTGTAGCTGTTCACACCTTCCATGGTTAGCTGATTTCTTGACACAATTGAACGCTCAAGCAATGCAACGTCATTCGAGTGCTATATAATGATATTAGCTCATTTTTCATTAGTCTTCTTGGCCATTTACCTCTTTCCACTGCCTCATCTTGTTCATATGTCGGCTTGTTCCGCATTCATTGTCAAGTCCTTTGGCTGTCATAACATAGGCCTTGGGTACCTTGATCAACTGTAAGTCTTGTTCTGGTGTCATATCTTTTGCATCAAAGTCACCGTTAAAGAAATCGACATGTCGTTGAATGCGATCGATGCTGACAGGCACAGTCACCGACATCTGCACTACGCCTCTATCAGTGCCTGCAAAGGCTACGTCTTTGCATAATTCCCTTGCATCAAGTTCACGAGCTCCTGCCACACCTGTGGTATCATACTTGACAACTAGTCTTTTGGAATCCTTGTCTGGTTGCTTATTGGCTTCTTTCTACATAGATCGCATTCAGTACTAACATTCGGCAATGACGAGATTCTTTTACCTTTTTACTTGAAGCGTATTTTGCGATATTAAGATCAGATATATCATTTGAAAGGCGATCAATGACATCATATGTATGCGCTCTTGCTATCTTGAGGATGTGGATCGTGTCTTCTTCATGGCTGGATTTCATTGGTGTTGTGCGATGATCCAGCTTTGCCTTTGCAATATCTTGTTGAAGGGTTCTCAATTTCTTTTGATGCTTTTGCTTCTCATTCTGGAGCCTTTTCAATTCAATTGGTCCTGACTCATCATCCCATTCAATACGTGGCGCACATGTTGTATCAATGGAGCTCTTCTTGATATCATGACTAGATCCAAGTTGTTGCATTGGGCTTTTCTCCCTATTTTCAATGTACTGTACACCAAACATGTCGATATCAGGGTGGAATACTATGCGCCGATCGAATTATTGATTGCGTCGTCTACACTTTTCAATGTAGTCCATGTTGAAAAAAGCACTGAATATCCTGTCGGGTAGATCGCGTGCGTCATTGATAGATGACATGATGGCACTGTCGCTGATAGGTACAATAAATCTTTCAGATGTGATCTGGTATAGCGTCAGCTGGTTCAAGTCGATAGAATGGATGGATGCTGCACTTATTGTTGGGAATATTGACTGAACGAACATGCTGTATCCACAAGCTGATAATAAATGCACACAGAGCATAATCATTGGAATAGTATAGACTGGGTGATCTGCCTTGGTTGATGCGAAGGGACCAATAACCTTGGCAAGGTGATTAATGACATTGACTTCTGCTTGATCCAGTCCATGTCTCTTTGCAGTCATATCCATGGTGGTGTTCAGATCTTCAGTGTGTATCAAATCGCGCAGGAGTCTCGACAATAACAAGACCCTCTTGTATGAGATATCCTTGTCGATCTTGACATCAATCCCAGTGCTGATTGTTTCCTCCTCCTCCTGTACCTCCTGCTGAAACACCTTGTTCAATCAGTTGTGCATGGTCATAGTCCTACAATCATAATCATTTGTATCACTGATGATACATGCCATTTTTCAGATTATACCTTGGCACCTGAAATCTTCAAGTAACGACGCTTCTCTCTGGTGGGTGCAAGATGCAATCTGATCAGCAGTCGTGAAGTGTGTCCTAATAGTCTCCAGTAAAGATCCTTCTTTCTCCACATATTGCTGACATTTGTTGCTAGCTGTCTCACTGCACTGGATTTCAAGTGGCTGTTGCTGTTCATGATGTATGAAGGACTCAATGCGATATTCTTCAAACAAGCTTGCCATGTCGTGTGCTTGTCTTTCTCTTGTTGGTTGTTGATGTTGTTCAAAATAAATGACAGGTGGTTCATACTGAGAAATTCTTCAATATCCTTATCACGCTCCATGAACTCTGCGATACGATGATGGGTGGGAATGACTGGGATCATTTTATGATCATGCAACTGGCTAGTGTCTCGTACGGCTGCTTCTGGACATAGTGTTTTGATCGGAAGATACTGTTGAGATTGCTGACTATACTTCTGAACTGGTAAACCGGTCTTAGCATAATTGATGATGTGCAACCGCCCAGCAAGTGCAACAGTAGCAATAGTGTCGGTAATGTTGGTTGCTGCTTTCACAAGAAGATCCTTGAAAATCTTTCTTTCATCCTCGCCAAGATTGACGTTCAAAAGTCTATTGGCTGGCATCTGGACTACTGTGATCTCTTCATAGGTAGATGATGATGATTTGGATTTTGTAGGCGTAGGCGTCTGACGATGTAAATTGTATATTCGATCAAAGTTGTGCTGAATAAACTGTACCCATCGTTCCTTAGTGAACTCTGTTGGAAATGTCGCCAACAACGCTGTGCATGTAGTGTTCACACCTTGTGCTGCTAATCGGTTCACTATATTGACATTGGTGCCATTTGGTAGCTGTTTTTGTTGTAGTTCGGCTTTCAGTCGTGCGCGTTTGTCAATTGCAGTGGAGATAATGATACGAGTCAGTCGATCCTCGTACTCAGCGTCACGTATCTGTGTACATGTTGCCAATGGGAGTGAAGGGTCCTTGCGACTGGTGGTAGACTTTTTTTGGTTCGTTCTCAATATGGCACAAGACATTATAGAAAGAGGAAGGGTAAAGGAGCGGCATTGATTACCACACGCGCAACAATTCCGAACTTTTTACTTCCCCTTTCAACACCAGGTACCCTGCTTTCAAACGTAATCTCCCTACAACATATTCATAGCCGTATTTTTTATAGCTATCATGTCATGCACAATTTACTCATGAAGTTACAGGGAGCTTAGCATGGAAATGTCATCATTGTCGTCCTTACACTAATGATCCAAACGAGCTTAACTGTAATTGGTGGAGGGATCAATGCGTGTTGTTGTCTGAAACATTAAGGGGTATGCATGCGCTCTTCTTCAGGAAATCATTCCATTTCAAGTCTTCTTTACTTTTGACTCCAGTGAAGAATCGACGTCCCAAATTAGCTCTTTCAACCTGCATTCGATAAGCATAGTGAAGGAAAAGGGTAAGGAACCAAGTACGTAGTGTGTGCGCCACTATTCCAACCTGACATTGAGGAACTGAACAGAAGCAAATTTATTCCCAAGTTCAACGTCTTTTGTCATATCAAACTACACGTTGTATGAGCAACGAACGAGCCATGTTCAAGGTGAGAAGCACAGTATCATTCTATTGTTTCTTGTTTGACTATTCATGTCGAGAAGATGAAACTGGAACTGCAGACAGCTGTTGGAATTCAAGCAGCGAATAAGAAAGGATATCCACCAAACGCGTGTCTTCAGGCGCAGGTATGTTGACAAGAAAGATGATGGCTCATACTATAACAACGTGGCAATTGATGTTGGTATCTGTGTAGTCTTTCACAGAGGATCCTTGTTGTGATTGCAGTAGTAGCATTTGGCTTTATCCTTTACATATACGACAATCACATCTCGACTCTGGAATATATGACAGGCAGCAGCAATAGTAGATTATTGATCAGTGATCTCCTGGACGATATCAGCAAACGACTACAGCAATCGTGTACCAATTACGGCTATATCTTCACGGATAATCCCATATCAGAACTTGTTATTGATGATCGTGGACCAACTGCAACCAGCAACATCCTTTTCATGGCATCCCTGTACCAGTGTCGTCCATTATGGAAGTGAAGCTAGTAGTAATAGATACAGCATATGTTTAGGAATAAAGTTTGGGAGCCTGCTTATCACTCTTCACATCTTATTGCTATATCACATCATCATCCTTACATGCATCACTTATATGGATAAAGAGCTCTTGTATCATTATAGTCAAACATAACACAATGTACCTATTTGGTACGCTTTTCGTGGGAGGCACGTGGTGAAGCATATCTTAATACAGTACACTTTATACACTCGGGAAAATGAATGGCTGGCTGCAATTATGGATCGACTATTATGCTAAATGTAGTGTATACCCTGTGAGCAAAGCGCTGAATGACATGGTAACCTGATTGTAAGGAATGCAATATATTTGATGGGTCAAATATAATGTATCCATGCTGTTTCAGTGATGTTTGCTCACATCGACGATGAAGCTTATGTTTCAGTGTTGCTATGAATACACTTACAATAAAGAAGAAAGAGGATTCTTTGGAAGTATAGAGCGCATTGCAATCCATCCATGACAGTCATGGATCCACCATGGCTTACAAATGGGGGAGCACCAAACACATAAGCTGGGTATCTCACTTTATCATATCATGCAAGTATTTATCACTATATTGTCCTTGTAAGCCGACAAATTCACACGCCCTTGTACATTAAAAGGTGATGTTGTCCACTCTTTGATAGTACCACGCATCTTCCCAACTTTTTCCTAATGTCTTGGTTCTTTACAAGGTGAAATGATCAACTTCTGGAGTGTGTCCCAACATGCTGATTAGAGCAGATACAGGTGCTGACACTAGTGTTCATTTGTCAATAGTCCATTACTATTCTGCTTTTATTGTCGTGGTTGTCATTGTGATATTTGACTCTTGTAAAATGGTACAACCTGGATCATATTGTTTGATGAATCATATACTCATGCTCCATCTTTTACTGTAGTTTACTCCTGTGATACATCTACAAAGCTCGGTTGCTGCCATGATGTACCGGGATGAATTGATGTGATGAAATACACTAGTGTCAATCTGCATGTTATCAGGTTTCTGTTTTGTACGACATCAGCCTACCTTAATCATTTTTCTGGATCCGAAGATGCAGAAGTTGTCAAACACTATAAAGAACCATCACTGGAGATCAATTCCTTGCATACAAGCCACTCGCCTACGATCATAAAACGCCGGCAAGGAATGAAACATCACAGTCATCACATCCTAACTGAAAAGATATGATCCTTGCAATGCTTGTGAGAGCTTGATACACTTGTATTAGCGAACAACATATCTGTCAATCCAACATCAATCAGGAAATTTAGCAGCTTTTCATCCTTTCCCAGTTTACGATCCTTTGTACTCGCTGGATACAGCCTTGATAAAGATGAGATCGCATGCATCGAAATTATCTTCAGACAACCGATGCCATTTGCAGCGCATGTCCCAATTTCGAGCAACTGTGTTTTAGAAATTGCCTATCGGTGATAATAGGCTGAATGCACATCGAATAAGCAACACATGATCTCTACATTTGACACAAATCAGCACTATCACCACCATTGATGGTTTATTGGAAGTCGGTTGGATTGACTGCAAGAGAATGTCTTTCATGATGTGGAACATGGTGAATATTCTACCAACAGCTTATCTTCTTTTGAGTTTTATTGCAAGGCCCTTCAACTCAATACAGCATTGACATCATCTCTATAACTACTTCCAAATCTGGTAAATATCGTGTTCATGTAATGATCGTGTGTACCCATCACCTGACTCTGCTCGTACGATACAATGACCAAGTTTGACAATGAATGGTGAACCAAGATAGAGCATACAAGAACAATATCCTCTTTGACGTGTTATATATATCCAGTTCCTCCCATCCCATGTTGCCAAAGTGATATCAAAAAGTCAATTCATATGTATTGAAGCAAGTTGCTACACTAAATAAAGATACTTCTATATACTGGCTATCTGCTGTTCATCCAAAGAAAGGCTGTCCAAGTAAACAATACTGGTTGAGAACGGCAAGTGCTGTAGTAAACGCTGTTATGTTTAGTAGTGGCAGAAAAGTGCAGGCGAGTGTTGCAGCAGTAGAGTGACAAGCCATTCAGTCAAACTCCTTCGACCAAACACAATCATAGTATTGACATGACAGTTTGAAGCAGGACAGTCGCGTGTACGAGTTGCAGGTGTGCTGAATGGGGAAACAGTTGCGAATCGTACGGTGCCAATGAGAAGGAAGTAAAGGTGGCAGCAGGAGAAAGGTGGCAGGTATTTGAAAGTTGCACAGTGCTACATTCCAAAAGCACTGCAGCAAAACCAGTGAAACAGTCCTCCATTCATCATCATCATATATACTTCCTACCCATTCATTCCTCGTTACTAAATGCATATAAGTACACCATTTTTCATAGTAAATAGTCAGCAGTCTCTTTGTACTTGCTTATTGTATATCTTTTGATCTATTCTCAGTGCCCAGACACGCAAATGATTGTAAAAAGACTAATATATTGAAATGAGCATTACAACAAAAACCAGTGTTAAGCTATTACTGGGCGAGAGTCGAAAGTTCGCGAGCGAAGCGAGTCGCCAAAGTAGGATTTATTAATGGAGTTATGTTATGTGGTAAGTGTAGCTATGTCAATCATGCGTAGAATCTGCAAGTACCATGCCAACAACAAAGCATCATCAGTACATCAAGTTTCTGTTACATCCTCATCCCATTCCCACTTACTTTTTGTTGATAAGGAAGATCAATAAATTCACATTGACTTTAACAAGTCCATCCAGCACTTGCATGGTTTGCGCTCCTTCAAATTGTGTTTGCAGTAATTCCTCATATCTCATATCCACTTGTACAGAAGGAATAGGCCATCTTGAATATGCTCCTTCAATGGTAATGATCCCTACTGTATCCATGGATAGTATGATATTGATCTTGTCATAATCTTTGGGCTCGATTCCATCCACTTCCACAAGTATTCCACGCTCATATAGCTGCTTGCCGCTATATTTGAATGATCCAAATGTTGGCTCCAAGCCTTGCTTCTTCAATGCTCGCACATGAAAGTATTGTCGAGTGAAAGGCAATCCATATCTTGGTCGTTTACCACGTTTCTTGGCCATGATGGTCATGCATTCCTTCAAATAGTCCTCATACTGTGTACGTTGTTCTGTGAGATAATGTCGTTTTCGCACCACATTCTTTAGTGTTTGTCCAAGTCGTGTCAATTCATTGTCACGTTGCTGCCTCCTGGATGTTTTGCCAGTGATGTCGCGTGCAATCATGTTGATCATCTCTTGATATCCTCCCTCTGCTGAAATAGCACCAGTTCGTGTGAGATAATGAAGCAATCGACTAGTGACCACTTTCAATTGGTGGAAAGCAAGACTATTACATACATGGTTCCTTGTATCAGTATACATGTTTCCTTTTTACATCTTCTTTTCCTTTTGTTTACCTTTGTAAATCTAATGGCGGATCAGTTTGGCTCAGCTTGACAAATCGTCGTTTGGATGTTTTGCCTTCTTGTGTGAATTCTACTGCCTTGAGCGCATCCCATTCACGTTCCAATTCAGCTGATGTAGGTGATTCGAGAATTGACTGTAATGATTCACCACTCTGGACTTTGATGGTGTAGATGACAAGTCGTTTTGAATCCACCAGTAATTGTCGTTCTCTTGCAGCTGGATCCATGGGAATATTGTCAGAAGGATGTGTCAGTTTTAGGCATAGAATAGAATCAGGTAGCTCCAGCTGTGGATAATAAGGGGAAGGACCCAGTTCAGTCAATAAAGATTGCAATGGACCGTTCCGTCGTCCTGGTTCCAAATCATCAAGGTGTTGTTGTAGCGCGTGATGTAAATGGAATAGCTCATAGGGGGTGGTATACACAGTTGGCTTGTGAGTGCTCATCTGGTCATTCAGCTCTGGGATATCAAAGTAGGTTTCAGGCTCCTCTACATCCGTCACTAGATAAAACTAGAGTAAGTATCATCATCCTGTATCCTTATTACCATCATCATTCACTTACATTTCATGAACCATTGCTCAAAGACATCAGATGATTTGCGCACATATTCATTCAAAGGAGCCAAAAACATGTTGTCGGCATCAAACTTTTTGCCACTAGAGATCTGATGAAGCATCTTGGCCACCTAACAAACATAAAAAAACAGGTCAACTTACATGTTTGTGTATGTATGCATGCACCTTTTTTTTTACCTCTGCCAAATTTTTGCGCTGCACAGGAAGAACGACAGCATCAATCACGTCGTATTGTTCAGGGGCACTAACAAGAGCATCGTTTCATCAGTCTTTGGTTTCATCTTATAAGCACGACACTTACACAATAGCAGGATTGAGATAGCGATAATAGATAAAGTTGCCGATAATGCGAGCTGCCTGTTCCTTTTCTTCAGGGAATGATTCTTCCATAGCAACACGTAACTTTCTTGCAATGATGCGAATGCCATAAGGGACTTCATCGACTGTGGATGTGATGGCGTTAAGGAAACGTGTTGTGATCTCGCGTAGGTTACGCAAATGCATAAGGAAAGTGTCACACACTTCTTGATCTTGAAGAGCTTCTTGAACAGTTGCAGAATGTTTCCTCATGGATGGTCGACCAGTACGTGATTCCTCTTCATTGATCACCTTGTGATAGATTGCCACTGGATCAGTCTCCAAATCCAAGTATTCATCTTGCACAATGCTTTCCACCAAGGGAGTCAATAGTCGTCTGAAAAACATGCGTTCCTTTGCTCCTCTAAATTAGGAATTGTTTAGACTTGGATGTCAACAAAGACGCATATCCACCCTACCTGTTGGTTTGTACCACCAATTTCATAAAGGTATAATTGCCACGCATGAACTCTTGAGCATTTTCAACATAGGATAACTCTTCATCAATGCAACACTAACAATGAAATGTGATCAATAACACATTGAGATAGGATCCATGTTGATTGACACATACCTTGCAAAGATTGATAAGCAAATATTCTTCACGTGCATTGGTAGCATATCCAAATAAGCTGAGTACAGTGGATTCGATCAAACGCGTACTGATGGAAGAATCAAGCTCACGACGTCCACACATGGATAACATGCGAGCAAGATAGCCAGGTTCAGTTTGCAAGAGATACAAAAGTCGTTGATACAACTCAAGACGTGTCCTCGATTCCTTATCAACACCTCGAAGTGAATATGGATTGCTTTGACGTGTGCTGGCAGCAAGTTCAGACATGCGACGACGTTGTTGCTTCTTCTTGAAGGCACTGGTGCTCTTGACTACTTCGTCAATGGTGATGGCATTTCTCAAGAACAGGCAGATTTGGATATCAAGTGAGTTGACATGGGCGTCCATTTGGTCATTCTCACGTATTTGCTGAATCACCTTCTGTCGCAGGTCCTCCAAAGCTGAAACAAGTGGCAATGAGTGACATGGTCAGGGAAAAAAAAGAAGAAAGAACAACATACCAAGCTCACGATCGAAATCCAGGTCACTATCATCCAACAAGTGTACGAAATTCTTGACAGTGCCAATAGAAGGATTGCTATCGGATGCTGCATAACAAAAAGGTATCAGACACGTGATTCAATCTCTTTTTCCCTGTCTCCCTTCTTACTCAATCTGCGATAGGCCTTGCCCATGATCTTGTTCTTGACAAAGTTTTGTACCGTAATGACCTTATCAAGATGCTCATTGTAATGATCCAAGGTGTGCCTGTAATTCAAACGTGCAAGACAGCCACGCACATGGGTTTGTAACTAGGGATAAAGTAAGTAAATAATTCAAGAATGCCTGTGATTTGAAATGTACCTTGATGACCCAGTCCTCAGAACTTTCATAGGTAATAAACTTATCCTCCATATCACGTCTTTGCAACATTCCACGTGCATGAGCCTGTACACGGGATAAATGGGAGACAACATAAGTGGATTTATGCAACTCTTGACGCTGTCGTTCCATTTCTCGATGTGCCAACCACGTGCGTGCTATATTTTGGCATGTCTTTAGCCTTTCCAGATTCTCGGGATCAGACCAGTATATCTCAAATCCTACAACTAGTTTAGTCTTTCTTCTTTCACTATCATCTATAAACAACATACTTTCTTGCTCTGTCATTGTTTCATGATCACTCTCATCACTTTCTTCAATGATCAAATCAGGTGTGGTAGGACTCTTGTTGAATCGATGATCATCATGCTGTCGGAAACTATCATCACCATGCAACTCTTTGTACAACGATGGGCGAAGATCCATAAAGTTGGGTATATTGGTGCCACATGAATCCAGATTTCGTTGTGTTGCATGAAGTTCCTCATCTAGAATACAGTCATGTTGTTACTATCCGGGAGTTTTTATATGACAGTGTACCTGATATTCACCTGTGAATTGCAATTGACCATACAAGTTTTTAATACTGGGTGCCAAGTTACGTCTGGCCAGCAGATGACTATAAGGGGATAAGCATGAGCTGGGAGATACAATGGGATCAATCTGAGCCTACCTAAGAGCGTGAATACAGTAAATCACTCTTGGGATATTCTTTTTATCATAAAGGTCGGTGAATTCAAACCAGAAAGTGTCTGGCAATCGCACAACAGCCAATGCTTCCAAGAAGTAATTGATATTGTCCGAATGGCGGAATTCCAGTTTTTTACCCTAGTTATAGAATATGGTCATGATGAGGATCAGTGCATCAAGTATATGTGCCTTACTTACATAAAAGATCTTTTTGACTACTCCATCAGTGAACCAAGCAGCCAATTTGGCCAAGATGATACCATTTCGCATGCTTTCTTCCAGCTGAATGACTGGATCGATTGTTTCTTGTAAACAATTCTCAATCCATCTATCAAAAGCAATAAGTGCCTGATGATAATGGATGTAAGAAGCTAATTCGCTTACTCTTTAGCTTCACCAATATGACACAGGTATTCATATGCCTGCAATGTTTCACGTATTTTGTCGAGTCCTCGGCTGTTGACAATGTTGTGATCCTTTTGTAATCGAATGCGTCCTGTTTACAAGTATATAAGTCATCGTATATGCTGTGTTGCTCAAAGTGGATCTACCTTGCAGGCCTATAATGAAGGATAATGCATTCAGTTTGTGTGTTATGAACAAATATTCCTCCGACAATCAAGATTGGAGTCATATTTACCAACAACGTCTTCAGCACCATCAGTGATGGTGGGGATGTGAAGGCTCGAAAGGCCATCTTTGCCAGCAATGACTGATAATTGCTTCAATGGGTTATTGTTGGTAGCCATGGAGACATGTAAGACAAGTAATCAATCTAATGTAAGAGAGAAAGAAGGAAAAAGAAGCAAAAGAACAAGGAACAGAAACCTGTATAAGCACGATTGTGTATGTGTGAGCCTATGAGCTTAGGAGAATAATCCCCATTCATGCGTGCACTGTCAGAGTTACCCACAAGGGAACGACGACAACAGTTGCCGAAAAGGGACACTGGTGTAAACATCCTTCCTCAATACAAAAATGGGATTTGCAACTTGTCTGACCCAATCCACACACATTCTTCGTAACAACAACAACATGGTGCACGCTCAATCTCCCACTTTGGCAATTGTTTTTTGTGTCACCTGACCTATATACTTTGATCTGGTGGCGTGTATGTCGGATTACTCCTCTACCTGCATCATCTTTGAAGAAAAAAAAAACTTCCGCATGATTGTTCTTGCCTACTAATAATAATATCATTTTGCTGCGACAGAAGAAAAATAGAGTGCAAAAGAGCTGTTGCAGTTCATGTTTTGACACTTTATAAGGTACCATTGTTGTCATTCCAAGATCATCTTGCACTGCACAAAGTCACTAATACATTGTAATGATCCTTCAAGTGTTATCTTATGCATCTGAAGCTGCAATAATGGATATGTATGCATGCAATGAACCGGCTTTGTGTTACGCATGGCGGAGGTAATACTGGGAAAACAAAGATGTTATCATGCTCCATTGTCTCCCTAAAGCCATGTTGAAGTATAGAGGTGGTACTTTAGGTGTCTAGTAGTGCTATCGTGGAGTGAGCAGCATCCATGTTCTCTTTTGTAAGCTTAGCATTAGATATGCTCCATACTGGCTAAACATGGCGATACTACACTTTTGATCAATGACATTACACAATCAACTTGCTCTTGATGGATGTATTTCACCACGTGTAGAGATGCTTAGAGAAAGATGGCGAGATTTTCTTATCACCTTCAAGGCAATCCTTGAGCTTTATGTCATCATGTGCAAGTATCATCTATCTCCATCATTACTACTTGATAAGCTATGCCAAATGGATAACATGTATTACGAGAATCGATCATGTGATGATGGATACTGTAGTTTATAATGCAGTCTAATAGTGAAAGGATGAAAGTGTGCGTTGTATAAATAATATGAATACAAGAGAAAAACGCATTGCGTGAAGATGAACAAGTTGAATATGTGAAAGAAGATGCGTGAGTAAAAAGGAAGAAAGGATTAGATAAGGGATATGGGAAAGCAAGAAAACGAATATGGTACAACAGCCCAAAAGTCGTTACGGGGAAAACATATAACTTAGGCAAGGTTCATTGCAGAGCGAAAACCACGGATACGGTGACATTGATCTCTCAGATTGTCGGCCTTGGAAGAGTCCCAATCACCTGTCGAAACAAATAACCGAGCATATCGCAAACACAGTTCTTCCCTAAAGTTGCTGTAGAGTTTTCGATTGTATTGACGCTAAAAAAGTAATGGCATGCATGAGTATATGCACCTATTGTACTACAGTCCCATCACGAATCTTTACCTCTTTTCTCCTTGTAGCTTCTGGATACTCGTGTGTTTGATGAATCAAGAAATCGTCAGGCAACACCCAATAGTCAATTCCAGAGATATAGATTTCATAAAGACAAGCAGCCTTGTTGGCACCATAACCAATAAAACGCTCACTGCACCAAGGAGATCCTTCCTTTTTGTAAATGATATAAGGCTCATAACTGAAATTGTAATCGGTGACCTTGTACAAATCATCAGACGTATACCACTTTGTATAGTTGGTTGAGCCATGTCCTCTTAGCCAAGACTTGTGAAACATGTCAAGTTTGCCTGATTCGACTTCTTGCAGGAGATTAGATTTGCTGGTTGGAAAGGTACGCCAATCGAGACCATCATCTCCAGCAACGTATTCAAATGCCGGTACGACCAGCGCGGCTGTACCCGAATCCAATAATGACATGATCTTGGGATCATTGCGAATACGTTGACGAAAGTTGGTACATAAATGAAAGTCGACATCGAGCATCATGATGTAATCTGTGCGTGCAAAGAACTTGGCTACATTTCTCCAAAGGTTGAATTGACGATCAAAGTTGTCCAACATCAAATGAATGTCCACATAGGATTGCATGTCGGGGTTGCTTTGGTACACAGCATGCAGTTCGTCCAACACTTCTTGCTTGCTATCATCATCATTAACATGGATGGCTGCCGAGATTGGACCTATCACATAAAAGTGTTAAGTCTTGATCACATAGCGTAATCCAATGTAGTACCTTTGTAATGGGTAGCTAACCGACTCAAGACTTTGAAGCGATTTCGTGTCACCAATGTTGCCATTGTGATATCATTCTTTTCCACAGAGACACTGGCTCGACGATAGTATGGCTTAAGATTGGAAGGACCCATAGCTTCTGAAAAGATCTTGGATAACACATAGTCTTCTCCCATGTTTTGACTATTGCCTAAAGGATATCATATCAATAAAGGTCCCTTTACACCCCCCCTTATCATGCGCACGGTCTTACCATTGTCAAGTGGCCATTCAACACCATGGTGTAAAGAAGAAGAGGAAGACTGAGCGAGAGCTTCATGTTCAACTTGCAACGACGAGTTCTTGGCATGCGACAAGGAAGAAGGAGTAGAAGGATTCAGCAATGGCATCTCCGCTTTGTTGTTCTCATCGGCTCTCGGGAAGATGGTAGCAGCATCGTCGTCGGTACCTTCGGAAGCATGATATGAATAAAAGTGCCTTGCAGTAAGGATCAAGGAGATGATGGTGTAAGAAACAAGAAAATATTTGGTTCCCCGTGAAAGGGCTTGAGACACTTCGAGTCTCATAGGAGATATAGGTGAAAAAGAGGGAAAGAAAAGAGAGAAAGATGACTTGCCACACAAACACTAGCAGCAGCAACAAATGCAGAAAAGACAAAATGATCGCTTGTGTAAGCGGACTTGCTGACTTGATCTTTTTTTTGTGTTGGACAGCGATGATGACGATCTTCAACTAGGACTAGACACACTAGCTTGTATACCTTTCATTCTATACTGTAAACTTGTATATAGTGTCACATTGCATGATAATAAACATATCATATACATTGAATATTGCATGCGGAACAAGTGTATGGGCAGCAACTTGTGTCGATCGGTGTCCTGGTCATCAATAAAAGGTAATTTTAGTACCAAAGGATGACGGGGTTACACTAATCCAATGGCTACACAAAATTGATTGTAACATAAGTGTGCCTTTGGTCGCGGCACTGGATTGATTCCCTACAACCAGGATTCTTACTGGGACTAATATACGCTCTTTACTTACTTTCTCGGACATCAGTGCAGCTGATATCGAAATGCTTTGATATTTGCACACTTTGAGTAGCACTTTATGGAACGTGCTTGTGATTACCCTGGGATTCAACCATTCTTCTACTACTTTCTTATACTTTTTGCTTTATAGACTAACCTTGATTGATCATCCAGTTTATCTAATACAAGTATGGAACTGCGCTTACTTTACACGTGGGTCATTCTACTGGGGTAAAAAGGAATACATTTGCTGTCACTCTGGGAAACAAGAATGCCACATTGTTATCTTGTGTATCTTTGTCTTGAATTCATGTTTATCATGTCGATCGTGTACTTCTCTTCGGACCAAATCTCCCGGCTGGAAAATTATCCATCATCATCCGCCATACAGACACAGCAAGCATACTGCCGATCACATAGAAGCACAGCGAATTGGATTGTTAGTCTACTGTAGTCACACTTTAGCTTGCAATTATGCAACATCTGAGCATCTTATAATAGCTGAAGGGAGTGAGTAAGATATAGATTGTTGGGCGTTAAGGGGAATCATCATCATACGATAAGAGAATGAAGTCTATAGAAACAAAGAAACCATCATGCTCTGCATGTAGATGTCTTTTTATGGGATAATGTAAGAAGGCTCATATGCACTACATAAATAAATCCTTCCTTTGCCAACTTTATCTTTTCTTTGTCTGCTTACTCAGACTGACAAAGCTTAGCATGGTTATTCTCTCACATTATATCCCTCTCCTGTCGGAATAACCCCATAAAGAACCTGCCAAATACTCGATGAGGATATGCCGTGTTCTCTAATCGATCGCAATAAGGTTCATATACTTGCGTCATGTTTACTTTGGATGGTATGTTATAAGTGAACTGAATCCAGACTCTACATCCATATCATTTGAAACAAAATTTAAGGGAAGTGATGACTGAAAGTGGATTCATCTATAGCCAGAGTCACATGGGTGGCATTGATAGCTTATCCTGGTCCCTTGAAGCATTAAGTAACTCAAGAGATTTGCCAAAATCACTCAAAAGACTCCTTTTGTCAGATCTTGATCAGTTTACAAGGAGAAAGGATGATACCGCTTATGCTCATATTGCGAATCTTCTAGCTATTAACTCCTTCGTGGACTACCTTGATACCTGCATTGACCATTGATCTCTCCTTTTCTTTCTCGTTATAATAAGCATGTGCATACATTTAAGCTTTTCTGTCGGAATAATGCGAAAACAGCTGGTTGGCCCACATTGCTGCGGAAATGGGGATACCAGCAAGGTATTGGTAATCGGATTGAAGGTACCGAACCGCGGGCTGATGAGTTGTTGTGTATGTATATATACAACATAGAAGGTATACAGATGCATATATATAATAACAAGTTTCATCACCCACGCCACGCGTTGTATATAATATACCTTTTCTCGTCATCTTGTACCATTCTAGGTTCTTTCGCTTCCTTTTTTCACTACCAGATGTCATCCGATATCAGCTATCAATCAGGCAAGAAACGGCATCAATGCTCAGTTTGTCAAAAGAAGTTTGGTCGACCAAGTGCACTTTTGACACACATGTACACACATACAGGCGAGCGACCTTTTAAATGTCATGTGTATGTATAATCCATCTCTTTTTGATGACTGTATATGTATTCATAAGTGATTCTAGTCAAGGATGTGGACGTGATTTTACTGTTCAAAGCAACTTGCGTCGTCATCTTAAAGTGCATTCACCTAGTCCATCCCCAAGACGTCGTTTATCAGCACAAATGCGATATCAGTTTCTTCAAGAGCTTCTGGAAAAAAGTGAACAACGCTCCTTCATGACATCCAAGTCATACACAGCAAAGTGTCATTCATCATCTTCAGAGAAATTACCAACACAGAATGATTGTCAACACCATGATGTATCTTCATTATCCTCCATACCAATAACGTCACCATCACCATCATCTTTACCAAAGTCGATTCCTTATCACGGGTGCAATTATGTCAATTCATGGATCAATCCACCATCCAATGTGGTATCAAGCAATCATCATAGGTTATCAACACAACAAAGCAACCCAGCAGTCGCTCCAGAGAATACTTTGCCTTTCATCCTTTTACAATATCCAAGGGGACACAATCTACACTTCTAAAGATACCATGACACAAGTTGACGCATTGGGTAAAGCACATCAGTACCTTCCTTTTTTTTCAACAACTACAATAACCATTTTGTATAAAGGCTTTGGGCTTAGCTTTTTTATTGGGATCGACAAAAAGGCGTGACAGTAATGATGATTGGTTTGGCTTCATTGATCTACAATGCTCGTGTCCATGTGGCGCATACTTTGATCCTTGTACTGCAGGATGTTTATGTTGGCTGAAATTGAAACTTATTGCCATGTAGCGAGTCGCATTGCATTGCATCGCATTAGTGGGAACACAACGGCGTTACTTGCAGTGGATACTTTGTTCATCAGCTGATGATTTGGGTTGCTTTACGATCTTTTGCTGGTTGCAAGGTGGTGGCATGTATATTGGCTTTAGATATGTTGTGATATGGTTGTAAAAGGCAAGAATCGACTGTGTCAAAAACAATGTTCATGATGTATATGTCATTCCTCTTATACGGATGCCGGTATGCATAATGTAAAAGGTGATGTCTGTACAGTACGCTTTTTACTATCCTCATCATCCGGACCCGAGTTGAGAAAGAAGAAAAGTCATTGATCCATGAAGTTGGTTCATTGTATTACGATGATGCATGTTTATTCAATCATTTGTTAAATGCCAAGTTAAGCTAGTGAGAGAATTACTCTTGTTGAAGATAGAAATGACGCACAGACATAATCTTGGTGCTCACGTGGATTGGTATCATCACTTTAGATTGGGGAAGAGGATTGGGGAGGAGCATCATTTTGCATAAGATGCACGGGGTCTTTGTTGTGCAAAACTAGTGGCGCTGGATGACGAGAGAGAGAGAAAGAGAGAGAGAGAGGATCCATGTGATGCTTCCCACTTTTGATGATGTGGGGCTTGGAATGATGTCAAGGATAGATGTCATTGTTTGATTGCATTAAGCACTGTATGAGCTCGTTGTCGAATACAGGGAGATAGTTGGAGAGTGCCAAGTGTTGGTTGCAGTTTGTACAATAAGAAAAAGAGAAACAAGTAGGGAATAAAGGTGTGTCATGGCCACATGAACATACTAGATTGTTGACAGTAGTATGGAATGGACGTATACAATGACGAGAATGGCAGGCGTGTTCTTCAACATGGGTTACTGAGCATAAAGAGATGACGAGTACAAAGAGAAAGAGGGGTCATACGTGGGCACATGGCTTTGGGAGAATAGGGAAATGCTCAAGTTGTCGTTTCTTTGCAAAGAGAGACACAGCTGCATGAAAAAAGATGCCACTTTTGTTCCCAAAAGATGTAACCATGCATCCCATGCTATGACGAAAAGTAGGAAAAAGGAAACAAACGCAAAACACGCCATTTGACATTCCACGTACAACCATGTTGCCACAGCGATCATTCGTTGTTCACTTTCTCTTTTACAACATATATCCATTTCCCCCAGAATTGAGTTTTACTTTACTGTAATATAAAGGGGAATCATGTGCCTGGTCCCTGGGCCTACTCAGATGACTGGATACTGCTTCAATAAGTAAAACACCATCATCGACTGTCTCATTCACACACACAGCATCACCATTATCACCGCAGCGACTCTCTTGTTTTTCCTCTCACTCTTTCTTCACATTTCATCCTTCTTTTTCTTTCTCTCTACTCTTTATCATGTCAACCAGTACACAACCTAGTAAATTACACAATCCTACTGCATACCACTTGATGGCTTCATCCAATACAAGTAATCAAGATTGGTCATCTCCCACACAAGTCGATTATAGTAGCAGTGGAGATGACTTTGCTGCTACAGGAGGTTCCATTCATGACTTTGATGATATCGAATTTACGACTCACAGCCAAAAGAAACACGTACATCACAACAATCATCTTCTTCAACATCAACAGCAGCAACATCCTTATAGCCAAGCACGATACCTTGTAGAAGATGATTACTATAATCCCGCAGCAGCATCTTCGTCGTCATTTTATGACTCTCCACCACCACCACGCATGGTGGCACGACATCCATTCCCCATGTCTGCACCGGCAGATATCGGGCTCAGTGATTTGTACAACATGAACCCTGCGGTGGCTTTACCACCACAACAGCAATTTGACGCCTCTACAGGTGGCAGTTTACAAGATGATTATGCAATGCAAATGAAGTAAGCATGAAAAGAGACCTTTAAAGTCTACAATGAATGATCTGACAAAAGATCATCTTTCTTTAGTCTTCAGCTTATGATGGAAAAGAAAAGACGACGACGAGAATCCCACAATGCAGGTAATCTATCTCTTTTACTCCTCAATTGTTTGATAAAAAGCTCACACGGTGTTGCTTATATAGTGGAACGAAGGCGTCGGGAAAACATCAATGATCGTATCCAGGAACTGGGAAGCTTATTACCTGAACCTATGCTTGAAGAATGTAACAGCAACTGTGCAGGTGGTACAAGTAACAAACCCAACAAAGGAGCCATTCTGCGTAAATCAGTGGATCATATTCGATTGCTACAACAAGATGTCAATACCTATCGACACCGCATTCAAGAACTTGAAAGTGTTCTTGACAAGATCCAACAACAGCAAAAGAGAAAGAGTGTTTGATTACATCATTCCTTTATCCTGTGTATAAAATATAGTCTCCATTTTTCTTTACAATAATGATACACCTCCTTCTTTTTCAATGTATACAAGCGATGATAGGGGGGAATTGTGAGTGGGTGAAAGTGTGTATATGATGCGATAGTGATGAAATAATAGTTAGTGAGGAGCATTGGTGATGATGAAGGGAGTGTAAGGGAATCAATCCATAATAAAAGTAACATAGATGAAAGAAATCTAGAGCTTGGCTTCAGCAGCCAACTCGGTGGACAAAAGATCACCAAGATCATTGGCAGCATCCTCGAGACACTGCTTGAATTGATGAGTGCCATTGACATACTTGGTACCGTGAACTTCAAGATCCTTCACACTAGCAACATTGAATTGCAGAGCCTTCTTCTTGATCATGTAAGCACAGCCGAAACCATCATCGACCACTTGACCCCAACCATATCCATCAAATTGCTCCGATGACAATTGGGAAGTTGACAAGTACCAGTGTTGGGAATAAGCATAGTTGGGATCAGTGAAGAGAGAAGGAGTATCTTCACCAGATTGAATAGTCTTCTTCAAACCAAACAAGTGACGATCGATACCTTGGCCATTGACACAGTCAGCCATGTAAGCACCTTGAGCCTTGATAGCAGCACGGAAAGCAGCAATCTTATCTTGGTTGGAAACATGAGGATCTTCCATAGCCTTGCAGAAAGCAATGGACTCTTCGCTCACAGTACGAGAAGTTTCAGTACGACCACGTTGGAATTTGCGAGTTTGACCAGATTCATAAGTAGGTCTGTTGGTGCCAAACATCTTGTAATAAGCAAGCTGAATCACCATTTGAGCAAAGCCATCAGGGGATGCCTTAAACTTCTTGATTTGATCCTTGCCAAAGCCCTGGAAAGCAAGCACAGTCAATTCATGCTTGTTGATAAGAGCATCAGCATTCTGTTCAGCAGATTGAATAGCTTTCTGTGTTTGGTCATTCAAGTTGAAGCGGATTTCTTCAGGAGCTGGAAGATCAGAACGAATCTCTTCTGGACCATGGTTGACAGTGTTGTTGGCAATGCTGCTAGTGACATATTCGTTCAAACGGCAAGTGGCAGTACCATCCATGCAAGAGTGTTCACCATTGAAACCAGCTTTTCCATTTTCAAAAACAATGAATTGCAAAGGCTTGTCAAAGAAACGATTACGAGCATCACCATGCCAGCATGCACGAGAACCTTCATCACGAGTGATAGGCTTGCTGTCGTCAAGACACATGACAAAAGAGGAAGATTCGATCTTTTCAAGGAGAGCCTTATTGTCGGGATGAGCCGCGATCAAAGCATCTCGGTACTAGAATTTCGTGGTTTTAGAAAATTGTATATGCGTTTCCCCCAAAATTATACCTTACCTCAGTCCATGCATCTCTGTTTTCCGCTGTCAACGCACCAACAGCAGGTCCTTTTTCATTGCCAGCAAGCTCAATGACTCGTTCAAATTGCTTTTCAAGCTCATTGGTAGATAATTGGCGACCATTGTGAACAGTATCAATGACATAAAACTTGTTCTTGCGAATAGCAATGATATGGGAGTGCTTGACAGGATCATAGGCAACTTCCAAATCAGCAGGCTTGCGAGGAATACGGCAGTTGTTGAACATGTACTTGTAAGAATCCATACACATAGGTTCACCCTTTGCATATTCAGGTTCCAAGGTCATACTATAAGATCCTCTTGTCAATATTCTTTTCTTTTGCCATCCAAATTGACTTACTTTACAACTTGTTGCTTAAACTCCAAAGCAGCAGTGGTGATAGCAGCAGCACGTTTGGCAGGAATCTTGCGCAACTTGTCATCCTTGTAGTAGAAGAAATAGCTGACATGGATCATAACAGGATCACGATAACCCATATAAGCACCTTCGAGCCACCAGTCTTCAAGCCAGTTTACAATGTTGGGATCTTGAGCACGAGCAACCAAACGCTCTTGAAGCTTGGCACCAATACCACTGGTTTCAAATTCCTTGACAGCAGCTTCAGTACGCTTGTATTCTTCCTCACCAACAAGTGGACGAACAGTCTTCAAGTACTTTTGCAAAGTAGCAGAAAGAGCTGGCACAGGCAACTTTGGCAAGTTGGCTTGATAACGCAACATGGGACCAGGAGCACTTGCATCAAGAGGAGTCTTTGGAGAAGGTTGAGCACTTGCCATCATCCTACGTGGCATAGCCTGAAACAAAACATATCCTCGTCAGTTTCAACATGTCAAACAATAAGGGTAATGTAGCCCAATGGAAAGGGGTAAAAGTCAATGGAGGCTTACCATGCGAGGAGTGGCTGTAATGGGAGTTCTTTGAGAAAGACGAGTGACGTTACGAAGACCGAGAGCACGAAGAGCCATGTTACTGCTATTCGATAAAGTGAAGGTAAGAAGAAAAAGAAATTAAGGGATCCAATCTCGGCCTTATAAAGTCAAATCTAGGTCGGCTGTTTGATTGAAAGTATGTCAGCAAGATTTGCCGCGATTACCCAACCATGCCTAGTGTCACCTAAATCTGTTGCGGGGTAAGCCGGGATTGTAATAAACCAACAACATCACTATTGGCATTACGTTATCCTCTCTTGACCCTAATCCACATGATGAAAGTCTTTATTTCTCAATGACATTGTTGTTTCTTTGTTAAATAGTCATCCATCCTTCTTTGTCATGTCAATAAATCATCCTTGTTCATTATTAACTCTATGTAGAGCGGGATCTGTAGTTGGTTTTACCCCAGCATCCACATGTTGATGATTACGTTATATACACACTAGTGATAGTGATCATTGATATCTACATTCTGTAGCTTATTACTACATGTACAGTGGATCTTGATCTCTTGAGCAAGGTTAAAAGTACAGGCGGATTCCTCGTATAGGATGATCTTGATAGCCAGGGTCGTGTGAACACTTATATTGGCTCGGGATTTGCAGGAACCAATGAAACTTTCCTCAAAAGTACCCCATGGGTATAAGTAGCATAATCCATCATCTACTATAAGAGAACGAACATTCTGGTACTTATGCAGACATCAGCATAAACCAATGCATGTTCAATACCACACCACTTGTTTTTATCTCGGTGACAATTTCCTCTTTTAGATAAGCTTTTTATCTTTCAGCCCCACAATCTGGAGATTTGCCGATGCAACTTTTGTTATCTTCATTCATGGCTCTTGCACTTTAGTGGAAACAATACCAAAAGTGTATTCTGTAGCATGATCAATGTAGCTTGTGATCAAGTGATAGTTATAGATATCACAACTAGTTCCTGCAGCAGCAAGATGAAGGTTTATATCATCATGCCACGGCATATTGTTTCATTGAATGCTTGGCAGAAGGCATACATGTCACTTTTCAGTCCCTTGATCATTTCCCTTACAAATCATTATTTGTGTCCACGTGGCGTATGAAGCACATGGATGTTTGGCAGTCATGAAAACATGTGATGATTAAGGTAGCAATATAGATTGTATTTGGGGACAAGTAAAAAAAATGGTGGGGAGGGGGAGGGAAAGAAGGAAAGGGGGATCTTTTTACGACGAGATTGGTATATTGGAAGAAGCTCGAACGCAAAGACACAAAGTAATGGGAAAAAAGGAAAAAAGAGAAAGAAAAAGTTATACAACAAGAAGAAAAAGAACTTTTCCTCCCCTGATTATACATACAAACACCAACAAAGGCACATGTTTGCTCTAAAGATGGTGGTAATGGAACGATACAACTTTAGCGGCATCCAATGTGTGTGTGCAAGCACGCCATCCCCATTATCGGCACTGCCAGACCTTGACAGTTTGATCCACACTTCCAGTCGCCACCACAGGGCTGATCATACAATAACTAAAACATCACTTTTAGCCATCTTGTTTCAATCTTTGATCCAATACTTACGCTATGCAAGTAACGAAATGATCGTGTGCTTCCAATGTCTTCATGCAGCGACCCGTTTTCAAATCCCAAATCTTGAGCGTCTTATCATCTGATGCACTGAGCAGATATTTGCCACTAGGATGAACCACCAATCCACGCACCCAGTTGTCATGTCCACCAAGTGTATGCAATAGTTGTCCACTGCTATCCCACACCTTGATTGACTTATCTCTTGAACCAGTAATCACATAACGACCAGGAGCACCAGCATCTTTTGACTTGGACTAGAGATACAATTAAATATATGACTTGAATGAATTCATCATGTTTTCATACCTCATCGCCCACCATCTCTTGGATATAAGGATATGCATTGATGGGTGCAAATATGGCACATTCGACAACATGTTCATGTCCTCTGAATTCAACCTTGGATTCACCAGTCTGGGTATCCCACAATCGTGCTGTCTAATGAACGAAAAAAGCATAAGATAAAGGTAATCTCTGGATAAAGGTAACTTACCTGATCATTGGATGCAGTGACCAATAATCGACCATCTTCACTAGAAACAACAGAGCGCACCCATTCAAGATGACCAGTGTATGTCTTGGTACAATAGCTGATAAAAGATAAGTATATTGCATGATGATCTTGATAGATAGATACACATACCCAGATGCAAATTCCCAGACCTTGATTGTCTTATCTCTGGAAGCAGAAACAATCTTATCACCAGAAGGAAGGAAAGTAACAGAAGAAACACTGTGATCGTGACCATAGAGCGTCTTGATACATTTGTAGTCATTGTTCACATCCCACACCTTGATAGTCAAGTCAGCCGAACACGAGACTATAATTGATGATAAGCTTTCCATTGGTGACAGTGGTAGAATGATATACAATACCTAAATAGTTGCCCTTGGGATCAAATGCAAGATCTTGTACAGCCTTGGTATGTCCTTTCAAAGTACATTCAAAGTCACCAGTTTCATAATCCCAAATCTTGATTGTGGTATCTTCAGAAGCAGAAGCAAGGATTTGATACACAGGATGAAATGCTACACGCGTGACAGGACTACGATGACCTGTCAGGTCATGCTTTTCAGGAGGACGAGGAATCCAGTCAACTGAACTGCTTTGCTTGCGAACAGGAGCATTGTTCAATTCTTCTTGCAAATGGGTGTTCTTACTTTCAAGATCCATCACCTATATGCACATCCATGTTACTATTGTCCTTGTTTCTCACCCCTTTGTCTCTGTTGGTACCTTTTTCTGCAAACGAATCACGGAACTCCATTTCTTTTCGAGTAAACCAGCATATTTTGTCTTGGGATCAGGTGTGAAATCATCGTTTTGACTCTCGTTCTTCAGAGCGTTGAAAGATTCAGTAAATCCACTAGCGTTGAGATAATCGAGCATCGCCTTGTGTCTGAGAAAATCCCGTAAGAAAAAGCCAAGAGAAAAAGACAATGAGTCAACATCTTGTCCAAGTAGATGGTGCTTCCCATATCACTTACAGCTCATCTCGTTGACGGTCGGATAGGATGCTTGACATTGAAGTAGTCGACTGAAATACAAGAGGTGGGGTAAAAGAAGAATAAAGAAAGTAAAGGTAGTCGAGTTGTGGATCAGCGTAAAAGGGAGAATCGCTTGTTTGGGATCAAGAGAGTCACTTGTTAAAGTGAAAGTGAATGAATAAAGGTATTAGTTGGTTGAAAAAGAAAGCGTAGACACGCGAGTTTTGGAAGCAGTTGGAAAAAAAGAAGAGTGAAAGGGTGCGACATCCAAGTAGAGAGAACCGAAAAGGGCTCACGCGGAGGTTGAACTGCTATGTCGGGCGTAACGGCTTGCGTCTTGAGTTACAACATATCTTTTCTAAACGATTATCATCTCCTTGTTCACTTGAATGATACCAGTTTTGATCTATCCATGAGATTCTATGCCATGCATTGGAAAGCATCATTGTCTAGATTGCAGTGTAACAATTTAGTTTACCCCAACATTCATCCTACAATGCATCCTACAAATAAACCCGGTTTGTGCAAAATGAAAAGGATCACAATACGATTCGATCAGGAACATACATTATAATCTATCCATGACTAGTCCATATTGATGTGCCTGGATAAAGTACCCTATATCCCTTTTCATTCATCCTCATCAATATCCAGGAAACGTGGTACATGATGTGGATGCATCACAGTGTTGTGTCCCCTATTACTACTTTATCCTCTCGTCGATCATATATATGTACTTCTTTCAAAAGTGCAATGACAATGCTTTACATTGTGTGCTCCAATCAAGGCACCATGTGGCTAGCAAAGTACTTTTATCACGAGCCATTGATGCTGCAATCGTATCCGATGACACAGTTTACATGCATCTATTATCATGGAACAAAATCTGCTATTGGATGAATCCATGCCGGAGTTGAGTAACACATGCATAACACAGCGGCATGCAGCAACGAATATCATGTCATTACAATCGCTTTTCAATACATTGTCTTTTGCAAAAAGCATAATCAGGTACAAGCTAACACTACATTGCCGGTTTGTCTGTGCGGACCGGTTCCGTGTCGGTAATCCTATTCGATGTTGTACAGGTCGGATATCTTGTATAACTCAGCTCTTCATCCGTAGCACTTAAAACAAATCATAAGACTGAAATGTATGCAAATGAAAAAGGGATTTGCGTGTTTTATGATGATAGACTGCCAATGGCGTATTTTACACAAGTAGAAAAGAGAAATAGGATAAAAGAAGTTTTGGGAGAGGGAAAAAAAGGGAGGGAAAGAACAAATTAAGAAGGACAATCTTTTTTTTTTTACCATCCGGGTTGCTTGTTGGTGTTGCCTTGCAGTACCCAATCGGCAATGTAAGGGAAACTTTCAAACTCTTGTTGCTCGACACGTGTCAGGTTGGAATTGATGGGTGTCAATGCAGGTCGTTCACGAGTAAATTCTTCGTCAAAGTTGGATGTATCCAAACGACCAGTAATAGTAGGGTAGAAAGGTGGTGGTACACGCTTAGCAACCATATCATCCCAGTTGACACCACGGAAGAAGGGATGCTCTTTAATCTCTACAGCATCGTTCTTGCCAGCACCAAGACGTCTTGCAGGATCACGCGTCAACAACTATAAAGCATTTTCTCCTTTTAGTCATACCATGTTTCATTGTGTTGCATGTGACATTTGACTTACACGTTGGCAAATAGATACAGAGTCCCGAGACATGTTGATGGGGTAAAGGATTTCATCTTCCAAAATGGCATCGAAAATTTCATCTTCATCTTCACCTCGGAAAGGAGACTAGATTGTTTGTTAGCCAATGTCTTGTTCTTCATGTGTGGATATAACATTACCTGACCAAGCAACATTTCATAAATCAAGACACCAAAAGCCCACCAATCGACAGCTCGTCCATACTTTTGCTCCAACAAGATTTCAGGTGCCATGAATTCAGGTGTACCACAGAATGTGCCAGTTGTGCAACCAAACCACATGTTTTCCTTGCACAGACCATAATCTGCAATCTTGATATGACCATCAAGGCCAAGCAAAATGTTGTCCAGTTTCAAATCACGGTAAATGATGCCTTGGCTGTGGAAATATTCAAGGGCCAACAAAACTTCACATGCATAGAATCTAAATGATGACAATGAGCATCCACTGATGTTAGAGATAGTTTTTGCTTACTTGGCACGTCGTTCAGAGAAAGGTTCACGTTGAATATGCCACATCAAATCACCACCACTAACGTATTCCATCACAAAGTAGACACGAGACTCAGTTTGGAAACAAGAGTGTAAGCCAATAAGGAAAGGATGACGTTCACGATTAGCAGCTTGGAAGATTCGTTTCTCAGAACGCACACTATAACATGTGTCAAATCAAGCTTTTTGCTTTTCCGAATCAATGATGCCTTACCTTTCAATTTCATCATTGTCCATGATAAAGCGCTTCTTCAACACCTTGACAGCATACAGGTTTCTATCGTGCTTTTCTTCTGCAAGCATGACCTATGTAATCGATAGGATTAATGTCAAAGGACCATGGGGTGGATTGCAATATCATTTTCTCTTTACCTTGCCAAAGTTACCCTTGCCAAGCACTGCCAAAAAGTTGAAATCATCAAGACCAACAGCTTTGCCAACGGCTTGTTTTGGTGGTGGCTAAGTGATAAAAGTTAAGTCAATCACTGCATAATAGGCATCAAATATACATCAGTACATACTCTAGGAGCCATATCCATGGATGGAGGATAAGGTTGTTGCTGCATGGGTTGGTTATATGGAGGACGACCCATCATAGCAGGGTTGGGTATCGGTGCATAAGGCGATGGAGTTTGTTGTTGCATCACAGGACGTACATTGGGAGGTGTGTAAGGTTGCTGCTGAGGATGTTGTTGATATCTGGGATCAGCAGGATAAGGTTGATAAGGTTGACCAGGACCAGGAACAGGTACCATATGAGGAGGAGGTGGTTGTGGCATGTTCATACGATTTGGGCTCATACCAGGTTGCTGTTGTTGCACAGGAGGACGTGGCTGTTGTTGCATATGCTGGGGATGCATTTGCTGAGGAGGCATTTGCTGAGGAGGCATTTGTTGATGCATAGGTGGTTGTGGTTGTTGTTGAGGAGAAGTTTGTTGTTGCTGTTGCTGTTGCAATGATAATTGCGACAGCTGAGTAGAAATAGATTCAGTAGGTGTGGATGGTGATCCTCCTGTAGATAATTCTGGCAAAGAGCCTTGATCATCAGGTCGTGGTGGTGTTGGCTTGTTTGCAGAAGCTGAAGGTCCAGTTTCTAATGTCTTACGCTTGGCAGCTTTGATTTCAGCAAGCATTTGATTGGCCATTTCCATCGATAATCCACAGAAATCAGGAACAAAGTGCTGACATTTGGTATGACATGTAATATCACACTCTATTGGAAACATCATATTGAGTAAAAGTCCTTAGTATCTTGTATTGTCACTCACCTGAACATTTCTTTGCACCACGTGAACCAAGAGGAAGCATATAGCCACAGTGACAACACCAATTGGCACCAATGTTGGTGATAGGCTCGAATCGATGTGGAATTCTGTGATTGAGCTTGTCTTCATCCGCATCCTAGATATCGTCATTAGAAAACATGAAGTTTCATAAAGAGAATCATGCCAATCTTACCGTTTCTGATTGTGATCTGGAAATACATTTGGTAACCACCTTTTGATAGCATTTCTTGTGACATGTGTACTCACAATCTATTTGATACAATGATCAGCATACATGTGATATACCTTTGAGCCATTTGGATATTACTTACCTTCACATTGATATCCACTGTTGACCAAGAATTCGCCACAAAGAGAACATTTCATGACATTGTAGAACTTCTTTTCCACAAACTGATGGCCATTCATCTCATGCACTTCACCAGGACGCTGACGCACAGCACCAACACGACCCAACTTGTCTAAAGGACGACGATTGGCAGCTTCACGAACTATAAGAGAATATAAGATTAGTATGATATGATTTGTAAGAGATATCAATGATGATACATACCAAAGTTGAGACGAAGAGCAAGTTCACCAAGTGGTTCGACATCGAACCAAGCTTGAATACCTTCTTGTGTTGATTGAACAGCAACTGGTTGTTGAGGAACAGGTGAATGGGGATCAGATGACGAGAGAGTATCTTGACTGCGCTGCTGAGCCACTTCAGCAGATACCCATCCTTGGCCACCTTCCTGCTGAATTTTTCTCTTTCTAAGACCTTCGGCAATGTCGGTGATCTTGAGCCAAAGGATACCAATAGGCAAATTGCGTTCCACAGCCTGATCATAAATGGCAATCTCCACTTCAGACGCCTTGTTGACATGAATCTCACATTCTTCAAGCCATTTGTCATTGCGAGTAGGACGAGAACGATACACAATGTTGCCATCAATCTTGACATATACCACTGTTTCAGGCATACGAATCATTCTGGTAGGAGCATGAGCCAATTCACGAGCTTCAATGATCTGGAGTTGCAACTTTCCAGTGACTGGACGACGTAATCCAGGTGGGACACGAGCAGATAGAGGCGTTTCAAGTTCTACAAAGAATGCATATGGTTAAAAAAAGGGTCTTGTGTGTTTCCATAAATGTACACTTACCATAGTCATCCTCATCTCCTTCACCAATGTAAAGTCCCTTGTACTTTTTCAAAGCTCGATCCAAAAGATTGCGCTTCTCAACACTCTCGTACAGCTGTCCTTGTACTTCATCACGTTGCCTTCGGTCACCAGATGAACCTGATCTTTCAATAACATCGGCCATAGTCTTGATACCAGAAAGCACCTTCTTTTCAACATCCAACTTGTATTCAAGCTCATGCAACTTGAGAGACACCTTGGGCTTATTGTATGGCACAGCACTTGTCAACAAGTCTATATATCCATAGAATGAGTTATATCATGATAAAACTCTTTCAAAGTATATGTTACCTAGATTTGTAAACTTCTTTGCACCAGTGGCACCAGTGGTAGGCGTAGTAGTAGGAATACTACTGGATCGAGGAGGAGTAGTGAGTGAGGATGCAGCTGGAGATTGAAGAGGACTGTTGGTCTTGTTTTCACCCAAAGGCGAATCTGATGCATCATTGGCACCTGTTGTTGAGTCATCAGATGAACCATGTGTAGAAGTTCTTAATGAGCGAGTCTGAAGCTTGTGCAATTCCTCGGAAAAGTAGTCAATGTATTTCTGGGATTCCTTGATCTGTGTCTCGCACTGCGATATAGTGTTGGCATCCGTAAGCAATGAACGAAGATGGATAGCTCTGTCACGAACAGTCTTGTTTTGATCGAGCTTCTTCTGTAGCTCCTGGATCTTGTCTTCGTGATTCTAATAGAAAAAGAATGATATCAGTGCATTTGTTACGTAATATATACATCTCCATAACACTGTATATCCACCACTACAACAACCACCACCTTGAAAGACGACAACTTACCATGGTTTCTTGTGTCTCCTTGTTGCTATAAACGGGGCAAAAAAGACTGTAGAGGACAAAAAGACGAGTCGTTCCAGGGGATGAACCTGTATAAGCATCCGTCAAGCGTTAGCATGGTTGTAGACAGTAACGAGATGATGAAATGACAAGCTGCTCAAAGGAGATGGCGAGTGTTACCTTTTTCTTTTCAATAGGAACTAGGTTCTAATGTAGACGAGAAAAAGAAACAAGAGAAAGGTTGAAATGGCAAGTTGTCCTCGGATTCCCTGGTGTTTGTCGTTTAACCCAAGCCGAGAAGAAAGAGTAACTGTAAACTGAAAAGAGCCAAGGCGACCAGATGGCTCACCACCCACCCAATTTCAACAACCGATACATGTGCGTGTCCGTGACACTAAATGGACCGACTCCACTCTACGACGTTCACTTTGGACGCTCATTCTTTTCTTATCCAACACAATCCAAGGTGCCAATCAGCTAAAAATATGTGTTTCAGGTCAACCAGCATCAAGGATGAAACAAGAAACCTGTCATCAATTACATTCATTTCCATCGTATTCCTTTTGTATCACACTTGATCATTTAAAATGAATTACTTATGACGTGTTTATGAGATGGTATTTCTAAATGTACAAAGAGAAAGAGAGAGGGGGAAAAAGTCTAAGCTATGTGTATACAATCTATGTTCATCATGTGGATTTGGAAGCCAATATAGCATTTTTTGTCTTTTCATATACAAAGAAAGTCAAAGAGATGGCAGGTGCAACCTTGATAAGAGCGACGCTCAAGCCTTTATAAAGACTACTGATACCTTCTTGCTCAACAATGAGTCGCATGCATTTCAGCCAGGAACGACTAGCATATTCAGGAATGGATTGAATCACGTAATCTTTCCGATAGGGACCTTGTACTTGGAGCCTTTTGCGCACGACATCAAGAGGATACACAACTGATTTTGATATGACACCTGCTAATGCGCCGCTGACTGCATCATGGATGGGTTTGTGTTTTTCCGATAGAATTTTGTTTTCCTACAACCAAATGCACGAAATGAGCCGATATTGTAAACCCAGCTTTATGGATCCCACTCCATTCTTACTCTTGCTTTCTCAAAGGCTGTAGCAAATCCATCATAAGTCATAAACACCATCCCCATGTAAGGCATGATTTGAACAACAGCAGGCCAAACTCCCCAATAGAATCCTCGAATCCCTTCTGTTTGATGAATCAATCGTATCGCTTGCACTATCCCTGTGTAATGCTAAAAGAATAGGATCAGTGAATGAGAATAAGAACTATTGTCAATGTATATACCTTGTTGGTTCCTTGCATAGCAAATCTGGTACGCAGTAGATCCAATGGATAAGTTGCAGCAGTGGCTATACTACCAGCAAACATGCCTGCCATAAATGTCTTTGCTGATCGTGGAAGTTTGTTATGGGAATCCTATTACCAAGCATAGTAGATGAGAACCAGGATGAACCATTCATAGAGAATACATACCATCTTTTCAACAGCCAGCTCAATCTCCCTGTAAGCACAGAATTCGACAGCATTGTATAGCAGATAAAGGTATTCAGCTGCCAGATTGCCCTTGTACAATCCCTGTGGAACTCCAACACGTCAGTCTCTTGTCACATATACTGCCGACACGTTATGCATACATACCCTAACGCCTTCTTCACGTAATATCGTCTTTAACGTAGGTAATATCCCTGCATACTTTATCCCAGTATTGGTCTTGCCAGCCCCTTTCAAGAGCTGAAATTCTGTCCGATGGGGTTGCAATTGGAGTCTGATTTTGGCTATGTCTAAAGGAGCTGTGGCAAACCTGCATTTTTCAGTTCAATAAACGTGTTCACTAAAGAGTATACTGTGTCTTTACTTTTCTACCTCGATATTACGCCTGCTGTTGCACCACAGAAAGCTGCTTCATAGCCGTTAAGACGAGAGTCGCTGATATAAGATGGCATGGATACCAGAACAAAGAAAGATAAACCTGATTCCCGCGTTCACCCGTCACCTTTTTATTACGCTCCACCCCCAACAATTCATGCACCCAAGGAATACTTACATCACTCTTGCTTCACGTGATATCATTCTTGAATACATTTGTTAGCGTGTGATGCTTTACATTGTTCTGATGATGTTCTCATTGCTATGATCTAATATCAAAGAGATGACTGGTGATAATAGATAACGAGATCCAGTAATGCAACCACTTTGATGGATGTCCGCTTAAACTTTATTCCAATTGCTAACCAAAAGATGCTGTTTGATCCCGTTTTATCCTGACAACATGTCATTTCATCCTCAATAACCGAGATAGATGTCCTTTCCTTTGATAACTTTATCTTCCTGCTTTATCCGATCTTATCGTTTGAGCTTTATTTCCTTATGACAAAATCCATTTGATGTGTACCCACTGTGTATACGCTGAGCCATTCCTATCCCATCACAATAGAGCGAGTAAGGTACATGTACCTTCCACACTATGGCCAAGAAGGCTATATTGACTGAATACTTCTTCATGCGTTTATAAGGCTGGTGTTTCTAGCTTATCACTATATGTAGACACATCCTTATGACTCTTTTGTAAGCACGATCCCCAAGATATAACTCCACCGCCACCAGCTGTCATCATGACAATCTGATAATGTCTTTCATCCCTATATATCTCATGATCCTGGTGATTCGTCTAGATGAAACTCACGTAACCAACATCCAACAATGTAATTCCTTTGTTATAAAAAGTTTCATTTCTTATAAGATCGTGATCTATCTACATTCAAATCTTTTGTCAATGAAGACAAACCAAGACCATGGCCACCTTGATTCTTGAATAACATATGCAAGCCTTGTTGGGGAGATCTTGTTCGATGTTCAGTGGGAGATGGATGGTGATGTTGAGGAGGATTGGGAGTTGAAAGTGGTTGTTGGGAAGAAGTAGGAAAATGGGTAACGGTGGGTGGTGGTGAAGATAAGCCATCTGGAAGTGAAGGGCGTTTGCGAATGATTCGATGACGATAAAGCTCCAAGATATCAGGTGATATACTACGAGATCGTGATGCTTGTTCAGATGGAGTAGGCGATGGTGCAGTAATAGCTGTTGACTCGGATTGTTTCCTCGAAGCAATAGACAACACTTCTTCATCTTCAGTCATGTACACAGATGATACTTCACTTGCTCTTCGTGATCCATATCCACCTTGAATTGAAAGTGCTCGAATAATATCATCGCGTGATCGTACAACAGGTCGTGATGAAGGTCGATGGGTCTTTAACACATGCAATGTATCTTGTGCTTGTTCCAACATGTTGGCATATTCACGCATCTTTTCTCCAACATTGCTTGCTGTGCCATGATGCTTTTGTTGATGTTGTTCAATTGATTCGAGTCGTTCTTGAAGCTGACTGTTCTCGTAAACAATCTATAAAAGAGATGAGTAAAGTGTATATGTGTGTAAATGAGAAGGATCGGCACTTACATTGGCTAAATTAGAGTGCATATGTCTAATGACGTGTGTTGTCTTGCCATCCGATTCTTTTTGTGTACGCACAGCGTTCTCTAACAGCACCTGTAGATCCACATTCACTTCTTGTGTAGTAGTCAAGTCATGTTCGATCTCAACTAGAAAGAGTCATGAGTAAAATCATCATGTCATTGATGCACACACTTACCAAGTTTTTGGGTATAATTGGAAACACGATCCTTGGAATCTTTCTATTAAAGAGTATAAGACAAAGTCAAAGGAGATAAAGTAAGTTATCCGCACTTGCCAAATCAAGGGCCATGCCATCAATTTGTTTTGCCAAGTCCTCCATTTCACTACGAAAACGATGTAGTTCTTGTTTTGCTTGTTCCACATCACGCATAAGATTCTCGTGTTCCTGATCATCCAAGACAGTAGGGGGAAGTGAAAGTGGTCGATTGAAAGATGAAGATGAACGTAGCGGCATTGAATAAGATGGCTAATAGAAGAATCAATATGCAAATAAAGAAAAACAACATGCGATAGATGTTTTACCTTTATGTAATGTTCTCGTCGTGAATTGACAGTGCGATTGTTTTCATGCACGCTGTTGGTATTGTCGTGTGTAGTGCTATGTAATCGTCGTCGTATGCCATCACTATCGTCGCTATTCGCTAAATAAAAGGTCAGCATATATAAAGGTGCAGCATTTCATGTCACACCAAAACTAACCTTGTATTGTACGTTTTGTCTCTGGAGTGCGATGACTTGCTTTAGAACCACCCAACGCTATCTATACAAGTTGATGAGCAACAAGTGAAGCTTGTGTGTCCATGGTATATACCTGGGTCTCGGGAAAGTTCATTTACTGCTGCATGAACGCAGAGAGGAACCAGACAGCACGATTGTAAAAGTGACAAAAAGTCAATGCCAAGGTGAATAGAAGTGGTTGTTAGAGTGGGGTGGGTTGGTGTTGTTGACGAAAGGGCTGGTTGAGCAGCAGCTGGTTGAAAGGGAAGGAGAAAACGACGGGAATAAGAGACACGATAATGTTCGGGATGACTCCAAATGGAGCTCGTGACGTTTTGGGACACTAACTCTTTTGTTTCTCTTTCTTTCACACACTTAGTATGCAACCTTCGTTTATTTCTCGTGCAGTACATAAGCCTCTTATTCAGTTTGTTGGTTCAAGGGCTAACTTGTGGAAAAGTATGTCAATGAACCTTGTCCCTTGCTATTCTTTTTAACTCGTTTCCCTTTACAGATGCACCTTCTCATGCTGGTCCTCATCCATTGACTCCTGCCAACCTTGAAAAGCACGTTGCCAAAGCTAGTCCTGTACCTACACCTGCCAAACAACCTACTCACTTTAAGGGTGCATTGGAATTTGCCGACTTGCCAGCACGATACCGCCGTGCACCTCTTAGTGAAGCTGAAATGGAAGCTATCGAGGTAAATACATCTTATCATCATATAAACACATGAATACTGATATGAATTACTCTTTATTAAATAGTCTGGAGGTGCTACTCTTATCATTTAAGTCTATTACGAATAAATGATATAGAGATCCATCACGTTGTTGTTATCACGTTTTGTCCGCATGGGTGTTGTAATGGAATCTTTGAGCTTCAGCTACCGATCCGACCCGATGCAGTCTTCAGTTTTCTCATCCTGTCGTATTATCTTTGTTCTTCTTGCACGTTGGACATATGTGACAAGTGTTAACATCCACCCAATGAAGAGTATCCAACACATGGCATCCGCTGCTCGAAGTTGTTGACATGCAGCATCCATTTTATCCACCCATGGAAACGCTTCTGGATTGTTATATATGATTCTCCAAGACATATAATCTCGCCATGTACATGTCATTGCTGATTCAGGTGCTGTCATGATATCGGCTCCAGGCAACACGGGTAATAAGGCTGCCAGAAAGAGTGATGCTGTAAAACAAGCAATGCTGCCAAGGAATGTTTTGCATGGTTTCCACGCTGGATAGGAAGGGCTTGGGTCAAAAAAGAGAATGATACTGTATACAAGTGCACATACAGCTGGAATGAGCATGTACACATAGGTTGCTGGGAAAGTGAATGTGGTATAATTGCCTAGTGAATGTATCTGACATTAGTATATACACATCTTTGTTTGCTGTTATTGCCTACCAAAGCCTGACAATGCGGATCCATTAGAGATGAATGAGCGGATATTGACGGCGACACCAATAAGAAGCCCTGTTAGGATAATGCATAGTATAGAATTGGCAAAATGAATCCATCGAAGTAAAGGCAATGTTTTCGACTTGGCACGTAATTGATCAAAGAATGCTGTGGAAGTTGTCATATCAAATGATAAAAGAGAGAAATAAAGAAAGATGATTACGACTGCATAATCTCCTGAAAAGAGAAATTGAATTGGACTTTAGGAGAGAGTGAGTGTGAAAGAGAGAAAGAGAAACGATAAGGGCTAGACTGACTGTTGATACAACAATGTAAATGCTCACGTTGGACAAGAATCACAAATTGCCCAATCCCGATGCAGCCATTTTATTTGATGTTCAATGCTACATGGGGATCAAAGGTCTGGGAACATAAGGTGCTTCCAATTGTTGAATCTCTTCCTCAGTCAATTGGACATTCAATGCTTCAATAGCGTCATTCAAATGCTCCTCTTTTCTAATACCAACAATGGGAGCTGTCACATGGGACTTTGACAAAATCCAAGCAAGGGCGATCTACCATCATTTGACACAATTAGTCTCCAGAGACATCGTTTCACAAAACTCGCATGTATACCTGTGCAGGAGGCACTTTCTTCTTTTCTCCCAAAGCAATGACATTCTCAATAATGGCATCTTCCATTTCCTCATATCGATCACCAAACATACGCTTGTGGAATGCAGAGCTTTTTTCACTTCTCACAGTATCTCGCTTCTTGCCTGTCAACTTGCCCATAGACAAGGGTGACCAAGGGATCTGTGCAATACCTTGATCGACACAATAAGGGATCATTTCTCTTTCCTCTTCACGATACAACAAGTTGTAAAGATTTTGCATGCTAACAAACTTGGTCCATCCATTCTTTTCGGCAATGTTGTTGGCTTTTTGGAACTCCCAAGCATGCATCGAGCTTGCACCAATGTAACGCACTTTGCCCATTTTCACTAAATCATGCAGAGCTTCCATCGTTTCTTCAATAGGAGTATTCTAATAAGCCAATCACAGTCAATGGTTAGAGATTCGTTACTAAGATCGCCATTAGTCTTCTTACTTTATCAAAACGATGAATCTGATAAAGATCGATATAATCCAATTGCAGTCTTTTCAATGAAGCATCCACTGCATCAAAGATATGCTTGCGAGACAGACCAAAAGTATTGACCAAATCACCACGTTTCAAGCATTCTGGCATAGCAGGAAATCCCATTCCCACTTCAGGCATCACAGGGAAGAATACCTTGGTTGCAACAACAATCCTGTCTCTGGGAAAGCCAAATTGACGAATAGCTTTACCAAGAATCTCCTCGCTTACACCATTTGAATACATATTAGCTGTATCGAAAAAGTTGATACCAGCATCATACGCCTTTTTGATCATTTTCAAAGATTCATCGCTATTCAAGGACCAAGAATTCCATGCTGGGGAGCCATATGACATGCATCCAAGGCAAATACGCGACACCTAAAACAAATATCATCCTTGTTGTAGAGCACATTGCTTTAATATAGGAATCCTTTCACTTACACGTAAGCCGGTTTTTCCAAAGCGAATATATTGCATGGATGATGACGATGTTGCAGCTGTTGCCATGCTCTTTATTGCAAGCGTATGTGAAAGAGAAAGAAGGTTTTAGAATACAAATAATGCAACGCGTCATTTATTAAGGGCGTTTTCTTGCTGTCTCCGACAACAGATTACAAATCAACCATAGATGATGTGAAAATCGACATGCAAGCAGAGTAAATAGCTTCAAGACAACAACAGCATGAAAGTTTTGTCAAATATCTGCATTGTACATGATGGTACACATGGATCACAGACCAGTTTTTGAAAGCAACATCATTGCGCCACCTTGTGTACACCTGACGCCTTATTACGTGATCGTCACCATAAAACCAGGCTTTGTTGCACACAAATAAGAAGGATGACAACCGAGATACCATAACGCGTGTATATCAAAATGAAACGAAGCTACATTCATGGTGCTGCTACTAGGTTGTTTCAGGGTTGAAATAAGAAGTGATGTTTCTATGTGCTTATGTATGATGGAGGAGTGTGGTGTGCATGATTTTGCTCCATGGATCGATTGTTGACAGCAATAATGAATGTTGCAAGTGAAAGTGTAGTATGAAGCAGGGTAGAATAGTCAACTTGCTATGAATCATTCATTAATCATTGTATTGGATCCAAGTAGTGAATTGGATGCTTGTCAGTCGTGTCAAAGCAACAAGCGGATGTTCATGCACGTCCTTGACAAATCCCAGCTTCTTTCTCTTCCGCTCACTTACTCCTCCACTCACTCACGAGCATTCAGTCTGGCAATCGTATACAAGTTGGCTCTGGATTGGCAACAATAGGCTCCCATGGCCAAGTCGAAGGCACAATGGCGAATGGCGCGTGGTATTGAATGGGACGATCCTACAGTTGGCGAACACGATGGCTCCCATAAAGGCACGCGTTATCACGGGACGACCTATTCTCAACGTATGAGTCTAGTATCATTGCCGAACATCATCTTAGTAAGTATACACGATATCACTTTCAATTGTTGGATTACTTACGGGTGTATGTAGCCATTCAAGGTCTGGATCTATCCAAGAATCTACTGGGATTCTAGGATGCCTTATCAGAAATTACCAAGCAGTTGCCAGAGTTGGTGTATGTTACGACTAAAGTACGTGCGTCGTTACTGATTGGAGATGATGGGAGAACTTACATGATGACTGATATTGTGTATACTTGCAGTCATTGTTGTCTTGAACCACCCAGTGGATCTATTGATACTACAAGTTTCTCAAGACAGCCATGCAACTTGAGCCATTACTACGCTATTTAGAAGACTTGCAGCACGCCAAAAATGACATTCAACATTTGACCAATCTCAACAACAATCAGTTTCCACGACTCCAATGTATCAATCTTGATGTCAATGAAATCAGTTCATGGGATCAAGTTGCCAAACTGGGATGCTTACAAAGGTACAAGAAGGGGAACAAGAAATATGATATAAACATATTGATTTGATTGCTTTTAGTCTTGATATCCTTTACTTGAATGGCAACAATATACCATCGATTCAGTCCATTGCAGTCAATTCATTTCCAAAACTCGAATTCTTGTGTGTCGACCACAATCAAATCAAGGATTGGGAGAGCTTGGATGTTTTGAATGCTTTGTCTTCTTTGAAACGACTACGCTGCAAAGGCAATCCTATTGTTGCAGGTGAATATCATGCTACATTGACATTGAAAGGACATGTATTGATATATTGGTCTGATAGCATTGTCTCGTGAACAAGCCATGTTGCAAATCGTGAGCAGGATCAAAAGCTTGACAGTAGTGGAAGGCAATACGGTTAGTGTAGCACAGCATTAAACGAAAGTTATACAAGAAAGCTTATACAGGGATTTAGGTTACACCACGAGAGCGAGTGGACTTTGAGCGATATTACTTGAAGCTCTGCACCAAGGATGGCAACACACGTCAAGAGATTGCAAGACTTCATCCTCGTTTTAGTGAACTGTGTCAAAGTATGTTGGATGTATGCTTTCTTCTTGCACAAATGGCTAATGTTTGTCATTGCATAACATAGTTCATGAGAAGCATGACTTTGGTGGAAGAAAAACAGCAGAGAAATCAATCAAGAAATGAGTGCCTAGTACAAGGAAGATACGCAACTTTGACAATTGATCAGAAACTACTTCGAGTCCCAGCTACACGCCAACATCTTTATCGTATCCAGAATGGTGCTTATGACATGAAATGCTTGCTACAGAGCTTGAAGATGATTTGTGAAGACCTTCATTTTACAGTGCAGCTGCTGGAGATGATATAGACTAGTATAGACTAGAAAGAAGGATTCCCTATATGAGTCATGAACCATAAAGACACATGGCATTATTCACCTGATCTTGAGTGATGACGATGATACCATGAAGCTGCTATCTTCATTTGACACTGGCATCTTTTGACGGCCCTGTTGACTTTGCAACAGCATGTGGTCCTTTCCTAATGTTCTTCCAATTACTGTACAAACATTACCACGCATGATCAAGACATGTGCCTTTCTAACTGATTTCGTGTCTAAGGCGACTGATAGTTCTGTAATTTTGACATTCGACCATCTAAAGTAACCAACTATAAGCACACATAGCATAAATAGACCTTGTCTTGTATACACTAGAATTAAACGACTTCAACTATGCTCGATGTAACCTTCGTTCTTGATAGTCAATATACGAGCACAATGTTTATTAATCATTGCAGCACACGCTCTGGGTTCCAATCATATCTCGGCTACTGTCCAAATGGCATTCTCTTCTGACATTCTTGACAGAGTACTTCATATCGCCTTTCACCATCTGTAATCCCATGTTGCCTTCAGAAGACATATAATATTTGTCACATCCTGCAATACAACCGCCATAGGTCTCATCATAGTGACCAGAAATCTTCTCCACTCTTCCGGATCCATCTTGACAATTGGCAGTAAAGGTCACTTTTTGGTCAACACACAAGTTGCCATGACATTCCATCTTGCTAGTGATGTCACAGCAGATGTCTTCTTCCCTACGAACGAGCTTGTTGGATGCTTGGGTATCTTGAATGTTTCCACCGACATTGGAGATGTCGCTTGATTCCACAGGGACAGCAAATACTGGGTTGCTTCCAAGCAACAAGGTGGCTGCAGCAGCAAGACTCCACAAAGGACTGAGGAATTTCATGATAAAAGAGATGAATAGAAAGGTAAAAGAGTAATGATGATTGATATAAGAAACGAAGGCATATATCGTCAGGTATATATATGTGATTGTTTTCTACACGCCGCTCTGTGTGTCACTGCAATTATGCGTAGCTACAATATGAACCACTTTTCTGCACACCGCTCTGCATGTGTCACTTCAATTATGTCTAGGTACAAATCTACCTCTTTTCTGCACGCCGCTCTGTATGTGTCACTTTGATTTCTGCAGGCACAAAAAAGAACGCATGTTACACATAGCCATCACTTACCAGGCACCCATTGGGAAAAATTTCCTTTGTCAGGATCCATGCTCTACCATACCCTAATAAGACATCCTTGGCATCGACCATAGCAGAATTACATCTACGTTAGGGAAATCTTTTACTCCTTGGGACTCATGTGTATTCTCAAACTACAGTTCATTGACCTTGTGCAATTCTTGCATTATGTATTGTCTCAACTCTCACGTATGTTGTATGCAATTGAAGATGCACATTGTTTCTTATCCCCCCACATTAGATATATAGACAATGATTACTATCGTAAAGTGCCAATACACGTAGTAATCATCATAAAGACAAGATGGCAAGTCAAGGTATCACAACGATCACGTTTAATCCGTAAGATGACACCACTATACACAAGGTACATCACACAACAACTCCCATCATCAATTCCAGTGTCCATCATCACTTCGTGTATCCTCCACATCCCATAAAGTGACACACAGTGCTGAGCACCGATATTTGCTTTGTGTCACTTGATCTCGCTGTTGCCCGACTTCTTGCATGTGAGCATGTTATGTGCTTCAGGCGTACCAATGAAACAAGGTTTTAAAGCCTATTTGTCACTTCGTGTATCCATCCCGTCCCATAAGTGACACATAGTATTGAGCACCAATGTTTGATTTGTGTTCCTTGATCGCGTTCCTGACTACTAGCATAAGCCGAATGGCCAAATGAACCATTACAATGAATCAATATGTCACGACATTTTGAGCCTAAGCATGTACATCGGGCTTATCGAATGAACAAGGTGTTAAAAGTACAACAGCGTAATGCTTCATGGCGTGTGATCTATGAGGAGGAGTACATAATGATGGGAACAAGCAGTACATTGTAGTACTTGGTGTTTCGTTAGACAACTTGAATTGCAAGTCATAGGTTCCCAGTCGTTACGATCATTAAGATCTTCTAACAATCTTAATAGCGTTCCACCAATGAGAAATTCACCTCTTGCTGCATGGCAAGTGACAGAAACTTGGAATGAACCGCTTGAAATAGTAGGCTGTTATGTCATCTCCAAATCTGGAGCTGTAAAGTTTATTAAAGGTGATACGTCCTAAATAATCAATACCAAGCTGAGCATTACCCTATTCTTGGCACCATCCTCAGTATACACAGTAGTCTCGACATGTGTTGTTGGTGTTTGGAAGCCATATACGAAACAAGGAATGTTGCACTTGTTGGATCAAAAGTGAAAGCATCACTCTTGTTCCTGGCACCTAGAGCCTGTGGTATCGCTCATCACAACAGGGGATACAGACATAGAGATGGCAAGTTTCTGTTGCTCGGCAACATTACCAAATTAAGGGCACAGTGAGATCCTTGTGCCTTTTTGCAACATTGCTCTTGAATTGAATACAGCCGCCATACATGATACGATCATCAGGATTGGTCTTTGGTGCCACTTCTGTGGCTTTAATGGTACTTTTTCCAGTAGCCAACATGATTGTCTTTTGTGAAAAGCGAATGGAAACCTTAAAAGAGTTGAAGTCACTGGCTCACTAAAGATATAGCCATCCTTCCCATCATATGGGTAAATAGCTACACTGGATTTATTAGTGATTTGATTTAAGACTGGTGAATCGTGTCAGTGTCATTGAATGCAAATGCGTCAGGTAATGCATGCACAATAGGATGATCGAATGATTGGTGCTGTCAAATTTGCCACCTAACATATTCGCAATGAAGCAGCTTGGTACAATGTCCACCAAGCGAGTTGGATCATATTTAAAGTCATGCAGCTGCTGTAGTCGCTACAACTCCAAAATAGGTAGAATGGCTTCTTTAATGAATGATCAGGATACACTATTAAGCAACTTGATACTACTAAACTATGTGCATATGTATGGGTGGAGGAGTGTGGTGTGCATGAATTTGCTGAATGGATGAATGGTGAAGGTGAAAGTGCAGCATGAAGCAGGGTGGAATGTAAACTTGCTATGGATCATAGACAATAGAGCACTGTGTTGGATTCAAACAGTGAGTTGGATACTTTGTCAGCCTTGTCAAAGCAACGAGTGAATGTCATGCACGTCCTTGACAAATGTCAGCTGAGCACGTGGACTTGTAATTCCCAGCTTCTTCCTCTTCTGCTCACATACTCCTCCACTCACTCCATGAGCATCCAGGTTGGCGATCGTATCCAGGTTGGCTCTGATTTGGCAACAGTGCGCTTCCATGGCCAAGTTGAAGGCACCAAAGGCGAATGGCTTGGTGTCGAGTGGGACGATCCTACACGTGGCAAACACGATGGCTCCCATCAAGGCACACGTTACTTCACATCGACAAGGCAAGATGCCCTGCTTCTATATCACTCACTTTTGAACTTACCATCATATATATTTACAGTGGTCCCACTTCCTGTTCGTTTATACGTCCTCATCCAACCAAAGTTATCACTGGACGACCTTTTCTCAACGCATTGAAAGAAAAATATCTCGTGGAAGATGATGACGATGATCCTAAAGAAGAACAAGATGTTGGGCATGTTTACTTTGGTGGCAATAAGGATTTGGTGGTGGAAACTGTTGGATTTAGCAAGATCGAACGTGAACAAAGGTAAATCAAAACAAGAGTGATGAAATGATATGAATCTGACATGATGCATGTGATAGAAACTTGAGCAATCTCAAAGTAGTTGGATTAGCAGATCAACAAATCAACAATGCAGGTGAACCTGGTATCATTGCTGAACATCATCTTAGTAAGTATACATGATGTCACTTTCAATTGTTGGATTACTTACGTGTGTATGTAGCCATTCAAGATCTTGACCTATCCAAGAATCTACTGGGATCCTGGGATGCCTTATCAGAAATCACCAAGCAATTACCAAACCTGATGATATTACGACTAAAGTAGGTGCGTCGTTACTGATTGGAGATGATGGGAGAACATACATGGTGACTGATATTGTGTATACTTGCAGTCATTGTCGTCTTGAAGCGCCTAGTGCATCTATTGATACTTCAGCATTCTCAAGTATTACCACTCTGGGCTTAAGCAGTACAAAGACACCATGGTCCACGATCATGCAACTTGAGCCATTACTGCCCAATTTGGAAGACTTGCAGCTCGGCAAGAATGACATTCAGCATTTGACCAATCTCAACAACAATCACTTTCCACGACTTAAATGCATCAACCTTGAAGACAATGAAATCAGTTCATGGGATCAAGTTGCCAAACTGGGATGCTTACAAAGGTACAAGAAGGGGAACATGAAATATGATATAACGTATTGACTTGATCACTTTTAGTCTTGATATCCTTTACTTGAATGGCAACAATATACCATCGATTCATCCAATTGCAGCCAATTCATTTCCAAAACTCGAATTCTTGCGTGTCGACCACAATCAAATCAAGGATTGGGAGAGCTTGGATGTCTTGAATGCTTTGTCTTCTTTGAAACGACTACGCTGCAAAGGCAATCCCATTGTTGCAGGTGAATATCATGCTACATTGACATTGAAAGGACATGTATTGATATATTGGTCTGATAGCATTGTCTCGTGAACAAGCCATGTTGCAAATCGTGAGCAGGATCAAGAGCGTGACAGTAGTGGATGGCAATACGGTTAGTGTAGCACAGCATGAATACGATAGGTATACAAAAAAGCTTATACAGGATTTTAGGTTACACCACGAGAGCGAGTGGACTTTGAGCGATATTACTTGAAGCTCTGCACCAAGGATGGCAACACACATCAAGAGATTGCAAGACTTCATCCTCGTTTTAGTGAACTGTGTCAAAGTATGTTGGATGTATGCTTTCTTCTTGCACAAATGACTCATATGTTTATCATAGTTCATGGCGAGCCTGACATGGGTGAAAAGAAGGCAGGAGCAACTACACTTAATGATCGCCTTATTCAACTTACATTCAGCTTACGACCATCCATGGATGACATATCACCAGTGCAAAACAAAAACCAATTACAGCCAGCAGAGAAATCAATCGAGAAACGCGTGCTTGGTACAATGAAGATACGCAACTTACGACAAGTGATCCAGAAACTGCTTCGAGTCCCAGCTACACGCCAACGTCTTTATCTTATCCAGAATGGTGCTCAGGACCATGAAATGCTTGTTACAGAGCTTGAAGATGATTTACGAGACCTTCATTTTTACAGTGCTGCTGCTGGAGACGACATTACCATTGTACAAGAGTAGCCAATAGACTAGAGATTCCCTATTTCAATGTCGAATCATAAAGACATACGCATTCCTTATATGAACTTTGTAATGATGATGACGATGACCAGCTGCTATAACTCGTGCTTATTCTGACATTCATTCATCCAAAAGTAGCCAATATAGACACACGTAACATAGATAGACCTTGTCTTGTAGCAGTACATTAGAGATACAGTAGTCTTTTATTGGTACGTTGAACGCGATAAATGACAATAAAAGTGCAAGAATCTTAAACGACCTGACGATATAACACAGTAAAGCCATCTTTGTTTTTGATAATCAAGATACGAGTACCATGTTTATTAATCATTGCAACACACACTTTGGGTTCCCATCATATCTCTACTGTTCCATAAATGACATTCTCTTCTAACATTCTTGACAGAAAACTTCATATCGCCTTTCACCATCTGCAATCCCATGTTGCCTTCAGAGGACATGTAATATTTGTCACATCCTGCAATACAAGCGCCATAGGTTGCATCGTAGTGACCAGAGATCTTCTCCACTCTTCCGGATCCATCTTGACAATTGGCAGTAAAGGTCACTTTTTGGTCAACACACAAGTTGCCATGACATTCCATCTTGCTAGTGATGTCGCAGCAGATATCTTCTTCCCTACGAACGAGCTTGTTGAATGCTTGGGTATCTTGAATGTTTCCACCGACATTGGAGATGTCGCTTGATTCCACAGGGACAGCAAATACTGGGTTGCTTCCAAGCAACAAGGTGGCTGCAGCAGCAAGACTCCACAAAGGACTGAGGAATTTCATGATGAAAGAGATGAATATAAGGGAGTGTTTTGATGATTGATACTGGAAACGAAGACTTCTGCTGTCAGGTTATTTATGTGTTTGTTTTCTGCACACCGCTCTCTGTGTGTCACTGCAATTATGCGCAGGTACAAAATCTACCTCTTTTCTGCACGCCGCTCTGTATGTGTCACTTTGATTCCTGCAGGTACAAAAAAAAAAACGCATGTTACACACTGTCATCACTTACCAGGCACCCATTGGGAAAATTTCCCTTTGTAAGGGATCCATGCTCTACCATACCCTAATAAGACATCCTCGGCAGGCAACTGTGACGATAGCAGAATCACATCGACGTTAGGGAAACCTTTTACTCCATAGAAGTAATGTATATTCTCGAATTACGACTCATCGACTTGAGAATTTTTGCATCAGTGTCTCAAGCTTGTTGTATGCAATTGAAAATGCACAATCCCCCACAACATATAGACCATTGATCACTCCCCAAAAGTGCCAATACCCGTAGTAATCATCACAAAAGTACAAGATGGCAAGTCAAGGTATCACAAAGAAGACCACGTTTAATCCGTAAGATGACACCACTATGATCTTGCCATACACATACACAAGGTACATCGCACAACGACTCCCATCATCAATTCCAGTATCCATCATCACTTCGTGTATCCTCCACATCCCATAAAGTGACACACAGTGCTGAGCACCGATATTTGCTTTGTGTCACTTGATCTCGCTGTTGCCCGACTTCTTGCATGTGAGCATGTTTATGTGCTTCAGGCGTACCAATGAAACAAGGTTTTAAAGCCTATTTGCCACTTTGTGTATCCACTACGTCCCATAAGTGACACATAGTATTGAGCACCAATGTTTGATTTGTGTTCCTTGATCGCGTTCCTGGCTTTTTGCTTGTGCCAAAACATCCGATATCTTTGATATATATGTCAACAACATCTTGAGCTTGATTATGTGCATCAGATTTACCGATGAAACAAGGTATATAAAGTAAAAGTACAGTGTAATGTTTTATTATGGATTGATGACGAGGAGTACATAATGATGGGAACAAATGATACATTGCGCGCGGTGCTTGGTGTTTCGTTAGACAACTTGTATTGCAAGAATAGTCGTCACGATCATCAAGGTCTTCTAGCAATCTTAAAAGCCTTTCATCCAATAAAGTATTCTCCTCTTGGTACACGATGAATGAAAGAAACTTGGGATGAACCACTTGAAATTGTATGCTGACATTTGTCATCTCCAAATGTGGAGCTGTAAGAGTTACCAATAGTGGCACGGCCTAAATAATCTATGCCAAGCTGAACATTGCCCTATCCTTGACTGCTATCCTTAGTATACATAGGTGCTTGCTGATGTATGGAAGTCATACACGAAATAAGGAACATTATCATTTCTTGGATCAAACTAAAACATCATTCTTGTTCCTAAAGCATCTGGAGCCTGTGACATCGCTCACAAGAGGAGATCCAGACATTAAGATGGGAAGCTGCACTGCTCGTCACAATACCAAAGTAGGGCAGATTGAATTTGGATATAGCCACCATACATGATATGATCATCAGGATTGGTTTCTGGAGGAGTCACTGTAACTTTAATGGTACTTTTTTCCTGGAGCTAACATGAATGTCTTTTGTGAAAAGTGGATTGATGCTTGGCAGAGTTAATGTAAGTCACTGGCTCACTACAGATTTAGCCATTCTTCCCATCATATGGTTGAATTGCTAAGCAAGATGATACTACTAAGCTATGTTATATGCATGAATATGCTCAATGGATCGATTGTTGACAGCAATGATCAATGTTGAAAGTGAAAGTGCAGTATGGAACAGGGTGGAATAGTCAACTTGCTATGAAACATATATACGAACCATTGTGTTGGAATCAAGTACTGAAATGGATGCTTGTCAGCCTTGTCAAAGCAACGAGTGGATGTCATGCACGTCGTTACAAAATGTCAGCCGAGCGCGTGAACTTGCAAGGCTCCCAATTTCTTTCTCTTCTACTCCTCCACTCATGCCATGAGCATCCAGGCTGGCTCTGATTTGGCAACAGTACGCTTCCGTCGCCAAGTTGAAGGCACCAATGGCGATTGGCTTGGTATTGAAAAAGACGATCCTACACGTGGCAAACACGATGGCTCGCATCAAGGCACGCGTTATTCACAACGACAATACAAGCTGCACTGCTTCTATATCACTTGTATCTCTCGATCTATTGCCTATATACCTATCGTATGGCGTCCGGCGCATGTCATCACAAGAGCAATCCAATAATGTAAGTATCTTTTTATTCCTATGACGTTGGGCGACTTTAACATCACCATTGAGCAGGTTAAAGGCGATATTATTACAGTATGTGTTATATCACTGTCGCAATCCCCTTTCATGACGTCAAGTGCTTCATTCGATAGTATAATGAGGATGTGAGCAGAATGCTTCAAGTAATGGCCTTTTTAGTAAGTCATCTATCGAAATGCAACCTATGCATCATGGACAAGGTAATCCTTATACACATGTAGAGCTAGCATCATTTTATATTGACATTTACATCTTTCATAGGACATCATTCCAAAGTGGATCACTTGCTTCAACACCTACTTTGACAACGACCTTGATGTGTACATATACAATGGTATGGATGAAACATGTCATGTTGGCTTTGCTTTCAATATACTCATCATTACTATCAAAACCAGCATCCAATCTTGTACCAAAGATCGTAGGAAGACGTTATATCCCCACCATGGAAATCAGATAGTGGATCACGTTGTCAACAGCACAGGGAATGTATTGCTTATACATTCTATCAATGCATCATCCCAAGCAAATACTTTATCATTTTCATGCACAAAGAATGTCCCCACGCCCACCATTCACAAATAAAAGGATGTTGTCACGCTTTGTCATCTTCCACACATCTCTTTCCTTCATCCTATCTCTTGATTGATTGTCATCCTAGTTGACTCTTGTAATAAGGTAAGTCTAATCATCTTCCTATAAGCGACTGATGAACAACATACTCATAACTCATCTCTTTTGATGTAGCTTCCTCTCGTGATGCATCTACCAAGGTGGATTTTATTCCCATCGTCTTTATTGGAAATGATATTGGTCCAGCCTATATGGTGGTGATATAACAGCTTCCAAGGTCGTTGAGCGCATGACGAGAGCGGACATCGTTATCACCACTTGTAAGTGTTTATATTTTGGTTGGCATATCGTAATGAAGCTGATCACCCGTTATAGACGACGAGATAAAGCGTGAATTTAGGACTGATCGTCCTTATTCATGCATGCCATTACACATTCAAGCCACTTTATCAGCACTACATCAGGTTCACTGGAAACGTGTATTCCTTGACGAGGTATTTCCAATGAATGGACATGAAACGTGTGACTAAACTTGGGATCATTGCTTGTTAATTAGGCGCAAGTCATGGAAAAGGTTGATACCGATCTAGCAAATGCCATGGTAAGGAAAGGATATGGAATATCAGTGGAAAAATCTATTCATCTGGCTTCAGCTCCATCTCAGAGCAGACTATCGATGGGCCCTTGTCAGTGTTCCCTTGAATATCAATGCAAGCCTGTGTCAAGTGATCTTCAAGTGGATTGGCATCTGTAAGGATAAATGATTTACACTTGTTGATCGTGCTAACTTTCAGCATTTAGTCCCATTATCCAATGACCTATGTTCCCAGTGTTCTTGCAGCCGTCGTTTGTGGCGGCTCAATGAAGTTGATAACTGCCAGCAATGCAATCATGCTAAGTCGAGTATGTATCAAGCCATTATCACCAAAAAGTGAATGAGTCGTTTAATGCACCATAATCAATTTCTCTTCTAAGGCACTTGAGCTTCATGGCAGCCGAAAACAGTAACGCTTTGATCACGATCCTACGTCGTATTACCTTACATTAGCCAAGTGTCAGCAACCAGAAATGATTGCCATTCCCCAAACCAACGTACTTTACTTGATCATCATTTGTAAAGAGCACAATTATATAAATCATTGCATTGGATCTAAGTAGTGAATTGGATGCGTGTCAGTCTAGTCAAAGCAAGGAGCGGATGTCATGCACGTCCTTGACAAATGTCAGCTTCTTTCTTTTCCGCTCACTTACTACTCCACTCACTCCATGAGCATTCAGTCTGGCCATCGTATTCCAGTTGGCTCTGGATTGGCAACAATAGGCTGCCATGGCCCAGTTGAAGGCACCAAAGACGATTGGCTTGGTATTGAATGAGTCGATCCTACAGTTGGCGAACACGATGGCTCCCATAAAGGCACGCGTTATCAGGACGACCTGTTCTCAACGTATGAGTCTAGTATCATTGCTGAACATCATCTTAGTAAGTATACACGATATCACTTTCAATTGTTGGATTACTTACGTGTGTATGTAGCCATTCAAGATCTGGATCTATCCAAGAATCTACTGGGATCCTGGGATGCCTTATCAGATATCACCAAGCAGTTGCCAGAGTTGGTGTATGTTACGACTAAAGTAGGTGCGTCGTTACTGGTTGGAGATGATGGGAGAACATACATGATGACTGATATTGTGTATACTTGCAGTCATTGTCGTCTTGAACCACCCAGTGCATCATTTGATACTTCAGCATTCTCAAGTATTACTACTCTGGGTCTAAGCAGTACAAAAACACCATGGTCCACGATCATGCAATTTGAGCCATTACTACCCAATTTGGCAGACTTGCAGCTCGGCAAGAATGACATCCAGCATTTCACCAATCTCAACAAACAATCAGTTTCCACGACCTTGAAGACAATGAAATCAGTTCATGGGATCAAGTTGCCAAACTGGGATGCTTACAAAGGTATAAGGAGGGGAACATGAAATATGATATAACATATTGACTTGATTGCTTATAGCCTTGATATCCTTTACTTGAATAGCAACAAGATGCCATCGATGCATCCCATTGCAATCAATTCATTTCCAAAACTTGAATTCTTGCGTGAACCACAATCAAATCAAGGATTGGTAGAGCTTGGACGTTTTGAATACTTTGTCATCTTTGAAACGATTACAATGCAAAGGCAATCCTATTGTTGCAGGTGAATATCATGTTGTGTTGGTGTTGAAAGGACATGTATTGATATATTGGTCTGATAGCATTGTCTCGTGAGCATACCATGTTGCAATCGTGATCTGGATCAAGAGCTTGACTGTAGTGGATGGCAACACGGTTAGTGTAGCACAGCATGAATATGAAAGTATACAAAAAAGCTTATACAAGGATTTAGGTTACACCACGAGAGTGAGTGGACTTTGAGCGATATTACTTGAAGCTCTGCACCAAGGATGGCAGCACACATCAAGAGATTGCAAGATTTCATCCTCGTTTTAGTGAACTGTGCCAAAGTATGTTGGATGTACGCTTTCTTCTTGCACAAATGACTCATGTTTATCATTGCATAACATAGTTCATGGGAAGCATGACTTTGGTGGAAAAAAGACAGCAGAGAAATCAATCGAGAAACGCGTGCTTAGTACAATGAAGATACGCAACTTACGACAAGTGACCCAGAAACTGCTTCGAGTCCCAGCTACACGCCAACGCCTTTATCTTATCCAGAATGGTGCTCAGGACCATGAAATGCTTGTTACAGAGCTAGAAGACGATTTAAGAGACCTTCATTTTTACAGTGCTGCTGCTGGAGATGACATTACCATTGTACAAGTGTAACCAATAGACTAGAGATTCCCTATTTCAATGTCGAATCATAAAGACTTACGCATTCCTTATATGAACTTCGTAATGATGATGATGATGACCAGATGCTGTAACTCGTGCTTTTTCTGACATTACATTTATCCAAAGTAGTCAATGTAAACACACATAAGATAGATAGATCTTGTCTTGTAGCAGTACATTAGAAATACAGTCTTCTTTTATTGGTACGTTGTACATGATAGATGACAATAAAAGTACAAGAAAATTAAACGACTTGAATAATACATGATGTCCACGATTCCCAGTCTTGACTCTTGTTGGGGTTGCCAAGGAGCTTAAGTGCCTTCCAGCCAATTCGGTACTTGCCCTTGGGTGCTTGTAAAGAAACTGGGAATTCGAATTTGCCAATGGTAGGCTTGTAAGTACCATCCCAAATAGTGGCAGTGTAAGGTTCAGAAAGGGTGTTACGACCGATTTCATAATTAGCGGACCACACAGTACCAAGAGCTTTGCCACTTTCAGTGTACAAAGTGGCCTTGAGATGTGCAGTGGGAGTTCGGAAGCCATAGATAAAGTAAGGGACTGTTGTTGCGTTCTTGGGATCAAATACAAAGACATCATCCTTGTTGTTGTACAGCTTGCTTTGGTTTTCATCAGTCACCACTGGCGAGTCAGGCATGAACAATGGCAACTTGCGTTGGTCACCGACAATACCAAAGTAGGGAACAGTGAGATCCTTGTGCTTGTTTGGTTGTTGGCTCTTGAATTGGATAAAGCCACCATACATGATATGATCATTAGGCGAGTTGTGCTTAGTGGGAGGAGTCACAGTCAATTTGATGGTAGTGCTTTTGCCAGGTCCCAACTTGATAGTTTTCTTGTTGAATTTGAAAGTGGCTTCAGAGTTTCTTTCATCATTGATATAGATGACAGGCTCGCTATAGATGTAAGGATCTTGATCATAAGGCTGGATGGCAACGCTCATATTGTTGGAGATTTGGTATGACACAGTGGAGTCACCATTGTTCTTGATAGTCAATTTATGAGTACGGCCGATGTTGGCAGTGTCATTGAAGGAAATAGCAGCAGGAGTAATGTGAACACCTTGTGTAAGAGTGTCATACACTAATTACAAAACATAGAGGAGTTATTATAAGGAACAACAATGACACAGCATCATCAATTTACCTTGAATCAAGCCAGCTCCTTGAGCAAGAGGAGAATCGACACCAACAACATTGACATTGGGAGCCTTGTAGGCATAATGTTGGAATTGCTCAGTGATGAATTTGGGCTTGGTTGAAAGATCATGGTTCTTTTGAGCTTGCTTAAGGTACAAAGCAACAGCACCAGCGACATAGGGAGTTGCCATTGACGTACCGCTCATCATACCCCAGCCGCCAAGGTAACGAGGAAGAGTCGAGTAAACATTACCACCAATACCAGCAATTTCAGGCTTGAAATCATTTTCATATGAAGGACCAACACTGGAGAAAGAGGAAACAGTCTTGCCGGTAGATACAGGAAGAGTGCTTACTTGATGATCAAAAGTAGCCTTGACAGACTTGCCAGCTTTGAGAAGATCAACCAATTTCAAGCCATTTTCATTCGAAATACCAGCCACGGGAACCTTGGCTGTAGTTGTGGAAGGAGTGAAGACATCGCCTTCTGCGTTGTACACCAAGGCACCAATAGCACCAGCTTTGGCAAGATTAGCAGCTTTCTCATCAAAAGTACAAGAACCACGTTTAACAAGACCAATTTTGCCCTTGACATTGCTAGGTACATTTTCGGCCTTACAAGCGTCTGAGCTGCTGTCAACATTCTTGTCACCAATAGCAATTTCACCATCAGGAAGCTGACCAGATGATTCACTTGGAGAATAAACTATGCACATGATATGTCAGATTGATTTCGTGAAGTCTACATGTATTTGTATACTTACTTTGCTTATCACCCAAACCATCAGCAGTAAATTGCTTGGCAATGAAGTAATTGTTATCGAATGAAGCTACCGATACTGGTCCATGTCCAACACTTGGGGTCCCCGCCGTGAAGGCCCCACTTGCACCTTCATTTCCCGCGGCGATGATAACTAAAGTAATAATCATATAAGCAAAAAGCAATAAAAATGGATCCAAGTTACACTAATTTGTTACCTGGGATACCACTTTCCACAATGCGTTGGGCCACAACAGAATCAGGAGACTCTGACCAGCCAAGACTATCGCCCAAGCTCATTGAAATGATATCGACACCAGCTTCATATGCATCAAGCATAGCTTGGATGATAACATCGTTACTGGCACTACCTTGACAACCAAACACACGCCACATGCCCAATGTAGCTTCAGGAGCAACACCAGTGAAGTTCTACAAAGATGACCAGTTTTGATGTCAGAGACACATAAAATGCTAGTCCAAGATAACTTACTTTAGACTTTCCAGCAATGATACCAGAAACATGAGTACCATGACCTTAAGAAATTACATTGTTATGTTATGACATGATAGACAAGTTGAACAAAAGCAGACTTACCACTTGCACCAGAATCTTTGCCACAGTCATCCAATGGATCATCATCTGGCTTGGGAGTACTGCCTGGAATTTCAGCATTATAATCGTCACCAACAAGATCATAGCCATAAGCTACTTTGCAGCCTTTGCCATAACATCCACCCAATGCTTCATGCTTGTAATCGACACCTATTGTGATTGTGTTACATGCATTGGATTAATTTACTGCTGGTGCAACAACAATCACGACATTTACCCGAGTCGATAACACCGACTTTGATTCCTTTTCCTTTATTCTTGAGCTCCTTGTGAACACGATCGACTTGAGTCATGTCGTGTGGCTCAAGTAGACCAAGGTCAATACCACTGGCACCACTGCTAAGAGGAGTGGCAGTCAATTGGGGACGAGGAATAATGCGTACAGGATAAACATTGGCAACCAGTGCTTCATCTTGTAAAGCTTTCATGACTGAGTCCAAAGTCTTATCACTGGATGTAGACATGGATTCTACCACTAGATCTTCATCATCATCATTGCTTTTGCTCTTGGCATTCTTGACGTTATCAATTTGGAGCGAGACACCACGCATCAAAGAGTGATTCCAGGATCGAACAACTGAAACCTTGGTATCTTGAAACTTGCCATTGAGCAATTCAGTAAGTTTCTTGCTGCTATCTTCAACGCTTCCACCAGAAAATTCAACAATGTAACGACCAGGGACCACTTCAAATTCCTTCTTGGAGATTTGGCTTGGATGCACACTGGCAGCAAATACTGGACTACTTTCCAGCAACAAGGTCGCTGCTGCTGCAAGACCCCATAAAGGACTGAAAAACTTCATGGAAATGAGAAATGAATGGAAGGGTAAAAACGGTTTTGTATGAAACTAGAAAAGGAGTATATGCCGCCAGATATATATATATGTTTGTTTTTAAGCACGCCGCTTTGTATGTGTCACTGCAATTACTTGCAAGTACAAAATGCGCGCATGTTGCACACAGTTATCACTTATCGGGTACTCATTTGGAAAAAGTTCCTTTGTATGGGATTCATCCTCTACCATAATGTAATAAGACATCCTCGACAGGCAATTTCGACCATAGCAGAAGAAGAGCATCGTGCACATCGATGTCGGGAAAATCTTTCACTTCTCGAGATTCATGTATATTCTCAAATTGCACTTCATTGACCTGTAAAGTTCTTGTATTGTTTCAAGTTTGTTGTACATGCAGTCGAAAATGCACAATGTTGCATATGTACCCACATTAAACATCTAAACAACCATCACATTACCTGCACTGTCAGCATCCGACATGTCGCTAGGTGACTTTTTAACTGTCCCAAAGTGCTCCTCCTCGGATTCATGGTACATACTACTATTATAAGGAAAGCATGTACATAGAGTTGGCAACTGAACACAAGAACACGTTTCGTTACTCCATATCATGCAAAACACTGCATATTTTGGCGGTGTGACGATCTCGTCACAGCTAGATTTAGCTTTATGCCATCCATTGTACTGGCTACTTGCCATCAATTTGCACACTTTGTGGAAAAACAACCATCACTGAATGTTCTAGTCTATCTAATATTCACACGCACAGATCCTTGATGCCAACACTTGTATCTTGAGTCATTTGTTGGATATCAAAAGTTATATTGTGATGAAATAGGATATGTATAAGGTAAGAAGTGATGCTTGAAAAGAACTATACTGCTATTACTGGCTTTTCTATTACTGAATTGAGAATGATCATCTCGCCATCGTAATGGATATGACATGCGCCCCTTAAAGTGACACATATTGAGCACCGATCATTGACTTGTGACACTTGCTTAAAATGGAGAGATCTCACTGCCTGGCTTTTTGCATGTGCCAAATGATCCGCTACCTTGGATAAATATGTCACCGACATCTTGAGCTTGATTATATGCATCAGGCTTACCAATGAAACAAGATTTTAAAAGTAAAAGTACAGCGTAATGCTTTATTGTATGTGATTGATGACGAAAAGTACATAATGATGGGGATAAAAGAACAAGTTGTTGTGGTACTTGGTGTTTCGTTAGACAACTTGAATAATGCAAGACATCCAAGATTCCCAATCATTACTATTATTGCGATCTCCCAACAATTTTAGAGCCTTCCATCCAATACGATATCTTCCTCTTGGTACACGACGAGTAACAGGGAATTCAGATGAGCCACTTGATGTAGGCTGGTATGTGCCATCCCAAAATGTGGACTTGTAAGGCTCACTAAGAGTGGTACGACCCAAATAATCCATGCCAGGCTGAACATTGCCTAATTCTCGACTACCATCCTCAGTATACAAAGTAGCCTTGACATGTGCTGTTGGTGTTTGGAAGCCATACACGAAATAAGGAATGTTGCCACTTCTTGGATCAAAAATGAAGACATCATTCTTGTTCTTGTACCATCGAGAGCCTGTAGCATCGCTTACAACAGGAGATCCAGGCATAAAGACAGGAAGTTTGTGCTGCTCACCAACAATACCAAAATAAGGCACAGTGAGATCCTTGTGCTTCTCTGGAACATTGCTCTTGAATTCAATATAGCCACCATACATGATATGATCATCAGGATTGGTCTTTGGAGGAGTCACTGTCACTTTGATTGTAGCACTTTTGCCAGGAGCCAACTTGATTGTCTTTTGTGAAAAGCGGATTGATGCCTTGGCAGAGTTGATGTAAGTCACTGGCTCACTAAAGATATAGCCATTCCTGCCATCATAGGGTCGAATGGCTACACTGGCCTTATTGGTGATCTGATATGAGACTGGTGAATTGCCATTGTTGCGGATTTTCAGCTTTTGGGTTCTGACAATGTTGGCAGTGTCATTGAATGAAAGTGCACCAGGGGAAATATGAACATCCTGCATAATTGTATCATAGACTAAGTCATGTAATTAGATCAAGAGAATCTATATAGGCGAATATGATTCATCAAGTACCTTGAATAAGACCAGCACCTTGAGCAAGTGGTGAATCAATACCATTGGTATGTGTGTTGGGTGCTTTGTAAGCGTAGTTTTGAAACTGTTCAGTGATAAACTTGGGATCGGTGACCATGTGTTGATTCTTTTCAGCTTGCTTAAGGTACAAAGCAACAGCACCAGCAACATACGGAGTCGCCATTGACGTACCGCTCATCATCCCGTAGCCGCCAAGGTAACTAGGGAGTGTCGAGTAAACATTGCCACCAAAGCCAGCAATATCAGGCTTGAAATCAATCTCACTGGATGGACCAATGCTTGAAAAAACAGAAACTTTTGCGCTTCCAGTATCCATAGATGCAATACTCATGACGCCATGGCCAACACTAGGGGCAGACGTCATAAATGATCCTTGTTCACCTTCATTACCAGCAGCAGCTATGACTATAAGGCAGTATAAAGATGAGATGGATGTAAATAAAGGATACAATGTCGATATAATTACCAGGAATGCCTTTTGCAGCAATACGTTGTGCTACCACTGCGTCAGGACTTTCTGGCCATCCACTTCCGAAACCAAGACTCATTGAAATGACATCAACACCAGCTTCATATGCATCGATCATAGCTTGAATGATCACATCATTGGATGTCAGTCCTTGGCAACCAAATACACGCCACATGCCCAATGTTGCATCAGGAGCAACACCTTTGAAGTTCTATGGCAAATCAATGTCAATGTCTCATCACACGTGTCATTCAGTGAATATGTACCTCTGATTTTCCAGCAACAATTCCAGCAACATGTGTACCATGACCTGATGAAAGTAATTGAATATGAGAATGCATATCATTGACAAAGGCTAAGAATACATACCATTGGCACCACTACCTCTTCCACAGCTATCCATGGGATCAGGTCCTGGTTGGGGTCTGCTACCAGGATTCCTGGCATCATAGGCATTTCCCACCAAATCATATCCCAATGCGACTTTACAGCCTTTTCCAAAGCAGCTGCCAAGAGCTGGATGACGATAATCGATACCTAAAAGTAGGGTGTGTTACATATATTGAAGAACAATCAAGAGCAGCAAGTGCATTTACCTGAATCAATGATACCAACCACCATGCCTTTGCCAGTATTCTTGAGCTCTTTGTGTACTCTTTCGACTTGGGACATTGCATGTGGTTGCATAGCATTCATATCAATACCACCACTGCCATTCAATTCGTCCATAAGCTTGGGCACCAATTCAGGACGACGTACAAGACGTACAGGATACACAGTAGATACCATGGATTGTTTTTCAAGCATTTCAATGACAGCTTTGATAATATCATCCTTGGGTGTTGACATGGATTCGACAACATTCTCATCATCATCATCATCCTTCTTTTTGGTACTGTCAATACGGAGTGTAACACCACGCATCAATGGATGATCGTATGATTGTGACACCGACACTTTGGTGCTGTCAAATTTGCCATCCAGCAGATCCAAAAGTTTCTTGCTTGTCTCTTGCACATTGGAATCAGCATACTCGACAATGAAACGACCTGGTACAATGTCCACCAAACCAGTTGGATCATATTTAGGCTGTTGCTGCTTGCCATCGGCGGATACAATAGGCGTGTTCAAAAGCCATACAGCTGTTGCAGTAGCTGCAAGACTCCAAAATGGATTGAATAGCTTCATCAATGAGTGGAATGGGTGTGTTTTCAATGCCAATGTCACCAAAGTCTTGAATCTTTATATATGTTTTCTTGTCATCCTCCAGATTCTTGTCATTCTGAACACAATATCCAAAGGTATGTCCCATACAAATTACTTTTTGATTGCAAGTAATGGATGAATGCATCGTATTTCCAGTTGCAGCTGTAGCTGACTTGAACATTGCTGTAGACATTGGTTTCCAATATATCCATCATAAAAGGTCATATATTACACAATCCATTGATGTGGTTCGAAATGAGCCATGGAGACAAAATGGGGATTTGGTGGGACATATAAAGTGACAAGCGGGGATTCAAGATGAAAAGTGGAGTGAGAATACATTGAAGAGAGAGAGAGAGAGAGAACAAAAAGATACACACGCAAGCAAAGGATGTAGGGAAAAGGAAATGACATGAACAAATGTGTTGATGATAAAAGTACATATATGTGATGGGAAGAGAGTGATAGGATCATCTACAAAGTAACCATTGCTGTATATCAAGACATGTTATCGATGAGACAAAGGATCCAAAGAATTGACAAAAGTGAATGATGCTTGATGTTGATCATGACTGGAAGCTTGTGGTTGAGGAGTAGGTGGATCAAGTGCTGATGAATGATGATTGGGAGGATGAGGAGAATGTGGCGAATGTGGCGAATATAGAGAACTTGATTCATCATCAGAGATCAGGCTAGTTGGACTAGGACTTGGTGGTAAATGTGTACCAAATCGATTACTGGAAGGCGGTGCCAAATCAGGTCGTGTATGATGAAGGTTTTGTGTTTGGACTGACAAGGGTGAACGTGATACAGCACCGAAAACATCGTGCAACACATCGTTTGTATTGTTGGTATTTGTCTCTGGTGATGTGATAAATATAGAAGGTGGTCTTTCTTGTTTTGATCCATCAATGAATTGGTCAATGTTGAACCCAGATGGTAACTGGCCTATTATAAAGTACCTCCTTGTCAATTACATCCCTTAAACCCCTGAATTAACTTGCATAGTTACCTCCATTTTGCTGTGAAATGTATTGTGCCATGCTCTTCATCATTTGTTGCTGTGATGCTTGTTTACGTCGTGTCTCTGCTAACTCCTTGACAAGCTCATTGAAGTTTTCGAAAAGGTGGCCAATCTGCTGCATCATATCTGATTGTGCTACTTGCATCATTGCCAAATGTGCATGTAAGTCACCAGTCTCTCTCCTTGCTGTATCAGATGACTCCATTGCTTTGCGTTTGATATCATCAAGTAGATCAGGTCGATTCCTTAAGAACTTTGCATGAGAAAACTCCCAGATCTGATTCTCGGCTAGTGTACGATGACCACGAGGAGACTTGTTGACTTTATGAAAGCCATACCTTGAACAAAATTCATGCATGTCAGTTGATTTGATCGGCAATAAGAAGAAAGAAGGTAATATCCTTACATGTTGAGTTGCCGTACAAAGCTTGAAAAGTTGTTATGCTTAAAGTGCTTTGGAAGTACATCACGAGAGAATTCCATAATGTTGCAAACAATGAATGATGATCCAGTGTAATTCCATGCGATCAAGTGCTGATATTGATTATCAACGACCATACTATAAGGTAGATCAATGTCAATAAGCTGCATAATAGTCATCATCATCATTGACATACTTGTATAGTTTATGCACAAATGTATTCGCATGAGCTGGTTTTTGTGTAGTATTGCCAGTTGTACTCGTAGTACTAGTAGTAGCAGGACCTGGAATAGCTTGTGGTGGTGTTGGTGGCTGTTGTACTGACAGCTGGTGTTGACCAAAGGCATGCATAGGTTGTGGAGTTGTTGGAATAGAAGAGCGAACTGAAGGTGTCTCGAGTAGTGGAAATGCAGAAGTAGTTGCAGGATTGGAGTTGGATCGTCTATGCAAATGCTCCATTGGGGATTGGGTAGCAAGTGAATGAGGACAAAGAGAGAGAAAAAGGAAGGTGTATGTGTGTATCCGTTTAGTCGACCTCTTTTTACTTTGCGCGCAAATTGCGTGTCATTTCAAATCCAGTTGGGGTGGAATTTTAGGAAGACTTGAAACTTGACCATTCCGATACTTGACTTGCACACTTTAGCTGCAATGGTCGTGCGTATGCTTGTTTCGTGTGCCTGGGGGAGGGGCCAGGACCAAGCGGTAGCTTATTCAGCGTAATCGAGATCCAGATCTAATTCACTCCGCACCATTGTCTTGATGAACCATCACAAGTTCCCTATCAATGCTATTCACAAGTAAAAGAGAACAACTTATGGCTGGAAATCCCACCTGCTGGTTGTTTATGGCATGTGTCGTGACATGGCATATTTGGATCTTATCCCTTTGTGCAAAAGTTTGGGATATGGTGACACAGTCTTTGTCCATTTTACCTTCTGCATTTAATCACAGCCAATTGTTATGCCAACGTGCGTGCACCTTTGCCCAATCAGATGCTGTAATACTCGAAACCGGCGAAACGGAATGCAGCATCAGCAGAGCAGAGCATGATATTGTCTATATCACACACTATATGTTGACTGAGCCAAGGATTTCAGTACTATACACACGCACGGCCTGCTGTACACACATTACACAACGTATAGAACATTCTCTATTTCCTTGATCTGTGCACTTTGAGTTATAATTTTTATTATCTCGTGCTATTTTTCTTCAAAAGGATGAGTACAATGGAACATTCGAACATCTCGTTAGCATATGAATGCATGAATCAATGACTTTTGGCTCTTTATTGTTGATAAAGGGGGAGAATAATAACTATCGGAGGAACCATTTCCGAAACCAATTTGGTAATCTAATATAATTTATTCGTCATCATCATCAAAACTACATCCAAATGCTAGTACATCAAAGATATTAGCACCCTTTTGCCTTGGTGTTGGTCGATTGGTAGCCACTCGTTTTGCTTTTCCTTCTCTTGTAGCTGCAGCGGGAGTCGTATGACAGGCATGATTACTGCTCCGCTTTTTGACATTCTTGGTTGTTGATGCTGAAGATGCTGTGCCTTTGACAGTCGCCCCTTTTGACCACGTGGGCGGAATCTTGTAATCAAATATGGTCTCCACATTTTGCTCCAATTTTGCTATAACAGCCCGATATAGGTTCCAGAACAACTGATGTTTGTCTTCCAACTTTGGTCCCAGCATACGTTCAACACTTGCACCACGTCTTGCCATCTGTAAATAATGATGCATACGTAATCCATCATACATGTTGATCAATATTCCTTCTTGTTCCAAATGTTCCACACCAAGTGCTTGTCCCAAAAGGTGAGAACAGAAGATGATACTCTGAAATTGAGCTGTAAGATGTAATGCTCTTTTCTTGATGGTGGGTAACTTTGCGCTTGGGCCATCCTTCTTGTGCAATAATGAAACAAAGCCACCAACTAAAAGGCCAATCACCTCGTGATTCTTGATCTGGTTACTGTTATTGTTCCCATGATGAGCCAAATCGCAGATCAAACATCGTAAACATAAAACCAGTGGCCACCAATAGCGATCAAGATCAGCAAGTATGGTTGGATCGGTATGATGTAACTGAGCCAAAAGTGTGAAACCATCCCCACTGCACGTGATGTCGCATTCCACCATATCTTCAGTCAAATGGCGCTTCTCCCGAACATATTCTTGAATCATTGGTAAGGTATCTGACTTCAATAGTGCCGCATAAACATGTCTACGCAATCGTCGACTCACTAACCAACTTGATGTCTGTTGCAAATCTTCCAAAAAGATCGGTGCCCAAAAAGTGTGTGTCAAGGTGATATCCGCGATAGCACGACTGACATGTTTCATATTCTTGTTGTCATGGGTGGATACACAATCTTTTGCTGCCAAGAGTACGCTTTCTGCATCGTAACGTCGTACAGATTCGAGAATAGTTTGCTGATCAATTCCTTTTCCTCTGATCATGCCATTCAACTCCTTGATTACCACGTTGATAGTGTTGCTGTCAAGATCTTGATGTCCAATAGTCTTGCGCAAGAATTCTCCCACAATCTTTGGCCAATAAACAGTCTTGTTCTTGCATTGGAATCCTCTTGAAGAACACCAATCTGTAATGGGATCACGCACCAGCTTTGTATCAAGATAATCATTGCCCAACAAAGTGCCAAACAGTGGTAAAAGGTCAATCTTGAGATCAAGCAAGGATGCAAGTGACTTTGGATGATAAGCTGTAGCAGAGACCATGTCATTGCGAATATTCAAGGAGCCAAGGGGTATATAGCCTTTGCCAGCTCGAGGATAAACGTGCATATCAGAATCCTTGGATACAACATATCCATTACGCTCCTGTGCCATTGTTGCCACTTGACCATCTGCTTCATCCGCACACACAATGATCTTTACATTCATCTCTCGTAAAGCTTGAACACATACATCCAGCATCAATGGTGGTAGCAGGAAGAAATCACTTGGAATTGGCAAATCATCACCCACTTTTGACTGACGCAATGCATTGTTGATATGCTCCAAATGTGATAAAGTCATTGATGCTCGCTCAAGATAGGTTGCATAGCGTTTGAGACGTGTTCGTTGCTTGTCATGCGGTACAGCTCCGTCAAACAATACTGTCAATTGGATCCCGGCTCGTTGTAGCACCAACACATCATCTTGTATAGCCTTAGCAACCACACTGTATTGACCTAAATAAAGCATACTTGTATTAGCTTTGTTACATAACTTGTATAAGAAGCATACCTCCATGGATCCAGCCAGCTCGAGATTGCATTGCATAGTGATAAGTGAAGGCATTGCCGTCGACAATAAAGTGCTCAGTGGTTGGTTTTGCTGTGTCGCCTACAGTCCATGTCTTCTGGTCTCCTAGCGTAGAGTGCTCATGTACAAATGCAGCCAGTCCATAGATGCCCATCAAGTGTCCAAACGGCTCAACGATAAGAAAGCACCGAGAACCAAGGGTCAAACATGCAAAGCCACAATGAGAACTGTTAAATTTATCAAATGTCAAAAGAACAAAGGTTTGTACACTATGCAAAGGGGATGGATGATGATGGGAATACGTTATACATACAAGAAGGTAAAAGGGGGAGAAGGAGATTATATAATGTATGGCAGTATGAGTAAGAAGTGATGTTGATCAATCGTAATCGTAATAGTCATCTTCATCAGCATCATCAGCCCAACCCATCGCTCGTCGACCTTCCATCATCAATCGTTCATCGTCAGCCATGTCATCTGGATCGATATCTTCATCATCTTCATCTTCATCCTCTTCTTGATCAACAACATCGGCAGGTTTGCCATCTTCACCAGTCTTTTGTTTCTTGGATGGTGCTGCATCACCAGATTCTTCCACAACTTCATAAGCAGAGTAATCACCAGTGTTCTCATCAATGCCAGCACTACGCATGACTTCCTTCAACTTGTCAAGCTCCTTGATCTTCTCAATTGACTCAGGTGATTCGAACATGCCATCAAATACATCTTGATTGATCTTCTTGGAGAACTTTCTGGTCTGTACTAGTTGTTTGGCAGCTTCTGCAGGACTTTCAGCTGGAGGCAACTTTCGTTTCCTTGAGTTTTTCTAATAAAAACACCTGTTACAAACGACATTCTTCTATACAATCACACTTGAAAACTTACCCCTTTCTTTGAAATGACACCATTTTGTCGATCCATGGCCAACTTTTCTGCTCGTGCTTTCATCTCTGCAAGATATTCCTTGTTCTCGGTATACCAAATCATTGTCTTTAAGCGTACTTCTTCAGGTGTCAAGAGCATCGCTTCAATCTCTTCATCATCCACATCTGATAATCTTGAATCCTCCTCCTCTTGAGCTATCTTTTCATTCCTTTCATTTGCTATAGATTGTATAATTAGCATAAAGTACATGATCCATTTCTTGTCATTTGCCTTACCAAAAGCTTCTGAATTCTCCACAAAATCAGCTGTCTTCATCCATCCTTCTACTTCCTTTTCTAACTCCTCGACTTGTTCCTCTAATGATGGATTGACCATGGTAGCTTGTGTATCATCAGGCACTTGACCATCTGTTACAAGAGTAGCTTGGGTATCTTCTGGTACATCCATAGGTGTTGTGGCAGTGGCTGCAGGAGGTGATGAAGTCATTGCTGGTGAACCTGGTGTTGTCATGGGAGTCATGGGAGCTGTCATGGGACTTGCAGCAACCACAGTAGGTTGTCGTCTTGGTATTTGTTGTTCCTCTTCTTCTTGATCATTGTCTTCATAATCCGTTTCAATGTCATCCAACAAGATTCCACCAAAACGCTTCTTCTTCTTTTTGGGTGTTTCAGCTCTTGCTCGAATAAATGATGGTGGATCAGCTTCTTTTTCTAGCCACATGGTTCGAAAATCACGCACAGAGAGTTTGGCTGACTCTGTTTGAGCAAATTCTTTCAATCTATGCACACAAGTGTTAATGTATCTCATTATGCATTGATATCAAATGATGTAATGACTTACCTGGCATGAATAGTCATCTCTGCTACGCGTACAACATAAATCATTTCACGAGTTGTGCGTCGAAAACCATTCATTCTTGCAGCAATCAGCAAACAAGCACCACAAATACCAGAAGGACGACGACCAGTACGAATCCAATCACGATCCATACGTTGTACAAGGCGTACAGCATCCTGTGCCACACGTTGTGTATATTCTCCAAAATCAAGTGCTGCGGCAAATCGAGAAATGTAGATGGATGGATCAATAAGTGGCAATTTGAGATTCAGTGTACGGACAAGCTTCAAGAATGTAGAACCAAGAACAAAGACGTTGACCTAGATTGCATAGTCAGATCATCATGTTGCATAATCCCATGTTGCATATAAACTTACCTGCAACACATCAGAAAAGTCAATCAACATCTGAGAACTCTTTTCATCACGGCAAACGATATATAAGCAAACAGCTGCCACATGTTCAGATCTTCTTCCTCGTGTAAATCGATTCACGACTGCAAGGTTGTAATAGCGTTGTGCTGCTTCACGATAACGTTCTGGAAGATTGAGAGCGTGTGCCATATGAGCAATCTTGAGTCGACCTGTTATATCAACACATTGTTAGTAACATGATATAGCATGTTTTGGTTTGTTTTCAATATACCATTTTCCATAGCTTGTTCTTGACCTTCTCTACCACGTCCACGTCCAAATGGACCACTGCTTGCAATGCGACCTATAGAAGTAGTAGTTAAATATATAGACTAGAGACCAATTGTCAATAAAGCAACCTACCAGATTCGCCTGCAAATGAGCCTGAAAGTACAGTTTTGCCACCACTAAGCTCTTGAAAGGTAACTTCGGCAACGATCGTGTTCTCTTCTAGCACCTAATGGAGAGAGGATATAAGTCCATGTTGGAAGTAGACTTTAGTGTACATTCAACTTACTTCACCGCATGCCACACAAAAGGTGGTACCCGAGGAGGCTTCAGTTTCAACTTTACTTGATCCACAACGGCATCGCATGGTGAGAGAGAGGAGTGGGACAAGAGCGTGTATAAAGGTGTAGCAGGGGAGAAAACAAGGATTGGAGCGGGAAATGGGTTATCTGTTTAAGACCTACAATGACAGACACACAGAGTTCTTCCAATCAAACGTCGCTCTATGGAACCTATCCAACTATCAAGGTGTTGATGTGAACAGCATCATTTCCCCTAGAAGATGCTTTATTTGGCTGTAAATGCACAATACACATCGACAACTATGGGCTTGTGGAAGTAAATGACTGATACCAAAAGCATGACGACTAAAGTTAGTTGATTTGAATGAGCAGCTATCACATTGAGGAATGAATGTATCATTAGGTGGTGTTGCCTAGCAATAAGGTGCTTGTTTTACTGTTAGCAATATTGCATATCAAATAGAGTAGATATTACATCAGATACTGAAGCATCTTGTCTCCTAATCTTTGTGTTGAACACAACATTATGCACTTGTATAACATTCTCCTTTGTGATTAAACCTTCTTAAGATGACTGGAAGAGTATAAAGCGGGTGTTTTTCTTTATCTATCATAAAGGCATGGTACCAAGATGTGTATGCATGGTTTCCCTTTAGCTTTTATTATCCTTATAATGAGTTGTGGTTGTTGTATGGGGAATAATATCACTTTATTGTGTGGCGGAAAGGAAAACGAATGAGTGGCCAAGCACTGCTTTTTTGTGTGACCGGCGGGGAAGGAAGCAACGTCCAAAAATGCGAGCGGGCAGCATCCTTGATACCCTCCTTTCCGAATCACTAGCCAACATGGAAGCTGTCCAGACTTTTGGTCGCAAGGTGCGTACATGAAATGACGATAAGAGTGAATGGATGCATGCATTAGACATCTGGATGAAATGGATGGATTGAAAAAACAAAGAGATGGACGACATGGATACAAGAGATACCCAATGACTAACTCATTGAACCACCCATTTCAATAGAAAACCGCCACTGCTGTTGCCCACTGCAAGCGTGGACGTGGTCTCATCCGCGTCAATGGTTCTCCTCTCGAACTCTTGGAGCCCGAGATCTTGAAGTTCAAGGTTTACGAAGTTGTCCTTCTTCTTGGTGAGGAGCGTTTCGCCAACGTTGATATCCGCCTTCGTGTTAAGGGTGGTGGTGTTACTTCTCAAGTTTACGCTCTCCGTCAAGCTCTTGCTAAGGCTATTGTTGCCTTCTACCAAAAGTTTGTTGATGAAGCTTCCAAGAAGGAGATCAAGGAGACTCTTGTTCAATATGATCGTACCTTGCTCGTTGCTGATCCTCGTCGTTGCGAGCCCAAGAAGGTCAGTTTTATTATCACCATCATCATTGAATGTATCATATATTGACTCATGTTTGTTATTAGTTCGCTGGTCCTGGTGCCCGTGCTCGTTACCAGAAGTCTTACCGTTAAAGCGGATATTGTATACTACATCTTTTCACTCTTTGTCTCTTTCTCTTTTGGCTGCGATAAAGGCATTCATCATCCTGCATAACGATCATGATTTTCTTGGGGGATTGTGTGATTGGGATTGGCAAGAGAATGAGCTTATATGGGATTGTATTAGGATACTGTCACTGTAGTTTGTGCATCTATATATGAATGTGTCACCATGTCAATCTGAACAAGTCTTCTTTCGCTGAAGCATGTCACTAGATCAATGCCCATGAAGCAAGAAATGTACTTTGTTCTTTCATATTACTGCCTGCTACATAGAATCGTCTTCTCATTAGAGATCCACCAACCAGCACTCTGATTATCCTGACATCTCTAAACAACCAGACATTGAATGAATGCTTTTGAACATGCTGTGCACGTGATGCTGATCAAGAATAAGGGAGACGTCTTTAGTAAGAATGATAATCCACTTCCTTCAAACATCCAAAGTAAATGTCGATCTTCTTCTTTTGAACTGTGACATTAATGCTTCTTTATCTTGAATGTTCTGCCAAGTGATTGAATTCAAGTAAGAGACAACTGTCTCTGATACACCAGCACCAACATTAATCTTCCCAACGTCACTACCACCTGCACAAGGCATTATATGAAATGATATACTTGTAGTAAAGGACACATTAAAGATGTAGCTGGCCATGAAGCGCTAGAATTGATATGCAACTAGTACACAGTGGATGCATTGATAGAGCGGACATGGTTTAAAGGTCTAAGGAATCAATGGGCATTTGTCTTTGCTCAATGTTATCGGTATGAGATATACATTATGATCATCGACTTACAAAGCCAGCCAGCAGTGCCAGAATCGCAAGAACAGCCATTCACCTCATAAAGTGAGAATGGCCCTATTAAAGCATGGGTACAATGAAGCCCTTTATTGATTTTCTTTATATCAGGAAGAGCAAGGAATGATTTCAGTCACTGCATATCCATACAGTGATCCATCGAGATACAACTTTTGGCTTAAACATCCTTCACGAGCACATAAAGGAAGAAACTCCCTTTTCATGGTTTGAATGAAGTTTGACTATGCTTTGCGTGATCCCTTTGACATGAACTTTCTTGCTTAAGCTCTCTATAACCATTTCTACTTTAAGCAGTTGCCAGTAAACTTGGAAAGATGAATGATCATCTCTGACAGCAGCCAAACTAAAAAGTGGATAAAGTGAACTTGCTATCAAGAATATAGCTCTTTTATTCATAAACACCCTATTGTATCTAATCCTACAATCACTTTATGCAACTGTGTAAGGTGAACAGGGGATGCATCGTGACGGATGCGATGGTAGCGGACCTTGTATTTGGTGGCTGGAAGTGCGAAAGCTGGCATCATAGCTCCAAGAGCATACAGAGCTACTTGACGCTGTTTTTCTTGCTGTACACACACTACCAACATGTCCACGATCGGTGTCCCCATCAAGCTGCTTCACGAAGCACAAGGTCATATTATCACTTTGGAGTTGAAGACTGGTCAATTGTACCGTGGCAAGTTACTTGCAGGTAGAGCATCTTGTTGAAACGTGCAATCTGGCAAACAAGACTAAAAGCTTTGTTGTAGCCGAGGACAATATGAACATTCAGCTTAGAGAAATTACTGTTACTGCACGCGATGGACGTGTTTCGCAGCTGGATCAAGTATATATTCGTGGATCTACTGTACGCTTCTTCATTGTGCCAGATATGCTCAAGAATGCACCCATGTTCAAGCAAGTTGGACCTGGTGCTCTCAAGGGTCGTGGTATTGGTTTGGGACGAGGGCGTGCTACTGTTGCTCGTGCTCAAGGTAAGATAAGAATAGCATGTTGTTGTAATAGTGTTACTCATCTATTGCGCGTTTTCTTTTAGCACGAGGCAGAGGCCGTGGTTTCCGTGGACGTCCACCTATTCGTCGTTAACTTGTACAGCTACCTTTCGTTTGATTACTATTCATCAACCCTTACTTTTTTCGATCACATTAAAGCAAATGGCTGCTCGCTCTCTTGAAAAATCATCATCAGCTTGTCAATGAACGATTGAGATATCATATGACGTGAAGAGCTCTTTTTTGATCATCATTTATATAACGCGCGCGAGATTCGATTTACTTTTAGAACAAAACTTGTATCTATTGTGTTGGCAAAGTAGCATGGTGTGTTTTTTACAAGATGAATCATTTGACTTTGTATCAGTGGGATGGGAATAGATCAACACATGTTACTTCTGGATTTATTGTGGAATGACAATGGTGGTTTATGGAGGAAGTATCGGTTTTAGTGGGATTGGATTGATAGGAATACAGGGTGTTTGATTCTAAAAGTAAAGATATAACAAATCTATAGACTAACTTTGCCATCCAAGATGCTTTGATAATCTTCTCTCGTGAAAGGAACATAAGTGTCGCCACGCAACCAAAAGACAGGATCACTAATCTTATCAAGATCGATGCCTTGGTTTCTGAATTGAACTTTTTGTTGTTTAAAGGTGCCAGTGAGCTCCATGGAAGGTACAAATCGAATAAACAATGGGATAGCGTATTTAGGAAGCTTGCGTTTCAAATAAGCATAAAAGTCCTTGAAATCAAGAGTCTCGCCTTCTTTGACAACGACAGCAGCCATACCAGCACGACCATCATGGTGTGGGATCAAAGTGCCATAAACATTGGCTTCAGCGAGTACAGGATAAAGGCCAACTGCATGAGCTACTTCAGTTGTAGCAACATTCTCAGACTATAGAAACACAACATGTCAATCAACAGGTTTTGATTGTCTTGTTTCCAATGATACATTACCTTCCAGCGGAAAGTGTCACCAACACGATCACCGAAAAAGTAAAAGCCATCACTGTCCATTTGCAAAAGATCACCACTTCGGAAGTAGGCGTCACCCTTTTGCAAAACATTGGTAAGGATCTTCTTCTTCGTGGCACCTTCATTCTTGTAATAGCCATCAAAGCCCAAAGCATCAGCATTATCAATGCGAACAAGTAATTCTCCTTGTTCACCATAATTGCTCTGCAAAGAAAAGTTAGCATTGACACTTCTAGAGGATATTGACATATGAACACTTACCACAACACAAAAACCATCTGGTCCGCGAACAGGTTCTTCAGAAATGGGATCAATCTTGATCAACTTGAGCTCACGACGAAGGGCACGGAAGAGATATCCTCTATGACCAACCGATCCAGAACCAAAGTGGCCCTTGTTAGGATTGAACAAGGTTGTAGGTGCTACAAGAATGCTCGTTATTAGTAAATGTTGCCTAAATGGTACATTGTAAAAGAAGTACCTTCAGTAGCTGCATAAAATTCACAGATCTCTGGAATACCAAATCTATCAAAACACTTAGCTAAGCAAATCATGATCCATGTATGTTATGACAATCAAAGTACCTATCTCTGAATCGGTTCCACACATCAGGGCGCATACCATTGCCATAGACAAGACGCACCTTGTGATTTCTTTCATGTGGATGTGGGGGTTGGCTAAGCAAATAGCGGCAGAATTCACCAATGTACTAAGAAAAGCACTCTCGTTAATAAGGAAATAGATACATGTATCATCCAGTGATGACATACGGTGAAAGCAGTGACATTGTATTTGGTACAATCATCCCAGAAACGACTTGCAGAGAATTTACGACCCAAGACAATGGTAGCACCTGCTTGCAAAGCAACAGCTGTCGTCACAATAACTATTCAAATTGGTCAGTGGATTGAAAAGAGAAAGCATAAACATCATCAACAACTTACTGCCTGAGCTGTGATAAAGTGGAAGGACACAATAAACGCGATCATCAGCCCTGAGACCAGTAACGCCAGAATACATTAAACCACCAACTAGGATGAAATTCACTTAGCAACATGACACATGTCATCATTTCCTTGTATACTTACAATCAACACGTGCATGTTGGCTTACAGCTGCCTTGGGCATACCAGTTGTACCACTAATAGCATGATGAGTCTCTTTTATGATCTCTGTTTCCTGTCATACTCTTCCTTTTTACCTGGTATAAATCAACATGGCAGGATCAGAGTTGCCAATACCTTTGAGCAAAGATTCATCAGTATCACGATCACTGTGTTGAGCAAGAACGCTTGGAGTAAGAGTGGATGCAATGGCCATAGGAGGCAACTCGTCATTCTCGGTAGCTTCACCATAAGCAAAAAGCGAGACACCACTCTGAGCTAACTTTTCGGAGATGGTAGCGACTTGTTTCTCATAAACAGGGTCAAATAAGAGCAAGGAAGAATCGGCCACCTTGATACAATGCAAAAGAGAATCTTCAGCCAAGTTGGTATTGATCAATGCAGGTGTTGCTCCAATTTTCAGAATAGCCAGCCATGTGATATAAAAGGTGGGGTGGTTCTGGTGCATCATGCAGACAATATCTATATCCTTCATGCTTAGTTGACTTCATCAATGTATCACTGTTATGTCTTACCTTTTCGCTTGACATTGTGAGCCAACAACCAATGACTCTATAAGGGAAGGGGGGTGTTATCAAGAAGATGTCAAATCACATCAGGGTAATTTAATCTTACCAAACGGTTGGATGCTAAAAGCGGGGTTTTAGTAACACAATACATCATTTGAATTGTGAAATGTATGTCTTACCTTTCTCGAGTTGCTTGTATGTGTAAGGCTTGCCTTCAAATACGACAAAGGCACGATTTGGGTGTGCTTTAGCTTTAGCTTGGAATCGATAGTAAAGATGCAACTTGTCTTGCCATGTCCATAAACGATGACTATTCATGATTCAGTTACATGTTACAAAATGACATAAGGAGATGATGCTTACTAAATCTGTGCAGCGGCACCGGACCGAATTTGATGAAAATCTCTGCCGAGTAAAAGACGTGAATCCAAGTACATGCTGCCAAGAATACCGCCAAGACCGGCACTGGCAATTGTGAGGAGTGAATCTAAACCATGTCATGTTTAATATGCTAATGTGTATGCATGGATAGAGATAAGGTACCTGGGTCCATTGTAAGTTGGTTGGGGTGTAAAGTGGGGAAGAATGGAGAAATGAGCGGTCCTCGCATATTTATATTGCTGCAACAAATCACATGTGCCCCCACTCATTCAATATCAGCAAGCACTTTGAAAGCTATGTTATGTAAAGCCCAATCTCCCAGAATGGATTTAAAGATGACCGATGGCACTTGTCCATGGCATTCACGTGCGACACCTTTCATAAACACACGCTTTCACTTTACAACACTTTGACTATATTGTATAAGATAGGAAGTTCATTTGGGTAAAGAGTGTTGAAACAAAAAGAAAGAAAAGAAACGAATCAAAAGAGGAAAAAGGACTTGCGTGAAAGAGAGAGAGAGAGGAAGAGAAAGATATGCATGTTAAGAGAAAGGCGTGCGAAAAGTATAAAACAAAGAAAATGTGTAAAATGATGGTGACTTATTGTACTGAAACGGATGATGTCTTGTAAGGAGCTGCTGTTGTAGGTGCCTTGGTCTTGTTCTTCATTGCATAACTGTCATTCACCCATTGCCTGATCTGGTTTAACAATAAACGATGACGTTCTGCTGTTGGAAGTGAATTGCTGTTTGGATACAATGTTGTAGATGATGATGGTGATGATGATGCTACTTTTCGACTTGGCAATTCTTCAACAGGCTTGCTCTTTTCCTTGATATCCAATTCAGACAAGTCGCTCACCAGCAAGTCGACTACATCCTTTTTAACAGGAGAAGATTGTTTCTTTTCCTCATCATCCTCCTCCTTCTTGGCATTTTCTGACTCATCTTTCTCCTTGGTGGATTCTTCATTCAAAGCGTTGCTTTTGGTTGATTTACTACTGGAGCTTGGTTTGCCTGATTCACCAATGCTAGTGAATACATTGAACAAAGTTGCCACATTCTTCTTGTCTTCATATGTAACTGTCTTGGCTTTGGTGGGTTTGATATTCTCCTTGGTTTCATCCTTTTCCACTTGTGCTCCATCAGATGGTGTTTTGGCTGCATTGCGCTTGGATTTGCTGTTGGCACTTGTAAAGTTGGTAGCTGTGCGAATATCAGGCGTAAAGCCATTCATTGTCACATCAGGAACAGCAGTGTAATGATGTCGGAAACCAGTAGTCATGCCAATATTGCCATCCATAGCTGATGCACCATAGCCAAGCGACATGGCCTGTGCACTATAATCCACTGACATCATATTGTCGAATCCTCCATTCATGTAAGCAACATTATCCATAGGTGGCACTGAATTGGATTGTTGAGGAATAGGATGCGATCGAACATATAAGTCTTGTTCTGCTGATGGATATAGCATGTTGCCATCTTGTAATGGTTGTTGTTGTGCCGGTTGTTGTGGATGCATGGGTTGTGTTGTAGGATCAGTAAAAGATTGAAGCATCATACTTGGATCATAAGATGAAGTTTGTTGATAAGAAGTAGGTGTGGATGCAAATGATGTTGTTGTAGTAGGTGGATTGCCGTACATTGAATTATACATCATCTTTTGTTGATCTTGTACGACTGGTTGTTGCTGTTGTTGCACATAATTGTCGGGGATACTACCAGTCAATCGTGCGAGCCATGCATTGACATTGGCAAGCTCTTGCTCATTGGCAATGTTGATATTCATATCTTGAGGACTGACTGATCCAGTATTCAATGCATTCTCCAACATACACAAACGATTGGCAAAATCTACACAAGATATTCATGTTCATTCTTTTGATTCATGCAAAATGTCTCTTGATTTACCTTGATTGTACTCTGCTTTCATATCAGTATCTTCAGGGAAGATAAGGTCGGTAATCATCTGATCAGGTGTAGCAAATGTAGGTTGTTGCTGCTTAATGTTGGGACCAAAATTGTCGTAAGCATCTGTGTAAGGAGAAGGATGTAATCCGCTGTCTATTGTTGTTATATAAATAGAGATATAACACATCAGTATATGATCTGTTTCAAATACACTGTGACTAACACCAGTTACCTTCAGAATATGTGCTCTGGGGTGGTGATGCTGGTGTGCGTGATGCTGGTGAATGATGTAACTGTGGCTCGGAGGAAGAAGAAGCTGGTGAAAGAGCCAAATCAATGCCTGGTTGACGAGGTGGTGTGAGTGGTTGTGCAATATTGCCTCGTGTCTGATGGCTTCGTAAAGAAGCCATATGTTCCTCGCTGTGTATCTTCTCGTGCTTCTTGAGATCTTGGGGACGTTTGAACGACTTTGGACAAAACTACAAGAATAGCAACATGAGTTAGCTATGCATCTGACAACTTTAGTGTCGACAAGTTACGTTGCAATGGTGTGGTTTTAGAGGAACATGGACTCGAAGATGGCTCGTAATGTGGTCTCGCTTGATTACTGTAACGTCGCAGTTCTCCCAGTGGCAAGTTAAGCAAAGGTTGCCAGTAGACTTTCTTCCAACATGGTCGTTTGTCAAGTGGCTGTAAAGTAGTTCTGGATCCAAGTATGTCTTATCACAGTTTTGCCAACGGCAAGTAAGTACTTCAGTTTCCATGATATTCTGCAGGAAAGAGAGGAAAAAAAGAACAAGTATTGCGAAAAGCAACAAGGAGAACCTCTATCCTCAGTTCTTGGCAAAAGCATCACTACTCCGCCCACCCGACCCAGCCAGCTTGATCTCTTGGAGACACACACAACACATACCTTTTCCGACTGAATTATCCCCCACGCTTTATCTTGTTTCAAATCGTACATTAGAATTTAATACAATACAATTGGATGATTCTCCATTGAAACTTCTATGATTCTATTGGAAGACATTCCTCCTCCTTTTGATGCAACATTATCAGCATGATGATGGGACACATGTTTTATGTATATCTCCCCTGCCAAGTAGGGCTGTTGCTGCTATTCATACCCTTCTCCTAACATAGAGGAGCTATATGCAATCTATCATGTCAACATTGATATCATAGTCATAGCTTTCAATGGAATCATTGCCACTTGTTTTTCACCAACACCATATGTGAACTATCAATTAATGGTGAATGTGAAGGAAGAGAAGAAAAGATGCATGTATAGTCAGAATTCAACAAGTCTGCAGCTTGATTCGGTGAACAGCCGGTAGTGTGATGCATAAAGTACGTCACTATCTCATCGTAATGGCATTTTGAGAACATTGGCTGATGTACGTTATTTCTTGGCGCCTACATATACACAGTCTTGTTATGGCATTGCCTTTAGCCATTACATATCTTCTTGACAAAAGAGCATACTTTCATTCCAGTGTGATGTTTGACTTTTGTAAAGGGATTGCATGGTAGATTTAGTGAGGAGCAACCAAGCCGAGGAGTATATGAAGGTCATTGACATGTAATCTCTTGATTGTCAATAAATACCAGTGTGGAAAGATGCATCAGGCTCCAAGTCTAATGCAGGTCAACATTGAAGCTGAGCTATTATAGCTTTGGATATATAAGGTCTTACGCTTTGCAGCCATTCAGGGATGTCTATCCTAATAGGCTAAAGTGATTGCTCACCTATTGGATAAGCAAATGATGGTTATGCTGCTTGTGGAGATTAAGCGTGACATTAGTAGTGGCCCATGAAAAAGTATGTTACAGGTGAATGGTGGTCCTAAGATAGCTACTGACAAAGTTCCACAAGCATAGAGAATGACGCCATTTCCAAGGTGAATTCATAGCCAACAACAAGCGTCTTTAATGTTCAGAAGCATTGTAGGATGATACAAAGGATGGTTTATTTATGCAAACTAGCTTATGGTTGGTGCGTGCGCACAATTACAATTCATCATGTGAAATCAAGAGCTCTTATCCAATCAAGTTTTCCCGCCTATTACAAGTTTTTCCCGGTAGCAAAGCATCCAGTATCGGCATGTAATGATCCGATAATGACAAGAACAAGTGTTCTTAGACGCCACGATGGCGTAGGTGACGCATATCTAATAGACTGGTTATGGACCTTATGTTAAACATGTCCTGATCAAGTAAAGCTGTGCAACAAGACAATTCACCAACCGCAGCCATCCATCTCTCTTTGATTGATAATCATGCATCACATGTTGATATAAATAACACAGTTGTAGTAGTAAAGAAGACAAATGAAGCCGTCTATGCTCCAAAAGTAGGATATGATTGAGCGAGTAACAAGTCAATGAAGGAAGGGGAAAATATACAATAAGCAGTAGTTGTTTAGGATCCTAACAAACATCATCTACAAGGCGTTGGGAGGAGAGAGAAAGAGAGAGTTTTTTTGGTCTCCTGTTGTTGTTGCTGCTGCTGCTCAGATTCAAACGCCCATCACCTTGATGCAATTGATGATCATGTCAATGATGTGGGATGCTGCTGCCTTTCTCTCTCTTTGTAATCGAATGAAATAATGGTCAAATGCTAGTAGTTCTAGATCTTTTGTCGTTTGTGGCTGTTAACATCATCCGATGAGTCAGTTGACGATTCCCTTTTTTCAGGGGTCTTGAGCTGATAATAATGAGGATCAGTGGTCTTGGTCGTTGTTGTTTGTTGCATTGATGATGAGCAAATACGGAATACTTCGTTATGTTCACCACCAAATATAGGTTGCTCTCTCTCCTTGTCTGCAAAGAATGAATCAAAATCGCCGCCTTGATACATTGGTAAACCATGTTCATAGTGGTTTTGGAAAGGTGCAAAGCGTACAAAAGGACGTCGTATCGCTGTCATGGAAGCTGTTGAAGAACTGACTGATTCCAGTGGCAATGTTGGGTTGTGGTATATTAGTCCGTGATCTAGAGCAAGTGTCGTTGTCGTCGCAGTGCAACCTTGACTAGTAGGCATGAGCAGATCGGGAGAAACTCGTTCATTGGTTCCTGGCGAATTCGTGAATGGGTGTCCACCACTATGCACATCAAAGAGAAAGTGGCCACGACGCCAGACCGATTGCGTTTCCATGGTCACCGAGAAGCCAATATGAGAAAGAAAAAGGTGCGGGGAAGAAAGAAGAGAGGAGAGGTTGGATCTAAGTAAAAGTGATGGATAAAGCAAAAAAAGACAAGTGTAGCAAAGAGAGATAAGTGTTAATTGGATCCAGACAAATGGATTTGGTGGAACAAATATGTCCTTCTTACTGGTTACAAGACTACAACAAAGGCGTATGTACAGGATGATATATACTTTTTCACCTGAAATGTTACAGCAAGTGACTCATTGTTAGGTCAAGGATGATCCTTTCTTGCTCTGGAATCCATATTTCATCATCCAGGAGTTTAATCTTGTTATAAAACACTTCTTTATAACAATCCCAGTATTCACTACACTCGCAAACTTTTGGTTTGTTGTTCAATAGCTTACATCTACTGTATTCAATAAACTTCACTCTTTGGCAATCACATCACTTGTAATTCTTGGGCATCTATAATGACTGATAGAAAGGGACTACATCTGTGCTGAAAGTCAAACCAAACCAGTTGAAATCCCCACCAACTCTTCTCCCAGCTTATCTTATCTCCTCCCATTGTCACCCTATTATTCGCAACTGCTTCCCCATTCAACCCATCAACAACTTAAGCACACGATTGTCCTGCTTCAGCCCATCATGTCAGTACTACGTTTGTGTCGATCCATGCCATTCTGACTGAATGGCAAGTACTTGGCTTGTCACCCTACTACAACACCCGCGTTTCTTCGACACTACACACTTTTTGCACTTTTCTGCCAACCTAACGTAACAGTATTTACTCCAGTACTTATATGGGTAGTGTCTTTGCTCTATTGTCTCGAGCAGCTCTTTAGTCGATAGTAGATAGCTAGTATATAGACATATCTTCAATGTAGCAGCTTGCTTTAATACATACGCTTTACTATACATATGACTCTTAAAACTACTTGATATACTGGATGGAAGGATATGGATATAGACTACTTGAAGATTGGGGTCATTATATGCTTGTTCAATGGCAGTATCAATCATCACCCTTTGTGCAACGTGTCAACTGCATATTTCTGCATTGATCACCACCAAGGGCTTAAGCGCATCTTCTCATTCATCTCTGGATTCATATGATTGAAGGGTAAGCTAAGGAGAAATAGAGTTATCGTCATCATCATCAGCCATCCATCAGACATTAGATATCGACCAGCAAGCACTCTTGACCAAACAATGGCATTCTCACCAATGCTGATCGATGATAATGGTGTCTTACAAATACACAAATAGCACAGTACCAGGATAAACAAGATAGCTTATATTGGCATCATCATCCCCAGCTCTACAATCGATACCATAGAGAACACTTTTGATCACGTGCCCTGGTTGTTTATGGATTGGTACCTGAAAGAAAGGAATTGACATAGCTTATCAGGCTGAATATACAAAACTACTGCTAATAAACTGTACATAGTCTGATGCATTACCAGGTCGTTCAAGCATTAATGTATTCTATATCGGCCCTTGTTATGCGGTGATGAAAGAAAACAATCGTACAGCTCCTACTCAGCTACTTGCCTCTTCCACTCCAACATGTACCGATCGGTCAACCGACACCCAATCGCTCGTTGGGCTGCTTCAGCACGTCGTTCTGCTCCCAATGTCAACACAAGACGCACCTTGTCTGCAACACGCACATTGACAACTCACACTCGTCACAAGGCTACTACTACTACTATTTCTGGCGTTGTTAACTCCAACTTATCGACTCGTCTTGCTACCATGCCATGGCTTTCTCGATCGCGATCTCTTGCTACAGTGACTCGAGACGTCAAGTCATTCAAGCAGTCTCCTTTTGTAAAGTGGAAGCTGTTTCCTGACTTTGAGACTATACTCACCCAGTGCAAACCTGAAGTGGCAGTACCTGCTTTTGAACAACTTATCAACTCGGTGCGTGATGAGTTTCTTCAACTTGAGAAGCAATTTGAGCCTACATGGGATGGAACCATTGGAAAATGTAAAGTATTATGACATGTGTATAGCATCATAGTGGCAATACTTATGAAGTCTATAGTATCTGCACTTGAGGATGAATTGGGTCGCGCTTATGGCATTCTATCTCATTTGAATGGTGTCAAAAACTCCCCAGAGCTACGTGAGTCTCTTGAAAAGATCCAGGTACGTTGATCATCAATATCATTCATGTACAAGAAGACTAATCAATGCCATTAGCCCCAAGTAGTCAAACTGGGTCTTTTGATGAATCAGTCAGTACCAAAGTACAATGCTCTTAATGCCTTGAAGTCGTCAGATGAATGGCATAAGCTTGACAAGGTCCAACAGCGTATTGTTGACAAGGCGATCCGTAGTATGAAGAATGCAGGCATTGGTCTTCCAGAAAACTCTCCTGAGAAGAAGCAATTCAATGAAATCTCAGAGCGTCTGTCACAGCTCTCACTCACTTTCAACAACAATGTATTGGATGCTACCAAGGCTTACAAGCGTGTCGTCAAAGATAAGGCTGAATTGGAAGGATGCTCTGATGCATTTTTGGCCACCCTTAAAGCCAATGGTGAACGACTTGGTGAAGATGGCTATTGTATCACATTGGATTATCCCATTTATGGTCCATTCATGATGAATTGTAGCAACCGTGCTCTTCGTGAGGAGGTAAAAGGACAAAGAGATCAAACAAACAATGAAATTTGACTCATGATGTTTAGGTATATCGAGCCAACATTAGCAAAGCCTCAACTGCAGAGATGAACAATGAACCAGTGATCAACGAGATTCTCGACTTGCGACAAAAGAAAGCTGAATTGTTAGGATACAAGTCGCATGCGGATTTATCCCTTTCAGTCAAAATGGCAGAGAGCGTGTCAACTGCAGAACAACTCTTGGACAGTTTGTTTACATCTTCTATTGCACGTGCACGCGATGAAGTCAAAGCACTCGAACAGTTTGCATCTGAAACACTACAACAACCAGTTCCTCTTGCACCATGGGACACAGGCTATGTCTCTGAACAGTATCGTAAGGCTTTATTCAAGTTTGATGAAGAAACGATCTCCGAATACTTTGCATTCCCAAAGGTGTTACAAGGACTCTTTGATGTGGCAAACGAAGTACTGGGTATTCAAGTACAGGAACTGGCCCCTGATGAAATGACCAATTTGGGAATCACCCGTTGGCATGAGGATGTCAAGGTTTTCAAGGTATCCGAAAATGGAGAGGTGAAAGCCTACTTTTATGGCGACTTTTATTCCAGACCTTCAGAAAAGAGAAGTGGTGCATGGATGGATACTGTCACTACAAGAACCAAACATTCAAATGGCCAAGTCACTTTACCTGTTGGTAAGTATTCTTTCTTTGTTATCCATTCACTTGTTGACAATCGTGGTCTTAGCATACTTGATCTGTAATCAGCCTTCGCCCCGTTCCCCAGAAGAACCTTCCTTGATGAAATTCCGAGATGTGGAGACCTTGTTCCATGAATTTGGTCATTGTCTACAACATGTGAGCTTATCATTGATACAGTCCCCTTTCTATTTGGATCACTAACTTTCTTTATAAAGATGATGACTCGTGTTGACTACCCAGACGCTTCTGGTGTGAATGGAATCGAGTGGGATTTTGTCGAGGTAAGAATGAGGAGTAAAAAGAGACACATGATGCTGATCATCCTCATATAGGTGGCGTCACAATTTATGGAGAACTTTTGCAGTGAACCTGAATGGCTCGAGCGCTTATCGGGACATTACAAAACAGGTAATCCAATGCCAAAAGATATGATTGATGCACTTGTCAAGAATCGTGAATTCCTAAGTGGTATGGCTATGTTGCGTCAGGTAAGGATAGGATGATTTGCACTGCACGTCAATCCATTCTCATGATTGTGATGATAGCTTCATTTCTCCAAAGTGGACATGACCCTGCATTCAAGCTTTAAGCCACCCCAGTCTGCTGATGAGCCTACTGTATTTGACATTGATGCCGATATTGCACGCGAAACGACATTGATACCACGTTTGCCTGAAGATCGATTCCTTTGCAGCTTTATGCACATCTTTGGTGGAGCTTATAGTGCTGGTTACTACAGGTAAGTCTATAATAGGCTGTATGGAAAAACAAGAAAGCAAGAGAAGAATGCTTACAATTCATGTACTCTTTTAGCTACAAGTGGTCGGAGACATACTCTGCTGACGCATATGCTGCATTTGAAGAAGCTGGTGCAAAGGGTGGCAAACAAGCTATTGCTGAAATAGGATCTCGTTATCGTGACACAATCTTGGCGCTTGGAGGCGGCACAGCACCTAAAGAAGTGTGGAAGCAGTTTAGAGGACGTGAAGATGTAGATGTCAGTGCTTTATTACGCCATACTGGCTTGTTAAGTGTATAATTGAGAAACAATGATCATTTTAAGAACAACGTGCATATGCGATCGGATCGATTATCATGATGATGAACATGAATTGGCATGACCATATTAACGAGACGACTCTATGTGTATACCTCGGGATGGGATCCCAAATCTGGGAATGTAGTCAAAGAAAACAGTGTTACTGTCATATGGCAGGTCCCTTTTCCTTACCCCTGATCCTACACAGCCTTTGACTTTATGTGGGGTAATATCAGAGACCCATTCATCAGCTCATAATGATAAATCATTAGAAATGTTGTCCCTTTTGTGCCTACAATCATCTCACGTGCTTTTGTATATACAAGTTAAGCATATACTTTCTAGGTTTAGCGAAATGACATTCTGCATGGCTCAGAGCTTATTGGACCTGTATCTCTTAACACACTTGTTTGCATAGAACTCTTAGCATATATAAGCCAGCGCTTCTCTTATTCTCTCACTTTTTGTCCCACAACTCTTATCAACACATCTTTCTTCTCTCTTTCTCTTTTTTTGTGCACTTTCAATTTCTGTCGTCATCTTCCACAGTCAACAGACGGTGCTATTTGTTATCAAAAATGAGTGATCCTCCTGCTCCTTTTCAATCATCGTCCTCTTCTTCACGATGCAGTCCTCATACTACTATCTCTGATGATGATATGGATCAGCCATTACCTTTACCGACACAAATTTATGCTATGACGTCTGATCCATACCATGACACGACCACAAAAGTGCCAGGCTTGTTTACACGATGGCTTGACCCCCAAACGCCAGATACCATGGCACCTTTATTATGGCCATCCTATGGTGCCGATGACATGCACATCAACGATGATACCAAATTCCACATGATTGATAGCACATTTCACACAAATAGTTGTGGTATGAACACAAGTGATAGTGATAGTCCTGGTATGATATTTACCAATATGAGCTTAAGCGAAACCTTGACATCAGAAAAAGGATCAGATGATGACTACTTTTCCCATCAACGATTCAAATCTCCAGCTGTATCACCACCATCATTGCCACTCATCCATGCAGAAACACCAAGCAATGAAACCATCACGAGTGACAAGTATAATGCAAAACGACCACAATTACGACGTCATTCTACAAGCAGCAGTGGTAGCAATAGCAGTATTGGTGCCAGGTCCCATGAATGTGGCTATTGCTCACGTACATTTGCACGACGCCATGATTTGGAGCGTCATACACGCGTACATACCGGCATAAAGCCTTATGTATGTCCATGTTGCCTACGGGCCTTTATCCGATCAGATGCAAGAGGACGTCATTTCCGCAGTGAAAAAGCTTGTCGTGAAGGACCAGAGATATTGGCGTTTATCAAACGTAACATCCGTAACACACTTTAGTCTGAACACATATACAGAGATTCACCTATATTTGGAGGGAGAAAACACAACATCCAACACTGACACTCGTTTCCATGCACTCAAGAAACAGCTCATAAGTGATAGGAACAACATGCATCATTACTACAACATTGTATTCCCATATTGCCACCACACATATCATACATAGCTCTTCCAGTCATTTCCTTCTTGTCGTTTGCATTCATATTGCTGATTTTCATATGTTAACATGTTTAATGTCAGGGTCACCATCATTATGTATGTACCTTTCTACATTGCAGCTTACCAATCACTCAATAAATAACGCCATTTGCTTCCCAGAGTGCGAAAATGGAGAGTCAAGTCATGATTGCATCATGCATATGTAAGAAGCTTAAATTATCCTTTTAAAGGCAAGACCAGTAGATAAAAAGATGCACTTTTCGAAGGCTTCACCTTCCAGCCTCCTGTTGTAAGGCTCCTGTCACCTTGTTAGACATGGTAACATTATGTCAAAAAGTCAATATGAATGTATCGTGTGAGCGTGTTCATGTTGAAACAGTTGCAAGCTTATAAAACTGACTTTTGGAACTTGCAATGTGATCAACATCTAGCGCACTCGCTGAAACTTAAAAAGGAAAAGACAGCAGTGAAGCATATCATGTCAGTGGTGCAGCCATGATACTATGCTCACCATGAAAAAGTCTATATATCTCATCCGCTGCTTCGGGCGGAGTACCTTATTTAGCCAAAGTGATGATGGATCGATCCACCTTTGGGTTTCCTTTGTTTTGTTTATAGCGGAATAGCAAAGCCAAATCCCTTTTCCGGGACCAAATAGAATGAGTTTAATGCAGATCGATTGGTTAAATCGGCACACACTTTTTTCCTTTCCCATAATGCATTCCATGCACACTTCTCCTTGAACGCCCACCTTATTATATCCAAGATGATATGACAGGTGTGTAGAATGATCCATGTGTCGTCTTGCATAGAAATGCAATGTGTTTAAAGATCTCGATCAAACGAGGGGGTATATTCTGAAAGAGACCAAAGAAGGGAGAATAGAGATTTCTCGAAACAGGAACATGCACATTTTGTTTTTCGAGAACACTCTGATTCAAAGGCCCGTGCGTCTTGCTCCTCCATTACTCCCATAACCCCTTGTTTAATGCCTAATCGTTTTGTTAGGCACAACATGCATTGACGGGCTTTTATCGTATCATCTGCTGCATGTTAATCTGACGACTACCTTGACTTTTACTCCTGATATGTGTAGTGAATGTATAGAGGATGAAGATAAACACATCCACTTATGAATGTAATGATATGCCGACACAAAAAGTGAGTATTGTGCTCTAAAAGAGCAGTCATGTGTGATGATTTAGAGAATACATGAAGGCAAATCAAGAAGAAAGTATTACACAGCCCTTTTTGCTTTCAAACAAGATGAAGTAAGATGCATGCATGAAGGCTTTTCACTCACGCGATTAAAGGCAAAGTGACGCCAATCGCTACATGTGTACAAATTTTGGAAGCATTGGCGTAAACCTGACGAAAGCATAAGCATAATATCTACCATGAGCATCGTTTTGTCGCTCCTTCATTTCCTGCATATGTATATGTAACAAACTGCACACAAGATCGTTTCATTTACCTATATCCATCATCATCTAATAGTGATTGTTATTGTTGTTATCGCTTTTATTCGCACGCCAGATATTAATTCATCTACATGGGCGCATTCTTGAGCTTGTATAGCTTTGAAGGATCACACTACTTGCTGATTCTCTTTTAGCCATTCCAGTTTCAATCAGTTGACAGATATAGCATGGTGATCCATGCATAGATTGTGGAGAAAAACATGCATCTTTGCCACCCAATCAAATCCAACACATCATAGAGATGGACCTTTTCCGAGAAACTGGTTCGGCTCCTTTCCGTGGATACATGGCGAAACAAAGGAGTCTGTGTAGCACATACCTTTTGATGTTTCTCTTTGTTTCCTCCTTTTATTGTCGATCAGTTGTGCTGAAAGCTGTTTGATCCTTGCATCACATGGGCGTTTAAAAACAAGCTATTAAGAATGATGGACAATGGAACTGCCACATGATGTGTTTATATAATGGTGTCGTTAGCAGTCCAAATGATCTAACATCCACGGTGCTTAATCCCTAGCAACGAAATATTGACACATGACTTCCAGTATTCGTGGCGCCTTTTAGACACACAAATGCTAATGTCAAAGGTAATCATGTAACACTGATGACTTGAAAAGGTCAGATTTCGATGACTAGAAGTCTAGACCAGAGCCATATTTACATCTCAATCTTTTCCTGGGTGGCAAGATTAAAGCTTCTTTTGCAACCAACGCTGTCTGTGTTCTCGCTTGTGTCGTTGGATTGTTCTACAGTAAAAATGGTGACTCTTTGCCCTGGTGTAGTAGATGTAGAATGCATAGCAATGTATAACAAAGAAGACTATGACTTTTATTGAAGGTAGAATAAAGAACATGATGATGCAGGTCTTGGTGATCATAACGTACTTTTGTAAAGCTGTATGAGAGAAAATACTGATGGCTGGATCGATATGATTGTCTATATGTTACTGTTGATGATTCCTGTAATGTTGACTCGGTAAAAGTGATTGTATTCATTCTACAAGTCCCATCCTGTGAGACTTTTTATGTTTATTGAACGTGAAGATGAGATGAAATAAGCTTGAGCGGAATATAGGAAGAGCAATATGCAAGGTACAAGAAATGGGTGGGGGATAAAGCAGTCTATTTCTTCTTGCCAGAAGCAGTGACGTTGAACTTGAAGTAGATAATGTCGCCATCTTCAACAACATACTCCTTACCCTTTTGCATGTACTTGCCATTAGCCTTGACAGCAGATTCACTGCCTAACTCCTTCAAATCATTGTACTTCATGACTTCAGCCATAATGAAACCACGTTCGAAATCAGAGTGAATGACACCAGCAGCTTGTGGAGCCTTGGTCAAACGACGAATAGTCCAAGCACGGACTTCATCAGGACCACCAGTGAAGTAGTAGATGAGTTGCAAAGCACTGTAACCAGCAACAATGATCTTGGGCAACATGGAACGAGCACCAAGTTCCTTGAGCTGCTTCTCCTTCTCCTCTTCAGTTTCAATAAGAGACATGTTCAATTCAAAAGCACCAGAGTAAGCAATCATAAGATCACCAGGAGAATGCTCATCAATCCAGGCCTTGATCTTGGGCAACCACTTGTTCTTCTTGCGCAAGTAATCCTTTTCACTGACATTGGCAAGGTAAATGACAGGCTTGGCAGTGATAAGATGAAGGGTGTTGATGATTTCAATTTCCTTGTTGGTCCAAGTACCATGACGAACTTCCTTGCCACTCTTGACCCATTCGTAGACCTTTTCAATGACAGCAAATTCTTCCTTCTTGGCCTTATCAGCAGCATTACCACCATGACCTAAACGCTTGACACTTCCAGAAAGCTCATGCACGTTCTTGGCCAAGAATTCTTCATCCTTCAAACGCAATTCTTCGTGGATGATTTCCATATCACGAACAGGATCAAGATCACCTTCAACGTGAGTCACATCAGGTTCATCAAAAGCACGAACAACGTGATAGATGGCATCGACAGCCTTGATGTGAGACAAGAAAGCGTTACCAAGACCAGCACCACTAGCAGCACCCTTGACCAAACCAGCAATATCAATGACAGTCAACTAGATATAGATAGATAGGTTAATCTAATGTCTTCCAGTGCATTGTATGATATACCTACAAAGGCAGGGATTTCCTTGGCAGGCTTGTAATGTTGACATAACCAGTCAAAGCGTTCATCAGGAACAGCAACACGTGACTCTTCGGGATCTATGGTGTCCAAATCGATTGTCGAGTAAGTGAATGATGCCGAGTAAGTTGTCAATAGAATGCTGTCATACCGATGGTACAGAAAGGATAGTTCTCTGCAGCTGCTGAAGACTTTGTCAAGGCGTTGAAGAAAGTCGACTTGCCAACGTTTGGAAGGCCGACGACACCAATCTTCAAGTTGTTGGAAGGACGACCAAGCAAAAGCTTTTCTTCTTTAACGGCTTTCTTTGGTGGCATGACTAAACAAGTAGTGTCAATAGATGTTGTTCTTGGATCGTGTATTGTTGACCATGACGTACCTAAGCAAGTGAATGACTAGAGAAAAAGAGAGTGTCGTCCTCCTCCTATATCCGCCCAACAGAAAAACATCAAATTTTAGCGAGTCGGTCTTGTGACGGCAACCTTGTTGCTGCCTAGCTGGTGTCTCTCTCTTTCCTTTTTGTCACCGCCCATTCCAACACACACAACACACAACGACTATGCTTGTCAAGCAAATCTCTGAAATCAAGGTCGCATTGGCACCATTCAACAAGGCTTCTAGAGCTTCAAGGTGTATATCACTTGGAAAAGCATGTATTCATAACTCAAACTGACCCTGACATATCATATAGGCTATTCTTGAATCGTGTCAACACAGATGAAACCCGTAAGATCAACCCTGCCATCAAAATCAGCACACAATTCCTTCAAGATGCAAAAGCACCATCACGTATTGATGTTGTCTATCGTAATGTATCATGCAATCAAGTTTAATCTCAATGATATGCTAACATCTTTCTCTATGTAGGTGATGGCAAGAAGATGGGCTTGGAAACAGACAAGATGAATATCGATAGTGTCATGGAACTCGTCAATAAGCACGCAAAGAAGCTGGATGAAGTTGAACAGGCCAATTCATGGTAGACAGTTGCCGGATATAGACATATCATTCGCTTGTAATGGAGCCATGCAGGCTGTATAGCATAGTGTCATTATCACCATCAGCATACATTATTCGCCAGTAGCTTCCTTTCTAGAATACATTTTCCTTCTTTGTACTTGTTTTCCGAACTATGTGCTCGAATCTATCATAAGGGATAAGCAAGTGGGGATGGCGGAGAACAACTTGGCTTGTGTTTATGTGTGTATAGACCGGAACTTACATAAATCCAACCCAGCGTAGTATTGCACCTGATGCATGATATGTCCTTGACGGTGTGAATACCAGTTACCATTTCTCGTTCTTCGGCTACACCTTCGATCACATTCACCCTTTTGTTACATGTATTAGCTTTTAGTTTTGTTTGTCATATAAACAATCTACTTACACTCGATTAAAGAGATAAGCTTGTCCATGTTGTCCTTGAAATTGCTATAAAGTCGAGTGAATAATGGAATGATAAAGGTAATAGTAGTAGTAGTAGTGATGAATAAAGAAAATACCCTTGAAAGAATAGCGTCACTTGTAGAAAGGTGTGTTTTACATTTACTGCAACCATAGATGGTACTGCCTTCAAGGAATAATCTGTATTTGAGACCCATATAGATAAAGAGTAAGGATATTGGATAAAGAAGAGACCAAAAGAACCTGTTACGATAAGAGAAAAGGGGGAGAGAGAAAGAAGAAAGAATCAGGCAAGCATAAGCCCAAAACCTTCCAATCCCAATCCAATAAGCTCCCGCATCTCCCAGAAAGGAAAGGTCATTCTCCTGCTAAACACTTACTTTCCTTTCTCTCCATTGTGCCTGTGAAAAGTGTCTATACAAAAGTATCCGCACAACATTCATGAAGGTCAGCTTTAAAACACCTCCCAATCCACGCGTAAGTTGATGTCATAAAACTCCTTCTTTTATATTTCTTCTCTATCTGTGTATGGGTGTGGGATGGCTATTCGCGTGTGATATATATTTAGGCTCACTATTTCTTTCTCTCTCCCAATCTTATGACTGGTCGTTATTCCTCTTACAACAAGACTACAGCCATGGACCTTGATGCACTACTTGCCCAAGAAATTGAAGAGCTGAACCGTGACACTGAAGAGGATAGACGAGTCAAAGAAGCTGTCATTGTCGCTAAACGAGACCCCAACAAGATTAGTGGAGACGACGACGATTCATCCGATGACGACTTGGTAGAAGCTGGCTTGTACTCGGACGACGACGACTATTATGAAGACGACTTGGAGTTACGCGATCCTGAGCTGTTTCGTATCACTGAACGTAACAGACAAATCCTACTTGAAGACGACCAGCATTTACCAGCTCGTAAAAAGTCCATATCAGCTGCAGCACGTCCTCCAGAACTCGTCTTTTCAGATCCACCCATGACAGTGACTGAACCTGATCGTATCGTAGTCAACTTTAGTTATGGCACTTCACCTAATCGACCTGTAACCAAGTCAAGAAAGTATTTGATGGCATGCGACTTTGGTGAAGAAAGCACTTATGCTATGAATTGGGCCATGGGAACAATGCTACGTGATGGTGATGAAATCCACGTCGCAGCTGTCGTCAATATTGAAGATGATGTGAATGATATGGATGAAGAAGAGAAATATCGTCTTTGGCAAGAGGTAAGAACAGCTATTAGGATGACTTTTATGTCTGACAGCTTTGAAATGTAGCTTGATCGCAAATCCAAGGCTCTGATATCTCAAGTACGCACCAAACTAGGAGAAATGTTATTATTCAATATCAAGATCACCATTTATTCCATTGCAGGACAAACAAAAGAGACCTTGTTGGATCTGGTATGTGCTTTTATCTTGAATGATACAAAAGCATATTAAACAATGTCATGTTTAGATTTGCAATACACCATTGACCATGGTAGTCTGTGGCTCTAGGGAAAAAGGTGCCTTTAAAGGGTAAGTTACATGATCCAGACATCTTGATACAACTTGCTAATGTTTCTTGTACAAGGTTATTGATGGGCAGTGTTTCAACGTTCCTTGTGCACAATGCACCTGTTCCTGTTTCTGTGGTGCGTCCTCAAAAGAAGGCTAAAGTCAGCAAACGAAAGATGACAGCTGCACAAAAGTTGAGTCAAAGCGTTCGCAGTGGACAATTGAAAGTGGATGAAGTGGCCGGTGCAGCTCCCAACAGCCATACTTAAGATATCCCACCATCATCAATGCACGTACATATCCTATCCAATCCTTTTTCTCTCTATCTCTTTGATAATGTGCCCCCTTTGCATCCTAGTTGTAGTTTTTCCCTCTTCCACGCCCTTCTTCTTCTCCTATAATATGATTGTCCTTCTATACTGATAAAGCAACTATTATTCACACCAGGCAATGTATCTTCAAGCTTGTTTCCATGGTCAAATGAAGAAACTGGTAATACACAATGGGGGTTTCAAAAAGGAAATGGAGTTTATTCTCTTCTCATATGCTCATGCGACGAGTAATAGGATAACGACTACTACTATCGCCACGATGACCTTGTTCCAGTGATGACTTTTGACTACCCAAACTCTGGCGAATGTGATGACGACGACGAGCATGGTGTGAAGGAGGACTATCCTGTGTGGGATCAAGATGATGAGCCATTCTAAATAATGTGTTTGCAGTATCCCTTTGTTTACAAAACTATTTGAAGAATATAACAATGAGCCTATTTTCTGCATGTGTGTGTGATTTGATGACTTACTTGATCACAACCAGCTCGAAAAAGAATACCCAATGCTTGCATAGCCATGGCAATCTTGGCACGCATGATTGTACTCGTGGATATGAGACACTTGATGTCGACATGATGATCAATGGCTTTTTGCACATACTTTACACCACGTGGCATACATGCTTCACATCCCTATATTCATGTGGCACCCCAAATAAAGAAATCAGTCATTGTTGAACTGCATAATGATTGTACATGGTCTTTACCCAACCGTGATACAAGGCTAAGCCATATAATAGCATTCCCACTGGTACTTGGCTGTCAGAAGCATGCTTAAATGCTGTAGTCGCATTGACCATGTCTCGCTTTTCGAAATAATCCAAACCTTGTTGCAAGTCACCTTGATGATGAGAAACCAATTCAATCGATGCAGTGGATGGTTGCACATGAATGATTGCCTGATGTATTTGTACACGAGAATCTACTCGATGAATTCGACTGGAAGGTGGTAAAAGCAATGATGGTGGATTCCAGTTGTTCTGAAGCTCCTTCATTTTCTTTGTTTCCTGATGTGTGTCATCATGATTATGCTTCTTGGTCGTACAAGTACCTGTTTGCTGGGATAATGCATGGGATGGTAAAGGTGGCCTTTTACTACGGATAGAGACATTCTTTGCTCGATTGTAGTATTGAGTCACTGAATTCCTTGAAAAGATCCTTGGTAATGTTTGGCCTACATACAACATTGAGATTTTGTTACCATTACATCTGTAAGTCAACACATACTCAGTTTATGCACAGATGATGCCTTTTTAGTCTGTCCTTCATCTTGTTTTTCACACTACGTACTCATAAGTCATCACGATACCCAACAAGATAGATGATATACGTACCTGCTCACGCTGGCGATCCAGATCGGAGAGTAATGTCTATGTATTGGATATTTTTAGTGCTGGACTAAGTGTGTATACGCATTGTTATTGGCAATAAGCATGCTTCTATCAAGCTTACATCAAGGCTTTTAGCCGAATGTGTTCGTAATAAGGTCCAACCAGGACGAACATCATGATGAGCATTGGGTACTTGAAGCATTGATGATGAAAGATATTGTTGATGATCTTTAATATGTAAGGATGTTGAACGACTGGGAATCACCAATGGTGTTCCTTTGTTCCCACTTGAAGAGTAATGCGTTGTTTTGTTGGATGATGACATTTTTTAATCAGAAATGAATAAAGAGGAGCAAAGGAAGAAAGAAAAAGACAGCTAGAATTCAAGTGTGAGAATGGATGATGTGCTAAAGTGAAGGAGATAACAATGATGAATGATATATTGAGCAAGATCATAGAACGGCAGCTGGTGTAACGTGATGTCTTCGAAACATACTTCTTCTTACCCACTCGTTTGATGCTGGATTCCAGACACAGGTCGATCAACATCCGATCTAGTCTATTACTGCAAGTGATCCAGAACTGCAATAAGTATTTATAGAGCATGAATATAGAAAACATAAATTGTTGTGTAATGTAGTGCTTATTCAAGAGAACTGATGCTGTATAGAGTATGATGTATGTACCTGAAATGCTAGATCCTTTCATTTGGGTAATTAATGTTGCAGCTGACAAGCTGTCCAGAAATGCGTATTCATGCAATGTCTACCATGTGGAGAAATATTAAGCTACATGTTTCCCTTGTTTGTCAGAAGCATTGCATGATGTAGTACATTCTACCATTTCTTTCACAGCACTCTTTCTCCACTCTACAACACCACCACCACCACCCATGTCTCTAACACAATACACACACGATCCAACCGATGCAAAATACATGGCACTCGCCATTGAACAAGCAAAGCTCTCTATTCCTGTGGAAAAAGCATATTGTGTCGGTGCAGCTTTGGTAGACAGCAATGGCCAACTATTGACTACTGGTTTTTCACGAGAGATTCCTGGCAATACCCATGCAGAAGAATGTGCACTATTGAAACTTGACGATCCCAGTGTGGCCAAGGGAGCTACTATGTATACAACTATGGAACCTTGTTCAACGCGTTTATCAGGCAATCGACCTTGCACAGACCGACTGATTGAAGCACAAGTGGCACGTGTCGTCATGGGAGTACGCGAACCACCCAACTTGGTTCAATGCACTGGTATTCAGCAACTCAAGGACCATGGTATCCAAGTACTAGTAGTACCAGATGTAGAAGATGCATGTTTAGAACCCAATCGTCATATTGTTAACAAGTAAAACGAAGTATACGTCATCATCCAAGAAGTGTTATATGTCAATGTCTACTGCTTGTGTAGCATGGATTGAATTATGGATCAGTGATAGTCATTGAGAGAGAGAGAGAGAGAGAAGGGCAACATTGGAATCGCCTAGCTGTGATGTACATCCTTCAAAGTAGTAAGCTATTGCCTACATATGGATCAATGCAAGTTAGCAGTTGTATCCTATTGTATCTTTATAAACATCCAGATTCGGATAGATCTTTAGAGCATAGTTTCATTGTCTACTTGTGCTCATTATCTTGCCATTACAATGATACTTGAATCTTTCTTCTTATCTTGCCTGTGTGACATGTTCTGTTATCCCTATTTGATCATCTTTCACTCCTCTTGAATTGTATATACGTTAAAGTAGTAAACGAGTTATGATGTATTGCTATGGCCATATCACTTGTGATCCGGGCAAGCAGAAAGCAACAACCTTGTTGGTACTTAAAGTGCTCCAATCTTGAACTGTTTGTCACAATGCCAAAAGTCATCCTATGATGGAAGTGCTTCATTGTGATATGATGATAATTATCGCTCCATCACCATTCCTTTCATTTCCTTTAATTTGCCACTCCACTACATAGCACGATGGAACCGTGCGCATCCCAAGATCCATGTTGTATGTGAAAAATGATATCATGTTCAAGCAGTGTGCATTAGATAACGAGAATCATTATGTAAGATCTTTTGTATTACGTTGAATTGATACTGAAGGATGATGAACTAGACGATGAATACAAAGAGCTCAAGACATCAGCTTTGAATTATACTGATAGTGTGGAGCAGATGACATTTTCTGAAGACGACATATGTGGAGATGTATTTAATGACGCAGCTATGAAGAGATGATCTGTGATGATTGAATGACAAAGTGTGCATCACTCCTGTTTCTTGGGCTTCTTTTATAGCGATGGCTACAATCACAAAGAAAAGCAAGGCATTGTACAGCATCCCAGTGAAATCTTTTGTTTAAACTGCTTCATCAGGGCATTCAATGTACAAACAGGGAACTTCGGTATGTAATATGCTACTTGGAGAATCATTCAAATCATTAACTTTATTGTAGTGTAGCTATCACACAAGTCCTCCTCGCAAGAATGCAAGGGAACACTATGCTGCTGGTGACTATGGTGTTGTTATGGTCATGTTTTCTTCAAGTGGATTAGACAAACTATTGGATTTGACTGGTTGTTCATTGTCCAGAACCAAGAAAGCCAATGTTGATCTTGTCTCCCCGACGATTTCCCAAATCGAGATCTTTTCATTAACCTCTTTCTTTATGCAGCTGAAGGCTGTTTGCTTTGACGACCTGAACAGAATGTCAAGAATGCAGGCCTACTACTTGGTGGAGTCAACCTAGCAGCTAGAGACAGAACAATGCTTACGTGAATGCAGACTGAACTGGCGAAACTGGAGAAAGTCCAACATTGTCGACCAAGAAACTGACACAGCCTACAATCTCAACATTGGAAAGAAGGAACTGGTGCCGCACAAGGTCCTATTTTTTGCTGCATTGGAACAAAGTCGTCTTGCTCATCTTCCTTTGCGCCATAAGCTGTTGGATTTGGAGACAATGCTGACGACTTGGCTTATCCATATGGTGATACTGCAGAAGCAACTGACGTTTCATTCTATGGCTACTTGGATGGATTAGCTGATCCACTTACAAGGGTGATTGGATAGTAAGTATCTGATGTGTTTCATCTATGCCAATACTAATACTTGCTTTGCTTAAGGATACATGTGTGTTACGAAGTTGACAGCATTGGATTATCTTTCGAAAGCTTTCATGTCTTGTTCAGTCATGAAAACCCTGATCTTTCGGATGTTTTGGTTGGGGAGGAGGATTCAAGTCAAGGTGTACGAGAGCTAGTGAATCAATTGGATGCCGGTGATTGGGAAAGTCGAAAAAGAACAGCAACAGCATCTTTTCATCATATCATCAAGAGGAAAGTTGGTGCTACATGGATCAATGCCTGACACAGTCTCGGCCAAGTGCTGACAATGTACCAAGGATGGTATTTTCCAATGTATTGATGGTAAGACTATTATGGATTTACATTCGTTTCTGATCACTAACTTCTTTATCACAGCATGACTGCTATACGTCCAGATGATCAAGGACCCCGTTGGATGCCATCTTATTTCTTGACAAGTCGAACATTGAAGAAGCAACTCATGTGATCACCCGTGCTGAGGATTCATTGACAATGCGAACACCATCATATCCTTATGCCATCAACAACAGCAGAATGCAAATTGCCAGCACAAAATGTAAGTGATATACTGTAGTAGATTTGCTGTTTATTGATATGTATGTTACAGGGATTGTTGACAACATAACGAGTCGCAGTTGGTTGGATGAGGAGCCCTACAAGGCAGCAATACCACGCAATGATGTAAGTTTCAACGATAGCAGATGACGATTTTCTTTTGGCTGATTCATATACATCTTCAACGTCTTACAAGGCATTCAGTTGACCTTTATTGGTAATCCGTGTCCTTTATGACATGCAGTTGAGCGAGCATTCAAAGTTTCTAGAGCACATATCTTTGGCAAAAGACCAGGATCACAGAGCAAAAGAGACACATCCAAGATTATGCAGGATTTGACCAGCAACAAGATTGATCCCACATCACCATTTGTATCGTCACTGATGAAAAGACGCCGCATATCAACAAGAGATTCATAGAATTTGATTACGTTTAGATTGGATTAGCAATAAACAGCTTATCATTTTCTTCATGCTTATATGCCAGGACTTTTTCTCACTATCAGATCATTTCTCCGCTATCAACATTGGTCAACAAACAAGATCGGCTCCGAACATCTGGATTTTTGGGTGTCGTCACACGAAAAAGAGCTCCACAAGTGCAACCAGCCTCTCAACAAAGCGTGCGATAGTAAATCACTTAAAATGGCTCCTTGTACACTGTCAGACAACCCATCAGTCCTTTCCTCATCAGTGCATTGTTTCTTTTTCTCGACTTGTACTCATTACACACATTCACACCAATCACATTCAAAAGCAAAGGTGCCACCAAGCCAGCAACCAGAGATTAGGTTTTGTATATCGCCAACTTGTAACCACGAGTGAAGCCACGCGTCCCAAATGCTATACATTGGATATCGACAATAGCAGCAGTAATATCAACAGCCGTATACATAGTGAAGAATACAAAGAGAAATGTCACAACAAGATACACAATGATGAGCCATGTAATACCAGCCTTATCGCATTCACCACCCATCACACAGCATGATGATAATGAAACTGCTATCGCCCTTTAGTGATTGTAGTCGGTTAGTATTCCGAGATACATAACTTTTGCAACTATCAGGTTTTATTTCACATGTGGCAATGCATCTAGGATTCTCGAGATCCAGAACCAGTACACCACGAGGACAATTGTTGGGATGAGCACGAGAGCAGTTGTTGCATACAATGGAGCCTTTGTAGATACCTAGAGCATACACTTTTTGACATTAAAGATCCTCCCCTTTTTAAATCTGGAGCTGTCGTTTTTTTTTTTTCTGTCATGGATCATTATGTCATGCCATCCTTTTTCGTGGGTGCACGCGTTTTCCCGGAAGCATTTTAAAAGTCCACGTATGCAGAAACGAATGTGGAGAGGTCGGGATGGCTTAATGTCACCGCGGAAAGGGTCCCAAGATGAATACTGCATACAACACTCCTTTTCCCACATCATGTGGATCTGTTTAGCATGTTGTACGAGTGTGGAAGAATATAGAAACCTGTTTAGTTATTGAACCAGTGAGAATCGAGATGAATAGTATACAAAAGGAACATGTAGGTTGTGTTGCTTTCCTTGTATGTGGGGGTGAATCTCATCTGCTACAGGTCCAAAGCTGTAAGTTTCAGATCGGAAACTCTAATTCACTCGTTAAGTAAGATCCCGCTGCCCGTAATCGGCCGACACGCTATAGATCTCAGCAACTTTATTCCCATAAAGTTTCGATCCGAGATTGTTTGATTGGTCCATAAGCATTGCTAACACAAACGGGCTTTGTTTTTTTTGTTTGACAGCCTTCTTTCGATTTCCCTTCCCCCAATCCCCTTAACATATAAAAAGACCATTCTATTGCTTGCCTACTTTTTGTTTTCTTTTCATCATCATCACTATTACAATGGCTCAAACTCCCTCTCTTGCTCACTTCAAGCTCCCAGTTATTGACAACGAGCCTATGGTATGTACCTTATCATCATCATGCATGTATACGCGTCAAGCATATACACGTAATGCATGTTTGTTTATTCAGCATGTCATTTATACTCATACTTTTGTCTATTGTAGCTCAACTATGCTCCTGGTTCCCCTGAGCGTCAAAAGCTTGAAGCTGCTCTTGAGGAAATGCGTGCTCAAGGTCCCTTTGAAGTTCCTGTTGTGATCAATGGCGAGAAGATCTACACTGGCAAGACCAACAAGCAACTTAACCCCTCTGACAAGAGTGTTCTTTGCACCTACCATGAAGCTGATGCTGCTTTGACTCAAAAGGCTATTGATGGTACTCTTGCTGCCAAGGCTGCTTGGGAATCTCTTCCTTTCAATGATCGTATTGCTGTCTTCCTTAAGGCTGCTGACTTGCTTTCTTCCAAGTACAGGTATGTGATTGTGGTAAAAGGATGGTAAATGGTGAAATGGGCATATACTTATTGTATTGATAGATACAAGATGATGGCTGCTACCATGTTGGGTCAAGGCAAGAACGCTTGGCAAGCTGAAATTGATGCTGCTGCTGAATTGTGTGATTTCTTCCGCTTCAACTGCAAGTATGCTGAAGAGTTGTATCAACAACAACCTCCCAAGAATGCTCCTGGTGTCTGGAACCGTGTTGAATTCCGTGCTCTTCCTGGTTACACTTTGGCTATCACTCCTTTCAACTTTACTGCTATTGCTGGTAACTTGCCTGGTGCTCCTGCTTTGATGGGCAATGTTGTTGTCTGGAAGCCATCTCCTTCTGCTGTCTACTCCAACTACCTTGTCTACCAATTGCTTGAGGAAGCTGGTCTCCCTGCTGGTGTCATTCAATTTGTTCCAGGTCCCGCTGAAGAAATTTGTGCTACCGCTCTTGCCAGCCCTGATTTCTCTTCTCTTCACTTCACTGGTTCTACTCACGTTTTCCGCAAGTTATGGAAGGATATTGGAAACAACATTGACAACTACAAGAGCTATCCTCGTATTGTAGGCGAAACTGGTGGCAAGAACTATCACATGCTTTTGAGTGATCTCGACGCATCTGGTCTTCGTCATGCTGCTCTTCAAACCATTCGTGGTGCATTCGAGTTCCAAGGTCAAAAGTGCTCTGCATGCAGTCGTGTTTATGTCCCCAAGAGCAAGTTTGAGGAATTCAAGGGTTATCTTCTTGCTGAGCATGCCAAGATCACTCAAGGCCCTGTTCAAGAATTCCAACACTTTATGGGACCTGTTATCAACCAATTTGCCTTTGACAAGATCAAGTCTTATGTTGACTATGCTGCATCTAGCGATGACTGCAAGACCATTGCTGGTGGCAAGTATGATGACTCCAAGGGTTACTATATCCAACCTACCATCATTGAAACTACCAATCCTCACACCAAGACTATGGTCGAAGAGATCTTTGGCCCTGTCGTAACCATGTATGCTTATGATGATGACAAGTTTGAGGAAACCTGCAAGTTGATTGGTGAAACTACTCAATATGCTCTTACTGGTGCTATCTTTGCTAAGGAACGCAACAACGTTGTCAAGGCTTCCAACTTGCTCCGCAACACTGCTGGTAACTTTTACATCAATGACAAGTGTACTGGTGCTGTTGTTGGTCAACAACCTTTCGGTGGTGCTCATGCTTCTGGTACCAACGACAAGGCTGGTAGCTTTGCTTTGCTCACTCGTTTCGTCTCCATGCGCTCTGTCAAGGAGAACTTTGTTCCTATTGAAGGCTTTGCTTATCCCTCCAACCAGTAAATATCCCTATTCTTGCTTTACTAGAATGTCAAAGACACTTTATCCCATATGATTGTATATAGAAAATCAAATAAATCCCATTAGCATTTGTCATCAACATATCTATTTGGTCATTCAAAGATTCTTATGGGCTGTGAAAAGCTAACTAGTAAAGGGTAAACTGTGTTGTAGCAGAAGAAACAATCCAATATGAAAGATATCAAATTCTACGAATCTCTCGTTGATGTGCGACGTCTTTTCATCATTGACGGTACACACACGGTAATGTGGGATCAATCTTGTTGCTGGTCAAATCCTGCATAATCTTGGGCATGTATCTTTTGCTATGTGATGCTCGTCTTTTGCCAAAGGTATGTGCTCCAGAAATTTAAATGCTCGCTCAACTGCATGTCGTAAAGAATGTCGTAAAGAATACAGATTGCCAATAAAGGTCAATTGGAGCCTTGCAAGACCTTAAAGGTGTATATGAATCAGCCAAAAGTGAATCGTCATCTGCTCATCCTTGAAACTTACATCATTGGGTGGTATTGCTGTCTTGTAGGGCTCTTCATCCAACCAACTGCAATTGGCTATGCTGTCAAGAATCCCTATAACATAGATATCAATAAACAGCACATCTACTACAGTATGAAACAAGGCTGTTGTGGTCATCATATATTTCTTTTGTCTATTTGCATCTTTTTGAATTCACTATTAGGTAAGTGTCAAGGAGAGATCTTGTATGGATTATATATTGATCTTGTGTAGTTCTTTTGTTGTCTTGGATGGCATTTGATCCCATTTCTCGGATGGATAACTCCAGATACAGGCCCTTTGTAGATATTGATTAGATGCTTTATTATGATTCATCAGTAATAAACGCTAAAAGCAATGGACCTAGCTGGTCAATATGGATGCGATAGAGCATGTGGACGTGTGCGTCAAGGTTGATTTTCGGAACGAGACACGAAACTCGCATAACAGTTTCTCCTTCTCCTCTTACATAACGCCATGACCAGAGTCAATGCGCCAAGTCACCTCGATTTCCAATCTTATATCAACAACTATACTGGTGAGTAAAGACAAAACGTCTATCAACATACGAGTTGACAAGTGTTCTCAAGGACGTACTGCCATCGACCGTGCTATCTACATTGGCGAGCATTGCGACAGTTTAGAAGTGGAAGCTTTGCAGTGGGCTGCCGATGCCATCAAGAACACCACACGAGACACCAACAAGTATTCAGCTTGTATGACACAACTCAACGAAGCATGCAAGAAACGTGGGCTGAAGACTATCGAGGTGGATCAAGCATGGTTGGCTACAACACAGCGTGAAAACGAGGAGATACTCGATAGTCTGGATGCTGAATTGAAAGGATACAAGAACAACATGATCAAAGAAAAGATACGAGTAAGTTGTATAGGATTGGAAGCATAAACAAGGTGACTAAGATGATGGTAATAGGATTGCATGACTCGACAAGGCGATTGTTACTATCAGGCTGGTGATTTTGCCAATGCTATCAAATGCTATATCCGGACACGCGATCATTCTACCACCAGTGCACATACATTAGAGACATGTTTCAATGTGATCAAGGTAGGTACAAAGACAAAGAAAAGAGAATTGGATACTGATGTGATGACATTAGGCTAGTGTGAGTCAAGGCAACTTTACCCATGTCAGCAGTTACGCCAATCGTGTGGAAGCAGTATCGGCTACACAAAAGAAGGAATTGGTGCAATCCAAGTTGGAAGCGTGTCGTGCACTTGTATCGCTCTATCACAAGGAGAAATATAGCTGGGTAGCTGATGCTCTTACCAAAGTATCCTTCGAGATGGGCAACAGTCTCAATGATATTATCTCGGCGAATGATATTGCAGTTTATGGTGGATTATGTGCCTTGGCATCTTATGATCGACAAGAGCTTAAGACCAAGGTGCTTTCCAACTCATCTTTCAAGAGCTATTTGGAATTGGAGCCACAGATTCGAGAAATGATTGATGCATTCTATCATGCCAAGTATTCAGTGTGTCTTGAATTACTGGAAAGTTACAGGGTAAGTCAAGTACCTATGGTGATGATGATTGATGCTGATGGATGATGGTTTATACAGAATGATTACTTGCTTGACATGTACCTTGCACCACATGTGCCTGCTTTATTCAAATTGATTCGTGAAAGGGCTCTAGTACAATACTGTGTTCCTTATGGAAAAGTGGACTTGCAACGTATGGCAACAGCATTCCAAACCAGTGTACCTGATCTTCAAAAGGAACTTGCAGACTTGATTGGTGAAGGTGACAAGATTTCAGCACGTATCGATAGTCACCAAAAGGTAGTATAGGAATGACGTTTTAGGGGTCAAAGTATACCTAATGCATTATATTTATAGATCCTTATCTCCAAGAAGCGTGATCAACGACAACAAGCATTGAAACGGTCAATGAAGGCTGGGTCCGACTATGAAAAGGCAACCAAAGCTCTGATGTTAAGGATGAAGCTTTTAAAAGCAGACATGATTGTCAAATCCAATTAGCTTCTCTGCCTGTACTATTTGCATGATACTCCAAATAAAGACAAATTTCATTCAATCTGCTTCACTTCCTTTTTCCCTTTCATGATAACAGAAACACCAGTCAACGCCGTAAGCTCATGCAGAGTCCCAGGGAGAGCCTTTTATTGACACTTTTTCTACATTGACAGGGTCATTCGTTTGCTACCACAGCTGAAGATTACGAAGACAGAGAGGAATGGGCCAAAGCTGCTGAAGCTCATGCAATGGCTGCTAGTCAGTTCCAAAGAGCAATACAGTATGCTCAAGACGCTATGGTATGTTTTTGTCTTTTATATACATGGAAATGCTTATCAGACTGATAGGCTGCCAAGACATTACGCCTATTGACATCCAACCATCTGCGTAAAGCCAAAGACCTGGAAAGACGAATAACGAGACAACAGCAACAACAACAGCAGTTTGATCAAGGACATGACTCTGAAGATATGAATGAACCTGGCAGTTTATCATCACATGGCACAACCAACAACACTGATCGATCATTTGATATGGAGAGCTTACGCCATGCGTTGTCATCAGACCAACAACAACAGCATGGAGGATCTTCAACACCAACAATAGGCGAATCATATGCAGTGCTTTCTCAAAATGTAAGAATGAACATAGTCGAATTCACTCAAGTTGACCTATTTATGGTAGGAGGAGGATGAAGAAGAGAATGATCCTTTCAACAAGTTCTTTGAAGTAGTGGAAAAGTTGATGGACAAGCTATCCAATCCTGTGGCATTTGCTTCAGCACCTTTAAATGAAAACGACAATCCGATTCCTATCACAGTACAGTCACCAGATGATAAAGAAAGTGATCGATCTGATGCATCCAAGATGGTAGAGTCCTATTTTTTCGTGACAGAAGCACTCGACCACCACCCCACATCTACAAGGTAAGGGTCATGACATCATATGCAGGCACAATGTAGTACCAACTATACAAAAAAGATCACAACAGGAATATACTGATGAAAATGAACAACTAAAGAAACAAGTGGATCAATTGACACGGCGCATACATGAATTGGAAAAGGTAGGACATGGAATCAGCATGAATGTGTAATGATGCTCACATTACATGGATTAGGCAGCTGTGGAAAGCAATATTCTCAAGAGCAGTATCCTTCAATTCAAAAGCGATGTCCATAAACAAGCCAAACGCATTATGCAAAGCCATGACTATACAGCTATGAGAGCATCTTCATCAGCAGCCATGTTATCAGCCAGTGGAAATGGTGCACGATCCATCAGTGAACAATGCAAGTATCAAGACGAGTGTTTTATAACTAGATATGTGGATTGCTGACTATATGACTACAGTAGCACGCATTCGAGAACTGGAAGAAGAGAATCGACAATTGAGAATACAAAAGGAGAAACAAGCAGCACTTGTCAACAAGTATCGAGAACGATGGGAAAAGTTGAAAGAAAGTGCAAAGAAACGACGTGCTCAACCGGATCAGGTAAGAGTCCTTTTGCTTGTCTATGAGCAATGCAGAAAAGACTCATTAGTACTATAGGATATGATATCATCAGGCCCAGGTTATTCAAGTTGTTCATCTGAAAGTACACGTCAGCCTACATTACTGAGATCACTTGCACAACAATCATCATCTTTCGCTTATCCATCACGCTCTTCACCACTTGCAAAAGATTCAACACCACCATGATTTATTCAGAAACCCAATCTTTTGTATTTCTCTTGCCACATTGTAGATACTTTACGTTTGTCTCCTATACCCGAATTATGATCACGTGTCTTTTCTTGTCCATCCAGTCCTTCTCCTGAAGCATCTTGTGCCAATATTTCATTAAATATATAAAGCCAATTCATTGCATTCCACACTGTGAAATACTCTTCACTCAAGGTATCCTTGGCTGCCTTGCTCATCCTTGTATGTAGTTCATCATTGGTCAATAAAGCATACATCTTGTTGGCTACACTATCCACATCTCCCACTGGTAGAATGAAACCATTTACATCCTTGGTCACTTGAAGAGGAATGCCACCAGCATCATAGGCAATAACAGGTATAGATTTATGCAAGGCTTCAGTCACTTTGGCTTCAAATCCTTCACGATGAGACAATTGAAGAGCTCCTCGAGCTTCTTGGAGCACCACATTCAAAAGTTGATCTGATGGTGGTAGTCGTGCAACAGTGATATCACAGGCATACTCGGATGAAATGAGCTGATCATGCGTATCTTCATAAATATCAATGCCTTCTGGATCATCCACTGAACCATGTCCACCTATATATATACCCAAATGAATACCTGAATACCATATATCCTACCATTAGACTTACATATGATCAGTTGTGGTATCTTGCCTTTATATTGTTCGACTTCTAATCGCTTTCGTAACCTTGTATAAGCTTCCAAACAATCTGGTATCCCTTTGGATGGATCGAATCGAGCCACTTGCACAAAGTAAGGTCTGTTCCAATCCACATTACGAGCACCTTGATCCAAACATACGCGATTGAATACGCGTTGATAATATTCCACACACCATGGCTCCAAATGCTTGTTTAATCCATCCAGTGGATCAGTGCATGCTGGCATTAAAGCAACATTTTGTCGTGGGACATGATCAGGCACAAAGTTGTCAATTGGATGGGAAATGAAAAGATCCACATGCTTGATAAAGTTCCAGAGAAAGCTAAACATACAATGAGCATGATTTGTATTTCAATGAATCCGATTCACTTACTTCCATGATTGAGCTTCTCTACCATTGGGATGTTCACGAATAAGATCAGCTCGTATCTCAATGTGGGAGCGAAATATGATCCGAGTATTGGGTGCATGTCGTTTAATGTGGGGAATAATGCCTGTCACTGAAAACGGCAACTATCAATGTCATTGTTCTCTTTTTTGGTTGTCTTCTTGACTCACCTTGTGGATCATCCACGATAATGATATCTGAATTCTTGATAGGACCATCATCATCAAGCCAGTAACGATCAACGTTCTCGGCTGACCAATCCAAATATGCTTGCTTCTCCTCCTCAGTCAAACCAGTCACTGCTATTGGAGCTATGCCTTGCAGGACATTATGCAACTTGCGCTTGGTAATGTCAAAAACTTCAGGCTTGGGTCGAGCAACATACCCTATAATCCCCTTAAGTATGTCATTCATTTCATTTTCTTGTCCTACTACTTACAATGTACAGTAATACCATTCAAATGAAGAAATCTTAACAAGGCATGTCGCATAAGTGCCACTATGACATCATGTGAGTGATATTGTTGTCTTTTCATCTATGCCTATACTTACCTCCTCCTCCACGTGGTGTTGATGTAAAGAAACTGATGCGTGGATTACGCTGCTTAAATTTATGCACCATATCCTTCAGTATCCTCCATGTTCTCTCGCATACTGTTTCCCTGTAATCAGCTAGATCCGTTATATGAATCTTGTAGCCAAAATCCACTGCCCATAGGTATCCAGTCAATAAATATCCCGTATATAAGGAATGAAGGATGTGATACTCACCTTCCACCTGTAAAAGGGGATGGGTAAGCATGATGTCATTGTTGACGAATACTTGTTCTTACCTCGTGTCTGAAACCAAGATAGGTTCGAAGATGGTTACCAGGTATACCAGGTGTCAACCTGTGATAGAAAAAAGACCGAGATATTAGCAGGGGATTGTGCAAGTGCATAGAAAGTAACATACCAAACAACTGATTTTCGCACTGCTGAGCTGGCACATTCATCAAGTGTTTTACCACTTGTCTTGACTACAAAGGGTAATGCATCCAATTCACGCCAAAAGAAACTCATGGATATATGTTCAGGTCTGTCATTATCTTGAAGCATGTCATCATCAAGATGATACGAGCATGCAATCAGCTGGACTTTATAATTCTGGGCTCTGCTGTATTTCTGAACGACAGTACGTAACATGTCGATGGCTTCATGGATGCATTGATGACGTGAAGCATTGAGAGGATGATGACAAAGGATGCCAGAAAAGAAGTCGATGGTATAGTATCCATCATGTACTGATATACTATAACGTGAAATGGATTGATTTGGTGTAATATGAACTCCAATGCCAAGGTAGATAGCTTGTGGCACATGATCCCTAGCAAAACGTCGAGATGGTTGTGTAAATGGACGACGTATAGGCTCATCAGGAGTCATTATTATAAAGAAGTAAAGAGGAGGATAAAGACAACCACGGTGAATGGATGTAAAAAAAAGAGAGACAAAGAAGCGTATCTTTATTTGTCAAGTTTTAGATTTGCATGACATAACACACTGATATCACGGTCCGCTTGCATGGGGGACATGTATTGCCCCTTTTAAGGTAATGTAAGGTCATCAAGTCACCCACGCGACTCTTCTTGACTCCTTGTTTTTCCTTTGTTCTTTCTCTTTTCCTTTGTCCTTAATATAGCGGCATAATGGACAGTTCCCGCCTTTTAAATAGCCGTTACTCTACTGACGACGAAGAGTTTCACCTCGATCGCATTCATGACGCAAGTTCAAGTACTCGTCAAGCAGCTGCAGCCGCAGCACGACCTGAACGATTGACAAGACCACTCTTTCGTCACCACCAGTATCAACAAGTGGCAACAGATCCCCATAGTCAACAACATTCCGATTCAGAACAAGACGATGACGATTTGGAAGCACCAGCTTCTCTCATGCTGGAACAGACACCTGAAGACCATAGTCCTTTATCAACTGAATCACACCATAAAGAACAACTACCAAGACCAGCTCTCTCTGGACAAACAACATCCTCTACTCGGCAACATATGACAGCCTTTGATCGTACCATGTGGCGATGGACCAATGTATCCAATATGGATGACTTTTTCAAGCGAGTCTATGACTATTATCAAGGCAGAGGAATGTATTGTATTTTACTTGCTCGTTTTCTTAATCTATTGTAAGTCTATATCGGCGATATAGGTCATGTATTCATCTATACAATGACTAGGACACTTGGATTCGTGATTGGCTTCTCAACGTTTTTGATTGGATGCGTGGATTATGCAGAGATTCCTCATCATCATGCACTTGGTGAAGTGGTGATACCACAGTGTGTGTCACGGTAAGTGAAATTGTCTCCGATTCACCATGTGTTGATCACTTATACGATGCAGGTTATCTGGCACAACAACCATGTTCCTTATTACATTTGTCATGTGGTGGATATGGCAAGCATTTCGATTCATTATGGATTACCCGGTGCTTAAAGACATGCATAACTTTTATCATCATCTCTTGGAGATTCCAGATGTAAGTTGATCATTCATTGGATATGCGGAAGAGATAATGACTTTTGTGTATAGAAAGATATCCAAACAGTGCCATGGCAGACTGTATTACAAAAAATCAGCGACATTCGTGAAACCAATCCCAATACAGCACAATCATCACCTCTTCGTCTCAGTGAACATGACATCACCAGTCGTATCATGCGTCAAGAGAACTATTTGATTGCACTTTTCAACAAAAAGACACTCAACATTACAATCCCACTACCTTATCTTCGCAACATGCACATGTTTACTCGAGATTTGGAATGGAATGTATCTTTTTGTGTCTTGAGTTATGCATTCAAGCCCAATGGTCAGCTCCGAAAACGGTTCCTGCAGGATAAGAATCGAGTCTTGTTAGTGGCTGGGTAAGTACACATCATGTGGACATATGTGATTCATGGTATTGATAAACGAGGATATGCATAGATTACGACGACGTTTCATTTTCATGGGACTACTCAACTTTGTATTCTCGCCATTCATCTTTGTTTATCTCATTGTCTTCTTTTTCTTTCGCTATTTCGAGGCATGTATACTTTTGAAAGAAGAGAACAAGGTCAATAGGCTTATACATGCGTGATAGGAATATCACAAGAATCCAAGTGAGATTGGTGCTCGTTCCTTTTCACCTTATGCCAAATGGAAGTTTCGCGAATACAATGAGCTACCACATTTGTACCGACAACGTCTCAGCTACAGCGTTCCTATAGCCAACAAGTATCTGGATCAATTCCCAAAGGAGAAAACTGCTTTACTGGCAAGGTAAATGAAAAGGAGGAGGGAGTGGTAGAGCATCAATGGAAACTGACATGGATTGGATTAGATTCGTGGCCTTTATTTCAGGTTCATTTGCAGGCGTACTTGCTATCGTGACACTATTTGACTCTGAAGCACTACTCAACTTTGAAATCTCGCCTAATGGAACAATCTTGTTTTATCTTGGTGTCTTTGGTACCATCTTTGCCGTGAGCCGTGGCATGATCCCTGATGAACATTTGGTATATGAACCTGAGCCTTTATTGCGTCAAGTACTTGATCATATCCACTATTTTCCTCAAGAATGGGTTGGCAAGTTACACACAGACGAGGTAAAATATGACCTTTTCATGTCTTGATCTTTACAAACTGACTCCTTTCTTTTAGGTCAGAGCTCAATTCTGCCAGCTTTTCGATTACAAGATCACGCTATTTGCCCAAGAACTGCTTAGCGTCTTATTCACACCTCTTGTTCTCTGCTTCTCGTTACCCAAATGTGCCGAACAGATTGTCGATAGCTTTCGAGAATATACAGTACATGTGGATGGACTTGGCTATGTATGCAGCTTTTCACAATTCGACTTTACGCGACATGGTGATGCTCGTTATGGTGCACCTGTACAAGGGGAGGATGAGCATATGATTAGCAATGATGGCAAGATGGAGAAGAGTTTCTTGACATTCAAGGTACTACTATTGATGCATGTGGTACATATAGCATCGTATTGATACAATGTTACTTGATAGGCCAATTATCCGACATGGGAACCTGAGAATGTGGAAGGATCCATGTATTTGAGCAAAATGACTGAATTTCAACAAACACGGAGACAACGACAAAGTCATCGATTGAATAACTTTGGTGTACCTGAAGGACATGAACCCAGCAAACTTGGCGATTCTTTCGCACGTACCACAAATGATGTTGTAGACTATACCCTAGACGAAGAAGAAGAGGATCGTCAAGGCGGAATGAGTGAAAAACGTGCTGGTAAACAACGTATACGACCCGTGATTGGATTATTGAACCAAGTGTATGATCTCAATAACAAGAACACCCCTATGTAAATCTATCTATATATTATTCGCAATGTCATTCATCATCATCCTTACCTTCACCATGCTTATGACAGCAAATATACCTTATCATCTCTTATAAAGTGTTATCAAGACTTGTTTCCAGATATTTAATATGTCATTCACTGGATTGCTTTCATGCACTGCTTGTTTGTGTCACGTGGATCAAGAGAGTGGATTTCAACATGGATATACCTTTGTCAAAGTATGCGGAGTTGACATGTATGGCTTTGACACTATTCTATGTCTGCCTTCAAACATGTCTTTAGATCATTACACTTTAGAATGATTGTTGGATTGGTATAATGAAGAACCAAAGTCTATGTAGTTTTATATACCCAAAGTCTCATCAAGTAACGTAAAGTCAACGATCCAATAAAGTAGTCTTCTATATACAACATATCCTTATATCATATCAAAAGTAGAGTCATATAAAGTGTAAACAATGACTATCATCTCCATAATGATATCATATGCAAGTGTCAGCTGGATTTAGGTGAATCAATGGGATTGCGAGAGAGAGCGATCCATTATGTCGTCATCCCGCTGTCAATGTCCCTGAAAACAAAAAACACACCCAGTGGTCGTTGATCATTGTGTAACCAATGCCATAGTAGTACTCCAATGCATAATACAATACTATCCAATGGACCATATATCTATTACTGTATTGATAATGATAAGGATAAGGAATGATGGATGAAGGTGACTCTAAAAGTGTAGTAGGGTAGTAGTCAAAGGCAAGCAAGTCGGGAAGGGGTTTGGACTCCGAGCTTCCAACAAAAAATATTTTGGTGGAGGAAAGAGAGCACAGGCTATGACAAGCAAATGTCCATGTCTGTTCAGTTGAGTGAGAGATGTCTTCGCTCACTCCAAAGACATGGCCATGCACCCTTTATACGCACTATCGTCTCGAAATCACGGCCACGTATGCTTCACCTGTATACAACTATGGCAGTTCCTCGCACTTTGGATTCCTCCAGCAATAACAACAACAACAACAAAAGAGCACGTTTTGAAGACAAGCTACAACAATGCCGTAGTCAACAACGCTTGAATTCGAGAACGGTTGCCGAATTGTGGAATGCCTACTTGGAATATCAACCACAGTCTTCCGATGCCTATGAACAGCTCATGCACAGTTTATCGACTCGAGCTCAAGAGACGCGTCGATCGCTCAATTGGGGACGTATTGTACAAGCTTATCAGGACGCATTGGATCGTGGAGTACAGAGGACAAAGCCTATGGTGTTGATTGCTATTATGGCGTATGGAAGAACAGGACAGTTTGACAAGGCGCAAGTGGCATTTGAGGAACTACAGGCACAAGGACTTGTGGATGCAAGTGCATATCGATGTTTAGTGGATGCTGCATTGGATACCAATCTTCTTCAAATGGCTCAGGATGTGATAAGGAATGGACGACGAGAAGGTGTTTTGGATGAGACAACTATGGCACATTGCATCAATCGATTTGTTCAAATCAGCATCAGGAAATCCAATCTTGCTAGAGCACTTGCAGTCTTACATGAATGTGGAGATACGCTTGGGGATCACAGTAATGATGCAGCTATTGCAGTATGGAATGGATATCGAAAGGCGATGGATATGTCAATACTGAATACAATCGATCCTACTTCACTCGAGGCATTTGTTCATGCTTTCACCAAAAGAATGCTTCATCAAGTCTCTGTTGCACGTAGTACACAAGCATTGTATACATCGACACATCTTAGTCTGGTATTGGATCTTATCATGCAATCAGATACAGCACTAGTCCCTACAGCTCAGACACAATCCATGCTGCTGGCAGCGTATGCATCAGAAAAGAAAATGTACAAGATTGGACAAATGCTGCAAACGACATCACATGATATGGCATCACCTTCATCATATACCCATGTTCTTTACAAAACATCTGGAAAAATGCTTGACAAGGATGGTCATGCAGCTTTTATTCAAGCCTTTGTTGATGCCAAAGATATCAAAGCAGCACAACGAGTAGCACTTGATATGCAAAGACGATCATTTGAAGTGGATATGAATTCACATATGGCCATTGTTCAAGGTTGGATTCAACAAAATCAACCTGATCGAGCTATGACATGGTTGGAAAGGAGCAAATATCACTTGACAACAGTAACACCACAGTCTGACAACATTGCACTTTACGACACTTATGCAGCAGTATTGGAAGGATGGTTGGCAGCAGGCGAATGGAGCAAATGTGTATCACAATACAGGACACTAAAGAGCATGGGATTGCCTGTGGATCACAATCGTCGAATGATCAAATCAGTCATATCAGCACAAATGGCTCTTGGTGATTTTGCAGCATCCAAACGACTGCTTACTACAATGCCTATCCAATTCACATCCATGACTATTCAGCGTATCACATTGGGCTTATTAGGGCTCAAGAATGGATCAGTGAATCGAGTATCAGGTCATGTGGCAATTCGTGGATTATTGAGCATGGAAAAGGAATTGGGATTGCAAGTATCACTTTCTGGTCTTGGTCGAATCATTGGCAAGCTGGGTGAAAGAGGTGATCTCAAGGAGGCATTTGCATTGTATCGTAATGCACGCAGCAATCGATTCGATGGTCACAAACATGTGCATCATGTATTCAAGGCAATGATGGATGCAGCTACACTGAACAATGATATGGCCAAAGCAGAGCGAGTATTCCTTGATATGAGTGGATGGTATCAGCAACATCATGCCAGTGATCCGCCATTATCTTCTTTTAACATGCTTCTCAACAATTATGCATCCAGACAACCATTTCCTCATGCTGGTCGTATCAATAAGACTTTTCGACGGATTATGGATCATGGTTATGAACCCGACACAACAACATACAACATTCTCATCAAGGCATTTGTCAATCTCTGCAACATGCCAGCAGCGTATAGCATATTTCAGCGCATGATTGACTCTGGTCAAAAACCAGACAGCTGGACAATCAACACATTGATTCAAGGTTGGATAGATGATCATGACATGGCTGGTGTGAAGCAATTCATGTTGACATTGGCATCACATGGTTTGACTATGGATCATGTTTCATACAATTTGCTGGTGGAAGGACTACTACGACTGGATCGAAGGAGGATGAGCACAACACGATTAGCAAGACGACGCAATGAATGGTCTGTGATCAAACAACATCAGCATCAAGAAAATTATCCTTTGTCTAGTCAAGATGTATGGGCTATCTTTGAATCAGTGGTGGGCATATCACAAGAAAATGTTGTCAAGACTGTGGAACATGAATCACATGAGCATGAACTAGTTTACAAGAACAAGCCAGATGATATTACATTCAAGCTTTTCATCAAGGCATTTCAGAACGCTAATGATTATCACTCAGCATCTCTTATGCAGCATTTCTGGAAAGCTTCCTTATGATACCAAGTGTACCCGTTTCCCCCCATTTCAATTAATAAATCCATCCTTGTACACACACACACGTCACATAAATACAATGCTTGTTTTTTATATGTGCAATGCAATTCTAGAACTTGAAAACTTGATCCTCAAGCTTGCTCACAGCACGTGGCTTGTCGTAACCCAATTCAGTCGTTGCCTATAGTGTAGAGTTAGTCTTATATCCAAAGAATAAAACATATCTTGTATACATACAGTAGTCATGGCCTTAATCATGGGAGGAGGACCACACAAGAGAATCTTGACATCCTTGGCAGGAGCAGGGCAATGTTCACGGATCATATCAGCAGTGACAAAACCAACACCACCAGTCCATCCAGCAGGAGGATTGTTCAAAACGTAGTACACATTAAAGTTGTCATGCTTGGCAGCCAAATCATCCAATTCTTTCTTGAGGAGAATATCTTCTTCGTTCACATTGGCGAAGATAAGGTTGACGACAGTCTTGTCTTCAGGATGTTTGCAGATAGCACGGATAATCTACACGTAAAAAAGTGTCAATCATGGCACCATTGTCATCTGATTACAAGTACCTGCAACATGGGGGTGATACCAGTACCACCTAAAACATAATGTCAATCTATCGTCATCTTCACGACATCCTCTCTTTCTTACCAGCAATCATGCCAATAGCACGAACCATGTTGGGTTGATAGTTGAAATTGCCCTTGGGACCACGCACAGCAACTGAATCACCGAGCTTGAGCTCACCAAACAACTTGGAGATGTTGCCAGTGGGATAAGACTATAGACACTATCAGTAAGATCCAACCAATCCCCTTGTAAAGACTCTACCTTGATCAAAAGGTCAAAGTGACCCAAATCCTCGTCAGAGCTGGTAGGTGTGTAGCTACGCGAGATTTCCTTGCCGTTAATCTCGGCCATGACAGAAATATGCTGACCGATTGGCAATCCAAGAACGTCGTCCTTGCGAGGCAGCGCGAAACGGTATCTGTTATAGATCTGTTATACCGATATGCTGACAATGGCCCCATTGTATATACTTACACTGCAGTGTTGTGTGAAATGACAATTTTTTCAACAAGCTTAAAGTTCTTGTAAGTCTTGGCATCGAGAACAGGTTCTAGAGTAAAGGAAGGATGTTTTAGCTTGTTGTCCCTGTACGTTTATCTAATACGTTACTCTTTCGGTTAAGGAAAAAGTAGGCGGAGCCAGCAGCAATAAGACCAGAAACGGCGTAAGGAAGATAGCCACCAAAAGAATCCATGGTAAAGAGAAAGAAGGAGTATATGTGTAAAGGTACGTAAAGAAGAGAGAAAGAAAGAAAAGACAAGAGTGAGCTGATAATGGAACTACATCAGATAAAATCGGATGGTTGTTAGGATGACGCTTGATTGGCCGAGCTTTTTCCACACTTCCCCAGCTGTCATGGCAATCTTGCCGAAAATGGTCGAGTCGGGTACTGCTTTGGATGATCTTTGGATGCAATCCTATACACTTTTCTTTCATGCAAGACCAATAAATCCCATGATTACCATTTCATTTGACATTGTTGCTAATGTTTCCATCTCTTATTTCATTCTTCCAAGACATTGAACATCTGTTTTCATTAGGGATGATAATCACATGACAAGCATATGGGACAAGTCAAAGGAGCCGATCATTCGGAATGCTTTATACAACCAATATTACAACTAGCTACATACTATCCTTAACTAAACTTCGCATCGCATTCATTGTCTTTTCTTCCATCCTTTTATGATGTTCAAGCATTTGTAATTGCATATCCAAGAAGTTTTTCCTCATAGTTGATAATCCATCATACATGATGTCCCATCTCGCCTGTTCTTCTTGTTGCCCTTCAGACCAACTAGCCCTCATCCGGCTGCACTTTTCAATAGTAGACTTGGCTTGTTGTCTGGACTCTTTCAAGAGATTCTGAACTTTCCTGGTATGCGCTTTCATCAGATCTTCAAGTCGATCACCAGCATCCAGATAGCGATCAGCAATTCTCCAATCCTTTTCAACCTTCTCTGACAAACGACGATTCATATCATCAAAAAGATAACTTTGCTTGGCTTCCATCTTCTTGAGACTCCTTTCAGTGTGATTCTATGAATGTATGCTGATAAATATACATCGCATCAATGTCCCCATTTTTCATCCATCTCACCTGCATCTCAACAAGATTGTACTTTAGAGTGTTGATCGATTCATTCATGCGCTTACGATGTCCTTCTCGCTCATCATCATATTCATCTTCCAACTCATCATCCTCGTCTTGATCCCGTTTACGCTTTCGAAGCAATTCATCAGGCTTGTTTCCAGATTTGACATACTATACAGACATTAATGAGTACATGGAGTGAATAGCGAGCTAGTAATAGAGCTTACTAGTGAATAACAGTATTCCATCAAGGACCTGATTCTTTCATATTGTTCATAGATGGGTAAAAACTCAACACGTTGTGTATCACTGTGGACAAGAGCAGCATGAGCCGCCATCAATATCTTGAATCGTTCCTTGGCCTTGCTTCCATTCACAAAAGGTGGTATTCTGTTCACAAGTTGCTCAAGCCCTTTATTGCAAGTATCAGCTACAAGATCCCATTGTTCACTGTCACCAGCACCGGCCGTAGAAGCAAATGGTATATGCTGTATTACAGCGTGAAGAAGTTGCTCGTCGCGTGCTGGCCAAGTTGTATAGTCTTCAACAGGTTGTATTGACAAAGATGCCTGTGTCTTATCTTGTTGTGCAGGTAGAGTTATAGTGATATCAAAGGAGTTGTTGGCGTTGTCTTGGTGTGAATCGTGGTCGTTTTCAACATTGCTGCTGCCAGTACTGACCATGGGCACCTGGTATGTTGTGTCTTTCCCAGAAGCATCTGGCACTTGCATGTCACGGTTTTCTTCTGTTATTGTGCTTTCAATAGGATTGGATGGAATGGGTGGTCGATCAGCGTTGCTCATGGTAAGTGGGAAAAGATAACAAAGGGCTTCTTTACAGGACCTAATTTCATGCAATTCTTATACTTGCGGTGCATCAATAAGCCATCACAAGCCAAACACTGATCCTTCATCCTTGGCAATGAAGTAGACGACGTACAATATGCGCAAGGTCCTTATTCATCTATTGCCTTTGTAATTGGAGACTGTAAAGCATATCATTGAATCAAGATTAATGGCGATAGTTGCCTTTTGGAGATCGAGTTGCAAGCTTCATGATTTCAAGTGCACTGATCACATTTCCTCCACCAATGTCACCATCTTCCATTGTATCAGTACATAGTATGAGCTATAGATAGAAAGCATCTTGTCACATAGCATCTTCATATATGGGGATCAGAAAGAGACTATGTTTTATTTCTCGTATTAAGTGGGGGAGCAGGAACTTGTACATATTTCAATTTTGCTGTCTTGAATCATGTGTAGACATTAGAAAGCCTTGACAGCTTCTACTTTTTTCTTGATCCACTCTTCAACACCAATGGTAGATAAATGACCTGTGACAGGACCATATACAGCCTTCTTGAATGGGATGCCATCACGAGCTACCACCCAGCAATCATAAGCAGTGTCAGTGTTTCGTACATTTATAGGCTCTCCTTCTTTGCGTTCATGTGGCATATTCAACTCGCCAGGGAAGTCCAATGTTTGATCCCATGCTACATCCTCTTGTATCATGGCCACTGTGTCATCAATTACAGGTCCCATAGCTTTCATATTAAAGATCTTGCTTACGACATCTCGTGACACTTGTTGAAAACGCTTTTCAAATTCAGGAATACCAAATAGGCGATAGGATACTGGTGATTTGTCTGCCATGGTGGCAAATTCAGTCATATTGCCTGTCAGCATCTTTTCCATCTCGTATTGGCTATTGCCTAATGCTCGATTGGTATCGGAAGGAATATAGATCATCCTGCCTGTTTCTGGTTCTTGATACAAGAAGTAATTGTTAAGGTTCACCCAAAAGCCATCTGAAAAGCCAAGGTAGAATTCGGCCACCATGCTATCGTGAGAAGCCTTATTGAGTAACAAGCTTCATTTAATGGGTATAGTTCACATACTTGCGAATGAATCCTTCTACATCAAAGTGTTTTTCCCATATCTTTGCATCATTTGGTGCATCACGAATAAACTTTGTAAAGTCAATAAGAGGTTTATATCCAAGTTTTTGGCCTGTAGGCTCTTCCTTGATGCGGTACTGGCCATCTTCATACATGGCATCATTTCCGTCATAGTAGCTGAGATCTGATTTGTGATTATGTGCATCTGATTCAGGTGTACGACGAGCTCCTTGGTATAAAAAACCATGTTGATATTGCTTATTGCCATCGGCGAACTCATTTTCCAACCAGGATGGCTTGTAATGTTCAATCAAGCCATAGATACCCATAGGTCTGTCATTGAAAAAGACTCTGTAATAGGAGTTGAGATATGCATGTCTTATTGGTACCTATATTTACTCACCTTGCAAAAGATGAATAGGTTGTGGAAACTCCCATTGATACCAAGGTCTTGTATGACAAATCTTCACGAATATATGCAGGGTCAGTGGTACCAAGTGCTCGCAACTTGAGTCTTGTAAAGCCATAAAGATCCCCCTTATTCAACTTTAGGTTATAGGAGAGCTTTGGGTATCTCCGAGCATTTCGACCGCCAATCTTGATATTCACTTGGCTCAGTGTTTTTGCGCCATCCACTCTACATCCATATCGTGTTAACTAAAGTATACGATGTAATGTAAATCATCATACCTGATATAAGTCAGATTGGTCATCACTTTGATCTCTTCTTTGACATTGTTATGCATATTGTCCAGCTCACTTTGATCAGCAGTAAAGTGAAAAGTGGGAATTTGGTCGATAGCATGTAGATCGCTTCGAATTCGATGTATATAGGGCATAGGTGAATAAAGTTGGGGCAATTGGCGTACATGCTTGGTATTCCATGTAATGTTGAAAAACTCATTAAGTGATTTCTCAGTTGGCTCTCGCTCAAATGATTCTCGGTCAGTGATTTCATCACCATCATTCATCTTGACATAATAATAACTCTTTTTGGCTTTAGGTCCTGTACCACTGTGTAAAATGGAAGAAGATGGCGCTGGATTAAGAGGCAAAGGATCGTTGCCATCAATGACAACGCCCATATTTCCAGGTGAAATAACGCTGTATCGCACTTGAGCATGAACAACGCCAAAGAGTACTAGCGAGAAAAGATATACTAGAAACATGGATATCAGTATATTGTCTTGAAGAAACATCAGGATGTGATACTTACACAGTAGCATAGAGCCGAAAAGATGAACAAGTGGAAAGAGATGGAGGATAATGAGTCGTCGCGTTATGCTGATGTATGGGAGGTGTCCCATTATCAGACATGTAGGAGACTTCAAGGGGTTTGAATCGTGCTTTCATCATAGTTGTTGCAGCATATGCGCAGTACATTTTGGCGTGCAGCTTCTTTTAGCCATCACACACCTATAGTATCCCCTTATGCTTCGTGGCGACCGCCTAATCATCCCCACATGTAAATATGGTTTCGGAGTAAATGTATCATTCTCAAGAAGCCATCCATCCATATTATGTCTTGTACTCCAGGTAAGTTATGCAAGTGAATCCATATACCAACACCATGACTAGACCCCTATACGACATGTATCCCGAGAACAACAGCCAGTCTTCTTCTCCTTATCTTTGCTTTACATATCAGGTGTTAAGGCTGGATATGTGATCTTCCAACAAAGAGGACCTATACAAGGTTCCCTTTTTGGTGAAACGGTTAAAAGGATGTACGAGTGGTCATGCATGAAATAAGGGGTAATGTGGATCATAAAGAGAACAAGAATGGTCTCCAAACATGGTGGTTTATTATGGGCACTCGATCATACACAGTTAACATTACTATTATGTATACTTGTCGCCATGTTTATTGAAAGTGTACTCTTTCCAACAAGAAGGAAGCAACATGCATCGCACAGCTCTTATGATACGCCATTCAAGTCATGAGTAATTAAATCTCTACTGCTTATATATATCTAAGATGGGATTCATGACATTCCAATTCACAAGGGATACATGACAGTTTCATTAAGTGTACGCATTGCTCTTCAATCCTCTTTGTCCCAACACACGGCATCGAACAATGATAAAGGAAGGAAAGGGAGGTAAGTTAACACAATGAATGATGCTTTAGCTTTGTTCTACTCCAAATATCCCCTTAAATATGCTACGAATCGATGATCCTATTGTAGTTGAGCGATACGACACTATCATGCCGTCATGTGACCTTTATGGCATCGGTGCTCAAAGTGCTCTTTATGCAGGCAGCTCAGATTTTGCTCTTTCATTCCGGCACACCCTCTTCTTGATACACAAGGTAACTTCAAGCAACCATCCGTATGTTTCTTTATGCTCAATGAGGAACTGTATATAGCTCAATAACCCATTCGCTCTGTTTGCTGTGACAACATTGAAGACAACAACATTGGCAGCTCATGGACCACTGCAACTACCTTTTAGAATGTTTCACTGCAAGAAAAGATAGCTCTTGGTATGTCACTTGAAGAATGGACGCAACTTTCTTTGTATATACTCAAATAGGCTCACTTGTCGCAAGGATCAAGACCATACTAGCCGTTACTGGCGCGTGTTTCATCTCTTTTTCGACTTGACTCTCTGAAGTGCTTGTCCATTTTATCAGTGCAATCTACCACGATCTTCTTTTGCTACAAGGACACCAACTCCTACACGGATACTGTCAGCAACAACATGCACTTCTTTTTGTCTCTACATTATATCATCAAGAGCTCTTTATTGGGTAAGCGACAAGTTATATGACATGGATTGTATATTGAAGATCTTTCTAATCATCTATGTACTTCTTCATTGTTGTGATCCATTCCCTGATAAAAAGCTCCTTTGTTGGTGACATGAACATTTTGCATGATCATAGTGAAGCAAGGACGCCAGAAGACAAGAATCATGAAGGGTGATATGGGTGGAGTGCTGATTCATAAAGTATCCCAAGACGTTTTCAGATCGATCACCTTGGAACAACTGAAAGCATTCGCAAGATCAGAGCCGTGGCATGTCAGGTGCATTGGATCGTGACGACAATACTGAAGGACAGAAGAGCCAATGATCAAGCATATGTAGTTACATGCATAGCATACCTTATTGATGAATAAGACACGCGATTACTTATAATATACATTGTTGTTTGCCCTTTATTGTTCTCAAAGTTTGGCATTGGATAATACTGTTTTTCTATTCTTAACATCTTTTAAAAGTTGCTCTTTCAGAATTCGACGTAGGATCTTGCCAGCTGCACTTCGTGGGATTGTGTCTGTAAATATCACTTGATGGATCCTCTTGTATGCTATCACTCTGTCAGCAAGGTATTGCTTGATACGCTGTTCGGTTTCTGGTGTGGATGGCACGTTTGGCATAAGCTTCACATAAGCGATTGGGATCTCGGTTGCTCTTGTTTCATCATAGACTCCGATGACTGCACAGTCTGCTATATCAGATGATTCCACCTGTTTTATGTTTATGTCAGAAAGCGTTGTTATCGGTTTCAGATAGAATGACATTAGCTTACCAAGATTGATTCCAGCTCAACAGGTGCCACCTGAAATCCTTTATACTTGATCAATTCCTTGACTCGATCCACGATCCACATATGGCCTTGATGATCAATGACACCCACATCTCCTGTGTGAAAGAACCCATCCTCATCAATGGAATCTCTTGTCGCCTCTGAATTATTGATGTAGCCCTTGAATGACAAATAAACAACGTTAGATGAAGATCATGCATTTGGAGATCCACACTATACCTTCATAACATTGGGTCCCTTGAGCCATATTTCTCCTCTTTCACCTGGTCCAAGTGCTACATGAAAATCCGATACATGAAAAAGATGAGATACTGATCATACAAGGTGAATCCATATCATTCTTACCTTTGCCATCTTCATTGACAATCTTGCATTCCATATTAGGAGCCAATAGTCCAACAGATCCTATTAAACACATATCAATTAAATAAAGCTGATTCAACTGAACATGATCCTCTTTACATACCTTGAACAACTTGATCAATAGGCTCAGTAGTCGCCACGCATGATGTTTCAGTGCTTCCATATGCTTGCTTGATGACGGTTGTAGGCAAACGTTTCTTCAAGAGTTCCACAAGCTCAGAGCCAAGAGGTGCTGCTGCACTGTTGATCCATCGAAGGGAAGATAAGTCGTATTGTTGTGCAACTGGATCTTTGGCAATTTGAAGCAAGACTGGAGGTACCAGATAAGCAAATGGCACGCGTTTGGCTTCAATAAGAGCACACAGTACTTTCAAGTCGTAGCGTTTGAGAACATATAATGTTGTACCAGTATATACGGCTGTATGCAGAATGTTGGATAGTGTCATAATGTGGAACATGGGAAGAGTGATGACTGTGCTGTCTCTTTTGCTGTTGATCACCATGCCATCGATTGCCAGGTACTGAAGGATATTCACAGAAATGTTGGCATGCCTGAACACATATTGGTAGAAGGATTAGCACACATGTGTTGTATATGACTCTTTCAATCCGGTATAGACTTACGTAGTCATAACGCCTTTACTTTGACCTGTGGTACCTGATGAAAAACAAAGATAGGCTGGCATGGTCTTGGATTCTTCAGCTGTAAGCTTGGTAATCTCGCCTGTGCGCTTGCCCAGCAATACACGAAAAGATAAACATCCCTTGATCTCTTGGGGACCAAGAATAAAGATATGAGATCTTGGTACACCTGCCTTTGAAGCTGCAGCAAGCACTCGATCAATATTGTCGGCATGAGCAATAATCACTTTGGCCTTGGTCAATGTTAACTGATGTAGGATCTCTTGAACAGTGTAGTTGGGGTTGGCAGGAGAAGTAGCACCACCTAAATAAAGTCAAAAGCATAGCGAAATGAGCAACAGAACACAACACCTTTATAACCAACATACCTGCTGCAGCTGCTCCCATCAGTGGAATTGGATACTCATACTAATATCAACAAGTGGTGACAAGATGTTAATAACAATGCATAATGATTGAATCGAAATGATACTTACATGGTTGGGAGAGCATAACAATAAGCTATCACCCTTTTTAAAGTTGCATTGATCTTGTAATCCTGCAGCAAATTCGAGAATACGTTGTCTGAGATCACCATAAGTCAAGCAATCATTGGTAACAGCATCAACAAGCATAGGATGGTCGTCTGGGATCTTGTTTGGATTCTGGAAAAGGAAGTCGATAACATTGCATTGAGGAATCTCGGCAAGTGGTGGATAAGATGAAGTGAAGATCATATTTGTGCTGTTGGTAACTATACAAAAGAAGATGGTCTTCAGCAGTCATCGCGTGAAATAAAAGGGGGAAGGGAGAAGTTGAATTTGGATGATGCTTACCCAATCCGATGTGACAGAGCCTAAATAATTCTGCCTTGATTTGCAATGCGTGAGAATTGGCATTCATGCAATACCTTGCATACATCCCTACTACTCACCTTCAAGACTAAAGACACTCCATCATATATACACCATGTCTGATATGCATTCTTGATAGTCTATACAATAAAAATTGTCATCAGTTAATGACAATACATCCTTCATGAAGAAATACATTGTGATACGGAAGATTCATCCGAGCAAATAGGGTGGTCAACCGCATAGTTCCCACAGGAAATAAGCTCCAAAAGCCAGATGATGTACCTGAATGTTTGCACTCGTCATCCGCACAAATGCTCTTGTAGTAGTCAAATGTCGCTCACGAGAAGTCGTACATTACATGTCATTGGATATCTGTAGACTGTGGAGGATCCTAGCCATCCTTTTGGGATAACGATTGCCTATAAAAGGGACACCTTGGACATCTTGCTGAAGCTTATAACTACTCCCATACGTGATGATATCCACTAACCATATCCTTCACTGAGATACAGCTGAAACGAAAAGAAACACACGTGTAAAGTCGAGATCCATATGGTTACTGAAAGAAGTTGGCTGACAAACTGAATACACTGTGCAAGTTGCCAATGATAGAGATATCCAAGTCGTATAGCTGCACAAGAGCTTCAGTCCCGTGCTTTGACAAGACGATGTTGTTTTCGCATTGTTGCCTTGTGCTTTTCAGCATAAAGTGTCGTTGTCGATCCATCGCCAATCTCGGTGATAAAGGACATGTACAAAAGAGTCACCATCAACTTTCAAGCAAACATGCTGACGTATATAAAGCAAGAGTTGCAGTTGGTTGAGTCGAATAAAGCAATCGTAGTGTACAAGTGGAAAACAAGGCTGAAAAAGAAAGAGCAAAGCTGTCTTGCATGAAATCCACCGCCCATTTCAATGAGCATAACACCTACCTTCCATCCTAAATCACCTATTCTATCCATCCATATATGCAAACAACAATAAAGTAATGGCTCGAGTAAAAGGGAAACCCGTGAATTTATTATCAATGTGATTAAAATGCACATTCTTAGTGAGCGGCAGCAGCAGCAGCTCTGCGACGATCACGCTCTTCAGCAATGGTGAGCTTGACACCCTTACCCTTGGGAAGAGAGATCCAGGGCTTGTTACCAGCACCAATGACGAAAACGTTAGAGATACGAGTAGCAAAGACACGATCGAGAGAATCCTTGACGTGGACAATTTCGAAACCACCAATGTGCTTCTCACGGTGAGTGATGATACCAACACGACCAATGTTACGACCACCAGTAATCATACAGACATTGCCAATATCAAACTTGACAAAATCAGTGATCTTGTTGTTCTCCAAATCGAAGCGAACAGAGTCGTTGACCTTGATGGCGGGATCAGGGTAGCGCATGGTACGACCATCATGAGTGACAGCATAAGGAATACCCTTCTTGCCAATAGTGATCTTCTTGACACGGCACAACTTGTACTTGGCTTCTTCATCAGTGATGCGGTGGATAGCGAAACGACCCTTAACATCGTAGACGAGACGGAAGTTCTCACCAGTCTTCTCGATGGAGATAACATCCATGAAACCAGCAGGGAAGGTAGAGTCAGTGCGAACCTTGTGATCAACCTTGACCAAACGCTGCATAAGGATAGCTTGGACTTCACGGCCGTTCAAAGCGTACTTGAGACGGTTACGCAAGAAGATGATCAAGGGCAAGCACTCACGAGTCTTGTGAGGACCAGCACTGGGCTTGGGAGCATAAGAACCTATACACATTAGACATAGTTTAGTAACACTGATCTCACAGATGCCGACACAATAAATAGTGTATTGTATTCAACATACCCAAGAGCTTGTCAAGCATCCAGTGCTTGGGGGCATTCAAGCGCTTCATGTGCTTTTTGGGACCACGAGCCTATTGAACATGTGAATTGAGTAAATCTGGACTATAGATAGTGATTCATCCATTGTATATCCCTTTCATCCATCAACAACAATGTCGATTTTGATGTATTTGATAAACGATGGATCGACGTATGGCTGAACATTGATGTGTGATTACATACCATTGTTGACTATTAAAGATGGAAGAGGAGGAGCAAGCGATCTGCCTTGCTGCCAAATTTTAATCAGCTTGCGCCAGCCAAACTCAGTTGGCGGAGCACTGTGTACCTGCCAATTCAACACTTACCCATGTGGCTTTTTGTCTCATATCCTCTTCAATGTTGTATTTGTCATTCTCTTAATGTTGTCATAGTTACATGTTACCAAATTTGTTTGTATTTCTACCATGAACGCCACAATCAAGACTCATTGAGCATCCCAAGTCATCATCTTTCCTTTCCTTCTTGTATAGCACACTGATGACATAAGTTGCATAAGAGATGTCATTTTTGGATCATGCATATCTGACATCTTGTCTCGACCTAAAGAGTCATGTACAATGTCACTTTACAGATAACAAATATCCATTTCTACACTGAATGAAAACCTATCATCACAAACATTTGCTATGATTTCAATATGAGCTTATTGTCAACAATTGGAATATTCTTGAGTATATTTGACCGAGGGGTGAAAAGGAGTCATATACACAGGATTGATGCGACTTTAGTCTATCTTTCTTCTTCTTCTCGAATCTGCTTTCCACTGTGTGGACCCAGCTAAACGACGACAAGAACAATAAATCATGGCCACCCTGCAAAGTGTGCAGCAGCACCAGCAGCAGCAACAAAGCGGGGATGGGCCAATAGAAGCTTCTTCCCCACCATCACGCGAAAAAGTGCACAAGGCATTAGCTGTATCAGCAGTACCATCATTAATTGCATCCGCCAAAGTAATATCCAACACAGCCAATGTCATTCGCAACAGTCTTGGCTTGACACCTCTTTCTCCAACTGCTAAGAACAACAACAAGTCAATCATCCGGATACGTTTAAGTCGCCAAAGTTCACATGAAACATTCCATGATGCATCCAGTAAACCACTTCCACCAACACCATCTGCAAGTAGTAGTGCTGAAGAAACGATCAATACTATTGAAAGCAGTGTCACTGAACATGCATCTGAACATTTACAGCCACTTCCACCACCACAACCCCAGCCTAAAACAAAGACACATGATACTACGACACAGTATCCCATATCCATTCATTCGCTTATGCAGTTATATGATTATGCAAAGACATTATCTGATGTTGAAGATCAGCTGCAACACATACAATACATTATTACTGCCATGGAAGACCTGCCAGCATTCGATAGCGAAGAAGAAGAGGCAAAACTTGAGAAATTACAAGCACGTACAAGATGGCTTTTGAAACGAGTTGCTTCATCACGTGGATATGCTAAACCAGGCTATGCACCAGCCCAACTTTACCTTGGCAATTGTTATGGTGAAGGAAAATGCGGATTTGAAGCAAATGCTGGCAAGGCGTTTCAATGCTATTGGATGGGATCAAAACAAAACCATGCTGAATGTATGTATCGTGTGGCAGTGTGTTATGAATTTGGTGCAGGAACACGATTGGATGTTATGCAAGCAGCCCATTATCTACGTAAAGCTGCCAGATCAGGATTCTTACCAGCCATGTACAAGTTGGGAATGGTATTGATTCATCGTGAAACACCTATTGATAGACGTCAAGGAATCTCATGGCTTAAACGTGCCATACAACATGACACCAATACTACTCCTGCTGTACTTCATGCATTGGCATTGGCTTGTGAAACACCTGGATATGCACTTGTTCCTGATCCAGGTTATGCACTAGAACTTTATCAACAAGCAGCTGCTTTTGGTTATGCTCCATCACAAACTCGTTTGGCTACTGCTTATGAAACAGGTGATTTAGGCTGTCCTGTGGATCATGATCAAGCTTTGTTATGGGCAGAACAAGCAGCTGCTCAAGGTGATGCAGAAGCTGCCTTTTGTTTATCACGTTGGTGCTTATCCCAAGATACAAATGATCAAGCATATCAATGGGCTGAACAAGCAGCTTATGGCGGTAGTGCACGTGCCATGCTGGCCATGGCGTATTATAAGGAGTATGGTATTGGTACTGAGAAGAATATTGATGAATCACGACAATGGCTTCATCGAGCAGCTGAAAACAATGACAAGTTTGCTTTGGAGCGCATTCATGAGCTCAAACAACAAGAACGACGTCAAAATGCTCAAAATCATCATTGTCATATTATGTAACATCGAACTAGAAGCATATGCACACACTTTTGACTTATTCACCCCTTCACTTGACATATCTTGCTATCGCATCTACTCTATAAATAAGCATCTTTTTCATAATCCAATCGGTATGTAACTGAACTTTAGCATAAAGTGGTCCCTTATGTGATACTGCGGAAGAGAGTCGTCAAGGAATTGAGCGAGGAAAATTACCGGCTCAAATAAAAATGCGAGTTTGTTCAAATCGGATGCATCCGCGTTGCATTTTTTCACCTTTATTCACTTGCATTCCACATACCCATTACCTAATTACTTGATATCTTCAAGCTATGGATTCTCGTCAAGCCAAATTTCCACGCTACATGGTGTTTTGTGTGGTGGCATCATGTATTGGCAGTTTTAGCAATGGCTGGACAATTGGATCTCCCAACATTCCTGGTGAAACTACCACATCATGTAGATATGGTGATGCCCATGTCAACAATCGATACTTGCCTGATTGCTTACCCATGGATTCATTACAATGGTAAGAAAAAGTCATGTCTTTCACATGAAAGATGGTGTTGTATAACGTATACCGATATAGGGGAATTGCAGTATCCACATTTTGCTTGGGTGGATTGGTAGCCAGCTTTTGCACATCTTTCTTCATCACACGATTTGGACGTGTGCGCACTATCATGTATACCAATATTGGCTGGATCATCGGCTCTATATTGATGGCATTCTCGATATCACCTGTAATGTTTGCTGTCGGTCGTTTTTGTTCAGGTGCATCATGTGGCATGAATTCAGTAGCGACTCCCACTTATAATGGAGAAATTGCCACTATCCAAGGACGTGGTACAATGGGCACTTTGAATCAGTAAGTAGACAATGTCATAAAAAGACATTCTCTTCTCAACATTTCATGATAGGTTACTCATTGTAATTGGGATCCTGTTATCTAACTTGGTGGGATTGGCATTTAACTCTGTTCCCTTATGGCGAGTCAGTTATGGATTGGTGATCTTTCCAGCATTATTGCAAATGGGAGTGATGAGATGGTGTGTCGAGTCACCAAGATATCTGGTGTCACAAAATGATTTGCAGGGAGCACAAGCATCATTACAAAAACTACGTGGTGCAGATTACGATGTCAGTTACGAGTTGAATGACATTATTGAAGGGCAACAGCAGCAACAAGAGCCTGGTTTAAAGGATCAAGAAGCTATGGCACCACCACGACATAGTGTAGAGACTGATGGTGATGTGAATGTATTGGAAAAGCGTATTGCTGTTTTGAGTCAAGAAGGCAATGGTAGCAAAAGTGCATATGGGTTCACGGACTTGTGGACCGATCCGGTGGTGCGACGTATCACTTTATTGGTTGTGACGCTTCATGCTGTGCAACAATTTTCAGCTGTCAATGGCGTCATGTACTACTCGACCATCATTTTCAAGCAAACCTTTGACAGCCGTATTTCGACTTATATGGCTATTAGTACATCAGCTGTCAATTTATTAGTCACTTTGCTTTCTGTTTACTTGATTGATCGTGCAGGTCGTAAAGTATTACTGGTGACGGCACAAGCTGGTGGATGTGTGTCAGCTGCTTTACTTGCTGTTGCAGGTCATTTGCAATTACCAGCGCTACTTGTCACTTCAGTATTCCTCTTTGTCACATCTTTTGCCATTGGCTTGGGCCCTATCCCTTGGTTACTGACGTCAGAGCTATCACCTACACATGCTGCATCAGCTATGACTTCATTAGCCACTGCAGTTAATTGGGGAGCCAATTTCTTGGTGGCACTTGTGTTTCCTGGTCTTATGGATAAGTTGCATTCAACATCATTTATCATCTTTGGTGCCATTCTCTTTGTATCCACTCTCTTTACACTTTATTGTGTTCCTGAAACAAAAGGCAAGTCCATTGAACAAATCAATGCCATGTTTGAACGTGCCATACGTGCTCGTGATACACCTGAAGAAGCCTTCCATGATAGAGTCAGATAATTGTTTCCCAATCTACCACCATACATATATCCCTTATGTGATATAAGCACTGTACATAGCATCGATACGTAGATTATTTAGTAGTAACAAATACAGGGCAGAAAACAATATATACATGTATGCAAATCGATATACGGTATGACTATAAGTGAAAGTATCCTTGATTCCCTATGCCGATGCACCAAGAGAGGAACAACCTACATAAAGATCGTCAAATGGTAGCCTCTTTAAGAAGAAATGGGGAACAAACCTCCACAATCAATGCATTCGATGTGTTTGAAATCAGGACAAAGTAACCAGGTGTTGTCATAACTCATTGATCCCAGAGATAGAACCAAAAGGAGACAAATGATGATCGACCATATCAGCAACCCCATCAAGTAAAGAGCGATGCACACCAATCAAAACGACAGCAGTAGTACTGTAATGTTATATGCTGAAACATCCCTTGAGCAAATGGATGAAAGAAGAGTAAGAAAGAAACAAGAAACAAGCAGACTGCATGTGGCGTAATGTGTATGTGTGTGTGAAAGAGCTATGAAACATCAAGTTCAAGGGGTTGAAAGTGGGTATACGTAGTTGTGTTTCATATAACGTCATGATCCAGATGATGAAGGTATGAGATTGATCTGGGTGGTTGTTGCTGAAGAAAGCATGGAGGACGTCGATGTTGTAATAGTAGCACTTGTCGACTTTTTGTCATCATTCTGCGCATCATTTGACGATTGCTGCTGTTGTTGTTGCTGTTGTCGTTTCTTCTTATGTTCCTCTAGCTGGAGTAGACTGCGTTAAAAAAGATGTTGTTGAATGTATGTGGTCCGTGCTCATTTACCATTTTCAGGTATGCTTCACTAGGGCTTCTTCCAGGAGTCACTTTTTCCATCCTTCTTCGCGCTGAAAGTTTCAAGATGTAACAAAACTGCACATGGATCTGAAGATATATATCCTGGATAGAAAATGTACATCAGTCAACTCTTCACACTGAGCACATGTCAAACTTACCTTGATCCCTAATAAATCAACCAAGGATCTAAGAGATGCACTGTTGCTTCTTCGACGCAAGAATTGCTCTACTTTGGATATCAGCCATCGTGTTCGTAGATATAGAATGCCAAAAAGCAAATATACCTTGAGTGATTGGAGCTGTTACACGTCGATTGGCAAATGGATGTACTCGTTCGCGTACTTCTTTCTCCCGTTGGAAGACCATGTCAGCTTTCTCTTGCAGATTGATGGCCATAGATCGGAATGAGCTGTGTTTCATACTAAACTTAGATACCAGTACTCCAAACACACACACACAGAGATGAAAATACCTGACAAGAAAAGGCCAACATGAGATTAAAAAGACACGATCTGTCATTAGGATCATAATCGCATAGAATCGAGCTTCTCCTCTTGCTTGTGCATCTCTGATCTTGAATAGATAGCTCATCACATAACCATTCTCTTCATCACCAAATAACACAGGTCCTTCTCTTCCTGGACAAAATTCTGTTGTCAAGCTAGTAATGATAATATATAAGTAACAAAGTGATAGCCAACATTGGCAACTTTACCTTCTAACACAAGCGAGACGAACAGCTTTATACAAATGCAGTTGTTGTGGACCACCTTTAGCACCAACATATTCGACTGATGGATCTTCGCTATCTCTTGTCACAAGTCGTTTAACTTCAGATGAAACACCTTCTGTGGCATGTAGCACAAGTGGTAATTGAGCTGAGCAAGCTGCACAAGTAGCAGTAACTGATGATGATGTAGTTGAACAAGAAGAAGATGAAGAGGATGAAGAGGATCGACATGAAATGGGAGGTGCTGTAGATGAACAAGGGATCATGATGGATGAAGTTGATGAAGATGATGATGTTGGAAGTGGTGGTTGTACACTAATAGTATTGTTACTGCTACCATTTTTCTTCCAGGGCGGTACAGGCGATGATACACGGGGTATTGTACTGCTGGGAGGTGTCGGTGGTTCCGCCGTGGATGGTGTTGATGATAAAGAGCTTGGCATACCTATATGTTGCCTATCCATATTACATGTAGTTGGTATACTGATAGTGCTGGTATCATTATTGCTGGTATTGGTTGACATGGTGAGCTTGCTCATGACAGTTGCAATGGCTGACGCATCGGAAGCAAAGGAGTTGTTGGTTGTTGTTGGTTGTTGCTGTGGTTGACGGTGTTCATTGTTGTGTGTTGGTTGTGTGCAAAAGACAACTGAAGGGCCATGAACTTCACAAAAGTGTAACAATGCAATAAGAGCGTTCATTGAGTAGTGGCGAGAAGCACTCGTCGGCTAAAGTACCAACGTGAGTGAGTAAAGGCGGGCCAAAGTGAGAGTGGGCGGAAAGAGGAGTGTGTGAGAAGTGTTTGTTGTAGCACGTCAGAAAAGGAGATGTGTGATATGATCACGCGTAGAAAAAGAATTGACCGCGGATGATGGTACAGCATATGATCCTACCCAACCAACATCATCTTGAAACCATCCCGTCAACAAGAAGCTATTTACTATCGGATAAAGATACATGTCTTGTGCACCAATAGCAATCTCACTTTCCTTTCTGGCACGCTATGTCATTTTCACAAGAGAAGATACATGTTGTTATGGCGTCTTTTTGTGCAAGCATGCTTTATTATATGTAAAACTTGCTCGGTCTGGGCCTTTTCTTGGATGCATTGGTCTTGTTAGTTGCAGCAATGAAAGAAAATGAATACTTGTACACACATATTTCTGTCACTTATTGTATATTCTCATTCAATACTATTCACAGTGCGTGCCACGTCCCATTCATCTCATTTTCGAAGCATTTGCTACCTGTGCTATGACATTGTTGCTGACGCAAAAAGGAGAGCTGGGTAAAATATGTTATCGTTTCACACCGGCATCTTCGGAAGTGTCGGCACGATGGGGTTGTAGCACATGCCACTCACTTTCTCGGCATATAAAATGTCACTGCAATCCACACTACATCATCCTTTTCTTCATACCATGACTGACATGTGCATAGTCATCATATGTATGCATAATGAATAGTGCTCTATAAGCTCCCCTATACTGACTAACCAATGCATTGGATGCGAGTGACCATGGATTTAGTATTAAGGAATCCTTCTTCAAACATGACATGCAGGGACAGTGTGCGTATGTCGTTACACTGTTGCTGGTACACATGCCACGAGGATGAGTAAATCTTTAAAGAGAGAATATATATGTATGTGTGCAAAGGAGATGACTCTTACAATGCAACGTTTTCGAGAGGGGTCAAAATATGGCGATGAGAACAGCAATTTTGCCAATGTTGAGCTGGGAAGGAGGCGTTTTCCTTTTCTTTTGCATGTTTCCGAAATAATCCACTTTCCTTTGATGGTACTTGTGTATCACACAATCATACAATGAAAGCAAAGCTCACTACAATGACCATTTGTTTGGGAGGAAAAGTGAATCAACCACATTAGAAGACATGCTTTTTCCACTACGATGGATATATCAAGGTGATTTGTGTCATCATGTCGATCCTTTTTGTTCCATATCGATAAAACCTGTTTCAATCATGTACCTCCTGTTAACAAACCTAGTCAAGCAGCATTGTCTTAAGGAGAAAAAGCAAATCAGACATTGATCACCGCCCTTTTTCTATATTTCATATACCACGCGTATGTAATTTTTCTGACATACGTCGTAGGTCTGCTGATATAACTGCCATATGCATTCAGGAGCTTACTTCTTTGTTCATATATGATGACACAAGCAAATCCAGCCTGAAAAGGAGACAACAAACTACCAATGCAAAGTGAAAATGTCATGGATTGGAGAGATAGTTAGCAAAAGAAAGATTATCCAATGCTAGTTACACAGCCAAATGTATGTACGAGTAGCAGCACATGATGAAGATGCACATTGTATGTGTACTTCTGGGTCTAAAACATGGAATAAAAGATTGGATGTATCATAATATGATGATGCATACATGCTTTGCTTAATACCTGCAATGCAATAATGGGAAGATACTTCCAAAACGCAGAGGAGTTATCATGTTTGACACTATGAACCGCTGATACAGCCCCCAAGACATGTTTATCTCTCCTACCCAACCCCAAAACGTCATGTTTTCGCCTCATCAAACTCCTGGACCCCTCTTCATCCATTCCCCTGGATGCTCTATAGCATCTGGTATCGTAAGCTCTGTAATACGATAAGCAAGAATATGCTTAATGATTGTCGTCTTGGCGAAAATATAACAATGAAAGACAAATGGGACGTCGTAAACTTAAATGTTTGCAGATCAACGCGAGGTCGGAAGAGAGAAGGAGCAAATTCAATTACTGACAAGATCAAATGTGGTAATAACTTTGGTATACATTAGGTTTGACTTGAAATTTTGATCTAATAGATGCCTTATTGCTCACACAATCACTTACTTTTGCAAAGGATGACATCGTTGACATGTTTATCCACCTACATCTCAGCTTACCACGTTGATAGATGTGCTCCTTAAATCTTAACTCCTCTCTCTTTTTCCTTCTCAACCTTGTTGGGCATGTACCAAAATGGTAACTGCAAGGCGAGTTTGGTTGTGGGGTAATCTAACATTTGCATACCAGCATTTGAATCTCAAATGGCAACAAAAAGGGAGAAATGGGGGATCAGCAAGCATTATCCAACAAGGGAGCTGATGTTTTAGCTGTCAAGGTGGTTATATGTGTATATGAGTGATCAGCATTAAGCAATATTCATCTCCGGAAGTGACACAATGACGACAGTTGTTGTACAATACACACGGCCATGAGTTTGAATCGTGGCATTAGGGTGCATTCAGGGATTTCTGGAATCAAGGAGTGGAGTTGAGACACACATATGTTAAAAAAGGGAGGGAAATAAAGAAGGTGGAGAAAGAAACCAACAAACAAGAAGGTGAAGGGGATAAAGGATATAGTTCTTTATCATCATAGACAATAAATGATCATGATATCCTGACAAGTTATCTTTGGACATGGCGTGCTGCATGTAACAAACATGCTGTCAGAGAGATACAACATACCAAGTGGATGTTATTTGTCGCGAAACGGCTACATGTTGTTCCTTATCGCGTGGTTCGTGCACAATCCTCTTTTGGTAGGCACTTTGACTCTGCATGGTGATGTGTATTGATGGATAAAATATATAGAGCGTGCCATTTTGTCATCTTACCCCCCCCCCCCAGAACATACGCAACTATGTATTACAACCTCCACTTTCTCCTTGATCACCCCTGTTTTCTCCCCCAATAAAGTAAAACCCAGCAGAACGTAATAAACGATATGCATGCAGTACGACATCATCCACATTCGCGACCGGCGATGTGATTTAGGATGCCACGACTTTCGCACCAATCATCCATTGATATATACCCCCTTTGACACTTGTCAAACTCAGTAGTAATAGTCAAGCTTGTTATTAGACATGTCAATTTCCAACATGATGGCATGTATCCAGTCACCAGTGCAAGTCTGACATTTACAGTGGAAGCTTCTTATCACTGTATACCTATGCAAATAAAGCTTCTTACACATAAATCTGCACAAAGACACTTCCTTTGAATGTAAAAAGGTCTTTATCGAAAGAGGAAAGCTAAAAGTGCGCACTGACAGTTGCCTTTTTTCTCTCAATCCAGACCAACATCATATCATAAGCTGCCCTTGTTTCTATTTTTCACAATGTACATCACGATGACTCTATTGTGCATTATGTTGGATGACGCTGCCTATACCAATATGCATATGCAGTTTATGTCTCGACCAAGTAGGGCCAATACGAGTAGAATGGTGGGATATATGTGCGTTGTACATTAATAGATTGCTTCTCGAATGGCTTAAAGAAAAATTGGACACACTTTGTTTAATGACGTATTACATGTCATGTCATTGTTGACCATTTTGGAAAGCTTGTCAATTGCTAGTCTAGGATCAATCACTTGAAAAGGTAAACAAGGGTCCAATTCGTCATCAAATGGGCGTTTAAATCTGAGTAAGAAGGCGTCTTATGCTTCGGCATGCACACATGATTATGGCAAATGGGATTTCTTACATCGTATTGTATTCATGCGTCTGCCTGTTTTGACTTTTTGGATCCAGGGGATGTCATATTTCCCCCCAATTACAGCCGAACTGGCGATCGTGAAAGCTTTATGCATCTTCGATCACTCGATCCATTTTGTACTCCCCCATACCCCCAAATAGGGCATCATCCCCTTTGTTTCCCTTTTTATATACCCCTTTTCTCTTTTCATCCTCATCCTCATACATCATGCAGCAGCGTGCTTTATGTGCTTCCATGCTTACGTGTTGGTGGGGTGAAGATATCAAATCCGTCTTACGCGCTTCCTTGTGCTAATCTTGTTCTCCTGAATAAATATTACACACTCCACGCTTACTTTTCCTTTTCCCAATTCGCTCACACCCCCAACAGGCATGGCTATTTCCCCCTGCTTTTTGATTCAGAAGCTATTCTCTACCACATCATGGCAACAGACACTGATATAAATATAAGCTTGACAGGATACTTCTCTTATCCTCTTTCCCCTTGCCCTTTACTGGTCACAGATAAACGCGCTCATCAACATAGGCGTGCACTGATATCGCACCTTTTTCTCTTTTCTTGATCAACTGTACTTGTATCCAACTTTTCTTCACTTGTACCAACATACGACTTTAGCAGCATATCTCACTGCAAAAAAGGTACACAATCACAACAACACATGCAGCATACACACATACATATACTTATATATGCGATCCGATGTATACACAGATCAGATAAACAAAAAGCCCAAAAAAACGACATCATGGATATTCTTGAATTGATCAATGTTGACACACAACAAAACGCCAATAAGCAACATCGATGCAATGAATGTAACAAGGCTTTTGGTAAATACACCATCTCATTTTGAAAAGATACACATATACAATGACATGTGTCACTCAACATGCTTATGACATAGGACGTCGTTCGGATCTTGCCCGACATCAGCGTATTCATACTAATGAACGGCAAGTATTAATGTGACCCTTTTGATTCGCCCAAGGAGAAAAATCTCATCCGCTTTCCTTTTACAGACCATATGCGTGTGACGAACCTGGATGCGGCAAGCGTTTCATTCAGGTATGTAATCAATCGTGTCAAGGAGAAGTGTTGGGTAAAGTGAAAGTCAAAAGTGTAAAAAGAGAGGAGCATGATGAGAGGAGACTATCAAAAGTGCATAAGAGAATCACATGCGTAAAAAAGGAAAGCGGTCCCCTTTTATTGTGTATATACTGATAGCAAAATACTATAGCGATCAGCTCTTAAAGTGCATATTCGCACACATTCTGGTGAACGTCCCCATGTTTGTGAACATCCTGAATGCGGCAAAAGTTTTAGTGATAGCAGCTCACTTGCTCGTCATCGTCGAATCCATACAGGCAGACGTCCATATCAATGTCGATATGATGGCTGCTACAAGAGCTTTGCACGTAAAACAGTATTGACAAAGCATCAAAAGCTTGCTCATGGCCCAATTGTGAAACGAGCATCATTGCAGTGGAAGCCATATGAATTGCCTACAGAGAAACAACAACGTCGTGCATCATCATCATCCACTTGTTCTTCAACATCTTCTATTGTAACCACGCCAACTTCATCACCATCAACCATCATGTTGGGTGCTACATCACCATCTCCAGCAGCATTTTGGGGAAATAAGGTACCTGATATGACACCCCCGTCACCAGTTCCTTCTTTGGCATCTCCTCGAGATACCATTATCATGTCTCCTACTTCACCTGAGCAGCAGCATTATTCCTTCCACAACAACAACCAATTGCCACCAGTTTCATCTTGGCGTCGTGAATCATGCTTCTCTCTTCCGCCACTCAATAACACTTTACCACCTCTTAACAAGCCTTCAGCTGCTCATCATGATGCATTGCCCACTATCATGTTGTCATACCCTGCTCCAGAATCAGTTCCACGTCGTGATGCCTCCTTTTACTTTTAAGATGTGAGCTTTTTCACATCCAAATACCCCCATCATCCTTTCATTTTATTCGTTTTTGACTTTTGCATACACAAAACCACCATATCTTCTTCCCAGCTTCTTTATATCTTGACGCGCCACAACAAGTCCCACGCCAACCTCTTTATATGCCCTTGTTTCTATGCTCTTTCTATCTGCAGATTGTATGTTTTTCATTCCCATCTATTATCACATCCTCGCGACTTTATGAAAACCCGTCTTATGAATCCTTTTCTCTTTTACACGTCATTTATCTTCAGTACAGCGCATTCTAACCCCAATCTTTTGTCCCGCTCTTTATCCACTCCTTTCTTTTGTCTGTCAATCAATGAGATCTTTTCCAAACACCCTTGCCTATCTTGATTCGTTCTAGTAATCGCGTAGTAATATCTTTTCTCTGATCAATAAACATACACTACTACACAAGATGGATTACATGAAGCTGATTCTATTGCAGTTGCTCGTGGATGTGAAGAATAAGAAGGCTTGTTTATGTATACGCATATTGATGATGTGATGTACATGCTTGATTGGTGTAGTAGCAGCAGGTATAAATTGGATGCATGATCTAATGTAATGTGCAGGTTCCTTCAAGAGTCATAGTGAAGAAGAGTTGAAAGAGAAGAAAGAGGAGGAGGATGCATATGCGTGAATAATCAATATGCCTGGATTTCCTTGCATAAGAATACATCAATGATGGGATACCAAGCAACCAAATTGGATGCAAGCGTGATTCGGCATACCTGTGTGTCACTTTTGCTCTTTTCGCTTCTCTGTGTTATCATTGCATATTGTAGTTCTGATTCTGGCCATGCATGAATTACAATCAAAACCGGAAATCCTGAAATGTTTTGGATGGTGGTACATCGTCATTGTTCTCATCGTAATAAGGAGTATTAACACTTGTGCTCGATTTGTCTACATGCAATTCTATGGTGATGATGGTATAGTGGTGGTGACAGATATATCAAGGGGTGCTGGATGGCTGCTGTTTGGCATGTGTCGCTATATCGTCGATTGATCACAATACTCTTTAAAGTTCAAAAGTAGCCCCCATCCCTCTTTGTTATTCTCACTCCTTGCATTCCACATACACACACATTCAGACATATGCTTCTCCCTGATACACATCTCTCTTTCCTTCTTTATTTACTTGACATTCATCTTTTCATCCTCTTTCTATCAGAATATGGTCGGCTGTAAATCATGGTTCAAGTTCAAGAACAGAGTATGAGTCGTTGTCGCTCCAGTATTCGTCATTCAACCAAGCAACCCTTATCGGCTTTGGCATCGCAACTGCATTCCGCGTCAGATCGTACGCAATACACCAAAGTCATAGCGATGGCTGAAAACTTGCATCGTCGTATTCAAGACTTACAACGACATGACAGTAATACATGTTCTGCAACGTCAAAAGCCCCTATACCACCGAGAAAAGAGCTTCGTAAGTGTTGCTTTGTAGTAGAGAATAATGAAAAGGAAGCAGAGTGAAGATTGACAGGTGACATTTTCAATTTCCCCTTTTTCAATAGCAGATGATGGCCATCAAGAATTGGATCGCTATTATCAGCTCTTGGAACGATCCAAGTCATTACAAAGGACTATTGCTCGCCTTTCAAGTGAGTTTGACGATCATCTTGTGAATAAGCCAGTACCACCTACACCTGGTTCATTATCATCATCATCATCAAATCACCATCAACACCATTATCATACTACTACTACTGCTACTGCTCCTCTTTATCATCATCATACTCCTCCTCCTCCACTTCATCCACCTCCTTCTTTTCCATTACCCCCCACTCCATCTACATCCCCATTACCTGTGGACGGTAGTAACAGCCACCATTATCCTCACATTGATACGACAGCAAAAAGACTTCCAAGCATTCCTACTCGAAACAGTGAATCTCCTCCACCTACTCCTCAAAAATATCCACAACAACTTTTGACATCTACTACAGCAGTCCAAGAACAAGAACAGCCTATCACGCCTCCTGATTCACCACACAAAGACATCCAGTTCATTCATAACAGTCAACGACAAGACAATCATGATGTTAATGCACCACTTCCTCCACCTCCTCCACCTCCTCCTGTTATTCGGATAAAGCATGTTCAAAAGGTAACATGATCTCATCATCATCATCATCTACATTACTTTTCCCATCCATGTCATCTATTATCATCTATCTTTTATCATTCTTTATTCCCAGTTATACCATAATATTAAATGATCCAACTTTATGCATCTTTTTTAGAGAATCAATGGCTTTCGAGGATTGTTGACAAGGACATATCAACTCAGTGGCAGTATTGTCATGTCACGTGCATTGACTACACCATTACGTCTCTTTACTGCAACTGAATTGATCACAGGCGAGCCCAAGGCCATTCTTCGAGTTGTGATTACTGCTCCTTTACATGATGCCACCCTTTCTGGATGTGATGATTCATATGGCTTTTCATTCTATTGGCCAGGGGGTCCCAAACAACCACTCATCAAACCAAACCGAGCATTTGATATGGAGCAGTATAGCAATGTATCTGATCATCTTGTCCAAGAAGCCCTGGATCAATGGCTCATGCGTCAAGGCATATTTCCACCCCTGCATCAAGCTACCCATATCCTTCGAGAAAACATCAAAATCTACATCGTTTATAATCGCTCTCTTTTCCATCATTTGCCGCTGTAAATAGTTTCATGGCACCAACAACAATCAACAATGCTTACTTGTTGCAGCTGGTCTTACAACAAGAAAAGAATACCGTATATATACGCATTACTCTCTTTCTCGCTCTCTCAGTCTACTTTGCATCCATCCATTCATTCATTTCCTTCGTTTCATTATATAAAAAAGTATATGCCATCTCTCTATCTATGTCACTTTGTAAATGTCGCCAAGGGAACGATTGTCATGTGCAATGAACTTGAGACGTCGAGCATGTCTATCACAGAAAGTAAGCCATTATGTACATGGGTTGAAATGTCAATTACTTACCCATCAGCAAGATCATAAACCCAAGCATGTACTGTGAGATTCTGGTTGTTCTTCCAAGCATTTTGTACAATAGTGGAATGACATATAGTTTCAGCCGAGTGGATTGCATTGCATTCAACCAAACGTCTGAATCGAGCCTTTTCATCTTGGATGGCATTCAGTTCCTTTGCATGCACTAATGGACAGTGTTATTTCTCACCATGCCCCATCACATCATGATCTTCATTTCTTACATCGATAAACATCCTTGATGTTACGCAACCAGTTATCAATCAGTCCATATTGACCATTTCCAGAGGCTGCTGCTACACCGCCACAATTGTAATGGCCTAGACAATGTCATCAGCTACAAACAGGTGATCATCATAGAATGCACATACCACACACGATAATATGTTGGACCTTGAGCACTTCCACAGCATATTGAATGACGGATAAGCAATTGATATCACCATTGGGGACCACATTGGCAATGTTACGGTGCACAAAGAGTTCGCCTGGTCCTAGCTGCAAGATTTGTTCAGCAGGTACTCGTGAATCCGAACAGCCTATGTTGCAAGTGTAAACAAGATGTTGATACTGCTATCATACAAGTCCATACCAATCCATAGTATCTTGGGCTCTTGCTTAAGGTTGATCTGCTCAAAAAAGTCAGGTTGTTGCTTCTTGACAGCTTTGGCCCACTGGCGATTGTGCTCCAAGAGACCATCCAGGTGGCGATCGGAGGGGTCAAACTTGTTGGTAGTAGCCTTGATGGGCGAAAGAGCTCGGTTATCTAGAAGGATCTCAGTCCAATGCCAATAAAGATACACGTGTTCCTGTCCCATTTCACTTACCAGCACCAAACATGAAGAATGGTCTACATTGCTGCTGTCTTGGAAGAAGGGAGTTTATAAACAAACGAGAATAGCGTGCTCGGAACAAGGTGTTTCCACCTGCTCCTTTCTTGAATGATAGTTGTAACATGATGAAGTTTGGAAGACAGCCTTCTGTATCACTATGACCAGCAACACTTTGATGTCTTTGTACCCATTTCCTTTCTCTCTATTTGGACTAATGAGCATCCAAGGGACATTTATACATATACAACATGGTTTATCGATCTTGCATAGCAACCAAATGACTATACAATGACGGCAGCTGCATGATATCATCAGTGGCTCATTCATAATACATTCATTCATTCATCATCCTGACATTGTCGGATGACCTTCTCAGCTGCGGATTACTTCATCTGTGGTATCACGATATTGATAGTTTACCCCTGCAGGAGGAAAACGGGATCTTTGTTTTGAATAATAAAGCGTGTCAAATTTCAATCAGCTCGTGGGAAAGATGCCATTCACTAGTTGTCGGAATGCTCTTTAATTATCCAGTTCGAGACCCAAGCTTGCAATGATGGACATTAAAAAGATAAAGCATGCCTAATACATTTATCCAAAGATATGACTGATACATCAACATTCATGTCAGTTGTAGCAGGAGCATCCATCATAACTGTCATCATGCTGATGCAGCAGTATCAACCAGAAACAACGCAACACATCATTATGCACACATGGATGACTGGATAAAATAAGCATGCCACGTTGATCAAGAAGCATCTCGCCACATAAATGATACACTTTACTTTCTTGGCTTAATCTTTTAAGCTTTTGGTCGGGATGTAGATGACGATCTCCTCCAAACAAGGTGAGTATTCATGCGACAAACTTTAGTGTAACAGCCTTCTTTGTCAAACGATCGGCTCCCCTTTTGATCATCCCACTACATCCATTATCTAATCAGGAGATAAGCTGCTTGTCTGGGCTGTAGAGTGATCCTATTCCTCTTTTGGACCTTCTTATGAAGGCTTAACATTGATGCTTTCGCTCATCAACAAACTGATTTCTGGACTGCATCATCATGTTCTCCAACAGCTTGTTAAAGAAAAGAAGAAGAAAGAATGTCTTTTATTGCTTCAACCAGCATCATTGACTGTATATGCATTGCCACCTGTTATCATACAACATGCACTTTAGCAGCTTTGCCAAATACAAAAAAGCTACTACCATCAGCTCTAGTGTTATCAAAGCAATAAAAAAATGCGACAAAGCAGATCCAAACATGTGTCTCTTGTTTTGAAATAGATGTATATATAAAAGCGAAGATGTTATAAAGGGACCATGGTGATGGAGGAGGGTTCTTGAATGACAATCAATGTCTTTCTTCTTTTACCATGGTCGTAACATGGTGGCTGGATTTGATTGTTGTGCTATCAAACAATGATTTATCATTAGCATCATCATCACAGACATCCATTGTTGAAGAAGGATACATACAAGCTGATAGCACCATGGGATCAGAAATGAGAACAGCCTTATCTTGAGGAGGAACTTGTACATTTCCACCATTTGCTCCTGCACCAGCAGCACCAGGCGTGGTGACATGCAATCCATCAGGTGAAGATATGCTACCATTCTCTTGATGATGAAGTAGTCCACTAAATGATGAATAGTACTCGGTATCAGCATATGGCTGTTGTTGTTGCTGTGGAGCTCCTGCTGCTGCTTGTTGTGGTTGTTGTGAAGAAGAAACAGGTGAAGGTGGCATCATATTGACCATTGCAGCTGCTGCAGCTGCAGCTGAATCCGTGTTAGGATGATGATGATGAGCTGCTCGTTGTTGTTGTTGCTGTTTGGTGACTGGACATTCTCGATGGGCATATAACATTTGTCGCAAACTAATCACTTCATCTCGGAGCATACATACATGCATTTGAAGTTGTTCATTGTCTGCAGCCAAGTAATCAGCTTTAGCTTGTAATTCATTCAGCCATTGCTTTTTGCGCTGTCGACATTTGAGAGCAGCTACCATATTGCATTCAGCATAAGTTATGTCTATACACATCACATTGCCTATTATATACCTTGTCGATTTCGCTCAAGAAAGTTTTTCCTCTTTTCTTCATCATCCATATACTTGTGTGATCTCTTTTTCCGCTTTGCAGCAGCAGATGATGATGAAGATGTCATGGATGATGACGTGCTGTTATTGTTATTGGGATTCGATGTCGATGATTTATGGGGTGATGGTGAAGTTGTTGTTATTGTTGTTTGCTGATGAGGAGATAAGACACCACCTGTATTATTTGATGATGATGTGGGTGGAGTGGTTGATGGATCTGCGGAATGAGTGTCTGTGCTAATGACTTGTTGTACTGCTGCTGCTGCTGCGTTAGGAGTCATTCTGTGAAAGTAATCAAATGGAGTAGGTGATGTGGAAGCGGATGATGACAGCGTACACATGTCATGATAGGATTCATCCTGCTGCCTTGTTGCTGCTATTGTCGTTGTCGATGTTGTCGTTGCTGCCCACAACATGTGGTAATGATGGTGTGTATCGTTATGTTGCAGTTGGAAAAAAGCACGACAGCATCATCGAGACATTTTAAAAGGTCATCAAAGAAACGGGATTCGGATATGCAGCGGCAATAGCATTAAAGAAACAAGGAAACATTCCTGCGGTAGTTGATTTGTGATAGTGATGATTGTGCTTATTCGCTTTGCATCGTGCGTGCAAGTGGGAGTTGTATGTGTGTGAATATCATGCTTTGGATAGAATAAATGCTTGTTGCTACTTGAACGATAGTAGGATGAGATATAAAACAGCTTTGATGAAACCAGTCATGAAAAGTGTACACTGTGGATGTGTTGAGCAGCTAAGGATTCCTTGGTGTTGTAGTGGGAAGACTCAAGTGTATCCGAGAAAGTGGATCCATCAGCATTAACAAAGAGACCCCTTCATTTGTCCTTACTCGTCACAAGCTGATCCCTTTGAGCATAAATGACAAGGTTATGCTTACATTGACTTGTTGGTGATAAAGTAATATCTTCTGTATCCTACAATGATGCCACCAGAAAAGGGAATTGGTTGAAAAGCAAACAAGATGGCATAAACCGGATGGCACAAATCAGAAAGAATACATACGTAAATACAACGGCAAGGAGAATTCGCTGCTCGTAAATGATCGGGTAGCTAGAGAAGATAGCTAGTGTCCTAGCAGCGATTGAAGCTTGCCATGCTAAATCTGACTGGATTTTCTATTGTAAATGGCAAGTGGTAGGAGAACATCGGCTTATTATTGCAATCATCTATAAGCCGATTGGATCCCTCTCTTCATTTTCGGGCTTTAACTTAAACGTGTGTCGATCTAAGCGGCTGTATACCTTACGATGTAATCGGTAGATGATAAAAATGATCCATACATTTGCTGTAATGTGATTGTTTTGGGGTTGTAATCTCGGATGTTTATGAATAGGGTCATTTGGTCCGCTTGTGCATCAACATGTGCTCTTTGATACTACTGTACAATGATAAAACTGTGCACAATGGCTGATGTTGCATTGTATATATGTAAAGAAGAAGATCCAATAGTCAAGGAGGAGACGAAAGTGTTGGATAATGATACAAATGTATTATACAAATAAGGCTGAAGGGGCTGAATCAACATCTAATCTAACTCTATTGACGTTCTTCCTCAATCATGGTCTCTAATAAGCACTCTATTGTTTGGCGGGAAAGTTGGCATCAGTGCTGGTTGTTGAGAAATTGTGTCACCAGGTTGAGGAATGCTTCTGGTTTATCGGCATGCACTGGTAAAACACCATCCATCCATGTCAGCTATCATCTAAATCCTGGTTGATTAAACACTTACCCCAATGACCAGCGTCATCCACAGTTTCTAACATGGAATGTGGAAACATGGAACGTATAGCATCCTTGTTATCGACAAATGGTTGGTGATAAGGACTGTTGCCACCAGTGATAAACATGGTAGATCCTTTGTATGAGCCTTTCACATCAAAGCTGGCGATATCAGGCAATGAATTGGTGAGCAAGTCATAGGGAACACGAAATCGTAACTGGTTGTCTGAATCACGTCTCAGGTTGGTGAGGAGAAACTGTCGAATCCCTTCATTGGGCTCAAAGTCGGCAAGTATCTTGTTTGCTTCAGCCAATCGACTTGGACGTGCTTCCTCCACATATCGCATTCCTTTGGCATACTTTGCAAAGCTGTGAGCAAGAGGCAATTGTACTGGAGGCATATCAACCACCACAAGTTGGGATACCATGGATGGATACTTGAGTGCTGCTGCCATTACTGCCTTACCACCCCTGTGTTGATATATCAGGAACATGTCTTAAATACATTGTGTGCCATAACTTACATGGAGTGTCCTAGAAGCACAGGCCTTTCAAGACCATGTTCAGTACAGAATAAACGTATATCTTCAGCCATGGCGTCAAATGTATGAGTGGCATTATGGGGGCTGTCACCATGGTTGCGTAGATCCTACAAACTGACTGAGCATCGTTAACAAGCCAATATGGACTGATATCTTACTATGGCATAAATGTCGCGTGAAAGTCGAGTATTGAATGCACGAGCGAGCGATCGCCAGTTTTGCTTTGAGCCAAACAGACCATGACAAATGACAAGAGGTGCTGATGTAGCAGCTTTAGTGCTCCACTTTTCCCAGGCAAGCTTCAATGCCATGTGATACAAAAAGAAGTACAAGCAAGCAATCCCGACAAGGCATTTTCATATATAGACCTTTTCTTTTATTACATTGATAGTAAATGATCTGGATGAAGTTTATGGTATGTTGGAAGATGCTGGAATAGACATATACAAGCAGTGAATGATGTTGGCATAATAAAGTACACACAAAATGATGCTGATGGATGATGACGATGATGGGAAGGATGATAAAGAAACAAGAACGACAAGGAGAGAGCATATACTACTGCTTTGCGCCACAAAAGGGAAATATGATACATGTGACATCAATGTTAAAGGGGAATAAAGTGACATGGCAAAACGGGACAAGCGTATAAAAGTGTGTTTCAGTCTGAGCGCTTGATCTTTTTGGAAGAGCGAGATGACGATCTTGTGCAAGGAAGATCTCTCCACACAAAGCATGAGTTTCCTTCAATATGTGTTTTAGGTTTACGTCCTCTTTTCTTCCTTGGCATCTGCAATACAGTCTCCATTGTTGAACTAGTGAATGCAGCCATGGATCCTTGCATATCATTATTCTCATGTGTCAATGTACCATTTGCAGAAGAACATGGTGTTGTTGTAGATGTATTATCTCCTTTACTGCTTGATGCACATGTGGTGCCAATGACAGGTGTAGCCGTTTGTTTGACATCCCAGACTGTTGGTGTCAAAAATGTCCATCCACCTTCTTGTTGTGGCTCTCTATTACTTGGTGGACGTCCTCGTCGACGTTTAAGGATAGGTTGACCAGTCGGGGAAATGATAATTTGAGTAGATGGTGGCGCGGGAGTGCTTGATTGTTGCTGTTGTTGACGCATAGATCTGTTTGGCTCCTTTTTCTCTTGGCAAGGTGACATGGCAGGTGATGGTAAAGACAACATGTTGCTACTGCTGTTGCTAGTGATACTATTATTCCGAGATGATGATGTGTTGCTGATAGGTGATACTGGTGGTGGAGGAGAAACATGTAATGTGCAGCTGCTATTGACATTGTTGATGTTATCTCGTGAGCTCCATGGAGCAACTTGTGTTGGTGGATGAAGTGTATTGGAAGATGAACATTTACGCACTGGAGGATCATAACCTTGTAAAGGTGGTATATCATCAACGACTGAAACAGATGCAGCTGGCATAGAACGTGGTGATAATGAAGCATTTGCTGCAAGTGGTGATCTGCACGAGTCTACTGGTGACAATAATGGTGAACTACCACACACTGACAAAGGATGTAACAAGTCATTATTGCTACTATTTGGCGAATGAGCACTAATAAGTGATGGTGGTGATGATGGATGTGATGAAGCAGGTGAAGCAGGTGATAGATTGAAAGCTGGTGTTGTCTGCAAACGTGGTGGTAAAGGTGGTGAAGGTGGATGGCTGTTGAGCAAATGTGAAATAGAAGGCAAAGTCGTGGTCTGTGCGAAAGACATTCAAATGTAGTTAAAGAAGAAAGAAAGAAAAAGGGGTGTTGTAGTGAGAAATAAGGCAAGCAGTAGGTATAAATGAGAAAAGAGAGCTTAAGTAGAAAGAGAGGGGTGCGAAGGGGGTGAATGCAATGAGCGAGGCTGTGGATTTATACCAAATTTGACGAAAAATGCGTTTTCCAGGAAAAGGCGGAACAAAAGAATATCAGGAAAGGTGGTACCTACCAATCGAATTGAAATGCCGTTTCTGATGTTTCTCGTACTTCTTGAATCCGATTTTGGACAATCGACGATCCCAGCATGAGAACCACGTGTGTCACCAAAAAGTTTCAATTTTGTCAATTTGTCTTGCATTCATGGCAGTGTTTACCTTCCACATTCTAGGTCCGCATTTCCTTGTTCTTTTTTGGTCTCTTTGGGTGCTTCATTTGGGTCCAGAAGTAGTGGAATTCAATCCATGTGTGATTTTGTGATCCTACTACCACTACTACGCCACATCCTTTATCGTCATCAAGACATCAGAGATGCTTTAGCCACTACTTTTAGTCATCAATATGTTCTCACATTTGCACATGAGATCCTTGTGAGTATCATTACTCATATGACTAGATTGCCATCAGAAGTATAAGCATAAATATATCCAACACTTTGGTACAAGCTTCTGGAATACCAATCAGCTGCCTTTTTAGTCCTTAAGAAACCTTCCCCCCAATCCTATAGAGAGGACAAATAACATCTTGTCTTACTTCAATCCATACATGTAACAAGCCGGTGACGAATATGTATAACACTTTCTCCATCATCTCTTTTCCCAGCATCAATGTTCACTAAGAAGCAAGAATATATGCTTATATAGTACTTGAATTCAATGCAGCATTAAGATATATGTATTTATGTGTAGACAACGAGACAATATTCAAATCCAAATATGTATTTATAGTACTAATCAATCATGAATGCGCGCACTTTGCCTTTTCGCAACTTGTTGACAAGGAAAGATGAATCAGATGAGGAATATGAAGAGGAAGGAATCTTGATGTCATATACACTTTTGAATACGATCCAAGCTCGCTTAAGAGTAGAGACATGAGCTCTTGTTGGATAGCCAATAGCCTTGATTAGCTCATCACCAATAGCACTATAGACTGCACAAGCAGCACGAACACCACCTTGACAATCCTGTGGTAAGCGATCAATGCCACGTTCTGCATGATCAGCAAGTTCTTTAGCCATATCCACCAAACGTAGAGCCAATTGTCTTAAGCGAGAATCACCCAACTTGCGAGCACAACCAGAAACAAGCAATTCATATTCATTGTCAGTAAGCCAAGTGCGAGGTAAGTAGCAACGACCAAGTTGTTGGCTGTCGGTAACAATATCACGAGCAATGTTGGTATATTGAAGAACAAGACCCATATCGCGAGCACGTTTCAGGACCCAGTTGTTGGAATATCCTTGCATGATCACTCTTGTGCATAATTCACCAACACTGCTTGCAACACATGCTGAATAATATTCAAGATCCTTTTCATGTTTGACTTGTTGTCCAGTGAGATCAAACTCATATCCATCAAGCAGCTCATTGACAGCATCCACTTCAAGAACAGGTCGTAAACGTGCAAAAGCACGCATTGATGCAATACAGCTGTCCGGCAGCTGATTATGATATGACGTCCAGTCAATGTTGGCCATCCTTTTTGCACTGAATAGTTCACGTACAAGATCACGCACAACTCCTAATTGCTCACGACGTTTTGAAACAGGCACTGCTTCATCATCAGCAAGATCATCAGTGGCACGACAGAATCCATACAACACACCAAGATCTTGACGCACATTGACAGGAAATACTGCTGATGCAGTGTAGAAAGAATAAGATGCTTTGCGCAAGATTGACCAGGTCACTTCAGAATCATGGAATGGCTTTCGACTAAGCTCTTGATCTGATAGACAAAATGCCCATGTCAAATTCACCATCTTGGAAAAAAATGACTGCGAACGACCTTGAAGATCACCACATAAATGCATCACAGCATGTGCACGATCAATTGCGCATGTAGCAAACACCAAGATGACATTGATCAATAGCCAAAAGCCAAATTCTTCCAGAGGCAAATTGGGAGCAACATGGATACCAGTACTTGTACGTAAAGAGATGTGCCATGTTCCAGCAGCAATAGCAATTTGATCAACCCAGGACAAGTAGATTGTAGGCACCATAATGGAAACAAGCACAGCTTGCCAACGACGGCAGATATATTCACCAGCACCAAACCAAAGAAGTGCCAATACAGGACAAACATACCAAAGGATACAAGCACCATAAAAGAAGCGAGTATCAGGGATAGCCATGCTCTAAAATAAAGGATAATAAGGTCAATAATGCATAGATCGACTATCCAATAGGATTTTACTTACCCAGGCACGGACTGCAAGAGAAAGGAGAGATGCAATAGGCACATAACGGATAATCATTGATCGCATAATAGGTGTATCAGGCTTAACAAAGACACTGGGGAGACGCCAGCGCATCACCAGGTTTGTGAATGCCACTGTCATGAGTGACATGATGATGAAGAACATGTATTCTTCCAAAGGGACATGACCAATGACTGCAGTGACACATGAAGGACAATACCACCAAGCACGATGATACACGATGTAATTATCCCAAGGCGAAGCCGTCAAAAATGCAATGGATGATAAGAAGACATATTTCAATGTATCTTGCGAAGAGTGGAAAGGACGAAGGATCATGAATAAAAGACCAAGGACTGGTAAAGTATAGTAAAGATGCACTTCCATGTAAGTAAGCATGGTGAGCGATGAATGTAGTAATAGATTAGGATGTATAAGATAGGATGAAAGGATAGGATTAGTGTTGATGATGCTTTTTTCTTAATTGCTCTTCCTTGTCTTTATATACGATGCTGTGCACTGATTCATTCACGTTCTCTATAGCATGAATACTTTTCTTTGTCTCATTTTAGGAGAACAATTGTCCACTTGTCTGCAAAACAGTGTCAAGGGCAATTACCACTTTGTATCCCAAAAAGGGTAATGACCGAACAATATGCATGCAGCTTGAAAGATGTCTTTCCATGAATGGGTAAAAATCTGGCACTTTGAGCGAAAGGGCAAGGAAGAAGGGGTAAAATACGCACACACCTTGTTGAAGCGCATCTGTGATTCAGCTGTTGCTGCTTATGATCGCTTTTGTTTGTTTGATCTGCATGCTATATCGCGTAGCACAATCCGATCACACATCTTTTGACGTACATGTAACGAACAAAGCATTGTCTACCACCACTGACTTGAAATTCTTCTGAATGAATGTAAAAACCATCAAGGATGATATTCGTTGTCTTGTACTTGACACCCCTTCTTCTAGCGATTCTACTGAAGGGAGATCCAAACTTAGCGCCTATCAGTGTAACAGCCAGCTGTCTCTTGTCCACCCCTTACATACACTTTCTTTCAAAGACATTCCCAGGCAACAGATGCATACCAGGAAAGTTCGAATGCATGCATGTAGATGTACCTTGTCCATTTGTCTCATCTGACATTGTATGACACATTTATAACGATTCTTACACTTAGTCCTCACATAGCATAGCAATAAGACATGTATAACTCAACATGAAGAAGAGTGGAAAGATAAGAAGAAGAGAAAAAGAGAAATGACCAGCAGATCTAGTCGTAATGGAATACTAATATTGTAGGATGAAACAGGATGGCAAGTTTGATGCTTGAAAGATCATGGGCTTGGCACTATTTCTTTGTCTTGTCCTTCTGACAGTCTCCTTGCGCATGCTAATTTTCCCACCATTTGGCAGTTTGACATCTCCTTGTTCTCACACTAAGCACATCTGTGATCATCGGCAGTGCACAATGCATACTGTAGTAGGAGTAGTGATCTGCCACGACCTTGCACGTACCCAGTATCTATTCTAGCCAATCATCAATGCACTAAAATAGCAGCACGATGTGCTGTTCCTCATTTGGTCTTTACAATCAATCGTGTAGTGATGAATATATATGTACTTGCCATTACTGTATTATCTATTTATGTCCAATTGATTCATAGAATAGCGTGCTTCACAAGGCTAGAACAGAAAGTGACTTTTGCACGAGATGTATGGTGTCACTTGCTCATTGCAGCGTTGAATCAAATACTGAATGATGCGTGTGGAACAGATTCCAGATCGCAAATGCATGACTCTTTCCTTGCCAGCGTTATGGTGCTCCCCAACAATCAATAAATGCCATATCCAGTAGCATAGCTGTATAACAGCATCCTTCGTGTATTCCTGATATCAAGTCTGAAGCATTGTGCATGTGTTGCCTAACATATGGTATGGTGGACAAGTCAAACTGCTAATGCAAAACGATGTATAGTGCTGTTACACCTTCCGTCAATGGTAATATTGACCTTGTCAGTGCACTTTGCGTCTACCATGTGAAGTAAATGAAGCTATATAGGAGAGATCTGTGAATGTTGTGTCTTGTTGACACTATTACCCGGCATGGTGTGTTTGGTCCGCCATTTTAAGGTTTGGTGGCACCATGGATATTTTCCCGTTTTAGCGATATTTGTTCATGGTCTGTCAGGAAGCTTCTGTTGTAGTGTTACCATGAAAAACACTTAAATCAGGGAAAAAGAGGATTTCTTCGAAAGCATAGAGTGTATTACAAACCATCCATAATTGTAACATTATGCTTGCGCCACCAGATATAGTGCATTCCTTCCAATCATGCTGTTTGGAAAGTCATCACCGGGTCATTCGACTCTTTGTTCACAGGCACACACTATGTTTAAGCCGAATAGCCGATCCAAACTCGCAGCCAATTGTTATCTGTCCCGTGAACAATGCACAGCTTGTTCATTCCTAATTTGGCCTATATCCTTTTTTGGATGTATAAAGTGTATCAAGATGTGTTTCACCACGTGCCTGTCGCAAAAAGCGCGCAAATAGCAAGCCCATTGTGTTATGGCTGATTGTAATGGTGCAATCGTTCTTTTATTCATATCATGTGTGATGCGTATAAGGAGGATGATGTGATAACGTGATATGGCAATAGGATGTAAAGGTTGATAAGCAGCCTGTCAAGGTTTATTCACAAGCATTTGTGATATCTACTACTGCTACTACTACTGCTAGCTTCATATCTGTAGTTGGCGACACTGGTTAAGGGATATCATAAGAAGGTCGTTTCTGGTTTCAGTTGATCCAGCGTGATTGTGTTGTGCCATGTCGTTATCGATACCTAGCTTTGCTATGGCATGCTCTGTGAAGAAAAGGTTGCAATTGATATACGACTGCTGTAGGCATCTGCTGATACCATCCAAGAGCTCACTGATCAATGATACTTTTGCTGCTGCCTGTCATATGATCCAAAGTCGAGAAGTGATTGTCGTAATCATGGATTGTTGGCGTTGATGGTTGTATCGGTAAAGAGTAATGCCAAATGCTGCTGATGCAATCACGATAAGGATCCCCAATGAAAGCCTATAAATACCAACATCAATTGTCATGTTGTTATAGCATGAGCCATCATTCCTCTTGTCAACATACTTGTACCTGAAGACAAGCGTTTGGTGGATGTATCCTTTCTTATTCTCTTCTTGAATTCCAACAGCTGTCTCTGCAGTTCCATCCTCATCTTTCCAAGTCATGAATAGTCGAACAAGAGTCAATAGAATCGTACTGTACTTTTCACCTTGAATATGGCTCGTTTGTTGCTCATACGACGTGTAGTTTGATATGACAAAAAGACGTTGAACTTGGGAATAGACTTGCTGCTGTTCAGTTCCTCAATGTCAGGTTGGATTGGTGGCGCATTCACTGTTTACCTGGTTTCTTACCCTGTCCCTTCAAGATGCTCTCGATTGCTTGGGTCAAAGGAGCTGGATTGGACCACGTTTGTTCATTGGAGTCGAAAGAAGAAAAGGAAGGAAATGATTTCCCTAAAGGAGCGCTCATGCATGACCCAAATTGTTTCAGACTACACATCCACTGCAGCTATCCTATGAAGCTCACTTGGATCAGTTAGTCTTCTTGACGTATCACATTACACGAAGAAACCAATAAAGAAGACGACAATGTTGATACTTCCAGCAGAGTCCCTTGTAACTTTAAGAGTAAATCTTGTGCACAGCTAAACTAAGCAATGACAAAATATGGCTACGAATACGTTTTAGGATTACCTTCACTTGTGGAGTGTGTTACTCATGCTTACATAGTAGTGCCACAGGTAAGAACTTATCGGAGAAAGAGTGTCGGGAGCATGACAGCATTCTGATGCATGAAAATGGCCCATTGTTTACACTTGGTCCTTGTTATGGACAACTCGAAAGCAACATACTCATATCATTCTTTAAAGCATATGTCAACACAACAACAACATCCACAACTTTTCTTTCCCTTTTTTTCTGGTTGTGCTTGCTCATATCCTGTAATTCCAACCTGTCATGACACACCACGATTTCTACTACCGAATTGATGATGAACAAGAGCTTCTGCCACCAGATGGTCCACCACCACCTTATCGCTCAGGAAATATGAGAAACACCAAAACACTTCATGCACGTCCCACATTTTGGAGTCCAAGACAACCACCCAATAGAGATTGGAAAACTATGGCTATGCGTGGCAAACGGCTAGTCAACACTTTAAGACAGCCATCACCAGCTCCAAATGACCAACGGCGTCAACCTGTTATCACCCTGTTTGATTCACCACCTGCTTATGAAGACATTACTGATAGAGTGGTAGTCGAACATCCAATGGACCCTAGAGCCATTCGCGCATCATTTACCAATCATCCAGACCAACATAACAGGCAGACAGCATCACTGCAGCAACATTTCACACGCCCAAGTCGTGCATCATCAACATCACCAACAATGACACTTCCTTCTGTAACCACTTCTACCTTTCGAAACCGCCATCATAATGATAAATGCACAATCATGTAATAAACCTTGTTGCTTTCACATCGATTGAACATGTCAATTGAGTCCTTGTTGCCTTGCATAATCTTGTTTATCCCTTCTCTAGTATACCCAAATGATGATTAAACGTGTTCAGTGGAAGGGAGGATGTATATGGGAAAAGTTGACATCCTTAGCTAACACATCATATTGCGCAATGGGTGATTGGTATCATTCTTTGCGCATACATCCCTTTATTGAAGGGATCCGATAAAAAGAAAACAAAGGGTCCAGCTGTTTGATTAATTTCATGGGTGACAGCAGTCTTGTAGGGCACATGGTCATACCTACTTTTATCGTAGCCATGAGCGCGACTTTTTGACTGAATAAAGGTACCCCATAACTTTCATTTATACCATTGTTGGTCACATTGCATATTACACGACAACGATTGCGTTACGGCTCTTGTAAAGACTTTTGAAAACACTTTTAAGAAGTAACACTGATCCAATTTGGGTACGCTGGTTATTTGTGGTGGTGTAATATATGCGAATCTCTCTATATGCATTACTTGCATGCTTGCAGCATCAAGAAGCATCTTCATTACCCCCGATTGGTGGAGATGTCTAAACAGTGACAATGCTGCTTATTCTTAGGAGACTATTCTCTTCTCAAGTGTTCTAGTAGCAAGAAATCGTGGTGGCATGTGATGAGTTGAAGGATATGGCCAGATCGAAAAGTAAGGAGCGTTGATTACAAAAGTTTAGAGCGGGAGATTTACTATCACCCCATGTTAGTAATGGATGCTCCAACGACATGGTGTGTGAATAGGACTATGTGTGTGTGCGTATGAATGGTTATATGTTTATTTGACCAAAGTGAGCTACCATTCCAGTGAAATGCTGAAAAGGGGATATCTCCCCCCTTTTAGTCAATGCTTGCTCTCTCTATGAGCCAGTTAATAACTCCCATATATGGGGTGCTTGCTCATCTTTCTGACAGATCCCTGATTGTGCTTACAGGACACAAACAGCAAAAAAAGACAAGATGTATAGAATCAATTTAGGTTTTTAATCACACAGGAGTTGTCATAGCATTGTGCGTGCGCTTTATTACACGAATGAGAGGACAAGATGTAGTGTTTTTGCGCACTTTGGCAAGTATCGATAAAAGATTTCATTTATCCACTCTGATTACAGTTCCATCCATAACGGCCCAGCATGTACACAATACACAACAGGCTCATCCTTTCAATAACATATATAAATATGCGATGATCTAAACTTAACCCACCATTCTCACATACATTTCACAACACTTGCCCAACACATTTGAATACACACAGCACCCATTCATTCCATTTTTCTTCTTCCTTTTTCTCCACACCATCATGTACGAGCAAGGTAGAATCAAAACCCAAGTTGCATCTTAATCATACTCACATATTTGCACGTATCATAGCATCATCCATGTCATCTTTGACAGCAGATCTAATCCATCCTATATCTACAGCCGTGGACAACGGCAGAGACAACACTAGCAGTAGCAATTCCAATACCAGTGTCAGATTTTCAAAGAGACAACAACAACAGTCTCCAATTCAACCACCTACTACGCCATTAACAGCATCTTCCTCATTCACCACCCAACACAGCAACAGCAGCAGCACAACTACAACCACGCCAATTCACGAGTATTCATTATTTGATCAACATCCAGCTGCATGGGAATGGTTTGGCAACAATGAGAATAACAATGTTTGGCGTAAACATTCAGTGGCAGCAGATGGAGCTGACTTTGGTACATGCCAACAACAACGACGTGGTAGTGCTGCATATCAAAATGGTACTACAGCAGCAGATTGGCGTCGTGGATCTGCAACAGCAGCAAGTGGTCTGTGCTGTGCTTTGTGCTCCTCTCCGCAAGCTGGTTCACAACTATGTGGACACACTATTTGCCATGTATGTCTCTCATCCCTTGGTACATCCTCTTGCCCCCTTTGTTGCACCCAGGTACTTTTCAATCACATTTTCCTTGATTCCTAATTAGTTAACATGACAATGTATATAGACTGCATCAGTTTGGGAACAACTATCAGCACAATATGATGTAATGCAACAATCCATGCCTACCAATGCACATCACTACCCATTTCCAGTAAACATGATGCAGCAGCAACAACAATTATTGACTCCTCCACCTTACTATCCATGTGTCAAATTAGCTAATGTAAGTAGTGTTGACGTGGCATGAGAAAGATCAACAACAAACACTAATGTATGTATCATGCAGATCCCATGGGATGTTTCACAAAACGATGTACGACAATTCTTCAATCACTGCCGATTGCCAAACATGTCAATGCATGCTCAAGCCATTCATATTATGATGGATCGCACCACTGGCAAAACACTATCTGATGCCTATGTGGAATTTGCTACTTATGCTGATTTACGTCGAGCCATTGAAACTCGTGATCGTAAACCACTTAAAGGACGTATTGTCACTGTGACTGAATGTACACAAGAAGAATTGCTCAAAGTGGTGTTTCCCAAATGGCGTGGTCAATTTTGTGGCATGTCAGCTATTCCACCAGCTTCAGATGTTGTTAAAAACATGTCAACTGCCGCTGGTGGAGGAGGATCGGGATGTCCACCATTTGTCACTCGTGAAGAAATCAATTCCTTGTTGGTCGTATGCAAGAATTATAAGCTACATTTCTCGCGTAAATGTGCGGAACGTCCTTTTGAAAACATTATCAGCGTGATTGCAAAGTATCCATGGCATCAAGCACATCTTATTTCAGCCATTCATCGTGATCATATCTATGAAATGCTCAAATTGTCTATTGGTAAGTGCTTATTATAGTGATTCATGTCCATGTGAAGCCTAAAAGATGATATATCTTAGAATCACTTAAAGTACATCTCTCCAAGGATTATGTCCAGATTGATGGCACATTATTGGAACGACTTGTACGCGTTGGTATCATGTGCCCAGCATTCACTGAACGCCAAACAACCACCTTGTTACAAACTGCGCGTATTGGATGTCCACCTGATCTAATGCACTATTTACTACCACTACCACCTCCTATGCCATCTAGTGCTGGTCTTTATACACCACGCACAATGCCATCTTCTTTGCCTTTCATTTCTCAGCCAGCACCAAAACAATATAAGCTTGATCAACAGCGTATCAAACAGCAGTATCAGCAAGGTACTAATGATCTCTCCACCTGCTTTCCTGATCCCACCAAAGATGTACTTGACCAACTGAACGCTTTATCGATCCACAATAATGGCGGTAATGATTACTTTTTTGGTAATACCAAGTCTCCTAGTTCAGCATCATCTTCTCTTTCGTTACGTGATCCAGTGTTGACTGTCTAGAGATATACTACGTATATACACTTTTAATTCAACATACTACTAGTTTAGAACAATCCTTTCAAAACCACCAATGACCCCTTTAATCTATGCACACCTTACATCTAATGTGAATTGAATTTTATACAAAGTATAATGAATACAAGTGCATTACAAAAAGAACTTTCTAATAGTATCCAGGCAAAATGTAGTCGAGCTTCTTGACAGTTACAGGATTACGCTTTTCTTGTGCAGTCATGCCAGCAAACTTCATGGATCCCTTAAGGTCAGGCTTGAGAGTGTTGTTACGAACGGCATCATCAAGATGAGGAAGGACAGCCATAAGCAAAGTCTTTGCATTGGTAGAGTTGTTGACCATGTTTTGCATGACAGTTTCGACAGTGACAGCACCTTCTTCCTCCTCACGCCAGCAATCATAATCGGTGGACATGCAAACCATTTGATATGCAATTTCAGCTTCACGAGCAAGTTTGGCTTCAGGAAGAGCACTCATGTTGATGATATCAGCACCCCAGCTGCGATACATGTGTGATTCAGCCTTGGTAGAGAATTGGGGACCTTCCATACATACAGCAGTCTTATCACGATGAAGGGTGCTGTTGAATTCAAGGACATGACGTTGTTCATACACCAAATCAGCAATGCCCTTGTGGAAAGGTTCAGCAAATAAAGCATGGGCTACGACACCGTCACCAAAGAAAGTGGAAGGTCTTAAACCACGAGTACGATCAATCAATTGGTCAGGGAGCACGAAATCACATGGAGGAATCTCTTCGCGCAAGGAACCAACAGCACTGAAAGCAAGGATAGCTTCAACGCCCAAATGCTTTAGTGCAGCAATATTGGCTCTAACAGGCACTTCAGTAGGTGTCAAATAATGGCCACGACCATGACGTGCAAGGAAGGCAATCTTGGTTCCACTGGGAAGCTTGGCAATGGTGATCTTGTCACTAGGAAAGCCCCAGGGCTATACAACACGATAAGTTGACCTTTGTTCCTTTTGTAAACCTCTTCTCTGCCCCATTGACATTTACAGTTTCTGGATTCACTTCTTCGACAATTTCAAGGTTGTCCAAATGGTACAAACCAGAGCCACCAATAACAGCAATCTTGACGTCGTGCATTATGGAAGGAAGAAAGAGCAATATTTTACTTTCGCGGAGCAAGTGCCTGAAATGGATTGCGCCATTCGCAGCTCCAGTTGGGAAATCCCATCATCTTGTGTAAACATTCATGACAACTACTACCTTTTTACATGATGATAACAATCAATCTCTCTCTCTGTGTAATAGTAATGCCTTTATAACCTGCCATCTTTATCAAGACATCATTGGTAAGCTACAAGCATGATCACACTGGATACATGTAACTGATAAGCATTCGACTTGTCAGTGGTAGATTGATCAAGACGTTACATGGCTCTGTATTGTGTCATTCATTCAATGATGCATTACTCGTGCATCTGCAGTATCCAAGCTGCTATAAAGTTGATAACTTGGTCATGTGTCTTAGCTTCATCCACTGCTTTATTGTATAGATTAGACATCCCATCGTATGCTTATAGTATCATGTTCATTCCTTATCACACACATGTATACAACTTTCTTACAGCAACCAAGCTTCCATCAGTTATCATGTTTCCTCTATATCCAATCACATCCTGTTATTGTGCTGCTGCTATCTCAACTAGTAGTAGGCATCACTCCTTGTCCCTGTTGAAAAACACCCAAAAACAATCCACTTTCTCATCCTGCTTCTTGCTTTCATCCCATCATTTCAGTGGTCCTTACAAACTCTTTCACTATCTCATGTAATTCAGATCCAACAACTTCTCAGATGGTACACGTTGTACACTTTCATTCAATCATCAAAAAGACTGATATCCAATGCTCATTGTATCCATTGATCTTTGTTGGAAATATATCTAAGCGTGGCTGACGAGATAAAAACTATGTACGTGTATTCGTGTGGAGCGAGAAAAGGGTGATGGTGGTGATGATGGTTTACAGGTGGTAGATATGTGGTGTTGTGTGTTGTTGATATATGCAAATGCATGTCATTTTCAAATGCTGAGCAGGACGTCTACCAAGATGCCTTTTTGACACCAGGAAGTTCACCATTCAAGGCTTTCAAACGGAACTGATAACGACAGAGCTTGAATTCGCGAAGGATACCTTGACCATGACCAGTAGCTACACAGCGGTTGCTAATGTAAGCTTGGGAGGATTGCTTGGGCATGTTGTTGAGCGCAAGTTGAGCCTGGTGACGGACACGAGCTGGCAAAGTCTCATTTCGTGTAATATAGCGATAAGCTTGACGAGTCAATTCGTTATCGGCTACCAATTGACGGGCCTTAATGTCACGGAGTATACGGCTTCTCATTGTTGTTGAAGGACAAGAAAGAAAGGAACAACAAAGAACGACAGGCAAGAGCGGGGTAAAACAAAAGCCACTGTATTAGGTTGACACCTCGTCTTAGTCCATATCCGACACACCACACCCAGCTCTCTCTCTCTCTCTCTCTCACAACAATGTTCTTGCCACTTCTGTCCAAGCGATGCGCATCGGTTGCACGTTCAGCTTATATCAACCGTAATGCTGTCTTTCGTCAAACACGTCAAGCTGAAGTCGTTAGTGTGCCGTCTTCTGTCTTTTTTGGTCACGGTCGTCTTGGTACTACCCATATTCTTCCATTGTGAACTGTGTATCTCATTGTGCTTTATTGTAGCTCGTGTTCGTCAGATCGCAACTGAAGCTAACCGAGTCAAGGTTGACTATGATACCAAATATGCCGAGAAACTGAAAAAGATTGCTGAAGCGTATGTTATTTCATATCACGTGTGCTTGGATGCTTTAATTTACATGCATGATATTATATAGCAAGGGCATGTCTGTTGAAGAACTCAAGGCCAAAGCAAAGGAGAATATGAAACAAGCACAGAACGCTGTAAAGTCATCAGCTGAAGCTCCCAAGCCCAAACCTACTTCTACTACTGCTACTACCACTGCTAAGCCCAAACCTGCTGCATCTCCTGAAGCTGTTGCTGCTCGCTCCAAGATGCCTTACGAGTCATCAGCCCCTGTAAGGTCATTACTTAATGATATGAGGAAAAGGATTCTTATCATTGTATATAGACTTTGGATAAGGTTGTCAAGTTGGATCTTTTGGAAAAGGAGGATGCAGAGACTGTAACCAAGATTTGGACCGAGTATCACGCTGACAAGGATTGCATTACAGCTGTCATCCCTAAGGATACATATGATACTATCCAAAAGAGAAGCCAACAGTATCCATTGGTAAGGATATATCATTCATGTCTTTAGTAAACAATAGCTAATGGATGAAATGGTAGTTTGTGGTGCCAATGCCTCGTGAGAGCGGTGTGGAGTTCTTTTTCATGCAATTCAACTTTACTCAAGTCTATTTCACTTCTCTTCTCGAGTACAAGGCTAAGGGTGCTGAAGCAAGACCTTTCCTTACCATCACTCATTATCCTGAATTGGCTGATTCCAAGGGCATTGTTTTGATGAAGGGCGAAATCTCTGATAATCCACGTATGATTGATACACAAAATGCCCAATTCCTCGCATTCGTTTTGCAACAATTCTACGCCACTGGTGGTGAAAACAAATTCAAGCTTGTTGAAAAGTTCCACAAGGAGCCACAGAACTTTGATTACCAAGAACTTATCAATGAGATTGAGCGTGTTGTTTAGACTTTTTATCTTTTCCCCTCCCTTCCTTTTCCACATAATAAACCATCCTGATCCACTTATTCATTCTTTTTGTACTCTTCACAAGCATATGTTTCATTTGTTATGGTTAATGGATAAGCACTCTAACAATAAAGGGTTTTGGGTATCAAATTCAGTCTTCATTTACGTTTAAGAGCTTCGAGTCGCTTTGCAAGAGCATCAAAATCATCATCTTTTGGTTTGGGTGTGGTAGGTTGGGATGTGTTGGTCTTTTTAGGAGCTGGTGGCATGTTGGATGGGATCTCTGGTAAGTCAAAGGCTGTGTCGTTTTCATCCACATTGGTTGCCTACATGACCAATATCAGTATTCATCCATGTAATCTCTTCTTAACTTACCAGTTGGGGAGAAGATGTGTCGTTGTCATTGGATGCAAGCAATGGTGCCTCCGTTTGTGCAGCATATACCTAATCATCAAGTTCAATCATAGTGTAAGAAATAATTCTTGTTGTCATACCTCTTCTGCTAATCCTCCTCCACCACTTGATGTATCATCATTATCATCTTCAGCTGCCAAAACACTGGACGCCCACATAACATCGTATGACTTTGCAATTTCTTCCAGATAACGTTCGACTAGGAATGGATCGGGTGCGCTTACTTGTAACTTGCAAACAATCTGTCATACAAAGTCAACCTCTTCTGATGCTTTCTTCAAATAAAACATGACTTACTCGTTCATTCACCACATTGTCCACATTATCAAGTGCATTGTATACAAACTCCTTGCCATACTTGGCAGCAAATAAGTCTCTGACCTACATGCATGGATTAGTGAATGCGTATCATCACTTGTAGTGGTACTTACAATAAGCAATTCCTTGATTTCATCTGTACGTGGTGCTGCCCAAATGATAGTATTGACAGCTTCGGCAATACCAGGATCACAAGTTCTATCAAGTGATTCCTTCAGTTAGACATTGGGAGATGATAGATACAATGCAAATCTTACTTGTATTGCTCAATAAGCCCAAAACGCGCCAACAACAAGTCGCAATACAGTTCCAATATCTCCATAGCTTCAATAAATAGATCTTCACGAATAACATGCTCGACACGCACACGTGCGCTTTCTTCTTTGCCCTTATCCAAAAGAGTTGCAATTTCACGACGCTGATGTTGACAAAGCGATGTCTTTTTGGCTTGAAGCATCTTGAGTCGATTGATGGCAAGTTTCAGTTGTACTTTGAGTTTGTTGGCTTGAAACAACATAGTGCGTGTGTGTATGTCGTTGAAAAGAGGTGGGTGGTGGTAAGAGAAGAAAGAGAGAGAGAGAGCTGTACTCGGAGATGCAACTTGTCCTGGCTCATGTAAATCCAACTGTTGGTGCATCCATTTTGGCACATGCATTCTATCAATACTGGTTGAAAAGAGTCGTAGGCTCAGAGCATCCAATACTCTTCTTAGTTACACTTTCCATGATACTGGCACAAACAACTTGTCGACTTTTGTCTACAACAGAGAGGAACCATGCTCTTTTAGTGTAACTCTGAGTCTCCAATGCCACAGGCAAGTCATCATATCAAATCCATCACTCCAACAAACCAACTTGCCAGATGCATTATGGGAGATAGCTGCATCAAAAGAAATGTATGACTGTAGATTGCTTAAAACCTTACACCAATAAAACAGTGGAAGGTTACAATGAGGATGATCACGATAATGAAAGTAGGATGACAATGAAACAGGATATGAATAGCAACACTAATCCATCATACGATTGCAAGAAATGAGGTCTGCATCAATACTTGGTCATCAAAGAAGGGATAGGATAGAGGAAAACGAGGTGTGGAATATGTAAAATGATGCATGGTGATTAAGGGCTCATCCAGGAACAAAGTTGGTTCTTCATTGAAAAGCCAAAATGATGATTGTCCATGCATAAATCAGGCAAGTGACATAAACAAAGGGACAGCTATGTCTGTTTATTTCTGCATTCGAGTACTACTGCAACAAGCAGCAATGATCCAATGACAGCATAACGATTGTTCATCATTCTCTAGACTTGCATCTCCGGTCAGATACCGCTTATTCTTGATCCTATTGCATGGTGTAAAAGACATGGATAGCGACAGTAGCAGCACTGACACAGAAGAATTTGAAGCACAACGACGTATCGATCAACGTATCACTTTTCGACCACGTCCTTCTAGCAATGGCAGCAGCCGTATACAAATCTCATCTCGCCCATCGAGCATTGACTCAAGAGCAACTGGTTCCTTGTTACGGCAGCAGCAACAACAACAACCTGTTTTGTTTGATGGATCACATACACCACGTAATATTGCTGCTATCAGTTTCCTTCTTGGTCTTGGTGGTGGCATAGGCGTTGCAGCTGCATGGCTATCAAGTACTCCTCAAATGGGTCTCTTCTTATTGGCTGTAGCACTATTCCACTTTGCAGACTATCTTGCAACATCCATCTATCAAGTGCATAAATTGAATCTGGAAGGTAACATGATATGATGATGATGGATGACATTGCTAAGCTATGTGCAATAGCCTATCTGTTCATGAACAACCAACACTGTTATGAAGGATATCATGCAATCGCCTGGTTGGAATTCGCTATCGAGTATTACCATTTTCCATCTTTGAAACGGATCGGCTTATTGAATTACATGGGTATGTCATCAAGCGATGGATCAACCATGTGTACTGATTGTTGTGCCACAGGCTTTGGATTGGTAGTGATAGGCTTATCATGCAGAGTCCTGGCAATCATGTCACCAAGATACCAGAATACTAAAGGCGCACAAAGACCTTTAGATACCAATGGCATCTACAGGTACAACAAAAGCAATGAAGAAAACTGACATCCATTCCACTCACTAAACGACACATCACAATAGCATGATACGACATCCTTATCTCTTTGGGTTATACTGGTGGACCATTGGCATCCAAATCACACTACTAAATCCTATATGCTTGGCGATCTTTGTATTTATGCTTCATGACACACTTTCTCGACGCATCCAGCTTGAAGATGAAACCTTGCAAAGATTATACCATGATGCTTGGATCAGCTATAGAGCAGCAACACCCACTTGGCTTCCCTTTATTCCTTGATGAATACAGACTATTACATACATGGGCAAAAGCAAAGTGTGGACATCCTAAAGCGAGCAAGCATCAGACGTACCATGTGATCTTATCCTCTACTACCGGACTCTCCATTACCATCAGATTTAATACTTGTAGAATGATGCATGACTACGTACAACATCACTGCTTCATTCTTCAACTGGAGATACCCTTGATAGAAGAATACACTGTGCATACTTAGGATAGAGTACATTATCTTATCATACATAAACCTTTTAGGAAAACATTACTTGTTTGGATTTCTTACTACTGGTCATCATACTATGATGGTGTTGGCTTATGTAATATCCAAGATTCTTCTTCCTACGTCACCAGGAACCTGGTAAGGTGATATTAGACTAGATTTTAATGCGCTTATCCCAATGAAACAAGTCCAAACACATCAGACTGTTACACAATTAGATTATATAATCAACGTTCGGAGTGCTACAAAGTGTCATTCTAAACATTGGTCCCTGATCCCGCACAAACACTAGCTATGAGATGTATCATACGTCTGGATAATCGTGTTAGCCATTGAATCTTCATACTAATTCTCTCTTTCATTGCTTCAATTGCATCTGGATGTTCTTTTTTCTTCATATTGTGCCATTGATAGCATAGGATATCATGCTCTTGTTGTTGTCCTTCCACAAACCATCATTGCTACTTCTACGCAGTGAAATCAGTCCCACATTTCTTGGCAGAACATATAGATGACATCTAATGTCGTGCTTAAAGAAGAAAATAGTAATGTTAAATATAGACTTCCCCCCCCCCACACACACACACCAAATCCGAATTCTGGCACCACCATGCTATGCCCAAAAGTGTCATACCGAAAACTCGGATGCTGGTACCAATAAAGATTGTTGTAACAACAATAGTGATGTATTTTAAGCTGATGATACAATATGACTAAGGTATATGCTACCATGGTTCTATATCAGGATCATGCTTGATCCGGTTACTGCCAAAACAATCTCCTTTAACCGAGGAATGATAGCAAAACAAGTGGCCGGATTAGGAGATGTGTGTAAAATATACCAATGACTCACCTGGATCATAGTTGTAGGATGACAAATGCAAATAGTCAAAAGATGGATCGACATGGAACGTATATACTACAAATGCAACTAAAGTCCTTAAGTAGCTGACGACACAGAATGTCAATAAACAAAGGATAATAAGCTTGCATAACATCAACATGTCTTGCATAATGCGATACAATATAAGCTGAATCGATTTATTCACGAAACATGACAAGACGCATTACTAATCTCATGATGATGGCCTAGTAGATGATCGAGTACCGCGGCAGGTGGGCTTATGTAACAGACGTCAAGCGGAGTTGTTTCTGCTATAAAGCTTGGATTCTCCTGATACAAAGCTGACCTGCCAATCTTCTCTTTTCCTTCTTTACTTTACTTGCTCGGTTTATACACCAAACTTCCTCTACTTTTTATTATGGTTCAAAAGGCTGTTCTTGTTACTGGTGGTGCTGGTTATATCGGTAATGCGATACGTGACACGCGAACAACATGGCACCAAGCTCATCATCTAGAACGTAGGCTCGCACACTGTCATTGAGCTTCTCGAAGCTGGCCATCAAGTTGTTGTCGTTGACAATTTGACCAACTCCTCGTATGAAGCTATTCGTCGTATCAAGACCATTACTGGCAAGGATTTCGTTTTCTACAAGGCAGATATTCTCGATAAGAAGGCATTGCTTGAAGTGTTCAAGCGTCATCCATGCGATTCTGTTGTCCATTTTGCCGGTCTTAAGGCAGTTGGTGAATCGACTGAGATCCCATTGGACTATTATCATAACAACATTACTGGTACTGTGATGCTTTTGGAAGCTATGAAGGAATCAGGTGTCAAGAACATTGTGTTTTCTTCTTCGGCTACTGTGTATGGTGATCCTGCTATTATCCCTATCCCAGAGACATTGTCTACTGTAAGTGTTTGAATATGACAAAACGGGGCTTGGATGAATATCTATTTTTTGCATCTGGATGATGGTAAAGTGATTCATCGGCTGAGCAAGAAACTATTATTAGGGCGCCACCAATCCTTATGGTCGAACCAAGGAGTTCATTGAACATATTATTCGGGACTTGTGCCACGCCGAACAAGGATGGAATGCAGCTCTTTTACGTTACTTTAACCCTGCTGGTGCTCATCCTTCTGGTATCCTTGGTGAAAATCCTCTTGGTATTCCCAACAATTTGATGCCTTATCTTGCTCAAGTTGCTGTTGGCAAGCGTGAATGTCTTTCCGTGTTTGGCAATGACTACAAGACCAAGGATGGTACTGCTATCAGGTAAGACAAAAAGAATGAGATACCCCAGAATAGATCACTGATGGTAGTCTTTAATAGAGATTATATCAATGTTGTTGATTTGGCAAAGGGACATTTGGCTGCTTTGGAAAAGTTGAAGGAAGGCACTGGCTGCGTTGAATACAACTTGGGTACTGGTGAAGGTAGCACTGTTCTTGAGATGGTACATGCATTTAGCAAGGCTGTTGGTCGTGATTTGCCATACAAGATTGTTGATCGTCGTCCAGGCGATGTTACCAACCTTACTGCCAATCCTGCCAAGGCCAATGAGGAGCTCAAGTGGAAGGCTGAAAAGACTTTGGAGGAAACATGTGCTTCTTTGTGGAACTGGCAAAGCAAGAATCCCAATGGCTTGGAAGATTGTGATGGTGATGCTCCTGCTGATTCTATCATCAAGTTTATCTAGACAACAATCATTACATATCTCCTTTACAACTATATACACGTTATACACTTTGATTTTGAAACACTATCCGCCTGATATCTCGCCCATCTTTTTTCACTTACCAACATTGATGTGTAAATCAAATATACAACTTAGATATCCTGCATGCATTTTGTCAGTTTTACATTGTTAGCATCATTCCTTATTGTATCATTTATCATTCACTTTTATGCAATGACGTGTTGGGTGCTGCATACATGTTCATGTACCATCTTTTTCCCTATCGGTCTTGGAACAGGAGTTAATTTTGTGTGACATGGCTCATCATAAAGTGATCTTGCAATATTTTGATTCAGGGGAATATACGAGGCACATAATAGTGTCACGTGATGCATTGTTTATTAGAAAACGTAGAATGTAGCATGTGTAAAAAAATTACAAGCCAACGCAGTAGGTCTTGCCAGTGTCAAGGTTGTCACAGGTGTTGGGAGCCTTGCTGTGAAGGTTCTTGTTCAACTTGAAGAGAGTAGCTTGATCAATGTTGTTCTTTGCAGCAACATCTTCACAGGCAACATCATCAGGAGTGATGGTGTAGAACCACTTGCAGTTGGGGTTGATCTTGTGGACCAAAGTCAAACCTTGAGATTCAACTTGCTCCTTAGAAAGAGCGTGTTCGGAAGGAGCACCAGAGTTGGAAGAAGAGCTGGAAGAAGAATCAGCTTGAGTGGCAGCAGCATCAGCAGCAGGAGCAGCAGGAGCAGCATCAGAAGAAGAGCCCTTCTTTTCAGCAAGGCAGCGCTTAGCCTTAGTCTTGGGAGCTTCAACGCAAAGCTTGTCACCAGCGTTGATGTTGCAAGGTTGATCAAGATCAACAATCTTGTTGATAGTGGCAAAGACTTCAGGAGCAATGTTTTGAGCCTTGGCGAAAGCAGCACAAGTGGTGGTTTCAACAGCTATTAGAACAATGAATGTTAGTCAACAAAGAATAAAACACTGCATATATATATGCATATCCTATTACATACCAGTGACAGTCTTGCTGCAGTTGATGGAAGGAGCAGCAGAAGCCATACCGGCAAGAGCAAGGGAAGCAACAGCGACAAGAGAGAACTTCATGATGTAAAAGGAATAGGAATGGGTTGTGTTGTAGTGTGAAAGAATGGACTGTGTGGGGAGGAGTGGTTTGTAGTGAGAAATTATCGCAACAGCTTTAGAAACATCCCCTTTTATAAGCATCGTGAGCCCCAATTTGCTGTCTACGCTTTGATCCCACAAAGATCTCCTTGTTGCTCGATTTAGGTAACAAAGCATGATGTGCAATTGAAGCATATCAAGCCCGCCAACACAACATGTGGCACGAACAACGGGAAATCAACCATCTTTGGCATAATTCATATTGCTTTGCGACACCTTGATACCTTTCATGGTCAAGTTTTTCCACATTTGACTAAAAATCGCCCTTGCCATATTGGAACAATTTGTGCAATCTTGGTCTTCAAGTTGTTTCTCATCATCTTGATTTGGGCACATACCATGTTGTTAATGCTCTTGCTGCCAATTGCACATCAATTCCGCTCCGTGTTTTCCGGAGTTCAAGTAAAGATGGCTCCATATCACAGATAGAATGCTTACCAGTTTTGTTGTTTCATCACAGTCAAGAGGAGCAAATGTTTTGATGTCTTGAATGCAAGACACTATGACTATGATGGAAAGGCACATAAGATATTAAACTTTTGGCTGTTTATACCTGGTTCATTCATTCACACCAATCAATATAACTAGTAGATGTTTGGACATTGATCATGTGTTACAGGCACCACTTGTGGGAGGATAATGAGATATCATACTATTATTATCAGTTTAGACAAGCGCAAATGAGATGTATTGGAAAGATGCATATACCAGTAAGAGCAATGTGTTACATAGCGGAGAGTAGAATCTTAAACATGATGGATCAACATGATATGTTGTGCGCATCAATTAGTGGGGAAAAAGAGATAGTCCATAGCGGAGCAAAAGCAATGCAGTAGTAGACGATATACACACGTGCTCGGTACCAAGTTGCCTGATGATACAAGAATAGATCACGGGCTCAACCGATCTCGACCATGTATTGCCAAGAGGATTATATCAATGCATTACAACAGTGGAAGGCAAACATGGGCATGGCTGAAATGAGAATTACGTGTTATGGTGTCACGACGATAAAATGACGTGCATCATCTGTCACCTGCCCAATTGGTCTTTCTTTGTCTTTTGAAAAGATAATGTGCTGCAACAAGTGGCATATTATGAAAGTAAGGAGAAGAATAAGCGTGCTTGTTTTGGTTCCATTTGGTTTAGAAAGGGCTAAGCATTACCTATATTTGTGCCACAACACTTTCAAAATGCACACAAGATCGTCCTTGTACATCTTTTCTTTATTGCAACAGCATCATCACTTATTGTTGCACCAGTGAGTAGTATGTATAACTATGTATATGTGTGCACAGACATGTTGAAGGGGGTACCACTTGCCAGTTTGTTCTCCTTGCGTTCTTAGATATCATTTATATACGTAGTGCTTTTGCAAAGTGATAGTGTCATTACATAAATGGATTCAATTCTCACCAATGTCATTACTTGTAGCTTGTAGCTGCATGGGTGATAACGCATTGCTTAAAAAGTAGTACTATAGTGATCGTTCATTCATTTGATACTATGTAGTGAGCGTCGTGTGCGCATATCCTTGTCTCCTATTGACTCGATTTCAATGTCAGCCAACAGCTGATTTTTCTTTGTGCGGTGTGAGCAACTAGCAATCGATCCCTTTCTTTATTGAATCAATCCAACAGGTGAGTAAACACCATCCATCCACTGATTAGGATTCATCCATCATAAACACTATCTAACATACATCATCTATAGTCACCATGGGTAAGGAGAAGACTCACGTTAACGTTGTCGTCATTGGTCACGTCGATTCTGTAAGTATTGCTTTGACAATGGGGTCAGATGGGTATTGCAGGAAATTGACATCGCTTTATTATTACAGGGCAAGTCCACTACTACTGGTCACTTGATCTACAAGTGCGGTGGTATTGACAAGCGTACCATTGAAAAGTTCGAGAAGGAAGCTGCTGAACTCGGTAAGGGTTCCTTCAAGTACGCCTGGGTTTTGGACAAGCTTAAGGCTGAACGTGAGCGTGGTATCACTATTGATATTGCTCTCTGGAAGTTCGAGACTCCCAAGTACCACGTTACTGTCATTGATGCTCCAGGCCATCGTGATTTCATCAAGAACATGATTACTGGTACTTCCCAAGCTGACTGTGGTATCTTGATTATTGCTGCTGGTACTGGTGAATTCGAAGCTGGTATCTCCAAGGATGGTCAAACCCGTGAACACGCTTTGTTGGCTTTCACTCTTGGTGTTCGTCAATTGATTGTTGCTATCAACAAGATGGATTCCACCAAGTACTCTGAAGCTCGTTACAATGAAATCGTCAAGGAAGTTTCTACTTTCATCAAGAAGATTGGTTTCAACCCCAAGTCTGTTCCTTTCGTCCCCATCTCTGGTTGGAATGGTGACAACATGTTGGAGGAATCTACCAACATGCCCTGGTTCAAGGGATGGACCAAGGAAACCAAGGCTGGTGCTAAGTCTGGCAAGACCCTTCTTGAAGCCATTGACAACATTGATCCTCCTGTTCGTCCTTCTGACAAGCCTCTTCGTCTTCCCCTTCAAGATGTCTACAAGATTGGTGGTATTGGTACAGTCCCTGTTGGTCGTGTTGAAACTGGTGTCATCAAGCCTGGTATGGTTGTCACTTTTGCTCCTGCCAATGTTACCACTGAAGTCAAGTCCGTTGAAATGCATCACGAGCAACTTGCTGAAGGTGTTCCCGGTGACAATGTTGGTTTCAACGTCAAGAACGTTTCCGTCAAGGATATCCGTCGTGGTAACGTCTGCTCTGACTCCAAGAACGATCCTGCCAAGGAATCTGCTTCTTTCACCGCTCAAGTCATTGTCTTGAACCACCCTGGTCAAATTGGTGCTGGTTACTCTCCTGTCTTGGATTGTCACACCGCTCACATTGCATGCAAGTTCTCTGAACTTCTTGAAAAGATTGATCGTCGTTCTGGTAAGTTAATTTGTGGTTTTGGATCAAGTTTATTGGGCTTAATCTCTTGATTATGTCTTATATACTTCTTCCTTGACCTTTCTTGATGACTTTTATATCATTTTCTAACACAAACAACCTCCATTTTGATGATTTTAGGTAAGAAGTTGGAAGATTCTCCCAAGTTTGTCAAGTCTGGTGACTCTGCTATCGTCAAGATGGTTCCTTCCAAGCCCATGTGCGTTGAAGCTTACACTGAATATCCTCCTCTTGGTCGTTTCGCTGTCCGTGATATGCGTCAAACTGTCGCTGTCGGTGTCATCAAGGCTGTTGAGAAGGTTGACAAGGCTGGCAAGGTTACCAAGGCTGCCCAAAAGGCTGGCAAGAAGTAAATTATCTCACCACCCTGACTGTTGCATGATTAAAAAGGCTGATTGTCTTTTGTATAATAATAAAATGACTCCTTTCGTGGAGGAAAAAGTACATACTATACAAGTCGTTTCAGTTTATTGTAGTAGTAGTTGTGGATGGAAGGAGTAAATTGATTGTATACTACAGCATTGGCATTACAGTCTTGTAACTAGCAGGATATGGTTGGCAAAACATCACTTTTTACAGAAAGCTAGAATAGTTGAAGACAAGTTGCAAGTGTTTATTGTGTTTTTGGTACAGCTGACATGCTAATCAATAGGGTCGGTATTACGCCAAGATACACAGCTGCCATCCATTCATCCCCAGTCTTTCCTAGCTCAATTCCAGTTGTATAGCTTTATCCAATACCACCATATCTACACTTTGTATTGATATCCATCATCCTTAAAGCCATTAAAACAGCTGATTGTTGGCAAGATAAAGAATCGACAAGTTGCTCTTTTTGTACATGTTCATTGTTTTATTATTCATTTTGGTGATGCTGTTTAAACGACGGTACCGGCAGCAGAAGCAATACGGGGCCAGAGATCAGCACATTCCTTAGCGACAGGACCAGTAATAGCAGAACCCTTCATTTCACCCTTGGGCTATAATGTAGTTATACAAGAGTCAGTACGACACTATATCCATGTATCCAAAGACACCTACGTTGACAATAACACCGGCATTGTCCTCAAAGTAAAGGAAAACACCATCACGACGACGCCAAGCACGACGTTGACGGACAACAACAGCGGGCATAACTGCAATTGGATATATAAGTAAGGACATTGTGTTGCTCCATGCTGCTATAGTTACCCTTCTTTCTCAATTCAGGCTTGCCCTTCTTGACAGAAGCGACAATCATGTCACCAGCGCCAGCAGCAGGAAGACGATTCAAGTGACCCTTGATGTTGCGAACAGCAATAACGTACAAGTTCTTAGCACCACTGTTATCAGCACAGTTCATGACAGCGCCAGTGGGCAAACCGAGAGTCATACGATATTTGGTGCCGGAAATGCTAACTGTGTAATCGATTCATCTGTTAATCCACTATATGCATCCATCCATCCATTAACTATATGCTTGCCTTTAGGCATGATTGACTAGGGAATAAGGAGGGAGCAATCTTTTGGCTGTGGATGGTTCTTTGATTGTGGCAGCATCTCCCCCCTCCCCCAACTTCGCGGAGCAAGAATATATTGATCCTCTCTCCTATCCCTACTCTTTGTACATTTAGACAATGGCTTTTATTACTGTAACAAGAGATAAAGTTGCTTTATATCCTTTCATTCATAATGCTTCAGTATGCTTATAATGTTGCATGGCTTTCAAAATGGTCTTATTACTCATCCTCCTATAGGTAGTTTTATGCCATACATCTTCTGCAATAGATCACTATTTAGCTAACTTGATGTTCCTCTTTCTTTTATCTTCTTGGTGAATGATGTAGCAAACATAACATACTTTATATAGTATACTTCTGGATCACATTTGTAATAAAGAACAGCTATCTTAGGTCACGTTGCTACTTCTTTTTGATCCTCTTTTTCTTTTATGCCACAGAAAGTAGTGATAGTCTTCATTGTTACTATTCGATGATGAACTAGATGATGAATATATGATGATATGTTGTCTATTTGTCTTACTTGCCCAATATCCTCCTCCATCGATAGTGGTCTTGTGTACAAGGTGCCTTTGTCATTGAACAAAACTGTAGCAGAAAGAATGAAGGGTGACAATCTCTGATTTTAGGACTTTTGGATATAATGGGGTTTTTGTGGCAGATTAATGATATATAGATGTGCTTTAAGTAATCAAGGAATACAAGTGATAGTCCCACATAGCAACTTAGGCATACAATTAGTCACGTATGTATTGAATGAAGACTGACTGTGGATGTGGAAGCAATGTTTCATGCACGAAAAATCAAATCACATGGCTCATTTCATTTCTCATTGGCTGCTCTACTTTGCTCCTTTGAAACAAACAGCTCGAATTCAACGCCAAGCTTCACACACACCTCTCTTTGTTCTCAACAATGTCCGATGAACGTTATGGTCCCATTGCACTAAGGGAAGATGCAGTATCCAATACCCAAGTCCCAGCTAATGACGAGGACGACGAAGAAGAAGCACACGAATTTGCAACTTATGTTGAAAGCGACGACGATGACGAAGATCCTTACTTTATGCCTGAACATAACAGAAAGTCAAGCACCTTGTCGTTTAGCCGGTAAGGGAGGATGGGATGTGTATCTTGCAACAAGGATAATGACATTGGGGGTTGATTATAGGCTGACGTGCTCACCAGTACAGCTCTTCCGGTTCTTTGTCCCAACCTTTTGCATACTGATCATCTTTGTATATACCATCGTCATTGCTGTTCTCACTCATCAACGAAAAGCACCCAATCCACCCACTCTGTAGAAACAACAACAACATTCATCATGTGGCAATGATACCAATTCTTCAGCACAATAGTGTAGAATCCTTGATCATGTGATTATTCCCCATATCTTTCAACCTGCAATATACATTGCTTAATACCCAATCGCTATGAATGAATGCTTATGTGGATCCAACATAAGAATATGATGTTTTGCTTGGCAACAACAATATGGGATGGATGAAGGGATGTGGCGTACATGATTTTTGACACATGCATGCTTGTAAACAGGTAAACAGTGATTGTGCCTTGTTTGGTGGTGGACACGTGTAACATTTTCCCACATGGATTAAGATTAAGCTTTCATGCACTTGAACATCATACCACATCCATGCTTTGGATCAAAGAAGCTTGTTATTGTAGTGACAGGATCATAAAGAAGTACAAGTGTCGGGAGGCGGAAGTTGAATAAGTCGGTGGTCGTAATGTTATATCAAGAGAGGGTTTAGCAACTGATACACTTCCTCTTTTTCAGCCGATATAATCAGAAATGGTATGTGTGCAACCAATGGATCGATCCAAAAGATCAAAGTGATGGATGAGGATAAAACAAGATGGATGAAAAGATCAATGGATGGATGGATGGATGCAAAAAAACAAGGATGAAGCAATGGATGGGTGGCAAAGTATGACAAAATAAATCTTATTGTGTATTTGTATTATAGGCTCCTGCTAAGAAGTCCACTGGCAAGAAGGTCGCTCCTGCTCCTTATCCTATCAAGGGTAAGCAGACTACCAAGACTGCTTCCAACCCCCTTCTTGAGAAGACTCCCAAGAACTTTGGTATCGGTCAAGATGTCCAACCTAAGCGTGATGTCTCTCGTTTCGTCAAGTGGCCCGCTTATGTTCGTCTTCAGCGCCAAAAGAAGATTATCTACCAACGTTTGAAGGTTCCTCCTGCTATCAACCAATTCACCCAAACTTTGGACCAAAACACTGCTGCTCAACTCTTCAAGCTTGCTAACAAGTACCGCCCTGAAAGCAAGGTTGAGAAGCGTCAACGTCTTCGTGAAGCTGCTGCTGCCAAGGCTGAAGGCAAGGAAGCCATCAAGACTGATAAGCCCATTGTTGTCAAGTACGGTTTGAACCACATCACTTCTTTGATTGAAAACAAGAAGGTTCAACTTGTTGCTATTGCTGATGATGTTGATCCTATCGAGTTGGTCATCTTCTTGCCTGCTTTGTGCCGCAAGATGGGTATCCCTTACTGCATTGTCAAGGGCAAGGCTCGTCTTGGTCAAGTTGTTCACAAGAAGACTGCTACTGCTATCGCTTTCACTGATGTTGCTGAAGCTGATAAGGCTGAACTTGCTTCTTTGGTCTCTGCTGTCAAGGCCAACTACAATGACAAGTGGGAAGAAACCCGTCGTCACTGGGGTGGTGGTATCAATGGTCCCAAGTCTCAAGCTCGTCTTGCCAAGCGTGCTGCTGCTGCTGCCAAGGAAATTGCTGCTCGTCAGTAAATATGATAGACTATTGTGCTTGCGATCTTATTGCATCACGCTTAATAAAGAATGCACTTTCTTGTACCAAATTCATCTTTTATCTAGTGTAACATGAATCATTGTCTTATAGACTAGTATTGGGTTGATAGGCTATAGAGCAAGTAGTAGACAGGAGATATAATGTCGCGTGAGACTCGGAGATTCCTTCAAGGGAACAACTGCATCTCTTTTCTTCACTCCATATGCCTCGACTCTACGACGAAGAACCACGATCGATATTTATCATCCCCAATCCCTTTCGAGCACTTTCTCATAAAGCACGACAAATTGGTGTCTATTCAGCAGGTGTTTTGGTATGTTGTTATTGACAAAGGTGTCATTGGCCATCGTAACTTAACGGAGAGATTGTATCCTATGGTTGTTGGTAGTTTGCACTTGGCTGGTGGGTGTTTATTGATGCTTTAGTCATGTCTGCAAGAGCTCAAGGTGACGTCAAGGCACATATGGGATTTGAAGATTGGGTATCTGGTATTCTTTCTACCTTGGGTATGGTGATGTAAGTCAAAAAGGACATCATTATCCATAATGAAGCGTGATGCTTATACAATGTCTAGCATCAATTTGATTGACAAGTCTCGGCTCCATGGTGAAGAATATGCATATGCTGGCAGTAGTTTGGTGTTCAAAGCACGACTTTTCTTGTTTCTTGGCTTTGCATTGATAGCGGGAGGATTTGCTGGTTCATTCGTAAGTGGTGTTACAACATTTGGCTAAGCGAATCGTGGGATGTTATCATATGTGCTTATGATCATGTGATTCTAGTGCGTATTGATAGTCAAGTATATCGTCTACTATGAATCAGCACAACCATATACCTATTATGGAGCAGCAATCGTGATTCAATGTGGTCTAATTATGATCAGGTAGGATATTTTTGGGTTAAAGACAAAGCCATCTAACTTTTGATGAAACATAGCACGATTGTACTTTGGGTTGCTCAAAACACTCAGGAGGTAAGTAATAATGGCCACCATCATGACGAATGTTATTTCTTATATGATATGAATAGGAATATGAATATAGTGTACGCTTATAATACAAGTAGAAGAATAGTTCAAGTGTGTTATGTATAAAAATGACCATGTGTTCGAGACATGTGCCTTGAGATTGGAAGCATCAAGAGAAATACCTGGATCAGTGATCGGCATGTCATTTCAGTTGCCTTTTCGGCAGACAACCCTGTCTGTGTGTGACATGAACGTAAAGGCTGCTTTTCAGTTGTACTCCCTTTTTTCACTTGTAATAACTCTTTTCCTCTCTTTTCCTCTCTTTCTTGGCTCATTCCCCCATCTCTGTTCATTCAATACCTTTTGTTGCTTCTTCTTATACGCAACTCATGTCCACTCATACTTCAGTCATGACCGATCGACGTAGTGGCATGATACCTTCACTCAGTTATCGGCAAACTACAAGTACTATTGTCAGTCGAGCTGTAGCTGCTGCTGCTGCCAACAATCATCATCATTCAATCCGACGTGGTGGTGGCACTGGACGTGGTTCAAAGCGTTATTCTGTCTCTGCATTTTATTCTATGGCGGCTGAACAGGATGTTGAAGTGCATGATGAGCTGGCCAAGGGTGAGAAGAAAGGAGGATGAGGGGGATTCATCATGTTAATGACAAGACATGAATATCTGATCAGTACTTTTTTCATTACAACAGCACAATGCACTCTACGCGAATTGAAGTCCAACATTTCAGCTCAATCCAAGCAAAACTTTGTCTTGGAACGCGACGTACGTTTTCTTGATTCGCGTATCGCGTTGCTTATCAATCGAGCATTGGATGTATGTATATATTCCTTTTCATTATGGATATAGGATTGGATGGTTGACATTGGATATGTATATAGCAAAATGAAGTAGCTTCCCATCTTGATGATGCAGATGACGACGCGAGTGGCCATTATCTGGAAGAAAGACGTATGCAACAATATGGCAACCTATTCTTTTTATTACAAAGTGAACCTCGTCACATTGCAAGCTTATGTCGATTGGTCAACCTTGCCGAGATTGATACATTGCTTCAAACAGTCATGTTTACATTGTATGGCAACCAATATGAAAGTCGTGAAGAGCATTTACTGCTCAGCATGTTTCAGGTACAAAGAGAGAGAGAGAGAGAGAGAGAGCGCGATACAAAATTATGCATCGGGGATTATCATACGATTAACACATCCCATATTAGAATGTTCTGGCTGCCCAATTCGAGACCACTACTGAATTCACTTCATTACTACGTGCCAACACACCCGTATCACGCATGCTTACCACTTACACACGTCGTGGTCCTGGTCAATCCTATCTCAAATCAGTCTTATCAGAAAGGATCAATCAAGTATTGGAAAACAAGGATGAGAACTTGCAAATCAATCCTTTAAAGGTATATGTGTGTCTGTATTGTCTCTTTAGTACAGCCAGATTGACTTTATTGATATATAGGTGCAAGAAGAGATTTTGGATCAAATGGAACAAGAACATGGTGAATTACCAGAAGGGGTCAAAAAGAGCACTTCAGCAGAGGAAGCAGCGACTGATCCAATGGTCAAGGCTATGGTTGAACCACGTCTTACACGTTTGATGGAAATTGCAGACTCGTTTCTCGACACAATTATTGCATCTTTGGACAGTGTTCCTTATGGGATAAGATGGATCTGCAAGCAAATTCGATCACTCACCAAACGCAAATATCCTGATGCCAGCGAATATGCCATTTGTTCACTCATTGGTGGCTTCTTCTTCTTACGTTTTCTCAATCCTGCCATCGTTACACCACAAGCTTACATGCTAATTGATGGCAATCCAAGCAGTCATCCAAGGACTACCTTGACAATGGTAAGTGTTTATTCATGGATATGGATGAGTACGTGATGTTAATGCCATCTATAGATTGCCAAGATGCTGCAGAATCTCGCCAACAAGCCATCTTATGCCAAAGAGTCATACATGATTCCAACCAATGCATTTGTGGAAAGCAATAAGCAACGCATCAACAAGTTTCTGAATGATCTTTGTGAAGTGGGCGACTTTTATGAAACATTGGAAATGGATCAATACATGGCACTTTCCAAGAAAGATATCGTCATCAGCATTACGCCCAACGAGATTTACAATACACATTCACTGCTTCAACAACACTTGGATGTATTGGCACCCAACAAAGAAGATCATCTTCGTATATTGTTATCAGATGTTGGTCCAGCACCACAGCAAGTACCACGTAAACAAAACAAAGCATTTGAATTACCACTTTTTAGTCGCTGGGAGATGCCAATTCAAGGTAAAGGAGTTGTGCTGTGTAGAATGGATGAAACAAGAATCTGATTTATTCACCAATGTAGACTTGACTACGACACTCATGTCTGAAAACAACATTACGCAGAATGATATCTTGTACATGGAAGCCAAAGCAATCTTTGTGCAGCTGTTACGTTCACTACCCCATCTTGCTCGTCAACCACTACGACTGGAACGCATTGCAGAAGCGGCTGGTACCGCCAATGATGCTACACTTGTGCACAAAGGGATCAAAGTCAAAGAAATGTTGGTGGAATTGGAACAAGCTGGCGTAGTAGACAAAAGTGATGGCTACAGCGTCCTTGTGGAAGAAATCATGCAGGAATTGGCTCACTTGGGTGATCTTAAAGTTAAGGTGATGGAAGAGATGCGATCATTACAAAGTGTCTACAAGACGATTCAGGATCACAACAATTATCTCACCAGTCAATTGGAGACATACAAGGCGTATCTACAGAATGTACGTATCCAAAGTGGTGGTGGAGACAAGTCCAACAAGAATCAAGTCGGCATTGGTGTTCAAGTGGTGGATGGCAAAGTCAAACAAAAGGGAAACAAATCACATACGCAGGGTCCTGTCAAGTTTTCTCATCAACAGCTTGAAAGAGAAGGTATCATTGTGGAGACTGAAGTGCCAGAATACAGGTAAGTCATGAAAAGGGTAGATACAATGATCTATTGCTTACAATGACTTGTAGGAGGAATAACATCTTCTTGAGCATTTCATCACCCATCCCTGGTACTTTTATTATCTCGATTCATTACAAAGGTACGTTACATCTAGCTATTGACTTGTTTGGGGATACTGATATATGCTTATCTAGGACGTGACAAGCCTATTCTGGAGATCGATCTCAAGCTGGATGATTTATTGGAGAAGCAGCAGGATCATGCACAAGTGTTGGACCTTGAATACATCAAGTTGGATATATCAAAAACGCTCAATCTTCTCACCAAAACCTTCTTATCCAAGAGCAAGTAAGTCTACTTTCTATAAAAGTCGTATTCATATACTGATCATGGATCATTTATAGAGTCGGTTTCTTTTCGTAAACAACATATCTCCTTATTTAGTATATTGTTATTACCACCATCACCTCTCCTATTGTTATCTTCTTTTCCATGATTCCTCATGCTCTATGTTAGTTAAGACTCGCACCAGTATTACATATGTTTTTTTTGTCGGTAATCAGTAAAGAAAGCGCTCAGAACCTTCACTGGCTTTAAATGATACCCAGCTCCTTTAAATTTGACATCTTTCTTCCTCAGTCATGGAACAACAGCCGTCAAAGCGATCCCTTGAATCTGACGAGACAACACCAGCACAACAGCAAAACAAAAAGACCAAATCAGTCCCTACTATCCCCATTTCACGAGGCAAATTCAAGCAACGATGGCTCACCAAGCATTCCAGTTTATTGAAACGAAGTGACGATGCAAGTGGTGTTATGGTCAGTTGCAATATTCACGCCGAGACACGTGCATTGGTAAGAGACAGAAAGCGTAAAGAATGTAACACCTTTATTGATAATACGGTAGGGACAAGTGAAAAATATGTTGGAAGGCTCTGCAACAACATTGTTTCCTGAGCATGAGATCACCTGGGAACGTTTTGAAGGCGATTTTGAAGTGGAAGACAACAACAATGACGACAACGACAATGAGGAATCATCCAAAGCACTTGAAAGACGTAAAGACAAGCGATTTCAGGCAGTGGATTCTGCATGTGGAGGATTGATCTTTTACCGATTTCGCATCAATGTTAAACCTACCGATTATGTTACACGACTCATGGATCATCTTTGTGCATTACCTGAAGAAGAAAGAAAGCAAGAAATGCATAAGATACGCCATTGCACAGTAAGATCTGGTACACAACTCCTCATGTTCATAAGCTGACATGTGTGAATAGCGATGGGTGCCAATTGATTATGTATGTCCAGCAACAACTGATCGAATGACTCGATGCTTTCAAGATCGTGTTTTCAAGGAACGTTTGGAAGGACTTGCAAAAGATACATCCATTGCCATTGTCACTGAGATCCGCAACAATGAGACATTCAAAAAAGATACCATCATCAAGCTCCTTGATCCACTCATTCCAAAGGACAAATTTAGGCAAGTACATCACATACCCATCATTCAATTCAGCCATGAGACTTATGTATGTATAGAGTGAATCTCAAGAATCCAGACCTGGTCATCTTTGTTACCGTATTCAAAAGTGTATGTGGCATGAGCATCTTGAAAGACTATTACGCAAGGAAAAAGTACAACATCATGGCTTACGTAGAAGCAACATCCAAAGACAACAACAAGGAACAATAGATAGAACACAATATATTACTTGTCCATGTTTAATATGAAACTTAAAAGAGTAAAGGAGTGAATAATATTGGATAAGACTATTTAAACTACATCAAATAAGAACAAAGGGAAAAAGTACTCGTATCAAACTTTTGTGTGTTTAATAAAGCGAGCTATGGAAATGCCACTTAAGCCAGCTTGAAAGGGAAGAGCCATCCAATGCCATCGTGCTTATCACTGTTGCTGTTGCTGTCACCAGATGATTGAGAAGGAGCTTCAGTAGGTTCAGCATCTGATGAAGAAGAAGCCTTGTCATCCGTAGAGCTTGGTTCAGGCTTTTCAGATTCCTTGGCAGAGTCATCAGAAGAACTTTCAGAGGATGGTGTGGCATCGTCAGAAGAGCTTCCAGAGGATGGTGTGGCATCATCAGAAGTAGGAGCAGGTGTAGGCTTGGAATCAGTGCCAGATGCATTACTATCACCACTGCTGGAAGGTGCATCAGAAGAAACAGGAGTAGATGATTCACTTGCAGGTAGTGAAGAAGTCGAATTACCACCTGGACCACCTGGAATGCTAAAACCAAGAAGTTGAAAGTCCAACGTCATTGGAACTTGGTTCTGATAATAGTACAAGACTGCATTGAAACCATCACCAACTGTGATAGTAGCATTCTGTGTCAAGTCAATAGTCAAGCCATCCTTGCCAATAAGACTAAGCATGTCAAGTGGATTAGCATCCAATGCCACAGGCCATTCATCAGTTGTCACTTGTCCGCCTGCAGGAACTGTCAATGGATTTGGCAACGAATAATCAATGTGACCAATTTGCTGATACTTGTCCTTGAGTGTCATGAATACAGCAGCTTCCACCTTTCGTAACGTGAATTGAGTGTCCAGAGGATTGTGAAGTACAATGGATGTCTTGGCCTTTTTTGCAAGAGCTTCAAGTGCTTTGGCTTTGACAGTGACAGATTGAATCAACTTTTCAGTTTGACCAGTCATGGTTGTATCCAGCTTGACAGTGGACAAGGCATCCTTGAGTGAAGGAATTTCAGTGGCCTGATCAGAACCAGTGACAGTCAATGGTACTTGAGCACCAGTCATGTAATTGCTCAACAACTGCAACAAAGCTTGTGCATTTGATCCACCCATATGCATTTCACAGCTCAAAGCATTGCTGCCAGGCTTCAATGTAAGATCCTTGAGAATAGTTTGGCCAACTTGTGCATTGAATTCATTCATGTTGACATTCAATGTGATATCACCCAAGTTGATAGTAATCTGTGATGGATTCTCCAAAGAAATCTCTAGGCCAACCTTGATATAGTCTGAAGTAGCGCCAATGACCTTGGTGCTCAAAATTTGGGTCTTACCATTAAAGTTGTTGAAGCCTAAGGATAATGAGTGAGTGGTATGATACAAAGCAAATAAAAACAAAGCACTTACCAGCCAAAGAAGTATCAACATCAAAAGTGATATTATCCAAGCTAAGAGCACCAATAGCAGTATCTGCAATAGCATTGCTGGAACCAGACAACTCAAAAGTGACATTGCTTTGAGAAGTGATGAGCTTGACAAAAGTATCAAATGCCTTTTGAGCACCATCAAACACCTTGAAAGGTACATCACTGAATTGAGTTGTGACAAGACCAGTCTCACTGGTAGTAGCCTTTTCATCAGGGATCTTGAGCGAAGCTATACCATGGCCATCCATACCAGCAGTGACATCCATGTTGAGTTGACTAACACCAAGTGGGAAACCAAATGGATTCTTCAATTGCGCCTCGACTTGTGTTGAACCAGCAGGTGTAGCATAAGGATCCTTTGTGAAATCAATCTGCATATTCTTCATGGTGATAGCAGGAATCAATTCAGGTGGTGAATCAGGACCAGGCATGATAACATTCTCAATCTTGATTGTCTTGAAACCAGCAGTGAGCCAAGAAACTTGTCCATTAGGTCCAGAACCAGATTCACCTGTAATGGTCAATGGAGTATCCTTGGCAGCCAAATAATTCTTGAAGACTTCAGTCACTGCATCAATACCTTCCTTGGAATCTTGTTTGACGAGACGACCCTTCATCTTGAGCTCAGCAGTACCTTTAGGTGGGAAATTGGCAGCACCATCGGATGCAAGAGGACCAAGAGTAACATCCTTGTAAATGGCATTAAATCCAGCACCAGACAATTGGAAACCAACTTGACTGGGATTGATGATGGATGTATTGGCTGTCAAAGTGATACCACCAGCAGGATCATTGGAAGGCAAATCAAATGAATGAATAGTGACAGCATCCTTGAAACCATTGGCACCATCCAGAGTCACAAACTTGTTCATCTTGATACCAGTGAATGTATATCCAAGTGCATTAACAGCAACTGAATCAGTGTAAATGTTCCACTGGAAATCGGCATTGTTGATCATGTAGCCTGCAAAGTCACCCATAGCACCTTGATCTGTCACTGTGAACTCGCCTTGAACATCGAATTGTGCACCCTTATCGGCAACAGTCTGAATAGTTGGCATGCCCACTGTACCCAGTACACGTCCTTCCCAAGCAATAGTCAAGGAACCAGGGAACGAGATTTGTGCTGCCATGGGACCTGCATTGGTAATGCTACCCTTCATCTGCACCTTGAAGCTCGAATCGGTAGGTGAGGATAAGGTAATAGTCTCGAATCCAAGAATGGCACCATCGACAATTTGTTGAACAATAGGTTGACCAACAATAGGGATCAAGCGTGTAACAGTGGAATCAGTCTGAATGGCAACAGCGTTCTGAGAAAACTCCAATGTGTTGACATATTCGCCAATGGTCAAGCCAGATTGGAGTTGCAAGTCCGCCTTGAGTGCTTTCATAGCATCCATCACATAGTTGGAGATATTGAAACCATCAAACAAGTTGGCACTGGGATCAATCTGTTTTTGGCCACTCACAGACAATCCACCCATGGAGAAAAGAGCATCCAAGGCATTGGTATCAAGATTGGCATCCACAGCAAGTGTACGTAGCAATAATGCCACTGCAGCAGGCTCAATATTCATCGTCATTTGCAAAGGATCAGATTGCACAGTTGAATGACCACCAATAACAATAGGATGACTGCTGACATCTTGATCAATGTTACCCACTGGCATACCATGATAACTAGCCGATGACTTGACTGAAGTGATAGTAAGACCAGCTGTAAATGGATTGGCAATAGACACTTGTACACCAACAATGCCATTGGATGGAGAATCCTCATTCACTGTAAGCTTGCCACCTTGGATCAGTTGTGAAGAAAGACCTGGAAGTGTCGTACCAATGTTGATAGCACCAAGACCACCAGCAAGTGATTTGATATTTGTAGATCCATCAAAACCAGAAATAGAAACATCATTGTTCTTGCCCATCACAAATGAACTTAATAAATTCTGACCAACAGGTGACTTTTTGGGATCAAATGTAGAGACTGCAGACTTGCTATTGGATCCACGTGCAAGTGTCAAGTTGGAAAGTTGCACATTGCCAAGTTGCTCACCACTTGCAAGGAAAGCAAAGTTCACATCACCAGTGGAAATGGTAAAGTCAGATGGATTATCCATGGTGACATTGATGGCCAATTGAAGAGCTTCTTGTGTACCACCAACAACATCCACAGAATTGACAGTCGTTGGAGTGCTGTTGAGGAATTGTAAACCATGCAATGATGTTGGCACATTAAAAGTAATGCCTGAAAGAGTAATGTCACCAATAGGCGTTTTGGTCTTGGTGCTGGCTTGTCCTCCAACTTGGAATGTGTAAAGATCAGATGCCGTCAATGAATAAGTAAAGTCGTCAAATTGGGGCTCTTTGCCTGTCAAAGCACTAATAGCCACTTGGTTCATAGCAAATTGTAATTTGCCAGCTGCTTGGTCACTTTGAGCAGGTACAAATGGCACTGAAATGCTTGCAAAGTCACCAGATTCATTGGTACCAAGCTTGAGCTCCTGTGACACTTCAGTAATGTTGAGCGAGAAGCCAAATGGAATAGAATAATCAGCCACGACAGCAGGTGCAGTTGTCACAGGTGAATAAGGTGAATCAGCATTGAAAGCAAGATCAAGGTAACCCATATTGACTGCCTTAATGATGCTTAAAGGCTGATCAAGACCAAGACCAACATTAAGACGCACCGATTGGAATCCTTCAGATAACCAGCCAATAGCATTTGTACCATCAGGAGCACATGAAACACCAGTTGCCGATGTAGTGGACATCTTGCCAGAAACATAGTTTGAGAACAAGGCACCTATCTTGTCAAGGTTGGCAGGATCTGTCTGAGGAACAATAGTACCCTTCAAATTAAGATCATTGGGTCCTTGCTTCAAGTTGACGCCACTAGTGGTCACCTGGCCTAGTACAACACCTTCATAGCCAATTTGTAAAGCAATGGTACCCAATTGCACACCAATAGGTGAAGGACTGACAAGTTGTGTACCAAGCTCTACTTGGATACCACCTTCAGGTGCATCGGCAGGCAAATTGAAAGATGTGATCTTGACTTCAGGAAAGCCATTCATGCCTATAGAATAAAGACATGCATGTTAGCCTTTTATGTCAGTGACACAATATAATCTTCCCAAACATTGGGACATGTGATGGATGCAGTGGCACTTGCCTTTCAGGACAATGTCCTTATCGAGATCTACAGTAGCAGTTCTGCAAAGCTGATGAGTAAACAAGTCGTTTGAAAGTTGGACTTAAAAGATATCTTACCTTGACAATGCGGAGATATCAAGTTTGCCTTTCATCTTCCACACGAATTCTTCTTTGGCCAGCATTTCTTTAGCGAATTCAGCAAAAACACCTGTGTCTTGAATCATGAATGGCGTCACAGTTTTAAGTTTTCCAGAGCCACCAGACACTGTCGTATCTGGTAAAGTCACAGTGCCCAATAAGATGCTATCGTTGTAATACACATTGATGGGATTGTGGAACTTGATGCTTGCAGAAAATGGACCTGTGTCGTGCAAAGTGCTTTCCATGTCCATGTAAAAGGTGGTGTTCATGTTGAAGTCTTGACGCTTGGCTAGATTATCTTTTGGTGGCTCAAATGTGATTCCAGCACTATCGACACCGATGCTAGCCTTGTTCATAATGGACTGTGCAATCATTGGGAAGAATACAAAGATGATCAAAAGCACCACGACAACAACAATGATGACTGTCAATATAGAGCAAATGATCCAGTACTTTTTCTGCTTGTAGAAACGTCGTCGTGGAGGAGGTGGTGGTTTTTCAGAGTATTCCTCCATAATGCCTTCTTCAACACTATTATTGACACTATTGGCGCCATTATGTCGTGCATAGTATTCTGTGTCGTCAGCAGGACGTGGTACATCTTGTTGAAGTTGTGGAGTGTAATGTTGATGCTCAGTAGTAGTAGTCACGTGTTGTTCATACTGATATGATTGCTGCTGCTGCTGTGGCACTTGCTGCTCCATTGAATGGAGGGGCGTGGCCATTATTGATATTATAGTGTAGTTGGTAGTAGTTGGCTGTTGCGTAAAAGAGCGGAGAGGTGAATTGTAAGGTAAAGGGGTTACTTTTATATAGAGCTAGGCCTTTAGATGTTGTAAGGCAGATTGTGTATCCCCAGAACCAATAGTGTAAAAAGAATGGAGTAAGAAGAAAGAGCGATGTAGGTCTGAGCAACGACAATGAGTACAACGCTTTATACCGCTCTGTGTACTGTGGATGAAGGAACGCTTATGAGACACCAATCTTATTCGATACACCTTACAATTTACCAGAAATAGGCCACAAACCCTTTTCGGTGGCATACAATGGTGTACAAGCTGAAAAACTATTAGAAAGACTTTGTTCATACATGTGAATTACCCACAGCAGATGACTTGGCAACAACATACATGGATATGTATCATTTTGTACTCATCAACACCCACTTGTTGGGTCATTTTTGCACACATTGTACCATGCGAAAAACATGTCAAGTTGATCTGCTTGGTGTGATGGTAGAATAGAAAGAATCAATATAGGGGAGAGGATTGTTTGCTATTCAATGTCCACATCCACTACCCAACTACATTTTGATGCCGCGCAAGCAATAGCTAGTCTCACAGATATATGATGAATGTTACACAATGCAAGAAGCAAACGTGGTTTTCCCTGGCAATGGCCAAGCCTTTTAAGACTAGAACAGCTTCAATGTTTGCCCTTAACAATGACATTTACTACAAGTAAACATGCTCCCACGCCTCTTAGCTGTCAAAATATCGGCTTATTCCCGATGTAATAGGATCCCATTCAAGTGCAACAAGTTACTGAATCATAACTGTTATGGAATATGTCGGCGCTTCAACAAAGTAAATGTACCTGCACTTTGAAATGTGGGGATAAACAGGCTACAAGCTGATAGAAGAAAGAAATATGAGAACAGGGATGCCTGCCCGAAATGATGGGACACAATCTGTCATCAACAGGTGGCAACATGTGCCTTTCCGATGACCATTTTATTCCCATGGCATTATTCTGTGTTTGCATTGGTCGCTTTTTTTCCATGTTAATGATTAGATTTTAACAAAGACCCGCTTAAAGGTGACAACAATGTCTCTAACGTGTTCCATCCTTGTTCTGAGTTTCCATTGTGCTATCCCAACAAACTTTGAGCACAAATCAGAAGAAAAAACATGACGCTTGATAACTCTACCAAACAGGCAATCAGCTTTTCTATCTCGTTTGCTACTTGTTCAATGTAAACAAGTGATATGATATATAACATGACATTACTAGAATGACATCTTTTACATGTCCTATGATCCTCGGCAAAAGTGTATTCTTCTTACGCGCACTAACAAGGCGGACATGAGCACAATGGAGCGAAAGATATGGATCCGACAATGAGCTTTGGAAGGATAACACGGTGGTCAACTACCATTTCTGGGATAGACCCATGCTGATCTGCTACTGTGCTGTGTTTGTGTTTCCCACACAATGGGCAAATGGCCATTGAAGGTTCATTGCTGTTAGCTTATTGGTGGTCCTTTGCATTTACGTGCAAGGACCACCCAACATTGTTGAAAGGGAATGATAAAAGTCAAGATTCATGCATGAGAAGCATATATATAGATAGCATAAGAGTGGTAAGGATACGTAGATCCGGAGAGATGCAGTAATTTAATTAAGATGATGAAGGGGCTGATAAATGACTCGCGGAATGACATTCATTGTTTTCGCAGCTCGGCATCAGCCAAGTATCGTAGCAAATTTCCCATAGAGCTATCTTTATCCACTATCACTGTGCCACAATGAACAAGCGGAATTATGACTACAGTGGTTTCACCACGCTGATCACTGTACACGACATCTTTTTTTTTTCTTGCTCAGCTGTACAGTGCGTAAATGCATGCATTTGCATGTACAATACGTACACGGGTAAATGATTCCACTCGAAAGATGACATTCCGCAAATGGATGTATGCACGTTCTATTCTTCAACGTTGCATGACCCAATCGAAGACTTTTTCAACATTTCCGACATCTCTGTAGCCCCTTTATCTCACCATTGTTGCATAAAGGAATCGCGAATCTTTATCATCAATCAGACTTTATGATCCATTGTTTCGTTTTTCAAGAAAAACAGCTTCAATTCTCTTATAGGGGTCATTGTCCCAATATTGCCGCGGATGTTGTCCCATCACCATCATGCGATATGTCTTTGACTTGGCTGACCAAATGTTCAGATCAGCCGATAAGCAGATAATGTCTGATGACCCTGAACTTTGGAAAATCAATCTAATTGTGCGTCGTTTGACGATGTGCTCCTCAAATTCATTACTTTGTTTACACGAGATGCTGTGATGCGTATTTGGAAATGCCATTATGTGATTACGATGTCAGTGTCTTTAAGCAGCCTTTATCATTTACAAACAGCACTATTAGAGAGCAGAGCAATTGGACATTCTTTATTCAATTCCTTTCTGTAAGAGCCATATGCTGATATAGATTGCAAGTGTGGATCATGGTGCATTCATGCTACTTTACATGATATACCTATCATAAAGAGCAGTATACAGGCACCAATAGACCAACATGTAGCTCAGCATCATCATGCTATCACTACATTTGACAGTGGTTCTTGGCAAGGTTAAGATATATGTCGTTGCCTGAAACAATTTGGGTCATGCATGAGCACTCCTTTAGGGAAATCATTTCCTTCCTTTTCTTCTTTCGACTCCAATGAATAAACGTGGTCCCATTCCAGCTCCTTTGAACAAGCAATCGAGAGCATCTTGAAGGAATAAGGTAAGAAACCAGGTAAACAGTGAATGCGCCACCAATCCAACCTGACATTGAGGAACTAAACAGCAGCAAGTCTATTCCCAAGTTCAACGTCTTTTTGTCATATCAAACTACACGTCGTATGAGCAACAAACGAGCCATATTCAAGGTGAGAAGTACAGTACGATTCTATTGACTCTTGTTCGACTATTCATGACTTGGAAAGATGAGGATGGAACTGCAGAGACAGCTGTTGGAATTCAAGAAGAGAATAAGAAAGGATACATCCACCAAACGCGTGTCTTCAGGTACAAGTATGTTGACAAGAGGAATGATGGCTCATGCTATAACAACATGACAATTGATGTTGGTATTTATAGGCTTTCATTGGGGATCCTTGTCGTGATTGCATCAGCAGCATTTGGCATTACTCTTTACCGATACAACCATCAACGCCAACAATCCATGATTACGACAATCACTTCTCGACTTTGGATCATATGACAGGCAGCAGCAAAAGTATCATTGATCAGTGAGCTCTTGGATGGTACCAGCAGATACCTACAGCAATGATGTTCATTATGTGATACAGGCTGCAGCAACAGTACTTTTGTTATAAGACATCAGCACATCATTGATCCGTTTGATTACAGTGACGAAGTCCACGATGTTTGTTGCCAACTAGGCTATCACCAATTCACCACTTTATGCTTATCATTGATTGCAACTCTGTCGCACATACACTACGCCATATGAATTTCAGGACTACATTAGCTATCCATCATGTTATCGAAGGAAGGACAAAAACGATACCCAAAGCAGCAGAGTGATCAGAACCATTAGCATAATAGCAGTAGTGTAATTTTGATACAATGGAATAAAGCTTGGCAGATCCAGCTTTGTAAAGCTAGATGTATCTCATTCTTATAGCTCTTGACTTTGGGATGAACATCATAAGAGACAAAGAGACACTCATCATGAAGTGTCGCTGCAACGCATTGTGCATTGTAGCCATTATCAAGCAGCCAAGCTTTCACATAATAACGATGCTTATGCTCAAACTGCTCATGTAGATCACAGCTATCGAACATGCTTCTTCAATCTTTAGGCAGACAACATGATTCAAATCCATGGATCCCTTACACATAGCTTAGAGAATCTACATCCATATAGGTCAGAAGACATTGTATCCAAAAATAAATCATCAGCTTTGACTCTTGTAAAAAGTCGCCTTCAATCATTGTAATTCTGGCATTCTTTGCAGCCATTATTGAACACGTGATCTAGTCACGTGATCGCAGATGTTCACCAATCCAAAAGGACAATTCAATAATCCAATACTGGATTACTGTGTGTTCCCCCACCGGGAATTGAACCCGGGCCACCGGTGTGAGAGACCGGGATCCTAGCCACTAGACCATAGAGGATTTTGAGACTTTTCTCTTATTTTTGAGAGCGCCCGGCACTAGATAAAGCACAAAATTACCATATAAGGAAGGTTACACAGTGGCGCCGTGGCTCGTTCATTACATCGTATCCAATCATTTGTCGGGAAAAAGTAATTCCGAGGATAAAGCCACTGCTGTGCCAACGCCACATTCGGCAATTTGTTCATCCGGTCCACTCACACTTCCACCATGCATTACATATCATACACCCACTCCTTTTACATACAATCTTCGAAAACATGTAAGCGATTCCTTCCAATACACATGCAACAGTCTTTCTTCATTTTAGCTATATAACATGGTACAAACACGTGGAAAAAGATATACATGTACAATATTCTATCCTATCATCGACGCTGGGCATTCTCTGGAGGAGGAGCAGCCATGGAATTGACCAACATTAAACCACCAGCAAGGATCAAATACCTACCATGACCAAATCAATCATCAAACACGATCCTGCATTTGCAAATGACAAACATACCAATACTTTTGAAAGAAAGTCTTTTCCTCTTCCACAGGCAATTCTTCCATTTCACCTGCCTTACCAGAAGGTCGTGGTTGTTGTTGTGTTGGCACTTGTGATGCTGCCTTGCCACCGAATTGGCCGATCATAGGTCTTGAATGTATATTAGAATGATGATACCCATCTTTCCATGCATCAACTTACTTTGCACCAATAGTGTGTCGTTCAATCTTGACTACTGTTGCAGGTTCACGAGGTGTTTTGACAGGAAGCTGTATACAATGATTCATTATCAATACAAGTTGCTATGTCCCTTTTCATATATACATACCTCCACATTCGCACATGCATTGCTTTGTGCGTCATAGTCAATATGGTACACTTGGTTTTGATCATCGAAATGGATATGGAATTCATCGGCCCAGTTGCTTGCAACAAGTTGGCACTGGTGTATCCAAGGTCAAGACAAGAAGCGTGTTTTAACGAGCCGTTGCACTTACTGTCTTTGCAGAGGATAGGACAATCTGATCGGTTGCTTCGTTGCGTATCTTGACTTGGTATAATGGGCTAGAAACGTCAATGCCGTCATCCTGGATAGTAGAAGTATAAACCAGAGACGATGGTGAGCCTGTAATCTCGCCACGCTTCTTGTAAGTGCCGTCATGGTTGTGATAAACAAGTAGCTTAATCTTGTTGACAGCTGAATTGGACGCGTTACTGTCTTCTGGTGTGGATGCTTGAGCCAATGCAGCAAGAGCAAGAAAGGCGACTATCGATAATAGGCGTAACATGGTGGTTCAAGTAAAAGGAAAGGTGAAGGCGAGCGGGACTTTTTGTCTTGAAATCTGATTCACTGCTGTCCACTGAAGCCAATACATGCCAGTTACCCTGTAATGCAAGATCATTGACCATCCGTTTATGGCGATATGGATGAGCAAGGGGTGAAGAGGAGATATATTAACAGCATATGATATATCCACTTTTAAAGTGTATCTCTATATCGATAATGATGATAGTTTGTTTGGATGTTCTAAATATTGTTGTTGTGAGATTGGCAAAAAGACAAGAATGAATGAATCAGTTTCATAATGTTTGAACGGCGAGATCTCCTTCCAAAGAAGAATCCCTGGGCATTTTGAGCATGATGCATGTTTGTTGATTGATTTCTCCATACATCCTTCTCCTTTTTGCTCTTCTTTCGATTACATTTCTTTCGTTTATGCGAGCCATTGTCTTTTTGAACATTACCCGATGTACAGTGTTTGTTGTAAGCGCACTTGCATTTGCTAGTCATGCATCACAGTGTATCTTGTTTAACGTGTACCAAAACCAGGTAAACATGGCATACGCGATACTCTGCTTGTAATTAATCAGTCATGTTTGTATAGACCAATATACCAGATTGGTTCAAAGGAGGACATTGGCAGGTAAGCAACTTGTTGCTAGCACGATTGTCACTTTGCTAAAAGAAAGATTAGTATCTGCTATGGTATATTGCTCTTGGTCTCTCTTTGACAAGCTCTACAGCAGTGTGTATTCATGCAGGATGTTGCCGACGGGGCCAACACGTGCGTGGCGATAGGATCTTGAGCACAGTCAACATAATTGTGCTATCATCCACCATTTTACTTATCACATTTCTCGGTGGTCAAGAACCATGGACAAATGACATTGTCACATTTTCACAACCTCCCAAAGGTTTCATACCCTATTGTCATCTACTTGACCAAGAACGCGATGCCTTGTATCCCTTGCTATACCATCGGTAAGTCATCCACTTTAAAATTGGCTGCATTCTTAAAGAAATATCATAGATGTATTTTGATCAATGCCACTTGGATAAGTGGCTCACTCAATTGTGTCATGTGGATATTTTTACTGCTCTCGGTATATGTTGCTCGACCTGCAAAGCGACCATCATCCATTGCTCAACTGCCGACTGAACCAAAATGGGGTCGATACATCCCAGAACCAACCATCCCACGTGTATCTTATCCAACAACACCCCATTATCCTTCAGTTTACTCTAATGCAACTACAGCTACCCATCTCTCGGAGCAACCTATTCCTATACAGGCTAATAGGGATAATCACTATGGCAATCAATACTATTCCTCTAGTCATTCAGACACCAGTGATGGCTACTATTATAACACATACCAGCAGCAGCCCGTTTCTGCTACGAGTACATCAAGCAACAAGTATTATTATGAGGATGATGCCTATCGAGACACATCAGCTGTGGATAGCTATTGTTATTATCCACATTACAGATAGCAGATATGCCACTTTTTAATAGATTCTCATGTCCAATTATGCTTCTAATCTACTGTAAAAGTGATGTGTGTTGACACTATGATGCTTATCAAGATAGCATTGATAGGATGTGCTGAAAGGGATAGTTCTTGTAGGGTAAATGTGTCAGGAACAGCGGAAAGTAAAAGTTCAACTTGCTTTCATGCAGCGTCCATTCCTGGTCTACAATCCCACACCACTCCTGATAACACTTTGCTTTCTTTGTTCTTGACAACTTGCACATTGGAGGTACATTGCTAAAGACAACCACTTGACAAGGACTCTAACGCTTCTATAAACCATCTTGACACAGGTCGAAATGCAGGTCTCAATGTCACTGTTCGTAAGTTGGTTCCAAGAGTCGACACAAGAATCTTGTAGAGGTTGGTTTAGTTTTGCAAGACAGTTGACTGTTTATTATACATCAAGGTGTACGACACGTCAAGGATAAACTGGATGGGGATACAGCAACACGTATGTGGAAGTGAATGACTGGAGATGGTGCTGGCTGAAAATCATCAAGGCGTGCTATTGGAAAAAGTTTCGACATACCAGCTGACAACAAGACATGCTATTCATTTGAAGTTGTCCAAGGCATTGATATCAAGACGAAACCAGAACGCGTTATGGATCATGGTATTGTTAGCTTGAATGACGACACAATTGCACCTTTGTCATGGCCATCATCATCTTATCCTGGTTGTGTTCGTTTGGTGCAACTTTCAATCCAGTGATGAGCATAGCTAGCAAGAGACATTCACACACCCCAATTTTGAAAAGTCTGGCTACATGTAACACGTTTCCAGCTCTATTCAGCAATAAAGCCATAACGCTTTTATCTCTGATCCAATCTTCTTGTGCTCTTGCACTGTCGTCCCAACAAGAAATCATCATCATCATTGTCTTCTTCTCGTGTTCCTTCATATTGTATCCTTATCCCTGTTGCAAAGCACCTGCTCACGCTTGACTTACTACTTCTTGTTCCACTATTTTCATATCCACTCTTACAGTTGAATGCCACATGAATAGATATAAGCTGTAGTCCAAAAGGATCTTTCCTAAAAAGTCGTCATCATTGTTGATGGAACATTGCTGCTATCACTTGGGCATCACACGGATCAAAAGTAAATGATAGATGTATATAATAGAATATGCATGCAGCACAACATGATCTTATTGTAAAAGTGATAATAAAGCTATCTGAATGCAAATATTGGCGAATAGGTAATCCTTCATCGTTGTCGTGATAGTCGTAGTCATTGTCATGGTTGTGTCTATAAATAAAAAGAAGAAAAGGCACATTAGTGAATCTTGTATTGGATGCTCAGCACAAACCCTGGGTGGTCCATATCGGTGGAAGAAGGCAAATATGCAGGGATTCACATACCCAAACAATCGTCCACGAGCAACCTTTTTTCATCCAAGGCACACTTTGATCCATGACAAGGAAGAACATCATAATGTCCAAAATCATTGCTGTTCTCATCCATCTTCCCTAAAGATGTCAAATAGTCACTGGATGTAGGTACAGGCTGGGAGTCGAACCCAAGAAGATGATGATGCCCAAAGTTGCATGCTGCCTGACCAAAGAAACCTGATCACTTTATATTAGTGTACACATACAAAATAAAGAGCTTTTGTCATTCTACTTGCCTTTCTTCATATATAACAGCACCATGGTAACGAGTACAACGTAAGGAGACCTTGTTTGTGTCGAAGCAGAAGCCATAGTGATAGTCAAAAGCCAAAACCAAAAGAAACAGCCAAAGTCTTGTTGCGTTTGTTCTTGAAGTCTACACAAAGCTTAAACGGTTAATGCAACACGTTCTGCTACAGCATTGAGCTCCTTGAATGTACCTGTAGGCACCAGACTCGAAGCGGCATAACAACGAAACAGTAAGAGCGACACGTCTGGCTACAACCACCCAGTCCGCTTGAATACTTGTTGCCTATGAATGTACCCAACTATATGAATACAATAACCAACATGAGCTTCTTTATAACACATACCTTGAATGCATGGCGTGAATGGGAGTCGTGTACGTGTAAAGTGAGTATGAGCTTGAAAGAAAGAGAAAAGCAGTTGTCTCCCAAAATTCGCTGCTGGGTCCCCAAGATAAAATTCCAACGAGTTGATCCCATTACTTGCCCGTCCCAGTGGAATCTGCCGTTGGAAGCTGTCAATTTCTTGCTCCTAGTTGTCTTAAGACTTGCCCAATGTAGAAAAGAAGAAATACAATAAAGAGAACGCTCTCAAACTAATACCGAGAAGGAATTGTGTTGAGAAAGTGTGGGCTGGAAGGCGTTATTAACTGCTTTAACTGAATGTGCTACATCATTTGACTGAAATACTACTTGTGTTGCTGACATGGATATTGTGAAAGTGTGGCTAAAGCTTTTGTTTTATTGGAATTCTAACGTTCTCGCCATATGTGGCTTTATAACATGCATTATGAGCACAAGTATACTGGGATAGGTACTAAACTTCCAGCTCGATCGATAACAGAAGAAAAAAGGAATGGGAGTATAAGGAGTGTCAAATGAGCATTATGTAAACCAAGTTTCCTCAACGTCCTACAGCAAGTCGCCACTCCGGGCTAGTCAGTCTTGAAAACTTGTTTCCATGGTGATGGCTGGATTTGTGATACTATGGCTTTCAGCCCATAAGTCACCAGAGATTGGTTCTTGTGTAAAGTCACTGTCAGGATGTATCAACTTGTCTGTGTGCCACAGGATCATACATAGGTATCTCCACCATGATGGACACTTTGCTTTTGATGATGTTGGCAGTGAATCCAATGCAAAGCCAATTGGATGTATTATGATAGGTCTCTTGTTGCCAGGTAATCTTTCCCAAAGATGCTGTGGTACCTTGATGCAATGACCTATGTGATTCCTTGATATATGCTCTGCTCCACATGGACAATCCTTGTGATAACCTGGAAGCCATCCCATCCTTCATCTTATCAATCTGCAAGGTGGATCTACATGCTCCAATCAAAGTCTGTGTATTCTTTTCCATGAACTGGTCAAATTCTTGTTGTCTGAAGTCGTCTATCCATGTCGATAGCTTTGGTTGTGGATCTGCTTCTGTTGGGAAAGCTGCACATATGATAAGGGATGTCTTGAAGACCATTGTCGATCATGAGAAGACCCTGGATAGAGACTCAACAGATCCACAAGTTGTTAATGCCATTGGACATTATGAGAACGTCCGCAAACGAGTGAGGAATACTCCGCCAAAAGAGTATTGCCCAGCACAGGTGAGATGTTGCTGCCATATACCCCTTTTGTAAGTCCTTCAGCAGAGGATATGGGATCCCTTATTGGAAAATCTTGATCAAGCAATCATCTGGTATAATGCATTTGCCTGTTGTTCTTGATCATTCAGCCAATCGCCTTCAGGATCAGCAATAGCAGGAGCCATTTGTTGTAATGCGTTGCGCAATGGATGATGCTGCATCATTATTTGCACATGTCGCATGGCAGAGGCAAAGTATGAAGATCCTTCTGCTAATTGAAGACCCCAATTCATCCAATTGTCCATAGCATCACGAGGAATATGAATATGGAGTGCTGGTTTGTTGAGCCGCCATAACATCGTGAGTTGCTGCTGTCGCTGTGCGCTATTTGGAGCTCCTTGAGCAATACCATGCTGTTGAATGCTTCCAAGAGCTCGCTTTCATGCTACATCTGCTTCAATTTGACGTACAAAGGGTGGTTGTTGTGCCAAAAGTTGCTCTTGTCGTTGATTGATTGCCGTCTTCAATTCATCCAATTCAAATAAAGAAGCAGTAACGATCTCGCATTCGTTGTTTGCCATGATATGTCACACATGCTGTACAACTTGATTGCGAGTGAAATTTGGATGATCGACAATGCATGTGATAGCAAGTTCACCAATGATAGTTGTGATGGCGAGTTGCAGATCCAAAAGCTGAAGCAAATCAGCGCTGCCACATCCTGGGTTGTTGATAGGTGGATGGTTGATAATTGATGGATTGTATCTTTAAGATGGTTGTTGATATCTCTTGGTCACTGTCAGACAGGGGAAGCTGTAGCGCAGTTATGAAATGATGCAGACTACGTAGTAGATGACAATCTGGAGAGATACTTTCAGGAACGAAGTCGTACACAGCACGATAAGATGGAAATCTGTTCCTTGAGCACATCTGATGCAGCACCATGCTATCGCACCAGAACCAAGAATCCTTATGACTTCTGATGCGCCTGTATAGTGATCTAATGACGCTTTGAGCGAATATCGTAAGCGACTCACTGGTGGAAGTCGTTATATCACCACCATGTAGGCTGGACCAATATCATTTTCAATAAAGACGATGGGAGTCAAATCCACCTTGGCAGATACATCAGTAGAGGAAGCTACATCAAAAGAAATGGAATGCTTCATGATTATGTTGTTCATCGATCACTTATATTAAGAAGATGATTAGATTTACCTTATTACAAGAGTCAAACAGGATGACAATCAATAAAGAGATTGAATGAAGGAAAGAGATGTGTGGAAGATGATAATGCGTGACAACATTCTTTTACTTGTGTGGATGATGCGCGTGGGGAAATTCTGGGCACATGAAAAGGATAAAGTGTTTGTTTGGGATGATGCATTGATAGAAGATATATAAGCATGTACTGTTGACAACATGGTACACTATATGGCTTCCATGGTGGGGATGTAACGGCTTTCGTGAATCTGGTGTATTGTTGGTAACTATCAAATGCAATGAATAAGTTATCAAGATGATATTCTCTTACTTTACTTACTGGAAATGTTGATGGCTTGCATACTGTCACGCCGTATCTCGTTCAGCAGGAATAAGGCATTTTGGGAATGGCAAATGCAGGACGCCTTGTTCTTGTCTATCTTGCTATCTCGGTATTGCTGACGATAAAGCAAAGTATGTAATGCTTCTTTCTTCAATTCTCTTGGAATAATCCATCTGATCAACCCCTCCTTCTGTCACCAGTTTTCTAGAAGCAACTCACGCACTATCCCACGGCATATCAATACACAATAAGAGAAGGATACAACTGCTTATCATACACATACCACGAAGGGACAGGAACGAATGTCACATTAAAGCAGAAGAGAACTACATACATGATTGATATATAGCACACATAAAGGTTTCTTGACTCTTACCGAATAGCAACACTTGAACGTATACGTGATCAAAACGACAAAAGAGATGTGATAATGCTGATGGCAACAGGATTGCTTTCATGTACATGGACATAGTGCACCAAGGAAAGAAAGGAGATCATGATGGATCTGGAGTGATTACACAAGAGTTAGAATTCATATGCATGCTGGTGCAATATCAGGTTCACTTACTGGCTTTTAAGCTACTGCCTTGAGGGGTGCAGTTGACAAAAGTGTGTTGATATGTACTGATGGTTGGTGAAAAAGATAGCATGAGTCCCCTTATACAGTAGATTGATGTCCTTGATTTCTTGATGAGTAGCATCGTTGTCTTCTAGATGTGATCATTGCTGGATTGAAAGTTGCACCAAGAGAACACGATCAGGGATAAGATGATGATGATGTCCATGACAAACATGCAGCTGTATATGTCGTCGTGATGTCGCCTTACATAACACTGAATGGATGTCATGTCTTCTTGCCACCTGTATGTCGATACAGCTTCCAGTAGCTCAGTGTTGACTATACTTGTTGTTGATGATTTCCAGCCTGTGATCAGTGGATGTCAAGATCCATCCTCTCCAGTCGTACACTTCCATATACATCTTGCTGTATCCCCATTCAGTGTCTCCTTGACAAGTCGTTCACTTGATATATGTTAAACAGGTCAATGGTCATGAAATGAGTTTCTCCTACACAAAACCAAACCCACCTTTACAAGATTCCCATGTCGACTTGGAGCCGTGTGACGAACAGCGACATTGACACCTGAATTTCGAGCTGCTTTTAAGATGGTTCATAGAAGCGTTAGAGTGTTTCTCAAGTGGTTGTCTTTAGCAATGTACCTCGAATGTGCAAGTTGTAAAGGACAAAGAAAGCAAGGAGTTTCAGGAGTGGTGGTGATTGTAGACAAAAATGGATGCTGCATGAAAACAAAGTTGTGCCTTTACTGCTGTTCCTTTTTCATCCACCTCTCGAGATAAATTTCCATTGTTGACCTAGCCATTATACTTGTACACACGCTTGACTCTTACAACTATCCCTTTTCCATTAACACTTCCTTTCAAGCCATGGTATCATTGATAGAGTAAACATGCTCTTTTGCAGTGGATTGTCATACAAAAGTCAGGAACATGCCTTATCTATAAGCAAGTAGCACTTTAATGAGCTGGAGCAGAAAGTGAATATGACCTGCATGGTGTTTTCCAAGGTGAAGACCAATTGGGACACTTGTAGAACAGGATGGATAAATAGGAAGGGAACAAGAGGATAGTGAGAATAGGCTTAAACATGGAGCGTGCTAGATGCTTTCCAGAACAAAAGCAGGAATAGAGATCAGATGATGATGTCTGCTAGTCGAGACAAAAGTGCAAGAGCAATATGGAATCAATAAGCAACGATGTTGGTCATCCCAACATGTCAAACATACAATGTTTTAGTTATCATTACAACATATACAAGAGTGATAAGTATTTGTACTTTTTCTTGCATACATCTCAGAAGCAATAAAGCGAAATGAATGGTGATCCACATATGTCCAAAATGAGAAACAAAATGGTCATTGCGCACAGGTGTCATCATCCACATTGGTATTGGGTCTTAGCCATGACTATGTTTTCTTTTTGATCTACATTGACATTGAGCAGATGTATCAAGTGATTAACAATCCTTAGCCATGGCTAAGTTTTGTCATGATCCACATTCACATATGTATAAGGGGTCTATAATAACCAAATGACGCATGTATAGATAGCTAGCAGTGGTACTATTTTGACTTTAATCCTTGGTTTGACCGATTTACATGCAAAAACAAGAACAAAGACATTATCCAAGAAGCAAGAGCAATCCCACAAGTCACGTGACCAAAAATCGAGAAAAATCAAAAAACGAACAGCTGAAATCCCAAGTTTTCGGCTTGGAAGTTCAACCAATTCATCGGGGACAACTGGGATTTGAACCCAGGACCACTTGCACCCAAAGCAAGTATGATAGCCACTACACCATTGTCCCACCTGCTTGTTTCTACATATCAAACATTCATGATATAGGACAAAATTGCCATATTAAGAAGGTAAATGATATTGATTTCATACTGTAGCGGAGTATTCACTGTATACTACTGTAAAGACGCTGTTTTTTTATGGGAGCTCAGTGTTGAGCAATTTGGAGTGTAAGTACATGTAGTGCATCATTGGGCTAGGGTGCAAATGTGTACAGTCGGGCAGATTTTTGAGCTCAGAATTAAAAGTGCCCAAACTCATGCTGCAACCAAGTCCGCCTAGTGTTCCTCTCATTTGCTCTTACTATTCCCACCACGACTACGACCTATGCACTCCAATGACAACAACAACACTAAGGGAACTTGACATGTACTGACAAGACACGTTTTGGGAGCAAAAGTTGATTGGGAAGGCCTGTCAGTCTGAAACGTTATGTTCTTTTATTGTCAACCTGAGTTCTTCTTTCACAATTGCACCCTTTCTGAACAATGCCAACACCAACGACATGTCTACTACTCTAGCAGTAACAGCAACAGGTTTTGGTCTAGAAAAGTGGTTGTGCGCAGGAGTATCTTTGGCTTCAAGCTTTCTATTTCGTTGTTCGTCTTCAAGTTTCCCCTTCTCCATTGACTGCATGTCCCGAATGAACGACACGGCCCAGCCAGTTTACGCCTGAAACAAGTTAACAACAGTCGAGAACAACCATGAGATACTATTGAAACGCGTGTTTTGGTTGAGGATCATCTTTGTGTTGCAGTCATGTCGTTTGCTCTCTTTGTCACTATGTCTCCCACTTTAAAGTCATTGTCAAGCATCAGGACAACATTACGATGATGGATAATACATGATTCTGTTAACAGGTAAGGATATGGATACAAGAGATAGGATGGATTGGCAGCAAGGACACTTGTTCATCCACTTTCATTGATATCCAGGCCACTTTGCTACTTTTGAAGGATGTTTACAAGCACAACGACAATATCAGGATGATGGAGCAAAAGGTGGAATATGTGATTCAGATATAGGTAAGGATGTGGATGGGATAATGGATGGATTACCAGCAATGATACTTATATCTTGGATTCGATAAGGCATCCTATGCAGGGCTATTGACAAGTATCAGTACAACACCTGGATCAAGTAGGAAGTGTATAGAAGTATTTATTCATTACATTGTGGAATGAAAGATGATGGTGGCTGGATCAAAAGCAACCAGGCTTACAGTTGTGTATCAATACTTTTATTGGGGTGGTTTCTTTTTGACGTGGGGAAAGCGACTGTTTGGTGGTATAATGCTAGGTTGTTGGATTTTGTTACTGCTCATCAGGGTGATTCGCTTGATCGATACCGCGGTTCAGCTGACGTGTATGGATGATCACTGGATGGTGTGATCTTGCATGAATGTGTCAGAATATGTAGTAGTGTGTTGTTGACAGGCTGTGCAAAAGAATAATGATGATCACTACGGCAAGATGATGCTAAATGGCTTTTGTAAAGTGTATCAAAGCATGGATGATTGCTTCAGGATCATATTGTCTCGAATGGCGACATTTGGCTCAGAATATTCTTATCACATGCATCTTTATGTCCTTACAATGGGATAAACCTTTGCTTGATAAGTCGACTCGACTGCTTTATTTATTCACGTGTAGTATCTCTACTATTATGATCACAATGTGGCAGTGTTTATGTGATGTATTCTGCTGTGCAGTAACTGCAGGCAGCGTTGTGTTGGAGTTACAAGTTCACGTCGGCATTTCACCCAAGGACAAATGGAAAGTGTGAAAGATTGAATGGTGTTTTACTGGTTCTTTAGATCTGTGTTTATGATGGCTTTATTGGAATGCATTTGAAAAGTATGAAAGTTGTCTTCTTGGATAAAGGATTGTTATCACTCACTTCAAGTGTGGGAATGTATACGATATACGTTAGTGATAGGAATGTGTAAAAGAGAGGCGTTGTGTCTGTGTATGTGGGAAATCAGGGTACATCTATTTTAGAAGAATCGTCCTTCAGCTCAAACCATCAAAATCCACGTGGTCAATGTTTTCCATATCCGCTTCAGGGACTGTCAAGAACATGTTGCAAAAGTACGTGAATGGCGCATTTCACCTGTGGGATGCCTACTTGGATGTTGCACTATTTGCATGTCGTATCAGAGCTCATTCCACAATAGGCTACAGTCCTTTCTATCTTAGATATGGGCGTGATCCAGTGTTGCCAGAAGATTATCCTCGCCTATACATCTTGGAAGAAGCTCTTAAGGACCTTCGAGTTGTGGCAGAATAGACTGTTTAAGAACTGGAAAAGGTGAATCAAGCTCGTGCTGCTGCCACTGCCAGAATGCAAGCTGTTGGTCAGAAAGGCAAGGAACGATGGGACAAGGCATTGAACATTGTCGACTTTGACGTTGGTGACTATGTCAAGCTGACACATGAAGGACGTCATGGCTTGGAACCACAGTACAAAGGACTATACGTCGTCATTGGCAAGAACAAGGACTTTGGCACGTACAAGCTTGAGACTCTACAAGGACAACCACTTGCTTCCTGGATACATGTTGACAGACTAGCCAAGGTAACAAGGAACCAGCTACTCCATGGTTTGACCCAACTACCACTCGTGCAGAATGGCGTTTACCACCTGACAATGAACAAGTCGACAAGCTTGTTGACCAAGGGTCTTGGAGGGGTCCAATGTCACGGCTATGGCTGGTAAGACTACTCAAGTCAAAAGCCCAGTTGGCGGCATCAATTGATGTTCTAGTCTTACAATGCCAAATGCCGAACTTGTTTCAACACACTTTCACGCAACCAGGCTGGAAGCCATAGTATCACAAATCCAGCCATCACCATGGAAACAAGTTTTCAAGACTGACTAGCCCGGAGTGGCGACTTGCTGTAGGACGTTGAGGAAACTTGGATTACATAATGCTCATTTGACACTCCTTATACTCCCATTCCTTTTTTCTTCTGTTATCGATCAAGCTGGAAGTTTAGTACCTATCCCAGTATATCTGTGCTCATAATGCTTGTTATAATGCCATACATGGCGAAACGTTAGCATTCAATAAAAACATAAGCTTTAGCCACACCATTGTCCCCAAAACCTGCTTGTTCTGAAAGCGTTTGCAATAGCATATATACTGGTGGCCTGCCTAATTTGGAAAGTCAATGTTATGACATGAAATTAGTGTCAAGATAAAGTAAGGTGGCAGCCTACTGCAGTTCCTCAGCGGCACTCTTTAGCTCTATTGAGAGATTTTGGATAGCAATAGATGAATGAATACATCATGTATATATATAATGCTACGAGCTCGATCAACTGACAAAACATCATCGATTGACTGATGCCATAACCAAAACGTTAATCGAGTAGCTAGTCCTTTGGACATTCAAGTTTATAAAAAAGTCCCCTTTATCTCAAAGCAAGGCATAAATCTCATCCTGTAGTGGTTTAGCACTGTATCTCCGCCGTGCTTGGTATAGATGAAGTTCAGATTAGATTTATTGTTCTTCGTTCTATCTTTCACATAAAGACTATACGAACACCCTACCGAGTCTCGCACTCTATCTTGTTATCAATCACACACTTAAACATCTATACCAGCACACATCCCATGTAAAGCCTAATTCCCAGTGAACCATCATTTTCATCCATCCGCTGCCATTTCTTCAATGTGATGTCTTGTTTGTCATTAGATTTATCAAGTTGGTGATGCACTAATACTTCTATATAGCTCTACAAGGTGGCAAAGTTGTCTACACATTGAATTAAAGCATAAGTGCCATGCTGATGATCCATGCTACTATTTCCCCATCCACAGTCTTATCCAGTAATTCAATATGATCCTATCCTTCATTCTAATATGCATTGTCCTGATACTCGGCAATAGTCGTCATGGATGGCAGTACAGTGAGAAAAAGAGTAAGCGATACAACTAAGACTGGTTGGAACCAAGAAAGATATTCCTCCACAGGCAACTTGTTATAGCATATCTTTTGGCTGCTTACAGCTGCTGCTAGTATGAGTCAGGCATAAATTACTTTGGCTTTGTGGTGCAACTGGTACATACATGAAGCCAGCTGAGAAAGTGGAACTTGCTGAAGACAAAGGCAAGGCAGGTTGCAAAAGATATTCCTCCAATACAAGTGACAAACAGTGCCTTTAAACTAAAGACTGTGTTGGACAAGTGCTGGTAGCTTAGTATACAAATAGGCTGTAGTTGGCATTGTGAAGGCTTCTCTTGACAGTAAAGGAACGTAACGCCTAAAGTAGTAGTCAACTCTTTCCAATCTGGCCTTTGCAGTCAAACAGCATTCTCAGCCAATGTCCCAGTTCACTCGTGCTCTTTTCGTTGTCATTGGAGCGTGCATTGGTGTAGTCGTTACTGGAATTGTCAAAAGGATAAAAGAAAGTTGCTGGAGACCAAGTGTCGGAAGTATTAAAGTGCCAGAAAAGTCATCAAACTTGTCCTTTAGGATACATCACATCCACCAATTCTACATACACACTTGAAGCTCATAGCAGCAAAAAGACCGACTCATTGTGTTACCCAGCAGCCTAACAAGATTCATGCAAGGCATATGTACTAAAGACCGACATCTACCGGCCCATCTTGACCCTGCGTAAAAGCCATTGTCCTCCTTTTTTTTCCATCTTGTTCCAAGATTCACACCCATTCACCTCCTGCATTATCGATATGCAAGCCATTTATATATATGTCTTTGTGTTATAAAGAATTACTACAATTGTATTAATAAAACTACTACTTGCGGAAAAGACCTTGGACTGAGCGACGTTTGCTTTTAGTAGTTGTGGTATCATCAACTTGTGGACGTTGTTGCTGGAGTGCTAAATTAATACCACCTTGGGATGATGATGTTGACAATACAGAATCAGAGAATCCACTGCTTTGGATAGAGAATTGGGTCTCATTGTGAGGAAATGCAAAGTCAGTTGGGCCAAAGAGATTATTGTTCTTATCAAATGTTGCTTGCTGTTGTTGACGAGTTGCCTGAATAGCAGCAGCAGTAGCATTAGATGGCAAAACATTAGTAGGAGATGCTGGTGGTGTGCTGAGATACTTTGGACTAGAAGATGATGGAACTGGGATTTCACTCTTGTTGATAGGCTTGTTGACTTGCTGCTGCTGTTGTTGAGGCGCCACAGGATGTTGCTGGTACGATTGAGAAGCAGGGGTGGCAGCAGCAACATGTTGCTCCTTTTTGGATTTATAACTATGGCCACGGGTATTCTTGATAGGAGTAGTGGCGGTGGCAATGGCTTTTTGAGCTTTTGGTGATTCAGTAGCAGTGGTTACAGTATTTTCTTGTCGATTATTGGAACTAGTAGATGCTGTATCTTCTTGTGGATCCTCATCTTCATTATCACTATGATGTTCTTGTTCATCTTCTGAAGCGTTTTCGTCACCAGCATCCTCATCACCTGATCCAGATCGACTACTAGACTTGTCAGTTTCTGGAGGTGTATTCATGGCAGCAGCTGCAGCATCTTGTTTTTTCTTGTTGCGACGTTTAGTAGTAGTAGCAGCTTCTTCCTCTTCCACAGGATAATAGTGATACTCTTCTTCATTTTGTTCATTCATCCAGTTTCTTTGTTTACGACGTGCTTCCTCAAAAATGGAAAACCAATTGATGGGAACATTAACACGAAGATGGCGAGTCCACAAGTGCACTGGTGGATTGCCAGCTTCATCAAATGCATCATAAGCATCAAAGTCTCCGGGAATATATCTATAACCAGTTATATTAGCACATTATCCCTTGGTTCCAGGGTGAAAAACACTTGCCTTGCTTCTGACCAACGCATCGGTGTTGAATCTGAACCTACAAAGGGAATGAGTCATTGATAACACCAGTAGCAACAAAAGCAACTTACGGAGCACAGCAAAGCAGCACATGTCATCATCCCAGCCTAAAATATAAAGAAGAATGAGACACAATGAACAAGGTTATAGCCTATATTTACCTTCAAAGAGAGCAACAGACACATTTCTAATCTTGACAATATAAAGTGAACCTTGCTTAAGATCATCATGCTCAATTGACTCTAAACCAGACTCCATCATGTTGATAACCTTGGTAGAGGAGCCACCAAATCCAAGAAGCTTCTTGTTATTGTGAATGGGCTCCACAGGGGTGGGAGACATTAGAGAAAACTGGGAGCCTGCCCAAGATGCCATACGTGCAGCTTCAGGTCCATTATTGTTGTTGTTCTTGTTTCTGCCCATGATGAAAGAGAAGAAATGGTAATGAAAGGATAAAGAGAGGAGTGGATCGTGAATTGACCAAGTCCATGTTATATATGTGTTATCCAGGGTGGATTGGCGGGTCGATAGTTTTAACCTGACGCAATGCAGGCACTGCAGCAGCAAATGCTAGACCACCAGTACGATTTACTTTTTGAAAACACAAACATTGAACCTTGCTATTTTGATTCCATTCTATTATAATAGGGTGTGTATATAAATCAGCTTCAGTCAGTGACAGTGTATATGTAATGTAGTAGATCTTTGTATTATCTCATCCATTTTTATCACTCCCCCACTTTTTCTAAACAGCTCCTACACGTTCTCCTCCTCACTTGAACACCTTGGCACCCCTAGAGTGTGGCCATGGCGGATGTAGCTTGCCCTGGATCCTTAGTATAGTCTTGGTAGACATTTTCACTGCCAACCTTTACTACTCTATGACTACTACTGCAAGCCGATTTCTAAAATGACAAAAAGTACATGCAACTGATATCGGGGTTCCTTGCTTTAATGCAATCACTCCTTCAAAAAGAGGCTCATTTCCTTTTCATCATCTCCTTGCTTGGTTCCAAACTTTTTTCAGACAACAATCGATTCTTTCTTTTACACATGGTATCGTCATGGTAGATGCATCATCTCCCTTGAACATTGTTTAGGTATTTGGTCATTGTACAGAGACAAAAAAAAGGGATATTAGGGGGGAAGGAGGAGAGATCATCAGCCATTTTACTCACACACTACTTTCTCTTTCTCTCTCTCTCCAGGGCAAGGAGTACATTTTATCGTCAATGGAAGAGTCTTGTTATTCGATTATTGTTGTGGAAGATCCAAAATGATATGCTTATCCGGTCCATAGCTGCATTGTAGTCATCCACTGTGGTTGTGGTGGCAAAGCATGTCGTGGGATCATTGTTAGGCGGACTCATAATGACCCAACATTCGGCTGCTGTGGCAAATTCTTTCTCTTTACAACTCCTCTCTCTCTCTCAGGTGCTGATCGCGATCTCTTTTTCTTTACAACATGTCGCAGCAACAACAACTCGAGTGGCCTGTCAACAGGGTGCGATCTGCCTTTATCGACTACTTTGTCAAGGAAAACCAGCATACATTTGTGCCTTCCTCTTCCACTATTCCTCATGACGACCCTACTTTGCTTTTTGCCAATGCTGGCATGAACCAGGCACGTGGCCCCCTTTTTCCAATGTCAAAAAACTAACACGTTCTATAGTACAAGTCTGTGTTCTTGGGTACTGTCGATCCCAACTCTCCATTGGCTGGTCTTAAGAGTGCTACCAACTCGCAAAAGTGTATTCGTGCAGGTGGCAAGCACAATGACTTGGATGACGTAGGCAAAGATACCTATCACCACACCTTTTTTGAAATGTTGGGCAACTGGTCTTTTGGTGATTACTTCAAGGTAAGTTGTTGTTCATGATTTGTTACAAAAAGACTGATTGTATTGGGTGAAACTAGACTGGTGCTGCCAAAATGTGCTGGACATTCTTGACTCAAGTGCTCAACTTGCCAACTGATCGTCTTTATGTTACTTACTTTGGTGGTGACGAGAAGATGGGATTGGAAGCCGATCTTGAAGCCAAGCAGATTTGGATGGATATTGGTGTAGCTGAAGATCATCTTTTGCCTGGTGATGTCAAGGATAACTTTTGGGGCAAGTATTGACAAATTGGCATGGAAAAAAAAGGCATTTCATACTAACTCGTCAATAGAAATGGGTGAAACTGGTCCCTGTGGTCCTTGTTCAGAAGTTCATTATGATCGTATCGGTGGACGTAACGCTTCATCACTTGTCAACATGGATGATCCCAACGTGATTGAAATCTGGAACGTGGTGTTTATTCAATTCAACCGTGAAGCTGATGGCAAGTTGCGTCCTTTGCCCAACAAGCACATTGATACTGGTTTGGGTTTGGAGCGTCTTGTATCCATCATGCAGAATGTCTATTCCAATTATGACACCGATGTATTCGCTCCTCTCTTTGCAAAGATCAAGGAAATCACTGGTGCTCGTTCTTATGAAGGAAAACTTGGTGCTGAAGATGTGGATGGTGTTGATACAGCCTATCGTGTCGTTGCTGACCATATTCGTACATTGACATTTGCCATTTCTGATGGTGGTGTTCCAAGCAATGAAGGTCGTGGTTATGTTTTACGTCGTATCCTTCGTCGTGGTGCTCGTTATGCTCGCAAGTATTTCAATTATCCTATTGGCAACTTTTTCTCCCAATTGGTGGATACTCTTGTGGATCAAATGGCAAGTAAACACATTATCATGTGATTGGGATGAAGCTAACATGTTCTATCATAGGGTCATCACTTCCCTGAACTTACCAAGATGTCTGCTGAAGTCAAGTCAATCCTTGATGAAGAAGAAGTTGCTTTTGCAAAGACATTGGATCGTGGTGAAAAGCTCTTTGACCAATACCGTATCAAGGCTCAAGAAGCTGGTAACAAGACTCTCTCTGGTAACGATGTCTGGCGCTTGTACGATACTTATGGCTTCCCTGTTGATTTGACTCGTGTCATGGCTGAGGAGAATGGTTTGACTGTGGATGAAAAGGAATTTGAAGCTGCTCAAGAAGCTGCCAAGAATGCATCTCGTAAGGCCAAGGGTGGCAATGCTGGTGAAGACGTTGTTGCTTTGGATGTTCACGATTTGGGTGCTCTTGAAAAGATGGATAATGTTCCTACCACTGATGACTCCTTCAAATACTGCAAGTATTCTTTAAAGTGATTTTATTCTATCAACATATGACTAATTTGGGATCCATATAGTGGCTGGTAATGTTCAAGGCAAGATCAAGGCCATTGTCTTTGAGCACAAGTTTTTGGACAACACTGAGCAAATTCCCAAGGATCGTCGTTTTGGTATCTTGACCGACAAGACCAACTTTTATGCCGAATCAGGTGGTCAAGAATACGACACTGGTAGCATTATTACTCTTGATGGAGAGACTGAATTTGCTGTGCAAGACTGTCAATCTTTTGGTGGTTATGTGTTGCACATTGGTTACTTGAAGTATGGTCAGCTCAAGATTGATAGCGATGTTGAACTTTCATTTGATGCTGTAAGTCAAAGATAGGCTTGTTTTTATGCACAATCTCACCAATACTATTATTTTAGCTTCGTCGTCATCCTTTGAAGAACAACCATACTGGCACTCATATTCTCAACTTTGCTCTTCGTAAGGTGCTTGGTGAAACTGTTGACCAAAAGGGATCCTTGGTTGCACCTGAAAAGTTGCGTTTCGATTTCTCATTCAAGTCTGCTTTGACAACTGCTCAATTGGCCGAGACTGAAAAGATTTGTAATGACATGATTGCCAAGAACGATCCTGTGTATTCCAAGGAAGTACCATTGCCTGTTGCAAAGGCTATTCATGGCTTGCGTGCTGTTTTTGGTGAAACATATCCTGATCCTGTGCGTGTTGTGTCAGTCGGCTATGATGTTGATGAAGTGACCAGTGATGTATCCAATCCTAAATGGGCTACTACCAGTATTGAATTCTGTGGTGGTACTCACGTGGCTAAGACTGGTGATATTAAACGTTTCGCTATTCTTGAAGAAAATGGTATTGCCAAAGGTATTCGTCGTATCGTTGCTGTGACTGGTGAAGAAGCTCAAGCTGCTGATCGTTTGGCCAAGAGCTTTGAATCTCGTTTGGTTGAACTTGAAAAGTTGAGTGTTGGTCCTGCTTTGGATGAAGCTCTTAAGACTATTGCCAAGGACCTTGACACCATTGCCATTTCCACAGTCACCAAGGCTGAATTCCGTGAACGTTACAACAAGGTCAAGAAGGCTGCTGTCAATGCTGGAAAGGCTCTTGCTGCTCAACAACTCAAGGAAGCTCAAGATGTTGTCAAGAACCACTTTGAACAGAATCCTGAAGCCAAATACCTTGTTGCAGTGCTCAATGTTGGCAACAACTCCAAGGCACTTGCTGGTGCTATTGCTTACACCAAGAGCAATCATAAGGATAAGGCTGTCTATCTCTTCAGTGCTGATCAAACTTCTGGCCGTGTTTCTCACAACTGTATCGTCAGCAAGGATCTTGTTGCTCAAGGCTTGAAGGCTAGTGAATGGGCTGATGTAGTTGCTGCCAAGGTTGGTGGTAAAAAGGGTGGTAAGGATGAAGCTGCTCAAGGCTCTGGTGACAAGTTGGATGGTGTGGATGAAGCTGTCAAGGCTGCTGAAGAATTTGCCAAGCTCAAGGTTTCTGCATAAATTTATTGTTGTTTTGTTCTCTCTCTCTTTTTTTCCCCTGTTCATTTGTTGTATTCATATATAAACTAGCCAAATGGCAGCGTGAATATATATACATTACGCGTTACATACTATACACAGTAATTTGCATAAGGAGAGATGATGGTATAAGGATATATTCATTATGCAGCAAGGGTGAATGTGATCTGCAACATATTGGATCCGCATTTAGATAAATGTCGCGGATAACCTGCTGCTGATCGTCTTGCGGTGTGAAAAGTTCAAAGTTTAGTACATGTTTCTCGGTGTTATCATCATTAACTTTCCGCAAAAGCTCTCATCAGAAAAAAAACAAATGAGTAACAATCGTGTCTTTTATGTGTGTGAAAAAGTTTGTACATGCCAAGCTGCTGGTATCGATTTTATGTTCCAAAGATACAAAGGGGAAAAGAGATTCCAAGGGTGTGTTTCCCTTTCTCCAAGCACACGGGAACCAGCCCCAATGGCCATACGAGAAAAAAGAAAAGGAGATATAACAAAAATGACCTAACAGAATCCATATGGATATTGTTGCAAATCCATAGCCGGTGGTGGTGGTGGTGGTGGGACCATATTGGGCTGTGCCATGGAAGTATAAACAGCAGCTGTAGGATCAAGAGCAGCAGCTGACCACTTATCCATAAAGATGGTATCATTTGTAGTCATATCATAAAGATTGTATGGCTCAGGTGTTGCTGAAGGTGACAAGGTGAATTCGCGGCATTCATCAAGCATGGGAGGAGGCATAGCCATACTTGTGGGAGCAGCAGCAGCAGTAGCAGTAACAAGAGTGGGTGTGTAGATGATTTTGGTAGCAAGATCAGGTACCAGGGCCGTCAAATCAAACACGGCTTGTTGTAGATCAGCAGCTGCACCTTGTAAAACATGTGTATACTCAATACTAGCTTGCTGGCCTTCAGAAAAATCACCACAACGGATCCAATCATCGTCAATATTCAAACGTTGCATTGAAAACACAAGCATTTGGGGGTCAATGACATTCACTTGAAGCTGACTTTGATCAAGATGATCATCCAAAAGTACCAGTTGTTGAATAGCATCAAACGGCACTTGAATACGAAACAGATGACCCTGAGCCTGAATTTGCCAAATCATTTGGCGTGAAGTAATGTTGGCTTCACATATCAGGTCCCATCCTTGACCTTGAGCAAAGCGGGTCCATGTACCGATGCGGAGATTGTGAGCTTGAAGTGACACAACAGGACCTATAAACCATCATACGGTTTTAGAAAAAGAGAATCTTTATCTCCTATTATCTCCTTACCTTTGTTATTGGTGATATTGTTGTTACTGGTAGATGATGAGCAGGAGGAAGAAGAGGAGGAGGAAGAAGATGTTGAGGAGACAACAATAGAAGGTGGTGTAATCAACATGCCTTCAGACATGGCACGAGGTGCTACATCATGATGATCCTTGTTTTCATCAGGCTTGGAACTGGCAGCACGTGTAGCTGTTGTAGTAGGACGACGTGTATCACTTTGCTGTCTTAATTCTTCAAAACGTTTAGGTGTCATCATGGTGCGAAAAGTAGGTTGATATCTAGGAGGAGCACGTTCTGTCCAACGAGGCAACAATGGATGACAACCATTGCCATTGACAGCAGTAGTTGTATTGTTGCTGCCATGAGAAAGAGTGCCACCCATAGCAAAAGCATTTGATAAAGCTTCCATCTTTCGAGCCTTGGCACGTCGATTTTGGAACCAGATTTGAATAGTGCGTTCACTTACACCCAAATCATGAGCCAACTGACTACGCACAGTGCCATCTGGCAAAGGATTGATAGCAAATGAATTCTGAAGTACTGTCAACTGATGGGGCTTGAGATGGGTGCGTTTGCGTGTGGGTGCAGAAGATTTGGTTGTGTTCTTTGTGATCATTTTGTGCTATAATGAAAGGTGTGGGCGTGAATAGGTTGTTGCGTGAACCAGCACGTTAAAAGAGCAAGAAAAAATGATAGGAAAGGGATAAAGAAGAGAAAGAGAAAATGTTGGGTGAGAAATGCCAAAGAGAATCTCCAAAAAATGTTTGTCCTAGTTACACAAAGAATATTGGTTCACCCCCCACAGAAGCCACGCGCCCCCTTGTACACCTTGCCCTTTTTAAATCCACTCTCTCTATCTTGTTCTCCTCCTCCGTTCCGGATGAATGAATGCCATCTGCCCTTGACTTGGGAGAATATCACCGCCATTTCTTGATACATTCAAGGAGTTTCACACACACATAGCCTTTTTATCCTTTCGTTTGATGGGATTGATGGCTTTATTGATTGCACTGACCCAACAAAAGATGTTAATCGGGGTCACAAGCATGGTCCGTTGCAGTATATTTTGATTGTCTGTGCACAATGTAAAGCGTGCAACACTGGAAGATTGATTGTTTGCATAATCCGCTGCTATTGCCATTAGTGGATGCATCTTGTGCATTATCGTGCATACAAGTATACAAATACACATCTTATACTATTCCATGGCATACGTAATGGATATTGATGATGATGATGAAAGGGAAATAGTCTCATCTGGACCTTTTTTTTCTTTACTTCATCTCCGCTGGGAATCATGTGCAGTTTCCATGGGTTGACGAAAAGGAAAAAAGATGCTATCCTGCTGTCGTGTGATTCATCCCTTCTCCTCCGCTCCCTACTAGTAGACTCTTTCCAAGATTGTGTTTCCTTCGCAGATAGAAATAGCACAGCATGATTTCTTTTTATTGTTCGTGGGTGGCGGAAATGCATTTTATGCGTCATTCATAGTTCTGGTTTCTCCCCCAAAATGCTCAGCATCCTCTTTTTGGTCTAGAAATGATTGATTTACACAAGAATCAAAGTCTTTGCTTATTGTTGACAGGAATCATAAAAGCAAATGCTGCAAGTAGTGATACGATTGGTATGATGTCAATGCAAACTTTAGGTATATTATCTGGTGGTAGGTGATGCAAAATCTAGCTCTATTTACAGTGATACGCGTCTAATCTACTTGTTGACCATCTTCCGAGTCTAGCTGTTGAATAATCGGGTATACAATCGATCATGCATGCCTTGACATACATCGAGTAGTGGATTGGTCTGACAACAATCATCCATGCTCATGTCCTTTGTCTCTTTGATGATACGTTCAATGGGTTGGCGAGATTGTAGCAATAATCGCTGAGCTTCATAAGGGCCCACAATGTTCATGCGTACTGCTGATGAATACAACGTCCGAGTGAATAGGTACAACCATAAATGTAATGTATTTTCTATCATTACACAAGGTTAGCATTGATTCGAACAATGAAAAACAGCTGTTTGACATACCCAGATCCACTTGAAGATAACGACAAACGAGACCAAAACATACAGGAAAATGACCATCCACTTCTTCTGCACGAATCAAAGTCTTCCACCGCTTGATTACATTGATATCAAGATCATTGGTTGTCTCGGTAAAGCATTTGAGATAGAGGATGATCATAGCAACACCTTGAGCCAATGACGCTCGTCGTCCTACTGCATTGGCTACCATGACAGCTTCGCATATAGAATCACATTCCTTAAGCCTTGATAAAGGATCTGGATCATCCATAGCTTCATATCCAGCACGTACAAAACAAGTCGAGTTGGAAGCATACGACAGATTGGCACTTATGACGAAATCGGCCAGGTTGGAACCATTGAGCAATCCTGCTTGGTGCATGGCTTCAAGACCAGACGATGCTACAAAGCCACCAGTTGGTAATGCTGAATCGGTCAAGATATATAGTAGCCAGCTGCTGGTTTCGTTGGAGACAAAGGGATTATCCATCAAGTGAAATAGTGGAAGAAGGAAGAAGAATGTCGTTGCGGGAAAATCCGGCCATTGTCATTGATTGTATCACCCTATCTTGATATGCCCCTCCCTTTTGACCCGATCATTGCCACAGTACGCTTTGTTATCAGTAGTAGAGTATATTACAGTACAAGATTAAGAAGAATATAAAAAAGAACAATAGAAATAAAAAGGAATAAACTACATGGTAACCAAAATATCACAAGCTGGAATCCTTGCTTACTTTCTCTTTTGGAAAATGACCTTCATCTCTTCCAAAGAATGACCAGATGTCTATAATACAGTACTTGTCAAACATTTGATTCCATCATCATGTTCATATCTTACCTCTGGAACAAAGAAGAAAACGAGCAGCCAAAAGATGAGTGATAATCCTGCATAGAACCAAAACGTGCCTGCCGTAGTCATGCTGTTGATCATTGAAAGATAGGTGATTGATACAACAAGGTTACAGATCCAATTGACAGCAGTTGCAACGCCATTGCCTTTTCCACGTAATGCAATAGGAAACACTTCACTCTGAATCACCCATCTATAATGCATATAAAGTAAGCCAATGAACACGTAGCATGGAGTCATTTACTACTTACGGAGCATAACCGAGACCAAGAGCATATCCAGCAACGTAAATGATCAAGAACAAGATCAACATGGCAGTGATAGCTGTATCATTTCCACGAGCTGGACATCCAGTCTTGCTATTGAAGAGATCACTTCCAAGTACGTCCAATGGCATACATTTATCTTGTGATATTGACCATCCACAGTTGTCATCCATGACGCAGCGTGCACAGTGTGTGGTATAAGCTGAACAATCACTCTGTGCAGTAATAAAACCTTGCTGAGCTGCGAATGTGGCACCCAATGCAATCAAACCAGCTGCCATAATCAACATGGTTATGATCAACATGCGTCGTCTTCCAGCACGATCAATCACGATCACTGCAACAATTGTAAACACCATGTTGGTAGCAGAAACGATAATGGCAACAGTAGTTGAATCTTGGTGACTACGGAAACCAGCCATGCGTAAAATAGTAGCTGCATAATACATCGCCGTATTGAATCCCGAAAATTGTTGTGCAGCTTGCAACATGCATGCTAAACAAGAGATAAAGATGAGTATATCCTTTCTACTTGTCTCCTACAATCTTACCAATGATAAGTGGCCAATAGTTTTCACGAAGCAAAAAGTCCTTGTAGGTGGATGATCGTGTAATTTCCACATCATGTGCAATGTTGGCAACTTCCTTGTCCAAAAAGGATTCTGATACTGATTCGCCATAGACTTTACGCAAGGATGCTTTGGCTTTGTCAAGTTGATTGACAATCACTGATCTTCGAGGAGATTCGGGAAGGAATGGCATCACTAGTCCAAAGGTGAGTCACCATCCTACTCGATATGTATGCCAATCATACTTACCAACTAGTTGAAATAATGCAGGAATACCAGCAAGACCAAACATGTATCGCCATCCTTCATTTACGTTGGAGAATGCAATGTTGATGACATAAGCAATGACTTGCCCAAAGGTGACAACAAGTGTGTTGAGCGTTGTCAAACGACCACGAATATGTCGTGGAGATAGCTCACCTATAATGACCTTGTTAGATATCATTTAATCACCATGACATGATCCCACTTACTGATATAAACCGGTACCAACATGGAAGCCATACCGACACCAATACCAACTACCAAACGTCCCACAAGCAATACAGCATATGATTTGGCCAACGCTTGCAAAAGTGCACCAGCAATGAACACCAAGTCGGAAAAGATGATCAATGGCTATGACAATACATGTTGATATGGATACTACCACACATTGATCCTCATTCTCTTTTACCTTTCGTCCAAATCTGTCAGATAGCTATCACATTATATATCCCATATCAGTTACTAGTCCTTTGCCAATGTACCTTATCCCAAACTTACCACACCAGCAGCAGCTCCTCCCACAATGGCACCAATGGTTGCTGCAGGTACAAACATGAGTCCACAAGCATATAAAGGAGTGATAGATACATACTTCCACTGACAACGACTTCTTGACGCACTGTACTCATATGAAAAACTTCTTGCATCGGCTGTAATGCACCGGATATAACTACCGGTTTCCTCATAAAGTCAGAAATGACACATCCATGTGACCAAAAGAGAACATACCTCCAGTATCATAACCAAAAAGAAATCCTCCAATAGCAACACAAAGGACAAGCATGTATGTAAAAAGGGTCGCGTTGCCATGATATTGCTCTTCTTCTGGCTGCTGAAAGTCGATCGACTCGGATTTGAACACCATGTCATTGTCTTTGCGCTTTTCCTTGTCGCCTTGATCAATCTCGGCCTTGGTAGTAGCCATGGTTATTGAAGAGGGAATTCAAGCAAGCGGCACTGAAGGAAAAAGTGGGGAAAGGAAGTCGGAAGGTATGGGTGGAGTTGTAGTAAAGCTGGGAGTTTTTATATTCATGTTGCATCCCAGTCACTTGTCAATGGATTTTAAGGTTCAATGTCTCTGTCCACGACTTTCCAAGAAGGTAGTACAAAGATGTGTTTCCGGAAAATGAGGCAGAAATCACAACGTTCCACTTGAATCATCCTTTTCAAGTAAAAAGTGAGTACCACATCATCCTTTTTATTTGATTGACTGTTGTTGTTTCAGCTTAAAAATACACACAAATGATGGCTTGATGACTGGTCACAAAAATGAAGCAAGTTGGTAGCTATCCTACAATGTTATTCATCCAGGAATTTGATGGTGGATTCTAGAAACCAAAGTTAAAGATCCACTCATACCATGCATATGTATTTTCCCACTCTCTATCGTATGTGCAACCTGTTGTCATGCCCACTTTCAAGTGTTTACTCTTAATGTTACAATGTTTTCCTCTTCTTCAAGTGATAAATGAATCATGTTGTTGGTCAAAGGAGATTCTTTGATCCAGTTGTACAATTAAAGTGTTCACATCCTCCTCTATTACACACGTGACATCGTTTCCAGGCACACCAATACATCACATGGGAACATTTTGCACACGGAATCGAATAATGCCCGAGCCACTAATCCCAAACAAGCTATACACAACCATGCACTTAACGCTAATGTGGCGTCTATAAGATGAGAAATGCCATTTTTAATCGGTCGCATTGATGTAGTAAGTCATTGGTGTAAGTGTAAGTGGGAGAGACAAAAGTGTTTGTGTATATATACGTGAGATATGTTGTGTTTGTGCGTGGATTGATGTGTGTATATCTACAATACAAGGGGCGAAGGAGATCATATAAAAGGGCGCCTTGATCATTTACGTCTTCTTGTCCTTCATAAAGTTCATGGCCTTGATAGCTTCTCGATTCTTCTTTCTATGATACTGTCGATTGCTGGGTTTGGTAGTCTTTTGCTTTTGCTTCTTTTCATCCAACAAATCCCAAAGCCAGTCAGGGTATTCGCTATCATCCAAAGCAACTGGATCCTTGCCGTCCTTCAAATAATTGATGCCCTTGAGCACTGTGCCTTTAGGAACTGACGATGCAGGTCGAGAAGAAGCTGGTTTGACCGATTCTATTTCACCATTGTTCAATAAGCAACTTGACAGATCGTGCCATGCTGTAGATTGGTGCGCGCGTGCTTACCTTTTTCAGAAGCAGGCTCAGCATTTCGAATGACAGCTGCATAGTGCAAGTTGCATTGTATCCGTGGAGCAACTCTTCGTACAACGCCCAAAGGTCGTGCCAACTGCAAGAACATTTTGTTTTTTCGGGACAAGAAAGAAAGACAGGAGCAAGCTGGCTGGTGTTTACATGAAATCCCCATCCCAGGTAGTCACAGTGATTTGATTGGCTTTGACATGACAACCCCTCTTTTCACCATTTGTATCCACCACCTTTTGTATGATATATATACAATGATGTTTATTGGTTGTAAAAGTGAAATGATATGCTTGAATGAAAAAGTAGAAGTAGATTTTATCACAGGGACATGGTTGTGTTGAGCCTTTAAATATGCTATTCACTGGATCCAGCGTAGTGCAGTCTGATGAAAGAGTATAGCGACATTAAAGCATCGAGTAATGGGGATAGTGTGTTAGAAATGACCCTTGATCATATACTCCTTCTTTTTTCTTTATTCCTTTGACGTACAATCATACCTACTAGCGTATCCTCATTGACGATGCTCCAATGTCTATGTGTCCACCAATGATTGATGAATACAAAGTGGCAAATGCTTCACAAAAGAAAGGTATAAAGCAACGTGTCATGTATATAGATATATGAATCTTCATTAAGCAACATGTTTATGCATTACCTTTATAATGACAAGCATCGAATATGACCAGAACGATCACGACAATGAAATTGGGATGACAATGAAACACTAAACATTCATAAGCTGCATTTGTATCATTCACGTCAGTCACATGTTCATCGTATCGCTTGTTACAAAGGATAGCACCTTATTACTAGTACAAAGTACTGTAAGCAGCAAAGATTCGATGGCATTGATATCAACAAGTGTTGTTGGCAGCATTTGATGCATCATCTTGGTAAGAATAAGTCATAGTAGAGATCTATCATATTATAGATAATCTTCACAGGGTGGTTCTCTTCAATCTGGAGCACGAAATTCCAGGTGCCAGTCTCCTCAAATCCTTGGTGGGCAAAAAGAACCTTTGCTTCGGTGGAGATCAATGAATATGGTCAAGTGTCATCACGAAAACAGGGTCCCCTTTTTTTCTTGGTTTAATGTCATCATGTAAGAGTAGCCCCTTGATTAAGCTTTTCAAAAGTAGTCAGATCCAACCCCCTTATATAGTCATAAACCTTGCTAGAGCATTTGGCAATATACTTTATATTATGTTTGTTTTGAATACGCCTAGTGTATGGATTTTATGATGAATAGGGGAAGGATGCAATGTGTGTTGTATGTACAAGGAATTAAGAAGAGGTAGAGTTGGATTGTTGTAAAGTGATGACGGTATTGGCCATGGCTGAAAAGGGGATCTCCACATGTGAATAGCCTATGAACATACATGTGCGTAAGCCTTTCACTGCTACATCAAATCATGACCAACCTAAAAAACTTACCTTGTCCTCCAACCATTAAATTCAACAAGGGTGATAAGAGTGCTTCATAATCCATCGTTTGAATGTGATCATTACTGTGGGCAGAGACAACCTGATGTACGTTTCGCCACCAATCCCTATCCAGTGTACCCCAATGGTACATGTCTGTCTTGGAAAATGTGCATGGAAATGCATCCAACAGGGGTCGATAGATATCCAATGCTGCTGTTGATGATTGTAAATCCAGATCACTGACGAGATAGATGATCGGATAACCAGGATCCACTTGGCGACGATAAGTCAAACATGCATCCAATAGTGATTGTCGTTTCTCAGGAAACATGGATTTCCATACAGGTAAATGATCATAAAGTGATGTATTGGGTCGAACAGGCATGGCTGCTGCTACACTTTGATCGATAGACATGGTGCTAAGAATATCAAAGGCAATGTCTTTCATAGCATGCGACTTGGTCTTTTTCAAATGTCGTCGAAAAGAAGCCAAGATCTCCTTTTGTTCAGGAGTCATTGTCATTGGACGTCGTCTTTGTTGTTGACTTTTGGATTTGCTGCTGGTATAAGATGATGATGACGATGATGTGGTGATGCTGTTGTCATTGGTAACAGTAGCAGCAACAGAGGATGATGATGATGATGATCCATTGCTTGTTGAAGTACTAGCAACAGACATGTACTTTGCCAAATGAAGAAACAAGGTGCTGAATTGACGTTGTCCTCCCAGTTTATCGATTATAGTTTGTGCTGCTTGATTGATGAAAGCCAATCCATCCGGTTTCAGTAAGAGATGTCGTGACATGGCAGCATGTAATGTAAGTTGCTGACGTTGTTTGTTGAATGCATTCTTGAAGACACCACTCGAAATCACTCCACAATGAACATAGCGTTCACGTAATGCTCGAAGCTCTTCCAAATGATTGACATGTTGTACTTCCAAGGGAGAGGTGCCTGTAGTAGTCGATGTTGATGTAGGATATGATGCCAAAGGCTTCTGCAACCACATAGTAAAACGACTTGTACGAGATTCTTCTGCCTTCATTCTATCCGGCTTGGATGATCGTGTAATATGGACCCAGTGGACAAGAGAAGGGTCTGGTTCAGTTGTCTTATCTCGAATGCGAATGCCAAACTCTTCAAGAGGTGCTTCAATGTCAAGGATCTTGGACCAAGGTATCTCAATCCACGGCTCTTGTTCGTCTAACCAGTCAATGTCTTTGGTGTCGCTGTCATTCTTGGTAGATGGTAGAGAAAGACGAAGTGCAGGAACAAGGAGTGTGCGATTGGTTTCCAGAGCAAGTCGGGCACCTGAACGTAATGCTTTGTACTGTTCCAAGAAATCACTATGTGACACAAGATGTCAGCGCATGATGGAAGATTTCCAGCTGAAGATATTACCCATGAGCCGCGTAAGTGATGAATGATTCATCTGATGATACAATATCGATATTCAATGATGAAGAAGATAGATTGGGTCGTAACAACCGAATACAGGAACCACATAAGAGTAAAAGTAGCAATAAACCACCCAATGGACGATGAAAACGTCGTAGCATGATTACCAACTACTATTAGTATTAAGAGTGAAAGAGAAATAAAGAATAAGGAGTGGCTACTCTTCTTTTTTCAAGATTACATCTCCACAGACACACACAAAGAAAGGGAGAAGGAGGATGTCATGACATTGTAAGGAACATCCCCCCAGGTCGGGGATAGCTTATGACATGCATGCAATATATGGATCATGACCCTGGATGAAGAAATGGTTGATGTGGCTAAAATATGCAATTGGTATGTATTTAAAAGATGTCACACTATTGCTAAGCGAATGAATGGATGTATAATCATACAAATGAAAAGTCTAATGTACATGAGAGATTAAGTGGGCGGATAAGAGGAAGAAAAAGTAGGATCATTGGTGAAATGTACTGGCGAATGTTATATGGGAATATGGGTTGATAAGGGGAAATGTGGATGATACTTAGTTTTCGGGCAAAAAGGTGGATTCCACAATGATACCAGTAACACGGTAAGGATCAATGTTGGAAGCAGGACGACGATCTTCAAGATAACCCTTGCCTTCCTTGCCAACTTGACGAGGAATACGAATAGATGCACCACGATTGGCAACACCATAGTTGAAAGTACCAATATGACCAGTTTCATGACGACCAGTTAAACGCTGATCATTGTCTTCACCATAGACTGCAATGTGATCAAGATGACGCTTGCCCATGTTTTCAATACACTTTTCAATAGCCTTGATACCACCTTCTTGACGCATTTCCTTGGTAGAAAAGTTGGTGTGACAACCAGCACCATTCCAATCACCCTTGACAGGCTTGGGATGAATAGAAACAGCAATACCAAAGTCTTCAGCAACACGTTCAAGCAAGAAGCGTGCCATCCACAAGTGATCACCACCTTCTATTCCGAAACACGGTCCAACTTGGAATTCCCATTGACCAGGTGCCACTTCAGCATTGATACCAGAAATCTTGATACCAGCATACAAGCATGCACGATAGTGTGCTTCAACAATATCACGACCAAAAATCTTGCCAGCACCAATACCACAGTAGTACTTGCCCTGATTTAGAAAAACAATAAAGTGGGATCAGTTAATCGGCGCTCAGATCGGCAAACAAATCCACGTGAAATGTAAAAGATGACTCACCTGTGCTTCAGGGAAACCATGCTTTGGCCAGCCATATGGCTTTTCAGTTTCAGGATCAAAGAACATGTATTCTTGTTCAAGACCAAACCAAGGTTCACTATCAGCATGAGCATCCATGATCTTCTTGCATGCATTACGATAGTTGGTTTTGTGGGGAGTGCCATCTAGAAATAATCCGCGGATCGGGTTAATTGAATGACAAGCTGGATATTTGATTGTGTTTTCTTGTGATGATGTACATACCAGGGTTGAAAGTCTCACAAAGAACAATCTTGTTATTACCACCACGGAATGGATCAGGGAAAAGAGCAACAGGTTGGATCAAGACATCAGAATCATGTCCTTCAGCTTGACCAGTGGATGAGCCATCATAATTCCATTCTGAAAGATCTGCAGGTGATTCAGGAACCTTGTACACAGTCTTGGTCTTGGAACGCAAGTTGTTATAGCCATCAATCCAAACATATTCGACTTGAACGGCTTTGCCAGTATCAAGAGACATGTACTTTTCAAGAAGCTTGGGGTTTGATGCAACAGACATGGTTATGTAGAAAGTAAAGATAAAGATGATGGTATAACATGTCAGCTTGAAAGATGGGTATTTATTGTTTGGTGATTAGCCGATACGCGGGATCTAAAAGCATCATCAACTCCGGGACAATCCGTTTACCACCGAGTTGTAAAGATACGACTTCCCGCTTCTCCTCGGGACTTTTTTTTTCTTTGATCTCCCTTTAATCATTGTCTCACATCATTATGTTTATAATAAAGCATGGATGATAGTGTGAAAAAGTACAAGCGTGGGGAAAACAATGCAAGAAAGAAAGTATTCATCAATTGCGCTATTTTGATCACAAAGAAATCAAAAGAGACAATCAATCTTCCCCACACTGATAACCATTATGCTGATAAGCAGATGCGATGAGTGATGAATTAGTATCATCTGTGATCAAGTTGTCTTCTATAAACTGAAGTCCAGGGCAAACCAGCACCAATCCACACATGTGTAACAATCTCGGACCACAATCATGCTTTGTCTTATCTTATCAGCTGTAGAGCAGGGCCTATTTTTTCGTCGTACCACACTCCATTCTGCTGTCACCGAGGTATTTTCCAAAAGCTGCTATATCACTATCATTCAGCCAATCACATGTCGTATATACACTCTTCCGAGCTTATGCATATCCCATCCACATTGCACATGATGATCACACATGCTAATTCATGTTATAAATCTGGTGTATTTGTGTATATTAAACTACCCTACATATATCATATAGATGATCACCATCGATACGACAGTAATGGGATACAAATGAGCCATCAAAGGTGTTGCAGATGCTGTTTGCTGTTGTTCTTTCATCATTGGCAAGTTGTCATGTGAATTGTAATCTAGTTGCTGTGTGCCATTATAGAAAGGAGTATGATCGGTACCACATGGATAAGAACCACTGCACTGCATACGACAAATCTTGCCATGGTTCATATGTTCACCAATATTGGTACAGCTCTTTTCACATAAATCACGATCCAATCGACACATGGCTTCTGGGATAGGAAATGTTCCAGCTGTTCGATTGCCAATCTTCATATCGTTACGTGCACATTCACAACTCCACACCAACTTGTCAGCGTCACAACTAGGCTGATTGTTGCTCTTGGTGCTGCTGTTCCCCTTGCATGCTTCCTTGCAAGCTGCTTGAGTCGCTTCGCATAACTTTGTTCTCTCTCCTCGTGAAATCGATTGGATTGACGCACATTGTACTAGAGAAAATAAAGCTACATTAGTGTCAAACGAACAAGGAATTAGGCTGCATCTATACCTTGATTGATCAGGTAAAACACCAGGATCCCGAATAGCCAAATGTTCTTCATGATGATTGTGTCGAAACAGAGAACGTATGAATTGGGTACTCAAAAGAACCAAAGGCATGTTGAATAAGGTGGATTCAAAAGAAGAAAGAGTGTAAATTGAGAGATCGGTTTCAGTTGATAAGAGTGAAGGGTATAAAGGAAAAGCAGCGAGGCGAGTAAGAACATGTATGCGCATAAAGAGAGTGTGTTTCACAATGAGGCATGCATAAATGGTCAAGCGTGTAAAAGATCGACTTGAACTGCAGGATTTGCCATGTCTTGGACAGCTCAGAAACAAACACAAGCCGCATACATAGATCGTCATTCATCCAATCAATCATCTTCTTTTGACTAGGAGCACGTGTGTCGGTCAATGTCTTCCATGTTCACCCAAGAATAGCGCTGGCAATGTGACAAGTCCATGAAGCAAGACAGTCGATAGAAGATGTAGAGCAGATGGTGTACATTGAACCCAGTTGTTGGCATTGGTAATAAAGTATACTGCACAAGCTGTCATTGGTAACTGAACGTGTTTACTTTTCAAATGTCGTGTATGCCAGAGCGTAGATGGGAAGAAAAAGGGGGAACAAGCTTATTCTTGTACCACGCTTGTCAAGCTACCATTGAAGGAAACCAAGGTGAGTGGTAGACCAGTTTGCCTCATGTGGCATTTGCACTCCGTTGCTGCTGTCTGTTACATTTGTGCCGATCTCATTCTCTATTTACTTATGCTGCTTTTTTCTGCAGGACGCCTTCCTTTCTTTTTCCCAACTTTATCGCGTTTTCACGACATGGATCACTTGACTTTTCTATCAAAGACACTCAACAAGTAATTCATTCATTCATTCGATCATTCATACACGTACCTTAACACTTTATTTTGGCACAGATTCAACAAACACCCGCGGAAACGCACACAGCTTGTTCAGGAATCCATTCTTCCTTGGTTACGTAGCAACAAGTCTATTACACTATCATCCTTATCAGCATCATCATCCAACCAAAAGAAAGCCAACAAGCTACGCAATTTGCTCGCATCTCGTAAAGCAAAAAGTCGTCGCAATAAGGACTTGACAGATACATCACACTATGATGACCTGATACACGTTTTGCTCGAATGGTAAATCGGCTGTTGGCAGTACTTTTTACCACGTGTTCTTATTTCCCATTTTCCAGGTGGAAGGCTTTGATGGGTTCAGTACGCTATATTGAACATACGCAGCAAACGCCTTATCTTGAATCCATTGTTGAGATCCTTTCTCGGTAAGCAGAAAAGCGAGAATGTCGTACACAATAACTGGATAATTGAAATTGATTGGCCATTTTATCTTTCTAGTGAGGAATTCATATCTTATGGTAAAGAGAATGTGCTATTGACAAGTGGTTGTGCTTGTTTCTTACACGAGGCTTTTCCAATCGTTTTTCCTTAAAGACCATCATCTCCTTGCCTCCGATATCGGCTGTGAAACAAACAGCGATGGCAACAATCTCAGATCCAGATACCTTCAGTTACTCAATACTACAGTCCAATACGCCATCAATAGTGCCAATGCAAATAACGTACATCCGGGGTCCATGATATTTTGTGCACATGTGTTGGGTAAGTAGGATCTACACTTGATATTTGTGCATGACTTGCATCATCCAAGGGCTGCATTTCACTAAAAAAAGATACATTTCCTCTTTGTTATTAAGCTTTAGGATTCTTCAAGTTGCCAGGTTTAGCTTATCATCTTCTCAATCTTTTACCTGTACAACGCCGGACACTATCCCGAATCCGTCAAGAGCTCTTATGCAACGCCCCATTTTGCACAACAACATCATCATCATCATCGGCAGTAGTAGTAGCTCCTGACATGTAAGGCACACATCCCTTGCGCGCGTACATCTATATGGGATTTGGATTGATAACACAGGAGTTCAAATAGTGTATCCCGATTATTCAATGCTATGCCAAAGCATCTCCATCCCTTAATGAAAAACACAGCAGGACACGTCAACAACGAGATTACATCTTCATGTACAATCGAATTTGGTGATCATTGGATATCAAGGTACGAGTGAAAAGATAAAGGGTGTGTATTGATATTGACATTCATGTATCATCTCCCTAGGTGGCAAACAAGTGATCGTGCATTTTACATTCTTTTCTATCAGCGTTATCACCTGCATCTGAGGACATATATGGATGCATCTACTCTTCTATCAGATGCAAGCTCATTGCTATTATCAGACAAGAACACAATTCTTGCATGGTCACCAGGATATCTTCATTTGGCAGCATACATGGCGGACAAGATTGTGTCTTTACTGCAATATGACCCAGCAACAATGACATCCTTTTTATTGAATCCAAATGCTACTACTACGACTACGACTCTTTTGTCCCATCCCCAACAACAAAAGGAGACACTGTGTAACACAATGGGTACACAAATGAGTTTTGAAATTGCCAAGAATGATCTGCGTTCGGCATCGCCACCTCCATTTGCCACTGCACAAAGTGGTAGGACAGCTATTGAAGAAAGCAGTAACGCCATTTCTGAATCATTATCGAGACGACAAAGTCTTGGAGCAAATACAATTCAATGCAGCAAATCTATGATCTTGCGATCCATGGTGATCAATATGAGCGCATTAGATCAGCAACAGTCATCTGCATCTGGAAAACCACGTACATTGGATGCAACATCCCGCCGTTATGCATACTGTCTTGTTTCGTGTGGCGTGCCTTCAAATGATGACACGGGACTGTTTCTATTTCGAGACATGCTCAACGTTTGGATTCGAACTATTGCCAAACAAATCAGGTGGACTGTGCCGACAAGTGTTTTTTGTAAGTAGAGTGTTGGGTAGATCTTGATGCAAGGCAAATCGATAACAAACAATACCACATATAGGTTTTCTTGACTTTATTGAAGATATCTTTATCGAAGTACAAAAGTATGTATTTATACCCCTCTTTTTTTGGTTCCCCCTTGCTTATTGATATAACATTACAGGAAAGACAATCCAGCAAGCACGTTTGACCATCTCGATCTCCCATTCGTCCTTCACACCCTGAACATCATTCTTGTACAATGTGACAATACAATTGTCCAAATGCGAGTCCTTGTATTCATCTACAGCCAGTTTTCATCTTTGACTGAGAGCCATCCCGACTTGCTGACTATGCTATGTAACCGGATCCTGCTGCATCCTTTTGTATTCGAGAGATATCTTACCCATTGGCATTCTGGTGTTCGTGTGATTTTCCTCCAGTGTCTTTTTTGGCGCCTAAGACCTTTATGGTCCTCTGCAGCTGTACCCTGGAAACCAACTCCTGTTTCGTCTACTCAAAGAGAATGCAATGGCAAATATTGTTGGCATATGTGGCAAGTAGAGCATCCAGGTAAGTCAAATCCTCTACTTTCACCCATTGACATTGACACGTGTTGTTATAGGCTACACTGCCAATCTTGAGCATTTCAGAAAGAGTCGCTTATCCCTTTTGTATGTAACACAGCATGATAGTTGGGTCTTTTTGTGTGACAATTAGTCTAATCTATGTTTCTTTTCTGTTACAGGGAAGCTCATATTATCATGGAAACACTTTTTTCAGCTTTTCATCGACAATATGCTCACCTTCAATCAGTATATCGCAACAATCCAGATCCACGTGAAAGACATGCTGAGATGATTCGACTTGAAGCTGATACTCAAGCACCTACTCCTTTTCTCCCTGACAATTTCACATCACAACTAAACCGACCCCAATTCATCAATGCATCACACAGACAGCAACAACCAAGACATTCAAAGTCAACACACCTAAGATCTCCTCATTCACCAGAAGAACAACAAAAACGGGCAACTCGGAGACTGAGTAACATTTACATGCATACAACTCGAAGACTATCATCTGTATTCTCGTCATCAGCAACCTCCTTACCCACATCTGACGAAAAGTTGTTTACCTGGTCACCACGTCGCTTTAGTGAACCAAGATTGTCATTGATGGATGATAAGGGGTCAACTCGTATTCCATTACTTATGGAGGAATATTATCGCGTACCGGATGCATACAAGTCCAACCATAACAGCATGGTGTCATTATATGATGGACGTTACAACAGTAACAATAGCAGTAGTCTTGGTGTATATGATCGATTTGTTGCTCATGGTGATAAAAGTACCAGTAGTGCCAGCACAACCAGCATTAGCAGCAGATGTGAAGATTCAGCTTATGCGAGTGGCACATCTACTCCCATTCTTGCTCCAATAGATGCTGATGTTTATATTCCAGAATCAATCCACAGCGCAAGTACATGGCAATATTCACCTTTGGGACACAAGTATGCTATCAAAGCAGTTGAGGAAATGGAACGTGTAGCAAAATGCAAATCACCCCCAACTTCTACATCCTTATCAGTGGAATGGCCAAAGGCATGGTCTTACCCATTGGCACTTTAATATTTACTTTCTATACCCTGTTTTCTGATGAATGTAATATACCTTATTCTTCTATAAAGACCTTTATACAGAATATACTACTACATCTACATCTACTACTATCATATCTTTTCTCGAAATCTTGCCAGATCACTCATTACTACACAACAGTCATCCTAATAGTCATTCCTGAATAACACATAGGATTGGATCTTGCTACTTTCAAAGTAGTTATAGTCATGATGAAAGGAAGGATGGAATAGGAGTATCATTACTTGTCTTGATGTCATGTAACAATGTGAAACATGAAAGGTATCCTCCAAGAGCAACCTGGCCATTTATATGAGCTATAAGCATGCATATGACTGAATACCTTGTGGATGCTTTTGACATGGCATATCAATAGGGGCTTCAAGCTGAAAGCTCGCTTGTGTGAAGGAACTAGACAGCCAAACGACTGTTGTGGACCAGCATGAAAATGAAGACAGAGGATTGCTATATTATTTGATCACTGGAAAGGGAAAAGATAAAGATACACCATCATATCGTTGTAGTCAGCCATAGATGAAGACACCTTGCTGAAATACGAGGGCGAATACCATAGTCCAGCAAGTGCTAAGCAAGGAGTATTCCAATGATAAGTGCTAAAAGAAGGTGACAGAGAGAAACAAAATGGCTTTGATTCAGATGCCACGCGTGAAACAATTGTAACATACATCCTTTCATGGATGTAGATTGTTTTGTGAAGAGTTGGGCTCATTGTAAAACAAGCATTCAATGAAGTAGTTTGTGATGACATCCATTTTTGGTGTAGTGGCATACGTTGGTTGTACAAGTTCAGGAGTTACGCTGCATGAAGTATCACCAACCTGTCCGAATGCGCACGGACCTGCCTTAACACTTCCGCCATAGTAAGATCATGGATAACTTAATTATCAGAACTATTCACCCTTTAAGATAACAAGTGATGGTTTACTTTATTGTTCCAAGCATATGAACTATAGGTGGTGTACAGTGAATCAAGTGCAATTGTAGTAGGCGGGGTGGCATGGTGTAGATTAAATGGCTGGGAACGAGAGGAACAAAGAAAGTGCTCTTTCTTCCCCATTTGCATTTGACAAAGGTAAGATAGACTCTATTTACTCTACAAGGCACGCACTAACTCCATCTACATACTAAAGTGCATTCACCATGGCCGTCGCCTTCAATGCATGGTGTCAATGGTGGACATGGCACGCTATGGTTGACTTTACAATGGCGTCTCTTTCCAGTTACATGTGACAAGCCAGCACACGCGATGTACCCATGACTCGACATTTATTCCAATACAACGCGTACGTTCAAGTACTGCACTTGCATTTGACGTTGTAACACCCTGACACTATTGTAGCTTGCTGTTCTCTCGTGTATACAGGTTCCAAGGGGTGTCACGTGTATCTTTTCCCCAGCTGTCCACAAGAAGATCCCAACACAACTTTACTTTGTATCTTTTGGGTAAGCTGATAGGAGCGTATATGCTATGTTGTACTTGTTATCTCATATTGCATGTATAATAGGTTGAGCAGTTGGATGATGACATTCATGGCAGCAACAAGGCATTGGGTTTGAGCAAGAAGTGGCACATTGTTTCACTGGTACGTATAGCATTGGGTCTACCAAACAAGCGCAATTAACTAACGAGCCTTACAATGAAGCAGCAGCAACACAGTATCCGATGACACGAAGATGCAGCAGCTTCCTTGATACACAAAGGTCCTTCTGGTTTTTGGTTTTTGGCTTTCGTTTTGCATCAAGATCTTGTGATTCTCTCGTTGGATTATCAAGAAAATTACTGCTATTATGGGTATGTTGACAAGAAAAGCGTATGGTTTGGATGCTATCTCATATTGTGTTCATTTTAGCTGAGGCATGTTATATGGTAATTCATGGCAGTAGCACGACATGGCCTAAGGCAAGAAGTGGTCCATTGTTTCATTGGTATGTAGAGCATTGGGAGTACAAGACTAGTATCGTCAGTTAATGGATGTTACAATCTATGGCAGGAAGATGTAGTTGTTTGAAGCAAGACTGCATTTGGGGAAATCAACATTAGTAGAGCAACTTTGGACTTAGTAAGTGTTTTTTCCTTTCATCGAAAACAGGATGCTAATACTCTTTACATTAACAGTTCTGGTGTACATCACGGGAGCTGGCTCTAGGTCCTGATCACTCAATCAGTGCATGGATTTGGCTGTAAGTACGTATTGCTTTTCTGCATTGAAAGAAGAGTTCCAACACTCGCTTCATTAGTAGGACTCCTTTGCATTATGGAAGCTGGCTTTGGATGGCATTTGGGTGTTTTCCATCATGGCGTGGATTAGTTATCAAAACTTTGGCATCTTCAGGTATTTTGACTTGAAATGTGTATGGCTTGATAGTATCTCATGTTGCATCTACTATAGTTGAGCATGTTGGATGACAGCATTTATGGCAGCGACAAGATATGACTTGAAGCAAGAAGTGGTACATTGGTTTTACTGGTATGTATGTCATGGGGAGTACAACACATGTATCATTGACTAATGAATCGTATAGTGAAACAGCAGTAAAACAACATCGGATGGCACAAGAAGCAGTTGTCGGAAGCAAGGATACATCTGAGCAATCACCCAAGGTAAAGTATTCACTCTGGGATTATTGCATGCAGTGCACTTATACAAGGTATCATATAGCATATGGCAGGATCAATCATTTTCCAGCAATCGTATCATTGAACAGCAGTCGCATCATCATCTTACAGCAATCGCATCATCATTTTACAGCAATCGTATCATCATCTTACAGCAATCGCATCATCATTTTACAGCAATCGGATCATCATTTCAGCACATCAAGATTGTCATTGTATCGCTCTGTACTGTCTTTTGGGGGATCATGTTGCATTAGCGTACCCCGGCATCGGTCACGGTGGGATGGTGGCGTTAAACCCACCAATTTAAAAATCCATCCTATGGTTTGATGCGTCGGGCGACCAAGTGTAGGACTCCATCTTTATATGCCCTTATCTTGTTCGGCTTGGAGAGAGGATGGATATCTCCTTGGCAGCATGTTGAACCACGGCTCATCATTGGGATCAAAGTCGACTGGTTCGCCGTGGAATTCGGTGTTTTGGTTCCATTCCTTTGGGAGTGAGTCGGTAGACAGTACTTGATACTTTGGTATTCTTTGTTGTTGCATCCTTTTTATTACTATTATCACTTCATCCATGGTTGGCGGTACTGATACAGGTATGTATGGTTGCAATGTGTTGAAGATCATGAGCTGATGTGTATATGCTTTTTCTAGTGGATATTGTACCATGATGACCTATTTGATGTCCAGTCTCTGTGATCATTGAGATTTAGTAAGTGTCGTATTGTTCCCGTGATATGAAAGGATGTATGCCCCTTTATGTCTTTTATAGATCGAGTGTCTTGCAGCTAGGCATGTGTATTTGTTGGCATTGGGTTTACTTGATCATTGGTTGGTACTGGTAATCATGGAAGCTAATTTGCCTACTTTTATATTCTCCAACATTGACATTTAGCATTACTACTGACTCTTGCTTTATAGGCATCCCTCTTTAGATATGGATAGAATAGAAGTTATGACATATTACATAAACACGCCCTTTTTAATGAGCTTGATAACAACATACTTGCTTTTACGTGGATATGTATCCATAGGATCGTCTCGGACTGAGCTGAAAAGTAGTCAGTTAACCGTACAGCAACCGGAATAGCTGCAACAGGACATCAACACATAATAAACCCACCATCTAGAAACGAGACGTGTTAGAGATGACTGATGTGCTGATACATCTATTCATTGGTTATCTCATTGTTATGCTAACTAGTTGGCGAATATTCCCAATAAATTGCAGTAAACGCCTTGTTTTCAAGTAAGTGTACACTCTTTTATATAAGTGGATATTCTACTAGTACTACATCATCTACTACTATAGCTTAGACATGCGCTTTTGCTGATTTTCATAAATGGCTTTCATATCCTTTCTCAAAATCTTGCCAGCACCATTTTTAGGAATGGCATCAATGATCCTGACACCACCGCGTAATCGCTTATGATTGGCAACACGTGCATTAACCCAATCACGGATTGTAGTTTCAAGCTCGGTCTTGTTCTTTTGCTGGAGATGTTGATGAATAACAACAAAAGCCAGTGGGATTTCTGTGCCTTGTGCCTCGTCATAGATACCAATGACACCTGCATCAGCCACATGGGGACATTGCAACAATACTGCTTCTAGTTCAACAGGCGCCACTTGGAATCCTTTGTACTTGATCAATTCTTTGATCCGATCCACCACATAAAAGTTGCCTTCTTCATCGATACGAACAATATCACCAGTATGGAACCAGCCGTCTTTGTCAATTGTATTTGCTGTAGCTTCAGGATTATCCTTATAGCCTTGTGTGACATTGGGTCCTTTGACACATAATTCACCAGCTTCATTCACGCCTAGTTCTGTTGACATGTCAGCATCTTTCTCATCCTTTTTAATCCACTTTTTACCTCGTCCACTGGATGGATCCACAACTTTGGCTTTCATAAAAGGTGCCAATCGCCCAACTGAATCAGGCCGTGCCCATTCTGGCAACTGATAGGTAATCACTCTAAAAAGTTGAGTTAGACTACATCAATTATCATGGGATGTGTCAAATTACGGGCTCATTTCGGTAAGTCCATATCCTTGTGTCAATGGTACTTTGTATTTTGCTTTGAATCGCTCAATGATATGGGGTGATAGAGGAGCAGAGCCACATCCAACTGCTTGTAAGCTTGACATGTCATACTCGTCACATTCTGGGCGATTCACTAGATGGATGATGATGGGTGGTGCTGCTGTAAAATCAGTCACTTTGAAGCGTTGGATTGTCTCACATAGTGTGCGTACTGAATATTTCTCAACAATGACAGTCGTAGCACCTTGTGGGATACCTGAATTCATGAAACGATGGACACCTTTTACAAGTGACATGTCAATAAAACTTGTTTTTGGATATGCAAAAGGCAATATGTATCTGTACCTGAAAAGTGATAAAGTGGAATTACAGCAGCCATCACTTTGTTTGGTGGTGGATCCATCTGAAAGATGCCTGCAAAGTTGTTGGTCTCCATGACCATGCTAATCACATTATAATGGCTATATAAACACGTATTAGTTTCTCTCTCTTGATCCATCAATGTATCTTTACCTGGTAATCACGCCTTTACTTTTACCAGTTGTGCCACTAGAAAAGCATAGATATGCAGTCGTATCTACTGATTCTTGGTGCGTCAAAGGAATAGGGCTTAATGCAGGTTGCGAATAATCGATAAACACATCCGACCATAGATTGACGCGTTGTTTGGGATCACGCACAACTGAAAAAACACTTGTTTGTGGCAATCCCACTGCAGCTGCTGCATCCAATGCAATATCCAAATTGCTTGGATGAGCAATCAATACCTTGGCGTTACTGATTTGGAGCTGTCGCTGTAGCTCACTGGATACATATGATGTGTTGGCAGGACTGATGGCAATACCTGCTGACATGGTTCCCATATAGATAGGTGCCATATAGATCTAAAATCACATGCATTAGCTATATGCATGATCATCATCATCATCGACAGCGGGTCTCCAACTTACATTGTTAGGTATAAAAGTGCATACAGCATCTCCTCTTTTCAATCCAAATCGTAAAAGACCAGCGTGGAATGCTCCAGTTAGGCGACGAAGCCCATAAAGTGAAAGTGATTCACCAGTGCGCGCATCAATGAATGCTGTATGATGTTCAGGCTTGTTATATTGGTTGCTCAGAATCATATCCACCACATTGGTGTATTGATATTGTTTTGCATATACATCTTCGTTGCTCATCATGGGTATGTCAATAAGATATTAGGAAGAAAGGGGTGTACGTGTGTGAATTCACTATCTTTATGCAAAGTGAATAAGTCTTTATAAATCCATTTCCCGCCCAAGTGATGTGATAACTCTCTCAGGGGCTCATTGGGAAATTGGTTTTCCCACATCTGGCATTTCATTATGTTGCTTTCATGCGAACATGTAAGATTCATATCAAAGAATAGCGTTCAAACATCCTTATATTAACATCGTTCCTAGGTTGATACATGACAGTACATGAAGGAAAAGCAATAGATAGAATGTGCCTGCAGTGAAGTTTCTCCCTGCATACCATACAAGCGATGACCAAAGTTTTTCCCACCAAAGCTGCACTAGTCGATAGTTTTCCCACAATCACTCTCCCACCATAAGCTGCAATCACGATGAATGTTTATAATGGCTCTATGATATCGGGAAAACGATAAGCAATACTAACTGTACAAGTTTTAAAAGAGTAAAAAGTACAAGGATGAAGTAGGAGTAGTAGTAATATACATCTATATAATGCAAATGGGATGATAAATCAGCATCGACATGACAACTTGCCCATGTAATAGCAAACTGCCATCAGTAATAAGATGATAGAAAGTTGTGGGCCAGTAAATGACAGCTCATCGCTAATGATAAGGACACTGCTGTTTCTCCTTCGGATAAACTTTTACAAAGAAAATGTGAGCTTCTGAATCTATCTGACTTGACAATTCTCCATTTATCTTACCTCTCGTGCACTAGCTGGAGTACTTGGGGTAGCCAAACGCCCACTTGCATCTTGGAACCCTATTTGCATCGTTGTTAAAAAGATTGAACATGAATTATGTGTGATAAGATACTCACATGGTGGATCATCCCAGGTTGTTTTAACAGGTTCAGGACGTCGTTTATGACTATGGTCATGAATCGATTCTTTCTCCTTGGGTCCAATGGCTAGTGAATCTTCAAAATGCACTGATGGTGTAGTCGAAGTAGGTGGTGAAGGTGGTAGCAATTGATGTGTCTCCATAAACTCTTCTTCTTCTTCCTCTTCTTCTTCAGGTTCATCTTTAAGTGATACGCCATTCCATGTGTAGCGCGTAGTGGATCCTGGTGGATTTGGAATGATGACTGCTTCAATAACACAACCATCCATGGTATCATTCTCGGTATATATCCTGATGCCCATATCATCTGCACGTAGCTCGATACGTACACCTTGACTTGGCTGGGTTGTTACATTGAATCCACAACTGTACATGCTGGTATGCGTACGAATATCAGTGCACCATAATGATAATGCATCTTTTTGCTGCTTTTGTTGATGATGATGGGATGGTTTGTGCTTGGCAATGAGCGTGATGCGATAACTTTTGTCCTTGGAATCAAATGATTCTTGAGTGATCTTGCCTGCCACACGTCGTATATAAGGTGGACACCCATGTTGTCTCAGATACCATTGTACACGATCAACACATGCTGGTACATCCATGGTGAGCTGACGAACAATAGCTGGTGGTAATGGTGCTGTGCCTTCCAATTCCATATGAGAAACAAATGTCACTTGCACACCAATGCTTGATTTTCCACGTCGAATTGGATGTAATGCCCAACCATAAACAAAAATACGTCCTCGTACATGCGTTTTTGCTTCAGGGATCATATTGTCGGATACACTGGTACTGGCAACATAGATTGAACCAGTTGCTGGATCACTGTCAATAGCATTCAAAAGCGAAAAGTCACGACTGTGGATAGGAAACATGCTACGCATTTGTGTATACACCAGATATTCCTTTTGTGAAAATCGCTCGACCACTTGTCCCATTTCAAAATGCTCATCCCCTAAAGAGAGTCGATATTAGTCAATGCAATGCGAATGTTGTTCATGTTACTTACATATCTTTCTTGCACCAAAGCTTTGAATGACTGAACATACTTGTTCTGGTGTCCAAGTACCATTGATATTGACATCACCACGTAGAATAGATAATGCAGATCCTTGAACAGACTTGGAATAAAGCTTTGCATTGTTCTTTTGACCAATTTCCTTCCACTCGTCAAGATCACTGGATGCCAATCGCTTCAATGTATCCAGACATTGTTTACGTGCAGTACGATGTCTTGATGGCGGGTATAATCGACTTGTGGGATGAATCACTGGCTGTGGAACAAGATCGTTGTTGGATTGCTCATGATTTGGTGATGGCAGAGATTCATTGGATGCTGCTGGTGTTGTTGTTGTCAATGATCCATGATTGCTACTACGAAGTGACGTCTCATCATCTGCAAACCGGATCTTTCGTGTCATGGAAGATGAACGTGATGCTGTTGATGATTCGTTTGATTGAAGAGATGAAGAACGTGGTGGTCGATTTGACAAGACACCAGAATTGGGATGAAGATGATGGCTAAAACATCACATGAGTCCAATGTCTTATATCCTTCAGGAATAGTTACCTTGGTGATGACTGTAAAATCGATACAGGTTTTTTCTGTTGCTTGGATGATGATGACGGTGAATGTTGCTGTTGTTGTTGTACAGGTGTCATGATAGAAGGTCGACGTTGACCATCAGGTAATGATGATGTAGTAACACCTACTGGTTTTCTACCAGCTTTTTGCATCAGATATTGTTCAACTTGTGCAATGATGAGGGGTCGTCGTGCTAATGATTTCTTGGTCAAGCCAGCAATCCATCCTTTCACGCTTTCTTGGGTATAAAAAGTGACTTTGGTGGATGGTGGTGAAGTATGAAGTGGTTTGAGTACCCATCCCTGCAACTTCATCTGTCGTCGATTACGTCCTGGCACCTTTGGGAGTTTGGGCGTCTCAATGCTTGTACATGCAAACATAATCACACCATCAGCTGAACATTCAATCCTTTCAACCAAGGCAACATCGTAAGCTCTATAATACAAAGTGTATGTGTGAATTGCAAGTCCATGATGAATATTGAATACGCTTACTTTGATGTTGCATTTGGACGATATGCTTCATAAGTGATAGAAGTGGTTTCATTGAGATTTTCAACAAGGCGGCCTTCATCAAATCTAATACCACGTGGATTAGACTTTACCCCTGAAAGTGAAGCACATATACTTACTGAGCATCCCATAACTTCCGCATGCCGATCACGTAAAATACTGCTTGGGGTGAAAATCCATGAATCACTGTTTCTCCTTTGAAAATAGGTGCTTTGGTATCCAATGTCTTGTTGCTGTTCTTTGTTGATTGATGCATGTACACCATCACACCACTCTTATGCTTCAGTGTCTTCTTCCATGACTCCTCTTTGGATAATTGCTTGATAGCAAGCATGGCTTGTTCAGCTTGATAGTTGTGATAGCTCTTTGAGCTAAATAACGGGGATGATCCGCTATTGCTGGTTTTTGTGTCACCAGTGGTGGAATTGTTGGAAGATGATACGTCGAGATACATGGATTGTTCAAAAGAGCGCATAGAAGGTCGAGGAGCTGCTTCATCGTCGTCACTGAATGGGTATGCTGGACGCGTTGCAATGGGCTTCAACTGATCAGGAGTAGCAGCAGCAATGTCTGAATCGGCTTCGGTAGAGATGCCGCTATCACGATCGCCGTGACTGAGAACGTGAACAGGAAGAAAAGCGGTGTTGTTGGAAGACGTAGAAGAAGAACGCGGAAAAGACATTGTTGACTAGAGGCTTTCCCCCGTAATTTATATAAAGTGTGTACTATTGCTGTAGTGTTGTTTCTTCAAAGTTGTAAAGGAAAAGAAAAAGTAAAAGTACATGTATCAAATTAACTCTACGCGTACAGTGTAAGCGGTTCACCAAATTAGATGCACCTTGTGTAACTTAACACGTTGTCTTGGCTCATGATGCATATGCTTATTTAGTATGTGCCTTGAATGCCGCTTTCATTATCACCGCCAATAGCCCCTTAGTTTTGGTCTAAATAACTAGTGGTGGTAGTCATGGCAATGGTGGCTGTGATTCCCTTGGAGAAAAGATGATGATAGGGAGAAGTAGTTTAAAGCAATCAAAATGAAAGAATGCAGTATCACATGCACAAGTCACCAAACAATGAATGGTTGCACGAGCCCTCTTTTTCGCCACTGTATGAAAAAGGGGAGATCAAGCCTGAAAGTGCTTCTCCTTTTGACGAGTATAGTAACATAACTGCAATGTGAAGATCCATCACTGAGAAAATCGTTGCCCCGTGCACACTTTTTTAAGATAGCCACTCTATATTAAAGTGTGGAGACTGGGTGGATCACCTCCGCTTTAGTTTCAGACACGAGGATCACTCTAATGTGCCTCTTGGCTCACAAGACCAGTATTCAGGCATTTGCATTGAACAATTTCCATTTCAAGTAATACCATGTCAACACATCTGCTATGGATTATAACTTCACTTGTAAACATTGATAGGATGCTTGTTTAGCCTGACATTATTGACACCCAATCAATCCAAAACATGCGTTTTCAAGAAAAAGAGTCAACTTTTTGTATAATGATGATATTCTGTACAATGAATCTATGTCATCTAACGAGAGGGAATGAAGCTATTATGTATTTCCAAAAAGAGCCGAGAATGCTTCATGATCATATTGTAGTAATGCATCGATGTCATCCTATTCATTGTTTCTTGAATCAACATCTCCTTCATGCACAATTTAGGTTCACTGTCTTACCTTGGCATCATCTTGGGTACAAGCCTTGAATAAACGAAAGGTGTTTTGAAGTGTGTGTCGCATTTCCTTATCAGACGATGATTCTCTCTTGTAATAATGCGCCCAACAAGTCGCCAGCCCCTTTAGAATGACTCCTTTAAATCTGGTTATCCTATCAACAATCCAGTTAATCTCCATGTCAACCTATCCCATATTCCATCATACCTTGGCCAGCATGTGCGCATCACAGTTTGTAATGATTCCAAGGCAACCATGTTGAGCTGGTATATGTCCATGCCAAGAGCTTCAGTAATCACTGTGATGGTAGTCTATATCAAGTCATTAACACGCTTGGTCTCTGTATCCAATCCATCCATGTACATACTTTGAGATAATAGATGCCTAATGGTCCTAATTCCTTATACAGTCGACTGACAGGTCGTAATAGTGCTTCCAAATGTTGTGTCTTGCTGGATGCTGCAGATTGAAATCCTAGGATGACACCATCTACCATCACTCTCTGGTATAACTGAGCCCGTTGCTTGCTTCCAGCAGGTTTGGTCTTGTCTATAAGATCGAGTAGGCATGGATATGCTGCGTTGAGGAGTTGCACGTCTTTATCTTGGGATAAATAGCTGAGACAATGAAAGAGAGCCTATATAAAAAAGAGTCAATGATATACTTAAGAAGAGCATTTCCATCTCATGCCTGCCTCAATATAAACATTATCAATGGATGAGCGGATGAGCAACTTGGAATTCAGTTTTGCTACGAGTTGTCGAATAATATTGGCTCCACGAACTTTGTAAGAAACATCATAGTCATCCAAGATCAACAATGTAGCTGGTATCATCTGGGGTAAAGCGGGACCCAGTGTGTCGCCCTGTATGTGTATCAGCCATTGAATGGCATGTATGCATATATACTAACTTACAGGACAAGTATTGACTATCCATTCAATCACGTTTACTTGGTCGTATCCATGCTGTATCTCTTTCCAAGTTTGGTTTTCAAGGTGTTCAGAATCAATACGTGGATCAGCATATCGCGTTTGTCGTTTGTCAAGAGCAGGATGTTGGTGGCGAGCAAATGCTTGTCGTAAACTGCCGAGTACGTCCGGTAAATGAGTTGTCAAGACATGCTTAGAAGGATCGGCAAGACGATCGTTGGCATCGCAACAAGCGCTGGTATAAAAGTGGAGGAATGCTTGTTGGTGGTCGTCGTTGTCCATGTCGGGTTTCAAGAGAACCTGTGGAGTTAGAGAGAAATGCTGGTAAGCATAATATATTACACGTGATTGACCCAATGATATGTAGCAAGGTATGATGTGAATGTTTATTTAGGATGCAACATGAATGCTAAGTGGGAATATGATACAATGGACTAGATTCTATTTCCAAGCGTCTCTCTTTGACTTGTCAATGATAGCAACAGGATCTCCTTTCAACTTGTGCAATTCTCCCGAGTCCCAGAACTTTTCAAATCTCTCTCGTACATCAAGAATGCCCTTGTTGTTCTTGTACTCCTTGAACCATTCTGGATGTTCCTTGATCTGCATTTGCAACCACTGAACATAATAAACTGACTTTTCATAACTGCAACGAGGTGGTTTGCCATCCTTCTTCAGTGATACTTGATCATCCTTGACATCAATCATGCTCTTGGTAATCTCCCTGTACTCGCGGAACAATAAATAATGGTCATTCTTGATCTTGAAAAAGAAATCCTTGTCGTTCCTCTTGCATCGGATAACAATGCCTTCAATGTCTCTGTTCTTGTATTTGCCTGATTCAGCAATTTGATCTGCTAATGCCTTGACTTGATCCAAGCTGTCATACTTGTCATAATCAATCTTCCTGAATCCAAAATGACATGCGAGTTCCTGCACTTTTTCAAATTCCAAGGTGCGTAATGAAGCTGTGTTGTAGTTGACGCCATGCAAATAAAGACCACTCTCCTTTGGATCGTATCTTAGCACATGTTCCTCGAACTGATCATCACAAAGCTCAGCTACCAAAGTCACTTTGTGCTTGTAAATCCATGCTGCAAGGTCGCTTTCTTTGAGATTGACTGATTCAAGATGTCGCAGCAGCCACTGATAGCCAACACCGCCATGCATCGTAGGATCATCTTGTGGAATTGGAATGGTGTGTTTGGAAGTGACCACTACAGTTGACGCATTAAGAGCACCAATAAAGATAATGCATCCATTCTCCTTGGCTGTAGCATAGTATGGACCCTTGGTATCAGACTTTAGACTAGGCCACTATGAAGAAAAAGTGAGTCAGTTAAACATCATGCATTGACAGCTCTAATTTACCTGTGTCTTGTCTGTTTCATGCAAGTTGAAGAACTTATCATAGCCTCGCACCACGATAGGATACTGAGCATTCACGTCGTCCAAAGTAAACAAACCTCTCGCCTGTGTTGGCAATCCATTCCTGTTCTTCTTGTAAATGTGTTCGCGCACTGTCCAACTTCGCCATGTCGTACTTGTATCTCGCACATTGAACAACTTGGACCGCACCTTTCTACGATCTCGCTCTTCCATATCATGTAGCTTGTCAATAGTGTCGTGATCCCAAGACGATGGAGCAAGGATAGGGATATCCATGGCTGATATGCTTGGTGTGTGTGTGTGTGTGTGTGTGTCGGAGACAAGGATTGAAAGAACCCAACAAGGTCTTGCATCTTATACTGTCTTTTACATGCAACATGAGTCATTACTGCGCCTTTTTACTGCGGATACAGCATTACATCCTAATGATGTTACGCATCGATCAAAAGCATCTTGTTGGTACCAATATATCCTCTTTTTATCACCTGGAAGTTTAATGATGATTGCATATAGTAGTAGAAAGCAATAGTGCTTAATGTGGTCCAAGGTTGCCAAGGACATCGTAGTACTTGTATTCTTTATACATCTAACCCAGAATTGCTAGTGATAGTATCCCAAGTTAATTCAAAAGCTTATAAACAGCAGCGGATCATCACTAATGACCTAACTCATGTTGTAACGTATCATTCTCCAATAAATAAATGCTCATACACACTTGTGTGCTTTTATACTTGAACAATAATGCTATAGTTGCATGGAGACAAGCATTCGAGTAAGCTTTAGAGAAATCAAATTGTGTGTGGAAGGGAGGAGCCAAGTGCAAGTGTGCATAGCAATAACCAACAAGAAACACGTGCTATAGCAACCACTTGCTTGTAGACAACACACGACACGTGAATCGTTTACGTTTACAGATCGCAGCAAAGAGATCAGTCAAGTGTTACTTTGACAACGCGTTATCAACAAGTAAAGGCAAGAGAGTGTGTTTACAAGACAACAGTTTATTGTTATGGTTAAAGACAAGAGCAAGTGTTTAAAAAAGACAACAGTTTATTGACTATGACAATACTATAGAGAAGCAGCTGTTAGTTTCCTTGAGCCAAAGCCCAAGTACTCACAGGGATGACCACGAGAAGGCCGCTGCTCATACATCCCCACCTCTATCTGAAGGCACCAAGTCCAGGTCATAGAGGCACAATGCTGGGGACACTGTGAAAGCTTTTTGAAGACCAAAAGAAAGAGCTGGAGCCCCCTACAACTCGATCCCCGATCAGGTGCTAGCCTTCAGTCTTGATCGCACCAAACCAGTCTTGAAGCACACCAGGACCTTGTTGTTGGAAGAAAGGAAAAAGGAAAGTTGAAAGAAAGGGAAAAGAAGAAAGGAAGAAAAGGTGTTCTTTTATAGGCGTTGCTGCGGATGAAAAAGACGCTTCGTCATAGTGCCTGGGTACGTTCCATATATGGGTACTAGTCGTCATGGCTCCTTTTTTCTGTGTTGGATAAAGTAGTATAATGAACAACATATACAAAGACACTTCTTGTACCTTGAATGAATGCTATATGAGGAAAGTGTTGATGGCTCGTGCACGGTCAAAAGCAGTAGTGGAGTTTGGGTCGCTTTGGGAGAAGCGCCGCTGTTTCTTTGTTTCACCTATCATTTGGTAAAGCCCGACAGACTGCCAGAGCACCTTTTCAAAGAACAACATACATGGTGACAGGAGACAATCTTGGAGCAAGTCAAGCAACGATCTGTAGTCTGTGTTCTACTTCATTGCCAACAACGTAACTGCGATTCACGCATAACTGGAGATTCGTTGCAACAACAGGTATGTTTCCTCCCCGCCAACAGGACATCGTTTTCCCTTTTGTAAAAGGTTCAAGGCATCTTCTCTTCTGTCGACAAGGTTAGTTGGAAAGTAAAGGTAATAGTGAGAAGGTGTGTCACTTATTGGATCAAGATCTACAACGTTGGATGGTCTTCTAGACAGTGATTTCTTCAAGAGCGTTTCTATGGACATGAAAACAGTGTTGGATCTGTATCATCAAGCGGCATTGACAGCAAACGAGATTTATCGAGGATTATGGCAGAGATAAAAAGAAGATCCGCTATCGAAGAAGGTAGCACAGCAGTGTGTTCATTACGAAATCGTCCCTTGTTGATACACTTCTTATAAGGCAAGAGCTCAATGGCTGAATCAACAAGTCTCCACAACATCCATTCATGTTCATTTCATAAGGCTATGACAGTATTTGCTCAAACGACAAGTCAGGTGTAGAAACAATTCATATGAAGACTATGGGATGACCTATGCTTGGATCTTGGACAACAGATAACGATGCATGGTTTCACAACTACCTGGCAGCTCAACAGGTGAAGTTTCTTAGTTACTTTTGCAGTGTGAATGGCTAGAAGGAATCGAAGAGAATGCTCGGGCTCAATAGCTGTTATCATAGAATAGCATAGATTGGATAAGATGTTTTGTCATAGAAAAGGTATCAATAAAGCAATACTCTGCATTGGTACCACTGTAGCTTCGCGTAGATTGATAAAGCAGTCGTTTGATATTAAGCATATTCAACATATAGATCAAGTTTGGCACTGTCAAAGTATCTCTATCATCCTTTATTGACAAACTGATGCAATACTACATTCATGCTGCTGCATGATACGATATGGATCAACAATGACCCGTGGTAGATGATTGTTCTTTTATCGGAATGATTAGGAGATGAAAGTGCAATGGAGATATTCGGAGACTATAATCCATCAATGCAAGGACAACAAAGTGATGCATGATCATCAGAAAGACGCGTAATCGGATAGATGTAGTCTATAATACAGCCTATAATAAGCAAGAAGGTGGCTCATGATACCATGGAAAAGGGTTTATGGTAAAACGATAATGTCTTTGCACAATGGACAAGCAGTGATAGACAATCCTTTAATATTGATACTATGGTAACTGCATGGGAACAGGTAGGAAGAATGACATAGGGAACAAACAAACACTAAGCTACGAGTCGAGATGCGCATGATCCTGCATCAGGGGGACACACATAAGTACCACCGTCATTTGTCACTTTTTACCGCGCTTTTCTTCTTCTTCCTTCCATACTCTCTTCTACTCATGACAGCAGAGACATTCACTGGCTACGCTGCATTGGAACCTTTGAACATTGCAGCTAACAAGACCAAGCTGGAAAAGTTCGCTTTTGAAGCACGACCCCTTGAAGCTGACGAAGTCGAAGTACTCGTTTCTGCTTGTGGCATGTAAGTTGCTCATTTGACCTTTCCCATTGCACTTGTTGCTCATTGACTTTGCATGTAGCTGTGGCACTGATATTCACCAGTTGACCAATGTAAGGGTTTGTTGTCTTTAAAAGTCAAAGCACTGAACATTTGATGTAGGGTTGGGGACGCTCTACCTATCCTCTTATTCCTGGTCATGAATTCATTGGTCCAGTAACAGCTGTTGGTGATGCAGTAACCGAGTTCAAGGTGGGAGATCGTGTTGGTGTCAGTCCTGTTGCAAGAACTTGTGGTACTTGTATCGAGTGTACATCTTCTTATGGTCAACTTTGCCCTACCAGAGTTCCAGTTTATTGTGGTGTTTACAAGGGTCATCCTACTTATGGCGTGAGTTGACTTGTCATTGTACTTTCAAGACTATCAATTGACATATTGGATAACTTAGGGATATGCTAACAAGGTGCGTTTGCAAGCAAACTGGGCTGTCAAGATTCCTGAAAATATACCAGATGAGGAAGGTGCCCCTTTGTAAGTAGTAATGATGGCAAAGATGAAGGATTTATGCTTATCAAGATTATAGATTGTGTGCTGGTATCACTACATTTGCTCCATTCAAGCATGAGAATATCAATGAGAGCTCATCTGTCGGTGTAGTCGGTATTGGTGGACTTGGACATCTTGCGGCAAGTTGATCTCTATGATAGACAAACAATCAAGTCATCTCATATTGCATTTTCAATAACAGCTTCAATGGGCACGTGCCAAGAATTGTAAACGTGTGATTGCCGTGTCAAGTTCCAACGCTAAGGCTGCTGAAGCAAGTGAATTAGGAGCTACAGAGTTTATTGCTCTTCAAGATGGCATTCCCAAGGAGTATCTGAAATCTGTTGACTATTTATTTGTATGTGGATCTGGCAAATCCACTGACTGGAATCAGCTGATCACGCTTATCAAGAACCATGGCAAATTGATTCTTCTGGATGTACCTGAGCAACCACTTTCCATCAACCCTTCACTATTGGTTTACAGTCATATCAGCATTGCTGGATCTTTTGTTGGCAGTAATGATGATCTCAAGGAGATGCTTGCATTGGCTAGTGAGAAAGGAGTTCGACCATGGATTCAAAAAGTGGGTAATTCATTGGATGAAGTCAATCGTGGTATCCAGACAGTATTGGATGGCAAGGCTCGTTACCGTGTGGTGATTTGTGGTCAAGGAAGAGAATCAAACTAGACACATACACTCCCCTTATTGATATATCTGTCATTGGAAACAAATAATAACATCAAACAAGGCATGAATGTTTTTCCATGTATATCCAATCATAGTGAGCAGCCATGACTCACGCTCGTTTAACGGCCAGTCAATTCTCCCGTAGCTTGCTTAAATCTTACATCTCCCTTCTCTTTTTATTATACAACACATCCACTATGGTGGCAGCAGATAAACTTGACTGGAACAACCTTGGCTTTCAATATCGTGAGACAAATGGCTATATCAAGTACACTTGGACCCCAGAAAAAGGTTGGGATCAGGGATCTTGGGAAACCGATTCACTCATGAAGGTGCATGTCTGTGCTTCGGGATTGCACTATGGCCAACAGGTATGTTTATTATGCCTTTATTGATACAAGATATTGACAACAATGATTTAGTGCTTTGAAGGTCTCAAGGCTTTCAAGACTAAAGATGGACGTGTTCGCGTATTCCGACCCCAAGCTAATGCATCCCGTATGAGACGTAGTGCTTCTGCAGCATTCATGCCTGAAGTACCTGAGGAACTCTTTATGGAAGCAATTCACAAGGTGGTGAGCAAGAATGTCGATTATGTTCCACCAGCTGAAACTGGTGGCTCGCTCTATCTTCGTCCTTTGATTTTTGGCAGTGGTGCAATGATTGGTATGGGCATGGCTCCTGAATACACTTTCCTTGTCTTTGGTACACCTGTTGGCAGCTATTATACAAGTGGTGTCAAGGCTGTGGATGCTTATGTAGTCGAAGATTATGATCGAAGTAAGTTTCATATATTTATTCTTTACATTATGACTCATGCATGTTATAGCTGCACCTTTGGGTATGGGTTCTTACAAGCTTGGTGGCAACTATGCCCCTACTTTTGGTCCTATGAAGAAGGCTGCTGAAAAGGGATTCGCTATTACCCTTCACTTGGATGCCAAGACTCACACTTACATTGATGAATTCTCCACTTCTAACTTTGCAGCTCTGACTGCACCTGGTATGTATGCTGTATGATGGATTGACTTCATGACACCATATTGACAAGATTCTTTTTCATGATAGATGAAAATGGTATTCGTACTTTTGTCACTCCCAATTCAAGCAGCATTCTTCGATCTGTCACTCGCATGAGTTTGGAAGATATTGTTACCAAGCTTGGCTGGAAGGTTGAAGAACGTCCCATCAAGTTTAGTGAGCTCGAAGAGGGTAAATTCGAAGAAGTTGCCGCTGTTGGCACTGCTGGTAAGTGAATTCACTTTATTGTTTCAAGTATGATACTAAAAGATATCTACAGTGATCATCACCCCTGTGAAGAGCATTACTCGTGGTGATCAAGTCATCAAGGTTGGCAAAGATGAAAACATTGGCAAGGGCTTCAAGACTTTGTATGATTACTATCGTGGATTGCAAAAGGGTGAAATTGAAGACTCCTTTGGTTGGCTTTGGCCCCAAGAAGGCTTGTAGACTAGCTAGCTATATACATAAAACCCCTTTTTCATTGTCACCATATATCGTTTTGCTTTCTTTATTTGTTAGAATGAAGCTTATATCTAAGATTGTTTCATATACTTGATGTGATTAGCGACCTGCATGAAACAAAGAATAGCATGTCAACAACAAAATGAATCATTCCTCGTCAATAAGCACACTTACCAAGCCATCCACCATCTACTACTGACAATTCACCATGTACATAATCACTTGCACGACTAGCAAGATATACTACAGGTCCTTTAAAATCATCGGGTTCTCCCCATCGTCCAGCAGGAATACGTGAAAGGATTTCTTTGCTTCTGGCAGCATCATTTTGCAATGCTTCATTCAAGTCTGTTTTGATATATCCAGGTGCAATGGCATTGACGTTGATACCATGTTTAGCCCATTCATTGGCCATTGCCTTGGTAAGTGAGTTAAGTGCACCTTTTGCAGCTGCATATGCAGGCACACGAATGCCACCCTATGTATCCTATAAGTGATCCATTTCAATCCCAGGTATTACAAACAAACATACCTGAAAGCTCATCAAACTTGCCGTGGAAATGATTTTACCGGAGCCTTTAGGAATCATGTGCTTGGCAGCAGCTTGACTCATAGTCCACACTGACTTGAAATTGGCTTGCATGACTTGATCAAACTCGTCTTCTGGAAACTCAACAGCACTGTCATCTTCTAGTCAATACATCATTCATATACACTTGTCAAGACAACATACTCGTGACGTTTTTGGATTCCTGCATTGTTGACAAGGATATCAAGCGTGGGAAACACTTGCAAAACACGATCAATCACTGTACGCACAGAAGCTTGGTCACTAATATCCAAGTGCACAATCTCGGCACGACGTCCCAAAGCACGAATCTCATCACGCACAGCAGTATCTTTTAAATTACGCTGTAACAAGCAAACATCTACTTTATATGAGTTGCGTGTGCTGCATGAATATCTCGTAACACGTACCTGCACCAGCTTCAGCAAGAGCTAAAGCCATGCTACGACCAATACCACGAGTACATCCAGAAATAGCAGCGTATTTTCCAGAGAGTGAAAAGAGTGATAGAGTATCAGACATGTTATAGTAGAGTAAAAGAACAAAGGAGAAAGAGCAAGTGCAATGGATGGGGAGATTATGTAAAAGAAAAAGGTCCGTAATATCCGAATATGGTATAGCTGGTTGTACCTGTTCATTGTCATCGTTTCTTATCCATCATCACTCTTGACATCTTTTACTGTCATTGTTACGTAGAAGAAAGAAAGTACTTTTGGATACCTTATTGATATGCATCTGTTGTGCTATAGTGGATGATAAAAGACATCTCTTTGCATCATTTACAATCCATTCGAATTAGGTTAAGCGTAAAGGAGAGTTTTCAACAGCGTGTGTATCTCGGGAAATAGAGGAGATATATTCTGTTGGCTGCATAACAATCAATTCTGGGTCAAGTGAGCTCCTGGAGGAGGAACACGGCTTGTCAATTTACACGCTTTACTTTCCGCCACCACTTTCTCTTCACTTTTCAGATCCATGCCACCCCATTCTTCCAACACACGTACATCCACAGTGTCAGCAGTTACTTCTTCAAGTAAACGACGACAACGACCATCTTCTGTGTCAATCAAACCAGCAACAAAACGACCAGCATGGGACATTCGTGTAAGGTACTTTTTTGCTTTTATTTGACACCATGTTGACATGGCTCTTTACAGGGACGAATGCAAGATATGGAGGATCAGTTACAAGATAACGAGGATACGAGTAAGTGGGAATAGGGTTATATGGATGTGTAGCTCGTGTCTAATAGATATTTGCATGACGTGAAATAGTCCATGACTTGGAGAAGTACCGTGATAGCTTGAAAGGCGTGAACACCAAGGAGATGATTCTACAGATATCCAAGACTAAGGCTGGTCTTAAGGTAATTCAACAGGATGTGAATGAGAAAGAAAAGCCATGTATCTAAGCATAGAATACTTGTTAGGCCCTTGAGAAGCAGAACAGATTGGAGATTGAAGATCTTAAAGATAGGCAACTGATTCATGAACAAGAGCTTGAAGACAAAAAGTTGATATACAAGGTGCAGATCCCGTTATTGAAAGAGGAGATCAAGCAAGCCAAACGTGAGCTGTCAGAGCTTGAACAACAGTCGGATCAAGAAACAATGGATCATGCGCAACTTCAGGTAAGGAATGATTGCATATTTGAAGGATAATGTGTCATTAACGTGTTAATTCTACAGGCTAAAGCTGTCGAATGCACCAAAGCATACAAAGAATTGAAGATGCAGATCAAGGATCTCTTGTCAAAGACTGAAGTAAGTCATACTATGAAGGTGGCGGAACACTTGATGGATCAAATGAGCTGATTTTATGGTAGCATGGAGAAGAGCTCCTTGCTGAACGTGAGCAGTTGATTCATCAAGAAACCAAAGAGCTGGAAAAGGAAACAGCCAAGTTGGACAAGTTACGCCAGAAGCTCAAAGAAGAAGAACGTTTACGCCTTCATTTGGAAGCTACTGTGAAGGAACTCAAGGCCAAGGCAAGAGATGTTCGACCATGGAAGGGAGATGATACTGCTTCTGATTAAGTACCACTCTTATTATCAGATGTTATTTCTTGATTGCTGATGGTCTGGGCGTCAGTTACAAGATTGGATACCCACTTCAAGATATCATTGACGTGATTATGAAAGCAGCTTGCCAAGAGATACGGCGGATTGATATTGTTTTTTTTTCCGATATACAGCGCGACAGCGGATCATCATCACCAGCAAGAGCCAACATTTCATCAGACAAGACACAGCGACACTTTTCATATCACACATCCATCATCATTACTGTAGCATCAGCTAGAAGATTGAATTGACAATTGATTATGATCAATGAATGGCGCATTGGAATCACTTTGATCGGGAAGCTTGGAATACGGGAAAACATTTGCAGCAATCTTTTTACTTGTTTTGGATTTCATATCGGGGATCGATCGGTGTGAGATGATTATATAAGAAGCGACATTGGACTATGTATCATTCTTTATCTTGATTGTATGACAACGACAACAACGACGGAGAACAACAAGTTGGAAGAGAAAAGGACATCAGACAATGAACCATTCTCGATATATTCCTCATCACAAAAGGTTGCTATTGCCGCCCTTGTCTCCATGGCAGGCTTGCTTTCACCATTAACAGGCAATATCTATTTTCCAGCCTTGAATTCAGTTGAAAAGGTCAGCATGGAAAAGACGAATGAATGGATCAGGAAAGACCTTACACATGATACTTGTCTCAGGAACTACATACAACAACCGAACTTGTGAATTTGACAATCACTCTGTATATGGTGTTTCAAGGTGTATCTCCTGCCTTTTGGGGAGCATTTGCCGATGCATGGGGTCGTAGGCCAATCTATTTGACAACACTAGCAGTTTATCTTGGTACATGTATTGGATGTGCGTTGGCTCCCAATTATCCAGCCTTATTGGTTCTTCGCATGTTGCAAGCTTTTGGATCGAGCTCTGTCATTGCTATTGGTACGACTTTGCTTATACTTTTTGATATTGAAGATCGTGAAACTCATCTTGTCAATAGGTGCTGGTGTTATCAGTGATATTGCACTTCCTTCTGAGTAAGTTTTTATGGGATGGATCATATGCATTATCTAATGCAAATATATTCTTATAGACGAGGTCGACTTTCCAGTTTAGTTGCATCAGGACAAATCCTTGGTCCTTGTATAGGTCCAATCATTGGAGGCGTTCTTTCAGAAGCTGTGTCTTGGAGGTGAGTAATGAGAATGGATGATTCTATACAGTGACGAAATCACTCACATTTGCAATAGGTGGACCTTTTGGTTTCTTGTCATCTATGGCGGAATTGTCTACTTGTGTCTCCTATTTCTATTACCAGAGACATTACGTATATTGGTTGGCAATGGATCAGGCTATGCAAATCCTACACCACTACAATGGATCAGACGTCGTCGATTAGGCATCACAGAGAAAACAACAACGATCAGCACCCAAAGAAAACGACCCAATCCACTACGACCATTCATATATCTCCTCCAGCCTGATATTGCAGTAATGCTGGTTTTTTATGGGATCATTTATGCCAACATGTATGCTTTGATGGTGACTATTCCAAACCAATTTGGTGTTGTCTATGGCCTGAACGAGTTGCAGATGGGATTGTGTTACTTGCCGCTTGGTGCTGGCTGCGTACTTGGTGCTGCATTTAATGGCTACTTGATGGATCGACACTTTCGAGTCGAATCTAGAAATTATGGATGTGAACCCAAGATGGGAAGACTACCTATCGACTTTCCTGTGTTTCGATGTCGATTACGCACCACTTGGATCAACATTATCTTTATCGATATCATTGCTATTGTATATGGATGGCTTTTGCAGCAACATGTTCATCTGGCAGCACCACTGGTTCTTCAATTCGTGTGTAAGTTTCCTTGCTATATGGATGAAGCATTTTATTCACTGTGTATGTCTAGATGGGATAAGCATTATGGGCGTCAATAACACATTTCAGACACTTATGATCGACTTATACCCTGGCAAAGGCGCATCAATCACTGCATCCAATAACTTTGTTCGCTGCTTACTTGGGTAAGAGACATGATAACTGTCAAAGTAGTGATTCTATTTGACACAGGATTCATATTTGTACATAGTGCTATTGCAACAGTGGTGATCGATCCAGGCATCAATGGTGTTGGAGTCGGATGGATGTTTACCATTTTGGGTCTTATCATGACAGCTGCAAATGTAATGCTTGTTGTGCTGCGTATTTATGGCCCACGATGGCGTAAAGCTCGTATGCAAAAGCAAGATCAGTCTCTCAAGCATTAGTCTACACGTTCCTTTGTCGCATCCATTTTAGATCTTCATACTACTATTATTACTCATTTACCCTATATCAAATATAATTTGCATGTTTTCATTGTATCTGGAAGAAAACACTGATATGAAGCATATGTAAAGTGTTGATGAGCACAAAGTGCCATTGTGTCATGATGCTATCATGGAAGAAGTTGACGCTGGTCCTTGAAGTCAACTGCTGGTGTCAGCAGATCACAAGTTCTGCATTGTCGATCAATTAGTCTTGGCAAGAAACAATAAATACATGTATGTTGCATTGTCCTGGTAGGTGTCATGGGATACATTTATAGGCCGTGCATACTTGCATGGCCCATTGTTAGTGTCTTTTTGGTTCTTTGTACTTAAAAAGGGTGACATGAATGATGCTCTGATAAGTGTCATCGATATGATTGTTATGGCATTGTTGTACTACCATTGAAGATGGCGGAGGATAACAGTGATACTGCAACACCAGTGGATGTGCAGCCTAGTCATGATAAGGAGCTGCCGAACGCGTTATGAAGCACAAAGCTATACATTGTACGCAAACACGGAACTACCAGTTAAAGCAAGCGCATGCATGTACAAACACGATATTGGAGGAATATACCACTTACGGGTGGTTGTACCAAGCATTGTTATCTCATGGCATGATAGTCTTTTTCCTCCACTACAAATGATAAAATGACAGCAATACTACATGATTAAGCATTGACAAGACCCCGGTAGACAATCATGATGGCTCAAGTGTAATGAAAGCTTTTATGTGTTGTAGCACGAAAAGTGGTCGGTGATAGTCAAAGTTGAATACAAGGTTGTATGATGTGTGCGTGCCCGTGACCTTTTGCCTGTCGTGCTGTTCTTGTCTTCTCTTTCACAGGCATCTTAATTTCTCATTCAACTGCAGTTCATGGGACCTTGTGTACCCAAGTCTATCTAAACCAAATGCGATATCGGCATTACTCGACTGCTTATTTTATAGATGTTTGATCCGAGATTGCTACATTTGCTTTGGTTGCCGTGTAACAAAGAGCCAGCGTATTCATAGTAGTTTGTTGTGATGGCGAGATGGGATTGTTGTTAGACAAAGGATAAACAAATCTGGACTTCTTGCATAAAGAATTTGGAAGGAAAACTACATGGCCGACCACTCTTTTTACATGCATGAGAATAGCATTTTGGAATTGTATCATCACGAATGTGTAGAAAAAGCACGGGACACAAGTATGTCTCGATTTGGCAGATACTGTACCCATTATCACAGGTATCAATCGGGCCGACACCTAGATAAAGACAAGTATGTTCTCGACCCATGAACCAAAGTACAACTCACGCACGGGTCATCCAAACATGTAAATGTGTCCTTTTATAATAAAAGAGCTTGTACACGACTACAGTGGGTACGTGCACCCGTGTGGTATTAAGAAATAACTTTCCCAGGCACTCACGGGGTTGTTTTTTCATTGTATTTCTCATTTTTGATATGCAGGACCATCATTATCAGCGATGTTATTCATCATGCCCCTTTTGCTGGACCTGGAAACACTGATGACCAAGCACATTATAGCACTTTCTCTCCATAGCAATCATGACGACATGTGCTCATAAATGGTTGGGTCCTGTGGAAGCTGATGGATAAAGGAAAAAGATAGCAATTAGTAAGAAGTCTGGGTGGCAACAAGTTTACACCCAGAATCCTTATTGTTTGTTTGGGACATGATGATGGTGGAGTTGTAAAACATTGCTGCTTTATTGTTCCTTTCCCCACTTTTTGTCGCCAGCAATCAAAATGGATGGATGTTTCACTCATCTTGAAGCCGATAACTCCGTTATTCTCGTGATAAGGCAAACAAAAAGGTGGGATTATAGACCACATGGAACAAACAGAAGATCATTCCCTTGGTGTGCTTGTTGGGATGATGATGCGACTCTTAGTATGCATGTGTAATGTTGTTGTGTCCAGGTTAGCTTCCGGATACAATGATCCTTTTTGGATTCAAGACTTGCATCATGTCACATTTTGAGTAACTGATAACAGCACACTTTCATCTCTCCCCGTGTTCTTCCTCACTGTATATAAAGTCTTTCCCGACGACTTTTTCTCTCCCCGTGTCCCTTTCTTTTTTCGTTATCTCTTCTTTTTACTTTTTGCTTATGCAATATGCAAATGCAAACGCTTCATCCATATGCACCAACTTTGTCACCACCAGCAGCCATTCCACGTCCTCTACACGATAGCGAATGCAATGACATGATGAATTCACCTACCAGTAGTACGAGCATGCCATCATCTGCAACCACGAGACCTGGTGGTGAAATTCAATCAGGAGACCGTGAATGTGTCTTATTCCCAACATATGCCATGCGAAATCCACAAGGTAACAACAAAGTAACAGCTGAAAGAATCTTCATCATCACTGTTCCAAATTCAGCCAGCTGACAACAGTGGAATAGATCCTTCAGAATGGCTTATACGTACCAAAGGCTGGGCATTATCACACAACATTTCACCTGCCAAACAGCGTATTGCAATGGGTAAGTAGTGTATTTTTCGTAACACGCGTTGCATATGGCAACTACGGAACGGCTCGGCTAATTATAGAGTAAAAATCTTGTAGGTGTCACGAAAAGCTTTGTCGGTTCAGCTGATCGACCTTCAACAGCCTTATTTGAACAGCGGTTCAAGTACTTTTTGGCCAAAAACAAAAGCAACAAACAATTCGTCATAAATGCTGTCGGCACAACTAGTGTTATTGATTCACGCCGCCCAGTTGTCACGACTAGCAACAATGTTTCTGCTTTCAATAGCTCCTCTACTGTATTGACTGAAACAACAGAAGCCACTGCTGTTGCAGATTGGGATGATGATGAAGAGCAAGTAGCAGTGGCTGCATCCAAGATTGAGCCATTCTTTGTTGGCAGTGGCACATCACGTCGCAGCTCAGCTGGTTCCAATGACTCTGGTTTTCAGTCAGCTTCAGATGAAACAACAATCACTAGCAAACAGGATTACCAATATGATCATCACTTTCCAGATATTGATCCCTTCTTAGCATCACGTCCTGGTAATCCATTATCGACTATTTTGGATCGCAGATGTTCCAAATCTTTTTCACCTTATGCCGACAACACTACAGACTACTCAGCAAACACTATTTCCTCTCCACCAAACACCGATCTTGATCTACTTGACAACTATTTGCACAATCAGCTGACTACTACCTCGATTGAATCTACATCCGATTGTGACAACACATCATCTTCTTCATGTACATCCTTGCCCATGACCACCTATAGTGTCCAGTTACACAGTGATAGCAATGGCATTGTAGATGGTCATTTTATTGTTCCTCATTCACAAGTCTTATCATGGGCCAATGAACAACATCACTGTGATGCACGCGTTTTACATTTACAATCTCTTGCAAGCACATTTCTACCTTCCTATGGCACTGTTTCTCTTGTGGAGCCATCCGGTATTTCCATTATCTCTGACATTGATGATACCATCAAAGATACACAGATCCTTGCAGGTGCCAAAACAGTGTTAGCCAATACATTCTTTAAGCACTGCAGGGATGTTCCTGGTATGGCTGAAGCCTATATGCGATGGGTAAGTGCTAATTTTTTCATGACAACATGATATGCATATACAAGTATCTTACATGTTTGATAGTATACACAAGGTGCTTCATTCCATTATGTGTCCAATAGCCCATTCCAGCTTATGCCAATGCTTCAAAACTTTCTACAATCTTGTGAATTCCCATCTGGCAGCATGCATTTACGTGAAGAAGGAAGTTTATTGGCAAGACTTGTTGAAGTACCAGGCAAGGCCAAACGTGATGCTATTAGCCAAATCATGCGAGACTTTCCACAACGCAAGTTTGTTCTTATTGGTGACTCGGGAGAGATAGATTTGGAAATCTATGCAGGTCTTGCTTCAGATTTTCCTGGTCGTATCCTTAAAATCATGATTCGTGATGTATCGACACCATCATCCACTCCTGTTCAAGAAGATGGAGCCAAAAAGCAAACCAGTGGTGGTCTTCTTCGTCGCAACAGTACCACTTTGGCATCTTTATTTTCCCGAAAACAGCAATCATCAAATGAACCACGTTTGGCCAAAGTAGTCAATTCCATCACTCCTCTTCAAGCACGACTAATCAAAGCACAAAGGCGTTGTCCTGATGTGGACATTGTTCTGTTTCAAGATGCACAAACGCTCAAGGATGACACTGATATTCGTGATGCTCTTTGGCAATCATGGGATGATCAGGCATCTGCATCATCTGCATCATCTTCTTCATATTCCTCATTATCATCATGAATCCACCTTTTAACCTTATTTACTGTACACTATACTATACGCCTTAAAGTCATTAATCACGTTATGCCCCTTGCAAACGCACACACCACCATCACTACTCTTTCACGCATCTTCATTTACTATCATACCCCCTTACATTTTCACACACCTGCCGCATTTACTATTAGACCCATATGCAGAATGTTTCTCTATCCTTCTCATTGTATTTTTAGTCCCGTTGTATGCTACTTGTATAGAAAAGAAAATATCGTGTATATAGTCAACAAAACTGCCACTTTGATACAAAAAGAAACTTCTGTGTAAGCGGGAAGAGGCGGGATCTGATTCTGCAGGGTTGTTTGTATATGTTTATTCAAGATGCTAAAGACTTGATATCAGCAGTGATGTCTCCATTTGAGCACGTGCTCCACTTTATGACTCTTTACGTCAGATAGAAAGTAAACAGATCTAATCAATGTATCCTTTTATATATACACAAAAGAAATCTATCTATTGAATAGCTGTCACGGCAATGCCATACTTGATCCACCTAAGGATAACGGGGCGTATATGTTCCATCCATAGCTCGTGATCTGTTGCGTAGCTTCCTCCTGGTTTGCGTTGTCGAGCAATTCTAAACCATTCACGATGTCTTGTACCACATTCCTTGCAATTGAATCCTGCATGTGGATATAATCCTGATAGTTCCAGATGAACAAGACGTTCGACACGATGCGTGACAGGACATTTGGGTATAGTAACAGGATCAAGTACGCTGGCAGTGGTGAGTCGTTTCTTTAATTGGGAAGCAGATGGCATATGTGGAAAGAGCTCTACGATCTCAGGAACATATTTGCATTTCTGGGAAACTTGATACATGCGTCGAATAGGATCAATGGTACGTCCAATCTTGAAATACGCGTATTTTGAAGTAGGAACACGTGGACCATGTGTCAAAATGTATGCATAGATATAACCATCTTGATCCCTTTCTGAAAGTGGCTTCCTCATTTCTTGTCGTATCTCATTACGCTTCTTCCTGCTCAATTTGTCATTGATCCATACTATTGAAAACAATGAGTAACATACTCCTTTGTAGTACTAGAAAAGGACTTACATTCCCATCCATCATATAAAGGTTTACATGGTGTCAGAATAGGTGGTGATGAGGAGGATGATGTTGTTGATACTGGTACGACTGCTGATGCTGTAGGTGCTGTAGTAGGAAGAGCTAACTTTGTTTCTGCTTTTGGTTGGTGCGAATGACAGTAGAGTTGCGATTCGTCAGTGCAGAGGACGTCTGCCTTGATCGTTCTAGTACATCGTTGGCCATCGTATACACGTATACCACGACATTGGCGTGACACAAGGTTGGATTGTTTGACGACTCTGCTGCGAAGAAGTGAAATGCTGGTTGAAAACGATCGATGGTGTAAAGGCAAAGGAACGACTGCTTGAAGAGCCAACGCGTACCAAGGCAATGTTTGAAACAGTTTGTGCCCTGTCAACATGAATAACAGGTTGATGTTGTATCTGTGTGTGCCACAAGAAAGAGAGGAGAAGGTACACAAGCGGCTTGTCGCGCATTTACCAAGTTGATGTGACAGTCCAAGTGCGGTGTGTTACATACGAAACCAATGTCGCATAATCCATGCGCATACAAAGAGTACTTTTTTTCATCTGCAAGATTGTATGTCTCTTGAAAGAAGCATCATTAGATTAGTAATAAATAGTCATTGTTGCATGTTCATCCCTTGCATCTCCTATTACATCTATATCAAGTAACATGCTAATACATAAAGCATCATATCCATCCTAAACATATCTTCATTCCATGACCAACGTAATGTAATCCATACAGAAGACAACAGCCTATGAGTAGGTAGCTATGCCAGAATACATTCTAAAAGGTGTCATGCAGGTTGCAGCAGGTGGTTGACATGGTGAAATATCATCAAAGTACAAAACAGAACGAGCTCGTTGCATGTACATTTCATTGTGATGGTCATATAAAAGATTGCTATGTAGTTGAAGACAATAAAACAACACAATGGTGCTATATGTTGAAGGGATTCATTGTCTTGACATGTCACGTGATGGAGAGGAGAAATGCCTTGTTCGTTGTACTCCGTGGAGCGCCATACTCTTTTTCCAGGACCAGCAGCAGATCGTTCCTCACTTGATGTCCATGAACAATGCCCTTAAGCTATTTTGGCCGTCGCATTGCTCTTCACCACAGTTCCATCGTCGTTCAGGATACGTTATAGGCTGGTTGACAAAGCCTGCCACTGCATGTGTAGCTGCTATTATACCCGACATTGAGGCAAGTGTCACATATCCACCTCTCATGGACGCGTCTTTTCCTCCATGCCAAGAGTACTAAACTATATCCTCATATTAGCTATCCGATTTACAACGTACACTTTCAGAGTTCTGTGCTTCTGGAGAATACTCTGAATTCGCTCATATCAACAAAGTATGCAAGCTTCCTCCTCGAATACTCGGTGCGCTTTGTGCAGACTTGCCAACTGTTTCTACACGTCGACCCCCTTCCTCCATGATTTCAATGGGTATGCTACAAGCACACATATGTCGTGAATGCCATATGACTGATAGATGTATTGAATGCATGAATTGGATGATAGGTAAAGATCCCTGGATCACAGTGGTGCTAGATGATGGTTATGTACCTGTACCAATGTAAGTCTTTTACTAATGGATGCCAATGGATCATGGGAATGTTCATATGACTATCATAGATCGATCTGTCATCAAGGCAAAGTCGTTGATCTTGCTAGCTATGAAGTGATCTTTTATCAACAACCCAATCCCAAGCATTTGCAATTCCTCGCCCTTGATCCACTTGAACTCGACATATCACACAAACCACTACCACATCATGATCAGAAATACGTTTCAACAATGGAGAACTTGAACAAGATACTGGGTTATAGTGAACGTATTGTTGGAGCACCACCACCAGAATCCTATGATTTACTATCTGTTCTAGTTCAGGTAATGGATGGATGCGCAAGTAGGAGCCTATTGACTCATGTCCAAAGTGGTATAGATCAATTCATCCTATTATTTGGAAAAAGGGATTCAGAAGTCATTGAGCGAGAAGCGTAAACGAAGCATGGGCAAATGGGAACGATTACAAAGCAGCATACAACATGTACTCTATCACCTATTCACGTGGATGATCTTACAACCGGCTAGCTGGCTAGCATCAGCATTCAGCAAATTGACACTTGGACCCTTTCGATGTTTTCTATTCGTGTGTTTGTTTGCTGCAGAAGTGACTTTACACTTGCTCAATATGCGACTACCCAAATTCTTGTTGAATGCAGTGACTCTGAAGGATCTATCAACAGCAGGTACAAAGATTAAAAGGATGGATTATTGGCTGGGTCATGCTGACAAGTGGATGGCGCTCTTCTTTAGGTCAGCAAGTGGATTTAAGGTTGCAACAGCTGCATTTCTGGCCATACCAATATTCGATGCTACGAAAACGAAACTGGGCTAATACTGCCGAGACGAGAGCATACTATATCAGGTAACAAGTGGATAATGTCTTTTGGATGCAAGCTCATGTGGATGGTATTAGCTTTTACAATAGCATGTGGCTCGTTGCAAATGATATCATTATTGGCTTGGCAATTGGCTCATTCCTCACGACCAATCGATACATCATGTCCTACTTGCTGCATAAGCTATTACATGTAAGAATGAATGAAGGCTGGATAAGGGTTATGAACACATCATTGACATGTTTAGTAGGAATACACTGTGGAATCCTTGCAGTCAATGATGTTATGGTTTCTGGAATCTCCTGCTGGTCTTAAGCTTAATCACGAATTGGGCAATTTCCTCAGTGAGCTATTCTTATGGCTGATACGTCTTTGGACTGGTAAGTGTGTTAGTTGGGGGGATGAGGAAGGAGAGATCTCTTTTCTGGAGCCAATGATGTGTTTTTCCGCTGGTACTGATGATCAACAACAAAAACTAGGTTGCATGCAAGGCATCAAGCCTCTGACACCACAAATCATCCATGTGATTGGACTATCCGGCATATTTGGCGTATCAATGATCATTTCAATGTTGTCTGATTTACTGGCGTTCATGACATTGCACGTATACTGCTTTTACATGGTAGCTGCACGTATCTTCAACTGGCAATTGATGATCCTTTATTCATTGTTCAATCTTTTCCGAGGCAAGTGATCAAATGAAGAATGATCATCCATGATTCTAACCACTTCCACATATAGGCAAGAAAAGGAATATGCTTCGAAATCGGATTGACGCATGCGATTATGACCTTGATCAGCTGTTACTTGGAACATGTCTATTTACATTGCTCACATTCTTGTTTCCCACTGTGCTCATTTATTATATCACGTTTGCATTGGTAAGTTTTTCCCATCAGCAACCAAGATATGTCAGCTAACCCAACAATGAATCACTTAGGGAAGAGTGGGTGTCATTTTTCTACAAGCTATCATGGAAACACTACTTGCCTTTTTCAACCATTTTCCGCTGTTTGCCATTATGCTTCGTGTCAAGGATCCTGATCGATTACCAGGTATGTGTATCAAAAGAAACAGTCTATGCTTATCATGCTGACATGGATAGTAGGTGGTTTGAAGTTTGATATCTTTGAACATGATTACTTTATGAGGAAATATCATCGATTATGGTACTTTATCCACAGTATGATGCGATGGCGACAACAACAACATGTACATAAGGCAACAGGAAAGGCAACAGCAGCAGAGGATCGACATCATCATCGAGTGAGTAGCAGGAAAAGGTCTTCACGTGGAGGACGTCCCAAATCAGTGCGATTCAAGACTTCCAACAAAGATGGTACAATGATCACAAGCAGTGCCGCTACTCACGGTGTCGTAGACAGCAGACATGGTTCCTATCTTTGGATGTGGGTAAGTCTATACAAGGGATTGAAAAAAGTTGGGGGATGTTAGAAGCGAAACACTAACATACATCCACTAGAACTCGCCTATCCCATTTGGTGCCATATTCTTCCAATACATGCTACTATGGAAACGACTGAGCGCTCATTACTTTTCATTCTACTACTTCAAGTGCTTCTTGTATGGTGAGCCGATTAAGCCGGTACCCAAGTTACAGGTATGTTTTGGTTGCTATGTTTTTTCCGCATTGTGATATCTTATTTGTTGCATCTCTCGGATAGTATCCTATGTTACCGGAAAGGCGGTAAGTGTTACTGTTAAAGATCATGGATCAAGATTGCAAGTCTAATGTATGTAAATAGACTGTCGCTGGCGGCAGAATGGCAACGACTTAAGAATAACTTATTTCAATCCATATCATCCAACAATCAACATTATAAAGTTACCTAATTGTTGTATTATTCTTTTCTGTTGAAACATATGTACAAGATGAAGAGCACGAGATTAAAGAGGATGATGAGAAATGCTCTAAAGAAGGGAAATCTTTGAAACGAGCACATATTGACGAAGGTATAGGGTATGAAAAGGGGGGAAAAGTAATAAGAGAAAGAAAACAATCTTACACATACACTGTATAATATGAAAAAAGAACAAGCAAATCAAAAGGGATGGGTGGGGAAGAGAGATTGACCAAGCCTACCACTTTTTCTTATACATCGACTTCATTCGCGGCGTTGGTGGCCGTAGTGGTTGCAGTAGCTAATTCAACAGCAGGAGCTGTATCAGCTGTTGCACTAGCACCAGTAGTAGCTGCCGTTGTACCTGCAGAAGCATGAGGCGTAGATGGAGGGAGAGCTTGCTGTAATACAGCGACACTCTTACCAGTCAATCGATCTTTCACTTCACTCCACATAAGAGCACATTCCTTGGATACGCCACCAAGTAAACTGGAGTTTTCTTGAGCACGTCGTAATAAATAAGGCATCACTTCATCAATCTTGCCATAAGGTAAATACTTGTAGATTGAGTATTCATTCTTGCCAAGTGTATAAGAGATTTGATCTTGCATGCCATACAATTGTCCAAAATGGACTACACCTGAACGAGGAAGGACTTGATGACGTTCCATCTCTTGTACAGTCAATACAATAGAATCTCGGTTATGCGTAGCAACCATAAAGACAACAGGTGATGTAGTAGAGCGGATTGTTTCTCCTTCTTTCAGATTTTCACGCAGCTTGTCAAGCAAGAAACGCACACCATTATTGAATGATGCATGTGTATCTTCAATAGTATCATGGATAGGTGATGGATATCCAAGTTGAGCAGCACGCTTACGTTCCATCACCATGTAAGCACCACGTACCAGCTTGGCAGCAAATCCAAAGTTTTCACGTTGAGCTCTTGCAACATCACGTTCAAGTTTGGCTTGTGCATTCTTGGTGTACATTTGATCTAAATTGTTGTCAAGATGAGTCATGATGGCATATGCATAACCTAATTTCTACTTACAAGTATTGTAGACAGTGGGCGTATGTTCACGATCATCACGACGATTGTATTTAGCTTGCAAATTCATGGCTACATGATCAATGGCTTCTTGGAAATACGACTGCTCTGCATCAATCATGATTCCAACATGGCGATCATGTGCCATACTACACACTTGATTGAGACGAGACACCATTCGATCATAAGCTCTAAGCTCATCTGCAGTAAGTGGCGTGTCATCAGGCGTTTGATCATCACCAGTTTGCCACCAAACATCACGATTGGGTCCTTGCAAATCAAAAAGTTTATCAACTTGCCAACGTTCAAGAGCATCATCACCAATAGCTTCAAGAATCTCTTGACGTTGTTCTTGTTGTTGCTTGTCACGTGGTGGTGGAAGTACATGTTGGACAATACGAGATAAGCCTACTTGATCCATACGGCCATCTTCAAGACGTTTGCATGCTTCATAGGCTTGATCAAGACGAACGATGGCTTGATTAAGGCGAAGCAATACTTCAGGTGGTGCAAAAGCAGTAACTTTGACTGCAGCAAAAGATCCTTCACATGTAGATGCTGTACGAAGACAATCCTTGATCATATCAACAACAACATCAGCACGTTGTTCTTCATAAGACAATGTATTCTTCTTTTTGGGCTTCTTGATATGCAAATCAGCTTCAATACTCAAATCAAGGATGCAATTGATACCACTTTGTGCCAATCTTTCCATGCTTGCACTACATTCATCAGCTGTTTCACCACCACAAAACTGCCGAAAGACTGTACGTTTGACAAGCCAGTAAAGTGGTTGATGAAGATGCAATGTCTCACAGGCTGAAATCACGTGAGGAGCTAGATCCACTACACCTGGGATCATGCACATGCGATAGACCAATAAGCCAAGTAAGATTTCTTCAGTCGACTTTGCTTGTAATGCCACACGACCTTCATCATCCAATAACTCGGCTACAGTACCAGAAGCTGTGGATGGTGCATAAGCTGACAAGTTGTATGTATGGGTGCGTTCAGCTTCAGCATGACAAGGATCCAAAAGTTGTGAACATCCCCAAAAGATACCAGTAGCTGTAGCTACACTAGCAGCTACAGCTGTAGGGAATAAAGCCTTGTGACGATAAAAACGACCGCCATGATGAGCTGTTGATCTTGTTGAAAACTTGACAGTGGTAGGAGTAATAGCATGGGGTATGAATAACCGACTAGTAGGAGAAGATAAACCTGATGGACGCACAAGGATAGATCGGAACGTTGTTGTTGTTGTTGTAGGACGATGGGATGATGCGAGCAGCACAAATCGGTGCATTCCAGTGGGAAGATGATTAGTATTTATGATAAAGAGAGAACAAACAAGAAGAGAAACGTTGAATGTATACTTTCTTTAGTGAAAAACACAATGTCTTTATATCCTTTTTTTCAATCTTGCTAGTGACGGGTGATAAGAATTTTTAAACGTGGGGGCCATAAAAAGACAGCCAGACACAAGGAGGTGCGGACAAGATCGACCCGGTAGATTGGGGGAGAGAAGAATAGCACAACTTGTCCACTCACACACACATGTTCGAGGAAAATCTCACCCACCATTGTCAGGGCGATTTTACGGAATCATACTCGGCCGATATATCCCAGTATAGCAGGTCTTTCGCACGCGTGAACCAATCATGACAATCTACCACTCATTGACAGGCTCAACCCAATCGCTCACTGCATGCTTACTGCATAACAGCCATGGTACAATTCTCTTTTCATCTTGGTTTTTTGGCTTTCTTCCCACCAATAGCTTTCCGAAACATTCAATACATTCTGTCACTTGTTTCCACATTACTTTCTACACGCGTGATTCAAGTTGTATTCTATGGCTGTGGTTGGAATTGCAAAAAGATGTGATCTAATAACATACATTCATTAGCTGTGACGGGTTGGATCATTTTTTCTTTCACTTTCTTTCACTTTCCCCCTTCTCATAATGTACATTTGCCCCCCATTTACAACGGAGTACCGGGGTGATGGGGCAAGACATGATTCTCGATTTTGAATGTGTCAGGATCATAAGTGAACCAATGAGGCATATTGCATAGTGATGGACAATTTATTACCTTATAGAAAAGTCCTACTATTACATCGTTAGATAGAAAAGGTATCATAATGATGGAACATCTTCTTTCATGTCGTCATCATGTGGAGTTGTATCCAGAATCATGGTTTGATGATTAGTTTCTTTCATTGTATTATAGAAAACAGGAATGGTTCTAAAGAAGAATCTCCTAGTTGCATTTGAATAATGATGTTGTGGTAGTAAAAAGTGATTTACATTGCATGCTTCAGGAAGGAGATTGTGGAGATTTGTGTTTATTGTATATTTGTGCATGTGACTAATGAGTTGGTTGTTGTGCCGCATAAAGAGAGATAAGGTCAACAACAACTGAGATGAGATTTGCCACTCTAACTTCAAGTTGGTTGGGGGGAGCTAAAGGCACGTGGGGGGGTTAGATGCGCTCTTTACAGAAAGAAAACATTTTCCACTTCTTTATCTGAAACAACAACTCCACCTTATACACTTTATATCATTATGCGACCACAAACAGCTGCTCTTTATACCGTGGGTGCTCTTACTGCATTTGGTCTTGGTTATGCTGTCTATTTTGACTATAAGCGTCGTAACGATCCCAACTTTCGCAAAAACTTGAGTAACGTATTCAGATCTTGGCCATAACCCATGCGCGCGCATGTCACTCAACTTCATACTCTTTCTAGAGCGTCAACGCAAACAAGCAGCTAAAGTGGCCAAGGCACAAGAGGAAGACGACAAGAATGCCAAGATCAAGCTCATTGAAAAGGTCATTGTGGCTGCTGCTCAAGAAACCTATCCAACCACGCCTGAAGAAAGAGAAAAGTACTTTATGGAACAAGTTGCAGCTGGTGAAGCTTTGTGTGGACAAGGCAAGTTGAATGGGATTCATGTGGATAGGTATCATTGTATTAATATCACGTGGTTTAGGTCCTGAGCAATATGAAAACGCCATCTTGCCATTCTACAAGGCACTCAAGGTCTATCCTGCACCTATGGAACTTGTCATGATCTATCAAAAGACTGTTCCCGAACCAGTATTCACTACTATTGTCAACATTTTGGCTATCGAGGTATAAAAGGATAAAGAGTGTTCAAAAGAGGATCCATTGACCAAGATTTGGTTTTACTATAGCAACAAGCCATGGAAGCAAGTGGTGCCGCTCCTTCTGCAACTCCTGAAGAGGCAGCAGCAGCAGCAGCTACTGGTGCTGAACCTGAGATCCCTATCGACAACTAAACAATTTGCCACAGCTGTACATTTATTGGAACATATCACACCTTGTATACATCATTTCAGCCCCACTCTCCTCCTCCTCCCTTCCGTTAGACACACCATTATCAAAAAGTTAGCAGCATTAATACAGCAATTTGTATATGTTATGTGTTTTATTTGGACATGCAAAGATTCGGGATTATGCGCACAGACGACTCGGAGATTCCAGTTTCACTTGTACTATATGCACATTCCCATTCTATTGCATACATGTTACTACTACCACATGGATTACTTGAATCACGAGGAGAAGCAATTCTGAATGTGTTAAGGAAGGGATGATGATCTTGGTTGGATTCCCAAAATGGCAAGTGGCGACATTTGTTTACAAGTTCGGCTGAAAAGGAAAAGCATGCGCATATACGGCTCCATTGTTGTCATCCATCTCCTTTGCAGCAAACAGAGATGATGACAGATTATCCTATTTTGCTATTCTTTTTCTCTTGTTTCAACACATACACTCTTGTCACCCTATGAATGAATCAGCAGACCCAACATCCAACAGCAATAGCATACTTCATGATGATCCAAACAGCACAGCATACAAGGCTATCGGAGTCTCTTTGGCAGTAGCAAGTGGTGAGTACCATCCACATCCACATCCACAACAACAACATTGAATCTAATTCAACATGACAGGTCTATTCATTGGCACCAGCTTTGTTTTCAAAAAGAAAGGTCTTATTGAATCCATTGACAGGAAAGGTAACATTGACAATAATGAAGCGTGTTGATACATGTGGGATTGACTTGTACGAGTAAAGGTGGTGTACCAGGTGATGGATATCGATATCTTGGATCATTCATGTGGTGGACTGGCATGGTACTCAGTTAAGTCGTGGTATAAGTCAGTTGCAAGGTCAAGGACAGCATGATTGATGAAAGAAGCTATTTTATAGTGATGATTGGCGAGATATGCAACTTTGTAGCCTATGCGTTCACTCAAGCCATCTTGGTCACGCCACTCGGTGCATTAAGCGTAGTAATAAGGTACGTATGGGACTTGATCTTTACATGAATGCTAACATATGAATGTACATATAGTGCCATATTGTCATCGATCTTTCTCAAGGAACGACTTTCTTTTTATGGCAAAGTTGGTTGCTTTCAGTGTATCGTAGGCGCAGTTGTCATTGTATTACATGCTCCTGAGCAATCAGCCCAAGATACATCCATTGAAACTTTCAAGAATCTTGTCATTTCAGTTGGTATGTCATATACATCCACTTGTGTCAAATCACTCATATAAGCTTGTTAGGCTTCTTGGTTTATTCATGTCTTTCAGCGTTGACAGCTGTTCTATTGATTATCTTTGCAGTACCACGTTGGGGTCGAAGCAACATGCTAGTATACATATCAATATGTTCGCTAATAGGTGCTATCTCTGTTGTATTCACACAAGGACTTGGCATGGCAATTGTACACTCGATCACTATTGAGAATCAATTCAACAACTACTTTATTTACATTGTTCTACTCTTGGTACTGGTGACTTTGGTAGTGGAGATTGTCTATCTTAACAAGGCACTGAATATCTTCAACACGGCTGTTGTCACACCAACATATTATGTCATGTTTACAACACTTACAATTGTCAGTTCAATTGTGCTTTATCATGGATTTGGTGATGCAACATCCCCAGAAGATATCGTCACATGTATATTGGGCTTCTTTTCAATTTGCACTGGTGTTGCATTGCTACATCGAGATCAAGGACATGCACAGCATTCTGCTATCACAGATTTGGATCAAAAGCATTCTCTTCTTGAACAAGGCGGTGAAAAGATTCAGACATCACCAGATGATTCAACGCCTGTTGTGATTGAAGGAGTAGGACCTGCACAGCTGGTACCATTTGCAGGCATTACACGTTATGCAAGTAAACGAGTCAATCGAGTGATGGATAATACACAACCAAGACAAAAGAAAGCAGTGACCATGGGAGCAGCATGTTCTTCATCAGCATTCTCCTCTATAACAGCAAATGATCCAGTAGTATCACCAACTAAGACTATTGGCGTAGGGAATACCAAGCAAGGAGAAGATGGATATACACGTGAATTACGATGGAAAGACAAATGGCAGTCATATGATCAAGATGATCAAGAGCAAGCACGTCGTAAGAAAGAAAAAAAGAAACAGCAGGAAGAAAAAGAGAATTGGCGACATCAACAAATGGAAGCAGCAGCCAAACAAGTTGCAATCACCATTCAAGAACCTGTCATTGATAGTTGTAGCAGTTTACCACCTTGTTTGCCACCAAGACCACCGCCTGGAAGAGCCAAACGTATGTTGCGTGCAATCCCTTTTCATCGTGGTCAACATGATCCAGAATCATCCTATCCTACAAGAAATAAGCGAGCACAAGATCAATTGAATCCATGGAAAGCATATCAGATGGGTCTATATAGCAAACAATCAGATCGTACACATCTTGTTAGTATGCTAGATTAGTGTGTATATGTACAATATATTTCATGCAGCAAGGGTATAATGGGATAATATACATGTAAGGGTGATAGTGTAAATCATGACTGAGGATCATTCTGTTCAAGTACAGGTGATGTTGGTACATTGGTGAAGCTCACAGGTGCATGTTGAAATCGAGCAAATGCAGAATTGGGTGCTACGGCTCGCTTCGGCTCTGGAGCATAAGTGGATGATAGGATTGAATTGAAGCCAAACAGATAATCTTGCGAGATACCAGAATGAATATTAGGCAAATCACCCCATCCTTCATCATCTTGCTTTGTATTATCTTCTTTAGTCATCCATGAAGGTTCAGTTGTTGACATTGGCTGGGGAGTATGATTATTGACTGTGTTGTTGTTGTTGGTAGTAGTAGTAGTAGTTCCACCAAAGAGTGCTTGTGCCGGTCGAGAGTTGAGATGGGTCGAAGTGAGTCGATTGGCGAGTTTCTCTTCAGTTGTCGAGACAGAGAATGCGCTTAGTTGTTGGACGAGATCTGATTCCATTACTGCACGGTCAAAGGGTCTTGTGTGAAGTAAAGAGGGAGTTGGAAGACGGGAGCTGTGCAGGGATTTAATTTGACTTGTCCTGGTTTCAACCTTACACTGAACTTCCTACGCACCAGACACGCTTTTACAAGACACTCCCATTCAAACAGCTCAATGCATCGACGGCGACCTTCCAAGTCTATTCTTTTGCCAAGAGCAGCATCAAGCTATTACAGCAACAATACACACCATCCCATTTATGCTCGACGTACCATGGCACATCTACCAGAGACCATTCCTGATACCACCTATCTATGGGGTTATGCACTTATTGCAGTTTCTGCTATTACCTTTATCATTCTCATGTATGCTATCATTGGCAGTAAATACGTTCCAGATACGAATATCAAGGTAAGTTGGTGTGCGTTTGAATTGAATACACGTGATTGACATTGGATTGTAGATACTGGATTGGATCAAGCATGATGAATACTATTGCTTACTTATCCCTATCACTGCTATTGTATGGATCTACTTTATCGTGTGGAACTGGATGGGGATGAAGTTCTTTCGTCACAACTAAGAGATGCCTATACTGCTTTATGTACTATGGCTTTCACCATGACAACAACCGCGTTTCAGGAGACAAGCCATCATCATCGCTCGAACCAGTTTGACAAGCAATCCATCCATGACACACCAATACCCTAGACATGTGATACAGCACTCTACGCCTTTGAAAAGATAAGATCAGCATTGCAGTCATCACAACATTACAATTCCATGTATACCAATATCATTCCACGTCCTGAAACTTGGCTAGTACATGCATTTCGATCATCTGCACATTTCATCCTCATCAACATGCCTTACTTTACAACAAAGATTTGTTGAAGAGCTATCCTTTATTGAAGAGTGTGACGACAACATTGATTCCGTATTTGACTGTCTCGTCGCCCAAAATCCGACAACAATGACCTATTGTTTGACATGAATGCTTTCAGACGACTTTTTCATGAGTGCTGATACCATGTTTGAATGTGAGCCTCTATCTCCATCCTTTACTCATATTTTGAAGCTATCGGATAAGCACACCAGCCTATACTATTGCAATGACGCCACATACGATTATACAACCCAGCATTGAATAGGAGATATGAGCATATGTTTGCCTTTGTACGCTGGTGAGAGCCGCTTATTGATAATAACACCTGATGAATGTGGTCTTTCTGTGTGGAAGAACAGCTTCATTGTGTTGGATAGATCTTGTATACTGCCTGTCCATCGTATTCTCCCATCGGATTATACAAGTGGTGATCCCTTTACCACGTAGAGTAGTTGGTTAGTCGTATAGCAACTTTTTGTCATACAATACAATATGATTTCAATATGGTTGGTAATACTGTTTGCTTTGTACTTGGTTCAAGTCTTGTTTGGTGTCTAAAACATGATGAAGAAGCATGCTTGAAAGATGTGTAATGTAGTTAACGAGTGGATAAGGACTACGAAAGATCACTGGAAAGCAAGCAAGCATACAACATCGCAGTAGCTGGAATACGCCAATACATTCCCTAGTTTCTTTGAGTAAGGACATTAGGATCCACTACCCATAAAAAGCATATCACGTAAATTCTGATAAGGGTGACATAGGCTTTCATCAGAGATCTGAAAGTGTACCAGGCTAACATGGTCTATATAAAGTGATGCATGTTGACAATCCCAAGTATACATGATGGTTACACATGATTGACAGGTTTCACAAAGGGATAATGATCGCCGTGCATTCAGTGAAGGTATTGTTCCCTAAAGGTAATGCGAATGCTTCGGAGGACTTTTGAATCCAATCTATACCACACAGAATTTGATGTCATTTCAGTATCTTCGAGAACTTTAGAGTCATGTTGTTCCTTCCAGACCCATCAAGCGTGTTTCAGGACATTCATGCTCATACAAATGCTTGTCATTTTCTTGTTGAAATCACTTTAGAGTTCTTGAAGTATGCAGCTTGCAAATGACATGAATCAACGCTGCATAATGCTGCATTCAGCTTCATTACTTGTATATATCCACAATGAATCTTTCAACACAACTTGGTACCTACACACATGAGCACATGATTCACTAATAACACTCCACAATAGGTAGTGTGACAATCATGAAGGGACTTGACACTGCCGTGGGAACAATACCTGCATTGGTGAAGATTGATGAAGCAACACATTAAACCAGCACCATCTATGACTCTTTAGAATACTAAATGAGTGGTTTAAAGGAATATCACTCTTTTATTCTCGATTACACTAAGAAGGGGGTTTCTATTATCTAAGCAAGAGGGATCATTCAAGTAGTACACAGCTCAGAGGTGTTTCAGTGTGCCTAGTTTGTAGTGGTAGAAAAAGAACAAGTCCGCCTTCTCTACTGCCTTTCCATATTCATGCCGAGGTATTACTCTGCCACTCCTCACTTGAACAACAAACGGACGCCATTCCAAGTCTTATCCTTACCAGAGAATGCTTCCACTGCAGATGTCAAGAAACGTTATTATGAACTCGCCAAGACATTACATCCAGACAAGCCAACAGGCAATGTAGAGGAATTCAGACAAGTGGCACGAGCATATGAGCTATTATCCGATCCTGGCAAAAGGTCAATGTACATGCGGACTGGATTGGGTTGGGATATTGCTGTTCCTTCTTCTTCTTCATGGGGAGATCCTTGGGCAACAAAACCAGGACAACGACCAGCATCATACACTAATGCATATTGGGCAGCACAAGATGATATACGCTACAAGGGTGGACCCTGGTCTTCGCATGACAAGCCAAGATACATGAGCAATCGTACATTCTTTTCCATTGTGGCTGGGCTGGCACTAGTCGTTGGAGTAGCACATTTTGCACATGTATTGGGATCACATTCATCATTTATCAGTGCTGCTGACAGACATCATTTACGTACAAGTCAAGATTTGGAACGAGCACGTACTGAAGCACAATTATTTGGCAATCAGCGAGCTGTAGAACGGATGTTGGAGAATCGCATGAAGCATTTTCGGGATGACAATGATACAAGTCATAGTAGTAGTCATGGTAGTAGTAGTAGTGGTAGTAGTGGTAACAATCAATAAAAAGGGATTGAAAACAGAACTGATTGGAAGAAACAACAAGGTGTAAAAAGTGACCGAGAAAAGAAACTTGTCTCTTGTTCTCATTGTATTCGAGATGGTAGGCTTCGGTGATATTTTACCTCCATGGATGAAAGGCTTTAGAGAAGATCCACCTCCAGAGATTGGTGCACAAGCTGGTCATCCACCACCACCTGGTCCTCCTACAACAACAAAAGAACATCATCGTCATCATCATGATCCTGGTACACAAGATGGTCCTCCTTCTACAACAAAAGAACATCATCATGAAGATGGTTCTCATCACCAACATCCACAAGATGGTCCTCCACCTCATCATCATCAAGAACATTCATATATGGATCCAAAAGATGGTCCTCCTTCAGCTATAAAGAATCATGTCAGTACTGAAGATACATCATCCACCACAACAAATGATCATCAACATGATATTGGTGCACAAGCTGGTCCTCCTCCTCCACCAACACATACAACGACCACCAATGATCATCATCATCATGATAATAAACCAACTACAACAACAACTAATGACAAGCATAAGCATACAACACTTGCACCACCACCAGCGGATAAAAAACCAGCACCTACAAATGGCAAAAATGATCCGCATCATCCTGCAGCACCACCACCACCACCTGAAGTCGGCAAAAATCCTATTCCAGGTCACGTTCCCGATGTGCATGATCTTCCTCCAAGACCAGATCAACCACCAAATCGTCATGCTCAAAATGAACCACCTACTGCAGCCACTACATCTGGATATCCTTCTCTTCCTCCTGGTAGTGATTTAGGCAAGATTGGTCATCTCGGTCAAATTGGTGTATTTAGTGGTGCATCATCTACTGTGGATACCTCTCATCAACATATTATCTTGTGTCTTTGTTTAGCTATTGTTATGATTCGATGGATGCGAGAACAACTTTATTAGTAATAGATGCAACAACACAATAGAACAAGTTTGAGTTATTTTTTTCTAGTCTTTGGAATGGGGTACATCCGTATGCATGAGATGGGGTGTATAATAAGCTTGCTGTTGTTGAAGATCAGGATGGGGTGGAGGTGGATAAGGTTGATAGTAGTTATTGGTAGGCGGTACAGCAGCACCATAATCACCTGGATGAGGAGCTCCATAGTCACCTGGATGAGGAGCAGCAGCCATATACTGTTGTTGTTGCTGCTGTGATTGTTGATAGTTATAAGAAGGCGTACGATAGACTGAGCATGGTGTTGTAGTAGCTGTTGTGCCATCTTGACCTGGTGGTGGTGCTGGTTGCTGATCAACCATGTAAGCAGCTGTAAGCATTCTATTGTCACCATAACCAGTCGTATCATAACCATAAGCTTGAGGATCTTGTTGCTGTGGTGCTGTAGAATAGTAATACTGCTGTTGTTGTTGCTGTTGGTAGTAAGGATCCTGTTGTTGTTGATGCTCATATGGGTTGGGAACAAATGGACGTGGTGTTTCGCTCATGACAGGTGTTGTTGTAGCACTGGTTGGCACAGGTGAACGATAATGCATAAGCTCATCCATATCCTTGTTTCCTCCTTGAACATTATTTTGACGTGCTTTTCGCTTTCTTCTCACAAGTATAAAAGCTAAAAGTCCTGTGTGCCATCATATCATGTGATGAGTATTGGTTTTTGTCATTGATGAAATACACTTACCAAGTAAAGCAACCAAAACAGTACCACCTATAACACCACCTATAACACCTGCAGAGGAATTTCTTTGGTCTTTGGTATCGTCACGAGCATCGTCAGCAATGGTAGTTGTAAATGGCGTAAAGGAAGTCGATGTAAAAGTGTGCACTTTGCCGTCAGCTGATGTGGTAACACCAACAATATGTGTAGCACTGGATGAAGTGATAGTTTTGCTTGCTGGTTTATCATGATGCTTGTCATCGGATGGTGGTGATGAAGGATGGCTGTTATTGTTACTTGAAGTGGCAGATGGAGTTGGTTGTTGGGGATCTTTGTTTGAAGTAGAAGAGGGGCTTGATGCGGTTTTATTGTCTTGTTGGGTCTGCATTAAAGTATTACATGACACACACAGGGGAATTGATAGAGATTAATCAACATGCCAATACCTATTACACACTTTCCCCTTTCTTCTCATGCATATCCCCTACCAAAACGCTTTTTCCACATACATCACTCATCCCTTGTCCCATTTCTCGTATTAATTGTCTCTTCAATACATACATTTTGTGATTTACCACTATTGTTGTTGTTATCGTTGGATGGTGATGATGATGCTGTAGGTGAAGGTGATGGATTGCTTGATGGTGATTGAGCTGGTGGTTGATGTGCAGATGATTCATGTGCTGGAGAAGGAGGAGAAGCAGGTTCAGATGATGGTTGTGGATCAGAATGACTTGGTGAATTATTATTGCTGTTGCTTCCTGATGATGATGATGCATGCGCGTCTGTGTTAGGTGGTGGTGGATCACTAGTACCGCCTGAAGATGAACCCGACAAGAGCGGATCCAATATGCTACGAAGAGACATCTTCATCGAGAAAATAAAAGTAGGAAAGAGAAAAAGACAATAAAAAGAACAAGGCAAGAAGAGAAAAAGAAAGGCACTTTGATGTGAGGACCTCCCGTAACCAAAAATAGTCAGTCATGGCTATCAGCTCCCTTTTTCATCCCACTCTATCCCCCCTTTCAGTCTCGCTGTTATTTCCAAAAGGCTTGATGTACTTTGGTAGTAGTTCATCTTACTAGATTGATGTAAACTTATTAAGCTTGGAATGCTTTTATCCTCCATACATACACAACAAGCTCTTAATAAGAGGTGTACTTGAGACTATTAGCGACACAGCACGTGTATATGCTCTATGTATTATCGCTTCAGTAGTTCCGCCTTGCTTTAAAGTTTATGCAGATGCCTTGCCTCATTCTCCTATAGCAATCATTATCATCATCCCCTCGAAAAGTGCAAATATGCTATGTTCATACCATGGGAGCGGATTAGCAATTGGTCTGCTCAAGGGTATCAGTTTATCTCTGGTTGTCAGCAAGGAGAGGAACACGATGATTATCATCTAGCATACACTTGCATCATGTTATGGGAAATGAAATGGCTAGATGAAGAGCTAGAATGATGTATACGTTATGCACAGGAATCTTAAGAGTGATCCTGCCCTTATTTCCCTATCACATATACATATATACTCCACGTAGACAACGACACGTAAAGATGGAAGGGATGATTTAGCCAAAGAGTAACGTCACTCATCCATAAGCGCTGCACTATCTCCTATATATAATCAAACAGCGTTGAAGGCCTTTCAAAGTTTTACAGGATGATGCAGTAGCTTTGATTGAAAGTGTCCTTTTTCCCGATAACATATATCAATGCCAAAAAACAAAGTGCATCATGTACCAAACAAAGACATTTCTTGCTGAGGAGTCATACGTGAGTTCCGATATGAAGCGCTCTACATAAAGTTGAAGGCATCCCTTAGCTGGATATCATTTGTTGCTTATGCATTGTACTTATAAGATGGAAATGTCCCGTCAAACAAACATTATTCTAGAAGAAAATGTGATGATCCTCTTATCGCGTCATCTGCAATCAATAATGCAAAAAGTTGCAGCATAACAGGACATCCGATGACAATAACTGGTGTACCAATGGCAGTCATGGCTACATCATGATACCTAATGCACTTGAAAGATCATGTGCTTCATGTCAATTGGCTCATTGATTATCCAAAGTTGCATCGTGTTTCTGGAAGGGGAAGAAAGGGGAGATATGTGCAAAAGAACGTGTTCAGTCATTCCTGAAAGAAGAAAAGGAGCAAGTTGTCGTGATATTAGTTTCAAGGCAATTCACGTGCCCAAAAGCTTTACACATAGTTAGCATCCTGGTTGCTTTATCACCATCATAATATCTTACATGTTCCTCCTTTGTGCCAAGCATGAGCCAGCAAAAGCTTCCGGTGCACGGTAATAGTACACGTTACACAAAGGCGTCAATGCATCTGACAGACCATGCTCATATCTCCCATCGTAGTCCGTGTCATCCTGCAGTCGTGCAACAAGATCTTTGAAACCTTTATTTGCCTTTTCATCAATGCAAGGATGTTCCTGCATTGCTTATTATATGCTTGACTATATCTACCACATCGTTGGGTCTTGTCTAGACATCATGGCAAAGGTGATATAGTACTCCTATTCAAGGTGTAACCTAGTTCATGATAAGAGTTTCATGCTACTTTGGATTTTCATGTATTCCTTACATATGCTGATGATAGTAAAAAGCTGTCGCAATTATAATTCATAGCTATCCTTGCCAATTATAGCCCTGGATAATGTTACATAAGCGAACATGTTGACCAAGGTTGCAAATGAAGCGACTTGTAACTACAATATGGCTTCTTCAAGGATGATCCTTTTCAGCTGATCATCATGTCACAATCTGGTCTGAAAATGCTATTCGTTGTCTACCAACACACTTGTTACTCATAAGAAGTAGTCAATCTTTGCACTTTTCACATAAGAAACAAGTGGTATGGGTGATATGCAACCAGTGACACATCGCCATTATTAATTAGCCTGACTGGGTGTACTGCAGAAATGACAACTGTGACACTTGTAATCCAAGATAAACAAAGGAATAGTGATGCATGTGGACGCACTGCAAATGAAATACGCATGAATTTAAGTCCATTCCCCCCTTTTAGCATGGATCGTCAAAGACATCCATTATTTTGACTCTCCTTGTGTATAATGTGTTTGTGTGTGCACTTTTGCAAAAGACTTGGCCCCTTTTTCCCCTTCCTTGCTATCTTGCATTCCTTTTCGGGATATGTCTCCTTAATCCAACATTTACATGCACACACGCGTCAATCAAAAGTTACCCCTTCATCTTTTTTCCTTCTCTTTCTCTCTTTTTCTCATATTGATCCCTTCTCAACATGGTCCGACAAACTGTATCAGAAGCAAAACTAAGAAAGATCCTTGAATTAAACGACAAACTAAAGGAACAGCTTGAAATTCAGCGTATTCCAGTATCAGAAGCCAGCCGGTCGTAGGTGTCTCTTTGTTTTCATAGGGATCTTTATTGATTGTATACTGATATTGGTCATTGTACAGCCTGATTGATTACTGTCAAACAAATCCTGACATGATGGTGCCATCAGTGTGGGGTAATCGCAATCCAGATCCATTTGCAGAACCTGTGGGCGAATGTGCATGCCGAGTCATGTGAAGTAGTACATTGAAGATATACATATTCCATAGTTGTTAAAAGCAGCATCATCCACCACCTCTTTTTAGTTCTAGTCGCATCTTTTTGTATACACACACACACTCAGGACTCCTTGTTACGAGTTTCATTACTTCTTTTTTCTCAATAACATCCATGGTTTATCAAGTGAAAGGGTGAAAATGGATCATTCTAGTAGTAGTGTAGCACAATGAACATCTTCGCGAATCGGAGTGTAAGCGCAGCAATGTCAATTTCTCCTTTCGACGCGCACCACACTTTTCTTTCTTCTTTACTCAACCTTGCATAACCTATTCGCTCTCGTTGTTTACAACCTACCATGGAAATGAACGATCAGGCGTACAATGCGCTTCAGCAATACCTTCAACAAACGTTGAACCCTGCTACGCAAAAGAATGGTATGTTGTCTTGGTCCATTGACAACCCAACACACAAGTATACACACGTCTTGTTTAACACCGATTGACTTGCTATAGCCGAGCGTCAACTTGCTGAAGTCGAAGTCCAACAAGGTTTTCCCATTTTGCTGCTCAAGCTGATCAACGACAACAATGTCGAAATGGTGCTTCGTTTCGCTGGATCGCTCTACTTTAAAAACTACGTCAAGCGTCACTGGGTACCGGTAAGTCGCTACGAAAAAAAGACGCGATGTCATACGTACAGGCTATTGACACCCCTCGTACACTAGGACAACGAACAAGCCAACAAGATTGCACCACAAGACCGTCTTGCCATCAAGACCGATATTGTCCAGATCCTCATTAGCGTGCCTGACAAGATCCAGCTTCAGATCAGTGACGCCTTATCTATCATGGCTGCATCCGACTTCCCAGAACAGTGGGGTGATTTGCTTCCAGTAAGTCTTCTTTTGAGCGTCTTTGTTTTGGATATCGTAACTCATGCGTGTGTGTTTCATTGTTTTACAGCAATTGATCAGTCGTTTGAGCCCGACCGATTACAGAGTCAACAATGGCATCCTGCAGATTGCTCATTCTATCTTCAAAAGGTAAATCATCCTCCCGATCCATATAGAGAATGGATCATGTACTCATGTATGTACCGTTAGATGGCGATCCCAATTTGAGTCAAATTCATTGTTTTCAGATATCAAATACGTCTTGGAACTCTTCTGTGAGCCTTATCGACAATTGCTTCAGGTAGGAATGGACATTCATTACATCTACAAGATACTTATTCCTTGTTATCTAGATTACCGACAAGTTGATGCGTGAAAATGAGAACAATCGAGCTGCTCTTGGTCCTTTGTCTCAGTCATTGATTCTCTTGATCAAGATCTTTTACGATTTGAATTGCCAGGATCTTCCCGAGTTTTTTGAAGACAACATGCCTCAGTTTATGGAATTCTTCAAGTACTATCTAGTCTATCATAATCAACATTTGGATAGTGGGGTACGTATATGGGATAAGGTGGCTGTCAAGGAACTATGCACATGACTCATGATGTCAAAAACAGGATGAAGAGGAAGCAGGTGCTCTTGAAAAGATCAAGACCAGTATTTGTGAAGTGCTTGAGCTTTATACACAAAAGTATGAGGAAGATTTCCCCCAATTGGTCGACTTTTTCTCTATTGTCGTCGAACTACTTGCCAATCTTGGTCCCGAGCCAAAGCATGATACTGTAAGTATCCATGAAATATCATCAAAATGGTTCGCAAACTAATGTAGAAACATGTGATAGCTTGTTTGCAAGGGATTGGCACTGTTGACAAGCATGGTCAAGAATGAACGTACAGCTGGTGTGTTGGGATCTGGTGATACATTCAAGCAAATGTGTGAACGTATTGCATTGAAGAACATCCCTATGCGCGGTATGTATCAAGAAATCGATTACATGTGACCAAGCTAACTAGTCGTTTGACATGTAGAGGTGGATGAGGAACTCTTTGAAGATAACCCTATCGAATACATTCGTCGTGATTTGGAAGGATCAGGTAAATCATTTGTGTATATGATCCATGTACATTAGGGAGCAACAAGTGACATTGAATGACTCTAGATACGGACACACGTCGTCGTGCTGCTGCTGATTTCATTCGTGGATTGATGGAGCGTTATGAAACAGACACTACCACCATTATGTCGCAATACATTGGCTATTACTTGCAGGTAAGGTCATGACTTGGAATGAAAAGATGATTGCTTACCTAATTCTTCTTTAGGAATATAATGCCAATCCTCAAGCCAACTGGAAATCCAAGAACACTGCCATCTTTTTGCTCGTTGCTATTGCATCTCGCACTTCCACCATGCAACTTGGTGTTACTCAAACCAATCAACTTGTGGACGTTGTTGATTTCTTTACTAAGAACATTTTGGCCGACTTGCAAACTGATGTCAATGCTGGTGTGCCTATTCTCAAAGTGGATGCTATCAAATACTTGTACACTTTCCGTAGTCAAGTAAGGATGTTGATGTAACAATCGAAATGGGTCAAGTGCTAACATGATCATCATCGTCATCACTTGTAGCTTACCAAGGACCAACTTTTGACCGTTTTCCCACTCCTTGTCAAGCACTTGGAATCCAACAATTATGTGGTTTACACGTACTCGGCTATTGCCATTGAGCGTATCTTGTTCTTGCGCAAGGAAAAAGTCATGATGTAAGTTGATTGGGAAGAAATGGATCATTCATGGCAAGATTATCTCATGATGCATTGTTGTTTTACAGCTTCTCTGCTGCTGATATTGCTCCTTATGCTGAAAACTTGTTGTCACAACTTTTCCGACTCATTGAACAAGGCGAGACACCCCAAAAGCTCTCCGAGAACGACTATTTGATGCGTGCCGTGATGCGTGTGATTATTACCTGCCGTCAGGATATGGTGCCTTATGTCAATGTGATCATGGGCAAGCTTACCAGCATTTTGGGCATTATATCAGCCAACCCAAGCAATCCTCGCTTCAATCACTACATCTTTGAAAGTATTGGCGCATTGATTCGTTTCATTTGTCCTATTTCGGATGGTGCTGTTACCGAGTTTGAAAACATGTTGTTTGGTCCATTCCAAACCATTTTGGATCAGGATGTTCAAGGTAAGAATACTCAAGACGATGATGATCCTTGTGGATGGATTGCTCATTAAATCGTGATAGAATTCACTCCTTATGTCTTCCAATTACTTGCACAATTGTTGGAGCATCACAAGAAGCAAGACTTGACCGAAGCTTATGTCAGCTTGTTGAATCCTTTGTTGAATCCACCTCTCTGGGAGCAAGGCAATATTCCTGCTTTAGTGCGTTTGCTTGAAGCTTATCTGAACAAGGGCGTCAACACTATTGTATCCAGCAACAAGCTTGAACCTATCCTTGGTATCTTCCAACAAAAGCTTATCAATTCACGTCAAAACGACCAATATGCCTTGACCTTGTTGAATGCTGTCATCAAGACTGTGCCATTGTAAGTCAAGCATGTGTATATGTGCCTTCTTATTGTTGCTTACATCTATTATCTTAAAGTGAACTTCTCGCTCAGTATCTTCCAGCTCTTGTTACATCAGTGCTTACTCGCTTGCAAACTAAGAAGAAGGGTGATCGCATCATTTATGACAAGTTTACTCGCAACTTTACACTATGGATCTGTTTGTTCTGTCTTCTCGACAAACTTGGTGGTCCTGATACCTTGATTCGTGTATTTGACTCGATGCAGCCTGGGTAAGCAATGAAATTGGTGGGATACATCTATGATGGATGTGCTAACATATATGCTTAGTCTTTTTGGTCAAGTTGTTACTATCTTTGTAACACCTGATTTGAATGCTTTACGTGATCCAATTGACTACAAGACATGTGCTGCTGGTATCGTGCGATTGTTGACTCGAAGTGATTTATTGCTTCAACAAGGTTATCTTAATGATGTATGGCCCAAGATCTTTACAGCATTGCTTGCCATGCTCGAATTGCCTCCCACTGCCACCGATGATGGACCTGATGAATTCTACACTTTGGATATTTCTGAAGAAGGAGGATACCAAACAGCATATGCCAAATTATCGACTGCAGCACCTGTACGTGATAATGTAGCAGCATCATTGCCTCCTAGTCATATCTACTTGGTACAACAAATGGTATCCATGTCACCTGAGAAACGTTCTTTGATCAAGTCTGTGATGCCAGCAGAAGCGAACCAGTTCTTGCCAAAGTATTTTGAGAATGCAGGCGTGCCCATGACCCAACTTTAGAAAGGTTATTATTTTCTTCTTTTGCTTAGCCTTGTAGGCATTTTCTACCCTTATTTTGATTCTTGTCCCCTTACCCATTTACTCACATCCCCCATCCACTCCCAGTATCACCCATTTCACACTGACACACACACACATACACAGCAACCATTCAAAAAGACACCTCTTGCATGATTTGAAAGAATAAATAGCTATATAGGGCTGAAATATATTTACTTTGACCACACTTTTTACATGTATCCCATACTAGAGGAAGATGAAGGATGATGGGTGTAATGATGTCTTTGGGGACCACCACCACCACCAGCAGATGGCATACAACTAGTGGAATGATGTCCAAGACCATTGGCATGGGTACTACTATAACTTGGCGTATACTTGCGAATGATTTTCCTCAATGCATGTGGCAATGTCTTCCAAGAGAACACCTTGACATCCTTTTCAATGTTGCGTGGTTTAGGATGTGGAAAGCCCATAATCAACTTGAAGAATTCAGCACAATCAGGCTTGCATTTGGATACTGTCAATGGTCGAAAGCCTTCCAGGTTACGACGAATCCGATTCTTTTCTTCCACAGTGAATTGCACACCAATAAGACCTTCTAATAAATAAATACAATCGACTGATGTGATAAAGTAATCATTTCGATCACGCCAATAGATGCATGATACCACCAAAGATGTATTACTGGTACCATTGTTCTGATAAGAAGGAGGAGCAGTATTTGTTGTTGGAGGATAACCAGCATTATGTCCAAGACCTTGATGATGTTGTCCTGCAGCTGCAGCAGCAGCTACCGCGGCTGCTGCAGCGGCTGCTGCCATATTTTCTCGCATACGTTGTTGATGATGTTCTTGTTGATCCATAGGCTTAAAAGAGCATGCAATTTGTGTATGACCATCTGGTGTTTCTCCATCAGCACGTCGTGTAAATTGTACCAATCGACGTCCTGCTGCCCATTCTTGGGGGGTCCAATTGGTTGTCATTTCATTCAATTCACCACAGATACGCAAATGAGCCTTATTCAATACACCAGCAATGGATTGTGTCGTGTAATAGTAATGATGACTGGTCGTAGATGATGAAGAGGAAGAGGAAGATGGTGTAGCAGGTGGAACTCCTTGTACTGACATTGCATTGGGATGGTGATATTGTTGTTGTTGTTGCATCATTGTGTTGTTATTGGTACCATGAGCAGCAGATGCTGGTGTATGTGGAGGAGTTGGCATTTCTTGTGAGTAAGGTGCAAGAAGTTGCAGCAATTGATAGTTATCTAGTTGTACAAATGAGTATTGGATTCTTTACATGAATGCATTCTATGTGATTACCAGCAAATCCTGATGTGTTGGCAGTAGCACTGTTGGTACTTGTTGGGCTAGAGTCTTTGACAAGATAAGTAAAAGTACCAAATGCCCATTGCTGTGGCTGTGGACCAGTATCATTCTCATCGTAAATGGCAATGGATAAGGGTACTTGACCTGCATCTAATTGTTGCATGGATGCTGAAGGTGGTGGTACACGTGCACATAAAGTGATCCATAAGCGGGGTTCACCATCATTGTCTTCTAATGAAGAAGGTACCCATTGTTGCTGCTGCGTTGTTTCGACTGTTGTCATGCCAAACATTAATTTCATGGTTGGTGGTACACGTGTCATCTTTTGTTCGAGTGTCACTGTTAACATGTCATCGGATGAACCCTGTTGTGGATGCCATTGAATGACTCGACGTGCTGGTGGTGCCATCAGCATATCTTCTGCAAAGTAGTCCGCTATCAGCTCATTCATGTCAGTGTTTGTACTCTATATGCGATTGTATCCCAATTTACCAAATGCAAGTGCATTGTTGTTTGAAGTTGTATTACTATCATCAGTCGTACTCGTGTCATGATGACTTTCAAGTGGATCTGGTTCCTTGAGAGCAATGGGTCCATCATTGCCTGCTTCTTCTTGATTCAATTGGTTGATACCTAGTTCAAATAGATTGAAACACGCCATTGTCTCAAAGATTGGAAGAAAAGAGACAAAAAGAGAGACAATAATTGAAACCTGTCATTTTCAAATCAAAGACATAGATCCATTGTTTTTACGCGCCACGATGTGGAATCAACAAATATGTCATTTAGGGAAATTGCCCTTGTATAGCGCTCATTGTTTGTTCATGCAAGTGTGCATACTCTATGATTGGCTAATGTGGAATACGATGCGGGGAAAAAACATGTTTATGATCGATCGATAGAGTAATGTAACGCCACCCAAGTTGTATATGTCGGTGAATAACTCCTAGTCAAAAAGCTACGCGGGGGCTTCCAACAATGAACACGTGGACAAAGGGGACCAGTCATATTATGCTTAAATCAAATGGTACTTAGAATACAGCCTTGTTTTTATTCTACCTAAGAAGCAAAAAGTAGAAGGAGATGTTGTGTGTGTGTGTACGGGATAAAGAGAATAAAGTAACGTGTGCGTAAAGAGAGAAAGGAAAGAAAGGGACAAGGAAACAAGAGAAAAGAAAACGATCGTGCAAAAAGAAAAAAACGAGTGATTGCAAATAGAAAAAAAAAAGGAAAGCATTACATGGGACGATGTTGTTGTATTGGATGATGATGTGAATGATGCGGATGGTGTTGTTGTTGTTGTGCTTGTTGTTCTGGATGATGCGGATGGTGATGATGATGTTGTTGATGATGGGTAGTTGTAGTAGTAGGTGGATATTTGGCGGCAGCAACAGCAGCAGCAAGACCAAAAGTTGTCATATCCCCATGAGTAGGTGTTGTTGTATGATCTTGAGTAGGAGGAGCAGGAGCAGCAGCGTTATTATTGGCAGCAGCAGCAGCTACAGCAGCAGCAGCAGCAGCGATTGTAGCAGCATTAGAACGATCTGGTGTAGCTGATGATGGAGATGAGAATTGTTCTGCGTGATAAACCCATTCATCCGAAGGTGGTAAAAGCATATTGTCGTAAGGTGTCGACAATTCTGGTTTTATCCGTACTCCTGGATGAGGAAAAAGTTGGGTATACAAATCCGTGGTATTGCCATTGGGTGAAGAATGATTGGTAAAAGTATTACTCGCATCTGCTGTAGTCGATGTTCCATGATCTCCTCCTCCATTACTATTGTTGTTGCCATGTCCCAAATAGCTCATATCAGAAGATCGTTGCTGATTGCGAACAAGCTCTGTCTCCAAGGCTTGAATACGTCGTCCTTGTACTTCAATGATATCATATGCATGCTTGATTTGTGCTGCCAATTGCTGGTATCCTCGAGTAATCTTAATGATCTGATTCTGCATATCTCTTTCACGATGTGTCATATCATTGGTAGTGGGGATCATGCAAGTAGGTGGTGTAACAGATGTTGCCATCACTGTAACAGCTCCTCCAGTTGTTGCTGTTGTCGTTGTTGGTGATTGTTCCTGTAACTGTGATGCTGATCCAGCCATGACAACGCTACTACTATTTGTAGTAGTATGTGGTGCTATTGATGAAGGTGCCATAGTGGATTGTTGTTGATGATGTCCCAAAGATGACTGTTGTTGCTGTTGTTGCTGTGATGGTGTAGGAGGGGGTGGTAGTTGTGCAGTAGCTGTTTGTTGTTGACCCATGACTGATGAAGGTGAAGATGAAGTTGTTTGAGCAGCAGCAGCAGTAGTAGTAGTCATATTTCCACCCATATCTTCCATCGTATTGTTGCTGTTGCTGTCTTGTTGTGCTTGAGAAATGGCAGTAGAAGAAACTGATGATGATCTGCAACGATATTTATCGTTCATCATTTCAGTATCCGAATCATCTCCCACATTGACGATTGTTTCTGGATCTTCTTCAACTTTGACACGTTTTCGACGAGGATAACGAGCTGCCTTTCGACGAATCAGATGAAAGAGATCACGTCTTCCAGGGCGAAAATAAGGATGATACCAACGACAAGATTCCTTATCCCGAGTGTCTTTTGTCTTGCGAGCATCCGTATCACGTTGAAACCCATAAATCTATTTCCTTTCACTGTCAGGTCATCTAAATACAAAAGGGGAATGGATATACATAGAGGAGAAAAGACTATCAAAAGGGATCATGTACTTACGTTGAGCTGACGTACAAAGGAGGCAAACTTGCAATGCTTGAATAGTCGAGGCAGAACGACTTCAGTAAACTCTATAAGGAGAAGTAAGATCAATAAGGTTTTGATCCATAGTGAACAAGGAGGGGTTGGATACATACTTGGAATGCATTCGATGATAAACATGTCTTTGCCATCGTGTTTGCACCAACGTGCGTACTTTTGTTCGTTGTCAGGGGCTTGAAGGCTCCTATTTTATAATGATTAATACACATCATCATCATCCATGCTACTGACTACTACTTACTGATATAGCTTTGATACAAAGCCTGCAATGCCACGTTCGGAATGATTGACTTCCACATTATCAAGTTCGTGTACATGAAGAGGATTGTCAAGCAATAAAGGTGTTTGTCCGTGCCAATACTCTTGCATCAAGGCTGTTGTGGGATGAGGTGTCAAATGGACATGGCGTGGAAATTCAGTAGTTGAACAAGCTGGTTCGTGGTGGTGGTGGTGGAATGAAGTTGTGTCAATAGAAGAAGACGCGGCAAGTAACTGGAAATGACGTTCAGCATCCAAAGAAGAGGTTGAAGAGCGTTGTTGTTGTTGAAAAGTGACGTCGTTAGAAGGTGGTGACTGTAAAGAAGTAGATGGAGATGAGGAAAAGGTGTTCATGGGACGTAACCGATGCGAAAAGGTGTTGTTCTCCGCTGTAGTAGTTGTTGTAGTAGAAGGAGAAGAAAAGTGCGGTGATGTGTCCGCGGCATAATCAGGATAATCCATTGGACAACAAGCCGGTAATCTTCGGCAATACACAACTATGTGGGTTGTGTGGGGGGAAAGGTCAACAAGCAGGTATACACTTATCCCTTGATCTGATTGCCCTTACTTCTTACACAGACTTGCTGTTAACGGAAATTAACAAGTAGAAAGGATACTATTAATGATGATGATGATAGGATAAATCAGTAGGAGAATAAGATAAAAGACAAGAGTGAAAAGCAAAGAGAGAGAGACAGAGAGAAAAAGAGAAAGAGAGAGAAAAAGAGAAAGGGAGAAAGAAAGAAAGAGAGAGAGAGAGAGAGAGAGGAGAAAAAGGGCAACACAAAAGAGAAAGAGAGCTCTTTCACACACTCATTCACCACCCACTTATTCACGTATTCTTGCACACCACCCAATACACATGTGGCTTAAAATTCTTTACCTGTTGGGACGGATGGGACAAAAGCATACCCTTAACTTGGGATTGTTCCTTGTCCCCATCATTATGGTTTATCGATCACTTCAAAGCATGTCATATGTCCTAAACTACATCTACATTTGGGTAAAACAAATACTTGTCCATCGTGTACATGCACGACAACCCGCACATCTCCGCATTTACGCGTGTGTTATGTATGTGCACATTTTGATGTGGGGGAACAAGCAAGAGGAGAAACAATACGTGGATATGATCATTCAGGAGTAAAAAGGTACCACTTTAGCTGGGGAGAGAGAGAGAAGCAATCCACACACATAATACATAAACATACATTACATGTCACTCCAATTTCTGGATAAAAGGTTCTTGTATCATCAGATGAGTTTGTATACATGTAATATGCATGCTGATGGCTGTGTTTTTTTTCCCATGGCTCATCACACAACAACACATCTTTATGATAATATAGGGTTGCAGATAGGGAGAATGTCCGCTGTACATTTGAACCGTGTATCGATAGAATATAGATACGCACGCACACACATACACACATGCAGTTCATCTGCAAATAACCCAAAATCTACCCTTTTCCCTTGATCATCTCCTTGATCTTTAGCCGTTCTTATCCCATTGTCAAAATCCACAAGGCTGGTTGCATTAACAATCTGAACATGGATGTGCAAAGTGAATTTATAGATTCCGCTTTCTGTATATAGCTAAGCTAGAGTTATTCTTGGGCCCGTGCGAGAAAGAAAGAGAGTGAAGGGAACAGTATATGTGTAAAGGGAAACATGTGTTTTTGTCTTGTGTTGCAGCAATTGAAAGTCAAAGCGAGTCGTTGTGTCAACCTTGATTTTGTGTTTCATTGGGGAATATTCGACTGGATGAACAAGGTGAAATAGTCGATGATGGTAAGGAAGATGAGATGAGTGTCGGGGCAATTCGCCTTTTCTTGGTCTTGTCCGATTGTGGTGTCACAGTTGCTATAGCAGCACGCTTTTCAACACGTATGGGTTGAGGAGGAGAACTGATATCCATCATCACTACATCCTTTTCTGTTGCATGTTGTTGTTCATATGAAATGTCATTGTCTATAGATGGCGTCATTGTAATCGATTCACGAGCTGGTAATTTGCCAATGACCCCGAGTTCCTCCTCATCAAATACGATCGTTGAGCAATATCCATCAGCAGACGAGAATGCCAACATTGTTCCATCATGCGACCTATTTCCCAAAAGACGGGTGCATATGCATGCCTCCTTGTAAATAATCTTATAATGTCACTGCATTATTGACTTACCAGCTAACATCAGTGATGGGAGCGAAATGCATGCCAGACACGACACACAATGGCTTGCTTTGTTGGGTATCATAAATGTAAATGGCTTCTTGACTGGCAACAGCATATAACAATCGATGTGGAAGCGTGAATAGTCTTGACTTGTTGCTGGAACGTAATTGATAGGCATGTCGAGACCAACGTACTGCAATAGTGGGCTTGTTGTGATTGCTGGTGTGTGCAATAGGATGCCTAAACACACAAATTAGATTGTGAATACGTCTTTTTCGTCATTATAAGAGCTTACTTGCGAATTGTGTTCCTGGGGTATATGAATGCACAATGCATAACATTGTTATCCCCATCCTCGGTTCCAGCTGTCATGACTCCTGCAGGTGTAATTAGGAACGTCCCATCTGGACTAAAGGATAATCGCCGAAAGAATGTGACAAGGTTTTCGTCATGATAGAATCGAGTGGATGTGCTGTCGGCTGTCTTGGTCATCTTGTAATGTCGTTTTGCCGCTCCAAAGTGTAGTCGTCTTTGTGAATCCTGTTTGTAATGGTAAACAGCCACGGATCTACAATAAGCAATGTCAACAAGGAATATCCAAGAATAACTCTATTTTCACATGCCATCATCACATAATGCCAACACATAGTCTCGGTATCTTCCCGTGTTGCTCAGCTTGTATCCCCTTCATCCAATTCAGAAATATTTACCTATCACTGCTTTGTGTTGCAACATATTCTCCGAGAGGATCCCATGCTACTCCTTGGACATAGTGTGTGTGGTCTGTAAACACGTGGATGGTACTGCCTGTATTCATTCTCCTTTTAGCTTGATTATCTCCCTTGTTTTCCCTGTAGCCAACGATACTTGCGTGCACTAATACTCCATACTCGAGCTGTATTATCAATACTGGCTGTAATGATGTATTCTCCACATGGCGACCATGCCAAGTCATAAATCTCCTTATTGTGGCCACTAAGAGAAAACAAGTGAACAAAAGCCCTTATTCTCGACTACTTGATGGACTTACTGGAACATATGTACTACACTCCATGACTCCTTTTCAAATTCGGCATTGTCCCTTCCAAAAGCTGATTCACCAACCATGGATCGCTTCCAGATAATCACACAAGAATCTATCATGATCCCATTAAGCTCTTTGATTTCGTGTTACATCCAATGTTAATGCTTACCATCTCCTGCAGAAGCCAAGTATTCACCTGAAGGAGAGAATCGAACCACGTTGACAGGACCAGAATGTCGTTTGAGCTCTGAAAGAAATTCAATGTGTACAGGAAGACCAGTCTTGTTCTGGCTATTGTCTTTGGTGTTGTCAGCGCGTCGTTTGATGCTCCACAACTAGGTTCGTTTATACAAGTTAAGTTTTGGTTGGAGAATACAATAGGGACGTCGATTGGCTTACTCGAACAGAAGTGTCTGCACCAGCACTAGCGAATCGTATGCCATCCGATGAATAGTCGACCGAGTAAATAGCAAGGCCATCGTGCCAGTTGATCTCGATAGTCTATCAAACAGTGTCTTTTCAATAAAGTCTATCCTTTTACAGAGAGAAAGAGAGTATGTACAAGTGAATGAGAGGGAGCTTTTATGTTACCTTTGCTTTCATGGGGGGTGTAATGTATGAAAGTGTTGGAAAGAGACTGAAACAAAGCGGTCAATGGACGCGTTCTAAAACGCGACTCGCGTTAATGATGGCAAGGTTTGTACACAAGGCGCGCGTCACATTGAAGATCCCTTATTCATCATGCCGCACGGACACTCTTAGAATGACATCCCATGTTGACTATCTGCTGGGTAATCAAACATCCCAGTATTGCTTTTGATCATATCCTAGACCATAAATGTTGATTGGCCATTGTACTTGGTCTTTGATGTTGGGAATCATGCTCTGCCAAGTAACATTCAAACCGCTATGCAAGTGATGGAACAACGTTACAAGTAAATCGAATACAATCATAGAGACATTTATGTGCAAAAAGATGTAAAGGATAAGCAATACGATTACAACTACTATGACAAAAGTACAAAGTGCCAATACAAATAAAGCTGCTTGATAACGAAACTTTGGATAAAGATCTTGGGATGGATGACTGAGAATGTCAATAGGTTCGCCATGTAGTGACTGAAAGACAGCATTCATATCTGCATACGCTATGGGAAAAGTCATCGAGCCTGTTGTGAATGTGTGATCTGCAATGGATTCGTGCATTCTCTTGCCATTGTGATGATACATGAAGTGGTTGATATGGTAGACTTTGGATACTCTGCATACTAAATGGCCATTCTCTTGAGTTGTATGGGTTGAATTGGATCACTGGTACTATGTCGATCACCTCGTATCTAAGAGCTGCTGATATGACCTTGATGATTCTGCATCTTTTGACTCTTGTTGTATCTGCTGTAACCACGTTCATCCACTTGAACATCTGTGAGAAGATTGTCTTTGATGTCCATAATGTCGGGTCTTTTGTTGATACCACAGCCCTCGTATGTGGATACATCACCGACAAGGTATACGTGGCGACGAAAATGCTAGGCTCTCCTAGTCTCCACTCAATTCTCCTTCACCTCTCTTGACAACTTGCTGGGTTGCAACATTGGCATAGTCTTTGACTCCCTTTGTACAATGATAACATTCGCTGCAAACACCTACTCATAATGTAAGAAGGACAAAGTGATATGCGAATAGCAAACATGACACTTACTTTTGCACAATCTTCAACACTTGGTACGATTGTTTTAAAGGAATCCTTGCTTCTTGACCAAGTATTTATGTCACCAACAAAGAAGTTCACTAATACAAAGACATGTCAATAAAGGGAAGAAATGAAAGAATAGCCATACACATACCACAAAGGATCCATCATGGAATGGGATCAAATATCACAAAGACGACAAAGAACACCAGAACAATGACAAAGATCAATGCAGGCTCTTCTTGACACTTTTCCAAATAGTGGAGCACTTGATGAAAGATGCAATCAAATAGACGAAAGAGAGATGCGATCCAGTTGGTGGCGACAACATCATTATTTGTACATGTTTTGGATGGGCGTGGGAGTTGTTGTTCATGCAAGAAAAGGAGATTGTGATTGATTGAACTGATACAGTGGTCAGTTAGCTACAACATCAATAACTGATAACTATCCACATACCATCAAGAAGAAAAATGCCACTCTTTGACCTTGCAGGTGATATACGAGAACACGTGCCATCGTGAAGGTCGCATCATAGATCCAGACTTAACAGATACTGCATTTGTTGTCAGAGAGATTCAGTGCTACCACTGACAGTGATACTGCTGGTGCTGTGAGCTGATACTGATATGAGGAAACGTCAAATGAGGAAGAAGCTGTACAGGTTCATGGAGCAGATGGCTGTTGTATTCGTTGCTGTAAGCCAATGGTGACTTGCAAAGACATGGAGTTGTACATGGAGTGGAGATCAAGACAAAAGCCATTGCCAATGTCAGTTGAACGTGTCAAGTGAGGAAAAGAGGAGGAAAGAAATGAGTTGGGTGAACGTACAATGAAAAGCAGAAATGTCTCCTTTTCCAGTTCATGCCGCACGGACTTGTTGATCCACCATCCTTTGGCTACCAGCTGGACATAAAATGACACTTGACACATACCAACACTGTGAAGAACAAAGCATTGGCCATTGTTATGTGGAGTACATATTCCCCCTTGAATCATTGTCATGCCATAGCATATATAATGTATAAAGAAGTGTTGATGCGATAAGAGAAGGACATGCTTGTTGTAGTATATAGATTAGTCTTCTACCTTTTTATTGCTATTATGATTTTATACAAGATCGTAGATATATGTTTATACATGAAGAAATAAAGGCAATATACAAAGTCGGCGTATCATTGACGTTGATGTTGTCGATTACTGTTTATCAGCTTCCTTGTTGTTGTATTCAGCATGTTCGACATGCGCCTTCTCCATTTGGATGTCATCGTCTGATGACTTGATCTTCTCTTCAATCACAGGCGCTCGTGATGATTCACCGTGTTCTTGGCGATACATATCGACATCATCGCTACCAAGAGCATTACCATGTTCATCTTCAACCAAATTGGCCATAAAGTCCTTATTTCGCTCTTCCTTGCCAACGACAGCTATTGTGATCCAAGTCGTCAATATCATAGCATAACGACTAGTGCAAACTACAATTGTACTTACCACAGATCAATAAACCAGCACAGACACAACCAAGGAAGATTGCTTGTGTATATGCATAATCAGGGATTGGCTCACCATCACGTAAGATAAGGCTACCATCTGGATTATGCATTGGATATCTTTCACCAATAGTAGCTTGGATTTGACTGCTTGCAGCACTGATCAGATTACCAAGTTGATAGGCAAGACCTACATGATCGTGGTAAGTATATCCAATTGCATATCCCATAGCTTGATTTATACCTGGCATCAGCGCTCTGAAAGCTGGTGGTGACAATTCGTTTATATGAGCAGGAATAACACCCCATCCTCCCTACAAAGTTATATGTCAGACATGAAAAAAGCCATCCCAGTGATTACTGTACCTGCACAAAGAATTGCAGCATAAATGATCCTGCTTGCACGCCTTGAATATTGGGACCATACACCCAAAGCGGGATAAATGCACCAGCACCAATGCAACTGATGATGATGCACAACTTGCGACCTAAGTAGCTGGAATAGAATCCTATCAAGATACCACCTACAATAGCTTTTAAAGTTGTAAGCATGACATTGTTAGTAAAGGATACTCGTGCAACATTCATCAACCCATCTTTACTTACCTCCAATGTTGTAAATCACACTGGTCACGGTTTGCTGAGTAGTCGTGTAGCCAAGTTGCTTGATAAGGAAAGTTGGGTAAAGATCTTGGGATCCATGACTGAAAAAGTTGAAGAATGCCAATAGGATCACCATATAAATGACTAAAAGACGTCCATATATGCATCAATACCCCATCTAATGATATCCAATCTCCTACTTTACCTCTTAGATAGTGATTCTTGATCATGTACCAGATATCCTTAAAGAATGAGCGCTGCATCACCTTGCGTGCTTCCTTGGTTTTTTCAAAAGTATCGGATTCTGGGACACAGAAGCGAATGAAGATACCAACCAAGCTGAAAGCACTGCCAGCCCAAAACAGGATACGCCATGAAGAACCAGTGATTTGAACTGCATAATTGACTAGAGTTGCCAAAAGATAACCACATGCATATCCTAGAAAATGTCAGGGGGATAAGGAAAGAGTTTTCATAAGGAGACTGTATAAATGTTGCTGCATGAACGCCATCATCAGCCATTCCTCCAAAAAATGGGACATACCTTCTTGATATATGCCTGAATACAAACCACGCGCTTCAATAGGTAGTGTTTCCAAAGCCAAACTAGCTCCCAACCCCCATTCGCCCCCCATTGCTTTAGGAAAAGGTGGTTTTTGTTTAGTAACTGAAGTCTAACAAGTCCCATTACTTCAAAAATGACTTACCTATGCCAAAGACAGCTCGCAGTCCAATAAAAGTAGCCAAATCAGGAGCAAAACCACTTGCCAAATTGATGACAGAGAACAGCACGATATCAATAATCAGCAACCATTTACGACCCCACTTGTCAGCAGCCAAACTATGTATCCATGACGGCAAGTCAGCTACCATAACTGATGCATTGCATATTCGGAGAACTTACCCAAAAAGCAAGGCACCAATGGATCGAAGCATCTAAGTTTTAAGGAGAAAAAGGCATCAGCATCCTGCATGTTCCTACATGATCGCATCTTCTTACAAGTGTGGTGGTAATGGCAGCTAGATAACAGCAATTGGTACCAATGAGTATTGTCACGTCATGTAATCACTACAAAGACTATATTTGTGTACTTACATGTCACATCAGAAACCTGCACACCAAAGTCTTCGGCTATACGACGGCAATTTGATCCTATTAATCACCAAGCTATTTTATCCTACTTGATTCTTACCAATGTATGTAGCCGATAAAGAGACACAAAAGAAGTCATATGCATCGCAAAGCCATCCCATGAAAGCTTTAAGAGGTGCAAAAATGATGTTAGAGCATGTATACCAGCATCACAATGGATTTGAAGCATACCAGCAAGGAATGTTAGCCTCTGCCGATTGTTTAGCATAGTGAGCTGTCCCCATAAACTGGGTGGTTTGCCTACAGGTTTGACAAAGATAGTGCCAACTGTCTCTCTGAAATGCTTTTTCAGCTTGTCAGACCACTTGTTCGCGTTTGGAACAGCCATGGCATTGTGTTGTTCTGTAGTATCTTCAGGAGATGATGACATGTTGAAGCAAACGAGAAAGAAGAAACAAAAAAAGACCCGTTGCTGTACAAGTGTAGACTAAACTCTAATAGTCCTACAAGAGCCCTTTTATATATCTATGCCGGATAGCCTGGGAGGCTTGTTTTCTGATCCAAAGTCAAATGCACGAGCAGCAATAAGATTTGCCACATTGATCAGTATCCTGTAAGATAGATCGGATCGCAAAGCGGAGCTTTTGATCCCTTACTTGGTGATATTTTCCACTGCTTAATCTTGCAGAAGAGAATGTCCCAAAACAGGTAAAAAAGGCTTTCCCGCCTTTGGTGAAACACAAGATTGACCCCAATCTCACACGCTGACTGCTTATCATCTCATTCTGATTGGATCAAGATCTTCCCCGCATTTCATGGTATCGTTCACACAATGATGTACAAAGAGAGAAAAGTAAACCCGGTGTGTATGAGTGGCAATCTGGCTCATTGACAAAGGGATAAAGAAGCCAACATGCTGCAAATGCTTCCCCTGCATTTACCATTATCGTCAGATGCTCATCCCAGCCAATGATAGAATCCATGTGTCAGCTATTTGTATGTGTGTGTGAAAACATCCACATATCAAGGCGATTGAGTTGCTTTCCCAGGCCCATTATTGAACAAAGTTTTCAGCTACTAGATCTTTACTCTTTTCGGTGTTCCCCGATGCTTGACAGTGTCCACTACATCAGACAATCACCATGAATACCTTAATACATGAAGCAATCGACACACAAAGCAACTTTTTATTCTAAATAGCATTTACCAGAACATTGCATCATAGCACATGATACCTTGTATGTAAGACAAAAGAGGTATTCCTGCTTACTTTTCATTGTTTGACCTCTCGGAGATGTCCCCGTCATGTTTTGCGGATCAAGAATCGATTGAAATGACCGAATTCACCGTGTATTGTGTGCTTAATCTTTTTGTGATCCTTCGGACGCGGCCTTTCGGCACTTTTTGTTATCTCTTTGTCACCAGAGCAACAAATCATTCTACATTTTGTCCTTTAGAATCTAGTTCAAAACACAATACTGCTGTACTATGATGATAAAAAAGAATGAATCATGTGTTGGGAATACTGAACTTTATGTTGATATGCATTGTAATGTACTGAGCACATCATGTATGTGTGGTGTGCTGCAAAACCTACATCCGCTTACAAATACACTTACCACCCTGCTGTCTGGCTATTGTCACGCGAAAGCTGTTACACAATGCATTGGTCCACACTTTTTGCCACCTCCTTTCTTATCAGGGGAACTTTCCAAGCAACATGGACCTTGAAAAAGTCAAACCATGTCATCTGTACCACGTCATCCCAAGGATATGAATACTGAGAAGCGCATTCTGAATACGTGGGAATGGTGAAATGTCAGAGTGTGATCTCGATGATGAAATTGTTATCACCTTAAACATTCATCCATGGACACATGCTCTCTTATACGAGAATGATTTCCTCCTTTTGTGTATAGTGCTTGACTTGTTCAGTCTACTGATCCGCATTGATACGTTGCTTAGGTTGTTGCATCATTATGTAATCCAACTACAGTGTGGAGCTTTGACATTGTTTTGTAGAAGATGTAGTACGCATGTCATTTTACTTTGATATCCCTTATCAACGCGATATCGAAATCATATATCTTGTTTATCAGGGTGATTCATCTGCATCTTGGTTCTGCATATATAACGACGATATAAAGAAACCATGTCGTTTATTTGTCACTGCAACACTTCTTTATACATGATATATGCTATGGCATGACAATGATTCAAGGGGGAATATGTACTCCACATAACAATGGCCAATGCTTTGTTCTTCACAGTGTTGGCATGTGTCAAGTGTCATTTTATGTCCAGCTGGTAGCCAAAGGATGGTGGATCAACAAGTCCGTGCGGCATGAACTGGAAAAGGAGACATTTCTGCTTTTCATTGTACGTTCACCCAACTCATTTCTTTCCTCCTCTTTTCCTCACCTGACACGTTCAACTGACATTGACAATGGCTTTTGTCTTGATCTCCACTCCATGTACAACTCCATGTCTTTGCAAGTCACCATTGGCTTACAGCAATGAATACAACAGCCATCTGCTTCATGAACCTGTACAGCTTCTTCTACAGTTGACGTTTCCTCATACTGGAATCAGCTCACAGCACCAGCAGTATCACTGTCAGTGGTAGCACTGAATCTCTCTGACAACAAATGCAGTATCTGTTAAGTCTGGATCTATGATGCGACCTTCACGATGGCACGTGTTCTCGTATATCACCTGCAAGGTCAAAGAGTGGCATTTTTCTTCTTGATGGTATGTGGATAGTTATCAGTTATTGATGTTGTAGCTAACTGACCACTGTATCAGTTCAATCAATCACAATCTCCTTTTCTTGCATGAACAACAACTCCCACGCCCATCCAAAACATGTACAAATAATGATGTTGTCGCCACCAACTGGATCGCATCTCTCTTTCGTCTATTTGATTGCATCTTTCATCAAGTGCTCCACTATTTGGAAAAGTGTCAAGAAGAATCTGCATTGATCACTGTCATCATTCTGGTGTTCTTTGTCGTCTTTTGATCCCATTCCATGATGGATCCTTTGTGGTATGTATACGACTATTCTTTCATTTCTTCCCTTTATTGACATGTCTTTGTATTAGTGAACTTCTTTGTTGGTGACATAAATACTTGGTCAAGAAGCAAGGATTCCTTTAAAGCATCATGTCATCCAAGTGATAAAGGTTGTGCAAATGTAAGTGTGTTGTTTGCTATTCGCATACCACTTTGTCATTCTTACTTTATTATACGGGTAGTTGCAATGACTTATCCAACAAATCACAAATGCAAGTCCTGCTTATTGATGCGCGTGACAAGTGCTTCTGATCCTTGCTCCTATTGTGTCCCCAAAAGCCAACGATCGATGAACTATCAGGAGAATCGTGTGGAAATGAAGATGGCTCGATACATGGCTGAGCACTTGCCAGGCAATGTTTATCCTGTTGGAAATCTGCAGACATACAAGGGTTGTGGAGTCAACAAGAAGTTGCAGAAAGACAACAGTAACTTCGATTCATTCAAAATTGTTCGATTCAAGGCTGCAACTTCAATACAGATATCAAGCCGCCCTAGATCGACATATGGAACGACATCAAGAGGTACATATAGTCATTACTGTGCTATTGGTTCCTGAGCTATAAACAATTCCACTTTAGGACCAATCTTATGCTTGTGTCGTTTGTGGATGGGGTTATGCTCTATCGAACTCATTATATGAACACGCAACTAATAGTCCTGGCCATCGTCCTCAGGTAAATTCCATGTTACCAGCAAACAAGCTTGAGATTAACTTTAGATATAGGCTTGTTCGTTCGGATGTGGAAGAGTATCCTGGGACGCAGGTGTACTTGCAAGTCATGAAGAAAAGCATACACAAGAGGAGTAACGATACTTTCAACAACGAAGCCTATGAATAGTAGTTAAAAAGAAAACACAGAAATAACATTACAAGAAAGATACTTGCTATGACTATACAATAAATGTGATTCTTATGCTGTATTCTAGTGATTGTATATCTATTCAAGTCGTACTTCTTGTACTTTTATTGTCATCTATCGAGATCAACGTACCAATAAAAGAATACTGCATTTATAATGTGCTGCTAAAAGACAAGGTTCATTTACGTTATGTGTGTTTTCATTATTGGCTACCTTGAATCATCTTCATAACTATAATCATAAGGAATGGGTATGTCTTTATGGTTCATCATTGAAATAGGGAATCTTTTTTCCTAGTCTATACTAGTCTACATCATCTCCAGCAGCTACACTGTGATATGAAGGTCCCACAAATCATCTTCAAGCGCTGTAACAAGCATTTCCTGCCATGAGCACCATTCTGGATAAGATAAAGATGTTGGCGTGTAGCTGGGACTCGAAGCAGCTTCTGGATCACTTGTCGAAGTTGCTTATCTTCATTGTACCGAGCACGAGTCTCTTGACTGATTTCTCTGCTGTCGTCTTTTCATCCAAGTCAGGCTCGCCATGAACTATGATAACTATGAGTCATTTGTGCAAGAAAACAGTATACATGCAACATACTTTGACACAGTTGGATAAAACCAGGATGATGTCTTGTAATCTCTTGATGTGTGTTGCCATCCTTGGTGCATAGCTTCATCAGAATCCACACGCTCTGATGGTGTATCCTAGATCCTCTGTATAAGCTTCTTGTATACCTTCATATCCATGCTGTGCTACGCTAACCGTATTGCCATCCACTACAGTCAAGCTTTTGATCCTGCTCACGATTTGCAACATGGCTTGTTCACGAGACAATGCTATCAGACCAATATATCAATACATATCCTTTCAATGCCAATATAGCATGATATTCACCTGCAACAATAGGGTCGCCTCTGCAGCGTAATCGTTTCAAAGGTGACAAAGCATTTAAAACATCCAAGCTCTCCCAATCCTTGATTTGATGGTGATCGACACGCAAAATTCGAGTTTTGGAAATGAATTGACTGCAATGGGCTGAATCGATGATATATTGTTGCCATTCAAGTAAAGGATATCAAAACTATAAGCAATCAAATCAATATGTTTATATCATATTTCATGTTCCCCTTCTTGTACCTTTGTAACCATCCCAGTTTGGCAACTTGATCCCATGAGTTGATTTCATTGTCTTCAAGGGTTGAGATTGGTCAAATCGTTCTTGACGAGCTGCAAGTCTTCCGAATTGGGTAGTAATGGCTCAAGTTGCATGGCTGTCTTGACAAACTTGTAGTATCAATAGATGCACCCGGTGGTCCAAGACGACAATGACTGTAAGTATACACAATATCAGTCATCATGCATGTTCTCCCATCATCTCCAAACAGTAACTACGCACCTACTTTAGTCGTAACATCACCAGCTTTGGTAACTGCTTGGTGATTACTGATAAGGCATCCCAGGATCCCAGTAAATTCTTGGATAGATCGATATTCTTGAATGACTACATACACACGTAAGTGGTCCAGCATTTGAAAGTGATATCGTGTATACTTACTAAGATGATGTTCAGCAATGATACCAGGTTCATACGTTGAGAACAGGTCGTCCTGTGCTTTGGTTGCAATAGAAACGAGCATGAACTGGGAGACTGTAGACATGTATGACGGTAAGTTCAAGGGCGAATGATATAGAAGCAGTGCAGCTTGCCTTGTCTTGTGAATAATGCGTGCCTTTATGGGAGCCAATGTGTTTGCCACGTGTAGGACCGACTCATTCAATACCAAGCCATTCACCTTTGGTGCCTTCAACTTGGCCATGGAAGCCTATTGTTGCCAATCCAGAACCAACTTGAATACGATTGCCAGACTGAATGCGCAAGGAGTGAGTGGAGGAGTAAGTGAGCGGAAGAGAAAGAAGCTGGGATTTGTCGAGGACGTGCATGAACATCCGCTTGTTGCTTTGACATGACTGACAAGCATCCAATTCACTACTTGGATCCAATACAATGATTAATGAATGATTCATAGCAAGTTGACTTTTCTACCCTGCTTCATACTACACTTTCACCTTCAACATTCATTATTGCTGTCAACAATCGATCCATTGAACAGATCCATGCACAGCACATAGCCTAGTAGTATCATCTTGTTTAGTAATCTATCCTACACATTAAAGAAGCTATTCAACCCATCTTGGAGTTGCAACGACTACAGCAGTTGTATGACTTTTATGAGCCAACTCACATGGTGGACATTGTATCAAGTTGTTTCCTTGTCGAATATATGCTGATCTCTACATGCAAGCAACAAGCAAGAAACATTTGTACCTGCTGAATTGCTAGTTTGACACCAAGACAAAGACTGTAAGCTGGCATCTAGCATAAGTGCCACGCACTACACAAACAAAAAGCATGGTAGATCATTGCCAGATAAACCAGCTGCTGGTATGCATAAACAACTTGCCAGCAGTGTCAACAACTATAATCTTGTTTGATACTTGACTGGGAACATGTACGTGTATCTTTCAAGAATGAGCAGGAGCCGACAATAATCCTGCTAGTCGATCAACAATCAAGAACTTTTGATGATGAATGATAAGAAAAAGACTATGCAACAAAGTAGCTGATTCCTGAATTCTGCATGCACATCACGCATGTTACATTTAAGGATAAGCCGAGAACCAACGTTGGGACCTGTTGAAAGCAACATGTCAGGTGGAAGGACAAAAAAGCCCGTGTGACAAGAGTGGTGTGTATCCATTGATCTGCACAAATGACAGGTTAAATGCTGACGGAGCCATGGTTGTCCTGATATATGTGCAACCAACACTAAAAGACTGATGCTCCGCACTAACCCCTTTATTGGAGTGCTGCATTTTCGACTCAGCAGCAGAATCAATGATCAGCAGCAACATTTGTTACCCACACAATTGAATGGATGGATTCTCACAAAAAAAATGCTTATAAATGTCAATGTCAGATTGCTTAGGTCATGGGAGACATTGATAATGTGATGATGATACAGCAAAGGCCAACAAGGGGGGGGGAGAGGAGGAGGGAGTGAATGGTATGACAAGAATCACATGAGGAGGAAAAAGATGAGTATTGGGGTGATGTGAGTGAAAAATGACCACTACCAATACAACAAGAGTAACAAAAGACAAAGATGATGGGGCAGAATATGGTCTGTTGATGTAAACAATCTCTTTATTTCTTCTATCTATATGGCTTCTTTCAATATGCTAAAGATCCCAGCTACTTCAATCATTTCTTCTAAACTATCACCCCTGGAACCTGCTGGTAACTAAAGCACTTTCAAAGTCTATACACCTTTCAACTAACTTGCCCAAAGACATTCCACGTATTGTTCAATTCGCACAAAGCAGATGCAACAACTCTTGTCTCGAACGCCATTTGCAGACCAATCCAGAAACTGCTCTTATAGCAGTGGGCATTTCCAACCAGCACGACCTACAACGCGTCATGACAGCTCAAGTACCAGTTATACACATTGAACACGATTGCCAGGCACTGCAAGGGGCTCACAAGAGACAACATCGTGAAGCCAAGTATATGCGATTCCTGCACAGTACACTATCATCCGGACTATGGGGTCTCTTTTTCACTTTCGGCTCAGGAGTCAGAAATAGTACAAGACTTTATCCGGCATTACTGACGGCTTATACATTGTATGTCTTCCGAGCAACACGTAACGACTATTACATCCTTCAAGATGACCAGCATTTTGTGTTGATACGTGATGATGCACGACATACACCTATGCAGTTTATTATGCGAACAGTGATCCCTTATTGTGTACAATGTGCATCCATGTTTTTCCTGTTCAAGGGCATTCTTTGGTGTTGGAAACAGCAGCAACATTTATTACCAGCCAAGGTGCTAGTGGGTCGCAACAGCTAAAATGGTAAGTTAAGGTGCTACAATACCATCACGGGGGACATGATCAATGCTTTAAGTCAACTCCGCATGTACGGCATTAGAAGATCAATGTGTAGAGAGAGAGAGAGATGTTGAATGTTAAATGCTAATAACATGTTGCTTGCATTAATAGATGTTGATGGCGATTCACACACATTTGTATGCAAAACAAAGAGACACAAGGTGCAGTTGTCATCTCAAGATGCATGTCTGGTGTACACTATCATTCTCTCTATTCCTCTCCACACAATGCTGTGTCTCTGTAGTAGTTGCTAATGAGACTGGGGTTCCTTGGTGTTGTTATTCTTTCTGGACGATAGCAAAAGGTGCAAGCCAAATAAACACAGCGATCGTTTGGGTAAAAAAGGAAATCGCAGTTTTTTTTTGGTTTTCACGGACCTAAAAGCAAATGTTTCCAGGACCGGAAGACGGGCGTCTCTCCTTGTTCTCTTTCTTTTCTCTTTTCATTATCTTTTATCGGAACAATCCGATTTTCTTTTTCACCCCCTTTTGTGCACATCACTTCCTTATCCCCCCTTTTGCAGCATCTGACACCTTTCACACCTACATATCTTTTCCCCCTTTCTTTTCCTCTTGTTCTTTGTCTGCATCAACAACAACAACAACAACAACTAGCCAGCTTGTAGTGTCAGATATCAACAACTGCAATGGCAACGTTGACGATTAAACGCAGGACACCTTCTCTTGGTACATTGCCTACTTTACCACCATCTTCACCACCATCAGTCATTGATACACCAATGCCATCTACATCAATTACCAATAAGGCTGCATCACAAGGCGCGTCATTATATCACACATGTCGTTCCGTACTTGATCGACTTGCAGCTGTCGAAGGCATGGCTGAATTTCTCGATGCTGATATTACACCTCCTTCACAACTGAATCCATCCAACTCTTCTTCAACTACATCTTCAGTATCTTCTTCAGCATCTGAACCTTCTACACCAACAAGTTCTACCAGCAATGATCCTTTGAGCAAACTTTGGTCTATTTGTCGACGTGGCAATTCACTTTGTATCCTCTTCAATGCACTGCATATGGGTACTCCTATCAAAATCGCAGATCGGGATCCCAACTTGAACCAGCTTAACGCCTGTAAAGCCAGTGTCTATCACTTTTTGGTTGCATGCAGAACACAGCTCAAATTTCCTGAAGAAGACGTCTTTACCATCACTGATCTATATCAAGGAGACACCAATGGATTTGTCAAGGTATAAAAAGACAATCAACACATACTGAATAACAAAAACATGACTCAATTCTTATCCATTTTCGTTAGGTTGTCAACACAATCAACAAGATCCTTCATTTGTTGGAGGAAAGGGGCGTGATTTCTGTGCGCTGTTCCAACCGAAACTCAGATCCTAATGCTCCCAAGGATATACGTGGCAAGGTTGTCATGGAATTGCTGGAGACTGAGCGCAAGTATGTACAAGATCTTGAAATTCTTCAGGTAACTTTTATACATGTGATTGACATTTGACCACGTGTGATATTGACAAGTCGCATAATGTTTTTGTAGAACTACATGCGTGAATTGCAGACTCAAAAAGTGCTTTCTCTTGACACCATTCACTACTTGTTTGGCAATCTTAATGCTCTTGTCGACTTTCAACGCCGATTCTTGATTCAAATGGAAGACATGGCTGAAAAGCCTGCTCAAGAACAACGTCTAGGCTTGCTCTTTGTTCAAAATGAAGAGGCGTTTTCCGTGTACGAGCCCTACTGCGCCAACTACTACTCCGCACAAGATCTTGTGGTGCAGGAAGCCCCTAAGCTTCAAAAGCTTGCCAACATTTTGAATCCAACCTATGAGTTGCCATCCATGCTTATCAAGCCTGTTCAGCGTATCTGCAAATATCCTTTGCTCATGAGCGAGCTTATCAAGAGCACTGACAAAGCCTGGTCACATCTTGCTGAAATGGAACAAGGTCTTGAAGCCATCAAACGTGTTGCTGAAAAGGTCAATGAGACTCAAAGAAAGCATGAGAATGTCCAAGCTGTTGAAGATCTCAAGAAACGTATTGATGATGGGGTATGTTTCACCTTTATTGTCTTTTATCATGTTCTCATACTCATCTATTGCATAGTCAAGCTCTATCGAATCTTATGGATCACTCATGTTGCAAGACAAGCTTTCCCTTATGACCAAGGATTCTGCACGAGAGATGTGTCTTTTTCTTTTCGAGCGATGCTTATTGATTTGCAAGGAGAACAAAGAAGCTGCCAAGAATCGCCTTACCAAATCCAATACCATTATCAAGAAGAAACGACGTGGCAGTCTTCAAGAACGACTCAATGTGGCTGCACATCAAATTCTTGGTGTCCATAACAGGTCACTTAATGGTAAAATCTTCTTTTCAGCTGACCAAACACATGTTTTATTATTGACATTTACTCACACGATGATACAATTAGGTACATGGATGTTGGTGATCGAATATCGTAAGCGCGATATGGAAAGCTTCACACTTTTATTCCGCAATGAGGAACAGCTCAAGCTGTGGGAAAGCGCTCTGAACAAGATCAAGAATAGCTACACCAGCAGCAATGGAACCAATGTCCCACATAGTCATCATACTACAATGCACATGTATGCTATGCCTAGTCCAAGTGATTCTGGAGCTTCGTTTATGGATGATGATGATGACGAGGATGAGTTTTATGATTACGAATTCTATGATGAGCTACCACAGCCTACTCGTTCTCGTAGCAATTCAATTTCGGCACAATTATTCAACAGCATCCGACCTGGTGGTAAAAACGAGGTCAAAAGTCGTCAATATCCACATCACATGCCTGGCATGAACCTGTCACCTTTACCACGTACCAGTGCAAGCACTACAACACCATCATCCAACACTATTGATTATGGAATGTATCCTGTATCACCACCACCTTCTCATCCATCATCACCAACAAGTTCTTCTCGTATGTATGGTGCCAATTCTCCTCTTGCAGCAAAGTATATGGGTAGTATCAATGGTGGTGGTGGTGGTATTATGCTTCCTACACCTCCAAATGATTTGCCTTTGCCACCTGTTGTCAATCGTACCCAGTCCCAATCTGCTGCTGCAGGTCTTGGTATTGCTTCAACAACATCCAACAAGAGCCATCATCATCAACAACGTCTACGATCACAAAGTAGTCCCAACATTCACAAAGCTGCTGTTGCCATGTCTCGTGCTCCTTATTCTCATGACTCGGTGACCAACAATAGCTCGATCCGCCAAATGGCTTCTTCACCACGACTTTCGGATCATCATGACTTGAAAGTCAAGTTGTCATATGATGACAAGATTTATGTGATCAAGACAACAGAAGGAATCAGCTATACCCAGTTGATGGAGAAAGTTGAACGCAAGATTCGCTGTGGTGCTGGTCTTGGTGGCAAAGAACTGTTGCGTCTGAAATACTTGGATGAAGATGGTGATTTGATCACAATCAATTCTGATGATGATGTGCAAATGGCTTTTGAGAATCGTGGTCGTCACCCATCAGTCAGTCTCTTTGTCAACGCCTAAACAACACATTCCCTATCACATACACATCTTGTATATCCCATCACGCTCGCTTTGTTTTATTTATTGATCCCAGGCTTCTCTATATACCGCACAGACAACCCATTGTATGTTATATCATCAAGCTTCTTTATGCATGGGCTTGATTCTTGCCATTCCTTTTGTATACTACTTGTATTTTTCTTTCTTCTTTATACTAGGTTGTATTTCTACAGTTCCATCCAAGCATACCCAACCTTGTTTTCCTCTTCAAGCACATCCGATCATACCCCCATCCCCTCCTTGTTCCGCCAACTATCTTTTGTATATCTTTGTATGATTTTCTTATATGTCTTTATCTTGTTTTTGTCTGTGCGAAAGCCTATTTCAATCCCCATCACTCTCTTTTGTATATACACACATTCCCATTCCTTTCATGTTGTATTCTGATCTTCCACTCGTTTGTTTTGATATATTTATTCTTCAAAAATGACCATCATCATAAAAGTTCTTTTGCGATTTCCACAATCTGGAATAGCTAAAAGTGGTAATTCCGTTGTTAAGGGGTTAAAGAAACAAGGAGGGGGGATTGGATAGCAGCAACACTTGTGATAGTCTCTTCCGCTATCTCCGTTTGATCTCGTGCATGGATACTATGAGAAAAAGGCACGCGGGGATTATGTTTTGTAAACATGAGTGATTGTCTAGAACATAGATACATCAGGTGGTATAATCATCTGAATCTTCTTTATTGGCATCAAGGTTTAATTTGTATCTTGATGGCACCATCCCTTGCTTCCTTGCAATGCTGAAATGCTTCCTTGACTTGATTCATTGTATAAGTGTGTGTAATGAGCGGCTTGACATTGATCACTCCTTGGCTCAGCAATTGAATAGCGCGTGGATACCTATATGGTGGGAACACATGTGAGCATGTGTATACGCGTTGTACGCGTGTGCAGTCAAATTGTTCATATGCAGGTAATCCAATGGTCTTTATGCTTACGTCTGCAAGGGTGAAAATGATGCATACATGTACCGCGTCAGTGTTGGCTTCTTAATAACACCCTTCCAAACCTATCTTTTCTTCTTGCCCCCCGAATTGCAGCAGCAGGATATCATCTTTATTCATTTCTCACACACCAGTCTCCCCACAAATATACATGCACTTACATTACAATAACGACGGATACCACGGATATCCACTTGACGATTCGCAATCTCGTCTACAGGTAGTGCCTGAATAGATGCTCCAAGTCCAACCAGCACTGCAGCACCACCATTTTTGGTTAGCTGTAACATGCATGCCGATGATTAACAGCAGAATCAGAAAACTTGATGAAATAGTCATTACCAGGACAGCTAGTTGTACACATGTTTCAACACCAGTACAGTCAAGCACACAATCTGCATATCCACCATAGTCTTCAAGGATTCTGGTAGCAGTACGACGTGCATATTCAATGTTTGGCTCATTTGGACTGGGTTTATCCAAAAGGATTTGCACATCAGTGTAATAGGATGCTGCAAACTTGAGCCGTGAAGGTGCAATGTCTATATAGTAAAGACATTTAGAGTAGATATTCTTTTACATGATCCTTTTCTTTTACCTGCTATCATGACACAAGCAGCACCAGCAGCTTTGGCAGCAGCAGCACATAATAAACCAACAGGCCCAGCACCAAATATGATAACACGGTCGCCTACCTTGACATTACCACGCTCGATTGAATATAAGCCCACAGATAATGGTTCTACTAAAGCACCTTCTTCATAGCTAACATTGTCAGGTAATCTATAATCATGAAATGTCAATGAGTCATGTATATGTCGAAGCAACTGATATAGTGATAACTTACTTGAAGCACAGATCCTCTGGATGTTTGTAGTAACGACATAACGTGCCATGAACAGGTGGTGTAGCAGCACTAGAGTGATTTGCATTGATTATGGATTGATCTGGTTTCAATACAAGGTAACTTACAACGCTACATCAGGACATAAGTTGTAGAGTCCAGATTTACACATATTACAGGTACGACATGTTACGCCAGGCTCCACAGCCACACGATCACCAGGCTTAAGACTCTGTACTGCACTACCAATAGCTACAATCTCTCCTGATGATTCATGACCCATGACTAATGGTTCCTTGACAACAATATTGCCATTTCTTCCATGGGCGAAATAATGTATGTCAGATCCACAAATGCCTGTTGCCTTGATATTGACCAGCACATCTTGATTTACATCATGAATGATGTTGGATTATATGACTTGTCTACAACAACGCGAAATACCTGTTGGTCCTAACTCTGGCACTGGTAGGTTTTGCTATACATAGTGCAAAAAGGTATCATCAATCCCATGTGCTCCTGCATGAATGAATCCACCACCTCCTTTATTATCCTTCTCTTTGCTTACCACCACAAGTTCCCCTGCTCTTAATAGTACTGCAGAAGGATTGGGTTGATCTTGGAACACAGTCATTCTTCTTTGAAGATGTTTATGTATGTGTTTATTCACGAAAGAAAAGAACAAGAATGTAGGATTGTGCGCTTTGTACTATGTATACTTTTTTACAATGCACCATTCGGATACTATACATGGTCTGTGTATGGGTGAAACACTTGTATGCGTGAGAAGAATGAAGCATACATGTGTGCATAAGAGGAATAGCAAGTCTGGGTGAGACAAGGGTATAGATCAACCGGGATATGTTGGAACTTTATCTGGATGGGATGCTGTAAATGCTTCAAATAGTAAGAAGGATGTGCAAAAAGGATGTGTATAGCTCCAGCATGAGTTCCTTGATGCATCTTGTTAGCTTCAGTTTTGGTCTTTACTGCCTTCATGCGATACTTGATACATTGAGATTTGGCTCTGCGTAGACAACCAATGACACCCTTTTACAGTGTATCACTTTCATTTGCTGGTTTTCTATCATCAAGAGCACTACGACAAGAGTTATCAATATGAGGAGTCAATCCAAAAGCATACCAGTGTCGTGTTAAAAGGTGTAGAGTCGGAGTGAAGCGCGTCCAAAAGAATTTTGTTTACTGGCTCCTGCTTCAAGTTCACATTCGCGGCACTTCTTGACAAGCACCAACAATAACACACTTGCAGACTTTTCTGGAATGCGCAATGTCACAAGACGAACAACCGATTTGCTGATTCAGTCGCTTATACCCAATGTCACTGCCATGGCTGCACGTGTCTCCATTCGTGTGTCGTCTTTTCCCTTGTCCCGTGTTACTCGATGTAGCGGCTGTGGCTCTCCAATACGAACATCTACACTAAACCCAGCATTTTGGAACGACATGTCTCGACGATGGATAGCAACAACCAATAGCAACAACAGCAATACAGTGACAGCACCCAAGTTGGATCCTATTCAGTATTTGAATGTGTCAATAAGCGAGTTGTTAGCCAAGGGACGAGCAGTCGATGCCTTACCCAGGTACATGCGCCTTGTTCAACATCACAAACGGATGCCGACACACGAGACATTGTATCGATTATGCCATGGATTGTATCAAAAATCCAATTTGAAGGGACTATATGCCGTTCATGATACCCTATTGTTTTACTATAAGGAACGACCCATGTCCCAAAGACGAAGACGCATTATATTATATCTCAACACAATGATCATCAATCTCATCTCCAAATCATCATCACGTCAACTATCACAACATCATCAGATGGCTGATCCACCAATGCGTATCATTGAGCAGCTATGTCGTGAGATATCTGATTTGAAACTATCAACGACAAAGCATGTGGCAGTATACAATTCGATTCTCGACATGCTTGCAAGACATCATCAAGTGGATAATGCCTGGATGCTATTCGATCATATGCGACAGAATGATATTGGTCCAACTGCACATACATATTCCATTATGCTCAAAACAATCGCACAAACCAAGGATTTACAAGCAGCAGATCAATTACTGGAGGATATGCATCAACGTGGAATTGCTACAGATCAAGTCATTGTTGGTGGATTGGTCACTGCCCTGTGTCGTCATAATGCATTTGCAACAGCCCAACGTCTTGTCGATCAAATATACTATTACAGCAATGGTGATCCAAGGCTTATGAGTACCGAGACACGAGCACGACTCCTTACATTTATCACCAAATGGGAGAAACGGAGACATCAGAAGCATTTGCGATTGAAAAGGTGGTCCAAGAACACAAAACGAAGAAAAACTTTGAAACAGCATTATGATAGTATAAGCACCCATGTTGAAGGAGAAATAAAGGTGTGAATGTCATTTGTATTGTGATCCAAGACTAGTGAAGATAAGGATGTGGATCGAATATCTACAATGATGATTATAAACTACAGATAGATTGTACTTTATGGGATAGCGTATTAGAGTAGAGTGGATATAGTATATAAGTGAACAATAAAGATTGTCTTCAAGACATGTATCTGAAATCAGGATGCTATGGGTGCAAAAGTTAAAACAGTGTCAAGTGAACTGATCCTTACTACTTACATGATCACAAAGGTCCTCGCCTTGACAAGCCTTGTTGTATTCTTCTTCAGTCATGTTGTCGCGCTTCTTGTTCATTCGAATCAATAGCATTTTGTAAGTAACAGATAACACGATCGCACAAGCCATCAATGCAGCGCAAATAGTGTGGCCACGTGTGTAATGGGGAGCATCCCATGCTTGATAAACTTGTCCACCAACTGCTCCTCCTGTTATAAGAAACATCCCATACGTTAAGATTCAAATTTTTCTTCCTTATATCATCATCTCCTTCCTACCAATATTTCCAAGTGATACAATGATAGCAGTTGCCACTCCACGCTTTGTATGTCCTCCGAAATTGTTACTGAGTTACAATGATGTATATGATGAGTTAAAGTATAAACTTTTAAACTTTAGATATATTAGTATAAAAATACCTGAACCAGCTGAGCATGGGTGCAATGGGACCAAAAACACCAGTTGCAGTGATACATGCAGCGACATACATGGCTACAGATCCTTTGTCTTTCAAAGTAACCAGCAAAACATAACCAACCAAGCCAACAATTGCAGGAATGGCAATATGCTATCAATGAACATGATAGAGAACTTAGTTCATGCTTCATGAAAAAGACATCTGCACTTACCAATCCTCGTTCACCTTTTCTATCAGCATGCATGGCAACAGCGATAGTGGCAACACATGCTGGATAATGTCAATAATGAGTATTCAAAAGGATCTTGTGATTCAATGACCCAGTTTGTCATGAAAGATATCCTTACCAAATGCATAGGGTGGTGCCGACATGGCTTGAGCTGTAAGAGCTGTAAAGCCCATACCATTGATGATACTAGGCATGAACATGCTTAGAGAATAAAGTGGTGTCACCTTAATGGAGATGTCATGTGTCAATTGATATAGCATTGATTGGCATAGCTCAATATCCACTTACCAAGGAAATAAAGATGGCTGCATGCATATACACTTTCCAATCCAGAAAAGCAGCAAGGACTTGCTTTTTGCTAAACTGAGTCTCAGTTGCTGGACCAGCATCTTTTCGTAGGCGATGCACAATAATCTCACGCTCACGTTCGTTAAGGACTAGAACAATACGTTAGTCTGATATATTCACAACAAAGATTGACTCTATGCAGACTTACATCTGCTTTTTGTTTCTGGAAAGTCGGGAAGTGCAAAATACGTGCAGCATGCAAGGACTAAAGTTGGTATAGCTTCGATGACTATGGGAAGATTGTTAGTGTTCCAGTAGACTATACGAAGGAAAGTCATTGTATAATCCTTACTAAAGATCCATTGCCAGCCATGCATTCCTCGAATGCCATCCATTTGCATAATTCCATATGCCTATTACATATATGTGAGCATGTGTTGTGCTTTCTGTAAAAGTTATGATGATCACTTACCAGCACACCACCAAATGCCTATAGTAGCACAAGTAAGGACCAATTGTTAGTCATTTGATTGGCATAAATGATTCTTCCGAGAACACAAAGATAATACTTACACCCGCCAAAGTTGAACATCCAAAGAAAAGTGCCAAACGGGTTGCTTGCTCCTTTCTTGTGTACCACAATGTCAGATAGAAAATCACACCTGAAAAGGGATATCGCCATTCAATATCAGCTACTATTTCCGCACTATGATCAATCAAAGATCACTTACCGGGAAAAAGTCCAGCTTCTGTAATCCCGAGAAAAAAGCGACTTGCCAAAAGACCTAATACCAGGAGATCAGAATATACCTTAATGGCGTCAAACATGATACTGTACCTGCTGAATTATGGACTGCTGCCATGCATGCCATCACCTAACAAATGCACATGTAAGCATATAAAATCCAATGCGTGTTTCAGGCATGCTACTAATCACATTCACGCTTTCATCACTTACCATGCCCCAAGACAACATCACAATCGATATCCATTTGCTAGGACCAATCTTCTTCAGCATAAGATTAGACGGCACTTCAAAGAGAATCTGAATAATCCCGAAAGGATCAGCATGAATGAACAAACCAGCTCAGCCATCCAACCAGAATGTGCAATTGGGAATGACTCTTTCCACTTACATAGCCAATAAAAAAGATCGTCAATGCCAGATTGTACTCGCTACCGGTCATATTCAGGTCCTCTTGCAATCCAGCGACTTTGGCATTGCCTGTGATTGTATCATGAGCCACAGGATCAATATTGCTCATATATAATCATCTCTTACCGATATTGACACGATCCAAAAATGAACAGAGGTAAAGAAGACCAACATAAGGGATGATACGCAAATCCAGTTTCCATCGCAATCGAAGCCATTCCTTTTCATCAGGAGGCACAAATCCATCATCTGCAGTTTCAGAGCCATGCTCTAGATCAGTAGCATAAACTTCTGCCTTTTCCTCAACGACAATTGTCTTTTCTTCTTTCTCTTGTATAGTAGTAGTCATAAGATGGCTTGGTGTTGGTGTTGGATAAAAAAGTCAAGAAAGGAAGAAAAACAAAGCAGGATCCATGCATGTGAGGAGTACATTGCTTTTATACACTAAAATGATACATACATCTCCTCTTCGTGTGATGTTACTCAGCATCGCCATTGTTGCCATATACAAGATGAGATTTGATCCCACGCACAACTCGATACCTTGTACCACCTTGCTATCCAGTGTGGGGAATGAGGCAATATGACACATTGACCAATCATCCATATCAATCTTTTCTCAAGTAGCTTACCAGAAAAGGATAAAGATTGACTATAGTGCTTATCAAAGCACACTGTGAGTATGTACGTGGGATTTTTTGGCCAATTGCTATTGGCATGATCTTCCACAGTTTCCGTTGTGCGCTGCAAGAGCCCAAGAAAAGCTTCATGCATTGTACAACAAACATATCGCATTCACACGATGCATCATAGGAATCTTCTTGACAGATGTGGATCCAAAGATGAGTTTGTCTCTATATATCATCACGAGCTCCTAAGAATGGATGATATACTTGTAAGTTATATATGACATGGTTGCATAGTGGCAGGATTTTCATTTTCAAGGAATGCTTAATCAAGGGCAGATCTGCAATCTAATTAGAACATTATGCCCCAGTCATTGATGCTTTGCATTCTATATCCAGAGTGGTCTTTTTGAGTCATATCAACAAGATTGGCCGCTCATCAATCAATTTACCAAGTTGCTGATCCAGTAAGCTCTTTGGAAAGCATAGCGTCACTGCTATCATAAGGTGCTGGTGTTGCATAGACTGCTCATTATAGTACATATAACCTATAAAGCTCCTTTGATGATACCAATATGCAGATAACTACCTTCTTAATAGCATGTAGTTGCTTATTCAAATGTCAATCATCCACTTTCATGGCCAAAAGATGCTATAATAGTAGTATGTATAAGACTTATGTCATTGGGAAGATTCAATGTCTACAGGATGATCCACCTGAAAGACAACAAAAGTCATTGTATAATAATAGAATAGAAGATATTGACTCGCATTCAATGTATATATCTAAAATCCGGATGCTACAAGGAGACGACATATGAGTATAGTGTAGAAAGTCTATCTATCAATCAACATACCTTATCACACAGCTCATTGCCTTCACATGCTACTGCATGTTCTTGTGGCGTCATCATATCGCGCTTCTTATTCTCACGAGCAAGTGCCATCTTGGTCAAGAATGATAAGACACAAGCTGCTGCCATCATAGCAACACATATTGTGTGACCTTTAATGTACTTTGGTGCATCTTCAGCCCGATAAATTTGAGCACCAATGATACCACCACTATTTGCCATGCCTGCGACAAATGCAATAGCTACAGCACGTTTGACGTGCCCCCCGTGATTATTGGAGTTCCATGCAACTGTGAGCGAAAGCACAGGAAATATGCCACTGGCTGCAATAATGGAAGCAACATACAAAACAGAGTTATCATGATCTTGAAGTGTAGCAAGCATGATATAGCCAATCGTCGCGATTAAACAACATCCTGTACAATGATATCCACGCTCCACATACTTGTCTGAAGTATATGCACAGATCATTGTCACAGTACATGCTAGAAATAGCAACAATAATGAGCTCTTTTCATTGTGAATATACATAATCAGCCATACATTACCAACAGCATAAGGAGGAGCTGACATGAGCTGTGCATGTATGTTGTTATATCCCATACCAACAATGATTGATGGGAGAAATAGGCTGAATGAGTACATGCACACACATGTAAGCAGCTGAATTGATCCAACAGCATACATTTTCCAATCCATGAATGCCATTGCAACTTGTCTCCAAGAAAAATGCTTCTCTTTGGCTGGAGAGTCATTATCAATCAAGTGAATAATAGCTTTCCTCTCAGTGGGAGACAAAACTAGATGAGCATTTAGCACTAGATATAGGTGCCTAACTGTATTATCATGCATTACTCACATGTAGATGTTTCAGGGTAATCCGGCAAGTAAAAGAATGTTACAATTGTCAAACACAAGGTGGGTAATGCCTCCAAAATGAATATCCATTGCCATCCATGTAAGCCTTGAATGCCATCCATATACATGATTCCATATGCCTATAATGAAACAAGGCAGAATGGTTACACCAGGTCACTGAAAATGCATTATTTTCATACCGCCATACCGCCAAAGGCCTATTATATGCATAAGATTACAATGAATTGAAGATATGGATGTAGGGAGTGATACACTTACCCCTGCAATTGTGGATGAAGCCCACACCATAGAGATTCGCACACTTTGATGGCGTCTAGGGTACCAAACTGATAGATAAAAGGCAATGCCAGGGAAAAGTCCTGCTTCAGCTAAGCCTAGGAAGAATCTTGCAGCAAGTAATCCAGGTCCATTTTTGCAAGCTGACATGGCAGCCATAATAACACCCCATACGAGCATTATTAAGCTAATCCAGTATCGTGGACCGATAAGCTTTAGGAATAAGTTGGCAGGCACTTCAAAAATGACCTATTCCTGCTTGGTTGGAATTGTACTGGATGCGTAATATAAGGTGCTAATTGCAATAACGTACATAACCAATAAAGAAAATAGACAATGCCCAGTTGAACATGCTTTCGCTCATACCCAAATCATCGACAATACCAGCAATTTTGGCATTGCCAATGTTTACTCTGTCAAGAAACGAGCAAAGATACAAAAGAGCAAGATAAGGTACTATCCGCCGATCCAATTTGAACATAAGACGCCTTTTCTCTTTTTGATCCAGTACTACTGATGTAGTATCCACATGATACGCCTTGCTTTCTGATGAGCTGTAATTAGGGTAGACGTTGTCATCCTCCATGTTGGAAAAGTATGAAGCTGTAATTGGTTAAAGAGAGTGTTTATATATGCCATTGGGATGCCCAACAAGGTAACGGGGGATTCAAGCATGCTGCTGCTCATGATGCAGCTGTTCTCCTTTATTTGGCACTTCCATGCATGCTCATAGTTTGATATGCAATACATTCAGGGTCAGTTATCAGTCACCAATGACACTAATCCAACTTCTCTTATGCAGAAGACCCCAATTGCATAAGTCAATAATGCGTAGGGCATATGAGCCATCTTACATTTGTAAGGCAGTTGTCAATAGAGGATATAAGGTTTTCAATGATAGCATGATAATATATGTCTTTCAAATGCCTATGTCCACGCTGGGAGGATCTCGCTTTTATGATTGCCCATATGTATTCCAGCTTTTATCCATGTGATTCGATTATGTTTATTAAAGCACTCTTCTCGAAAGATAACTTTCAACCCAACTTTACCTTAAGCTGCTAACTTGGCTGTACTTCTTTGTGATTGTTTCCACTACTTTTCCCCAAAAGCAGCAACAATCCTTCCTTCCTGAACTATGCATCATTACTGCTACTTGCAGCACTTGACTACAGATGTAGATACATCCCTCTGGCATAAACATGTCACTTCAATGGTATAGGTGGGAATCGTTTGCTCAAATGATGTCATATGGTGTTATATGCTTTACATCCTCATTGATATCAAAGTGTCATTGTCTTCACGAAACATGATGTACTATTAGATAATGTTGTAACAATCTAGCTATGTAATATGCTAAAAGATATCGATGTTGATAAGAGGATCATGGCTGGCAAATGATATTGTCCTTCGTGCTGATATAAGCATAGACAAGTATTGGAAGAACACGTCGTGTATGTCGAAGATAGAAGTATGTGTCAGCTCCAATCCCCTGCTCTGAATAACAGTTTGCTGTTGCATTCCCATACCTATCTTATTCCCATAGCTGTCTTGTACTTGTCAACTGCTGAAGATGGAAGGGCTGTTGTCGATTTGGCGCAAGAAGCGAATGTTGTTTAACCCTGCTTTCAATGAGCTATTGCTATACTTTGGTGTCCCATGTCGGTAGAGTGGAGTCAAGAGCAGCGTGAATTGAGCGCTATAACGGCATTGTAGTGTTCAAGATGTGTGTTCGGTGGAGAAAAGCAACAAAGAGTTGTGTGATGCCCTACTTTGAAATTCATGCTTCCCAAGTCAGCAAGCAATTCCACCACACTGGTGTATGCAGTATATACTAGCTTTGGCAATGATGATGCCTTTTTGAGCCAAGCTTTCTAGCCATTATCACTTTCTTTGTAGCTAGCTACCCAATGTACTATATCCATGATAAAGATAACACTTTCATTGTCTCTTATTATTCCAATCTTACATGCAGTACCACATACATCTCTTCTCTACCACTGAGCACAGCACTATTTCATCTTCTCCTATCATAAGTGCAAGATTTAGTTGCTATGTTCATGTATTTTTTGATAATACTAGCTTAACAACAGAAAGGATTCTAAAGATTGCACCATTTGCCGTAAAAGAAAAATTGCGACATCCGCGGTGAATCGATCACGCATTGTTGTACGCTTGCAACTTTCATACCGATCAGTTAGTGACACCAAAGTGGCTGAGGATCTTTAGTGAAATCTTGTCCTTGAGCAAAGATAGATGAAGCTAAAAGGAATGTAATGCATCCAATGGCTATGTGAGTCAGTAGTATAGGTCCTATTGATGATGTAGCTATCTCATCACATTACCAAGGGTACAACTAGAACTTTAGCGAGATCAAGATCACTTTGGGGCATTGGACATTGTTGCTGAGTCATGTACCGGTACTATGAATCCATATTTTATCATCCAAGGGCTTAGGAACCCCTTATGGATGTTTTGATGACCATCACACATACCGGGCCATTACACTACCGAGTCATTCTTCTGGTGATGAGAAACATGAATTCAGGGTCGTATAGCGGACTATCAAATGTGAATCATAGTAACCAGGGCCACTGCGACACGTGACGATGTTATGGTTTCACTGGAGACAAGTGGACTTTTAACCTTGCCAAACAAATGCTTGTGTGGCAGCTTTGACCAATGCAACATTTTTCTTTTTCTTTGTCCTTCACTCGTCACCACTTGATCACCCCTGAAAGCAAATCATCAGATGGATCACGATAGCGATACACATCGACAACAACCCAATCTTTCTGAAGAGAAATCAGGACATGTAGAAGATGAATCATTACTGCCAGATCGAAAAGAAACGCGCAGACTCTTGTTGAAGATTGATCTTCGCATTATACCCTTTATCGCTTTATTGTATATCTGCTCCTTTCTTGATCGAGTCAATATCGCCAATGCCAAAGTAGCAGGTCTAGTTGAAGATCTAGGTATGAGCGATGATTTGTATAACTGGGCAGTTTCTATATTCTTTATCAGTTATGTAAGTTGGATGAGATGATTTAATATCTTTCTCGGTGGCTTCTTTAACGAGCATTTTAACCAACTACCCCGCAATATGAACAATGTATGATACCAGGTCATTGCTGATGTACCATCCAACTTGATGCTAAAGTTTGTTGGACCAAGACGCTGGATTGCAGCCATCATGATAACATGGGGAACAATCACAGCAGCCATGGCAGCAGTGAAGAATGGCAGTGGTTTACTTGCAGCCAGATTCTTCCTTGGTCTGGCCGAAGCTGGTCTTTATCCGGTATGTCGGACTTTTGGTTGATCTGATTACAAATTTAATAATCGAGTGAATAGGCTGTTGTCTATCTGTTATCAGTATGGTATCCAAGAAGAGTACAAGGTCTACGTACAGCATTGGCTACAAGTTCAGCATCTAATCTTGCAGGAGTAAGTTGATATGGCATAGATTTTTCTTCTCATGCATGTATCTAATGATCCAATGTCAATTTAGGCTTTTGGTGGCGTGTTAGTAAGTAACAGCACAAGGATAAGAGCATAAGAAGACGTGTTTCAATACAAACACGCAACATTACTCAATAGGCTTATGGAATCATGCATATGGATGGTCTTCAAGGATTACATGGATGGCAATGGATCTTTATCATTGAAGCAATCCCTACATTGGTGATAGCGATATGTGTTTACTTTCTATTACCTGATTACCCAGAGACATGCAAATGTAGGTCTTCAAAAGACACACTTGTTTCAATTAATCTGATTTGACCATCATTGTCATTATAGTCTTAACTCCCGACGAGCAGGAAAAGGTTACAAATCTTATTGAACATGACTCCCCATCAAGAGAAAAGCACTTTTCTTGGAAGCAAGTTCGTATGGCATTTACTGATTGGAAGATGTATGCGTTTGGCAGTATTTATCTTTTATCAGCTACATGCATGTATGCGTATGCTATGTTTCTGCCTACAATTGTAGTAGGCATGGGATATAGTAGTCTCAGTGCTCAGCTTATGTCTGCTCCACCCTATGGTGTTGGTAAGATGAGAACAATACCATGATATGGGATCATCCAGTATTCATATGATGGCTCTTTTAGGTTTCGTTTTGACTGTGATCACTGCATATACCTCTGATAAGTTTCTGGAGCGTGGATTCCATCTGACAGTGATTAGTCTTATTGGCATGATTGGCTATATCCTGCTAGCAACATTGGGAGAAGATGTTCCTGTTGTCGGTCATTATATTGCAGCAATCATTGTTGGCTGTGGAATCTTTCCAATGAGCATTAATACTGCCTGGATGAACAATAACCAAGGTGGAAGAACTAAGCGAGCAGTGGTAATAGCTGTATTCACCATGATGGTATGTATGAATGTTGATTACATTGGTACTTTCTTTATTGATATGCATCATCCTAGGCAAATTTGGGCGGTGTCATAGGTGGCCAACTCTATCGAGCTGATGATGCACCACGATATATTCGAGGACATACAATCTGTGCTGTGTTTATGGGAGTGACATGTCTTATAATTCTGGCTACAAAGTGGGGTCTTTATCGAGAAAACAAGCGAAGAGATGCTATGACGCATGAAGAATATATAGCTGCATGCCAGGGGACTGATCTTTGTGATAAGGTAAAGAATATGATGATCATTGATGACATATACACTGATTGTGCCTAACCTATAACAATTACAGCATCCGGATTACAGATACATCCTATAATGTCGATAATGCAAATGAAACTATGCCTTACTTAATTCAACTCAGTCTTCATTCCAGAAGCATTTCCGATCTCTCTTTATTGTACGTCCACCCAGCTTATCCTTTCCCATCTCCACCTAGTTAGCACTTCCATCTCGATTGACGTGTACAGTAGCACCACTTGTCTTCATCTCCACTCCATGTACAACTAGTTCCCTTTCAAAAAGTTGCTACCTTTCACATGGACGAATAAAGCAGCATTTCACTTCATACACTTGCACAGCCTTTTGACAGTCGTTCCCCCCCTTTGACGTTGCATTAGACTAGAAATCAGTTACAACACCAATAGTAGAATCATGTCACCAAGAAATAAAGTCGTAGCGTTTAAGCTTCATAATCACAAATGCGATATCTGTTTATGCAGTTTGATGGAAGTCAGCGGCTTGGATTGATGATACTCTAACTCTACTAGCATACGTGTTCTATTCTCGATATCACCTGCCACATCAAAGCTATATGAGTCACTGACTTTTTCAATAGACTTGCTTATAGTACTTACCACTCAAGATCTGAAGTCATACAAGCGTCTGATACCATAATGACGCCTATAGCAAGGCTGAATTAGGCAGGTGGCAACATTTCTGGCAAGAAGTCTACACATCCACAGTACACATCCTGTAAACTTGAAATCACGTGGCCAAGTAGCACCAGTTGCAACAATCAAAGCATCATTTTCATCATAAAGCTTATACCATACATTGATATACAAAGGTATTAATAAGAAAAGCTAAAAACATGTTCGAATAGGGACTACAAGCAGAAGCTAATTACATCAAGTGGGGGTATTGGGTGTAACAATCAAAGAACACATCTTCTTGTACTTCTTGTTGGCATGCTGACGTTGCTATTTCCTTGGAAAATGACCTTGCTTATGAATGTGCCTGTTCAAGTCACTAACATTGCGGAATTCTCGCATACAATGATTGTGTCTGCTTCCTGCACGATGACATTCTCAACTGCACGCTCTTGGCAATTATCCAGATATCTTAGAAAGTAGTGTTGATTCGGTGTAGCCATGTCACGATTGATCTGCAAGGCCCTTTCAATAAAGTGCTTGATGTCAAAGTCGTATATTGATTCATAAGTCTGAAAGCCAATGAAGTCCAAGAGCTCGTTAAGCTCGAATAAGTTCATCTCATAAAAGTTCCCTACTATTGGATGTTCTGGTTAATAATAGGCACCCTACAATGTGACCAAGAACTTACTGTCCAACTGCATATGTCAGGGAATTATTGACACCACGTTCACCAATGTATGCTCGGAAGGATATGCGCTTGGGTTGTAATACATTGGAGAGTGTATCAGGACTGCTCAAAAGGAGATGGTGGAGAAGCTGTAGTTTGCCACATAGTGGAATGTCGCGTTACAATAGGTACTTCAGCCCTTGCATAAGGAAGCGATTGTTGTTATCAGTGGCACCCATATAAAGGACATCGACATCGTTGGGCTCCTGTCGTCTTCTTCTGACTGTCACCGAATCGCATTCGACTTCCACAAGCCTATTTGGTAACCAATGCAGAATAGTGGCATCGCGTGCTGTTATCCTGATGCCGTTATAACGTATCCTTGTCGTCACAGGTGTACCACAATACGAGTATGATACGGTGCCATCGGCAACAATAAACCAAGTACGAAAGAAACAAGCAATATACTGTTCATCGGAAGATCAACTTGAGGAATGAGATTGACAAGCCGATCCAACGGAAGCCAATATATCAACCCCACATAGACTGGACCAATATCATTTCCAATAAAGACGATGGGTGTCAAATCCACCTTGACAGATGCATCACGAGAGGAAGCTATATCAAAAGAGATGAGTATGTTGTCCATCGATCACTTGTAGGAAGATGATTAGATGTACCTTATTACAACAAGAGTCAAATAGGATGACAATCAATAAAGAGATTGAATGAAGGAAAGAGATGTGTGGAAGATGATGATGCATGACAACATCCTTTTATTTGTGAATGGTGGGCGTGGGGACATTCTGTGATAAAATATTTGCTTAGGATGATGCATTGATAGATAAGGTATTGATGTGGAAGAAGATGCTATGTTGCTGTGCCTATGTGGTGAAGACTGCTCATTAAAGGATAATGAAGGATGGTAGCTACTGCTTGAAGATTCTGACGATGTGCTTAAACTGTCAGCAGAGCCGTAACTCATGGCTGATTGACAAAAGTTGCCACGAGGAAAAGAAGAAAGATCCAATGGGAAAATGACTATCTTTGATAAACAGGATTGTGCTCAAATCCACCAATGTCTCAGTATATCATAACATTTCTATGATCCAGAATAAGCCAGATGTCATGTGTCCTTGCATGCATTTGCTCACGTGCACTGTTTTATGGGTTCAAGTTACATCAACTTAAAAGTTGACATGTATTTGTCGTACCAAATCTACTTTGTTCTTTCTTTCAGTGCTCCTTTTTCATATTTGACTATGCGAAGTGTCTCGATACATCTTATATTCGTTTTTTGGGCAATATAGTTTTGATATGAATGAGATTGTTATATACATAAAGCGAATCAATGTCTTCTAATACTACAAGTAGTGGATTTAAGCACGTTTGTTGATACCACCAGCAACAGGGAGATAAGTGCTGCCTTCAAGGAAAAGATCGACTTCACGTGCACATTGACGTCCTTCATTAATGCCCCAAACAATAAGAGATTGACCACGACGGCAATCACCAGCAGCAAATACACCAGGAGCAGAAGTGCTGTACTTGCCCTTGGGAGTTTCAATGTTGGTACGACCATCTTGCTTAAGAGAAAGTTGCTTGACAAGAGCTTCTTCAGGACCCAAAAAGCCCATAGACAAGAGCACCAAATCAGCAGGGAAGAATTCTTCAGAACCAGGAACATCCTTCATAGACCAACGACCACTTTCATCCTTGGTCCATTCAACACGAACAGTGTTGATACCCTTGACATTGCCTTCAGCATCCTTGACAAATTCCTTAGACATGACACAATATTCACGAGGATCCTTGCCAAAGTGAGCTTGCACTTCACTGTGACCATAATCAACCTTGTGCACACGAGCAAATTGGGGCCATGGATTATCATTAGCACGAGTTTGGGGTGGTTGAGGAAGCAATTCAAAGTTGACAACAGACTTGCATCCATGGCGAATAGATGTACCAATACAATCGTTACCAGTATCACCACCACCAATCACAACAACATGCTTGTCCTTGGCTGAAAGATACTTGCCATCTTGAAGCTTGCTATCAAGCAATGACTTGGTGTTGGCTTGAAGAAATTCCATGGCAAAGTGGATACCATTAGCTTCACGTCCAGCAATCTTGAGATCACGTGGCCAAGTAGCACCAGTAGCAACAATCAAGGCATCATTTTCATCACGAAGCTTATTGGCATCAATGTCAATACCAACATTGGCATTAGGAACAAAAGTAATGCCTTCAGCAGCGAGCAAGTCAAGACGACGTTGCACAACCTTCTTGTCAAGCTTCATGTTGGGAATACCATACATCAAAAGACCACCCATACGATCATTGCGATCATAGACAGTAACCAAATGACCAGCCTTGTTCAATTGATCAGCAGCAGCTAAACCAGCAGGACCAGAACCAATAACAGCAATCTTCTTGCCAGTACGTTGAGCTGGAGGATTAGGCTTGATCCATCCTTCATCAAAACCACGGTCAATGATGGCACATTCGATACTTTTGATGGCAACGGGTGGTTCACTGATACCAAGAGTGCATGCATTTTCGCAAGGAGCAGGACTATTTTGGACACATTAAAGATTAGAAAAGTGTACACATGTGTAAGGATTGCAATAGACTACTTACCAAACACGACCAGTGAATTCAGGGAAGTTGTTGGTCATCATAAGACGATCCAAAGCATCCTGCCAATTGTCCTTGTACACAAGTTCATTCCACTTGGGGATGACATTACCAATAGGACAACCAGTATCAGATTGACAGAAAGGAATACCACAATCCATACAACGAGCACCTTGTTCATGCAATTGGGATCGAGTGAGTCGGTAATTGATTTCCTCCCAATCAGAGCCACGCTTCTTGGCATTGCGATATCCTTCATTGCGACGCTTGTACTTCATGAAACCTCGCACCTTGTCAAGCTTAGCACGACGTTCTTGAATAGCCTTCTCATCCAAAATGCTGTCTTCAACATCTTCAACTTGTGGCTCAACAGGTGCAACAGGCTTGTGTTCACATTTTGGCTTCTCTTCAACCTTCTTCTCTTGCTTAGCCTTTTCTTTCTCTTCACGTTCCTTGATGAGCAAGTTGCGATATTCAAGAGGCATCACCATAACGAACTTGGGCAAATAGGTGTTGAAGTCCTTGAGAATGCGATCAGCAATTTCAGATCCAGTGTAATGACGATGATCTTCAATCATATCACGCAATTCTGCAATACGTTCAACATCATTGACAGTCTCCAGAGCCACCATTTCCATGTTGACTTTTTGCTTAAAGTCACCTTGAAGATCCAAGACATAGGCAATACCACCAGACATACCAGCAGCAAAGTTACGACCAGTGCTACCAAGAATAACAGCACGACCACCAGTCATGTACTCACAACCGTGATCACCAACACCTTCAACAACAGCACGAGCACCAGAGTTACGAACACAGAAACGTTCAGCAGCAACACCACGGAAGAATGCTTGACCAAAAGTAGCACCATACAAGCAGACATTGCCAATAATGACATTTTCTTCAGACTTGAAAGTAGCATTCTTGGGTGGATAAATGGCGAGTTTACCACCAGAAAGACCCTTGCCAACATAATCATTGGAATCACCTTCAAGTTCAAAGAACACACCAGGAGCCAAGAATGCACCAAATGATTGACCAGCTGAACCAGTCATCTTGACATGAATGGTATCTTCAGGCAAGCCTTGTTCACCATGACGTTTGGATACATTGTATGAAAGAGTAGTACCCAATGCACGATCAGTGTTGACAACTTCAGCTTCAATAGAGACCTTTTGCTTGTTGGTGAGAGCATCTTCAGCTTCATCGACAAAGAAGTTGTCAAGTCGAGTATGCAAGTTGTGTCGTTGTTTGGTGACACAAACATTAGCAACACCAGGACGAAGAGAAGAAGCAGGAGTCAAGATAGGTGACAAGTCAAGGTTGGCAGTCTTGAAAGTACGCAAAGATTCATTGACACGCAACTTTTCAGCATGGCCAACCATTTCATTGATAGAACGGAAACCAAGTTGTGCCATAATGGATCGCATCTCTTCAGCAAGGTAATAGAAGAAGTTGACGACGTGTTCAGGTTCACCTTGGAACTTCTTGCGCAATTCAGGATCTTGAGTAGCAATACCAACTGGACAAGTGTTCTATAAAAGATATAAGTAAAAAGAAATAACAGAATGTGATAAGATACTTACCAAGTGGCATTTACGCATCATAGTACAACCCAAAGCAATCAAAGGAGTAGTGGCGAAACCCCACTCTTCCGCACCAAGCAAACAAGCAACAACAGCATCGCGACCAGTCTTGATTTGACCATCGGTTTGAACAATGACACGTCCACGCAAGTCGTTGAGCACCAAGGTTTGATGTGTCTCGGCAAGACCCAATTCCCATGGCAAACCAGCATACTTGATACCAGTCCAACGAGAAGCACCAGTACCACCATCGTGTCCAGAAATGAGAATATGGTCAGCCTTTGCCTTTGCAACACCAGAAGCGACAATGCCAACACCAACTTCAGAAACAAGCTTGACAGAGACACGAGCACGAGGATTGGAGCACTTCAAGTCATAAATGAGCTGACTCAAGTCTTCAATGGAGTAAATATCGTGGTGAGGAGGAGGTGAGATAAGACCAATGCCCTATTTGGAATGTAATTTCAGCCAATGAATCTTACATGTCATGCATTGTGTATACTTACAGGAGTAGTCTTACGAGTGCTTGCAATCTCTTCAGATACCTTTGTACCAGCCAATTCACCACCTTCACCAGGCTTAGCACCTTGAGCCATCTTGATTTGCAATTCATCAGAATCAGACAAATAAAAGCTTGTTACACCAAAACGACCAGATGCAACTTGTTTGATGGCAGAACGCATGGTATCACCATTCTCCAATGGATTGGATCTTTCTGGCTTTTCACCACCTTCACCAGTATTGGATTTACCACCAAGACGATTCATAGCAATAGCAAGGGATGAATGAGCTTCCATGGAAATAGAACCATACGACATGGCACCAGTAACAAAGCGCTTGACAATGTTGGTCCATGGTTCAACTTCATCAATGGATACAGGCTTGCAGCTGTCAAAGTCGAATTCAAGCATACCACGAAGAGTACATTTCTTGATGGCTTCATAAGCATTACGAGTGTAAGCATCCCAAGCATTCTTGTTCTTTTGACGAACAGCATCTTGTAACTGAGCAACACCCGTAGGATCAGTCACATGAGCTTCACCACCATCACGCCAGTGATATTCACCAGATTCAGGCAATGACAAGGGCTGAACAATGTTGCGAGTTGGGAAACCACTTTCGTGCATAGTCAAGGCATCCAATGCAAAAATGTCAAAGGTGGCACCCTTGATACGTGAAGCAGTACCAGCAAAGCAGCGAGAAATGACAGTATCATCAACACCCAAGGCTTCAAAGATTTGAGCACCCTTATAAGAGGCAAGTGTAGAGATACCCATCTTGGACATGACCTTACGAATACCATCATCAACAGCCTTCTTGTAGTTGTACACCAATTTGGCAGGAGTAAGACCTTCATGAACAGCACCTTCACGATGCAACTTGAGCATGGCTTCCATGGCAAGATATGGACAAATGGCATCAACACCATAACCAAGCAATACACAGAAATGATGGACTTCACGAGCTTCAGCAGTTTCCACCATCAATGCAATACGACTACGTTGCTTGTTACGCACCAAGTGATGATGAACACCACCAGCAGCAATCAAGGATGAAATTGCCACTCGATCTTTGGAAACAGCACGATCAGACAACACAACGACCTTGTATCCTTGCTCAATCACAGATGACACTTCATTGCATACACGCTCCAAGGCACCCAAGTAACCTTGAACACCATCCTTCTTTGCAAAAGTGATATCAATGGTGGCTACCTTCCATTCAGGATAGAACTGGGACATGTTCTTGACAGCATCCAATTCCTCCATGGAAAGAATAGGTGACTTGAGCTCCAAACGATGGCATTGAGACTCATCAATCTCCAAGATATTGCCTTCAGGACCAACAACACACTCGAGTGACATGACAATGCTTTCACGAATTGGATCAATAGGTGGGTTGGTGACTTGAGCAAACAATTCACGGAAGTACTCATAAATCAAGCGTGGTTGTTCAGACAAGCAAGCAAGAGCAGCATCATTACCCATGGATCCAAGAGCTTCTTTGCCAGTGGATGACATAGGCACCATGATCAAGTTGAGCTGTTCAAGTGTATAGCCAAAAGCCTTGAGACGAGGATCAGTGTGAACAGTGGTTTCATCCAATTGTGCTTCAAATGGCTTGACAGATGAACTCTTGGCAACAACATCTTGCAGTCCAATACGTTGGTTCTTGATCCATTCAGTGAAATTGCGTTTGGCAGCAGTTTGGAGCTTGAGTTGCTTATCATCCACAATCACACCTTCCACAGTATCCACCAACAACATACGACCAGGTTGCAAACGACCCTTGGTTACAACAGTTTCTTGATCAATATGCACAGTACCGACTTCAGAAGCACAAATCATGATATCATCAGATGTGACATAGTATCGGCAAGGACGTAAGCCATTACGATCAAGATTGGCACCACAATAACGACCATCTGAGAAAGTGAAAAGAGCTGGACCATCCCATGGCTCCATCAATGAACCAGCCCATTGGTAGAATGCCTTGAGCTCAGGTGCCATATTGTCATTGTTTTGCCATGCTTCAGGAATCATCAACATGACAGCTTCAGGCAAAGTCAAGACACCATTCACCACCAACAACTCGAGAACATTGTCAAAGGCAGCAGAATCAGAACCACCTTCTTCAATGATAGGATACAACAATTCAAGCTCATCACCAAAAGTGTCAGAACGCATCAAGCCTTCACGAGAACGCATCCAATTCTTGTTACCACGAAGTGTGTTGATTTCACCTGATTGACAAGTTAGTGTATTTGCACGTGAAAAAGTTTATATCTCAGCTTACCATTATGAGCACACCAACGCATAGGTTGAGCACGATCCCAAGAAGGAAAAGTGTTGGTGGAGAAACGAGAATGGACCAAAGAAAAGTGAGTTGTGTATTGGACATTGTTAAGATCATGGAAATACTCAAAGACTTGACGTGGAGTCAATTGACCCTTGTAGACAATATTCTTGTTGGACAATGAACACACATAGAACCACTTGGCCATGGTAAGTGTATGAGTGGCATGTTTACGCAAAACATACAACTGACGCTCGAAATAGCGTTCATCAAAGTCCTTGGATTGATCAGCAAGCACAACAAAAGGTTGCTCAATTGCAGGTTCCTTGGATTTGGCAGCAGGACCCAAAATGGATGAATCACGTGGTACAGAACGCCAACCAAGAACACGAAGATGAAGAGCAGTAGCCATTTCTTCAAAGACACGCTTGCTTTCAGTGACAGTTTCTGGATCACCCTTCATGAAAAGATTGCCAACAGCATATTGTCCTTCAGCAGGCAATTCAATACCCAATTCACGCTTGGTTTCATTGACAAAGAATTGATGTGGGATACCAGTCATGACACCAGCACCATCACCATCACGAATATCAGCACCACTGGCACCACGATGGGTCATGTTGCAAAGAATATGGCTTGAATCAGTAAGAATCTTGTGAGAACGATGTCCCTTGACGTGCACCATGAAACCGACACCACATGCATCCTTTTCAAACTCGGGATTGTACAATGCTTGTGCAGCTGGAATAGCTTCTGCCCAAGACTTGTTAACTGAAGTAGACGACATGTTATATATCAAGTGGGGGGTATGTACAGAATAAATGGGTCTGGTGTGTTACAAAAAAAAAGTAGAGCCTGCTGCTTTGTATGTGTGTGTGTATATATGTGAGGAGTAGGGGGTGTTTTGTTGTTGATGCGCTTCAAAGAGAGAGAGAGAATGAAGGATGATCTATACAAGACGCAACAGCAGCAATAAAATAGATAAAAAGAAGAAGAAAAGAAGATGGGATGCCGCACAAAAAGACTGATGCTTTAATAGATCCGGTGTGTATTCGTGTAGAGGACCGGGATGTTTTCATCATCATCATCATCAGTATCACTTCCCCCCTTTTTCCTTATCTCGGGTGCTTTCATTAGGGCCGTGCTTTTTGATCTTTCCTTGAATCGCTTGATCATGCTTCCGGTTTGATCTTTTCCCCCATTTTCTTATTCTCTTTCATGATTCCACATAATAAATTGTCTCTATTGCATTACAATCAAGCAGCATAGAGTCCTTGTATCGCTTACAGTAGTGATGGCTTATCATATTTGATTGATCAAAGGAGTGAGTCACTCGCAGGATAAAGATCACTTTCCAATTTTCTGCCCATTCGGGATTGTCCGTTATCTTGTCATCTTATCATTCACCAATTGCCAACCAGGAATGGGTGAACAGTCTTTCCATAAACCGTAAGTCACTATGATCTCCGCATCCACACTCTTCCGAAAAATACCTAATACGCATCGTGTGTGAATTGGATCTGCATGTCACCTTTCAAGCCATTGATGCTTACTTGTTGATAATGATATATGTGCACTTGCATTTTGGTCATGGTCCAAAACATGTTTTTGATATGTACTTTTCTACATGGCTTAACATGCTGCTCTTTATAAAGCTGATCAGAACACCACTTACATAATGCACATATGCCTATATCCATGTACATGCGCTTTTGTTGTATGTAAGCATGGCTGTGTTATCAGTTGAGATTTCTAGCTGGTATATCATGGCCGATGTGCAACCCCAGCTCCATTGATAACGGCCTTTATCGCTGCAATGTGATTGGCTCGTGGAATCAACCCGCCTTCTCCAGCTTGTCCTCGTGAAAAAAAGTGTGATAATCAGTAATGCCATTCATGTGTGTTTTTAGGTTACGCAATAGACGTCAAAAACATCTCTCTTGAGAGAAGCACATGTCACCTATAAACAGCCGGATACTTTTACTTTTGTGATTTTCTCTTCCCTCTTTTTCCGTACAGACTACCAGCGTACTACGTCAAATATCTGCATGACAACCAACACTTCTTCACGATGACAATGACTCTTTATATCCTTTTTCCTTTGTGTAAGACTCATAAAGATGATAGTGAAGCAAGATCGTATTATCTACACACTACATGTTTACAGTATATGGATCACGCCACATCATAAAAAGAGTGCTAAAGAAGCTGGGACGCATAATGTATGTTGTAAGGAGGAGGAGGACTATATCATCTGGTAAAGGTTGATTCCGTAATCATCCGGTTACCCAGAAAGTAGGGATAATAACAATGACAAAAAGCGAATATGCGGACTCTCCTTGAAGTGATGAGCAAAAGCTTATGCCAAGGTCCATTGTAAATGATATACAGGCAAGTTGGCGAGTAGTGTAGTAGCCAAAACTGCTTTGTGGATTGTTGTGTTGTAATGGGATGCTTGGCATATCATCTTTACATAAGGCTATCTCATTTGGAATCACTCAAAGTTTCAGTAACCAATCTTTAAACTACTTCGTACCACATACTTTTCTCGATCTTGAAGATATGGTACGTCACACGATCGGCAGTTGCATATCTTTGACTATTCAATCTAGATATCCCTATTAGGAGAAAGATCTTTGCATAAAGGGAGTTGAAGGATTTGTGCATGATCGATAGAGCATTCTCATTTCCATGACATCATTCATCAATTCGCTTTGCTCTTTGGTCTTTGTAGATGCTATAGAGAAATCAATCACGTGTTATCGAGCTAGAATATAGCCGTAGACTTTTATCAAACTGTATAAAAAGACATCGCATTTGTGATTATAGCTTAGGACTTTATTTCTTTGTTGTATGATTCTACTGTTGGTGCTGTAGCTGACTTCTAGTCTAATGCAACGTCCAAGGGGGAAACGACTGTCAAAAGGCTGTGCAAGTGTATGAAGTGAAATGCTGCTTTATTCGTCCATGTGAAAGGTAGTAACTTTTTGAAAGGGATCTAGTTGTACATGGAGTGGAGATGAAGACAAGTGGTGCTATTGTACACGTCAATCGAGGTGGAAATGCTAACTAGGTGGAGATGGGTTGTGTAAAAGTACAAGAGGAAGAAAAGAGCTGGATCTAAAACACTCCCCAAACAAGCAAACTTGTTCAAATCCAGAGCATGATGATGCATCATATACCAAAATGAAAAACGCTCCCATATAAGCATATGAATACCGCGTTATGATGATGTTATTACCGACAATGAAACAGAAAGAGAAAATGGGGAGATTGGGCATGAAATGTGAGAGAGAACAATGAACGAGCGTGACAAGAAAAGGTGTAAGCATGCTAAGAAGGGCTGATGATATCTTCAGATGAACATTCCAAGTATGTGTCTCGTCGTCGAATAAAATGAATGACATAAGTTGCGTACAAGGTCGAAATGATATATGTAGTAAAAGGGAGGCATAAAAAGAATGATGATAATGGTGGTGAAAACGAATGCACAGCGCGCCTACTTGATGACAGGGAGTGTGTCTTTTTAACGTTCACTCGTTTCTGCTGCAGAGGATGATGTTGTGTTATCACTGCTGTTGTTGGGTGTCCCATTCTGATCGTCTATCCGATAATTGTGAAACATATTGGCTGTTGTTGCCATTGGATCGACTCCTACACCTTGTTGTGGAGTTACTGTAGGTACACTGGTAGGCACAGCAACAGGTACAGGCACTGGAATAGGTACAGCAGATGGTATCGAAGTTCGACCGGTGTCAAAAGATGCATTGATGCTGGTACGTAACACAGGAGAAGGCACCTTGTTGGATGAAGCTCTTCGTGCTGCTAAAGGTGTCTGTTGGGCTGCATGCTTTATATTTGGTGAAAAAAGGCGTCAGTGCATATACTGTGTTAAGACATGTACAATAGAATAATGTAGTAAAAGATTCAAACACTCACGGCAGCCGCTTCAGCATCTTTGATCCTTGCAAGCTCAAAAAGCTGGTTACGCTCAATCTCTGTGGCAGATGAAATCATGTTGCTGTAATCGGTGGTGAATTGACTATAGTATGGACTATTCATCAAGTCTGAAGTGGTAAGCAATGATGGATCGATGCCCAAATTGTTGGCAAGTGATTCGACAGTTGATTGTAAATCATCAATCTCATCCGAAATAGCCTTGACAGATCGTGTAGCTGTATCAATAGTTGCTGTTGGCGCACCTACCGTACCCATATCTGCCAACTGTGGTGGATCTGGTGGTAAATATGGCATTGCTCCAAATGCTGCATCCATGGCTGAAGGTGCTGAAAATGATGGAAAGAAAGGTGTACTTGTTCTTGAATAATCATCATTACCCCATTTGGTTTCCTTGCTATTGTCTGCTACTGATGTAGATGTTGATGATGATGTACCTGGTGTTGATTGTGCACAAGATGATCCTGGCATGTGATAGTGAGCTTCATGTAATGACATATTGAGAGCCTTGGAAGCGGCCATCAAGAGATCGAGCTTGCTTAGATTAGGATACGCATACATACCGTCACCATTGGTAGTAGTTGCACTTGATTCCTGATAAAGCTTATCTTCTTGAGCCGCTGACGATGTTGCTTGTTGTGAAGTATTGCTATTGATATCCATGCCAGCAAGTGAAGCTGCTTCTTTGATAAGATTGCCTGCAGAAGAACTGCCAGCAACAGCTGCTGCTGCTGCTGCTGCTGCAACGTGATAGCTGGTGGTGAGCTCAAGTAGAGTAGAAAGTATTTGTTGTGCTTGAACCTTACTTGGAGGACGATCTTTAGAAAAGACTGCCATAAGGAATTGCAAGATTTTGGTAACAACTTCTTGATGCTGCTGATGTTTTTCTCTGGCTGCAAATGATTCTTCCCATAAGACTTGGTTGTCCTGACGCAAGTTGTGCAAGTCTGCACTGATGGCTGATTGATGACGGCGTATTTGTTCAATATCTTGTACAATAGTTGAAAGACTGACTTGACTATCAGAGCCATTACGATCTCGGTTACGCTTGCGTGCCACCAATGTCAGCAGGTCTGGACGTCCACGTTGAAAGTTTGGGTTGCTGAATTCCCAAATTTCATGCTTGGAATCGCTGATAAGGACACCTTGTTGGATATGAGGAATCTTGTGAAAGTCATACATGTTGAGCTGCCGTACAAAGGATGCAAATGTGTTATGCTTGTAAAAGCGTGGTAACACCACCTTTGCAAACTCTTCATGGCCTTGGACTACAGAAACACGTTACACTAGCATCAGGTGCTGCTGCTCTTATCGGATTGGTTGAGAGGGAAAATAGGGTGATGATGGAGTAACCAGAAGGGGAGTCACCTAAAGCAAAAAGAAAAAAGAGTGTTCATACCTATAAAAGACGTGCCATCACTCGACCAGCGAATCATGTCGTCCGTGGTAGGGTCGTTCACCATGCTATGTTGTCCAATGTGAACATTGGCACACTTGATAACACGTTATAGCAAACTTTACCTGAATAACTTGTTGAGAAACGCTGGTACGCTACGTTGAAGTGAAACTTGGTTGCCGCGCATAGTAGAAGCATTCAAGCGCCTTTGCTTTTGAACAACAGAACGTGGGATGGATGTAGAGCTATCGGTATCATCATCATCTACAAGTGTTCGATCGGATTGTGTACTGGGTGACGAGCTAGAAGATGGTGATGGATAAGAGCGTTTTCTTCCTGAAGAACGTCGTGATGATTGCTGCTGCAGGGATGATGGTACACTGCTGGCTTTCGAGTTATCCGAGTGTGTCATGTCTTGATCATGTGTGAATAAAGAGAAACAAGATAGATGAGCATACTTTCATAGATACAATAGCTAGTACCAATGCATACGTGATATAAATGACGTTATTACATACCTGGATTTTGTATTTTTGTTATTGTATTGTTTGTTTTAGAAAGTGAAAGTGTGAAAGAGAAAGGGAAGGAAAGAAGGAATGGGCAAACTAGAAGCGAGCAAGAAAAGGGAAAAAGTCGGTCATTCCAAATGTAGAAAAATGCTGTTTTTTTACAAAGAGCCGGTGCTCACCCGATTTGAGTGGGAAGAATAGTGTATTGGTGATTTTAAAGAATGGGGTCTTTTCCTAAACAATCATGGTCACCCATGTTGTCGGATAACAGACTACAAGGTCCAATCGGTGGGGATGTTCTCTATGGTGGCACTTGACTGCTTTTGCATCTGCTTAGATCGGGTTTCTGCTGGCAAATGCACGATTCATCGGATTGTGCGTTGGCGTTAAAGTGTCACGATCTTCTTTGTAATCCTCCCCAAGGACATTATATTACAAAAGGAGTAGAGATAGACATGAGAACTATTCTTACTTGAACCAATTCTCTTGCCGAATCACCCAAGTCATGTTCATATTGTGTGATAGTATATGTGGATGTGGAATGGCATTCTCGGTTATCATTAGTCTTTGATCATTTGCGTGTTTTGTTACACTTTACCATAACAATAACCCTACATACAGGGGAAATATAAGAGGAAACGCAGTTGCAAACAATGATTCGTCAATATCTCTTTGTCCACGAATACCTGCTAGCTACTAATCGAGCATACTACATGTAAACTCTCCTTTTGATCCCTGATCTCTACTTTCTTTTCAAGCTGCAACACATCCAGCGCCATGTGTAATGGGATGTTGATGCGTCATGATAGAGAATTGCATGTGCTTATGGTTGCATTAGGCACAGCACAACATGTAATGCCACTTTTGTCACACAGATACTTTCCGAGCTGTATATATGCAATGCAGACCCTGATCTAGTGATATATATTTTCGCAGTCAAGTGTGATCAGCATGTTTAGAGCAACTATAGCATGACATTAACATGGCATTTTCTCTCTTATTCCTTTCTCTATATCTATATCTCTCTCGATACGAATGTTTTGACCAATTTGCTCGATGCTTCTAGTACCATCCATGGATATGGTGTGTTGTGTGATATAGAACATTATGGATCAAATGAGCGGAAGAGGACAACAATATAAACGCGTCATCATTGTGCGTCAGCGTCGTTATTGGAAGCGATCAAAAAGCAGCAACTTTGCATTATACTTAAAATTAGGCAATGATCTTCACATATAGTGATAAGAAAGGGGTAAAATAACTTTACTTTTGCTTCGTTTACCTTCTGTGGGCGAAAATGAAATATCAAGTATTACCTGTCAAAGGAGCCATCATCATCTGGCTGCTGTACAGAGGAAAAAACTTTGAAGGAGGAAGCGAATGGAAGCCTATGGAAGCAATCTGCATCAAGAAGTATACTGTGTGTATGCTTGCATAACGCCACGATTGTTACATGAGATATATCTTCACTACTTGTTCAATTACAAAAGCATGCCATTCATGGGCAAGATGCAATATCTACCATATGTATACGCGTATGATGACGACGATGATGTTATAGCTGAGACAATAATTAAGCATCGACTTGAACAATTAAGGTAATCCCAATGGATCTCGATCTCTTATATCATTTTCGATCATGCCGTTATCGCCGTCGGAAACGTATGGCATGTCAAAGTGTATTTCTTTATTACATGAAAGGAAGTAGGGGCCAAAATCTCGGGCCAAGAAGCACGTGTTTACACCTTGTTGCTCTTTGTACTCCTATAGAAGGTGCACATAAAAACTTTCTTTGTGTTTGATGTGAATAATCCCTTCTTGTTAGTCACACAGTGATACGAAGTTTGTCATACAGTTGAGCACAGTTACAATAGCATCACCTGAAAGATGCTGTAGATTGCAGAAAAAGAATTTTTCGCATCTTTCTACATTGCCCACTCCCATACATGACGACAAAGCCAAATCGCTGCTGCTCAAACATCGGAGTAGTCTGAATGAATCCTATTAGTCCTTTTCGCACTAAACTATATATCAACACCGATCATGGTAGTAGCTTTTCAAAGATGGGTCAATAGAAAGCAAAGATGGGGGAGAAAGACTGCTTTAATGCAAGGTGGGCTGACATGTATGTGTTTTGAAATTGATATACTAAAGTAAATGACACCAATGAGCTTCCTTCCAGCTGATATCCACCCAACACCCCAAATTGTCATGCAAGGGATTAATGATATTATAGGTGATACACTAAAGTATATATGGGAATCGTCCAAGTGATGTGTGCCATGTCTATTTAGAGTGATTGGGTAGCTGTCGCTTGTGCCAGTGTTCTTTGATAGATTGATAGTATAGCTTGAATCCATCCACACCTCGTAGTAGCTGATACAGTATAATGGCAGCAAAGCAGGATGCTCCTGTGGCATCAAGATTGAAGTCGTTTATCTTGAGAGACGTAGTTGTCATGGCTGCTGCGAGACATAAAGGAATGCCTCCCACATAAATATTGCGCGGGTCTAATACCAATCGAACCATATTTCAGTTACGCACTGACATATACATCAACGACTAACCTGTAAAGTCAATCCGATTGATCACCCATATCCGGATACCAGTCATAGCAATAAGAGAATAAAGCACAAAAGCGATTCCACCAAAGACGCCATTAGGTATGCTACGTACCACAGCACCAAATTTAGCAAAGACGCCATTAGGTATGCTACGTACCACAGCACCAAATTTAGCAATGAAACCCAATATAATAGCCACTCCAGCTGCCACAAGAATGACCAAAGGTGAGAAGATCCGTGTTACTGACTAAACCAAAGATAAGTCAATATATCAAGCTGGTTTGTCTCTTGTCACATACCAATACGCCAATGTTTTCTGCATAGGTGGTCAAAGGTGCCGATCCAACACAGCCAGCCATCAACGTGGATAATGCGTCACCAAGATAAGCACGACCAAGATACTTTTCCATAGGTTGATTAGTCAATGATGAAATAGCTTTGATGTGACCGATGTTCTCTGCAACAAGAATCGTGACCAAGGGTGTTATCGCGCTGATAGCCTGCTTATCAAAGATGATAGGCTTTGATATTCTTGGTCCACGTACCCAAGCAATCGATTCAACTTCTGAAAAGTCTACAGGGTACCCTACACCAGTGACGCCACATATAATATGAACAACATAGCCAATAATGAGACCCAGTAGGATTGATCTATTGTAACAAGTGAATACAAAGATAAGCATTCTGTATTGATCACAACATACATGCGACGAAGAGATGGTAGTGGTGCATAAACTGAAATAAGCATGATGGACATGACAGTGACAAGGGCCATATAAAAGTCAAAGGATGTAGCTGTTGCTTGATTCAATGCAGAATACGCCAAGTGGACACCAATACTGGCTACAACTGATCCCGTTACAACTATGCATTGTAAACATGAATGACAAAGCTCCATGATGATCCATCCAACTTGTTCCTTGTTACCTACTGGGTGGCATAAAAAACTCGACCCATTGATATCCAAATAGAATGACGAGGATGGATATTCCAATATAGAAGAGCGCAAGAACAATAAGAGCACCTTGAGCTTTTGGGAGATTTTCATTTAGACCTGTGGTTGATGTTGCAGGATCAAAACCTGTCACTGACTGGAAAGCACCAAGTACTGCAGCTGAACTTCCAAGATAAGATGGTACACGACCCCCAGTGACAATAAAGAAGATGATGGTAGCGATTCCTGAAAAGAATAATGCAGCTATATACCACATGTTAGTCAAAGTATCTTGTTTCCCAACCATCATGATCATTTACTATTGACATCGATTCCCATCTGCATCGCTATTGATCAACATCCATGTTATCTAATGTTGATATTACTTTTCCCAAGTCTTAAGACCACATCTGGATCCACTTACGTATAAAGATGGTGCCACTGAACATTGACAACGCGTGTTGAAGACCATACGCAATTGACTGGGGTAAAGGTGGTCGTTCATCAATATGTACTGTGCCTTGAAACACGATAAAGGTCAATGATGTTCAATGCAGCTGATAGTTACGTGTGTAACAGTACTCACCAGATCGTTTTAGCTTATACTTTGGAAAGTAGTGCCATAGACCATTCTTTTCACTATCTGGATGATTGGATGACCATGATACGTTGTCCACTATCGATCTGCTATCCATAGTTGAAATGCCATTGCCATGAGACGATGCCACCGAGTCAGACTCCATTGGAACCGCTGTTGACTCAATCTTGGTCTCGGATGTCATGCGTACGTGGTGTTCAAGAGGAGCGATAGTAAAGAGAAACAAGAACTGATAGGAAAGAAAGAGAGAGCGAGATACGTGAATGCGCTCCTGATTAACAAATACAAACCCGAGCATCTTCTCCCTTATCCTTAAAACGTTGCACAACCACCTTGAATTCATGCAATCCTCGCATATGCTTATCTATCCCACTTGATATCAATTGTCAATAGAATCACATGATCAAACAAAATACAGTAATGTAATCCCATATCTATTTGGATGTATTGACTGATACGTGACATAGTGATGAAGGTGACTACCAAGTATTCAATAGGAGGATGTACACAAACAACATATGCATGCAGTGTCGCCGACATCCCCCCCAGTCAGTACATAAAAAAGGAGAGACTTGAAAAGAGTATCACTGTTGATGTTTTCGATTATGCATTACTTCATTCTGCTTCTATCAACACCATCGCATCCATCAACAATTGATTGTGTCACGTAAAGAACAACATGATGGAATGTAAGCGCGGTTTATGCATCGGCGTGTCAAAATTAAGGAGCAAGGTAAAATCTAACACTTGCCCATCGAGAGATCTTAACCCGGCCCAGTCAAACTATTGCCCTTGACCTGTTTTGTACCAAGACTTTCCAATAAAAGTAATTCTGTGCCACCAATTACGCATTACTCTTTAATCCAAATAGCCAGGGTCAGCTGAAAGAGCTGTTTCATGCATCCAATTAACAACTATCATAAACAACTCTATCTAGCAGATCATTCTTTTCCATGGCAACAAGATGTTTGGCTTTTTGAATACTTATTTATTCATGATTTGCAATGACTATTTCTTTTGCACAACAATTTTTTACAGCAGAATAGAAAAGAGGAGTATTTGACAAGAGTTACTTTGCAAAAGTAACGTGTGGTGTGTGGTGGTGGTGATTTTGGACAATGTACGTGTGTTGGGGGAATGTGCTTTTCTCTTGAGGATGAAACATGATGTGGGGTTTGTTAGGTGCTGGATATGATAAGAGGAATGCGCTTAGGCATGGATGTTATATATATATGTACTTGTGTGGACAAGAGAGAGGGACAAAAGATAAGAGATGGGAAGTGTGAGAACATTTTTGTGTGAAGATGTTGCCTCATTGGTAGATTGGGTATGAACTGGTGTAGCCAGAGTAGTGTCGTGGTAGTGTAGTCTGTGTGTGAAAGAGAATCACTTTATGCTCCCAGTCATTACTTCAAGGAAGCATTAGTAGCAGTGCTACCATATGACATGGAACGCCTTCTGGCACCTTCAAATGCGTATTGCAAAGACAATCCAGTCGGCATAAAGTAGGATGGCATGGATGACGACATGTCACCTCGTATGTCTGCAGAAGTGGGAGAACTAGCTTGTGATGATGTGCCAGGTGATGCTTGTGTGGGAGATAAAAGTCCAGTAGAAATGAATGATAATGAAGAAGTATTGATCAAAGGAGGAGGTCTCTTTTGCTGCGAAGACATGGAAGAGGCACCCAAATGCGCGTTTGATTCAGACATACGACGCTGGTGAAAAGGAGCACAACCCGATGTATGTGAAGCAAAAGTATCAGTCTTTTCAAATGTTCGTCCACACTTGCAACGGAAAGGCATACTGGAAAAAGAAAAGAGGAAAAAGAGATAAGAAGAATGCAACACGATGGGAAAAACTGGGTGATTTAAATAGCCAGCCAAACGACAGCAGCATATCGTTATCTCTTTTAAAAAGTCACACAAATCAAACAACATGTGATACCACACTCCTGCAGAGAGAGCAAATGGGGGGTTGGACTTGTTGGCAGAGGATCTCCTTGGTGACTCTTACACTCTTTTCTTTGTTCGTTCAACACGATTCTCTCACACTGCCATTCAATACCACTGTTACGCACCAATGATGATTCATTGAATCTATGACATTATTCTGATGCTTCCCTGCTTTAGTCAATTTCTGTAAACGAGTGGCGTAGTACATCATTTGGAATTTTTCCCCATAGGTGTCCCATATCACCCACGTAGCGTCAAATTGCCTCATTAAGACTAACTCTCGGCTGACCAACACTATCCCATCTCACGTGTGTCCATGGACGCCCATAATAAAAAGTAGTAATACACACACAAAATGTACACATACACAGATTAAGTGGGAAGAAATTCTCGTTTCATGTTAAGCTGGAACCTTGAGCTAATTGCTACAAATCGCACTAAACAAAGGATCAACTTGCTATCTTGAACTTGTACACCAGCAATGGCCTTTAGGACGCTCAACTTGAGAACACGGCATTCGTCACCATCACACTTTTGACATGTTTCCCAGTTTTCCCAGTGATCCAGTTCTCGGATATGACGCACTTGTCGATCATCCACTGTCATTGCACAAGCTTCATCCAGGATCACGCGGTTCTCATGAATGCCTTCAAGTGATACGGCTTGGCTGATTTCTTGTAGCTTGTGTTTGTCTTTCACACCAAGATCCATAGTCAATTTCCCATCCTTGTGCACTTGAACCACAAATTCCGACAGTTGCACCAATAATGCATGTGGGCTGTCATCACGCTTGTAGCACAATCTCTGAATCCCTTCCTTGTTCGGTGGCAGCACATTCACCAATCGCACATCTTGCAGTAACAATAGCACTTCTCGCCATCTCTGATCACCAAATCCATCCAAAGTTTGTTGTGATGTAAGCAACTTTTCACGTAGATTCCTCAGTGCATAGTACTGAGCATCTTTGAGCAGATTCTTGTGATGCACTTCGTCACGAATATGAATAGTGTAGCCACGTAAATGATTGACAATGTCGGCAAAGATGTCTGGATCTCGATCAATATAAATAGGTGCATTCTGTGCGCCATGTCCTGTGGCAGGATTGAATACTTGATGCTGAATGGGTCCAGTGAAAAAGTTGCGTGATCCACCATCTAAATCAAATATGTCAATCTTGTTGTACATCTTTATCATCCAACAAAGAGCTTACCTTTCTTTAGCAAGGACCATGGTAACCTGAATACACGTCCACCAACATTGAGAAAGACATGTTCTTGCAAGAATGCAGTCAATCGTTTCAATCCATAGTATTCAGCATCGCACACTAGAGCTTGGTTTTGTACATCATCTCGGGGTCGAATATGATATCCACGTAAATGATGAACAATCAGAGCAAAGATATCTGGATCACGATCAATATGCATGACACGAGTCGTCTTTCGCTTGCGGAAAAAGTTGGTAAAGAAGTTGTTTGGTCCATCACTCTTTAAAGACTCCCAACTAAGTCGAAAAGGTCTTCCTCCAACAACCAGGACATATGTGGCTTGATTTGATGGCTCATCATCCTCTTGAATACGTGGTCGTTTACGGCTTGCTTCTGCTTGTTGCTGTGCTGTATCACCACTACTGCTGCTGCTACTACTACGTTTGTTTTGTGTACTTGCACTGCTGCCCAAAGGTAAAGACGCTTGTGCCATCTGTGCATCGTTCAACATGGATCCTTCGTTATTGACAAGAGCTGCAGTAACATTGGGATCGTGTTGTTCGCTTGGTGCCGTGTCACTTGTCATGAACTGGAGAAAGTTGTCTGGTATAGGAGCACCCGGGAACAGAGAGTCGTTCAGTTCATTGCCGTTCAAGTCAGTCGTGTCGAATTGTAAAGGATAGTCAAAGTTGAAGAGACCATACGGATCTGCATTGTTGTTGCTATTACTGCCAGACTGGTTCATGGGTGAATAGCAAATGAGAAGAGCAGGTTACACACGAATGTCTCATCCTACCCTATCCAGATTAGCACAAGTCATGTTCCACCTTTTTTGTATCAATGCACCTGTTGCCATCCTTCATCCCTTTCACAAAGAGACTACTATATCATGCATTATTCCCATCACTCCTTTTCTCTTTATGCGCAAAGAAATTCACACGCCCATGTACATATAAACAAGGACTTTTACACATCTCTTTTATCTGTCACATCACGTTTTGATTGGACTCTTGTAAAACTTAACTGATTGACGATCCACACATGTAGCTATCTCCTGTGCTTTACAAAGTTGGGAATTGGTTACATTACTTAATCAGAGACTGTAATTGACGTAATGGCATCAAGTTGGCCCGGATTGACGTAGAGGGAACCTTGACAGTTGATAATGGACACAAGGTGCATTGCTTGCCTCTTGGTCTAACCTATCAGTACAATACACCTTGCATCATGCATTATTATAAGCTCTGCTGCTTTCCAACACCTTTGCCATTCTAGAGCTAGTTGCTTCCAGCAATATATGATAAACACGATTCAGGTTTGATATACAGTCAAACCAAATACCTTTTCAATATGCATAAGGAGAATTGTGTTGGGAAAGAGTTTCCATCATACTCACTTGAATTAGTGAGAAATGAGCACCATAAGGAAGATCTGCAATAGCATCATTCCTTATGAAAAAGTTTATTACTTGTAGATACATAAGCTAGTACTTGAACACATATGCAGGACATTTCTATGTTACAGACACCCGGCAATGAATCAGCATGTTGCAAAGGAACGCGTGATAAAAGTACGTTTGGAGTGAAAAGCTACAAGTGATATAGATAACCGTATGAGATTCAGTACATGGTTGTCAAGAGAAAGAAAGTGGATGTATATCACCATCACAGGCAACGCATCGGTATTACACAAGCACTTGACATCCGATATCCAATTTTCTTGTCTCCATAGTGACTCTGCAATCTCAGGGGTTCCTTCTTTGACCAAACATGTTTCCTCGACACGCAGTTACAGCTTGTTCACGACGTGCATACACTACTGCCACCAATAACGCAGCAACAAAAGCAGCAAAGCCTAAACGTAAAGTGGGTGCTACGCGAGGAGGGTATGTTGACAACCCATCTACTCCATGTCCAAAACAATACCTTCATTGAACGATCTTGAGCAAGCAACCCAACTAAAAAGTGACACGATGCAGTATCCTTGGCTTTCTCGTAGGTGCAGGTGTCTGTGTTGCCTTTTCTGAGCAGTTTATCCAGCAAGAATTCATTGAATCAACTCGACAACTGGCAAAGTCTGTAGACGAGCTACATGCTTCCACTGAAAAGGTAAAGGATCATGATACTACAAAGATGGGGTTGACAACTAAACTTACTTGTCTAGGTGCGCGAATATGCTGATATTGTCGAGCGTCTTGATCGTGATTATACGCAGTTGCGTTCCAGTGTCATCAATAGCAAGGATTTGGATAAACTTAAGCGTGATCTGTACAAGATTCATGTATGTTTCCATCAAATGTTAAAAGCGTATTCACTAACAGGTTTCTACAACAGGATCAAATCAGCCATGAACATGTCCTTCTCAAGGCTCGTGTTGGAGAGATTGGTAAGTGATACAACCCCTTAAGTAATCACATCCACTCATCTTTGTTTTGCTGGCAATGCATTGTTGTGTTTTATAGAATTGAATAAGCAATAAACATATACTACATGCGTGTAAAGGGATGAAATGGTGTGTTGTGTGATTGTGTGTAATGAAAAGATGCATTTTGGTTTTCTATGAACGTCTTGTCTTTTTAGACATCTTGATCTTGCGTTGTTCAATACTCTTCTTCTCTTGTGCAGCGATTTCCTTTGCAGATGCAGTCTTGCGTTTCTTGGAAGATTGAGCATTCTTGACACTTACAAGTGACGACTTGGTCTTGCCAGAAGCCATAGCATCGACTTGAGCTTCAGCAGCAGCCCAATCCTTGGAATCACCACCAATAGCATATTTCGACAAATCCAAAGAATCAATCATCTCGCGTTGCTTGGATCGGAAACCATCCAAAACTTCGTTACCAGCTTCCTTGAGCTCACTATCCAAAGTCTCCTTAAGAGGCACCCAAGCTTCATCATCCAAAATGTCACGTTTCTCTGATTCTTCGTTGTCTACTTCCATATCTTCAGCTTCAGCTTCAAGCCTTTTACGCTTAAGATCAGGTGATTCTTCTTCAATGGCTTTGCTTTGGACATTGGTAAAGTACTGGCTTGCCTTTCGCACAATCTTAACAAACATGGCCAAAACTTGGTTGCTGGCAAGACCAAGCTCCTTTTCCAAATCATCCACACTCTTGCGTTGCAAACCAATACCAAGTAAGAGAGCACTTTGTACACCTGATAACTTGACTTCATTGCCCATTTCACCACGGAAGTAGAGCATAGCAACAGTAGGGATCAAATCAAGGATGACGTGATAATCAAGCATGTTGTTTGAGTAAGATTCGAGGCGTTTCAAGTCATAAGGCGTAAAATACAATTCAAGTGCAGAGCGACTGAGTTCTTGGGAGTGATCCTCTTGACCTTGTTTAGCAGCTTCAAGCACACTTAGAGCATTGGATGCAGGGAATTCACTGAACTGGTATGAAAGCAAGTTGAGGAATCGCTTTGAAAAGTCTCGTGCAAAAGCATCAAGCCATGGTGCTGTTGAAACAGTGCTGCTTAAAGTGTTGATCATAACGCAAGTATGTTCACCAGTCAAGTCATTGGGTGTCTGACGCACATACAAAGGTACAAAGCCAGATCGCTTCCAGAATTTGTGCAAGGCTGGTGTCAAACCATATGATACACCAAGGTAATCCAAACGTGGTGGATTCTTACGGCTCAACTCGGTCAACAATGGTGGCATCTTTTCACGCACCTTGACAAGATCAGTGCTCAAATCAGCATGTTCCAATTCATCATCATCCACAAGCTTGACTTCATCCTCATCTTGAGCACCATCTTCACTAAGATTGACAATCTCGCCTTGATAGTATGACTTTAAGAGCTCCAATGCACGTGAACCATATCCCATGTTTGCATAATCAGGATGAGTAGCAATGCGCACCACACGTGCACCTGATAGACTGGCGAAATCTTCATCTTGGAATTGTTGTGACAAGAGCCATGGAATCATATCACCAGCAGGACGTTGACCACGTGAAAGGGAATTGACAACAGTCTGGCGTGAAATTTCACCTTCAAGACATACTTGGACCACCACCAAAGGATCAGGCAAGCTGTTGCTTTGTTGCTCAGACATGGAAGGTAAAAGGACAAACAAATGATGAGCAGGTGCATCACTCATTAATTGCAAATCATTGGGTGAATTCTTGTAGTGGCTGGCAACATACAAAGCCATCATACGTTGCAAGAATGTTTCACTGACAGCATGGTATGAAAAGAGCGTGTCACGATTGACATAGTAGAGTTCACATTCTGATGGATGAGGACAGCCTTGGATATTCTTGGAAATGACAGATGCATCCAAACACAACAACTTGTTCAGCCATTTCTCCACAGGATCATTGGGTGCATAACGAATGGGTTCCTCCAACTTGATCTCCTTCAAAGTACGTCCGCCAACTGAAGAACCATCTGCTTCATCAGCCTTTCTGGCATTCATGGATCGATCCACCAAAACATTTTCACCAGATGCATCCTTGGCTACACTGCCTGATTTGCCAATAAAACCACGAGATTGTTCACGAAGTTGCTGGATCAATTTGAGTGATAATGATCGACCTGTGCCTTCATAACCATTGATAGTAGATGCCATAAAGACGAGATAAGGACCAAGCAACTTGCGTACAACAGGAAGAGGAATAGCAGCAGCTTCATCAATGACGAGCAATTCAGCTTGACCAAGCACATGTGCATCTTGGGGTTGAATGTACTATAGCCTTCATAAGTACCTTGACAAAATAAAAAAGACATATCTATGTCTTACCTGAATAGTTTGACGATGCTGTCTAAAGATATTGACACGAACAATGGCCTTGTTGAAATCAGGGTTGGTAGATTGCACGATGTCATAATCCAAATGTTCCTCATAACCAAGTGCATCAAATGTCTTGAAGACAAATTGGAAGAGTGTCTTCAAATTCTCAGGACTAGGCGATGTGACAAAGATGTTGGAATAGCCGTATGCAACTGCAGATGCCATAGCGATACCAAGAGCTGCTGATTTACCACGACCACGACCTGCTGTCAATGCCACTGTGCTACGCAAGGACTTTTCAGAGATGGCTTCAATGAAGGTAAGCACGGCCTTGGCTTGATCGATTGTCTTTGTACCCTTCACCAAAGATGCAACAGGCTCTGTATCAGCAAGTGATTCCTTCAATTCCTCCAATTCCATTTCTTCCTCAGTCTTGGCTTCATCACCGGACTTCAATGGCAATGGTTTGACATGTTTGCCCTTGCTGATGGGAAGTACGTTCAACTCATCATCCACCACCAAACAATTTTCACTGTTGCCAAGTGATAAAATAAAGCGTTCGTTGAATCGTGCAACAATCTCGCTGTGTGCTTCGGTACGATATCTCGAGTGTACATCCTATAAATCAATCAGTATCATGATTGGATGTCAACCTTGTCAACTTACCATAGTCATGGTGTACAATTGCTTAAGAGAGCTCATACTCTTGAGAAGAAGAACCACCATACCACCACCTTCGACTGTTTCAATGGTACGTGCCAATGTGTTGGGAGTGATGGCTTCAAAATCCTGCAGGATACACATGCCATAAGTGTTACCAAGGATCTTGTGTGTCTCCTTGTAGTAGGTGTAGCGGATATCAGTGACAGAAATGAACAACTCGAAAGGATCCTCAGTGTTGGTCTCGCGAATACCCTTCTTGATCTCTCGCTTGATCTTGGCTTCACGCTTCTTGCGATGGCTAGAGGAAAACAAAGACGATCGATCAGCAAGTGGTCAGTAAACAGAGTTGCTCAACCCACCTCGTGAATCCGAGATCCTTCTTGTAACACCAGAGTACCGATGGACGAGCAGTGACTTGAGCTTGTGAAAGAAGCCAATGCAAGTTGACAATCTAGCAAGGACTGATGTCAGGCACTTGTCAACATTTTGAGCCAACCAGTTGTCCTACCTGATCCTTTCCCTTGTCACCAACGACCACAAAGAAGGAACGGTGCTTGGTTTGCACACAGTTCTTGATAAGGGTGTGTACTCGAGAATCGACGACTTTTTTCACCATATAAGCTGTGCAAACGGAGAAGGAAGGATGAATCCAGCCATACTGACACCTGCAAGCTGAATACAGTCGGCGGTGGCGGAACTTGAGGAAATGCTGTCACAGTGCATCGCACATGCCATAGTACACCTTGCATGAATATGCTTTGCAGTAAGGTACTGATATACATCATCTAGTTGTTTAAGCCATTCATCCACATTGAAAGTAGTTAGATATATCTTAGCTTACTGCAATAAAGACAATGTAATATGCAAAAGCCTATAGCTCGTATATGTCACTAAACTTTTGATGCTTTGTTGATGAGATTAGAAACCAAATCTACTATATCAGATCTGTAGTGTCTTTCATAGGGTATATCTGACATTGGAAGCTGATGGTGTGATATCAGATGTGCGAATCATTAAGCTTTTGGCTGACAAGATATCTGGACATCGACGAAACATCTGCTATTCCAGTATTGTTTTATTATGAACATGGGGAGATAACAATAAAGCAGCAAGTATAATGATCTTAATATAGCGGTGTAAGGATAGCTGTAATGAATAATGGGAGCGTGAAGCGTGGTAGTTTCTCATGAACAGAGATAATGACGATGATGATGCCTACTTGTCGAGGACAGCAGTGCAAGAGCAGACACAAAGAGAATAGATAAGGACAAAAGATAGATCAGGATGAAAAACAAGATATTATATTTCCAAAAGGAGAGCTGAATGCATGTACATAGTATGACCAGGCATGATAAGGTAAGTAGCTAATATATACAGTAATGAAGTACCAGGAACCACGAAAGCATATATCATTCATGACAAATTGCTGTGGTAGCAGTGACTTCACTGGCAAGAAGTTCATCCAACAATACTTCATTAGTCGAGATTGTTACGGTGTCTTAGAGTCGTCCATGTATCCATTGTCCCTGTGTCTTCATGCAGTTGAAGTTCAATGTCAGATTTGAATTTAGGTCAGGTTCATCACTGCTGCAACCATACCACCTTGCTTTTCTTTTCACTTGCTCTTTCTATTCTCCCACGACTATAGCCAATCCACACTTGGACGACAATAACAACACCAATGGCACTCAACATGTATTGACAAAACACGTTTTGGAAGCAAAAAGTTTGTTTGGGAGGACCTGTTGGCTTGAAATGTTATCTTCTTTTATTGTCAACCCAAGTTCTTCTTTCACAACTGTACCCATCCCAAGAATGCCAGTACCAACGGCGCATCTAGTATGCTAGCAGCACTTCTGAACAACAAGCGACTTTGGTTTAGACAACTGGTTTGACGTTTGTAGCATGTTGGCATATACCTTTTCGTTACAGCCTGTCTTTCCTTTGTTCGTCACCAGCAAGTTTCCCCTTCTCAATTGACCCCATGCTAGCAACTGAACAACAAGTTACAACTATTATACAGCTGAAGCAAGTCACCAACGCTCGAGAACAACTACAGGATACTATGAAATGCATGTTTTGTCGATTATCGTCTGTTGAGGATCATCTCTTTTTGCAGCCAGTCTTTTGCTCTGTTATGTCGTTTGCTCTCTTTGTCATTATGTCCCCGGTTATGAAAGTCATTGCCAAGTTCCAAGAACCAGGACAACATTAGGATGATGAAGAAACATGTGAAATATGTTTGGGTATAGGTAAGACTGTGGATGTGAAAACAGGATGGATCATCAGCAAGGATACTGATCTCTTTTTCTTATCATGTATTCGATCTGGCTTCCTCTGAAGATTATTGACAAGTACCATCACAACACCTGGATGAAGGAGAAGGTGTAGAGTATAGGATAGATGTATTCGTTACATTGTGGAATAGAAGATGATGATGGATCAATAGCAATCATGTTTACAATATGGATCAGTTTGTATTCTGAGCTTCTTTGTGTCTCTTTTGAAATGGAAAGCGGTTGTTTGGCTGTATAATGCTTGCTTGTTGTTGGTCATTTGACTCATCTGCTCACGATATATGTTGCTTGATACAATTGCTCACTATGTTATGTGCAGGAAATAAGTGTAACATGATATAGGTGGAATCTAATCTCTTTATTGATTCATTGTCATCGACTCATCGACTCCTCACGACTAGAAATTACTTCCGAATACCATTATCCTTCATGTAGATACATGTATACACCAGTTTTTATGCTCAAATAAACATATAGAGTACCGTTTGCACCATTGAGATCTGGGCTTTATACTCAAATGTACACGACAATGTCAATGGAGAACACTTTGATGGGCGTTTTATCATTTGTGACACAAGGGTTGTGACCTATATTAGCCTTAAAACAAGTTAATTGCCAAGTAATGTATTAGTTCAGTGATTGGTTGTCAAATGCAGTGTCAAAGCCAATATATAGTTGAAGATTCACCATGGCAATGCACCTTGGTCACGTGCATTCATCCGACGACACGATTGCAACTCAGTATGCTGTCTCATAGGCTGCTTGAACTGTATTGCCGCCGGCTAAATATTCGGAATTGCCTTATTTGGAAATCTGATGCTTTATATAGTGCCTGGCAATCTCAAAAATAAGAAACGTCTTAAAATCCTCTATGGTCTAGTGGCTAGGATCCCGGTCTCTCACACCGGTGGCCCGGGTTCAATTCCCGGTGGGGGAACTTTTGCTTTTTGAACTCGGATAAAGGATTAAGCGATGTGTTTCATTATGTTTTGACGTATTGGAGCCACTTTGGCAAGGAGAGATGACAATACCGAGCTGAAAGATGCAACTGGTTCTTTCGTTTATATGCGATTGGAAGGATACTTGATCATGCGTCTATTGACAAGCTTAATATCTTTCTTTCACAAAGACCAACAACCAACATGTTGATATAGTAGGCTGACTAGTTGAAGCAAGTCAACTTGATCTCTTGAAAGGTGTTGTTGTACTACAGCATCACAGGACATGATAATTGTACAAGTAAAGCTCATGGGATAATTAGATGTTGTTTATTGTAGAATCCTGATATTGCTTTTATTATGAAGAAGAATACAAGGTGTGATTGCAATAATGGAGTGAGGAATGTGCTATTTAAAACATTGTTGCAAAAGGATTGCTCTGTTGTGGAGGTGCTGTGTTGGGAGATGCTGCGAATGGATTAAACTTGTTGGGTGATGATACTGCTGTTGATTGTCCTGTGAAATGGACACCAATAGGAATAGGTGTTGTAGGTGCTGCTGATGGGAAACTGGTATTAATAAAAGGTGGTTGATGTTGTTGTTGAAACTGTTGTTGTAAAGATGTATTATTGAAAGCAGTAGTAGGTGTTGATGTGCTAGATTGTGGTACAATGCGGAAAGGATTATGCTGTGCAACGCCTGTTGAGATTGAAGGCGACATTGGTACTGGCGATACGAGAGATGTCTGTTGTTGTGGAGGAGTCAAAGGTTGCATTGTCGAGCTTCGGAAAGGATTATGTGTTGATTGTGTGGCAGGTGTACCCATTGTTACAGTCTCATTGTCCAAACTGGCAAAAAAGTCAATCAATTCCTTTGGCTGTTGCTGTGATTGTTGTTGTTGTTGTTGTGCTAGCATTGACGTTGTTGCACTTGATGATGATGGTGGTGGTTGGACAACTGATTGATTGTGATGTTGCACAGGTTGATCTACATTAATCCTATCAGAATCATGTGAATAAGAAGATGCTGATCATTGTAATCACCTTGTGTAGATGGTGTTGATTGAACTGGTATTGGCCGATCCTCTGCATCCTTTAGGTACTCTGACAAAGCTGATGCCAATGATAAGGGTGCCTAATGGTATACCAAGGTTAATCTTTTCCAAGTAGGTGCCAATTAATAAGCAGTAATACTCACATGACGTGCAATGGGAATAGTAATACCCAGCTCCCTCTCTAGCACTTTAGCTCGGTTAAGGAAGTTCACAATTTGCTCCGTTTGTCTTGCAAAGCGCTTGTATACTTCAAGTGATAACCTGGCATCCATTTTGGGCATGGCAAAATAGTGTTCTATCATCTTAATGTCAATCAAGACTCCACATATACTTGTTGTGCCTTACCTAAAATGTTGACGATGGCTTCATTTACAGTTTGAAACAAGACCAACATATCTTCCACTAGCAAGCGATAAGCGTGTAATCCAATCCCATTTTCGCCTTCATCAAAATGGAACTAAAAGAAAAAACATCATTAGTGAGTCGATCCTATCATCCTATACTGCATATTTCTCCCCAAACAGCCACCCCCAACTTACATTGCACTTTAACAGTGATCCAATCAATTTTTGAACCAAGACTGTTTCCTTCAAGAGACCTTGATCAATAGTCATGCGACGCAATCTTCCAGTCTTGTTTGACATAGTGGACTTGACATGATCGACACCAATTTCACGGAATGTCATAATCTTTTGTTGAAGATAGGCCGAGTAAGCGTAGATATTCTGGATATGGGCGGTACCTGAACAAGGAAAGGATGATCATGTCAATAAGGGAAATGAAGAATGTGGATCGTCGACTTGATCTTTTTTCCCCCAACGTCCCCTATTTTGCTTTTTAGCCATCTTTACCTGAGGACTTTTCTCTTAAGCGACTGGTGTCCAATGCTGAAGGTCTTGCATCAATACATGTGATAACTCGGTCTCCATTGCCTTCTCGCATCAATGTATGAAGGATAATCAACACTTTGAAGGTTACCTAATATAGTATAAGCACTCCATTACTGCCAATGATAAAACCAGATGATACATACAATCCAAGAGTTTTCTCGTAAGCGTTTTTCGAGTACATCAACAATATCACCCACTGAAGCTGGATACTGGTATGTCCAAGCATTAAGAGCTGAAATGGAGACAATGGGTAAGCAATGGGAGAAAGGGGAATGGAGTGGTCAAAGTGAAAGTTTACTTGTCAGGTGTTTGACTTTGGGTGGTTGATAATCAAGCCGAGTTGCTTTGCGTACTGCAGTATCCATAATAGTACTCATGATGAAAAGTAGAAGAGAAAGAGAGAGAAAGAGAAAGAGAAAGAGAGTGAAAGGAATAGTCTTTAATAGTGGGGATTGGGGTTGAAAGGGAAGAGAAAAAGTAAAATGAGCACGCGCTTGACATTTGTTGTCATGCATCGGATGCAAGAGAGTACTTGTACATCACACGCATATCACACACACCTTTTTTTACATGCACAACACTGTCCAGGTGTCCTTCCGCTGGTTCCTTTTTTTCTTTTGCCCTTTTTTTTACACTTGAAACTTTCTTTTCTTTATTATAACTTGAACATTATTTGATATACATGGTTTCCACGGCTATTGCCGCTGCAAGTGGTGCTGTCGTCTTGTTACTACTTGGCTTCTTGACAATCTACTGCTGCTGCTGCTGCTGCCATCGTCACCGCCACTCTACTGATGCTGCCAATCAAGACCAAGATGAAGAACGTCAACCTTTACGAGCTCGTTATCTTCAAAGGACACCAACCTACTACTTATGGAACCGACCACCACCTTCACCTTCACCTTCTTCAGATACCAACCAGTCTCAGGAAGATTGGAACGATAGACGCTCTGCTTTATTGAAAAAGTACGCTCGTGTTACTGATGATGAGCAATAAATAAAGATGTTGTGTGTTTTAAAGACCAAGTTGGGCGAGCTTTTGTTTAACAGCAGGGTCAATGCTCATACAAGTGGCTGGAGAAGTACCAGCACATTTCACGGCCAAGACACCAGTTGCACAAGAACCAACACATGCTTCATGAGCAGCAGGACTGCAGTTTCCAGGTTTCTTGGTTTGATCAAGATCAGATTGGAGACAAATAGGCATGGATTCGGTACACACGCATGCAACACTCTTATCGTTTGCGCCATGAGTCTGACACATGCCTTGAGCAGCACTGAGATGTTTTGCTTGAGTACATTTTTCCACTGGACTGACACCTGCTGCATTCACTGCACACACCATCATCACCGCCATCAATGTCAATGTCTTTACAGAACCAAACATGATTATAAGAAGAGATTACATGTATTCCTTTGAAGCAATGCGTGATTTATATATATAATAAAAGATCATCAGATCCTTTTACAACATTCCAATCCAACTAAGGTACCCGAAGAATGTACATTATACAAACAACATAAAAAGATCATAAAGTGAAAAGTGTGTATGTGTGAAATAGACATGATTAAGAGATGAAAGGGGGAAAAAAGGTGAGGATATAAGCAGAAAAAAAGACAACAACAGGAGAATGTTGGGGGGTATTTTATGCTGACACAGTTGCTTTGAGTGGTTCTTCATCCACATCCATCTCTTCCTGCACCGGTCGGGTAAATCCTCGATGATGTGCTAAAAGCTTCTTTTGAAGTTCCTCCTGCAGCTGCATAAGATGCTTTTGTTGCATACTGTGTTGTCTAAGCGCTTGCTCAGTACTATTATTGTTGTTGTTGTTGCCACCATGATTCGTGTTGCTGTTGCTATTGTTACCAGTATCCACCTTGTCATTGGTAATTGCTCCTCCTCGTTCACTTTGGACAATAGTAGATTTATCATCATATCCAGCAGCAGTAGTAGTAGCACCATCAGTAGGATGTACCATCATGGATCGACCTTCCACTTGCATACGTAGTTCAAGTGTTTGCACCTTATCATGTAGATGTTTTGTGCGTTTCTCCAGATATCGAATGTAATCCACAGCTTTGAAAAGAACAGTGCTCTTGCTATTGTTGATATTCTTCAGTGTTGGAACAATCTCTGTCAGATCTTTGAATCCTGTTCGAATTGTTGTCCTTCGCTTTTGCTCAGATGCAATATGATTTGCTCGTTTCTCGGCTTCTGTCAAGAGCTCCTTGTGTGGTTTGTTACGTCGTGCTGGAGTAGGACGTGTTGATTGATGATCGTCAAAAGGTGATGGTGATGGCGATGATGTTTTCTTCTTATCACTTCGCTTGGATGGGATCACATAAGGTGTAGCAATGCTGTCACTCTTTTTCAAAAAGATAGCTCCACCACCACCACCATTATTGTTGTGTGATGATGTTGATGCCCAAGAGGATTCCATTGTTGATGCATGGTGGTGATGATGATGATGATATGATGTTGTTGATGATGATGATGGAATGGGGGTATTTGACTGATGATGTTGAGCAGCCACAGCAGCATCTGCAAGTATACGATGACGCATACGTTTTTGTTCATCCAAGGATCTCAAGATGGAGTTACGCCTTCGTTCTTCTTCTTCATCATGACGTTGTTCTTGTTGTTGTTGTGGAAACGATGTGTTGTTGGATGGCGGTAAATCATACAAGGAAGGCATATGATTCGGCAATGGTTCCACATCCTGATCCATACAAAAGTTGTCCAAGAAGCTTGTAAAGATACGCTGATCATCCTCATTCAATAAACTCGTATTGCCATTGTTCAAAGTAGTTGGAGGTGCAATGTTTTGGAATAACGAGTCGTCAAACAACATGCCCGAGGTATTATCTTCGGTTACTGGTGCCGGTGGAATATCAAGTGGCACTGGAATAGCAAAGTTGGGATCTAACCCAAAACTGAATTGAAAGTCTGAAAGAGACAATGGTGTATTCAATGAGCAAGTTTATTCTCAAGTCAATGCCAAGTAAAGCTTACCTTCAAAAGGAACAGGTTCCTGAAGTGGAGCAGTATGTCCATAACTCGACTGAAAGCCATGACCTGAGTATAACCAATCTTGACTTGGTTGTGGAGGAGCAGGTGTTGAATGAACTGGAGCAGGTGTTGAATGTAGGTCGTGATGTTGTGAGTAGGCCATTGGAATACAAAGTGGAAAAAGTAAAAGGTGAGAAGGAAAAAGAAGAGCTGTGTGTGTATGTGTGTGTGTGTATGTGTGTTGGGCGGGTGGGTGCACCTTATTCAAACACCGGCATTCCCGTTTCATTTTCACGCGCTCAACTCGAATATGCATGTTACACGGTCCATCCCCCACAGCACCATTGGATTGGTGTATGTTTAGTTGTTGGATCAAAACAATAATCCATAGTTTCATATTCTTTTGACTTTACGCCTTCCCCCTTGCCCCATGTCTTTCTTTAATGTGCACAGACACTCTTCTTATCATCTTATGCTTGTTTCCCTTTCCGACGAGACAACAAATGTTATCCGAAACATGCATCATACACGTACATGTCTTTTCGTAGTTCAGACGAAGCACGTGAAAATTGTTATCTTCTCCCAGAAGCAATTACTTGATGTGCAACCTTGCCATCTTTAGCTCACTTTATGGGAAAACTCTATTCATCACTCAACACTCTCAGTACAAATGTTCACATTCTGTGCCATGGCAAATGTTATCGACAAAAGGCTACCTTCCTTGTACTAATGTCACTCAAAAGTCCTATCTTTTAAGATCACCTTATAGGTAGTACTCTTCGCCACGTGTCATATGCGTAACCCCCTTTTTATCTTGCTTCATACTATTCTACCCTTCTAATTATTGTCGGTGTCCCATTGCATAAAATGTCGCTCTTTTCATTAACCATGGGAATCTGGCTTGAGTCCTCTTCCCGAGGATCTGGACAAGGAAATCCATTCGTATCACGACAATGTTACTGCAATGAGAAAACACACTTACCATATCACCTATTTTTATCACCATTAGCTTGGATACATCACCTTGACAAGTAGCAGCATGATGATGATGGAGTGATGTGTATCTATGTAACATGGAATGCAATAAAAGCTCTTTCTTCTCCTTCTTTCTTATATCCAGAACATTGGATATTACTACGGAGATCGCTGGCATACAATAGCAATGGCACTTAACCTTGTTTAATGAGCTTTGGGCTGTTAGTCAAAATGTCGTATTTGAGATCTCTTGGATGACATATATCAATGTCCAAAATTGGAATGTCTACATCGACAAAGGATGTTTCCTTCCCAGGATCATTACTACTTCAAGTAGGTCTTTATCTGTCATTCATCAGGTTCGAAAAGTCCAAGTTTTGTGTATAGTCTTGTTATGACCAAAAAGCAATCGGGGGCGTACACAGCCATTCACTTCAGCCATTTCCAATCAGCGACAAGACTTGCTTCTTTTCATAGGTTCCGCATTGATCAAGCATTCAATCCCAGGATATAATATGCTTTTGAACCATAAAGTGCTTTAGTGCGTTTCTTGATAAAGTTCTGCTTGCTTTAACAATATCCAAAAAGATATCTTTAAAAGCAACGTGGATAAAGGGATTACAGTCATGATATCCTATGACTAATCACAATGCACATAAAAGCACTGTTCAAGTTCCAGAAAGACTGTTTTTCATCTTGTGCTATTGCTGCAAGTGTGCATGATCATTTACAGCCAATCAAACAATGAAGAAATGCGTGGTGTGAAAGAAGAATAGCAGTACAATCATCCTTATTACCATCTGTGCATCAGGGATGTCATTCTTGTTGATACAACATTAAGCGTATAAGTCATTGGGTAGTAGTAGTTGTAGTAGTATCTTGTAAAGGACATCATTTATTGGGAATCATCTATTGTTGTTGTGGAGAAAAGTGACTAAAACGCGTATTGGCAATGTCACGCGCGCTCCTTCAAGGAGACTGAAAAAAAAAGAGGAGGGAAGAAAAAAAAAAGTCGAGCGTGATTGAGTCGCCGGCAGGAAAAAGTGATTTGATTGGGTACAAGTAAAACAGGGTAGACGCGTCTAGAGTCAAAGTTTGATTTTTCACCCTTTCTTCTTCCCTTTTCCATATCTATCACTTTAACAACATGGAAAACCAAGGTAAGCTTCCTCTTGTTCTTGTAACATGAAGAGACTAACATGAAACAACTTTTAGCATCTCCTTGGTCATCACCTACACGCGTGCCATTGCAACCAGTCAATCAGTGCTACATGGCCCCTGACTCACCTATCGAAAAGCAGCACCATTTCAGCTCGGATGACTTGGTAGATACGTCTCGATTGAAACCCAACGATGAGCAGAACTATGAGGAAGAAGAGCAACAACGTGTGGATGTAGTCTTTCAACAGCGACCTACCAAACAACCCATCATCTTGTTGGGTGGTACTGAACCTATTACGATTGGACGAGGTAGCGATGCCATCATCAAAATCGGCAAGCGTAACCGCCAAATCAGTCGTATCCACGCTCGTATTGAATTCAAACCAGATGTCAATCGTTATGAATTCATTGTGGTGGGTTTGAATGGTGCCATGGTCGACAATGTCATCTATCGTCAGCATGAGCGTATTGAACTTGAAGATGGTGCCAATATCAACATTCTTGGATCCAAAATCACCTTTATGTATCCTGACTTGGGTATGCTTTTCCCCAACAACAACAATAACAATGTCAGCAAGGAATTGCAACATCAACATCGTCCTTTATCACCACCACCTATTCATGATGCCGTGGAAGAAAAGCCTGTCATTGACGTGAAGGAGGAGCAGCATGCTGTTGAAGAGAAGCATGTTGTTGAAGAAAAGCATGTTATTGAAGAACAACCTGAACCATTGACCAACAAGAATGAGAATATGACACCAACAGAGGATGTTGCTGCATGTGAACAAAAGGATGTGGACATTGTCAACACGACTCCTCCTCCTCCATCATCATCATCATCAGCTGCTGATATCAACATGAAAGAAGAGACACCACAATTGAATGAGAAACGCAAGATTGAACAAGTGATTGAAGAGAACAAGGAGAATGACGAAAACAATGAGATTGATGGTATCGACTTTGCAGAGATTATCATTGATGCTTTGGGTAAGTGATCAGATCTCTTTTATCATAGCTAGTTACTAACTTTATCTCTATAGTCTTCTCTCGTAAATCGTCAATGCCTATCAGCGACATTTGTTCACGTATTATGAGTACGCATCCAATGTATCGATCACAGCCCAAAGACATGTGGAAGGAGCGTATACAACAGGTGTTGAAGGAGAAGCCATTCTTTGGTGAAATTGTACGCAAGGGCAAGACAGCTGATGGATCTCCAAAGGAAAATCTCTACTACTACAACAGTGAAGCTGATCCTGTGGAATGGCGACGAGCAGAGTATACGCATGTTGGTCGTAGTGCACGTAAATGTACACTTCAGGATAAGCAGTACTTTTGGAAGATCCCACCCAAGCTTGGTCGTAATCGTCATTCGTATGTGCCACCACCATCCAAAGCTTATGAACAAGAGAAAAGAGAAGCTAAAAAGGCAAAGACACCCATGGCTGCTTTAACCAACAAAACGAATGCGTAACAACAGCATCATTTCACAACACACATTACATTGACATCCATGACAACGACGTACATTTTCCCACATCCATGAAAGCATATTACTAATGCTCCCACCCCATTCAACACACACGCTCTCGTTTTACCTTTCTTTTGACTCTAGTCATTCACCTTTGTATATATACTATTAAAAGAATTGCCTTTTTTCAATCTGATACAATGATTCGGCATCAAGTAGGATGATAGCACATGACAAGAATAAACATCATATGAATGAAAACAAGCATCTTTCTTTTATTGATATCATTGCGGAGGAGGTGGTGGAGGAGGTTGACCAGGCATTGGTGTCTCTGGGGGATGTTCAGGATGTCGATGATGATGCAAGAGTAAGTCATTGGTCGTATTGGAAGGTGTTCGTGCTGGTAAAATAAGCCTATGATGATGTTGTTGATGTGGATACATGGGATGTTGCTGGTATAAATCATGATGACTACCACGTCGCATATTTTCAGCTGCTACAACAGCTGCTGCAGCTGCAGCTGCGGAATGTTGTTGCTGTTGCTGTTGTTGTTGTTCAGTACCACTTGCTTCTCCTGTTGTTGTTGTAGCTGCTGCTGTAGATGGAGCAGGTGTCCTATTATCGAAAAGAGTTGGCACATGATGTTGCATAGCTGCAGCTGCAGCTGCTGGATACGATTGATATTGAAATTCATAATTGGGCATAGCTGTAGTTGTTGGTAATGTCATACCACCATATTGATAAACAAAAGGTGTAGTGGCTGTCTGATGTTGCTGTGGATGTGCTGGTGCTGGTGCAAGATGGGACGAGCCCGCTGCTGGTGCTGCTGTGGTCGTAGTGGCTGTTTGCGTATTAGATACTGCTGCTATACGCTGACGTTTTGATGCCCTATCACGTTGATTGTGTGTTTTGATGAAATAGGTTGATTTGGGAATCACTACTGATGTAAATCCTTTGGGCGCTTCTGGTAGTTTATTGCTGCTGCTATTGGTATTGTTATTGCTGTTGTTGCCAGATGAAGTTGTTGTTGTTGCTGATTGTGATTGCTGTCGTTGTTGTACTGATGAGGATGCTGATGAGGATGATGTGGAATTCTATCATATACATCCATCAATATGCATTTTCGACAATGTTGTCAATGACTTACCTCTTCATTTTCTATGACGGGATCATGCAGGGATTGTGGATCTAATCCACCCAATCGACATGTAGCCGATGATAATTTGTACAACTCTGCTTCTACATACTTTGTAAGTTCTTCACTACCAGCAGCAGCTGAGCAAATACGAGCCCATAGAGTCGATAAATGACGAGTACGAGCTGTTGTTTCACGTAGTCTGATCTTTTGTCTTTCTTCAGAAAGACGATTATAAAAACGACGTTCATTCCAGCTGATATCAGGAAATTCAGCTTGTACTTTGGCTCGAATATCTGCAGTGGGCAATTGGGTACGTGCAAGCTCATAAATCATATCAATCACATCTTGTGGCCAGCTTCTATCCACTTCTTCAGGACGTAGTAATTCATGATTATGAAAGGCAGCTTCTGGATTAAGTGACTTTCGAAATTCCCAATTGCCATTCTGTTGATGAAGGACTACGCGCCAGCGGCAGTCGCATCTTTTGGAAGGTCTTTTTCGTTTTGGATTAGACTTTTTGCGTTGAGAATCAGGTTGACCTTCACGAGAACAAAACACGTAAATGTTCTAAAAGAGCACTTTTTAGTAATGGATGGTGATTCATGGTATGTGAATGATTTCATTACCCTGTGAGCACTAGCTTCTTGCTTGACAGTGAAGCCATATTGTGCACATAGATCACGACAATGCTCAATGGCTGTTACACTGTCTGAGAAGGAAAGTTTGAGCAGCTGCTCGTAAAATGGCTCGAGCTATAGAGTACGCATACATTGTTTTGGATAAGCACAAAGAAGCACATATTGGAGCACCTTCTTTATCACTTTATACTGCAATCGCACCTACCGGATTCTCTGTTGTTGTACTCGTCTGAGCTTGACGTTGTTGTGGCGGTTTTTGACTACTTGATTCACTGGACATGGTTGGCTGGATACCATATATGTTTATATATATACACACACGGCTTTTATGTATCGTCGTATGATGATATGGTTATGTCAGCACTCGTATATATGATCTCTTGTTTCTGGTTGTGGATAATGATTTTCCTGTTGAAGAGTAAAAAGAGAGAGCTAATTTGATTGGTGATCATGTACGCAACAGAAAAAAGGGGCAGCGGGGGAGAGTGCGGATCCTTTGAAAGGCGCTGCTTGCTGCCAAATGCCTGGGGGGAGCACAACACACACCTATTATCGTTTAACAACAACAACAATGACACGGCTTTTCTTTCTTTCTTCTTTTTGTTGCTGCAAAGCACAGTTATGACTTGTCGGACATAAACCAAGCTGGGACCAAGAAAAGAAAAGAGAAGAAAGAAAAAAGCAAAGTTGACATGGTTCCCCCGTTCTCTCTTACTTTTCATCCTTGAGCGCATCCTCGTCGAACCTTGCGATTTGAAACATCTCCAATCGTATTGTCCCAAGAGCCAGCTTTACTTGGTGTTACCATCTATTCCCTAACCTGCCCCAAAGGTCCGCAATGTTTCTGTCACACCACACAAAAGTAAAGAGCAGCCAATCTATATGTGTCAAAAGCAATAAGCTTATATGAGCAATGTAGTAAAGATGTGTATACAAGTGTATGGGTGAACAGCATTGTGTTCTAGTCGGCTATACCGGAAGCATGTCCGTTGTTGTGTGTGTGATATGGCAAGAGCGTTACACGGTTCAAAAGAACAGAGCCACACTTTAAGGCCCATGGGAGTGAGGATGCACAACACACAGGGATAAGGAGTTTCGCACACAAAAAGTGACCTTATGCAGGCGCAGTATGCTATGTATGAACAAAACATACACAACACATGACTTTTGGTCTGGTTCTAATAACTATCCGGAAGACTGGAATGCTTCATTTTCTGTTTCTCACTTATCCCCAGCCCCTGGATCATATGCAAGATTGACTATGTGTCATGTCATGGAACATTTGCCCTTGCGCATGAAAAAGAAAAACCCATGTTCAGGGCCCAATGTTCTACTAAGATCCCACATTTCATCAAAAGGTGGATGCACAATCTCACGGTTTCATTTAGCGGGGCAAATGATACGTACTGCATGTTATAAATCTTAGAAACACACTATACATTGACCAACTTGGCCATTTTAGCAATGTCCCAACACACAGACACCCTGTATTCACTGCCATTGGATTACAGCATAGAGCAGAAAAGAGACACACTGTTGTTGCAAGAAATAGTCTTGGGTATACATGCATAGTTTAGGCTAAAGCTCCCACAGCTGCATTTAGCATGTAGATCATTGATCTTTAACTCTACAACACTTTTTATTTGCTATGTTTGACTTGGGGTGCAATGTGTTCTATTTCCTTTTCTTTTCTTCTGAGATGATGCATCCGACACCTTGGATACTCAAAGAGTGTTCTTCCTTCCAAATTGGATGTGCTGCATCAAGTTATGACGAATACTGTGCTCCCTACGATAAAGATTCACTGGGACATTATGTCAGTGACTTTTTGCCTATACAAGGCTTGTTTCTTTCTCTTTGTCAATCAAAATATCATGCTGGATATGATGCTATGTCGCCATTTATTTGAATAGTACATTGTAGTAGCTATATTGGCTTGCATGCATGATCTGGAGATGATCGTTGTTGGCTTGGTTGTAAAGTGATAGGCTCCGCTGGTTGCTTGGATTGGATGATTTGCCGCACTGACCTGGATCATATAAAGAACATCGTGCTATCTTGTCCTCAGGCAACAAGGTTGCCATGCTGGTAACACAGACTACTGTATATGTAAGCCAAGAGTTATCGAGATATTAAAGTTTGATGTTATAATACCTTGCATCAGTGCACAAAGTGAGCACGTTCTTGTCTGCAATACTGTAACAACCAAAGTGGTGGCAGATGATATAGGTCATTTCGCTTCTTGCTTGATCTTCACAACACGTGACATCCCATCATCCAGTCCTTATCCTTGCAAAAAGTAAACCATGATGAACAATACCACTTGTTGATCAATGTTACTCACCAACGATGTCAATTTGTAAAAGTCATTGGTTGCTCAGGTGCTATTGAATGATGTCTGAAGCTTGTTGAATACGTAATGGTGCAAAGGATGCAGCTGCCATTGTTGAAGCTCATCCATGATTGATTTCTGATGCCACATTGCTTGTCGATATATCATTTTCTCCACAATTGATCGTGTTCAAATGAAAGTGCACGAGGATGACACTGTTGCTTTCTTGGGAACAACTTTGAAACGCTGGTAGTGTATGCCAATGGATCCACGTATTGTTTTGTTGCTGCATAGACAAGCTGAAGCCATGTGACATGATCCAGATCACGAAACAAACAATCATGAAAGAAGAAGAAAGAAAGGGACAATGTGATCGCTCTTTGACAGAGGCCCAATGATCCACACTATACAAGATACAATGACTTGCTTGTATATTCATTTGATCTGTGGCTAGCACCAACCTGCATGGATGTCGTGCGCATAAGTGCGCCACACTTTGAGTTTTGTACCACGACTCAACTTGCCGCTATTTGGCTGCGCATTATCTCCTCTTCCTCATGTCGGATCTGCCAACCAGTCTTAAAGGTTCACGATGCATTGTCCATATCGATTTAGGTGAGTGTTATGGCGTAAGAAAGGAGTGTAGGTGACATTGGCTTACCATTGACGTCCACTTAGATTGCTTTTACTGTCAAGTTGGCAAGTAGTTGTTGCACAGGTCTATGGAGCTACATGTCGCTAATGTTGACTTGGATACAGAAATGGTGCGAGTTGGAATACCTCCAGAGCAACCTACTGCAGTTCGACAATGGGATGGTCTTATAGCAGGTAGGATGATGATAGTAGTGTGTGGACAAGATGTGTGATTAATGTATTCTTGGTGCAGTCAATTATCCAGCACGTCGAGCAGGTGTCAAGAAACGCACAACCATTCCTGAAGCGCTTAAAATGTGTCCTGGTAAGTCATCCTTTTACATGGATATCCTTGCAAGTCTCTTACTTGATCATGTATTAGATATCAAGTTTCTTCACGTGGCAACGTATGGACCAGGAGATATCGAGCCCCAATATTATCCATCACCAAGTCGTTCCACTCATAAGGTATCGCTTGATCCTTATCGTGCTGCATCCAAAAGGATCTTCAAGATTTTCCGCAAGTATTGCAAGACTATTCAACGTATAGGATTGGATGAAGGATTTCTCGATTTGACTGATGCCATCAACAAGAAGATTATCGATGAATATGTACCACATCTCTCAGACAAGGTCGATGATCAAGTATGCGACGTGGATATTGATTGGGATGAACTTGGCATGGTCATTGGGAAAGAAGACGACACAATCACTTGGAAGGATTTACAACTAGCTGTTGGTGGTAGGATTGCAAAACAGATACGTCAAGAGGTGTATGATGAGCTCAACTATACTTGCTCAGCAGGTAATGTGTACTTTTGTCTTTCTACGTATCGTATACTCATATTGTATTAGGCATTGCGCACAACAAGGTGGTTGCAAAGTTAGGATCAAGCAAAAACAAACCCAATAATCAGGTAAAGTGATGAAAGATGATGCGTGACTCATGTGCTAATATGTCTTGTAGACTGTGGTGCGTACATGTGGAGTACAAGATTTCATGCGCGATATGCCATTCATGAATATACGTAATTTGGGCGGCAAGCTTGGTAATGAAGTGGAGACTGATCTTGGTATAAGTACGGCTGGTGATGTATGGTATGTTGGTACTGTTCAAGAAGCATTTGACAAGTTCATTGTTTAGTTGACTATGATTGTATAGGCAATTCAGTCTTGAAGATTTACAGCGAAGGTTTGGAGAATCGACAGGGACATGGATTTACAATATTGTACGAGGGGAAGATGATGAAGAAGGTAAGCTGTGATCTTAAAGATGCAGATGATGAAAGCTAAACCATCCTTTATTGCCATAGTTATGCCTACAAAAGCACCCAGGTCATTGATGGCAGCCAAGTCATTTGTGAAGCCAGTGAAGGATGCAAAGCAAATGCAAAACTGGATTGGGATAATGAGCGCTGAGCTACACAATCGCATCATGACCAATCTGGAGGATTTTTCACTATGGCCCAAGACATTGACAGTAAGCCATCAGGATATAGTATCATGTCATCACTATATTGACTTTTTTCAATGTTAGATTCATTTCCGAGCAACTCATGACTCAATTTATCGTACCAAGTCGCTACCAATGTATTCACGAGCAAATTTCCGCAATCCAGGTTCGTATTATAACATCATTCTTATGACATTGTGGACTAAAAGCATTATAACAGAGAGACTATTACAAAGAGTGACAGAAGCATTATCATCGATTGAAGGATTGTATCCATGCATTGGCTTTGCACTGCAAGCAAATGGACTGGTACCAGATGAAGCTGGAAAACATTGCGACATATCCCAGTTCTTTATTCAGAATGGAGAATCGTCATCATCCAACAAGAAAGCAGATACTTCTTCATCGCCAACAATCACATCATCATCATCACATACCCCATCGGCTTCAGCATCATCATCATCACCATCAGCATCATCCAATGAAGCTACTACCAAGAAAGGAAGCATACTAGAGTTTTACAGCAAAACACAACAGCCACCATCATCATCATCCACATCCAACAAGAGAAAAGCAGGACCATTGGATCATTTTTGTAAAAGGAGGAACCAAGACGACACAAAGGATGACAACAAGCATTGGACGTGTGACAAGTGCTCCAAGCGGATTCCGATTGATGCAGTGGATGAGCATACGGATTATCATTTTGCATTAGATTTACAGTTAGAAGAAAGAGCTAGTAGTAATAATAGTAGTAGTAATAGTCATTCCAATGTGAAGAGATCCAAAGTAGAACAAGGACAATCAACCAAGTTATTCTTTCAACCACGATAAAAGGAATGTTGCATTTCATTTTGTGTTACCTTAATCTCCTGAGATTCAAGTGGTGTTCTTTTGCTGCATTATTTGTTCTTCATTTCTTCTTTTCATGTTATTCTATAACGAGAACAGCGGATATATTGATGGTGTGTTGCGTGGATACTTTTCTGGCATCTTGACAGCGACACAATACATGAATCTTACTCAATGTGAGACACTGGAAGGTGAGCGCTCTTTATTCCTTTCTTCTTTCCCACTCTTTTTAACCCATTCTCCCTTTTCCCACCCTAAAAGACCTTCGTTTACAACTTGGAGCTACAGATTACGGCAACTTGTTACAAAATGAGCCTTCACCGATAGCGACATCCACGTTTGCAGATCGCTTAACGGATCGACTGGTAGAAGAATACAACTATATTCGTGACAATGCAGTTGCACCACTCTCCAAGTTTTTAGAGTATATTACGCAAGTATGAAGATCTATGTTGAAAGACAACGTGGCAAGTGTGTGGCTAATATTCAGGGGTGGATGATGTATCTAGGTATCAGTATATGATTGATAACGTGATCTTGCTCATTACTGGCACACTACACGAACGCAATACACAAGAATTACTAGACCGATGCCATCCTTTGGGTCGATTTGATGCAATGCCTGCTTTATGTGTGGCAACAACAGTCGCTGAATTGTACAATACAGTCTTGGTAGAAACACCACTTGCACCCTATTTTGCCAATTGTCTCAGTGCTCAGGACTTGGATGAGCTCAACATTGAAATTATCCGCAACACTTTATACAAGGCTTATCTGGAAGACTTTTATGATTACTGTCAGGAATTGGGAGGAGCAACAGCTCAAGTCATGAGAGATATCCTGCAGGTAAATGAAATCACAAAGAAAAAGGCATGTTGACTCATAAGCAATTCAGTTTGAAGCAGATCGACGTTCTATCAATATCACCATCAACTCATTTGGCACTGAATTACCAAAACATGAGCGCAGGAATCTATTTCCTACCATTGGTCGACTTTATCCAGAAGGCAATGCAAGATTAGCAGCAGCAGATGAATATGAACAAGTCAAGGCAGCATGTGAAGCATTCCAGGTAATAAATGATAGTGATGCAGGAGTATCCAAGGTGATTGATGATGTGACATGAACAGGAGTACCGTGATTTCTTTGATACTGCAACTGGTGACAAGACTGTGGAAGACAAGTTTTTTGAACATGAAGTTTTCTTGAATCGATTGGCTTTTCAACAACAATTCAACTATGGGATCTTTTATGCCTATGTCAAGCTCAGAGAACAAGAGATCAGGAACATTGTTTGGATCGCTGAATGCATTTCACAAAACCAAAAGGAGAGGATCAACAATTATATACACATAATGTAGAAATAGCATAGATGTTTCTTTTTCTTTACACAAGTTGAAACAAAAAGATGATACTTTTTCTTTATATATTGCTGGCATTGCATTGTGTACCCAGACTGCTGTGGTTTTTATACTTCTATTTACATACAGGAAAGCTCTATTACAACTTGTCATAGTACTTGTCAAGACCAGGAATGTCTTCAACAAGACCCTTTCTCTTACGAACAGCACGGATGATGTCGTAGACCTTGTTACCAGGGGTCAAAGGATCACCACTCATAGCAGACCAGTGGTCAAAGACAGCTTGAGGGAAAGCTTGACCAGCAGTGGCAGCACGAAGATCAGCAGTGAAGCCGAAAGATTCATTGACAGGCATATGAGCCTTAACAGTCATCATAGGAGTACCAGGACGTTGTTCTTCAGAGAAAACAACACCACGACGTCTGTTAAGAACAGAGTAGATACCACCAATAGCTTGTTCAGGAACTTGAATTTCAACAAGGTACATAGGTTCTTGGATACCAGGTTGAGCAGTAAGCATGGAAGCATACACAACACGGCGGAAAGTAGGAATGATTTGACCACCACCACGATGGATAGCATCAGCGTGAAGAGTGACATCAAGAATGTTGAAACGAGTACCACGCAAGTTTTCTTCAGCAAGAGGACCTTCCTTGGTAGCCCATTGGAAAGCAGCAACACAAGAATCCTTGATTTCATTCAAGTATTGGACAGCCTTGGTAACATCAACAACAAGGTTGGGACCAGTGGCATCGGGACCGAAACACCAAATCTTACGAGCTTCAGTAACATCCCACTCATACTTGTCAGCAAGAACACGAGCACGAGCCTTGAAATCATCCTTGGGACCAATCTTGCCAGCTTCAATTTCATTAGCAAGCTCATCATCCAAAGGCATGGCACGCATGTAAATACGGTTGTGCTTGTTGGGAGACTTGGACAAACAATCCATGGAAGATTCAGCAGTAACAGTCTCACGGTATTGGACAACAGGGTCACCAGTGCGGATAGGGACTTGAGCGTGATCTTCTTCAAGATCCTTCAAGATAATTTCCAAGTGAAGTTCACCAGCACCAGCAACAATGTGTTCACCAGAGTCAGAAGTGTAGGTCAAGACACAAGGATCAGACTTGGCAAGACGCTTAAGACCTTCAACAAGCTTGGGCAAATCATTGGCGTTCTTGACATCAACAGCAACTTGCACAACAGGAGAAACAGAGAACTTCATGACCTTCATGTTGTGAGCAACTTCAGAAGTGGTAATGGTACCAGACTTGACCAAGAATTGATCAACACCAACAAGACCAATGATGTTACCAGCAGGACAGTCATCAATGGCTTCAGTGTTACGACCCATCATAAGAACAGTACGTTGGATAGACTTGATAGCCAAATCATTCTTTTGACCAGGGACATAGTTGGGACCTTGGATACGGACCTTAAGACCAGCACGAATAGTACCAGAGAAGACACGACCAAAGGCATAGAAACGACCCTTATCAGAAGTAGGAACCATCTTGGAGACATACATCATAAGAGGACCATTAGGATCACAGTCGCGGATACCAACAGCACATTCATCATCAGTAGGACCTTCGTACAAGTTGACAACACGGTATCTTTGAGCAGTGACAGGAGAAGGCAAGTGAATACAGATCATTTCCAAAAGAGCATCACCAGCAGGCAAGAACTTGCGCATAACAACCTTGAGGAGCTGCTTGCCTTCAAGATCCTTTTCATCATTGGTAAGCTTAATCTCCAACTTCTCCAAAAGAGTAGCAGTTTGATCCTTCTTGAAGTTCATGATAGAGTCAAAGATCTTGTAGATAGGATCCAAGACGAACATGTTGAAAGCACGATCCAATTGCTTGCCATCAGCATCAGTGCCCTTGTTGGTCCACTTCTTGGTCTTGGGGTTGAAGTAAGATTCACCCCAGAGACGTTGCATCATCTTTTCCTTGTCAACACCAAACTTCTTGGAGTAACGAACAGCGAATTGACGAAGAGTGAAACCCCAACCGTGAAGACCGGAAGCGAAAGCAACAGTACCCTTTTCAGGATAGACTTGGACATCACCAAGAGCTTCATCAAAGTAGGTGGCAATGATGACGTTCACGGATTCAATGGTACGAGAGAAAGCCTAATGAAATGCAATATATGAATAAATGGATGCAAATAAGATGTAAAAGTACTTACGTTGTAAAGTTCTTCCTTCTCCAATTGCAATTCAAGCAAAGCACGATCAATCTTGTTGATGACGATGACAGGCTTGATACGTTCACCAAGAGCTTGACGCAAGACAGTCTCAGTTTGGACACAGACACCTTCAATACAGTCGACAACAACAAGAGCACCATCAGTGACACGAAGGGCAGCAGTGACTTCAGAAGAGAAATCAACGTGACCAGGAGAATCAATCAAGTTGATCAAGAATTCGTGGCCTAGATTGAATAGATTGATGAATAAAAGCTTCATGTTCATCCTTTACACTATAAACAACTTACCATCAACCTTTTGGTTCTTGATTTCCTCAACATCCTTGGGATCAGCCAAAGGGAAATACATGGAGATAGCAGTGGACTTGATAGTAATACCACGCTCTTGTTCATCCTTACGGGTATCCATGAAACGAGTTTCACCAGCACGACCAGCAGAGATAATACCGGCCTTGGACACCAAGGAATCGGTCAAAGTAGACTTGCCGTGATCGACGTGAGCAATGACGGACATGTTACGGACATTGGTAACTTTGTCCTACAGGTCAAATGAGTAAAGCTGCTATAGTGCTTATCAGGTTGTGTTTCATGACTTACCATCAAACCACGGATCTCCTCAACAGTAAAGTTCTATAGCATAGAAAGAAAATGAGTCCAATGGGGCTCCCATGGGCAGGAAGTAAGACACTTACCACTAATCAGGCATCCACAAAGTAAACAAAAAGACAAAGAGAATAAAGTTTTAGTACATTTTCCCACAGATGCTACATGTGTTCATCCCACAGCCATGCCATGGATGGATGGATGCATGTGATGGATGCATTGATTGTACGTACCCATTTTGTGTAAAGTGTGAAGGAAGGGATGTAGCCCAATTCAATTCAGTGCTCTTGTCCCGATTTACAGCTTCGCCAGCTTTTGCTCCCCCGCCACACATAAACTTTTTTCTTGCACACGCATAACGTATTTGTCCCACACTACAACAAACCCTTGTTTAATTTACTACTCAATGCCCTGCTACTCCATACATTATTGGTTTTGATGCTTATCACTACGTCAACGTAAGCTACAATCACCATAACAACAGCATGAAAGACACGAAACGTTTCTACTAAAAGTAGCGGGGCTACTGCATGATGCATGAAAATGCAGCATTCGTTTCACACCCGAAAAGGCTTCTTCCATATCACTCTATTGTAGGCTTACTAATACATTCATAGCTAAAACGTCATCTGATATAATGATACGCGTGTAGTAGTGTTGTTGATAGGAGTTTAGTTACCCAAGTCTTATTTATCCCTTGAAAGTTTGAATCTCCATGGTTTAGCGCTCTAGTATTTAAAGGCTCGCTTTCTGTAACGCGTCTTTAAACAACTTGTTCACTCATGTCATCAACCAAGGGTACATTATTGTTTATTCTTACTTCGCACAGTCAATTAGGCACTACAGGCAAAACCACGGGTTATTATTTGCCAGAAGTAGCTCATCCAGTTCATGTGTTATCCAAGCACTATAACATTCGATATGCAACACCTTTGGGTGGCAAGTCACCTTTAGATCCAAGCTCGTTGGAAGCTTTTCGTGATGATCCTACATGCAAAGAGTTCCTTAACAATGCCCAAATCACTGCTGCTTTGGAGAATACTGAAAAACTAAGTGATTTGTCAGCATCTGATATTGATCAACTCGTGGGTGTTTTCTTCCCTGGTGGACATGGTCCCATGTTTGACTTGGCCGATAATAAGGAAGCAGCCAACATTGTTGCCAGGGTATATGAACGTGGTGGTGTCGTTGGTGCTGTCTGTCATGGTCCAGCTGGTCTTGTCAATGTCAAAATTGGCGATCGTTATCTGGTGGATGGTCATAATGTCACCTGTTTTAGTAATGCCGAAGAGGATCAAGTGCAACTCAGCAGTCAAATGCCATTCATGCTTGAAGATCGTTTACGTGAACATGGTGCCAAATACTCCAAGGCTGCTGAACCATGGGGTGAACATGTCGTTGGTCAAGGCACGCGTTTGTTGACTGGTCAAAATCCTGCTAGCTCTTTTGCAGTAGCAAATGCAATTGTGGAAGCATTGGCAAAGAAGAATGATTAGTTTGAATAAATTCAACGTGTATGTAACACAGAACCCACACAATGGCATCTGCATTAGTGCTGGTACAAAGTGTTTCATTGTTTATGCATTGTCATCGTGATAGACGAGTCCAAATAGGTGATCAGCAGTCAATGATTGGTATTTCATATCATCTTTATCAAGAAGAGGGATAAACTATATTGGGAATACTATCTACATGCAGATGGGTTGTCTGGTCAACAGGTTAATGTGTTAAAAGAGTGGTCAGTAAGGTTCAAAAAGTTGTCAAGATGGTAGGATTTGGAGGAGGTGTCAAGTCAGCTACAACTTCTCTTCCGCCACCTTTACTCCACTGTTGAACGATCTGCTATGCCCAAGGAGCCACATGCCAAGCCATCCAAAATCGCAAAGAAGAAAAAGATAAAGCCAGGAGATCCCATTCCACCACCACCTGACAAACCAGGCCAATGTAAGCTTCGATCAAGGCAACTTGTCCCATCGATGGGCGCTAAGTGTATTTGAATGCATAGGTCACTTTTGGGTTGCAAACAAGGGCAAGTACTGCAGCTTACCAGCCAAGAAAACCAACAAGTACTGTGGCGAACATTTGGTCAATGACCTTGATTCATCATCATCCAATCGTCGTATTCCTTGTCCCTATGATCCATCACAGTATGTGTCATTATCAAAACACCTCTTGCATTGACTTATTGATCACTTTACTAGCACCGTGTATGAAAAGGTTTTGGATGAACATATGAAGGATCGATGCAATGCTCGTCCACGTGCTCCAGAACAGTATCATTCACTCAATGTCAATTGCTCTCTTCCATTATCAACTGAGGAACTTGAGTTTCAAAAGACCATTTATTCACACAAGAATCTTCATCCACAACCTTGGCTTGTTCGTGTTCAGTTATCAGAGCTTTCAAAAGAGGAATTGGATACTATTGTCAGCAAGACACAAAAGACTTTTCATCATGCACTGCCTTGTCCCATTCAAACCATGGTGTTGAAGAATGATGCAGCTGAAAATAAAAGGTAGGCATGTCTTGAAAAAATAGGGATAGAGATACTAATGCTCTTTGTCTAGAGAACAAGTGAAGCGTACCAAACATCTTGATCAACAGGTACTCTACATGATTCGATACATTCACATGTATACATTGACACAGAAGATGTAGTCATCTTTACTGGGACATATGGAGCGATCTGGCATGTTGGATGATAAGAGTGCATGTTTTATTGAATTTGGTGCTGGTAAAGGTAAGAGCATCATACTTGTTGCAAGAGTTCTTGGATTGACATGAACAAGGCGAGACTTCTAGCTATCTGAAGAATGCTCTGGGTGAAGTGAATGGTGAAGCGACTTATGTCTTGGTGGATCGAAAACTAGTGCGAAACAAGGTAGATGATTATATACAAGTTGCAAGTGATGATGCTAAGATGGTTTTATGAGTATTTAGGTGGATAATACTTTATTGGGTCTTTCAGAGACAAAGTCGACTGTACAACGCATTACGATTGATATCAAGGATTTGGAATTGTCTCGAGTTCAAGCATTATCCGATGGCAAGGGACAACGTAAAAAGGTGGTAGCCTTCTCCAAGCATTTGTGTGGCAGTGCAACCGATATCACTTTGAAATGCTTGATGAATTATGTCGAGAAAGAACGAGCCAATGGTAACAAGTAAGTGGGATTCAACAAGGACTTGTATAGCTTGGACTGATTGAATGCAATTCTATAGGACACCTATCTCTGGCATCATTATTGCACTCTGTTGTCATCAGCTTTGTCGTTATGAAATGTATCCCAACACCTCCTTTTTGACATCCAATGGATTCGACAAGACTGATTTCGCCAGATTATGCAAGATGAGCAGTTGGGCTATTTGTGGATTACCTGACAAGAATGATGACAATACACAAGAAGGTGATGATCATGCATGTATAGCAGGAGAAGAAGGTGATGCTGATGAAAGCACGTAAGTATTGGATGTGATGGAATAGATCAAGTTTGATTGATGATGATGGTTAGGAATCACTATTCTGGACGTGATCATCAAGAGCGAGAGAACATTGGATATCAATGCAAACGAGTGATTGATATTGGACGAGTACGATATTTAGAGGAACATGGATTCAAAGCAGAACTTGTATATTATGTGGATAGATCAACTAGTCTAGAGAATTGTGCATTGATTGCCATTCCTAAATAATATATCAACTTTATCAAGTATAAAAGGGATGGGATATATGCAGGCGGCGTTCAATTGCCTGATTTGGGTGATGAGCGGGTGAGCGGGCGTGGTTGGGTAAAATTGTACTGGAATGCAGACCACCAAGACTTCCTCCTCATTTGCTGATTGACGGTCCATCATGGTACGTTGAAGGATATGAAAAGCGATGGGATGACAAAAGAGATATCATGTCAATGACTACAATGGATGGATGAATGCAAAAAGTGGATGGATGGATGACTATAGAGATATTTCAAGCGAAACGATATATGACCACGACCAAGCTAACCCCATTTCCAATGACAGGTTAACATTCCCAAGACCAGAAACACCTTCTGTAAGGGCAAGAAGTGCAGAAAGCACACTCCCCACAAGGTTACCCAGTACAAGACTGGTAAGGCTTCGCTCTATGCCCAGGGTAAGAGACGTTACGACCGTAAGCAATCCGGTTATGGTGGTCAGACCAAGCCCGTTTTCCACAAGAAGGCAAAGACTACCAAGAAGATTGTCCTTCGTCTTGAATGCACTGGTAATGTCATATCATTTTAGAGGGATAAATCATGGCTAATGCATAATCATCATCTAGCCTGCAAGTACAAGATGCAACTCCCTATCAAGCGTTGCAAGCACTTCGAATTGGGTGGTGACAAGAAGACCAAGGGTGCTGCTCTTGTTTTCTAAACTGTGTATCTCTTCGAATAAACCTGCGGATGTCTTGTTTGTGATATACGCGAATGACACGACTGCACGATTACGAATATCAGCTTATATCAACGATCGTTTATTGATGATTTGGATGCAACAAGAGTGGAATGATGATCTATAATTTGTTTATCATGCAAAAAGTGATAGGGAGGGGGGAAATGTAAAGTATAATGTGTGTGTGTTCTATGAAGCATCTCTACTGCAACCAGCACAACCAGGTACAACAATGGGTATACGTTGTCTCTTCTTGAAGAATAATCCACCTTTACCCTGGAGAAGCATGGCACCAACAAAAAGTAACCACCAAGTCCATACATTCATGATCAGTGTTGGGTACAATCCACCATAAAATGATCCAAGTGTAACAAGTTGTGACATACGCCATAACCAATAAAGTACTTCTAAGCCCTTGAACCATGCATGCTCATTCAATTGTCGTTTTTGTTGTCGTCCCTTGCTGGATCCACGACAGTGGATATCCACAGCTTCAGTTGCACGCCAAGCAAACAACATTAGGAATATCCCCAAGTCAAAGAATAGTTGAGTAAATGCATATTTCCATGAATCTGCCAATGGTATCCATTCCTTGCCAAAAGCGAGACCCCACATATAAAATAAGCCATAGCGTTCTGCATCAGTTGTACCAGAAGGAATAAACTCGGCTTGGAACCAAGGAAGCATCAATAGGATCATCAAATAATAAAATGTTGTGTACCAGATAGCAGGTTGATCGTGTCCAAGTTGCATAAATCTCAACAGCCAAAGTAGCACTTGACGTTGCACAAAATCGAACGGGCCACATGTGGGATATTGATCAATCTCATGGATCTTGCATAAAAGAATATGGGCAATGCGTCCTTGATCCTTGTTCCAGATGTCACGATATAAGGGTGGTCCCAGTATAAGCAATACCATGATAAAGATACCAATAAGAGAAAGTGTGCGTAACTAGACAAGCATTGGTCAATGTCATGTTGTCCATTGTCTTCTGTTACTTACCAAATAAGACATATGAGCTCCAATTAGCCATTCACCAAATCCACCTGCAATACTAAGTCTCATCGAATCCATCCGAAACATGGTAGTTGCTTCTCCAGTAAGGTCACCAAAAGTAGCTTCAATCCGGATCATGTGTGATTCCATGTCATCAAAGTCATTAGGCTCCCATTCAGAAATCCATAATGGTAACTCCTTGGTACCAACAAATTTGGCAGGGAACGGATGTCGTTTCTCATCCACCATGATACGTACACGTAGTTGAGAAGGATCAGCATTGGAAAACACCAAGAATCGAATATGTGTGCTCCTTTTGGGTAAATGATATGGTTCCTTGTCTGCCAATAAATAGCGTGCATCTTTTGGATTGGTGATAAGGATGACAGGTGCCATAGGAACAGGCTTTGGCCAAGGGACCCGTTTATCAGCTGGTAGTTGTAGCACACGATCATCATCTTGAATCTGATCCACAGGTAGTTCAGCATCAATAAAAGAGATCATATCATGGTCCACTGCCACAATACGAAAAGCGCCATGGTCTTTCATATCCGCCAATTCGAGCTCCAAATGATCTGTGCCATAGTTGTATCTCTTTAATGCATCTCCCAAACCTATTAAAACAACACATTAAAGTCAATGCTCCTGATATCCATTAATAGAATCCTTACCTGCCACAAGTCGATGCAAATGTCCACAAAAGTAAACACTGAGACGATGAGAAAGGTCCTTATAGCTGTGTCCTTGAGCCGTTTCACCAAAGACCATGGTCGTTGTTGGATAATGAGAAAACTATCATACATCATGTTTAGTATCTCATTACGTTGCCATAGAACAAAGACACACACTTACCATAAAGGTATGATTGTAAAGTTCTGGTGTCAAGATAGCTTCCTCCAACTTGTCCATGGCAGTTGATGTCAGGTAACCAAAGAAATTGAGTGGTCGTGCTGGCCCACGCTTAGGTCTAGGCATGTCATCATGTCAGCTTACCTAGTGGTCTCTTGTTAATGATTACTTACGTGGCATCTGCTACAACAAAACGATATTTTCCAAATGGCTTGATGATATCCCAACTGTAAATGCCTTCATTCTCAAGTAAATCTGCACTCTTGCCATAATCACCATACAGATTGGTAGATGCATTATTGGATGCAAGATTGAACGAGTCATGGTTGCCTTTCATGTCGTACCAAGGAATACCCAAAGAGCCTTGTTGCACTGCTTCCTTGTACATCTCCCATTCTTCCTTGTATTGACCAGTCTTGATTGCTTTGGCATCCTTTGCATCGGTCAAATCACCTGTCACTACTACAAATTCAGGACTATTCGATGTCAATATCCATGATTCATTGTGAGCTGTCTTTCACGTACTTGATTGTTGGAAGAATGGATTGTAGGAAATGCAAAAAGTGATTTGTGTAGCCATGAGATCGAAATTTGGACAAGTGCAGGTCGGATATCTATGTAGTATCAGCTCATGTGTTGGTCAAAGCTAGCATAGCATCATAGACATTCTTGTACCTGAACAAAATAAAAGAGCTTTGCTGGTTTCTCATTCATGATATCATCTTCATCAATGTCTTTTCTGTAACGTCGAGGAGGGTGTATTTCACTTTGCAATGTTGTCGCATCCACTGACGCATTGGGTGAAAGGACTGCAGTCGAGGAACGATAGAGTTGTATAGATCGCCATCCCGCGATAAAGAGTACGATAATACAAGCCCAGATGGAGGCTGACAGCTTCATTGCTCGGCAATGGTTGAATCCCAAGGTTGGCGTCAAAGAAGAAAGAAAGAGAATTGGGCGCTGTGTGGATGTCTGGATTGCGGAAAAGAGAGTTGTTGGTTGCACATTACTGCTTTTTTGGTGTCACTAGCATTTGCATTATAGTAAAGAGGAGCAACACACTTGGCTGACAATCAATCCAACTAGTAACAAAGAAACCAATGCACCATGCATCACCCTTAGCAAATAGTCATACAGATAGCAGTTGATTTTTTATTACACACACATAATATTGTTGTTGATAGTCCTATATAACGATGATGTTTGTACAATATGATGAAAGAATATACTCCAAGGCAATCTATTTTAAGCCGAGGAAGAAGAAGGAAGGCTTGAAAGGACACCTTCAGTCACCAAATGGGATTTTGGATCTTGCAGCATTGTGTAAATCATGAACCATTGTAGACGATGCGTGATTCTAAAATGGTAGTCAGTATCATATAGCAAAAGATACATGTTCAATGACATACCTAGTAGTAAACTGCCACCATCGTAAGTTTTCACATGCACTTATACCACGCATACCAGCCCAGAATCCAAGTCCATGCATGGATTTGCCTTGACTTGTAGTTTGTTCACTGCCATATTTGCGAACCAGTTCATGTGATCGTTGTCCACCAAGGAGGGAACTGCCATAAGTCAATGCTGCAGGAACACGATCAACGTAAATGGGAAGTGTGATAAGATCACTAATGGATCGATAAAAGAATGGGAACTGATAAGGCGATGTAAGTGGTGATAGGCGTAAATGAAGTAAGAATGTAGCAGGAATGGCTGTCAACCACGAATATCCCAAACCACGTAATGCTAGCATCACATCCAAGGTGAGTAATCTTCTTATCATGTCATTCTCCTTTGTTTACCTCTGAATGTATCCCAAATTGTAATCCTGCCTCGTTGTGATTTGTCAAAGAATTGGACACGTTGTTCAAGTTCGGCAGGTCCCACTGTTTCTGCTTCACGTTCCTTGACTTTTTCTTCGCGTTGTTCTTCCATAGGTTTCATTTCAGGCGTGATTTCTTTTAGATTCATGTCAGCTCTATTGTCCAATCACAATAGATTTATGCTTACCTTCACCAGGTTCCTTTTGACGCCATCGACGAATCTCACGTCGTGTATTTTCAAGCATGACTGTTTCTTCATCAAATACAGGATGTTGTGGTACAGGTTGGGGTGATGCTGAAGGTGGTGCTGTATCAAGATTGCTACCAGTAACACTTGCAAAGGAAGCCTTGACATCATTTGAAGCTGGTGTTGTATCTGCGGAAGTTGTCGGATTTAGTCAATGACATCATATCACAGTGTCAACATTATGACATCAGAATCAAAAGCTCGAGCCACTTTACCTTGATCCCTATCTTCAGCAGCAGCATCCACAGCTTCTGTCAGCTTCGAAATCTCAGTGAACATGGCACGTTCCTCTGGTTGATTATGATCCACATTGTTCTCGGCCATCTGGTTGGCTTGTTGCAAGGTAGGAAAGTCATCATGCGTATGTTCTGGTAAAGCATTATCTTGTTGTTCTTGTTGTTGTCGGTTTTGTTTCTCAATAGCTTCAAGGCGTTCACTAGGCTTTTCTTCCACAGGTGCTGGTTTGGCTGCCATCTTTGCAAAACTTTGTGTTGGTGGTGGTGGTGGCACTTTGACTAGATGTGTGTTAACTATCATTCTTGTATTGATCATGTTCTCCTTTTTACCTGATGGCGATGATAGCATATCTTTTACATCAGGAATATCAGATAAGCTATCAGTGGATGATGACAAAGTATTCTCCTCTGGAGCTGGCATATTCGGAAAGTCCTTGTTACCAGCAACATTGGCAAAAGAGCGAGCAGGATGAGGTGGGATAGTGGTATCCTCTTTGTTTATATACTACATGTGTCAGTGAATGTCGTTTGATGTATAATGAAATCACATGTACCTTTTTGCTCATTGTTGTTCTTGTTCAGTAAATCACCAACACCTGAAGATGAAGTTTGAGATGGTGTTGGACTTTTTGCCTTTTCACGACGAGCAGCTTCTTGGGGTGAAGGAAAATCACTGACAAAAGCATAAGATCGCTCTGGGGACAGGGTATTGTTTGCATCTTCTTCATTAATCAATTCACCAGATTGGTTCAAGAGATCACTGACACCCGAAGAAGAAGGTGATTTATCCTTTACTGTTTCTTGAGGAAGTGGAAAGTTATTACTACTACCACCAGGCGCGTCATTGATAGATGGAACACGTTGTTCTGGAACAGCAGTATTAACAGCTGATGATGGATCATTAGCTCGTTGCTTGTTTCCTTCTTTTGTATGATGAGCAGCAATATCAGCCCAAGAATTGTTTTGTTCTGAATTGGACATGAGCGAGAGAGAGAATGAAAGCTAAAGAGAGTGAAAAAAAAGAAAAAAAGAAAAACGTTTGAAACTATAAGCATGGGCTTTTTTCTCCCGAGGCAACTGCAGCTCAAGATTTGATTTGCTAATGTCGGGCTTGAGAGCGGGATGTCCATTGTTCATCCAAAATGGGGTGTTACAACACAATGCAGGAATGATGGATGATACTGATAGTCCAGAATCATCAGTAACACAAAAAGAGTCGATAACAAGGTTGATTTATATGCAGACCAAGCACATGCGAACAATGTCAAGCTTGTCTGTGTGTATGTGTTGTTTGTTGATTGAGTAGTACACAAGGCAACAACACCCCTTTACTCACCCAATCCCTTTATCTTTTTTCTCCCCCCCCACTCCTCTTCCTCTCTATCTCTGCCTTTCTCTTGTTTTCTCTCCCTTCTATATCATCCAAAATAACACCATACTTTCTCCTCTTCCTTTTACACCCGGTTTGACTATTCACACTGATTGTTATTCAAGGCCAATAGGCCCAAAGAGAAGAAAGCTCTCTTGTTCGGCTACACTTGCTGCCGTGGATCACACTTTGAAGACTGCAGATCGGCATCTTTGCGCTCCCATTGACTCCATGCCTGCCACAATGGCTACTCCCCCTCTTTCTTCTCAAGCAACAAATCAACGTTTACCACGTTATGCCCAACCAACACTTAGTCAACGCCTAAAGGCAAATCATCCAGCCCGTACAGTTGACAGCTCTACTACAAGCACAGGGAGAAAGCGTAATATCAACCCCGATGACACCGCCATCAAACATCCACAAAAGACAAGGATTATCACATCCACAGCCAATACTCGATTCCAATCCAGTGATATTATTCATGATACCAATGCATGCATGTTCAAGATAAAGTTGGATGTTCAAGGCAGAATAGGTAATATGCGGAGATTATGATAGTAGTAGCAGTAGTACTTAAACAGTGTCAATTAGCTGCATTATGCTACCTTCCAACTCGATTGCACTTGTTAGTCGACTTTTATCACACGGTAACTATTCAAATGATGATGATAGACAAGCTGACTTATAACATGATTAGGAGATTCCTGAAAGTTATCGACATTTGGGACTAGGTGATTTATTGGCACGACATGCATTTCAATGGGCAGAAGAGAACAACAAACTGGTGATTCCAACTTGTGCATTTATCCAGCGATATCTCGATCATTACAAGTGTATGAATAATGTGGTGCGTAACGAACAAGAAGCCATAGAGCGATTGGCAATAATGAAATTACGACAACAGCCACCTCCTTCACCCGTTTCTTCTTCTCCTGTACCATCATCCATTACTACATTAGCAACCAACAAGTAGCAATAGCGTCAAATAAAACAGGAACGTGTAGCATAAGAATCGTGTACCACAATAAATGACAAGGTAGAGCAAGGTGCCCTACCATTTTCTTACATGAAGGCTGATGCATTCTAGTAACACAAACGTGACACACATGCCAGTGATCATTGAAGAGTGGGTTCTTTGTTAAAGAGAGAGAGTGTGTGTATTTCATTCAATCACACATCTCTTTCTTCTCTCATCCCCCCTTTTTTCTTATCCCTTTTATTCTCCCTTTCCTTTCCTTTTGGTTGCCATGACTGCCGCTACACTTTCACCGCCTGTTGCAGCTACTGGTAACACGTCTACCACTACACGAGACCCCGAGATCTTGCCTCGTCGAACACCATCTGTCAGGTCAAACACTCTTGAACCTTCCAATGACACTTCACTACAGCGTCACAGCAGCACACGGAGTCAAACAAGTGCATTGGAGAAACGAAAGCAGCAGAACCAAGACAATACTTCAGCATCGAGACGTCCATCTGAACGACGCAAAGTTATTCGCATTGGCAACTATGTTATCAACCGAAAGACTATTGGAGCTGGTAGTATGGGCAAAGTGAAGCTTGCTACTTGCTTGACAGATAGCGATCGACGACAGGTACACTTGTTTATATCTAATTATGCTGTATCCAACCAATTGATCCATATTTATATATCCACAGTATGCCGTCAAAGTGATGCCCAAGATCAATCTAGCAGCTTTAGCTGATGTGGATACCAGTAAAGCCAAAGATCCCAAAGATACACCACAAGAGCGTGAGCAGCGGACAATACGTGAAATGGCTTTGATGCAACTCCTACGACATCCCAACATTTGTCAACTCAGAGAATGGATCAATGAAGGCGATTACTACTACATGTTCTTGGAGTATGTGGATGGTGGTCAACTCTTGGATTACATTATCAACCATGGCAAATTACGTGAGAAACTAGCTCGCAAGTTTGCAAGACAAATTGCCAGTGCTCTTGGTAAGTGATAAAAGGGGGATTGAATGCTTCATTTACTGATGACGATCCAATTCAATTAGATTATTGCCACCGCAATTCCATTGTACATCGGGGTAAGTTGGGTTTCATGTCAATAATGGGGATGAAGGACTCATTATCCATGCTCGGATTTTCCACTTTTGGATAGATCTCAAAATAGAAAATATCATGTTGACCCGTAACGAAGATGTCAAGATTATTGACTTTGGCTTATCCAATATCTATTCTCCATCACGACTTCTCAGCACTTTTTGTGGCTCTCTTTACTTTGCTGCTCCTGAATTACTTCGTGCTCGTCCTTACACTGGTCCTGAAGTTGACGTGTGGAGTTTTGGTGTTGTTCTTTATGTCTTGGTGTGTGGTCGAGTCCCTTTTGATGATACAAGTCTTCCTGCTCTTCATGCCAAGATCAAGGCTGGTCAAGTGGATGGCTATCCAGAACACTTGAGCAAAGGTAAAAGTTTCATTATGGGATTGTTGGGGCATCTTGCTAACATCACGTGAATTAGATTGTGTTGATCTATTGTCTCGTATCTTGGTGGTGGATCCCAAACGACGTGCGACTTTGAATCAGATACTGACACATCCATGGATGACTCGAGGATATGATGAACCTATTGTAAACCATCTTCCACATCGACAACCTATTGATTCAATTGATATGGACATTGTTCAAGGCATGCGTGGATTTGGATTTGGAGAAGAACATGAGATCTATGCAAAGTTGGAAAAGAAGATCAATGATCCTGCTTATCGACAAGCAGCTGCACAAGTCGATCACAATTATCAGCAACAATTGTTGAATCAAGATCAATTGTCACGATCTCGTTGGCGACTCAACATTCGTAACAAGCGATCTTCAGTGATACAAGATGATCCATTGTCATTACCAGCCATGTATGATCCTTTGGTATCTGTTTATTATCTTGTCAAGGAGAAACGTGAATATGAAAAGCGTCAACGTCATCTCAAACGTGGTCAACAAACTGCCAATACAGCTACTCAATCTGTGCCAACTCTTCGACGTTCCAACAGCACTATTACTCCATCATCACGTGCAGAATCAGGTCTTGTACGCCGTAAGACTGAACGTGCTCCAAGTACTTCACGACTTGATAATACAAGTACTGTTGGTATTGGAAGATCTGGCAGTGTGCTTTCACGATCCAATAGTGCACGTAGTATGTCATCTACTCTTCTTGCACGTAGTCGAAGTGCTGTACGTCGTCTTGGTGCTATGCTTCCAAATACGAATATTCATCGCCAATCCATGGAAGATTCTCAATCACCACCACCTTTGCCTACCAATTCTCCTCAAAATCATCATGCTGCTGCTACATCTTCTTCACCTTATCATCAATCAACCGATACATCACCATCCAATACAGCAAAAAAGAGCACTTTTCAACAATTTCTCAAAGTGGATCCAAAAGACAACAGTGATAAACCAAGATCATCATGGCGTCGATTATCTATTAGTCGTGGATCACGTTATACACGACCTTCACTGGATGGTAGTAGCAGTAGTACAACAACACCTACTATGAGCAAATCAGCTACAACAGCTTCTGCACCACCTGGTGGTAGACGTATGTCAGAATCAGCAGATCGTGATGTAGATGCTATGAGCCATAGTAATAGCAGTGGTATCAGTCACCATACAACACCATCTCCTCAGCAACAACCACGCAGCTTATTCAATTTCAATCGACGCCATCTTTATCGCAGTACACCACAAAAGCTATTGGATGATCTTACCAATCTCTTATGGCTAAGAAATGTGCGCACACAGCCCTTGACTTCTGATCCATATGCATTAACGTGTGAATGTGATTATCCTGATTGGACAAAGTTGTTAAAGGATGAAGATATTCTTGAAGATCCAACAGCTGCAGGATTAAAGGGTGAGAAGACATTACGATTCACCATCATGGTATATCAAGCACGTTTAGCTGGTGGTCGTTTGGGTGTCAAGATTAGAGAAGGAGATGAATCACCTTATGCCAAAGTGTTTCGAAGCATTGGTCATACTTTATTAGCTGAACTTGACAAGATGATGGCAGATACTGGTCGCTAAAACAAGTATATCCCCCTTCTATATACACATCCCTTTCACGCATCTTATGTATATCTATATACACATTGTATTGTTAATCCTTTCTTTTACTGACTACATTATGGAATATAAACAAAATTACTAGACTACTTGTTGCACAATAGACAGTCGGATGAATCGGGCCGAAATCCATGTCGGTTTTTTGGGTGTGTGTGAACCTGCTCCTTTTTCCTTGTTTCATTCTTTTTGTACAATATGGCTATTGTAGACAAACCATGGGTACGTCTTGCTCTTAATATTGTTGGTTTCCTTTCCAACTGCTATGGCTTCTCAGTCATTGGCGTCTTCCCACCGGGCATTGGCTATGGTGGCATCTTTCAAGTAAGTCCATGAGCGACATGGTGGTAGTTGTAGCACACTTGTTCATTCGCGTTGACATAGTTCCTTACCATGATTGGGTTGAGTGTGGCAACCTTGGCTTTTGCATTAAAAATCCTACGTTTTGCTGTTCCTGGTGCCTTGGAAAGTAATTGTCATGCATGCAGTAGAATGATGATGGAATGTACTAAAAGGGGAACAATACTTAGGCTTGTATCGTCACGTTGCCTATGTCGCCACTCCTGTAAGTTGCATTGTGGAAATATCAAGTAGATGGCTTACTGTTATCATAGATGGAAGGCTTAATCACTTTACTGTATTGGCCGATGGTGCTTTATAATCGTGATTTGCTTGCAGACCAAGAGATGCCTTTCGAGCTACCATTGACATTGGATATGGCATTACACCTTTGGCCAGCTATTCTGTTGTGGATTGACTTTTTGGTCTTTGATGCAGAATTTAAACGATCCAAGGCTCATGTATTTACCATCTATGTATTCACTATCATTTATCTTGGCTGGTCCACTTACTGCTTTTCTCGAAATGGCTTCTGGGTCTATCCTTTCCTTGCTGAATTCTCTACTGTCGGACGTGCAACATTCTTCATGTGCTGTGGCAATGTTTGTGCTTTCATGTATGAAGCAGGTAAAGTATTATCATTTTCAATGTACATCACATATGAAAGACTGACTCATGATCACCCATAGGTGCTTATCTTCACTCTAAACTTCATGTTCCCCCATCCATCAAGACCAAAAAGACCCAATAATCATTTAAGAATAAAAGCATATGTGTATTTTTAAACGTTAACGATAATACAATTCCAAATTCATGCCATTATGGATCTCGTCTAATGAACAATAAAGTGAGTTATTGATATCACCATGACAACCAAGCACTTACAATCATCCAAAGTGATATGATCCTTGTATTCCTTGTACCACTTTTTAAGAATGATCTTGTGAGGATCGGTACCAATCTGTGCTGCGACAAGTTTCTTGAAATCACCCACAGTATCTTTGGGACTACATTTGACACGCGCCTTCTTGCCCAGTCGATCATTGACTTCCACTTCGATAAGATTGTATTGGGGAACAGGCTTGGCAGGTTTCTTGGGCTAATAGATACATCAATGATCCAATTCCCATTGAAGAATAGCATCATGGCTTACCTTGTCTTTATCCTTGCTGCTACTAGCATGTTTGGGTGATCGACGGCGTTTAGGTGATCTAGAACGACTCCTATCATCACGACGGTGTCTTTTAGGTGAACGAGAACGTCTTCTTGGAGATCGGGATCGGTGACGTCTTGGAGATCTTGAACGAGAACGGTGACGATGGCGGGATCGATGGCTGTCTTCACGATCGTCCTTGTCGCGATGCTTGCTTTCAACACTATCCTTGTCGACTATATGACTACAAGTTAGACTTTTATCGTTTCAATAAAACAAGTTCTTCCTCACTTGCCCTTGTCGTGTTTCTTGAATCGTAGCATGATGTGTAGAGGAAAAAGAGTGGTTTGGTGTCTGCAGGAAGAAAGCGACGACTGAGATTTTTCATGTCATGTGAAGCAGCAACGACTCCTTAAGTAGTATCTATGCTTGTGTGTGTTTTCTAAAGCATCAAATAAAGAGCAAGTCTTTTTCTATGATATGGATTCGATTGGATGTATTAGTCGTATTCATCACGCTTCATGCAATACATCATCCCATCATCATGCATCCCAATATCATATTGTATTAAGCATGGATCTGAAGCAAGACATATGTCTTAAGAGTAGACATCATATCAGACTATCTAGTTGTCTAAAATGCATATCATTTATTCTATGACATCAATAAAAGGCTAGTTGTATGCAGTAACTCTATATCTTCTAAAAGACACATAACAAAACAATAGTGATATGGTAAAAGATGCAATCTAGTTTATTCCCATTCATCATCATCCTCATCTGACTCATCATCACTTTGCATAGCAGTTTTACGTTGTTGAAGCACAGCAGCCAAACTTGATGCCAAATCACCACTTCCTGCAGCTGCAGCAGCACCACCAACAGCAGCACCTGCACCAACAGCAGTAGCAGTTCTTGCACTACTACCAGGTGATGAAGATGGTGAAGAACTAGCAGGAACAGAACGTAAAGTACCACCTTTCTTAAGTGAAGAGAAACCACCTGTAGCTCGAATGGATGCCATAAGATTTGAACGACCATCACTACTTGGTGGGACATTTGCTGGTGGAGGTGCTGGTGAAGTTGGAGGACCACTTGTTGCTGGTGGTGGCGGTGGAGGTGGTGGAGGAGCTGAATTACCCATTGCTGGTGGTGGTGGAGGTGGTGGAGGTGGTGGTGCTGCACTTGTACCCATTGGAGGTTGAGGAGGTGGTGGAGGAGGTACATTGGGTCTAGAAGGTGATTGCATTTGTCTTGTACCACGTGATGGTAATTGAGGAGGAGCTGGTGGTGGATTTGAAGGAATTGAAGGACGTGCAACTGGTGGAGGTGGAGGTGGATTTGGACTTCTTGAAGGTGGAGGTGGAGGTGTACGACCATTACCAGTACGTCTTGGTGGAGGTGGTGGTGGAGGTGCACGACGACCTAATACATTTTATAAGCAAAATGTCATCTATAGTCATGTTTTTTTACTTACTTGAAGGAGGTGGTGGTGGAGGTGGAGGTGTTTTCTTTGTTGAAGTAGTACGACCACGACTTGGTGGTGGTGGAGGTGGTGCAGTACCTGTAGTACGTTTGGTAGGGGCTGATGTTCCTTTGTGTTGTTGCAGAAACTCGTGAATGAAATCCTGGTTTTGATTGATCTCATCTGCAGTGATACCAAGAGAACGTAGTTGCTCAAATACACCATTCCATTCTGGATCATTGTTTTCAATACTGAATCCTTTCTCTGGAGTATATCCAATATGTCCAACATGTCTAATTATACAACCTTGTTAGCCCATTCACGCCACAATTCTCCTTTTAGTCACTTTACGAACCTAAATTCTGATGGAACACTGATTTGATTCTTGTCAATACCTCGAGACTTTCGATGACCCATTTTCTTGATGAATCCTCCTTTGCTTTGGTCACCTATTCATTGTATTGACATGGGTCCCTTCTTCCCTTGTAATATGTACATGTCTTTGTACTTACCATCCACTTTTATTGAATCTCGATGCATCACCTTTTTGTAAAACGTCTCAGCTTCTCCTTCATCCACAAATAATAGACCAGCAAGACAATCCTGTCATCAAAGACCACAATGAATAAACCGAGTAATGCCCGAGATCCACACATTCACTTACATCAGTTTCAAAAGTATGAAAGAATGGCTTGTCATTCACATATTCAAATCCTTCAAACAGTTCTTGTTCCCACATGACACCTTTGTGATTCTATTAGACAATACGTTGTTAGTTAGGATAATGCCAAGCATAATAAATCCTCCCTGCTACTCGTTTCGTGTCAATGTACCTCGATATCAATAAGACGAATAAAGAAAGAGTCATTCTTGGATCTATCCTTGCAGAATGCAGCAGCTCCCCATAGATTGCTATAAGACCATCTGTTCGGATCGGGCGAGGCAACATAAAGACGAGCCACAGCTGCCGTCAGAATTTTCTATACAGTGACCCATGAGTAAAAAAGTATGTGGAGACAAGAGACCAAAAGACGCTATTTACTGAAGTTGGCAACGCTTTCCGAACAATGTTCTTGTCCTGGGCTGTGGGTAGTGTGACGGATGGCATAAGATGTTGCAGTAGCAAGAAGGGAACACCACCAGAGGAACAAGCGTGCTCTTTTAGCTCCGTTCGAAACGTGACAAAAGAGGAAGTTGGGTGAATGGTAGCCAAGATACCCGACAACAGTAGACAGATCTAATTTAACATGCAAAAACTTGTTTTTCCTTTTTATATATTGAACAAAGAGAGGGAGAGAGAGAGATGGGTGTATATGTGCGATTCTATACAGTCTATAGTACTAGATTACATTCGACAATGACTGGGGAAAAAGGGGGATGGATAGAACGTATGTATGAAAGGGTGTGCTTTTACCATGTGGGTCTTGAATCATGCTTGGCCATGTCTATTATTCTCCAACCACCAGTGATAGGGTTTTGCAAGTCTTCAGGCTCCCTTGTAATTACACATGCATAGGTAACTTGCTCAATGCGATCCTCTTGGCCATATGCGATCTCATTCGTCCTGGCATTGCGGAAAATCATAATCTCTTGAGTACGGAAAGACATCACAAGTACAGGAATGTCATTTTCAAGAATCTTGGCAGCCACGAGCTATATACCCCCCATCGTTAATATCCCTAATATGGTAATCATCCCCCCACCTTTTCTCTTTTCTTACATCAACATCACGCAAATCTTGGATACGGCAATCACTGATCAATCCTTGTTGTACCTGAGCTTGGATGACAGCAGTCAAAACATTGTAAGTCTATAATAGATAGACATGTTAGTACCTTGATATCATTATCATTCTATTCCATATACTTACAGCTTCAGAACACCACATCTTGAGCGATTCAACGTCACCCTTGAGATAAGCTTCCATCACTTCAGGGATAATGTATGTACGAGCTTCACGCAAGAATTTGTCCATGTTGAAAGAGGGATCAATCATTTGGAAAGCACGCACAGTCTGAGCTTGTTCTGATTCCTCAAAGATGGAGCCTATGATATATGATTAGATTGACTTGACCAATAAAGCATGTATACACATACCAAAAGTTTCCGAGACGCGATCAGTGAATGCACGGGTATAAGAGACAAAAAGATTATCCGATTCCTCATAGTTTCTTCGAGCACGGAAGATGCCTTGAATGAAAATGTCAGATCATCATTATAAAGTAGATATATATAACTTGTTACCTTGCATGACAGGATTCTCTTCCTTGAACTTGTTCCAGCTCTCCTTCCACTTTGAATCCTTGTGAATGACAATTGATGCACCAGCATTTGGATCTTCAGCCACTGTACGCTTGGCAGGATTGCTAGCATCAGCCTTTTGGGCTTCTTCACGCATCTTGCGACGAGCTTCCTTATCCACAAAACCAGTGTAACGACCACTTTCATCCTTGACAACAGTCTTGAAAGAGTCACCAAGCTTGCCAACATATTCATTCTTACGAAGGGGTTCAGTGGACTTGTTGATGTTCTCAGCTGCCTTCTTGAGTCGTTCAGATGTCTCCTTTGCAAATTCAGTCTCGCTAGCTTCCTTGAAACGCTTGTTGACTGATTCTCCCACTTTGCCTGCTGCTTGTGAGATCTTTTCAGAAGCTTCACGAAGGCGTACATTCTGTTCACTTTGTTGGGCCTATTGACTATTGATTAGTATCTCTTCCTTGTACTCTTTTATGTCTTTTCTCTTTACCTTTGCCTTTTCATACATTTCCTTTGCCTTTCTCAATGCATCGCTCTCAGCCAACTTGCCAGATTCATCCTGTAAGGACTTGACACCTTCTTGAAGGTCCTTGTTTTTCTTCATTTGATCTCGAATCGTATCCATAAACACCTTGAGTGGTGAACTGTAGTGACGCACAGGCATAGTGTGTTGTGCAACACGAGGAGTCAGACGTACACGAGCTGACGATGACAAGAGCGATCGGTAAGCAGACATTGACGACAAAAGAGCCAAACGGCGATTGGAGGGAAGAAGAATATTTTTTGACCGGAAAGATAGAAAAGCCAGGGATGGAAGACGCTTTGATTACACTCCGCCCTGTCAGTCGTGAGAAATACCTTTACTTTCCCTGTAGCCATTGATCCCTCTATGTTCATTGGACATCCTTTATACACCTATTATTTTAAAGTGTATCATTATAGTTCCTTTGTGATGTAGTGGATACATGTCATTCACTGACAAATAAAGTGCTTGAACACCTTGTTGCTTTTTGATACAAAGTAGTTTATTGTTACTTTATATATGACTTGCATATCTTATTCAAATCAACGAGTGGATGATGAATGCTTATATAGACTTTCTCTTACAATAGCACAACGCGATGACTATCAGACTGATATACGTGCACATCATGGGATACTAATCGATGACTCGACATGCGCCTTGTACCAAAGCATAGATCATATAAACGCCAGTCCATGGTTTTAGCAGTAAGATCAAATTTTAAGATCCTTTCGGCTTGATATCAACTGGATGTTATGTATCAGCGTCTGGCATCGTTGCCAATTGAAGACTGAATAGGACTTTAAAGCTTACATTGTGACAGAGTCATCTCAGATATTGGCTTTGTAGATCAAGGAAGATGTGTTTCTCTCTCTTCTTTTGTACATGAAAGTGGTCGAATGCCATTTGAGCACAAGTCAATGGGTTCTTTATGGTTGACTACCACGATGACAGCAACTATTTTTATCCAGCTGATGTTGTCATTACACAAGATGGAGCAGATACGTCATAGATTATGCGCAAGACAACAGCTGAGTGTGATCCGTGCCAAGCTTGCGCAGCATACATTATATAAAGAGCGCCACAACTCCCTCTCCTGATCTGTTCCATCATTTTCTTTTGCTTTTACACTTATGAAGAAGAAACTATCACCGTCATTCAACATAAACTCTCCCATTCCAACTAAGCTTGCTGGTAAGTGTCCATGTCCAATGAGTATGTTCTCAGCTAACACTTGGTTCTGGGAATGTTTAGGCGAGTGCAAGAAAGCAGCTCGTATCCTTAACAGCTTTATTGGTTAGTAGATCAAGTTGTAGAACAACAAGGATATGGATATTAAAGCAATGCTTGTTCTTTAGATCCTGGAGAAGGCTTTGACAAGATCATTCCACCATCTATCCTTGCCAACGCTAAAGGATTAGCTATCTTTACAGTGTTGAAGGGTGGTTTTCTTTTCACTGCACGTGCTGGATCAGGATTGGTGGTAGCAAGGCATGTGTATGAAGTGTTGACCAAATGTAGATATGCCGTGGCTCATTATCTTATGTGTTTTATTGTAGATTACCTGATGGCTGTAAGTGATTGTGTACAAAGAACAATGTGTATTTGACAACAATGATGACTCATATGGTTTCCAATAGCTTGGTCTGCTCCTTCTGCCATAGCACAGGCTGGTATCGGTGCTGGTGGACAGATAGGTAAGTTAAACCAGGTGTATTCATATAAAAGATACACTAAAAACACTTGTTGACAGGTGCCGAATTGACTGACTTTGTACTGGTGCTGAATACCAAGGAAGCTGTCAAGACATTTAGTCACTTTGGAAGTATTACGCTTGGTACCAACATATCAGGTAAATCAACAAGAAGAAAGGAAAGACATGGATCATTTTATTGACAAGGATTGATTAGTGGCTGCTGGACCTATTGGAAGAAATGCTGAAGCTTCAGGGGCTGCTACACTGAAACATATTGCAGCCATTTACTCTTACAGCAAGACGAGGGGATTGTTTGCAGGTACAGTAGCATCAAGGGATCAGGATGGATGATATATTGGATACTGATGCAACTTTTCTTTATTAGGTGTCTCATTGGAAGGATCTGTTATTGTCACTCGATCAGATGCCAATACCAAGTTATATGGACGATCCGTGACAGCCAAAGAATTGCTCAATGGCACTGTTCCTCCACCACCAGAAGCAGATGCATTGTATCGAGCATTAGGTGCCAAATTCCACACATTAGGCAATACAGCAGCATCTTATCGACGTGGTGATTTGGATGAGAATGGAAATGAACAAGGCAGCACTACTGGCAAAGTGTATCGAAGTACGACTATTTCTAAACCAGGCACACTACGAAAACCACCTGCTATTACAGCTCAAGCTAGATCATCACCACCACCTGCATATCAGCATCAACCAGCTCATTCATATGATAAAATTGAATCACCGTCATCACCACCCACTCGAACCATGATGCCAGCATCTGCTCCAGCTCCAGCACCACCTCCAGTAGCTCCACGAAGACCTATACCTCCTCCTATTAAGCCAAAAGAACCAATGGCAAGAGCACTTTATCCTTTTCAAGGTGAACAACCTGGAGATCTATCATTTGAAGAAGGACAAGTCATTGTTATCATTGAAAAGACTGATAGTCAAGATGACTGGTGGACTGGCAAAATCGGCAACCAAACTGGTGTGGTAAGTCATTTATTGGAGAACATGGTGTCATTGGCTATAGCTGCTCATCACAGATTACTTCATGTAGTTTCCAGCCAATTATGTTCAGTTGGAGTAGACTGTTTATGTATACCCATTGTATCACCCAACTTCAATGTATTTACCACTTTTGCATCATTATAATATACTATCTGCATTCTACTTTAAGGACTCTATTGAAACGTGATTGACAGTGCAGAGAATCGAGGATGATTGTAGCAGTAGTGAGAATATATCGTGACCATGGTGCCAGTGTTCCCTTGGGCATGGTGTCCTGATCAGCTGGGATTGTAATGCCGATCAGCCAATGGCCAAAATACCTGTTGATCAACAGGCAAGTTTGAGTAAAACGTCGTGACACTTCTGTTGTCTCACTTGGCTGCAATAGAGTGCTTCTTTCCTTTTGACATTTCAAGGTACATTGGCTTGTTGCTTTTACCATAACACTGCTCTTCCTTGGGCATCTCCAGGCATGTTCGCTCTTGTTCTGTCATACAACTCTATTCTAATTCACTCCATAAATAGCGGTAGAAGAGGTGTGCAGTGGTCACAATACAACCTGCTCGTATCCTAAATCTTCCTCCAAGCTCATGCAACACCCAATGACCATATCAGCCAATAGCTTACAATGTATCGTGTACTATTGAACTTTTTTAACGTGTCTTTATTGTATGATGTATTGGATGATCGGGAATACTTGGTTTGGCTGCATAAATGCACGTTGCTGGTTTCTGGTATCACGGTTGTACAAAGATATCATAGACCTGTTGAAGTCCTGTATATCCATCCACTTTATCATGCCATCACTGATCATTATGACATCAATCTTCTGTGTTGACAAGAGCTTAGCAAACGCCATCAAGTTCCCATAGGCTGCAGAGTTTTACCCTGGACTTTATTTTCATACGCGTCTTGTCAATATGAGCTGGCACCCTGGTTTGAATACTCCAACACCTACATTCTCAAATGACTTGCATGGTAGCAACAAGCGTATCGACTTTATCAGTGAATTGCCTTTGGGCGTCGTCATTTATAAGATATCAGTTGCTTGTTTCATATATAGTTTATGATCACCTTGTATTACTGCTTACATCATATCACCACTCCTTTCTTTTACAATACATACTATGATTTCCTCTTTTGCTATCATTGACGATCCCATATTTGTCATCTCTTCATGTAATATAGTTATATGCACATGTGTACAAGAGTCAATAGCTTGTAACTTTGGGCAGAGCTCAGGTCAAGGTTTAAACGACGCGTCCAGCTGCATGATTCTTCTATCAACTCTTAAGGGGCGACAACAACACAGACAACACAAACAGGCTCCTTTTTCTTTTCCAACCATGACACCATTCCCAAGCACTCTTACAACAATCGAGATAAGCACACAGCAGAACTAATGACCAACACCAACTTTACGACTTTATATCCAACGCTTGCAAAAGACCAGCTGTGCTTTTTCTTTCTTCACAACAATCACGACCAACCTCCACCCACCCCCATTTAGACAAGGTGAATGGCGACCCAATTGGATAGCAGTAGACGACAATGGCAGTGAAAGGATTGGCTAGAGTAATACGTGTTGTATGAAAAACGCTTGCTCAAACAAGCAACAAAACTGAAGGTGGATGTTGTTTGGATGGTACACTTTTCACGGCAGATAAGCTCTCTTTCACTCTTTTACAAGGTATAGCCCTTATAATAAGTGATGTCAATAGACATATGACTGACAAGAATGATACGCTGTAGAAGAATGGGACCTATCAAGGACAAGGACCATGTGAATGGGGAAGGATGATTCTGGCTGTCATGGCTCTTGCACGTCAAAACAGGTACTTTTATGGTCGCAACGTTGATGGAATGGCAATATTGACTTGTTTCTTATAGCAAAAGATGCTCAGTGAACGTGGATATAGTCATAGTATAGGATAATAAGATCATTCTTTAGTTGTATACTCTTCTCGAACGCACTGAACAAAGCTATATTGGACACAAACGATGAACTATTTGCATGCAATCACTGAATGGGATTCAACCTTTATGATGATGATGATACAGTTACTACTTAGTCATTAGGGATGATATATTCGCGCAACACAGAAGTACTGCACACATAAAAGCGTCAGATAAGAGAAGAAGAGATGATGATGGCGTACGTATTGGAGCAGCAATGCAAGAACAGGATGTGAAATAAGACGAAAGATGAGATCAGGATGAAAACAAAATGACTAACCGATGTTTCACTGCTGACTGAGAGCTAGATACGAGTGTGTGTACTGTGGATAGCTGATATGTGCACAAAAGAAGCAATAAAACAGAAAGAATAAGATATGCAAGATATTTTATGTTTAAAAGCGAGAATCAGGAAACACATGATATTCATGGCACCAGTATTGATAATGATGGATGACTCTGGTAGACAAAAAGCAAAGTGATCCAACCTGTATCACTCTGACAAAAGTAGCATCAGGTCTTTATACCGCTCAAGCGATATGATGTACGTAGAAGCAAATCATTACAGCATTGACACGACACATACTTGGTACATAGATCTCCTTCATCTTTGAATGCTTATGTGTTTTCCCAAAGGCAATCATCATCACAGTATGCAACCAACAGATGCATGCAATTTAGTCATATCTTGAACTTTCCGTCAGTGGCGCCAGCACCATCCAACGACTCCAATCAGATTCGTTATGCCTTTCTTATTGTTAAAGTGGTTTAGATAGCGCTTATGGATGAATCAAACTTTCACACAAGGTTCTTTGGATGCATTGGTCATTGTCATTCTTACACAAAGACACTGTATAGGTATATGCTTGCTTGATTGTGCAATAACGAGTGACAATCAACTGCTCTTATTGGTACTCGTGCTATGGGAAGCATGATTTTGGTATATGCAAATAGGAGATTCTTGTCATTTAGTAAAGACATGAAGCATCCATAATAGAAAAAAGAGTAAAGACGATGTGATGTGCAGGAACAGGATAAAAAGATTGCTGCAAGCGTGAAAATGACTCGATTTTGCAATAAGATGCTATGATGACTATTTATTCACATGTAGTACTCTCTACTATTATGGTGACAGTGTGGCAGTGTCTAATTTCATGTGTTATGGTGTGCAGTGTGAACAGGCAGTCTAAATAGGCAGTGTTATGTCCCAATGGCAGATTCAGCTGGGACCACTGGTTGCGCTGGCTCCGCTCGACTTGTCGAATTTATCTTGGGGACGCAGCAGCGAATTTCGGGAGACAACTGCTTTTCTCTTTCTTTCAAGCTCATACTCACTTTACACGTACACGACTCCCATTCACGCCATGCATTCAAGGTATGTGTTATAAAGAAGCTCATGTTGGTTATTGTATTCATACAGTTGGGTACATTCATAGGCAACAAGTGTTCAAGCGGACTGGGTGGTTGTTGTAGCCAGACGTGTCGCTGTTCTGTTTCGTTGTTATGCCGCTTCAAGTTTGGTGCCTACAGGTACAGTCAAAGAGCTCAATGCTGTAGCAGAACGTGTTGCATTAACCGTTTAAGCTTTGTGTAGACTTCAAGAACAAACGCAACAAGACTTTGGCTTCTCCCTTTGGCTTTGGCTTTTGACTATCACTATGGCTTCTGCTTCGACACAAACAAGGTCTCTTTACGTTGTACACGTTACCATGGTGCTGTTATATATGAAGAAAGGCAAGTAGAATGACAAAAGCTCTTTATTTTGTATGTGTACACTAATACAAAGTGATCAGGTTTCTTTGGTCAGGCAGTATACAACTTTGGGCATCATCAGCTTTTTGGGTTCGACTCCCAGCCTGTACCTACAACGAGTGACTATTTGACATGTTTGGGTTGGGATGGATGAGAACAACTATGAGCTTGACTACAAAGCGGTGCTCTTCCTTGCCGTGGATTGATGTGTGCCTTGGATGAGAATCATGCTCGTGGTTGGTGCCAGTCGTATGGGTTACTGCAGAATTGCTTCCTTTTGACAACGCAAACAACATCGAATGACACAGACGAGCATATCTTACTTTCTCTATTACAAAATGATGCTTGATCAATCCCATGTGTTGTGACATCCAAAGGAGCGTGCAAGATCCTTCTTTTCCACTGGTGTCTTAGATGATGACTTATGATGAAGAGAACGATGGCAAGAGGAGTAGCTAGAAGCATTGTTTATTATCCACTTCCACTTAGCTAGCTTAGTATATAATATGTACATGTTTCCCTTTCTTGCTTGTAGTTTACAGTTTTAGATGTAATGCATAAGTCATACGTTCCACAGTAAAGTTGCATGCATCTTCTCCATCGCTATTGCAGGCACTCTTTCAAGCAGTATCTCTTTTCCCAGTCCCAATGCATTTTGTTGTTGTACCTGATTTAGTCAAGACCATAAGCCAGTGCTTTATCTGATGATAATCCTCCATCCCACTACTTTAATGACCAGCAAATGTCATTTGAATCAAGATCTGTATTCAAACAGAAACAATAAAGATTGACTAGCTATCATATGCTCATACTGACCAAATACACTACATCAACAAGAAGCGCCATGAATCAAACCAATACATTGATTAACATGTATCTGGAAACTTTTCCTTCATCGCCTTATCATAATATACGATCACTCTTAAGTAACGCCATTGATAAGCCTTGTATGGCTTAATATCTGAGCTGACGAGACTCCTCGGGACTTGTATACAAAATGAATGTAGGATGCTGCCAAGTGCTCTTCAACCAATAGACTTTTTTTACATCGTCATCAGAATAGGTTGTCACATGCTGACGATAGAGCTGTTGAATGTGTTGAATAGATGTATCAAGGAAGAAGAAGACATTGAATGAGAAAAATGACTGTATCGTTGCTGTATATACATCTCCTGCCGTAAGGACTGCTTCTACTTGGTTCGAATGCATGGTGGATGGATGTGCATACGTTGAAGGAGCTGTAATCAAGTAAGAGATAGCTCTGGGATCCGAAATCAGTCGCCGTATGTGACATAAGGAAACTGCACTGATTGCCGGGCTACCATGGTCGTTTATATGCCTGTCAAAGATATGTTATCATGGTGATGCATTCATGGATCAGAACAAGTCTCTTACCATTGTGAGGACGTGTCATTGTCAAAAAGAGAGCTGTTATCCATATCCAATAAGTGGTACCATGCTTCTTGTCATCTGGTTTGTCTCATAATGCTGCTTCGGCTTCCAATACGAGTCTTGCCTCTCGTGTCAAGGTTAGGTTGAATGGACTATTGCTTACTGTTGTGATGCCATATTTCATTGACCAAAGCAGCATAGCACCATCAGGGTAGAAGTCTATCCATTAGGTACAAATCCATGTCTTCTCATCTAAATACTCGCAGAGTAAATCATAGCATCCTTGTCATATATGAATAAATGCATATACTTACTTCTGTGAACATGAACTTTCGATACTGCTGTCGACTGCAGGCTGGATCGATGATAGGACATTGAGCACGTTCGAGTAGCTGAGAAACACGTGTTGCTGGAGCAAGCGAGTCAATCTTGAGAAAAGCCAATCGTTTGGTTGTTGTACTGAAAGTCTTAGTCAATGTGTGGTTGCCATTGCATTGTAGTTGTGGGATGGAGTTGCGTTGTGTAATAAGGGTTTGACGATAGGCTTGAAAACATGAAAGGAGAAAAGGCAGTCGGTCATGCAATCGCTATAACTCTCTTTTTTATGTCGTCACGTGCCCAAACTGACACTTTTGCAGCTGTCCATGATCATTCACTCACATCTTTTGAAACCACTTAGTTATGGTGGATATTACTATGCATGCGAAAAAGAAGATTAGATACAAGCAGATTAAGAAGGGGGTGGGGACCTTACACATCATGAAGTGTAAATAAGACCTTCTTTGCATTACACATGTCGTCCATTCTTCGAGTACCATTTCTCCTGTAAGCAGCAAAGGTGCATCTGCCCAACAAAGAACCTTCATCACTTTTCATTTCATCAACTCTTCAGTACCCTAATTGCAATACATATCATTTTGTATCATTTGATTGCATTTCATGCACTACGCGTTTGTGTAACATGTCGGTCTTTCTGCAGCGATCACGTTAATTCTGCAGGCATTCAATACAACACACAGGGTTGCAAGTTGTGTCTCCCCCAACATATATAAAGTTTCGGCACAAGTTGTTCACAAGGAGCGCGCACTAGTGTCCCAAATTTGGAGAAATCATGCTTTTGATCATTGCCTTCAAGTTGATACCTTACTGCTATCACTATCCCTATACCACAGCAACCTTTTATGACTTTTAGGGAAGTAGATGTGTTAATGTAGATTAGTGACAGGGGTTTATTGACATGTAAGCATTGTATCAAGCATTGGATGTTATATTTCACATGATGGGCAACACAGCAGCAACTTATCGACGTGGTGATCTGGATGAAACTGAGAATGATCAAGATGCTTTGATGTTTGCTTTGTTGGATGATTTGGATGCTTCCTCTGTCAGTGATGCAATCATGATGAGAGTAGCAAGCGATATATATATGAAGTCATTAATATGGAATAGGTGGTATGGAGTTAGGGCGAGTAGAAGAAGGGCCAAGCCATGTTTTTTTGATATAATCGGTGCGATGTGGTGGACTTGCACTGCCAAAGTTGCTTCTATCACGGTTGAAGGCATCTTGTAAAAGCATGGCATTCTTTTCAGCAACTTTCTATAGAGTTTTAAAGCTATTCAGTAAATGTGGTACCATATGAAAGCTAAAATACATACCTTCATGTATTGAAGCAGTGGCAAACCATCTTGGAAGAATGGAAGGATTGTGTCGATTGAAGTAGGCAACCTAATCGTGCTTCCAATTGGCTGTGTAACATATCCATCACCATCTCGGTCAAGCTTCAAAGCAAGAAGCTGCATCTTTAAACCTAAGAAAAAGGAACATGTCAATACGTCACAGCATATGTCCAGATGCCAAATCATACCACAAGCCTGCAAATTTACAACTTGTATCTTCTTAGCTTGTTCTTCGTCAAGACGGCTGGTTGTTAATAGATGGTCAATGATGCATTTTCCTTCAACAGCTAGCTTGGCATTGTCGACAATGACTTTTCTTTGGAGATCGCCTGACTTTGCAAACTCGCAGTTGGCAACGTCGTACTCAGTGTCATCGTTAACCATCACAAGGCGAAGATCCACCTTGAATGCACCTCTTGAATGAATACCAGCCGCTTTGACTTGAACAGCCCGGACTTCAGCAGATGCAGCATTCGTTGTCTCACCACTATCACATACAAATGTATCCATAAACACGTTATCGTAATGTAAACTTTCACTGCAATATGACTTGTGTACTTACGATCGAAGCTTGATTATGGAGTTTTCAAATATGATCTCCATAATGGGACTGATGAACAACCGGAAGATGTCGTTCTCAGATAACGATCGCCATGTGTTGATACTATCTGTTTGGTACTCGAACATCATTAAGCTACGATGATGAAGAAATTAGTTAGATTGCAATATTGGTACACGCCACAACTTGAAGCGACTTACTAATGCGAATAGATACGATAGCAGGGTAGCTCTTCTTTTGCTGCTTGTGGAAAAAGCCCTTATGCTACAATCAACAAAACGACCGACAGCTGGTGCCTATTCAAAGGAAAATGAGGATAAACTTCATCTTATAATACTGTAAAGCACCTATTTACCTCTTCTCTGGCGTGTTTGGTAATGTTTTTCATAATCCTACGACTCACTTGACCAAGCCGGGGATCCGCAAAGCCGTTTTTCTCCTTATAAGCATCCACTTTCTGCTTGCAGACACTGGCGATCTGTGTGTAATCGAAGGTCAAGTTGATGATGGAGTTCATAGTCAAGCTAGTGTAAACAACAAACAATAAGTCAATGAATGCATGACAATTGGAATATGAGCACTTGGCGCTTACAAGACAAATGCTTTCTCCAATGCAGGTTGCTTAGAGTAAACTGCATGCAGTTCCTTTGCCTTGATCCAAATTTCAGATAAGAGTGCCTACGAAACGTGAATATGAGGCATTTGTATTCTTAAGAGAATCTTCCTCTCAAATCATGACAAAACTACCTGGGTAGGAAGATCTTCTCGTGGTCTTTGTGGCATGGCTACTATCGACGAGCTAGATGATTCTTCATCACAAATTTCATCAAACTTTCGCTTTCGTCTTTCGCTCAATAACACTTGTAGACTGATCTCCTCTTGCTCCCTTGATTCGATAAGCTTCTGCAGGTCATTGCTGGATGTCATGATTGCAAACGTGTTTGACACGACTAAAAGAAAGCTGGACTAATGGGTATACAAGTCTACATATAAGCGATGCAATAAGATGAGCCTTACCAGAGAAGTGTAGCCAGGTGTAAGATAAAAATACGTGTATGTGTGTTTGATTGTGTTTGATTGAGGAAAGATGAGGATTCAGAAACTACACAAAGGTATCCAGACAATGAGTGAGCATTTGCATAGCTACAAGGCTATTTTCCTGTAAGTACTAAGTAACGATGGACCTTGTATCAGATGAAGTTAACGGTGTCAAAAGGTCAAAAAAAAAATAAGTTGTAGGGAAGAGATCCGCAGTTCATTGACGCGTTACTATGACGTGAAATGATGATTGTGATGCCAGGTGACTGATGCGAAAACACCTGATGCTCGAAATTCATGCATAACATCCATCCCACTAGGTTGGTTCACAGCCAAGAAAAAGGAAGAGAAAATGGGGCTCAAGCTAGTGCATAAACATCTCATGAGCATGCAGCCAATGCCTCTCTATCATAAAGCATCAGTGTTCATCCTCCGCTCAAGAGCTTCTTTCCCCTTGTACTCCTCATCCATGATCTTCCCCCTTGTTTACTTTGACTTGACACTTGTCGTTCAGATTCAAGATCATACCTATTACCAACAAGCACCATAAGAAAAGAATCACGATCCTTGACACGTCGAATTTGTTCAAAAAAGGTGCTGATTCTTCAAAAGATAAACGACACGTGATAGAGTAAACAAGAAGGGAATTGTTAGGGACACCATATCCAATTGCCTAATCAGACTACGGACACCATATAGTCTTTTTTTAGCCTATTGTCCTGCACTGTACTTCAAATCTAATATCCAGCCAAGATGGTGTCCCTAGTAGCAATAAGCATCCTGTCAGTTTAGTGAATGGTGTCCCTATCGGTGTCTCATATAGTAATCCTTGTAGTTCACAAATTCCTTCCATGAAAACACTTGACACTTCAACATGATACAATCTGACACATATACAATGATATGTAATTACATATTCACCTTAACCTATGACATTGGTCGAATTGTCCCTACATAGTAAATGGTCCCCATGGGATTACATAAGTAGATGATCCATGGAGTAAGGATGAGATCCTACTAATGACCCAATAACGGATAATGAGCTGCACTTCTTGATAATATAAGCTAAGGACAGTAATCCTCCACGACATGACCTGACATCTTATAAAAGATCTTATTGTTTTAACGTCATTGTCTCATTCATTAGATAAGCTTTGACATGATGTACTTTATGGACAACCTCTTTATAACACCGCTAGGGGCACCATTCACTAAACTGACAGGATGCTTATTGCTACTAGGGACACCATCTTGGCTGGATATTATATTTGAAGTACAGTGCAGGGCAATAGGCTAAAAAAAGACTATGTGGTGTCCGTAGTCTGATTAGGCAATTGGATATGGTGTCCCTAACAATTCCCAAACAAGAATAAAGCCTTCACCATTTCGCATACATTGTTCACGCATAAAGAGCGCCACAAGTCCCGCTCCACCATTTTCTTTTGCTTTTACACTTATGAAGAAACTATCAACGTCATTCAACATAAACTCTCCTATTCCAACTAAGCTTGCTGGTAAGTGTCCATTACACGTGTCCAATGAACATATTCTCAACTAACACTTGGTTCTGGAAATGTTTAGGCGAGTGCAAGAAAGCAGCCCGTATCCTTAACAGCTTTATTGGTTAGTAGATCAAACTAGAGAAAACAACAAGGATATGGATATTAAAGCAGTGCTTGTTCTTTAGATCCTGGAGAAGGCTTTGACAAGATCATTCCACCATCCATCCTTGCCAACGCTAAAGGATTAGCTATCTTTACTGTGTTGAAGGGTGGTTTTCTTTTCACTGCACGTGCTGGATCAGGATTGGTGGTAGCATGGTATGTGTATGAAGAAAGATGCTCCATGTATAGGCATGTTTTGACTCATTATCTAATGTGTTTTATTGTTAGATTACCTGATGGCTGTAAGTGATTGTGTACAAAGAACAATGTGTATTTGACAACAATGATGACTCATATGGTTTCCAATAGCTTGGTCTGCTCCTTCTGCCATAGCAACAGCCGGTATTGGCTGTGGCGGACAGATAGGTAAGCTAAACCAGGTGTATTCATATAAAAGATACACTAAAAACACTTGTTGACAGGTGCCGAATTGACTGACTTTGTACTGGTGCTGAATACCAAGGAAGCTGTCAAGACATTTAGTCACTTTGGAAGTATTACGCTTGGTACCAACATATCAGGTAAATCAACAAGAAGAAAGGAAAGACATGGATCATTTTATTGACAAGGATTGATTAGTGGCTGCTGGACCTATTGGAAGAAATGCTGAAGCTTCAGGGGCTGCTACACTGAAACATATTGCAGCCATTTACTCTTACAGCAAGACGAGGGGATTGTTTGCAGGTACAGTAGCATCAAGGGATCAGGATGGATGATATATTGGATACTGATGCAACTTTTCTTTATTAGGTGTCTCATTGGAAGGATCTGTTATTGTCACTCGATCAGATGCCAATACCAAGTTATATGGACGATCCGTGACAGCCAAAGAATTGCTCAATGGCACTGTTCCTCCACCACCAGAAGCAGATGCATTGTATCGAGCATTAGGTGCCAAATTCCACACATTAGGCAATACAGCAGCATCTTATCGACGTGGTGATTTGGATGAGAATGGAAATGAACAAGGCAGCACTACTGGCAAAGTGTATCGAAGTACGACTATTTCTAAACCAGGCACACTACGAAAACCACCTGCTATTACAGCTCAAGCTAGATCATCACCACCACCTGCATATCAGCATCAACCAGCTCATTCATATGATAAAATTGGATCACCATCATCACCACCCACTCGAACCATGATGCCAGCATCTGCTCCAGCTCCAGCACCACCTCCAGTAGCTCCACGAAGACCTATACCTCCTCCTATTAAGCCAAAAGAACCAATGGCAAGAGCACTTTATCCTTTTCAAGGTGAACAACCTGGAGATCTATCATTTGAAGAAGGACAAGTCATTGTTATCATTGAAAAGACTGATAGTCAAGATGACTGGTGGACTGGCAAAATCGGCAACCAAACTGGTGTGGTAAGTCATTTATTGGAGAACATGGTGTCATTGGCTATAGCTGCTCATCACAGATTACTTCATGTAGTTTCCAGCCAATTATGTTCAGTTGGAGTAGACTGTTTATGTATACCCATTGTATCACCCAACTTCAATGTATTTACCACTTTTGCATCATTATAATATACTATCTGCATTCTACTTTAAGGACTCTATTGAAACGTGATTGAAAGTGCAGTGAATTGAGGATGATTGCATAGCAGTAGCGAGAATAAATCGTGACCATGGTGTCGGTGTTTCCATAGGTACTGTGTCTTGATCAGTTGGGATTGTAATGCCGATCAGCCAATGGCCAATATACCTGTTGATCAACTGCGGACGACGCGTTTCTTACCTTCATATTCCCACTCCAACTTTTTGCCATCGAGAGCCTGTTGTCTCCTCCTTGTCTCTTTTCCAGAATCCAGTAACCAATACCAACACTATATTCACATGGTAAGTCACCAGTATGGCATTCTGTCAAGCGATAAAGCATACCAAGGGATTATAGCGTGTCTGCTTTGAGCCTTGATGTTCGCTTTGTTGCGATAAGAAGCAATCTGAAGACTTTGTGCTTGGTAAGAACAAAAACATTGTCTTATGCTTCATTGATGCACTGACTGGTGATATTTCTATCTCTAGGTACTATGGAACAGAAGCATGTATTTATACAAGAAGTATTCCTACGTTTGGCATCTTGTCATCGAGAGTGTGTCGCCAGTATGGCATTTTGTCAAGCGATAAAGCTTACAAAGGGGCTTCAGTGTGTGCTTTAGTCTTGATGTTCGCTTTGCTGGAATTTGAAGCAATCTGAAAACTTTATGCTTGGTAAGATCTAAACGTTGACGTCTTTACGCTTGTAGATGCACTAATCGTTGATATGTCTTGCAAGTAACTATCTCTAGGGTGCTGTGGAACAGAAGCATGTATCTATACAAGACTTATTCCTACGTTTGGCATCTTGCCATCGAGAGTGTGTCGCCAGTATGGCATTTTGTCAAGCGATAAAGCTTACAAAGGGGCTTCAGTGTGTGCTCTAGTCTTGATGTTCGCTTTGCTGGAATTTGAAGCAATCTGAAAACTTTATGCTTGGTAAGATCTAAACGTTGACGTCTTTACGCTTGTAGATGCACTAATCGTTGATATGTCTTGCAAGTAACTATCTCTAGGGTGCTGTGGAACAGAAGCATGTATCTATACAAGACTTATTCCTACGTTTGACATCTTGTCGTCGAGAGTGTGTCGCCAGTATGGCATTTTGTCAAGCGATAAAGCTTACAAAGGGGCTTCAGTGTGTGCTTTAGTCTTGATGTTCGCTTTGTTGGAATTTGAAGCAATCTGAAAACTTTATGCTTGGTAAGATCTAAACATTGACATCTTTATGCTTGTAGATGCACTAATCGTTGATATGTCTTGCAAGTAACTATCTCTAGGGTGCTGTGGAGCAGAATCATATGCCTGTACAAGACTTATTCCTACGTTTGACATCTTGTCATCGAGAGTGTGTCGCCAGTATGGCATTTTGTCAAGCGATAAAGCTTACAAAGGGGCTTCAGTGTGTGCTTTAGTCCTGATGTCTGCTTTGTTGGAATACAAGAAGCAATCTGAAGACTTTGTGCTTGGTAAGAACAAAAACATTGACGTATGCTTCATTGATGCACTGACTGGTGATATCTTTATCTCTGGATGCTGTGGAGCAGAATCATGTGTCATTAGACAAGACTATCCTACATTTGGCATCTTATCAAGCAATGAAGCTTATGAAGGAGCTATCATGGTGTGTCTCTCTTTGCCTTGTCCGTTTTCTTTGAAGTCTTTGGATTCGATGATTTGTTGATAGACGTATATGCATACATATATATAATAAGATATATTGTTTACAAAAGGGTTATGACAAAAAATCAGTGCTAGGTATGATGTGGAATGGGTGGGATGATGCTGGGATTGGAAGAAGAAGGACCAAGCCATGTTTTCTTGATGATGTTGGTGGGATGTGGGGGACTTGCACTACCAAAGCTGCTTCTATCACGATTAAAAGCATCTTGCAACATCAATGCATTCTTCTCGGCAACTTCCTGTCGAGTTAAGGCTATGTATTCAGTAGATGTGGTACCATATGAATGCTAAATACATACCTTCATATGTTGTAGCAGTGGCAGACCATCTTGAAAGAATGCAGGGATTGTGTCGACAGAAGTTGGCAACTTGATTATGCTTCCAATTGGCTGCGTAACGTATCCATCACCATTTCGGTCAAGCTTTAAAGCAAGAAGACGCATCTTTAAACCTAAGAAAAAGGAACATGTTAATAGGTCACAGCATACTTCCAGATACCATATCATACCACAAGCCTGCAAATTGACAACTTGTATCTTCTTAGCCTGTTCTTCATCAAGACGGCTGGTGGTCAATAAATGATCAATGATACACTTTCCTTCAACAGCTAACTGGACATTATCGACAATCACTTTTCTTTGGACATCGCCTGACTTTGAAAACTCACAGTTGGCCAGGTCGTATTCAATCTGATTGTTGAGTAATACAAGACGAAGATCCACCTTGAATGCCCCTCGTGAACGAATACCAGCTGCTTTGGCTTGAACATCCCGGACTTCAGCAGACGCAGCAGTTGTTGTTTCACCACTATCACATACAAATATAGCCATGAATACTTTGTCGTAACGTCAACTTGCACATCAACATAACGTATGTACTTACGATCGAAGTCTGACTATAGAGTTTTCAAAGATAATCTCCATGACTGGACTAATGAACAACCGGAAAATGTCGTTTTCAGATAACAAACGCCATGCGTTGATACTTTCTTTTTGGTTATCGAATATCATCAAGCTACGATCATGAAGAAAGGTTAGATTCCAGTGTTGACATACGGCACAACTTGAAGCGACTTACAAGTGTGAATAGATACGATAGAAGGATAGCTCTTCCTTTGTTGCTCGTGGAAAAAATCTTATGCTGCAATCAACGAAACGCCCGATAGCTGGTGCCTATTCAAAGGAAAATGAGGATAAACATCATCTTACAATACTGTGAAGTAGCAATTTACCTCTGATGTGGCATGTTTGGTAATGTGTTTCATGATTCTACGACTCACTTGACGAAGCTGGGGATCCGCAAAGGCATTTTTCTCCTTGTAAGCATTCACTTTCTGCTTGCTGACATTGGCAATCTTGGTGTAATCAAAGGTCAAGTTGATGATGGAGTTCAAGGTCAAGCTAGTATAAACAAACAATAAGTCAATAAATGCATGACAATTGGAATATGAGCACTTGGCGCTTACAAGACAAATGCTTTCTCTAATGCAGACTGCTCAGTGTAAAACGCATGCAGTTGTGTTGCCTTGCTCCAGATATCAGACAGGAATGACTATAAAGCATGGTAAGATGCTATGCACTTTTCAAGACCCAAACCCTTGTAATAGTACCTTGTCAGGTGGATGTTGTGGATGTTTCTGTGTAACTGACGAGTTGGCTGTGGACGATTCTTCAGCAATCATATCATCAAGCTTTCGTTTGCGTCTTTGGCTTATGAGAATATGCAATCTGGTCTCTTCGTGCTCCCTGCATTCAACAAGTCGTTGCAGATTAACTGTGGACACCATTGTTGCAAAAGGCACGTTTGACACGAGAGTGGGAAACAGGGAAGAAAGCTGAATATAGGGCTGGAAATGAGCGGCCATTGGTTAAATTCTGCCTGCATGAATACTGCCAATCAAGACAAGTAGATGGGGATCATAAGAATGCAAACCAAATGGTGCCGGACTTGGTAGTATAGGAACCAGCTAACTAAACACATTTTCTTTATCGCTCAGTTGACAATGAAGATCATTGACATGTCTATCAAGTGTTCATGTACCCAAGATGGCTATCTTGGTTCAAAACAGTGGGCATGGTTGTCTGGTGGAGATAACGATGGTAGTTCTTTGTTCAAGTGATGTGTCGAACCAAAGAGTTGGATAATACGTTTCAAGACTGGATTGCTTTTGGCCAATTTTTCTGCATCAAGAAGCAATGTGTTACTATATCAATGATACTGGTACCACGTCAAGGTATTTTGAACATTCATCATCAAGAAGAACGTTATGGATAAGCATGCATGAGAAACAATCCTTGATGCAGCCAATTATTCCTCTGGATAGGTGCTGATACTACAAGTACCATGTACAAGTTGTTCTTTTGACATCAAGACTTGTTACAGACATGGACTATATCACTGATCTTCAGCCATAGCTTATATAGAAAGATTTATACCCTGACATTTGAATGCACATAACATAAATCCATCCCATTATGTTTGTTCACAGCCAATAAAAGGCAAAGCATTTGAATACAGAAAGACAATATATTTGATTACTATAGCATCTAGATGGGTATGTGTATAAGAAAATATGGCTCAAGCTAAAAAGACTCCTTTGATAATATTGCATGAACATCACATGAGCATACATCCACAACAGCCGCCACTACCATGGCCTTCTTCCATCTCGAAATTGTCTCGATAGCCAGCTCCCCCTTTGACGCGTGCTTCTTGATCCTTGTTCATCCGGCGTATTTCGCGTACCACGTCATAGAAAGATTCATCCACACCGATACGTTGCTTGGCTGATGTTTCACTAAATGGACATCCAAATGTTTTTGCAAGATCACGTCCCTCTATCATAGAAGTATCAGTATTCATCCCTTCTTTTTCCTCCGCTCAAGAGCTTCTTTCCCCTTGTACTCCTCATCCATGATCTTCCCCCCTTGTTACCTTGACTTGACACTTGTCGTTCAGATTCAAGATCACACTTATTACCAACAAGCACCATGGGAAAAGAATCACGATCCTTGACACGTCGAATTTGTTCAAAAAAGGTGCTGATCTCTTCAAAAGATAAACGAGACGTGATAGAGTAAACAAGAATAAAGCCTTCACCATTTCGCATGTATTGTTCACGCATAGCACTATATCATATGATAAGATGGATCATTCTTTGTGTCTCTTTTGCTTTTACCTGTATTCCTCTTGACCAGCTGTATCCAAGACATCCAAAAGAGCAGTTTCATCATCAATCACGCATTGCTTGCGATACGAATCTAGAAAGACACGCGTGAATCACATGATAAAGGAGAACACTACTGCAGTCTACTGCTTTACCTTCGATAGTGGGGTCATATTCGTCCACAAAGTGCGATTGAATAAACTGAATGGTAAGAGCTGACTTGCCAACACCTGGGATGAAGTCAATGAGCAAGTGTAGGTAAAGACAAGTGCTTACAAGAACAACTTACCTCCTCCACCGACAATGACAATCTTGTACCTGAACTTCGAGAGTCAGCAACACTGTGCTTTTAACAAGACTCGAATGGGGTGAAGGGGGGATGTCATCTTACTCTCGCAGGAATGAAGCGTTCGACATGGTGTACAAGTGCTTTGAGTAGTAGTAGTAGTAGTAATAGTGTCAATAGCAGTAAAAGTAATAAAAGAAGGAGAAAGTGATCGGAAACTCTCTGTGTCTCACACACACACACACATATCACTCAAGACTAAAGAATGAATTCTAAACTGGTACCACCTTGAAGTGATCAGCAAAACGTCCCATCCAATCCTCTTCATGTCGCACTGCAGGGTCCTTACACAACATGGATGATTCTCTTTCTATTTTATATTGCTTAATAACATTTGGATGATGCATGAAGTATATTCAATATGAGTTGCAATAAGAATGAAGTAGGGTATCACAAACAAAATGGGGCTGGGAATAAGATTGAGCCGGGTAGTAACACTATGTGGATGCACTGGATGCTTCCCATACATCCATGGATGGTGGTTGATTCCAAGCATGATGTGAATAAAAACCAGAAACCATCACTGGAGCTGCTGCTGGTATCATTTGTGGATCTAATCCTGATGTAGGTGGTTGGAATGGCCGTTGTTGTTGTTGTTGTTGTTGTACTAGGAAATGGTGTTGTAATGGTAAATGGTGTTGTGTAGGTTGCACTGGCAGTTGTTGTTGTTGCTCATGTGGCAGTTGTATTGGGGGCGGCAATTGCTGCTGTTGTTGTTGTGCAAGTGCATCAAATGGAGGGACATCCATTCTCAAATCTTGATGGAAAAAGAAAGTCTGCACATCATCATCTCTTGCTCCATTAGCGATATTCATCCATGATTGTTGTGGATCATTGCTTGTATTATTAGTAGTCGTGGGTGGCATATAATTGTTGGTGTTACTTGTTGTCACAGGCATGTTGTTATTGACTGGTATCCCCATTTGGATGGCGTTGGTGTTGTCAAAAGCTGCTACGTCATAGAGAGATGGTTGTTCTGGTGCCATGGTCGCCAGGATATCAGAAAAAGTGGAATCAAATGTTAAAGGAGCCTGTGATTGTTCTTGTATCACAGTGGTATTTGGAGCAACAGAAGTGGTGGTAGATGGATATTGCTGTTGTTGTTGTGTTGATTGGTTCATGTTGATGCCATTGTATCCATTTTGTTCTAAGATCACTGTACTTGAAGAGGATGCTGGTGTTGAAGGTGTTGAAGTTGGCACAGGTGCACCTGCGCGTCTTTTTCGTGATGACTTTGTTGGTGGCTTCTTGAATTCGATGAATTTGCAGCTAACACCACCTGGTCGGCTGGTAGTGCTATTTTCACGTGTACTGCTATTGATGCTGCTTACATTGAATATGGATCGCTCAGTAGATGGTTGTGGTGTTGGTGCAAGTTGACTTTGTTGTTCAGGTACGATATCAGCATGTTCAACAGTGGGTGATGGCTCTCCTGCTGCTCTTAAGGCAGGTGTAAATCGCAAGTAAAATGGTGTTTTGGCTTGTGCTGTGCATGCTTCTTTACGTATACGATCCGCTATATAATCTGAAAGAATCGAATCAGGTCGACTATCAAAGCGTTCCTGAAATGCAATCATGGTCTGTGTCAAAGATGATTTGGGTGGTGAATGAAGCTTCTCAAGGACAGCCATGCTGCGTAAAAAGTTGATCTCCCCATTCATAATTGCCTCGGGATCATGTTGAAAAGATGCATTCATCAAATGTAATCTGGCAGCAGTCAATACGGCATATAAGGATGCTGATTGATTGAGGAGATATTCCAAATCAACAAGAGGAAGCTGATATACAGTATGGGTGATGATAGTCGCTGATGCTGAACATATTTCATATGATGGTCGTGTCTCAGAATTCTTTCTGCTGTAACCAGGTTTTGTTTGCACTTCATCCACATAAGGCTGATGTAAAAGGATCAACATGCAATACAACATGAGCATCTTGTGGATATCAAAGAGTCGCTGCATTTCAACAACACCAGGTGGATACTCTTGTACCATAGATTCTTTCATCAGTGACGCAATCCATGAATCCAGTGTAGAAAGCATGGCTTCTCGATGCTAAGTGAATAGGAGTGAATAAATTGTCATGTTGTCATGTTGATAGCTTATTTACCAAAGAAGGAGCACGGAAATCATCCGATTGAGCCGAGAAATTAAAGCGTAAAACACGACCAATGACCTTGCTGATGTTGATCAAGCAGTCAAAGTTGCGTAGATACACTTCAGCCCCGGGATCTTGCCGTTCTTCATCTGTGAGCTTAGGTGGTGTGATATCACTAGAAAAGGAATAGATCAAAAACCCAAATAGATGGGATACTGTTTTGTCAGCTATACACATTGTTTGTATTGATGCCTGAAACTCACATGTCCTTTTCATCAAAAGTAAAAGGTCGACCTGTCACTACGCACAGTACTCGATCACATACAAAAGCAAGCCAAAAGACACGAGAAGCCAATTCTTGATCAGCCGGGTTTGGGCTTACGTTACACATTCTATGCAGTCCAAGGTATTGCACCATGGTGAATGCTTCTCCAGCCAATGCCCAAGAATAATTGGTGTAAGGATGCATCTTGGTACGTTCCATGAATGTCGACAACATGAGCAAAGCTATGATAGAACTGACGCATGCATAACCATCATACTTTTGTCGAAAAGCCAATGCTTGTCTCATGCAAAAAGATTGTCTCGTTTTTCTCAATCGATCTGAAAGATGTGCTGCTATTGTGAATGCTGAATAAAAGAAGAATGGCGATAGGAATGATGAATGTTCATCGTTGATACATTTCTCCAGTTCTGCTTCAAAAACCGAGCGTCGGAGGACTGGTGTTGGTGGATGAAAGTGCAAATAAAATAGATCCACAAGCTCTTTCTGATCTTGTCTTGGCAACTCATTTTCAGGTGGTGGCCAATAGCGTGTGTCAGCGTGCTGTAGTAATTGATGATTCACTGTTGCATTGTTGAAAGGAGCACCTGGTTGCTTTAATGGCGAAAAAGCTTCTCGTTTTTGCACAACATGGCCATAAACTCCCATCCACGATATATTCCATCCTTCGGCTCTTGAAGCCGTTTCCTCCGTGTTACTGTTACCACCAACATCTGCATTAGGTGATGACCTTGTCCTAGAGCGACTACTCTGTTCAAAGAAAGAAAGAAAATACATTGAGCTGATATACATTGAACGCGTATTGTATATAAACCTTTTTCCTTGGACCATTGGAATGTTGATATGATTTGACTGAAAGGCCAAAGCCTGTATCCTTTTGTAGCTTTTTACGTTGGTCGGCAAGTTGCTGGTTGATATCTTTGGCTGGCTTAGATACTATCTCCTGGGAAGGATAACCCAGAGACTTCATTGGAGCAAATTGCGTCACCATGAAGGAAATGGCAAAAGTAAAGGGGAAGCAAGTTGAATAGAGACAAGAGAAGAAAAAGAAAGAGAGCAAGAGGGAAAAAAACCCAGTGGTGCCAGGTCGTGCTACAATTACATAGACTCAACATCTGATGGTTACATCCTGCACAACGTAAAGTACATGAAACGACTGACACTCTTCATTTTCCCATCACATCCCAGCTAATAAAAGAAGACCATGTCTCGTGTTTATACTTTTTTTTGTATGGTGGATTGTGTGTATTGCAACAATAAGAAATCAAAATGCTTAAAAGAGCTCGGCATTGGTAGGGAACTCGAAAACAACAGCCTTGCCAGTAAGCTTCTTGTACACGGCAGAGAAAGTATCAAGCTTGTACTCCAAAGAAGTAGCATCCTTAGGATCAAGGAAACTAATCATACCATCATTAACATCCATATATATCACACATACATTTCACACTTGTTACTTACGCCTTGATAGTCTTGGAGCCATCAACAGCAACACGAGTACGCTTACCAACAAGTTCAGAAGGATAAGCAAGGTCTTCCAAAATAGCATCATGGACAGCAGTCAAAGTGCGAGATCTGGGACGAGGTTGCTTGGGGTTGGAACGACGGCTAGGCTTGGCAAGAACACGACGCTGACCAACAAAGACAACATGACGATCAGAGAACTTCTTCTCCAACTCACGGGTAAGTCTAAATCGTTTCATGATGAGCTATCAGTCTTTCATCCATCATTGTCAAGGAGATAGTTACCTTTGTTGGATCTTGTGGAAAGCCTTGAGCTGAGGAACAGGAACAAAGATGACAATAGCCTTCTTGCCACCACCAATCTCAACCTAACGAGCCGCATAAATCGATCATTAATATCATTTGTTCTCGTCAAAAAAGAGGTATGTGCTGGCTGGTGATAGTGATGTGGCGGATATCGTAGTTGTAACTCGTACCTCCTTGGCAGCAGTGATAGAAAGAGGACGCAAGTCCTTCTTCAAGTCAGCAACATTGTTCTCCAAATCGACAAGAGCTTGAGCAACGTTGAGCTCGAATTCGTCAGTGGGTTTAGCTCCAGCGAGCTTAGTGATCTTGTGCGAAGCCATCACGGTCGTCGAACTACAAGTTGGGAATATCGTTAGTTGACAAGATGTTCAATCCATCGTAGCCTTTCATCCATCCATCCAATTGATTCATCCACTGATTCAATCATCCATCTCTTGTCTTTCTTGATCATTTTCTTTGGCTGATTCTCATCCCATCCCACTGGTCATCCTCGTTACCTACCGAAAAGAAGAGGATGGTTCACAATGGCCACCATCGACCGAGAAGTAGCCCAAACTCCGAAATGATCCACAATACACACACATACATACACCCTACTCATCCTTATGATTCCCAAGAGATAATATGGTCTTTAAATATCTTTAAAGAATGAAAACTAGACTACATTTGACTATAAGCCTATATAGAACAATGAATCATGTGCCTGTGCTATCATGCGTCTTGACAAATCCTGGGTTACCCCACTTTTAACATGTTATGCATGTAGTCAATTCATCAGATGTGTCTCTTTATTGACTTTAGCCAAATCAAGTATATCATTTCTACTAAACTTCTAATAATATCTTTCAGTGTTGCATCTCATGAGATGGCTGAAGCAGCAAGGATTATAGTAATGACTGCTCAGCCACGAAACACAGCATACCATCCAAATCACATGTTGTTGAAGCGTTAAAGCTGGTGTTGTTTTATTAAAAAGTCGTGATGCAAGACATTTAAGGACCTTGAGTGGGAGCAGGGTTCATTCTGCGCTTGCCACCAATGGCAGTAGTGACGTTGACGAAACGACGGCTAAAGAGTACTCCAATGTAAATCATCCATGCTACATGATAATGTACTCTATTACTTACTTGTACACTTGTCTCTTCTTGGCACGACCAGTCAAAGACTTCTTCTTTTCTTGCTTGGCAACCTTGGGGGTTTGGGACTTGACTTTACCAGCACGTGCGAGCGAACCGTGGACTTTACCCTATTGTATTGTTATGGGTCGAATGAGAAATGGCGTTCACAATGGTTCAATGGTCATAAAGGAAGTGAGATGGGGTTGTTTTTATGCTGAAATGGTGTAGACTGCAAGTAGTGGAATGGCGAGACACCTACCATGATGTAGTAGTGAGTGAAAGAGAGAGAGAAAGGAGATGATTGCACTCCTCCAGTGAAAAAATTTGTGCCATCGGCAAATCAACTCTCCAGCTTTGCTGCCTGCCGCTACAGTTTACCATCCCACATCTCTACGGCAACCATTTATATGGCATGAACAATATTGTAATAGCGTGATGTGTTCAATTGGTAAGGGTTAAAAAGATTCATCTTACAGTAACAAGGTAGAAGGCTGGGGATTCGCAGCAGCAGAAAGATTGTTACATCTTGGTAGAAAAAGTGAATCCACCTGATCACAAGTCTTCTTATATATAGCCTTCATACACATATGCAACCCATAAAGATAGTATTCCTGGCACATGTTCTCTTTCAATTGTTCATATACTTTGTAATGGATGATGCTACTCTTGTTTATGCTTTACTAGATACTTCATCAATTCAGCTACAAGTTGTACATTGATACTATTCCCTAATGTTCTATATTTCTGCTTCAAGGTGCTCGTCTCTGGAAATGAAAATGTGCTTGGGAAACCCATCAAGTTGGCAACTTCGCGTGGTGTAAAGTAACGCAGGCGTAATGATCGTAAAAGTTCCAATGTCCCCTCCTCGTCACCTTGTTCCTTTTTGGCACTGGCTCTTGAAAAGATGTCTTCAGTCTATAATACGCCATGTATCAGTGATCCATCGCTCATGAATATGCCAAGGTTGTGATACTTGCATCAAGTTCTTCATTCATTTGCAGAATAGAGCCTACGAACTTGCTTTGAGTATTGTTGACAAGTTGTTATGATGTATGGCTTACCAGTCGCTTCCGCATAATGATAGTATCCTAGAACAAACTTGGGTAAGGCTATCATCATCACTTTTCCTTGTCAATTTACCTTTTGTGAAGCAGCAACTACGTCTCATGTTTGGCTTGACAATATCAAATACATGTCCATGTTTGAATAAAACCTATCCCATTGCATTTAATTCAACCTGGTAATGAGTCATATTGATCAATCATACCTTGTCAGGCACTAAATATGCATCCAAGTTTTGCTCTGTGGGATCGAGATATTCTGATAGTTGAGCAACGTTGACAGCTGATGTAGAAGCATTGATCAATTGATCCTCGTTTTTCAAAGTGCTATTGCGATTGTCGATAAACTCGTTTGACATCTTTTCTGATCCAGGTATAAAGCCAAGTATGGTGCCTGTTGGGGGATATGCAAAACTGCTTGGTTCTCGCTTTGCCTAATGAAAGCAATATGAGCATCTGTTCCATCATATCAGTGTTACACCAGTTTACCAATAAGTAATAACGCATACGAGAATTGGGGATGCCAAGTTGTAGAGGAGTCAACAAGAACTCTTGAAAGATATATCCACAATCCTCAAGTGTCTCAACAAGCATATCTCTTGAATCCGATTCCTGGATCACGTCATGATTTAGCCTCGCATGCATGCATGATGAAATGGGTAGTACAAGATGACTTACCTCGAATCCTTTGACATTCTCGACAAGAATGTACTTTGGTCTGTGCACCATCTGCTTCAAGACATCCAACAAGTAAAGGAAACTTCTTGAACGTGCATCTTGGCTTCCTTGTTGCAATCCAACACGCGTATAAGGTTGACATGGTGGTGACATGGTCCATATATCTGCAGCAACACGATCATAGTACTCCAATGTCAAGGCTTCAATTTGTCGCTGTAATAGGGAGCGTCAATCTCTTCCTTCTTTCTCTTGATCCATGCACATCACACACTTGCCTGACCCACAGTTTTAGATCCAAAGTTATGTTTATACACCTGATATCCACATGCTATTAGCTATAAACCTTTTCATCCATATCATCCACTCACATCATTTGCAACATTATTGATATCAAACGCCTTCACTACTTGAAAGTCCCACTGGGCAAGAGTTGCTGCAAAGTGCTATAGTCGATCGATTGAAACAAGTCCATGAGAGGAATGTGCGTGGTGCTATTACGTTGCAGCTGTACCATGCCACCAATGCCCGAGTAGAATTCAAGCATACGCAAAGGCTCCATTGCTGTGTCAAGAGAATAGGGTGTAGTCTGCTTGAAAAGAGATGAAGCGCTAGTGATCCAAATCTCAGCCACTTGTACCTTGAAAGACACATCCATCCATATCGGTTGCCATAGTCCAATCTTCAATGTTTCGCTTTTATATTCATTCTTCGGGAACATATAGGGTAGTAGCACCCCTTCTTTCTTTTGACTGTACTATTAACCATTAAAACATCATCTTATGGGAGGTCTTGATCCAGAAGAACTAGCCAACCAAGTGCAATCACCCAGTGGCAATGCAGCATTATTGGGATCAGCTATTAGCAGTGCTATTGTTTCGATTGTATGCAACATTTTAGTCTTGATCACCTTCTTCTTTATCATGTGGTATCGTCCTCCAATGGTGAATCGAGTCTCTCTTCGATTGATTGTCTTTTCATGCTTCTGCAACATCATTTATTGTGTCTTTGGAATGCCGACACCTGCCATTCGAGACAACAATCCAGCTTGTCGGGTGTTAATCTATATCCTCATAGCGACTGATACAATGAGCACTATGAGTCTAGCCATGGTAGGCCTTAATCTCGTCATGATTTTCATTGTACGCGTTACACATCCTGTCAAGTTGGAGAAATACTATTACACTTTGATCGTTATATCCGCTGTATTAGCAACTGTTATGCCACTTGCTGTTGCTACAGCCCCGGCAAAGAACAGTGGACAAAACAATTGCTGGTAAGTCATTTACATTGACATAAGATCCAAGAGATTTGACCTTGAACCTATTCCAGGTACCATTATTACTTTGTCGGTCGTCTTCAACGTACGTTCAAATGGGCAAGTTGATCATAGCAGCGGTCAATAGAACCTTTTGGACAAGCTGTTCCAACTGACAACATTTTTTATTGATGAACAGATGTGGTATTATGCATGGTTGCTTCTTGCCTCGGTGATTTCAGCTGTTTGTGCAGTACTCGCGCTCAACAAGTTTCGACACAAGAAAAGCTACTTTGTCGGCTCATTAAACATGGCTGGAAGTGCAGAACCTGGTGTAGCTTCAGCATCCAACTTACAACCATCTGAGCAACGCAATACACAAAGCAGAGCAGTTATCTTTCGCAAAGTGGTACTACGATGTGTTGGATATCCCATCAGTATGTATGTTCTACTTTGAATCATGTGCAATGACATTTATTCACCTATTGGATAGTACCTTTGGTGTCCAAGATGTGGGGCGTTGGCATCCAAATTGCAGCCATCAAGAGGAGTTATATTCCTTTCAGCATCTTTGTGCTTGATATGCTATTCTCGAATCTCTTAGGTGAGAAGATTTATATACAAAAGTACATGGAATGATAACAACATGTCATTGATCCAGCAACATTATCAAATAGGCTTTATTGTGAGCATTGTGTTCTTTTCAGATCCTTCAGTAATAGCAGTGATACATGAGCTGGCATTGGGTCTTAAAAGGCGATATGTGGATGACTATTTCTCTGTGGATATACGATCAATAAGCGATGATGAAGAAACTGGTACAAGCGGCACTCTTGTTCACAGCAGTGGCAAATTTCGCACAGGCCAAGATTCTTATCGCCCCAAATCAGATGACAAAAGAGCCATGACAGCTTTCCCAGATGATAAACATCGTCCTCGAGAGACCTTGAAGCATTCACAGTCTGACACTACTTTGGAAACACGACGATCATGTGCTGATGTTGCATTAATGCTACTACATCCACGTACACCTGATAGTGAAGCTACCAGCAGTAATGAATCGTCATCAAAAAATAGCAGCCTGGGGAGAAAGACAATCATGGTTGGAGAGCTCATGTCCAAAAATGAGATTACAGTATCAGATAGACGACGATCCACATTTCCACAACTACCACACATCAAAAAGCCATCACCAACACTTGAAGATTCATCACAACGTCGAAAGAGACACTTGGTTGATATGGATCATGTACAACATCCTACAGAACAACTTGATCGATCCCGTAGTCGCTCAACAACAGCTTTAAATCAACCACGATCATCTTTTGTTTCCAGCCTTTTTCCATGTATAACATCAAATGCGACAAGTGATCCATCAGACTTGAAACAACAGCAAAAAAGGCGAACTGTACAACATAAACGTAGTCATTCTGTGCCAATGCATCGTGTCACAGCATCAACTGATAGCAGATTTCACCAACAATTTAACAAGAATTGGCCACTTGAATCAGACAACGAGAACAGCAGAGTGAACAACCTTGCAAGGAAACGTGCCAGCTTGTCAGGCAACTTATGGCGAAGCATGGAAGATCCTAGGAACCTTGTTGAGCCATATTCTCATCCAAGATTTGCTATGGCAATGCATTTTTTCCTTGTCAATGTATGTCGTATCAACCCATCAAATCAAGAGGATGATGATCAGATTTCAGTGGAAATGACAGAAAGTGTGATGCCCAACAGAAAGTCTTTAGCCGAGTCATTGTCTGAAAACTTGTATGCGACACGACGACGACAAAGTCAGCAGCAACAGCAGCAACGTGAAGGGCAACCCACTTTTATACGTCCACGTATGCTCCGAGGAGATACAGTGGATACATTTTCCACCTTTGGAAGTCAAATGCCTGATAATGCTCTCTTGTTTCCAAGAGCAAGAAGAACTGATTCACCAGCTGAGATGATACAAATGGAGGAATTTCCCAAGTCGACTTTGGCTCGAAGAGCCATGTCTGAATTTAAGGGCAAGGCACCCATACGAATGTTTCATCCAAGAGATACTGATTATTTTCATCAACCCATGAGTCCAACACAGGCTTTGAATGATCCCAACTCAGACCAACCTGATGGCACAGCACCACAGCAACAACCAAGCGATCATTTTGTCTTTAAAGTGACTGATTCTTCTAGTCCAGAACCACATCATCAAGAGATTTTGTCACCTACACGTGCTATGAATAACACCATGACACCAGATGCCCAGCCATTTCCTATACGACCTAGACCAAAGTTATTGGAGCGTATATCTGAACCAACAATAACGACTGGGAGACATGCAAAAAAGTCATCATCATCAGAATCACCAGTTGAAGCTACAACAGCATTAGCAGCAGATGCATCTGGAAAAGGAGGACGCTCTATATTTCAACATGTGTTGGTTCGTGGTGTATCACCTACTTCACGCAGTTTCAAGGTAGCCAAACAGATTGCGAAAAGGGGTGATAGCACATCAGCCATCCGATTCAAATCTACAACACAGCAACAACAACAACAACCAGCAATTATAACTACAGATACACAAGTTTTATCACCTTCACCGATATTGTCATCATCATCTCAAACACCTTCTTCATACAATTCACGTGATTCGACTCTTTGTTATCCACATGATTTGACAGCAAGACCACGATCTCGACAACCAACTGTAGCTGCACCTCGATTTACATCAAATGAACAAGATCAAGATGGAAGGACACAGCATCCTGAATGTCATAAGCTACGTGGTATACCACGTTTTCTTGCTGCTGATTTTGGTCGTCTAAGATCAACCAGAGAGGGATCCATGGAGAAGCAACAAGATTATTCTCAGCAGCAACAACAGGAAGAATACGAACGACGCTTGAATGAGTTGCGAAAGTATCAGGCATCCCAAAAACATGCACTAGATCAGCATCATGCTATTACAGTTGGATTCAGCTTTGGCGTAACACGCTCAGTATACGTAGGCAATTGGGACAATCATGGAAGAATTAATGTTGTTGAAGAACAATGGGATATCGATGCATTGATTGAAAGATTTATTAATGCTCATCATACTGGATGAAATAAAGGGATTGCAAATTGCATGTATGGAACTCTTGATATCTGTTACAATAAGGAGAGATATAAGCTTTCTTCAAAAAGTCAATGATGGATTAGGTAAGATGATGCCTATCTTCCCCCTTGTTAGCAGTAGTTCATGACAAGCTATTTGATCACTCCTTATGTCTTCACTATCAACTAGCTGCTCGGCCACTCGCCTCGCTCGCTGATACTTATATCCACTGTATGTGCTTTTTTGGTTCACTTGCTCAGCTCACGTGATATAGTCACCTTACCTTTCTTCCTTCCCATTGACGCCATACGATTTGCAACTGTTTCTCCATTCAACCCATCTACGACTTGTGCACACGATTGTCCTTCTTCAGCCTGTCATGTCAGTACTACATTGGTCTTCTTTTGAACGAGTTTGACTGAATGGCAAGTACTTGGCTTGTCACTCTACTACAACACCAGGCGTTCCTTGACACTACACATACTCTTGCACTTTCTGCCACCACCAAACATAGCAGCGTTTACTCCAGTATCTGTCAGCTCCAGTGCCTTTGCTCTATTGTCTCAAGCACCATTCCTTTAAGTGAACAGCATATAGCCAGTATATAGAGATAGCTTTATTTAGTGTAGCAACGTATAATACACATGGCTGTTGTAACGAAGAAAGCTTTCTGCCCAAGTTTCCTTGTATAAGGTGTAGATTGAATGTGTACATTCCTTTGTCTGTGCGTAGTGTTGTCTGTGCGCTCTACATCAATTTGCTGTTTATGGTGCTGACATTGCCATGTTACAGCAGATCGAGCAACTTTTCCAGATGCGAGTCAGCTTTCTTTTTGATGAGAAACTTTAGCTAAATCCTGACTACCACGCAATTTCAATATAGTAGTGATGTATGACATTCATTCAGTCAATAAAAAAAAAGTCAAAGACTATATTGACATGTAAAACAATGATTCAATCACTTTAAACTATCGGCTGCTCCACGAATGCATTGAGCTGCACGTTCCTCCTTATACATGGCAAGCTCGTCGTCATTATCTTCAAGAGCGTCAGTGATGGCTGGGAACACTTGTGAAGAATAACCAGTCCACAATCCTGGTGCATAGGCAATATGCTTGAACCATTCACGGTTTTGGATACCTTCAGGATCAATCAAACCACGTTCAAAGAATGCCAATCGATCATTGGCTTTTCGCAAGCTGGTAATGAGCGATTTTGGTACATTGGAAAGATGTGAATAGCTGTATACTTGGCTTTCAAGTGATTGCAAACGCTTTTCAAACTTGACAGCAACCTTTCGAAGCTTGTGGACAGCTTTACGTAACAATGGGAATGATTTGCTGTCAGATGTTGTGGATAAGGATGTTGAGAATTCAACAAGATAATCGACATAGTCATCAAGAGCATCAGCATAGTCGACAGGGTGCAATGGCAAAATAGGACTATCAGCCAGACGTAATGCTAACAAACCCCATATTTTGGTCATTGTTGCATGATAGTGGAAACCAGGATCACCAAACTTCTCCATCCAGTGGAAACTTTATACAATTCACGCGTAAATGTTCATGTCACATGAGATTTTGATTGAGAAAACATACCTGTCATAGTTGGAATGATATACACCATAATCACCAGCGAATGCAAGTGAGATTGAGCTGATACCCAAATGATCAAGGAATGGCACAAAATCAGAGCCTGATCCAAGCTGACCAATATAGGGCTTTGGCGAAGGCGCAATTGTACGATTGGTAAGTTCTGCCCAAGCATCATAAACACTACCACCAGTGCGTGGATCTTTTACCAAGCTGGCGACTTCATAAATAAGCTGGTTCAAAGAAGGAGATGCTTGAATCACAAAATGAGGACCAGATACAGCAGTATCTACATTGATGTAGGTGACAGCCTTATCCTTGAGCCAGTCATGATCTTCAACCCATTCAGTGCTACCAACAAGACCATATTCCTAAGATATGTGAGAAAGTTGTATTACTTAGTACATTGCATTTCAAGAAATTTACCTCTGCATCCCATGAAGCGAGTATAATGGTGCGAGCTGGTCTCCAGCCAGTCTTGAGAAGCTCACCAAAAGTGCGAGCAAGTTCAATCTAATGTAAAAAATGATAGCTGTTAATGTAACTTTCACATCAGAGATTACTTTAATGATTGCTTACCATGGCTGAAGATCCAGAATTGGGATCAACAGCTCCATATACCCATGCATCTCGATGATTGCCTAAAAAAGAGCATAAGATACTGCTAAAATAAGAATAACAAAGACATACATACCAAGCACAATGACACGATCAGGATCTTCAGATCCTTCAATGACACCAATAGTGTTCCAGATAGGAGTAATCTTGTTATCCACAATGTTTTCAAGATAAGCTTCACCTTCAGTAGGACCAGAATAGTATCCAACTTCTTCAAGACCACCTGCCCAATCATTTTCACCACGAACACCACGTCCTTCCATGGCTTTAAGAAGGGGTAGTGCATCACGATAAGACAATGGAAGTGATGGAATCTTGGCAAGACCTTCAACATCTTCAGGATTAAGACGAGGTGCATCCTTAGTTGCAGCATATCCAGGTGTTAGTGGATCACCTGCTGTCAATGACAAGAATTGAACTGATCCACGTTGTGCTGAGCTGGGTGATCGCCTATCATTCCATATCACATTGTCAACTTGTAATCATTCAAGAATGTCATAATGGCAACATACCATGGTCCTTCAGGATATCCTTTAGCAGGATTAACATGAGGATAATCATCCTTGTCAATTGGGCCATCATCAATTGGATCAGAGTAAATTAGTGCACCAGAGCAACCAAACACTTGAGCAGCTCGTACTTTCAGTCCTCGGAAGGCACCACCATATCTCATCAATGCAATAGTGCCATTCAAATCAATACCTTGATCTACAAGGAATTGGAAGTCCTCGACACGTCCATAGTTGGCATAGACAACACGACCAAGAGCAGTGCCATTTTTGGAATAGCCTATTGTGCCTACATTAGATATTTGCTCATCTTTACATCATTCATCAGGTGTCTTTACCATGGAAGGTAGGCACAACATCAGGATCATGACTAGTGGGATCTTCTTCAACAGGATCTTCACGCAATTCAGCTTCATATTGGAATTCTTTTGGTCCAGAAACAATGCCAAAACGACGACTGACAGGATAATTAAGCAATGGATAATATGTCTCAATAGACGTATCACTGATGCCAAATTCAATAAACTTGTCACGTGTCCACTCTGCCTGTCGCTTATCAGCTTCAGTGCCAGCCAAATGAGCCTCTGATGTGTAATACTTTAGATATTCACGAATGTTGTCTTTGGATGGGAAATCAAGCATCAGCTGCTCTGTTTCACTGAGTGGTCGTTTCTTGCCAACTAAGTGTTTGTTTGTTTAATGATGCGCTGATCACTTGTTCACTTTCATTGCTTACCTTGATTGTTATCATCCTTATCAATCCACAATGCCAATACAACGCCAAGTACCAGTAATGCAAGTAGAATCAATACAGTGACAATGATCACCTTGATAGTCTTTCGCTTGGGTGGCTGTAATGTCATGCGCTTTCTATCCAAAAGTGGAGCACGCTCTTCATTGTTTTGGTGATGCCACCATTGTTTTGCGCGATCGATCAGTGATTTTGGCTGAGAAGTTTGCCCAGGATCATTATCTTGGGGCAATGCCACATATCCTTCTGGCATGATAAGGGATCAGTAGTGATGGAGGAGGAAAAGGTGAAAAGATGTGCAAAGTAAAGGTGAGAAACAAGAACCGGGAAAAAGATACGTTGCATCAAATACTCCGTCATCTCGGCATAAGCTGAGATTTGCACGTAGTACACAACACAGCCTGCCATTTATACAACTAACTCCTTGCATTATATCAATGACGCTATCGGTACATGGTCTTTGCTCATTTTCAATAAGCTCTATTTATCAACTCTCTTTACATGTCGACAAATGATGCCATCAAGACTTTGTTTAGGACTCTTTTGTATATAAGATGAAACATACATATACAAACATGCATATTGGTTTATTAATGATGACCGAGACTTCGGGAATGGCTTCATGGTCTCACGGTATAAGCGATAAGGTATCATGATTTCCCGATCATTTTACCACGATGATTGTCATGATGCTATCATTAATACACGCCTGTATCCCACAATGGAAAAAAATGTCATTCTGGGAGCACAACCAATAGATAACACCAAGGTACAGACTAAATGAAAGCAGAACTCTGATAGTGGTCAAGTCGTGGTTTGAAACGCATAAGGTCGCGTATATCCCGCTTTGGGGAACGTGCTCTTTACTTTTTGACAATAGTGAGCATACCAAGTCCCAATCCAACCCTTTCACCAACCAATCCACACTGTCCACAGCTAATGGTGCAGCCATTCGACTTGACATTGACGCTCTCTTCAAAGGGTTTCTGTTTGACAACGCGTTTTATCACGTCAGCTAAAAAACAAGCTAGTGGCGCTTAACTTGATCTACATAGTGTGTTGGTCTTTGCTCAGCAGTGAACGACTTGTGAGGAAGGAATATAGGCTGCCGGCAGTAATCTGATCAGGATGATGGGAGGATATATGTTGTTATGCAAGTATTGGATGATATGAAGCAACAAGGAAGGCTCATATTGATCAATGTCCTTTTTCGTTTGCATAGCATGAATGCTCTGTTTCCATCTGGATCAAATCTCTCTCAAGAAAGCCGATAGTTCATCATCCAAAGGCTACATTACACACGACATTGGTATCGCTCACTGCTGATAGCGCCATCCATGTCAAACCTAAATGCGTTTTCGTCAACTACACCACAAGCTACCATGTGAAATAGATATGACATCGCCTTAGACTGTATAGTTATTCAATCCTACAATAAACTTTCTTCTCTTATCACTGATATCCTGCCATCCAGTTCCTTATGTAACACAATCACGAATGAATAAACTTGACAACTATGATGTTAATAACACCGTTATCCAATGCTCTTAGCATACTGCTTGTGAAAGCATTACATTCGCATTTGTGAACCAGCCATTTGCTGCAATACAGAACTTGGCATTGTTTATAAAAAAAGATCTTTGAAGGATAAATGGGAATCAAAAACATCGTATAAGGCTCTTCTACTATTAAGCCAAAGTGTTTGCAGCTTCTTGAACACATAAAGCTGCTCGACTTTCTTTATGAGTGGTCATGTTTGCGTCGCCAGCATCCAGTGCATCGGCAATGGCAGGGAAGACTTGTGATGAATATCCAGTCCAATAGCCAGGTGCATATACAATATGCTTGAACCAAGTACGTTCCTGAATACCTTCAGGATCCAACAATCCACGCTCAAAGTACATTAGTTGCTCATTGATCTTGCGAAGACGCCTTAACAATGACTTTGGAACACTGTCCAAATGAGAATAATCTTGCACTTGGATCTCAAGCGATTGTAGCTTCTTTTCAAATTTGGTAGCGATATCACTGAGCTTTTCGATTGCTGCTGAAAGAACAGGGAAACGCTGTTGCTCATCACCAATCTCGATCTTATTCTTGGTAACAGCATCTGCTGCATAAGATGAAATGTCATCCACATAACCAGAAAGTGCATCAGCATAATCAGCAGGATGAATAGGAAGGATAGGGCTGTCAGCAAGTCGTAATGCCATAAGGGCCCAGATTCTGCACATGGTTGCATGATAATGGAAACCAGGATCACCAAACTTGTCCATCCAATGAAAACTATGATAGATTCACATGTCAACTTGCATCCAATATAACACATAGGATTCATTACTTACCTATCATAGACTGAATGATAGACACCATAATCTCCAGAAAAGTCAATGCTGATAGAAGCCATACCAATGTAGTGAAGGAAGCCAACAAAGTCAGAGCCAGAGCCAAGATCATTTACATATGGCTTTGCTGCAGGTTCCACCGTAAAGTTGGTAAACTTATGCCAAGCATCATACACACTACCACCAGTATGTGGATCTTCTACCAAGGATGTCACATCATAAATGAGCTGTCTTAAAGATGGTGAAGCACCTGCGCCAAAGTTGGGTCCTGATACAGCCACATCCACATTAATGTATGCCACACCATTTTTGGATAGCCAATCTTTGTGATCTTCAGTGTGCTCAGTGCTGCCAATCAAGCCATATTCCTATAGGATCAAATGTCATATCAATGACTAAAGTCCATGACGTTTTCATGTCATTTCTTTGAAACAAACCTCTCCATCCCATGAAGCCAAGACAATTGTGCGTGCTGGTCTCCAACCAGTCTTGAGTAATTCACCAAAAGCACGAGCAAGTTCAAGCTATGATAGCATTCATGTCAATGATAGTGTTCCTTATAGTAGATTTGAAAGATTATTACCATAGTCGCTGATCCAGAGTTGGGATCAACAGCACCATATACCCAAGCATCACGATGATTGCCTATATAATCAACATGTTAAGAGAAGAACTTTCTTATATGCATGAAAAAAGAGCACTTACCCAATACAATCACGCGATCAGGCTCAACAGAGCCTTCAATAGTGCCAATCACGTTCCAAATGGGTGTTACTTTATAGTCAACAATGTTTTCAAGTATAGCTTCGCCTTCAGTAGGACCACTGAAATAGTCAACTTCTTCAAGACCACCAGTCCAGTCATCATTTTGAACACCACGTCCTTGAGTAGCCTTGAGCAATGGAAGTGCATCACGATAAGAAAGTGGCAAAGAAGGAATACTAGGCAAGCTATTCAAGTCTTCTTGCTTGAGACGTGGTGCATCTTTTGTAGCAGCATAACCAGGAGTCAATGCATCACCTGATGCCAAGGAAATATAAGAAACAGATCCACGTTGAACAGAGCTTTCAGGTCGCCTATATGTGATTATACATGCTTAGCTATATATACACAAACAAATGCTATAATTGCATTACCAAGGTCCTTCGGGATAAGATTTAGCAGGATTGACGTGAGGATAGCCTTCTTTTTCAATTGGTCCATCATCAAGAGGATCAGAGTAAATCAATGTGCCAACACAACCAAATTGTGCTGCAGCACGAATCTTTAGGCCACGCACAGCACCACCATAACGCACCAGAGCAATAGTACCATTCAAGTTGATACCTTGATCCACAAGATATTGGAAATCTTCCACACGACCATAATTGGCATAAACAACAGGACCCCGTGCTGTACCATTTTTGGAATAGCCTATTATACACCTGCATGTCAGCATAAAGCCCATTTTGTTTTCCACTTTTTGTATGCATTACCATGAAATGAAGGTACCACATCAGGTGTATGACTAGTTTCATCCTCATCCACAACATCTTCAGTGAGAGATGCTTCATATTGGAATTCTTCAGGACCAGACACGATACCAAAGCGATGTTTGACAGGATAATTGAGCAAAGGATAATAGGTTTCAAGAGATGAATTGGTAATGCCAAACTCGATAAACTTATCGCGTGTCCACTCTGCAAGTCGCTTATCAGCTTCTGAACCAGCAAGATGAGCTTCAGAAGTATAGTGTCGCAAGTATTCTCTCATGTTCTCAGCCACTGGTAGGTCGTACATGAACTTTTCAGTCTCACTCATCTTGGGAGTGGTTGCTATATTTTGTTGATGTAGTGCATGCATGATGAGCAACATGCGTAATCAAGTCTTTTTCAACTTACATGGCAAGGATGCTTCATGCTTTTCCAACAATAACCAAGCAGCTGAACCAGCTAATGCTATACATGCTGCAAGGATACCACCATACATGGCAAACTTTTTGGCAGTTGATTGTTTGCCTGATCCTTGATCATTTGTCACGTGTTGTGAACCAAGAAGTGGCTCACTCTCTTCACCACCCTTCCACCAAGATTTAGCACGATCCATAGCAGACATAGGCTTGCTTGACGACTCTCCACCACCGTGTGAAGATAAAGAATCGTATCCTGCAGGCATATATAAAGTTGAGGATTTAGTGGGAAAGAAAAAGGAAACTTCTGCCTCGTTTAAATACCTTTTTTGAAGCCGCTGGTTCGGGATATACATGTAATAGCGCTTCTTGTGCGGAGATCATGTGTGTGTGCAGGGTGCTACAAAGTGGTGCAATACTACAACAAGGCACCTTATCTCAGAGAAAGGGATCTTGTATGTTGCTTGCTTAAGCCTTGAATCTCATGGTGCATTTAGATTACTCATATTCCATCTTAGCATGGGATATAAGTGTGTTAGGATATTGCATGTTGCCTTTATTGGAAGGAATAGCTGTCATACTGCTACTGCCGAATTCTCGGTCATATCAATGTCATGCATTCCCGATGCATGGTACAAAATACTGCTGAGCTTTCAATGCACTTTACAAAACATGACACTATGAGTCGTATTAGGAAAAGGAGAATGTTGACATTAAAGTGCTGCTGGTATCCACGAAACATCATATGACTTTTGACATTGATCTTATGCAAGACGTATATCACTAGTAGTCTCTTTCAACAATGGGTCATTACTATATGAATATGCTCTAGTGGCAGTTTCTTGAATACAAAAAGCAGCATGTCCTTCTTTGTACTTGATCATGCCAATATCACTGGCAAGGATAGCATAGCACTGGCTGGCAAAGCATGTGATGCATCATCCAATATGTTAGTATAAAGGTATAAAAGGTAGTCTGGCGACTGCATATGTCTTGTTTGTGGCAGGTATGTGCATTATATGGCTACAAAAGCTATAGACAACTTGGAAGAAGTCATCATCTGCCTAATGATTTGGCTATGGCAGATGTATGAACATCATCATGATATACAACTCCACCATTCTATCGTTTATCCCCCAAGAAGATTGATCACTTTTGCTCTTTGTTGTGCACCATACCGATTCTCTATTTCCTCTACCATGTCTCTTTAAAACCCCTTCATTCCTATCGATACACTTTTCCGCATACACATCATACATTGCTCCTTTTCTCTTTAAAAGATAAAGTATAGCTCATGTTCTTGTCTTATTGTGCTTATACAACAGTAGTACATCTCGATAATCGTATTCGGGACGAGAAAGTTGTCACTTGTTCATTCTGCCAGACGTTTATCCTCCTTGAACCAGTAAAGTGTGCCATTGATGTGTAATGCCATAGGTGTCCTTGTATATTCCCAGTCTCTGGTAGGACATACATGAGTCGTTCCTTCTTTTCCAACTTAGGATTTACTGCAGTGAGACAAGCGTATAAGTACCATGTAGTGATGTATGATTCAAAGATCTTCACCTGATAACATGTTGTTGCCAGCGCATCATTAAGCATGACACAAAGCTTGATACGATACAAGATGATAGGATAGCACCATAGTCAAACAATTTGATTCGACACGTGAATGGCTGCATCGTCATCATCGTTCCACCCAGTAGGCTTCATAGGAATACAAATATGCTGCCACTCGATAATAAGGATTTGTGCATTGCAGACATGTCGTACACGTGTAGGAATATCCACTGTGGAGAAAAAAGGAAATGCCTGCCCATTAGAGAGTGGGATCTTTTCCAAATAGTGTGGAGATGATCATGTGCTTGCAGTGCTACAAGAGAGATTGGTAAGTCTAAAGCACAAACAAACACACATTGCTCTTACCAAAAAGTAAAGTATGACCAAAGAATGATGATGACAGTATCACAAAAGGTGGCTCAGGTGTTTATTCTCCATCAGATATGTCCATATCATCGTCTGATCCTGGAGCTGCTGCTGCAGATGAGGAAGATGGTGGTACTGGTGCTGATGTTTTACTTGTATCCTGCTGTCCCATATCAACATGGTTATAAGGCATAGTAGTAGGTATTGTCCCAGGATAATAATACTGAGATACTGGAGGAGGAGGAGGGTGATAATACTGCTGGGCATCATAATAGTGGTAATATGGGTCGTAGTATGTTGGTTGGGTGGTGTAAGATTGTGATTGGTAAGAGTAGTCTGCATAAGGGACATGCGATTCATGATATGTAGGTTGTTGTTGCTGATGCTGTTGTTCATTGGATGAGCTGTCATATAAGCCTGGATAATACACCAACTTGACTTTGTTTGAAAGCGTATCATCATCATGTGATTGTGCATCAGTTGTTTGATAAGAGCTGTCATCGGTGTAGATCTTGATGTCGGGTGCATCTCGATATAAAATATCATTCATCCATCCCTTCATGGTTTGTTTCACTATAGACCATAATGTAAGTACTTGTAATCATAACATGAATCATTGACTAACCTTCTTGAGAAGATGATGATGGTTTTCCCCAGTATCCAGGTGGATATCCATATTCACGCATTCTTGCATAATAAGGTGGATCAGGATGTAAGCCATTCATGCCTAATGCATCTTGTAAAGCTGTTGACAATCGACCAGGTGCACAATGAGCAATCTTGTTACGCAACTCCAACTCAACAAAGAATCGACCCATGGATGGTGGTGCTTTGACATTCTTCCTTCGTTCTCGAATCATCTGTTCATCTCTTGGCTCAGGACAATCACGTAATGAATGATCTGGTTTTCCACAATTGAAACACACTGGTCCTCCTTTGGATGTTCTGATAGTATTTCAGTCAATACCATTGTTTCATATCATATAATACAACTTACCCATTATCTTCATCACCAAGTGGATCAATCTCAACTTTGTCATAAGGTGGTACTTCCATAGCTGGTCGATCAAGGTGTGGCTCTTTGTCAGGTTCACTGTCGCTGTAGAATTTGCCATCCTTAAAATACACAGGAAGCACTGATCTTCCAGTACAGAATGTTGGTGAATATGGTTGGAATCGACTTGATACTGCATTGTCATGTGTGTTGTCGTTGGATAAAGATGTCGAATGATTGTCATCTTCACTGGTGGATGCCAGGTAGCCATATGGATCAGTTTCTTGAGTATCCATAGAACCATCATCTTGTCTCGGCAGCCGTACCTTGCTACGATCAATACTAAGATCCAATCGATGTGGTTCCTTATCAGCACAGTGTTGAAAATAGCCAGCAGGAATGTCGTTCAAGTCGGACACCATGCTTCGTAACAGCGTAATGGGCACATAGCCATTCTTGGCACCACGCACGATTTGGACAAAGAAGCGATCGCCATATCGTTCAGGATAAGTGAGCACATTGGTAACGAGTGTCAAGACTTGATTGCGAGTGTCAACTGAAGGAGGGACCATAATAGCATACGCGATAAGAAAGAAAGCTGCACAGGCTTAAACTTTTAAAGCCCCTTATTCCGACACTTTTTTTTGAAGGGGTAGCTTACACTGATACCTTTTGTACGTCTCTTTTTCCCCTCTTCATTGCAAAGGCTGTTTCGAATGCGGATACGGACATGACTCTGGAAAACCTCAGGTAGCAATGTTCAACCAATAACGTCATGTGTGTGTGTGCTTGCCATTTCTGCACTTTATACTAAAAAAACAACCTCCCTACTCTATTTGTGCTATACAGAAAAGATCCTCTGCTCGACGTTCCCTCGCCATCTATCCGAAAGGCAGTGCATGGTGGGTTAGCTGTGAATCATCCACGACTATGGAACTTTTTAGTGGGTAAGTATTGATAAGGGGAAACAGATGATAGTTTATTGACAAGATATGTAGAGAACAGAACAGTATTGGCAGCGTCGAGTGCAGCAATCACATCTGTGCTCTCTGGTTTTCCGGTAAGTTCCGAGATGGAAGAGATTGCATGCATATGACGTGAAATTGACATGTATCTAGTTTGATTCAGTCAAAACTCGGATGCAAACTCATCATTATGACTCCTTACTCGACTGTGTAAAGATCACCTATCGAGAGGAAGGTGCAAGAGGCTTCTTTAGAGGTATGGATATGATGATGGATCACTTTGTCTTGGCAATATTACTCACATGTGTATATATCAAGGCATGATCCCACCTTTGGTGACTGTAAGTGCCATCAAGTCTGTAGCATTTTCTGTGTACGAAGGCACCAAGCATCGTCTCAAGCACTATCGTGGATTGGAAGGTGATACACTTGGATCCTTGAGTATGCTGGCATCTTTAAGTGGTGCTTCAAGTGGTGCATTCATTGCAGTTCTCAGTTGTCCTCTCGAACTTGTCAAGATTCAACGCCAATTGGAACAAATGGTAGCCAAGGAGACTGCAGGATCATCATCCAATAACAACAACAGCAGCAGCAACAGCTGGCATGCAGCACGACAAATTGTACGACGTAAAGGAATCTTTGGATTATGGAGTGGATTAAGGTGTCACACAATACGAGAAACACTTGGCACATCAATTTACTTTGGCACCTATGAAACAGCTAAACGTGTATTGAATGGCAACCAAAACAACACACCTGCAAGTCCAATGACACATTTCATGGCTGGTGGCATATGTGGTGTTCTTAGTTGGCTGATTGTTTTTCCAGTGGATCTCGTCAAATCACGTTTACAAAAGAATGTCATGATGCCAGAGCCAAGATTCAACACAATTCGTGCTTGTGCAACTGACGTAATCAAGCAAGATGGCATCCGTGGATTATATCGTGGTCTCAATGTCACTTTGATACGTGCATTTCCTATTCATTCACTCCAATTTCTGGTCCTGGAATATGTCTACAGTCTCATCCCACCAGCACATCCTTTGCAACACTAATTATTACATCGACACACATACACATACACATACATGACTTATTCCCAATCAACAATCCCATTTCAACCCGCTTTTCTTTCATCTGTCACCTAAACCAATCAATAGACAACTAAAGATTACATATTTGTACAGAAAGATGATATCATATTTGCTATTTGCATAAAAGTATGCTATATATAGAGAAGGGGGAACGCTATATTATCGTTTATGATACAATGAATGGGAGAAGGAAAGATAAATCATGTAAATTGAAAAATCCCATTTCAACCCGCTTTTCTTTCATCTGTCACCTAAACCAATCAATAGACAACTAAAGATTACATATTTGTACAGAAAGATGATATCATATTTGCTATTTGCATAAAAGTATGCTATATATAGAGAAGGGGGAACGCTATATTATCGTTTATGATACAATGAATGGGAGAAGGAAAGATAAATCATGTAAATTGAAAAGGAATAGAGTGCGATAAGCGATTTTAGAAGTCACCAAAGTCACCACCACCCATATCACCACCACCATCATTGTCATCAAAGATAGCATCTGCTGCTGCAAAACCCAGTACACCTGCACCTAAACCGAGAGCCGCGGCACCCATAGGTCCCATGCCACCACCAGCACGACGTTGATTGCCCATCATCACTTGTGGTTGTTGTTGATAAGGTGCATATCCACCATAAGGTTGTTGTGGATATCCACCATAAGGTTGCTGTGGATATCCACCATAAGGAGCACCATATTGTTGTGGAGGAGGAGGAGGAGTAGCACCAAGAGGACGATCAGCAGGATGTTCCCATTGTCTATGTCCCATAGGTGTATAAACATAAAACCATCTTCCTGAAGAAGGATCATATTGCGTAATCCATCCTTGTGCTAGTTGACGGGTATCCGGATTTTGGGGTGCTGATGGAGGTGGTGGTGGAGCATATTGTTGCTGTTGTGGCTGTTGTTGAGGTGTTGAAGTATATGGAGGAGGTGCTTCTTGAGGAGCAGGTGGTGCTGGTGATGCCTTTGAAGATTTAGAAAACAAGCCCATTGTCTTTGTGTGTGAAAAAAGGACCAAGTGAAAGAAAAAGTAATGAATAATGTAAGCTTTGCTTTCTTTTTTCATATCCCTTTTCCACTGAATGGGATTGGTGGATTACTGCGGAATCCAAAATAGATTCGCACATGAGCAATAGGAATCTTCCATAAGGATACAATAGAATGTCGACACCAACACCAATCGCTTTACACTGCTGAGCTCATAGTTGATGGTAATGACGACGACGACGTCTATTGACACATCCAGCACACCACTGTATCATATCCTTTAATCCTCGTATAATCACTTGGTAAAAGGTAGAGTGTGATTGGATGATTCTATCTTTGCGTATGACATGATTGCCATCTACAAGCAATCTCATGCATGCCTACATTTGGAAATGAGCCACATAATCTTCCACATCATTTACATACTTACACAAACTGTCAATAGCACACCAATACCATTACTGGCTGTCATTGCAAACATGATGCATACTTGATAAAGCACAGCTTGTGTGGCAGAAGTACCAGCTTGAATTTGCCCTGCAAGCATACCAGGGATATTGATCATGCCCATTACAGATAGCTGTGTCAGCTGCGGCAGCATTGCAGTTCGAATTGTAAGCAAAGCAGCCACTTTGACTGCTTCATAGCGTGATGCACCAAATGACAGTTTGGTTTCAATAATAGGAGCATGGATCCTATGATAAGGTTAGCTTAAAGAATCACGTGCATATTCAATTTCACTTACAACACTGATTCTACACACAAACTGATCGCCATTGCTACACTGCCCATAGAGCTACCAAGTAGCATACCCATTACTGGGATAAAGGTCACTGGTTTCCAAGGCGGTGATTCATTCAGCGTAAACCCAGCACACAAGATACTCATCACTCCATTACTCAGTAAAAGGATCCCAATCATCACTGGAAGCTAAAGTAAAGTATATAAGTCATCCTTGATTATGATGAAATAGGTATATGACATTACCAATCCTTGAATTGTTTGCTTTGCTCGATGATGGACTGTTTCATATGCACCAAGCAGTACCAAAGCGACTAGAAAGATGACATTTAGCCCCACGTGGCTCAGCTAATCAGCCTTTCTGCCGATAATTATATCCGATTTGAAGATCTTTATACCTGTGATGGTCATTATCACATATCCATTATCAACGCCAAGAACATCATCAAGCACCAAACCCTGCAGTATTTGTAATGAGATGAAAAGCAAGTGACTAAAATTATCCGGCATACTTACCATCAATGTAAGCTGCAATGCACAACGTACACCAGATACAACAAGAAGTATTTCTAAGCGTGTACCCAATGCATGGCTGATATAGGCTGCATTAGATGTTGCGTCATGTCAGAAATATGGCAATAAGAAGATTGTATAGTGCAAAAAGTGACGCTTACCAGCTAATAGTACAAAGATGGATGCACCAAAGACATTTGGCCAGCCGAGATTGGTAGGTGGTGTTGGTGTAGCACCATCATCATGATCCATGCTTCTTCGTTTTCGTCGTCGTCGCTGCTGAAACGCTAATAAGTTTTAGTTTGGCAGTAAACTTTGACCAAGTCGCGGTATATTAGAAAGGAAAAAGAGAAACAGGGCTCAAAAAAGAAAAGTGCAGGGTTGACATTGGTCATTCCGGTTGGTGGATTTTCTTTGTGTTGCCATAATTGTAATGTTGATTTCAATCGCCTGCTGAATTCTATCCAAATAGTATTTGCTTGATGCAATATCAGATTAGAGAAAGAAGAATCATTGTTTGGTTGGATACGGTGACAAAATCACCGCTGCAAAACTTGCATGTATGCTTTAATTTACATGACAAGCATGATAGCAGTCTTTCCAATTTATCAAAACAACCTTTCTCACACACGCCATAAGCTCTAGACACGAGTGTGACAGGTCCACAGCCATGTATATGCTGAGTATGTACCAATTATCCAATCGTCTAGTGAATATACAATATCATAATGATGAGACAAGTCATAAAAAAAGTCATTGGTGAGATCGATACCCATATGGCTCTTGTGTGTGTGAAAAGTGTGTCGGATCTATTGCTTTTAACAAACAAGCTCTAGATCCAGTTGCACATTGTGATGAATAAACTGTAGTGTACGTGGACTGTGGGAAAACTGGATCTCTATATTGACTACTGGATCTCCTTTAACAGCAAAACAAGCTTGAGATCTGGTGTCACTATCTTCCAAGGGCACTGAAAAGTCATGAGATATACTTGATACCGGGATCCATGACTATTTCTATTCCGTATTACATACAAAGTTTTTCAATAGGATCAATGCAAGATCACCAGATAGCATCACACATACAGTGAATCACCCATAATTCTGGATGGGTGATAAAGCGGGACATGATTGATATCCAGTGATATGTGCTGCTGTCCAAAGAATAAGACAAGATCTCAGCTTGATAACTAAAAGTGGTGATTCAAGTCAACTTTTCCAGATCGTTTAAATCACGATGGGTGGACAAAAAGCTTGGATGATGATGTAGCACTACATTTCTGTAGTGTGCTCAAGATGGAAAGGGGCAAAAGGGGGCATAAAGCACGAATCACGGCTCACGTTTCCCACGATGCATGACGTCGGGCTCTACAAAGTGCATAAATGTGGCCTTTTCTGGGTCCATGTGGACTTTTTCTTCTCACAACTCTCTTTTCTCTCTTTTCACAACAACATGGCTGCCACTAGCAAAGAAGCAATCAACCTTGAGCACGAATACAGTGCACACAAGTAAGTCATATCACTTGGCCCATGTTATTGTTTACACCAACACAAACATGTTTATGTTACAATGATAGCTATCATCCCCTTCCTGCTGTATTCTCCAAGGCACAAGGTGTGTGGGTTTGGGATCCTGAAGGTCGTAAATACATGGATTTCTTGTCAGCCTATTCTGCCGTGAATCAAGGTCATTGTCATCCCAAGATTGTCAAGGCTCTTTGTGACCAAGCTCAAGTTCTCACGCTGTCGTCGCGTGCTTTTTACAACAATGTGTTTGGTTCTTTTGCGAAATACATTCATGACTACTTTGGCTATGATATGGTACTTCCTATGAACACTGGTGCTGAAGCTGTAGAGACTGCTATCAAGCTTGCACGCAAGTGGGGATATGAGAAGAAGGGTATTCCAGAAAACGAAGCTATTGTACTCAGCGCTGAAAACAACTTTCATGGTCGTACCACTGGTGTTGTCAGTATGAGCACTGATCCTGAATCATATGGTGGTTTTGGTCCTTATCTTCCTCTTGTTGGTCCCAAGGCTACTGGTCATCTTATTCGTTACAACAATGTTGATGACTTGAAGCAAGTGCTTGAAGCACATGGTGACAAGGTTGCTGCTTTCATTGTTGAACCAATTCAAGGTGAAGCTGGGTAAGTCTAAGACATGATGGATATGGTATACCTTGTTGCTGATATAAGGATGATAAATAGTATCATGGTCCCTGATGATGGCTACTTGAAGCAATGCCATGAATTGTGCAAGAAGCATAATGTACTCTTTATTGCTGATGAGATTCAGACTGGTTTGGGTCGTACTGGCAAGATGTTATGCACACAACATGACAACATTCGTCCTGATGTTGTGTTATTGGGCAAGGCTCTTTCTGGTGGTGTGTATCCTGTATCAGCTGTATTGGCTGATAAGGATGTCATGTTATGCATCAAGCCTGGTGAACATGGATCCACTTATGGTGGCAATCCACTTGGATGTGCTGTTTCTATTGCTGCTTTGGAAGTTATCAAAGAAGAGGATTTGCCTGCACGTGCTGAGCGATTGGGCAAGGTCTTTAGAGATGCTCTTTGCAAAATCAAGAGTCCTCTTTTGCAAACAGGTAAACAAAGATGTGGTATATATATGCAGATGGATTTCTAATGTCAATGCATTGCAGTTCGTGGACGTGGTTTGCTCAATGCAATTGTGATTGATGAATCCAAGTCTGATAAGACTGCATGGGAGATTTGTTTGTTGCTCAAATCTCGCGGTCTTTTGGCTAAACCAACCCACGTGAATATTATCCGATTGGCTCCACCCTTGGTGATCACTGAAGAAGAGTTGTTGGAAGGTGCTCGTATCATTGAACAAGCACTTGTTGATATTGTTGACATGAAGAAGGAAGATATCAAGGAAGAGTAGTAACTTTGTTTCAAAAAGACACTTGATTGACATCATTCTCCAGTTTCCCCGCACATTGCTTCTATTAGTTTATCCATCATCCTTATCCTTGCACATTTGCACAACACATCCACTCTCGTTTTATTGCACATTGATAAAAACAAGTACATATTTGAGCTGTATACATATATGTTTAAGGGGACAGCAATAACGAAATTCGGATTTAGGGATGTACAAAGATTATCAATGGCTTTTTGCACATTGGTCAGGCACATTGTAACCAAGCAACACAGACACCAACCGGAAGATCCCGCTTTCGAGATTAATTCCGCCATGAAGCACATATAAAGCAGCCGTTGTTCCCGATCCGAATGTTTTTTTTTTTTCTTCAACCCCTCTCTCTCTCTGTTTAATCTTTGCTCAAAATGGCCGGTGAAAAGTCCCAAAACCAATTCGTTATTGTAAGTGTCATCTACATGTGTTTGTGTGTACATGTTGCCAACCAATGTTTGTAAAAAAGGACTTCCTTATGGGTGGTGTGTCTGCTGCTGTCTCCAAGACTGCTGCTGCTCCCATTGAACGTATCAAGCTCTTGATCCAAAACCAAGATGAAATGATCAAGCAAGGTCGTCTTGCTTCTCCTTATAAGGGCATTGGTGATTGCTTTGCTCGTACCATGAAGGATGAAGGTGTTATCTCTTTCTGGCGTGGCAACACTGCCAACATTATCCGCTACTTCCCTACTCAAGCCTTGAACTTTGCTTTCAAGGACAAGTTCAAGCGTATGTTCAATAAGGATAAGAAGAAGGATGGTTATTGGGCCTGGTTTGCTGGTAACTTGGCATCTGGTAAGTGAAACATTTGAATTACAAAAGAGGAAATGACTTTTTACTGACATGTGTGTTAAGGTGGTGCTGCTGGTGCCTCTTCTCTCTTCTTTGTCTACTCCCTTGATTATGCTCGTACTCGTCTTGCCAATGATGCTAAGGCTGCCAAGGGTGGTGGTGATCGTCAATTCAATGGTCTTGTTGATGTCTATCGCAAGACCTTGAAGTCTGATGGTATTGCTGGTTTGTACCGTGGTTTCACCATTTCTTGTGTTGGTATCATTGTCTACCGTGGTCTTTACTTTGGCATGTATGATTCTCTTAAGCCTGCTCTTCCTGAGAACCTTCAAAAGAACTTTTTGGCTTCTTTCTTGCTTGGTTGGGCTGTTACCACTGGTGCTGGTCTTGCTTCCTACCCCATTGATACTGTTCGCAGACGTATGATGATGACTTCTGGTGCTGCTGTCAAGTATGACTCTTCTCTTCATGCTTTCAAGGAGATTGTTGCCAACGAAGGTACCAAGTCTCTCTTCAAGGGTGCTGGTGCTAACATTCTTCGTGCTATTGCTGGTGCTGGTGTCTTGTCTGGTTATGATGCTCTTCAAGAAATTCTCTTTGGCAAGAAGTTCTAAACTTGCATTACATCATCCCATTACAACTACAACGCATAATACAGCATCATAGACATATAAAGACAAAAACAGAGAGAATAAAGAATGATTCCTTTAGGTCATTTTTGTTTGTAAGCGATAATGATGCCACTTTTTTAACAAAGACAAGTGGGTCTAGTTCCCATAAGTCCTCTCCCCCCAAGGCTGCAAAGCTCCCCCGCTTTTTTTGGCACCTGCCTTGCTCTTTGTACTCTTTTCTCTCTCTCTCCTCTTCTCTCTCACACTCACACACCCACTTGCTTATTCACACTTGTTGCATACAACATACTTGCTTTACTGTGTCTCAGTTCTTTATTCCAAAAGGAACAACGATCTACTCTTTTCTACTTTTGAACTATCCGTGTGGGTAAATGTGGTCATCGGCCCCTTCTTTATGAGCCTGTTACAATCCACTTACTTGAGCCACTTGCAGATCTAGTCTTTTATTCTCCTTTGCACCCTTGTCTTGTCCATTGGCCGCATCATGACATATATAGCACGGTCAAGAACAGATAGCGAAGTGTCTTCAAGCACGAATCAGAGTTATGGGTAAATGCACCGGCTCAAATCTACTCGACGATGAGACGGACGTCTTTTATCTCACTGTGACATGTTGGGGGCGTATTGTGTGTAGACCTTGGGCAAGCGATCTGTTTCAACGTTATCAGTTACCAGCTGCTTCATCGTGCTGCGATGGGTGCCATCGGGTCGAGATCCACTACCTGGGAGTTGCTAACCTTCAATATGGCACATTGGTATCCACAGCAGCCTTCTATGAAGTAACCGAGAATGACGTTCCAGAGCCATCCAAATCAGTGTCATCCAATACGACTAGTCTTGATACAATGATGATGGATATGGATCATGGTGACGAGCAAGCAATGGATCATCCAGACACTCTTGTAAAGCGCACAAGTCCTGTATTGTTTTCGTCTTCCTTATCATCACCCATGGCACCACCACCTATTGCTCCAGAGACATCACTTCCACCAAAGAAACGTAGGCGTCACAAGGTTCTTCGACATGACATTATATTTTGTTTGGATCCACCATCTTCCTTGCATCACCATGAGCCATCAACAGATCTCGAGTATTATCTTTTCCCACATGACGCTATCACTGAAGCGATGAATGATCATCCCCCTTTTGAGGTATTTGATATAAAACATCATGTACTTTGACATGCTAATGTTATTCATCTATTATTCTAGGTGTTATGCTCATTTCATGCAGATGTGGATGAACAAAAAAGCACTCGACCCTATGCAACCAAGCTGGAAGAATTTGCTGCCGTGTGTAGCTCAGCAGCTCGTCGCCGATCATCCACGACAGAGACTGAAGATCCACGATCCAAAGTTGTGAATATGCGCTTATCAGGAGTATCTCGAAGATTGTTTCTTGCCATCAAACAGACAGTATCAGAATTCGAGAATGTGTGTGAAAAGATGGTACAATTGGTAAGTTGGATGGAAAAGGTTGTTGCCAATGGAAGAGTATAACCGACAAGTGTATTTTCTGTCATGCAGATGAAGTTTCACACACAGCAAACCAATGGCGTCAGAACATTGTCATCCACCATGACTACTAGTATCACCACCACGACTACTACAACCACTACGCCTTCACCACCCAAACAAGAACAAACTGAATGGGAAGAAATGCTTTGTGCTACTCCAAAAACGACTTTTCAACAACGTGATGATAAAGGTATGCAATACGCACATACATTCTCCCCCTTGCTTATTTTAACTTTATGTCGTACAAGGTGTCACAGAGGAAAACGACCGGGCTACAACATCCACCCCATCACAACAGCAACAACAACAGCCTAACAAACATGCAAGATCAGCAAGTACTGGAAGTGCTGTCAAGAAATGTTTGTATTGTGGATCCAAAAGCACACCCATGTGGAGACGTGGTCCTCAAGGTGCAGGTACTTTATGCAATGCATGTGGTGTCAAGTGGAAACATGGAAAGATTCTTGCTGGTGGCAGCAGTAGCAATAGCAGCAATGATACAGGACCTACTACTACAACTTCATCAACACCTGCAACTTTGAGTCGTGAACGTAGAGGCAGCGATAAGAAAAGAAAAAAGTCCATGGGTTCAAATCGACGAACAAAGGCAACAGCAGCAACAGCAGCAGCAGCAGCATCATCGGCAAGGATGAGTGATGATGATATGGAAAGTAATATAACGGCTGCACAGAATTTGAGCATCAGTGATTCTTCTTTTGCAGTACCATGGCCAGTACATCAACCACATCAACAAGCACCTATGCCATATGAAGCACATAGCTTATCATCATCCATGTCAGGATCTTACAGCCCATTGGATGAATCTTCACCAGGATCTTCACCACCTTTATCAGTCATTGTTCAACACAGACGTCATACTGTCGATATGGCTAGTTTATCAGACACTCCTTTTGCTGGTGTCGATGCTGTGGAAGCTGCCGCTGTACTTACTCTTCTCAAGCGAAGCTGATATTCTTCTTTATCCTCTTTCCCTCCTCTCTTTTTGCGCTCTATCACCTTTCTTTCCTTTTTACCCTTTATGTAAATAGTCTCGTTTTCTGTTTTATCTTTTTCTTTTTGTAAAATGCATCAGATCATTTTCAACATCAAATACAGTGGTAAATGAACAAAAGAAGACTGTTGGTACAAACAAGCTGTTCTTTGTTGGTCATGCAAGCTCTTTACAATGTTCTTTATTCACGAGCAAAGATACACTATGGCAGAATTGTTCCACTGCTTTTGACGGGTGCTTTGGCTCGTTACTGTGATGATGACACCTGTATTGGCCATGATTGAAGACCTTTAGTGATGACAGAGATATGATGTCCAGGTAGGTCTTGTATATCCCATGTGTACTTTTTCGACATTTCATTATGGATTCCAGCGTACACGAAGAAGGATCATTATTATAATGCGATTCCACCCACGCCTTATACCAGTCATTGTATGCAATCACGCCACTGTATTGTCACGAGTCGAATGGATTCTACTGCATACGTGCACGAATCGGTCAGCCAAATTGACTTGACCCAGCTCTTCCGCTGCCAGCTTACTTTCTCTTCTCTGTTGCAACCTTCCATCCCATTCAACACATCTACAGCTTATATACACAAATGTCCTGCTTCTATCCTTCATGTCAACACTACAATTGTCTTGTTTCGATAGAATATGACTGAATGGCAACTATTTGGCTTATCACTCAACTACAACACCAGCGTTCCTTGATACTACACACTTGTTCCTTGTCCTTGTCCTGTTGGAAAGTACCTAGCACATAGATTCCCATATCTATCCTGCTTCCATCATCCCCAGTCCAAACTCAACCCTTTACAAGACATGTGCATGAAGTATGTTGAACCAGCTCGAACTATGATCATTACACTATGATAGTGATGGTTGGATTCCATTTGAAAGGGGTAGCTGGTAATTGGTGGGCAGAACATGAGGACGACGCTGATATTTGGCAACTATTTGAAAAGTATATTGAAAGATATGCAAGCAAGTCTACCAAAGGAGATATAATGGTGGATATGTAATGACTTGTTATAACTGTGGACAAGTTGGTCATAAGACGTATCAATGTCATGGTGAACGTGGTCAACAAGAGGGGGACAGCAGTGAGTGGGGAGCTTTGCAGCCCTACACAATTTCAAACACTTTCCTGAATCTCATCCTCAACAAGTTCGTTTAATACAAGGTGTGCAATTTTGGCAACATGGTCATGTACGTCCTAGATCATCAGCATCTGGTGATGGTGCATCAACCAAGAAGAGAACAAGAAGAACAATTGTTGATGATGAAGAACAAGCAATCAATTTATCTACTGTACAGAAGAACTCTACGACTGATGTGGTGATGAAGGATGTGAAGAAGAAGAAAAGATCGCCAGCAAGAAGATTGGAGGTGCCAGTGGACAAGTGTAGTATTTGGGATGCATTGAGTGATACAAAGGTGAATATGTCATTCAAGGAGTGGTTGACTGTAGATAAGCAAGCTGCCAAAGATTTGTGTGATGGGATACGATTTATTCATGGCCGAAAACCTCGTACTACTGTATCCAAACAAGTCAACGCTGTCAATCTTGTGGAGCTGGATCTGATGAAGAGGATGAAGAAGGGAGTGTAGTCGAAGAAGTGTTGGATGGATATGATGATGACAGCTGTTCAGAATCGTATCTATTTGACTCAGAGTTTGAGGATGATGATGACAATGGATACCATTCTGACACTTCATTCACACAATATCCTTACAATCCTGAATCCGTGAGAGCTGCAAGACCTTTTGCTGTACAAGTATTGATCAATGGTGAATTGGTGGAAGCTATCGCAGACACAGGAGCATCAGTATCAGTCATCAGCAAACCTCTTGCTCAGCGATTGAACTTACCAGTTAACAAGGACCTTATATGTCTATCCAGCAGCTTGATGAAAGGGATACGACGCCATATGGTGTATGTGTGAACGTGCCAGTACAAATTGGTGGCAAACTACGCAGAGAGCATTGTTCAGTATTGGATCGCAAGTCAGACCTACTATTACTTGGCTTACCATGGATGCGTGCTTATGGCGTCAAGATCGATCCTACAACACTTACTTTGTCAATACCGTCTCAAGAGAGCAAGAAAGACATCGTGGTGCAGGGATATGCTCATGACAAGGTTATGGGACAAGGTGTTGGAGTAGCAAGACCACAGGTATACATGTTGCAGATGGCAGGACCAAATGCAGTTGTTGGTTGTTACGATGGAGTCAGTTCAGAAGGAGACATGAGTCAAGAGGGGGAGGAAAGAATACAAGAGGTGTCTGAAAGAAGGGAGCTGCTGGTTCTGAGTTCTGAAACAATCATGCAGGCTTTGATACACTTTACAAATGCTATATCGGCATCATCCTGTCGCAGCAATCAACGTGTTATTGCATACCTTGACACATCCATGCAAGATCACATCATCCAACATCAAGAATCACATCTATTTTCGGAACAATGGAAATCTCGACGCACATTCTACACTTGCAACATCATCAAGTGATCATTCATGCACGACCACGTGTACCTGTCATCTTTGACAAGCTCTTCTATCATCCATAATAAACAATTCTCTTGTATCATTTACACCATAACTGCCCACGGTCATGTGTCATCCCACTCTTTTGTCTCTGCTGATCATAAAAGTGCAATGACAATGGTCCTCCTCTATTCTGCACATCTTTTGTATCATCCCTCTTTATTGTATCTTTCAAATCCTTTTCAATCTTCACATAAACCAATAGCTTACAGCTTATGCTTATTCCTTTGTATTGGCATTTCGGATTATAGAGCTTTATTCTCAATAATGTGTAATAGGATGGATCATCAGCAAGGATACTTGCACGTGAAGAGCGGGATTTGAAGTAATCCATGCATCTGGTGCAGCCTTTGTTCTACACTTGTCACGATTCCAACAACAACTATACCCAATGCACACTTGAGCGACAAGAACAGCATGAGTGGAACTCGGCATGTTATTGACAAAACAAGTGTTGGAAGCAAAAAGTTGTTTGGAAGGCTTGTTGGATTGAAACGTCTCGTTCTATCACTGTCAGCCCAACTTCTTTCACTATTGTACTCCATCCAATCAATGTCAGCACCAAAGGCGCGTCTACTACTTTAGCAGTACTTCTGAATAACAAGCGACTCTGGTTTAGGCAAGTGGTTTGTCGTTCCTCGTGTGTGCAGGAGTATTTTTTGGCTGCAAGCTTTCTATTTCTTTGTTCGTCTCCAGCAACTTTCCCTTTCTCCATTGACTTCTTGTACTGAATCAACGACAAGTCCCAAGCACTATACACCTGAAACAAGCTAGCAACATTGAGAACAACCATGAGATACTATTGAAACGCGTGTTTTGTCGATTATCGCCTGTTGAGGATTCTCTGGCTTGTTGCAGTCAGCCTTTTGCACTGTCATGTCGTTTGCTCTCTTTGTTACTATCCCTCCCACTTGTGAAGTCAATGCCAAGCACAAGGACAGCGTCAGGATGATGGAGCTATGTGATTAAGCTATAGGTAAGACCGTGGATGTGAAGACAGGATGGATCGTCAGCAAGGATGCTTATCGCTTTTATTGATAGCCATGCCACTTTGCCACTTATAAAGGATGTTTACAAGCACCAGGACAACATTACGACGATGAAGAAAAAGGAGAAACATGTGATTCAGCTACAGGTAAGACTGTGGATGGGATAATGGGTGAATCACCAGCAAGCATACTTATTTCTTATCATGTAGTCAATCTAGCTCCTCTTTTGACAAGTACCAGTACAATGCCTGGATGTAGAAGGAAGTGTAGAGTACAAGATAGAAGTATTAGTTATACTGTGGAATGAAAGATGATGATGATGATGATGATGATGGTGTAAAGGTTGGACTTGGATGGTGGAATCAGGAATAGATATGTGAATCTACATGCGCTAGGTACTTTTCCAACAGAACAAGGAATAAGAAGAGGTGATGACAACGTCTACTGGTGGGAACAGCAGCACAATAACAGAATGTGATGAAACACAAGAGGATAAGGCATCAGCGAATGAAGAGATAAGATAACTGACTGGTGGTTTATTGCTAAAGACGAGCTGGATATATATATGTGTGTAATAAGGGATGACAATTATGCTAGTAGATCTATGATATACGCGAGAATAAAGTAATAAAACTGAAAGAAAGGATATACGAGGACATACAACCAAATACGAGCCAGAGGACATGTGTCAATCATGATAGGCTTGTTGATCCTTTTGACATATCGGTTTTTCATCAACATTATCCTTTGACAATGTCCGATCATGATAAACTATGCACCAACCTGTCCGAATGCGCACGGACCTGCCTTTACCACTTCCGCCACAGTAAGATCATGGATAGCTTAATTATAAGCACTAGTCACTGTTACAATAACAATTAATGGTCTACTTTTATCCGAGCATATGAACTATAGGCGGTGGACAATGAATGAGGTGCAACTGCAGTAGGCTGGATGGCATGGTGTAGATAATTTGGCGCGAGACAAGGAAGTGCTCCTTCTTCCCCATTTGCATTTGACAAAGGTAAGACAGACTCTATTTACTCTATAGAGCAAGCACCAACCCTATCTACATACTAAGAACATTCACGGTTGCTATTGCCTTCAATGTACGGTGTCAATGGTGGACATGGCACGCGATGGTTGACTTTACAATGGCGTCTCTTTCCACTTACATGTGACAAGCCAGTACACGCGAAGTACCCATGACTCGACCTTCATTCCAATACAACACGTATGTTCAAGTACTGCACTTGCATTTGACGTTGTAACACTCTAACACTATTGTAGCTTGCTGTTCTCTCGTGTCTACACGTTCCAAGGGGTGTCACGTCTATTCTTTCACCAGCTGTCCACAAGAAGATCCCAACACGACTTTACTATGTATCTTTTGGGTAAGTTGATCAGAAAGCTTATGGTATTATGTGCTTGTTATCTCATATCACGTATATGATAGGTTGAACATGTTGGATGATGGCATTCCTGGCTTGTAAGAAGACGTGGTTTGAAGAAGTGGCACATTGTTTTACTGGTATGTATAGCATTGGCTCTACCAAACAAGCATCATTAACCGACGAGCCTTACAATGAAACAGCAGCAACACAGTATTGATGGCACGAAGATGCAGCAGCTTCCTTGATACACAAAGGTCCCCTGGTTTTTGGCTTTTGGCTTCCGTTTTGCGTCAAGGTCTTGTGATTATCTCCTTGCATTATCAAGACATCGTTGCTATTACGTGTATGGCGATGTTATCTCATATTGTGTTCTTTTTAGCTGAGCACTTTATATGACATTCATGGCAGCAGCAAGGCATGGTCTGAAGCAAGAAGTGATCAATTGTCTCGTTGGTATGTAGAGCATTGGGAGAACAAGAGTCTTATCAATTAACGAATCCTACAATCTATGGCAGGGAAACGTAGTGGTTTGAAGCAAGACTGTGATAGGAAAATCAAGATAGTAGAGCAACTTTGGACTTGGTAAGTGCTTTTTTTTTTCATCGAAAACAGGAGACTAACACTCGCTACATTAGCAGCTTTGGTATGCATTATGAAAGTTGGCTTTAGGTCGCGATTGTTCAATCAGTGTATGGATTTGGTTGTAAGTACATATTGTTCCTCTACACTGAAAACAGGATACCAATATTCGCTTATTAGGAAAGCGCATTCAAAGCAAGGAAGCTGTCTTTGGATGGAATCAGGATTATGTGCTCAACTTTCAAATCGGATTACTGTAGGTGTTGTTGCTTTGCATCGAATACAGACTTCCAACACATTCCATCATTAGGAGAACTCCTCTGCAACAAAGCATCTGGCTTCAAGTGAGATCAAGGATATGGGATCATCGTATGGGTCTATCTGTAAGTACATGTTGTTCTTCTGCTGCATTGAAAAGAGGATGCTAACACTCGTTTGATTAAGAGCACACCGTTGTACTATGGGACATGGATACAGGTGGCATTAGGACTACACAGTTCTCGTATCCTATTTTCGTATGGCTGGTATTGTCAATGATCGATCCTCCGCATCGAAAACAAGAAGCTAACACTCGTTTTATCAGGACAACTCCTTTGCATCATTCAATCCGTTTATCGGTGACATTCAGCTTATTCGATCATCATGTGGCATTGTTTCTTTTGGGTATGTTGGCAAGAAAAGCAAATGTCTTTGTTTTTATCTCATATTGCGCTCGTTATAGATTGAGCATCTTGGATGATATCCATAGCACAGACAAGTCATTGAATTCAAGCAAGGAAGTTGTACATTGTACCACTGGTATGTATGGCACTAGGGACACGGAGAAGTATTGTCAATTAACTAGACTTCCAATCAACCAGCAGCAGCACAGTATGAAGAAAGAGTTGATTCAAGCACGGCACGTCCAAGATTATTCAATCAGATTTTGGATTTGGTTGCTGTAAGTGTTGATGCATCGCATTGAAATACGACTACAAACACTGGCTTTATTAGAAGGAAACATCTGCGTCAAGGAAGCTGGTTTGGATTTTGGCTTTTCATGTCGGTGGCAGCAAGATTACATCACCAAGTACAAGACGACAAGCCATGGTATCACTACGACCAAGCTTATCCCACAAGAGGACACCAGTAATAATCTTCCACAGACATACACAACATACATAACACAACGAGTCCCATCATCAACTCTATTCATCACTTTGTATATCCACCATATCCTCATATGTAATCACATCTTGCCATATCTGCATTACACAAAGACCATAGAAACATATCTAAGATGTTGTAGTAAGCCGATGAAGGCAGTGAAAATACAAGATGGATTGATTGTCGACATATTTTTACATCGTTTGCTATATCACATATCTTACGCAGGTCAAGTTGGCTACGACACCTTATCCAGCAGTATCACTTACTCCATCACGCTTCTTACTCATACCACATATGAATATATATTTCCACCATCATGCACATCGATTTTATTGCTTCTTTTTTTTCACATTCTATCTGGGCTCCACAGTAAGCTCGGGAGGATCCTGATGTGGTACAGTTATATAATATGCTTGGGTACCCGGAATCTTTTCCTTATCCCAACCATACTTGTCAAAACACACCTTGTTCAATGATTGTGGGCGTTTGTTGTTTCTGATGTTGTACTGTTCAACAGCCACGGCAAACCCCGCCCAAAATTCAACAACGTCAGGTTCTGACGCTTTGGTTTCACCAGTGTAATTTACCAGCACTCTTGTGCCTGGATCGTTGCTCATACGGCATCTTGTCCACCATGCAATGAATGGCTGATGGTTGGTGATTGTGAAATTGCCTTTTCTTGAAGAGGTAGAGACTGCAAGCATGCTTGGATCGATGTGGAAAGGAAGATTTTCTGTGCCTGGGACTGGTCCTTCAGGGCTATATTGGCCAATAGTCCAGATGTGCTTGTTACCATCGATGGCCAGGCTCTTGTGCACTTTACCAAATTCTTGTTTAACTTGTCTATGTAAGAAGAAAACATCAGCATTGGTATAAAGATCCTCAAAGATAGACTACTTACCGCAATGATGAGATGTGACATGTCGCCACACGTTTTTCTCGTGTACTGATATATCTTCATGTCCTTCAAATGTTTCATCGAGTAATTGGGAAAAAGCACGTAAGTAGTAGGAAACTAGGTTGAAGGCTGTGTGAGCATCTGTACAGGTCCCTGAGAACAATGGTTTTGAAGAAATAATCGGATGACATGATCCCAGTGAAATACCACATTCTGGTTGTCTTGTAAAGTCTCATCTTGCACACCAAGTATTTGAGCAGTGTTTATCATGATTTGATAATATGGTTGATAACGCGCCCTAAGTGCGTATGCATGAATTTTAACCGGTTCATCAGGATTAGGCAAAAGTTCATCCTCCTCGTTCTTGACGACCTAGAAATGTGTCAATGGAATTTGATAATAAAAGATGATAGTTAAAAGTAAACTTACCAATGAGTCCTTGCTTACATCAGGATCGCAGTCAAGGTATATGGCCTTCTCACGGCGTCCTGTTATTTCAAGATAAGTTTCTACACGATGAATAATATGTCATCATCATTGTCGCACCTGATGTATCTTTGCTTCTCCAGACGTTGACTGCTTCTGGAGATTGATCCAATTCCACCTTCAAGACACTGTAGTCTTGTCTTGCACCCAGACGCCTTAAAGCTTCTTCAGCAAAAGCCTTGCTTCCACGATTCAAAGGCTCTTCTTCTGCATCCATTTGGAGGATTGTATCGAGCAAGAGGATTGTATCGAGCAAAAGGGAAGTCATCGCCCAGACAGTAGTTGTCGATGATCCTTTTATAAACTAAACTCCAGCATCTCTTTTCTTTGTTCTCTAGTCTATCTTTAGACCCAGATTTCACAACTGATAAAGTTGGATTAGGGAGCAAAAACTGGCTGATCACCAGATAGATTTATTCCATCAGTTTACAAGAAGTCTCATGACATTATTATATCAGAATGATATTTCTAGCGCTCTTCATGACAAAATAACAACTTGGCAAACCAGGCAGACGATCAGTATATAACCTACCACAGACTGTACCACTCCCCCCTCTTCCTAATCCCTGCACGATTGATTGGTCAATTAGAATCACTTTCTTGGTCTTTCTCGTGAGTCACTCCCTGCTCTTACTGCATCATGATTGGAATTTCTTACTACTTGAACGCCACATGGGATCAAAAAGACATGATGTTATATGATATGGCTACATACACTACAATCAACTCTAAGAAGGGATCAAGATGCACATAACATTGGAAAGGAAAAGTTATCTTAGTTAAAGTTAGGGGGGATGAGCAATTCTAGCTGCTGTGCCATTGTTATTCCGATGTCGTTGTCCTGCATCCCTTCTCAATGTCAATATTCGATGTTTGCCAAACCACCTGCTTCACTTGTAAACATACCCAAAAGAAACAATGTCCTGGTAGCCACACGCTGATCGAGTAAATCTGATGCCAACAAAAGCCATATACCATCATGCAAAGGAAAAGGAATGTTCCTAATGAAACAAGCGTTGGCATACTTCTTTCAATGCAGAGGAACAATATGTACATACCGCCAAATTCACATGACTATAGAATAGTCTTGATGCCATCTTGAGGAAGATTGCAGGATATATAAGGATCCTTCTGATAAAACGAGTGTTAGCTTCTTGTTTTCAATGCAGCAGAAGAACAACATGTACTTACAGATAGACCCATACGATAATCCCATATCCTTGATCCCACTTGAAGCAAGATGCCTTGTTGCAGAGGAGTTCTCCTAATGATGGAATGTGTTGGAAGTCTGTATTCAATGCAAAGCAACAACACTTACTGTAACCAAGTTGAAGCTGGATCAAACAGGTTGGAGTGATTCCTCAAATGTATTCTTGCTTCCAACAGGTGCTTCTTTCTGTGCCGTCTGGTATTGCGCTGCTGGTGCTGCTGCTTCATTGTAAGGATTGTTAGTTAACGATGCTTGTTTGGTAGTCCCAATGGTATACATACCAGTAAAACAATGTGCCACTACTTGCTCAAAACCACGTCTTCTTACAAGCCAGGAATGTCATCCTACATGCTCAGCTATAATAGAGGTATGAGATATAGCCTAACAATACGTTTCTCTTGTCAACATACCAAGAAGAAACAATGACTTGATGTCCAATCCACATACTGATCGAGTAATACTTATGCAAGCCAAAGCCAAATGCCATCATGCAAAGGAGCTGTCCTGATAAAACGAGTGTTGGCATCTTTCTTTCAATGCTAAGGACCAATATATACTTACAGCCAAATCCACACGGTGATTGCATGATCCTGACGCCAATGAAGAACCAGCTTTCTTGCTTCAGAGGAGATTCTAGTAAGACGAATGTTCACAACCACCTTTCATGCAGGGGAACAATATGTACTTACATCCAAACCCACATGTTGATGGAATAATCGTAATGCCATCCAAAACGAGATCGCACGATACATCAAAGTCCTTCTAATGAAACCAGTGTTGGCGTCTTATCTTCGATGGAAATCAACAATACATGCTTACAGCAACCAAGTTGATCATCATCTGGATCGCCTGTGCCATTACAAAACGCACCAAAGTCCACATATCGCAAGGAGGAACAATGATCCAGAAATGTAGCCACTAGCATCCTGTCACTGCAATGATTGATCGAGAAGGATTCCAAACAAGGTAACTTGTTCAACAGCTGTGTCGCCACTTGGTTGCTGACAGAAGGTGTCTTTAAGTAAATCTTCAACGTGGTAAGGCGATAAAATGTGGTAGTTGCACCAGATAGATCAGGATCAACATGATTCAGAATGTTGCGATGAGGACATATCCAAGACAGATTGTAAAGGTATAGCTGCTCCTGAATCATTGCTGTAATAATGTAACTTGAGATGTGTCAAGCTGTCTCCCACCACGAGTAATCCTTCCACGATCCGATCCGGCTCACAAGGTGCATGAACATCACCATGATTGGTCATATCTAATGTCGTCTTGTAAGTCAACCTTGTTCATCCTACTCGTTCTCCACTTACGAGTGACAGATAATCTCTTCAATTAGCCAAATGGTGGAACCAAGGACCAAAGATCGTCAAAAGAGACACCACAAAGATCCAATGTCAATGATTTCACAAAAGGCGCTAATTGGTGTATATTTGAAAGATGCCTTGAATCCCATCCATACATGCAGTCCTTGTAATGCAAATGACCCGCCTCCATAAGCCGTTGACGCCATGCTTTGGATACAAGTAAAGGTGCATCATGCTTTTTGAAAGAGTCATATACAAACGGATGATCTTCACGAATCAGTCTTGGTGCAATGCATGTCAGGCTATCCGTAAGCAATCTGCTGATAAGGTCGATACGCGTATTGACACATTGCTCTGCATCCTCTTTGGCTTGTTTTAATTGTAGATAGACTGGATCTGATGACGCTGTTACTGACAGTCTTTCATCGTACATGTTGATAGCCATACGCTGGTATCCTCTTTCTGAATAAGCTCTTCCTTTATGCAAGTAACCAAGGGGTGAAGAAGGATCTGTTGACGTTGGTGATGGCGGTGCACAATGGTCTTTGGTACCCGATGCAAGCATTCTTCCTCTTTCCAAGCTGGATGGTGGACGGTTTCAGGACAAGGTTGGCAAAGGACGCATTGGAGAAGTTGTGCATACCTAAAGCGTCACTCAGCTTTCCTTCGAAATGAGTAAAAGCCAATTTCACTTACTGCTATCAAGCACCAAGGAGTGTCAGTATACATCACGTAGAAGCCAAGAGTGAAGAGAAAGAGTACAAGTACGCGATCCAAGCGCTGAGAAGGAAATAATGCCGACACCTTGTGATCCCAGATCGATGATACATCCCACACGCCCTTTCCCCCAGAATAGAATGATACATGTTCAATGTAGATAGTGTTTAATAGCATCTCATTACATGACAAAAGCTTTTTTTTTATTTCGTTACAAATCATACATGTGCTCTCTTTACTTGAAGATCTTCCTATCAACAGTACCATCTTCCATTTCCAAAGTCATATACTTGTAAATCTCACCCTTTTTCTTCTCTTCCTATTGAGCAAGTTCAATCTTGATAAAGTCATAAGAGTCATCAGCAGCATCATAAATCTCATAAGGCACTCGTTGACCACGAATGATAAAGTATCTAGAGATGATGTTGCTGTTATTGGCACCTGTAAAGACCATAGAACTAAAAGTATACTTGTGAGCATAATACATGTCGGATCATCTATCAAAGTCAATCATCGTTATCAATTGTTGCTGAGAATGACAAGTGCATCCAAAAGGACCTTGTTTAAACTGTATCTCTTCTTCCTGTTTTATTTACACACACACACACACACATATATATATATATATATCACTTATCCACAGAATACATACTTGTAGTATTCAGTTCTCATTTAGCAATACATCATCAGTCATTTATCATCCTTGTGCTCTTGCACCATTGTGCAGACAAGTAATCATCAGCATTGTCTTCTTCTCGTGTTGTCTCATATTGTATCCTTGTCATTGTTGCAAAAGCACCTGCTCACGCTTGACATTTCCATTCTCATTCTGCTTGCTTCCATCATCATCTTCATATCCACTCTTACAGTTAAATGCCACATGGATCAAAAAGTACATACGCTGTAGGTCCACTATAAGGATTCCCTCCCCCCATAAAGTCATCATCATTGTTGATTGAACATTGCTGCTACTACTTGGGCATCAACATGGATCAAAAGTAAATGGTAGTCTTGTGTAGATGTATGTAAAAGAATATGCATGAAGCACAACATGATCTTATTGTAAACAATGATAATAAAGCTATCTAGATGCAAGTAGTGGCGTAATAGGGAATCCTTCGTCGTTGTTATTGTCTTGGTGATCATAATAGTCATCGTCATCGTCATTGTCATCGTTACAGTCGTCATCGTGATCATCCGTAATAGTCGTTGCCATGAGCATCTCTACAAATAAAAAGATGAAAAGTCACATTAGTGAATCCTGAATTGGAACGATGATGTCCAGCAAAACCCTTGGCGATCCATCTCGGTGGAAGAAAGCAAATCTGCAGGAATTGATTCACATAGCTGAACACCATCATACGATACGAGCACAGATTTCATCCAAGGCACACTTTTATCAAACGGAAGGAACGACATCATTCTCGTAGTGCTCAGGCTCATAGTTGTTCTCATTCATCCTCTCCAAACGTCTCAAATAGTCACTAGTTGCAGGTACAGGCAGGGAGTCGAACCCAAGAAGATGATGATGCCCAAAGTTGCATACTGCCTGATCCAATAAACCCATTCAATTCCACTTGCCTTTTCATATATAACAGCACCATGGTAACGTGTACAACGTAAAGAGACCTTGTTTGTGTGGAAGCAGAAAGCCATAGTGTAGTAGTCAAAAGTCCAAAACCAAAACCAAAGCCAAAACCAAAAGAAACAGCCAAAGTCTTGTTGCGTTTGTTCTTGAAGTCTACACAAAGCTTAAACGGTTAATGCAACACGTTCTGCTGCAGCAATGAGCTCCTTGAATGTACCTGTAGGCACCAAACTTGAAGCGGCATAACAACGAAACAGTAAGAGCAACACGTCTGGCTACAACAACCACCCAGCACGCTTGGACACTGGTTGCCTATGACTGTACCCAACTGTATGAATACAACAACCAACATGAGCTTCTTTATAACACATACCTTGAATGCATGGCGTCAATGGGAGTAGTCGTGTATACGTGACAAGTATGAGCTTGAAAGAAAAGAGAGAAGCAGTTGTCTCCCAAAATTCGCCGCTGCGTCCCCAGATAAATTCCCCAAGTCGAGCGGAGCCAGAGCAACGAGTGGTCCCAGTTGAGCTGTCTTATCAAGCACACAAGTTTCGTATGTTCTTCAATTTCATCCCATTGTAAGGACCTAAAAATGCATGTGATAAGAATGTTCTGAGCCAAATGTCGCCATTCGAGACAATACGATCCTGAAGCAATCATCCATGCTTTGATACACTTTCAAAGTTATTTAGCATCATCTTGCCATAGTGATCATCACTATTCGTTTGCTCAACCTGTCAACAACACACTACTAGATATCTTGACACATTCATGCAAGATCACATCATCCAGTGATCATCCATACACGTCAGCTAAACCGCGCTATTAATCAAGCAAATCACCCTGATGAGCAGTAACATACGTTGTCTGATCTTGCGCCAAATGAATAACCAAATCCAACAAACTAGCACTATACCACCAAACAGTCGCTTTCCACGTCAAAGATCAACCATCACAATAAAAGTATTGATACACAACTGTAAGCCTGATTGCTTTTGATCCAGCCACTATCATCTTTCATTCCACAATGTAATGAATAAATACTTCTATACGCTTGCTACTTCATCCATGTGTTGTACCGATACTTGTCAATAGCCCTGCATAGGATGCCTTATCGAATAATAAGTATCATTGCTGGTAATCCATCCACATCCTTACCTATATCTGAATCACATATTTCACCTTTTGCTCCATCATCCTGATATTGTTCTTGTGCTTGTAAACATCCTTTAAAAGTAGCAAAGTGGCCTGAATATCAATGAAAGTGGATGAACAAGTGTTCTTGATGGTGATCCCTCCCGATTTCATATCCATAGCCTTACCTATTAGCAAGTTCATGTATTATCCATCATTGTAATGCTGCCCTGATGCTTGACAATGACTTTAAAGTGGGAGACATAGTGACAAAGAGAGCAAACGAACATGACACAGTGCAAAAAGCTGACTGCAACACAAAGATGATCCTCAACCAAACATGCGTTTCAATAGTATCTCGTGGTTGTTCTCGAGAGTCGCTAACTTGTTTCAGGCATAAAAAAGCTTGGGCCGTGTCGTTCATTCGGGACATGCAGTCAAAGGAGAAAGGGAAACTTGAAGACGAACAAAGAAATAGAAAGCTTGAAGCCAAAAATACTCCTGCACACACGACCACTTGTCTAAACCAAAGCCTCTTGATGTTCAAAAGTACTGCTAGAGTAGTAGACATGTCGTTGGTGTTGGCATTGTTCAGAAAGGGTGCAATAGTGAAAGAAGAACTCAGGTTGACAATAAAAGAACATAACGTTTCAAGTCGACAGGTCCTCCCGAAGACACTTTTGCTTCCAAAACGTGTCTTGTTAGTACATGTCAAGTTCCACTAGTGTTGTTGTTGTTGTTATAGGAATTGCTAGGTTGTAGCTGTGTTGGGAATAGTAAGAGCAAGTGAACAGCAGGCGGACTTGGTTGCAGCATGAGTTTGGGCACTTTCAATTCTGAGCTCGAAAATCTGCCCGACTGTACACACTTGCACCCTAGACCAATGATCCACTACATGAACTTTAACTCCAAATTGCTAAACACTGAGCTCCCATAAAAAACCAGCGTCTTTACAGTAATATACAGTAATAACTCCGCTACAGAATGAAGTTAATATCAAGTACATCCTTATTTTGGTACTTATTGGCTAGATGACTCTTGTTTGATATCATAAAAACATCTAATGGAGATGTGGCCTAATGGATAAGGCGCCAGACTTCGAATCTGGAGATTGTGGGTTCGAGTCCCATCATCTTCGACTGATAAAGTAAAAAAAGATGTAACTTTTTTGTTGATTATGTGCAAAACTGAAATTTTGGCTTGGCGTAGTCACGTGACTATGTTTTTCTTTTACTGATGGTTTATTCTATGTCCTTTCATGCTGTTTGCCATGTCCAGAGCATTAAAACATGTATTCATCAAGTTCATATGCTAAAAGTACCATATCAACTTGATTAGACGTCGCTAGCAACATTTACGCATACGCGATGGCACATTATCTTTTTTCGATCACAGATCAGCTCTATAGGCCGACGTAGATAACGCACAGACAATCAGATGTTGAAGCAGTGAAGATAACAGTATTGATTCTTGACGTGGTATCTTTTCATTCACTTGTTGCACACAAGTTTAGCCATTGTGGATAATGTGACATTGTCATGATAGCTTAAATGATCCTAGCTTTTCTGTGTATAGGCTATTAGATGCATTGACATTTGTCATGGTCATGGATAGTTGCATGCATATGCCATATCATTGTAGCTTCTTGCAAAGTTTTGAGCTTTATCGCTTCTAGGGATGTGCAAAGGATTGATCGAATGTGTCTAGGGTCAATTGGACACTCCCTATAGTCTATTAGATCCGATTTGGGTCAAACAAAGCAAGATGAAAGGTGATTTAATAGTCAAATGCTCACCCTTACTTGCTCCAAAACTTTACACATGATCATACTCTGTATCTCGCCCCTTTTATAGGTGCTTTTCATCACTCATCTATCATCGCATTGAAAATGTGCTTACTTTCTTCTCGCTTTAGGCAGATTACTTTGTTCCTTGTATACAACATTGCCATGTCCAAGTATAATGCCTTTACATTCATCATCCAGATTCAGCTCATTGTAAGGGTCCTACATGATTGCAGCTCCTTTTTACTTTTTGATGTCAATGCATCATCTATAATAGGCAAATCATTGCTCAAGCATGTATGATTTAGAGATATGATATGACAATCACGTCATAAAGAAGGATCCACCACCAAGGAATAGAGTCAATGCAGAGATCAGTGCATGGGATCCACGATCACACAGTCCCTAAAGGCATTGATGATAGTCCTTATACTAAAAGAATGAGACTTGTTTATATATGCACGGGAGCAAGACTTGTCAAACAAAGATAGTGGTTTGTTATAGGTTACAAGTGGACTATTGCAAGCTATTTATAGGAGTAAAGTAACCATAAGCCTTGCAATCATGATTCAACATGTCGTTTTACATGTTTGTATATCAATTGGATGTGCCATCAAGTAATCCAATATTCCGAGATTCCGGATGCACCTTGTACGACAATGTTTTTGAACAATGGAGATCCACTAGATCGTGAAAAAAGATATGAATCGTCAATCAATCCAAACAAGCACATGGCACCATCTCCGTGGATGTCACATAAAAAGTAATGAATGAGCAATCATGCCAAGATGTGGTGTAACAGCCAAATGGTGGCAATTGGTGCTTGGTTGGTTGCGGGGAAATGAAGCGGGAAGCTTTTAGAGAGGAAATGTGTTTCAAAAGTGCAGCATCTCCACGTGGAATACAACTACCAGGATAAAGGGGCATATTGTACTACCGATTGATCGCCCTTGCTGTTTTAGGTCTTTTGACAATGTTGGGAAAGGAGCATGTGTGGATAAGGAATAGTTGCTCATTTCGGCTCGGGATGCTTTCCCGTAAACATAAATCTTGAGTTGCTTTTAAATGCTTTACATCTTTACGTCCTTGTCTCTCTTTTTGAGTCATTCTTTCTCTCAAATACCATCGCATGACCCAATTGTCTACCTTTTCTCAATCTTATTCGGGCCCATGCGACTATAGCAACTTATCGCCATGTGTTTACAAGACGCGTAACTGCACGGGTCAAATTCAATGTCAATATTGTATTGCTGCACAACAACAATCATCGCACAATGCCTTGTTAAATAGCAGCAATACTAAACCATGGCGTGTAGCGTTTTTCCCTGAATACCATCAACATCATCCATATTATCAACAGCAGCGTTATTCATCCAAACTTGCTTTTTCAAACATTCAACATGTCCCACGACGTCTTAGTTCTGGATCAGCATGCGAGACTTGTCGTCGTCGTAAGACCAAATGTGATGGTGGACAGCCTTGTGCTTATTGTGCCACGAATCGTATTCAATGTATTCATCGTCCCACCAAGAAAAGATCGCATCATCATCTCAATAAGCAAACAGCTGTCATGATGGGTTGGAACAAGTCGACTAGCAGTCGTCATGAATCATTGTCATCGCTACGTAAGGATTCAGCACCTGTATAGTAGGCAACATGATGCTAAAACAAGAAAAAATAGAACACAAGTCGATCGTGAAACAAACCAGTTGTCCATCCTTGAAAGTCATGCCATGGTCCTCAAACACCAGAAACATTTCGCCACCAGCTACCCCACCTCCAGCTGAAAGCCATATTACTCCAAAGGAGGCAATGCCTAGCGTAACAGGTAAGGAAATAGTAGATGAGAAAAGTGATATGTTTAACAAACATGTATCATTGTGCCAGATCAATTATCGTGTAGAACATTTGCAGCCGTAACAACAGCAGCAGTTGACAATCATCTTGGCTATCCAATCTATCCTCTTGTTCCGACTACCCCTCCATTGGCAAGTCCTGTTACTAGCCATGGAAGCCCTTGCTCCCAATGAGCTTGTTTTTCTTGAATCCGCTCATGTTTTATATGTATGCTTTTATGCTTTCCATCCTTTTGCTTCATTCTTCGCCATCCACTCTTTTACTATGATGAATCTATGTGTATTTCTCTCTGATATTGTATTATGACACTCTTATTAAAGCAGTCTATTTCTACCCAGAATTGTACAAGGGGTTATTGTGAGTACAAAGGGGGCAAGTAGATCCAATGCGGGTCCCCAGCAATCATGGCAGGATTGTCATTTACCGATACTTCTACAAGAATGTTCCATTCTTTCTTGTTGCATCCAAAAAAACACAATGAATGCTTATTCCCACGCCAATCTTTTGTACAATGATATCAAATGCCTAATATGTTTTATCAAAGTGATTGGAGGGAAAAATGATAATGATCTACTACTCTAATGCTGGACATTGATCTGCAAGTGATCACACGCGTTCTTGTGAAACCGATATCCCCGCATGTTTACAAATGTGATTGCAATACTGGCTCTGTTTGTTGTGTGAATGTCTCGTTCCAATTAGCATTGCCTTGTTGTTATTGTTGACAAACAGTGACGCACTCGTACTCGTCCTTTTTCAGTAACCAAGGGAAAAAAAGAAAAAACATGTCATGTGTCAAGACTTGCCAAACAAACGCCCATCCATCTCCCACGTGCAATCATTGAAAACTAGGACACCAAAAACATTTCAGGACACGTTTACGCCATCATGCAGCTGATTCCAACCGACCTGGTATACCACTTTATTACATTTCCACAATGGTAGGTGCATCTTCATGATCTTGTTCTTCACTATCGCTTTCTGGTATCTCCCAATTGAACCTTCGTGAAAGAAACTGCTTGAGCTTGTCAAACTTGTCCATCAATTCCTCATTGGTAGCAGGGATATGTTCCTTGAGATTCTAGTGGCCAGGTTACTTGTCTGCTAAAGAGAATCAAGCACAGTTGCTTACCTTTAGCATCGCTGATACAAAGTTGTTTTCTGACAAGATATCCCTGAAAAAGTCCTCTGGGCATTCATCCAGTTGCGCTTGCAAGACATCTAGATTGGGCATGTTAGAATGGGCATGTAGCTTCTGACATGTTCAACTTACTAATAAAGTCGATAAAGATATCAGGTCGCTTTTCAACAAGATCCTGGCAAGAGCAGAACAGGTGTACAAATTGCTTCCATTGATTGAATCCAGAAAAGTTTTGTGCCATCAACAAACATACAAAGGCAAGCTGCATTTCTCCAAGCATACTGTGATGATCTATACGAAGTAAGTCTCTTGTTTCAAAATGTTCACTTGGTTCTTACCATCATGATATACGTTCTTGAGCAAGTCGTTGGCCAGCCATGACTTGTCTAGACTCCATCGTGTCACTTCTTGTCCTGAAGCACCCTTGGGAAAAGATTGTCGTAGGTCAAAAGCTGTGAATTCCATGCCTTCTTCTTTCTCAATGGATCGTCCCATCCGCTTGTCTTTGACTTGTATGATATCTTGATCCTTCTGAGCACTTGGTAAATGGGACACTTTGCCATTGTTGGGAAGCACACGTCGAACCAATCCTGGTGTGATATATCCAGTCAACTTTTGCCATCGTTGATAATAAGTAGGTGGATCCAGTGGATAAGGTCCCATGTTGCGATCAAAATCGCGTATATCTGTCAAGAGTGATAGATATCAATCACATGTCTCCCATAACCCATTCTTTCAATACTACACATACTGATCTTGTATCTTTCTACTTGATTGGGATCCATCTCTGTTTCATCGCGAAGATCTTCAGTTTGTGGGTTCCATTCACGTACATGCACCTATCTGACACATTAATGCGTTGACACTTGGAGAATTCATGCATGTATACCTCTTTGGATTCAAAATAGCGAAAGAAGCCTGTTCTCATGCCTTGAATGCCTTCACGACTAATGACTCTGTATCAAGAGAAGAGAGTTATACATTGTCGTTTATAAAGATAGACTGCTTCTTACGAGAAATAGACGAAATGGAGACCTGGTGGGATCATCTTGACACCTTTAAAAAGAGGACCAATAGTCCAAGCATTGTAGTCGATTCCAAATTCGAGATTGGGAGGAGCTTCCAAGAAGAGTAGACATGCGCCTTGCTCGAAAAGCGCATTTGCTGTTTCCTGATCCATTGGGTTGGTAGGTGATAGTGTTGGTCGGGTGTAAAGGAAAGGAAGAGCCAAATTTGGCGCCGGGGTTTCGTGACATATCGCGTTGTGCGGGATGTTGTACTTAAAAGTCATTGCATGTTTGATTGTGTAGAGATGCCTCTTTTTCTGTTGGGGAGTCATGTTTAGTGACACAAGATTTATGCAACATTGTGCAGTAGCCCATATAAAACACATCCTGAACAAGAGATCTATTAATAAGAGATAACATGGGCAACGTAGAGTGTATTGACATTGATTTCTTGATCACAAGCACCCTGTTTTCACTAGCATCATCACCCGAGAACCACATCCACCCCATCTCTATCATACATCAAACAAAAGAAACCTTTGATTCCTCATCACATGATGCAATGCACTGCACCATACACAATCCTTACTCCAAGCCAACATACCCAGATCAATTCACACAAGACATATATTAACTATAAAGGGTGCATGTGCACATATATTTCTTGTTCTTCAGTCTAAACCCAATGCAAGTATATATATAAAAAAGAAGGTGGGGGTAAAAACAAATGTACAAATGTGTGGTATAAAGAATAGTTGTGGTATCATTAAGCGCCTACAGTCTTTGTAGAGGACAAGACGCCACCCACCCATCCAGTGGCCAGTTTATAAACCTTTGTAGATCCATTGATGCAAGAATATCGCAAGGCAACGACACGTTGTTGCTGTTGTTGTTGTTTGGTAGGCTGAACAGCAAATGCTTCAATAGTAAACATGGCAGTGCCGTCTTCGGATGATGTCATTGGTTGTGTAGAGGAAGAGGATGGTTCACCAGTAGCAGGATTAGGAGTGACAATAGCACCAGAATTGCCTTCATAGTGTTGTTGACCACTAGCAACACTGGCTGGTGTAGCTGATGAGTTGATCTGAATCGAATTGGACCATATCCTTGCTTGTTGTTGATTATGATTGTGGAAATGATTTGACAACAGTGGTAATGAAAGTCGTTTGAGCTTGCTTGCCCAGCTGTTTTCACTCAATACACTACTGGTGTGCTCACTTGCTGTCATTTGTGATGATGCTCGTCTCCCTTGATGATGTTGTTGTTGTTGATGCTTTTCTTTGAGCTGACCAGGATCTTCTCGATAGTTACGCAATGTAAGTACACATAAAAGTCGTGTTCGAGTTTCATGTCGATAAGTGATGCCCAATAATTCACATGCAGAACGCACCAACAGGATCAATTCATATTCATCTTGATGGGGAGTACTTAAAGATGGAATCGGTATTGAAGGAGTAGGCATATCATTGGATGCATTGGATGAAACTGCTGTAGTGGATGATACGGCACGTACATTGCATTCAATAGTGTAATAGTTGATCTGGTCTTTGGCTGCCTTTTTGTAAAGATGTGAGAAATGAAGAGCTGATGTGGAACGACGAATTGTTTGTCGAGCGGATGATCGAGTACTGGTACTGCTGCTGCCACGTTTAAACTTTTGTAGAATATGTTGAACAAGGGGTGGTTTCATGCTAGCATTGGCAACAGGACGTAAGCGTACTTGATTGATGATGACTCGAATCTCCTTGTATAAATCAGCACGCATCAATTCCTTTGTACGTAAGCTTTCTTCAAGACTTGGAGAATGTTGCATGGCACCAGTAAAGTAAATGGATGCATTGATAGGGTGATACATGACTGTTTTGCGTATAGTAGACAACATGCCACTACGTCCTCGTTCTTCCATATCACGTAGATATTGACGTCGTAATCGTTCACGATCCACACGTACTCGAGTTGTATCTTCAACAGCTGAATCCACTTGTTGAAAAGGGGATGGTAGTGCACCATGATTGCTGAGCCATGCATCATCATCAAGTACTTGTCGTACGCCCAATCGACGACGTCGGTCCAATGTAAGACATTTGCGGATGGTACGTTGTAAATCTTGACTCAGGTGATCAGGCATTGGATAGTTGGCACCCACCACATCCTTTTTTAGCTCTCCAACAGCTAGATTGTATATGTAAATATGTAAACATAAAAGAGATTGTAGTATTCACTTACTTTTCGCATGGCCAAAAGTTTCACTGCCGACTGTCATCCGATACAACAGAATCCCCAGGCACCAACAATCCACTTCAGGTCCAACATACTTTTGACCAGTAATAATCTCTGGACTATAATAAAGCATGGAGCCTAAATCACATAAAGTTAATCCCATATACGGTGATCTAATATCAACAACATACCACAGATAGTCTTGAGTCGCTGTAATCCAAACCGATTCCCCAAACCAAAATCAGCCAATCGTACTTGACCATCCGGCATCAACAATACATTGGGTGCCTATCATTACTTTAGTCATCTCCATTGTCTTGTTGCATATCCTACATACCTTGAGATCCCTGTGTACGACATATTGACTATGACAATAATCCACAGCAGCAACAATTTGTCGAAAAATGTGGCGTGCTTCATCTTCCTTTAATGCTCCTCGACTATTGGATTGTTGAAGATATTCATCCAGATTGACACCTCGCACGTATTCCATGACAAGAAACAATGAATCAGCTGTTTCAAATGTTTCATACAAGTGTACAACGTTGGGATGATCAAGGGATTCCATAAGTGAGATTTCACGCACCAATCGAGATAGGATACGGTACCCATGTAATCGCTTATCAATGATCTATTTCATAATGAGTCGAATGAATCTCGGAATGTGCAAATTGGGTATTACCTTAACAGCATACTTGTCCCCTGTCTGATAATGCTGAGCAAGCATGACTTTGCTAAATTTGCCATGTCCCAACTGTTCTAGAAACACGTATTCGCCAATACCATCCAATGCATAATCTGGATTGGGTGCTGGTTGTGATGCATTGTTGTTATTGGTCACAGGAGGAGGAGGAGCAGTTGTTTGATGACGATGATGTCTTTGCCCTGACGATAATGAGGTGGGTTGTCGTTGTTTGGTAGCAGAGTCAACGTTGGTAGTGTCAATACTGGTCCGTGCGGATACAAGAACAGCGGCAGCTGAACCAGACGTGTGCATGTCGTCAGTCTTGCTACTCGATCGCCTCCATTTACTTTTGAACTGATATAAAAGTGGCATTGAAGTCAATGGGTGGCGAAATGGTGAAAGAGAGAAAGAGATTCGAAAAAGGAGTTGTTGTGGCAAAAACGGCTATAGCGGTAGTAAATGGAAGGAAAAAAGCACTATGTAGAACGTGATGTATGTATGCGAGGATGCGTATGCGTGCGTGTACACATATAAATCTATATGCGTTGTGTGTGAACAAGATGTGTGCTATAGTGAAAAGGAAACAAAGAAAAAGAAAAAGCAATGTTGTGCATCCACCTATAAAAGGAACAAGCATCGTACCTGCCATACCAAGTAAAAAGCATTATCTTGTTTTGCCACTCTCTTTATCAATGTAATTACTTTCAATGTTGAAAATAGCCGGGATTGGATCGCTTGTTTATTGGTGTTTTCAAAATACAAGCAACTTGATTATTAGTAGAGTGAATAGCACGTGGTTCATGCAACAAGCACAGGCTTGTTTGATGCGAGATGTTACTTTTTTACAAAGAGAGCACGAGGGCAATAATGGTTCAAGTGTATAAGGAGAGAGAAAATACTAATAGAAAAGAGAAAGGGGGGTGGGATGGGTGATAAAGAAGACAGAACAGCGTGGCCTAGACGCATGCGTCTGCAAGCACAGCAAAAACGTTGTTGTCGTGATCAATATGAGTTGTTCTCCTTTTTCTTGTTCTCCTTGTTGTCGATCACATTACTGCATAATCTTTAAAAGAAGTCAACTTCCTCTTCTCCGCCTACAAAGAAACCTGCAAAACCATTCTTGGCAAACTTGTTCTCGAGATATCCTTCATTTTCATTCTCCTCTTCACGACGACGATCCATCTTTTTGCCTGTCAATGCACCAAGTCCTTTTAGATAATCAACAAGACGTCGTTGACTACCTGCTTTAGCCAAGTCAAGTGGAGTCCCTACTTTACGAGGAACATACGCATTGACATCACATCCACAACGTTCCACCAAGAGCGTCACCACTTCCAATCGACCATGACGTGCTGCCCAATGTAACGGAAGTTCTCCTCGATGGTCAGGTTGATTCACTGGGATCTGACATGACTTTGCAAGAAACGACACCAGATCTGTATGACCAGAAGCACATGCATAATGCAGTACTGTTGCACCTACATACAGCACATGAGTATGCATACATTTGGATGAGACACGACATAGTCTTACCTTGACTATCTTCCTCCAAGTTTAGAGCACCTTGAGTGATATTGACAATATATTCAACTACAGCAGCATGGCAATGTTCAGCAGCAACATGAAGAGCAGTCTTATTCTTGATACCAGCACCACGAGCAGCTACTAGATCACCACCTGCTTGTACCAGCTTTTGTAAACCAGTCAACCAACCCACTTCAGCAGCTAAATAACAAGGTGTAACCTTGTCATCTTCAATTTGACTCAATGTCATCACATTGGGATTAGCTCCTTGTTGTAACAGCAGATCCAATGATCCCGGTGCCTTGGTCACGATCAATGCATGAATCATCCCATATCCATATTTGACAGCATGTGCAGATCCCGATTGTTTAGCTGTATTAGGTGATCCCCCCCTACGTAGAAAGTTACTGTACAGAGATATGAGCAAATACAAGCTATTACACACATGACATTTCTTTCGTTTACCTGATGATCTTTTCTACTGTGGCATCACTTCCTTTACTCTTGGCAATGGTATCCCATAATCCATCAGAACCACCAAATATCAATGGATCAACACGTCGTTGTTGGATAAGTGATGCACCTGTATATCCATTGGTGGCAGTGCTAGAGCGTACAGGTGTCATGGGGACTGAATGTACCGTATTTGATGAGATGGATGTTGTGGAAGGTGCTGGTAGGTTTACAGGGTATTGTTGTTGTTGTTGTTGCCATGATTGCTTTTTACGTGCCTTATCTCCTGCTGCTGATGATGTAGATGATGATGACACTGATGATGATGACGATGATGGGACTGATGATACTGATGATACTGTGGACTTTGCACCTTGACTGATGACAGTACCAGCACCTTCAGTACTTGATGATTGTGTACTATGTACACTTGCTGTAGTTGAATTTTGGCGTAAACGAGGAACTGGTCGAACAGGATCAGGTATGTGTACTTGTGATTGTGGATATACAACTGCACCACGATGTAGTGCAAAACTCGATTCTGGTGGGATTGGACTTTTTGCCATACGTGTCAGCTCTGCAGCATCATAGGGTGGAGATGAAATGGCAGTGATGCTTATCGTTTTAGATGATGATGATGGATCTTGTTCTTCTGGAATGGGTTGTGGACTTGTTGGCGTGAGAGGAAATGTACCACCAGCAGTACAAGTTGCCTGTGATTGTTGCTGTTGTTGTTCAGATGATGTTCGAGAATCGATAGACAAGCTCCTTCGTGGTCGTTGTTGCTCTTCTTGTTGTCTATGAAGCTCATACTTGCGTTTAAAGAATTGCATCTCTCGTACAGCCTTTTCATATCGACGTTGATGTTCTTGTGAAGCAAGGCGTAGCTCATTATTTTCATTTTCCAAAAGCTCGGATCGCTGTTGCAACATGGATACAAGTCGCTCATGATCAGTCAGTAGCCGTTTCATTTCTACTCGCATTGCATGTCGAAGCTCTGTTTCCTCTACTTGATGTAGCAAGTCATTTAACATTTCCTTTGGACTGCGAAAAAGCCTTTCTTCTTTTTCTGGTGGAAGCATGCTCTCGTGTCGCTTGGTCATGGTTGTTGCAGTAACATTGATACTTTCCAGTGAGGAAGATTCAGATATTGATGGAGTCATATCCCTTTTGTATAAAGAGATGAGAAATAAAGGTCAATTCAAGAGACAAAAAGGTGCTGTTCCTTTGGGGCATGGGAATGGTTTCTTTATATACACATATCATGTTCACACACTTCCCTAGATCAAGGGTCGAGCAGATGGTACTGAACCTTCAGGTACAAGAATAAACGCACTACATTCCCTTGTCTCCATCATATACACACGTTTGTTTACTCCTTTTGCACCCGCCAAATGCATTAAGGGTCCTCATTCTATCTTTTTCTCATAAAAGTACTTGGGTATCTTTTTGGGAGGATCGGCAGTTTTATCGTAAAGCTGTCAGCCTTGGATAGTCATCAAAACGACACACAAGTGGTTCAGGTTGCTATAGATCTTTATCCCATGTAAAAAAAAGTACACATGTGGACACTGATGAAATGCAAGCAGTGCTTGATATCGCGTGTGCAATCTATTATATGTGGACTTGGAGCATGCCAATCTTTGTCTAGTTGGCACTATTCATGCTCATTCAGCTCTTGACGTATTTCCTTTTTGACTCCGGTTTCCTTGTTCTTTGTTCCTTTGTGTTCTCCTATTCTACTTTCCTCTCATTATAAGTGTGGGAGGATTTATTGTAAGTTACATGTAGACTTTTATGCTTATGAACATCCCCTTGTTGATGAAGCTATACAGCCATCCATTCACAAACTTCTCCTCTCTTTTGCAAAAGTTTCAGCCCAACTGTTTCAAAGTCTCCCTTTCTTTTTGGTGTATATGAAACGACTAGCTATGAGCTACTATGGAAGAGTGTTACAGTGGTATGAAATGGGGATTGTCATGCTCCTTGTTCGCCAATCCCCCTTGCAATAATGATCCTCCCTTGTTGGTAATCATTGTGTGCCCATTTTTTCCATGCAAATGTACATCCACAACAAGCAAATCAAGTTGATGATGCCTCCCAACATCTGCGACACAAAGCCATCATCCCTGTTTGATACATATGTGTCTCATAAATTAACTCCCCATGCTTAATACCCCACCCAAATACAGTGCCAAGAAGCCGGGTGCAAGAAGAAAGAGAGGAGCAAGCACATCATTCATCTAGCAAGTGAGACAACATGGGTGATTCTGCAACACATGATGCATAAGCAACACACATTGAGATGAAGCAACCTGTCGATAAGGTCTATGCAAGCTTTTCTTTATTAGTCTTGCATAAAAGGAAAATATAGTTTCTCCAGAATGTTTCCTATGATGACATTGACACCATATTCATGCACCAGTGCACACCATTCACTTTCTCCTTTCTGTATCTAACGCCTTCTCCTCCTCTTATTGCAGCATAGCAGTAGTGTGATGATTCCTTTTTTTAGCATTGCCTTTGCCCAATTATAGGGACTCATTATAAAGTAGCCGCTAGGAGTGATAAAAGGGCATTAGATGAAAAAGAGGACAATACATCACTTTTGCTCTCCTTTCACTTTTACTGCCATGATGGATATATTGCTAGTGATGTATGCCACTGAACCAGAATAAGCAATGTCCGCATTTGACAAGCAAGACAACAATGAACATCCTTTGTCGCGGAGGAGAAACGAGAACCGGGCACACAGGGCCAAAACGCCTTGATACAAGGAATCCTGTCATAGATCATCCATTAGATTGCAAGGAGTTCTAAGGCTGAGAATCTATGCAAGGTGCATGAATCCTGCAGCAGTTACCAGGAAAACAGACAATTCAAGCACCATTGTACTTTTAAAAAGACATTACATTACGTCAAATTACATGCAGTAAGATTGCTATTATTGGCAAGCAGCTGACGAGCAAGATCAATAGCACAAAAGTCATCATTGTTTGGTATGAAGATAGTGGATTATACAAAGGGACGTCAAATGAGAAGATTAATGGTGAAGGTAAATATGTAAGTGATGAATCGATGAGAAATGCATTAATGGGAAGGCTCATTGGAAAGCTTACTGAGGGATCGAGCATGCTGGTGCATGGATGCATCTTGTCGTAGTGCAGAATCCTTGACTGGTAATGGTGGTGGTGGAGAATTGACAGCAGAGTCTAATGGTTCGGTATAATTGACTGGAAAGATGCCTTTTAGAGCTTTCCCATCAGTTGTAACAAGTTCGCCTAGCCACCATCCTTGATTGATCTCTTCAAGCACCGTGATAATGTCACCAGATGTAAATGATAAATCTTCAGGATGCTCGCCATGAAAGTCATATAAAGCCTTACGACGCGTGTTGGCTAGAATGCTTGATACTTTGGCTAATTGATACATCATTAGCATCATCAATATCTTTGATCAAGAGATACTTACACATTTTGCGCTCACGTTCATCCTGACTCCCAACAGATGCTGCTGATTCTTCACTACTTGGTTCATAAGAATGTTCAGATACGCAAGGTCGTTTTAATTCATTTCCTTCAATGATGGATGGTGTATATGCTGAACTGGATACAGAAGGTGGTTTGGGATGCTGGGTGGTGGTGGTAGTGTTGTTATGTTGATCGGTATGGGATGGTGGTAAAAGAGAATTGGTTCGCATGACTGGATTTGTACTTATGGATGATCGTTCATAAGCTGAATCAGTTGATGTACGTTTTGTGTCATGGAATGCTGGCATGGTTGGTGGTGGTGCTTCGAATATGTCTTGATTTCCTCTATCTTCCTCTTCATCATCATCATCTTCAGCACCATCTGGCCATCTTGATTGAACATCCTTCAACATCTCGACTGCTTTCATGTAACAATCAAGCTGAGCATCAAGAAACTTTCTCAAAGCAACACGATGTTGTTCCTATCATCATCATCCATCATTACTACAATGTATTCAAGACAAGATAGGATGACATACCTTGTATTCATCCAATTGCACCATTTGACGTAGTAATTCACTTTCAGTTTCCTCATACTTGATTCTAGATTGTTGTAATAGTTGTTCAAGCTGTGGCTTCTCCTTTTTTGCCTTTTGTAAACGACTGAGATTGGCAGCATAATCAAGTCGTCGCATTTCCAATTTCCTGCGTATCTCGAGATATTCCTTGTAACATTCTCGACTGTCTCGGAGCAAACGAAGGTAATTGTTGTTGAGCTGTTCTGTCAAAATGTCCATATGACCAGATATCTGTGTCTCAGCATGACCAAGGCTAATCAATGAAGTTGCTATGACCATTCACGTGAGCCTAACTTTTCACAGCAGCAGCAGTAGTAATAGAATGGATTGGATCCTACCTAGTTTGGGAGAGTTCTCTGCAATCTCTTCACCATGACGTATCCAAGAGTCACCAATCGCTTCCAATGGACGGCATTTCAGTCGTGGGTCTTGAACTGACGTCTTACGCTTGGACAATTGCGCGTAGGAAAGCTTGACACTTTGATACATGCGTTCAAAACCATCGTGCCATTGCTCTGTTTGGTCTTCGAGTTGTTGAATGTCCTCGGTTTGCAAAGTAGGTTTGGCAGCACCCAGTCGCTCGCCGGTCCACTAGATGAGAAGCCCATTGAGTCAATGGAATATATGTTTGTTGTCTTTCTTTACCTGTTTGAAACGGCCCAAATTTTTGAGCATAAGATATGTGCGATATGTGTTAAAGAGGAAAGGGATCTGCAAACGGAAAGAAGCCGACTCTATTTCGGAGAACAAGGATCGGCTCTTTTTTGGTAGGATGCACCTAAGGCTGGAACAATCAACCATTATCCATGCTAAGAGTTAATTAGTCATTATCACCCCACTACTGCTTTTTACATCACACGCATGAATTAGCCATGTGAGATAAAAGAGTCACTTTTTGTGCATTGGTTAAGATCATAAAAGAAGGGTGCTGATGATATTGCATCATTTGTTCTAGCTGATAGCGGTCAATTGAGAAACACGTGTTGGATGATCCTCAAATAGAAGCAACAACTGAATCCCCGAGCAACAGGCACATTGTTATGCCATCATGTTGATTGTTCTTTTAAATTTGGACAATGACCATACTACGCTCTTTAAAGTCTTTAGTCTCTATTCTTAGATGGCACAAGTCATTCAGTCTCGTTGTGTTACTGGTTAAATGTGCGGAACAGCTTCATCATCATCATCAAAGCTTATATAATGTCAACCAGCTAGATGCATAAATCCAAAAAGTCATGTTGCTATAGTAGCAGATTGTCATTTTACTTTACTGCTGTTGTCATTTTGAATACATCCAGAAAGCAATCATGATCATTACTGACAAAAAGTCAAGTTAAAAGTGTCATTTATGCAGAAAAAAGACATTGATAGACTAAAAGACAGAGAGAGAGAAAGAGAAAATGATGAAACGCGTAAGGTAGTTTGACTTGTTGGCGTTGTTGTCGATGCCTGGTTTGTCGGGGTTTGGTATGAAGCTTGGTGCAGCTACAGGTCAACGAGCGGCCGTTTTACTTGCTCTTTCTGCCTATACGCACTAGAACGCTTACCATGGCTCCCTCAACGCTCTTCCGATCGGAAGAGATGTCTCTTATACAGCTGTATATTCCTGTTGAGGTCGCCCAACCCTGTGTTGCAGAATTGGGTGAAATCGGCAAGGTGCAGTTTAGAGATGTAAGTTTTCCTTGACTCATGACACACTTGTAACAGATGTCTCCTTGCTTATTCAACGCTAACATGCCGTCTTCTTTATTGGAACATATAGTTGAATCCCGAAGTCAATGCCTTTCAACGATCGTTTGTGTCTGAAATTAGACGCTTGGACGAAATGGAACGCCTTTGTCGTATGTATTGTAAGGCTGAAACGCGGAAACACCTCCTTGCTGACGCTTCACATACACTTTAGGATTCTTCAACACACAAATCGAAAAGGCTGATATACCCATGCGTCCTTTGACAGCTGCTGCTTATAGTTCACGTGCACGTTCTGCTCAAGAAGTGGATGATTTGGAGGAGAAGCTCAAGGAGCATGAGAGTCGTATCCTGCAGATGAATGGTTCCTATGAAACACTTCAACGCCGCTATCTTCAGTTGACTGAGCTGTGTCATGTCTTGCGTGAATCGGGTGGTTTCTTTGAACAAGTAAGAGACATGAATGATTCTATTCTACATGAGCCCATTGTCTGATACTTTTTTTAGGCTGAATCAAGACAAGATACTATTCGCAATTCCATGGATGAAGGGGATGCTTCCACTCCACTTTTGGAACATGATGTCGAGCAACAAACCCATCAAGATGATATGAATCGTCTTAATCTCGGTTACGTCACTGGTGTCATTTCACGTCAACGTATGCAAACTTTTGAACGTGTTCTCTGGCGTTCCTTGCGTGGCAATCTTTACATGAATTCAGCCGAGATTGATGAGCCTATTGTGGATCCTGATTCTGATGAAGTGGTGGAAAAGAATGTCTTTGCCATCTTTGCACATGGTCGTGAAATCATCAACAAGATTCGCAAGATTTCTCAAAGCTTGGGTGCTACTTTGTACAGTGTGGATGATTCTGCTGATAAGCGTCGTGATGCCTTGCTTGATGTGACATCGCGTATTGAGGACTTGAACAATGTATGTGCTGATTGTCATGATGCAAATGAATGACTACTGACTCATTACCTATTGATTAATTAGGTCTTGTCCAACACTAGCCAGACGCGTCGCACTGAATTACTCAAGATTGCGGAGAACTTGACTTCATGGACAACGGTTGTTCGCAAGGAGAAAGCCATATACCACACCATGAATCTCTTCAATTATGATGTCAATCGCAAATGTTTGATTGCAGAAGGCTGGTGTCCCAAGAATGATATTCCAATCATCCAACACGCTCTCAAGAATGCCACTGTATGTTCTATTATGTTATTTTGTTATTCATCATGTCTCATCAACTATGGTCTATTTAGGAATCATCTGGTACCAACTTGCCTTCCATCCTCACAGAATTGGTCACCAAAAAGACACCACCAACGTATCATCGTACCAACAAGTTCACTGAAGGATTCCAAAATGTTATTGATGCTTATGGCATTGCACGTTATCGTGAAGTCAACCCTGGTCTTTTCACTATCATTTCCTTCCCTTTCTTGTTTGCCATCATGTTTGGTGATATCGGTCACGGTTTCCTGATGTTTTTGTTTGCATTGTACATGGTACTCAATGAAAAGAAGCTTGCATCTATCAAGGATGAGGTATGAATGTTTGTTTTATCAAGAAACATGGCCTTGTGCTAATCAAGTCATGTTATACAGATCTTTAGCATGTTCTTCAGTGGTCGTTACATGGTTCTCCTTATGGGTCTCTTTTCCATCTACGTTGGTTTCATCTACAATGATATGTTTTCACTTTCATTGGATCTCTTCAAGTCTGGCTTTGACTGGCCTACTGAATACAATTCCACTGACACTATTGAAGCTTCACCCAATGGCAACGTGTATCCATTTGGTCTTGATCCAGTACGTATTTTATCAACATGGTAATGCCTTTACTTGGATGCTCATCTCAAATCAATAGTCATGGCACGGATCAGAGAACTTTTTGCTTTTCACCAACTCTTACAAGATGAAGCAAGCCATCATCATTGGTGTTATTCATGTATGTATCGCTTTATTGTAATGGTGCTTTTTCTTTTAATGCTAACTCTGTTTATTCTAGATGATCTTTGGTATCTGCTTGCAAGTCTACAATCATGTCCACTTTAAGAACAAGATGTTCATCTGGCTTGAATTTGTTCCTCAAATCTTGTTCATGTCATCCATCTTTGGCTATCTTACTTTCTGTATCTTGTACAAGTGGAGCGTTGACTGGTGGGCACTTGACGATCAAGGCAATCACATTCACAATCCTCCTCCCAACTTGCTCAACATGTTGATCTATATGTTCCTTTCACCTGGCAAGGTCAATCCAGAGGATCAGCTTTACCCTGGTCAGGTAAGTTTGTTCTAAAGTCATTGCATATCATCCATGATATCTTATTCTCTTTATCAGGGTCCCATCCAAGCCATTTTACTCTTGATTGCAGTTGTTTGTGTTCCATGGATGTGGTTTGCCAAGCCTTACTATCTCAAGGTACAACACAACAAGCATCGTTATCACTCTGTTGCCGAAGATGAAAATGTTGCCTACGATGAAGAGCAAAACGGCCATGCTGGTGGTGGTTCAGCTGATGCTGACGATGATGAAGAAGAGGAAGAGGTGAGTACAAGATGATGGATCACTTTTTACGTGATGCTCATATGTTTTGTAGTTTGAATTCTCTGAAGTCATGATTCACCAAACTATTCATACCATCGAGTTTTGTCTCAACTGTATCTCCAACACTGCTTCATACCTTCGTCTTTGGGCCTTGTCCCTTGCTCACGCACGTAAGTCTTTCATTATCCTTTATCATGTTTCATACTAACGATATATCAGAGCTATCAAGCGTCTTGTGGGACATGACATTCAAGATTTGGTTCAGCTTTACTGGTCCCATTGCCGTGATTGGCATCTTTATTGGTTTTGCCATGTGGTTTGTCCTTACTATCTTCATTTTGCTTGGTATGGAAGGTCTTTCAGCATTCTTGCACACCCTTCGTTTGCACTGGTAAGTCATTTTATACAGAAGATCCATACAGCATATTCATCCATCACTATCTATAGGGTCGAATTTGATGGCAAGTTCTACATGGCCGATGGCTACAAGTTTGAACCTTTTACTTTTAGCACTGTGTTGGATGGCAAGGCCGAGTAAAATAACCAGAGACACAAAATAAAGAACAATGCACATGTGCTTTTATCTGTACAATTACACTTTGCTTTAAATAGTGTTTGGATCGACTTTTTCTTTTATATATGGATAGAGTAAATGGTAATGAATGAAATGTTATATCTATCATATTTGAGCAAAACCAAAACGAGAGCATTTACGCATGGGAGTTTCGAAAAGAGAACCAGTGGAGCGTAAGATTTGATGTGTAAAGGGATTAAAGGTGCCAGTATAGCTGTGTGTTGGTGTTGCATTGGTAAGGAATTCCAGAGCACTGATACCAGCATCTTCATCATTGTTGGAATCTTCATTGTCCTGAATATCCTTTGTTGTTGTATTTGGTTCATTGTCATCCTCCTCATTGTCATCATGCAAGGCACTGACACCCACTGGCATATCCTCTTGGTCTGTTGTCCTTGATAATGAGCATACTTCGTTTAATGCATCACCAAGTACGAATCCAATCAAGCCATCCAAGTAGAAAGGAGAATTGCCATTGACCATGCTATCACCATTGCCGATGACTGTGACATCATTTTGCTCTGGTAAAGTGGATGGTGTTGCAGGTCGTGATCCATTGCTACTGCTTTCACTCTTCATCTGCTCTTTTCGCTTCTTCTTTTCAATCTTGCGCTTAGCAGCTGCAGATGCTTGTTGCTGTTGCTGTTGTTGTTTTTGTGCTGCAGCAGCTGCTACAGCGACAGCTAATGGCGGACCAAAGTTATCAGGTGTCAATGATCGTTCTGGTAAACCACCCGATTTCATCACAGGCGTTGATGGTCCACTACCACCAGCTTTTGCCCAAGATGCTGTTGCTGGAAGAGCAGGTCTGTTGTCGTCATCTTGATCTCCTCCCACACTCGCTGGTTTAGTTGTAACAGTCGTTGTAGTAGATGATTCAGGTCGTGCTGACTTGTATGAAATGGTAGCTACTGATTCAAGTGTTGCTGGTTTACGTCCGCCTCCTGAAGATGATTCATTCATCATAGAAGATCCATGTGCTCGGTGCTCAGCATCTGTTGACATTTGATCACGCATACGATGTTTGCTATTATATCGATTTTCATTAGCCATTGTTGATTCAATAAAACAATCATACTTACCCTGTAGCCAATTCTTCTTTTGAAATCGTATCAGCTTCCTCACCAGGTTCATGTAGATACAAGCAAGTTGGATTTGGACATGTCATATTTCGCAGATAGTAAGTGCAATACTTTGTGGTGCCATAAGATGCCCTATTCATATAGAATCAGTACCCTATTCTCTCTTCATGTATCACTTGTCTTACCTTAATATCCTTCCAGCCATGACACTACCATCCACACCATGAATGGCTTTTGCAGCATCTTCTTTTCGATTGTAAGTGACATAAACAGCAGCACTTGGTTGCATAGTTGTTGTCCCACTGGCATTGGAAGTAGGTGCTACAGGTCGTTTGTTGATGACTACTTTGGCGATCTTTCCAAACTGGCCGAAAAAGTCGGATGATCGTATAATCTATATATCCTTTTGGTCAATACCAAATGTCATTATCCATGTACCCAAATCCTTACCTCTTCTGTTGCTAGTTTGGGATGAAGACCAATCACATAAACAAGATTCTTTTGCACCACACGCATATTGGCAAGATGTCGTCGATTGGCAGCTTCCATGTCTTTTTGCTGTCGTTCCTTTTCCTTCTTTTCTCGCTTGATACGTGCAATCCTATATCATCATGATTAGAGATAACGTTTATCATGAATATATCATCCTATACTCACTCATCAGCACTGATAGGTTCGAATTCTGCCATTTGTTCAGAGTATTCTCGTCGACTAGTAAGGTTGTCAGTTCACATGGTGCATACGTGTATTAGAGTACTACTACTACTACTTGCCATGCAGGACATCGTCCATTCAGGTTTTCTCGAATATGGTGCCAACAGAAACGACAGATCTAAGGAAAAGATACAGTGTTACTCTCTGGTCGTGTGTTTGATGCCGTTGTTTCGCTCTTGCTTGTCGACTTTATACCTGGTAGCCACATGTACAAGGCCTAAAATTCCGATCGGCAATGTCAAGTTCCTCCATGCAAAGGGGACACTCGTAGTCTTCTTCATCAGAGTCGAGCATGGTGTAAAGTAGGTATAGGTGATAGAGAAATGAGACAAAAGATAAAAGAACAAGGGAGTCTAAAGTAGTGGAAAAAGGGGTTCAAAGGAAAAACTGTCCAGCCAGAAAACAAGTTGCGCCTTGTCTCTCCGCCAGCATCATCCCTCTGGACCCAAATTCATTGATCCACATGGTGCCTGAACTGTTGCAGATGTCAATAATGTAACATGTTGGCAAAGTTGTATATCAAATAGAACAAATCACTCCATTTATTGTTGATGTAGCAGCTGTTGAATACATTTATCATCTTGAATGAATCATTTGATTGCATAAGGACTTGATCATTGTCTCTTCACATGTGCTTGGTCATTGTTATGATACCACTCCTTCAACAAGTACTTTGTTGATCTATTCATTTCAGTACTATTTTATTGTGCTGCTATCGCATTGCTTGATCAATACCACATAACAAGAATCCATACTTGGAAATGATACAGAGACATGGTGTGAGAAAATGGTCGTCATGCATAATAGTGCATGTCACATGCTCAAATGAAGTTTACTTGGGAGTGCGCAAGTTAAGGTTTTTCTGAAGATGTTCCTCAAGCTCTGTGCTATATACATTCAGATTCAATGTATGTACCAATCATCAAATCCAATTTGTATACCATTCATCATAGTCATTGTACATATAGTGCCTATCATGATGGAAGCTGATGAAGGATCGTATATACTTTATGAAAGAATGTATTGTTTGCCAGTAAAACGACATCTGAAATCTCGTTATCACCATGCCAGTGATCCATCAAGGCACCTTCTTCAAAGTCAAGGATTGAATGCAAGAGACTTGTATGTTATGCTAGAATCAATTCTTGGAATAGAAAGCTGTCATAGCATGAATTACCAACATGAAATCATTATACATTGTTATGGCCAAGGATCACTTTAGGTAAGCCAAAAGGATACCGACAAGACATGCTTTCACATTCGCCAAAAGATACCAGTCAAATATGTTCGAATGGAAGCAAGTGAAAGATACAAGACATAAAAGATTCTCTGTCGACAAGAATTGAGTTACATGTCACACACCAATTCACTTATGGCACAATCTTGCATGATTTGGTTACCCCAGATCTTCAAATATAGTTTTTTCTATCATGGTACGACATGTTCCTGGAATACCCACGAGTTTCCTTTGATTTGACATCAAGTGATCTTATACATATATGTAAGGATACAATGATTGTACCATAGGATAGATTTGTTGCAAAGTCTTCATGATGATTGATTGTAGAACAAGAGTTTCATTTGGATTGCGGAACATCAGAAAGTGTCAGTAGGATAATGTAAGTGTTGAGCTTTCTCTCCCCCCATGACCGGGACACTCCGAAATGCGGGCGATATCGCCGCTTGATGGGGAATGACGTTTTGGGGTATGTACAATGCTCGATCCATCTTTCAATATAAAGACCATTTAGCCTATCAGCATCAAGACTATGAAATGCATCCACAACTTGATACAAGATGATACATAACATGTTGCAAGATTGTTCAGTCATAGGTATATATGTATTGGCGGGATTAAATATGGAGAAGCCTTCATCCGGGATGTTCAATGAGCTCACTGTCACTGCAGTTGTTGAAAGCAAATGATAACGGAGTCGAGAGAATGATATACATTGTATCAACAAGAGATAAAAAGAGAGAAAGCAACCTATATATTGTCTAGGTGATAGATCAAGATGACAAGTATAGCTTCATTTTCGCCATGCAGAATATAGCTGAGTGAGGATGATGATCTTTATACAAGTTTCTTTATTGATATCTTCAACAATGGACTTCTTGTAAACAATGAATTTGTGTATAAGAATGTTTGTATGTTTGGTAAAAGGACATTTTCCCTTCTATCACCACCGTGCCATTTACACGGTGCCAACTGCCAAATGCTGGATGTAGGCGTGGTACTTTTTGTTGTGTCCGCCCCATACATTTTCCCGAGTTTGCCCGACCTATTTTTTTCCAAGGCTCGTAGTGAACAAACACACCTCTCTTCCTTACAACCACTCTCTCCACATTTTCACCATGTTCCGATTGGTCGCTAGCAAGGCTCCTTTATCTAACGTATGAAAAACACATTGTACTCCTTGTCATTGGCTGACTCCTTTTTCTTATCATGTCCAGATTGCTGCTCGTAACGCTGCAGCCAAGACTGTACGCGCTCCTGTCGCCACCAGCTTGTTCCGTTTCTACAGCACTCCTGCTGGTACGTTATAAAGTACATGATGGATAATACATAATAGAGCTAATACCTTGTATCATAGACACTGAATATGACGTTGTCGTTATTGGTGGTGGTCCTGGTGGCTATCCTGCCGCTATTAAGGCTGCCCAACAAGGTCTTAAGGTATGACGTGAGAAAATTCAAGGATAGAACGCGTGCATGGATACTAAAACACGTTTTGTACATTAGGTTGCCTGTATTGAAAAGCGTGGCTCCCTTGGTGGTACTTGCTTGAACGTTGGTTGTATTCCTTCCAAGGCCATGTTGAACAACTCTCACATTTATCACGAAACCAAGCATGGTCTTAAGAGCCGTGGTATTGATGGTAAGTCCTTTTTATGGGCAAATAAGGAAAAAAGGAGTCTTATACTTATCAATAATGTTAGTCGGTGATGTCAAGTTGAACCTTGCCAACATGCACAAGGCTCGTGTTAAGGCTGTTACTGGTTTGACTCGTGGTGTTGAATTCCTTTTCAAAAAGTATGGTGTTGACTATGTCAAGGGTACTGGCAAGTTCCGCAGTGCTACTGAAATCGAAGTTGCTGGTCTTGATGGCAGTGAATCTGTGTTGAAGACCAAGAATGCTATCATTGCTACTGGCTCTGAACCCACTCCTATTCCTGGTATTCCTTTCGATGAAAAGCGTATTGTCTCTTCCACTGGTGCTCTTGAACTTCCTGAAGTTCCCAAGAAGATGGTTGTTATTGGTGCTGGTGTCATTGGTCTTGAATTAGGCTCTGTATGGTCTCGTCTTGGTGCTGAAGTCACTGTTGTTGAATACTTGGATGCTATCGGTGCTGGTATGGATCCCGAGCTCGCCAAGACTTTCCAAAAGCTCCTTGCTAAGCAAGGTCTTAAGTTCAAGATGGGCACCAAGGTCAACAGTGCTGAAGTTGTTGGTGAAGGTGTCAAGGTTGAAGTTGAAGGTGCCAAGAATGGCAAGACTGAAACTGTAAGTCAATTTGGATACGATATAAATGTCATTTATTCATTCAACTTTTTATATAGCTTGAAGCCGATGTGTGCTTAGTTTCCATTGGTCGTCGTCCTTACACTGAAGGTCTTGGTCTTGAAAATGTCGGCATCGAATTGGATAACCGTGGTCGTGTCGTGATTGACTCTGAATTCAAGACCAACGTTCCTAATGTTCGCTGCATTGGTGATGTTACTTTTGGTCCCATGTTGGCTCACAAGGCTGAGGATGAAGGTTTTGCCGTTTCTGAAATGCTTGCCACTGGTCATGGTCACGTCAACTATGATGTTATTCCCTCTGTCATTTACACCCATCCCGAAGTTGCTTGGGTTGGTAAGAACGAGAAGGAGCTTAAGGATGCTGGTGTCAAGTACAGAGTTGGTACTTATCCCTTCGTTGCCAACTCTCGTGCTCGTACCAATGATGATACCGATGGTATGGTCAAGGTTCTTGTTGATGCTGAAACTGATCGTATGCTCGGTGTCCACATTATCGGTCCCAATGCCGGTGAAATGATTGCTGAAGGTGGTCTTGCTTTGGAATATGGTGCTTCTGGTGAAGATGTTGCCCGTACTTGCCACGCTCATCCTGTAAGTTATAATAATGAAGCATGATGGATCATGATGACTGATAGAGTGATGATTTTCTTTTTTATAGACTCTCAGCGAGGCCTTCAAGGAGGCTTGTATGCTTGCCAGCTCTGGTAATGCCATCAACTTCTAGACACTTTCATCCCCATTATTTCAATCAATCCACACGATCATATTTCTTTACATCGACAATGAAAAAAGACGCAAATACACGCCTCTCCGCTGTTTTATATAATGTATTCTCAAGCATTGTGTACAATATCAGATTCATGGATGGTTTCAGGATTTCCAGCAGTATCAAAAGCAGGCAAATCAAAGTGCTTGATATATAAAGTGTGTGTGTGTTAATAGGAAGATTGGATCCAGTGGATGTGTTTTCTTTACCTCTGGATTGAATTCAGCCATCGAATCAAGCACCAAAGTTGCACCGTGGGAATCTATATCACCAGCAATGTTGCGTAGATTACTATCTGGGATCCAGACAACCTAAAAAGCCTATATCAGCTACTATCTTGATTACTTATACAGTAAACTTACATGCATATGCGCATTACGACCTGCTTCAACACCATTGGTAGCATCTTCAAAGACAAGACAATTTTCAGCAGATGGATTGCCAAGTCTCTTTTGGGCTGCCAAAAACAAATCAGGTGCAGGTTTGCCTTGCTTGATATCGTCATCATCACCACATACAATGTAATCGAACAATGAAAACAATTCTTTGTTGCGGGATGTCTTGAGCAAGAACTTTTCACGACTGGAAGATGTAGCAACAGCCATAGGAACCTTGTGCTTGTGTAAATGTCGGATCAAACGTTCCACACCAGGCAAAGGCTTCACCAAAGGAAAACGTTCTTCGTGTAATTGTGATGTGATATCAATGTACTCGTCCACAGTCATAGGAAGCTTGTATTCGTCTACAACCATAGCAGCTGACTAGGGATATAAAAGTCATGCTTAATGCGTATTGTCTAACATGAGCTCGTCGTTGTCAATGGCGTACTTCATTGCCAGTTCGGCCCATGAGCTTGCTCTTGAACTCCCAAGTGAACTTGATGCCATTCGCGTACTTGTCGAGAATCTCCTGAGTCACTTCAGTGTAAACACGTTCAGTATCGAGCAACAGCCCATCCTATGATACCATGTTAGATTGATATAGCATATAAAGTACTTTTTTTTTCTTTACCATATCAAAGATACAATGTGTGATACGAGGCATGATGATGTTGGTTGTGTGTATAAGTAAGAAAAGGGATGACCAGAAGGTGGCTCATGATTGTATGGCTGGAGCCTAAATGTAGCAAGGTGACACATCCTTTGAATCGCCACGTCTCTTTTTCATTTTCATGCTATTGATATGAGCTCACACAGACAAGAAAGAAAGCACAAACGAACAAAGCACGAACGTATGCTTCATTGCTCTTTAACAATGTACTGGCCAATCACACACCTATTCCCTTCGTGTAGCCATCTCCCAAGACGACTACTTTGTCAAATCAGCCGAGTTCCGAATGTGGCTCAAGGAAGAGAAGGATCGCTACTTTAACGACCTCGATGCAGAAAAAGCTCGCCACTACTTTAAAAAGTTTGTCAAGGCTTGGAACAGAGACGAGTTGGAAGGTATCACGTGACATTCATATGGGTCATGATAACAATCCACTCACTTGGATAATAGAAAAGTATTACAGAGGCATCAATTCAGCACAACTATCATCAACTGACAACACTGGATACAAATGGTCATTTGCCAAGAAACTGGATCAGCATGAATTGGATACTGTAAGAGATTCTGTGGATACAATGACTGGTGGTGGACGTAGCAGTAGCCAAAGAAGGCGGACACCAGCTGGTCCTTCACGACCACCAATGACAGGATATGACCAAGTTGGTAAGTCATGATTCTATTCTCTTTTTATATATACTGATAATGGTTACTTTAGATGAAGAAGAACGAGAGGAAAGAGAACGTGCTGAAAGACGTGCTGAACGTAAAGCTGAAGCCAAGCGTAAACGAGATCGACGAGAGGAGTATTTGGATGAAGTCGCTCCCAAGGAGACAGGTCGTGAAGCACAAATGGCCAAGAAACGTGCACTGAATGCATATCACAAGCGAGAAAAGAGTCCTGATGTCGAGTTGGATGAATCTGATATCTATGGCGGTGGTGATGATTTCAAGGCTGCGTAAGTTTCTCTTCAACATGTATATTCATCATGACTCATCTATGACTCTAGCCTTGCAGCTGAAAAACGACGAGAGGAAAGAAGAAAGCAGCGATATGAAGAAAGGAGAGAACAACGCTTTGGACCTGTACGTGAAAAGATGGCCGAATACAAAGCCAAAGAAAGTGCTACCATTGAAATGTTCAAACAAATGGCAGAGGAGCAAAGACGACGAGGAGCTTATTAGTCAACCCCATCCACATCATATTCAGTTTTCAGTATAATATATCACATTGATCTGCTTGCCTATGACCATGTATACAGTGAATGAAATGTTGATGACATTGACAGTATCTATCACATGACACTTTATCGCATAGCCACATTTGTGTTACTGCCATCCACGTTGAAGATTTCTGAAGAGAGTTAGTGGATGTAGTAAGGTTGATCGTCTATGCGTATCTTTACATTCTATGATGACCGGATCACGATTTCAGTTGTTACGCGAACGACATCTTTACTTTTTCTTTTTCATTCTCGACAACAACAGCAACACTACTGCAACTCGCTTTCCCCTTCCTCTCTTTATTCATTTACAACATCCCATTCCTTATGAAGTGGTCACTGTTTTTCGTGTTGGCAGTGGCGACAAGCACTTTTTGCTCAACAACAGCTACAGCATTGAACAACATCGACCCAAAGTTTATACCAGGACGCTACATTGTTGAATTCAGTGATGATGACAATCCATTGGATGCATCCTGTCAAAAGTTTGTCGACATGATAAAAGATGAATTTGGCAAACAATCGATTTCTATTGTGGATACCTTTGATCATTCACTCATGAAAGGAATGACAATGCAATTAAACACTCTTCAGAATGACAATGACGATTCTGTCAGCAGCTTTTCAACATTGCACCATCATGATATCATGGACAGAATGATGAGCAAAATCAAAGGACAATCCATAGTGACCAAGATGTATCCTGTGCGCATGTTGTCGAGTCCCAATGTTTCATTTAAAACCATCGGCTATCAGCTTGGCACCATGAATGCAACTGCCATGTGGCCACATCGCATGACACAAGTGGATCGTGTACAACAAGAGCTCAAGAAAACAGGCAAGGGCATTGTCGTTGGTATCATTGATAATGGTAAATATCATCTTCATGTCTATACAATTTCAATATCAGTCAAGATCACTGCTGGTGACATTGATGATGGGCTTAGAGGAAGCAGTTGCACAATTCAATTTAACTAAAGGTTACACATACACATCAGGCATAGACTATTATCATGAAGCTTTCAGCAATGAACAAGGCAAGAAGGGATGTTTTGGCAAAGGATGCAAGGTGGCCTTGGGATATGATCTTGTTGGCGATGACTACAATCCACATGAACCTGATTCAAAGCCCATACCTGATCCAGATCCTTATGATTCTTGTGGTAAAAGATCGACAGGTACATGAAACTTGTTACACGTCAAATTGACAGGGTGCACGGACTTGAAATCATCTGACCCGCTTTTACAATAGGACATGGCACTCATGTAGCTGGTATCATTGCTGGTAATTCGACTGTATGTAAACAAGCCAGCTCAAGAATGATCTCCTAACACCGTGATATAGCTGATCCACGGTGTTGCTCCTGGTGTGACTCTTGGCATGTGGAAGGTTTATGGTTGTTATCCTAAAACTTCAGAAGATGTTGTTGTCAAAGCCATGATGGATGCCTACCAAAAAGGCGTGGACATTATTTCTGTGAGCATTGGTTCCAACAACGGCTGGCCGGAATCCCCAATGGCTGTAGCTGCTCAACGTATCACTGAAAAGGGTGTTCCAGGTACAAAGATGAATCTTCCTATATGCAAACATTAAAGGTATTGACTCTTTTACCTTTTTAGTTGTAATTGCTGCTGGGAATGAAGGCCTAAATGGTGCTTACAGTGTACTGGCCCCAGCCAAAGATGCCACTGTAGTTGGCTCTTTTGATAATGACAACTTTTATACACAGTATTTCATTGATCAGAACAATACGCTTTATCGTAAGTATACACAAACAGCGTAGAAAAGACCAAAAAGCTAATCATCGTGACTATAACAACATAGCCTATCGCCCAAGTCAAGCAGGTGGAATTATGCCTAATGGTACTATTGCAGCTGGTGATATCCATCTAGGCAGTGATAATGATGCATGTGATCCCAATCAAGTCAACAAGAAAGTGAAGGGTCATATTGCACTTGCCAAAGAAGGTGGATGCAGTTTAGATACAAAGCTGGTGAATCTTCATGAAGCCGGTGCTACAGGTGTGATCATTTACACACATGATGATATCGAGATTTATGATGGCGTCAAGCTAGCTGGAAATAATCCAAACATCACCTTGGTGACTACATTCAATCGTGTTGGTGTCAGTCTTGCCAATGATCTTGCCAAAGGAAACAACGTGACAATCCGTTTTGGACAAGCAGGTGTCATGCCATATCCCACTGGCAATACAGTATCATCCTTTTCAGGTGTTGGTGCTTCGTATGAAAATGATCTTAAGCCTGATATTGCTGGTATTGGTGGTTCAGTCTTTTCAGCAGTGCCAACAGACATGGGTAACTATGGTGTTTCGTCTGGTACGTCCATGGCTTGTCCTTATGTAGCAGGTTCTATTGCATTGTACCTTGAGACACATGGCAACAAGAAAAAAGAGAAAAGCTCTCCACGTTTTATCAATGAACAGTTGCAAGTTTATGGATACAAGGCACCACATTACTTTGATTCAAATGATGTTGACACGCCTCTGCGACAAGGTGGTGGTCTTTTGCAATGTAAGTAGCAGCATAACATCATGCATACATGATGAATTCATCCATTTGTCTTTTTTACAGTATATGATGCTATACAACAAACAGTGCATGCATTCCCATCACGTCTCAGTTTCAACGACACTGCCAACCAGATCAAATCCCACACCATCACGCTCACCAATTATGACGATGCTTCTACAGCTTCTTATACCATCATCAACAATGTGAGCGTATCACTTCATCCTTTCGACAACAGTGATCCTGAATATCCATTCTTGGAACCTGCTAAATACAGTAACGACTCCGTGAGCCTACGCTTCTCCAAAAAGCAGTTCAAACTTGCTCCAGGAAAGAGTGTGAACATTACTGTATCTCCTGTCGTATCATCCACACTGCAACAATACACAATGTATAGCGGATACGTGCAATTCAAGAGCGATCATCCTGAGAAACACAAGGATTTGACTGTGCCATATATGGGTATTATTGGCAGCTTGCAAGAGCTCAACGTCTTTGGCAAAAAGACACCATTGCTAAGTGATGCCAATGCAACACGTTTTTACCAAGAGAACGATGTTTTCGAGTGTTCCATAGCCAACAGAAGCACCTATCCAGTTTTTTATTGGCATCTTGCTCGACCTGCTGCTCATATCGCTATGGAGCTCTACAACAATACCACAGGGGAAAAGCTTGGTCTTTTGAAGCCCACCAATGACTATGATCTTCCACGCAGTACCAGTGATCTAAAATATTACAGCAACGCTTGGAACCTGACTTATATTCCAATCACTGGATCCTCCGATACTGACATGTCACCAGTGTCACCAGGCAAATACCATGTTGTCACCAAAGCATCCAAATGGCTTGGTAAAGGAACTGAGAATCATACGTCGGCCACCATTCTAGTTAAGCCTTAGAGTAGTCATATAATAATGTAAGGTAGTAGTTTGTTATTAAAGGAAGTTTGCAGCTGAATGCATATATGTTGTCCTTGAAGCGTTTAAAGTATAAGCTGTCAAGAATGCCTTTTAAGGATTATATCTCAGTCCAGTGCTTCACTAATTTGATACACTTGTTCCACAATGAATGCAATGATCCTTCTCTTTCAAAATGCAATGCATCACACAATCAATATCAAGTAGCAGTGCAGTATCATTGTTGCAATAAAGTATCTATTTGTTTCATATCTGCCATTACTTTTGTCTATCTTGTAATCTATATCATTGGCGCTCTGTCTTCTACACAAAACATCCTTTGGGTATCTCGGCATTGGCTTGGAAACGAATGTCAGCCCTTCTGTAAGCAGCAAGTGTCAAGACAACTTGGACAAGAGTAGTTGTAACTCAGAAGATGATTTGAACGCTCCCCTTCCGTTTTGACAGAACCCAGCTTGTACGCATTCCACCATGATAGCAAGACCACTTTCTTTTATCGATCCACCAAAACGTTCAGACGGCATCAATGCGAAGGAGATTCTAGAGGAGAGAGGACTGGAGATTGTCCACTCGGATCAAGTAAAGTCTCTCCCGTATGCCCAAACACTTGGTCAAGGAGTGACGGGGGAACGAGGTACGACTGCTACAGAGATATCATCATCATTCTTGTATGCTGAAATATGTTTGATAGGTACTGCAATAACTTATCTACCAACTGGATATGCACTGGGCAGAATAAGAGATCACAAAGTGTTGGCAGGTACGCTTTACACGACACACGCGTTCTCTTCCTCAAAATTGATCGTGAATGAATATATATAGGACATCCGTCAGGTCGTCTATATACTAGAAGCAGTATGTATATAGGTGATACAGGAATGAAATCATGTTCATGCAACTTAATTCAATGATAGCATTGTTTTTGCCGCATCTCAAATGGTTGTATACATCAGGTCGAGATCCATGCGAATGTAAGCTGTGTAGTAGTCCCTATACAAGACGAAGATCAAAAGAGACACGTGATGAAAAGCCCTTGAAACATTCCTCGACAAGAATTTTGGTGGATAAGAAGCCAAGAAGGCCACGACGATCCAAAACTGAAGCCATTTATGAACCACTACGACCCATGGAGAAAGTGCTTATCAAGATACCACATGAGAATGATCCTCCTACACCTGGATGCATATCCATACCCCGTTTAGTCTCTGTTCCCAATATTGAAAAGAAACTTCGTCCCCAATACTAGTTTTGTCAAGCTGTAACAATGATGTACATATATTCAATAAAGTTGATTACTGTAGATAGGGTCTATCTGGACCAGGACATTTGATTTCAAGAGCTTTCAAGTCATATGGGATATCCTTCTCCTCTTCAGATGAAAACATGTTCTAGTATAGTAACCAAAGTTGAATAAACATGATCCTTTGACACTACATGTTCCCTTACATTCCATAATACCAATGACATCACTTCGTGTGCGCACTTGTTGGGATGAAAACTATCATGGGAAATATGAGATATGAATCGTCATAACATGATCATCCATCTTTTTACCAGTCGAAGCCGCTTAAATATCCTCTTTGATACTTTGAAAAAGGGAAATGCCTAAAGCCTGGTTGGTAGGCGACTTGGAAATCATGTGATGAAAGAGAAGGATCATTTGCCAGTTTCTTCAAACGTGCATTATATTCGACTACTAGCTCATCCGCAGCTATAAACATCCATGTTGAGCATGTAGACACATGTACATATGTATATCTTACCTTGACGTTGGGCATCATCTCCTTGTACACATGAGCATATGCTCATATGAGCTGTTCCCCATATAAACTCACAGTAGGAATCACCTTGAATGGCATCGTATACGCTGGATACCTAAGTGTCATGTGTGTGGGTGTGTGTGATGCCATTGTCATGGGATAGTCTATATACTTACATTGAATAAGCCAACCACGTTTACAAAGGATTTGGGCACTTCATGTTTAAGACGAGTAAGCACCTGTCGCATATTTTCCTCAAATGTATCAGCATGGGTGAGTAAAGGTAATCCTGTAAAAGGTGGATGACACAGGACGCAGATGTTGTTGGCTCCAATGAACAATGTGATAAGTTTCCAATCATCCTTGATATGCCGATAATGGTAATTCGAATTCAGTAAATGGATCAATCGGCTCACTTCACTGTCCAGATCTTGAAACTTGGCTCCGCTCACCTATAAAAGAATGAGCCTATTGTCATTATGATCCAAAAGGAATGTAACATACCGCATTGTTAAGATCTTTTCCACGAGACATGGGAAAAGTGACACCTTCTGGTCCACCTTCTGATATGGTATAAGGTCGTAAAAAGTTGGGGATGGTATATTCTTCAAGATCCATTCCAGATGAAAACGCCTTGCCCCGGTACTCCCAAACAGCTGCAAATGGGGGTCGTTCTATATGTAAACAAACAATGCATTGTTACATATCCATGTATGTTGATAATATAACAAACTACCTGAAAGCATCCCAAATCCGGCAGAAATACTATCGCCAAGAGCAATCACGGACTTGATATCCTACAAAAGATCATTCAATAGACTGCAAGTGTTGTCAATGACTTGAAAGCTTACATGGGGACGAAGATGTTGAGCATCCCTTGATTCATGACGTCCATCATCCCAATAGAATGTCTCACACTTGAATTCGGGTAGCTGGATGGGACACTGATCTTGTTTATAAGTTGCATGATCATGTCCACCTAATGCATTGTAAAATTGCTCCATAAGTTGAATCCATTGAGCAGTAAATGGATGTAATAGACTGGTTTCAGTGGTAGGTGATGCTGGTTTTGGTTTCCATGGTGTAGTAGTAATAGTGGATGAAATAGTGTCATGATGGATCATGATGGGTATTTGATCTGCTGTTACATGATATATGGGTATTATTGAGAATACTAATGTTAAACATAACAATAGTAGCATCATGGATTATAAAGTGTGAAGTGAAGGAAAGAGAGAAAAGAGAAGCTTGGTTGGCTTGTGTTGCATCGGTTATTGCCCACGGGGAGTTGAAACGCCGATTGCATGATGGCATTCACCCACCTGACAAGAAGGGGAATCATGTGCTCACCCCACGCGAGTGATTCAATTTTCCCCATGAGTACCTAGGTCATGTTATTATCAGCTTCAAGCATATCCCAATTAGCTTCTACGTTGACATGTTTTGATTGGTAAACATGTTGTGATATATGCAGAGATGGTAGTCATGCAACATCAATAGACATCAAGAGTTGTATAGGGTGATAATGGTGGGGCCAGTGTCAAGTGTGTCATGATTGTACGTGTGTTTCCAATTTCATCCATTCGCAGCTCAGATCTTGATCCATGGCTCTTGGATACATCTCTTTGCTTCTTTCTCTTTTACGCTCCACTCCGCAGTGTCCTTTCACCCCCAATGACTTCAGAGGAAAACAAGCTTAAAGCTGACCAGATCAAGGCAGAAGCCAATGTCCTTTTTGGACGTAAGTCTATCCTATTCCTTATATAAAAGAAGCAAGAGCTAACTTTATTTAAACAGAGAAACGATTCAACGAAGCGATCGAAAAGTATACAGCAGCTATTGAACTCAACCCAACCGTTGCAGCCTACTTTACCAATCGCGCTTTCTGTCATGTCAAACTGGAGAACTACGGCTATGCCATTTCGTAGGTGGTCTTTCACTCTTGTATTACAACACGTTTTTTCATTTTGCAACCGATCAGGGACGCTGAGGAAGCTCTCAAGATCGATCCGACACTCACCAAGGTACAGCAACAGCTACAACCACTCTATGGTGAATGTATATTCTGACAGGACTCTTCCTAGGCAAACTATCGTCGTGCTTCTGCCAATATGGCTCTCGGCAAGTTCAAGGAAGCATTGAAGGATCTTAAAGTGGTATGTAGCAACATGATTGACATTGGGATAGCAAAAGTGACCCTAATACGTTGTCATAGGTATCGAAGCGTGCACCAGGTGATAAGGATGCAAAGATGAAGTTGGATGAATGTGCAAAGATCGTGAAGCGTATTGAATTTGAAAAGGCTATTGAAGTATGTTATCATTCATTGTTGGGTATCACCTTCTTGTATTGATCAGATTCTTCTAGCATGATGATCGTAAGCCAAGCGTTGGTGACACTTTGGATCCATCAAGCATTGGTATGCTACTTTGTATAGACAAGAGACGTATGACTTATCGATACATTCTATAGGAGTGGAAACATCTTATGATGGCCCAAGGATTGATGAAGAAAGCAATCAGATTGACAAAAAGTTTGTGGATACAATGATTGAGCGATTCAAGAACCAAAAGACCATCCATCGAAAGTATGCATTCATGGTACGTTGACATGAAAAGAGAGACATCCTACAATGAAAACTCATAATACTGTATGTGTAGATCATTCTTGCTGTGCGAAAGATGATGTTGGAGGCACCTTCATTGATTGATGTCCAAGTACCTTCAAATGGCAAGTTAACAGTATGTGGCGATGTCCATGGTAAGCATCAAGGAAGAAACAATCGAGTATTCGGATGATGATGATTGATTGTCAACAATAGGTCAATTCTATGATTTTATCAACATCTTCGAGACAAATGGCTATCCTGCTGAAGATCATGCATACTTGTTCAATGGCGATTTTGTGGATCGTGGCAGTTTCTCAGTTGAAGTTATCTTGACATTGTTTGCTTACAAGTGGCTCTATCCCAATCGACTGTTTTTGGCACGTGGCAATCACGAGACTGACAATATGAACAAGGTGTATGGCTTTGAAGGCGAAGTTCGTGCCAAGTTCAATGAAACCATGTTCAAGGTAAAGGGGAGAATACCAGTTACAAGAATATGATGAATTGATATTGATTTTCTATCCAGTTGTTCTCTGAAACATTCAATGCTCTTCCTTTGGCTCATGTCATTGAAAACAAGATCCTTGTTGTACACGGTGGTCTCTTCTCAAAGGATGATGTGACTTTGGATGATATTCGCAAGATTGATCGATTGTCACTTGGTCAACCTGGTACAGATGGTAAGTGATTCTGGTTTTGGATGGATGTAACAAGAGCTAAATGATTGGTTTTAGGTTTGATGTGTGAATTGTTATGGTCTGATCCTCAGCCAGAGCCTGGTCGTGGAGCAAGTAAGCGTGGTGTTGGTATCCAATTTGGTCCCGATGTCACCAAGAACTTTTTGGAACGCAACAATCTTGGTAAGCAACCTTATTCTTATCTATGATTAGAGCAAACTAATAACACAATCTTGATAGATATGCTGATACGAAGCCATGAAGTCAAGGAGAATGGTTATGTGATCGAACACGATGGCAAATGTGTCACAGTCTTTTCAGCACCCAACTACTGGCAAGTGTGAAGGATAAATGTGAAAGAAGAACCAATTGACTAACAATCGATATAGTGATACTGTCGGCAACAAGGGAGCTTTCATCAATATCACACCTGATCTCAAGTTAGATTATGTTACATTCGAGGCAGTGGTAAGTGTATAGTGGCAATTTCCATTTTAGATGCAATCTGACGCTTGTTTATCATTCAGCCCCATCCTCAAGTGCGTCCAATGCAATACGCCAGCCAATTCAGCGGCTTGTTTGGCATGTAAACATACATTACTACATTTTTTCATACACGAAGAAAGATATTTCTAGACTCCATACTTGTTTTGACAAATTGCATGTTTTGTTTACTTTACAAATTGGAATGTACTGTAAAAGAAGAGATGAAAAGAACAACTATGACTGCATGTGTGTGATGAAGAAAAGGAAACAAGAATGTACACCCGAAAACAGAATGATAGAGGAGAAGAAAGTAGAAGAAAGTAAGTAGGAAGATGCGTGATCAAAGAAAGAAAAGACAAGGGGAATAAGGAATCCAGGGGGGGGGTGAAGAAACAAAGAATGATATGGATATGTATATTTGTCGTCAACAAAGGAGGTAGTGATTCCTTTTAGAAACAAGGGAGAGAGAAGGAGTATAGGAGGATGTGTAAAAAGTGTAAAGGGAGGAATGTCTATGAAGAGCAACAGCAAGCTGATTTATCCGGCATCATGCAGCAATCTGGAATGCTGTCGGTTGGCTGTGGAGTTGTTGCAAGCGACATATCGGATGAAGATAGGGCGTGTATTGCAGCCCCTCTCAATACCTTGACATGCACCATTTTTGGGTATCGTACTGACACTAAGCTATCCATTGATTGTGCTCTTCGTTTACTGTTACTCCTATTATGACGATATTGATGCTGTCTGGTATCATCAAGTGTGGTGGTTGCAGTATTGGCTGTAATAGAAGATGAAGTAGGATGACGATGATGTTGGTGGCGATGATGATGCTGATTTGGTTTTGAAAGCACAGAGACTCCTGAATCCCGTTTCTGGTAGGATAGTGAAGCAGATGTTGTAATATGACTTTCCGTGGCAGCAGGGGTGGTAGAGGAATGACAGTGAATATGTTGTTGTGGATTGCTATTGCTGGGAGATACAGGAGGTGTACAAGATGATGATGTGGATGTGGAAAAAAGCAGTGATGCTAAACTTGCTTGATGCTGGTCATCAACAGGTACACCAAGTGCTCGTGCAATGTTGGGATTGCTAAGACCTGATAAACCTTGTCCAATCAATGCTCGTTTCTCATGCTGATATTGCTCATAGCTCAGGATCCTTGTATGATCATTTTCCAATATCCCATCCTCATGATGATGTGGTTGTACAGTGATTGATACTGGACGACGTGGTGCTGGTGACGATGTCTCATGATCAGCATTATGGTCATCTTCATTATTCTTCTTTGTGCTGCTATTCCTTTTGAAAATGTGCTGCATCACCCATTGTCGTGCATCACTTAATCTTTTCTTACGACGTTGTTGTTGATGTGGACTTGACTTGGTGTGATCATTGATTTCATCAGATTGTTGTAGTGCTAAATCACAATCATCTTCAAGTACAATGACTTCGTCTTCCAAGGATGGTGTATCCAGTGGTACAAGTGAGCGCATTTCAGCCATGCGACGACCTTCCAGATCAGCTTGTAAGCGCAATAGACGTATTTGTGATTCAATGTAATACTTTACACGTCTGTGTCTTCCTTCTCTACCGAGTGATGACTACATTGTGTGATTAATTTAGAAGAAACAAAGATGTACACATGATCCATACCTTAAGTGTATGTTGCTTTAAATTTTCTTCAGTGAGTGGACATTGCTGTAAATGATGACAGGAGCTTGTTGGTGATGAACGACGATGTGGATGATGATGATGATGATGATGCTGTTGTTGATGATCATTATATTGATGTGGATCTATAAGTGAAGACATGGATACTCGTTGTGAATCTGCAGAGTGATGGCCATATAGGTCAGATGCCAAAGAGATGGAGGAATAGCCGTGAGCTGTTGTTGTAGCAGTAGGCATAGTGGCAAGCAAAGAAGGACAAGAGCTGCCTCGATGTAAACTAACACGCTGCTGCTGCATGACTGTTGTTTAGGCGAATGCGAATTGTGTAGGTGTGTATACGTGATAGAGAAAAAAAGAAAGAAAAAGAAAGGAAAGAGACAGCAGGTATCGGTATGCGGGGTCAACAATGAGGGATTTTATAAGCAGTTGTGTGGTGAGTGGTGGCATTCATCATGGCGGGCTTCAGCAGTCTCCTGCATCTCCTTGTATTGCCTTTTGTTTTACTAAGGAGAGAGAAATAGTACATATACACACCGATAAGAGGAAAATGGCACCTAAAGCTTATGGTGAATGATAATCGTTATAAATACATTGGCTGCAGAAATCATCCCACTTGTCGTCTATAGCATCAACATTACATCTAACCCCCTTTTTTTTCTCAGCCTCTCCCAAAACAGATCCACTGTTCTTAATGTTAAGCTTATTATACGTGTGTATTTTGCTACCATGGGATGTATTCGGCTCTAGAATATGCAAAGTGCTCCGGTGGCGGCGATAATGATGCAGATGTGTTTCTATATCACGCATATGCCTACCGCGTGGTTCAATTCATCCACAAAGGAGTGCCAATAGAAGAAGCAGGAGCGACAGTAAATACAAACGCATCTGGTACATTCACTTTGTTATAAGCCTTTCCTCGGAAGATGATGCGAGTCGTGTGAAAAGATACCGACATATGCATGCGTGTTAGGTGTCACCAATAGTACCAAGGAATACATATAAAACCACAGTAATCTGAATGTCTTTTAAATGCTTGATTGTTTCATCTTCATTATGAATGGGCTTGTTGACAGTACATTCTCCTTTCTCATTCTCATCTAACACGTGCAGGTAACACAAGAACATCAGGCGCATGACACTGTCAGCCTACTCCGCCGCCAATGGCCATTGATGCAACTTATATCCGAGAAAAGGAGAAAGATAAAGAACACCTGCTCATATCATTTGATCACTCATTTGGTGGCAAAAAAGGGTTGTTTATGATGAAAGAAGGGGGTGAGATTACTTTAAAAGATGTACTATGAAAAAACAAGTCCTATATAAGAACTATATGGTGTTGTGATGAGGAGAAGAGGGATCAAAGTTGATTGATATCATCAAATGGGTAAAGTAAGTAATAAAAAAGATGGGGGAATCTATTATATGAAAAATAAAGGGGGGAAATTGTGATGGGGATGGGTGATGATCTCTATCTTCTACGTGACATGGCTGAAGAAGGTCGCATGGTGGACATTCGAGAGATTGTACGTCTTGAAGTAGGAGTAGGAGAAGGTGTTGCAGCTGGTGTTCTACTACGAACAGTTGAATACTGTGATGTTGATGATGGTGCAACACTTTTACGTGATGCTACAGATGAAATACTCCGAGCACCAGCATGAACAGTGAGCCCAGTACGAATGTTGCCTGCTACTGAAGATGGAGGACGAGAAGGTGTTGTAGTATTTCTCTTGAGCATAGCAATTTCATGTCGTGCATCATCAAGCTCAGCCTGAAGTTGTCGTCTTGCTTCCACTTCACGTTTTCTACTTGACTTAAGCTCATGCATCTCTTCAAGAACACGCGTCATCATAGATTCAAGTCTATCTCTTGCATGACTTTCTTGTCGTAATCGAGCTTCAAGTGGCTTGATCTTGGCTGCTGTAGCTTCAATTTGTTCTTCATATGACTGTCGTATACTGATTTCTTGCTCAAGCTTTTCATGCAATGTATGCTGTTGTTCATCCACCAGAATAGTCATATCTTCCATTGCCTTTTCAAAAGCAATTCTCATTGCTGTTTCTTCTTGCAAGTGTGTCTCCACATCTTCAAGTCGTTCTTGCACTCGTATCATTTGTCGTCGATGTACATGTCCACATAGTCGCACCAAATCCAACATCATACGTTGTGCTGGCTGAAGTTTGCCTTGTTGCATTGTCTTGCGATGAGAATATCCTCTCCAAGCAGCTTGAATCTTGATTGCTGCAGCAGTACGCAAAATATCACTGTGCATCAAGTACTCTTGCTCTTGCTCTGATAAGGGTAAAAATGTGGATGTTGATTCAAGCATACCCAATCCATCATTCTCCTTTTCATCATCAAGACGATCATCATATCCTTCATCAGTACGAGCTGTGCCAGTGGATGAGCAGCGTTCAATAACAGTGATATTCTTGGTGCCAAGTCGAACAAGGACAATACGTGAATCATCAGTCAATAAACTACTGCCATTGCTATCCATGCGATGCTGATATCGATGATGATGTTGTTGAAGATCTTTTGGATGAATCAATTCTGCTTCACTGCAATAGACTGGCAAGTTGGAAGAATCATCATCGGAAGAATTGAAACGTTCCCGTGGTTGTTGAAGCCATTCTGCATGTCAAAAAAGTATGAGTTACACCTGCCAATGAATATAATACCCCTTATTGACATACCTTGTTCATACCAATAAGCATCATCATCCTCTTCTTCTTGTACACGTCCCAAATGGTGAGTTGAAAGAAAAGAACTAGGTGCCACAATAGTAGTAGTTGTAGTAGCTGCAGTGTTATGTCGAGAAATAGCTTGAGTGACAGTAGCTGTGGAATCACAAGACTCTTCTCTTGGGCGGCGTTGATGGCAAATACGGCGTATGTAATCATCATCCTCATCTTGATCGGTACATCTCGGAACGCCACTGCCGTGATGATGCATGATACTGTTACCAGAATCGGTCACCTGTGCAGGAAGCTGCAGCGGTGACAGACGCCCATCATCAGCTAAAACACCTTCCATCTCATCATCTTCTTCTTGTTCCCAATGACTCTTGAAGGACATGGAGTGAAAGAATCGATCCAATTGATCATCTTCAAAATCTTGTCTTGTTGGAGATTGACACCTTTGATATAAAGACTCTAACGCGTCGTCTTCTTCGTCCCCATCGTCTTGCTCATCGCCATACAATGTCATTGAAGAAGCTGAAGTGTTGGTGAAAGACGATTCGTCAAAAAAGGAGTCAATGTCGTTGTCATTGTAAAACACGGCGAGTTGTTGCAAACGTGCTTTTGATGGAAACTCGTAGCTTTCTTGCTCTGGACCGAGATTCTGTGGGACTTCAATCATGTCGATGCAATCCTCGCCAGTGTTGTTGTTGTTGTTTTGACCCACGTAATACGACGGGTGCTGTCAAAAGAGAAAAAAGTTACATTAACAAGAGAGAAGTTAAAAGAGAGAAAAAAGAGTGAAAGAGGAAAGGGGAGAAACAAGGTTTGAGACACATTGTGTAAGAGGATCTCGGAATCATAAAATGATATGCAGCACACATACACAAGTCTCTTTCACACATGGCATTCTTGTGTTCGAAAAAGGGACCTTTGTGTACGACATAACAAATGATCCCTAATCCTTTCCCTCCTCTCTTTTTGATCATCACCCAGCTTGTCTCCCTTTTCTAATCATCACCCTTCTTTATAATGTCACGTCAGCTTACCTGATTAAGCATCATCTTTTCATCGGCGACCAGCGACGAGTTGTGATGGAATGTAACAGGTTCAGTATTAAATTCAGTCATCATGTTGTTTGTGTGTGTCAAGAGAGAGAAAGATAGAGTAATTTTGGGTTGTTGTGATGTAATGATGGTGTACAAAGGAGTGAGAGATTAGGCACGTCGTATTATAGTCGTGTATGTTGAAGGGGGTAAAAATGTAGCTTCTCAAAGGAACGATGGAGAAAGCAATATGATAATAGGATGACAAGCCCGTCGGATGAAAGGATGATGAACAAAGCGAGTGTTGATGGTGTAAAGGGAAGGAACGGGCGGGGTTGTGTATATGTGTTGCAGTATGCGTGCTGTTTTGTTGTATGTAGCTGTGTTTTTGTTGTTTGTATACGACAAAGGTATGTTGGAAGAAGAAGAAAAGAAAAGAAAAATTGCTTGGCAGTGAGGATTATGTTACTAATAAAAGAAAGGCTGAGTGTGTATATGGATGAATGTGGAGACAGATCCAAAGAACGTGCAATTAGGATGAAAAAGGAGAAGCAACTGCAAAACAGGCAAAAGACCGAGACCATCATTCGTTCACCGGCTTTTATTGTACTCAATTGAAACAACTAGCGGCTCGTGAAATCGAAAAGAGACACGTATAGAGTGATAGCATCATGTGCCTTCTTCTTTTTACCCGAGCTGCAGAAGCAGATGACAATGGCGGGCTGAATTCAACAATAAAGTGACAGGCTGTCATTATTGAGTTGACTGTCCCTGCATGTGATTGATTGCCTGGCATTTTTAATTGGACAATCCTGCAACAATCAATCAATCAAATGGGTATTGCAGCAGCTCACCAGCAAATCTCTTGTTTCTTGGTCATTCTCATATGCTGAGCATCTGATGATGCCAATACTGTGTGTAAAGTATCGGCAGCACCAGAAATTTGCGGTGCCCATTACTTTAGAAACACGTGTCAGACTATACTTGACAAATGTAACATCAAGCCACAACACCACACAAGCCTATCGGCTGATCATTGATCAGCCTTTTCTTCTCTTTTTCATTTACTGCACTTTGTGTTTGCCACAGATACTTTTCTCCTTTTGTTCGTCTTCATATAAGCTGCTCCTTATGCTATGAATCTGACTGCAAGATATAGCAGACTGCAAATTGCATGCATACATAGAGTCGGGTACCTTTTCACCGATATAGACAGATTGCCAAGTAGAGCAAAGTCTTATGACAATCATCAATTTCGTTATTATCATCATGCTATCATTTTCATCTTGTGAGAATTTCACGACAATGCTATTACTTTTGCACATGTTGAGGAAGAAAGATCTTATTTGACAAGTACGATCCACCATGCACCCTGTGGTATCATCCAAACACTTGTCTTCCTGAACCAGAAGCATGGTAAAGGCTGAAAATAGAGCTGAAATCACGTGTATCCAGCATTTGATGGCGTTTCATGGGATCAAAGAATGAATTTAGATGCTTGTAACATCCCATCACATTGCAATCGGCAAATCAACTACATGATGTCGATATTGTTCTCCCATCTTCTGTTATCATGGTTACATTATATGTAAGGAGAAGGGGATAAATGGATCATCCCTCGTCATTTCAACGTGGTGAATCAATGGCACTTACATACACACGCACATACAACACATGTGTCGACTTAACATCGCTGTTACAATGTCAGTTTCTCCTATTTGATGCATATGTAAGCACGTTGGAAGGGCTGTATCCTTGGCGTTTACCGATCAAGGTGCTACCAAAGGGGTATAATTGCATATATATGGTCTTCACTGCATTATACATGAACATTACTCATGGTCAGCATGATGTTCATGGTCAAAAGTAATCTGTTATGTATGTGCAGGTACACTTTGCTTGCATTGTAATCACAAATATAGGCAAAAGAGAATGTGATCTTCTAGGATAAACAAAAATCAGTCGAGTGGCGCATGATACATGCTTCCTTTATGCGGGGGATGATGCAGCTTGCAGCATTGCGCATACATGTGTGTGATGGATGGTATCTGAGGAGGAATAGTGACGACAAATTTATGCAAGATGGATCACCATCAGCAGCAGCTGACGATAATAAGCAAACGTGCTGCTAAAAACTGGTTTTTTGTTTTGCTTTACACGATACACAAAGACACGATGCGAGAAAATGGATTCATTCATCATACATTTACATATAATCAGGTCCCTTTTTATGCTTACTACTGCTGCTCGATTCACGCTTCTCCTTTTGGTAGCACATGAAGCAGAAGAAGAATGTGATATCATGCCACATCTTCCTCTGTTTTACTTTGTACACAATGTAAGTCGTGATGATGATATTGTATCATGTCCGACAAACGCCTTTTGCATATGATTGCAAAACGCCAGTGACAATGCGTGCCACATGTACTCAACAAGTGTCAAAAATGGCACTTTGCATGCAACAGGTTTTTCTTTAATCCTCCTCAGCCCGATACATTACAACATTTGCATCAATCTACCCCCAAAAAGCTATCGTTTTTCGATGCTACTGCTTTTGTTGTTGTTGTGAACCTTGCAGTGTTGTCCAGGACAACCGGTTCTTCCGAGAAAGTTTGAGCTTATTGTACACTTTGTTTGCATGTAGTGAAATCCGAAATGTAATAGAAATAGCCGAGACAAAGAAAGCAATTCGCAAAAGGATGTGCCTATGTTTGTTGTTGTTTTGATCGTGTGTGCATGTCAGGGTGGTCTGTGTGTGAAACGAAGACAACAGCTAGCCAAGAGCCACTGAAATTGCCAATATCAACATCCCAATATCACTTGCTTTTCTCATACAAAATTTGAAGAAAGATGAGCAGAAAAGATTACAAGTTGTGCCGTTTAGTAGCCGATAACCAAATAAGGTTTGTGAGCAAGAATTTAACGACCTTGCGACCTGGCAACACAAATCTGACGAGTGTCGGGTGTACCTGCACCAACAAGCATAAAGAATAACGGGGAACTGGGATCCGAAAATGTGTGTACAACCAACATAGATCCACATATTACCAGTATGATGATGACAAGTGTACTTCTTTTCAAAGTCACCATATTCCAAGCTGCTACCACTAGCACGTTGCACTACAACTATAAGCAAACATCGGCAGGTTGTTGTTTTTAGCTGCAGGTGATGCACTTTGTTGCTCTGATCCATCATGTACATCCGCATGATTATTCATGCAAAAGGGATATGCAAGAACGGGTTGTTGCAAAAGGTGGTGAACAAGGGGTAAAGTATATGTGTTTAGCTCTTGTTGGGAGTGGATCACATTCTTTATGCTCTCTTGGTTTGTCTCTCCTGAAGGGTGTATATGTGAACAAAGTAGTAATGCCCTTTCTTTCTTTTCCTTTTTCTCCTAATCCCTTTTGCACATATCTTACAGACATTGTTTCTTCCACTCACTTAAGAAAAACCCCTCATTTCCCCCAATCCAACATCGTCAATTACAAGCGTCAACTCCGTATCACGCAAGCACAAGCATGATGTGTTGTGCGTTTGGGTTGGTGATAAATGTAGTACATAGTGTAACAAAGAAAGCCTGGAATGGGATCGATGATAGACATGTTTTATTTTAGTTGACGCGGCATGACGAAAACGGCGTTTTGCCCATCTGTTTCTTTGTTCATGCATAAATGTGCTCTTGTCAGCATTTCAGACAATGTCTAGATATACAATGATCACAAATACACACATGATCCTTACACATCAACCCCTTTATACACCCCCAATGAAAGTGGTTCACCAGATACGGCAAGGTTGCAAGAGAGCGGGGACACAAACAAGCCAGCACGAGAGAAACACCATTGTTGTTTGGCGGGAAAGTCGGCTTACTAGATGCAACTATGTGCGTACATATGGCCCGCTTTAAGAGCAGTGTTCCCCTATCCTACCTTGCAATGTGCATCCTTGTTCTCGCACCTTTTATCTTTCTTTCTTGATACTATCACACCTTGTTTCGCCTCATGCATTTTGTGCTCTTTTGGTCTAGTCGGAGCATGCCGATGTTTTTATTCCCTTCTTCTTTGGGCACACAACACATATCTTACATCCCACTCATCTTTAACAACTTTTTTTAGAGCCTGTGTGGCGTTCCTTTTTTAAAAGCCTTGCTTCTTTCTTTCCTCCATTCCTTAAATCAAAAGAGACGTTCCTACAGACAACTTTTTCTTTCTTTCTTTCTTTCTTTCTCCTCTTGATTTCTTTCAACTTGTGTCGATTCTAGTAGTAACCCCTTTTCCTCTTCTCTATATCATTTTCTGCTCCCCTTTCCCCTAATCCTTCTTACATTTTTCTCTCTTATACACAAGCTTTCTCTCTCTTTCACTCATACCAAACGCACATATACGCGCACACACCATACGCCTGCATCAGCCATTGTCTGCAACATTATACCTATTTATATATACCACCATCCAGTTCCTTTCACTTTAACACCAGATGTCAGATATCCCATTGGAACATCAAGTGACCATAGCAACACTTGATGATCTTTCACGAGAGCTCGAGACATTACTCGATAGTTTTTGCTCAGATGCTCAACATCGTTTCCTTCTTGAGCAAAGAGTAGCTACTCAGCAACAACTTCAGCGCGTACGACATACAATCCAACAAATCCGCAACACCGCTTCTCCAGCAACAGGATTTCGTTCAGGGCCTAATAGTGAAGCATTACGTCAATCATTGATGCGAGTGTGTATTGAAATGCTCGAGTATTATCAAGAAGCATGTCAACAAAGGCGATTAAGACCATTACCAGATGGTATGGCCCAGCAATTAACGGCTGATTGGCATCATTTGAGTCAAGCATTTGAGCTTAAAGCCAAAGAACAAGGCAATTTATCACAACTGTTTGACAAGCTTGATAGTTTACGCAAAGCATGGAAATCCAGTAGTGGTAATGGTGTCATGGAAAGACTTTTGAGTCGACAATATCGTCGTTCAAAGTCAGGTAATGCGGATGGTAATGGCACAACTGGTAGTGGACAACAACAGGCATCACGATATCAAATGGAGCGATTGCTAACAGCTTTGTTGGTGAATTATGAGCTCAAGGATGGTGCCTATGTAGTCATGGTGGATCGACACAACTATTGTCAGCTGGGATTGGGACGTAAAGCCATTGGGACTCGACATGTTGTGTTTGATTGCAGCAAATTAACACGACAAGAGCAAATGGATATTGTTGCTGGTATATGTGATCGATTTGCTTCAGTATTTGCTCAGAATGCGCAGCACAACTTGGCACAAATAGAGGCACAAATTCGACTTGCTCAGCTTTCCTTACTTGCTGAGAAATTAAGGAGACTTCAACATCAAATCTACTTTGGTCATCATCATTCTACAGCATTAACAAATGACCAAGATGAACAAGATCACCATGATTCACAGCCACAACGTTCACCTTCTTCATCATCCTTATCGAATCCACATGACGATGTAAGCAGTCTTGATGTTGATCGTCATCACCAATCACAACAGCAACAGCAACAATTGCCTCTGAGAGGTACATCATCTTTATTGTATATTCAAGATGCTCATGCTATTGAAGACATGCCAATGCCATCTTTTGTGCCATCACCATGGGAATGGCCAGATTTACTCAAGGTACGACATCCATATCAGCCAGTGTTTTTGGGTCTTGTAAAACGACGACGACAAAGATCACCCATTATGCGACTTCGAGATGCTTTTACACATTCACCAGCACCAGCAGCAATAAGTGAGGATGAGGATAATGGGAATGATCAAGCTATGCAGAGTTATGTTCATCAAGTGCAGTATCCTGATATGATACGCTTTGCAAGTGTATCCATTCCAAGTCTATGTAGCCATTTCTGTCGTCGTGGACGTCAATTTTATGAAGACGTGGTTGCAAATGCACAGGTGCGTCAGTCACAAGATCGACATTTGTTACAAGAGATTGGTCGTGATCTAGTCAAGATATATGCTGCCATCCAACTAGAAGCTTCAAGATCATACATGCATCGAATCTTGGCTATTTTACACGACATGTCAATGCTTGAGCATCAACTTAATAGTAGTGCAGCCACTACGAGTCATCAACATCATTCAGTAGCAGCACCAGCATGGGATTCATCAGCCATTACCACTGCAGCAACATCATCACATCCGCCACTCGCTATAACTGCTGCTACTGCTGGTCCATCTTCATCATCTGCTGCTGTTGTATCTGATCCATCCTCTTCTTTCACTCCACATCATCCATCTTTTGCTGAGAACCAGCAAACATCACCACCTGAAGATTCTCATGTTTCATCTTGTTCCTAGTAAACCCCCACTTTCACCCCAACATGTCATTATCATCCACATTCACACACTACCCCTCTCTCCTCCTCTCATTATATTTGCCATATATTGTTACTTATCAACATCCCTACCCCAAAATGGATGTTTTTGTTGTTCATGGATATTGTACGGTTTAGACATAGACTACAAAACTGGTACCATTGTCATTCAATCAATAATTAAAAGACTTTGTTCTTTCTCTCTCTCATTTTCTTTGTCTCCTTTTAATTGGACATGTGCATGTTCCCTGATGAACAAGGTATCCAACATCTTGATTGATGCTCAAAATAGTCAAGTTAGCCCTATTCTATGTATGCATTCAGCCCCTTGCTTGTTGGTAGATGCGCACAGAAGAAAATCCAATCCATGGAAAGGGGGATGGCTCGGATCCAAGCACCCGTTTACATGTTTCCATTTTGAGTGGGGCCCCACTTGTCAAGAACATTCATGGAATTAGTGGATGATAATGAAATGGTTGCTTTAGTGCAATACTCCAAGTCTTTGCCTCCTCATCTCATATACTTGTCTCTCTCTCCCAAATGAACCTTATTCTGAGCAAATCATATTCAATCATTCAAATTGGAAAAGTGGCAGTGTTACTTCTGCTGTCAAATGAGAACAAGAAAGATGCACGGTATCCGCTCTTTTTTTTTCTCTCTCCTTTTTTTTGTTGTCTATTCTGTTGGTGGGAAAGAAAAAAGATATAGGGTGGCGTGTGTGTATGTGTATGTGTGCCGATAAAGACTATATAATAAATACTGGTACAGGGATTGGCGAATGTATATCTTCCTATCATGAAGCAGAGGATTCATCGGTTGGTGTTGATGCTGGTGGTGATGGGAGATATAAACCATGTTCGTGAATGTAATCGATGACAGGATTGGGAAGTAGATACTTGATGGACATCCCCCGCTTGACAAAAAGTCTAATTCACCACCTTGTTAGCCATCCTGCTACTCCTTTAAACATTCCTTGTCCAATTACCTGATCTTTGTGGAGCTAATATCATTGTGGATGAGTTGCTTGATGACTGTGACATTCATCTACAAGCCAACATGTTAACACTGCATGAATACCTTATGACACAACATTGACTACTTACTCTATGCTGATAAAGAATATCATGCGATAACAAGAATCCATATACGTCTGTGCCTGTCCTTTCAATGATAACAGATCCATAATGGCCAACAATGTGATGTAACTAAATCAACCATATCATTTAGTACAATTACCTTGTGATCCCTTAGTCAACTTACATCCTTTGGAGCCCAAACACCAGGATGACCAAATGATGCAATCAAGTCACCGCCTGCCAGAAGCATGATCTTGATTTTGCGTTGTTCACCTAATCCAATTGGTACATACATATATAAGCATACCATCGAATGGATCTCATTTTATACTTACCAGACTTGGTACGAATACCTCCTCCGACAACATTAAGCTCATGATCAAAATGATCCAAAACAACGGCAGTACGTTGATAGGTGGTTTGTCGTGGTTCCCAAGAATCGACCATTAGCCAGTCGGATGTGGTTTCAACAGCAAGAGTGCACATTTTGACACGATGTTTTGCCTCGGCTAGACCTTCTTTCATGTAGGCATCGGATACAGGGGAATAGTAACCTGCCAGCAGTTCATACTCGTTTCGCTCCTTGAAGTGATCTTGTGCCATTTCTATATTCGTTGTCCATTAAGATGAGTCATCCAATAGATCATGCCTTGAACACATACACACACATATCATCACCACGATGACACTATGAAAGCTACTTACCAAACATTCTTAGGTGAAGGTACGTAATAGGTGAAAATGAACCACAAGCTACCAATACCAGTGGTGTCTTGCTGTCGTCTATATACAAGAAAGTCAATTATTGATCTTTATCTCCTACATGTATGAATGTATAATATATATACACTTGAACCTGTTCGTACCTTGCATGACGTCTGGCAAGTAGTGGCGTGGAAAGACATAATCGTCGTCAAAGCCGTCAGCACGATCTGGTTGTGGTGAAGCGCGATCTCGAGACGGTGATGGAGTATTGTTTGTGCTCATGACAGGCTTTCCTTTTTCTTTCTTGTGTGTGCAAGTGCGTCAATGGGCAGAAAGAGGAATAAGGCGCGTATGTGGAAAAAGACCGGGAAGGAAACGGGAATAAGAATGTGAAGATGTGCCCTTTGAGCTTTTGGTTGCTGACTCTGAAAGCAATTCACTCATCATTGATAAGATCTGGATGATGACAAACCAGAGCTCTTTCGCATAATCATAGATAATGTTGTCATGTTACACGTGCTTACTTGTGATCCTTTTTTTTTTTTTACCTTATCCACTTAAAAAGTCTTTCAATACACATGAAAATATTCTTTATTGAAGGGGGACAAGAAGAGCGTCATTTGATAGGTGGCATTCAATATGATCCAATCTCATCAGCTGTGCTTCATATGATAGTAACTGTTGGATCATATAATGGCAATTGACATCATCATTAGAGAGACAGGTACTTTCCAATGTATCTCTTCTTCAGTTAAGTTATGGATTGTAGACACTGCCTAGATTGAGTAGTGATTCTATCCAAAAAGCACGATATGGGAAGCATTCTGTAACAAAGTAAGTGCATAAAGATCTCCTTTCTCTAACAAACTCAGCAATGTTCAATGTGCAGGAGCCACATGCACACACGCGCTCCTTTCTTTATTCCAGTCAGCACTTTTAAGTATGGCAGAAGGTATTGTATTCTTTCTCCCTTTAAATGACTCTTGTTGGGTGTGCTCCATTGTACAAGATGAGCAACATGCCTTACTCAAGAGACACTACGCGTTGACATTGGCACTCACTGCAAACGCCACACTAGTTCCACGTAACTTTCGACTCCTTGAAGAATTGGAAAAGGGTGAAAAAGGCATTGGCGATGGCACTTGCAGCTATGGGTTAGCAGACGACGACCTGCTTATGCATAGGTGGCACGCTACTATTCTCGGTCCTCCTCACGTAAGCCAAATTTCAAGATGTGTCCTCCTTGTTGCATGATGATGATGATGGTGAAAAACTCACAGGATCAAGGATCTACACTTTGTGTCTAGTCAGTCCATCAGAATCGCATATACAGCTTGACAATCTATTGTGGTGATGATTATCCTGATGTTCCACCTACAGTGCATTTTGTATCGCGTATCAACATTCCCAGTGTGAATCCACAAGATGGCAAGGTAAATTGTTCTTATAGGCTAATGATTTGGTGATTCATGTTGAAACATTAGGTAGAGAAGAATCGTTTGCCATGCCTTGCTCAGTGGCGTCGCTCATCCACTTTGGAAACCATTCTTTTGGCATTGAGGAGGTATGAATGACTTTGGATCATCATCTTATGAGAATACTGAATGTTTCTCTTTTAGTGAAATGGCGACTGTTGGTCGTAAGCTACCCCAGCCCCCAGAAGGTACCAACTTTCAATAGTGGCTAGAAGATTCCTTTACTTGGCTCTTTCTCCAATATATTTGATACCATCTTTGACAAGACACATTATGTGTTTCTTATGGAACAAGTGGGATGTTGAATAGTGGGTTCAGATGTAATAAATAAGAAAAGTGATCACTATTAAAGTAGCAATAGACTTGGATATAAAAGCACAAAGAGTTGATTCAAGTATTTATACAAGGTTTGAACACAGTACTATACGCGTAATATATATGCATCAAGAACAGCAATCTCTATATACAAGCCCAAATAGAAAGAAGCACCAAATATGTAAAGAAATGTCCAATTATCCATTAGGCCAAGTGGCAAGCATGTCGTTGGCTGTTACAGGCAAAATCTTGTCAGTGGCAGCAGCAGCAACGGCTGCCGCTGTTGGTGGCATATGAAGCCATTGTGCAGCTGCTGTTGCATGTCCATGATGATTCAGAATACCACGTTCATGATGTTGTCGTACTGCTGCTGCAAAGGAAGGATTTTGTTGTTGTGAAGCCATATTTCTCCATGATGAATGTTGTGAGCTACTGGATGAACTGAGTTGTGAAGACGTTGTCATGAGTTTTGGACGCGTAGTCGTCATCCATGCATTAGTAGTTGTTGTAGGTTGAGCAAGTGGATCGGCTACATTGAAAAAGTAGGGTACCATATGATCATCCCCTTGTGTTTCTGCTGTTTCACCATGTTGTTGATGTTGTTGTTGGTGGGCAGGAGTTGAATGTGTGGTACTAGAGTAAAGCTGTTGTTGTTGTTGTTGCTGATGATTCGATTGTACTATTGGATACATTCCCATCGTGGCTGTAGTAGAAGTGGATCCCAATGTGTTTGGATGAAGTGTTTCAATTACAGAATCTTTGAACGGCTCATGTCGCTTTCCTTGTTGTTGTTGATGGGAAATAGCACTCCAATTCTTTGGCATTTGTTGTTGATGTTTAGGTGGTGGTGGGAGTTGACGTGGGATACTATCATCATTGTCTTCCAGAATACCTGTAATGAAAGGCTCAGATGATGATGTCGATGATGATGGTGGTGGTGGTGGCGGTGGTGGTGGTGGTACTGCTCCAGAGGATACATTTTCAACAGGTCTTGTCGTTGCTGTAGCAGTCGATGTACTATGATGGGTGTTATTATCTCGTTCGCTATTGAAATTGGTGACTGATGCAGCTGCAGCTGCCATTGCATTTGCCTGAATGTCCATCAACAGAAAGCTTTCATCATCAGCGTAAAGTGGAAATCCAACAGGTGATTCTTCAGCAAGTTGATCTGGTACTGGGAACGTGTTGGGATTGTTTGTCATTGCTGTAGCTGATCGTTCTCTAGATTCATAGCTCAATGTGGATTGCTGTTGTGATGCTGTCTCATTTCCATAACACGATAGTGTATCTATTCCACCTCTTGTACGCTTCACAGGCCCTGTTGAATAAGTAAATCGCCTTTTTTGACCTCGTTCTGATATTGATTGGGATGATAATGCTGGTGTTGTAGTTGTAGTCATTCCACAAAAGTCGACACCTTGTGTTGCACTATTACCATGGTGATGATAGGTTGCGATGGCTGAATTACTCCTTAAATCATTATTGTGAAATAGCTTGTCGAGTTGCTGAAGGTCAATCTCATTCCTTGTTCTGGGTGGATATATATAACGCGATGTGGATGATTTGAACAGGTCATCTGGTAACAGAATGTCATCCTCATCTTCTGCAAGTGTAGTTGTACGAACATTATCACTATCATCTTGTTGCTGGTCTAAATGGGTGGAGTTCATTTGCCATGTCATCTCCTCTGATGGTGGATGATGCTGTCGTTCCTCTTGTTGACTCGATGCTAGTGTAGCCAATGTTCCAGTAGAAGACGATGATGATGATCGAGAGCAGCTAGTGGATGATCTTCGTACAGCTGCTTGAATCTCATCCAATGTACTCGAAATCACACTGGCAGCTGATACTTGTGAACAAATAGGATTCAATAAACGACGTAACTTGAAAATAGGTAAATTGGCATCTGGTATAGGTGACTTTTGTGAAGATCCTCGTCTGTTGTTTGTAGGCGGATGATGATGATGTAATCTGTACAATGTTGAAATGGTAGATGTTGCAAGACAAAGAGGATATAATACGGCTGTATTGATTGGATCATGTTGTTTGCTGGCTTTGGTCATGGGAGCATGATACTCCATTGTCAATCCATCAATAATGTCCACAATCTTGGCAGCTGAATTTCCACACACATCCAATATCATACGCTCATTACCAGTCTTGGATGGATCATCTTGTTGCTGACATGAAAAAAGTTGTATTGAAAGCACATGATGGAAGAGTGATAATGTACATGCCGGTAGATTCGTCTCCTTGAAATCGCTAATGCAAGCTCTTTGTGACAATTGATCCATCTCATCCTATAAAGAACATCAATCAATATTAGACAATAAAGAGCCATGATGGTCATACTTTGATATCCATGCAATCCATATCTGTATTGGTGATTCGTTGTAACAAGTCCACGTAATCGACGACAGCATGTAATGCCCAATCCTTCTCTGGTGATAATGAACAATCACGAGCAATATCTGCAAGACTACTGCTACTGCTGATAGTAGTACTTTTATCATACTCATTGTCAGCCACTGTCATATCCCGGTGAAGATAAAATGACATCCAAATCTGCCATGCATTGAGTACAAGGTACATTCTTCTCCATCGATCTTCTGTCATTCGCTTTGTGCTATTTCTCCTTTTGCTTTTACGACCATGACTATCAAATGCCTTGACGCTGGATCCAAGTGAACATCGTAATGCATAGCCAATACCAAGATGTAGTATCATATATGCATTTTCTTGACATAATGCTGTACAGAGATAGTGTGTCAAGAGTATAGCAACAGCCACCAGACCAAACAGTGTCTCCGTGTCCTTGGATATTGCTGTTTCAAAAAACGTGATGCGCAGGAAACGATGTTGAGCTTCATTAGCAAATGCAATAGCACAGTGCTCCAGAGTTGTTGCCATGTCATTGGGAAACAGGGTTGCAAGTGATTGGAAAGCTGCACGAAATACAAGAGCAAGAATGGCATATACTGTGGTGGCATCTTTTGTATCAGGAACATTACTCATGTGACTTAAGAACTGAGGACACAAGGTGTTCTTGCGTAGTTTTTCAATATCAAATAGTGAGCTGTATAGTAAATGATGTCGTTCAAAGATGGTCAATGCTTCCTCTAACAAATCACGTGTTGCTGTTGTCGTTTCTTGTTGACTTTTCAAAGTGGATTGCTGCTGCTGGTTGATAATAATGCGATGATAGTTTTTGAAACGCTTAATGAATGCTGTCCATATGCTGTGTGGTTGTGATGTAAAGTGGAAAAAGTCATACATGAGTGGTGGTAGGCATTTGTTGTTATTGAAGAGTTGACTACGATGGATGGTTGATTCGTGATTGTATTGTAATGACATTGAATCGTAAAGATCATCAGAGAAAGATATTCGATCAAGACGTTCTCGAATAAAGTGATGTTTCTGTTGTTGTTGTTGTTGCTTGGGTGATGGCGATGGTGAAGGAGAAAGTGGTTGACGACATGGCGGAGAGGATACTGTGGTACTGGTGGTGGCGTTTTTTGAAACTGGGTCGCTTGATCGTCGTGCTCCTGTAGGTCGTTGTTCGGCATAGCTACACTCGAGATTTTGTTGTACACATCGTCCACAAGGCTTTTCTTGAAAGTGAAAAGAAGAGCAACATTTGTCAACCCAATGTCAGAATACAAGTCTCATTCACGTACTGCCATCGCAACGAATCTTTTTCCTTCGACAATGTTGACAAGCTCGAGGAACCTTGTGACGTTTAAAAGGGAAATCCTGAGTGGATGAAGTGAACCAGCGCAACGAGGCCAGTGTCATTATAGTATGCACACGTGTATGACAGTTTCAGAATAAGAAAGAGAAAGAAAGAGAGAAGAGAATGGAAAAAAAAGGACGACAAAGGGGGAAAAGGGTTCCAAACTAGATTTTGGTCTCGCGTGTGTATGTTGTGTACGCACCAGGTCTCTATTTTTTTGCTTTCCTTACCCCACCCCCACTTTTCTACATCATCTTCTTTTTCATATTGTAATAAAGACAATTCATGGTATCATTCATGTCAAAAAGTCTATTCTTGCTTATAATATGCGCGGGATATGCATCAATCATCGGATACAGTGCATTTCTCCTTTCTGTTTTCCTGCACAAGCATGTCCAATCCCTTTATTTGCCCGCCAAAAACCTTTGTACTGATATCCAAACGACATCTTGTCTTCTTCAATGAAAGCAAAAGTATCAGACAACGTATCGTTAGCATTGGCGGAAGTAGACAAAGTGCGACCCGAGTTAATAAAATACATGACACACCAAAATCCCCCATTATGCGTATATTGTGTGGTACCATCAAGAAGTCTACACTTGCAATAGAATCACGCTTATCATCCACATGACCCAACACATAAGCAAGTGGCGTCTAGGCCTCTCCTTTCATTGTTTGGCTGAGTGATTATGTTATTGTTAGATAGTTAGTCCTTTATGTACAACCAGCACCCCTTTCTTTTTTTTCAGTCTTGTATCGCTTTCACTGGTACGTGGCACTGATGATGTATGTAGACGGATGTGGTAAACCGATCCCCGCGTCGTTTTGCAAAAGGGAATGCCGATATGACAGCAATCTTTGTGCAACATGGCTCATTCCATGTGTCTTGTATTATATGATTCATTTCTCCTTCACAATGGATCGATTCATTGGCAACAATAGTCCTAATTATGCTGATTATGATATTCTTGATGGTCAATAAAGGAGCTATACTTTTAATTGACTGATATAAGCCCAGTGATGAAAAAGCAAGGAGATGTATAATGTGTATGTGGGCGTGTGACGGATCCATGTGTGCATTCGCACTATCGGGTTCTCGTCGTTTAAGTACTTTTTGTGTCACCAATGCTCCCGGATTTTGCACAGGTGATTCCGATGAGCCAGTGTTACAACAGCACGGTGCATCATCCCAGCAACTGTCTAATACAGAAACTACATGCATCCATTATGACCAAGTCGAACAATCATACGTTATTGATATATAATCAATAGCTTTTAGCTACAAGCGTCTATGTTACAAAAACAGATTGATGATCAAGATGCATCATCCGCATTGTTGATGAAGATGATGTTACTGTAGCACAATCCGACCACTTTCTTTGTTATCATAAAGCATCATCAAGCGAGCAAAAGTCTACATTTGGCTACCAGAAATGATATTTATAGGCGTAAGGATCTCTGTTTCGCTCTCAATGTGATCATGAATTGGTCACTGCACGCTATTATATTGCATTTGTGAGGATAGTGATGAAACGCCTTTGCTACTTGTAAGCTACTGGGCACTAGCCAATCAAATAGTATCATCTATGTATTGGATTCCAACGCCTTGATCATTACATACGAAACGTTGTTTATGCCCAAAATCGTTTTTGACTAGGGAAGTTGTTGCTGATGTTTAAAGTGCATTTGCATGTGATTCTTTCTCAATGATCCATTTGCGTGAGCAAGTCATTAAAGCGAGTCAAAAGGGATAAAAAAAGTTTTGTGCGACGCAAAGGAGGAGGACTTGATCGTTGTAAGGTGGACTGACTACTTTTTGTTGCATGGTCGATATAGCTGACTGATGAATGCTGGATCATAGTAGTAGATATGCTCTCTTCTTATTCACAAGGGCTGCCGTTAAGAAACATTTGCACTGGCTTATGAGACACGTCTTTTGTCAAACACACTTGATTCCAATTCCACAATAAGCTATAGACAATTCTTTACAAAGGAGCAAATAGAATGGATGGCAAAAAGAGGGAAAATCAGATCCTGTATTTACAGTGGTAGCTAAAGCAAGATTGGTAAAAAGAAAAGCGTATGTGCGAAGGGAAAGGGCATTGTGTTGTATCAAGATCAAAGGAGTTTATGTCGCTGAGCATTCTCTTGCATCATTCATCCCATAGCATACTATCCCCATAATGAATGAGTGATATATTGTGATTGTGATGTCCTTCAAAACATACCTTCTTGGTGTATTCCATAGCTGTCTTGTTGTACTTTGCACGATTGGTGTTGTAAATTTCAGCAATGGATCCCACAAGTGCATCATCAGGATTTGGATTTTGGAGCAAGGAAGCTATGGCTTGCAATGCTAAAAAGATGTCAATTCCAATCCCATCATCAGTACCATATCTCATGTTACCTTGAGCCACTCTAGTAGCAGGCTTCCACACATCGGCCTTGAGTAAATCCACACAGATGGAGCCATCATCATCAATATTGGGATGGTAGATTTTGGTAGAGAACTTCATCTAAATGATATAGTTTAGCATCAGAATACTTGAATCATCTTATCCAATACTTACTGTAGGAGGCTTGAAGGGATACTCTGCTGTAAAGGTAATATCCAACTTGAATCGCCCTCCTTGGTAAGGACTGTCAACCTATAATAAAGACATGGTTGTCAACAAAGATGCCATATGTCCCATATCATGACACACTTACAGGACCCTGGATCACACCTATTGTATTGGAATAGAGAGAGAGAAACAGTTAAGTTGTATGACTCTACATGACAGTGTTCTCTTACCTTCCCATTTAAAAAGGTCGTCGCCTACAGGACCAGCTGAGATGCCAGGTGGAGGGTTCTTGTTCAAATCTCCCAGTTCCTTCAAGTTGCTCTTTATAAGTAAAGCTTATAAACACGTTAAAGCAATGACAAGATACCTTTTGAATGCGTTTCAAAGCCATTTCAGTGATGCGCAGCGAAAAAGAAGAAGCGGTTGTTGCAAGTATCTGCGTCAAGTGGGATGATATGCGGGCTTGGCTTTTGACCAATGAACTCAGATGCGTAGATCGTGTTGCCTCCTACTTCTCCCCAACCCCTGTACAGGAATAAGCACTGATATCTGAATAGATGAGTATTGTCATAACTTACAGGCATATGCATCCTATAACAAGCAATGACAACCAACTTCTTTATCTCGATCATAACAAAATGACATTACTTACCGAATGAGGTAAATGTGAGCTGAGCCCAGCATGAAATCATCTTACACGACTACTGTATGCTGCGCCTGTTTTCCTATAAAGCAAATATAGTCATACACTGAGATCCAACAAGTGGGATTGAAATGCACACTAGTCTATATAGACCTTATACTACAGCATCCCAGATGAAATCAGCCAATGCTTCATTGTTGATGATAATAAAGCTTCATATGCCTCAGTACATCCACATTACATTATACATTATACAATGATTGCTTTTATTTCATAAGTTTCTTCAGATGACATGTCGTGTTGGGTAAGCTTGTTGTATAGCATACAGCCTTTGACCAAGTCGGCTCATTCATTCCTTCCTTGATGGTATTCAGCAGAAATTACATGAGAGAAAAATAGAAGCAAATGTATGCACACGCTTATGCTTGTTGTTAAAAACCATTGGAAGGGTTTCAAGCATCCACTCTTGCGAGAACTATATAATTGTGTGCTTCTTGTGTGCTCAGAAGCGCCAAAAGATATGCCCAGGAGTTGGTATAGGGCCTTCTATTCTCGTCCCCACGGCAGTAGAAGGCAGCAATTCGATAATGGTTCAACTTCTTGCCCATTATTCTGCTGTAAGGACACATTTGTCCATTTCGCTCGCTGCACGAGAGTCAAATAACCCAATGCTGGTCACATTACGATAGAAGGATAACTATCAAACACTATGAATGACTTCTATCAGCTCTATTGCACTTGATTTCAACAAGGGTCATCGTACTTACCAGTGTTTTGATGGTTATGTAAGCAATCAAAGAGATATAGTGAATGAAGGAAAGAGATGGATAAAGCATGATGCGTGACAACATCCTTCTACTTGGATGCATGGGCGTGTGAATTTACATGATTACAAAAAGGAGTAATGCTTCTTGGGGAAGCAGTAGCAATGAATAAGGTGGCGAGTGATCTACACAAGGATACCTTATCAAAGAGCTTTGGCGTGATAATAGCCATGTATGAACCAAAAACTGACATTAACCATTAAGCGGGATGTCAACAACTTGTCAGATGGAGTAGCAATCAAAGTCAATCAAGGTCATTCTCATTTTCAGCCTTTGACACATATCATACTCCAACATGAATGACATTCCTTTTCAGACACTCTATCCATAAGTTCACTTGCAGGTAATATGTCATGAAGAAGAAGCCGAGGATGATGGGTCAATCACTGACTAGATTGAATACGTGCTTGGTATCTCTCATGTGCGTTTTGGCCACATTTGATCTAGCATGACGCATCGACATGCGATTTGGCGTTCAAATAGCGCGGGTTTTCCTCTGCAGGGTGTGTTGTGTAACCAAGATTTCATGCAGCAGCAACCATCTAGATCACTTGCTTCTCTCCTTTTTACCGCGTACACCTTTCTCTGCAAAAGGTAAGATCAACTATCCTCAATGCAACACTGCCCTTTATTCACTTGCTCCATTCAAGGTGTTTCTACCAGCTGTTGTCTTCATTGGCTTTAGTTCCTCCTCTCTCTTCATCCCATTTCCTCTCTTTCTTTGTCCTTCATCGTACACATGCTGTCTACCATTCGAACACACGCATTACTGCTCCTTAGTACTACCGTTGCAGTGGCTGCACAAACAGGTACGAACGACACGATCCCATTCTTCTTGGAGGAATACACGTCTTAACAGATATCATGGATTGATTCCTAGCTGATGACTACAAGGTGACAACTGTTCCTGGAGTGGACACAACTATCGCGTTGAACTTCAGTCAATATGCAGGGTGAGTACGTTATTCAGGGTTGTTATCTTTCATTTGACCATTTTGATAATAGACACATTGAAATCACTCCTGAGTACCATGGCAACCTTTTCTTTTGGTCAATCCAACCTAATATTGAGACTGAGAAGCTGGTAAATATAGTATCCACCATGCAGCATAATGGATATACTTACAAGAGTGACATATAGATTATTTGGCTCAATGGTGGACCTGGATGTTCAAGCATGGATGGTCTCTTTATGGGAAATGGGCCATATCGGGTGAATCGTGATCTATCAATCAATGTCACTTCAACTGGATGGCAAGAACATGCAACAATGGTATTTGGTAAGTATACTTTTGATTGGGTCAGATATCTACAGGTGTACTTATATTTGTATAGTGGATCAGCCAGTTGGCACAGGTTATAGTTTGGTGGATACAAAAGGATACGCGAAAAGCATGGTGGAGGTAAATCATACTGAAAAGACATGTTGGGAGATTCGAAACAGCATCTCATTTGCAAGCATAGATTATGGATCAATTCGTCACTTTCATCGACAAGCTCTTTGAAGTATTCCCAGAATATAAGGAAAAGGAGGTAAGTTGAAAGACACTATCAGCAGCAGTAGGATTGATCCCATGGCTTTTTAGATGTATCTGGCTGGCGAAAGTTATGCAGGAACCTATGTGCCTTATTTTGCATCTCGTATGCTTGAATTGAACCAGAATGGAGATAGAAAGGCAAGTATCAATGGCAGAAAAAAAGTTATCATGAAATAATGATGCGAGCAAGAGGATGTTTCTAGTATCGATTACAAGGAATCGCCATTGGCAATGGATGGATATCACCACAACATCAGGTAAGAGAGACTTAGGGATAAGCAGCAAATTGAATACTGAAACACTGTATCAATGTTGTAGTATGATGCATACGTTGACTTTGCATATGAGAAAGAATTGGTGCCAGAAGAACACAAGGTATGTCAAGAACATGATCCATCTACGCAACTCGAAAGCTCAACATCAGTCTTATAGCCAATCATCAATTCAGTGTACCAGCAATGCAAGAAACTGCTGCAGTATTCCAACACCATCAAAGTTGACGAATGCGAGATGATATTGTCAAAAATTGTGGATGCAACAGTTTACGAGTAAGCTTGCCTCTTCATGAATGCCATCCATGTACTTGTACAACTAACAGCTCGACCCTTGCTTAGACAAGATGGATCAAAATACTGCATCAACATGTATGATTCACGCCTTACATCACTTGTTGACGATGGTTGTGGTATGGCCTGGCCTGTGGATATCGCTGATGTCACCAGATATATGCGGGTAAGATACATGGCTTGAATAACTCTGCATTGTGAATTTGACGCTAGTATGGAATAGACACCTGAAGTTATGTCAGCAGTACATGTGGAAAACTTCAAGGGCGGTTGGACAGAATGTGGATCCAAAGTAGGAGAAAGCTTGAATGGTGACAAGAGTGTGGCGTCGTACAATGTATGTCATGGAACAACATGTGGGATAAGTATGCTAACTTTTCTATGATAGCTACTTCCTCAAATCTTGGAAGAGATTCCTGTATTGTTGTTTGGTGGAGATCAAGATCTCATTTGCAATATGCTGGGTATCAATTATTTGGCTGGCAATATGACATGGAATGGTGCCAAAGGATTCCAGGCAAGTCATGTGGGGTGATACATGGGATGATCCTTGTTCTAACTACAGTTTGATGACCAAAAGGATGCAAAAGCACTTGAATGGTATGTTGGTGACATACAAGCTGGATCATTCAAACAAGCAAGAAACTTGAGCCTCGTTACAATCTACGATGGAAGTCATATGGTGTCGTATGATAAACCACTGGTGACACTGGATATGATGAATCGTTTCATGGGTGTGGGTGACAATCAAGCCAACGGCGTGCCAACTCGAATTATAGGAGACACAACATCATCCCCAGGCAATAATGATGGGTCACCAATTCAAGAGAGCGATTGGTCACAGTATTACGGATTGTAAGTACACATGAATAAGAGTTTGATTGTATTACCTATGTGATTGACGCATGACATTTTCTTCAGGGGCACTCTGACTCTTATAGTTGTCATTTGTTTTGCTGGTGTATTAGGCTACTGCTGGTACAAGTCTCGAAAGCCAGCTTTCCAAGGCTATGGTCCAACAGGATCACATATGGATGGTGGCGAAGGACTTGGCATTTTTACAAAGAAGCGATCAACACAACGTACCAAATTTCGTCTCGAGGATCATGATGATACCAATGAACTGTAAGTCTATACCATGAGTGGCATTGTTGGCTTATCTTTTCTCATTCTACTTTATAATAGGGATGAACTGGTGATTGAAACACCTGGCACATTGTTTACTGCGGAAGGATATTCCGATGACGACCGACGACACCAACAGCGTTCAACAACAACCATTGCTGGCAACACCATCAGAAAGAAACATATCCCTGCCAGATTTGCAATTGAAGATTATGACGATGACAATCAAGTGTCTAATGACAGCCATACCACACCTCCACCCATGAAGGATCTTAATTAGTAGAATGATTTACCAAATGTTTGTTTATTGCCAATAATGTATTCCCATGTCAAAATGAAAAAAAGTATGTCATGATGATGTTTTAATGTGATGATCGTTTTGTTGTGGTGAATCGGGTAAACAAGTTACGTAGACTTCTAGCTCTTGAAATGATGATAGCAGCTGATGTGGTAGCTACGCCTGGTTGCTCTGCTTGCTCTTGTCTTGATGATGTATTGTTGTGTTCGTTGTCATTCGCATCATTCATCCATTTCAAGACATAGCGTTCTTCTGGAGTCGGATTTGCCTTTTCTCGTAATCTTTCCAAAACCATCGGATCAGTTTCCAACTGCATGCCAATACGTTCAATCTCTTCAAAATGCCAGTTGGCTGTTGCTTCATATTCAGTTTCATCACGATGCTTTAGACATTCAGTTGCCCAGTCGAATGGAGAAGGTGGTTTTTTGCTGGGTGTATGACATGCCAGCTTGGGTGTTGGTGATCCTGCTGGGAACAAGACAGGTGAAGGTGTGGATGCAATAGTCGTATAGCTATTATTCATGGGCATTGGTGCGAAAAAAAAAGAAGATAATGAAAAAGAAGAGGATGATGGGAAACGTGAGATGACGAGTCAGCCCCCTTTGTTTCCACATCGGAATTATGTCGCTCATCATTCTATTCTTTTGTCCGGGTTTGCCATGATTGAGCAAGCCGATCTTTTAAAGCCGAACGGGTTACACAGACATTTTGTGGCTCGATACTGCATTGGGGAATAGTGCATGGATCGGTAAAAGCGGTAGGATCGTATCTGATTCTTTAGAGAAAGAGCTAGCTGTGATCATTGTACAAGCACCACAAAGACAGCTGATAATATCCACCGCCAAACAATGACATCGTATACTACTCATCGTACTCATCTACACACGTTCATCACAAAGAGCATTTGGTTTTAGAGTTGTATATTTGTTTATATGTGCATTCGAGTACTGTAGACAGCAACATGATGTCAATGTCATTACATTTAAAACCTGTCAAGGGAAAGGACTTTATAGAAAAGGAAATACAAGAACAAAACAACAAAATGAACATGTCTATGGATTCGAATAATCATTCAATGAAGTGACTGTAAGCTCAAAGCCAAGAGAAGAGAATCCCTTTCGAATATCTTCAGTTTTGGTAGGAGAGCTGACAACGACAATGTTACATGCTCCAGGCTTGAACATGTTGACAAAGTATTTCTTGAGTACACGTTTCAGATCATCCAATGTAGTTTCCTACAGCATCATGTTAGAATCAGATGTCATCTTTGACTCCTTGATAAACAAGTCGTTACCTGAATGGCAGAAAGCAAATCACGATTGTACGACGAAGGAACTTGTTTCAAGACTTGATTCACAAACGATTGCTGAGCAGCACGATCCATCGTGTTTTCTCTTGCTACCATGCTATAGATCACAGCACTCTTGGCACCATCCACTGCAGATGTCTCGATCTTCATCTATACATGACGTGTCAACCATGATGGATAATACAGGTTGCATTAGTTTTACCTCTCCACTGGCTAACTGGTCAATCACCATCTTGGCTTGTGCAACAGCCTTGTATGCATCAGGCGACTGATAAATGGTGAAACTGATCAAACCAGACTCCACATCTGTGCTCAAGAAACATGAATAGGCCAGTCCTTGTCCTCGAATAAACTTCCAAAAGATGCCTTCCATTGTATCCAAAAGTTCTGACATAACCAATAAAGCTGGGATATCAGGATCACCAAAGTTACTGGGACCTATTTTGCCACATAGTTAATGCATATGCTTCTCCTGAATTGTATTGGTCATGTGTATATACCTTTGACAGTCTGCAATGAGAATGAATTCTCAATCGTGGGTAGATTGACAACAGTTCCCTGGAAATATACAAAGTTGGTATCTGCGCCTCATCTTTGTAACAACCATCATCATACTTACAATCTGACCAGGCTCGAGACCTGCAGGACTAAGGACCTGTTGAGCAAGTGTCACTGGTACCAAAGGTTGCTTGGGAGACTGGGATGATATCAAACATGGTCAAAACTTGAAACAAATACATCGCGTTTCATTTGCTTACCTTGCATACGCTCATCTTGGCAAAAGAGCTACGAGGAGCTTCAAGCTTGAGAATGTTGCCAGTAACATGGATGCGGATATTTTCAGGACGACATACTAGTAAAAGATCATGTCAGTCTGAATCCATTTCAATTGGATGATAACATACATGCTTCACGGAAAGTGTTCAAATCCTTGATGACTGACTCTGGATCAGTATCCAGCTTCTGTACAATGCCTTGCAAGAAGTTTGCTTGATACAGGACATTACGTGCAGCATTCACGGACTTGTTTGCATCCATTTGCAAGGCTCGTAGCACAGCATTGGTCATCTATGATATTCAGTATTAGTATATAAGACATAGAATGATAACATGCAATACGTACGCTATGTCCATCTCGCTTTGCTTGTGGAATATCATTCAAAATTTGGTAGGCAACAATCTTGAGTCTAATGCATGACATGTCATTAATCAACGTATCGTTTTCAATCATGCCAAATGTATACATACCTCTCAGCAGTAAATTGCGTGTTCCACAAGATGTTTTGCAGCCATTGGATGCCCTTTTGATACTTTGATGCCTCCGTCTTGATTGTGAACACAAGAATTTCTCTGAAGCCACTACCAGCACCAAGACCAGCTTCATATTCCACTGTATCTTCCGCCAATCGAGTGACAACATCCTCATATGAAATGATTTGACCATCCTCCTCAACAGGAAGAGAAAAGATAGCCTTGAGCAGCAATCGGGTGTATGGCAAAAGATGTGCTGGTACAGAAGAAGCGCTGATGTGAGCAGCAATCTTGATAAAGCGTGATTGGACATCTATTCAAATCCTGATGAGCCATTGCTACTGATACCTTCCTTTAGCTCATAAACTTACGATCATATTGGATGAACAAAGGGATTTCAGCACCATTATCCTTGTTGATATGAGTTTGCACCTCGTTTTGGCTATAGCAAATGGTAAATCGGAATGCACATCCAATAAAGCGACTTTACTTACAACTTTCCATCATCATTGTTTCGTGCAGTAAGGACGTTGATAAAGTTGATAGAAGACACAGGAGGAATGGTGAAGTTCTCAAGAATATCATTGGGCAATGTTACATCATTCATAGCCATAGCATCGTCAAGTTTGGACTGCAATTCTTTGAGCTTCTCCTCACCAAGGTCATTGCGCTGCTTCTCGATACGTTTCTTTTCCTCTTCAGACAATTGCTCTGCAAATTCAGCTGATGGCTTGCCATAAAGTGTCACGTGTGCTGGATCCAAGTACCATCTATAGGCATGCATTGAGCTTGTGCCACTTTCATTATCATTGATATCTTACCTTTTCAAGACCTTCAACCAATCCGATTTGTCATATCCAGCCAAAATGTTGAGATACTCTTGATCCTTTACTGTTTCAATCAAGTCCCTACCATCAGGCTCTCCATAGAGGAAATCTATTATAGCCATGCTTTTGGGTTAGTGTATTCAAGACATGAAAGACACATTGTATATACTTGCCAGAAATGCAAATGGCAGCTGCAGTATCATGAGCATCTGTTTCAATGCCATCCAACAACTTGAGCATCTCCTTTTCAATCACAGTAGCCATACGGTGCATATCAATGTCATTCTGCTCAACAAGTCGATGTAATGTGTCAAATAGCATCTTGGGGAATTCATCCATCTCCTCCATAGGGACATTGGAAGCAGTCAACATCAGCGTGGTCTTGAGATGATCAGTAGCATGGAAATCGACATCTATTCTTCATGATAAGTGCCTTGTACAATGATAAATCCCTTATAATCCTTACCTGTACAAAGAGGATCCTCAATCTCTACAAATTCTTTCTGCAACACGGATACTGGAGATTCAGTCAAGTACACATTGAGCACTTCAAGAGCTTTGATTTGCAAGTGATCCTAATAAAAACATGTCATTACATGCATCTGTGTACAAGTTGTGTTGAATGACTTACGTGACACATGGGACCATTCCAAGCAATAAGCACTGTGCCCATGGATTCATCTTCATCAGGGAACAATACAACTTCTTCGACATTCTTGCTCAAATTGGGAAAGTCGCCAGTGCTGATCCAAGGTCTTTGCATAGGTGGTAAAGGTCCTTTGCTGAGAATATTGCGTTCCACAGGATCAAGAGCTTGCAATACACGATCATGATCCACAGTGCCAGTGATGACCAGGCATAAGTTGTCAGGGCGATAGTAATCTCGGTGATAACCACGGACTATTCATGCAAGAATAGGTGTGAGAATAAAATCTTGTTCGTAACGCAGATATCGTCATAGGACATGTGACCTACTCTTTTCGACTGAAAGCTCTCGGAGACGCTCCATCAATCCACCAGTTTCGGAACGATAGCCACAACCTTCTGGGAACATGATACGACGCATACGCAAGTGTATCCGGTCGTCACCTGTGTTTTGGCAACCCTGATATCAATCTTTTAGTGGATCATCATACAAGATAATCTTGCCATTATTACCTGCATCTCACTATAAACCACCTTGACAGATAATAAACATGCTTTCAGCATACGTAATCACTCATAACCATACATCCTATCCACAAGCTTACCCCTGACAGAGAAAGGAAAACAAAGTGTCAGTCTTTCTCTCACTCTTTCACATGATGGATCCAGCCAAATATCCCATGTTACCTGCATCCTCGCCCTTGCCATTGATGTGATGGACTTCAGTATAATATCCGCTATCCGTCAAAGTAGGATACAAGATGTGATCGATGTAAATAGGTAGCAACTTTAAGAATCCTTCACTTCCAGCTGTGTTGATTGCTATGCAACATGATCCTGTTAGCAAATGCTGCTATGAATCCACTATCCACTTACTGTAAGCTGTATGATCAACATCAGTCCATGCATTTGTTCCTTGTGCAATGGCTCGATTTGCCAATGAATCCAATACACCCTTCATTTGCATAAGTCATTTGCCTTGTTGAATCGGATCAATGTCACTTTTACCTTGTACGGAAACTGTTCACTTCCAAGGAACACCAAGCTATGATGTTGATGTACAGTGTAAGTAGCATTCACGGGATGTGATATCGGATGGACTTACTGCTCGAGTGTGTGGGGACAGCCAAAGTCATCGAAACCTGAGTTGCAAAGCGTATGCAAGTACACGTTGAATAACACTGACACTATACCACCTTATTCAACTAGACTTACTTTCAGTTGCAAGTGCAAAATAGCCGTTGACGAGAGGAGCTAGTGCACAGAAGCAAGTGGTGTTGCCATGTCAGTGTTTCGCTGATCCAGTGGTGGTCGTTCGGATCCATTTACCTTCAATATCGGCAATAGCGACTGTTAAACCAGTCTTTGAGCTCTTGTACTTTGTGAATGTGATACCATAGTCAGTAGGTACTTTGCACAGCTGTTGGAAATTCGATTCCTGATCTTTGGCGACCATGGCTGAGTGAAGAAAAGAAGGCAGTGGTGCTGGATCGTTCAATTTGCATGCGCGTTCCTACATGATTTTAGCCCGTCACGAGTCATCACATACGTAGTTGCCTCACATGAATACACATTAAACATCCTTCATACCTGGTTTAAGCATGCTGGTTCAAGTTATCCATTGCTGGGATTATCATTGTGCTCCACATGATCACTGTTAGTCATCTTCACCCCTGTTGAACACTTCTCGTGAGCACTTCACATACAAACTTGCTCATAGCTACTCTATTTGACATGATGTGGGAGACGTTCTAGTGAAATAAAGACTTTGTTAATGAGTCAACGTTGTACATTTATGCATGCAACCTAATTCCTAAGAGAATTTATGCATCCAGCATTGCATCATGATGTGTTGCATGAACAAGATAGTACTTGAATACATTCTTCGATCTGGAGTGATCTCCAGAATGAAGTATTATCTCCATTTCTTATCTGCCAATCGTCATTATTAGAGAAACAACTGAAACGCTTTAGCAATTTGGTGATCGACAACATCACTAATAACAAACTATATTAGACCATGCAGTACCAAAATATCAATGCCAAGACACCAATGTCACGACCATTGAGCTATAGATTGAAAACACTAGTGCCAGGATCACATCTACACACAAGTAATGCAAAGTAATAGCCAGCTTGTTGGAAAAAGATGTGCCGATCGTTCTGATTTGCCTTTTGTCAGAGTCCGACAACTGGACACAGTAAACGTAGAGATCGTTTGCCGGCTCAAATACGAGTTTTAAACAAGCATAAAGCAATGCGTCATTGTCATGCCTTGATTATGGATGAACTAGTCAACACTATCTAATGCTATGCATACAGATAATGCATCCTTTAGTGCAAATGTGAACCAGGTATACGGCTTGGCGTGCAAGCGGAATGAGCATAGATTGGGCGGGCAATACAAAGGAAAAAAGGAGGCGGATTGGCTGTGCATCACGATTTACTTGGGCAGATTTAGCATCATGGCTATTTACAACAACAGTGAATTTGCCCATTTTTGGTGGTATAAAATAGAGCGACCTTTCCTTTTTCCATTTTGTCATTTTTTCATTCACCTATGCCACATACCACCCTACCTGATCACTCATCTAAAGACAATATCGATGCATTACTGCTTCACACAGTATCAAGGCTCAAAAAGCTGATACGATGCTCCAAGGAACGCACATCATACCAACATTTGCTATTGCCAAGCTTATCAACTTTTGTTAAACACATGTCTATCCAATGTCGTCTTTCATCCACTGTTCTCGTGGTTGCTTTGATATATCTTAAACGTCTCGAACAAAACTTGCCTGCTTTAGCATGTGGAGGTAGGTATAACATGCGCATTATCAGCACATTGGATGAAAAGACCAACACATAGCACGACTATTAGAATACGATACACCTTATAAGATCTTTCTTGCTTCTATCCTGCTGGCATCCAAATACATTGACGACTCAAGTTTTGTGACAAAGACAATACACAAGACAATTGCTCCACTGTATTCTTCTCGCGATGTAGCTGACATGGAAAGGAGCTTCTTGAGCGTTGTAAAGGTAATGCCGTGTTCTCGTTACGCCCTATTGCTTAGGCCCCCTTCCGTCTATTGTTACACCAAAGCTTACTCTTTCTTTTTTGTGCAACAGTTTGACCTTTACGTTGACTTGGCACATGTCTCAGGTTATATTCAAGATCATTTACACCATACTGTTCATATACCCCTTGTCCCATCATAGCACTGTGTGATATCTTTAGCTTACTATATCCAACAATGTTTGATTACCACCTTTTTGTTTCCATGGCACCATTAAATGACTAATCCAATGTTGTAAATACAAGTTGATGTAAAACTTTAAGGCATGTTTATTTGCTGATCTGCGTTTGACTTTCTTCTATTTGGGTGTACAAGCAGAAGCTGACGATGTAGATATCATCTATACCTTATCATTGTTTGCTGTCATAATGTCAATGGATGCAAGTAGAGCTTATGTATCTTGTATCCTTGTTGATGATGCAGTCAACTACATACTGGGATGTTGCATGAATACTGATAACTTGATCAAAGGAAGCAAAGATGAATCAAATACAAAGGCGTGGCGATCCCGTGATTTACAAACTTGCTCTCACATGACCTAAATCACTCATCATCACGACGTGCAGAAAGATATGTTATCTAGAATTAAGTGTAGTCGTTATGATAAATCCATTGTGTTGGTTTATTATAGAGATGTGTATGATGATAATAGCTATCGACCTCTTCCACGTCCACGCATCATTCCACCACGCCCTGATCCACGACCACGAGCAGCAGTAGCACCACCACGTCCTCCTCCTCGTTTAAAAGATGTGTTGCCTGCCTTCTTGTTTACTTTGAGATCTTTTTCAATGTTGGTGATGATGGCATAACGTGTACGATTTCCAGGCCATCCAGGCCATCCTCCTGGTGTTTGTGGATCTCGCATATTAGGTGAAACAACGATACGTCCTTGTCGAACAGCCTTTTCAAAATCACGTCTCTTTTTGCTCTTGCGTCGTGGTTTTGACTTTTCTGTTGTAGTAGTTGGTGATGATGATGATGATGATCCTGCTGGTATCACACGATGAGGAAGACGTAATGCTGGATAAGCCCATTGGGATTGTGTCATAATATCATCAAAACTGATAGCTGCTTGGTTGATTTGTGCAATAAAGTCGGCATCACTTTCCATGTCATGATCCACTGATCGTTGTTGTGCTGCACTGGCAATAAGTTCTTTCAGTCGTTCAGCTTCATTATCCTTTTCACTGATATTCACTTTGGCTACTGGTTTGCTGGAGAACAACTGAAACGTGAATTCCTCCTCTTGTTGCTGGTCATTTGTTGTCAATGATGCTTCATCTTCCACTTGTTCATCCTCTAGAAAGAGAAGGGAATGAATTGGTATCCTTATAAGACGCTATCAATAACAACACTTACTTGTTTCATCCTCAACACCCATAAGCTGCTGCATCAACATGTTCAGTTTATGAGAGTCGGCTTCACTTGCAGTGTTTGACAGCTCGGCTGATTGGTCGTCGTCAAAGATCTCGGTACGATTGGCCACCTTTGTCCCAGGTATCGTATATGAAGATAGTGGTCCTTTCTTTTCTCTTCTGTTTCAATGGCTGCATTAGCGTTTCAGGCTATTGTATTCCACATGTCGTCTTTACATTGTGTGGCTCGCCATTCTGTGTTATCCAAGCGGGGAAAGAGAGAGAGCTTTGCAAAATTTAGCTTGGAGCACCAGGAAGTCTCAAGTGGTCAGTCCGCTCCTTGACTATCATGTCTTAGTGATATCGAATCACGTATTTTAGAGTCTGGTTCATATTGCATTACTGCCAGCTTTATTGTATCCTTTCATTTAAAAGAATAAAGCCATGTCATTATGCATTTGATAAGGGATGTTGACACTTGTCAGCTATGTCAGTTACACATTTATGCCTGTAGACAATGACAACAACGCTTAAGCTTTTTGATAAAGGATTTAGACTTTGATCTTGGTGTAGGCCCTTCAGCACTGCATATGCACTAATTGGAGTAGATGAATGTGAAGCCAAGATTCCCGTCATGTCGTCAGTCATGATGTGTAACATGCAGCTCAGATGTTGACATCTTTGGCGATGACTAACTCTATATCTTGATGATAGGGTGCACCATTCTGTATCTGTGTTTATCAAGATGTTATGAAATCACTTACAAGATGTACGCGTATCAATCTACGTCAACAAGCAACTCAATATCATACTTTGGCCCTTTATCGTTCACTTTACCATGTAAATCTGCCTTTGGACTTGTACTTTCAAGATACGTTTCGAAAGGTGTGAATTGCAACATAGTAAACAATGATACTTGAACATATTGAATGATGCAACATTGTTGACAACTTTAATGAGTATTATGTATACAGAAGTTAAAGTGGCCAATGTAGTAAGAATGGTAGGAGAATGATGTTGAATTACTGCATGGGCCAGTATCCCTTTCCACAGGACCCGTGTTGCTTCTAAATCTAGAAATCCATGCAAGCTGCAATGTGTAATCACTATGCAACACCAAAAAAGATTGATAAAAAGGGGGTGTTGGGACTTGAAGAATTGACGGGAGTGACGCACAAGGCACACGTTGATTTCATTATGCACTAATGGTGGTCAAGTTAAGATATAGAAACAGCCAGAATAAGGTAGCTTCGGTGATGACATGCAAAGATGGTTCATATGTCATTGTATTGCATTAAAACAGGTTGTTTAACAAGTGTAGATCTCTTATTGACAGATGGATCGAGTCAGGAGAATAAGAGTACCCAAGCCTGGCATATCGGCGCGTGAATGGTAATAAAGTTGGTACATGAATAACGTGGTCCCTGACTCTTTTTCCTCTCTCCCCAACAAGTTTGGTTAAATATACTATACCTTAAGTAAGTTTCTTCATTGACCAGTGTAGTTTCTCTCGATTGACTCGGTCCTTGCAGTCTAGTGCAGGATTCCATTCCTTTACACGTCGTCTCTTTCGACTTTGATACAACAACACCGACTGCACAAAGACGCGATCGTTCCAGTCCTTGCTTCAATTGGCACATGTCGCCTGTACCATAACCGTATATACAACCTATTGCTACTACTATTACAACGAAGCATTTGAACATGAGCAGCACGTCCAACAAAGGAGATGGTGAGCAGTAAAACGATCGTTTACCTTTTAGAGTATCACTGACAAAATGAATATGGATATAGAGCAAAGCAGTCTGCAGGCATGGCTGCAAGTACACCTGGAGAACTATGTGGAGCTTGGCTTTTTGAAAAGGATCCCTGATGCATCATCATCATCATCATCATCATTGTCGTTGCAGGACGACGACTATGGCTGCGTGTTGGCATGTCTCGCTCACCGATTTTGCCCTACTTTTGTACCTGATCTTGTTACTATGCTTCAACAAGAGAATGTGATATCCACCGCTACTCAGATATTGCATGATGAGCTTGATATACCCTGTGACATCTCCAATAAGATTGAGTACCTTGACAACATTCGACATTCAGTGGATGAAAAGCAGGAACCAACTGAACAATCCATGCGACTGACAGAAACTATCTTGGTGACAGAGACGCAGCAGATTCAGGTCACACGACGTACTAGAGAATATTCGTCATCAGATGATGAAGAATTTGAACGACATGTATCCAATGTACTCCAACATATCCATCAATTACGCACTCAGTTGAATGACATGACTCTAAAGACATCATCATCATCACAACGACATCAGGAGAAGGAGGAAAAGATCAATGAAGAGGATGATATGGCGATGCGTGTTGATCAGTTTGAGAAGGATTTGGCCAGATTTGAGAATCAAGTTATGAGTGCTTATCGATCCTATATAAGCCATCTTGATGATGATGCACGTGCAACATTAGCATCACGTATTCAAACAGTGGATGCTGCTCATTCTGCTTTACAAGTACAACTGGAGGATGATTTCAAAGCCATTCGTACTGGTGTTTTATTTTCAAAGTTGACATTGCCTATTCGACATGAGCTTGAGACTGTACAGGCCAAAATGCTCAAGACAACAACTACAGAGGATGGTATTCGCGAACTAGAGGAACGTACACAGCATGCAGGGACATTGCTGGAGACTATGGAGAAAGAATATGGAGACGCCATGTTGAATACCAAGTCGACATTTTCGTATCGTTCTCATTTTGATGCATTGCGACAAAAACATCGCGTGGTGTGTTCATGGGTGGATGAAGTGCGTGTTTGGTTTGTGGAAGCTGAACGTATTCGACGATGGATTGAAGAACGCATTGGATTGCTTGAGAAGGATGCATTGGATGATCCTGTTCAGACACTTGTATTGCAATACTCGCTTGAGAAAGTGGATGAATTGACAACTCGACATGAAGCCATGGAGAAAGAAGTGGAACAATTTGATCATGAAGATATGACAAGATTACGTGCACACGTCAAAGCACTTACTGGTGTTGACAAGCAACAAGATGATAAGGATTTGAGTCCTGCTGATACGACTACTATCGAGATCACATTCACTACTCTGATGACATTGGACCGATTGATGCATATGCTTCGAAGAAGGTCGTACGAATTGCAAATGTTGACACTACGCGTGTTTTGGGAACAAGAACATGCTACATCTGAAACATGGGTTGCTGATACGGATACACAAGTGGATGCACTATTGGCAAAGGCACGATGGCAATTGGATGAGGAAAAGACCATGACATGGGCTGAAGCTGATACAGTCAAAAGCAATGTCGTTCGCGAGTTATTGGATGTTGAGCAACGCATAGCAGATTTTGATCAAGGTCAATTCACTACAACTGTCAACATGTATCAAGATATGGACAACCATTCCAAAGTCGAATTATCAGCACATCTTGAATCTCGACAAGTAGCACTTGAAGAAGCATTTGAAGCACTTACCAAACGTGTCAGTTATGCACGTCAAGTGGTGGAGCAACGTATCACTGTGGTGGATTTTGTCTATCGTGCTGATGATTTGTTGACCGATGGTGAAAGGCTCAAAGAAGAAATGTCTATTGCTGAGCAACAAGCCGTAGTGGGTGATTCAGATCATGAGTTTATGGATCGTATTCGACAATTTCAGGAACAAGCTGTACAACTAGTCACCAGTGTTGCTGTTCGTATACGTTATCCAGAGCATGTGTTCCCTGTTTCAGATATTCAAGCCAATGATGAAGCCAATGCAATGATTCGCTCTTTGATCAGTAGTCGTAAATCAGCTGTCATTTTATTCGGTGATATGTTGGATCAGAAATTGGCTGCTTATCAATATGTTCTCGAGATGATCACTACAGCTGACCAGCTTCATCGTGAACTACGCCAGATGCATGAACTTGTTGAAAATCAGATCAAGTCAATTGCTCAAATCAAGGATGATGTACTTGGTGCTCGATGTCCATTGACACATCAGGATGCAGAGAGATTGACAGCTGAATGTGCTTCACAGCGTACCAAGCTTGATTCATTACGGCAGGGTGATGTCAAGATTATGCATGATGCAGTGGATGCTCTTAGGAAAGATGTGATTGAATTGAAGGCAACAGCAGTTCCTATCAGTCGATTGGATAGTGCCATGGAGCGTCTTGAGCAATTGTTGAAGGAGTTAGAATCATCATTGGCATTACATGAACATGAACTACTTGGATTGAAAGCACGACTGCAATGGAAAGATGGATGGAATGAGACCATGCAACAAGTTACAGCCATGACTCAAGATGTATGGGAGCTTATTGGTCGTATTCAGTGGCGTGTTGATACTGTTGAGCCTGGCAACATGGATATTCAGCAAATGGAGGCAGCTTATACACAAAAGCAGCAGCAGATCGATGATTTCAAGCAAGCCAATCACTTGGATGCTATCACAAGTTTATTTTCAACCATGATGAATGCATTTGACAACATTGTGGAAAAGGTGCCTGAACATTTTCAACGTCGACAGGATTCATTGAACAAGGCATTTGATGAGCTTGTGGTATTTTTCGACTTTGCACGTCATGTGCTTGATCAACACAAGGCATTGGTGGATTTCAACAGTGAAGCTTTATTGGTGCAGCAAAGTGGATCCAAGCTGGTGGAGGATTTGGAAATTGCACTGCGCAACGTGATGAAGGATGACATGGAACCATCATTGTTTTCTGAGCCAATTCAGCACTACAATCAACGATTAGAAGGTTTATTGAGCACATTGAATGATAAGCCTATTCCATATCCTTCAAGACCAGCTACCAGTTCTTCTGACGCATATCGCACATCAGCAGATCACGATTACATTCATGCTGAGATTCAGGCTTTTGTTCAAGATCACCAGGATAAAATGAAGCAGTTGCATGAAAGAATGATCCACCTTGAATCCCTGTTTATGTTGGCACTGGAGTACAAGACATCAATTGTTTCATTGGCAAAAGAGGTGGAGGAATTGGATCATCGCACAACCAACGTTATTCAGACTATCTTGCCAGATCGACAAAATCTCGCTGTGGATACGATCAATCTCAGTACAGCTTCAGATCCAAATGTGGTCAAGGAACGACATGCTGACAACATAAAGAGCATCGAATCAATCAAAACAGCTCTTGGAGATTTGCAAAAGAAAGCCAACAATCTCAATGAATCAATACAACAATCAGATGTTTGCGCACATGTCAAGGACACCATGGTCAGCACAGCCATGGCCAAGTTGGATGGCAATTATCAGGAGCTCATACAGCTTGTGACACAACATGAAAAGGAGCTTGATGTATACACTGATCGTCTCGCTTGGGAAAAGAAGGCCGATGCATTACTCAACCAGGCACACAATCTTCAGGAACAGCTGCGTAATCTTGATGAAGAAAAGAAAGCATTGCATCTCTCATCCAAGATTGACGACAACAAGTTGCGTGAAAGTCAACAACGATTATGTGATCTACAGCAGCCATTGGCAGATATTTTGAGCTTGAAGACGAACATGGATGAAGCGCATGATGTGCTGAAGACCAGTTACAACACACTCCAGACACAACCCATTCCTCAGCCTGTGATGGATCGACATAATGATATCCATGGCTTGGTCACACGTGTATCTGATCTTGCTGATCAGCTTGAAAAGGAATTGAATTTGATTGAAAAGCGACAGCAATGGGAACATTCAGCAGATGAAGCATTGGGATCCAGCTTGGAACTTGAACAACGACTAGAAGAGTTTATTCGCAATGAAGCACGTTGGCAACCATCATCTGAATCACAACACATCACCGACTTGGATGTCAAATGTGCAGAATGGCAGGATGCAGTAAATTCTCAAGGTGAAACTATGACAAAGATCAGGTCGACATTGGATGATCTCTTTGAGAATCAACACCTGTATCGATCCGATGCATTATCTCGACGCAGTCATGAGCTTGAAGGAGCCCAAGATCGATTAGCCAGCTTGTTGTCATTTGTATTCCAAGTCAAAAGTCAACATCAGCAATTTGCAGAATGTATTCAACAAGCTCAACAACTAGAATCAGATGCTGAGATATTGAGGAAGGAAATTGAAGGTGGCAGTAACAATATGGCGGAGATTGAGCAGTTTATGCAAAAGGTGGAAGCATTTGGTCATGCAGCATGCAACATTTCATACCCAGTTCGCAATTTCAGGGGACACGATGTACGATCTCGCAACCAAGACAACACTGCCAACACTGTGATGCAAGAAACACTACATGTACGACAATCTCGCATTGAACAATTGCCTGCTGTATTGAAAGCAGCTTTGCAAGCTCAACAAATGCAAAATGAAAAGAATGCAGCTGTGGATGCTTATTTGACTGAATCATGCAACTTGAAAGAATGGATCACCAGCAAATTGGATGCACTTGATGATGTATTTGCATTGAATGACAATAGCTCAGTACAAGATCTCCGCAAAGCTGCAACAACCATGGATGCCATTCATTCCGCAGTGCAAGCCAATGATACCACATTCAGCTCACTTGGTGTCAAGGCACTTAAGCTTGAAGATGATGAGAATGTCCAAAGACAACATACTGAATTGACACAGCTTTGGCGCACATTGGCAGGTAAATATCCTTATATCTTTATTATGGCATGTATTCTTAACAAACGATTATCATTAGAGCGCCTAAGTCCTGATGCCAAAGATACCATGACAACTCGATTACACGCTGCCGAATACAATGAGTCGACACAACAATTGAGCAACCAATTCCAATCTATTCAATCTGCTATGAATGATATCCAGACGACTGATCTCTCCGAGACCAAACTTGGTGAATGGCGTGACCAGATCGATTCACTAAAGACCCAGCTTTATGAATCAGTGGGTGTTCAAGCTACCAATGAAGCTGAGCGAGAGACATACAAACAACTCTCGATTGAGCACTCCAACCTATTGACGACTCTTGATGATTTGAACAAAAAGCTACGCAATCGTGATTTATTGGATGATTATCGTACACGTACAGATACACTTGCTGCTTTCTTCAAAGACACTACTTGTCGATTGGATTCACTGCAACAAGAATATGGTGTTATCACTGGTGCATCTGATGACGAGAATCAATGTCGTTTGTTCAATGACGAATACAATGCCATGCAGCGCACAGTGCAAGAGAAGATGGAAGAATATCGAGAACAACAATCATTTTATCGAGCATTACAGCTGCAAGATATTGATACGAGCAACGTGGAAGCAGATCATGAAGCCTTGGAGAATGCACAAAAGGCACTTGTTGACAAATTGGATCATGTTCGATTGGCTGCTAGTCTTGCAACTCAATGGAAGGATCTTCATGCAACATTACGTGCTGTGGAGTGTGAATCAACCAAAATCAATGACATGGATGATCAAGAGGAGGATACAAAAGAAGCTGAATCACAACTTGCTGCCATGGATGCACGACTTGCAACAGCATCTGCCATGAGTGATAAGCTTTTCGCTACTGCTGACAACACTCAGACCCAACACAACAAGCAACATTTCCAAGAGCGTTACAACAAGGTGTGTACTGCTATTTCAGAAGTAAAGCAGCAATTGGAATCAAGAAAAGCCAATGCCAAAGAACGTGCAGATTTGGCAGCATTTGTGGAAGCAGCCAACAAGCTCAAAGATGATGCAGACAAGGAGCGACAACGTGTACAAGAACGCACAGATGCTGTTGTAGCAGTTTGTGAGGACATTGGACAAAAACAAGATACACAGAGTGCTTTGGAACAGCAATATCGTAAGCGAATCTCCAGTACTGCTGCAACTGAAGCGGATGTATTGGATAAACTTGTGGAACAATGTGATACACTTGCAACCAAGCCGATTATGGATGACAATGCTCTATTGAATGCACGACAAGCTGTGGATTTGCTCAAAGAAGCAATTGATGATGAAAAGAAGATCAATGATATGATGCGACGTGCATTGGGACATTCCAAAACAGCCGACAATATCACTTCATGGATCAGCAATTGTCGTAATGCCATTGAAACAGCTGCAGGCGACATGGAGTTATCTGACGACAAGTACATTGATGAGGATGTGCAAGATATCCAGACCAAGATGGAAAATTTCTCAAGTGTTGTTGAATCATTCATGGACATGACTACAAGGATTATGGATGATGCTGTTAGTCAAGGTAGTGCAAGTGATGCTGTGGCCAACAAGGTGGTACAAGTCCGTGCACAACGCATTGATGTTGATTGGAAAGCACTCCAAAAGGAATTTACTGATCTGCAAGCCGCTATGACACGTACATCCAAAGGCATTGCTATTGTACGACAAATGAAACGTGTCCTACAGTTGTGTGGAGATGCACGTGAACGTGTGAGTCGACTTGAAAGCAATTCTACACGATTGACAATCACTGGTCATGCACTTTCTGATATGTTACGAGAACAAGATGTATTGGCTGCTCAACAAGAATTAGAAACCATTGAAGACAAGGTGAATAGTCAAGTGGCTCAAGAGCTTACCAAACTGGATGAAATGCTGGATGATCTTGAGAATGCGGATGACACCTTTGCACAGCAACGTAATGAGATGAGCTCAGCAGTTTCCAATTTGACAACAGCTATGGCAGAAAAGAAACAGCAACTTGGTCGTGCATTGGATGTAGGAAGATGTCTTGTTATCACTGATGATATTGAAGTATTGGTGAGTGCTCTTGAAGATGCAGCTACAAAAGCTTCCAATGGCAACAAGGAGAATAGCAAGGCAGATTTGCAAGCACGTGTGATTGAGTTGGATGCAAGATACAAATACTATGAACGCAAGATTGTGCAGAGTTTGGATGCAGCCCAGTTAGCAGCTGATGACATTACCAATGAAGACGACCGTGAACTTGTATTACGACATGTGCGTGAGTTACGAGAACGTTGGGAAGTTATTGATCGACAAGTCCAATCACAAAAAGCAGAGCTCAACAAGTCACTTGCAGCAACAAGACCACTTCGAGCACGCAAATCATCTTTACCAACACGCAAAGCATCTCATTTCTTACGTGACAGAGACCGATCTCCTTCTCGTTTACCAACATCCACTTCTTCTTCACTTCATCAACACAACAGCAGCAACACATCATTACTTTTAGCAGCTTCCAGTCGTTTAGCTAAATCTACTTCAAGTTCACATGTTTCACCAGCACCAAGACCCAGCAATATGAGTAGAAGTAAGCTTGTTCCTCCATCACAACGACGTACACCATCAAGGTCAGCAACAAATGCCAAACCACCAGCACCATCCATTCATGTGACACCTGCAAACAAGTATGTGGCTGATCCGCACAACGATCTGGATATGGAAATTGGGCGCATCGTGAATGAGACTCCATACAAGATCAAGGTGAAAATGGTACCTGGTGAAGTAGGACGCTATTGGTTTGGTGATGCCAATCCTAAGCTGGCTTATTGTCGTGTACTCAAGAGCAAAATGGTCATGGTGCGTGTTGGTGGTGGATGGATGGAGCTGACCGAGTTTTTGAGACAGGCAAGTGATTGTTTTTTGTTGTTGTTGTCGTTTGTTTATGACAACAGACTGACATGTGGTTTCTATTTGTTATTTTAGCATGCTTTACTCGAAGGTGACTTTATTCCCAGAGGAGTAGGATCCGCAGCAGCTAGTGAAGAACAACAACAAGAAAGTGTACCCAGAATAAGAGAAGGCTTTATTGAAACACGTAAACAACGACAACGTATTCGAGAACGATCATCATCATCCAGCTTCAAAGGAGATACTTGTTCATCCACCACTTTACTCAATCCACCAGCACCTACAAACAGCAGTGGATCTCGTTCTACACCTCAGAATGCACAAAAAGGCTACATTGATGGTGACAGATATATCACAGTGGATCGATTTGGCAATCAGCTAGAAGTCAAAATGACCAAAGCTACGATGCATCAGAGTTCAAGTTCCAACACTCGACGTAAACCAGCACCCTTAACAACACAACGCAATAAATAGATAGAGCTTGTTTCCTTTTCAATAAACCTATCCTTTATGATAAGCACATACACGTCCAACTCGAGTCATCATGATAGCAGTAAGAAAAGAGGAGAGTAGTAAATGGATACATCTTGGCGGGCAAACATTGGAAGGTTAAAAAAAGAGGAGCAAGGGGGAAGGAGGAGAGATGATATTGTTACGTGTGAAAGAGCAAATGCATGTGTTGATACGAAACAGTGTGCACGTACTTGTGGTTCCGCCATCCGCTTTACAAGAACAAAGATCACCCCCAACCTGTTTATGTTCTTTTTCACTCTTTGTTCCTTTTTCTCCCTCTCTTTTCCTCTCTCTTTTTTTTCACAAGAGAAATCTTACTGCCCATTTTGATCCTCCTACAAAAAGAGAACCCCCTTTTTTGTATACAACTCTACTCAGCAACTACAAAACAACGACTTTTTCGACAAAGAAAAGAGATTGATTATCACCATGCCACCGAATACTGTGTCAAGTGTCAAAGCGGAGAACACAAGCATCTACGATTCAAGCAACTGTGAAAGGTCGTACATGAGGTACTTTTGTAACAATCTACATACGTTGTTGCCTGTTTCAGGATTGGCCACTGACGCCCAGACCCGAAATCACGCACATAGTCAACAACAAACACCGCCTTCTCCTACTCCTCGTACTGCTCCTGCTACTGGTATTGATGCTGAACATCGTAACGCCTATACAACACCTCCAAGTGATTCACCACCCAGTGCTACTTCTCCAACAATCTCATACACAAAATATGCTCCTTCATCATCATCCACATCCTCCACTTTAGGTGCTCATCACAATTTGCCAGCTTATACTACCAGTAGTTATCATCATCGTCATTCCAGTAACAACACAAGAAGCTCATCAGATTATCCACTTGTGGAATCAACCCCAACACCCATGATGACTGAACCAACAGCATTATCATTCTCACGCACTGTTTACAATAACAACATTTTATCGCTTGACAAGTCTTCGATGTATGTATGCAAGAAGAAAACTTTTGGGGGAGGAAAAAAGGGGGAAAACCAGATGATTCATCGCATGTTGCTTACATATTCCTTTGTTGACATGCAGACTCCAAGTGGATTTACGTGCACGTATTGATCGTGGCTTCTTTTTGGCTGATAATGATTGGACCTGCTATCGTCGCAACTACTTTCAACTAAGCACTGCATTCACACTTCAGGGGATTGGTGTCATTTATGATGGACAGTCATTACCATGTTGGGTGAAACAACAAGGAAGAAAGACCAAAGTTGAAGATGGTGATAAGAAGGAGTCACTACAAGCTGTGGAGCGTTTCATGGTGGGAATTAGTTCACATGTAGCCAATAGTGATAAAGCAGTAGAACTGGTTGAATATTCACCCAAGCGTGACAAGGGCCCAACCAACACACCCCAACCACGTCCATTGACACCTGGTGGCAATTTGACTCTTAGTTCAGTCAATGGTACTCCATCTATTGCTACATTTGAACGTATCCAATTCAAGTCTGCCACTGCCAATAATGGGAAACGTCGTGCTGCACAGCAGTATTATGTAGTCACTGTCAATCTCTATGCTCAACTTAATACGGGTGAATTGGTTTCTGTTGCATCAATTGATTCAACTCCTGTAGTGGTCAGAGGAAGAAGTCCTGGTCATTATGCAGATGGTGCTGCTGCTGCTACTGCTGCTACAACAAGTTCCAATACCGCCACAACAGCCACAGCTACTAGTGCAGCAGCAGTAGTGACTACAACTACAGCAACATCCACATCCCAAGTTCCTGTTACATCAATTCCACCTGGTAGCAATCATCATCCACCATCCATTGAACATCATCCACAACAAGCATGTTTGCCACATTATGATTACATGGGCGTGCCATATGCAGCTACGCCACAACCCCATCCACTTCCACCTCCATCTTATATGGCTTTTGGTGTACATGAGCGATATCACTCGTCTCCTGATTTGCCAGTGGAATCAGCATGGCATCGTGCACCTGCAGGTGGTTATCCACCCCATCCTTCTTCTTATTGTTATGACACAACACATCCACGACAACAACAACATCCAAGGTAAGTTTTATGATGATCAAGTGGATCAAGCGAAAATGACCATGATGATAGTCTTCCTCCCCCACAACAACAACAAGCGTACTATCATGACATGTGGCGTCATATGGCTCAACAACAAAATATGGCAGCTACAACTGAAGTCAAAAAGAATGAAATGACCATGAAACGATCATTTGACGACAATGACATTGATACGTCACGCAACACACGACTTCGTTCATCTTAATCAGTGTTAACATTCCCCAAAAAAATTGTAGTATCTTTTTATATTGTATGTATTATCCTCCTCTTGTCAAAATAACATTCATGTAAAGTGTCGTTTCAGTTGATCATGCGCATTTGTGTGTAACAAGCCAATCATTGCCAGCTAATGAGAGATGTGGTGTCATATGTAATCCTTCAAGCTCATCCAATAACACCCAGTGATGATGCATTCATTTGAATAACACCAGAGAAGATAAGCGTTGTAAAACATGGCTATTCCAAGAATCTGCTTGATTGTGTCAACATCTTCTTCTTCAACGATCTCACTTCATCTCCTTTCCCATTTCGGCTGACAATAACTTCAATGACGATCCTTCTTTTATATGAGATGGGATATGTTCTATGCTAACAGGGATCATAAATGCATGCGAGCTATTCGTCCAGTGAACTACGAATGATGGGAGCATAAGCTTTGCTTTGTCGTTCAGCTGAATCAAAGTACTGCCATACCATGCCAATGACTTTCCACGCCCTTGAAATGTTGTCATACTTGAGCATCCTTTAAGAATTCTCGTCAATCAATATCAATATGTTCTGATCAAGATCGCGTATTCACACTTACTGGCACTAATTCATCTTTTGATCCTTGTATTGACATGTTGTTGATCCATCTTTGTTGGTTCTTCCTCGATTCATATCATAGGTATCATGGTTGGTCCCCTTTCCTTTGGCGAAAAAAGCAGCTTTTAGTGTCTTGTCAAATCGCCAAACCCCATGGTCCCTTACCGTCATAGTAATACTTGCAGCTGTGTCCAATCTGGTGATGAAGTTGTAACAATACTTCTAGCTACTCTTGCCATCATTGTCTTCATCATGAGAACAATTTTGTAGAACACCAGTGGAAAGGGGGATCTTGCATGCTCCTTTGATGTCACCAACGTATGGGATTGATCAATCAGCAATTCATCAATAGAGAAAGTTCACCTGTGTCATTGCAGGAATTCACATAACCAAATCACAGCAAAGCATTGCATTAATTTCATCCAAGACACACTTCGATCCATGGAAATGAAGAACATCATAATGTTCAAGCTCATACTTGTTCTCATCCATCCTCTCCAAACATGTCAAATAGTCACTTGTTGTAGGTACAGGCTGGGAGTCGAACCCAAGAAGATGATGATGCCCAAAGTTGCATACTGCCTGACCAAAGAAAACTGTCCATTCTACTTGCCTTTCTTCATATATAACAGCACCATGGTAACGTGTACAACGTAAAGAGACCTTGTTTGTGTGGAAGCAGAAGCCATAGTGATAGTCAAAAGCCAAAACCAAAAGAAACAGCCAAAGTCTTGTTGCGTTTGTTCTTGAAGTCTACACAAAGCTTAAACGGTTAATGCAACACGTTCTGCTACAGCAATGAGCCCTTTGACTGTACCTGTAGGCACCAAACTTGAAGCGGCATAACAACGAAACAGAAGAGCGACACGTCTGGCTACAACCACTCAGTCCGCTTGAACACTTGTTGACTATGAATGTACCCAACTGTATCAATACAGGCTGTTAAGAGCTTCTTTATAACACATACCTTGAATGCATGGCGTGAATGGGAGTCGTGTACGTTATGAGCTTGAAAGAGAGAAGCAGTTGTCTCCCAAAATTCGCTGCTGCGTCCCCAAGATAAAATTCCAACGAGTTTGATCCCATTACTTGCCCGTCCCTGCCTATTTACACTGCCTGTACACCAGAACACATGAAATTAGACACTGCCATATTGTCATCATACTAGCAGAGATACTGCACATGAATAAACAGTCGTCATAGCATCTTGTTGCAAAATCGAGTCTTTTTCACGCTTGCAGCAGTCATTTTATCCTTTGTTTACCACTCCTGTTCCTGTACATTACATCGTCTTTACTCTTTTCCTATGATGGATGCTTCACGTCTTTACTAAATGATAAGAATCTCCTATTTGCATATACCAATGATACTTCATCTGGGGAGTAGCAATAAGAGAACCGAACTCGTAGTAGTGTCATGGAATTGCTCAATTAGCAGCGAGCTCGACTAGCTACACAACAACTAATCCTATCCACCATATGACACTTTGATATTGAGTACCAAATGTCCAACAAAGCACACGTGTGGAAAACATTGTATGTACATGGCAAAGTCTTTATTGGACGCTATTTGTATTGCAGACTGCATATTTGATCTGCTCTTTGATGACAACACCAGATTGTTTCTCAAGAGTGATTAGATAAGAGGATAGTATTGTTAGGGTACATAAGTTAAGCAACATTAAGGGGGAGGTGTGTAGTCATAGCGGGGTAAAAAGGCAACGGGGTCTTTATGCAGACTGATTCGTTCTCTCTTCCACAGGCTCTCTTCTTGTCCCGTATGGATTCTACAGTGTACAATTCGCTCAAGCGTCTTCGCATTGACGACAACGATGACGATAGACAAACCAAACGCAAGCCAATGCTGTAAGTAATGGGTCAACATGGGTGAAAAAGGGAACGTAAACCTAGATGCTCACTTGCTTTTATTGTAGTGTCCCTCGATCTTGGTCGCAGCATCCTTCTGGTCCCTTTATGAACAATATTCCGGTGAACGATGGCACAGCAAACTACTCACATGATCAAGGTGTGATTAACAATGTAAGCTCTGCTGACACAGTACATCATCGCGATCATCAACAGGTTTTCAAGTCATTCATGGTGTCGACCAGGTCAAACACTGCCTATAACGATATCAATCGTGTTTTAAAGGGCATTCATGTGGATCGATATGGCAATCCAGAACGACAGGAAGGATGGTGGGAGAAGGAAGAGGAACACAGTAACATTGAAGAGGAAATGGTATTGGAGAGTGATAGCGATGAAGGTACTGATGATATTCAAGCTATGGAAGATGTGTCGTTTTACATGGCAGCCAACGCTATATTACGAGAAGCATTCTTGCAAAGACATCGTCCTGAGAATCATTCATAAGTATCTTTGTCCACTACCACTGCTATTCCTTGTAAAATACCTCTTGATCGACAGTATCCTAGTAAATAGTTTTATCCCTTAGCTACATACACACTTTGCTTACATATATATACCTACAAAGAAGAGTACAATACATCATATACTTGTCTCTAGTTTTCACATGTGCCTTCTTGTGCTCCATCATTAAACAGCGACCGACGTCGTCGTGGATTGAATTACACTTTGACTTTATTGCAGGATGAATGTATACAGGAAGATGGGAAGGAAAAGGGGGAAAGACACGTATACATGCAATGTAAGGAATATGGATATGACCAACACACTGACAATGTACACCTTGTATATCCGATCATCTAAGCACAAATACAACATAAATATGCTCTGTTCTTGTGTAGCCATCAATCATGTCAGCGACTATGTGCCATTTTTGTAAGTGCAACATTATTACTGGAGAAGCACTGGCTAAATAGATTCGTGTGTTCTATCGCTCTTTTACTAAAAGTCTATTTTCGCTCTTTCTCTCTTCTCTTCTTTTTCCATTCCTTTTCTCTACTTTCCACTTTATTCACCTGACATTTACACGTCATGGCTTCCTCTTCAGTTCTCACTTATTCCTCCTTTGATACTATTGAAGACAACTATCACGTCGTTCGTCGCGTCTTTGCCACTGGTACTATTGCTTTATCTTTCTACCCCGTGGGGTGCACAGACATTGACTCATGTCAAACTGACCATTGGACTGTAATTAGGCAAGACACGAAGTCTCAAGTTCCGTAAGACCCAGATCCAACGCTTGTACGATCTTGTTCGTGACAATGAGGAACGCTTCTATGACGCTCTTGCCAAGGATATGCGTAAACCTCGTTGTGAAGCTTTGAGTGGTGATGTTGCCCCTGTCTTGGAAGAATGTCTTTATTTCCTTGATGTATGGTATATCCAATCCATTACGAATATCCACCTGCTCATTGTCATTGTATTAGAACTTGGATCGCTTGGCAAAGGATGAAAAGGTCAAGCCACGTTTGAACATGAATGCCATGGATACCTTGACCATTCGAAAGGAGCCTTTGGGTGCTGTCTTGGTTATTGGTAAGTAGTAGATCTTACTAACAGGCTCTAGAATCATTACGACTCAACATACGTTCTCTTTTACTCTACTAGGTTGCTGGAATTATCCATTGCAGGTTAGTAGTGTTTGTGTATGACAAGAGAAGCATAACACATGTTTAATGAAATATCACACACGTACACAGCTTTCTATGGTTCCCGTAGTAGGTGCCATTGCTGCTGGTAACACAGTGATCCTCAAGGTCAGTACTACTACAACAAAGCAAGCAACACAAGCACAAACTCACATGTGATTCTATTATAGCCTTCGGAGATTGCACCCCACACTGCTGCTCTTCTCACTGAATTGATTCCAAAGTATCTTGACAGTCTTTGCTACCGCGTTGTCAATGGTGCTGTGGATGAAACTACCGAATTGCTCAAGTATCACTGGGATCACATCTTTTACACTGGTAGTCCCATGGTGGGCAAGATTGTCATGAAGGCTGCTTCCGAACATCTTACTGGTGTCACTCTTGAACTTGGTGGCAAATCGTAAGTCATTTTCATCGCGTTGGGGATTGGGAAAATATAAGTATGTTGGGAGTATTTATCACTTGCCTTTGTTTCATATAGTCCTGCCATCATCTTGCCTGATGCTGATTTGCAGATTGCTGCCAACCGTATTGGTTTTGGCAAGTTTTATAACTGTGGCCAGGTAAATTGGGACAACAACAACAAGAATGTTATTGAAACCTTACCAATGTGATCTTTACTAGATTTGTATCGCTGTTGACTATGTCCTTGTTCCCCAAGACAAGATGGATGAATTTGCTGATGCTTTCCGCAAGACTGTGAAAAAGTGGTTTGGCGATGATCCCAAGCAATCACCCAACTATGCTCGTATGGTGTCTGAACGTCATGTCAAGCGTGTCGTTGGCTTACTCGAAAACCGAAAGAGTGGTGCTATCGCCTTTGGTGGTGATTATGACGTTGAGGATCGTTACATTGCTCCTACTCTTGTGACCGATGTCAAGTTCAAGGATGAAGTTCTTATGGGTGATGAAATTTTCGGCCCCATCTTGCCTGTTATCCCTTACTCCAACTTGGACGATGCTATCCACATGGTCAACCAAAAGTAAGTTTTTGGGATAAAGGATATACTTGGAACCTTCCGCATATATTTGCTCACGTGTTACTTTTTTGGTGCATTAGCCATCCTCCTCTTGTCCTTTATGCTTTCACCAACAAGAAGAAGCTTGCCAAGAAGAGTAAGTGACTTTTCAAGTGGGTAAACATGTACTAAGACCTTGATATCTAGTCTTGGATAACACCCAATCTGGTGGCGTATGTATCAATGACTGTTTGATGCATCAAGCAGGTAATGAAAACAACATGCAGATACAATGATTTGATGATTGACAAGGCATTATTATTTAGAATACTCTCTTCCATTTGGTGGTATTGGTAACTCTGGTATCGGAAACTACCATGGTGAGCGTTCCTTCCGCACATTTACTCACGAGCGTTCTGTGATGGCCAAGAAGCTTGGTATGGAAAGCTTGATTGGAGTGCGTTATCCCCCTTATACCGAGAGAAGCGTTAGCATGATGCGTGCTTTGATGGTTACCTCTCCTCTTGGACTTAAGATCAGAGCTTACAAGGGCATTTTCAAGAAGTTGGTGCTCTTTATCATCCTCCTTACCTTGTACTATAAGAGAAGATAAACGAATCGACATGTGCACCTTTCTATTGTTCACATCATACCTTAGTCGTCAAGTTACAACCACCCATCCCCCTTTTATCCCACTATCATTTCTTAAATCATATTGACGATACAATGTTTTATGCAATTGAACACTTTATTATCCACTGTAATCTCTTTCGTGTGTTGTCATGTGCTAGCTTATACGATGGTAGGGGATTTGACTTGTCATCTTTTATGCCTGTTTTGTGTTCATGGATCCTTAAGGTATATCTCAGAAGGCATCAGTACACTTGTTTGGTGTCATAGATGACCAAAGTACTACATTAGTAGCTTTACATTCGTATAGACATATCATCAATGCTGCGTTTTATAAACGCATGAACCTTTTGGAGCTCAATCAGGTTGCTGAAAGTAGCTGTGATCAGAATGTCACCATGAACACTTTGTAATGTCCCAACTTGATACAACTGTCAAATGTTACTGATGCATAAGAGCTTGTGAAACCCAACCTACTTCCTCTGATGTATGGACGCACCAATTCAGCAGACTACTGATGTTTAACCGAAGCCTTTTATTCATGTAATCAAGAATATGATAATCAAGAATCTGATAACTTATGATGTCAAGGGAACTACAAAAATGCGGGGAAGATGTGGAGAAAACAAGGGGAAACGCGCTTATGGAAATCACGTTTGTCAGCGTTAACATGTGAAATTGTTACACCGAAGAAGAGCGAGCTTTTATATATGTGCAAAAGCTGTCTTTCTTTCTTTCTTCATACTCGACTACAACCAAGAAACCATGCCTGAAGTTACATTCCCTGTTGCCTTACCTTCCACTTCCAACCATTGGATGACACTTGACCGTGAAGGACCATTGTTTCTTTTGCATTTGCATAACAAGGACAACCGATTCACCACCGAGTTCTGCAAGTCCATTATGGCAGCTTTGCAGATTGTAGAAGACATTTCCTTGGCAACTGACGAACCTGAAGATATGGCATTGGTCACCTATGCTGAAGGCAAGATTTACAGCAACGGTCTTGACTTGATGCATGCTGTTGGATACCCACCTTTTATGGAGAACTATCTCTTAATGTTGCGACGTATGGTCACCTTCTGTATTCCCACTGTGGCAGCATTGAATGGGTACGTCAATGTTCATTCAAAAAGAAGAGCAATATACACTAATGATGTCGTTATAGTCACGCATTTGCTGGCGGATGCATGTTGGCCCTGGCACACGGTAAAGAAGGCTCATCTACAGCTTGATTTCCAGTCATTTCCTAATTTGATATACGATTTAGACTACCGTGTCATGCGCAGTGATCGTGGTTACATGTGCATGGTAAGTAACAAACAATGAAATGTCTAAAGCAAAGCTAATTCTATTGTCCTTTTCCAGAATGAAGTCGATTTGCCATCTCCTCTTGCACCTGGTATGGCTGGATTGTTACGCTACAAGATGTCACCCAAGACTTTCCGCAACATGGTTCTTCAAGGACATCGTTTCACTGCACAGGAAGCATTGGAGAATGATCTTGTTGATGAAATTGCTCCAGAAAAGGAAGTACTTGAAAAAGCCAAGGCACTTGCTTTGAAATGGGCTCCCAAGGCCAAATCTGGCATTGTCTATAGACAGCTCAAGGAAGAGGTAATGTTCCCCATGTTAATTGTGATTGAATCAATATCTAACATGAAGATGTTGTAGATGTATACTGATGTTGTTCGCTTGTTGAGCATCCCTTACAATCGCCTTGCCCCCAAGATGTAGATCATCATTGTATGTCTTTAAATAATACCAGCTTTCACGTTGATCCTTTCATTGGAACAAAAAACAATCAACATGTGTCATTGTATGTGTATATGGGAGCAATGATTGGATGAGAAAGAAGAAGAATTGCTGTATATGGGATCAGAATACAAAACGTGGATGATGGCATGAATGATGGATCAAATACAAAAGAGTTTTCGGAGTTACTGGTTTTGAACAAATGGGATCAAGGGGGTGAAGTTGTCAAGCGATCTGAATCATGATGTATCCTGTTAGATCTTTTTCCGACATTCGGATCAACAAAGCAATGTTCAATTTCCCGAGCAAAGCGTGTAACATCAATCATACAGCTTATTGATAAATCGGATGAGCATTCCGCTCGTGTGAGTGGTAAGAAGGCTTGGACCTGAGCTGATAATCAGGGAATCCTGATGAATTCATCCGCAATTGTCAGCAACTTCGCACAATATATACCAGGCACTGGGCTTGTTCTCACTGAATCAGGCATATTACACAAGCGTGTGGGGAATAGTGGAACTTGTGCAACAATCACACACTCGTATCAAGGATGTCTTTCTTTATAATTTCCAATGTCCTTGATGAAACTAATAGTGGATGACAATGTGTGTTTAAACAAAGTACTGGGAGCTGTTGTTTGATAAAAGGCACTAATATTGGTTTCCCGCACAATGAGATGAAAGCACAGCATGTATGTATGCATGCAATTGCACTGAGTTTTTCCCAAATCAGGATTTGTACGATGGGAAAGCCAACTCCCTGATGTACTGCTTTCCATTCTTTTTCCTCTTTCAATCACTTCCTTTTCTATTTAACCCCTTTTTCTCCTACCACGTTGTGCCTTCACTTGCAATCATCACTATGACCACTAACGAGAAGGAGCAAGTGGAGATAACAACAACTTCACTGGATATGGAAAAGGGTGACAAAGCCAACGGCTTGGTACATGAAGAGGAATATGCACCATTGACACCAGAGGAGATGCGACGTTTACGTTGGAGACTGGATCTTCGTATCATTCCATTTTGTGGATTACTTTACTTGTGCTCATTCTTGGATCGATCCAACATTGGTACGTAAGGGAAAAGAGATCTGCATTTGGACGTAATCCTGACAAATCATTATGCATCTTGCAGGAAATGCCAAGATTGCTGGTATTACTGAAGACTTGCACATTAGCGAATCTGACTACAATGTAGCATTATCCATCTTTTTCGTCGGTTATGTAAGTGTGCTTCCTTGTTGACATGTGCTTGTGCTAATCATACTATCAACCATGATGAAGATCATCTTTGAGATCCCTAGTAATCTCATGCTTAAACGTGTTGGTCCTAATGCATGGATTCCTTTGGTGATGATCTCTTTCGGTATTGTGCTAGCATGTATGAGCGCAGTGTCTAATGGAAGTGGTTTATTGGCGACGCGATTCTTCCTCGGAATTGCAGAAGCTGGACTGTTTCCTGTAAGTGAAGGATGTGATGATTTTTCATATTGTTGGTCAGGAATTGATGAGATGTTGATTACAGGGAGTCATCTTTTATATTACTCTATGGTATACTCGTCGAGAACAAGCAACACGAATTGCTATTTTCTTTGGATGGGCGACTGTTGCTGGTGTAAGTCAAAGTTTTTCATCCAAATTTGGAAAAGATGACTCACTGGCTGTTTGTATAATCATGCATGATAGGCTTTTGGTGGTGTGCTGGTAAGAAAGCAAAGCAGCAATGTAAAGATAACATGGTCAGACACTCATGATGATATGTGTACCTTAGGCTTATGGCATTATGAGGATGGATGGCTTACGTGATTTGCGAGGATGGCAATGGATTTTCCTTATCGAGAGCATTCCAACATTATTACTTGCATGCGTGACATACTTTGTGTTGCCAGGCTTGCCAGAGACATCGAAAAGTAGGTATAAAGTCTCATAAGTGGTATATGAACTCAAAACGCTTATGTGGATTTGGCTTAGTTCTTACACCACGTGAGCGTCATGCAATCATCCAAAAACTTCAAAATGATGTTGGTGCAAAGTCCGAGCCAACACACTTTTCATGGAAGCAATTTAGAGCTGGATGCACAGATTGGAAAGTTTTGGCCCACTCCTTGGTGTATATATGCGGATCGATTCCTTTGTAAGACATTCATTAACATTTGCTTTTACTTGATATGACGATATTGATGATCATCATGATTCCTATACAGATACAGTCTCAGTCTTTTCTTGCCAAGCATCATTAAAGGGATGGGATTCCAAGATCTGGAAGCTCAAGCCATGTCAGCTCCACCATATGCCATCGGTAAGTCAACATCGTCACATTGCTGCTATGTGTATACACAGGATTTGGCTAATCAAGTTATGTTATAGCATGCGTTGCCACTATTTTGTTTGCCATGCATGCTGATAAAGTTGGAGAGCGAGCATTTCATATCGCTATACCATCATTTATTGGCTTGATTGGATACATCTTGTTGATAGCACTAAAAGATAAAGGAGCTGTAGCTCTTTATATATCAGCATGTATTACTACTACCGGTGTATTTGGCCATGCATCCACTATGCTTTCGTGGTTCACAAATAATTTCTCAGGGCACTGCAAGCGTGCTGTTGCATCAGCCATTATCATCTCTATTGGCAATGTTGGTAAGGAATTGAATCAAGACGTGATTGACGAAACATAGATATTGATGTGTGTACTATAATAGGTGGTGCTTTGGGCGGCCAAGTGTATCGAGCAAACGATGCTCCTCAGTATATTCGTGCTCACTCTGCATGTGCTGCATTAATGTTCTGCCAAATAGTCATTATTCTTGTTTACAAATACCTTTTGATTCGCATCAACAGGAAGCGAGACAATATGACACCTGAAGAATACCGCAAGGCATGTGAAGGGGATGAATTATGTGATTTGGTAAGAGCACACTCTCGTATGACTATTATCAACATGCTAATGTATGCCGTCATGCACTTTGAAAAGCATCCTGATTTCCGGTACATGACTTAGACCGATTATGTATTGTATATATTACTATGTACTCACTTCTTTAATACTACATATACTATTTCTACCCAACAATCTACATCACATGTCTGTTCAATCCTGCTATTGCTTCTTGATTCACTCTCCTCTTCTTCCTTCACTTTGCTCAACTTGTACTGACTATGGCGTCAAGGTGAAGAGCAGTTTATTGGATAACAAGTAAATAGAGAAAACAGAGCTACAACTATCTGAAGCGCTATGCGATTTATCACTTGAATGCTACATCAACAATTGCCAGGAACAATAGCTTATCGTATCTTTTATTCCTTTTTCTCTGATTGTTCATCTTTGCTAACATTATCAGTTGTGGATGGTGTTTCTTCAGCTGGTGGTGATGATGATGATGCAGCTTGCTGTTGTTGATGTGCTGCAGCCATTCGAGCCATTTCCTTTTCAGCACTTGTCATCCGAGTATAAACATAATCTTGAGCTATTGTTGTCACAGCCATCCGAATCATTTCAACCATCTTGTCTTCGACCCATTCACTTTCTTCATATGGAACATCGAGCCATGATTGTGGCATAGCTTGAGAATATGTCTTGAATCGAAGTTGGTGTGTAGGATCAACCAATAGCACAACATAAATAACTTGAGGACCATCTTCGGGATCTTGTAAAGAAACAGGTTGGATCGCCAAAAAGACAGGGCAGTTGATCACAGGAACAGCACCTGATTGTGGAGTATAGGTCGTCTTTTGTTCTGGAGCCTTATAATGCGTCTTGATAAGATGATCCAAGTTTGCCTATCGCTATCATGGTGAATCCTTGTTTGTCATTATCCATTCTTCAAACATACCTTGGCTAATTTGGTGCCTTCAACCAATCCTTCGCACAAGTTTAGATTTCTTGTTGTAGTAGGCTCCTCTTCTTCCTTGTCACCAACCTTACGTACAACCACGTGACCAGATTCAGTTTGCTCCATAACGCGTGCAAATGCTCGATACACAAGTGCTTCCAATCCAACGTATCCCACCATATCATGTGACAAGAATACTTCCACCAACTCGTGCTCAGAAATAGGTGGTGCCACTGTCTCCAAAAGCGTAGTCGTCAAATTACGAAGTTCACTGCCTAAACATGCTTGTAAGTATACTTGACATGAATCATGGATCCTTTTGATACATACCTAACTTGCCAAGATTCTCCTTATTGACAAACTGCTTAACGCGATCTTCGAGCAATTTGGCTGTACTTGGCAACTCAACACCGGATTTGTTGATCTGCTCTGTTGTTGTCTTGACAGCTTGACTCCAAAGGTTGTTACCCCATGCCATCCATCCACCACCACTACTATTGCTGTCATCTTCCTTCTTGGTGGTTGTCGTTGATGAAGTTTGTTGTTGCTGCTGTTGTTCTTCTTGCTTGGGAGCTCCTGTTGATGTTGCAGTTGTATTATCAGCAGGTGCTCCAGGATACTGTGCAATTTCGTCAAGGAACGACATGATCTCCTTATGGTCGGTGGTAGAAGAAGCAGATGGTGCTTTGGTTGTATTAGCATCTGGTTGGGATTCTGAAGACAAGTTCAACGATTCCAGGAACTTTTCAGCTTCTGACAAGCTATCGTTCTTGCTGCTTGTGTCGTTTTTGTCAGTTGACGCCATGGTTTGCTCGCAATGTGTGTGTTGTGTTGGTTTGCGTTGGATACGAGTGTAGGTGTAAAAGAGAAAGGGCAAACAAAGCTTAAGCGCGTACACGTGCCAAGATCTGAAATTAAAACAGACTATGGGATCAAGAGCCTTCCCAACTTGGACGTAAATGATTTATGCAACAAGTGATAGCTGCATACAGATGCATTTTGGTGTCAATCAGCTAGTAAACATGTGGATGGTATAAAAGATGACTTTGTAGTACTAGAACGTCTACCTGAAATCTTTCATTTCCCCGTCAAATATTGTTCTTGATAAGCTATATGTCATATTCCCCCCTTTCCCTGACATTAATCACTCTTGATATAAGACAATGATCAATATGGCTTTTACTCGCTCTATGCATCATACTACTTGCTGAAGCTGATTTGCTACAGCACAGCTCTGTAAACAGAGATCAGAATCGTGTGCTGTGTGGCAGTGATCATATGACTCTATCAGTATGCTCCTTTGGATGAATGTAATCTCTGTTGTCTAATGAAATATGCCAATGACCCAAATCCATATATCCATGGACCGCCTTTAAGCTTGACTGATATCTCATATCAAATCTTCATTGTACTCCAAGAACTAAATGATGCAACAGCTTGCTGATAAACTTTACTGCTATAACAATGCTTTATGGCTTTAAAAAGCTACTTCATAACCAAAATGGATTGGCTTGCAAGGTCTTGATCTATTGACATATCATGTACATCATAAAAAAGCATCCTTGACTGAAGCCAGCCTTCACTTGTCATTTGCCCTTGATGCTCATTCACGTGTAGTAGAGACACATACGCGTGACCATGAAATGATTATGGGCTTGAATCCATTGTTGGGGTTTATAACAGTGTTGTCGACAAAGTAATTGAATGTCGGAATATGCTTCCGAAGACGCACGGGCCATGCCATGGCTTATTGTATAATCTACTTCCAATCCATGATGTCCTTATTAGATTGCTTATACATCCTGTTCCTGAATCTTCAAGTGGATAAGTTGAACAATGAAACAAAAAGCACATTTATATTACTACAATTAGACGGTAACTAGACTATTAGTGTGTGCCTGGGATAGTGGAGATTGAAACAAAAAGGCCATACGGCAACTTTTTCCCTCTTGGGGGTGGATATGTGTGTGTGTGCAAGTGAACGTATATGTAAGTGTGGGTATTTAAATGTTGTTGGGGGATAACAAGAGCGTGGGATGATGATGTGTGTAGTAAAGGAAATACAAAACAGGAAGGCAGCATGCGATCAAGATAAGAGTGTGATTGATAATGAGATAGTAGTATGTGTTCAAGTTGGAGTCGAATCAAATGAAAAATGCATCATGCACGCTCTTTGCCTTTTCTTGATCGTTTCCAAGGACGACAAAAGAACCATTTTCGTTTACCGACTGGATTATTGTTGGACAAACGTTCTTGGTGAAATGTAGCACGAGTCAAAACCGGGAGTGAGATCCGATGAAGCAAGGCATTTCTTTGTTGTTGGCCATCATGATTGCTATTTTCTAATCCACGGCTCCATATCTTCCTTCTTGTTTTCCTATTTTGTTCTTCTGTAACTTGTTCCCCAATGTTCTCTATCGCTTGTTCATGTTCTGGGGTATTGGATGATGCTGTTGTTGGGTCAGGTAATCCTTCCTCATCAAGTGGTTCCACAGGTGAGTATTTGAGTGGTTTGGGAGGATATTGTGTGATGACAGGGGGCTGAATCATTGCATAATGCACGGGTGGTCGACGAGGGATAGAGATTGTCGTGTTGATGGCGATCTTTGAAGGGGGATAAGGATTTGATGAAGGTATTGGCCAATGTACAACATCAGGAGCATCAATTGGATCATCATCATCATCATCCTGAATATCATCATCATCACTATCATGATCTGCAAGAACCGCTTTAAACTTGGCACGAAGATATGCTGATGATTGTCGTAGTAGATCACCAGCTGAACGACTACGGATCGGCGTCTTTGTTAAAGAGCGAGATTGTTGTTGTTGTTGTTGTTGCTGTAGGGGATGTTGCTGATTAGGTGGGACAATCAGGGTTTTGCCTTTGCCATTACTATTGCCACGATAATGTGCTGCTGATGTATTGTTGTTATGGTGGCTCGTATTGCTACTTCCAATGCTGCCAATGCTACTTTGTCGAGTACTTTGGTGTGTGCTGTCATCAGTAACTAAACTACTGTTGTTCCTGTGTTGATTGGACTATTGACAACGTGATTCAGCATTTCAGGAAATCCCGTGATAAATGATACAGCTGTACACTTACAACTTGCACTTGGACTAACTCTTGACGAAGTTTCGAATGTCGTTTGTCAAATTGGTCAATGAGCTCTTGAGCAAAGGAATCGGCAGTGCCACTGATTGGCATTGGTAATAGCCATTCGTTGTTGTTGTTGTTGGTTTGTGGTGGTGCCGTCGTCGGCACCGGCACCGGTGTAGAAGGGGCGACGGAAGCCGACATGGCGCGTATATGACAAATGCGCCCACGACACTATGATAGCTTGATGTAAAGTTTAAACAATAAAAGTGAAATGTATTGATGTGATTGACTCTGTGAGTAAAAAAGAGAGTGTTGATGTGCAAAATGAGAAAGAGCAGCAAAGGATATGGTACTTGCAAGTTTCTTAGACGCCACCTAGTTTTGTGTCGCATGCACGTGTGTCCCCCACTCTTCACTTAATCTCTCTTATTCCCGTTGTAGCGGATCCCATTTAACTTTTGCCTCTTTAGACATCTCCGTTATCCTCCCTTTCATCTTTTTTTTGTTGTAGTATTCTTAGTTGTAGGAGAAACAAGTCAGGGAGTTCTCGGAGATGCTTCAGTTTGACACTCGTAGCAGATGTCACGCTTTGTGAAGCACTATTAAAAGTAATCGCGGCACATAAGAGAATAAGAGAGAAGGAAAAAAAACCGGTTTTGAAGCCACGTGCATGACAAATACATACGCACATCATTTTACGCCTATTCTTGCCAAACATGATACCAGATTCTTGTTGTTGCTTTAATCATTCATTATCACATGCACAAACATAATAAAGCATTCTCAACATCAGATGAAATAAAGGCCCTGGTTCATTATTATCGCAAATAGTCATCGTCAAATGCAGGTCTTGATGTCCGGGGTAAAATATAAGCCCTTGCATAGATCATCGTTTTCTCTTTCTTTTGTATCGTACCGATAGCAAGCTAGCCAGGTCTGATATATCCTAGTGACACGTCATATCTCTCTCTCTCTCTTATGTACCGGTGAGTGAAAACAGTGTTGTACTAAAGCTGTGTATAGGATAGACAACGTTAAACAAGTGCGGAATGTCCCGGTGTGAACCGATCTGTATTAAGAGTCATCATTCACTCTCACAATAATCTTTGTCTGATTATGCAAGGTAAGGCATGCGTGGTTATATACACAAAACAGGCTGCAGTGCAATATGTATCATGTTGGTTCTCGCATACGCGTGTGTATGGACAAATGCCTGTGCTGTTGCAGCGAGTTGGCTGTAGTCTAAAGGCAAGAAGAGAAGGGGTAATCACACGAAAAATGATGTGTTCTTTCTCTCACGAAGACGTATTTGGCATAGGTAATCTTTTTTCATCAACTGGACCAAAGATGTCTTTTAATATGCATCATCCATCGATGCTACTACTTTCTAAAGTGTACATGCCACCTTTTCTAGTGTTTGTTGACGATAACAAGTGTCAAAATGTGGCGTTTTATAGCTGCATCATACGTCATGCTCTCGTACCATGCTAACATCACCTGGTATCCCAAATGGGCATGTGTTTATATCAAGTACGATTTGCCATTTTCATCCAATCACGATGACGACGAGCCAGATGCTTAATATTACTGTCATCTTCCCCTGAACCACTTGCTATAGCGTTTTTGTGTAGAAAAAAAGTGATTGTATTCCAGATACCCTTCATACTACAATAAGTCAATGACTAAAAGCCTAATCTATGAATGGTATTCTCATCCTTTTCAGTTTCGAGTGAATCAATCTTTTCCCACCATTTGAATAAAAAGGTATCACAGATCAACTTGAACCAAGGTGTCATGGGCACATCTTTGAAACCATGGATTAGTTTCTTACATGTCATGACGCGTCAATAACGCAAGTGAAAATGTACCTTTATCATCCATCATGGCACGCAATTCTTGTTGTGTGACATACTTGGTGTTGCTGACTTCATTTGGATTGACATTCAAGGTGACATTGGACTTGATGAAGAAGATATAATCGACTAGTCATTGGTGAATATCCATGTTTGTACCATTCATATGATTCATGATTGCTTACTTTCATGTTCTCCCCAAGTACCATCACTAGGAGCAACATAATGAATACGCGTGAGATATTCAAACTTGTCCAAGGGGACTTGTTCAGGTGGGATGCCAAGTTCGTGTTCCAGTTTACGCTGAGCTGCAGTACGGGCCCCTGCATCCATTTGCATAATGTCAGTCATTTCGAAGAACCTGTATTCCTGATTGAAATGTACTTACCCAATTGGTTTTCTTCCACCAATTCAGATGGCGTATTAAGTGGATGAGAGCAGCAAGTATTGGTCCACATGTTAGGAAATGTAATCTTTTCAGGTGCACGTTGCTGAAGCAAGAGTCGATTCTCAGAGTCAAATAAGAATACGCTGAATGCACGATGCAAGAGACCTTGATTGATATTCTCCATCAAATGACCTAAATAGACAAGTTATACTTGGCATGACAAGTGGTAAAGGTAGTAGTACTTACAGGTCTTTTTTGAATCAGCACCAACGCGATTGTCATTTTCATCGATTACAATACACATTTCTTCCATAAGACGAGCTTGTTCTTCATCATATTGAGCCAAATCAACGACCATGTTGGATATAGAAAAGAGTGGGGAAGAGAGAAGAGATGAATGAATCGCATTGAATTCTGAGAAGATATAAATACTGTTATGGACAGGTGATATGATCAGCTTTGAAGCTTGGACCTGTAGTGCAACGTCGATATGCGAGTATGCTTGGGGACGATACATTCTGGATCATTAAACAAAGACGTTGGCGTATGTGCGTTTGTGCAACAATCAGAAAAGTCTCCTTGCTCCTCTCCACATGCCCTACACCGCCACACCTGCCAAAGCACTCGTCTTTTACAGCCACACTCCTCTTGGGTCCACCGATCAAGTCCCTTGTGTCCATGAGCTATGCATGCGTGGTTGTTCAGGTCAACTTATGCTTGAATTGGGCATTGACTCTACTCGACGTGGCAACTTGATTCAACTCTTGGGTCTCGGTGGTTGCGATTCGATCCAACAGGTACGCCAACTCCTTCCACGATCCAAAACCAAGCTGAATGACTGACAAGTCACTTGTAATAGATGCGAGAACAATTGGTGACAAGGTAAGATAGAGCTCAAGGCATGAATGAATGCATGATATTGACTGGTGCTGTAGATTCGGCAAGCTCAAGATTGGAATTGTATCAGAAGCACCCGAAATCCAAGAATTGGCAGATGCATTAGGAATCCCTTTATTTGATACCATCCTAAAGTCATTGGAGCATGTGGACTGTTTGTTGGTGGATTCGCAGTGGAATGTTATCAATGATACGCTCAGTACAGCTCTTGAAAGTACTCCTGATGTCTTAAAATGCGTGGTGATGCCAGCTACTCCCATATCACGTACAGTCGATCCACAATGGCAATCACTCGTGCCTCAACAAAGTTGTGTGACAAAGAATGGCATCTTGGTCAATGTGTCTAAAAGGTAAGATGGATGAAGGAAAAAGAGCATAACATGACTCACATGATGTAACTCTTATAGTCAATCACTTGTCTGTGCCTATTTACACGAAGGATCTACAAGACGAGATAGTACCACTGAATTCAAGGCAGATCATATTCAACAAGAAGGATGTAATGGATCCATTCTGGCATGGCATTACTTGGCAGAGATAGGTCAAAAACTAGGTCATGTCCCTAAATATGGAGCATAAATAAATAGAACATTGATTTCAAAAGCACGATCCTTCTCTTTTCATTCCTTTCATGTCTACATCAGATGATCATGTCACTGACACGAGATAAGCTTGCACAACACAACAAACACTTTCCAGATCATGATCGATATGCTATCGAACGCATCCATGCCTTTGTCCAAGAACAATGTCGTCTACAAGATCCAAATGAACCAGCTATACCCAACAATCCTGGTCCTTTGACTCGTATACACATGGCTAGACAACAGCCAAAGTGTCGATCAGGTACACATGGCTTGTTTTGTTGCAGATATCATTCCTAATAAAGGACATTGAGTAGAAGGAGACAAGATAACAACTGATGAAGAAGAAGAGGGATACAATCAGCATTACGCACCACCTACAGCCTGTCATATATTAGAGGTAGGTAGTATTTAATCATCCAATTTCCTTGTCATTGTACCATTTACCTTTCTCTCTCTCTTTCTCACATTCTTTTTACCTTTCTTGAGAAATTCACATCGCCCAACGTTCAAGTCAACAGACTAACTGTGAGTACAGATGCTGTTTATGGGATGTGTATCTTGGACTGATGCATAAAGATTAGATGCGTACGCGACGTAGAGGATTGTTCAACTATGGCAAGTCGTCAGCCAAGGCAAGGATGAGAAAACCAGGTGGTAAGATACTTGTCAAATGCTATTGCCAACTATAAAAAGTAACATCAAGCTCTAGTGCAAGATCTGGTGTTTTCAGAAACTGCTTTCCTAGGTCATCATCGACAGCTACATCCATCAAAATCAGTATTGAAGCGATCCAAGAAGCCGGCGTCATCATCCTACGTGTCATTTGAAGCTCCTTCTAGCAAGTTATATTACATGAACAGCAGCCATGGCAAGATTGAGCAAGAAGGCGACAACAACAACATTTGTTCAGCACATGACAAGTATCAATATCAAGCAGAAGGCAGTAGTTGTGATAATGTTCAACGACAGCATGAGCCATTTGGCAAATCACCTGGTCACTATTACATTGAAAGCCTTGGTGATGGGGATGAACACGACAAGAATAGTGATGAAATGATGCAATCACATCCATACCAACTACATGCTTCAGCACCGGTAGTGCCTGATTATGATGTTTATCACGAACAACAAAGTCATGAGGAATACATGCAATACTATTACTATGTGGATCAGCATCCCAGCCATTATGCATACGACCATCAAACATTACCTGATCCGGATGATCCTGCTGATTGGCGCTATGAGTATTATAATACTCAAGATGGCTATTATTCTACATATCATGCACAGAACCATCAATACCAACCCCATGTAGCCAATTACTTTGACTCTTCTTATCCATATGCTTACCATGGTGAGCAAAGCAATCAAGCACCACAACACCAAGAGCAACAACAACAACAATCCGCAGTTAAAAAACGATGGGTGCCACACTCTTATACGTTGATGACCTTTAATGACACACCTTTGGTACCACAACAACCCCATCCTAGTCTACGCCCTGTCCGATTGCCTACACCACCACCAACAACACCTTATGGTCCTGAAAAGTCGCCCATGGATGATCAACAAACATTATCCACAGGAATATCATTGTCTGATAAGCAAGATCCATTCGACAAGACAATTGATTTCCTTCGTGCATCCACCAAGAAAGCTTCACAGCCTGACTTTAGTTCTCTCTGGAAGCAACGTCCATTGCGTCGCTAGTGTAGACGTATTTATATATTATTATACTATTGTCATTTGCAAAGTTGTTTATGTATATCACTAACAATAAATTAAGGTATCATCTAAAAAACAACACATGGATTAGTATGCTATGCTGTTTTACTACTTGCCATTCAGACATTACCTATGGACTAAAAGTGACATGAGCATAATCCAATGCGTGGTCAAGCTGAGAAAGTCGTCGGGACAAGTCGAATTTCTTCTGGAGACAGCTGTCTTTGTTCCTTACCTTCATTCTATGGCAGCAACAGCAACAGCAAAAAAGCAACAAGACAAGCAAGCAGCCAAGATCTTGAATGGTGGCAGTGCCCATCAACGCAACACTTTAGACTCGCTTTTGAACCGTGCAATCAAGTTTCGCAAATCCCGTTATGTCGACGAGAAGCTCGAGCTCTTTAAGAAAAAGTATGCACCCATCAACGATCGCACCACGATCCAGTCTTCCAGCGCTCTGAGCAACTCCAATGACGTGCTTCCTGGTATCGATGCCAATGGATTTGAGCAACCTAGCAAAATCTTGTTCAGCAAAGAGAAGCTTAACCCTGCGTGGACTACGATCCGGCCGATCGGTGCTGGTCTTTCAAGCGATCTTGGTCCTACTTCAGCTTTGAACACAGTCCTTCAAGTTGTCACTTACACACCTATTCTCTGCAACTATCTATTATCACGATGGCATGGAAACAATTGTATGTTTGTACAATGGACCTTTTATGGACAAAGAACACTAATATCCTTAACTAGGTACAATGCATGATTACTGCTTTGTTTGTGCACTGGAGGATCATGTCTCCTTGGTACTCAAGAATACAAAGGACACCATTACACCTCGTCAATTCATTGGCAAACTCAAGAGTAAGTGAAGATGACTATATGGTTAATGCTTGTCCCCTAACACGACAACAATGCGAATAGAAATGCCCAAAGGGACATCAACAGATGCTTTTCACGTATGGACCTATTTCATGGATCAAATGCAACATGCTCTCTTATTGGAAAAGAGGTAAATAGAAAGCATAAAGGCATCTCAAGGAATGTATATTCATTAGAATCTTTCTAGTACACAAGATGAGCGAATCAAGCAAACAACAGCACTGTACCAGATGTTTGGAGGATTCATGCAGAACCATTTCGTATGCGACACATGTCAAAAGGGTGGCAACGATTATGATGCATTCTTGAACATCTCATTGAACATTGACTCTGCAAACACGGTGGAGAAATGCTTATCGCAAACCATTCGACAACACAATGTGAAAGGATATAAATGTCCAAGGTAAGATCCAAGATCAGAGGGATGAGAAACAGTGAATATTGATTGCATATTCTAGTTGTGAAAAGGAATGTTCAGGAAAAAGGACCAAGACTATATACCGCGCACCTCCAGTACTAGCGATTCATCTTGATCGATTCGGCAAGAATGGCAAGAATGAAAAGATGGTCAAGTTCCCAGAGACATTGGATATCAAGCGCTATGTCACTACGACTGAGCAAGAAGCACTGGATCAATCACAATATCATCTCTATGGCGTAATCACGCATCGTGGTGCCTCACAGCAAGGTGGTCAATATGCTGCATTTGCAAAAAGTTCCAATGGCTTATGGCATTGCTTTGATAATGAATTGGTAAGAAACGTGCTGATAGACGAAGCAATATGATATCTGACATTTGTTTATAGGTGCAACAAGTAAGCATCAACCGATTACTGGAGCAAAAAGCATATATGCTCTTTTACACCATTCCACGATTCACCAAAAAGACCGACAAGTCCAACCAACCAACCACTCCTACTACTGCCAAGGGTCTAAAGTCTGTCAAGATCAGCTTGGAAGAGAAGAAACCAGCAGTACAAGAAGATGTGAAGGAGGAAAGTGAAGAAAGTGATGTGGATCAGCAAGAAGAAGAAGAAAGTGAGGATGAAGATGATGAAGAAGAGAAAGCCAAAGTACAACAAGCTCTGGAAGAAGCAGCTGCACAACCCATGGCTGACAGCAAAGATGCAGTAGTGATTCGACATGATGAAACCATGGAATCAAAACGTGAAAAGTTGGATCAGCTTATCAAGCGAGAAATGGATCAAAGCTCCAGTGCTCAAGCAAAAGAACTCTTGCTTTCAAAGTCGGCCAATGCACAATTCCAAGGCGATGTTGAAACATGGGATGAAAAGGATGCTGCTATTGAAAAGAAACGTCTCGCACTGATCAAAAAGACCAAGACCAAGAGGAAACGACCTGATCAATATGATCTTGACTATGATCGTGGCAAGGTGAAGAAGGTGAAAAAGAAGGATAGTGACAAGTTTAATAAGCCAAATGTATTCCAAATGGCTGCTGAATCCATGCAGCATAATAAACGTTAATGCATCTTGTACATTATCTCATTACAATAATCTTGGCATTCAATAAATGTGCTCTTTGTTATCACAAGTAATCTCTGACTGACGTTTTATTGGATGTTAATCTTAGCTTATCATTCACCTATTTTGGTAGTGGGCTTGGATCAGGTTGATCGGTCAAATGCCGCTCTCGCCATTTTGCATGAATCTGCTTCCACGTGATCCTTCTCTCCACACCTTAGCACCCTTTCTCCCTCCAAGCTATTTGACACCTTTTAAAGTTGTATCCATCTTATATCTCTTCAAAAAGGCTGTTACAAAGACTGTCTACATAAATGAGCTTGTTTTTCAGTGTCAAAAGAGTAGCATACACTTCCAAGTGAAACATGTAGAATTCTATTGCTCGCACGGTTTCATTAACCTAACGATGTATGGATATTGATATACCAGTTTGGATATAAAGTGCTTCCACCACAGCATGTTTATGCATTGCGCTGTGTACAAAACTAGATTAGGTCACAAACGGGATCCAATTACCTGGCTTTGATGTCATCTGTATGACAACAACCAGATCCATCTTTTTTATGGTTGCACAAAAGATGAATGTATTGCGAAACCATCCTAACGCGTCGTCGTCGTGAGCATTTCCAACCTGTATACCAGTGACAATAATGATACAGCCTAAGATCCAATTCTTGTCAGCTTTATTATAGCTATTCAATGAAAAGATGATACAATGGGGATGACTAGAGGACTCTTTATGGGCATTGAGAAAGAAAGGAAACGATATATTCCCATTTTCATGTACTTCAAGCAGATCCATGTATGGCTGACTTTTCCTTCTCCCTTCTCCCTTGTCTCTTTCTCTCGTTTCTTTGTGGGTTCTCTATTCTTTTTCTTCCACGTTGCATTCCCAAGCTGATCTCGCAAGTGACCTATACGTCGAATTCGTTGTCGGCATATCGAAAGGAGTAAAGCAATTGTGTACAATGCAGTTCAACTGGCAACCATGCTAAACTCCAAGCGCTCGCACATATCGGTAGTGGACAATGACAAGCAACCTTGCAGGCCTGTGCATCCTCTCCCATACAGGACTATATACCAAGAGCTCATTTGGAGTAAGCTTATTAGACACAAGTACTCGTTTTACAAGGACTTACATGTAGTATGTCACTTAGGCAACCGGACTGTGATAGCCGCGTCGTCTGCTGCCGTGGTGGGTGTTGTAGCTGGTTATCCTGTAAGTGATCTACTCAAATGATAGTGCCAGTGAATTGAATCATGATGCATGAATTACATAGTTTGATTCTATCAAGACACGAATGCAAACTGAACCATATGACTCAATTACTGCTTGTGTACGACAAACGTATAGAGAGGAAGGTGTACGAGGCTTCTTTAGAGGTATTATTGTATCTATCACTGTTTCCAATACGTCAATTCACTTTTATTACCTTGTTAGGTGTATTACCACCTTTGGTGACAGTGAGCATCATCAAGTCCATCTCATTTTCAGTGTATGAAGAAACCAAGACATTTCTGAAAGCCCAATCGCCATTCTATGCACGTGATGACAATCTACGATCAGTGATGACCAGGTCAACATTGGGTGGTGCAGCTAGTGGTGCCTTTGTTGCTACATTCAGTTGTCCTGTAAGTATTACATGTATCTATCCTTCTTGACAATACTTACACATCTATCCAAAGTTTGAACTTGTCAAGATCCACAAGCAACTTGAGATCCTTCTGTTGCAGGCCAGCAGTATATCAACAGGTGCTACTGTGATGCGTGAAAGAAACAACAGAACCAATGGTGGTGGATCATGCAACAATCTTCCAACAACATCCAGTTGGCATTCAGCCAAAGAAATTGTGCGCTCCAAGGGCATTTTAGGACTATGGTCAGGATATGGATTACATTTCTGTAAGTGATTGATCATTGAAATAGTACATGACAGTAATAACACTTATCAGGGCGTGATACATTGGGTACTGCTGTCTACTTTGGTGGATACGAGACAACCAAGTTTCTACTTTCTGGTCCTGAACGAACAGCTGGTCCCATGACACAATTTCTGGCAGGCGGCACATGTGGCATTTTATGTTGGTTGGCCGTGTTTCCTATTGATCTTGTCAAATCCTTGATGCAAAAAGAAGTGCTATCGCCAAGTCGCAAGTACAAGAGTACCATGGATTGTGTCAAAGATATATATCACTCCAGAGGTGCAAGTGGATTCTACCGCGGAATTACTGTGACCTTGATTCGTGCATTCCCGTAAGTCTTCTTTTTTCATCTATCCCTTTGTGGAGAAGGAGAGATAACTCATCATCAACTTGTAGTATTCACTCGCTCAACTTTTTGGTTTATGAGCAAACATTGCTACTTGTCCGATACGCCTCCAATCATACCCATGACCATGTTTCATTGTAAATATGTGTACCCAGCTATAATAATGCAACACAACCTAAGTCGTCTATAGAAAGAAAGCACCATCCATCACCCATCCACACACTTGTTAGGGGCTCGTTGAAATTTGAAAATAAACGCCAGAAAAATGCTGACATGGCATAAAAAGCATGACTCGATTATTGATACACTGGTCCTTTTCTTCATTCTACAGCTGCTCTGTATTACACTTGCTTCCATCATGCGTCATAGCATTCTCTTTTACAGCATTGCAGTTGTTGTTAGTGCTTTGTCACATCAAGCCATGGTTGCTGCCGAGGAATTGGGATATGGCACATTGCTCCCTGAAGAATATGATCGTCCTGGAGATGAAATCGACTCTGATATCAAGGACATGGTTTCAAAGATGACACTGGAGGAGAAGATTGGCCAAATGACACAATTGAACCAAGACTTGGTGCTAGGTGCTGATGGTGTGCTCAATGAGACAGCTGTTGAATACTATGCACAAAACTACTATGTGGGCTCTTATCTCAACCAATTGGCTCGGTAATCTCTTTTCCCTTGATTCAAATGGGAGATATAACACTGACGATAACACTTTTTTAGTGATGGCGTCAACTTTGATCATGGAGAATACGCTGATTTGATTGAACGTATCCAAGAAATCACGTTGTCTGTCAATTCCACATACAAGATTCCCATCATATACGGGTATGTTGTCAATGTTTGTCCCTTAATTCTTCTAGTTCATAGTATTCACTCGTTCTTTTTAGATTGGACCACATTCATGGTGCACACTATGTTGCCAAATGTAAGGTTTTATCAAATCCAACCATGACCATTTTGCTCAACGAATACAATAGCTACCATCTTTCCACATGGAATCAATCTTGGTGCCACCTTCAATCCAAAACTTGCTTATGAAACAGCCGTGGTGACAGCGCGTGAAACACGTGCAGCCAATGTACAATGGTATGTGATTTAAGGTTTTGAAAATGCGACAACAACTAACTTTAAAAAAGGACATTTGCCCCTGTGTTGGACATTCCAATGAGCAAACAATGGGCACGTGTGTATGAGAATTTTGGTGAAGACCCTTACATGTCATCCATCATGGGTGCTGCAGCTGTACGTGGTTATCAAGGTCAATACAAGTCGGATCGTACCAAAGTAGCTGCATCCATGAAGCACTTTATTGCCTATGGTGCTCCTTACAGTGGACAAGATCGTGACACGACTGTGGTATCGGATCGAACGATCCATGATTTCTTTTTACCTGGTTTTCGTGCTGCTGTTGATGCTGGTGTTGCAACAGCCATGGAGTCCTATATTGATGTCAATGGTGAACCAGTAGTAGCATCACACAAGTATCTTCAAGAAATGTTACGTGAACAACTTGGCTTCAAGGGTATGCTGGTGACTGATTGGGCCGAAATCGAAAACTTGTATACCACGCATAAAGTGGCTGCATCTCATCGTGACGCTGTCAGCATGTCAATTGGCAGTACCAGTGTGGATATGTCTATGGTGCCTAGTGATGTTATCTTCTTTGATGAGCTAAAGGCGCTTGTTTTGGATGGTGTTATTTCAGAAGATCGTGTGAATGAATCAGCTGAGCGATTACTACAGCTCAAGAAGGATCTTGGCTTGTTGGAACCTGATGGCTGGAAGGCTGATAGATCATTGGAAATTGGCAAACCTGAAGATATTGAACTGGCAAGACAAGCTGCACGTGAATCAATTACTTTGCTCAAGAATGATCAAGATGTGCTACCATTGAAATCTGATCAGCGTGTGTTGGTGGTAGGACCAACAGCAAGTGATTTGAGCCATTTGGCAGGTGGATGGACAATTTATTGGCAAGGGTATGTATATACATGCAATATGCTTTTCAAAGGTACAATACTTATGTTTCATTTAGAGCTACGGATGATGGATGGCAAGGACATGTTGATGATGAACAATTCTATTCTAATGGCACCACTATCTATAATGGCATTCGTGCAGCTGCACCTGAAGATGCTGTGATTGATTACATGCCAGCTTTTGATGAAGAAGGCAATGATTACAATATGGAACAAGTGCTCAAGGCTGCTGAAAACTATGATGTGATTGTTGCAGCTATTGGTGAACGAGTCTATGCTGAAGCACCAGGTGATATTCATGATATTCGACTTCCACGTGGTCAAATTGATCATATTCACACACTATCCAACACCACTGGCAAGCCAATCGTAACTGTATTGGTTGAAGGTCGTCCTCGTGTTTTGGAAACCATTGCAGATGATTCACAAGCACTTGTACAAGCCTATCTTCCTGGTCCATGGGGTGGTCATGCTATGGGTGAAGTGTTGTATGGAAAAGTGAATCCTTCTGGTCGTCTTCCTTATACGTATCCCAAGAGTGCTGGTGATATCAACCTTAGCTACTGGCGTCAAGCAAACGATGTTTGGGATCCACTATTTGAATTCGGTCATGGTCTTAGCTATTCACAGTTCAGCTACAGCAATATCACATCTGACGACAATCCTGTCATTGAACAATCCGATGATACAATCACTGTCTCTGTGGATGTTACCAATGCTGGTCCTTATGATGGCATGCATACAGTGTTAATGTTTGTGCAACAGCCTGTGCGTCGTGTCACTCCACCTGCCAAACTACTCAAAGGTTTCCAAAAGGTGGATCTTGCTGCTGGCGAGACAAGAACCCTTCAATTCCAAGTGACTGGTGACATGTTCCGCTACACTGGTCTTGACAATGCTCCTCAAGGCACTATTGACAATGGTCCAGTCAAAGTGTTGATTGGTGACGATGAATATGAGCTCGAGATTCGTTTTTAAAACATCATGTTGACAATAAAACAAGAATGGTTTCCTCTTTTTTAGTTGAGAGAAATAGCATTTACTCTTTTAACATAATCAGCTATTGTTTCTACTACTACACCAGATGAAAGTTGCTCCATAATCAGCTGCTTGATTGCATCAACATTTCCTTGTATATTCTCATACACCACAAATGCACTCTTGTCGTCTATTCTATCCACAATATGTCTTCCATGACTCTCGAAAACTTGTTGTAGTGCTTCATCTGAAGGAAAAGTAGCCGTTGGCTCGCATAATAAATAGAATCCATCCATGGTCTCGTCAATCTTTTCTGGTCCAGCAAAATCAAAGCAGACAAAACCAGTACGCACCATGGTCACCTTGTTGACAAATTCTGCAAGTACAGGTGTTGGCTCACCATGCATATCGCGAAGAGGATAATGGATTGAACCATAGTTGTAGACTTCATCAACAGGGTCATCTTCAAGCCATTTTGAATCTTCTTCCTCTTCATCATCCGAGATATCCCATCCATTTGCCTCTCGATCACCACGTTCCTTCTTTTCTTCCTTCACATGCTCTGGTTCAGGTGGTGGTGGTGGTGGCGGATTGACTTGATTCTCTATAACAATACCATCGTGTCAACATATCGAAGGATGCACATGTATTCGGATGGCTTACCAACATATGACAACAGCTTCAAGAATGAGATACCAGTGATATAAGCATCATAACCAGCTTCGTGTTGCATGTCGTTGATATACCTTGGGAACTCCATATCCATGTCTGAGCAATACCAACTTAGTGATAATGTAACAAAAAGTGATCTGTGATTACTTACCAATACGAGGATTGCTGAATATGTCGCGATTGGTCTCTGAACGCAAGATTTCCAAAGATGTAGCTGTTCCAATCACAGGCTATATGCATAACGTCAGTATATATCTTTCACTGTTGTTGTCCCTGGTAGTTTTACCTGCAAATAAGGTGAAGCTGCGCAAATGTACTTTGTATCCGCTATGCTATAATAAAGATGGATTAGATGCTACATTGGGATGGATACAAATCTTTTTTTAACTTACCATGGGAAAAGCTTACGAGCCAGTTTCTTGAAATCTTGTACATCTTCAGGAAGTGGCTGGATGAATTGAGCAATCACGTGACACATATCGAGTAACATGTTGTGGCCAACAACTGGTTTACGGGATGCAGAAATCATGTCAATCACTCGTCTGAAACCCACTGCGCCAGCACAATCTTTCTTAATACGCCCATGGTAAGTATAACATGTAACTTGAGTAATGGAATCAATGAGATACCTTGAGTTTGAACATTTGATCTTTGGCACGCTTTTCTCGCTGTTTATCAGTCAGCTTGACCACGCGGATAAAACCATTTCGACCGTCAGCAGTGAGATCAGGATAACTAGTAAAAGCATAAGCACCAAGGAATCACTCTTCATGGTTGCTACTCACTGTTTTCTGACTTCTTGGTAGATCAATCGACGTTGATAAGCATTACGAGTCTCAATATTGACACCATCCTTGTCATCAGTCTTGCTGGGATCTTGAATCCAGGCATCAATTCTCTGCCTGTCAAGAAATGAATACATTGCATCCAAGCAACCAATCAGCAACTTACTTTGCAGTCTCGACAAAACTCTTTTCTTTGTCATCAATGCGGATATCAGGCATGTCTTCAGACATTTTGCGTCGAGCTTGTTGTACATAAGCTTCTTCTTCGGCCACAGTCAAATAGGGAATCCCTTGATAGATCCACTAATACCAAGTATGAGTCGAAAGAATCCATCAACAATCCATCATGTGATGTTACCTTGTTAAAGTCGAATCCTTGCTTTGACAAAAAGTCAAATGCTTGTGCCTGAGTCAAGAAAAGACGATCAGGTTGGATCTTGCCAGTCATGCTTGTAGGGAAGATGTAAAAGTTGAAGGCTTTGGCGATATAACGACCAGACGGCTCGTCCCACTTGAAAGTACACAACCCAAACTGGATGATAATAAAACGACGTGTCGCTTCACGATATTCAGCATATCGGTTGGCCAATGTGTCGAGTCGACGTGATCCAGCTGGTCGATGCAGCCCTGGATATAAAACAAGTGAGTTTCACTCAAGTCAAAAGGTAGAATCAACCGTACCTGACAGCTCAGTGTCAATGGCCATAAACTCGCACTCATCAATGGCCTTTTGAACGGTAGGCAAAGACGATAGGAATTGGTGGCGAGCAATTTCCATAACGCGTTGTGTCGTGTATGTGTACAAGCAGGAAGAAAACTCGTGTCGGCAGATCTTGCTCCCAATTGATTACTTCAGGATCCGCTCTGTCAAGTGCATGAACATTGGCAATGATCCTCTTGGTGGCTGTGTACCGTACCACATACTTGATTCCACTTTGTTAGCCAAACAACCCAAAGCATGTATATCATTATTTCCTTCTTCCCTCCTTATTCTAGTCCATTGATTGTTTTCTGATCAACAATGAGTAAAGTGTTGATACGCAAAAGTAGTGTTCATTGTCTTGTCTTTCCCTTCATTGTCTTTTTGTGATAAAGAGAGGAGAAGATACCTTACCTACGTGGCTCATATAAGCTTGCAGTTACCTTTATATGCAAAGAGACTTCATTCTCTCCTTATATCCATGACAACGAGGATCATTCAGTATGAGCAGGAAAGTCAAGTTCTTTTCTTTGGTACTGGGGTGTCACAAACCTCCTGCTGATGGGAGTAACAAATGATCCGACATAGTAGTATATGTGTGTGATGCTACAACTGACAAGTAGTGTAAAGGAGACAAGGTACTCTTTACTGACATGGATACTCATTATGCAGGAGGCAGCTATCTATTGCCATTCTTAAAGATCATGCATGACCCCTATCTACATCTTTTCTCACATTGCTATATCCACGCGTGCGAATCTAGAATATACACCAAATCGAGATCAGCTTATCACCCGACTGGATCCTACTCTTAGTTGATGACATTCTGTGTGAACTACTGCACCCCGTGTGTAAATCCCAGGGCTTCACCAAGACCTATAAATACATAAAAGTCGCCACAATCATCACTTTGCTTCCCAAACATGTGGTTCAAATCAAAGCCAAAGACACCTACATCTTCATCACAAGGCAGCACCAGTGAAAAGAATGAAAAAGTTGTTGTTCACCATGACATTGATAATGAAGAGCATGTAACAACATCTTCTGGTACAAGTTATATTCCACCATCCAAGCAAGAATTGAAGCGTCTGATGTGGAGGATTGATTTACGTATTGTGCCATTTGTCAGTATTCTCTATCTGTGCTCTTTTCTTGATCGTGTCAATATTGGTAAGTCATAAACTACATTGTTCTCTGATCTTGGATCAGCTATGGCTTACGCGTGATATAAAATCAACAGGCAATGCCAAAGTTGGTGGCATGACAGAAGATATCAACATTTCTGAAAGTGAATATAACTGGGCACTATCTATCTTCTTCATTGGATATGTAAGTTACTATTAGAGTTGTAGGCAAAAGAGTGCATTGTTTAATATCTTGTTGTGTGGATCATAGACTGTATTTGAAGTGCCCAGTAATCTTATGCTCAAGGTGATTGGACCACGAATCTGGGTCACTTTGATCATGGTGATCTGGGGAGTAATTATGGCAGCCATGTCAGCCTGCACTAATGGACGCCAGTTGATGGTGGCTCGCTTATTCCTTGGAATTGCTGAAGCTGGCTTATATCCAGCGATTATCTTCTATCTATCCATGTGGTACACTAAACGACAACTGGCATTGCGAATTGCCATTTTCTATAGTAGCTCCACACTTGCAGGTGTAAGTGCAACAAGGATCAAGTATGAATCATATCAACTAATGACTTCATTGGATTAATAGGCTTTTGGTGGTGTGCTGGTATGCACCAACTTTGGCAATGATTCATCAAGTACAACTAACACACTCTTATATCTAGGCTTATGGTATCATGCATATGGATGGTATGAGAGGATTACATGGATGGCAATGGTTGTTTATACTCGAAGCGCTTCCAACCATTGTATTTGGTCTACTTTGCTACTTTGTACTGCCTGACTACCCAAAAAAGACATCATGTACGACACTTGGAAAGTCTGACAGGCTTCATGGATCTCACGCTGTTTTCTGCTTACGATAGTCTTGAATGAGCGTGAGCGCGAAATTATTGTACACCGATTGTCTGAAGATGCTGGTCCCGCTACTGAGACTCACTTTTCATGGCGTCAAGTATGGAGTGCCTTGCTTGACTGGAAAATGTACATGTACTCTGCATCCTATATACTTGGTGCCTCTGTTGTTTATGCTTTAGCCATGTTTATGCCAAGTTTGGTACGCGGTATGGGATTTACCGATATCAATGCTCAAGCCATGTCAGCACCACCCTATGTCTTTGGTATATCTCTTTTGCTTTTACATCATGGATGTCAAATACTTATATAACATCTGTAGCATTCTTTCTTACAGTATTCAATGGCTATAGCAGCGATCGCTTTGGAGAAAGAGGTAAAAGCATGGAATGTTATGTTATATGGCAACTGACATCATGTGTTGTATTAGGATTTCACCTTGCTGCTGCAGGCTATATCTCATGTATTGGCTTTATCTTACTTCTCTCGCTTCAAGGACATGGTGTGGTAGCTCTTTATGTTTCAGCATGTTTAGCAACAGCTGCAGCATTTGCAACTAGTCCTCCCATGGCTAGTGTAAGTAGTAATCACATGTACAAGATCACAGAGACTAATGCATATCATCAATCTTCAGTGGTTCAGCCAAAATTATGCCGGTGAAGTGAAGAAAAGCGTAGCAATTGCAGCTGTATTGTCTATCGGCAATCTGGGTGGTTTGATTAGTGGCCAAGTATATCGCGCTGATGATGCCCCACAGTATTTGAGAGGACACAGGACATGTTTGGGACTCATGTTGGGTGGTGCCACTATTGCTCTTATACTCAAGTACTGTCTCTATCGCATTAACAAGAAGCGAGACAATCTCACTGAAGAAGAGTACCAAAAGGCTTGCCAAGGCGAAGACTTGTGTGATAATGTACGTATATCATGATGGAATCACTCTTTTATTGTTGTTGTGTCTCATATCATTTTTGAAGCATCCCGATTTTAGATACATTCTTTGATAGAACGATGTGTTATATATGTCTTGATGCCAGCATTTACGATGTTTATGTATAATACAAATTCATATACAAGTTGAGAGGGATAAAGATGATGTGGAATGTGTTCTTGTTTCAAATGTAACGCTAATGTACATTGCCCAGCTATGACACAAGCGTTAGTCATATACAAATCATAACAGAGCCTTCCAAAACCCAATTACCGGTGATGGATCCTGCTCGCGTATCACTTTCATTTGCAAAGGAAGCTTGGTATCATGGGCTTGTAACAACATGGTCTTCAGATAATCACCGCCTGATGCTAAGATAGATAGACATGAATACATCATCGACTAATCCCATTATTGTCAACTTACGATTAACCAGACACTGCCAGGTATTGTTCATGCGCTTGTAGAATAACAAGTTGGCTAATATGTTGTTATCATCAAATGACATCCGTAGACCTTTGACAAGAGCTTCAAGCGTTATGTCGTCTGGGAAGATGATGAATAAATGTCACGAATGCCATCCTTGGAAAAGATACCTGCTAGCTGGAAATAGTGTGTTTGATTCAATCCAATATGATGTACCTGAACAATGATTGCAGTAAAAGGAGTAACAATTGATGCTGCAGCTGCAGCTACTGATGCTATTATTGGACTGATTCGGCGTCAATAATGTTATGCTGTCAAGATCCCATAGAGACATATCTTACATGTCTGACACGTGCATAGGTTTTGAACTAGGTTTGGTACTATCTGAAGTCATTACTCGTGCTATGGTAGCAACAAGTGCTGCCATGATCGGATTGGGTGGAGTTTGGTGCATTGTTGGAAGTGCTGCGTTGTTAAGTGGAGAAGGTGCTGCCTTATTGACAGGTAGCGACTTTAAACTTTGTTGTTCCTTGCTGCACATTCGCATATGCTCCACGAACTTCTTGATGACGGCAACATTGAGAGCAGCTGCTACTGGTGCGTGGTTCATGATCGTGTTTAAAGTGTAGTTGTTCATTAGGAGTTCGTGTTCATGAGTTGTTGTAGAAGAGTTGAAAAGGTTCTGGCTGAATAAAGGACGCATAAAGGCAATTGGATATATTGAAGACAGGAGTAGTGGAATAGGTTGGATGAACTGCAGCGTAGTAATATGTGTTCCAACACCCAAATGATGGACTAGGCACGAGACTTGGATAAGATATAAAGAGAAAGAGTACAAGAAAGAGACAACGGCGGTTATCGAAAATTGGACCTGTTGCATATGTGATACGACTGCCTCTTCGCATGATTCTTTGGGTCTTGGCTTCATGATAGATGACTCTAGCGTCGTATTCACTGTCCTTTGTGTATATTTATACCTTGTATCAAGCAATGAAGAAGATGGTGGGATTGAGTCATTAGAATGCAAGCTTATCAATACCACATGCAAGCGATTGACCACCTATAGCCATTCATTCACGTTAACAATCACTGCTTTCTGCAAGATGATATGAATATCCCATTTTCATTGTCAATTAAGGTATCTGTATATATAGACTGGTGTCAAAAGATAGGTACTAGCATCATTGCATCTGCCAGTTATACGCGTATCAGAAACTACCAATGGAAAGATCATCTTTTACACTCTTTCCTTGATGCATCCAATCAACCAACCCATAACAACCATACAAAATGAAAGCTACCTTGATTGTCTAAACGAGGTGAAAGGCATAGGTTAAAGTCTACGTCACTAATTTCCGCTACATAGGTTTTTTCCTCTTGTTCAAGTTCCTGCATTCTAAGACAGCACGTTTTACTCTCTTGTTCCGCGCTTTGTCCTCATGCAAACACCCCAACATGACGACGACGACTCTGAATTCTCTTATCGTTTACCAGAGGACAGCAACAGGTTTCTCCAATCTCCAAGAAAACGCCGACTCTTGCTCGATGGATCCCAACAACGACTACAATCGACACAAAGCCTAGTATCCTGGCAGGACGACTTGAAAGGCAACAACCTTGACAACTTGCAGTACTCGATCGCTTCAGGCATTCTCTCGCCAAAATCGCCAATATCGCTTGCTTCCTTTGGCCAAGACGAGTCAGCGTCATCTGTTATATACGATACTGATAGACCTAGCGTTACTGAGTGGCAACTTACAGGTAAGTAGAGTGGTATTGTTTGGTTGGATGGAAAGCTGATATGTACATGTTGCATAGATCAACTACCTTCATTACCATCAGACAAGCTATTCAAGGCCATTCCATCTGGTGTACAGAACTCTGTTCGATTGAATCAGCTTTTCATATGGGCTTCACTACTTGTTCAGAATCAACAATCCAAATCACATGAACACAAGATATCAGCTCAAAGTCAAAAAGCGAATAAGATTGGTATGTATCCATGTCAACTCTTTGCAAGTACAGGGTCTTATAATATGTATCTAGCGAATCGTGTACGAAATCGGTTGATTGAACAGCTGATCAAAGGAGAAATTACACCATCATCCTCTAGAGAGGTTCGTCATGATTTACGTTATGTCTATCATCAATAAGATGGCTCATTGTTGTATAGTTTGATGATCAAAGATTGGGAAAGAAGATGCCACATCCTCAGAATGAAAAGAACCGGGAAAGGATACGTGAACTTCAGGAGATGTTGAAAACGTAAGTATACCTTGGCAAAGATTGTGGAAACAGAGAATGAACACTTGTTGTGACTAGGTTACACGCAGAAAGAAGTGCATGGGATCAAGCTTCAACAAAGGTGTTCAGTGAGCATGCAGCTACGTTAGATGAATGCAGCCAATACAGTGAAAAGCAAAAAGTCACCGATGAGATATTGGATGAATTGCCTGGTTTCCAAAAACAATTCCTTGACAAGTACTGTACTGAAAGCGACCAAGAAACATCGTCATCACAGCCTCTATCATCAACTGAAGGGATGGAGATACCTCAACGACTGCGAGACAATATACCACGAATCCGACAAACTTTGTTCGTACTACAACAGCTGCAAAAGAAGGCTAGACGCTATTGTGATGACAAGACGAGAGAATATGTGCAGAAAGGATATACCAAGCTAAAGTACCTGCCAAAGGATGACAATCTTATGGTGCTGGATAAAGCCAATCATGACACTGACAAGAGGAAGGATGGCGATATCGACGCTCTTAGGTTACTTGGCTCCTCTGTATTCTCCTAGCCATCTCTTATATTATTGTTTCTTAATGTGGATAAAGCAACATTTGTACATATTTAGCATCTTTGTTAGGTATAGTGTACCTATCAAATAAACTACTGCATATCTATCACATCCATAGCTACATGATGTAATCTGAAGATCTACTTTAGCTATATCAACATTGGATACTCAATTGCAAACAAGTCATCTATTATGCTATACTTGCTATCAACGTTGCTAGATTTTGTTTTTGGAAGAATGTCATATATACAGTTAAATGTTGGAAGCTAGATGATGATACATGGAGAAAAAAGCTAAATGAAAGTAGGGATGGGTGATTTTGCTTATTACAAGGTTGGTTCAGTAGTGGAAAGAGCAGCCATCAGATCCATCATGCCAGCTATAGGATAGAAAGAGTGTGTTAAGCACATCCAAAGATATTCTCCTCCTGATTCACTACTTACATATACTGGATGATCCCAATTGATGTTGATAGTCCTCTGGTGAAGCACTGATGACCATGTCCGGATAATGCAGATGAGGAGTTTTGTTGTGATCCACTGGTTGAAGTGTAGGCATCCCTTCTGCTAACTGTGATAACATTTCATCTGCCCATGCTTGGTCATGTGTTTTAGCTGCTTCTTGCTGTTGTTGCTGTTGTGAAGACCAGTAGTTGTATTGATTATGAGTATCACCAATATCTGGTAATCCTTTGGCTCTACGCCATTTGTTGGTACGGCTCAAGTCATAGTCAATCGTAAGGTACCAAAACTCGCTGAAAAACTCTGCTGGTAACTCCCAATTCTGTGCAAGTGTTGGATCATCACCATGTTGTACTGCGCCATTCAATAGCAATGAAAAACACCTGTCATAGTCCATCTGATCTCGAAAAATGATCATCCTGTCACGCATATGTGGAGCTGGTATCAAGTCAATCCGTGAATCATGTGGAATGGCTAGTTGTAGTAGTGTTGGTTGTAGACGAGCAGCTGATTTAGGACAATCAGACATCACCATCCTTGACTGAACTCGTAATTGCAATCGTAACTTTTGAATAGCACTAAGACTTTGGGGAGCTTCCACTAGTGGTTCTTGTAACAGTGGTGGTGCTGGTGATTGCCGGTGGTGTTGCCATGGATTAAGATCTTTTGGTTGCTGTTGCTGTTGTTGTTGTTGTTGTTGTTGTTGTTGTTGTTGCAACATCACTGATTGTTGCTGTTGTTGGAAACTTGTACCATCCTCATCCTCTGAATCCTCATGTTTGATGATGATACTTTCACTACTTGGTGGTGATGGTGATGGTGTTGCTGGTTCTTGTGTAGTGTTTGTCTCATTTTCCTCATGTTGCATATTCTCATTCCTTTCTGTACCATCCATATTGTTGACATATGCATTGTTGGCAAAGTGAGACGCCATGGCAGGTTTGAGATTGACATTGTTCAATGTATAAGCGTTGACATATGACTCGATAGCATGTGGTGATGAATGAGCCATTTCACTAAGAGCTTCTTCGGATAAATAAGGTGAATGGCTGGGAATAAGAATGTGATGGTGCATGCACACGAACTGTAATGTCAATACAACACCCTTGAGATACCAATTCTCTACTCGATAAGAATCCAGCATAGCTTGAGTTGATTGAAGCTCTTTAGTTGTTGCATGATGTTTTTCACGAAGAGACTTGATGGTGCTTTCCAGGTCACGTAAATGTCGCTCTTTCCTTTCACGAAATGCACGTTGGGCAGCTCGGTTTTGAGCTTTTCGTAGTGCCGGTGATGCTGGATTTGGCTTACGACCCGGCTTTTTTCTAACCTTGACAGGTTGTTCCCCAACACGACCTCCTCCTTCATTGCTTGGTTGTTGTGTAGTTGCACTGTATTGCTGCTGTTGCTGTTGCTGTTGAATGGCATTGACATGCGATGGTGAGATCTCTCCAAGACAAATGGGTGGTTGTTCACTTGGTTGCACAGAAAGGGGTGTCGTTGGAGAAGGTGACCAACCAATGGTAGTGTTACTATCATTTGGTTCATATTCATCCATGATAGTATCCATGTTTAAGAGCAAAAGAAAAAGAAAACAAGGCGGGAAGAAGTGGGATGAAAGAACGGGCCAACACAAAGGGGAAAAAGATGTACACCGACATGAAATGGATTTGTCAAGCTTTTTCACCTCTTATTGTCCCCCGCATATCCTTGTGTAAGACCTGTTAACTACCAAAACACATGACTCTTCAATAAACAATAGATTCAAGTGGACCTTGTTGTTGTTGTATAAATGATGTTGATGTTATTCAATACAAGATTCTCTCACGATTAGGATTATGCATTTGGTAAGCAAGATTTTCTGCTACTTCTCTCCACACTATAGGCAACTGTGCTTCAATATATTATCCCCCTTGGACCCCGCACTTGAAGTAGCATCTCGTTTTAGAGTTTAGTCGCCGATTTCTTTATTTTTCATTCGGATCATCATCCTAGTTGGGACAACCAATACTCTTCATCATCATCTTAATGCAATGTGGATCTTCTTTTATCAAATAAGCTTAAGAGATTGGATGTAAAATCAAGACTCTAGTCACTATTATCGACTATCTTGTAAGAAAGCTATAGACACTATCATCATGAACATGTTGTGCTGCAATCCAAAAAGAGATATCAGCACTGGTCAACGAAAAAGCTGGGAGACATGACTATATTCTTGGACGACACGTGGTTATCAAGGTTGGGGAATGATCGATACTTGTGTTAGTGGTAGTGCACTTGTTTCACGTGTACAATAAACATTTACTTATGCGTCACTGATACTACATACTACACTGCTTGTGTACAATCATATGAAAATTGAAGAGCCAACAAGAAGTTCTTGCTTGGTGGTACATTTTCTGGCGTAAGGTGAGAAATGACTTCTCCGCTCTCTTTTGTCCCATTCGTTGGGTCATGCATCATCAAATAACAACTGAATGCACAATGATGGAATATGGGAATGACATTGGGGGTCATTTTTAGTATATAACTCTTTCTCCCCCACTTCTATCCTGCGTATGTGCTCACTCATGGTATTCAAGATGCCCATGCATGCACATGCTGTAAGGGTTGTTGCTATCGTAAAGCACATTCTTTTTGCTGACAAGGGATGTTGGCATGGATTCAACAATATATATATATAACAACGGGGTATTGGTCCATTAGGAGTTCTCGACAACAAGTGACTCTTGAATGTCCCGGAATTTGCCTTTATAGAGCAACAATGGCAATTCTAAGATGCAAACTTTGATCTTATATATTGCTGCTCCTGCCATTATTGTAACACATGGATGAGCTGCTTAAACTTACTGACAGCCAGGGGCACATAAAGCTACCACCATATTTGTATAGTTGCCATAGACTGCATCTGTCATTGCACTGGTCTTTTTCTAACTACCAGTTACAATGAACATAATGTGCTTTGGGGGATGAATGTGGATTCCAAGGAGCAATTCAAGCTCATCGGATTCTAAAAATGGATGTGTGACGAGGCGCAGGTATGTAGATGACATCCCGATCTCGTTATGGATGATGATGTGCCACTCCCTACTTTATGCAGCTTAATGAAAGCAAGTTAACCAAATAAAGAACACTCTGATGTTCTGGATTGATCCTTTTTATGTATCCGAAACCTGACAGTTACAAACATAGAAACAAACACGACAATGTGGGATCATATACACAAGTAGCATAAGGCATAGAAAGTGATGGTGGGAAAGAGCAAACACAAAAGGGGATGATGATGAATGTAAAAGGATGATGGGTGTCTCAAAACACAGGAGTGATATCCTATAGGGCTATACAAGAGAATAGAAGTAAAAAGTACCGGGCAAAAAGATGTTGGATGATGAACGACAAGACTGAAATGACAAAAAGTGATAATAAACATGCACGCATACATACAGCTAAATGGCACGATAAAAGTAATGGTGATGTTTGGTTAGCATAGCCATGGAGCAAGTGATGATGCTGAAGAAGGAGAAGAAACAGGACTGGTACTATCACTGCTAATGCTGCTAGTAGAGCTCAAGCTTTCAGTTTCTTCAAATGGTGGTGGTACTGATGTTGGCGTAGCAATAGCTGATGGAGAAGATGGTGTTGGTATAGGTGGCCACCAATTCACAAGAGCACGGACATCAACCTTGCGTTTGGCAGCCTTAACAAACAATTCGGCTGGTCTTACTTTGGTATGACGCAAATAATAGCTCTTGCATGTCTCGCACCAATGACCTGTGCCACAAAGATTGCGATACCATTGATGTGTCTCATGCACACCACAGTTGGCACATCGCTTAGTAGGTGTTGTCGAATACAAGCTTACCACTGATCCTGTTGACGAACGACGATCATGATGAATATTGTCATGTGCTGCTGCTGATGACTGATTGGCGACAATTAAACGTAAAGGACGTGGCTCATCATGTTTTAGCTGATATCGATAACATGCAACACATAAACGACGACGTGATGCTGGTTTACTGTTGCAATTATGACACATTGGTTTGCGTTTGACAGGGCGTGGTGCTTGCAAAAGATGAATAAGACGAGCATAGTAGCTGTACCAATCATCAGGCCTTGGCAATGGGTGATCATCAATGTTTAAGCCAACATTGTCAAACAAGAATTGAGCAAGTTGTACAGTCTGATGAAGACGCGCGTGATCAAATGAATGCAAATTGAAGCGGAACAACGTATTGAGCACACTATTGAGCCTGTAAATGTGATCTTCCTTAGCCAACAATTCATTCTCCAAAAAACGAATATCAGTGCGTCCTGGACTAGAGCCATGTTTTGTGTAGCGGAATAGATGCAATAACCATGTTGGGAAAAAGATGAAATCCGGTGATACCAGCCGACTTCTGCTATTTTCCACCCTAAAGAACACAGCCAACAAGCGCATTTGATTACAAAGCTCGATCGATTCTATGGGTCGTGATGCTTTGCCGGTGCCAATATGACATCTAAATGAGCCATTCATATGTCGTCCAATCACCTTGATGTGGATAGGTGTTGTAGTAGATGCGTGGTCATTCATTGAAGTGAGTGATTTTGTTGTCGGCCAAATATAGCCATCCGTCAAGCTATTGCGATCAACATTTTGCTTGAACATGTATTCAGCTTCATGTAACACCTTTTCCCAACGCAACATCAACTCATCATCAGGAATGGGATGTTTGTTGTCGATGATGCTAGCAACTTTTGTTGTCGTGTTGCTAAGTGATGATGCTGCTGATTGTTGTGGAGCTGGTTGTATGAGTAGTTGACTGATGTCCATATGCTTGTGTACGCGTATATGTAGTGAAAGAAAAGACAAAGATGAAAGAAGAGCTGGTTACAAAGATGGAAGTAAGGCGAATGAAAAAGAAAGAAGAAAGAGAAGCACATAAAATGCAAACTATTTATGCTGAACGAGAGCAGGAGCCTACCAGGAAGCAACGACAACACTTGGAAGAAATCTCAGGGGTGGGGGATAGAAAAGATACCCACCAACCTTCTTTTTTTTTATTGTATAGTCTGGGAGACTCTTATTGCTTTTCAGTGGCAGATAGGGTCATTGACTTTTCTTTGTCTTCAGGAAAGCTTGTATTTGAATCAAAACCTGCTCAAGTCATGACACAATCATGACAAGACCCTACACAACAAAGAATATATTCATCATACAGTGTCACCGATCTAGCAGTATTAGCTTTGACTTGATATTCACTTTTGCAAACACAAACAAGGCAAGATGTGTATTGTGAAAGTGGTGGCGGATGGCGTATTTTTCTTTTTTTCTTGTCGCAGGCACAAAATAAAGGGGGGATATGTGTAGCTCATGGTTGGACTGATGAATCTTTTCATTGTGCAGGCTTAGTTGGTATATGACTGGATGAATTAGTGCCCCGGGATCTGCAAGCAAAGTAGCTCGTGCCAACCATGAGATCACAATGCAAAGGACTGTGATATTGTGCCGCAGATGTGTGCTACTCCCTATTGTAATTCATCGTTGTATAATACGATGATGAATAATGGTGATTATATCCTTTTACCCCTTCTTGTCATGCAACTAAGAAGCTTGGATCGGCTTCTCTCGAGAATGTCTCGAGACTTGCCAGCTGTCCATTTCATTGTCAGGTTGCACAGCAGCATGTTGGACCCTTTTTCTATGAGCAGAGCCTTATGTAATCCCTAGTTTGAAGCTTCCCCATAACTTTCACCATGTTGCTGAAATATCAATAGCTACTCAAAACCTCACACTATGTATGCAATGAGAAAAAAGTCATGTAGACAATGTATATAAGCTGAATATGTCATTCTCGCCCATTTGACCCCCCAATGTCGATGCACAGTGTAATATCCGATGCATTGCATCGGAGCTTTGACGAATGAAAAGCAATAATCACTACGATCCAGAAGAGCTATTTAGATTGACTAAGAGCAGCCAAACAGTAAGCAGTGCTCATAATACCAAAAATCACCAACATGGTCATATTGCTGCACCCTGACCAACAGCAGCACCAGCACAAAGACCCCTTTAACCAGCACTATCAAATGATAGAAACATCTTTATTAGGCACAGACATCGACAGGTGGCATTATTCGCAATGTATACATGTGTGGGAATAAGACTGGCCCATCATGTTTAGGGAAACTAGCTGGTCAAGTGGATGTCTAGAGCACAAGAAACACTCATAAAGCGTAAGAGTTGTCATGTGGCATGTTGGGTAAAAGCCGATATATCTCTCTCCACATCCGATGTTTTGTTTGTTACTTTGCGTAAAATGGTACCATTAGCATCCAAGCCGATGGATACATTTCTTTCCTCTTTTTGCTTCTCCCCCAACCCGCCTCTTTTTTCTTTCTTCTTATTTCTTTCTTCCCTTATGCTTGTCAGATTGTCGTTATGGTAGCATGCAAACACGACTTTTATTTTCCAAATGACCAGTGTGCAGGCGGATGCTCAATTAGCACCGCGTTCTCTCTCTTTCTCCTCCAAACAACCCCTTCCCCAATAAAAGCTATCTTAATCACCACCCGAACAAACAATCCCCCCAACAAGCACCCCTTGTTTCAATGTTTTGATGGGAGTTGATCAAGATTACACCTCTTCTTTATGTATCCATTGTCTTCCAAACATGCGTCATTACTGTTCTTTGCCCGCCAAAAGCTACCATATTGGTTAACATTCATACTTTTATGCATGATATTCAGAACAAAGTCATGTAAACTAGAGCTACACTTACATTATCCTTGAAACATGCACAACTATAGCAGCACATGATACACATCTCTCCTGCAGACATTTCATTGTGTCCAAATGTATCGTCATTATTGTCATCATCTCCCCACTCCTTCTTTCTAAGGCTTACATTACTAAAAGAAGGTATCAACAACAACAACACTGACCAAGGGATACAGGATATAAGCATGTATATTCGATTTGGTATCATGTTTAACGCCGCTTGTTGCTTTCTTTATTGACGTGACACACACTATGACACTATGCTATGCAGTGTTAATAAGGCGATAGCAATGCATGTTGATGCGTGAAACAGAACCTTATATATGTATCGTTTTATTGACTATGGCAGCTATGTACCTATAGCGAATCAGCTTGATTATCTGAATGCATGATACATCAATTGCTTCATCTACACAACAGCGCTTCATGAGTTAAGATGTATCATTCTAATCATAATATCCCAACATGTGAAAAGACCATGTATTGCTTACACACCTACTACTACTTTGGCAAGTGATATGCTTATCAAGAAACATCTTTTTCATTACAAGATGATTGAATCTTCTTAGCCAAAGCATATCCTTGGATAATGAGCAATCCTGGATATGAATCTGCTGACAACACTATGGCAGATCAATGTTCTTAGTGCATCAAATCTATATTTGTAAAGGTGAAACTGCCGATCAAATAGCGTATCATTGCAATCGGATCGTTTCTTATGTAATAAGCTCTCAGCTCTAGAACAAAGAACATCATAACAAAGGCATATTGATAATAGGGATCAATGATATCACAATAGCCAAAGAGCACCATATGCCAACAAGTTGTGTTTCGAAAACGATAATCTCATTATGAGTATGATACAAGGGCAAAGCAGTGCATGTATGTATGTGTGTACAAGAAAGATATCTACTGCTAGTGGATGAGAGTGTGTTTAAGGATGTTGTGTATATCAAGCGGGAAACGTCGGGAGAACAGAGGAATTAAAAGCAAGATTAAAAAATTTTGATATGTGTGTATAGATTAGGCCTTGGTACCATGAACTTTCTCAATAAGCTGCTGAACAACAGAAGGATCGGCCAAAGTGGAAATATCACCAAGTTGATCTTGCTCACCATTGACAATCTTGCGAAGAATACGACGCATAATCTTACCAGAGCGAGTCTTGGGATGATCGGAAATGATATAAACAGCCTTTGGTGTAGCAAATGGTCCAATCACAGAGCGAACCTGAATCTTGAGCTCCTTATCAAGACCATCAGCTGCTTCAACATGGGGCTTGACAGAAACAAAGGCATGGATACATTGACCAGTCAAGTCATCATTACCACCAATGACTGCAGCTTCAGCAACAGCTTCATGAGCAACCATGGCAGATTCAATCTCGGCAGTAGAAAGACGATGACCAGAAACATTGATGACATCTAAGATATATACATGTTAATCTCTATATTTATGGTCTAGATCTTTAATAAAACTTACCATCAACACGACCACGGACCCAAATATAGCCATCCTTATCACGCGAAGCACCATCACCAGTAAAGTAGTAACCAGGATAAGGCTTAAGATAAGTATCAAGGTAACGAGAATGGTTGTTGTATACAGTGCGTGCCATAGATGGCCAAGGTTGTGTCACAGCAAGAACACCAGTTTCATCAACTTCGGTAATTTCCTTACCCGATGTTGGGTCAAGAATGATAGGTTTGATACCAAAGAAAGGCAAAGTAGCTGATCCAGGTTTAGTAGGAGTAGCACCAGGAAGAGGAGAAACAATGATGGATCCAGTTTCAGTTTGCCAATAGGTGTCAACAACAGCACAACGGTTTTGGCCAACCTTTTCATTATACCAATCCCAAGCTTCAGGATTGATAGGTTCACCAACAGAGCCAATAACACGTAAAGAAGAAAGATCATAACCTTGAAGCCATTCATCACCAAGACGACGAAGAGCACGAATAGCAGTAGGTGCAGTGTAGAATTGAGTGATCTTGTGCTTTTGAATAAGGTCCCAGAAGCGAGATGGGTTGGGGTACGTTGGGGTGGATTCAAACAACACCGTTGTAGCACCCAATGTCAAAGGTCCATACACAATGTAGGAATGTCCAGTTACCCAGCCAATGTCCGCCATACAAGCAAAGATATCATCAGGATGGTAATCAAAAATGTACTTGACTGTAGCAGCAGCACCTAACAAATATCCACCAGTAGTATGCAAGATACCTTTAGGAGCACCAGTGGAACCAGATGTATAAAGCAAGAAAAGAGGATCTTCAGCACTCATGCGTTCAGGAGCACAAACAGCGCGGACCTTTGACATCTCATCATCCCACCACACATCACGACCAGCCACCCAGGGTACAGGTGAACCAGTACGACGATAAACGATGACGTGCTCAACTTGTGTTTGAGCATTACCCAATGCTTCATCAACAATACGCTTGGTAGCAATGTTTTTACCACCACGACGTCCTTCATCAGAAGTAATCACAACACGTGCAGAACAATCAACAACACGATCACGTAAAGATTCAGCAGAAAAGCCAGCAAAGACAACTGAATGAGGAGCGCCAAGACGAGCACAAGCAAGAATAGAGATAATGGCTTCTGGAATCATTGGCATATAGATAGCAACATTATCACCCTTACGTACGCCCATATTCTTGAGAACATTAGCCATCTTGCTAACTTCACGCAACAATTCGCCATAAGTGATATGTCGCACATGATCAGGCTCATCACCTTCATGGATGATAGCAATCTTGTCTGGGTTTTGGTATGCATGGCGATCAACACAGTTGTACGACGCATTCAATTCACCACCAAGGAACCAGGCAACATCACCAACCTCGAATGAACCATGCTTGACAGTTTCAAAAGGCTTTGACCAAGAAAGCAACTCATTGGCAAGCTAATATTGACATATTGGTTATTGCTGATCTTTGTAATATAAGGTATGTGGATCTTACATTGCCAAAGAACTTATCAGGTTGGTCAACACTTTCTTGCCACATAGTGCGATATTGCTCCAATGAAGAAACAAAAGGCTTTGGGCATCCTTGAGCATTAGCCAAGCGCTCTGGAACTGGGTGAACAGGAACCTGATCGGCTGTCATGTTGGTAGAGATGGGAGAAAAAGAGAAAACAGAAAAAGAAAGAGAGTTTTGGGGCAGGAAGCCACTGATCGGTTTAGTCCTTTTAAAATGTTTCAAGAAGGGATTAAACTTCAGGCACTTGGGGCAATAGCAGGGTGTGACATGTCCATTTTGGGCAAGAACGGTATTTTCGGAGCATGTAAAAGAGTTATATCTTCCCCATCATGGTAATGGTCGAGGCTGCATAAGTCATTGAACTTTCTAGTGTAAAGATTCATTACTGCATCAAAGTGCAAAAGTGAAAAGCATGTCGATCAAGATGTATCTCGTGACATGTTTGACATGATGGCAACACAGATTTAAAGAAAGACCAAATATGAACCTTCTTGGGAAACAATGAGCCCATCACTGCCTTCCTAAAACTGCAATCAAGCCGCGGTGGGTTATGCTGTCCTGGAAGGACCCCACTGAATGGGTTTATGACAGCTCTTTAGCAATAGCTGTCAAACAAGATGGCTGTAGCACACAACATATATAAACACACATTTCGTTTTCAAGACACTTTGGCTTTACATGACATGAGAAACAAACCATATGTATCACTAATGACTCTTGGGCTATTCTTATTGGCCTATATTGCTCATAAGCTTTTCTCACCATGGGTACCACATTAGTTATGATTGGTTGAGCCCCGAAGCATTCCGAATGCCAGTGGAAGACATGTATAGTAATAATGGCAATGCTATCGATGACGATGGATCAGAGTTCTTCCCGGTTCTGCTTGTATAATCAAAAAGTGTAACCCCGTGGGGAACATTGGTCACTTGATCATTCATCTTTTAAGGAAATGGACGAATCATTTCATCTATCTTTGTATCACTCATTACACATCATTTGTTGCTCCAAATCTATTATCCTTTTCGCCTTTTTCGCTCTCACGATGCAGTGTAGACAAATCCTGGTACAATCATCATCATCATATCCCAGCAAACATTTAGTTTAGGAGGAGTCTTTATCCTTTTTACACATCTTTCGGGAAAAGAATGAAGCAAGTATGCATCTCACAAGGTAGTAGCTTAACCTGATTCTAGTCATAGTCAATGATACAGTGTTATGTATGTCAAAAGCATCACTTTTCCCCCGCTTTCAAAGTGCCCAAAGATAATTGGTTCCCATTTTCATGCATGTACAATATGAAACATTGATTGTGTATTATGTATGTACAAAAAGTATTAAGGGGATGATGTGTAGTGGATAAAGGATATGGATATGCAGCTAGTGATGTTGTGTCACCTCCGAGATGATCCGTTGCACATGCAGATGAACACGTAGTTGTTATGCAAGAGTCATCCCCGATGTGTTGTTTCTCCCACCTGGTTGAAAATAATGCATCAAGGATTGAAAATCACATGTAGGAACGATGATCATGGAACCATGGTTGTGTGTGTGAACGCGTATACATGAAATGTCAGCAAGCTTAAAACCTTTAGGCGAAGGGAGGAGGATCATGCACCAAGAACATAACGTGAATCCCAAGTATTAGACGCCTATTCCTATATCCAAATAGTCCATACGCATTTATGCACATTCAAGATCCTTTCCCGATATAGCATTTCTAGTCTGCATGTTGATTGACCCTGCATAACCCTTTCTGACAAGTCATCATACATCCGATCATGTTGAATGGGGGGAATCTTCTTTAATGCCAAGTGATAATGTGCAGTAGGTTGGGTGAATGCATTTCAATTAATGATGTTGGTGTATGAGTGAGTGAGCGTGTGTGGTGTGTATTGTGTGGTAGTGTATCATGCGCCAATAAAAAGGTTCTCCAAAAAGTTATCCAGGTCGTTCTTGTGAATTTGTAGTACTGTATGCTCAAAGGTGTCAAAGGATACACGTGCTTTGGACTTGGTTGCTGCTCTCTGGAATGCAAGATCAAAAGGACTAGTTGATGTAAGTACACGGATTCTTCTTTTGTATCCATCCACTTACTTTTTCCGGATATCACCAAAAGAAGGCGCACCAGTGTTGGCAACTACCAGATAGGAATCATGTTCTTCATCTAATGACGATATCACAAATGGCATACTTTTACTTGCATGTTCCTATAAAGTCATGATTAGACTTAATCATCCAAAGATCACTCTAACTTACTCTGTATGCATCTGTGAGAAAGAGAGCCAATTTGGAAAGTGTCAAAGGATGTTGAAACAGTGGTAAATCTGGTCCATCTCTCATAATCACCACACGAAAGTTCTTGATCACCTTGCTTGCCTTCTTGTCAAGAATAGCTGTGCCTTGACGTACAACAGCTTTCTGGATTTTCATGCAGAGATCAATGCCACGTTGTAATCCTTCCACACTATAACAATACACCAATTAGGTCCTTGTTACCAAACGAAACATGCTTTGCCTTACTTGTTGGTAGCGTCGAAAGCTGTATAAAAGTTACGCATCCACCATCTCCGCCGTACACTGCTCAAGTCAGTATCGTCACCATGATGACCAGATTCATTTTCAAGAGCATCCCAATCCTCATCCTGATTCCATTTCACATTTTCACCAAGGCGGGTAGCAGTTAATGGACTGGTTTCAAGCAAAGTGGCAAGTGCATAAACTGCATCACTGGCAGAGAATCGTAGCTTCCAGCCATATGTTCTTGCAAAGCTAGGAAAGCAGATGTCTGTCAAGCCGTAAAGAGGTGCCACAGTTTCAATCTTGTGCCGTAACATGTCTTTGAGTTGTAGATCCATATGGGTATATACTTGTTGACATTGTGCTAATGAAAATCTACCCAACAATAGTATGTTAATATGATGAATACAAAGGATAGACATGACTTACCCCATCTTTGCAAACATATTGTTTAGACGCCTGCGTCCATAATCTCGCCATACACTTAATTTGCTTGCAACATAGCCAGAGTGATACATGCTGTCGTAAAGACTCCAATGTCGAAAAAGCATGAAACGATATTCTTCTTCTTTCTGAATGCTGTTCTCGCCTGTACGCATATTCTCCTCATCAGGTGCCATGTTGAAAAGTGCCACATTGTCATTGAATGATTGGACGTATTTCATATACTGGTCAGTGTCAATGCGCTCGAATATATATTGTGCTGTGACTCCAATGATAGCCAGCCTATACAAAAGATAATGAGCATAATCACACAGCATGTGAGGTCCTAAAGAGACACTTGCCATAGTAATTCATTGTTTGTCTTGGCCAACTGTGTTGCCAATGCGTACATTTGTCCAGCTACAGAGTTGCCATAATAGATGCCAGTTCTGTAGTAATCTGCAAGTAGTCGTCTTTGTCGCTGCCTTAATCGACGTTGTTCACCCCGTGATTGCTAATAAGAAGGATTAGTAGACAAACCACTGGCATTCTCCTTAGGATACTTACTCCTTCGTGATTAAGTCGCCTTCGTTGTCGTGGTCGTATATCCAAATCATCCTCATCATCAGTATCTGAACTGTACATGTTGTCATCTTCACTTTCATCATCACTCTAAGATCATTGTTATTAGTCTCTCTTGGTTTTCCCTATAGATCACAGTTTTCCTTACCAATGATGCGTCATAAGCTTCAATATGTTGATTCATCCTTTCAGTATCTGCATCTTCATCAAACACTCGTACATTCTGGTTTGCTGGAAGACAGTTGTGGAGATTGATTGGTCGATGGCTGTCAAATAGGTAGATGCGTAGATCCTCATTCTTATTGAAGAAGTCGAATAGCTCCAAATATGCTCCACAGTTGATCAAGACAATGGATCGTAGCTAGAATGAACAAGTGGTTGATAATACATATAAAGCAAGACAATACACACGTACTTCAGGATCCTTTGCAACTAGCTCGTTGTTGGCTTTCTCGAGATCTTGAAGACCAGAGACAGGAACAAGTTTATGTTGTATAAGGTCGCTCTTCAACACAGACTATAGTATATGCAATGAGCAAGGGGATCGCGTGGTGGGACAAGGTGCATGGAGGTGCGTACCTGGAAAATTTTACAAGCACAAATGGCATCGACATCGGAAGCAACAAAGATAATACAATTGCCTTCGACAGAGTCTTGTTTTATGCGTTCATATTCCTTGTCAAAGTTGGCTTCGGTGATCCGTACCATCGAGTGTTGGAGGAGAAGGGAGTGAGGGAAGAAGTATGTGATAGCCCGCCGTCTCAGCTTTTTTCGTATACTACAAACGCGCCGCACACCGCGACACACCGCGCTTATCCTATACATTGTCCTTTTGCCAATACTCCTTTTATCAATCAGTTCACTCTATTCATGTCATTGTTTTCATTCTTTGTTCTTGTTTAAAGTCCATTATTGTATACAGTCATAACTGGATGTTTCATCAGAAAACTATCAACGAATATACATTCAGAAACACATGAATACGACTCTTTTATTGCTTTAACGATGTATGGAAATGGTTGCTCAAGTAATGTCAATATAAAAGTGCTAGTCAGGTAGGCAGTGAATCAATGGGTCGCGTCGCATTTATACGCGTCTCTTTTTGTTCGCGTTTCTTTCATCCACTCTCAGCAGCACGCATCTTCCGCTCTGACAGCCTACCACCAACACAACCCCCATGCAGTAAACACAATGGACGTGGAACAGATTGTACAACAACTAATACGAGATGACGAGGACATTGGAGGTACAATGCATATGGTTCCTTCAAACAACTTGCTTACCTTTGGTCCCTGTAGAAATTGCTGCCACTTTGCAGGAAGGACAAGATTACATGGATCCCGACTTTTGTTCCAGTATTATTCCTCAGTTATTGCTGCATTCGCTTTCTCGTACCAGCAACGACCATGAGCAGTACAGCAACGCTATAGCTATCGCTTTGAAGGAAGTCTACAAGTCAAAGGCCTTGAGTGGGCAACAGGAAGCACTCAAACTACTCCGAATCATTAATGGTATGACAAGAATCAACATTGACACTTGCGTGCATTGACACTTGTTTAACTCTAGAACTACTCCATGCAAGGCTCAGCAAACCACCTTACAAGGTATTCAAATTCTAGTGATGATTAAGAGGAGGATCAGGACTAATCATGACGTTATTCTAGATTGATGCATTCATGGGAACAGTTGTCCAAAACAGCACAGCAGCCATTAACATCGTGGTCAATGCATGGGGAGCTCTTGTGAGAATGGTACACGAATCCAATGCTGAAGATATGCAAGCCTTATACCCCAATATCTGGTCAGCTCTTGTTCCTGTTACAAGCCTTGCCATGATTGCATCTCCTCATACTGCTGTTCATTTGCTCAAGGTAACTGATTATCACGTTATGTGTATCTATATGCTTATTCAGTGGATGTATTGAACATAGGTCACTGCCACCCTATATCATGAATGCATTCCCAACAACTTGATCTATCCATATGGCTCCCAGTCTGAGAATTATATTCTGTTACTACTCCAATCCATCAAACGTATCATTACCACGCCAAATATCGAGTGAGTTGTTCAATACGAGAATCATCTTCCATGCTGATAATCCTTATAGGATACCCCTACATCTATTTCATGATCTTGCTCAGACAATACAAACATGGCTCATTCTTTTTCCTCCAACAATGCTTGTGCAAGTGGTGGAAATAGCAAATGCACTGGGAGCATTGGCAATGGATAATAGATCACGGCTGTCAACCGATATCCAAGTGAGTATTGATATAGTTGGTTTTCTTTTAGTTGAGCTCATCCATTGTTCTAGGACATTGTTTTTCGGATAGCAGTCCTGTTATGCAACAATCATGTGTCGCTACCTTGGTTTGACAGCTATATGAAGGAGATAGAGAAGCATCGATCAAGTTGTGTATTGGAGAAGGGACTCGAAGAACGATTAGCACAATGCAGCATAGATGATGACTATGCATCGATTGGGGTATGTAATATACGCAATGAAACCAATGAATATCAAATACTTATAGCATGTTGATCAGTCACATGTGGCAAAACGACTGCGTTTGGATGGATCTGATATCATGGATACAGAAGAAAGTGCAGAGTAAGTATGATTTGCATAATAGAGATGGATACATGATTGATTGACAAGGATTGATAGCGTGGATGGCTTTGGACAACAGCAGCAAGATCCCATATTGGACAAAGAAGATCACATCGAACGCCAAAGACTGAAGAGAATGTTTGCAGAGATTCTGTCAAACGCAATGATGGCATCAGGTGATGAATTGAAAAAGAGATCAAAGGAGGTATGTGTTTGCCAATCCTACTTTTAACAACAGATCCTGATGCATATGTTTTTTATAAGGTGATTGCTATTGTCAACATGATTGGCACCCATGAATTGGATCCATCAGAAAGCAAGGCATTGGCTGAATATGTTGCATTCTGCATATCAAAAGATGATAGCACCATCGAGAAACTGGCAGAGATGCACAGACTGAAACCCATCAACTACTTGCTACGCAACATGAGACACATTCTCCCATATCTGCTTGGTGCTATGGAAGGTGACACAGAGCTACAAACATTCGCATCCATGCTGGACATGACAGTCGAATCTCTTTGTGAACAAGGTGCACATCATCTCTTGGTGGCGTTCCTTATGACGGATGATCAGCTATTTGCTAAGAGAGGATTCGATCGAATGCGTGAGATCTTCTCTTCAGAAGATGCACCACAAGAGCTTCTTTCAACACGCCATACCAAGGTCATCACATTACTTGCAATGGAGTTAGGCGTACCTGGAAAGATGGATAAGGTATTTTGTTGGTGTTTATTCATATTTATCATAAGATGACTTATGCTTTATTTAGGCGCAACAAGCTTTGCAAACAGTCATGCAATGGCTCGAGCTTCCTGCTACCACATCATTAGGCAATCTCTTATCACAATTCTTCCTTGGCATTTCAACCAAAATTGCTGCATTCATATCTGAAAAACGTGATCCATTCAAGCGTGTTGAAAACCCATCAGCACTTGCATCACTCAACTGTATCATTCGCATTATGGGGTCAAATATTGATTCACAAGCACATCAGGTACGACACGATATATGTGTATTGGAAGACAACATGAATATTGACATGCATATCATATTAGGTCATTGCCATTATCCAAACCGTAGGGGAGCTACCCAATATGCAAAAGGAAGCCTTCATGCTGTGGAAAACGTACACTGAGCACTTATCACATGATGAGCTGTATCGCCGTATCAGTGCCATTATCCAAGGTTCATTGGTCATTTTTCCTCATTGTCCTCCTGATATCAAAAGACGTATTGGTGAATTTCTTGTCAATGCCATCAACGAGTGCAGTTTCAGCAAAGGACTACCTGAAGGCTTACCAGATGTACCTGGATTTGACGAGTTACATGATTTACGACTACTCTTGGATAAGAAGCGACTTTCCACCGATTTGAATGATGAACTGGCCAACATTGCAGAACGAACACAGAGTGATGATATTTTGGATTTGTTATCAGCAGCTCAAGAGTTATTACGGCTTTTGGAATTGTATGGCAATATGCATCAAGTGATGGTGGAGAATCGATCCTTGTTATATACAGCACTATTGAATTTGGCACGCAAGAGTTTTGATCATGCCGAGTTGCAACGACTGACAGCAGAATGTTTGGGTATATTGGGCGCCACTGATCCTACGCAAGTGGATGCCAAGATTCCAGAAGAGAATAGACCCATCTTGCGCAACTTCAACAACAAAGACGAGAACCGAGAGTTTATATGTGAATTGATCACCAAACACTTGATACCAGCCTTTCATTCAGCAGGAGATGAAATGACTCAACAATACATCCAATATTCTATTCAAATGGAGCTTCGACAAGCTGGATTCACACCTGAAAGCATATATGATGATCACACAATCCAATCTCGGTGGAACAAGTTCCCATCCACAACTCAGTCGCTTTTGGCACCTCTACTTCATTCATCTTTTCAAAGCAAATGGGAAATGGCAGTACCAGATTATCCAATCTATCTTTCAGCAGAGAGTTACAGCGAATGGATCAAACGATGGCTATATCGACTCGTTGAGACATCCAAAGAAGCAGTGCGTCCCATTTTCATGCATTGTTTCCCTGTTGTACAAGGCAACTTGGGTCTTACATTAACACTATTGCCACACGCTGTTCTTCATGTGCTGCTATCTGGATCGGATAAAGATCGTGAACATATTCGAGATGAGATTATTGGTGTACTTGAACATCATGAAGATCAATCAAGACCTTGGAGTGAACAAATGCAGCGTGCATCTTTGCAGGTACACTACATGTCAAAACTTTCATACATTTCCCATATTGACAAACATTTATGCAGGTTGTTGTCATGATTACAGGTCATTGTCGTCGATGGTTGCGTCACACACAAGAGAATCCATTGACCAGCAATCATACAAATGAAACCAAGCGTATACACAAGTTTCTTGACAGCATTCCCAATGGCAAGATGGCGATGGCATCTTTTCGATCCAAAGCCTATGCACAAGCATTGATGCATTTGGAGCTTCATATCAGGTCTAGTCAACCCACGACATCTGAAGCGATTGAATTTCTTCGTCAAGTCTATGCACATATGGAAGAGAAGGATGGCATGGCTGCTATCTTTATGAAGTTTCAGAGAAACTTGAGCGTAGAAGAAGAGATCCTTCAATTTGAATCCAAGGGTGATTGGGAATATGCCAAAGTGTGTTATACGCATGCACTAGAAAAGAATCCCTATGACAGCCGGTTACTTTCAGGTTATTTCAATTGTCAAAGGCAAAGTGGTGATCACAGTAAGTATTCGACAACATGACACCATGGACTGGAGATTCATTGATGACTCTTTCATTAGTTGGTATGCTGGGAGCAGCCACCAAGTTATTACAGACACATCAAGATTGGCTCCCAAGGATCAATGCTTACAGAGCTGAAGCTGCATGGAAGACAGGAGATTGGGAAATGCTTGATATGGCTACAAGTCTACCCATGGAACGATCCTTTGATTCTTTTTTATCAAGTGCAATGGCCAACATTCGCCGTGGCAAGAATCTGGCTGCTATGAGTGATATCACCAACGCTCGTAAGGATTTGATGGAACAACTTGCCACCACCAGCAAAGAATCATATGCCCATTCACATGATCTTATTTTACGACTGCAAATGCTGCATGAATTGGAACAAAGTCATATCGCTTGGGAAAAAGTGCGACATGAAGGAACACCTGAACCAATCAATGAGCTGAAAGACACATGGAAGAAGCAATTCCTTCTCCTTTCACCTTCTTATGCAACTCGTCGTCCAGTATTAGAATTACGACAAACTTTGCTCTTTGGATTAAGGTAAAGATGTCATTTATGCAAGGAAACATGTAGCTAAACACTGTTTCAAAGACCACCCGAAGTTGGCAAGCAACTGGTATCAGATGATGGTAGCATTTGGCTCAAACTGGCAAAAACAGCACGCAAGGCCGGTGATTATACAATGGCACTGAAAGCAACACTCTATGCAGAATCTCTTGGAGCACCTTATGCATTTATGGAGCATGCAAAATGGTACCATGAAAACCATGAGAATGCAAAAGCGATCCGCTATTTACAATCACAAGATAAGAGAGATGCCAAGGCAAGTACAAGAGACCAGAAGACACAATGACACTTTATACTGATACATATTACTTATAGGCAACGCTACTACTCGTCACGTATATGGAAAAGGTCACCAATGATAAGAGAACAGTTCTTGGTACTTATAGACATGCTCTTGGATTGGATCCAAAGTAAGTATTGGCTAGTGTAGATAAGAGTATTTGTCGACTAACCACCTTTTGTGTATATTGCAGATGGGAAAAGTTGTACTATTCGCTCGCACGATTCTATGAAAAGTGCCTGACAGAGACCGAGATAACTGAGATGCATTCAAGACAGTAAGTATCAACATGTACTAGCCAAGCAAAAAGTTTGTTACTGACTGCAGACATCAGGTACAAATTATGTCATTATGCTGTCAAGTATTATCTGGAAGCATTAAGCATGGGATCCAAGTACTTTTATCATGTGATGCCTCGTGTTTTGTCGATATGGATGCAATTTGCTGCTGCAGCTGCTTCAGCATCGGGTAGTCAGTAAGTTTACATTAGTGGCTTCAGGTCCTTTTGAAAGCATCTGCTGATCCATACGATAGAGATAAAGACATAGTCGTCCATTACAACATGATCATTGGACTTTTACGAGAGCGGATACCACGTATTGAAGCGTACAAGGTAAGCAAATGAATGTATTGAAGGATGGTGATCACTAAATACGACTGCTGTCATCTAGTTTTGCCTTGTTCTGCCTCGTCTTGTATCACGTTTGTCGCATGAGAAAGCTGATACCGGTGAGATTTTGGCGAGCATCATTTCAAAAGTGTTTACAGCATATCCAAGTTCAACAATTTGGGCATTGCAGCCACCCCAAGAATCCACCAATGACACCATGCGTAGTAGAGCGAGCATGATCATTTCCAAAGCAAGCGTAAGTGTTATCTGACCCATTAACATGACAGATTGAAAAAGACTTACATATCGCTTATTGCTATAGACCATGTATAAACCAGGTTCCAAGATCCCTACCATCATTCGGGTAATTGATACAAATCCCATACCTGCTGTATTAGTTTCTTACTCATGTCATTCTCTTGATAGCATGCACAAGATTTCATGGCTCCCTTTAAAGAGCTTGCCTTTTACCAGTCTGGAAGAGACTTTGATAGGATGAGCATCAAGACTTTCCCAAAGCTGGCCAAGATGCGAAATTTGGAGATCTGCATTCCTACACAAAAGGCAATGATACCAGCACTACCAGAATCTGAAGACGCTGCAACAGATTACAATCCTTATGCGGAAGATTTGCCACGAATTGATGGTATAGACATAAGTGTTTATCTTCCTCATGCTCAAGCTCTAATATGATATAACATAGGCTTTGTGGATCGGATTGATATCATGCGTTCTCTACAACGACCCAAAAAGATATCCATGATTGGCACTGATGGGAATACATATACATTTCTCTGCAAAACCCGTGATGATTTACGCAAGGATGCACGATTGATGGAATTCAGTCACATGATTAATCGATTCCTGCGACATGATTCGGATGCACGTCAACGTGCTTTGTGTAAGTGTGCATTTGCAATCATTACGAGCAAGCATATTGAGCATTCTTCCTCATAGATATTCGCACATTTGGTGTTATCCCTTTGGGTGAACAATGGGGTTTAATCGAATGGATCCACAATCTTTCACCACTCAAAGTTGCTGTTGGCTCCATGCTAGCCAAAGATGGTATCGATATCAGAGTAAGTGGATGTAACATGTCATTTGATGTTACAAATTGACACACGAGTCTTGTTAGAAAATCCATATGCTAGCCAAGTCTCAGCTGGAATCTGCTACCACTCCTGAAGCCAAATACAGAGTGTTTGTTGACGTTATTCTCAAAAAGTAGGTCTTATTGAGCGATTGATATGACTTTTCACTGACTTGAGGTTGTTTGGTAGATGTCCAGCTGTATTCCATCGGTGGTTTCTGCATGTATTTCCTGATCCCAATCAGTGGTTTGCAAGTCGTTGTCGCTACATCAAAACACTAGCTGTCATGTCAATCGTCGGATATATTCTTGGGTAAGCAAACCTTTCTCATGATATCATTTCATGTCACTCATCCATTTCTATATCTAGATTGGGTGATCGTCATGCTGAAAACATCCTCTTTGATTCAAGCAACGGCGACTGTGTACATGTGGATGTGAACATGTTGTTTGACAAGGGTCAACTGCTCAATGTTCCTGAAATTGTACCTTTTCGATTGACACATAATCTGGTGGATGGCATGGGCATATTAGGCTATGAAGGTAAATTGATGAACAATCTCTTTATTGTACATGATCATTCATTGAGATATAGGCATGTTTCGAAAGACATGTGAAGTGACACTTTCTGTACTTCGACACAACAAGATCCAATTACTATCTGTGTTTGAAACGCTTTTGTATGATCCCATTGTGGAATGGAAACGCAGCAAGCAAAGTATTCAGGTAAGAAGAATGACAGGATCATATCAGACTTTGTATTCTTACACAACCGATTTGTTATGGCATCTAGGCGGAAGCAAAAAGGAACATGAAAGAAATCAGCCAAAAGATCAACGGTGCTGAAGACAAGGCATCCCATGGCATGAGTATCAAAGAACAAGTGCAAATGCTTATCACCGAGGCTTCTGACAACACCAAGCTTGCCCAGATGTTTGTTGGTATGTGCACATCCTGTTTTTTTTTTCAAATGATGATGGATAGCTGATACTCTTTTTCATCTCATAGGATGGGCACCCTTCATTTAGAAGATTTATTGTATATAGTCATCATCTTGTACATTACTACATTAATAGAGAATCTGATGTTCTGATATCCTGTATGAAGCTGTGACTCGATCAACTACTCTGTCAATATATGCCGACTGACTGACTCTTTGTGCTATAAGCCAACACCTATTTGAGTAAGCGACATGCCATTTTTGGATACTGATGTTGCTGTATTGCATGATTGACCAACATTTGGGGGAACAATGTCTCTTTTTCCTCGGATCAACGCATGCATGATCACCTTTTGTGTGTGAACGATATAAAAAGTATGGGTCCACCAGGGACATTGCATCATAAACAATAGCAGTTTCATGGTCTGCTCGCTTGTTTTAGTATATTCTTTACCATATTCATGTTTACATTAATGAAACGAGATGATTCGCTTTATCATGATAAAGAACAACATGTCACATGGAAATTCTGCAACAACAAGAAAATGTAGAGTAGATACAATAAGAGCAGTGATGATTCAATGTATGGTGTATAAATGTGGAGGATGTATGTGATATACAAGGGTTGTTGTTGTTGTTGTTGCTGAAAGGATGCTTGGTCATGTTGATTGATTACCAGGCCAAATTAGGTGCACTGTAAAAGCCATGGATGGGGCGAAATGCTGGTGATGAGGAGGAGGAGGTATATGGTTGTTGTTGTTGTCGATGTTGTGAAGACGACAATGACCACCTATCTGTGTTACCATCATGCACTGTGTTAAGGGATGATGCCATCATTGGATTGTTTGCTGGTGGTGTAGTAGTAGATGAACAGATAGAAGAGAATGCAGCCAAACGTCGTTCTTTCTTTGGCAAAGGAAAAGTGCCCATTGTATCATAATAAAAGGCAGCATCATGGTCAAACATGGATTCAAGTCGTTCCACAGAGGATGTTGCATTGCTGGAAGATGTATAAGATGATGAAGAAGATTCGATATCGCTTGCATTACTGCTGTTACTGCTTGTTGCATGTATCAGGCTTCGATCTCCACCCAGTGGTCGTTGCTCATCATGGATAAATGTACATCGTACACCATATAAACAGGTACCTGTCCTGTGATATGTTCGGCAAATTTCAGTCTTGTATCGAGCATGTCTTTGTATCACTCGTAATTCGTGTTCGCCATGTGCAAATCGACACTTTTTGCCATATCTGTTTCAAGAAAAGGTACATAAAGTTGTCACTTTTTAAATATTCTCCGGGAAAAAAAAGGACGACACATCAATTCTCGGGATGAAAAAGAAGCTTTCTTACCTGCAATGACCTATTTCATTCCAGTTGCGACACATTTCAGTCTTGTATAACTCGGGCTTTTTGTTTGGATGAACACCACCTTTGTAGTGAAAGTTGTTGTTGCTATTGGATGCTTGCATAATGAATGATGATGATGATGATGATGTGCAAAAAAGTGAAATAGATAAAGGGAGAAATGAGAGTTTAGCGAGAAATAAAAAAGAAAGAAGAATGGACTGATTTGCAAGAGCCGATGCTGGTTATTTGAGAACTTGACCAAAAACTCTATGAAAAAGTAAACAATGAGATGCAAGTGAAAAACAAGGGCAGGTCCGTGTGATTAGGGTGATGGCAAGTTTCCTGGGAACTGGTCCCAGTTTCGGTCATGCTCTTGAAACGGGTGCTGGTTCCGGATATACTCGGTCCAACGCAAAAAAAACAACAACAACATACTTCATTGACAGCTGAGCATCAACAACAACCCTAAATTTGCATACACTGATCCACTTGCCCCTCACTTTTTAACCCCCTTGGTGTGCTCCTTTCTGTCCCCCTTCAACGCCCAATCCCGCTCCTCTTCTTGAGCATATCTCGAATAATAGTAGTGTATGTTACTTTTTTTTATACATTGAAATTCAATATGTGTATCTACATGGTCATGATAGCAACTTTTTCATGTTCGTTTTCGGAGTAGTCCTAATGGGATCTCATCCTGGTCATCATCTGCTTGTTGTTGTTGTTGTTGTTGTAATTGACGGTACCAGCCTTGCCGAAGTGGAACCGAATAGCCAAGTTGGTGATGATGATGATGATGGTGCTCCATAATGATTCTTGCTGCTGCTGCTGCTGCTTCCATGGAATGCCACTGTAATTCTTTCCTTCGTTGTTGTGATTGTGCCAAACTTTCCACCAAGATCACAGTGGATGGTTGTTGTTTATCTCGTCTCATTACTCGCTGACTCCAAGCTGAAAGACTCCTCAAACGTTTACCAGGTGTAGATGCATGAGTGACAGGTGATGAAGATGTAGTCTTTGATGTTGTTGCTGTCATGACAACATTGGTATCCACAAAAGACTGACGACGTCTACATAATGCTTGCCATACTGGATGTTGATTCTGACGCACGAGATGTGTCGGTGTTTCCAAAAGCATCATCAGATACCTGCACGATGGTCTACGTTGAAGTAACTGCTGCTGTTTGTTGTAATCAAGAAGCATGTGTGAGAAAGTAGGCGTCAAGTAAAAGTGATGGTGTGAAGGAACAAAAGAGATTGCCATGGGTTTACTCTTGTGGTACACATTCGCCAATGCTGTATGAATCCTTAAATCTTGTATAGGTTGTCTAAGCTTGCGTATTGTAGTCATGTACACTGCTTGAATATCATCTAGTTGATCTCCCTTTTCTTCTTGCATCATCATCATTTGTTGCTTTTGCTTTTGTCGTCGTCGTTTACTGTCGTCCAAGTCATCATCATCATCATCCGAATCCCATAGTGTATCCTCGTCATCGCCATCATCATCATCGGGTACCACTCTTGTTCGTGTTCGATCCCAGCGTTTTCTTCCACGTGTATGACCTAATAGTTTCTCGACAAGGGATGGTTTCACCTCGTGAAAAAGCTCTGCCTCGAGTTTGTCGGCGTATCGCATAGATGCTGGCATTGAATGGAATAGGGGAATGTATGCAAAAGGATGATAAAAGTGAAAGAAAGAGGATACAAAGTGAAAGAAAGGAAGCAAGAAAAAAAAGGATTGGATGATATGTGTGTACAAGAGTGTAAGAGTGAAGAAGGGGTACAACATAAGAGAAAGATACTCGGGGAAGAATGTTATCGAGAAAGAGAAGGGGAAATACTACCTTTAAGTGAACTTCCAATGAATAGCACATTTGCCCTTGCTCTCATCGCCACACACTGCTCGAAACACTATCATCGTTGGGTGAATGATCCTGTCTTTCCATATGACACTGTATCAATTACCTGCTGGTGATAAATCCAAGCTACCTAAAAGACGATACATCAGTAATGAATTACCATACCATACTCTATCCACACTTACCACTACCACATGTTGGACATGTATCCTCTATCTTTGCCTTTGTACTGCCATCGCTACCTTGAACAAACACGTATCTACCACAGTGAGGATTGGTGTTGGGATTAGGTCCTAGTTGTTGTTCAAGTGGAATGAGATTCAACTACCTCTTCTGCTAGCCAGTTCAATAACTCTTACCGTTGCCCATTTGTGCCTTGTTGATGGCGACAATGAGCTCGTCGTTTGTATCCTTCTTGCCACATGAGCCCATGCCAGTGTCATAATATGTGCCGATACCATCGTATTGTGTTCCTGGTAGAGAACCAAGAGACGCCCTTTTCCAGAGAATCACCGCGGCATTGCATGAATTCAGCAGCACCAGTGACACCAGCAACACTACCAGCATGTTTCAATGTCAGATTGACAAGCATGGAAACCAATGCAACAAACATCAGTTTAATATATAACAAAAAAGAGAGATTGGTCATTGTCGTCAGAATATACAAAAAGACATCATTAACTGCAAGGGTGCAATGTGTAGCTTTCATTCTATGAATGTATCATGCGTACCCCCTTGTTCAATTTGATATAGTATATGGTTAAAAGACGTGCTCGATATCACCTTTTGATCCCCTTATTGGACAACATTTAGATGACACTACTTGACCATGTTTGACCTTTCATCCGAATTTATTGTCAATGATAGTATAGCATTCTTCTACATCAGTTTTAGGAGTAAATCACTCTTGGCCACATTACATAAAGAGCATCATGTCCCCTTATGTCAATTAGGACAACGCCATCATTGCATTCTTACCTCCTACAATCACTTTTTCTGTTGCATTTGTCTAACAGTACTACACACAAAAGATAACTTTTATTCTAAGCGAGGGATTGGGATTACAAAAGGTGGTATATGTACATGTTTTGCATGAATAAGATGGATTGTGTACACATTTTGTTCTCTACAGAGCCTTCCAGGCATTGATAAGATGACTCGTTTCTTGTTCCTTACGCACAGCAATACGCACAAAGGTAGGGCAAGCATAACCAGGTTTACCACTGCGCACAGGAACACCAGCTGCTCGAGCCAATTCCACAGCCTTCTCAGCCATACTTTCAGAGCGCATATCAATCCATACCCAGCTAAGGAAGTCTTTGCCATGATATACCCATTCAGAGTGACCAAGAGCCTTCAATTGATCAATGACATTGACACGTAAGCGGGGTGTGTTGTCCCATGTCTCTTCCAGAAAGGCTGTATCCTTGACAACTTCCTCAACAAACTTGAGCGCAGGACCATTGACCGACCAAGGTACTTGAATCTTGCGTAATGCTTCACAATGACCAACAGTAGGACATACAACAGATCCAACACGTAAACCAGTACAGCACCAAATCTTGGTCCATGAATGCATCAAATGTACACCAACTTGATGCTTTTCCCACATTTCCTTGACAAAGTCATGTGCCGTGATCAATGAATCAGATCTGAATTCACGTGAAAGCCATGGCTGCATGGATTCATCTATGCCATCATCAATCACCTGATCCTATTACACATTCATAGTATCCCACTTACCAACAATAACAGCACCACCTGGTAATACATTGTTACGAATATGTTCTTGAAGACTGGCCAAATCAAAGTAGTCACCAGTAGGATTGCATGGATTGACAATACACAAGAGATCCACAGGTTCTGTTGAACGAGGTGCCAAAATCTCAAATCCATTGGTCTGTGCACTACGTTGATATTCCTGATACTGAAAAAAGTGAAAGTGTCAGCCACTTAACAAGGTCGTATCTATGACTAACTTGCCTGTACATTCCATGGTCCACCCTTCCATGTAGGCTTGTTCACACCTTGTGCTTGACGTTCTTGAAGTGTCTTGCGTACCACCAAATCGATCAACTCGGAGGCACCATTGCCCATGAGCAAACGCGGATGGTGCTCTGCATAGTCGCTTGGCCAAAGGAAATGAGCAAGGCTGGTCTTGGCTGGTTCTTGATTGGCAGCAGGATAGTGGTGAATGTCAACCATCTATGAATCTCATGGTAAGCAACTCTACCAGTGACTCTTTCATAATACGTACAGCTTCCTTTGCAGCTTCAAGTGCCTTAACAGGAGTACCCATATAGTTGGTAGTAACGCTGAAATCCTCAATAAAGTTATCTAGGAACCTGTGTTCTTGTCCACCATGGAATGTTTGTGTCTTTGAATCCCAAACGTCGGCTTTCTTTGCAGTAGAGACCATGGTTGTAAAAGTAGAGAAGGAAAGAGAAACAAGTCTGTGTTCCTGGGTTCCCGCTCACATCTTTTTTGGTGGGGAGTCCCAAAAGCTCATGCACTGTATCCATTGGTCACACGAGATGGATCAATGTCCACTGAAACTCTGGCATCACTTACAGAACCCGGTTGGTAGCACAAATGGATCGATGGCAACATCCCGATTCTGGGGTCTTTTTAGGATCACATGCAAATCTTCTATTAGCGCTGCAAGATAATGCTTTCATTGTTATTGTATATAGTCATGTCGTAATAGTTATAAAGTTGTATCATGTTGATATAGTCAAGTGATATTGATGGAAGCGGAATGTGCCACATAGGTCGTAGTAGTACTGTTTGTAGATATGGTTTGATCCGATGCCCAGTCACCAAGAAGGTTCTCGTATATACTACTCGATGGATGTTCTCATGATGAAATGATGGTATTACACCTTTATTCAAAAGAGATCTGAACATGTTTGGAGAATAGTACAGAATCAATCTTTATCCCAGATGAATATAAAACTATATAATGTGTCTAAAATAGAGAACAATGTCTATATCATTCCCTTTACAATCCTTTATTATAGTACAATCGAGTGATGGGCTTGCCATTGCTATCGGTAAGGTTCTGGAATTCAGGCTCCATGTCAGATGTATCCAATGATGAGATTTGGGGGAACACGGCAATAGCTGCTGGCAAAGCTGTAAACATGCAGAATGCAATCAAACCTGTAATACATTCATTAGTCTTGATGGATTTGGCACTATTTATCCCAGACTTACCGAAATTCAAAGGAAGTACAAGTTTAGGTCGTGCCTTGACAAACTCGGTTTGCTTTAATCGATCCAATGCAAGAGGAGGAATCACAAGAGCAGGAGCATTGGTCAATACACGAGAAATAGCCACCTAGTACAAATAAATGAGTAAGTATCCATGCATCATGATTGTATTGTTTCATTTACCTGTGACACAGCAGCAAGACCAGCCTTTTTGGATTTGCCAACCTTTTCATTGTCTTCGGTGTATACATCGATACCATTGGTGATTTCCTTGCCACGCATCAAGAACACATTGACAGTACCAGCTGTAGCGACTGCTGTAAAAGGAACAAGCTTCATCAAGATACGTTTGGTGGTATCAGCGATACGTAAACGAGGTACAGATTGTGTCAAGCCAACCGCCAATGCACATGAAGTTGTAACAGCCGATGCATAGGCCACTGATATAATAACACTTGTCAATGATGAATGTAATAACACTTGTTATAATTTACCTGCAGTTTCCTTAAGATTCAATGGCGTGGATTTGTTGGCATTGGCAGAGTTGAATGCGACGTTGACACTTTGATTGGCCCATTGCCAAAAGATGATGTTTTTGATCTATAAAAGATAATGAATCCCTACTCTGCTAATCCATTGTAATCCACTTACTGAAGGATTGGGTGTCAACATGCCTGCCACAAGGATCATGTTGGTAGGTACAAAGGATGACATGCGGAAAGGCAACAGGATCTTTTCACCAGTATCAGGATGTAATGTCGAATCCACCACTACATGTTCCTTGTTCAATCATGCATTCTTCTTTCATCATCATCATCATCATCATCTTTACCTTTCTTGGCTCCCCAAAGACGCTCAGCATCTACTTTCATGTTTGGATTCTGCTTGTAGTCATTAAGCAACTTTTTGGCTTCTTCCAACTGCTTGTTGGATGCAAAAAGTGTCCTATACTCTGGATGAATCATCGAGATACACGAAAGATAGACACGACTCCTACCTGACATCAGTGACATCGACGAAATGACGAAGACGACCCCAGTAAGTTGACTGAGGATAACGAGGCTTGCCTAAAAGAAAAACACACGCGACATGAGTTTGGCATTGGTCAATACAATAGACTACTTACTCAAATCGACTGCCATGACAAAAGTAACAAGAGAGAAAGAGAGAGAAAGAGCAAGACAAGCGGACTCCAGGAACCAGGAAATGACAACCCGAACAGTGGATTTTCCCGCGCCCAGAAGTTTTCATTGAATGCATTGTCGTACAAGATTAGTTGAATGCAAAAGAAAGAACTGTATGTAGTTGTTGTTTTTATTGTGAATGAAGGGGGGATATGTGTTACAGGCTAACTACCAAGTGTAAGAATGATGGGACATGTACAAGAGTAACGAGTTGTGTAAAGGAAAATCAGTAATATGGATGACGTTGAGGAGCATGATAATGTTGTTGTTGTTGCTGTTGTCCTTGACGATAAGGAGGACGATAAGAAGACATTGGTCTTTGTTGATGATGATAATAGGATGATGGTGATTGCTGAGCTGCATTATTGTTGTAAGGTGCTGGAGGATGATAATGAGAAGTAGGAGGAGGCATGGATGAATGTTGTTGTGGTCGAAAAGGTGGCCTAGATCCTAATGATGGTGCTTCAGGTTGATAAGGCATAGTGGATGATGTTGGTGCCTGGTGAAACGGTGGTCTGAATGGTGCCTGGGGTACAGCAGCTGGTACTTGAGCTGGTAAAGATGGACGTGGTACTGGATCACGTTGCTTTTGAAGAACAAGTACACCTAAAAACATGTCTGCAACACGTTTGGTTTCCTCGATACGTACAACGTATAGAAAGTCTGGCAGCTGTTGCACCTTGAAAAGTGGAACAAGATAAAAGTCCTTGATCTTGGTCTTGTTATGGCCAACTACGCCGTATCGCTTACGACTATCAAAATAGTGCAACAAAGTGTCAAGCTGCTGATCACCTTCAGTAATTGCTTCAATTTCCAAAAGAACAATCTCACGACTGGTTGAATATTGGGTCTGGGTTACATAGTTGACTACACGATCCTCAGGTATCCGACCTTCAATCCACATTGTAGGTGATAATACTTCACTCCATTCATCAGTGGATAATGTTCGACCACCAATTTGACGTGCTGATGCATTGAATTCAGCTACTTGGGGCATGTTGACACGTCCTTGCCAAATGGATGGTAGTTGTTGATCATTCGATACTGCTGATTCCTCTTTCTTGTCATGCTCCTCCTCTTCATTGTCACTATATGATTCAGGCACATAATTCTCTTCCTCAAGTAATTCTTCAATACGTCGTTTCTTGGCTGATGCAGCTTCTTCTGTATTGTTTTCATCCTCATCTTCTTCCATGACTTCAGGAAAGAAATTGTCAAAATGATGTTGTCGTGATGTAGGCGTCTCTGGTACATGAGATGTTGGAGTTGTTGCTGCACCTGTTGTATTGGTGCTCATGCTGGAACGACGACTTTCAGTACCATCTGCCAAAGCACTAGCTGAATCTTGACGAGATCGATATGTCGAAACACGTAAAGTATCATCTTCATCCCTGTCATCACGCTTTGTATTATCCACCATGATAATATCACCCTTGTGCGTCTTTTTGATGAATGGCATATTGGAAACTTTTAATACTGAATTCTTGATACTCTCTTGGATCATCGATTCTGACATGGATTTGAGCTCTGGATTGGCCATATCTTTGGCTGACATGGCAACCAAGTCCTTGGGTGACAATTCTCCAGTGATCACGCGCATTTGGAAAGCTTGATTGCTCTTGTCTTTGAGATTATGCAACAGTGATCTGAACTTGTTCTTGTATTGACTGCCACAGTGTCGTTGATTGTTTTTGCCAGGTTCTGCAAGTTGTTGAAACATTTGCTCCTCAATCTCTTCTGCAATAGTTGCTGCTCGTTTCTCTGCTTCTACACTACGATCCTCATTTGCTGAAGGTGCTGTCATGGTGCTGTCATTCTCAGTGCTTGGTGTGGCATCAGTATCTGGAGCAGTAGGTGCTTCTTTGTCAAAGAGCTTTGGATTCTTCTCCAATGCAAAAGTGATGATTGATTTGAGAATAGTTGTCATATTCTTGACGACATTTTTGCGAATAGGATCATCATCAGGTGGTGTTTGCTCCTTGGGTGAACTGGATCGTGTTGGTTGCTGTTGTTGTTGTTGATGTTGTTGATGTTGCTGAACCTTTTTCTTTTCTGGTGTTGCCTTGGTACGTCTTTCAGGAGATGGTGAAGGTGAACGACGGCTTGGCACATATTCTGAATCACCGGATCGTCGAAGTGCATCCTGTGCAGCACATTTATCGCTACAGTAGGAATCTTCTCGTGTAACATTCTTGCATGATGGTAAAAGACATGTTCTTGACTTGGCTTGTCGTGTGCCATATGCCTGTATGATTGATAGTTAGTATCACATTGTCATAATTGGATATATGTATAACTTACCTTTTTGGTCACTGGTGGCGATTTGGGTACGGCTTCTGGTGTTGGTTCCTTGGTAGTGGTAGGAGTAGTAGCGGCTACGACTTGGTTTTCTAGAACAAAATGATAATACATGTGAGCTCTGGGAGTTCATGATCCATGTTGCAGCGGCGTATATATGTCTCGGCAGCATATCGGCAAGTGACATTTGATAATACAGCATCACAGTAATGACGAAGAGTGACATTCCCTTGATCCAATCATATAAATTTACAAGTCAAAGAAAGATAAAAGGACACCAACATGTTTCCTCTCTTTTGTGCGTAAAAAAAAGACATTAAGGGGAAGAAGAGTAGAGATACAGATTCTGTATTCAGGTTTACGGAAAGGGTAAAAAGGACTATAACACTGGGATATAACGAAAACAAAGGTAACCCAAACCAGCCCCCTTCTCCTGACTAATATCATATCATTTTGTATACCAAAGTATCCGAGTTGCATGCCAGACATACATAGCATAAACGAAATAAACCACATACCTGCTTTTTCATCACCACATTTCTCGATACATCCATTACACATCCAAGTATCAATGTCGTCTGCTTCATCAGGATCCAAATCCACACATGCACAATGAAACCTATCATACCAATTAATACACATGTTTGTACATAACACACATTCTTATCCTTCTTACCAATCAGAGCACTTGTCACATTGTACCATGGGATCACCTGTATATGGCTTTTGACATATGCAATAGAGCTTTTTGCCTCTCATCTTCTTCTTGCTATTTGCATCTTCATCTGCTGGCTTCCTCTTTCCTGTATTGGTAGCACTGCTTGCTCTTCTTGTAGACGATCTTGTCTTCATTCTTCCAGTATCCACATTCTTCTCCTCCTCTTCGTTGTTGCTCTTGTTCTCTGGCACAGTAGCAGCAGCAGTATCATCCACTTGATCCTGATTCGTTGCAGGTGAATTCATCAACATATGAGGAGGAATAAATGTTGATGGTTCATTTGTTGTTGTTGTTGCTGCGTCATTGTTAGTAGTGACTGAATCATTGGATGGTTGTTGTTGGTGACTTAAATGCTGTGGATCCAGAAACGTAGTCAAAGATGCTGTATTCATTCCAGTAGCTGAAAGCATAGCTGACCAATCTGGTAAATAAAACGTCTGTGATTGTGTCATGGCTGCTACAGCAGCTGCGGCAGTTGCAGACGCTACAGCTTCAGCTGCTGCTGCTGCTTCGTCTTGGGTACTTGTAGGATTATCACCAGGTCCTGTTGTTGTGAACGTAGCATGATTCTCTGGTACTATAGCATTCGATACAGGTTCTTGACTGGTTGCCAGTGTTGGATTGTCGTCCGAATGAGCCATGTCTTGTGTTGTTGTTGTCGTTGCTGTTTGGGGTGCTTCTTGGGAATATCCTTCGTCTTGCTGGTCACGTAGATCTAGGTATTCGTCAAATGTGTTATGGACATCCATAGTAGGTTCAAGAAGAAAGAGATCGAGTCAAATGGACACGTCGTGGGAGCGTGTGTGTGAAAGAGAAGGTGTGTGTGTGAAAGAAAACAACGATTCCATTCTCATCGTCGGCTCATTCGAATTCTTTCGACTTTCCGCCCAATCACAATCTTGTCCAACCAAGCCTTTCATTATCCACTATCAATAAACTGGTCTTTTATCACTTTTGCTGATGATTCCTTCATTACCAGTGCTAACAATAATTGTTGAATAAGGAGATATCTATCATAGGGATATTCTCTTTTGCCAAGATACTAAAACCAGGTGCTCATTATGGCTCAGATGTAATCAAAAGTAACATTCATCAACACATAATCTTATCGCAAGATGTATATGACGCTTATGGTTAAGCACGGCTAGCTTAAAGATGATAGCACTCATTCCCCTACCCCAAATCATGTAAAGCCAATTGATGATATGATGCTGGTTCATTATAAAAAGTAAGAGGTACAATATTGTCTAGTTGTGTGATAAATAAAGTGTGGATGATGCTGCTATTCTTCAATGTTCAATGACAATGGGCATACGCTTGCGTATTTGTGTTGAAAGACCCTTTGTTTCTCTCGATTCGACATATTCAACGTCCAATTCATCACATCGCATTAATGCCAAGCTTAGTCGTATAGCCATTCTGTACTCAAAATCGTATTTGGTGAATGAAAGAGCCTTTTGCCACATGATACGACTTTTGGGCACATTGTCTAGTCCCCAGCTGGTCACGCCTGCCTCTAATCAGAGATGGAGCATGTATCAGTCACTGCATCCAATCACTCTAAATGTTTACACTTACCCCAATACGTAAATGGTATAATCCATGATTCTTCTTTGATACGATCACCATGATCCATGATCCAATTAAGGTGTGGAATAGTTTCAGTGTGTCGTCCAAGTGCATTCAGGATAGATGCTTTGATGAGTAGTAATACTGCACGTTGTTTGTAGTAATCGGGTGGCTGAATAGATGGCACAAGTTCATGCATGCGAATGTCATATTCACTCTTTTCTCGCTGATAAATGAGTTCCAGTGTGCGTTGTACCTGATCCAGGCACGTTTCCAAGACACCAGGTTGCATTTGCACAAAAGCATTCCAAACAAGCAAGATTTCAAGTGCTGGCAAGCTGAAAGACATATCTTGATATCCAGTCTTTTGAAAGAATGCCACTTTCTTTTCCACATAGTTGTCGATATAGGATTTACTGGCTGATGGCTGCTTTTCAAGTCGATCGGATACATCTGCCATGGCAAGAATACAGTCTGTTCGCTTGCCTAGCATTTCTTTGCATGCACCAGCAAAATATAAGCAGAAACCTGATGACCAGTATTGTTCACGGCTGAGCTGTTCAAAACATTTGGCTGCACCTTCCCAATCCAGTTGTAATGCAAGATTGAATCCAGTCTCGTAGTCAGCCATTTGTCGCATGGCTGTTTCAGCCCACTCGCCATGACATGCTTCAGCTGCAAAGGCAAAAGATTGGTTGGATAATGGTGTATTGCGTGCCACTCGTGCTATCCTTGCAGCAAAGAATAAGAAGAAACATGAACTTGGATAGTTGCGTTGTGCTTCCAAAAGACATTCAATTGCTGATCCCATTTGATCTTTGGTGTAAATTTGTGGTGCAAATGAAGTAAGGATGGAATAATAAGAAAGTAAGCTATCAGGATAGAAGCATGATTAATGCATATGCATCGTACAGCACGAATATCCAAAATGTTACTTACACAAGGGATGCCAGTGGAGCACGGATACCACGTTCTTCAATACAAAGTCTTAACAGTGCAATACCAAGCTGCTTGTCTCCTTGCCAACCCAATGATGAACAAAGTTTGGTGATCTTGCTAGGCATGGATGACAGTAAAAGATTGACTGCACCAATGCCAAATTGAATAGCTGATACAGTGTCACGATCCATGTACTTTGTATATTTCTGGCCCATTCGCTTATATTCACGCCAAACAAGACAATAGCTGTTGTAAGCTATTCAATGATACAAATGTAAGTGACCCATGACATATTGCTTCTTTTGATCCTTTACCTCGTCGTATATTAAGGCCACATTTGATATAGCTCATGACTGATTCTTGTGATAATTGCAATATCCCCATCAACAAACAGCTTTCTGCCTTGATAACATGAGCGCGCAAGGTACCATTAGATATATATTCTGGTGTATAGCCATGATCATCCACTTGTGCTTCAGGACCTGGACCTGCAGGCAAGCCTGATTTTGATTTGCCATAGAGGAATGACGAGAAATACTGTGATATGGTGGTCTTGATTGGCTGTTTGAAATGAGCATTGTCGATTTGGGCTTTGGCGATTGTGTAGGAAGTGCTAAGGGCATTCATGGCAGTCTTGATATCCTCCTCTTGATATGTCTATAAGCTACACTTTAGTAATCAGTTTGACTCATTTTCTCTTGCTATGACAACATACCATCATGGCTATAGATGTGATTGGATCAAAGCAGTCGGTGATAAGTACAATGGTTCCTTCATTACATGCTCTTTTACTTTACCTTTAATAAAGGCCATGGCCCCCAATCCAAGTGAAAAGAGTGGTTCACTATACATATTTGATGAGTACATGATACGATCAAGTGTCTTCGTTACATTACTTACAAGCTTGCCTTGGACTGGAATATCCCTTTTGCCTTCATAAAGTTGTTGTCAAATAGATTCTTCATTCCTTCACGCATTGGTTCATCTACAAAGTACTCGGTATTACATCAATGACCTGCAGTCATATAGTATCATATACTACTTACCAGCTTCCTCTTGTTCTCGTGGACTGAGCTTGTTGACTGCAATGTATTTAGGATTGACATCGATGACAGCAATAGCGTTATCTCGAAATATATCTAGATCAATAGGATCCTCAATGGAATGCTCAAATTCGCTGCTATGAGCTGCACGATAACAATCGTCTAAAGAACTGCTTGTTGCTTCAAAGGGTTGATCATGGATGGCAAAAGATTCTCGATAGGACTGTTCAATGGAAGGCATAATGACATCCATGCATCCACCAGCTCCCAGTCTGTTATAGTCGCTGTCATCAGTCAAGCTGGTACTGCGAGTGGATCGACTGCTTTCAGAATAATGTGCGTCAAATAAGATCTCATTGCTGCCACTGTGATCATGGGAAGATTCAAGATGACGACGTGAAGCTCCAGTGGATGAATCAATTTCTTGGTCTGTCTCTTGTTGAATCACATGCATGATAGCTGGTCCTGCACCATGATCAACTAAGATCCATCTAAATTAGTTGCATTCCAACATGAATTATCTTTTTCAAGATGCTTACCATCTTTGGTGCTAATCTTATTTTGGTCATTGTCCATTACGGAGCGTTGCTTTCCAGGTGCCATGGATACTGCTAATGCTTCCACTTGACTTGTATAATCATCATGGTATGGATTGATTGAAGACCGATTTTCATTGTCCAAAGTGATGCCTGTTGGCTTGTCCATGCCATCACCAAAACTGCTGTCACTATCAAATGCATCTTCGAAGATATCACTTGCAGAGTCGGTAGTAATGTTGGATTCGATCTGTGTTGCTGGTGCTGCTGAGGTTGCATTAACTGCTTTGGGCTTGAAAGACGACAAGATCAGCCCCTGTACTGCTTTACTACCCTATTGATCTTGCCACCTACCTCGACTATATGTCGCTCGTTTACTATGGACGATACAGTACAACGATCGTCGAAATGCATGCTGAATAAAAGCCAATGTCGTTTAACACGCGGAATGTAAGGATCGGCTCTTGACAAGAAGTTGGAATGTGTTGGGTTGGGGAATGAGAATAAGGTGGATAGCGTAGTGCTAGAAGGATGAATGAATGAATGAAAGTGAGATATAAGCAAGGATGGAACAAGAAAAAGACAAAGAGACGATCAACTTGATACACGATGGGATTAAACATCTCATCAAAGATCCATGCACATGCCTAGAAAGGGGAACTGCAACGCTCTGATTACCTTCTCCTTATTTTTCCCTGTCATATTACGCCCTGTTTATTGCGTATATACTCATTTGTTTAAATCAGAATCTTTGTTCTCTGGTAATACGCGCATCACATTACTGCATTCTTCGTTAATGACCTGGCTACCTAGGGACATCATTCAATTTCTGTATTCGTGTCGCCTTGTTTCAAAAGTATGCTGTCCTTTTCTCCCTACATAGACAAGTATTCTACATTATATACATAAGGAGTGCTCCCTTTACATCTTTCTGTATTGACAGTAATAAACAACTTGCATTATTGCAACATTATTAGCTAATGACATCTTCACTCTTTCATTGTTGTTACTACTGCATGTCTTTCCCTTAACATACGATGACATATCTTATTGCATTCTCTACCATGAAATCAATAAACGACATGTACATTCTCTATTTAAAGTCTCTTGAAAGTTATGTCGTAAGGGCTGCAAATCTATGCATGAGAGCTGAGATTGGGAGCTGGCACCTGCTGAGTTATCTCCTAGATCTTTCACACTCCACACTTGCTTTTCCTTTTCACTGAAATTACCCATTCCACACTTCCCAAACTGTTTCACTGACAATTGCATTGGCTTTGGTGAATTTTATGCTTTCGGATGATATTAAACACTTGACATGTCGAATAAGCAGAAAGCGAGATAGACAATTGCCTTTTTAGGAAATTTTGTGCTCTATCATGGTGCGCGAGCATGACAAAAAATGATACGTGTGATACGCCCAGATGTGGTGTAGTAACAATAATAATATGGGAAAGGGGGATTCTTATAACTCGGTAGCTTAACAGATCAGATATGTCAATAAAAGTAATAGTGTTCCTGTACCGTTCTGACAACGTCGTTCTGATACCAGGCAACAACTAAAAATGATTTAAGGAACAATCGATGCTCGAAAAAGTTTTATTTTGATGTCCCTTTTATTGGCAAGGGATCAGCCACAACAATGTTTCACTCTATACAAAAACATTGGCCAAGAGGTACAATGAAGGCACAGGGTGCCGCTAGGGAACTGCAGGCTACCACTTGCTCCGACCAATGATTCAGTCTTCAACTTCTACTTGAAATTGCTCAACAATGAGCCTCCATATCGACTTCTCGTCTTCACCATCATCTTCCTTGACCACTCCGCTGCATCTTGACACTTCTTTCATTGCAAAACATTTACTTTCCAAAACAAGCAGGCATCCAGTATATATATCACCACGGGCCGTGTCAAAAACAAGAGGAAACGAAGCCGTGATAGTATAGTGGCAGTACATTGCGTTGTGGCCGCACTGACCCTGGTTCGATTCCAGGTCACGGCAATTCACCTTCAAAATCGCTTGATTGTGGATGTTTTCTATACTTTTTTTCGATTGTCGTAGCAGTGTCGTAGTCATGTGACTATGTGCAACAGCTTTTGCTGGCTCTTTCTAGAAGCTTTTCCTTTTCCTTCCTTTTGATGATGGCATTTGCTAGAAGCTCTTTTACTAGCATCTTCCACATCATTCATAGAATCATAGATAGCAAAACATATATATATCATACATAGTCATAGCAATAAACAACAATCACTTTACACAGCAATATCAAAAGTATTATCATTGGCCACTGATCTAATCAGCCATACGATAACGACAATTGGTAGCTGATGTCTTTTAACGATCCATCTGTGAACAACCGAGCTTTTCAAGAATACCGAACCCCAGGACCGGAACCAATCGATTTATCATACGAAGAACCAGTTATTACGAGTCAAGAACGATTTATTATGCAAGAACAAGGACAAGACATGAATACTGCTATTTTGACGGCATTGACGCAACTGCTGAAGAACCAGGAGAACCAAAAAGGACCCATGTTTAGACCTAAGCTACGAGAACCTGACACTTACCATGGAACAAGAACAACACACGCTGCTGAAAGCTGGTTACGATCTGTACAACGTTATGCTGAAGTTACTGGAATGGATGAAGTTGACCGGGTCCAATATGCCATTAATCTTTTCCGAGGAGAAGCTGACACTTGGTGGCGTACAAGAGAAATTGTTGGACATCATGCAAGCACTTGGAATGAATTCTGCAAGCTGGTGTTGGATGAATTTAGACCTCGTAACGCTTATCAGACTGCACGTGACCGATTGGCTGCTTTGAAACAAACTGGCTCTGTTGAAGAATATGTGAACGACTTCCGCAACATTTGGCTCGAAATTCCAACAATGACTGATGATGAAGCTTTGGATCGTTTTGTGCGTGGATTGGCTGATCATGTTCAAGTCTATGTGCGTACCCAATTTCCAACAACAACCGCTGAAGCTGAGAAGATTGCATTTGCATATGAAGGTGCAATGTCGTTACATCCGAATGCTGGCAACAAGACTACACTGATGACAAGACCTGAACCAACTCGTGATATTGAATATATGGATCTGGATGCTGTCCAAACAAGACATCGTCGTAATGATTGGCGTGTTTCAAGAACATTCTCTCGTCGTGACAATCGCATGAATCAAGATCTACCTCGCTGCTACAATTGTGGAGGACTTGGTCATATGCAACGTTCCTGCCCTTCAAACTTACCTGGTGAATGGCGTTACAGACCTGCTCAACGACTTCCCAATAAGGACAAGGCTTTAAAAGACGAGGCGCGACGTATGTAAGGGAGTCATTGTCGCGCATAACAACCAATCAGCAAAACTCCCTAAATGCAACAACGACTGTACAACAAGTACCTGAAGAACAGCTTATCGATCTTGCCGAAGAACCCAATATTGAAAATAACAAGCCGACACCTGATCTGGAACTAGATATGACCCATTTGAAAGAGCTGAACACAATAAAGGAATCTGATTTGCCCTTGTACTCTATGGCCTGTAATGGAACACCTGTCACTGTCTTGCTTGATACTGGTGCTAGCACGTCTTACATTTCTCCACGTGTTTGTAAGAACATGACACATCACTTGGTGCAAGGACGAGAAGTTGAAACAGCTGGTGGACATACTATGGCGATCAAGTCTCTTGTCTCTTTTGAACTGTCAATGGCTGACGGCTACATCCATCCATGGAAGGCATATGTGTTTGATACCAAATTCGACATCATTCTTGGCAGAGATTGGTTCAAGCATGTACAACCAGTACCAGATTGGCGACACGACACATGGCAAATCAAGCAAGGCAACCATATTCACATCTTGACACCAAGTCGTAAACGACAGATTCCTGATTTGGCGTATCTTCTCAGTCATCGCGAGATCCAAAGATTGTCAAGATCCAAGGCTATCAGTGAGATGTATTTGTTCTACACAGCAGACAAGGCAGACAAATATGATGGCACATTTGATAGTTTGGTTCATGAATATGCTGATGTCTTCAAGAATGAGTTACCAGGCTTACCTCCAGACCGTGATATTGAACATGTAATCGACACTGGTGATGCTCAACCTATCAATCGACATCCTTTCAAAATGAGTCCTCTCGAATTGGATGAGCTACGACGACAATTGGCTGAACTGCAGACTTTGGGATTGATTGAACCAAGCAATTCTCCATGGGGTGCTCCTGTCCTATTTGTACGCAAGAAAGATGGTTCCATGAGACTCTGTATTGACTATCGCGCTCTTAATGCTGTAACACGTCGCAATGCACATCCCTTACCAAGAATTGATGAATGTCTGGAACGACTTGGTGGTGCTCGATACTTCTCCAGTATTGATCTTAAGAGCGGATATCATCAAGTACGCATTCGGCCTGAAGATGTTCCCAAAACAGCATTCAATACAAGATATGGTGCTTGGCAGTGGAAAGTGCTTCCATTTGGCTTGACTAATGCACCACCTACATTCCAACGTATGATGAATTCAGTCCTTGGTGATTATCTTGACAAGTTTGCTCTGGTTTACCTTGACGACATCCTTATCTACAGCCGTACCAAAGAAGAGCATCTCAAGCATGTTCGTATGGTGTTGGATCGTTTGCGAGCTCACAAGTTGTATGCCAATCTCAAGAAATGCGAGTTCAACAAGCCAGAGTTGGAGTTTGTTGGTTTCCAAGTGAGCGCTCAAGGCATTCTGCCATCCAAGTCCAAGGTAAAGGCAATCCAAGAATGGCCTACTCCCACCAATGTTCAAGAAGTGAGGCAGTTTGTTGGTTTGGCGTCACATTACAGGCGTTTCATTCGTGGCTTCTCAACTATTGCTGCACCATTGACTGACTTGACAAAAGGAACTGGAAGCAAGACGCGTTCGATTGAATGGACACCTGAATGTCAGGCGGCATTTGAAGAGATTCAGTCACGCATGATTCAAGCACCCACTTTGGTACCACCTAATGCAGACAAGCCCTTTGTGATTGAAACTGATGCATCCGATTTTGGTGTTGGTGCTGTACTCTTGCAAGAAGGTGACGATGGTGAATTGCATCCTTTGGCTTTTGAATCCAAGAAGCTTTCTCCTGCTGAACGTAATTATCCTGCACAAGAAAGAGAGCTTTTGGGTATCCTGCATGCACTACGCTCTTGGAGATGTTTTATTGAAGGTCGCTCTTATACTGTGTTCACGGATCATCACCCATTGAAGTACTTCCGATCTCAACGCAAGCCTACACCTCGTTTGACTCGATGGATTGCTGAAATGGAGCTGTATGACCCTGATATTCAATACAAGCCTGGCAAAGACAACCATGTTCCTGATATTCTTTCTCGTCGTGATGGTGCTCATTGTCTTTCCAATGAATCAGACATGGAACCAGAATATCTTTATGCAACTCGTGCTATTCAAGAATCTGATTGGCCCAAGTTCTATCTGCGAGCTGAAGACAAATGGCCCCCATCTTATGCTGACTTGTTACGCAAACATCGTGACCAATTTGTTGTGCGTAATGACATGGTATTTCGCAAGGTCAAGGTGAACAACACTCTTCAAGAAGTCCGTTTTGCTATGTTTTCACGTCGTGCTGATATTGTACAAGAGATGCACAAGGCTTTTGGACATCCAGGAATGACTACAATGTATGATTTGGTGCGTAAACGTTGGTGGTGGCCCAATATGAAAGAAGATATCCAAGAATGGCTTTCTCAGTGTTCACAGTGTCAATTGGCTGCAGGTGCTGATCGAAACACACATCATGCACCAATGCATTTGACTGAAATTCCTCCTGCTTTCTCTCGTTGGCATCTGGATTTTATTGGAGAACTGCCTACCACTACCAATGGTAATCGCTGGATCCTTGTTGCTGTCGACTATACAACCAATTGGCCTATTGCACGTGCTGTCCCTGATGCTACTAGTGAAGCTATTGCCAAGTTCATTCATGAAGAAATTGTGATGCGTTTTGGATGTCCTGAAGAAATTGTCTCTGATCGTGGCGCTAATTTCATGGGCAAGTTTTTGGATCACTATCTTGGCCGGCTCAAAGCCAAGCACAATTTGACTTCAGCTTTTCATCCTCGATCCAATGGCAAGGTTGAACGTACAAATGGCATCCTTAAGTCAATGTTACGCAAGTATGTACATGGTGATATACATCGCTGGGATGATTTTCTTGATACTGCTTTGTTTGCATGTCGCATTCGCAAACACAGAACCACCCAAATGAGCCCATTCTTCATGGTTTATGGTCAAGAACCCAAATTGCCTGGTGATCCTTTACGTCCTGTTATCACTGAAGAGCCCAAAGATGATCCACAAGCGCTTGTTTCAAGTCGACTTCCTACACTTCGGTCATTACGTGATGCTCGTGCTCAAGCTATTTCTCGCATGCAAAAGGATCGTGAAAAAGATAAAGCACAATGGGATTTGCTCACCAAGAAACAAGTATTCTCAGTTGGCGACTTTGTTCTGTTACGGCATGAAAACAAGTTTGGTTTGGAATACAATTGGCGTGGACCTTACAAGATTGTTGATCGAAATCTCGACACGGACATATACAAGTTGCACAGCATGAATGGTGAAGCATACAAGTCATGGGTACATACTGATCGACTACGACCAATACATATCAACAAGGCTGATGGAAATCCTGACACTTGGTATGATCCCACTGCTACAAGAGCACGCTGGAGACAACTTACTGATGCTGCCAACACCATTGCTTCTGTGTTGGTCGAGGGCGACCAAGATTTTCGGGAGGGGGTATTGTCGTAGTCATGTGACTATGTGCAACAGCTTTTGCTGGCTCTTTCTAGAAGCTTTTCCTTTTCCTTCCTTTTGATGATGGCATTTGCTAGAAGCTCTTTTACTAGCATCTTCCACATCATTCATAGAATCATAGATAGCAAAACATATATATATCATACATAGTCATAGCAATAAACAACAATCACTTTACACAGCAATATCAAAAGTATTATCATTGGCCACTGATCTAATCAGCCATACGATAACGACAGCAGAAGCAGCCAGAATCACGTGAGCTCTAGTACTAGTAACACATAACATATTGGTACTACGAATCACCATTTTGTATACATATATATATATATCACACAAACATATCACAATAAAGACAACTCTCTTTCTCTCTACTCGTTTAGCTCTTATTTTGGCCATTGAGCTATCAGCACAAAATAAGAGCATCGACATTTGGTAGCTGATGAAGAAGTTCGATCCACAGAAGCCATCCTTTACCAAATATCGCCTACCATCTTCTGACATAGAGGAATTTACAACGCGCACAGAACCATCATTTGACATGTCGAATAACACACCTTCAGGACAAGGAGGGCCAAACCAGCCTGGCTCGTCACAAGACGTCATGCAACAACTTTTGGCAACAATGACACAACTACTGGTCAAGCAGCAAGATACTGGATTCAATATCAAACCACCGGCACCAGAAAAATATGATGGCACAAGATCTACTAAAGTTATCGACAACTGGTTTGCATCAGTGGAACATTATTTCAGTCTAAGCCAACACAAGCACAATCCAGACACATGGTACTTGTATGCCGCTTCATACTTCAGTGATAACGCACAAACATGGTGGCGTCGACAACAAGCAACAGGAGTTAGAGTCAATTCATGGCAACACTTTAAGGAGCTTGTGCTCAATGAATTCAGACCTAAAAATGCTCATCGTGGTGCACGAGATCGCCTTCACGGGTTGAAGCAAACATCTACAGTTTCAGCATACCTTCACGAATTTCAAGACATTTGGCTAGAGATACCGACCATGACAGAAGATGAAGCATATGATCGCTTTTGGAGAGGATTGACACCAAGAGCTAGAACCGATGTGATGAAACCCAACCATCCAGACACTTTTGATGAATTGGCACAAAGAGCAGTAGCATGGGAAGCAGCTGAACAGACCGAAATTGCTATTGCTAATGGCTTGCCAAGACCTGAGACTTACATTCAACCTACTGTTGCAACTTCTTCCAACACTGGTGTCGCTCCCATGGATCTTGATGTGATTCAGACACATCATCATCTTCATCACCAAAGTGAGTACAATCCAGGTGCAATGTATCACAATAGTCAACCATGTGGATACACAAGTCAAGGAAACCAGCCAAGTTTGTACTATCATGGTCAACAGTATGGACAAGGCTCCCATTATCGTCGTGGACGACAACAAGCTAACAATTTTCAGCCAAAACACACTAATGGACCAACTTGTTTCAATTGTGGTGGTCGTGGTCACGTGGCTCGTGTTTGTCCATCAGGTCGTAAGGTCTCGGGAAAAGCTCAAGCGCGGTGGAAGTAAAGGGAGCTCCATCGCGCACAAATCAATCATCATCCCTGAACACAATGAACACTTTATCCACAACACAAGATGTCAAAAATCTTATTGACCTATCAGACGACAAGACAGATGCTCAAGAACAAGAATACGCTGCAGCCAATGCCAAAGATCATGCTTATATTGAAGAACTTTGTACAATAAAAGAGTCTGATTTACCACTCTACTCCATGACTTGTAACAATCTTCCCATTTCGGTGTTGATTGATTCTGGTGCCACCTGCTCATATGTATCACCACGAGTGATTGATGGATTACCGACAAAAGTGATCACTGGTCGTTCTGTGGAAACAGCAGGAGGACACACCTTGCCTATTACCACACAAGTCACTTTGCCTTTGAATGCAACAGGCTATTGTCACAATGTCACAGCATACGTTCTTGAAACCAAGTTTGATCTTATACTTGGTCATGATTGGCTTAAACAAGTAGAACCAGTACCTGAATGGGATGCAGATACTTGGCGCATTGATAAAGACAACCAGCAATATCTTCTACGGCCACAGAAGGAGCGTGCAATTCCTGAATTGGCATATTTAATATCTCATCGACAGCTACAAAGATATTCACGTGCTAAGAAGGTGGATGACATGTACCTTGCTTATCTGAAGCCAACTGCATCTGACAAATCAGATGAAGCATCCATCAAAGCACTACTTGAAGAGTTTCAAGATGTATTCCAAGACAAGTTGCCTGGTCTTCCACCACAACGAGAAGTGACGCACATTATTGACACTGGAGATGCGGAACCAATAAACAGACCACCATTCAAGATGAGCCCACTGGAGCTAGAAGAATTACGCAAACAGCTGAAAGAGCTTTTGGAGTTAAGACTGATTCGACCTAGCACATCACCTTGGGGTGCTCCTGTTCTTTTTGTTCGCAAGAAATCAGGTGATCTACGTATGTGTATTGATTACAGAGCGATTAATCAGGTTACTAGGCGTTATGGACATCCATTGCCTCGTATCGATGAATGTCTGGAACAACTTAGTGGTGCTCAATATTTCACTAGTCTGGATCTTAAAAGTGGATATCATCAATTACGTATCCGTGATGAAGATGTGCCAAAAACAGCTTTCAACACTCGATATGGATCATTCGAATGGCTTGTGGTTCCTTTCGGCTTGCGCAACTCTCCAGCTTTGTTTCAGTCAACAATGAATCGCATACTTAATGACTATCTTGACGACTTTGTCATGGTATATCTAGACGACATCTTAATCTTTAGCAAGAGCAAGGCCGAACATGAAGCCCATGTACGCAAAGTCCTTCAGCGACTGCGTGATGAGAAGTTGATTGCCAATATCAAGAAATGTGAGTTTCTCAAGACTGAATTGGAATTTCTTGGTTTTCATATCTCTGCTGGAGGATATCTACCATCACGCACAAAGGTTAAAGCCATTCAAGATTGGCCCAGACCAACTAATGTGCATGAAGTGCGCCAATTCATAGGCTTGGGATCACATTATCGACGTTTCATTCGTGACTTTGCTGCTATTGCATCTCCTTTGACTGACTTGACCAGAGGCACAGGGACAAAAACTCGACCTATTGAATGGACCAAGGAATGTCAGATAGCTTTTGATGAGATCAAAAGACGTCTTACACAAGCTCCTATCTTGATTCCACCTGATCACAACAAGCCTTTCATTATTGAAACTGATGCCTGTGATTATGGTGTTGGTGCTGTGTTACTGCAAGAAGGATCAGATGGCCTTCCACACCCCATCGCATTTGAATCTAAAAAGCTGTCACCAGAGGAACGCTCATATCCTACTCAAGAACGAGAAATGTTGGCTATTCTCTATGCACTACGTACATGGCGTTGTTTTATTGAAGGACGACCTTACAAAGTCTTCTCGGAACACAATCCTCTTACATATTTTCGATCTAAGACTAAACCTTCATCTCGCCTTGCTCGTTGGATGGGTGAAATTGAATTATTTGATCCAGTAATTCTCTACAAGCCAGGGAAGGAAAATTGTGTACCAGATCTATTGTCACGGCGGGATGGACCTGATTGCACTACAGATGAGACATCCATGGAACCAGATTACTTGTATGCCATCAAATCAGTACAAGAGACAGATTGGCCAAGATTCTATATCAAGTCCCCAGATCAATGGCCACGTACACTTAAGGACTTACTGGAAGAAAACAAGCATCATTTCACCGTCAGGGATAACCAAGTCTATCGCATCATACGCGTTGGTGACAAGCAGGAAGAAAGAAGATATGTCATATTTGCCAGACGTGCTGATCTTGTCAAAGACTTTCATGAATCAGTAGGACATGCTGGTAAAACAACTGTGGTAGATCTTATGACCAAACGTTGGTGGTGGCCATTCATGCGGAAAGATATTCAAGAATGGTTAACAGCTTGTCCTGAGTGCCAACTTGCAGCAAAAGCAGATCGGAAAACACATCATGCACCAATGATACCACTTGATGTACCACCACCTTTCTCACGATGGCACTTAGACTTTATTGGCGAATTACCAACCACAGCCAAAGGTAACAAATGGCTACTTGTCGCGGTAGATTACGCTACCAACTGGTGTTGTGCACGTGCTATTCCTTTCGCAACAAGTGAAGCTATTGCTGATTTCGTTTATGAGGAGATTGTATTACCATTTGGATGTATGAATGAAATTGTAACCGATCGTGGACCCAATTTTATGGGAGGTGTCTTAGCTGAATATTTGGGACGACTGAAGACCAAGCACAAGTTCACTTCAGCCTTTCATCCTCGTACTAATGCCAAAGCGGAGCGCACCAATGGCATCATCAAACAAATGATACGCAAATATGTCAATGGCCAGATCCACAGATGGGACGAATTCATTAGACCAGCCATATTTGCTTGTCGTATACGTAAACACAGGACTACCGGCTTTAGCCCTTATTATCTAGTTTATGGCCAAGAACCAAAGATCCCAGGTGATGAACTTCCACCATTCCTCTTATCATCAACTGCTGCAACAGACACAAATACTGAAGTCATAGTCAAGGGACGTGTACCTGAAGTCAAAGAATTACGCAAAGCACGCTTATTAGCACAACAACGCCTCAATGACAATGCTGCTCGTGACAAACAGCGCTGGGACTCTATGATGAAACCACAAGTTTTCGCTGTTGGTGACTATGTCCTCTTACGACATGAAAACAAGTTGAGCTTGGAATACAACTGGAAAGGCCCATACAAGATTTTGGCTCGCAATTTGGACACCCATATCTATCAAATCCAAGATCTTCACAACAACACTTATTCTTCTTGGGTCCACACTGATCGCCTTCGCCCTATATTCATGAAATCGACACCACCAACACAACCTTGGTATGATCCAACTCTTTCTCGCTCCATTGTTCGTCAAGAAACATCTACCAATTCTTCATCATGATTTGTTCGAGGACGACCAAAATTCTCGGGAGGGGATAATTGTCGTAGCAGAAGCAGCCAGAATCACGTGAGCTCACTAGTAACACATAACATATTGGTACTACGAATCACCATTTTGTATACATATATATATATATCACACAAACATATCACAATAAAGACAACTCTCTTTCTCTCTACTCGTTTAGCTCTTATTTTGGCCATTGAGCTATCAGCACAAAATAAGAGCATCGACACGATTTTGGGAAAGAGTCACGTGACCAATCCGCATCTTTCTAGCATCATGCTTGATATTGCCACTTTACTTGTGGTTTCAGGTCCCTTTTTATACCACCAGGCATTCATGCTTCATCTAAAGCACATGTACTTGTAGGTATTAGTAGTCATAGCATCAAAGTCAGGTAATAATACAAGTATACAGCTCTGCTGATGTTTGAATATGGATACATGTACATTAGAGACAACTAGCTTGTCCATCCTACAGCTTGCTAATGTAATATGATCTTTTCTGGTATCTTGTATTACTTCATACCAATCCAGAAGACTGGAACGATAACAATCTATGAATGCTTTCACTTTGTCTGCTGTAACTTAAGATTGACATCATATACACGACAATGCTTGGTCCACGTAGATGTGTTGCTTCAAATTTAACATGTTGGGACCTATTTGGTCCAGATATGCTCATCTCGCATGATCGCTTCTCTCAGTTTATCTCTTTTGTGTCCCATCATCATATCATGCTCTTTTCTTGCAGCATTGTTGTATCGATTTGAAGAGTAGACATCATCATCGATTTCTTGGATTGTTTTTGTCCCCATACTGACATGTTTGACATACTTCCTCTTTATTTTTCTTATTGGTCCCACTCAATTGTATATATGCATGGCTGTTTGGCCAACTGGTGTATTGAGCAACATGGTATTCCATTTCATGTATTAGGGGATGCTATGATCTATAAGATGTACTTTCAACTTGCTCCAATGCACATGCAATAAGGTATAATGCGAATGGATTCGATGCTGGATGGATGACCAGTAGTAATTGAAAGTCGTGGAAGGTGTCGTTGTCTGAAAAAGCATTCAAGGATCATGCAGTGCTCTTTCGTGGAACAATTTCTTCTTTTGCCTTTTGTCGCTCAATGAGCAAGCAAGTTCCCCTGAATGTCTTGGCCAACAGTAGTGAAAGCAATCGAGACCATCTTCAAGACCAAGATTTAGGAACCAGGTTACATTGGTGCAACACTTGAAGCTGACAATGGGCGACTGAGCAGCAGCAGCATCTTGGACTTAGACGTTCAGCTCTTTTCTCCACACCAGTCAGTCACCACTCGAATGAACGATGATAACACTATGCTTAGCACCTTCAAGCAATGTTTCCTATTGATCCTTGTTCAGCTACCAGTCAAGTGCTTGTGGATAATGATCAAATAACCAGCAACAGCTCGATCGAGATGATGGCGTTACAATGGTCTGCGTTTGTGCTACAAGTCTTCTGGATTCATCCACCAAACGTGTTGATCTTTTTGCATCACCGGATAGTCATCCTAAACTGTAAGTCTATCATGAGTAAGGTGGGTTGGCATAGCGATCGTTATTGACTGTGATCCCGCCTGCATCTTTTGCTAGGGCTACACTGCACATCACGTCTGACGTTATCCAATATCGATGCAGCTACACATACCAGACTTGATCAATCCCACCAAAACGCCATTTGCCGACTCCATCTCAATTTTGGGACATACGGAAGGGAGCAGCAGTAGCAGTAGCAATAGTATAATCATAGTGGATCATTGATCAATTAAAACTTCTTGCACAATGAACAAACATTCAACTTATAATACAATGACTGGACTTCCACACAGCATCTTCTTTGTCTTCACAGCAATATGTATACTATAGCGCAATATTCATTCGCCATGATGGACTATAACGTTCCAAACAAAGAGAACAGTAGTAGCAGCACCTTTTGAAGATCACGATCCACACTATTACAGGCTCTCTTTGTCAATCAATGTCATTACTATAGTAGCCAAAAGGAAACATCGACATGCACATCATGACACTCTTCATCCATTATCATCATTCCACAACAAATCTATCACACATGGATTATATCATCGAACAACACCATCCATCATAACCAGTTCACAATGCAAGAGTAAACATACAACAACATGATGCAGTTGGTAGTGAGATATCATCCCATCCTTGACACTTTATACAGCTTAGACCCAATGTTGTGTGCTTGGTGGTCCGTGCGCATCATTGTTGCACAGTAAACACCCCAATCATTATACTAAGCGACCTACTGATCATACTTCTTGTCTCTATTTCTTGATGATATTGTTCAGATCCAATAAACATGCCAACAGGTCCCAAAACCATCATCTTCTCCTTTGTACTACAACATGATCTTGTACCTGAAGGATAATGTACTCTTCATGATAAAGCAGCTGACGTCAATCTTCTGTCATGAAGCAGCACGATAGCTGAGCCATAGCAAATTGCAAACCATCTTCCAGAAAAGTGAGATTAAAGACATCAATGTGAAGATAGAAATGAAGACATCGAGCAACATCCTGCACTATCTTCTTTGTAAACAACTCTTATCTATCACCATGCATGAGAATGGATGTTTTGATTGTTCATTCGCTGATTTGTCTCTTGAAAAATCTTTTTCACCACCCTTATAAACAGCGACAATGACTTGTATGTCATTTTTGGTTTGTTTGTTTTTTACACTGAGATTGATATAAAGCAGCGGGATTGACGCTTTGAACCGAGACTAAGAATGACTAGATTTTATTGGTCCCATATATATAAATAGGACTTTTGCTCCACGACAAACATATCTTAGCACGCTTTGGCGGCATTTTTTCCCTCAAAAGTTCAAGCAATGACCATCCACGCGCAGGGCTCTTCCCTGCATTCCGTTTTGCAGATCCGCGGACTCCTTCCGAAGACTTGTTGGATAGCGGGAGAGAATTGACCCGTTTGCAAATGCACATTGCTTTTACTTTTTAGCTCAGTCATGAGTGCAATGTGTCATGCATACTGATCGTCACAGTAAGGGGATCATGTAAATATCGTGGTTTCACCTGACATGTCCTCCTTGACATCATGGTTTGTTACTATATTGGTTAACACTGCGATAAGGTTGTTGGCTGTGGGAATGGTTTTGTATATGGGCCATGTTGTTATGGTGGTCTTTTAAAATTAGTGTGTTCAAAGGAAACCAGGGGTGCGGGAGAAGCTGCTGTTTACTGCTGGTAAACTGTAACATGTAGAAAATAGGGACAAGTACGTGTTTGTTATTATACCACACACATGAAAGCACCCCTGACAAGGATTATGTAATGAAAACAAGACACGTCTTGATATGTTGCACCTGGTATCCTATTTGACAAGTGGTTGAAAGCAAAGATGTGTGTGAAAAAGAAGGATTCTTTAGTTTTCTGCACCAGCCAAAAAGAGAAGCTTGTAGATCAAGTGAATAAGACATTTCTGCAAAAGGTCAGTGCTTTGTAAGAACCAATGATGGCACGCTATGACCGGCTGGAAAACGGTGAAATTGCACGGGATAAAGGCAACGGAGATCGGAAAATTTGCACCCCAGCATGGGGCTAAAAAGCAACAAGATGCTCCAGAACAGCTTGCTGTTTTGTCCTCTTTTGTAACTCTTTCTTTACACGCATCTATCAACCAACCCACCAACAATGTGGAGAAACCTTTCACGCTCACAAAAGCTGCTTACTACTGTCACAGCTACTGCTGCTGCTGGTAGTGCAGCTTTGTACCTGAACAATGATCAACGTCGTCCTTTGCCTTCTATGCTTTTGACACGTAACCAAGTCGCTTACGCTGAAGCTCAACAACAAGATGATGATAAGCCCAAGACATTTTGGAACACTCCTTCACGTGAAGAAATGATCAAGAGACTTGATAATGAACAAGAAGAATATGATTTGTTGATTGTTGGTGGTGGTGCTACTGGTGCAGGTACTGCAGTGGATGCAGCTACTCGTGGATTGAAGGTGGCTCTTGTTGAACGTGATGATTTTGCTTCCGGTATGCACATAACCTTGTTATATCCTTTCATGTTTCGGATATGGCAACATCATCAATAACACGTGGGATCTAAACAAAAAACACATATGCAGGTACCTCGTCCCGATCTACTAAGCTCGTGCATGGTGGTGTGCGTTATCTTCAAAAAGCCATTATGGAGTTGGATTATGAGCAATACAAATTGGTGGTTGAAGCACTTCATGAAAGAAAGATCTTTTTGGATATTGCTCCTCATTTAGCTGGCCAATTGCCCATCATGTTGCCTGTTTACAAGTAAGTATAATTGCTGGATCTCGGAGGAGGAGTCGGTAGAGTCATTGTATCACCGGGTGGGGAAAGGAGGTGACAAAAGGCTTTTACCCTTATCCCCGAACATCCAGGGTCGGCATGTCAAAATACTTCAGCATGGTTGGTCCCTGCTGAGATGTAACACGTGATACTCATCATTTCTTCTTCCTCCACATTGTTTTATTGTTACATTAGATGGTGGCAGATCCCTTATTACTGGGTTGGTTGCAAGCTCTATGACTTGTTTGCTGGTAGAGAAGCTTTGGAGAGCAGCTATTTGTTGACTCGCTCAAAAGCACTTGATGCTTTCCCCATGTTGAAAAAGGATGAATTAGTTGGTGCCCTTGTGTATTACGATGGTAAGTTTAATACAATAATGACATCTGTTCTCCGAGAAAACGGAGCTGACATGTGATTTACAGGTCATCACAATGACGCCCGAATGAATGTTGCCCTTTCCATGACAGCTGCTTATCATGGTGCCACTGTTGTGAATCACTGTGAAGTCACTGAGCTCTTGAAAGATGAAAAGGGTCAAGTCAAGGGTGCCAAGCTTAAAGATAACTTGACTGGCAAGGAATGGAATGTCAAGGCCAAGGTAAGTCATTGTTTTAGGATATAAACAAGTGATTAAGTGCTAATTGATGATGATGAATAGGGTGTTATCAATGCTACTGGTCCCTTCACTGATGGTCTTCGTAAAATGGATGATAAGGAAAATCTTGACATTGTCGCTCCTTCAGCTGGTGTCCACATTATTCTCCCCAACTATTACAGTCCTCGTAACATGGGCTTGCTTGATCCTGCCACCAGTGATGGTCGTGTCATTTTCTTCTTGCCTTGGGAAGGAAGCACTATTGCAGGCACCACTGGTATGTTATATATAGTTGCTGGATTATACAAATGCTAACATTTTCATTGTTACTCTTAGATTCTCCCACTGAAGTAACTCCCAACCCAATGCCAAAGGAAGATGAAGTCAAGTGGATTCTTGATGAAGTTTCTCATTACTTGAACAAGGGTAAGTTTAATATACATGTAGTCCAAAAAGATTGTTGCATACTCATATTCTTCATTGTAGATGTCAAGGTGCGTCGTGGTGATGTTTTGGCTGCATGGTCTGGTATTCGTCCTCTTGTACGTGATCCTCATGCCAAGAACACTGAATCACTTGTGCGCAATCACATGATTCATGTCAGTGACAACAAGTTGCTCACTATTGCTGGTGGAAAGTGGACAACTTATCGTGCCATGGCTGAAGAGACTGTAGATCGTGCTATTCAAGAATATGATCTTAAGCCCAAGAACAAGTGTGTTACTGAAAAGACACTGCTTGTTGGTAGTGAAGGATATAGCAACACCATGTTTATCCGCTTGATCCAAGAATTTGGCATGGATACTGAAGTTGCTGTACATCTTGCCAACAGCTATGGTGATCGCGCTTGGATGGTTGGTGCTATCGAAGACAAGACTGGCATGTCGTATCCTTCATATGGCAATCGTATCTCACCCAACTATCCCTACATTGAATCTGAAGTGCGTTATGCATGCAGACAAGAATATGCTTGTACTGCTGTTGATGTTCTTGCTCGTAGAACACGTCTTGCCTTTTTGAATGCTGAAGCTGCTTTGCAAGCTGTCCCACGTGTCGTTGAAATTATGGCTGAAGAGCTCAAGTGGGACAAGGAACGTCAACAAAAGGAGAAAGAGCAAGCTGCCAAGTTCTTGGTCACCATGGGTCTCGCTGAATCTAAGGCTTAAATATCTTTTTCATTTTCATTCTTGTTTCCCTTTTCACTATTCCACTTTTTTACACTTGTAGACTTGCATCATTTACACAAAACACTATCACTCCCACTCCCCTAACTTACGACCACTACCACTATCACCATTGACACTCGCACTTTTTCATCTTTCATCTTTATGTTTTACATGCTCTTTGGAGCTCAACACAATGAATTTGCTTTGTAGAGTACTTGTATTATAATATGGCATGTTTTGAATCACATGGGTGATTGATTGTCTATATATGTGTATGGGAATGGATTATCGTCAAGACATAAGAATGTTGGTGGTGGATAGGTGATCTTGTAAAGTCGTGACTATTAGCAGCAGTGCACTATATCTCTTTCTCCTCTTGTCAAACCTTCTTGTTCTCCTTGTTCTCTTTCTGGCCATGTTTCAACGCCCAAATACAACTATTGACTTGAACGACTTTCCAGCTTTGGGTACAACTACTTCTAACGGTCGACCTGCAACTTCTTTACCGCCCCAGTCATCTATGTTACCAAACAACCGATTCGCCAATTATCCTCCTACCGATCACTCACTTCTCGGCAACGTTGACTTTGGAGCGTCATCACCTTATCGTGGATTGGGCAATAGAGGCATATCCATGGACGACTTTCCTGCATTGCAACGTTCACCAGCACCACTAACGCCGAGTAGCAGTGATATCAAAAGTGGAGGAGCTAGTGTAGACCCGTGGGATTATGGTAACTTTTCAAGTAAGACTCATTTCCATATATCACTTTTATTATGAAGTCTAATGTGTGTATTCCTTTTAAAGATACCAACCATGGCATTGGAAAGAGCGATCCTTGGGTGAGTTATCATTCAACAACGTCTCGACAGTGTGTGTGTATATCGTATGCATGATTATTAACAACACAAAGTCGCGTGGTGATTATGCACCGCCACTGGCTTCAGTATCCAAAAAGAACATTATAGGATCATCGATGGCAGTACCAGCAGCACCACCAGCAGCACCACCATCAGCACTATCATCTTCTTCATCAACCAAGGCATCTCCATCAGCAGCAGCAAGATCTTTACTTGCAAGTGCTAATACCAACAGCAGTAGTGGTGGTAGTGATGCAAATACGAGTAATGGAAATGACAGTGGCAATGGTCCATATGGCTTATTAGGGTTATTGGGCGTAATACGGATGACGGATCCTGATCGAAGCATGTTGGCACTTGGTACTGATTTGACAACACTTGGACTTGATCTTAATGCACCAGAGTAAGTGGGATATACAATCATGTCGATACAAGGATTACTTATATGTTACAATAGCTCCATCTACTCCACATTTATCTCACCATGGTCTGATGTCCAAACGCCATCTGGTCTTAATGTTGAGCCTGGTTATTATGTTCCACCATGTTATCGATCCATACAAGCAAATACACCAGCTCATCAACGAATGCGCGAGTTTTCTGAAGAGATCCTGTTTTACATGTTTTATGCAATGCCAAGAGATGTTGCTCAAGAAGCTGCAGCACAAGAATTGTAAGTAGGATGGATCAAAAGAGATATTAGATCTCTAATGACTTTTTAGGTATACACGTGGATGGCGATATCACAAGGAACTTGGCATGTGGATATTCAAAGAAGCTGATGAGAATGGTAGACCTGTTCAAGGATTTCGAAGGACATCACCTAATCCAATGGATCGTGGTGTGTATGTAATCTTTGATCCAAGCTCTTGGTCCAAAGTCAAGCGAGAATGGTCACTTTTATGGGATGCATTGGAAGATCGTCAACAACAGCAGTCTGCAGCATTACCTTCCATGTCTTCTTCATCTTCATCATCGACCCAACAACAGCAGCAACAACGAGCACAGTCAGGATTGAACATGATGACTCCACCTATCGGCATGTCTGGTAGAGGAATGATGATATAGATACCATCTTCAGAATGTTATATAACAATGAATATGCGTATACGCTGCTTTTGTTTCATATTTTAATGACAGTGAATGATTGGCTGTGTCTTACAAAGTGGATGGATGTGAAAGAAAGGAAAAAGTGGATAGATCTTGTAGTATGATGGATATAGAAACTCAAGGATGTGTCTACTATAATCAGCATATGAATATAGGCAAACAAGGAAGCACATGTGTGTGGGGCAAAAGCCGGAGCTTGTGTTGCTTGAATACTCCGCAATAAAATCTGACTAAAAACCAACAGGGACTGATCTGCTTTAAAAGCAAAGCCGGTTCTAAAACAGGATCGTGTCACCTTTTTTTCTCATCTCCCCTTCTCTTTTCCTCTTTTCATCATGAAAACATACACTGTTGAAGAAGTTGCTCAGCACAATAAGGCAGATGATATCTGGATCATCATTGATGGCAAGGTGTTTGATGTAACCAAGTTTGTTAATGAGCATCCCGGTGGTAAAAAAGTGCTTGTCAAGATGGCTGGCAAGGATGCATCCAAGAAATTCAAGCAATTCCATAACGCTGCTATTATGCAAAAAGTCGGCTTGCCTTTGCAAATCGGTGTCATTGCTGGTGCTGATGATGCTGCATCTGCTCCTGCTCCTGCTGCACCTGCTACTAACGCAACCAAAAAGTCAACTCCCGCTACTCTTACCCATCCACAACAACTTGTGATGGCTGATGAAGCACGTTTTGGTGATGGTATCCCTTATGGTGATCCTTCTTGGTATCAAGAATGGAATAGCCCTTATTACAATGAATCACATATTCGCTTGAGAAAGATTGTACGTGAATTTGTCGACAAGGAATTGATGCCTTATGCACATGACTGGAGTGAAGCAAAAGCTATTCCACGTGAAGTTGTCAAGAAAGTAGGCCAAATGGGTTTGTTGGCTGCTGCATGTGGTGCTGGTACCAATCCACAAATTGCTGGCAACAAGGCACTTAATCCTTATGGCTTGCCTGGTGTCAAGCCAGAGGAATTTGATATCTTCCACGAGTTCATTTGTATCGATGAATTGTCAAGAACAGGTGCTGGTACCATCATTTGGGGTCTTCAAGGCGGTTTGTCTATTGCATTGCCACCTGTCATGAATTTTGCACGTGACGAAGTCCGCAATAAGGTTGTTCCTGGTTGTCTTTCTGGTGAAAAGTTTATTGCACTTGCTATTACTGAACCAACTCATGGAAGTGATGTATCTGGCTTGCAAACGACTGCAAAGGATATGGGTGATTACTTCCTGTTGAATGGTGAAAAGAAGTGGATTACTCAAGGCTCATATGCTGACTATTACACTGTTGCTTGCCGCACTGGTGGACCTGGTATGGGTGGCATTTCTTTGCTTCTTGTTGAACGTGAATTCCCTGGTGTCAATGCACGTCCCATGGATGTTTCAGGCATGTGGGGTTCTGGTACATCTTATATCACTTTTGAAGATGTAAGTATCAATCACATTATATGTACATGCTTGGATCTAATCAGATAATACAGGTCAAAGTCCCCAAGACCCATTTGATTGGTGAAGTCAACAAGGGCTTCAAGTACATTATGCACAACTTTAATCATGAACGTCTTGGTATCATCATGCAAGCCAATCGTTATGCACGTGCTTGTATTGAAGAAGCTTTTGCCTATGCTCTTAAGCGCAAGACTTTTGGTGTTCGTTTGATTGATCACCCTGTTATTCGTAACAAGTTTGGTCACATGATTCGTCAAGTGGAAGCTACTCATGCTTGGCTCGAGAATGTGCTTTATCAAGTCAAGACATTGCCTGCTGAAACACAACCAGAACGTCTTGGTGGTCCTGTTGCATTGCTCAAGGCACAAGCAACCCAGACCTTTGAATACTGTGCTCGTGAAGCTGGTCAAGTCTTTGGTGGTCTTGCTTATACCCGTGGTGGACAAGCTGAGCGTGTTGAAAGAGGTACTAGAGAAGTTAGAGCTTTCACTGTGCCAGGTGGTTCTGAAGAAATCATGCTTGATTTGGGCGTCCGTCAAGCATTAAAGAACTACGAAAAGAAGAACAAGTTGTAATAGTACAAGCTATAGTCACCCTTTTCCCAAACATTAATGTATATATCCCTCTATTTCACAAACATACATCATTCTTGGATTCTATCTAAACGTCAATGTGGTTTCATGTGATATGATGCTTTATGGGAAAGATGGTATACTAGACTATTGCTATACAAGATGAAATGAAAAGGATGTGGATTTATTACTTGTAAGCGTCATTATGTATGCATGGAGGAGAATAAGATATGTTGTGCTTTTTTGATTACTATCTCTACAAAGTAGTAAAGGTAACTGCAGCTGCAGCACCTGCTTGTGCACCAGAATCATTTCCTTGACCTGATTGTGATGATGTTGAGCCACCAGCATAACCAACTGGACCTCGTGTAGAATACTGATAGTTGTCTTGCTGAGGAGTAAAGCCACGACGCATCCTTAATCCTTCAGGTGATCCTTCACCACTTGACTTGCTCCCCTTGTTGTAGATTTCAGGTGGACCTTCAGGACCATTCGTACCATTTGCATAAGGTTGTCGTGGTAATGCATAATCAATGCCAAGGCGTTCACTTTCTTCTTTAAGCTCCACAATATATGTGTTGTGTCGTAGCCAACGAGCACCTGCATCCTGCCAGTTTTGTGTGTGTTCAAAGTAAAATGTCACTGTGATACGATTCTGATTCTCAAAAGAGACGACATTGCATGATGAAGAGTTGGGTCGATAAAGATTGGGTCGTTCATTTGTCCACTCTGCCATATGATCACGTAGCTTGTGTATCTTCCAAGTTGGTGTATCAAATGCAATATGGATTTCTAAAAGCATGTCATGTGTAAGTGAAAGGAGAGCAGCATCAAAGAAGTTGTCAATTACCAAGTGTTTCACCCATAGGTCCACTGCGTCGCACATTGGTGATGTATTGCGTAGCTAGCACCGAGTTTTTGGCATAGATGATGGTGCCATCCCAATTCCTAATGATATCAAATATATTAGTACCTAATCATATCCCAATTCCTTTATGACTAGTCTTACATGAATGTTGAAACAAGTAATCCAACCTTGACTACGACCCAGTTATTGGTACCAACAAAGATACGATCCCCTGCATCAAATGGATGCTACACAAAAAGAGAGAATGTCAATGATACGACTTGTGATATATCACTTTATACTTACTGTAACAAAGACAAAAATGACTGATTCAAAGGCATCCTTGGCACTGGTTCCAAATACAAAGCTGGCAGCAATAAAGGCACTCCATAAAGGCATCAATTGTGTTCCAACATTGACACCAAAAGCTGCACACACGATGATGATCTATAGAGCACGTGATAAGCATAGAGTAAACATGAATGATATGATCCAATACATACAAAGATGACCGTAAAGAAGACAAGCAAGATGACATCCATTTTGCCTGTTGCTTGTGACAAGTCTCTCATTGACCTTGCCAAGTTCTTACGTTCACGATAAATACGAATGCAAGCCGATCGCAGTTCTTGTTTGCTGACACTGCCATTGCCATCGCGATCGAAGAGTCGAAATGCTTCAATAGCGTCCTGGTGGGTATGGAAAAAGGGAAAGAGATCCTTCTCATTTATCTGCCGGTTACTGGTTGGTCCGACAATGTTGTGATATATGCGCTTAGCCAACGTTTTAGCTTGGTGGGACGAAGTTTGTGGTGTTACAGCACCATTTGCAGTGGCCTGTGCGGTAACTGTACGCCATTTCTTGTATCCAGTCTTGAAAAGTCTTCCAGGTGCACTACCAGCTGCCGTACTCATGAAGGATTTCTCATCACCAATAGTTGTACTACTTCGAGAAAGAGGTGGAGGAGATGCTGGTTCTTGTTGTTGTTGTGAGTTATTCTTGGGTGTTGTTTTGCTCACTTCACGTAGTCTTCGTGTCAAGTTGGCTACAAAATCAGCCGTACGTGAATCATTGGTTTGTTGCGCTGGTTGTTGCTGCTGTTCATCATATGATTCCTTCTTTTCATCATAGTCAGCATTATCCTTTTCTTCAAGAGCTGGAATAGCAATCAAAGTGTCCATCCTTTGTGGAGGGAAATGTACATTGTTGTTGTTGCGCATACTGAGATTATCACCTTGTTGCTGTTGCTCAGAACGCATGATAGATGTTGGCATGTTTTCATCAGTGGATGCTGAGCGAACAGGAGTACCATTAGTGCTAGTATCATTGTTTTTTCCTTTGCGTCGGATACGCTTCAATAAATCCTGGGGTGTTTTACGCTTTGTTTTCTTTAGACGATCCAAGATTTTGAGCGCGTGATCATTGTCTCTGATACGGTCACCATATGCTTTCCTAATCAATGAAACAAATGCAACATGAGCAAAAGTCGGTACTACAATATGTCGATCACTGTAACCAGTCCGAAAGTTCCGATACGTACTTGTGGAAGGATGTAACTGATATGGAAATGGATAACAAGTGTCAATAATGGTAGATGAAAAGTGGTGGCACACTAGAAAAAAGAACTCACCAATCAGCTGAAGAATGAACTTTTCAATAAAGAGCAGTAATGCGGCGAAAAAAACACATTCCCAGATATTGTAAAACACATCGACATAACTGGGTCTTGTTTGTCCTTCTGGTAGCGCTACTAGTTGTCGAATGAGTGCCCATGATCCCCAATTCCATGCAGATACAAGTAATGCTTTGATAAAAGGACGAAGCGCCATATAATACTATGAATGAGTAAAGTGTTTGGAATGGGGCCGTGGAAGATTATCAGCGTGACATGCTACAATCAGGCTTTTTTTGGACTTGTGTATCCTTACCGCTAATCGCATTCTTAAAACTTCTGTTGATTGTGGGCGTAATAGTCCAACAAGACGACGAATGGCCCAAGGGACAAGTTCAACCACTACTTGTAGCACCATGCTAATACACCACATGAAAGCAGCCCATGTAAACCATAACTGAAGATTGTAGGATACCATAGTCACATTATCTTCATATACGACGAACACGGCAACATCCACTGCAATCAAGGCCAATGCAAAGAGAAATAGAAGTGACCAAGCAATGTATGAAGAGTTTCGTGATAGACAAAGTATTAGTGCACCTGATTTCTTGCTTTTTGACTTGTCATCCTCTTCTTCATCATCACCAGCAGCCCAATCAAATTGATCATTATCGGTATAATTGGTGACTAGTCCTGGACCTGTGTAGAAAAGTGGAACATTAGCACAGTGAAAAGCGATTAGTAAAAGTTTGCAACTTACCAGCCAATGCTTCAAGTGGTATATCAGGTGGGATCATTGTTTTGTCCAAGACCAGTCCTTCATCATCTGTTGAGCTGCGAACTGATAGCTCAGTATCAGTAGCGCGAAGAGAAGGGCGTTCAACAGCAATGACATTTGATTTTTCGGGTTCATTGTCACTGCTATCGCTAAGAGATTCTTTTCTACCACCCCCTGGGAAAAGTAATTCAAGATCAATAATGAAAGTTCGTGATATGAATATGAATTCTTTGTTATGGTACCATCATCCCAAGGTCCATCATCAGCAGCTGCTTGATGATCTGCTCCTCCATGCATAACATCCATAGTCATGGTGATAATTGAAAGAGAGATAAAGCTACTTTCTGCAAAATCGTTGGGAAAAAAAGTTGGGATGAGAAAAAAAGGAACACCGTAAGAGGCAAGAAGAGGAAGTTGAAAAAAAAATCAGGGTACTTTGGGGGAGGATCAACCAGCAACAGGAAAAAGATGCATCAGGGATACACAAAGTAGTATTAAGAGCTATCCAATCATCACGCGACGGGGATCTTTTTGTTTCAAACGCCAGCTTTGTTCCTTCTTTTTGGAATAATTCATTTTGCGTGAGAAAAGATACTCAGTCATTGATCTCTGATTTGCAGTGAAGAATGAAAAAGTGCCAAGCAAGTCAATGCATTCCTCATTTCAACCTGTTGGGATCTTGTGAGACGACAACTAAACTTTATGCAGCAGCAGCAGCTGCACCTGGTATTCAGCATCTGATACTGTCAATCTTATTACAGCTAATGTCGGCATGTCAATCATGTTGCTGAAATCAAATGCTCCAGTCAATCAAACGCGTGAAATGACGCCAGTCAACAACCAAACAAAGTCTCGTCATGCTAAGATCAAGACATGCCTTTATTATGGTGGATATGCATATAATCTATATCTGGAACATGCTCTGCCCCCCTGCGTGTTTGTCTTTGGAGTCTAGATCAAATTTTCTGCAGTGCAATGTTAAATGATTGTTTCAAGTCACCAGGACAAAATGGATTATGATTTATTATGATGAATGATGAATGATGAATGATGATGCTAAGCTTTTACTCGAGATCCATATCTTGCACGCTATCGTCGTGATGCATCTGATCATCTTCACGTCGATGTCGAAATGTCGCATTCAGTAGTAAGGCTCTGACGTCGGACAAGCTTCGTTGTGAATTTCTCATGAAAGAAGGCATTGGATATTTGTGATATTGCAGTGCTTCGCGATGAAATCCGTATAGTTGATGCCAATCTCGATTTTTACTTAACTCTTTCTCAAAACGATGGAATCGCAACTTGTCCCGGCTGATATTGATCGGTGAAGCCTTTGTGTACCACATGAATTTCACCATTGGCTTTCATTTCTAGCACACACACACCACACCACACCACACTTCATCCCTGTGATACTTTACCTCCAGTGCTTCCATCCTAGCCTTTCGATCTTGTTCCTTCTTCTTAGTAGCCCAATCTCTCCATCCCCTAAAAGACATTTGAGCATCTTTTGAACGTGATTTTGTGATGAAACGACTTACTGTCTCTTAAGCTCTTCTTCTTGACGACGTCGCATCTCGTTCTCTCGTTTCTTCTCTTCAAAGCGTAATTGTTGTTCTTGTTGCAGGCGTTTCTATAAAGATTGGTAAGATAGATGGATCAAGAGTCATGAATATGGTAACTACCTCTCTTTCACGTTGTTCTTTTTCTTGTGCAATGCCATCCAAAAGGACACCAACATCAAATGCTTGAGGAGCAGGCTTTTTAGGCACTGGTTTGCTAGGCAGCTTGTTTGCCATCTTGTTTGGTGGAACTTTGTTGGCCTAGTAGAGAAAAACGTTATCAGTACACTGAAAGAGTGAAGATTATATCTCATACCTCATTTGGTCGTGCATTTGGGTGTTGTTGTTGGGGTCGTGCTGTTGTAGATGTAGTATTGGGCCTCCTTTGTGCGGAAAGTGATAAAGAAGTAGACGCGTTGGGCTTGGTAGGAGTAGAAAGTTTGGTGTCGGATAGGGCAAGTCGTTTTGTATTGGTAGAAGATGTTGCTGAAGTTGATGATGATGATGCAGATTGTGATGCTGGTGGATGTTTTGATATGGCGAGATGCAAATGATGATTATTATTAGATGCTGGTACGGGTGATGCGGATGTAGGTGTAGACTGTAGCAAATAGTCAAATCAGTCATGAGAAACCAGTAAAAGATCACAAAGCACACTTACTTGTGGTGTTAAGTTCTGTTTCAGGGATGCTGTTGGTAACCGGAGCTTCAAGACAGCTATATCAAAGTAACAGGATGAATTGCTTGCTCTTATTGCCCATTGTATTGTATAGCTTACATGGTTTTGTATCTTGAGATGTGCCCAGTTCCTCTACGTTTTGACGTGACCTTTTGGGTTGTGATGGTATACTGTCGAATGAAGCTATAGAGATTATTGTGAGTCGAGTTGCCATGTCAACAGAAGCCTATGCAGCACTTACAAGCATCACGCTTTAATCCTTTGGAAGCATTGTTCTTCTTCTTGTAATCGCCTTGATTGTCTATAACATGATTAGTTCCTATTTCTTTGTCTCCAATGTGAACATTGCAATACCTTCATGCAGCTTTTCCCAATAAGCATCAAATACTGCTTCAAATTTCTTTCCCAAAGCATGAACTGGATGCATAGGTGGATTGTAGGTGTAGCAATTCTGAAACATCAAGCGCATATCATCGACAAACTCTTGTTCATTCTTATACTGATGGTCCAATAGCTTGTTCTCCATAGTCGACAAGTCCATCGGCGTTTTAATGATCTCGTGATAGTTGGTTGCTCCCCATGCTTCGGCATCGACAGGCTTTGAAAAGATCCATGCGTATTCAGAGTGCTTCTTCTTTTTGAATTCCCTGATCGTCTTCTCACATCGATAGTAATCATCTTCAGGCATTGATCCAGCAGGTACGAACTAGAATAAAAGAAGGATAGTCAATTACCCATTCCATATAATGATGCCAAGACAATCAAACATACACTTCGACCAGGTTTCTTTTTCATGCCACGGTCAAATACTTTCTGAAGGCTTCGACCTAATGCTGATACTGGGTCTTGGGGACCATTGTAGAGGTAGCAGTTGTCAAACATGAGCTTGATATCACTGGCAAACGCGTCGATAGAGTCGTATTGGTCGTTGTGCAGCTTTGACTCAATCGTTCCAAGATCCATGGGATTCTTTATGATATCAGGATAGTCGGGAATGTTGAGCTTGACAGGATCGACAGCTTCGAGAAAAGGGTAGGCGTGTTTATCCTTTTGCAAAGAGTGGAGCAGATTGGTGCAAAACTGTTTGTCTCTCGGCGACATGATGGCATGTTCTGCTGACGGTTGATCGGTTGAAGCAGGCTGTGTTGTGTTTTGCATATCCATTGAATGAGCAGTTGAAAGAAGCACAGAGTTGCCCAATGCCAGCATAGCTCTGTTGCAGAAAGTGGAGGTTGTAAAGTAGTTGAAGCAGCAAAGCCTAAGGATTCAACACCACTTTGTCCGCAATCCATTTTGTCTGGCTTGGTCTCACACCAGTCAAACTCCTCACACACACCTTCTATAAGCTTGCGTCATCACCCCGACTCCCGGAAACTTTATTGGCCACCCACCTTATTAAATGCATCCTTATAATGAATCGATTCTTGTTTCTTTGTCTATGTGGATATAATTTATGTTATTGAATGCATTAGAATATATATAAAATACAGATAATGGTCAGATATCTTTCACGATTTGTTATCCTTTCGTAACGACAATCAACCTAGAGGAAAACCTGCTTCAATTTGTCAGAGCATAAGCTCCTTTAAAGTACCAGCGTTCTATTGGATGTATCTTGAAAAGTAGCAGCAATAGATTGATAAGGGAAGAAGAAAGAATGAAACAAAGACAATGAAAGCATTTTAATGAGCAGGTTTATATGCACAAGGAAGTGTCTTTTGGTCATTGTTAAATAGAGTGCTTTGCTCATGTGATGATACAGAAAGTGGATTTACTGAACATGGAATGTTGTCAACAAGGTTATAGAATGATGCGTAAAGGATATATTATGAAGTTGTCATTCTGCAAGATCACATCCGACATGTCTTGAGCATACAATTCATGCATAAGCTGACAATCTTGGTAACAAATACAATCACAGGAACGATGCATTAGCTTTGGATCTCTTTATGAAGCAAATTGTAAGAGTGCAGTACTCGAACACTTGCAAATTCATCCTTTCACTAGAATACTGACAAAAAGTCATAAACAGAACAAGGTACATTTACGATTGACCACTGTGTGTGTAAAAGAACACAACATCCAAGAGATGTTTTATTGTTGCTATGGGACATGATCTGAAGTTTAGACCTTGAAGCCACGGCTGGCACGCTTGCCACGAGCCTTTTCGAACTTGCGACCCTTGCTGCGGACATAGGGCTTCTTGTTCTTGTGAGGACCAAAGCCAAAGTGCTTGACAGCTTCACGGGAGTTCTAATAACAATCCATGCTATGAATACCTAATGTTTCACTCTGTCATAAAGGTTCATCTTACCTTGGCACCACGAAGCAAAACAGTGTTGGAACCAGTGGGAGCACGAAGAGCCAATTGATCCAAAGTCAAGATTTCACCACCAGCCTTAAGGATACGAGCACGAGCAGTCTTAGTGACACGAAGAGCAGCAACAGAAAGCTTGGGCAAGTCAAGAAGACGGGAGTCATCAGTAACGTTACCAACGACAACCAAAGTCTTGCCTTCTTGGTTGTTCTTGACAAGACGAGAAACAGTGACAGAAGGACGATGGATGCGAGACATGAAGAGACGCTTCAAGACGACCTTGTTGAAGTCAGCATCAGTACGGCGGGCAAGGAAGCGGTACAACTATACAAATCACATGATGAATATTCACTCCGTATACTATCTTGAAGACTTACCTTGACCAACAACAACTGGTAGACGTTTTCCGACTTGGGAGCTGTGCGGTTGGACTTCTTGACGTGGTGGTTCTTAAGATCGATACCCTGTTGACAAATAGCTATTAGTTGTATATTCTCAATAAACCAAGGCGTAAAGCATAACAAGAGAGCGAGAATGTGATAAATGAGAGAGAGGAAGAGAAAAGGAGTTGTTGGTTGTTGTCATTGAAGAGCTGAATGTCTGGTTCTGTGTATCATTTCATCCATGTTCATCCATCCATTGATTGATGCATCCATCGTCATATCGATCATGTTGTATCCTTTTCTCTTTCATCTCTCTTCTCGTTCATCTGCTCTTGTTGCTATGAGTAGGGTTGTCATTGACATTTACCATTTCGAGCCGTTATCGTGAAGGAAGGAGGGTCGTATCGGTTGCACGGCCTACTGTAAATTGCGCTCGCTGGCTCAAGTCTCAGCCAACCAAATCAGTCATCGGACATCTACTCAATCTTTTGCCAGACCAACTTCAGCTCCACATCCAGTGTTTATGCATGCTAAAAAGTGCTTTTTACAATAAAAGTCTCTCTATAGTGGAGCATTGATCATTGAGCATGATATTCGTTAATGACTTTGATGAAAGGTGCTTTATAAAAGTAGTATATCTCGTTTTATTGACTACAAGAACACATCTTTGATCCTCAGGTATTATGCAATCACTAGTTCTAATCTTGAGCAAGATTATATCTTGATAGTCAATGCACTTGGGTCAAGTAGTCATGCTGTTGATGGGCAGTTGTCGTTCTTGTAGCATCCTCTTGTTTAAAACTCAGGTGGAATCAGCCATGCAAGTGTACTCCTACTTTGTCCTCTTCTCTCTTTTGACACAACTCTCTTTTCCCCTGACCATGGCAGACACCATTCAACCCAATCCAAAAGAAACACGTCTTCGTAGACTTTATCCAGGTGCTCGTTTAGAAGTGAGTCTCACAAGTTTATGTATCAACTTGTCACTGATCGACTGTGTCTTCTTCTCTTTACACGTATGCTGCATTCAAAGCAGACAGTGTTTGCTTGGCCCAATGAAACACTCGATGACCTGGACTCGTCTTTTGCAGTACAGGAATACCTTCAACAACTGATACGACAAGATCGAAATAATGTGGAACGGCTTATTGAGCTTCCTGAATCAGTGGATAGAGAAGTATGGCAGTATGAACATCTCAGGTAATACAAGAGGATGATATGAAACACGCGATATCTTATAATGTCTATAGACAAGTGTGTCTTGAACTATCACTGCTCGTGGTGGCACTGGAAAATGAATGTACAAAGGAGAATTGCCCGGAAATGAAGGCGGATGGTTGGTTGTATCTATGTGCCGCTCATCCATCAACACAATCGGTAAGTGGGTGGGGGGCAACACACATATTAAGGAGTGTAAGGAGTACCTAACATGTGTATTATACTCTAGTGCCCAGCTATTGACTATATCATTCACACATTGGATGGTGCTGCCATGTTACTCAACAATTCAAAGTACTTTCCTAGCAGGTAAGGTTCAAGAATGTAGAGAAAGAAAAAACACGAGATTTATTTGTACAATGTGATAGAATATCGATTCCACAGCCATCCCTAAAACACTTTCAATCCATTGCTCGGCGACTCTATCGAGTATTTGCTCATGCCTACTTTCATCATCGCGAGATATATCAAACATTCGAGGTAAACAGTCATATAAATCATGCAATGGAAATAGACTAACATGCATATGATTTAGAATGAGACATCGCTTTATGCAAGATTCTTGTTGCTGTCACAAACTTATGAGCTGATACCCCCAAGCCTTGTTACTATCCCAGAATCATCTGAAGAGAATAGTCAAAGTAGTCAAGAAAGCCCATGATTTGTATCCATCCATCTTTTTTTTTCCTCTTCCCAATGTCACAACTTAGCTCCTTTAATATAATACACTTTAAAAGTACTGGTATCTTATGAATTGACAACGAGTCCATTTTGTGGATCAAAAGTAGCTAAAGGTCGACTATGTAATTGTAAGGGATTTCCAGACCAGATAACAAAATCGGAAGCTTGTTGTTGTTGTTGTTGACCGAAAAAGATGTCTTGAATATTGGTAGTGACAAAACGCATAGCATCGGCATCCGAAACACGTTGTTTACCATTGCCTGTTGCAGTAGCAGAAAGCCATCCAGCATCCCATGCCAAGTTACGTGCCCATCCATCATAGTGTACACCTACAGCTACCTTGACATTGTTGCGGAAAAGTTCATGGGCAGCTGTACCATCCGTCAATGGAGCACCTGTTAGGCAATGGAGTGAATCAAATTGTGCTGGCGTACAAAGAGCAGGTCGAAGAATCACTGCAATATCAGCCTTGGCAAGAGGATAAGCCAATAAATGTGCTTCAGCACCTCCCATAATAGCAATTCTTGCATGCTTCAAGTGTTCTTCTTTGAGTCGAATAATGGATGCAATCTCGTCTTTGTTGTCAACTGTAATGATAGTTGCAATTTCACCACGTGCAGCACGTCCATAGTCATTGTCTGAATCAATATTTTCTGTCAACAGTCGACGAATAAAAGCAATTTGGGTCGAAATGGTTGGAAAACTAGCTGATTTGAATGCATGTCCAATCTGAAGATGAAGTGCTACTGTAGATGCTATCACTGCATGCTCATCCAATGCTATCAATGATATATGTGAGATACAGTCAATCAGTACATGAAATGATAAAGACTTACATGACTTGGCACCAGTTTTGAAAGCTGTACTTAATCCAGCGACAATATTGTTTGACATGGGTGCTGTAATGGCTGTCAAGACACCTCCTTTGTGTGCTTCTTCCAAATGTCGTGTACCAAGTTTCAATCCATCAATGGCTCGAATAATGGCATGGGGATCAGTATTTGTAGAAGATTGAGCAACACCATCACCAGTGGATCTTTCAGATGGAATCTCGACCATACCAAGCTTGGATCCAACAGCAATAAGACCCTGCATCATTGTTAGTCTAAATATAGCAAACATTGTTTGATTCATTACTTACAGGAATCACATGTCCTCCTTTTATATCCACATTTGGCATATTCGTATCCATGATCATTGTACAATCTTGATCAGCGCATGCAATTGTTCCATTGATCACTGCAAGTTGTGCTGGTCCTTCAATAACATCTTTGCCCAACATAATACGACCAACATTGGATAAAACAAAAGATGATTCACCTTGCATGACATTCAAAGCTTGTTGTTGCTGCTGCATAATGTTGACATTGTCTATTGCATCATTGTTGATAGTGGATTGCTGGTGCTGTTCATTCTCAATAACAGGATCATCAAACAATGAAACACCATCAATAAACACTTGCAGTGGTGTAGCACCAAGAGCGAGTGGTGATCGATCCCAAATAACGACATCAGCATCATATCCAGGTTTCAGTGAACCAACACGATGATGCAGACCTAATGCTTTTGCTGGTACAGAAGTCACTGACTGAAAAGCGACTTGTTCAGGAAGTCCATAATGGTGTGTTTTTGCTGCCTGGAACATCAAATGTTGTGCATTGGTGACTGAATGATCTGATTTGATGGCAACTGGTATATTGGCTTCATGAAGAATCTTGGGTCCATAAGGACTACCTTGAAAAGCTTCCTTTTTGTATCCCCAATGGTCTGCAAATGTTGCTACAGTGATCGTGTCATTGTTACGTACGCGTCGTATAATGTCGGGTATAAGATAGGCATCCAAAGCATGGTGGAAAGCAGTGATATTAAAGTTGAATTCAAGAGAATGTCGCACCATCGCTTCAATGTCGTGTGCTTCATAACAATGAATGTTTAAGCGAACATCACCACGTAAAAGTGCCACCAAAGTCTCCAATTCAAGTGTTTCTGGAAATCGTGATTCAAGTCGTTCACCTTGAGCCAAATTCTCTGCTGCATCACACCAATCATCTTGCTCAATAAGAAGCTGTCTAGCACGCTCCAGCTCCTTTCGAATGAGATATGCTTCTCCCATACCTAGTGTCATCCATCATGATGAGATTCATTGTATATGAAGTTTGGATATAACTGAATACTTACGTGTCACTGGCATTTCTCCTTGCTTTGAATATATCACAGGATTCTCTCCAACTGCCCACTTCATCCATCGTTGTTCTGCATCAATCTCTGGATCAATTCCTGCTTGCACCAACATATCTTCATTACTACGTGAAGGCACTGGTCGTAGTTTGAAAGCATAGGCTTCACCCCTAATATCCAGATGCGTTAGGCTATTAGCATAAAAAAGGTGTATATAAGACTAACCCCATCAGTTCCGCTGATCCAGGTAATACCAATGATGTAGTGACACCTCCTGAAGCTACAATGCGAATCCCTATATCATCAGGATAAAATGCATCAAGAGCACGAACAAATGGCGTCAAAGGACTGGATTTCTCATTTCCATCACGTAATGCATCAAGATTTGGCCATGCAAATACGCCTAAATGACTGATAATAATTGCGTAAGATACTTGATCTTGATGACTTTTTAGTATTCATACCTGTGCATATCAACAAGACCTGGAGTCACAATACGTCCCTTGACATCAATCACTTTGGTGTTGTTGTTGCTGTCGATATCAATGTCGTTTTCAACACGATGAATGACACCATTCTGCATCAAGACATCCACATGGTCCAAGATGTTGCCCTGACCATCCCATACAACAACATTCTTCAACAAGGTTGTCTGAACATTGTTGGGAGCACGAGGATTGGTTGTGCGTGAAGGATTGGGTTGATTGATAGATTTTTGACGTCGAATCCTTTGACATTGAGCAAGTCCATGTTCCATAGCTTGTATTGAGATACCAGGCTTGATAGGTGAATGAATAGGTTGATGATCATGATCTTCAAGAGGACTTGTTTCTGGAAGCAGCAGGACAAGTGCAATACCCGTTATCAATGATACAAATATCAAAAAGCACAGAATGGCGCCAATACGACGACGTGTAAAGGTGTTCTTGACGCGTTGCCAACGACTTAAAGGTGTCAATGGAGAACCAGCAACTGGTTCATTAGGTATGGCTTCGTAGTTTGCCGACATGGCAATAGGTAAAGAAGAAGAAGAAAAAAACACAACAAGCAAGAAATAGGTGGCGGAATACAGGCACCATGCAGTGTAACAAGACATACTACTAGAATGTATCACATCTTTCTGAAGAGTCACGTGTGTAGTTCAACAATTGATGATTTATTACTTTTTTGTACATTGACTGACTGATAGCAGTAATGATGATGATGATGCTCTTTATTTAGACAGAGTCCAAAACAGGAGGTTCAACAAAGTCCTTGGAGACCTTGGTACCAACATCACCAGCAGCAGCAGCACCACCGTGAAGAGCAAGCAAAGCAGAGACATCAAACTTGGGAGCCTTGAGAATCTTGACCTTGCGAATGTAGGTGTTTTGCAAGGGGTAGATACCTTGGCAAGCCTTTTCAATGCGAACAGCCATAGCATCTTGAGCAGAGTTAGAAGCAGAAGCAGTAAGCTTAGCAACAAGTTCCTTCAAATCACAACCAACAGTCTCCTCAGTCATGATATCAAACATCTTCTTGCGGATTTGACGGATTTGGGAGCTTTGAGCATAAGTGGTCTTCTTGAGCTGGTTGCGACGACGAGCAGTGAAGGAAATGCAGAAAAGACGAACAAGGTAGCCATCAGTGGTCTTGACATCCACAAAGGCTTCAATCAAAGTCTATATCCAAAGTATGAATAAATCTTGTCTCCCAAATTGTTATCATGTGATGATGTATATGTATTACCTGCCACTTCTTGACCATGGAACGAAGCTTATCAGAAGTCATGTCCATACCATAAAAGTTGGTAAGGCAGTTCTTGCCCTGGATTTCATCAACCTTAAGTTGAATCTTGCGGAAAGCACGAGCTTCATCCTTGTTCAAGTCACCAAGAGAAACTTCAACGACACGGCCGTTAAGAGAGTCATTGGCATTACGAAGACCTTGAGTACGGTTGACCAAAGTCTTGCCAACTTGGCGCACTTCAAACATGGAAGGAGCCTTGATGTCGTACCAGTCCTTACGGGTGAAGGGGTCAACGCTATTATATATGAATGAATGATACAATCCATTAATGTAGATATGAATATTTATCACTTACACCTTCTTCTTAAGACCCTTCTTTCCTTTGCTAAGGCGCCTAAAAAATAAAAGTGTGAATAAAGAAGTTGTTGCATTGATGAATGAAATTGATGAATCTCGTACTTGTTTTTGCCAACAGCTATAAAATGACATTGGATGAATAGATTAGTATGATGGATAAGGATGGATGGATGATTGATGTATGTTAATCCTTACCCATATTGGACGAATAAGAGGGGGATCCAAGGATTGCAGGTGGCGATTTGGCACTTGGGCACTCTCGCGGAACAATTGGAAACTCAGATTGTCGACTTTGAGTTGTTGCAGCTGGCTGAGCGCTGCCTGAAGGAAATGCACCAAGCCCGCCCATCCACGCTCCTTCTCTTTTCAGCTCACTATGAAGGTACCATCAACATACAACGACACCCAAACATACACAAAAGAGACAGAGATACACAACATGATCATATTGAAAATGGATGGATGCATCAATTGAATCGATGGATGAATTGATCGACCTGACAACTACTACTACTACTACTCTTGTCTCTTTATATACAACATTGGAACATGCTATACTAAACTACAACTACTTTTTTTCTTTCTATAGCTTAACATTGCGAACCCAGCCACTGGCTGCCAGAAGCTCTTTGAAATCGATGACGAGCGTCGTGTGTAAGCAAACAAACAGTAATAGAGTCTCTCCAAGCCAATTGACAACTCACTTTTTATATTAGCCGTGTCTTTTATGACAAGCGCATGTCTCAAGAAGTTCCCGGTGACTCTCTTGGTGACGAATTCAAGGGCTATGTGTTCCGCATTACTGGTGGTAACGATAAGCAAGGTTTCCCCATGAAGCAAGGTGTTCTTTTGCCTCATCGTGTTCGTTTGTTGTTGAGCAAGGGCCACTCTTGCTATCGTCCTCGCCGTACTGGTGAACGTAAGAGAAAGTCTGTTCGTGGCTGTATCGTTTCCAGCGATTTGTCTGTTCTTTCTCTTGTTGTTGTCAAGCAAGGTGAGCAAGACATTCCTGGTCTTACTGACAAGACTGTTCCCAAGCGTCTTGGTCCTAAGCGTGCTTCCAAGATCCGCAAGTTCTTCAACTTGAGCAAGGAAGATGATGTTCGCAAGTATGTCATTCGTCGTGAAGTTCAACCCAAGAACCCTGAAAAGAAGCCCTACACCAAGGCTCCCAAGATCCAACGTCTTGTCACTCCTGTCACTCTTCAACGTGAACGTCGTAGAAAGGCTCTTAAGCGTAGACGTAATGTTGCTGCCAAGGAAGCTGCTGCTGAATACAAGCAACTTCTTGCCAAGCGTACCAAGCAAGCCAAGGAAGCCAAGCTTGAACGTCGTCGCACTTCTTCCATGCAAAAGTCGGCTTCTGCATAAATTATCATCACCAAACCCACTCAGCCGTCTCTATGTAATTTCTTGTGCTAGTACATTGTGCGTGTGCATAAACGTGTCGTGTTTGTGTCAATACAACAACATTCAAACTACATTTTTTACTTTTGCAATCAAGGGGATGGGAATCAATAGGGGATTTAGAGATGGAGATACATGATGATATTCTTGTAATGGCTAGGGGATGGGATACCAGGTTGGAAACCAATATCATTATCATCAGCAGGTGGTTCACGTGGTTTACGAGACAAGCGTACTTTGACATCTTGAGTAGCACTAGAAAGAAATGACACTGTTATTATATAAGAAAGACTATATCTCTCGTATATATCTTACACTTGACGAGCATTGATAAAGTTGTCAATGCGTTGCTTTGCTTCTTGTCCAATCACACTGTCTTTTGTGCATAATGGTTGCAAATCCACAAGTTCATCTCTTGAATATCTTCTTGCATGATGTACTGGTTCCTTGGTAGGCACTGATGAAAGAACCCACTCACCTTCATCATCATCATCATCCACCTTGTCATGATCAAACTTGCTACGATTTGGTTCTTCCAATTCCACGTCATCAAATGTCATTTGGATGTAGTCTTGATCTGTTTCATGGTCACTCTTGGCAGGCGATGATAAGGCATCTTCGTACTGATCACTTGATCCAGATGATATGGGTTGTTGAGTAATAATGGTATCTTTTTGTTGCTGATCCTCATCATCAACTAGTTGTTCATTTGCCATAGGTGGTTCTTCTTCAAGTACTTTCAATGTATCCTTCTCTTGGTCAGGTTGACGATACTTTCTTGGATGCTTCATGACTGGTGTTGGCTTGACAGTTTGTACAAATGGCTGAAATCCTTCCCAACTGTCAACCAATGTAGCTGAGCTCCAAGCATTATTGGTACTTCTTCGTTGTGATGAATGAATCGAATGATAGTGATGGTAGTCATTGGCAGGTGGAGAGATGGGACGCACTTGATCAATGTGGTCACTGTACATTTTGTTGGATACTTTACGACTTGCATCATGTCTGACTGGTGTTTGGTGATCAATAGAAGATGTGAAAGAAGTGGTTGTAGCACGCATGGCTAAACGATCAGTGCTGTGTTGAGGAGAAGGTGGTCCAACGACTGAGGATACGTTGAAAGAAGATGTCTTGTCAAACCAGGGTTCATATCCTTGTGCTGCGAAATGAATGTCATCATCATCATCATCATGTGGCATATCATTGGATGGCCATGTTGTCACTTCAGAAGTAGTAGTTGTAGTAGTAGCAGGTAATGGTGACGATGATGAAAAAGAAGGAGGTGCATCAGTGGAGAAATGCAAATTCATTGGTGATTCACTGCCATAGGCTCCAGTAGATGACATGTCAACTGCTTTGGATGCTTCTGAACGTGGAGTGGGTGGTAAACGCGTTGGTGACATGCTTTGAACAGAGCTTGGGATCTTGATGATAAGCTCATCTTTGGTGTAGAGCTGTGGAGATCCAATATCAGGTGATTTGACATGGTGTTCTTGTTGCTCAAATGATAAGCTAGTACTGGGTGAAGAAGGGTTGCTCATTGAAGGACGTCGTTCATTCACTTGGTGAGAAGCAATGTGTTGTGTGTTGTCGTTCTTTTGTTGCTCATTGGGAGTAGCTGTGAGCGTGGTGGTATATATATTCGCGTGTCAAGATAGGTGTTCATGTCAAATCATCATCACACAACACTGACATACCTTGCTTTAATCTTTGCAAGTTCCATGGTCTGAAAGTAGTGTAAGGTTGATGATAGTTGTTCCAGTTGGGCGATTTGGTTGGACTTGTAGGTTCCATGAGAGAAAGGAACAAAGTAAAGAAGAAAGAATTCTTCTCATCATCGCGCATCATCAGCTCTTTTAAATCAGCCATCACGTAGAAGCTATGTCATGCACATGACCCTTTTCCTCTTTTCATGCATCAGTAGTATATCAAACAGCATGCATGAATCAGTAAAGCCAATATGTGGTGTGATTCCCTACAGATAAAGGATCCAGGAGTTCCTTTTAGATGCAATATGTACACACGCGTTTTTGTTTACTTGTTTATGAGCATGCACAGGCGTAAGTAGTCGTTTCAAGCAATGGTGACACAGACAGCTTCTACTTTCCAAAAAGGTAGATTCACACTTCTGCATTAAGAATGACATAGATTCCACCCACTTGTATATCACTTGGAGTAGTTGATGATTGATTATTGACATGTAAATCAGACACTTGTATTGATAACTACTATACACTATACAACAATAAACTATCCTATGACTTGACCAAAAGCATTGCCCATTGTTTGCATGCCCCAATTTGCATTTTGAAGAGCTTCACTACGTCCATCCAAGGGCCTGGGTTCATTTTGTTCCTTCCAAAAGGCCAAATCACTTGAAATGTGTCCACGAACAATCTTTGTATAAAACCAAGTGAAGCAAAGCATAAGAAAAGATCCAAGACCAAAAATCAAGAATCCTGCCAACTCGGCACTACCCGTGTCAATGCCTGTCAAGACAATGATAAGCTTGATAAAGAAGCCAATGATAAGCATAAGTCCCCAAGAGAATGTCATGACACGCATATCACGACGAAATCGAGCCAAATGACGATACGCCCAATCCAGTTTTTGTTTCTTGGCCATATGCGGATATTGCTTCTTTTGTAGTCGCATATCATCATTGGCAGCAAGCTCTTCATCTGAGTCAGTTCGAGGCATAATCTGGTTGGTGACTTGGAATACAAGAGGACGCATTTCCCAGGATCCAATCTTGAAAGGTATAATTGATACAACACAAATGACTCCCACCAAGAGTGGTACAATGCTTTCACAGATGGCTGCAGTCTTATCATCAGGCTCAGCAATAGACTAACAAGCAACATCCATGAGATTTTTCTACAACATCCTGTCATGGGACAATACTTACAATAATGCCTGAGATGAGAAAACTGATACCTGCTACCAAACCCAATGGATCAAATCGTTTTTCTCGCAGCATGCGTCTAATGAATAATGGATGAGTTTCATACTAGGATGTCATTGTCAAGGATACTCACAGGACAACAATCAATAATGGCGGAGCTGATGCAACTACCATGGCAAGCACTTGACCAAGATGAGGACGAAGAATATGATAAAGTAAGATAGGTAATCCAATACACCAAAGAATAGCAAGAATAAAGTTCCATATAGGTCTGCCACGCATGAATTCAAAGCTAAAGATATCCTGCAAGTCGCCAAGGTCTGTTGGTAAGTCTTCATCCTGTTCGTTTGGTGCATACGCGTTGCTGTTACGATTGTTATCACTCAATAGTTGACGCTCGTCTTCTGTTACTGGTCCTTGGGTATATGCATTGTCGTTTGGGTGGGGGTAATGGCTGGCGTACTCATGTCCGTCAGCGTAACAGTTTTGACCATAAACAGGTGGAGGTTGTACTGGCATAACTGCTGCATTGGTGTCGGTCTCTTTACGCGATCGAAAGAAAGGCATGGCTGTTGTCACATGAGAATACAATGGTCAAGACGAAAAGGAAGGGTGTGGATGTTTTTTTATCGTCTCGGACTGAGCGGGAAGGGCTGTCTTGGCAGAGACGGCACAAGTCTTTAGCCGAAGACATGCAAACAATGACCGATATATGAAAAATGAAAGAGGCATCTTGTCGATCATAGTCACTTGACTTTGACCTTGTCATTTCTGCATGCTACTATTATTACGATTGGCTATAACAACATGATTCCATATCATCCATCATACCATGTTTCTTGTTGATTCACATACAATGAATGTGCCAGGTAATGTCGGATTGTACAAATATGGAGATTACACAAAGAACCTTCGACTGTTGCTGTCATTCCCTAGCCCCGTATCCCTTGTGACACCTTGTCTGTTTCATATAGTCAGGATTGTTGTCACTGGTGCATTTGTAGGCACTTTATATTACAAAGATTGTATTTGATATGAAAGTGATCTTCCCAGCAGCAGGATTGCTTGACAATAAACGAACGTCATTCTTGAAGGAAAGGTTGATCTTGAAGATAAAGGAAATCTCTTTTGGACTTGTGATGACACAATCATTGTTCAGTTGACTTGTGCACTTTGACAAAAGCAGGATTAGTTATATATATAAAGGATGAGCTGCTTCAAGTTTTCATTATTGAGTAATGCCACAAAACGAGACTTTCAAAGACTAGCAAGAAGCTTTATTGCTTCCTAATATGTATATCTTTCTATATCATAGCAGCAGATAGTGTTCCAACATCTTTATAGATAAGATGGCATTAGCAATGCGTTGCTATATCATCGCTATACAAAATTGAATGCTATTCATGCTCACTAGGAATAAGACTGTCATGTATTCATCAATATGCTATTGCCCTAAAGATGACGTTTATGCATGTGTCTATACCATTCCAGCCAATCAATGTCAAGCAGCAACATCTTTTATAGGTCACAAGGGATATCCATTTATTACAAAGAGCATATTGGGGGATGTTTAGTGATTCGTATAGTGTTGAAACGTGACGCTGGATAAAAGAGGAGGATGGATGAGAGAAACTATGCTGACTTTCCGCTGTTCTTTTCCTTTGACAAAGCAATATACCACCACCACTACCACCATATCCACCCACGCAATGTCAGAAGATCAGTGTGCCATTTGCTTTGACCGACTAGGAAGTGACAAGATTGCAGCATTGCCTTGTCGACATGTATACCACCACAGCTGGTATGGATCGATGCCACTTTGACACTTGTCGATACTCATATAAAAGACACTAGTATTCTGCATTGGATGCGAGCAAGTCGTAGTGGTGTTATGGCTTGTCCCATTTGCAAGCACTCGACGAATCGGCACGGCATAGTGGGTCCTCTGTATATCGACTGTCTTCATATTGAACGCAAAAAGAACAATAGCCGTGAACAGCCTATTGTTATCGACGACAACAAAGATAGTACAACTACAACGACTACTTCCGATAGAGACACTGATACACAACATCGATCATCGAATGACGAGTTGGACAGTTTACGAGCGCGTTTACAACAAGCAGAGGAGAAATCATCACAATTGGCAGCTAGAAACATGCAACTGGAGGATCGGAACAGGAACCTGCTACGCATTAAAAAGTAAGTCTATGCTCCCAAATCATGGCATCCTCTTGATACCAATATGCCTTTTGCCATGATAGAGTCGCTGACCTTGATGTGAATATGGGATGGAGTGGATCAAGCTCACAAATGGAACAACTACGTGGATTACCCCATGATGAATTGATTGTTGCTTTTGAAGCTCTTCGTGCACGATGTTCAAGGACTGAAATGTACGTGATGAATGTTGTCCTATGTTGATATGGATATAGAATAACACATTGTCAAATATAGACATGCACGACGACTTGAAGAGATTGCAAGTTTAGCTCAGCAAAAGTATCAGAACTTGGTGTCAGAGAAGGACTTTTTCGAAAGGAAATTCAATGCATTGAACAACAAAGTGGTAAGTCAATTGCTTGCTTATGATATATAAGACATTCATGGTTTGTATCCAGCAGGAGCAAAGATTACGAAAGGAGAAACGACGGCAAGCAGAGAGCGCGAATCATGCAGAGCGAAGCAACAAGTAAGATGGACAATGAAAAAGATGTCATTTAGATGTATGAACTAACATGATATGCTGTAGTCGTCAACGAACAACACCCAATACACCTGTTATATTATATCGACATACCGAATTCAAAGCATCACCTTCTGGGAACAAGGATAAGGAGCAGGGCTCTTTGACTGACAATGACGATTCTTCAGAAACCAATGATGAAATGGAACCAGTATCTTCAAAAAGGTATAGCTTTGGGACCATGCTTTATTGCATCTATCTAATAACTATCTTAGGAGTGGTAAACGCCCTATGGTCAGGAAAAAACGGCGCATACATGATTATCTACATCAATCCCATGAGTCAGCGTAAGTTTCATGTGCATGGATAGAGTATACTCGTATACTTAACTACTTTTCTAGCCATGATGCTACATCCAAAGAACCTATTGAGTAAGTAGTGATTCATGTCATGGTATCTATTGTTCACTGACTTACGCTTTTAGTGATAGTATTCCTTCTGTTGATTGGGATGCTGGATCATCAGATGCAGAGGATTATGGTCTTACAGTTGTGGAGCCAAGACATTCAAGGTAAAGGAGAAAGACATCCTGTATACAAGCATCTATTAACATTGAATGATAGTAATCGATGTCGAGATCCTGCAAGAAGCGTGAATATATTCTCAGATACAAGCTCGTAAGTGGATTATGGACAGGATATCAAGGAGATGTGCTCACAACCCTTTATAGTGTAACCAATGGGCATCGTGGTCACGTGATAGGTAATACATGTGAAAATGTTAGATTCATCCAATGACTAACGAGTGCTAATCTCTTTAATAGACCTTACGGATGATTAGATTGGAAGGGATATGAAGCTGTTTGATATGTACAAATGTTTTTGTGTCGATTCTTTGTATAAATGCACTATTGTTCATGTTTCAAGAAGAATATGGAAAGTGGTGGTAGTAATGGGGACAAGTTAAAGTGACTCGCTTATACCGGATAGAAACGTCTGGAAGAAGAACACCTTTCTTTCACTTGTCGCGTTTCATTCAGCATGCCACTCCATCCTACTGTTCTTTGGGCTCAACGTCAAGATCTGATCTACCTTACAGTCCAGCTTATGGACATTACTGTAGAGTGTTATTCCTATTTACAAACAAGTCGCCATGGCACTCACATACTAACATACTTTTATGCATATCCATGACGCGTCGTTTATCTAGAAACCTGAAATCAATGTGAAGCCCGAGTCTTTCCACTTTAAGGGACAGGGCGAGAAGGAACAGCAAGAGTATGGTGCCGATATTGAATTTTATGCACCTGTGGATGTCGAGGTACAAGTGAATAACTCGATTTGAAAATGATCAATCTCTCATTATGGATCATAGCGTTCCAAGCAACATTTGACTCCTCGTAACCTTACCATGATCATTTACAAGCAAAAGGAGGAATACTGGCCACGTCTTCAAAAGGGTAGCAAGCTTAACTTTGTCAAGGTTGACTTTTCTCGGTGGAAGGATGAAGATGATTCCGAGGATGAAGTCCAAGATCCTATGGGTGGTATGGACTTTTCAAGCTTGATGTCACAAGCTGGTAACATGAATCTTCCCAATATGGATGATTTGGTAAGTGTGTTTTGTTTATCATATCATATCATGCATTAACAATGTATCATTTAGCCCGCTGGTGATGACAGTAGCAGTGATGAGGAAGAAGAACAAGAGGATGTTAAGAACAACAATGACTCCAAGCAACAATGAACTTTAGAATTAGATAGACACTTTTGCAAACAGTGATTTGTATTTGGATATATAAAAAAAAGATTTACAGTTCTGGTTGTCTAGCAGCTAATTCTTCATCGCTAGCCATCACAGCAGCATCCCAATATTGTTCTACATGCCACTTGGCTAATTGATCCCTTGCCATCTTTTCACTCTCGAACTTTCTCCATGTAAACTTGCGGAATGCTTTTGCCTTGACTTCACCTTCCCAAACCAGGAAACATTTGTTCTCTTGATTTGGATCCATTTGTGCTTCAGGACGATGCTGGCCATCCTTGGGTGGTGGTAAATCATTCCAATCAATACGTCGTAACATGAGTTTCTTGTATGCCTTGATACTCTTGGGTCCTCCTTCCACAATCACCAAATGACACTTTGGATTGATAATCACCATGCCTGTGAGCTGATAATCTCGTGCATTCTTTTCAATCTTGAATCTGTGTTTTGGATGTGCACAATTCACCACTCTAACAATGACAACACAATCAATATCCTTCCTTGTCATTTCAATTGCAATATCACACTCCACTTACTTGAATACAGCTACTTCATTCGCCATCTTTTTGTCTTCATTAAGCTTGTTCATGGTCTTGGCTCTCTTTTCCTCTGGTGTCAATTTGCGCTGAGCATTGGCCAATTCATGCTGCTTTTGTCGTTGTTCCATCTCCTTGCGTACTTTGGCTTCAATCTTTGTAGGATCTTGAATTGCTTCATTGCCCAGTACTTGCATCAAGTTGCTGATTTTGACTATAAACAAAAGTCAATTAGTATCTCATCATGTGCATAGTGATATGTAACGTACCTTTGGGTGGATCAGGTGGTAGCAAGCCCAATCGAATCTTATCTTGTTTCTCCTTTTGTAATTCTTGTCTTCGTTGACGTCGAAGTTTCTTTTGTTCTTTCTTGGTGAGCATAAGTGATCGTGATGTGGGTGGACCATTAACTTCATTGGGTGGTTTGATTGGAATGGGATGATGAACATAAATAGTGATCAACTGATTAAGCTCGTCGGGATTGACAGGTGATTGATCCATATCTTCATATGTCTTGTTGGGAAGGAAAGGTGCATCCCACCATTCAACAAGTGGTGGTGGTTCTCTCTACACATGCATATGAGTAACACAATCATTCATTCACCTTGAATGTATCTTACCTTGAGCGCTTTATCAGAAATATCCATTTCCACTTGTACACCAGCCTTTTTCACCTTTTCAGCGATACTTTGCTTCAGCTTCTCCATCTGTATCTTGGCTCGCTCCTTGTTGGCTTGTTCCACGAATTTACCAGGTTCCACAAAACGAAGAGCTCTTGGCTTACGAATTGGCTTTGCTGATTTGACACCCAAATCCTCCAAGTAAGGATTCACTTTCTTGTCTTTGGCACCTTTGAGTGATTCAATCTTGAGCGGTTTGGCTTCCTTCTTTGTTGTTGCACGTGCATTGGCCTATAATAGACATTCAATCAGTATTTCATTATGATCATCACTCCTATATACTCACTTTAGCTGTTGCCATTTCACGTTTGGGTATACTTTCGAGCATTCCAAAGAGATCAATACCACCTGCACTGTCCGTGGAAAGTTGTGCTGACCCAATTCGACCTGATCCATCTTGTACATAAATTCCTTTTGCTGTAGCACGAGGCTTGAAGAACCAAGTAGATTAGTCGACTTGCTTATATACAGGATGATAAAGAGTATCTTACCGTGATACCCGTGTTTTTTGCATTGGCAAGTCGTGCTTTAGCTTCGGCAATACGTCGTTGAATAGCGTCAACAGAAGCTGGTGAACCACTTTCTGAAGGAGAAGCAGAATCGTAACGTGTTGAAGGTGGTGCTGGACTATTGGTACGCGATCCAGAAGGAGGAGTGGTTGTGGATGGACTGGCTGAACGTTGAGAAGAAGACGATGGTGTAGCTGTGCCACCCTTTTGGAATTTGGCTAATTTAGCAAGCACTTCGGCTCGTTTGGCTGCCACCAATGCTGCTGTCTATTTATACTCTATTAGCTGATCGTGATAGCAACACGCTTGTTTCAAGGTCAATGGACGTTTACCTCTTGAGGATCAGGCATGTTGCTATGTGTCTACTGTGATAAAGACGGAACAAAGGGAGAGCTCACTTGGACTTTTACTCAGACCGAAGCTGCCAGTATAGGTTGATCTGGCAAGTCACGAGCTCGCATGAACTGATATTGTCTTCCTTTCTTGAACCCAACACAACGAATGCGGTTTACACCCACCGATCGCCCCAAGAAACCTCTTGTGGAAGACACTGCAAAGAAGATCCACGTCAAGTTCGACAATGACGACGACAGTGTTGTGCCACAAGTCGAGAATAAGAAACGATCCAGCAGCGATCCAGCAACGATCGATCACCAGCACAAGAAGCAAAAGACCAAAGTCAACCAGAGTGAGCGTAAAGCTGTACAGATAACTGTTCCTGGAGCATCTTCACCCAAGTCAGATAACAAGAAGAGATCAGCAGGCAAAGGTATTTAAAGGGGAGGATGATCCTATGACTGAACAATGATGTTTATGGTATTCTTCTTTTATCAGGAACACCACAAAAGAAAAAGACCATGTCCTTGGAAGATGTACGTGCCATTCGTGAAAAGAAGCGTCAAAGACGTCGAGCACAAAAACAAGTTGGTGATGTCAAAGTAAGTCATATTGACAAAAGAGAGAGATCATGGATGCTTACTTTATATGACAGGTGCATGTACCATCACTGAATCTCAACACTGACAAGATGAACGACAAGTTGAAGGTGGATGATATTCGCAACTTTTTGATTTATGCATTGGCAGAAACAACAGCTCCAGAATTTGCTACAATGATCAATCGTGGATCACTTGAACATGTCGTGCTTTTATACTTGCCTGGTTTGGATGCATCTCATTTTGGTCTGCCTCAGCTTGACAATTATGCAAACTATTCGCCAAAGACCATTCCACATGTCATTGATATCAAGTCATCCAGTCCAAAGCTTCTTGGTCGAATCACCATGCCTTACTTTTCCTCGGTCTTTTCTCATGCATTGATCAGCGCTCTTCCAGTCAAGCGTAACAAAGTTGGTCTTGAATTCGTGGAGACTTTACAATGTCCTGTCAGCAATAAGGAGAAAGCTCGTCGTCAAGAGCAACGCAAACAACGTATGTACTGCTGTAATGACTATATGGGATGATCTTTGTTTATTTATCCATGGTTTTAGGCATGGAAAAGTACAAGGATCGCATGGAAGAGTTTTATATCTTTACCCTGGATGAATTGCGTCAGCGCCGTTACCCTATTCCAACATTTTTGGATCCCACTAGCAAGTTACCCGATGATGAATGGAAAGAAACTCGCCCAGCCAGCACACCATCTGATAGAAAACGTTTAATAGCTCTTGATTGTGAAATGGTAAGCATCAATGTCATGTATAGATCATTATATTTATGAGATACATAGGTCAAAACAACTGCTGGAAAAGCACTGGCTCGTGTCACATTGGTGGATGAAAGTAAGTAGATGACAAGATCAAGTAGGGCATGTATTGATTCAACATTGTTTGTAGATGGTGAAAGTTTGTTGGATCAGTTTGTCAAGCCAGAGGAGCGTATTGTGGATTATCTTACTGAGTACAGTGGTATCACACCTGAAATCATGGCAGAAACAACATGTTCTCTTCGACGAGCTCAAAAGTATGTTCGACGTTTGGTGGATCACAATGTCATTCTTGTTGGACACAGTATGGAGAACGACTTGCAAGCGCTCAAGATTGCACATCCTTATTGTGTGGATACAGCTATTCTTTACGACAGTTTCAGGGGTCCTCCTCACAAACCAGCTTTACGTTATCTGACTTCTCGATTCTTGAAGCGCAAGATTCAGCACCATGGAAAAGTTGGTCACGATTCTGGTGAAGATGCTCGTGCAGCTATGGATCTTTTCAAGTTGAAAGTGGAACATGGTCCCAGTTATGGCAAATCAGCCATGGATATGGAATTGCTATTCAATCGCTTGGATCAGGCTACGAACAAAAGATCCAGTGTATTGCTTGAACGTAGTGCCACACCCACTTATTTGATGAGCAACATGTATCCTGCCACCTATCAATGCTGTACAACAGATGAAGAATTGGTGCAACATACAATTGAAGCAAGCCAAAAGTACAACCTTGTTGTATCTCAGTTTCGTACACTGAAGCCTACTGTGCACATGGATGAATCCCTTGTACCAACTGTACTTTCCAATGAAAGCTCTTCCAAGAACAATGAAGCTGCAACACGCATGGAGTTATTTGATCGCTATTTCAGAGAAATGTATGAAGGATTCCCTGAAGGCACACTTGTCTTTGTCATGGGTGGTTATGGTGGTATTGATGATGACTTTCCAAAGTAAGTTGAATTGCAATGCATCCAATCCAGTTTATTCATTGGTTTGATAATAGATTATATGAAAAGTTCAAGCAAGCTCGTGTCTTTAGTGATGAAAGTTCGTGGGCTGAACAAGATAAGCAGACCTTTTATAAACTGCTACACAAGGCACGCATGGGCGTCAACTTTTGTACCTTGAAAGAATTCAAATAGAGTATTACATTTGCATTATCCATTAAAATGAGCATCCTTTGCATCATGCATCGCTGTCAAGAAATGTGCAGTCCACACAAGTGTTGTCAGTGGTATATAGCTCAGCACAATCCAAATGAGCGCGAATCACTACTCCCTTTTCCACACACACACACACGTACAACCAACATGCAGGATCCTACACCATCGTTGGAGACATTCCATATACCCGTCGAAGAAGTTTCAGCCAGAATCAAACATGCTTCAGATCGACTCGACAGTTTTGTACGAGACCGAGCAACAGCCTTTGCAAGTAGTTCTTCAGAAGCACAGCAAGAATCCCAACGACATGCAGGTATGGTTCTATAGACACGTTGTCATGCAAGCCATTTCAAGTTGACAAGTCTATCTTTTTCAAGAACGCGTTCAAGAGCTAAAGGCAGCTATTGCTAAATACAAGGAACAGCTTGAACACTTGTGTAAGTATCTACCTATGGCTATTGTTGAATGACTATTCACTTGACTATCTACCAGCAAATCCATCCCATGTCGAAGAATTATCAAAGACAAGATCAGAGATCACTGTTTTGCAGGAAAAGTACAGCACTGAAAAAGGAAAAGAAGCCCTTGTTCGTCGTGAACGTGACAAGTTGCATGAAACAGTACAAGAAAAGAGAAAAGGTTAGTAGTGGAAGCAATGAAGGATGCTAGATAACTTAGCTGTGGATCAATAGAAGCACAAAGTGTACCTGATTTGGATCAGTTACGAGTATTTCATAAAGTCGAACTTGATGTTGTATCCAGCAGCCTAAAGCTACGCATCAGTGGGAAAGGAGGTAAGTACAAAGGATGAATGTATCTCAGAGATGATATTGATGCGTCATGTACAAGATAACAAGGTCCAATTCATCTTTACCTGCATCAATGAACTCGATCAGAAACGCAAGTATTCCTTCATCTTGTATTTACCGCCTGGTGAACCATTTTCAGGTATGCTTCGCATCATGTTTTAGGGATGACACGTAGAGACTAACTCAAATCATCACCACTAGTCTTGGAATGTGTACCTGAGATACCTGGTCGATCCCATCTCTTATCAGAACTGAATGCTACTAGGAATATATACTTATTTATTACTCGAATGAGAGCTGCCTTTGTAGATATAGCTAGTAAAGAAAATAATGACAAATGATAAAGCTTTATTAAAGACTATTGACTACTAGTGGATGGAAAGCAAGGGCTACTTTACTGGCATGTGGTGCCCAACAATGCAAGTCAATCAAATATGTTGGCTGACACTGATTGGCGCATAGACAGCGTATCCGTTTTGGTCTTCTTCTTCCTTCTCCTCCGCATAAGCACTACTTTTCTATTCACAGCAACTACCGCTCTCTCTCTCTTTCATATTCTCTTTTTCAATACACGATGCGGCAATTCGCGATCTGGCTTTTGCTGTTGGTGGTAGTCCTGGTTGTACATGCCGGCAAAGACTTTTACAGCATACTTGACGTTCCTCGTGATGCATCAAAGAGCCAAATCAAGAAGCACTATAAGAAACTATCGCGTGTATACCATCCTGACAAGAATCCCGGTGACAAGAAAGCCGAGGAAAAGTTCATGGAACTGACAGCAGGTACTTGGAACCCTACATGATACGCCCATGACGTTTATTGACTCGCGATCCCAGCATACGAGGTACTGGTGGATGAGGAACAACGTGCAATCTACGATCGTTATGGTGAAGAGGGACTGGAACAGCACAGGAATGGTGGAGGTGGAGGTGGTTTCCATAGTCCATTTGATATCTTTTCACAATTCTTTGGTGGTGGAGGATTCGGTAAGATGAACAAGATGATCCATGAAGCATGTCAAATGACGAATGATGATGATAGGTGGCCATCGTGCACAGCAACAAGAACGTAGAGGACCTGATGTGCAAGTAGAGTTACCAGTGTCCCTGGAAGATTTGTACAACGGCGGATCAATTGAAGTTGACATTTCCAAACAAGTGGTGTGTGATCATTGCCATGGTTCCGGTGCTAGACGATCTGAAGATATCCAGACATGTTCCCAATGCCATGGACGCGGTATGACTATTACTCGTATCCAATTGGGTCCTGGTATGGTGCAACAAGTTCAGCAACCATGCAATCAATGTGGTGGTAAAGGAAAAACCATTCGAGCTGTATGCAATGCATGTGGTGGCAAAAAGGTGCTTCGTGGTAATGAGCAATATACCATTGTCATTGAAAAGGGAATGCGTGATGGTCAAACCACGGTATGTATACAAGAGATGGGGATCAATGTATTCCATGTTGATGAATCCATCTTTTAGGTTTTGGAACAAGAAGCTGATGAATATCCTGATGCTATCCCTGGTGACATGGTCTTTATGGTGACTACTGATCCACATCCTGTTTTTGAACGACAAGGCGACAACTTGTATACCAAGCAGCACATTACGCTCATTGAAGCATTGACTGGTTTTGAAAAGACAATCAAGCAGTTGGATGGATCAGATATCAAATTGGAAAGATCTGGTGTCACTCAATACGGCTTTGTGCAAACAATCAAAGGCGCTGGTATGCCTCATTATGATAATCCATCTCAGCATGGCGATCTCTTTGTTGAATACCAGGTTGTTTTCCCAACACATATTGATGAGGACGTGGTCAAATGTAAGTTTATTAGTGGTCATTATGTGTATACACTAACATTGGATCCTTTTCTAGTACTTAAACAAGGAGCACATTTCCCATCCAATCGACATGAAGAGCTGTAGAGCATTTAGATTATCGATATAGAGATAGCATAAGTGATACTTCTATCTTAAAAACAACGTGTACATTTCCTTCTTTTATTCTTATGTGCTGTCTGGGCTTTGTGAAGGATAAGATGTTTCGATGTTATGTTGATAAGATAGGCTTATGTGTCGGTCATTGCCATAGCTGACCCAATAGTTGTAACACATATCAATCTACCACACATGATCCCAACTAGTCGATCACGATGTACACACTGACAACATTCATTTAACGAGGCTGTTTATTGCCGATTGCTGAAAGAAACAAAGCTATTCTAATGATATCCATGTCACGATTGTCTTTCAATACCATCCTAATGCGTCGAATTGATCAAATGAGCATATGCTGATTGATGATTTATTTGAAAGATCCATTATGAGCTTAGAAAACAAGAGCAGCACCCTTCGTCTTCTTGTCACCACCCAATTCAAAGTGCTTGCAACGCTTGATAGGGAGTTGCATCTTGTACTTGCAGGCTAGATGATGGTGATGCATTAGCCAGATTTATCCCTCTATTCCAATGATATGACATTACCAGTGCATTCAAGACGAAGGACAATCTTCTTGGTAGTCTTTGCCTTCTTGTGGAAAACGGGCTTGGTCTGACCACCATAACCGGATTGCTTACGGTCGTAACGTCTCTTACCCTGGGCATAGAGCGAAGCCTTACCAGTCTTGTACTGGGTAACCTTGTGGGGAGTGTGCTTTCTGCACTTCTTGCCCTTACAGAAGGTGTTTCTGGTCTTGGGAATGTTGACCTATGGCGCGTATAAATGTAAGTTTGTTGGCTGTCATTGGAGCATTGACGTATCCATCCATGCTGAAGTTGGTTGGGTGAATGCTGAAACGTATAGGTGATATCGTCATGTAATTCTAATCGTGTAGCTGTTTCCAGGTAACGGCATGATGTATGTGTGTTTCGATAAAAAGCAGATGGATGGATACGTCGATGGATGGGTGTTGATGTTCTTACCATGTCGAATGGATTGACGAAAAAGGATGATCACATTTCGCTGGTTCCATGGCAATAGGCACCGGCTGCTGAGCACCAACTACACATGATTGGCTGGTCTTGTCACACACCCAGCAGTGATGCGGATCCGATCAAATATTCCCTTTTGACAGAGTGGTAGAATACATAGTGACCCCTTTGCTTAGTTCTCTTGTAACAAGTACTTTAATGAAGCCTTTGGATGTTATCATTATTTGCTGTTGTTATTGTACTTGTGATATATTTGTTGTTGTATATTTGCATCCAAAAGCAAATGACTAGTTCCTATATCCCCATCCCTTGTCTGTATTCCTTTATCAATTACCTTAAAAGAAGCATCAACAACATTACATGGCAACAGAGCCCTATAGTTTGATCTGGAAGACAAAAACATGTGTATTCTTCTTTGTGTATTATTGTGGTAGCTAATAATAAAGTGGTGGTGGGAATGTTATTTTCTAATCGGTTGAGCTCTCGCTGAAAACTGCCGAGTTGTCAGTGTAATAAGAATCGAAAAGTCGCAAGATGGCTACTAGTAGCATGGCAACAATAACAGCCAGCAATACAGTCTTGAGCGGGTGAATAACAGCAGCAGCACCTATAACAATGTCATTCCATTAGCTAAAATGCCATGTTTCCTCATTTGGATGGATGGATGATCTTACTGCTAGGAAATTGTTGTGGAAGTGAGACGACACGACAACTATTGTCGGCAGATCCTGTTGCAAGTAGTAATCGATCAGGGCTGATGGCGATAGTCGTGATAGAAAAGCCGTGTGCTTCCTTAACAGTATGCAAGACCTAAACATCATTGTTAAATCAAGCCATAACAATCATCTATCACTGCAACTTGCCCGTAATGTAGTCGCATCCATAATGATAATTGAGAAATCAGCAGTTGCTGCAACAGCCATACCACCTTCTCGGCTATAGAAAGCACATCAGTACATGTCCAAATGTTTCTTTTTACTCGATCATCCTACCTTAAACAGAATGCAGTAATAGGCTTTTTGCTGATCTTAACATTGCTGACAACTTCAAGTGTGTATGCATCAAGCTTCAAAACGTGTCCACCGGATTTGCTGTTGCCAACTAAATAAGCGCTCTCCTTGCTGTATAGTCTGCCATATCTGATCACGCTTGTATAAGATAGCCATTCACATCCAACGTCATTCCAACATGTATTTACCTGAATGCTCGAAACTGCAGTTTTTGTTTCTTATCGAGTGCCGGGCTTGAAATAGTCTGCATCACTTTACCAGTGTGTCGTCCACGAAGACTGGCGAGTTTGATAGCATCCCTTGTAAGAGCAACAAGCTTATCCTTCTTGTTGGAAATATCCACATCCATCACTTCATCATCCTCTGATACTTGGATTGTGTCACAAAGAGGAGTGTAATCGGGATAGTTGTATACATTCACTTGTCCATTGGATGTCCCAGTTGCAAACAAGCTGCCATCAGCACAGAAACGAACCGCTTTCTAAATACATCATTAGCCATCACAAACAACATTCTTGCATAATCTTTTGGTACCTGATAGTCGTCAGGATTCTTGCTATCAAGAGTTGACATAGACTTGACCAGCTCAATCCTATCAATACAATCCTTTAGCATGCATGGATCATACCATCATCTTTTTACCTTACGTTGCTTCATGAGCCTTGAATACGCGACAATTGCTATTCTCGCCTTTCTTGATCATCTCCTCGGAAGCATTGACACCTGCCAATATGGTATCATCCTGTAATATCACGTAACATTGCTTAGACAACATATTAAGTCTGGGTCACTTATGACTTACCACAGGATGCACATCGATACACATGGGCGCATCTTCCTCGTTTGAAAACTCGTATACAGCTTCTTCTTCGAGATCTTTGCGACGTGGTTCTACGCGATAGGAGACCTGTTGACTGCATTTAGTGGCACGCATGGCAATAGAGAGTGAATTCACTTGCCAGTTTGTTCTGGATACCCGATCGACCAGCACCACCACCTCCTCCTACAAGCAACTGGTTGGTTGTTGTAAAAGCAAGACCGAAAACAGGGAAACCAACTGGTACAGCGTATGTAGGGCACTGGGGTTTAACCATAGGACGTGTGTGTATGTGTGGAAGAAGAGGATAGGTTAGGCTGCTGAATCCACTCTCAGCTATACCATAGGCGCCATTACTGCCTGCATAACTGTGCACCATTTTCAGGGGTCGATTCAAGATGTGCCTTCTACCTTTACTCTTAGTTTATCTTACCAAGTTGAATTAAAGCATGTTGTAGTGTGTTGTCATTGATTGCTGATATCACTATTGATGCTTACACATGTCTTCAATCGCTTACAGCTACATATTCTCTTATACTTCAAGGTGACATATCAACTATCGTGATCACTGTTGCTTGAATACCATTGCAGAATTAGAGAGAGAATGATATGAATGAGCATACAGTCTTTATTCTACATCTATTCTTTGTTTTGCTCTTCTTGATAAAAAGGATAATCAATGTATCCACGCTCATCACCACCATAAAAGCTTGGTCGATGATACTTGTTGAGTGGCCATCCATGTTTGAGACGAAGAACAAGATCAGGGTTGGCAATGTAAGCACGTCCTATGGCAACAAGATCTCCAGTTTCATCAGCGAGTTCTTTAGCTGTGTCAGGCTTGGTAGAGAATCCACCACTAGCCATAAAGGTGCTCTTCCACAACTTTCTAAAAGGATCAAGTGTGTTGACAGTGTCATTTTGTGTTTTGCGACCAAAATCATCACGAGGACCAAGCATGTGCAAATAAGCGAGATCTTGAGGAAGATGGCTTACAATATATCCCCATGTATCATATGGCGTCTCATCTTCCATATCCTGAACATCATATCAGTATTTTCTCACTTGTCATAGATGCATCCAATACCTGAAACTCGCTCCAAGGTGTCAAACGTAAAGCTGTACGATCACTTCCAATGGCATCTGCAACTGCTCGAGTGACTTCAAGACAAAGACGAGCACGATTCTCAATGGATCCACCATAAGCATCAGTACGCTTGTTGCTTGAAGTATTGATGAATTGATCGAGCAAATATCCATTTCCACCATGAATTTCCACACCATCAAAACCTGCTTCTTCAACAGCACGATTAGCAGCAACAGCAAAGTCACGAGCAATGCCAGGCATCTCATCAATCTCCAAAGGACGTGGGACTTCATTAGGAGTGTCAACCAATAAACTACGACCTTCAATAGCAATAGGTGATGGTCCAACAGCAGGCTTGTTACCAGGAATCAGCTGTTTCAAGCTTGCACGACCTGGGTGCCAGATTTGCAAGTAGAGATAACATCCCTTTGCATGAACAGCGTCCACAATTTCTTTCCAAGCTGCTACTTGCTTATCAGTATAAATACCAGGACATCCTGCAAATGGACCACTTTCTGCAGTAATGGCAGTTGCTTCAGTGATAAGCAATGATCCCTTGACATGTGCACGTTGGGTATAATATTCCTTCATCATGGGTGGCGTTACAGCATGGTCTTCATCAGATCGATTACGTGTGAGTGGTGCCATCACTACACGATGTTGTAATTCCATACGACCGACTTTGACAGGCTCAAACAATCTCGAAGATGATACAGTCATGTTGTGAAAGGAAAAAGGAAAAGTGAAAGTGAAAGAGTACTAAAAGAATACAATCAAACGCTATTTTTCTTTTGTGTCCCTTGAACTCGTGTAACGCGCTGCTGTGTCTTGCGCTGTTTCATTATTTGGTATCCCACAGATAGCTTAAAAGAGTGCAATATCCACTGGCATGAAAGACAAAGTGATGTGTTGTTGTTTTACTGAGATAGACAAGCAACATGCTGTCATGTCCTATGAATCGTAGTAGTAACAGAGCAAGTTTCTGGATGAATGAACATAAAGTATTGCAAGTGATACGAGCCGAATGATAGGATATGAAAGCAATAGGATGTAGTTGCCAAGCCTCGTAGGTATGTGTGGCACATGAAAAAACTTAAACATTGAAAGCATGTACTCGTTTTCTAAATGTTTGTTTGTGGAGATCTTCACTATATCCAATTAGGCAACCTGGCTTGGATAAGCATTTTGGTTTGTTTGGGTAGTTCACCTTATTTATATATCAGTCTACTAGTACTTTTCGATGATGTAGTCATCATAGCACTTGCTCAGTGCAATAGAGCTTTGATGAAGGTGTGTGATTGTAGTTTTCAACCACATACATAGTAAAAAACAGGGTTCCTGTACCACGGATAATCCCGATCGCACCTGAAAGAAAGAGGATGTTGCACCCGATAGCTTAAAAGTCAGCAGACAAGACATACATTGCATATTATCCCCGCGATAGAAATGACTGATACCGCATTTCTGGATTAATTGATCATGTTCATCATCATTCTCGAATAACATTCTTATCAGGAATCCCAAGTGTTGGTGCTCATATGTGTGCATATTGATGATTAAGGGAACACAAACATGACGATTGAAAAGCAGCACATGTAAACAAACACACCGCTTGCATAAAGTGGGATCTTGCTGCATAGAGCAATTTGCAATGTGTCACACGAGTCCCATCATCCTTTTACAACAAGATGAAAGCTACTTTGTATAAGACAGGATCGATCACTTGCTTACATTGTGTCATTGAATATGTGAGAGAAATCTGGTCATGTCAAAGTGAAGAAAGTCAATGTACAAGTAATGAAGACCCCTAGAGTCAGACGCATTGTCAATACAGCAATGTGGCTCACTTGACAGTGCATCATCAGCAGCATTAGTGCATCTGTTTATACATGTCAGTGCCCTGGTTCTTATCCCAGCAACATCATAGCTCGGGTTCATGTGCGTGAATGTTGTGCCTTGATTTTATTATCCCCGCCATGACTCAAGTGTGTATGTGTATCTCGTGTCATGCACGGGAGGACAAAGCACGAGTTGCTGTCAGTAATATCTGTGAAATGGCTACACGTGAGCCTTCTTTATCCTGCAGCTTCAAGTCCAGACAATTCTACTTGAACAAGATCCCCGCCTTGTTGTTATTCATCAAACGCCACACGCACATGCATTGTATACGATATCAACATCATCTCCGTTTCCTTTTCATTGTCTTTTATAAAGATGCAAATGCTAGTTGCAACGGGTATTTCACGTAGTTTGGTTATCAGATAAAGCAGAATGTGCATGATCAATAGTGATAAAAGAGAAAGAGAAGCATTACATGCAAGTCCATCCTAACAGCTAGCCCACATGGGTTTAGTGTGTAACCAACCCAAAAACTACTTTGGGGGGTCAAAACAAAAAACAAAAAAGAGAAGCTTGCCCTTTGTCTTTATACTGCAATTTACACTTCTTTCTCTCTTCTTTACAATAACAACAACACACCTTTTATCTCCAGTCTTATATGTCCTTGGAAGAAGACCAACGTAGACGTCCTCCCAGAGCAGTCAATATCATTCGACCGTCGTCACCACTCTTGCAAGCATTCCATCGTCCTGCTATGCATTTCCACCAGCCATCAGCATGTTCCATGACTTCGGCTTCAACATGGTCTTCTTCGTCTTCATCAGCTTCAACAGAGTATTCTCCTACTACAACAGCTGGTTTTATCACTACACGACCTACTTCTCCTTCATGGTATCATCGACCAGGTTCTCCTAGTGGATGGTCCTTTGTAGGCAAGCCATCACCCCTTGGACCCCTTTCACGTATGGCGGCCTTGGCGCATCAGCAAGAATCTGGTCTTTCTGGTTTATCCAGCCCTGTGACTGAAGATAGTGATGGGACATTAGACAGTGATGAAGACGACTATGATCACGACAATTTGGATATCGATTTGGATGAAGACGATGATTTGGATGACTTTTCATCATATGAAGAAGAAGAAGTAATGCCACGTCCTATTATTGCAAAGATGAAGCAAGGCTGTACCATCATGAATGGCAAAGGCGAACTTGTGGGATTCACATCCAACCATAGTCATGATACCAATGACAAGTTTGGAAGAAAGGTAGTTAGGATAATATAAAGGAACGAGGAGGAATATTGATATGGGTGGAATAGATTGCCGATCTTGAGATTGAAGTCAAGTCGCTAGCAAGTGTCAATGCCACATTGGAGGAACAAACTCGTGAACAAGCAGCACGTATTGCAGAGCTTGAGAAGAAGCTTCTGGATAGGTAAGAAAGTGATTGGAATAGGATCATATGGGAACATCATAGTAACATGTAATCAATAGAGATGGATGTGAACTTCCACCAACACCAGTATCAATGACATTCTCAGAGGTAAAATGATGCATTCACTACTATCCATTCTATGACTCACATACATGATTTTATAGCCTGAAGATGATCCAGAGACTGAACAACTCTATGAGCGAATCAAGACTATGTTGCAATCACTTATTGACGAAGCACAACGTGCTGTTGCTACACAAAGCAAAAGAAGTGGACGTGTCTTATATAAGGATCCTCGTCAGCTGATGGATTATGATCGATCATCATCATCAATACGTACGCCACCACCGCCATTACCTGGTTCCAATTCACGTTCTCCTCGTCGACCAAGAAGTGGTAGCAGAAACTATTCAGTTGTATCATGTCCTGAAGCAACACTAACAAGTAATACAAATCGACGTTCTTGGCCAACTGTCACTGCTGGTGGTAGTCGTTTATTACGTATGGCAACACAACCTGCAAGTGGAAGACAACGATCACAATCAATGGTACGAGCTACATCTTCGCCATAAAACGAAACGATGACAGACATACTTGCATTCGCATTCTCTTATTTCAAATCCTCTCTCTCCAACATCTACACTTGACATTATGACCGCACATGCATATCATACATCATACTCGATCACCATATCTTTTGCTATCTACTATACCCACTCTCTATTTAAACACAATCACGCACATCATTGTTGCCAATTACATGCTTTCCTTATGCCCTTCCTTTCTGTTCTCCTTTTTACTTCATATGTAAATTGTTCCCTTGTATGCATGTTCCTATATTCTTCTTTGTTTCCCGGTTTGTCTGTACAGTATCTCCAAATAAAGTTCTATTGGCGGATGTTTTAATGCATGAACTTGTGTCACATAGAGGAACTCTTGGATATAGCAAACCCTGTTGTGTCTCGATCAAGTCATTCAGTGCCTACATGAGCTAAATAAGCACAACACGTGCTCAGTACTATATAGAACCCCTTATATGTACCGCCTATTCTACCGCCATTCCCTGTATATCCAATATAGAGCAAAAGTTACAACAACTACTAGTGTGTGTAGAAAATGAGATGCAGCTTATGATTTATGATAAAAGATTAATGCGATTGGGAGATAGATGATGATTAAAGCTTGTTTTGGGATTGCTGAGGAGCGACGCTTTGTCTCGGCCAACTATAATTGGCATTGGATCGATCATATCCATAACGTTTGATGAAAGCACCAAGTTCAGCAGGACCACGAGAACCATAAGGATAAGTGGAAAGAGGAATGCTGTCATCTTGATCAATACGATGCAATAAAGGTGTAAAGATTCGCCAAGCTGCTTCAAGCTCATCATCACGTACAAAGTTGGCATGATCATTGCGCAATACATCGAGAATGAGAGATTCATAAGCATCAGGAATGGCCATGTCAGTGAATCGATTATGATATGAAAGATCAAGATCCGATTGCAATGTTTGATATGAAAGACCTGGTTGCTTATTGTTGAATTTGAGATAGACAGCTTCATCAGGCTGAATACGCATCACAAGCTCATTACGACAAGAAGCCTTATACAAGTTACCAGCAACATTACGAAATTGTATACGAATCTCCACTTTTGCTTCATTAAGTGCCTTGCCAGCCTTAAGAATAAAAGGTACTCCTTCCCAGCGTTCATTTTGGATCCACAGAGTCAGTGCTGCAAATGTTGGTGTGCGACTATCTTGCTTATCCTTGAGCGTTGCATCATCACGATATCCAGGTTTGCCATTAGCACCCGTATATTGAGCCAACAATGCATCCTTGAGCGCAATAGGTGGGATACATCGTAACACTTTGACTTTTTCATCGCGAATTGCTTCAGGTTCAGTAGAGATAGGTCGCTCCATGGCAATCAGTGATAACACTTGAAGCAGATCTGCACCAAAGAAGGAAAACTTAGCTAATGCACTTTGTTTTCTCCCACCCTATTCCGCTTTTTTCTCACGCACGATTTTGCATAACATCGCGAATAATGCCATAATCGTCAAAGTATCCACCACGACCTTCAGTGCCAAAAGGTTCCTTGAAAGTGATTTGTACATTGTCAATGCTCTTACGATCCCAAATATGATTGAAAAAGACATTGGCAAAACGTAATGGCATAATGTTCTTGACCATTTCTTTTCCAAGGTAGTGATCAATCCGGTAAATCTAACCGAGATATGCATGATGAGATGCTTCCTTATCTAAAATTACATGTTCTTTTTACCTCTTCCTCACTAAACAAGGCACCTAAAGCACGTCCTAGTTCATTAGAGCTTTCGGTATCCATGCCGAATGGCTTTTCCACAATGAGACGATTGACACCTTTTTGAGAATAGACATGCTTGCGTATGCCTTGAGCAACAGGAATAAAGACTGAAGGAGGAAGTGCCATGTAAAAGATTCGGTTGCATTGATTTTGGTTTGCATGACGCTCCTTTTCACTTTGATTGATGCATTCATTGAGTGATTGCCATGACATGTCATCATCATATAGTCCTGAATGATAGCTGGATATGGCTTTGAAACGATCAAGATCACTACGACTTGCTTCATCCACCTTGATATACTGTGTCACCCTTTCAAGATATTCGTCATGAGACATTTTGGTACGTGCATAACCAATGATATGTGTGTTGGCTGGGAGAAAGCCATTACGGAAAAGCTTGAACAAGGCAGGATATGTCTTTCTCTTGGCTAAATCGCCAGAAGCACCCAATACTATGCAAAGTAGGCATTGCGAACATGTCAGTCACGAAAAGACATAGCGATTGATATGATGCTGTTGATGTCAAGAAGACATATTGTAGTGATCCTGAAAGAAACTACATACCAACAATGGTTGCAAATCCACTTGTTTCTTTGGTGACTTCTTCCTGAATCACTTGCACTGGATTAGACATGTTTGGATAAGAAGAGAAAAGTGCAAAAGAAAACACGAACGCCAAGTCAAGAGAAAAAAAAAAAAACTGAGTTTTGTCATGCTTTATTACAAACACCGTTATTGGGGGGTGTGGATGCTGACAAGGATGGCAGTGAGCAGGTGATCTACCTTATGGTAGGATAGAGTTGTTGTTCATTATCATCATCATTATCTACAACTGGTAACTGCGGGATTCTACGGGCCATTTCCCATACACGTACATATCATATACAGAAGAAAGATATTCCCATTGATGTTGTTGCTTGGTTACATGGTAGTTGTTTATTTTCCCTTTCACCATTCTCACATGCCATTTGATTCTATACGCCGCAATCCGGAGTTGGCTTATAACATTGTCTTTTGTTGCCATGTGGTGTTATGCTTATGTGTTCTTATCGGATAATTTGCCATCATCCTTTTCCGATCCGAAACTGATTATGTCAGGACCATGTGGTATGCTTTGTTTGCAGCTGATCATGGTTGCACTAATGCTATCATCCTTTATGCCGAGAGAAAAAGAGTCGTTTTCAATCACACAGTTTACTACTCTATGTATCATTCGATCGCCGATTCTTTGATCCTTGTTATATCCTCTTCCCCGCAATAATAGCTATTTGTCCTACCACAACTCCCCGGATGAAGGGATCAATAAATACGCGTATACACATAAACAAAAGGTAAAATGGGACACAAGAAGACATGTCATATGTATCACTTTTATATGCGCAATCCCCAAAGTTCTAATTGAATACAATGAAATTCAGAAGTGGTGGAAAGTGGTTCATTGTCAAATGTTGGACATTGTTCGCTGTATCCTCTCTCCAAATCCGCGTTGATCCAAAGCCCAAACTTGCCGTCACTAAATAACAATCCCTAATCAGCATCCTAACAATCTTTTTCATAGTACAGCCTATAGCTTACCCTCCTCCCATGGCAATGAAATCAGTATCTGCCAGAATCATATACTCGTTCTTGCCAGTCCAGGGAAAGACCTTGACGTGTTGATTCTTCTCAGTCCACAGAAAACTAACATTGCCAATTGAGTATCACCGAATAGTAGCAAACCATCCCAATCGGCTTACCATTCACCCGTTCCATAATATGATGTGCTTGGTTTCAATGTCTCAGTAAGAAAGGCTCCAAACACCTGTCATCCCATACACATTAGCTACATTCAATCACACTTTCATCTTTTCATACCTGATCATTATCATCCTTGATAGCTAGTACACAAGGTGCACGATTGGCTTTTGCTCGTCGATACAGAGTTGCCAAGCTAGTGCCATGTTGATCCAGACTATACAATAGTGACCATCGGGGAGCTACACGGAAGCGTCGTGGCAAATAAGGCCTGACCTGTCAAGGGTTAGGATTATGTAGCAATACACGTCTTGAAATATCCACATACCTGCTCTGCAATAGCGTCAGTTAATACAGGTACAGTGTCGAAGCGTCGATCAGTGAGCTGTGGTGCCGGCATGGTATTGTCATGTAAAGCGATAAGAGATGAGATGCAGTCTATAAAGGCTTTCAAAGCTGATGGAGCGTTGTCGTTGTCTTTTGGGTATACGAGCAAATTGCTTTCGGGAATGCTCTTGAGAAAAAGTGTCGTTTGGGTGGATGAGTGGTATAAACAAGTAGTGCAAGCAAAAGAGAATGAAAATTACTGCAGCGCTTTACAGAACCAATGTCGTCGATGTTTGTACCACATGCGAATGGCGTGTTCATGTGTCGCTTTCATGCAGATAAAAGTCATTGTCGTTTTGTACAAATCTGGTCCTTTTATTGATGTTGCAATACTGTGGATCGTTACTTACATCCTGCTACTTGGCAACAGTCAAGTCCTATATAAACCATGTAATGTATTGGCCATATTGACATATCCCAACACTAGTAGATGACAATGCTGCGAGTCAGAGAACGTTGGAAAGAAGAATAAGAAACCTGATTGGTTGAGAAAGAAGCTGTTTCAAAAGAGAAATATGGCATGACAAAAGTCAAGCTGGTTGGTGGTATAGTCGACAGCATGACGACATAATCCATGTTCTACTTTTGCTTCTGCGACTCAAAGTTCTTTACAGGAAAAGGTATGATGCATGAATCGCTTGACGCTATGTGTAATAGTAACATCATTGAAGTAGATCACATAATAAAAGAGCTTCTTTATAAAGTCATTGTCAACTCGACATGTGTATATGCTAGAAACCTTGATAGCAAAGATCATCCAAGGGTAAAAGATATGCAAAAGCTAATTCATCCCACAAGAAATTGATTGGCTTGAATGCATCGGACCTAACACGGAAGTCATATCCCGATTGCCGTAATTACTCATCTGTAAGTCATCCTCAGATTCAGGGCCAATAGCTCCTAGCTTATAAAAGAAGCAACCAGAATCATTTCTTGAGACATACAACATATCCTTCAACAACATGACTGTTACAAGCAAGATCTTCGAACCCCTTAAAGTCGGTGCTGTTAAACTATCACATCGTGTAGTGCTTGCGCCATTGACACGTTTGCGAAACGATGATAATCATGTACCTACTGACATGATGGTCAAAATGTATCAAGATCGAACAACTCTTGGTGGTCTATTGATCGCAGAAGCTATCCATATTTCTAAGCAAGGCACCTATCCACGTGCACCTGAGATTGAGACACAGGCACAGATTGATGGCTGGAAACGTGTAGTGAAGGCTGTACATGACAAAGGCGGTTTTATTTTCTCTCAAATTTGGCATAGTGGAAGGGCAACCAACGCCATCTTTTGCCCTGATGGATCCAAACCGCTTGCTCCTTCTCCTATTGCTATCAATGGTCTTAATTCGGCAGGATTACAAGGTGAAATGCCAGAGGAAATAACAATTGACCAGATCAAGACTGTGTATCAGCAATTTGTACAAAGAGCCAAGAACTCTATGGCAGCTGGATTTGACGGTGTTGAGATTCATGGCGCTAATGGATATCTGATTGATGAATTCATCAACACATCCAGCAACAAACGCACTGATGCTTATGGTGGTTCTATTGAAAATCGATGTCGCTTTGTTCTTGAGCTTGTTGATCAAGTTGTTGATGCTATTGGTGAAGAACGTGTTGCAGTACGCTTTAGTCCTTGGTCCGAATATCAGGTATATGCGTTACACAATGAGCGATACTAAAAGTATTGACATCATGTTGATTGTAGGATATGGAAGATGAGACACCTTATGAAACTTGGGGATACATTGTGAAGCAACTTCAAAAGAATCATCCCAATTTGGCATATTTGCATTTCATTGAACATCGTGAACGACCTGATCCTGAAGATCCCACTAAAATACTCTTCAACTCGCTTGATCCTATTCGTAAGCTCTGGAAAGGTCCATTTATGTCAGCAGGCTATACCAACAAGGAAAAAGAAGCCATGGCATTGTCAGATCGTACTGGTGATATGGTATCATTTGGACGTGCCTTTATTGCTAATCCCGATCTTGTTGATCGTCTCAAGAATGACTGGCCACTCAACAAGTATGATCGTGATACATTTTATACTGGCGATGAGCTTGGTTACAATGATTACCCTTTTTATGATCCCAAGAGTGATCAATAATGTTACATCTCCTTTAAAAGCTGCTTTATTCAATAAAACAAGTCTAGCATTATATGGGTCTGTTGTATTTCACTGCTTGGATCATGCATCAGTTAATGTGATTGGTACCTTTGTACGACGTTCTTTTGAACCGTGAATTTCCCTTGCATTGCCTTTTTGGTCAAACCAACAACAGCGCTTCTTCCTGCAACAAACACACTTTACAATGTCGAAGGAATGGATACAGCAACGCATGGCTCTATTAAGGAAACAAGCAGGATTCGCCTTTCACCAGGATCTTGCCATTTCTATTCTACTGTGTCTCATGTCTGGCAGAGATAAGCACCTTGTCTTGACTGCTGCTCCTCATCGATTGCAAGAAGTAGCTCAAATGGCAAGCATGGTGAGTTGTGTTATGCTTATCATACACTATCTATCCATTGAACTTACGTCATATGCTTGTATGATAGTTGTCAAGATCTCTGTTTGGGTTTTCAACAGCCAACGTAGTATGTCAAGAACAGCAGACACCTTCCGATTTGATTCATTCACTATTCGCTGCAACACTTGAAGATTACATGGATGTTGCTGCTGAACATCGACAAAGTTATCATCGTCTTTATGGGGATTCATTACATCCATCAGATTCAGGACCTTCTATCAATAATCGCGCTCATCGACAAACGCAATCCATGTTCCATAACGACCATTCACCTTCATTATCATCTTTTCCTAGTGGCATCAGTAATCGAAGTCATGTGAGTATATTCAACAGAATGGTATCGTACAATAGTACTCATACACACACTATGAAAGCATGATGACGATACAAGAAACATGAATCCTGTCAGTCCAGTTGATTTCAATGTATCAAGACGACGTACACCTGCACCACCCCCTCTCTCCAGATATACCCAACACAATTCATCCGATATGGTCACATCTCGTCGTGATACCCTATTTGGTCATCAAACTGCTTCTACTACAAGTGCACCTTCTCCTGCTATTCGTCGAGATTCAGACATTGATATCACTGCACGATCTAGTGGAAAGCTCGCCCAAGCTGTTGTTATCCAACGTCTCGATGAAGCGGATCCTTTAGTTCAAGCTACTTTACTTGAAGTAAGGATACATGCTATCTTTAGACTCTTTCAAAAGCTTATACAAAGAAACTAGCTCATTGTGACCAAGGAACTCAAGATGGGTAATGCAAGGTACACTGTACCCAAGCCCCACTTTCTCGTGATTCTAGTACTACCAAGGACCCATGAACGATCCTCAGTATCATCACAACTGGTATGTAGGCTTCATTTATGGCAATACATGTTGATTCACCTCTTTATTTAAAGTTGGACAGGTTCTTTGTGAGCTTTGATTTTGATGAAGACACATTTGGCAACTCTTTTTCAACATCTCGAGGATTTGGACGACGTATGGCACTTATCAAGAATGAGGTAATGAATTAGGTAAAATAGGTGAGGAAACATGTAATCTAACATCCTTCTCAAGGAAATTGCAAATCTAGCATCACAAGCATCACGTGTTTTCATCAACATTGATATTACAAGATATATACGAGACATTGTAGTGGGAGTACGGACACATCCACTAGTACAAGGAGGACTGACAGCTCGTGCATCACAAGATTTGATCAAAGTGACAAGGTAAGAAGTACTGTGTTATATATCTTGCACACACTGATTCAATTGAGGAATGCATTAGATCATTGGCAACATTGTTTCAAAGAGATTACCTGACTCCTGATTTGGTATCGATCGCAGCAAGCAAGGTCCTAGGTCACCGTATTCGACTTTTGCCCCAAGCATTGGATGATCAAGGCACACCTTATCGAACAACAGCTGATGTAGTAGCCGAAGTCTTACGCGTTGTATATGTACCCATGTAAATGTAAATCACTTTTGATAAAAGACAAAGTCATATCCTTATGCTATTGAAAGCCATGTAAATGATGATGCATTTAAAAAAAAGCTCTGGTTTATGTAATTCAACAAGTTGAGAGAAAGGTAAGTGGGGATCGTATATTGAGTGATTGATTGATCGTGTGCGCGTATGTATATGTGTTGTGTGTGGAAAAGGATGGAATGCTAGTGTCATATAACAAGGGAACTACTTTTCACCTTCATTCTTCTTTTCCTTATCCTGCTCATTGGTTGCTGTACCAGTCTTGTCCTTTTCCTTATCAGCTGTGCCATTGGTGGCTGATGATGGTGCTAACAAAGTTCCTTCTTCGCCCTTGAGATTATCAATCTTGTTGTTGATGAGATTGTGAAGTGCAATCACTGAACGAATCAAACTGGAGAGATAAATCATAAGCAATTGATCATTTGTCTTGGTGCTGAAGGCATTGACCATCTCCTGGACTTCAAGATTGGGCAAAAGATTGAAGATATCCTGAAGATTGTAAATGATTTGATGATTGACAGGTAATTTGCCAGAGACGACCTTTTGAAGATAATCCCTAATCTCTTCCAAACGACCTTGAAGACCAGCCAAAGATCCCAATTGGCCACTAATGCGAGTTGACAATGTACCCACTGCATTATCCTTGATATCTCTCAGCAAGTGTTCTACACCAATTTCCTCTGCTTCTTCTGCAACAATCTCGGAAGGAACGTGCATGAATGTCTTGGTAGTTGCTGTACCATCCTAATTGACATGTAAGTCATCCCAATTTGACTTTTCATTGCAGTACACTTACATCCTTGATTTCTTCAATGGCAAAATAAGCATCCGTGGGTATTTCAACATCCTTAGGCTTGACATCCACGATAACAAGAACAGGATTGGGTGTGTACCGCTTGAATAGCTCATTGATTTCAAGGTCGGATGGGCGTAACTTGGGACCACTATGATACCAGCCGATCAACTTTTCTTTGGCTATTGTAGATAGGATAAGTAAGGTATATATATATCTCTTGATACAACAAGCTGACGTACCGTTGACTTTCTTGAACATGTTGTTCATGCCTTCAATGTAGTTGTGATCCAGGAACCATACGGAAGGATCCTTCTCATCTTCTTCAAAAGGAACTATCAGGGATGTCGTTGCGTGAGTGAAATGGGATACTGGTGAGCTGGAATGTCAATGGGTACCTGCAAAGCTGTTGGAGACGTTTACAGTCTTGCCCTTGTTCTGACCGAGCAATACGCCGACAACGCGTTTCTTTGTATCCTTGGCAACTCGATTGTAGTGATCGGTAGCTGACAAGAGCACCAAAGGGTGTACTTGAACAGAAGTTGACGGTGAGACAGTAGTAGTAGTAGGCATATAGGTAATAAAGAGAGGAGGAGGGAGAAAATATCAGTCAGGCTGGACGCGTGTATACTTGAAGCCCGCTCACTTTATGTCTTGTCTTATTCAGTAGTGGTGGTACTCCACTTTCAGCCAATGACATCAGCTGCTGCTGTTGCTGCTGCTGCTGCTGCTGCTGCTTATCACCTGCTGCAGGTTTCATTGCACTGCAAGCCCTTTTTTCTTCTTTCCTTTTCTTTTTTCTATACCTGTACAACCCACCTTTTTTTCCCCTTCCCAATATGTCCAACTATAACTATAGCTACGTTATCAAGGTACATTGCCACTCTTTATTGTCTTGAAGGTTATATACTCTGGATCGACATGCTCACTGACCCTTTCTTTTCGCAGTATATTATCATCGGCGACACAGGTAAAACGGGAACGACAATGCCAAGTCTATATATATGCTTAACCTTGTACCTTCATTCCTACTTTCTCTTGTAAAGGCGTTGGCAAGGTATAGTATTCCAGTCTATTCAAAAAGGGGGTCGAAAATGGATATATATGCAACATTCAAGGTATTTACATTTACATTATCCAATTAGTCATGCCTTCTTTTGCAATTCACGGACAAACGATTCATGCCAGCTCATGACTTGACTATCGGGTAATCCTATCATCTTTCAATCCAGGACAAGTTGACTTATTTATGTTTAGTGTTGGATTTGGAACGCGTTTCATTACAGTGGTAGGAGACCAAGGTGCCAAGCAACAAATCAAATTGCAGATTTGGGATACAGTATGTGAAGGATATCTTGTAAAGGATGAAGGATGTTGATGGGATGATCTAGGCTGGCCAGGAGTCTTTCAGATCAATTACTCGAAGCTACTATCGTGGCGCTGCTGGTGCTTTGCTGGGTAAGTAGGGGAACCCAAAAAGTCGAGACAATTTCTCCTGTTGTTTCAAAAAAAGTAACTTGTTCACATTATTTCTTAGTCTATGATATCACAAGGTAAGGGTGCTTTTGTAAGCGAATGTGCACAGGTGGATGGGACCCGATTCATTGACTGGAATGGATGTAGACGAGACACGTTTGAGAACCTAAAAACCTGGCTACAAGGTAAGCATTGTTGTTTTTGCCTACCAAATGTTATGTGACATGTGATGGATGCTAATGATGTAACCTTGTATCACAAATTTTCCAGATGTCCGTGAACACGCCAATCCCAATACAGTGGTGACAGTCGTAGGCAACAAAAGTGATCTCGAAAGCAAACGCCAAGTGTCACGAGAAGAAGGTGAACAATTTGCAAAGGAGAATGATCTATTCTTTATGGAAGCATCAGCCAAATCTGCAGAAAATGTTGAAGATGCCTTTGTCAAGACTGCCCAAAACATTTACAAAAAGATCCAGAGTGGTGTCATTGATTTGTCAAGCGAGGTAAAGAAAGAGATGGTTGCATGGATGAAGAGAGACAGAGACTCATGAAAGGAATTGTAGTCCAATGGGATCAAGGTTGCACCTCCTCAAGGCGGATCTTCATTGCCATCGGCAAATGCTTCTTCGGGTGGCAGCGGATGTTGCTAGAGCTCTTTTTACCATTCATTCATCCTATCTACCTACTTTTTCCGATAGAAACAAGAAAACATTAGCGGCGTAATGGCTCCTTTTGTTCTTTACCCATATTCTTTGTCTCATGTTTACACACAACACACATATCTATCCCATCGCTTTATTACCATGTCATTTACGATTGGAATCCTTTTTCTCGACTTGCTCATCCACCCTTCTTATATTGCTTGAATGAACAACTATCCCTGAATATGCATCATTGTTTATGCAGCTTTGGTTACGTGCAGCATCAATATAGGGTCGTTCCATGTTACACGAGAGAGACATCTTGGTTATATATTTCTTTTGGATAATATAGATGCATGATTGGTGTGAAAGATGAAAAGCATGGTAATACTATATATGAGGAGTGCAATGTAAGGAGACAAGGGTATACACACATGGAGCAAATGACATGATGATCATGGTCCCAAAGAAGATTCAACCATAATGGCAGTTACACGATAAGGATCCATATTGGATGCAGGTCGACGATCTTCCATATATCCTTTTCCCTCTTTGCCAACATGAATTGGGATGCGAATAGATGCGCCACGATTGGCAATGCCATAAGAGAATGCACTAATATGACCCGTTTCGTGTAAACCTGTAAGACGTAAATCATTGTCTTCACCATATACATCAATGTGTTCGGAGTGTTTGAGAGACATCTTCTCAATGGCACGTTCAATGGCAGCTAAACCACCTTCTTGACGCATTTCCAATGTTGAGTAATTGGTATGTCCACCTGTACCACTCCAATCATCACTTTCAATAACAGGTTTAGGATGTAATGAAATGGCGATACCAAAATCTTCAGCGACTCTTTCCATGATATATCGAGCAATCCACAATTGGTCACTAGCATCAATACCTTCGCAAGGTCCGACTTGGTATTCGAGTTGTCCTGGTGCACATTCAGCATTGACACCTGAAATCATTACACCAGCATATAGACATGCTCGATAGTGTGCTTCAATGATATCACGTCCAAAGACTTTGCCTGCACCTACAGCACAATAGTATTTGCCCTGTATCATTGCTATTAGTATCATGCTTCTTGTTATGCTATATACAATAAATCTTTTACCTGGGGTTCAGGATAACCATGTTTTGGCCATCCATAAGGTCTTTCAGTTTCTGGATCCATCAACATGTATTCTTGTTCAATGCCGAACCAAGGATGATGATCAGCAAAAGTAGTCATGACTTGCTTACAAGCATGTCGGTAGTTGGTCGGATGTGGAGTGCCATCTGCATGTGAAAATTGTCAGCTTTCTCTATCAACAATGAAAAAATAGACTTTTACTTGCCTGGATTAAACGTCTCGCATAGAACAAGTTTGTTATCACCTTGGCGGAAAGGATCGGGAAACATCGTGACAGGTAGGAGCAAAATATCCGAATCATGACCTTCTGCTTGTCCTGTTGATGAGCCATCAAAGTTCCATTCTGGTAAATCATGTACGCTTTTAGGTATCGTGTGCACGGTTCTCGTTTTTGATCGCAGTTGATTGTATCCATCAATCCAAATATATTCGACCTGAATGTTGCCACGTTGATCAAGTTGCATGTATTTTGAAAGTAGCTCAGGTTTTGATGTGACAGCCATCATGTATAGTGAAATGAAAATGTGGGGGAGAAAGAAAAAAGAGTGAAGAGAAGAAAAAGAGAAGAGTTATTTTTTAAAGATCAACGCAAGTGATACGGGTGTTATCAGTGGAGATATCGCTGGGTCGCTAATCGGACATTGCTCTTATCGCTGGATCCGATTGATCATCTTTCAACACACATTCACACTCCCATTTACTCACACAGAATCATGCTGAGCAGCTTATGCATAGAACAATCATGATTTAAGCTCAAGTGGATGCAATACATAAGGAATCATGTGAATAGCTTGAAGTGACATGATGTATTGTAAAGAAGGAGGGCGGAAAAGCGATAAGAGCAAAGTAAGGCATTTTCGTTATAAAAAGAAGTCTTATATGCAATAGAATGCAAGGGATTAGATAAGCGGCGTCATCAATAAGTGCATGCATCATCCAATACAAACAAGATAAAGAAAACAAGAAGAGATAATGTATCTGGTAAACATCATTGGTAAAAGCAGAAAAGGATAACGTCATGCACATGTGTCAGCAGCAAATAGGTGGGGATCGTCATGAATGAAAGTGTAAAATGACATAAAGTTGGTCTGTGTGTGTGTGTGTGTGAAAAAAAGAGTGAAAAGGAGACGAAAAGATACAAATGCTCAGTTAAGAGTCAGTACGTCAGCAGACATGGATGATGATCATTGGTATAAGGAGAACATGCAAAGTAGTAATATGAAAGAAGAATGCAGCAGGCATCATAAAGAACAACAGCTTGTTCGTCGGCAGTTGAATCTTAGGACTCGGGTCCAGTCGCTTTTCTCTAACGAGGTATCCAACCGCTTTGCGGGGGGCGTACTGCTGTTGTAAGAAGTTTTGTTTTCTCTCTCACTCTCTCATCTGGTTCTTTTTATTGCAATCTCACGTCCATCGACAACCCCTTTTTCTTGCTTCCCCTTGACAGGTAACTCCTCTCTTGACAACTTGAACGCCTCTCAATCTCTTTATTCACTTTTCGCATCATGCAGTGAACTATGGCTGCCACCACTCCACAACAGCAACATCAGCAACAGGCGCCTCCACAGCAGCCACAACAACCTCCACAACAACCACAACAACCTTCTACTGCTGCTCAGAAACTAGCTGCCATCAATGAACAAACCTGGTTGTCCATGGGTAAGTCCATCGTCTTCTTTACTCGTCCCATCTTTAAACTATCCGGCTTTCCGGCTTGTTTCCCCGTGTGTGTGTGTGTGTTGTTGATCCTTTTCTTTGTCCTCCCAATTTTTTCTTCTCCCTTTCCACCACAACAAGTTGTCAACTAACAATGACGATGGATCTTGTTTAGGCAACCTTGCTGAATTGATGACCGATTATGACAAGGCTACTAGTTGCTACGAGTCTGCTTTGCGACACAATCCATATTCTGTACCTGCTTTGACTCAGATCGCATCTCTGTGTCGAGGACGCGAACAATTTGGCAGGGTATGAAACAACATTTCAAGCATACTCCAGTTATTCATATCTTTGTATAGGCTGTTGACTACTTTAAGCGTATTCTGGCTATTCAAGAAAACAATGGTGAAACCTGGGCTGCATTAGGCCATTGTTATTTAATGATGGATAATCTTCAAGACGCATATCACGCATATCAACAAGCATTGTATCATCTTTCCAATCCAAAGGTATTTTCACTCTATTACACTTGCACAAAAAGATCCCTAATCTTTTGTTTCAAGGATCCAAAACTCTGGTATGGCATTGGTATCTTGTATGATCGTTATGGTTCCTTGGAACACGCGGAAGAAGCTTTCTCAGCAGTCATGAAGATGGATCCCAAGTTTGAAAAGGCCAATGAAATCTACTTTAGACTTGGCATCATATACAAGCAACAACAAAAGTTTGATCTCTCTCTTCAGGTAAACAAGTGTTATATTGGACAAATGTTGGATATGTTGTATTAACATTGATCCATCTTTATTACTAGTGCTTCCGCTACATCCTTCATACACCTCCTCGTCCATTGACTGAATCTGACATTTGGTTCCAAACTGGTCATGTTTATGAACAACAAAAGGAGGTAGGTATCCTTATTCTCGTGTATATACACACTTTACTTATATTGAATATAGTATGAACTTGCTAAAGAAGCTTATGAGCGAGTGTTGGCTGAAAATCCAGATCATGCCAAGGTGTTGCAGCAACTTGGTTGGCTTTATCATCAACAAAACACATCATTCTGCAATCAGACTCTCGCTATTCAGTATTTGACGCGATCTTTGAAATCTGACAGCAATGATGCGCAATCATGGTATTTGCTTGGAAGATGCTATATGGCAGAACAGAACTACAACAAGGCATACGAGGCTTATCAGCAGGCTGTGTATCGTGATGCACGTAATCCCACGTTCTGGTGCTCTATTGGTGTGTTGTACTACCAAATCAACCAGGTATGAAAGATTTTTCCCTTTTTGTATACTTGTTCTTCTAACTTCAATGTCAATTTAGTATCGCGATGCTCTTGATGCCTACAGTCGTGCTATTCGATTGAATCCTTACATCAGTGAAGTTTGGTATGATCTTGGTACTTTATACGAATCATGCAACAACCAAGTACAAGATGCTCTTGACGCTTACCAACGTGCTGCTGAACTTGATCCATCCAATCCACATATCAAGCAACGTTTGGAATTACTTCGTAAATCTCAATCAGTGCAATCTTCACAAGGGTAACGTATCAGGATCGTGATGAATGGAATTGGAAATATACTGATTACTGTGATATAGAGTGGGTAGTGCTCCTGCACCACGTGATGTTAGCAATCCAAATCAATATCAAAACAATCCTGGCACTCAACCTTTGAATGGTGGATACAATCAGGTATGTTATTCTTTGTGATATAAGAGGAAATACTTAAATGTTATAATAGGCTCCAGGACCAGCATTATCAAGCATGTCATCATCCTATGGTAATGCTCCACCACCACCACGCCCTGATGAAAGAGGTGGTATGCCTGTACCCCAGGTAAATTGTTGTTTATGGATATAGACAATGGGATTACTAATATCTATTGTTTATTAGACTGCACAAGAAAATGGTAGTGGACCTGGTCGTGATCTTCCAGCACTTGCAACAAATCAAGGAGAAAGAGCACCACCTGGATCTCATCAATATCAAGCATCACCATCACGTGAAGATGTTCGTATTCCTGGTATTGGTGGTGGACAAGCACCTGCACCATCTGATCGATCTCAAATGAATCCTATTGTTGCTGAAGATGCTAAACAACGTGTACGTCAAACTCCACCTCCACCACCATCAGCAGTATCAGAACATGTGCCACCACCACAACAACAACAGCGTCATTCACCTTTTATGAAATCTGAAGAACCACGTACTGCAGCACCACCTCCACCTGCACCAGCTGGATTACAACCTCGTGGTGGCTCATGGCAACCATCATCTGAATCACCACGTAGTGCTCATGCACCTGCAACACCTTACGATCAACATCATCGATCACCAGTTGCACGTGAACCTGTTGATTCTCGTATGCAATCTCGTCCTGATGGTCACCAATCACCTTATGCACGACGTGATTACCCTAATGAAGGGCCTCGTACACCTGTTATGAAACATGAGCATGCTCAACAACAACAACAACAACAACAACCATCAGAGGAAGCTGGTCGTGGATACCATGTTGAACAACAACGTTCTCCACAAGAGAAACCATCAACACAAGCTCAACCATCTCCTCAACCCCAACATCAGCAACAACAGCAACAATCTCCTGCTCCATCGGCTGCAACAACAACACCTGCTGCTCCTGCTGAAGAACAACAACAACCATCACACGTGCAACCTATGGATACCACTTCTGAAGAGAGCAAACCAGAATCAAAATCGCATGAAGAACAACAACAACCTGTTAAGAAAGAAAGCACACCTGCACCATCACAACAACAGGATACTTCTACAACCAGTCGAGCACCAGTGGATGAAGATTATGATGAAAGTGCTGCTAGTGCATTGTTGAGCATGGGTGGAAATCGTGATAATGGTACTCAAGGATACAAGAATGAAGGACAAAAGCGTGCTTATTCTGCTGAGGAATCTGATGTGTCTCAAGAAGGTGTGAAACGCGCAAGATCTGGTGAAGAAGAATCCAGCAAACCAGTTGCATCTGAAACTGCTGAAAATGATCAAAGTGTACCTTCTCCCAAGCAACAACGATCATCACCGTCTCCTCAGCAACAACCTGTTGCTACTTCATCTCCTGCTGCTTCTGAACAACAACAACAACCAAAGAAGGAGGAATCACCTGCACCAGCAGCAGCACCATCATCATCAACACCGTCCAACACGACGACACAGCAGCAACAGCAAGAATCTCCTGTTGAAGATGCCAAGGAAGAAGGCGAAGTAACGGACAAGACACCAAGTCCTTCTGCATAAATTCCCCAACCCCATCATTACTTTTTTTCTTTATATCTCTTTCTTTGTCTCTCTCTCTCATACTTGTCATCCCCCCCATCAACCATCTTCATGGAAGAAGTCAGTTTAATATTAGCCATCAGTTCTTTCCAGAGTTGTTGTTTATATATGCCCAAAAGAATGCTTTTACTCGAATAATGGTCATTATAATGGCTTCTTGTGTGATAGTGCAATGTGTGATATATGTGATGTGATATATGATTGTGTGCAAATAGACAATGAAAGGAGTAGATTAATACATGGTTTAAGCAAATTCATCGGGTTCAATAGGCATTTCACATGCTAATCCTTGCAAGACTTTCCAGTTATCACCCAACTGTCTTGAAAATTGCAATTGCTCGGCGACGTATTTTTGATACATGTGTGAAATGAATGCTTGTTGCTTGTGAAGATAGGACAATTCTGATGCCACGCAATATCGAATGTGGGTATCACGCTCTTGTTGGTATATCAATTTGGCTTGATCCTATATTATTATAAGTAACCTATACACTTGCCAATAAAGATGGAACATACCGATGCAATGGCGTTATCCAGTCGTTCTACTTCTGCTTCGAGACCAGGCACACCACGATTCTGATTCACCTTGGCTCGATTGGCTTGGATCTTTTTGGAAAGACTATCCATTTGATTGATCTGAAGCTTCTCTTTGCGTTCCAACATGTCCTACAATGGATGTTTCGATCAGCATTTGGGCATGAAGAAGGTAATTGTTGTTGTATACCTTGAATGACAAAAAGTGATCTCGATGACGCTTAAGATTCTCCAATACGCCATTACTTGTTGTCAAGGATTGGTCGTCAAGAATAGATCCTGCACGTTGCATATGTTTGGCTACTGCATCATATCCACGTACTACTTGTGTGCATGACTGACATCCAGATACATAGCATTCTCCTTCAAGATCGCTCATGGCACTATGTATCACAATCAGCCAACATGACAACAATCATGGATGTCATCCAACTTACTTTAAAGTGATGCTGTAGCGTGTCAATTCTCTTGCTTGCATTTCACTCCATCGTATCTGACGATCAAGGGCGTTACACAAGGCACTGTAATGTTCAATGAGCTGAGGAAGTCTGGTTTTGATATTGTTGAGTCGATCATCAAGGTCTTTGGGTATTGTCGCTGCAAGTTCATTGATATTGGGTGATTCACGTAGGAACTCTTCATCACTGGCAGGTGGATTGGCTCTTCGCCATGCTAATAACTCCTATAAAGAAAGATCAATACAACGATAAATATGATGTTACTATGACATTATTACCGATGGCTCTGTCAGAAAACGATCCACCACTTCATCTCGTTTCAACTCTGGATGGCGAACAACAGCATTGATGAATCGTAATAGACCTTTGCGTCGTTTTTCCAAGAATGAATCATCTTTGCCTCCCAACTTTTTAGGTGGTAGATTGGGTACTGCACGTATAGGGAATCGACGTGTCAAGATCTCCCAAAGCCAATAAAAGTCGCTGTAGCGTCGCAATACTTTGGATGAACGTTGTTGGCTTTCAATAACATAGTTGATGTGTTTGAATATAAAACCTTCTCTTTCAGGGGCAACTGTCACTGAAACAACATCCAAATCCAGGAACCATTCACTGGCTAAAGCACGTCTAATGGCATGATTGTTGTTGTTGCTGTTACTGCTGTCATCAGAACTGGATGTAAGGGAATCATGTGATGGTGTTCTTTTTACTGCCATGTTGCGTGCTGTAGTTGTTGTAATGGTAGTCTCTTTGTGTAAGCCATGAGTGCCATTTGGAACAGGGGTGTTTGGAATAGCAGTTGTAGTTGTAGTTGACCATGGATCATCAACAGGTGCAGCAGTAGTGTTTGTTGTAGGTGACTTTAGTCCATTTCCAGTTGTAGATCGATGCTGTTTTTGTGATACTCGTTTCTTGACATCCAACTGGTCGAGATTGAGGAGAACAGGGCTTGGAAGGTCTAGAGTTAAGGCGTTAATTAATGCACGTGTTTTCATTGTTTCATAGTCCGACTTACCATTGCGATGCTGGTACACGTTGTGCAGGGAGATCTCTAAGAGATGTCAACTTGTCAAGTTCAATTGTCTACTTTTCTCATCTTTATCCACTCAATATCAACTTACCCATATTCTTTTGTGCACATGCTGCAAGTGCCAATGCAGTGTTGAATTCATTATGTGTGACGTACATTGCACCAGCTGGAACAACCATATTCATGATCTAGTAAATGATGATCAGCATATAAAGGACATGAAATTGTCAATTAAAGTACCTCTTGTACAGTTCTTGGTGGTAATTCTGCCAGGGCAATTACTTTCTCAAGTGAATCCAGAGTGACTCTTTCGCCTGTGGGACGAGCTCGTAGATAAGCATGGTTGTATATTTCTGGAAGGTCAATACCGACTATGTAAAACATCATGAGTTTTTTGTTTGCCAAGCCAATGGATTCTATTTACCAAGCACACTAGCAGCTGTCACTCCAGCACCCAGTATATCATCATCCACAGCAGCAGTAGCAGTAGTAGAGTGTTGACCAAGGTCTGAAACAACAGGTTCAAACTGACTGTCGGTGTTCCAGGGATTGCCTAGTTGTAGTGGCATGGAGAGTGACCGGTTGATAGATGAGGATGTCGTTGAGCTGAGCAAGTATCTAGAAGCGTCGGGATCGAGAAAGCCATTGCCAAGAACGTCTTCTTCATTCAACATGACGAAACAAAGGGTAAAGCAAGAAAGAGAAAGAAGGGAAGAAAAGAGAGTGTGTACAACTCTTGTCCTATCATTTGAGAGTTCTTGTCCTCCGACTGATGAAGCACATAATATCATCCTCCCCTCCTCCACTCCATCACCTCCTATGTAATATAACACCATCATCCACCTACATATGCATCTTACTAGTAGTAGCTTATATTATATCAATGTATCTATCGTACTGTCATTCAAATACAGCTTCAATTGGGTCATGTTAAGAGTAATTACAACAAGAAAGGCTTAGGATAGTGATAATGACAAGAGTATCTGCTACAAGAAAGGCGTACAATGGTAATATGCATGCATGTCATATGCGAAAGGGATATGTAGTGTAGATTCCTGTGTCGAATGAAACGCGATCCGCAGCAGTAGCAAAGAGACAAGACGTGTGACGTTGACATGTCGCGTTTCTTTTTTCAGTTTCACGTCAGTCGCGTCTTTGGCTCCCGACTTTTTTTTTCCTGTTCCCTTCTCTTTGACAAAACATACAAGTAAGTCATGGTACACTTATACTCGAGTCAATAATATCCTAACGTGACGCTATTCAATAGCCATGCTTGAAGCACGTCTCCAACAAGCCAAGGTCCTCAAGGGTCTTCTTGAAGCTATCAAGGAACTTGTTACTGAATGCAACTTTGATTGTAACGACTCTGGTATCTCATTGCAAGCTATGGACAATTCCCACGTTGCTCTTGTTTCTATGCTTTTGCGAAGCGATGGCTTTGAACCTTACCGATGCGATCGTAACTTGCCCCTGGGTATCAACCTTACCAGCTTAAACAAGATTATGAAGTGCGCTCGTAACGATGATGTGATGACTATCAAGGCTGATGATAATGGTGATGTTTTGAGCTTGGTTTTTGAGAGCAAAGGTAATCTATCATGCTTGGAAATGGTGGAACTATGTACTGATAGCATTGTGTCATTAGATAGCGACAAGATTAGTGAATATGATCTCAAGCTTATGGATATTGACAGTGAACACTTGGGTATTCCTGACACCACTTACGATGCCGTTGTTACCATGTCCTCTGCTCGTTTTGCAGAAATTGTTCGCGATTTGCAAGTCATGAACGACTCTGGCAAGTATTTCTCAATCTTCCTGCAACACGATCCAATCTAACTTGCTTTGATCTATAGTCACTATCGAATGTACCAAGGAAGGTATCAAGTTTGGCAACGAAGGTGAAATCGCCAAGGGTTGTGTCACTCTTAAGGCAAACAGCATGATTGATAATGTAAGTTGTATGGTGTGGACACTTTTAGGAACCAAGATGGCTTATCTATTATTTGAATAGGAGGATGATGCTACTACTATCGAATTGCAACAAGCTGTCTCTATGGCCTTCTCCATCAAATACCTCGTCAACTTTAGCAAAGCTACTCCTCTCTCCTCTCGTGTCACTCTTAGCATGTCAGCTGATGTCCCACTTCAAGTTGAATATAAGCTTAACGATGTTGGTTATGTCCGATATTACTTGGTATGTAATCTTCAAGACATTCATTTCAGCATGGTACTTACTTTTGTCATATAGGCTCCCAAGATTGGTGACGAGAATTAGGTTGTTTATCATTACTAGTATACAAAAACAGGAACAAAGATATCATTGTGCATACAGGGAATTTATTAAGTGTCTGCAAGTGATGGGGTTATGCAAGAGATTGTGTATATGACTATATCTATTCTTCATCATCGTTTCCATCATCATCGTCATCGTCATCCCCATCTTGATCATCGTCATCATCTTCATCGTCGTCATTGTCATTGTCACTGTCGTCGTCTTGATCATTGTCATCACCGTCATTGTCATCACCATCATTGTCATCACCGTCATTGTCATCATCCTGGTCATTGTCATCGTCTTTAGGTTTCTGCTTGCTGCTCTCTGCTTTGCCACCCCAAATGTTTGTTTCTGTGTTCTCTTGGTTGACATTATGATAAACAGTCGTTTGTTCTTTCGAAGAGTGTGGCAATATTCTCAATGAAACAAGGGGATCATTCATTAATCGAGATACCACTCCAGGTTGCTGTTGTTCTTCTGATGTGGATTCATCTCTGCGAACAGGTGCTGCCAATGCAGTAACAGCCAACATAAAGGTGGCAGCTGTAATGAATACGGTAGAAAAGCGAGTCATGGTGGAAAATAGGTGAATGATGTCTGTTGGAAAAAAGGAAACGAATGCACTTGCTCTTTATATGTAATGAACACTCGGCATCAACTACTGCTCCTTAAATAAAGTATGTATGCGCTTGATCGTGAATGCTTTTTTCATTGTCATCGGGCGATAGGATAATGTATGAACACACAATCAACCTAGTTCATTGTTCGCATTAGCATTATTCTCGGTGGATGTCAGGAGTATGGAAATTTGCCACACGTCCTTTATCATGCACTTTTGGGACATATTATCTTGCTTTCATTTTCATTACAATCACTGAATCGTAGTAAACTTTGATCCAAGTATGGAATGTTAAGCTGGGAACAATGTAGGAGAACCCTTGGTATTAAGCTTAATGAACATTACAAGGTTTCAATATGATCATCATGACAGTAGGAGGTGGCTCATTAAACTAACGACTGTTTTTGGTCGTACATACCAATCCCTTGGTATTCATGACATTCCTCACTAATTGACCATCCAACATATATACTTTATTGTTCTGTGACATAAATTGCTTCTAAACCAGTCTTAAAGTTCTCAGGTAATGCCTTGACAGGTCTGCGATGGATGGGATCGACAAAGACGTGAGTAAAGCCACCAACAACACATGCTTGTTCCTCGTCGCCCTGAAAGATACCGACACGGTAAGTGACACTGGAACGACCGATTTTGGTGATGCATAATCCTGCTTGCAAGAGATTTGGATAAGATGCTGGTGCATAAAAGTTGGCAGACGAGGCGATCACGAGTCCAATTGGCTTGGTCTTGGTGGTATCCAATGGATCCAGTCCACACTGTCTTATCAAATATTCGTTGACAACCGTATCAATGTAGAAATAGTATATCGAGTTATTGATATGTCCATATTGGTCATTGTCACTCCATCTAATAAACTGCATGAGCAAACACACGAATGTAGCCCATGGCTTTGGGTACTTGCCTTGACTGAATCGGCAAAAAGTGTTTATAGTCGGCACGGCTTCTGTAAGTGGGCGTTTTTGTAACTTTGGTTGAAACTGAACGTGTTGCGCTGCTTGTAGCTGGAGAAAGGTGTCGAGTCACTTGGGCTAGTCGTGCGTTGCTGGCCATAATAACAGCTTGGTGGAACAAGTGATCAATGACATTGGCGGAGAGTGGAAAGGAAGGAACATCTAATGCGCTTATTCATCACAAAACCCAACTTGCTCTTGCATGATCCTATGCTATTCTAAGCACGTGTCACTCTTAAAAGATCATTATCCTTGTATATAACATCATCCTTGACTAGTAAAAGTACTACTTTTTGCCAACCAAAATGACTCTATCCCCCTTGTTTACTTATACCAACCATCATCCCATCACGTGATCACTCTCTTATGATACAAGCTGTCGTTCATGTTTAATACGGGAATAAATCATGATCTTCAAGCATTCTACGTAATTCTCCACTCTGGTGTAGCTTGATCAATTCGCTTGCGCCACCAATGCTTTCTCCACCCAAAAAGACATTTGGGAATGTATCACGACCTGTCCATTCTCCTAGGGCATGCTTGACATCCAATGCATCATCTACAATAAAGTATATATGTTAGCAGGACATCATTTATATCGAGAAAGATTACATACCTCGAAGATCCACTTCCACAACATGATAAGGACTTTCAAGTTCATATTCATCCAATATTTCCTTTGCTTTTCGTGAATATCTATTATCAGCCATTGCAAGATGAGTTATACGGTTACTTTCCAGTATAAAATAGCTTCACTTACGGACAATATGTCTTTGAAAAGACAGTCAGGGGATGCTGTGCAACAATCGTGGTGAGCTCCAAGGCGAGAGGTGACAAGTTGGATGATGTTTCATCTTGAACCACGTTTTCATGTGCAACCACGGCATTATTATCTTCAATATCCATAGCAGCTACTGCAGCACCATCGTCTTGGTGTCGTAAACGCTTGAAGCCAGGCACTTGAGTCGGGTTACCGAAATGGAGCATCAGTGCAAGAGTTCCCATAAACAAGATCCCAACTACACAAAGCACTCGCGTGCGTCTGCTCTGTAACCATGATGACCGTTGTCGTGCAGCATATCGTTCTTTGGCTTCCAAATCCTGTATTGTATGCGGTAGTGAAGTACTCATTCCTTCTTGGACGGCGTTCGAGTGTTGTGTGCGAGAGAGAGAAAGAAGGGAAAGGCTAGACCAAGTGTAGATCCGATACACTTTGATTGTGTAATAATAGCATTGTTCCAAAGCATCCATGCAGTACATCCCCTTTACACTTGTTATCCCATATCCTTACTATTGCTATAATCCTTCCTATTTGGCAGTTGTATATTGAGTACCTTTTCGATCATATTGCATGAAATTCAATGCACGACAGTACAATGAAAGACTTGCAGTAATGCTTAAAGGAAACTAAGGTTCTTTATGATTGATAGTCAGTAATAAAGTCGACATTTCATTCTTCAGCCATTGGTATGTCTATTATAAGATCAAGGGGCTCGTTTGGCCAACCATGTACATATGCAACATCCACATCGTCACTTGTGATACCATACAAGAATCCCATAAGCTGGAACACGTTACTAAAATCACGCTTGTTGAACATTGACTACATGATGAATCCCAAACTCCAGAATCATTATTAGAGCAATCCACTATTTCCAGCCATAATAATGGCACACTTTAACAAAGAGAATGAACACTCCCAGTTACGTAAGACTCAACTATTGAAAATAAAGGAACAATGGTCATTAGGAAAGAGGGAGAAGGCAGAAAAGTTAAACTATGAGAGACGATGGAAGGATCAAAGCAGAATGAATCTCACCCAATGTGCACCAAGCTATAAGCGTTAGTATAGCACATTGAATAAAAGGTCATTGTCAATGTCCTTGTCGAGATACTGCTCTCTAACCAACAAAGGGCTCAGTGATGGTGAAGATGACTGGTGATGCGATTAAACAATAACCAAGCATTGTAGGATGTTTTATTGTGCAACATGATAACGGGTACATTGTGTAGATGATAGCTTTATGATTGTGCCAGATACATGTTCTACATTCTTCAAAGGTATAGTATATAGAGTTGAGCTCCAGGGATATCAAGGTAATCGTTCTCCATGTAATGTCTCCCATCAGTTAAAGGATAGCTTTGATTGTGATTTTCTAAAGACATGATGATCAGTAAAGATACATCTTGACCGAAAATCTGGCTCTTTACCTCGCTGCAATAAGGACAGTTGCCAAAGAGCACATTGAAGCTACGTGTTGTCGTTGGATTCGATCGCAACCACTATAATCAAATTCGGTGAGCACATTTGTCTTGTAAGTAAATGAATACAGTATACCTCGTATAAACAACTTGGATGGAAGCCACGATTGCATTGGTCATTTGTACAAACAACATCTGGATTCTGATCACCATGGGTTTCGTGGTGTAACTTGTAAATGTAGCAAATACCACACTCGATATCAGCAGCTGCATTGTCCGTGAATACACTGCCTTGTCCTGATTTCAACACCAATTTGTCACCAAAGATGGATTTGATGTTTTGAAAAGGAGTTGCTGATGGATCCCTAATAACGATATCACATGTTACCATGATACAAGCAACCTTGCTTCATCCTATCAATTTACCATTGGCTGGCATGTTGCCACATGTCCCTGAGGATCTTTGTACTCTTTTCATTGCCAAAGAAGCGAATCGCCTTTGGTTGCTCTTGTGGCCGATCAGGATGAAGTTCAATATGCAGTGAGCAATGATTGATAAGAGCTATACGTCGCCATGCTTCATCATAACCTGGGTTCTCAGGATCCAGTATTCGTGTATGTTGATCCAATTCATCCAAACATGAGAAAAGGGGTTGATATCTTTCAATGATACGATAACATTGTTCTACTGCATTTGTCAAAGTGGTGGCAGATACGTTGGTGATTGGGAGTTGAGCAGTGATTTTGGGTGTTGTGAGTGGATAGTTGGCAGGGATCGATGCATAGATTGTGTGGCGACGTTGTTGCATTGCATCTGTCAATGAAAAAGTAACACGATCATTGCTGAAATCTTGCACCTTGTCGAATCCAATCGTCATCAATTCAGTCATGATTGCCTTGTATCGTCTTGAAAACGAAGTATCCAATATGTCTGCATCATTCGTCGTTTCTTGTTCCTATCATCCATGAGTAAAAGACATTCATCTCCCTTTTGGACCCCACTATCTTTACCAGTATTTCCTTAAGTTCTGCCAGTAAAGGATTGATATCACCACATTGTGCAAGTCTTCTCTTCACTTGTTCAGTGTCGCAACGTTGTAAAAGGCGTTGAATCTCTGGTTCACCGTAAATGAGAGGTAGGTCGTTGTCATTGAGAAAGTGGACCTGGATCAAGTATTCTTTGTTCTATTGTCTCATGTCAGTTTATCGTCAATGGGACTCAACCAGAGCAGTTGCATTACGTGAACAGGTAAAAAGCCTCGATAAGTCTTGCCTTCAGCGTCCAAAGGAGTGAAAAGGGGATGTTCCATTTACAGACTTGCTGGCGTCGCGTGTGTTCGCGTCTTTTAATTGTCGCGTTGAAGCGGCGCACCTTGTTCGTTTCTTTTCCACACACACACACACACACACCACACGTTCACCATGGCAGGCAACGATGCATTCCAAGTACAAAAACCAAGAAGTATGACAGCAGGTGCACGTAATGTGGTGCGAACCAACGACTCTGCTAGTTTGTGGAATTGTACCTTGTCCCCAGGTATGAAGACAAGAGATCTGTTCTTTTGACTTTTGCTGATCCTCGAACGACGACAGGTTGGAGTCAAGAAGAGTCTGAAACGTTGAGAAAGGCTTTGATGAAGTTTGGTATTGGCAACTGGGCAAGAATTATCGAAAGTGGATGTTTGCCTGGCAAGACCAACGCACAAATGAACCTTCAGTTGCAGCGACTTCTTGGACAACAAAGTACAGCAGGTAATGTATTATCTGGACCACGTGTAAACAGAGTTGCTGATGACTCTATTCAGAGTTTGCCGGTCTTCATATTGATCCCAAGGTCATTGGTGAGAAGAATTCCAAGATCCAAGGTCCTCATATCAAGCGAAAGAACAACTGTATTGTCAACACAGGAGGTAAGGTCAAATATACAACTACTATACAACGTACTGAATGCAGTGTCGATTGATCTAGGCAAATTAACAAGAGAAGAATTACGAGAGCGCATGCAAAGAAATAAGGAAATGTAAGTATAGGAGATCAAGTAGTGTCAGTATGACTTAATCCAATGATTAGGTACGAGCTACCAGAAGAGGAATGGAGTGCTATTGAGCTTCCCAAGGTTGAAGATGTAAGTAGAGGATACACATGTGAATAATCTGGATGATTGACAACATCAATATAGCCCGTGCTTATGCTTGAAGCCAAACGTGAAGAGCTAAGGAGGTTGCAAAAAGAACTCGCCAAGGTTCAAGGCAAGATTGAACAAATGCGTACTATTCAACCAGCACGAATGGATCAGCTTAAGGTATGGAATGAGATTCAAGTGTGGGATAGAGCATCACAAGGGATAAATGCTGATCAATGACCTACTACAGAACACGGTCGACAATGAAACACAAGTGGCATAAGCAGCAGCGCAGTAGAAAGTACATTACATCCTCCTCATATCTCTCTATCTTTTCATTCTTCCCTATTGTATACCGCATCACCATGTTATATTCTTTCAACACAATGCATTTATTCAAACTATCAAAGATCCTTCTTTTGACACGATTGATGGCATGGGAGTGAAATGTAAAGTACAATGAAAAGTTTATCGTTGTGCCTTGCGCGTAAAGTAAACAAGAAATTGGAAAAGAATGACATTGAAAGCAAAGTAGCAAATAATGATACCCAGGTTACGCCACTTGTGAGCAGCATCCCATTGAAACATTGTCGTGTAGTACTGACGACCAGAAGAATAGGAGCAGTAATTGCATGAGCTAGTTGCACTTGGGTTGTCGATATAGCCAGTAGCACCTGAAGCAAAGAAATTCGCCATGTATTGTCCACACGTTTGTCCAGGTGGTGGATTGAGCGTTGAAAAGTCCTTGGGTTGACATATAACTGGTAACGTTTCCATTTCATTCACTGTCAATCCTTCAATGTAATAATGGAAAGGATCTACAAGACATATCAGCTTGATTTATCCACTTGTAGAGTAACTATGATCTCTTACCAAGCCAGTACATCCATGATGACCAAAAGTGTGGCATGGCTTGTGGCGTTTGCATTAATCCTGCGAATAGAATCAATATAGAGATGAAAAGTGGATTGATGACAGCTAATAAAAGAGAAGAAAGCACATATTAGCATCCTTCATGATGACCAAGTGATTTGATAACCGATACTTGCATGCCATGACATGATTTCTCGAGATTGCAGCGATCAAAAAGCCCAGTGTAATCGCCCAAAAGATGAAAAAGATGACAATGAGATAAAAGTAACCACAGTTTTCTGGTCGATTCACCAATCCTGCTGTCCAATAGAATCCACACATGAAGAAAGCTGAGAATACCAGCACATAAGGAATCTCGACAAGGATAGATGTCAAGCCAAAAGGAAGCCAACTGTAAAAACGTGATGCATATTCTCGACGAAAGTAGAGTCGTTCAGTCATAAACTTGGGTTGAGCAAGGATAATCTATAATCATATTGGTCAGCTTGGTATGGGTATTGATGCTTATATCACTTACTAAAGTCTGTGCCATGATAAAGGTAGCCAACAGCACAAAGACTCGATTTTGCATATCAGATGATGTATATGACATCTTCCAATAAGTAAATCCATTAAGGAGTGAAATACACATGATGGTGAAGAATCGGCCAATGTTGTAGTTGGGAGATCGCCAGTATGCAAGAGCCATGCGTTTGTGTACAAGCTTGAACTGGGTCCACAAATTGGTAGCATAAGTTTTAGCATGACGAGTAGGATGTTGGTCAGCATTCTGGTGAATCGCTTCAAGCTCATTTTCGAGTGCCTTGGCTTCATTTGATTCCTGCCATATCTTTGCCCAATCCATACCACTTGTCTTGGATGCAGCAACTTCAAGGATATATTCTGCTGGATTGGCATCAGGTGGGCATTTTGGTCCTCCATTGGATTCAAAATAGTTGATCATGGTGCTTGAATCTTTTCCAATTTCACCATAATAAGCTGTTTTGCCACCACGTACAAGTAGCAAAAGGTGATCAAAGTATTCAAACAAGATGGCTGATGGCTGATGAATAGTACATAAAACTGGCCATCCAGCATCAGCAAGCTTGCGAATGAAGCGTACAATGTTGAAAGAGCTTTGTGCATCCAGACCAGATGTTGGCTCATCCAAGAAAAGTAGTCGTGGTTTAGCAACTAGCTCCATGCCAATAGTGAGTCGTTTACGTTCTTCAACCGAGATACCAGAACCTTGATCAATATCACCAACTTGTGCATCAGCAATATCTTCCATCTCCAGTAATGTGATGATATCTTCAACATAGGCATCTTTCTCTTCCTTGGATACTTCTGGTGGTTGCCTTAAATAAGCTGAGAATCTCATACCTTCACGAACAGTGACAGCAGGCTGATGAATATCCATTTGCTCACAATAACCAGTGATACGTTCAAAATCACTCATCAATGCTTCACCATTTAGGTAAACTCTTCCATCAACTTTGCCAATAGTCTTGCGACGAGCTAATACATCAAGCAAGGTAGTTTTACCAGCACCAGAAGATCCCATCAATGCTGTCAAATGACCAGGTTTGACAATGCCAGAAATGTCATTCAAAAGATGAAGTGGTCCACCTTTGAATGGGACGTGATAATTAACATGATGCCAAGAGAATGTTGTGCCTTGACCACCTGTGCTCTTCATTTGCTGAGTCACTTGTTCTTGTCGTTCACGTCGTCTTTTATCTTCTTCTTTAGTCAATGGCTTGGGAGCTTTACCAGGCAGATACAATTTTGTTGTATGTCCACCAGATTCTGGTGTCAGCTTCTCCATTGCCCAAGCAGTCAAAAATGTGAAGAGTAACCAAAATCCAATGATCTATTAGACAAGGATTAAGCAATCATGAATCATGTAATGTAATGCTTTAGACTTACCACAACAAAGTTTGGTGCCCAAAGCTGCGAGGTGTTATAACTATACTGTGCTCTAAGATAATCATCACCCAGTACATAGTTTTGTCCTGGTTGACCCCCTTTATCGATAGCATAGTGAGAAGATGCAAGCAAAAACAAGCTTCTTTGCTTACCTTTCATGGTGCAGACCTTGTAATTCCAGTTATCATATCCGGGACCATAAGGAACAGCGTTCCCAGGACCTTCGCAAGAATAAATTTGGCCCTTCATCTCATTGGAGATCATAGTTTTGAAGCCATAAGCTAAGGGATTGATCCAGTATATCCAGTATAACCATGGGTGCATTGATCCATGTGGAATAACATAACTGATGACAAAATGTAAGTTAACATGCTTTTGGTATCAAAACGACATGAACAGAATACAACATACCCACTGTAAGTGACTAATAAGGTACATGGTTAGTATGCATGAATGTTTCAACGCCATATTCCATATCACTTACCAAGAGCTATCAAGATGACACCAGATATCTGAGTGGCAATGTAAAGACTCTTTGAAACAGCACCAAACAGTCTAAAAAGGCCATTCATCATCATGTTGATGAAGAACAGAGTTACGAATAACGTGAAGAATCTCCCAGCATCCAAGTTTAAGCCCATCATGAAATAGGCACACACCATAAACAAAGCAACCTGCACAAGAGCATAAGGGATATCCATGATGACTTGCGCAACATAGTACGCTGAAGGACGATACATGGCAAAATGTTTGTGCTTTTCCAGTACAGGACGACCCATCATAAAACGACTGAGTTCAGATTGTGAGATGAATGCATTGAATAGCAGGGAAAAGAATAAAGCACCTCCACGCTATAAAACATGTCAATCATTAAGATATTGGTAATAAAAGTATGTACTTACAGAGAATGCACCCAGACCTGTAGTTGGCATCTGAAAGAAACATGAAGCTGTAATAAGACCTTGGATAAGAATTGTGCCATAACGTGAAATGAGCGTCTGCTTGTCCTTGATAAGTAAATGATGTTGTCTAACTGTTAGCGCTTTCACTTGATGAGCAAAACTTGCTGTGTAAGGTGCTTTCTTTGGTGCACGTTTTTGATGTTCACGACGCACAGCTTCTTGAAACTCCTCAGCTGGTTTTGTGCGCTCTATATATTGCTCATAGTCTTGAAGCTCTTCAATCATGCGTCGATACATGTCCGACTTTATGTATGCATATTGGAATTCATCAGCATGTTTTGGTGCTGTTTCTTCATAACCAGGCCTAAATTCACGTTCCAAGGGATTACAAAGACCAGTCAAGAAATCAGGTTGCGATTTACGAGGAGGACAATGGAAGCCAAGATCTTCAAAGTAGCGTTTGGCATCTTTGGTGGGACCAAAATACAAACAATGACCCTGATCAAGCACAAGCACCTTATCAAATAGGTTGTAGATGCTATTGGATGCTTGATACAAAGAAGCAATAGTTGTCTTTTTGAAGATATCAGTCATGATCCTTAGTGAGCGTGCATAATCAAGTGCAGAAGCAGCATCAAGACCACGAGTAGAACAATCCCAGCAGTTGATGCTTGAAAGTGTACACATCACTTCAGCAATCGAGAGTCGTTTACGTTCACCACCTGATAAACCACGAATGAAAGCATTTCCCACCATGGTATTCATTTGCTTGGTAAGACCAAGCATGTTACCCAAAAGATAAATGACTCGATCAACAAAAGTCTTTTGTGTTGTATCAGGTAATCTATCACCAGGTGTCTTACAACGCAGTGCAAACTGTAAAGTTTGCTTGGTTGTCAGAGTTGGATAATGCTGATCTTCCTCTTCGTTATATACAACTTGACCACGATAGTGTTTTGCAAAGTATCTCGCATCAATACCGCCATAACTGACTTCACCATCAATCTTGGTATATGCTCCACGGACATTGGCCAATACTTTCAACATGGTAGAGCATCCTGAACCAGGACGTCCTAGTACTAACATCATCTCGCCTTCCTTGCAACAGCCACTCAACTTGTCCAAAATCACTTTCTTGGTTGTCTTGACACCATAGCCAAAGTATTTCCAAGGCTGAATGACATTGGTAAGATCACTTAATACAGTGGGAATAGTATGAGCATCTGCACCAGCTCCCTGTTGATGAAGTGGTATTAATGACTTTTCCTAATTCAAATAGCACACTAATACATACCTCTACATGCAAATCCTTCCAAACAAGTCCCAACTTTTTGGGTACTTTTCCTTCTTCTTCCCATCGCACTGCAACGCTTTGAAGAAAGTCATCCAAATTGAATTCTTCTTCCTTGGGAGGTGAAAGTCTTCCTTTTTCCAAGTCAATTGGCTGTTGTGGTTTTTCAACATTGTCTTTGGTGCTTGCTCTTGTCAGTTCTTGCTTTAATTCATTGTATTCACCAATTGCAGCTACAAAGTGAAAAGGTCAGCTTGTTTTCGCATGAAATAACAGGTGCAGTACATACAATTCACATTGACTTGACCAGCGTTGGGCTCGCCAAAAGTACCACAATGCCCTACACGTTCCACAGCTGTGTTTTCAGAGGAAGATGTCTCGTATGATTTACGATAGTCATTGGTAGTATTAGGCTCCTGTAGATTATTTCCATTGCTTGATGAAGGCAAGGTGTTTGCATTAGGTTGCTGTGATGTTGATGCATCATTGTTGTAGGCAACCAATGAACTTGGCTCTGCAGATGACATCATATTAGGTGATTGTTTGTCACCATTGTTGTCATCCATCTTCTTTGATGGCTCGTGGTGTGTGTCAAACAAGAGAAAGAAGTAAACACTATCATAAACTCCACCTTTACCACCCCGGTAAAGGGTGTGTTCTACGCGTAATCACACCACTCTACTTGCTGAGTATATGTCTTTTACTGGGGTTCAGGAAGCGGTGAATTTCTATAACAGTGGATGGTATCGGACATTACATTTGCATGAAACTGCTTTGTGTCACGTAACTGGTGCTCACGCGTTTCTTGCCATTCCCACTCATATCGTCGTCTTGATGCACTTTAGTAATGTGTTGGCTTTAATCCACTGAGCATTATACATGTAATAGATTATACGCTTTATATGACTGCATAGTGGATGGGAGACAATGACTAAAAAGTTGTAGGTGGTTCGAGATACAAGTGATTATCTGGATATCTCTTATTGCAATTCTCGTGATGAAGTATGCTTGGTATATGCCAATTGGAGATTATTATTATTCAGTAAAGACATGAAGCATTCATAAGATGAAAAACGTGATGTGCAGGTACAGGATTGGTAAACAAAGGATAAAAGGACTGATGCAAGCGTGAAAATGACTCGATTTTGCAACAAGATGCTGTGACGACTATTTATTCACGTGTAGTATCTCTACTATTATGATGAACAGTGTGACAGTGTCAAATTTCACGTGTGTTCTGGTGTGCAATGTGTACAGGCAGTGCAAATAGGCAGTGTTGTCCCAATGGCAGATTCAAGTGGGACGGCAAGTGTATGGGGACTCCGCTCGACTTGGTAATTTATCTTGGGGTCCCAGAAGCGAATTTTGGGAGACAACTGCTTCTCTCTTTCTTTCAAGCTCACTACACGACTCCCATTGACACCATGCATTCAAGGTATGTGTTATAAAGAAGCTCATGTTGGTTGTTGTATTCATACAGTTGGGTACATTCATAGGCAACAAGTGTTCAAGCGGACTGGGTGGTTGTAGCCAGACGTGTCGCTGTTCTGTTTCGTTGTTATGCCGCTTCAAGTTTGGTACCTACGGGTACAGTCAAGGAGCTCATTGCTGTAGCAGAACGTGTTGCATTAACCGTTTAAGCTTTGTATAGACTTCAAGAACAAACGCAACAAGACTTTGGTTTCTCCCTTTGGCTGTTTCTTTTGGTTTTGGCTTTGGCTTTGACTACTATCACTATGGCTTCTGCTTCACAAGCAAGGTCTCTACGTTGTCCACGTTACCATGGTGCTGTTATATATGAAGAAAGGCAAGTAGAATGACAAAAACTCTTTTTTTTTTATGTGTACACTAACATAAAGTGATCAGGCTTCTTTTGGTCAGGCAGTATGCAACTTTGGTCATCATTGGTGGGTGACTTGAAGCAGGACAAGTTTGCATGGCAAGCATGATGTTCAATCCCTTCCTTCATGACAGTGTTTTCAAGGTATTTAGCATCTTTCATTATCATTTGACATGTTGTGTTTATATTGATCCCTTTTTCATATAAGGTGGATGATGATATCAAGGCACGATAACTGCACTGCTGTACAACATGTGGATTATCAACATGTACAACAATGTATATCATAGATCGATGATTCTTCTCTTACAAGACTATCAGCTTACATAGCCATATTCTTCCCCTTCACTTCTCATTCATATTCTATACTAAATGGATAATCAAATGACAACGATGACTGCTACTAGTGGATGGATGATGGCATGGACAAGATGTGCTCTTATAGTTGGGCAAAGTGTTGGTATACGATTAGATAGGTAGACAGTGCAAGTGAAGATACAGCCAATATTGCTGTTCAACTATGTTACCGCTCCATAACTACCTACTCTGCATACCTAAACGATAGCGATATAAAAAGTATGACAAGTGTCAAGTAAGGATGCAAGAATGTGCGATGAATTGAAGCATGGCAGTATTATCAGCTAAACTAAAGGCGGTCATCCCAGTCATTTAGGCTGCATCTTTGATAGATTTCAAATTGAAAGTAACATATGAAGGTCTAAAGCTTTTCCTTTACTCTTTAAATTGGTACAATTACTTTTCCAATCACAAGCTACCCTTGATGAAAGTGTGAGGAAGAAAAATATTTTTTATTAGTCATCTATATTCATAATAGCTCAAAGAAGTATCCAAGTTGTCTTGTGTAAGAGGACTTCACTGGCTGGCTTGCCCAACTTTCTCCAAAGAGCCCAGCCAGTCATGGTTGCCTGTTAGAAGAGGTGAGATTGCTTTGTTGAGCACAATATTATTCTTTGCGCGCTTGTTGTTCTTTGACGACTTGCTCTTCTGTCCTGGCTTGCTCTTCTTGTCGTTGCGATTCAAGATAGTCGCGTGAACTGTATCTTCCATTCGTAAATCCTCGTCGTATCCTTGTAAGCCCTTTTGCAGTATATCTATTAGCATAGTAATGAGTATGGCTTCAGAGTTGTCACACAGAGTATCAATGTATACCAATTAAAATATGGATTGGGCGACTACAGCAATGAAACTACATGTACGCATTCATATTTGGTGTAGTGGCGTACATTGGTTGCACTAGTCGAGCAGGAGTTGAGCTGCATTAAGAATTCAACTTTTGTCCGATGCGCACGGACCTGCCTTAGCACTTCCGCCACAGTCAAGATCATGGATAGCTTAGTCATGTAAACTATTCACTATCAGAGATAGCAAGTAATGGTCTACTTTATTCATCCAATAATGTAGGCTACTGCAGGTGTACATTGAACAAAAACAACTGGAGTGGTGGAGTAGTAGGTGTAGATAAGTTGACGGGGGACGAGAGGAACAAAGAAAGTACTCTTTCTTCCCATTTCCAGTTCACAAAGGCAAGGCCAACTCCATGGTCTCTTCAAGTCACACACTAACTCCACCTACATATTAAAGAGCATTTACAGTGGTTATTGCCTTCCTTGCACGGTGTCATTGGTGGACATGGGACGCGATGGCTGGCTTTACAATGGCGCTTCTTTCCAGTTACATCTGTCAAAAAAGTTCGCGCGATCTACCCATGACTCGACCTCCATCTCAATACAACACGTATGTTCAAGCAATGCACTTGCTTTATTGCTTACGCTTGGCCATCTAACCCCTTAGATCTATTGTAGCTTGCTGTTCTCTCGTGTACAAGTTCCAAGGGGTGTCACGTGTATTCCTTTCCAAGCTGTCCACAAGGAGAGGTTCCAACACGTCTTTGCATTGTATCTTTTGGGTAAGTTGATCAGAATCGCGTATGTGATGATGTACTTGTCATCTCATATCACATATATGATAGGTTGAGTATGTTGGATGATGGCATTCCTGGCTAGCAAGAAGACCTGGTTTTAAAAAGTGGCACATTGTTTCACTGGTACGTATAGCATTGGGTCTACCAAAGAAGCACCATTAACTAACGAGCCTTACAATGAAACAGCAGCAGCATGATATCGATGGCACGAAGATGCAGCAGCTTCCTTGATGTACAAAGGTCCTTCTGGCTTTTGGCTTTTGGCTTTCGTTTTGCTTTAGGGTGGCATCAAGATCTTGCAATCATCTCTTGGTTTTGGCTTTCGTAAGTACTGCTCTTTTGCATTTTATGACAGACTGCCAACAGCCGTTACCTTAGGAGGACATGTGTGGATCAAGGGTGCTGGATTGACTTTGGCTCATTGGGCGTCATCACGATTATTCAATCAGCTTTTGGGTTTCGCTATGTAAGTAGTGTTCTTTTGCTACAAAGCAGCATCCCAATACGTGTTTCATTAGTAGCAATCTCTGCGTCAAAGGGATCTGGCTCTAAGTGGCACCAAGATTATTCACCTACCTTGTGGATTTGGCTGTAAGTACATATTGCTTTTCTGCATTGAACGAAGACTTCCAACACTCGCTTCTTTAGAAGGACGCCTTTGCATTATGGAACCTGGCTTTAGATGGCATCTGGGTTGTTTCGATCATGGCGTGGATTTAGTTATCAAAACAGTGGCATCTCCAGGTATGTTTGACTTGAAATGTGTATGCTTGATTGTATCTCATTTTGCATCTACTACCGTTGAGCATATTGGATGGCATTCATTTATGGCAGCGACAAGGCATTGGTTTTGAGCAACAAGTGGCATATTGTTTTACTGGTATGTTGACATGACGAGTACAAAGCATGTATCATTGACTAATGAATCGTACAGTGAAACAGCAGCAACACAACATCGGATGGCACAAGAAACAGTTGTTGAAAGCAAGAATACATCTGAGCAATCACCCAAGGTAAAGTATTCACTCTGGGATTGTTGCTTCAACAAGTGCACTTATACAAGGTGTCATATAGCATATGGCAGAATCAAGCATTCTACAGCAATCGTATCATCATTCTACAGCAATCGCATCTTTATCTTACAGCAATCGCATCATCATTCTACAGCAATCACATCATCATTTTACAGCAATCGTATTATCATTTACAGCAATCGAGTCATCATTTACAGCAATCGAGTCATCATTCCAGCACATCAAGATTGTCATTGTATCGCTCTGTACTGTCTTTTGGGGGATCATGTTGCATTAGCGTACCCCGGCATCGGTCACGGTGGGATGGTGGCATTGAACCCACCAATTTAAAAATCCATCCTATGGTTTGATGCGTCGGGCGACCAAGTGTAGGACTCCATCTTTATATGTCCTTATCTTGTTCGGCTTGGAGAGAGGATGGATATCTCCTTGGCAGCATGTTGAACCACGGCTTATCATTGGGATCAAAGTCGACTGGTTCGCCGTGGAATTCGGTGTTTTGGTTCCATTCCTTTGGGAGTGAGTCGGTAGGCAGTACTTGATACTTTGGCACTCTCTGGTGTTGCATCCTTTTTATTACTATTATCACTTCATCCATCATTGGCAGTACTGATACAGGTATGTAATGATGCAGTGTGTTTGAAGATCATGAGCTGATGTGTATATGCTTCTTCTAGTGGATATTGTACCATGATGGCCTATTTGATGTCCAGTCTCTGTGATCATCGAGATTTAGTAAGTGTCATATTGTTCCCGTGATATGAAAGAATGTATGCACGTTTATGTCTTTTATAGATCGAGCATCTTGCAGTGAGGAACTTGTTTTTGTTATCATTTGGTTTATTCGATCATTGGCTGGTACTGGTAAGTTATCGTCTTGTTACCGAGAGGGACATCTATCATCAACAGCGTATACCTTGTATAGGTGGATCCCTTCAGCAGCAGCTAGCATTGTGTCTTCAAGTTTTATATGATCATCTTGTGTATTGGTTAACGGTAAGTATTGCACCTTTGCATTGGAAACAGCTTTTTACTCTTGTTTTCTTAGGAGAGTCGTCTACACCTTGCAATATGCCTTTGAGTGGAATCAAGTTTATTCGATCATGAAATGCATTTGTTTACTGTAAGTATGGTTGACTTGCATTGAAAAACGACTACTAATACTGTTTGCATTAGAAGGAAACGTCTGCGTCAAGCGAAACTGGTTTGGACACTGGCTCTCGCTTTTGGTTGGCATCAGCATCATTCGATCACCATGCGGATTGGGTTACTGTGAGTACTTCTCCTTTGCATTTAAAACAGGGTGCTAATACTGGCTTATTAGGAGGACTCTTCTGGATGAGACTCGGGATTTACGCGTCATCAGGATTATTCAATCATCACGTGGATCTCGCTGTAAGTACATATTGTTTCCTCACTTTAAATACAGTGCTGACACTCGTTTTATAAGACACAGTCCTTTTGCATCATGAAGTATGGCTTTTGAATGACATCTCGATCATCAAATCAGCGTGTGGAGTATATCATCAAAACATTGTTTCTTTTGGGTATGTGAAAAGAAAAGAAATGGTTTGGCAATCATCTTACGTTACATTCCTCATAGATTGAGCATGTTGGATAATGGCATACATGGGAGCAACAAGACATGATTCCAAGCAAGAAGTGATATTGGGTTACATTGGTATGTAGCACTGTTCCTGCAAAACACGTGGCACTAGCTAATGCACCTTACAGTGGATTAGCAGCAGTACAGCATCCCATGGCATAGGAGAGTGAAGCAGTTGTCTGAAGCAAGAATTCGGTCAAGAAGTTCCCAAGATTATTCGATCAGCGTGTGATGGTAAGTATTATTCCTTTCCATTGGAAACAACCTGCCAACACTTGTTTCACTAGGATCACTCTTCTGCTTCAAGAAGTCTTAAGATTGTGGCGCCAACATCATTCGATCAGCGTTTCGATTTGATTACCAAGACATTACTACATCTGGTATGTTTACAAGAAAAGCGAATGCTTCATCGTCTCATATATGCTCGCTATAGATGAATGGTATTCATTGCAGCGGCAAGACATGGGTTCAAACAAGGGAGTGATACATTGTCTCATTGGTATGTAGAGTAATGGGAGTACAAAACATGGCTCATTGACTAATGATCCCTTATAGTGATGCAGCAGCGACAAAAGATCCGATTACAAGAGATGCAGTTTTTCAAGCAAGCATACATATCTTTTGGCGTTATTGAGCTTTTTTCCATCATCTCCATTGGTTCCCATTCTTGTTCAAATCCTTTCACGAGTATCTATCAGCACAACTCTCTTATAGAAGGATCATTTCAGCAACGAGCATACATGCATATCTTTGGAGGCATCCAGCTTTATTTGATCATCTGATTGTCTTTGCCAAGTATCAACCAATTTCTTTGATGGACATCTTTGGCAACAACAAGGAACAGCGTGTATATCTTTTGGCACCAACAAGGTTTATCTCTATTTTGAAGTCATCCATCTTCGAGTATCGATCTAATGCTGTGAGGAAGGGTTGCCAACATTGATCCTTGCATGTACTTGTCTGCTTCAAGAGAGCTGCGTTTGGCATCCTACACCTTGGTACACTTTCGACACACGTTTTGCACACCATGTTTACTCTTTGGCGCCATCAAGCTTTATTGGATCATCTGCTTTGCTCTTCTCAAGTATAGCTCCTCCTTTGATTTGACTTTCGACTATCAAGATTTGGCATCGGATGGATTCTTTGCAGCAGCAGCAAGCAAGCAACCTTTGGGATATCAACAAGACATTCGATCATTTTATGGCGCAATTGCCAAGTGTACATTTGATACCCTGGAAATCAGCTTTCAGCAACTCGGTTCATGGATGGATCTTTTCAGCAAACATGTTGTCATCGGTGTTATGGTTCTGGATATATCATTTCTTGGAGTACCTGTACGAAACCCTTTGGACTATCTTTCATCAAGGCCTGGTTTATATGTTCCCTACGCTAGTTGTGATGCATGATGTGTCTTATGACGCCAACCAAGAAGGTCGCTTGAGAGCAGCAACTACTGATATAGTGAATGTTTTATATATATTTGCTATGGGTAGAACAGGATGGTGCCTTACTTGATTGTAGGGTGCTGTTGGCAGTCATGATTTATATGCGACAGTGTGGTCAGCCCTATCTTGGCCCTAACATTTGCATATGAGGAATGGCTGCCTTAGCTGTTGGAAGTAAGCCTGTTCATTCAGTGACCTGTGGTAGATATGGAAGTCATGTATTTTCGACTAGTGCTAGGTTCACTCTGTGCAAGTCTGCCTCTGTGGGCTTGGGATGTCAATCCTTTTATCAGACCGAACATGTTGGCTTGCACAAGTGGCACCTTTATCAGAAGTTGTTCATTGTTTTGCAGTGACAGCCCCCGTTATCCGGCTTGGTGCACCGTAGGGGAGAGGATGAATGGGCAAAACCTTCGCGTGGTCATCCTTGTCAGTACATGATTATCATGGAAGCTAATTTGCCTACTTTTTATATTCTCCAACATTGACATGAAGCATTACTACTGACTCTTGTTTTATAGGCATCCCTCTTTAGATATTGGTCCTTAATAGCATAGAAATCATCAACATTCAATAAAGAAGTATAACCAGTTATCTAACAGTGCTTTTTATCTATGACTTAACATCTAGTGCTCATTTCTGGTGCATGTGGATTAATGCAGATCTAACGTGGAATCGTGTAACGTGCAGTCGGTGAAAAATGACCAGAGGGCAGTCTTTCAGTCTCCTTTGTCTTCCCTTTCAACTCCATTTCGCTCAACTTGAACAACAATGCCACTCTCGACTACTTCCTCACGGGTCGTTTCCAGCTACTGACTATGTACATGGCACCATAGTGACTCATCTGTGACGATTCGCCACCAACAAGCAAAGAAACAGACGCGTGTGTCTTTTCGAGTTCCTTGTTTACTTTGGTGATACAGTGAAGCCAGCTCCAACAGTGGATGACTATGATGACCTTTTGGTGTGATACTGAAGCATGTCGACAATATTACGCAGCAATTATATCCATTGCACAGCAATCATGGAATACTTTGGTGATCATACTACTCTTCTTGCAATAATACATGCGTTGTTTTCCAAAGAACACACTGTTACAAGAGCTGCTATGCTATGATGCGTCAGGATGTCAAGGTATACAGTGAATGGATGAGTACATTGAACAAGGGTATGTAGATTAACAGTGTTCATCACTTAGTGAAGCTGTGCAACATCATGACCAGTTTGGACGATGCCATATCTGACAGCCATAAGATCTTCAACTACGATTCAATGCAAGCAATCTCTCAACATGTGATGGAGAAGGAAACGTACTAGCAGCGATCCTATTCAGTCTTCAATCAGTGGTATACTGGATTTTTGGATGCAATCAACTGCAGTGATGTTGCTGTGGTAACTTGTCACGTCGTCAGCATGAAGAATAGATCATATCACTTGAATAAGGCGAAGGATGATGGATGTTTGGCAATGGCGTTTTACAGCTGCGGATCATATGCTTATTCGAATCAAGACATGAAGCAGCTATTTGACTACAGCATACTTCTTGATCTACATGCTTTCAGCTTCAATACTATAAGGCCTTGAATGACTATCTCGAAAGTGCTAAAGCAGTCTTGATGCTACCCAAGGTGATGTTTGGATACAGTGATAAGAATCTTGAAGCAAGTATCAAGTGAAGGTAAGCGTAAACCTTTGGGCAAGAACAAAGAAAGAATGTATTCAATGCTCCCTTTTTCAAAGCAGATCAATCATGATGGATCCACAATGCCAAGGACGACATGTTCAACTCCATGGATGATGATTCTACACGTTATTGAGCCAGCTTCTATGATATGGGCACCACTGCAAGTGTTACTATGATGGCAATCAGATAGAATTTTGGTGATTCGGCATGGCATGGAAGCTGCTTTTTTTCAAAAAGGAAAGGGGACCAACCATGATACCTGTGATATGAATCGAGGAAGAACCAACAAAGATGGATCAGCAACATGTCAACACAAGGATCAAATAGATGAATCAGTGCCAGTAAGTGTGTATACGCGGTCTTGATCAGATCATATTGATATTGATTGACGAGGACTCTGAAAAGAATGCTCAAGGATGACAACATTTCAAGGGCGTGGAAAGTCATTGGCATGCTATGGCAGCACTTTGGATTCAGCTGAACGACAAAGCAAAGCTTATGCTCCCATCATTTGTAGCTCACTGGATGAATAGCTCGCATATATTTAGTATCCCCTGTTACAGTAGCATATCAGATTCACAATATCCCAAGCCATATAAACATTACATATCACAAGAGTAATTTCAGCTGAATTGGCAAAGAAAAGATAGTCATTGGAGATTACGACGAGAGGAGATGAATTACGAGATACAAACACCATGACTTGGGGAGAGAAAAGGGATCCTACTACATGACATTGTAAGACGAGTGGCAAGTCAATCACCCACTATGTACATAGTCTTGTAGTTTTGACATTACAAGCAATCAAAGAAATGCATTGAGCATGTGCAGTTTAGTGCTCATAAAAGTTGAAAGAGTGATTGATATCAATGAGTGTTGGGGATGGTGTAGCATGATATGGTACTGATGCCTACATCAAAGAACAAGGTGTCATGAACTACTAGTACACAGCAATCTCTTCAAAAAGACATGTGATGCTCCCCCTGAAGCACGGACCACTTATTGTGTCACATGCTATGCATAAATCAAGATCTATGTCCCAAACAAGTGTAATTTGTATGTCTAAAAGACCGAAATTCTATTAATGATACATTGAAATGCGTATGTGTGTGTGTTGTAGGGTGTGTTTCGGTATATGTGTGAATGTGTAGGAGGAAAACTAGATACAATAACGTACAAAAGAGGACAAGATGCAAATAGGAAAAGAATAAAGAGTATGAAAAAAAGCAATGCGTTTAACGTCTTCCCTTACGCTTCCACCAGCAGAGACCAATGAAGAGGAAAACGTTGAAAACAAAGAATGCAAAGATAATACCAAGATCACGCCACTTGTTGGCAGCATCCCATTGATAAATAGTGCCGTAATATTCTGGGCCGCTCTTGTAATTGCAGTATCCGCACATGTCAGTGGCATTTTCATCGACAATATAACCTGGTCCACCATTGTTCAAGTAGTTGGCCATGTATTCACCACAAGTTTGACCACTGGGAGGACTGAACTTGACGAGATCACGATCACTGCACTCCACAATGATGTGCTCCATTTCATTGGTAGTCAAACCTTCAATGTAGTAATGGAAAGGATCTAAAGAGTAAAGTAAGTAATGATGTTACCAATATCAAAAACAAATCAAAGAAACTTACCAAGCCAGTACATCCAAGCTGACCAGAAACGTGGCATTGCAGAAGGAGGTTGCATCATACCAGCAAACAGAATAAGCATGGAAATGATCAATGGGTTGATGACAGATGCCATAACAGGTGATTCAGCAATAGCAGCAATAACGAAACCAAGAGTGACAGCCCAAAAGACGAAGCCAACCAACATGATGTAAAAGAATCCACATGCTTCTGGAGTGTTCATCAAGCCTGCAGTCCAATAGATACCACCCATGAAGCATGCACAGTAGAAGATGATGTATGGGATTTCGACAAGGATTGCAGAAATGGCAAATGGCAACCAGCTATAGAAACGAGATGCATATTCACGACGGAAATAGAGACGTTCAGTCATAAACTTGGGTTGAGCCAAAATGATAAGAGTGAAAGCCATGATAAAGGTGCCGAGCAATACAAAGAGACGATTCTGCAAGTCAGAAGAAGTAGTCGACATCTTCCAGAAAGTGAAACCGTTAATGAGCGCAGTACACATGATGGTGACAAAACGACCAATATTGTAGTCAGGAGAACGCCAGTAAGCAATAGTCATACGCTTGAACACGAGCTTGAATTGAGTCAACAAACTGGTTGCATAGCTAAGAGACTTGCGTTGAGGATTCTGGTCAGCGGTATTGTGGATTTGTTCAAGTTCTTCTTCAAGAGCTTGGGCCTGAGGAGAGTTAGCCCAAATCTCAGCCCAATCACGTGTAGCCTTGCCAGCAGTACCAGCACCAACGACTTCCAAGATATATTCAGCAGGGTTTGCATCAGGAGAGCACTTTGGACCACCATTGGATTCAAAGTATTCAATCATTGTAGCAGCATCCTTGCCAATTTCGCCATAGTATGCAGTCTTGCCACCACGAACAAGCAATAACAAGTGATCAAAGTGTTCAAACAATACAGAAGAAGGTTGATGGATAGTACACAACACTGGCCAACCAGCATCAGCAAGCTTGCGAATGAAACGGACAATGTTGAAAGATGATTGAGAATCAAGACCAGAAGTAGGTTCATCCAAAAAGAGCAACTTGGGCTTGGCAACCAATTCCATACCAATAGTAAGACGCTTGCGTTCTTCAACAGAGATACCAACACCATGATCGACATCACCAATTTGGGCATCAGCAATGTCTTCCATCTCCAGTAATGTAATGATTTGTTCAACATATTCATCCTTTTCAGCCTTGGGAACATTGGCATCTTGACGCAAGTAAGCAGAGAAACGCATGGCTTCACGAACAGTAATAGCAGGCTGGTGGATATCCATTTGCTCACAATAACCAGTGATACGTTCGAAATCACTCATCAATGCTTCGCCATTCAAGTAGATTCTTCCTTCAACTTTGCCAATAGTCTTGCGACGAGCCAATACATCAAGCAATGTGGTTTTACCAGCACCAGAAGAACCCATCAATGCAGTCAAATGACCAGGTTTGACAATACCAGAAATGTCATTCAAAAGATGAAGAGGACCACCTTTGAATGGGACTTGATAATTGACATGATGCCAAGAGAAAGTAGTACCAGTACTGATATTATCCATCTTGGAAGTGATTTCAGCTTGACGACGACGACGTTCATCTTCTTCAGCTTCAGTACGGGCCTTGGGAGCTTTACCAGGAGCATAAACCTTGATCAAAGTACCACCTTTCTCTGGATGCAAGAATTCCATGGCAAGAGCACACACAGCAGTGAAAAGCAAAAAGTATGCAACAACGACAATAAAGTCAGGAGCCCACATGCGAGATGGTTCATAGCTGAGTTGTTGACGAAGATAATCATCACCAAGGACATAGTTTTGACCAGGAACACCGCCAGTCATAGTACAGACCTAATACATATGTGAGTTATGAAGCCTTAATTGACCAAATAAAGAATAAACATACCTTGTGATTCCAGTCATCATAGCCAGGACCATAGGGAACAGCGTTTCCAGGACCTTCACAAGAATAGATTTGACCCTTCATTTCATTGATAAGCAAATTCTGATATCCATAAGCCAAAGGATTCATCCAATAGATCCAGAACAGCCAGGGGTGCATGCTTGGGTAGGGAATGATGTAACCAGTGTATGTAACTATTAAAAAGATGAGAAAAGTGTCCAAGATTGATTCATAATGATGTATACATACCAAGAGCAATAAGGATGACACCAGAGAACTGAGTAGCAAAGAAGAAACTTGAAGTAACGGCACCAAACATACGGAATAAACCATTCATCATCATATTGACAAAGAACAGAGTAATAAAGTATGTAAAGAATGCACCAGCATCAAGCTTAAGACCCATCATGAAGTATGCACAGAATTCAAAGAGAAAGACTTGAACAACAGCGTAAGGTATATCCATAATGACTTGAGCAACATAGAAAGCAGAAGGTCTAAACATGGCAAGATGCTTTTGTTTCTCCAAGACAGGACGACCCATCATGAAATTGACCAATTCAGACTGAGAGATGAAAGCATTGAAAAGAACTGAGAAGAAAATAGCACCACCACGCTATGAAGAAGAAAGAGTTATTAAAATGATAAGGATAAAAAGGATGCAATTCAACTTACAGAGAAGGCACCAGTACCAGTAAGAGGAATGTTGTAGAAACAAGAAGCAGTGATAAGACCTTGAATGAGAATTGTACCATAACGAGAGATAAGAGCAGGATAATCCTTGATCAAAAGATGGTATTGACGAATAGTAAGAGCGCGAACTTGTTGATAGAAGCTGGAAGTGTAGGGAGCATTGACAGGAGCACGCTTTTGATGTTCTTCACGCACAGCTTGCATGAACAATTCTGATGGCTTCTCATTGTTGACTTTGGTTTCAAAATCATGAAGATCTTCCATCATACGCTTGTAAACATCGGATTTGTAATAGATTTGCTCAAACTCGGAAGCATGCTGTGGTACTGAATCTTCGAAACCAGGCTTAATCTCACGTTCCAAAGGATTGCAAAGACCAGTCAAGAAATCAGGAGTTGACTTGCGAGGTGGACAGTAGAAGCCGAGATCTTCAAAGTATGCCTTGGCTTCTTCAGCGTAACCAAAGAAGATAAGATGACCTTCATCAAGCAACAAGACCTTGTCAAACAAGTTGTAAATGCTGTTGGATGCTTGATATAAGGTGGCAAAAGTCGTCTTCTTGAAGACATCGGTCATGATACGAAGAGAGCGAACATAGTCAAGGGCAGAAGCAGCGTCAAGACCACGAGTAGAACAATCCCAGCAGTTGATAGAAGAACTAGTCGTCATGACTTCTGCAATAGAAAGACGCTTACGTTCACCACCAGACAAACCACGGACAAATGCGTTACCAACAAGAGTAGGCATTTGCTTGGTAAGACCGAGCATGTTGCCAAGCAAGTAAATGATCTTCTCAACAAAGTCGTTCTTGGTCTCATTGGGAAGTCTTGCACCAGGAGTCTTACAACGAAGGGCGAATTGCAAAGTTTGACGAGTGGTAAGAGTGGGATAATGTTGATCCTCTTCGGCGTTGTAAACGACTTGTCCACGATAGTGCTTAGCAAAAGTCTTGTGATCAATGCCACCATAACTGATTTCACCACCAATACGAGTGTATGATGCTCTTTGGTTGGAAATCAACTTTAAAAAGGATGTACAACCAGCACCAGGACGACCAAGAACAAGTAACATTTCACCATCACGTACACAGCCATTAAGACCTTGTAAGATAGTCTTGGTAGTAGACTTGACACCAATACCAAAGAACTTCCAGAACTGAATGACATTGACAATACCACTTAAAACAGTAGGAATAGTATGTGCATCAGCACCAAGACCCTTTCAAAAATGACATGCATATTAGTATATTTGTAATGCCTTGCATAACAATAAACAAGAATGCTTACTTCAACTGTCAAATCTTTCCAAATAACACCTAAATGCTTTGGCTTTTGACCTGCATTGGCTGAGTCTTGTGCCATGCCATTAAGAAATTGATCGAGATTGAATTCTTCCACAGCACCAGCTTCAAGTTGACCATCAGTGCCAGTGGCCTGTCGACTAATACGAGACAATTCACGCTTAAGCTCTTCATATTCAGTTTTGGCAGCTGTTGATGATAAAGATTAGTCGTCATGTCGATAAAGGGATTATAAAAAGAAAGAGTCGTACCATCGACATCTACTGCATTGCCGTCAGCTTCACCAAAACTGCCCTTGGTGCCAATGGGCTCGAGAATTGTTTCGACTGATCCAGTAACGGATGCAGCAGACGTTTCCTTGTTAGGAACGTCCAACTGTATCTTCTCGTGATCCATGAAAGTAAAAGAAGTATAAGATCAGATCAAGATTGCCAACAAGTCAGGACAACATGTCTATTTAAATAAATTTTGAGAAACAACTCCACTCTTGTTATCATCGCCGCTATTTGCCTGGACCAACGGAGATTCCTAATGAGAGCGCGCTGAAGCGGAAGCTTTTCGGCCCGTTTCGCACTACTTTGCCGATAGCTTCTGCAACAAAAAATCTTTCATATCGCATGCTGTGCCACATGCCATGATCTCCACTTTCTATGGTCCACACATATATCTTGCCATATCCCGAGATTTGTCCTACGTGTACATTTCACCCATATTCAGACATCTGTACCTAATACTGGAAATTTTGTTTGACTACATTATTCTTTGACAATACATGTTTAAACAACACCACTTGCATTGATGCATTGATTCCTAATCAATGTCTCCACATGGCGCAACAATTGGGCAGATCTTTGGCTATCCAATGATATAACATGGAGCTTTACGGCCCGATACGGATGCTATCCCCGATATCCCTTACTCCAAGGAGCCAAATTTTTCCTCTCCCGGTGCACCACCGCTATCTCTTCATCGGGCTGTTATATTACACACGGCATGATTACCAAAAAGAATCAATGTGATGTATGTTTATACACATATCAGCCTATATAGACTAGAAATTTCCAGTGATAGTAAGGCTACGCATCTGCTGCAATATGTCATCTACTCGAGTATCTTGTCCTTGTTCCATTTCTTGTGAAAACTGTGGACGTAATGCTTCCAATTCTTCATATGACTTTTGCGAAAAGAGTAATTCAGTCTTGATAAGTGCCTCAAATGATGGATCAAGGTAAGGTACACGTAAATCAACCACTTTTGGAAGATCGGTTATCAGAATAGTGTTAAGTCCCTCATACATCTCGCGTGCTAGATCAGCTTCTTGCTCCGCCTATGATAAGGATTATTATTACTGCATGCACAAAGGGGCAAAACCATTTTCACCCAAATATCCACCAATACAATGATCAAGATACTACTAGCATGATAGTTGCCATTTCATCATGCATTGCTCCCCCACTTTATCTTTTAGTACCACCTTACCATTGGCAATTTTTGTGGATCTTCACTTGGTCTATCAATTAACTTGCGCACTTTAGACTTTTGAGCATCATAGTCAAGCTGTTTCTTCTTTCTGCGCTTAACAGCTTCATTGATCTCTGGAAAATAGGAACATAACCGCGCCAGGGGTTCAAGAACGGTGGTTTGAAATGCTTTATCCTACATAAAAGATGAGCTGAGATCAGTATGACATCAAATGTTATATGCATCATGGAGAAGCATAAAGCGGAATGAAGCTGATTACCAAATCTGTTTTCGTTTCCTCATTGAAACGCTCTATTGTTTTCACGTAATCTCGACCCCCTTGACTCATGACGACCCAATCGTCATAAAACAAGCCCAAAGTTTGTGCTATCCTTAGTTGTGTAGTTGTCATGGCTTGGTGTGTGATACAAACACGTTCAAAGTAAAAAATGGATGAACATGTCAGCCGGCTGTTGTACTTGGTCACACCCAACATGCGCATGCACATGCACATACCCCCGCCCTAATATCTCTCCCTTGTGTTACCTCGCATGGCATCCAGAAACGCCTTGGCATTTTTACTAAGCTTTTCGCACTTCTTTTCAAGTCTGGTGATGCCATCCAATAAGCCGGTTGCATGATACTTTGTGATCCGATCCTTACATTTTGAATCGCTCATACTCATCTGCAAATTCACTATCTTCAGTACGATCCACAGCACCTGTTTTTTGCATCAGCTTCAAGGTGAATCAATGATAAGCATACAAAAGATATGATACGCGATGTCACAAATCACTTGAAGACTCACCGTGGTGCCAGCTCGATTAAGATTCTTTTTGAATCCATGACTATATACCAATGTGTCAGCTTTAACAAGTGCATCTTTTCAAGAAACACACATACAGAAAACTCATATTCACTAGAGTGCTACGCTTTAGATTCTCTTTTGTGTTAGGCTGATGCCGTAGCAAAAGGCTGTACAACAGTGTGCGGTGATAAAATATAGAGAAAAAGATCAGCGGAATACAAGCGGCCCGCTTCATGTTATTCTCGGCATGTGTAAAACCCAGGCAAGTGAAACAAGACGGCATCAAAGATGCCGAATCAAAAAAGGATCACTTCATACAACACCAATCATGATCCCAAACAGTTATCCCCCTTCTATTGATAATAGTAAAGTGTATTTGGCAATAGGAAATGAAAGTAATGTGGAAGCTTATGCAAACAAACCAAGGGTCAATGTTACCATAACTGCATATAAAGCAAATGTGCGAAGGTATGGCTCTGCTCCAGATGTTGTAGAAACAGTGGTACTGCCAACTGATCGTTGCTGACCACTTTGGGTGGAATGACTGCTTGATGAGCTGCCAGGCTTTTGTGGACTGTTTGGATCTTGTGCATTCAATGGCGGAGATGGATTATCCACTGTAGGATATGCCCAAGACTGTTCCCAATATGGATATGGATCATTCAAGCATTTATGGATTGGCATTACATCAAATGCTTCCTGAACCTTGGGAAGCCATCGTTCAGCCATAGACACAGTAGAATTACTATTCTCATGTTGCTACATGATGTGTGAGCATGAAGGATATAAGCATCATGCATAAATCACCTACCAGAGTGATATGACCATGTAAGTTATCTTGCTTATTGACACGCTTGGAGATCCAGTCTTCAAAGTGCTTATCAATGGTTTCAGGAGCAACTTTACCACGAGCAGGTGTACCATACTAATAGTGAAATGATAAATAGCATGTTCACGGACATTATCATGTATCCTTACCAAATTCCAGTCATTTGAATCTTGATCCCAAATGATAGTACTCATGCCCATTTGCCAAACAATAGAACGTACACGATCATCAACATCGCCATAAGGTGGTCTCCAGCACTTTGGTGTGATGCCAAGGACTTCCTTGATAGCTTTATGTGTCCAATACATTTCTGCAACAATTTCTTCATTGGTAAGGGTTGTCATTTGTTTGTGTGACCAAGTATGAGCACAAATAGTATGGCCATCACTGAGCGCACGCTGAGCAGCTTCCGGATAAGTGATCACATTGGAACCGATATCTATACATGGCATGGTTAGTGTAAAATGCATCATGCAAAAGATCTAGATAATGTCGTACAGAAAAGGGTTGCCTTTTGTTTGCCATGCTCAACCATATAGTTGTAAAAACGAGGTTCTTGCCACTTTTTCTTCTCTTCATCATGGCTCCATATACGCAAAGGACCATCATCGTAGTTCAATCCCCATTGACCAGGTTGTGGACAAGCGTAAATGTCTTCTGGGATATATGATAACTTTGGCTTCTTGCATGTACTTGCAGTCCACCAGCAATCAGGATCTGATTTACTATCATAGCCTGAAGTATCCACAATGTAATTCTTGATCTTGCGTGGTTCAATTTTGGGCACCTTGGACCAATCAATGTGTTTAAGTGCATCTTGTACTTCAGGATGATCCGTAGGTGGTAATTGAAGTGGTTTAGGATACTTGGTAAGATCAATGGGATAGGTTCCCTCTGAAAGTGATCCTGTCTTGATATCTTCGTCTTTGGGATACTGTGTCACAACTGCACCTTGTGTTGGCGTGGGGACATTGGCAAGCCATGCAGGTGATGTTACGGCAAGTATATTACGATTCTCATTATCAGCCAAGCCAATCGATGCATGGATAGCTATGGCTGCTAGCGAAGTCCACAGTACTTTCATGATCAATCAGAAAAGAGATATCAAAAGTGGCAAAGAGCATACTGTGTACTTATATGCTCGGATGATTGATTGAGATGTGTTTGTTACATGCATTGAATATGCCCGGGCTCACTTATGCTCTCTGTCAATCAAGATCCATTTTATTTGTTTGCATATCATCAACAACTTTTTGTTGCTCGTCGCTGAATAATTGGATCCCATATCAAAGTTTATCTTTTTCCATTTGTGTCATTGTGAATGAAATAGTCATTTTGGATACATGTCATTGTTGGCTGTATGATAGAAAAGTGATACGTTATAAAAGACGTAGAGTGGTTGGGAGGAAAAAGGCAATCATGTACAATGGAATGGTATCCGAAAGCAACAAAGAAGCACTTGTTTATTTCTTACAAAGGTGTCACTAATGACAAGGGATATCAATGCAAGGATACACGTGGTTGACAGGCTTGAGCAGCAATGTGGTTCTTTATAAGCGATCTGACAACTGTTTGGCATGGTCTATATTGGTATCAAGTCTAAATTTGGATCCTTTTCATGTTGGATAGAGCTACCTTTTACAGAGGATAAAGGAATATGCATCTCTTATTGGAAGGATGATCGAGTAATATGGGAATAGGTAAATTGTCTCCTGGATAGATTGTGTGATTGAATGATTGGATAAGGAAATACATCAGATAGTGCATCTTTTAGGCCGCCGTTTGTTGGCTTAATTCACGTCATCAGCGCATCTCTCTCTTTCTCACTCTCTTACTCTTTACTCTTTCTCACTTACACATCTTCTTGGTGTGGTTCCTGACCAACAACTCATAATTTGCACCTTTTTTCTTTGTTCCACCACCTTCAATACTCAGTCACCCCCTTTTTTTTCTTGCTATTGCAGTCTTCTATATTCCTTCCTTTACAACATGTCTGATCCCAGAAACTATTCACCCGTTGGTTCTGGAAACGGTGGTGGATATGGTGGCGATTGGTCAGATGACGAGTACTCTTTACGCAACCATGGACGAGAGAAATTTCGACGAGAAAGAAGTCTTGAACGTGATCCTTCCTTTGGACGAGACGAGTTTGACCGTTACGACCGTAAAAAGCGACATCGACGTAGTCTTACACCTCCAGATGGTAACGACTCATCCATAACTTGTTTCTTGCAGCACACTGATAGTACTTGTAAAGAACGTAGACATGTCAAGAGACGTCCTTCACCCCATGGCGACTATGGACGTTCAAGGCATGACAGAGACATAAGGGATCCCTACGATCACCACGACGGCGACCACTATATTCCCAACTACGATCGCGATGGCTATGCACCTGCACCAAGATACAGCAGTTTACCCGAAGCACATGGATTTGGTTATCCAATGATGGGCAATGGTAAGTCTTGTCTATGTCTATGTCTACAAGATTATCTGACATTTCTTATATAGAACCTATGGCAATGATGAGTGGTGGTAGTGGTGGTGGTGGATGGCAAGGCATGGGAAGGTGAGTATACAAGTGACATGGGATGAAAACTGGATTCAAACTTGTTATGTCAAGGATGCCATCAGTGGATCTGGATCAATTGGATTATATCGTTTCATTCAAGCAGTTTTGCGAACACCTTCGAAGTGTACATTCACGCAGCCATTTTGATGACGACGAATTACAGAAACGCTATCAGCATTACAAAGAAAAGGTTCAGGCACGACAACTTGCCAATTTCTTCAACAGCAACAAAGATAAGCAATGGTTCTTGGAAAAGTATCATCCTACAGCATCACGAGATCGTATTGAGGATATGAAACGACGTCGACGTGACAACCAGACTCAGTTCTTGGCTGATCTTGAGAAAGGACACTATGATGATATCAACTATGATGCACCAGCCAAAAGCTCCACCAATGATACAGAAGAGGATGATGTCGCTGATAAGCAAGATTCCACAGCAGCAGCAGATGATCAGGAATATGAGAATCAACTTGTCATCAAAACAGTACCACCTACTATTGCACGACAACGGATTATCGAGGTATTTATATGGATACAACATATAGGATACATGATTTATACATGGGTAGATGTGCAATGGAGTGGATGGATTCGAGTATGTGGTGCTATCAGAGCCAAGTCCCACCAAAAAGTTCCATCGTATCGGCTGGATCCATTTCAAGGAAGGAACTGACATGCAAAAGGCATTCAAAGAACTTGACAACCAAAAAGTATGCTCATCTTTTTGCCTTTGATCATGAAGCTCATTATACATGTATCTTTTAGATTGATGACTTTGTCTTTCATCTTGCCATGAATCCCAAAAAGCAGCAACAGAAACGCACATCCAAAGTGACATTTGACATTGCATCTACGCCACGACGTTTGCAAAAGGATCTTGATCAAGCCAAAGAGTTATGCGATGTTCTCGAATTAGAGCTTGGTAATGATGTTACTGGTGTGCAGACTGTATGCGAACGTGCCAAGCATGTGATTGCCAACAAGAAGCCTGAAGACAATGAGGATGAAGAATGGGCATTGAAGAAGGAATTGGATATGGTGCTTGCTTATTTGCGTCATGTGTTCATGTATTGCTATTATTGTTCTCTTGAATGCGATTCACTGGAAGAAATCAACCGACGATGTGCAGAACCCCATCAGCGTAAACCACTTGGAGCTACGTCAGATGAATCTACAGATCCCAAACAGGCTGCCAAAAGTGAAAAGAGTGGTACGTTGTCGTTTATATTGGCTTGTGTGAGCAGCAGCCGCTGATGCATGAGTTACACAGCCAACCAATGGCTCAAGAACCTGGACCAAAGAATTGGTATGCGAATTCATACACCCGATGATCACGAGTTGGAACGATTAGGTGGCAAGATCTTGGACAAGTATGTATCACCATGATATCCTTGTATGATGTGGATTGATCAAAATTACATAGGGAGACAGGTGCATTTATCAAGGAACATGTGCTCAAGGAACATGAAGCCAAGTTCAAGTGTCGAGTTGGTGATTGTGCCAAGGCTTTCAAGGGTCTGGAATATGTGGAGAAGCACATTCATGCCAAACATCCTGAAGAGATCAATGCAATCAAGGAAGAAGTGACTTATTACAACAACTATGTATGCGATCCAAGCCATTTACTTCCTGCAAGTACCCATGGTAGTGGAAATGGTGGAGCTAACAATATGGCTGGTATGAACAATGGCGTACCTTTTGGAATGCAGTCATTTATGATGCCACCTGGTATGCGACCACCACCAGCAATGCAAGCAGCTGCTCTTGGTACACCTTGGGATCAGATACCCCGTATTGGATTTGACGCTGGATGGGGAGCAGCAGGTCGAAGACGTTCTACAAAAGGCATTAATGATCGATTGGGTTCACGGGGGTAAGTAATGACACCATGGCCTTATGAACGATAGCTAACATGTGTATTTTGTAGCATGGATTTGGATGAGCCAATGCCACGTGATCCACGTCAAGTGAAATCTTATGTCGATTTGGATGCTCCGGCAGAAGGAGAAGCTGATATCTCATTCTATTAACTGCACAGACACCATCATTTCACTTTATCCGCAACACGTCTTTCTTTCCCCTTTTGTACCCACTTATTGTAGTTGTTGTTTTCTATTTTCCATGCATTCACCCATAAAAAATACCAAAAGTATTTGGTTCTTTGTTATGATATCAGTTCCAAGCATTCATGGGCTTGACATTATGGTGGAAGAAGCGTTTGCCTCGGTTTCCCAAATCAAATCCCCTCTAATGAAGGCTGTCTACAAGTTGAGTTTAACATACAACACACCCATCATCACCACCATCATCATCATCATCATTATGCATCAGTGATGTGTAGTTTTAATATTACCACCTTTAATAGACTCTTTTTCTCTCTCTCTCCCATTAATCTCCATAATAATACAATCAAGATTGTCTATAATAAGAGCTATGTAGAATTTTATTACATCCTGTATTATCAACACTACTATCAAACTACATGTCTTCTCTCAGTTCTCAAGGTATCTTGGATAAAGTTACCCTGATTAACAGGACCAACCAACGAGAAGGTGGAAGACAACTGATCCCAAAAGGAGAGGGCTGCTTTCACAGCAATCTGCAAAAGCCAATGACTTAGGGCCGGATCCACTTGGGGATACCTAACTGCCCTCCCAGCCAGCCGAACCGTAACCAGAAGGAACTTGCTGCCAGCCGAACCGTAACAACAGGGAAGGCATCAAGTAAATGGGCGGATAAGATCATAGGCTTTGCTTTTCGGCACGAAACCCGCGATTGCACCACAAGCCCAATTAGCCAGCCGAACCGTAACTACAAGCTAGATGCTCCCTTGAATCCGAGCGTGCCATGAAGACAGAGGAGGTTGGGTGGTGCGCAGCATCCTTTTCTTTTTTATCGCCCATAATTTCATTATCCGAAACCATGTCATCAGCGCGTTTCCACTCTTTAGAAATCTCTCCCGTAGCCACTCTCTGTCTGGTAGCCACTCATCCCACTCCTTATTGTATCACAAATGGCATATACTTCTTGAAGGACCACCTTTATTAGCATTCCATCTTCGAAGCTATATTATGTACATCCTCAAGCTAGCAAAGTCCAAGTGTGTAATAAACAATGCTTTATCGTTACCAGGATGTAATTGATCCAACTTCGCCTTCCAACCTTCGATTCCTATTCCCCCTTTAATCCAAAAAGCAAACAAGTGACCCACACCTTGTCCATTTGAACTGATATTACAGCATTATCCATATATTATATTGAATCCAATTTTCATTCAATAAAAAAAAGTCGAAGAATAGTACATGGTAGTGTGAATGTTTATCGGGTAGATATGATAAAGGAAGAGAAATGCAAATTGAATAAGATACAGATGAACCACTAAACCTGTAAGTCATCCAGGAATCTTTTTGTATACGCCTTAACACTGTATGATGTTGATTCTCTTGTAGATGGTCGGAGAAACCAGGTTCTGAAATGCTGTGTAGCAAGCGCATGAATATGGTGGCACGTGATAAGCAGGGATGCCATAAGCAGGGATGAAGAATGATACAAATCGTCAAAACAGATCGATGCTGTCAGAGTCATATGCAATTGTGCCATAGTGATACAGGGTAGTGTTCACACATCTTCCATTTCTGCTTGTAGAAGGAATAAGCTAGGCTTTGTTGAAAGCTGTCGTGTTCGTCAAGTGCATTTTGCTCCTTTTCTTTTGCTGGGGTCTTTGTAGGTGTTCATGAGTCTGGTAAACGTGTCATTGCTTCAAGCATGTAGCGCATGTTGGAATGGGAAAGGGAGAGTGGAATGTCGAAAGAGAAAAAGAGGATACGAAGTGCCTGTAGAAATCCCAGACTTGACGCTGCTCTAAAGACCCAGCTTCCTTTATATGCTGATGCATCTTTGCTAACTATTATGAAAGGAGATCCAGATAACAAAGAAAGCAGACAACTCCTTAACTGGAGTACTGGTTGATGCATTGACTTTGTGTTTGTCCATAAACTAGTCATCTTCCCCCCAAAGACAAAGAATATGCTCTAGTTTTAAGTTACTTGATTGTATTATGTAGAATAAAGAAAAGTCTATTAAGATGGGTAATATTTACTAGCTGTCCATAGTGTTACTATTATTAATGTTGGCACGATTGGCGAGATTAATGGCAGAGGACGAGCTGCGCAGGGGTAAACGACCACTTCCATTGTCTGCTGTGGTTGGTGGTGCAAATAAATGAGACGTGTTACTATCGCCACTATAACGTTTCTTGTTGAGTGCCTTAATGTTGGTTGCACTGTGTGAGCGTGATGCTGGACTAAAGAATGTAGGACGTAATGTTGGACTGTTGGTAGCACTATGGGAAGACATGTTGATGGCGACACTGTCACTCAGTGCAGATGATGATAAAGTAGTACTAGTAGGTGGTAATAATAGCTGATCGGTAGTAGTAGCAATATCCATATTGGTAGTTGCCATAGCAGAGTTGACTGTAGGTGTAGTTGATGATGTATGGCGTAATAATCGAGATGCCCAATTACGTAAAGCAAATGTTGATCGAGAAAGTGCTGTAGCAAATGAACTGGCAATGATATAAGGAGATGATCCACTGCTAGTGCTTCCAGAAGTACCACCCAGTAATCCATCCCAACGTGATTCATCCATGGATCTTCGTTTTCGACCTGTTCGCTTGTACAAACACCAAAAGAAGGCGACAATGCATAACATTGCTATCAATACCAATGTGTTGTTGAATGAAGGAGACATGTCACCAAGGAGTTGTGTGTTGTCAGGTGATACTGGATGATGATGATGCGGTAATTCATTTGGTAATTCGACACCATCAGCTACTTTTTCACCACCATGTGGACCTTCATCATCTGTATCATGATACTTGTTGTCAGTGTCATCCAAAGGAATCTGATTGGTCACATGCAACACCATAGCACCCAATGTCCATGAAACTTGAATATCATTGATAGTGTCAATGCTCTGAAAAGGTGGATTCCAATTCTTTGATTCGATACTTTCCACTGATTGCTGGAATAACTCTTCATCATCGATTGCATTATTGTGTGCTGGATCATTGATACGTGGTATACCAATACCATCATGCAAGACATTGACAATCCATGCTGACTTGAAACATTGCATTTGGTGATGAAGAACATCAGAAGCATCCACTTGCTTATGCGAGTCAATCCATTGGGCCCAATCAGTCGCACAATACTCGGTTGACTTTTTCTCATATTCTGTAAAGTCGTAGACACCACCAAGACCAAGAATATCATGAGATGAATACCAATATTCTGAAATACCAACAAACTTGTTGACACTCCAATCAATATGTGGCGTATGAACTCCATTGAATAAGCAGGGTTGTGTTGGACATTCAGCATCTTTGTTGAGTAGTGGAGCTGTAGCATCGATACATTCGTTGAATGATCCAGTACCATGGAGCGTAAGAGGAACACTGGTTGACTGAGTATCAGCTAAAGTGAGATTGTATGGCAAACATGGATCATCCAGATGCAATGTGTGATGTTCATCCATTCGATTCTTCCCATCATTGACTTGTTGTTCATGTGCTTGTCGAACACGCTCTTCCAAATAACGTCGTCGTGCTTCATTGCTGCCATAACCCAAAAATGTTGTTACAAAGACATCATATTCAACTCGACGTCCATCCAACGTATGTAAATAAATGCGACTGAGATCATCCAAATGCTCTTGTCGTTGATGATGTTCTGGTTCAAAAGCAATCTGAGCACTGGCACCACCCATATCCAAGAATCCAAATGTATGATGCTGATCCTTGTCTTGAGTCATGGCTTGAATGCTGGTATCAAACCCACCCATCAAGTAATTGACAGCCACCCAACCATAAATGCCTTCCAATTCACCTGGAATCACTCGAATATGTTGTTCACAATCAGGAAGATGGAATGGATATTCTTGTCGAATGTAACTGCAAGTTGCATCCAATACAGCATTACGTTCTTGATCTGGCAAGAGTCGCATGCCAGCTGTTGCCATGAGAAATACTGGTGTCGATGATTGATGTTCTGGTGGTACAACTTCACTTGCAAAATCCAAGAGCAACTTGAGATGTTCACCTACTTCTTGTGGACGACTACCATACGTGGAAATACCTGAAATCGTATCAATTGCATTGATCCCACTCACATGATACACCTGTTACTTACCAGGTTCTTCACGTTTTGTCCACTTAAGACCATGTTCATCACCACGTTCAACGATAGGAATACTTCCCTTAAGATCGTCAGCAGATAATATGGACTTGATATGGTCGTGGTCCTTCCAGGAATACACATAGACTCTCGATCCAGATGAACCAGCGTCAATGACTATGCCATAGCGTCGATGGGTCTCCCAAGGTTCATTGATTGCAACTTGTCGAGGTGCAAGAGCCATCGTGTGCCGTTGATGCTGCATACAGTGACGATGGCCAAGGTTGTAAGATAGTAGCCAAGATAAACCAACACACCAAAAGAGCAAGCGTTGTTCCTATTCACTTGTATAAGATAAAGAAATATGCATGGCATGGTCTCTTATTTACCTACCTATACTAAAGGAAGAACAAGTAGGAGGACGATGCACCTGACCAACCAAGAAAGATTTTAGTGTTGCTTGAATGTCGGCAAGAGAGCGGAACAAGGACCGGCTGCTCATCCCAATAATTCAGATTGGCCTAGAATTCAATAAAGTGTGTTTCTTGGCAACCATTAAGGAACTAGTGTATAAATGACAATGAAACAGATGAAAAGGTAGATCCGGATCACTTTGCAACTACCCCTATATCTCTTCATACTCCAACTTTTTTAATGTTCTTCTTTTTTTGACAAGTGGCATGTATGTATGTGTGTGTTAGTGTTTGTGTATACAGGGTGATTGATGAATGCAGGCTTGGTCGGTAATAACGGGAATACAAGCCGATAGCACATAAGATGGTATTCTTGATCCCATGACCTATATCGTGGTGACACCTTTATGAACACACCAAAGAAAGACAATGGTGACACCAACAAAGAACTGATCGGGGACCTTTAAAGGATTTTGGGTAGTAATAAAGAAGTTAATCGAGTGAAGATGGTGGAGGACGAGGAGGAGGAGTAAGTGGATAAGGTGGAAAAGTGAAGGATGGTGTATTGCCAAAGGTACGTTTTGAAAGTTGATCTATGAAAGAGATGCGTGAGATGGATGAATCGGAGACCAAGGAAAGCTTATTTCCAAACTGCGTCTTTTTTTCCTTACCCATCAAACTAGGAATAGTTGGTAGTGAAGATGATGATGATGAATCCCATTCTGCTGATGAAGGTGTTGACATGGAAGAAGCCAATGGAGGAAGAGCAGAAGCTGCAGAAGATGTAGATGACGAAGGTGATAAAGTAAGATTAAGCATGGAACTAGTAAGTGGCTGTGTGCTGCCAACTGAGCTTTGTCGAATCATGGGCGGTGATGATGCGTTATCTCCAAGTGGGGATCCAGGTGGCGACATGCCTTAAAATACCCCATCAGTCAAATCCATTACATCATGCAAAAGAGCCAATATATATATATATATACCTTGATGTTGTTTCTTACGTCCATAGATAGCATTCAACTCTGCTTGTTCCTTGACAGCAACAATACCTTGTACTGAATGGCGATGACGTCTTGCAGCTGCACGATGGCTAGTTGTATTACTATTCGCAAGTGGACTATTGGTAGTTGGTGTAAAAGCTGTCATGAGCTTCTCAATACGACGTAAGCGATCTTCAATACGGTCAATGGCTTCATTGTCAGGTGGCAATGGTTGGTGAGAGGCACGTCGACGTCGTTCTGAATTGTTTATGCACTCAATGCCAGCACCAGCACAGAAACCACAAGGACTACCACCATCGCACTTTGTCTTGCGTCTACGACATGTTTCACAGGCTGAGCCAGAGCTGAGACGACGAGCACTACTTGTAGTAAAGACTGAACGTGGTAGATCAGCTACAACACTATAGACACAATCAATTTGAGACTCCTTGCAGTGTGCACAAGGTCTTGAACCATTGCATGCGCGTTTTCGACGTCTACATGGCTCACAGGATCGCACTGGTCTTTCCACTTGAAAGTGACGATTGGGATGTGTGCTGTTTGGAGGACTGGCTGGCATGACACTCTAATCAAGAGCGATGATATGAATGAATCACAATAAAGATGTGAAGAGATATAAAAGGAAAAAGAGAAAAGAGAAAGAAGAAGAGAGAGGGAAAGAAAGAGAGAAAGAGAGAAGAGTACGGAAGGTAAAAAAAAAAGTCAAGCGGCAGTGGATGTGTGCAACCATATCGGGTGTGCCTGGGAGAGAGAGAGAGAGAGAAAGAGAGATATGTGTTATGTGTTTGTTGTTGGTAGTGGGGTACAAGAACAAAGCATCATTATCATTATCGGAAGAGAACCCCGTTTTTTATCCGTACGCCTTTATAGTAGACAACATTTATCTATTTGTGCTGATCGAAAGAAAGATGCTGCAAACAATAAACATCCTGTAACAGAACAGTGCATTTGCCTCCCTCCTCATTTTCGGCTTCTCCGATATATCCGAAGAACAAATGCAATAGTGAATAAAACTTGTTGCCCTGTCATCTGAACACACCTTTCTTTATATCCGCCGTCTTGGAGTTTCACAAGACTTGCACCAACCGGATGCATCCGATCTTTCCCACTTGAAGTCATTTCTGCATTGATTCTTTCAATAAATCTCTCGACTTGTATAACCAACTAGCAACTAACCAGTGTGTAAAAAGTCATCATGGCATTGACAGCGAATGAATACCTGTCATTAGAAATGAACGATAAAAGTACAATCCCTTATTTGGTAGGGTGATACACGTTGTAAATTGCTTGAATGAGCACAGTGCCAAAGGGCATTCAGTAATCTAATTGTTTGTTACTAGCTCTCTTTACGCGTTTCATTTCTTTCTCTTTCTGCCCTGCCATTCTTTTCTACTTGTGACCCAGTACAGTTCTTTATTCCACGTTCCATTCCTTTGTTCTTGACAGCTCTCTTCATTGCACTGGCACTCATCCTGGTCAGGTAAATGGACTTTCTCTCTATAGACAATCTCGAAAGGATACTGACATGGAGTCTTTCAATAGCTGCAATCCACCATTCTCCCTTTTAAGCCAGCATTTGCATGTCCTATTTGGCATTATCTGTCGACGACACTACTTGTACACTTGAACAACAGCAACAGCAGCAAACGACACAGTATACAACACTTGGCAGCAACATTTTGTCACAACATTCATCAAAGCAAGGTGATCCTCTTCCAGGACCACGCTCTACATCACTCAATGCATCATCTGATGCATCATCATCATCTTGGACAACAAAAAAGGAATTGATGTCAACCATGAACAATCGAGATGGGATTGATCATTCATCCACATTGGCTGATAAAGCGACATTTCCTCCTCCAACTCGTAAAGCATCTTTGGGAAGAAGTCGAAGCTTAAAGAATGCATTTGAAAAGCTGAGCAGATCACGATCCTCTTCATCCAAAAGACAACCGAGTCAAGTTGATCAAGGAGTGGGACAACATGCAGGGGCAACGATGACTACCAATACGATGACTAGTTTGGCACATGGTTATAGCAACACTTATCAACTTGCATCAGATGCTGAGCCTATTATTTCCTCGACTAGTATGGAGCCATCCCCATCAGCTGATTCAACTCTCTCCAAAGTTAGCACTTTTGATCCACCAACAACTTTCGATTCATCTCCTTCATGGCTGGATACTGGTTTTGATCAACCTATGCTTCATTCACTTCAACCAATGCCTCCTATAAGACGACGTCAATCATCAGCTGATTCTAGTAGTCATGCAATTACAACTACACAACAACAACAAAGACTACGTCCTAAAGCCAAATCAATGAATCATCGTGCTCGTCAATCATCATCTGATAAAACAGGACGTCCTGCAGACACTTTTGACAAGGCCAAATCATTTCAGCAGCAGCAACAGCAGCAGCAGCAGCAGCAACAAGGCATGACAACGCCACGTACGCCACGATCAAGATCACGTGTGTTAAGATCACCGCCACCGCCACCACCCACTGACAATGATCACGACACTTTACCCAGTATGCCCAATGTGGATGTACAACAAATCAGAAATGAGATTGAACCAGTGAATCAAAGCATTATTCCACCTGATCGATCATCATCACTCAACCATGCAGCAGATCAACACTTGACCAATAATGTCATCAGCAATGTCAAGCGTAAACTGAGTATTGGTAAAGAACGTAAACAGCATCAACAAACTGATCCTGGACGTAAGAGTCTTCCAGCCAACTTTGTATCGCATGAACCACGCAAACGTACCTTGTCAAATGGATCACGATTGAAATCCAATACGACAACAGAGAATGATCGACAAAGAAAGACATCCTCATCATCAATCACAATGGGCTATATGAGACCTACAATAGCTCATGGACAACGTTCTCGATCCAATGATATGTCATCATCTGAAACAGTGACAACAAATGAACTTGTACCACCTGTACCACCTGTTCCAAAGCATCATTCAAGTACACTTTCAGTGGATAAGCAGCACAAATTGACACGACCCACTCTTGGCAGTCGTACAAGCAGCACTGGCAGTAGTAGAAGCTCATCGCATGGATTATCAGGTGATGAAAGTACAGGTGCTGGTGGTGCAAAAAAGACTTTGAGACGACAACCAAGTCATGGTTCATCCTTTGGTGACGCTGATGACAGTGATAATGGTGGCAGTGTACGATCAGCTCGCAGTAGTGCACGTAGTGATGATGATGAGAATACAAAGAGATCTCAACGTGTCAGTAAACGATCTATGCTTCAAGTACCTGGATCAAGACGTAGTAGTGCTGAAGGGAATAGCAATTTGACTCGCAAATCAAGCTTGAATCGTGAACAACCAGTCAAGCCTACCAATGCTACTGCTACTACTACTACTACGACTCGAAGACGTGGCAAGGTAAGAAAAAGAAACATGTGTATTGAAATCAATGTACTTAGAGAACCCTATAGACATTACCAGGAAGTTTGGCAACACCTCCACCATTACCATCAGCACCTTTACCACCCATGAAAGTGGAACCAATCAATATGACTATACCCCAAAGCAGCAATATACGCAAACGACCTTCCAAATCACCACTCAATTCTACTGCTGTTACACCTACACGACTTCCAAGATCAAAGTATTCCTATTCAGCAGCATCTACAACAGTACCTGTTGCAAGCGGTAGTTTGAGCAGTGAAGAAGAGATTATCCCTGGAGATGCAACACGTAAGACACGTCGTCTGAAACCTGGTAGTCGTCGATCATTGCGTAAATCTTCTGGATCAACATCTATATCACCATGGGAACAACAACCAGCATCAACCAATACTTCTCCCAGAATACGTGCCAAGCATACAAGCAGCAGTAATAGTCATACCACTACAACAAATGATGCAACACTTGCTGTTTCACCCAAAGTACGACCCCAAACAACACACAGTGGCGGATTGGCTCCTCCACCACCTATGCCCAAAATGCGTGATGCAACTACTGGTGGTCTTGCACGTTCATCTTCTTTACATGCAGTTACAACCAGTACTGCTACTGCTACTGCTACACGTCGTAAGAATTCAACAACATGTACTGAATTGGATGGCTCATCTGATAAAGGTAATTTATATACACTATACATTGATTTACAAGATACTGATTGTACTACATAGAATCAAGTCAACGACCACGCACATTAAGCTTGCATGAAAAGCTGCAGACAATGGTTGCACAACATCCGATTGATGAAGATTATTATTGTGGATACACCAATACGCCCAAGACTGGTACGAGTCAACAACCAACAACAGAGACAATCTTGGATTCAACAACAACAACAACGCCACCACCAGGAGGAAGATCTGCCAAAAGTCCACACACCATACTTAAATACCATATTCAGCATTTGTCACACTATGAGCAATCTGAGATTCGCAAGTACAATCATATTTACTTTGTTGGTCCTCATGCACGCAAGATCAAGGCCAATCCTGATACCCCTGCGCTCAATTATGGTTATGATGATGATCGTGGTGACTATCATTTGATTATGCAAGATCATTTGGCATATCGTTACGAGGTGTTGGAGACATTGGGACAAGGATCCTTTGGTCAAGTGGTGAAATGTCTTGATCACAAGTCTGGTCAAACTGTCGCTGTCAAATTGATTCGCAACAAGAGAAGATTCCATGCCCAAGCGATGACTGAAATTAGGATCTTGCGCAAGTTGGTCGAATGGGTAAGCGTCTTGTCTTGATTGAAATAGTGTAAATAACATTGTGAATAGGATCCAGAGGATCGATATCACAATATTCGCATGACCAATTACTTTTATTTCCGCAATCACTTGTGTGTGGCATTCGAATGTCTCAGCATGAATCTGTACGAGTTTATCAAGAGCAACAACTTTCATGGATTTAGCTCATCCTTGATTCGAAGGTAAAGGTACAAAGATTAAGGATAGTACATGTGCTAACATGCATTGTAGATTCACTATCCAGATATTGCAGTCTCTTTGTTTACTTTATGAACATCGCATCATTCATTGCGATCTCAAACCAGAGGTAAATTTGCAATGCTTCAAGGAATGTTTATGCTGATTCACTATCACTAGAACATCTTGCTCAAGCATCCAACCAAAAGTACCATCAAGGTGATTGACTTTGGCAGTAGCTGTCTTGAAACTGAAAGAGGTAAGATATATGACTTCAAGAGATGCAAAGGCTGACACTTTATACACAGTGTACACTTATATCCAAAGTCGATTCTACCGTGCTCCTGAAGTCATTCTTGGTAATTCACTCTTGTCATGATTGTGATGATACATGTATACTCATGCCAAATATGATAGGAATTGCTTATGGAACACCTATTGATATGTGGAGTTTGGGATGCATCATTGCAGAATTATACACGGGTATACCCATCTTTCCTGGAGAAAGTGAACAAGATCAGCTTGCATGTATAATGGAAGTTATTGGTGTGCCACCCCGTTACCTGATTGAACAAAGTAGTCGTCAAAAAGTATTCTTTGGTATGTATGCTTTCAAACTCTTGTTTCTAGTGTTATTGATCATATTGATAGATTCCCAAGGTCAGCCACGGCCATTTATGAATTCACGAGGCAAGATTCGAAGACCAGGCACCAAATCGATACCACAAGCATTGCGATGCCATGATATCCTATTTATTGACTTTATTGAAAAATGTCTTCGATGGGATCCAAGACAACGCATGCGTCCTCATGAAGCACTACGACATGAGTGGATTGCTCAAGTAGCCAGTAGTAGCAGCAAACATACACGATCCGCTTCTACCAGCAATAGCACAACAGTATCTACCATTCACCAACCACGTGTCAAGCATCATTCTGCTACTACGACACACAAGATGGGATACCAAGAGAGCGGGATTGGATCAAGGTATGATCTGAACAACCAAAAGCAAGAGCAACAATACTGACATGGATATATAGTCAACCACGATCTGATACATATGATCATTCTTTTCAGCGACTCGCCAAAAAAGCATCAACAGGGGCTCTCGTAGATGATTATTACTATACTGCAGCTGGATAATATGATTGTATATATAATATAAAGCAACATGTTTGAAAAAGTGTGTGTGTGGTTTATTGTAAACTTGGATGTTGTTTCTTTTTCTCAGGCACAGTAGATTTCGCCATCTTCATCTTGCTTGTATCCATTGCAGCATGGAGCCTGGACTAGCTTGTTTCCACTATCGACGCAGCAAAACTTGCCTTGACTGCATACAAGACCTTCTGAAGAATCGCAATCGTCATCGGTTTCACACTGAGTAGTCACTGCACCAGCATTCGTATCAGCATCTTTTGTATCAGCAGCAACGACAGCAGTAGCAAAAAGCATAGCACCGAGGAAAAGACTTGAGATGGAAAGGAGTTTCATGATGGCTAGAGTGAGTTGGAATAAAATGAACCAAATTCTTGTCCTTTTTATAATCATTGACATGAAGAAGCGGATGAAAGGAAATCTCCCAAGGGATGATGCAAGCTGGCGCAATATGATTCCATGAATAGTACAACATCCCTTTTTTTTTTCTCGGTCGAATGTCTACCAGTGCTGATGGCCAGATCTTGTTTACACATGCTGTTACAGCAAAGTTATAACTATCAGGGATGAAAGGTTGGGAAAAAGGGATGTTTAGTAAAGCACGTGTTGTTAAGGAGAGTGTGGATGATGGATAAACTTAAATTGACTAATGGTAACTATTGGAGTTGGATGTTGCTTCTATTCAAAGTATAGGGGAAATGTTGTATGGATCCAACAACGAGCCTATCCTGGATGATATCACAATATAAGCGATATGACTGTATGAAAAGAAGAGAATAGAGCATGTTTAAAATGATGAAGAGCTGGTCAGCTAACAAGAGACCTTATTGCTTCATGCCTTCAAGCTTTGAGGAGAGGGATTTTTTTGTGCCACCACCAAATGTAACAGCACTTACTCCAGTGCCTGTCAGTGACAGTGCCAGTGACTTGGCTCTATTGTCTCAAGTCCCCTTTCTTTAAGCGAACAGCAAATAGCCAGTATATTGATATCTTTATTTAGTGTAGCAGCTTGAAATACACACAGTTGTTGTAACAAAAAGAGCTATCTGCCCTAATAGTAGTGATTTTGTTGTTGGTTCGCTCAAGTTATAGTAGCTACCATCATCATCATCATCTCGTGTTTTCTCATATTGTATCCTTGTCATTGTTGCAAAAGCACTTACGCTTGACCTTGTCATTCTGCTTGATTCCGTCATCTTCATATTCGCTCTTACAGTTGAATATCACATGGATCAAAAAGTACATGGAGAGATATAAGCTGTAGTCTACTATAGGGATCTTCCCTAAAAAGTCGGCATCATAGTTGGTTGAACAGTGTTGCTACTACTTGGGCATCACAAGGATCAAGTCAAATGGTAGTCTTGTGTAGATTTATGTAAAAGAGCACACATGATCTTATTGTAAACAATGAGAATACAGCTATCTAAATGGCAAGCATTGGCGTATCAGATGTATCCTTCATCATTGTCGTGATAGTCATCGTCAACTTCATCGACATGGTGATAGTTGCAGTCATTGTCATCGCTACAATTGTCATTGCGATCATCGTTATCATGTACGTCTATAAAGGCAAATCAGTGAATCTTGTATTGGAAGGATGATGTCCAGCAAAACCCTGGGCGATACATCTCGGTGAAAGAAAGCAAGTCTGCAGTAATCCACATACCAAGCTACCATTCACAAGCACGAATTTCATCCATCCAATCCAAACATGTCAAATAGTCATTAGTGGTAGTACTTTAGTTGTAGGTACAGGCTGGGAGTCGAACCCAAGAAGATGATGATGCCCAAAGTTGCATACTGCCTGACCAAATAAAGAGCTTTTGTCATTCTACTTGCCTTTCTTCATATATAACAGCACCATGGTAACGTGTACAACGTAAAGAGAAACTTGTTTGTGTCGAAGCAGAAGCCATAGTGATAGTCAAAAGCCAAAACCAAAAGAAACAGCCAAAGTCTTGTTGCGTTTGTTCTTGAAGTCTACACAAAGTTTAAACGGTTAATGCAACACGTTCTGCTGCAGCATTGAGCTCTTTGAATGTACCTGTAGGCACCAAACTTGAAGCGGCATAACGAAGAAACTGAAGAGCGACACGTCTGGCTACAACAACCACTCAGTCCGCTTGAACACTTGTTGGCTATGAATGTACCCAACTGTATCAATACAGGCTGTTAAGAGCTTCTTTATAACACATACCTTGACTGCATGGCGTCAATGGGAGTCGTGTACGTTATGAGCTTGAAAGAAAGAGAGAAGCAGTTGTCTCCCAAAATTGCTGCTGCTGGATCCCCAAGATAAATTCCCAAAGTCGAGCGGAGCCAGCCCAACCAGTTGAATCTGCCATTGGGACCGACACTGCCTATTTACGCTGCACCAGAAGACATCTTTCAAGATCCTGGTGTTGCCCTAGTACCCACTTCAAGTGTGTGTGATAGGAGATAGCAAGAGCAATATAGAGCATATTCTGACACAATCAAAGTGCAGCAGCTGTTATCCTTTGTACGAGCTTATCAGTCATTAATGCTGCCATCCTTTAGACAAGATGCTACTATCATTTGTACCAGACGCTATTTTCTACAGACAGTAATAAACAAGCCCATGTGCATGTATATTTAATTACATCTATTAAAAAGATTATGCTGTCATAAAGGATGGTTTTCTATACCATAAACTGTATCATGCATCTATCATTGCAATTGATTGACTACTTGATTTCCTTGCTTCTTTTGACATTGGCCTGATGTCTTGATGGATATTTAGTTCTATTCTCTTTGTGAATGGTTTGCTTTTGCTTTGATGCAGAATTGTGTCGGACTATTGCTACTGAGACAAATTCCGCTCGCGGATCCCCTGGATTTGGATTTCAACCACTACTTTCATACCTTCATTACTACTTTTACTCAAATTACTCACCATCTATCTTCCCAAATCCACTAAAAAAGGTACCAGTAGTCGCGTAATTTCCTCCGCTATCGATTGAGATCAAGAAAGAAACCATTTTAAGCACCTTCTTTTTATAGAAAGTGACAGGGTTATCATTTATCTTTCAAAAAAATTATCAGGAGCCCGATTAACTCAGTCGGTAGAGTGTTCGGCTTTTAACCGAAATGTCAGGGGTTCGAGCCCCCTATCGGGCTAAAGATGTTCGAACAAAGAGCTCGAAGAAGCTTCAATTTTTGCTCTATTTGGTCATTTTTTCGAAAATTTCTGGCCGATTTTGGGCTTTTTTTAATTCTTTTAGAGGAGAAGAATGAAACTATCGTTTTCTAGATGTATTCGAGTTCATATGGGTGATAAGGTATAGATTAATCGATTACGATTGATCAAATTTATGCATGTATGATGTGCATCCTTCATCTTGACTCAGATCTTGCATGATCAAATCTCGCAGTTCTAAGCTGTTGTAGTTACTCATTCTTCTCATAAATACATCGAATAGCTGGTATCTTACAATGGGTTTGGGTTTATATAGCTCGTACAGATATAAAAGTGTTGATACACATCTTGATTTGGCGACATTGGTCTGTGTAGAAATGATAGGTTTATTGCATCCTTCTTTGTAGACATATCTCTTCCTCCAAATGCCATTACTCCTTGCATATGTATATTGGGTCTTTAGCAATAGTCTACCATAAGTCAGATCTTCTCATCTTATGCTTCCTTTTACGATTTCATGTTGTATTAGCACTTGGCACGCTTCACATCCTCATGCTGATACCACTTGGATCTGTCACTACCCATAAGCTTTTGTCACAGTTAATTAGGAGCTGTCATATTATTTATCTCTTTCAAGTACAGCAATGAACCATCACTATCATAGTATGATGTGTATATATTGCTATAAAAACTGACTAGCTGCCGCTCAAGATCATTTATTGAACATGTTATAACTTGGAGAGAAGGATGGAAGAAAGGGATGATAACATCTTTTCTTACTTCTCTGATGCTCCAGTAATAGGATACTTTTGGTATAAAGAGTCTTTATTTGGTTGATTTAGCTTGGGAGGATTGTTGCATCATTGTATAAGGCTAGATACTGGGTACAGTTGTCATGATAGACTTGGGCAATACAACAATTCCCCACTTTATCACTGAAGCTTCTCATCACATACATGTAAGAAAGTGTATATTGCTTGGTTCACTATCTACTCTACATCTTGTTCCTGGATCTTATCCTACTCTTATGCCCAGTGTCCATCACTTATGTTGCCGATTCTTGTAGGAAGACGCATAGTCAAATCCTGCTTCAATCCAGACCTTCACAGCAGTATAGTAATCATGAGAAACTCTTGATAGGCTACAAAGATTGCATTTATACCTTCCATAACCAAGTATCACTCCTGTAGTACCTTTGTGACAAAGTATTGTCGATAAGCCTGTGATTCGATTCACACCAACACTGGTTTGTGACATGTGGATGATTGGGTCCAAGAACACCTTTTCTCGCTTTGCATCACACTTGATCATGTTGCTACTACTTGCTGATAATCATCTTCAGGCTGCCATTGGAGAAGGGATTATATTAAGCTTGTCCACGACTGTATGATACTCGCTGTGTGTGTCGTTTCAGACAATAAACGTGAAAGTGACAATACTGCTACTGGCTTGCACCATCTCAACTTGGACTGCTGCTTTGCTGCGATTCGCGCATTCTACACTTGAAGAGGACCTTGAAGTTTGGTCAAAGGAATGAACTGCAACGTTGCCTTGCTCATTGGGTGTCAAAAGTGAAAACAGGGAGAAGCTGATGTCCCACAAAAGACGCGTTCATGCATTTTCAGACAACGACACTCCGGCTGCCATTTCTCGCTTTACTATGCAATCTTCGCCCTTATATCTGCCATAAAGTCATGTTGTGAACTTGAACATTGTAATTGGGAACACTATGATTGGTTTTGCCATAAGTGGTACCTTTGTATTGCCTTGTACTCTATCAGGGTTGGCGCAATAATGATGCATGCATGTCCACACAATGAATATGACAAAAATAGGAATGGTCCTCTTTGTACTGTCTCCTTCATACTATCTTTTTGATTGACTGGCAGATCCTCTTCAATAACATCAGCACTTGTGTTTTAACAAAGGAGCAGTCGATGCTTACAAAAGCCTCCTTTCTTTGGTGATCAGTTGTTGATATTGTAGTTCCTTCGATCCAGTATTCTAAGATGCTTGATAACTTTATCAGCTCATTCAATCATAGACCCCTTTTCTTGCACAAAGAACATTTCCCACGCCGTTGTGAATATAAAAGAAAGACCTGTTGTCGCCAACATTATCATACATCACTCTTTCCCCTATTCGATCCCATATACCATCAGGAGCTCACGTATTTCAACTTGTCGGTATTCTCCACAAGATCGACTATTCATCCGGTTCTACATACCAGCCATATCTTCTGCACTTGCATACTTGCACATGTAGTTGAGAAGAATGAAAGATTCACAGTGTATAATGGTCTAAATTGATCATCTTAAAGATAAAGTAAGCAGAGGGATTGATAACGTAAACGTGCATGAGATTCAAAAGATAAAGACTAAAAGTTACTTTGACTACATGTATGTATATAGACATGATGATGCAATCATCCTGAGTATATATAATGGTGATAAGATCTAGTCCTCAGAATACGACCCAATGGAGCCAAATGGCAGCAGTCGATGGTAATACTGGTTACTGGAAGAATGACAAGGAGGATGTCAATGTCATATCCAATGACCAACAAGGGCGAAAAAGTTGTCAATGGAGCACGCTTTTACATTCGCTCACTGACGTTGACAGCTGATCAATGTGTTGGCGACTATGACAGCTTTTTCGCTGATGCACATGTTTCTGAAGACTTACGATCCTCACGTACCTATCTCGGTATGGCCTATGCGTGGTGACCGATACAAATTCGGCATTGGTGACAGCTTCCCTTCTTGTGCCAGCCGAGAGCCAGCATTAACAGCAAACTAATATGAGCTATGCTGGCTGTACTGAAGCAGCTGCTCCTTAGCAGAGACATCAAATTGACATGGATGGCAATCTACAAGACCTGGAAACCCACTGGCGTCATCTGTCTCGCTATGAAAATGCAGTTGGATTGGCAGGTGTATAAAGTGCCTGCATTGTTTGTCGCTGCAGAAGATGGCACTATTAATCAAGAACTTGTGGATGCCAGTGAACAAGTATTGATGCATCATATGACAGGCCTATTCTGCTCAATTAACAACCTAGTGTAGGTTAACTGATTTGGTTGGATGTTTATTGTTGAGAATAAAGCTTGATGATTCGTGATGTCAATGAATACTAGGTATCGCTATTGGTTATGTGTAACTTGGAAAGGATTAGAGAGATGTGATAGAGTGGGATTATGCAAAGAAGTGTAAACATGGATGTTGTGGCGTGTTAGGTTAAAGAAAGGGATACGATTGGGGTGAAAGAGTAAAAAGATGGATGTTAAAAGGTATATTGATTTGGCCAAGGTACACAAAAGGAGCACTATGAAGCTTGTCAAGCTAAAGCATCATGGTTCTGGTAATGGACTAGCAAATGCATAACAAAAAGCGGGGAAATCACTTGTCCACTGGTAGTGCCTTTCTTTCAATTTCATGTCAAAACGACCTTGTTCCACGAGCACAGACTTGTCACCAGCTGCAAAGCGTCAATCGACAGCCCATTCCTTTCCAGTTTACCCATCGCATCGATACAGTGGCCCATGTCCAGAATACAAGCAGCCTGTCGAGATACAGTCTTACAGTATCGATGCCAATCGTCAAGTGTGGTTCGATCAACGAGAGCTTGTGCGTATATGAAATAAGCAACACTCTATACTCCTTGTTAACAAGGTCGACCTTATCAGAAATACTATATCGAGCCAAAGCTATCTTCACCAGGACCTTGTCTAAGCCGTGGATATGATCGTTTCATCAAGCGTGATGAATCTGTGCCTGAGCATTTAGATACTTTGCTGGATACACTTACGACAGCACGCTTGAATGGATCACATGATGTGGATCATGTTGATATCGTATGTGATGGTCATCTTGTAGTAAGATCTGTTATTGAAGAATATTGCTTATAGGTTACATGGCGTGGAATCATGACCAAGATCTTTTGTACTCCTTTCACTCGCAATGAACCCTGGGAATTACGTGCATCACGATACAAGGTACAGGATTGTCTGATATTGTATATTATGAATGCACTAGTTAATGCTATGATTAGAACACCATATATATGGAAGAGCAAGCAACTGAACAAAAGCAACGACAAGAGCAAACCATGTCAGATCGTCAAAAGTTAATGTCCTATTGGGGATACAGCTTTGAATCCATGTGCACAGCCACTGATCCACAGGGGACACCTGATCCAAATGATGTGCCAAATACCAATGTACAGTACTGTGTGGCAGTGAAAACAAGACTTGGCAAGAATACAATTGCAATGGGAGCTGAAGTGGATTGCATTGAAGGTACGTTATTGTGTATATCCTATGGGTGCATGTCATTGTTGCTTATTTTTATGTATGTTGTATACAATAGGCGAGAAACCAAAGGATGGCAATCTTTTACGGCACTATGTCGAGCTCAAGACATCAAGGAGAATGGATACCCAGAGACAAAAGGAAAACTTTGAGCGGTAAGCTTAAAGAGTAGTTACCAAGGTGATCATCTTCTTATTCCTTTTTCAGTTTCAAGCTTCTCAAATTTTGGGCACAATCCTTCTTGATCGGTGTTCCCAAGGTGATTTGTGGGTTTCGAGACGATGATGGTGTGTTGAGCCATTTGGAGACATTCAAAACATTAGAGATTCCACGCAAAGTGAGACATGGCACTGGTGCATGGGTAGGTTTTTATATATATCATCAATTGCAAGAGCAGGTATTAAGAACAGCTATAGGATGCTTCAGCATGCATGAATTTTGCAAACGAGTTTCTGGATTGGCTCAAAAAAGTTGTGACAGAAGATGATCCCACAGTTACCTATTCAATCACGTGGAATGCGCCTTGGAGAGAGATTCGAGTATCACGTGCTGGACATGTCAATGTGTTCCTTACACAGAGATTCCTTGATGGAGAGACAAGTCATGACATTGGCGGACCTAGGGCACAACCAAGATCAAGTAGCGATTAGATAGTCTGTGGAGTCAATATACGTTTGATGGTCATGAAAGATAGAGTCATTTGTCTGTTTTGTTGCTATGGGTGGTGGTAGTAGACGGGGAAGGATCTTTACATAAACAAGTTGGATAGTTATTGGGTATAGCTGTGCATGGGATAAAGTTATTATGAGAACATGCTTTTACTTTTGCATAAAGTTCAACACTTTTGGATGCATGAAACAGGTTTGTGTACAAGGTTGACATTCATCTTTATGATCCAGTGCTATTATCCATCAAGAAGCAAAGATAAAGTGATAGATTGTTGTAGATAGGAAGAAAGGATGTTTCATGAAAGAATGATACAAGAAAACCAAGGGAATGAGAAGCACATACGCAAACATTACCATAATGATCCATGACCCAAAACACCATATATAATAGACACATCAACCAACAAAGATGTCAACACAGTGGAGTGCATTGTCCAAATAGCGGGATGAATTGAATGAGCGCAATTTATTGAGCATGGCTGCCATTGCCTGATATGGATTGCTTCTTTTTTCCCTTTCTCCTCCAAGGTTTCTCGACACTTTTACAACATGTCTGCCATATCCCAAGCTGAAAGAGCAAAATATGCCGAGATTTTTCAAGCACGCGGTCAAGTAAATGGATATATGCCTGGTACGTTGTCCTTTATTTCAACTACTTTACGAGATGACGCCTTAACTTTCTATTCCTGCAAACACCAGGTTCAACGGCTCGCGATGTGCTTCTTAGTTCCAACTTGCCTCCTCATCGACTTGAACGCATCTGGTAAGCTATTGTATCCTTTGAATGGCAAACAGAAACAGTGGCTCACGTTTGACTCTATAAAAGGGATCTTGCCGACATTGACAAGGATGGCAGCCTTGATTTCGAAGAGTTCTGTATTGCCATGCACCTTACTTTTGACTGTATCAATGGTGTCGAACCACCCATGAGCTTACCTCCCAACCTGGTACCAGCCAACAAGGGTCATCTCGTTGCCAATGTACAACAGCCACAGCCTACAGGTGTATATCCCCAAGCGACAGGCATTCAGCAACCACAGCCAACTGGAATTCAGCCCCAAGCTACAGGATATCAAGGTTCTCCAGCACCTATTGCTCCTCAAGCAACTGGATACTATCAACAACAACAACATCCCTATACGCCATCACCACAAATGCCCCAATACACTGGATATACACAAGCATCATCATCACCTGCTGTCGAGTTTAGTTGGGATATGTCATCCGATGACATGATTGCATACCAAAACATTTACGCCAAATATGCCAATGATAGTGGAAGAGTTCGATGTAAGTCTTTTATAAAAGGGAAAATGCAGTCAATTGATTGTTTGTGGATCATCCTAGTTGGCCAAATGGAGGATTTCTATTCAACCTTGGGATTATCGCGTACTGATCTATCAGCTGCATGGTAAAAAGTATTCATACATGTATATCATGAATCAGATGACTGATGCTTTATTCTAGGACACTGGTCAATGTGAATCATTCTCAATCACTTACTCAGGACCAATGCCTTACGTTTTTCCATATTTTGAACCAACGAACAAAGGGTGCACCTATGCCCAAGGAGTTGCCACCTGATTTACATGATGCCTTTGCTGGTGAATATGCTGCTGATCTTGGTGAGCGTCCCGGTGCTGGCACAGGCGCACGCAAGGGAAACAATACCCCAATGTCCAAGAGTGCTCAATTGGCAGATAGCTATGTCAACCGATTAGGTGCTGCAAGTACATCTCTTACATCCAAAGGTACAACATCATGATGAAAAAAAAGGGGGAAATTCATTGTACTAAATGGATGGGAATTTAGGATCATCTGTCAAGGGCAACAAGTATGATGAAGAGGACATGTTGAAGCGTGAATTGGCTGATCTGAAAGAACAAGTCAAACAAGCTGAACGTCGTGCTGCTACAGCTGCTCCCAAGGATGATGATTCCTATGAGTCATTTTCATCTCGTCCATTGCGTGATCAGTTCCAAGCTTTATATGATTACAAGCTACGACAATTGACAGAACAAGCTGATGTGGATGACAAGATACGTAAACAGGAACGTGATATTGAAGCTGCCAGAGATGCCGTACGTCGACTGAATCGCATCGTGGATGATGTACGAAGCAAGAAACGAGAATTAGAAACACTTTTGGATGAACGTCGTGCTGAAGTACAAAAGACATTACGTCTCTTGAATGAGGAAAAAGCATGAAATCATATAATACAATCATCTTTTTGTTTACAATGTTTACTAAGCGTGATGTATACAAATGCAGAAAGGGGTGAATGATGGGATATATAAAAAGTCTATTTACAAAAATCATGGAATGTGTCTTATTCATGATGTCCTTGGGATGATTCTTCAAGTAACTTTAAGCGTCGAATGTATTCAGCTTCCTTGGCGGCCCAGCCACGTTTTTCAGATTCAAGCAGTGCATTATTAAGAACCAGCTTTGCATTCTCTGTTTGAAGTTGATTCACTCTGTTTTCAAGGTATTCAATCTTGAGGAACTTTTTCATGCGAGATCGACGAGCAGCATAAGTGTTCTATATAAGAAATAATAGAGTCAATCACAGTCATTGATCAGTTGTAATTGTGTATACTTACCCTTCGACGTCGTAATGTATCTTCATCTAAAGTACCATCCTCTGCTGGTTCAGGTTCAGGGAGTCGTCTTACACCACGTGGTTTCGGTAGTGGTTTCCGAGAGACGAGTTCAGTTTCTTGATCAAGATGTAGTTCGGCAGGTGGTCGGTCGTTACCACCACCCCATGAAATGTTGAATACTCCTCCAGAAGATGATTCATTATTACTGTTGGAACTAGAACTGGCTATTGAAGACTGAATAGGTGGTGTTGTTGACGAACTAGCAGCAGCAGTATTGTTGTTGTTGTGGTACTCATTCCACAGTACATCATCCGAAGTGTTGTCAGAATGCTTGTCTTGGTGAGTGGATATTGTCATGGAATCAAACTGGAGAGCTTCTCCCAACGGCGGAAACAGATCAGGAATAGCATTGCTGTCATTGGGAGAGTTGAAAGTGTTGTTGTTGTTACGAAAGGTGTCGGTCATAAGGGCTCACTGGGAAAAAGGAGGGAGTGTCCTATGTGGCGGTGCAAGTTGACTTTTTGGATATGATGATCGGGAAATCCCAGCATTTGGTGTTACAAACAAGACATATCTCTGGAACCATGCACAATGTGGATCCTTGCAAGGACTTGCTGTCATGATTGACATGTGTTCTTTCTCGCTTTAGACATGTCTTTTAGCATTATATCATTGTCCATACAGCTCTTTCAGCAATCAAGCATCAGTCAGTCATCTTGTTTTCTTGTGCTCTTCCATTGTTGTTCATACACATAAGCATCCTTCATCATCTCTTGTCCCTGCTGGAATTGATCTATCACACTTTACTTATTCTGCATCTTGCTTCTCATCATATCCAGATACACCTTTACACTGCTAGTAGACATCTAATAAAGCGAATGCATGTTTGCTACCAATTGGACATCAAACAACACTGATCATTACGCATGTATTTGTCACAATGTCAAGATAGAATCTAAAGTCAATTGGAATATCAATGCGGATGGCATATATAGTAGCATTCAAAAAAGTGATCATTCATTGTACATAAGAGTATCTAATGCTATCTTCTTTACTCGACACAGGTGGTACAGACTTGACTATCTTGCTTGCTTTCTTCTTGTGATGGTTGCTTAGTCTCCTTATCATCATTCGCTGTTGCTGGCTTCTTGCGATCCGAGTGACCAAGTGGCATATCAGGGGCGATAATATCTCGAACAAGTTGTTTCTATTTCCAAGATAGTATCAGTATCATTACCATCCAACATGATCAAGACTACCTACCACTTCTTTGACTTCAGGAAAGCGTCCTTTTTCTTTACGATCCCAGATCAATACTAAATAAAGCGCATAAGGATGATAGTAAAAAGCAGCATGTCATCTGTTTTTGACTTGCCATCATTGACTTTGATACGGAATACAGCAGAATCACCAGGAATAAGAGCCAATTCACCAATCTTGGTATCAAACGTCGTAAGCAGTTCCTGACCAAACCATGCTATACCAAAAAGTCAAAAGAAAGAGACGACAGGTGTTATCAGATATACTTTACCTGCTCGAAGCATCCAACGACATTTCGTGCAGTACTATAATACAATGAGAAGCCATGTCGCTATGCAATGCCACTGTTGCTTTACCTCGATCGAGACACGTGGGTTTCTGATATCCAAAGCAGTCGACATGGTTGTTCTTAAAAAGAGCAGAGAGAGAAAGGGCGCGAATGAATGCTTACTCAGATGTTGGACAGATGTGACTGTGTGCAACTGAATCGGAAGTAGACCATCATCTTTTGCATGAATCTCAAAAAGTGTATGTATATATATATACAATCAAGAACTATCATCCCTTTTTTATTTGATCAGATTACTGCTTGTTGTTAACAGCAAGACGAGCATTACGAGCCAATTGACGAGCATTCAATCGAGTCACCTTCTTGCCAGCAGCTTGGGGAACAGATTCAGCCTTCTCGGTAAGGATCACTTCAATGTGGCAAGGAGAAGACATGAAGGGGTTGCTATAAAGCATATTAGACACCTTATTGATCCATCATCTTTTCTACAATGACTTACATTCTACCATGAGCACGGTAAGTACGACGACGATGCTTGGGAGCTTGGTTGACAATGATGCTGGAAATGTAAAGCTCTTCAACGTTCAAGCCCTTGGCTTCAGCATTGGATTCAGCATTCTTGAGCAAGTCAGTAACAAACTTGATAGACTTGACGGGCCAACGACCTTGGGTAGTCTTGAATTGCTTGACTTGGCTGGTACGACCAACACCACCGTTAAAGTGACGGAAAGGAATAGCTTCCTTGTGCTCATTGACATTCTTCAAGTAAGAGTAAGCCTTGCTCAACTTTAAACCTTGGATAGCAGCAGCAACTTCATGGGTGTTTTTGAACTGAACAAGGTGATATTCGTATGTTAGTGTATCTAGCTTTTGTTGCATAGTTGTATTGGAATACTCGATATCGTTACGTGAACACGGAGATAAGAACCACGCGACTTGGCAGCTAAACAATACCCCATTTCAATACACATGTTGGAACACTGGTTCTTTTTTCTTACCCTTGGAGACATCGGCTGGAGTAGCAGCGTATCTGACCATCGTCAACTATCCAATGTGACATTAGGATTCATACAAAGAGAGAATACATGTCCATCCATCCCAATCTCTTGATTCATCCATCCTTTTCATCCACCCATTTCTTGATTCATCCATCACTGTATCCATGGTGATCATCAATAGCTTACCTATAGAAATGAGAAGAGGGGAGTGGATTGTCGTGAAACCATCCGACTTTGAAATGGCTACCCGATACACACTGTTTCCCCCCGCATTGCTTCCCAAAATCACAAGACCAACCCAATTCACAAGCCGTTCGTTCATGCATATCACTGATATAGAATATAAAAAAGAGCAGTTAAGATGTATTTGTATTTAAGTGTATGAAAAGAAGAGAGAGAGAGAGAGAGAGAGACATTTGCAGTATGAATATAAGAGTGAGAACAATATAACGCAAAAAGAAAGAGGGGGTTGCTACAATATGGAATGTTGGAGGGGAAAAAGTAAATACAATGAGAAATTAGATCACGAAAACACCAAAAGGAGGACCTCTATTGCTAATAGTGCGAGAAGAGGTGTTGTTGGATGGGCCGTGGTATTGGTATCGTTGGCCGACGGCGCCGACTGGTTGCGGATGGTTATTGTAAAGGGAGGATTGAACGTATTGTTGTTGTTGATGATGATGCTGTTGTTGTTGATGATGATGTTGGTAAATATGAGTAGTAGGATAAGAATGATGCTGTTGTTGTTGTTGGTGGTGAGAATATGAATCAAAAAAAGAATTGTTGTGAAAATGTGATTGTTTGGTGCTGAGACACTCCCAAGGAGCACTTTCAGTCCAAAGTGATGTTGGTTCGGTAATGATAGGTTCAATAGAAGTAGTTGTAGTAGGTTTGTTGCCCCAAGCTTGCCATCCACATCCACCAGTCCATTTACGCATGAATGCCAAGAAACGAGCTTTCTCTTCTTCAGTAATGCTTTCAGTAGACTTTCCATGATCTTCAGGCTCTAAAGTGCCTTCATCATCAGAAGCAATGCTTGAAGTTTGAGAAAGTGTTGGCTCGGATGAAGGACCGACAGAAGGAGAGCGGGGCTTTGATCGGGTTGGTAACGAATCGTACCACATATTGCGTTGTTGTTGTTGTTGTTGCTGCGGCAATGATGACATGCCTTTAGTCTTTGCTGATCCAGATGCGCGTTTCTTGTCAACCTTGGGCACCAATGTCTTTAGACGTTCAATCTCTTGTTGATAATCCACCAAGGAATTCATGCCAGCAAATGGATCATTTCCATCACTCACTGAAACGTCTTTACGTTTGGCTGTCACCACATCATTCCAAGTAGCTCGTTTGGACTTTGTTCCAGTATCCACACCATTGGTCAAAGTGCAAAAGTTGTCGTCACTGGAAAAACGTGCTTCACTGGTAGACGTGTTGTTCTTGTTCACCCAACGAGTGGTGCCAACTTGTTGCTTGTTGACCATACGACCACGTACTTCCATTGTTGTAGTAAAGGGATGGTGAATAAAGACGTCAATGCTTTGCAATGGGGAAAAAAGAGTTGTGTATACGTGGAGGATCTGTTATGAGATTCTAGTGTACAATAGTATGACGAAAGACGTAACTTTGAATGAAAGGTATATACAAAAAGAATGAAAAGGATGCTTTGTGAGTGTGTGTGAGTGGGAGGAGGAGAAAAAAAAAGTGTGCGTTTTGGGCGAAAGAGAAGACAAACCGCAGCACAGCTCGGCAAACAACCCGGAAAAAGGTGAGTCACTTCGGAGACAGAAGATTGTGCACCAAACAGCGAGCTTGCGTGGAAAAAAAACTTCTCTCTAATGGTAACATCCCCATGCCTTTGATGTACTTTACTTCCATCCCCATCCATTCTCTTCCACACTCTTTGTCTTTTTCTTCCCCCCAAAAAAGAACACCCTTGTTTTAATTCCTTTCCCCCCATTAGTAAGTCAATCCTGCTATGATTTATAGTATGTATTTACACAAAGTAGTAATAAATGGAGATGCAAAAGGGGGTATTATTTGTTACAAAGTGAGGATGTATGAATGCATAAAGGTATGAAGATGATGATGATGGGAACTGGAATGGTGGTATCAAGGGGAACTTTTTTCACACAAAGAGTTAGTGCGCCGCTGTAGCTGTTGCTGCTGCGGAAGTTGTTGCAGCAGTAGGTACTTGAAATCGCTTGCTGCATTGTCTTGAACATCCACTGCACTTGGTAGGTGATCGATGCATCACTGATGATTGTTGTTGTGGTGCTTGTAGCAGAAAATAGCCACGACTTTTACCAAGGATATCCAATTCTCGTTCTTGCATGGACTGATACAGCAATTCAGCATCCACCCATACACTAGGATATTGTCCACGAGCAACATCCATGATCAACACCATGTTTTCTTCCTTATTGTATCCACCAATAGGACTAAAATGTCCACCTTGTTGTCCCATTTGTCCAATACGAGATCGAGAATAGCTGATCACCATCACTTGGCGACTATTGTTGGCAGTGATGGTTTCTAAATCATTAAGGAATTGTTGATATCGGGTAAATTTTGCACGTCTTGCTTCCACATGGCAATGGGATTGTGCCAAGCAGCTGAATTCATCAAATGACATGCCTCTTAAAAGCACTTCTTCTTTGCTTGAGCAAGTTTCAAGGAGTTCATCTGTAAGATAATATCAGTAACACGTAGGTGACACAAATGTGTTGCTTTACCTGAATACCATCGCCAATTTCCTTTCCAACGCCGCTTGGGATCAATTTCAAGTGCATTGAGTGCCATTGCCACTAATGGTACCACCACCAACCATGTTAGACTATCAGATTTTCACTTTATATCATTTACTTACAAGAACTGACACCTCCCAACATGGGTGATGATTGTGTAGAAAAGTTGCCCATGAGTTTAAAGAAACTTTCGGTATGGCCTTGATCCATAGCACCACGAAACAATCGTTTTCCTTCATGTGACGTAAAGTTGACAAGCTTGCTTGGAGAAAAGTGAATAGGATACATGTCGTCATTTGGTGTTTTAGCAACAGTGCGAGCAGTAGCCATTGTAGCAGTACGTCGACAACGTGATGGCATCGATTGTGCTGCAGCAATACTGGCAGTGATAGCTTTTCGGTAAAGTGGTAAAGTGAAGCTCATGTTGTAATAGTCGAGTCAATAGGATAATGCAGAATTGGCAATTTGATCAACTCGATATATATATAAAGGGGAGAATGTCAATATCAGATACACACTACTGCCGCCCAATCTGATTAAAGCACAGCCATCAGATCCCCCCATCAGATATCTGATGCGGGGGGAAACGGCTTGCCTTGTTTATCAGATACTTGTCCCCCCAAATCCCATTCACTGGTTTTTTTTTCTTTACATCTTTTTAACATAAGATCATGTAGTGATAGGTATTGAATATACATCAGTCATCATCATACAAGTGAAGCATAGAAGAAAAGAAAGAAGCATTACATGATGTTCACTATAGAGATCTTTTGCAGCTATTGTTAAAGTTGCACAAGCATGTTCACATCAAGATCTGCAACCGTGCGCTCAAAACATTCATATCAGCGCAAGTGCTTATTGGTTGATATGTTCCCCTTGATTCTGCATATCATGTTTTATGCGATATGATCTTGGTTTCCCATGACAATCAGATCATCATCTGATGAGAAAAGGATTGATAACACTTTATGCGTGGTGATTGATCAATCTTATGAAGACAATAGCAATAGCATTTCATCCAAGAGCAAGTGATTGCCTAGTATTGTTGACTTGATATGAAGCAAGCTTAGAGTGATCCCTGTGCCTAAATTTCCATTCCTAGCGATTAGAGCAACCAAGAACAGTTACACTATTAGCTACGGCTGGTGGATATTCCTTGTATAGTTTGTGGAGACACAAGTGTTCTCAATTTTTGGTGTGGATTGTCTGCATTCAATCTTTGATGGCTTTTATGACTGCAAGTAACACCATGGTATTAGCCATTGCTTTTTGGAAATGCATAATGCAACCTTGTTCATTCGAGAAAAGAAACCTTGCATCTACTTGAGCCAAATTGACAGCAATGAATGATGATCCACACACCAGCTTCTAATGATTTAAGAGATACGAGCTCTTTCATCAGTGTTAAAGTGTGGAGGATGAATGTATGCAATTCTGAATAGTTGCTTGATCGTATGCATTTAGTCTTGCTATGAAGTAAAAGATGACTTGTAAAGCTACTCTATCTGCTGTCATGGCTATTTGTCATTCTCTTGATATGTATGATGACCAGTATCTGCATATGCAAGCATTTGCCTTTGGTGTGATGATTTTAGATACAAGATGGATGCATTGAACTAAATCTCTTTGACATGATGGGACAAAGCATTGATATTGACATAAAGTAATGGCTTCGAATCTTGTAATGTAGTTGTATCTTAAGATATGATTTATTGTAAAAGGACACATATGAAGATGTCTATTATAGTTGTAGCAACTTGTCATCATCAAAAAAGTATAAACAACATGTCAACAAGCAGAAAGTCAACAGGAGGATGTTCATTTACTGCAGGTTCATCTTGACATGAGCCAAGTCTCCGCTTGGGGCTAAGCCACGGTCGAATGAAGAATTTTTGCAGCTGTGGAAAGTAGTCAAGTTCTCTCTCTTCTCGTTTCCCATCGTAGCGCAATGTCCACTTTCGAAAAGGTTTCTATCACAACCATCGTCTATTACGAGTAAATGTGTATACTGACATGTCGTGTCAGGTTGTTGTCATTGATGGCAAGGGTCATCTTCTTGGTCGTCTCTCGTCCATCATCGCCAAGCAGGCTCTTAGCGGCCAAAAGGTCGTTGTTGTCCGCTGCGAGGAATTGAACGTTTCTGGCGAGTTCTTCCGCAACAAGCGTATGTGTTTTTTATGACTATGGACGAGACGAACATGACAAAAAAACTGACACATTCACTCCTTTTTAGTCAAGTACCACTCTTACTTGCACAAGCAGAACCGTGTTAACCCTCGTCGTGGTGGTCCTTTCCACTTCCGTGCTCCTTCTCGTATCTTGTACAAGGCTGTTCGTGGTATGATTCCTCACAAGACTGCTCGTGGTGCTGCTGCTTTGGATCGTATCAAGCTTTTTGAAGGTGTTCCTGCTCCTTATGACAAGGTGAAGCGTATGGTCATTCCTGATGCTCTTCGTGTCCAACGTTTGAAGCCTGGTCGCAAGTACACCACTCTTGCTCGTATCTCCAAGGAATATGGCTGGAAGTACCAAGATGTTGTTGCCAAGCTTGAAGATAAGCGTAAGGCTAAGGCTGCTGCTTACCACGAACGTAAGGTTGCTCTTGCTGCCATTGAAAAGAAGGCTATTGCTTCCAAGGCTGATGCTATCAAGGATATCAACGCCTCCCTTGCTGCTCTTGGTTACTAAGTGTGTCATTGCTGTGTGCGCGCATGGTTCCATAATAAAAAAAACACCTTTGTTTTAAAAATATGATACACTGGGATGGATTGTAGTTTATGCAAATGGCTTTCAAAGAGTAAAAAACCTTATTTGGATATCAATGATATTTATGAGCGTTGTGTACACGTGGATTAGAGTGACACTGGTATGTGTGGCGTGGTATACAAGTTGAGACACAACATCCGCTGCTGCATTTCAAGACCAGCCAAAAACTTTCCCACAATCCCGTTGTCGGTTTGACTTTCACTTCTTTCTCTACTTTTTCTACCATGGCCACCCAAGACATCAACATCTCTTCCGATCAGTACAACCACGTCAAGAGGTGCGTTCCATGCATTCAACTTTATGTTTATTGGCTTATTCATCCATGTTATATAGCGTTCCACGCCCAAAAATCCTTAACACTATCTTGGATAACATTGGCCAGACTCCTTTGGTGCGGATAAACAAGATTGGCAAAGAAGAAGGTCTCAAGTGTGAACTTTGTAAGTGTACATGACATTTGGATGATACTTGGATAGCCATCATGACCTTGTTATCTTTAGTGGCCAAATGTGAATTCTTCAATGCTGGTGGCTCTGTCAAGGATCGTATTGCCAAGCGCATGATTGAAGAAGCTGAAGCATCTGGTTTGATCAAGCCTGGTGTAAGCACTATCATTGAACCAACTTCTGGCAACACTGGTGAGTTTTCTTTTTTCTATCATGGATCATGGATCATGTTATTTAACAGGTTCTCTTTAGGTATTGGTTTGGCACTTGCTGCTGCTGTCAAGGGTTATCGTGTGATTATCACTTTGCCAGAAAAGATGTCTCAAGAAAAGGTGGATGTTCTCAAGGCTCTTGGTGCTGAGATTATTCGTACTCCCACTGAAGGTAAAAACAATCACACGTTATTGGATAAAAGAGATCTGATCCATTTCTTTGGATGTTAATAATAGCTGCTTGGGATGCTCCCGAATCTCATATTGGTGTCGCTCGCAAGCTTCGTGATGAAATTCCTCATGCCGTCATTCTTGATCAATATGGCAACCCTTACAACCCTATTGCTCACTATGATACCACTGCTGAAGAAATCTTGGAAGCATGTGATGGCAAACTTGACATGTTGGTTGCTGGTGCAGGTACTGGTGGTACTATCACTGGTATTGCAAAGAAGATCAAGGAAAAATGCCCCAATGTCAAGGTATGTATATGACATCTACATCAAGAAAAGACTTTATATTGACATGTCTTTAGATTGTTGGTGTTGATCCTCATGGTTCTATTCTTGCACAACCTGAATCTCTCAACACAGTTACTGGTGGATATCAAGTCGAAGGCATTGGTTATGATTTCATTCCAGAGGTGTTGAATCGTGGTTTGGTGGATGAATGGTTCAAATCTGAAGACAAGGCTTCTTTCTTGATGTCTCGTCGTCTTATTCGTGAAGAAGGTATCCTTTGTGGTGGATCTTCTGGTACTGCCATGTCAGCTGCTGTTCAAGTTGCCAAGGGATTGTCTGAAGGTCAACGTTGTGTTGTTATTCTTCCTGACTCTGTTCGCAACTATATGACCAAGTTCCTTAATGACGACTGGATGCGTGAGCGTGGTTTCACTGATGAAAAGTTTGAGGAACAAAGCTTTGAAAAGAAGGCTGAAAAGGATTATGCTGGTGCCACTGTTGCCGATCTCAAGTTGAAGGCTGCTGTAACTACTGACAGCGAGGTATGTAGTGAATCTGTGTGTGATGATGGGATGTATATTCATGTTGGCATATGATTAGACTACTTGCAAGGAAGCTATTGGTATCATGGAAAAGAATGGCTTTGATCAGCTCCCTGTTACTGCAGGTCCCAATCGTCGTATGAAGGGTCTTGTCACTATGGGCAACATTCTTTCTCGTATTGCATCTGGTCGTGCTGATATGTCCACTCCTGTCTCCAAGCTTATGTTCCACTTTGATTTGCATTCCAAGAAGTTTGAAGAAATCACTGTCAACACTCCTTTGGATCAATTGACTCGTTTCTTCGAGACCAACTCTAGCGCTCTTGTTACTGAGCGTACTGATGACGGCGTACAAGTCAAGCATGTTGTTACCAAGGTCGATCTTCTTGCTTACCTTGTCAAGAAAGCATAGATAGCATCATCATTCATATGCATAAAATCCATCATTACCCTTGTTCCTCATTTTCTATTACAATGAAATATCATTAGACCAAATGGACTTTCTCATGTAATCAAATCAGGTCATGGTTCTCGGAAAAACTTGCATCCATCTATTGATTGCCTAACATGTGTGTGAATCTCTTTTGATATAACACCATCTTGAAAGGTGGAAAGTGTTAGCCATGTTCGTGCCTGACATGATCAGTAATAGAGCAATACATTGGATGTGTAAAGCACCATGAAAGGGCTGACAAGATATGGTGCACACGGCGTTCACACGCATCACTGAAAGCGAGTGCTGATTACGAATGAGGCAAAATCTTGTGCCAATTTGGTATAAAAGCAGCGAGAGTACCTCTTCCTTGTTCATCGTTTTTGTTTTACACAGCGTTTGACCCTTACATTTAAATGGTTGGTTCCTCGAGCAAGTCAGCAGCAGCAGCAGTGATGCGAGCAACAAGTGCAGCAGCAAGTATGTCATTTATATCAAGCATACACAATACACACATGATTGATGGGTTTCTCCTCTGCAGCTGCATGCCGAAATCGATTTACTATCAATCCAGGATACGAATCCACCATCCAAAACCTTAAAATTGGAGCACATACAAAAGTTATTTGTCAAGGCACTGGTAAACAGGTACAGCTTTATAACATCATGATATTGAATGAAAGAGCTAATCTTATGTATTAAAAGGGTACAGCACAAATGCAAGAAGCGATCAAGTTTGGAACTCGGTTTGTTGGAAGTGTTTCTGCACGTAAAGCAGGTCAAATGCATTTGGATCAACCTGTATTTGGCTCTGTTCGGGAGGTAATATTGGAATACCTATATGAAATGGATCAGGTACTCATAAAAAGTGAAGGCTGCTGACAAGATTCAACCTGATGCGACAGTTGTTTATGTACCATTGGCTGGTGCAGCAGATGCATTTCTGGAAGCAATCGAAGCTGAAATACCCCTGATTGTTTCAGTCACTGAAGGAATCCCATTTCTTGATATGGCACGTGTAAGAGCTGCTTTGGAAAGTCAAGATAAATCACGCTTGGTAGGACCCAATTCGCCTGGTATTGTATCTCCTCTAGGTCAATGCAAGATTGGTATCATGCCAAATCGTATCTATACACCGGGTCGTGTTGGTGTTGTTTCTCGATCAGGCACCTTATCCTACGAAGCTGTACAACAACTTACAAGACTTGGTATGGGTCAATCACTCTGTGTGGGCGTAGGTGGTGATCCTATCAATGGTACAAGTTTTGTTGATGCGCTCAAGATCTTTTTGGATGATGAAACAACTGATGGTAATGTTGATCAATGGGATGAATATCCATTGGCTGATCATGGATGATGTAGGCATTGTGATGATTGGAGAAATTGGAGGATCTGGTGAAGAAGAAGCAGCTGAATTCCTCAAACAATATAACTTTTCACAAGAGAATCCGAAACCTGTTGTATCATTCATTGCTGGTGTTACTGCACCTCCTGATCGACGCATGGGCAAGTGAATATATATATGTGATGATGATGGATCCTATTGACATGTTGGATGAAAAATAGGTCATGCTGGTGCCATTGTATCGTCTTTGGGTAAAGGAAATGCTCCTGATAAGATAAAGGCATTAAGGGATGCTGGTGTCGTTGTTGTCAATGCCTTACCTAAAGTGGGAATCGCTTTGCAACAGGCAAGTCATTTGTACCTATACTTGATATCCACCCACTTATAATACCTTATAGGAAATGTCAACTGCTGGATTGTTATAATAAAGTGCATCGTTTATTCCTTCTTTGGTTTGTCAGATTTATCCTCTAGTGATGCTGCAATGATGTATCCAAGTGCTACTACATTCACCATGGCTGCTGCTGCTCCTGCTGCATAAGTCCCATTTCCTATATACATATATACTGTCAGTCATCCCCAAAAAGATACAATAAAGAGTGTGGATACAACCATCAAAGATACGTTCAAGTGTTGCATAATAAGTGCCGATGGGTAGAGCAAACATGGCAATAGTAAATGTCAGTAACTTGAAGACAACCCAAGTGCTTACAGCAGCAGCAGCTTTGTCTGATCCGAGTGGAAGTCTGCCTTGGGAAGAGGATGAAGACGATGAGCTTGGCATGAAGAAGAGGGGAGAAAAGGAAGAGGAATAGAAGTGGAATTAGCTGCTGGGTATGCTACTGCTACTGCTACGCGTATCCATTGAAAACCCGTAATGATGATACAATCACTGAATCATTGACAAGATGTAATACATGGGGTTTATTTTTACTATTATACACCACCCTTCTTGACATTAAAGAAGCTCCTGACAACAAATACTTGAAGAACAGCCATGACGATGATAGCTGTACTAGAAAGCAAAGCAAACCAAAAGATACGGCTCTCAGTAGATGCGACTGTGCTGGAGTTACGGTTCTCTCTTGTGCGGAAATACTTTTGAGTACGAGCAATGTTGGTAAGCGAACCAGAGATGCGGAAAAGAGATTCATCCATCTTGACAAGAGATTCAGGTTGCTGGGACGACTCCTTTTGATAATTGGGACGCACTTCATATTCCAATGTAATCTCAAAGTCCACCAACTTTTCAGCAAATGTAGACATGTCATTCGAGAAACAGAACGCGTATTCACCCACATAGTTGGCAGTAAACACATAATCGCCTTGACGTTCCTTTTGTCCTTCCAAAATCATCTTTTCTCGTGGATCTTGTACTGTGAAATCGATATCAAATGAACCACCTGATTGTACCTAGGATTCAAGTCAGTATGAAGGATGCTACAGTTTGACCCTGTTGATAGATAACTTACAGCAAAGTAGAAGCCGACTTTCTTGCCAGGGACATCAGACCATAAGTAAAAACAAGCCTTCTCGTTAGCATGGACATTGTAGGTCAATGCAGTGGCTTCGGTGGTGGATGGGAATAAGAAAAGCAGCAGAAAGCTACTAATAAGCAAAGTGAGTGATGCCAGTCGTCCTGGATGTGCCATTGCCAAAGATGAAGTGGAAGCAAACGCGCTCTGCAAATGCCCAGCAACGTCTGCAATGATAATTCGTCCAATGAACTCAGCATAGAAAACCATCCATGGTCCCACACGTAAAATCACGTGCCAGTTGTACCTTTTCTACCTTGCATGAATACTACTGTCATATGCACTTTTCCTTTGTTAGAATAGTTGTTGAAATGGAATACACAGGTCTTTATATACACAAAAAGAAACAATATATGCTCTTCTATAGGGTATCATTGGGGTTTTTGGTGACAGGAATGGGCTTAAAAGTAGATGAAATAGTGATCTCTTGATTTCCAATGACACGTTCGACTTTTTGGCACTCGTCCTCCCAATCAACATAGTAAAGGAGCATGGCACCTTCACCAATACATTTGATAATACCAGCCACGGCAACACCAGACCAAATGCCTTGTAAACCCCAATCATAGGTATAAGTGATCCATAGACCAAATGGCATACCAATAGCGTAATACGATCCAAGATTAAAAGAAGCGACTACAGGTTGCTTGCCTAGTGCAGTGAGCATGGCAGAAAAGATGGAACTGACACCAGCGAAAAAGTGACAGCATGCTGCCACTGGGAACAAATCCACAGCTGCTTGTACTACGTCTGGATCAATGGCAAAGTAATTGGCAATCCAATCACGAAACGTATACATGCCAATAGCATTGATCGAGGATAATAGAATGCCAAACATGCTAGATAGCATAAAGCACATGCGAATCTGCTCTGATCTTCCTGCTCCAAGATGATGACCAGCACGTACAAGGACTGCATTGGATAAGGCACTAGTAGTTTCCTATTGTTAGTCATTCAGACATTCTTTTTATAAAAATGCTTACCTTGGTATCATTAAAAGAAGTGAATTGATAGTAAGGACGATGGATTGACCAGCTAGACTTGTTTTCCCCAAAGTGCCTGTATTCATGTTCATCACATGAGTTCCTCCTATCATCTTATTGAATCCCAACATGACCTTACTTACCTGACAACAAGGCACACACTTCAAATGCCCAATCAGTCGCCACACTTAACATGCCAGGGATACCTGGATATGCAATGAGACATGTGTTCTCTAGAGAGATAACAAACATTTCATACCAAGTTTCAGAAAAGGTTTCCAGTGGCACAGAGCCTGTTTTGACCAACCAGGCCAATAGCAACGAGCAAACTTGGTGCCGCCAAGAAGAAAGGACATGTAAACGACAAACACCGTGATATGAAAAGTAGCAAAATGCATGGCTGCACCCACATAACCAAGATGCATATACTTGAGCCAAACCAGATTCGACAAGTAATTGAGTGGAAATAACGACACGCACATAAACATGGTCACGCGCATCTTGCCTGTGTCATGTCAATGAAACAGTTAGTGAAAAAGGGACCCTTGTAAAGTTACACCAAGACATGAGCTTACCGAGACTCTGCAAAAATTTGCGTACAGCCGTTGACACGAACACCATGTAGACAAAAGGAATACAGAAATAAATGTACTTTTGTGCAAGATGTGCAAGATCAGGTTCTTGTCCAATGCTTACAAGAATAGGTTCAGCAAACATCCTGAATTCGACATGTAAGATTGAACGCGTTGTTGTTGATGATGAATAAATAATACTTGCCATAGAATACTGATAGGAGCAGCAACACAGGCCATGATAAGTAAACCACGTTGCAGAATGATACCAAGGGTAGTCGAGTTGGTAGCTGCAGTGAATGCTTGAGCAACCAGGGTATCAATCGCTGTCAATGCACAAGTTAGTCCCGATATGCGTGATACATCTTTTTCCGCTTACCAGTCAAAAGTCCATTTCCCATAGCAAATCCACCCACAGTACACCAAAGATTACTAAGACTGACCACTGCCATGACTACTAGAGAATCAGTATCATATAAGATGACATATTATGACTTACTTTCAGTGTCAAGTCTACCAAGAAACCAGACATCAACGAGTTTCATTCCATATCCAACAACAAATGTAATGAGTAAAGGCCATGCAAGTGAGAGAATGGATATCGTTTCTTCAATAGTATCATGTAGAGTGGTGGAGGAATGTCGACGAGAAGCAGTTGTAGTACTATCTCGTTTCTTGTTGAATCTTAAAAGATGTGTGTTCTCGTCGATATTGTCGTACATGCTGAAGAAGGGAAAAAAGAGATGAAAAAAAGGGCGCCGCCGAAATAGACCTTTAATACGCCTAAAATGCATTAGCACAATGACATAAACAGTAAAAAAGGGAACCCCATTGTTTGACTGCTATATATACCTAGATAACAATCCCCTGCTATGGCTGATTTGCCATTGATCGTACAAGAAAGTCATGTTACTATTGGTGCCATGATCATCTCTTTTCATGCATGAGAACTTAAAAGTTGTCAAATGAAAGATTAATGCACCTGTTTCTTTCTCTTTGATCATGGAAATCTCAGATTGGTTCAAGTCAAAAGCTGTAAGGCATACCACATACACATACTGCTACACGTTCTCTTAACACCAACATGTTCAGGGACCTTCCAGTTCACAAAGAACACCTAGCGAGAATGCACGTCCAACATTGACACGAGACGAGAGTATGCAGGAAAACGACAACTGGCATGACATGGGACTGGATCAACAAGAAGAGCAAGTTGACTTGGATGTCTCATTCTCGTCAAGAGATGGTAGCAGAATGGAGAGCGATTCAGTCAGGTCTTTTTCAGAAAGCGAGGTGTATGTCGACAAGGCGTTTTTGGAAGATGATGTACAAGATTCACAGCAAACACAATTGACATCCACAGAGAACATCCTAAGTGGACTTGACAAGTGGCATCCCAGCAAAGGAATCCAATCATCACCATCACCTATTTTATCAGTCCACGATCCACATGATGACTTGTTTGTGGATGATGATCATTCATGGCCTTCTTCGCCAATGAACAATGAACAGCAACAATCCCATGTGGTGCAAGATGACCCTATTCAGATGCCAGAACCACCCATTTTTGAATCCGTTACCCCAACACCATCACAACAAATGAATACCCATATGAAGCCTACCATCAAATTGAAAAAGTAAGTTCTGTATACTTGATGAATCCGTCCAATGCTCATCTTTTTATCAGATCAAGTGTGGGATTCAAGGCAATGCAAGACATTATACAAGCATCTAAGGATCATGAAAAGTGGTTACAACAAGTCAGAGAAGAAGGTATTTACATCTTGTTTGGATCGAGCATTGGTATTGATTCAATGTCTATGCTAGTTGTCAAGAAGGGTTCGATTGCCAATGTATGTGTATCATCAGAGGACGCTCAACTTTTTCGCATTCTTCAAACATGGGTGGATCATGGTTTCATATTCGCTTGCTGTACGCCTTTGAGTCAAGATGAAATGGATTATATCCTATCCACATCCCTTGGTCATGAAAGGAACAATGCCAATTTGAATGATGATATTGTTGAAGATACCTATTCACAGCCTATGCAATTACCACCTTACAATCCAGACGAGGAAGATGAGCAGTTTGTCTTTATGTTTTCATTTGCCTATATGCATGCTCCTGACAGCACAAGGATCAAGTTGTTACAAGAAGAATGTGTTGCTATATGGCCACCTTGGACACGTAAAACACTTTTGGATCAAGATGTTTATATAGTAACTCGATTCATGTCTCAATCAATATATTGACTCTTTTATCATGATGTATTATGCTATTGTTGCATGAAAGTTTGGGTGAAAAGGAACTCTAAAGGGGGAAATTGATTACAAACGACTCTGGTTCGTTGTAAGTCATGTCTTTGCTCACTCTTTTAGATCATAATCTCGCATAATTTAAAGTAAAGGATGATATTATACATGTATTTGAAATGGTATATTCTATGCTAATTGTCTATCGTAAACCAAACTGATTACCTGATCGTATCATCCGGCCGTACTTTATAGCGCAAGCTGAAGGTGTACGTCCATTACCAAGCTCCTTGGCCACAGTCATCCAATCCACTTTTGCACTGCCATCTTCTTTATTCTCCTTGTTGTGTTCGACAATGTCTACAAGTTGCATTTGCTCTTCTGTTGTCCAACGACCTTTCTTGATTCCTGGCTTCAAGATATTGAACCATCGTTTACGACACTGGGTGACAGATCGACCAGGCACCAAACGGGCAATGTGTTTCCATAAGGTACGATCACTATCATCATCTTGATCAAGGCATTGTTCAACAGCAAATTGTAAAGCAGCATCCTCTTCAGAAGACCATGGACCAGTTCGAGTATGTGTAAGAGCATGCCAGTGTTGTGAACATTGCCGTGGACTACGTTGAGGAAGATATGTGTTGGCAATGGCTACCCAATCTGATCCAAACATGGAAACACCTTCTTCAAGTAATGCTGATTCTTCCTTGGAAAAACGACCTTTCTTTTCAGGACACTTTTCTTGTAAACGATGCCAATGCTGACTACAACCTGCTGTAGAACGACCTGGAAAGTCACGTGCTATGCGTACCCAATCGTGTCCATGCTTGTCAACAAGTTGCATGAGCTTTTCATTTTCCTGTTGTGTCCAAGGTACATGTGCATGTTGTAACTTGTTGAATCGATCCTTGCATTCTTCAACAGGTCTTCCAACAGTATCAGCTACATGTTGCCACTCTTGATCTGTCGTAGGGTGTGCTGTCATGGTAGCATCTTTGAGCAACTTGACTTGATGGGTAGTCCACATATCACGACGTAAAACAAGTGAACCTGATGCATCCAAAACCAACTGTGGATCTTTATCAAGCCATTCACACATAAGACCTGCTACACGTGTTCTCCATTCCAGCCTGTTTTCATCCTTGCGTATGTCCACTTGATCACCCAATACATGTCGTAAACGTCTCAAATCCTTTTGCATCTTGTATGTGCACATAGCTCCAGAGCGCCCAGGTAATCCTTCACGTACTTTGGTCCAATGTCCACCATGTGCGTAAAGTCTTTTCCATAAAATGCATGTCTCTTCATCACTCCATTCTCGATTGTCTTTACTCTTGATGGATGGATCAAGTTCCTGGTTCCATTTCCTTCTGCAGGCCAATGCTGAACGACCTGGGATGCCTTCAGCTACTTTTCTCCAGTCATGACCATATAAAATAGTGCGTCGTAACAATAAATCATGCTCTTCTTCAGTCCATAAAGATGATCTCTTTTCATTGGATGCCACTCCATCTGCCAATTTGTCATAGTAACGTGTTGCTATGCCGGAAGGTGCACGATGTGGTAAATAACGTTGCTGAATCGTTCTCCATTTTGGACCAAATTGAGCATATCCTTCCAATATCAGTCGATCTTCTTCCTCTGTGTAACGTTTCTTCTGTAATGATGGTGATGGTGATATAGGGTGTGCAAGTGTCTTCCATGTAGTCGATAATCGGGATAATGTACGTCGTGGAAGCATGTGATCTCGTATCAAACGCCAGTTGCCTTCACCAAAAGTCTCCACTCCTTTACAAAGTAACTCGATTTCATGCTTGGATAAAGGTCCTTGACGTGTAGAAGGATCAAGGTGCTCTGTCCAACGTAGATAACAAGCTTGTACAGATCGATGGGGTAAGCAGTGACGCGTGAATTCAGTCCATTTAGGTCCGTTGTGCTTGACATAGTTGACCAATGCTTCGTCTTCCCAACGCTCCCATGACGAATGACGGTAACATGGTGTAGTGGATATACTGAAAGAGCGAAATGGAGGTAAAGGTTGTAGTACAAGACGACCCAGTCGACAACGAAGGGAAGAAAACATGCTTGTGTGTTGATATGTCAAAAGGGTCAAGAATGCTTGGATTCAGATGCCGCATCGGTTAACTCCAAGTCAGCACTGGGTGCCATTTCCAGCCTCCTTTCCCAGTTACAGCGTGTGTAGCAGAGATGGTAAGTTGCAGGAAGAGATGGATGATGAACAAGATGAAATATGTCATTTAGATGGATGGATGGAAATGGATGCATCAAGGATGAATGATATTAACATGTATTACCTAATTCGATAGCCTAAGCAAATCAAGGATATCAAGCAGTTCCTCGAAGTTGCCCGCAGAAGAGACGCTGTGTGTACGTATTCTTTTAAGCACCACCAACACCAACACTATCAACAACTATCGACAACCATAAGAACCAGTGATATTGACACCACTTCCTTTTACTCATTTAGCTGCTCGCATCAAGAAGAACACTGACTCTGTCAAGTTCAAGGTCAGATGCTCTCGCTACTTGTACACCTTGGTTGTCAAGGATAAGTCCAAGGCCAACAAGCTTAGACAATCTCTCCCTCCTTGTATGTATTTTCTTGTATATGGCATGAAAATGGAATGGATCACTCATGTGCTTCTTTTTGTATAGCCCTTGCCATCGAAGAGCTTAAATAAGCAGCAGATTGTGGATTGGATGCATCATCAACAACAACAAAATAAAACAAGCCAACAAGTGTTCGCTTGCGTCTATTTACAAAAGCATCATTGTATATGAAGGACGAGGAATGCGTATTTTCTATCAGAGAAAAAGGGGGAGAATAGATAGAGAGCTAGTAAGGTGAGGATGGTTCAGTGATGGCAGATGCGGAATGGGGTTTATCAAGATCTTCTGGAATATCCAAATGATAAGCAGCACGTTCACTTGCAATCACTTCAGCATGTCTCTTGATCCTCTCCAAAGCTGTTTCATGTCGAAGATTGGAAAGTGCTATGGATCAACAACTACCATTAGCAACAAGTAATACATCATTAGATTCCATCTTACCTAAAACGACCTTGTTGACTTCATCTGCAAGTTGACGCCGCCGTTCCTGACTTAGTAAATGACTGCATGAAGCATTGTGTGGATCGGGATAAGCAATAAGAGAAGCGACTTCATTGGTAAGATCACGATAATCCTTGTGCATTGGTTTGAGATGAGCTTGTGCAAATTGAATGGCTTCAATCTCGCTAGAAGTGCGTACAATCTCAATAAACTGTTGACATCGTAACTTGAAGATGATGTATTGCAAATCAGTGTCGATCTTTTTTTGTTGTTCAATCTCCAGTTTCATAGGATCTTGAGTATCATAAGCTGCAAGTGCTGGGAAATGTCGGTGGATCAATGTGAATGCTTGGGGGATGTTGCCGTTTAAAATAGCATCGTACAAATCTGCATGAACATGATCAGTCTCACCATGGCCCAAACTCGTAGTATTCTTTATACCTTTCCTTGCATCCAGCAATGACCATGTGTATTTTCCAATGCCACCATCATCTCCTTTTATACATGTTAATTCATCTTGATATCATATCATCTTGGTATGTGTGTACCTGTAGTAGTGGCGTCTCTATCTTGATCAATATCCATGACGTCTGCAAAGGAATGTTTTAGATATCAGTGACACGTAAAACAAGACTCGTGGTACCTGAATGGACGCCATTGCCATTGGATGTTGTACCATTGTCCACGCACGAGTTTAGTTTCTTGACTTCACCGAGGAAAGCCTTTGCAGTGTTCTTGTAGCAATTGTGAACCAAATACTCTGTCAATAAAGAGCGACAAATGGCTTGAATGTCTGACTCCATGAGTGTTATCTATGGACAAGGTGTTGTTGTAGTAGTAGTGTTATGGATAAAAGTAGTGCTGCGAGAGTTGTATACGTGTGCAAGTGAGAAAGTTCAAGTGTAAGTCTCCGAAAGAAGCTGTTGCATCACTTAGCATTCGACATCGACAGATCTATCGGGCTTTTTGTGCTTCCGCTTCTGTCATTCTCGGCCATTCCTTGAACAACATTCTCGGGAAATCGAACATGTTGTTGGGCATTTTAGTAACATGCATGCATTTCTAGATGGCTACTGATGCACTCTTTTTATTGATACTCAATCATGATGGTGTCAATCCTATTCTAACCCATGATCAAGAAAACAAGCCAATAGCACAGTTAAAGCAACATGTGTTCCTGAGATGCTCGCACAGCATCCACTTGATTTATTAGTTGTTGTTGTAAAGGATGATGTAGTAAAATGTAGTCATTATGTACAGTAAAAGAGAGATAGCGTCAGCCAATGTCAACACTTGCTGCCATCATCGTCGTCTTGTATGATGTTCATGTTTGCTGCTTTGTCGTGCTTCCCATTGTCTTAGAGTATCAAGCATCATTGCGATCCTTTCTTGATCTCCACTAAATATATCTAATAGATTGATCATGTTGGTAATCAGAGCAGCTTCATCCTAAATGTAACGTTACCTTTGATAGTGAATTTTCCTTTGATTCGGATCCCTTCTCGCCCCATATAGGCAAAAGATGCCACAATAATGTCCAACATTTGCATACTTGCTGACTTTGGTTTGCTATTATCAGGTCGATGAAGTGGTTTCTTGCATATGCTCTCAAGTAATTGGGCAAGTGGTTCTCCAGTGCGTATCTCTTGGATTGATTGAATAGGATGACACACATGTTGATTGACCCAATCAATGTATTCCTTGTAGTCATCTTCTACTTTTTGTTCTACTGGATCATTGTTGATAGTCGAGATGGCATTGTAAAAACGAGATTGATTGTCTTTGACTTGGTTTTGTTGTACTTGTTCTACTTGTTGTGGATGAATACGTGATGATGAAGGATCGATGGCTGAAGGTGGATTGTAATGTGGACGAGAACCAGTGTGGAAATATGATCGTGTTCGTTTCATATTGCTAGGTCGCATAATGATGGAAGGGGGTCTAGGATTCATGCGCTGTGCAACATCGAGTGGAACTGTAGGCATTCTACTTGAGGAAGCCACTGCTTCTAAAAAAGTAACATGTCAGTACAAGATACATTCACTATCACCAAACTTGGATACATTACGATTGTAATCACGAACAATAGTCGCCTTGATTAATGCATGAAGCCAATCTCGCATGGATGATTCAGATTCAGTGTAAAAGCAGAATGTCTTTTGCCCATCACGTTGTGCCTTGAAACAGTATTTGCCAGGATAAAGGGTTTCATCCACTGATATCCGATAGCCAACCAAGTTTAGCAATCCTTTCATTGCCAGATCCTACAAAATATACACAATGAATACATATGAATGAATGAATCAATCATTGTATAGCATTACCTTGGGTGATTTAAGATAAAACAATGAGGATCCTTTGAGAATGAACCATCGCTTCTTCCAAGTTCTGTACTTGTCACTGCGCTTGTAAAGCCATCCTTCAATCTCAGGCTTGCTATGCTCATCACCTGCAAGAGCATTTCGCTTGGCAATGGTATCATTGACTGAATTCCACAAGGCCAAAGATCGTAATCTGCTTGATTTCACTGGTAAAGTGGGCTGGATGGTGGATGTAGCTGAAAGTTGTGGCTGAATAGGTGATGATGCTGATTGATCTTGACCCAGTAACCTAATAGAATGCTGTATTGTCAACCATGGGCTTCGTTTCTCCATAATGCATGCTCCTTTTACCCATTATGAACAAGGACTTGGTCTCCTGCAGGTAATTTCCTTTTATCACCTTTGCTCCTTTCGCGGTCGCCGATCTGTGCAACATGGAAATAATTAATATAGCTCTATTCTCTTTTTGTGACGCATCGGTATACACCTCTTACAGACATAGAATTCGCCATCATTGTTTTTGTTTCCGGCATGTGTGAAGTCATGTGGTATTCATTGGTGGTGGATATGGGTTGATCAGGTGTCAATTGATGTACTGTGCGTAACTGGGCTACAGAAAGTCATGAGTATATTTTCATCCATGGGATGCTTATACATACATAAAGGGGTTGCATTGCCAGTCTTCAAAGGATCGACATGACTGTGCGTGTGTTGACATGTGTCTGGCATTGTTGATCCTTCCTTCAAAGTATGTTGGGCCATGTTCTTGTTTCCTCTTTCTCCTCCTCGTGTGTTGTCGTGCTCCGTTTCCAATACCTATTCGATATCAACATGAGTTGGATTACCAATGTAGATATTCCCATATACTTACTGATTCCTCTATAGATGGCATACGATCTTTTAACATCTTGATGGCGCTGTGCAGTCTGAATCGTTTTCCAAATGTACTAATGCCTAGTTCCTTGAGCAAATCTGGGGTCATCTCGAGTAACACATCGCCTGTAATCTCCTCCTCTACATTGTTATGCATATAATAAATCACTCTGCATGATCTTGTACTGTGTTTTGTCTCTCATTCTTCACCTTTAAATCCAAGTGCAATGTCTCCAAATCCCATTGCTTCCAACCAAAATGTCACTTGATTCACAGTCCATTTAGATGCATGTTGATGATGTAATGCTGGATGCAAGAGACATGCATCGAGTTTTTGTCGTATGCTACTTGCTGCTGTAATGGGTGGCGGAGATGATTGTAAAGCTGCATTTGCCATGGATGGTGTAATAACAGTGGGACAACGACATCGACCGAGTTCTAATGAAGATACTGCATTCTGTAATGATCCAATCTGTGCTTCCAATCTATCAGGCATCATGGCAGAAGATGACGATGGTTGTTGTTGTTGTTGCAGTGGCACTGTATAATTGACAGGAAAAAGTCCTACTTGTCCACGTGCATTGCGTCCCTATCATAAAAGTGTCAATAGTCAAACAAGACGATCGTCAAAGCTGATCCACTTACACGCCACCAGCCGTCAAGGAATGCTTCGTCCTTTTCAATGACCTGGATTGTCTCTCCAGCCCGAATGGAGATCTCGTCGTTTTCTTTGGCGTCAAAGTTGTGAGTGACCAGGACAATTTCCATGACATTTCAAGAAAGAAAAGAAGGGAAAAAAGAAAAGGAGTAAAGGTAAAATAATGATGGCCATGGCACACACAAGTCTTGTTCACTGGTACATGTAACACGATGCTGCTGAAATTGGGATGCTGCATGGTGAGCTGATCTTTTAGGCTTTACATAGTTACACCTGTCACTCTTTAATACGCGGCCTTGTTGTTATTGGACCCTCTTTACATGGCAACGTGTTTGTCATGATGTGGCAATACTCGTAACAACCGGTAAAGAGGACATGTACTTGCTATGATGTTTTGACAGCAGCAGGTAGTACTTTTTCTACGCCCAGCTATAATGCCATCTCCTTCTTTTCATTATCCATGGCGCACACATTATCACTTCTCCTTATCAATGAAACAAGCATATGCAGCATATCATCTGGTGGCGAAAGAAAAAGGCAACAATGTGCTCAGCAACAACAATTGGAGCAATATCAGCAGGAGAAAGAGACTTTACCCTATTGTATGCCTATCCGAGCAGCCACAGCAGAAGATGAAACAGACTGCATGTGGCTCATACACTTTCCACTTTATCTTTTTCTATCCATATCATCATCATTCACTCGCCACATTTTGAATGCCGTCATGTCGAGTCGTTATTAATAAACAAGTCAAGATTGTTATGCTGATGTGTATATGCATTGTCCAAAGTACAATGAAAAAGAGAGGTATCAGCTGCGGGATTAAAAACAAACAAACATGTGGGAGAGGCGCACAAAGGAATGGATCGACAGTATCACTTGTCTCTATAGGTAACTGATGATGCTGCTTACATATCCTTTATAACGCCCATTATTTAGGCACCTATTTTGGTAGCAATCATAGCATAAACATACGTCAGGCACACAAACACGTATGCAAATAGGGTGATAGGATTGAGTTTTTGACTAATCAGCATCATTGCTGTGGCGTGATGGCACGTTAGAATCTCATATTAGGAATGCTATATTACATACTTTTACATTTCATGCATGTATAAACATAATGTTATTGATGTTATTCGTATTTACAAAGCAAAATATATATAGAGGAAGACGAGAAAAACAATGCCAACATACTATGGAGAGAAAGGGGAGAGGGGTAAAAGGGTGTTTGGGGGGTTTGGATAGAAAAAAAAAGGTCATAAAGGGCGTTTTGTACGCGAAGGAGATATGTTGGCGATATCTTTACGATTCGATAGGCGAATCATTTAGACGAGTAGGAATAGGTGGACGATGATGTGTGCGCAGAATAGTGATTAGGTCATCCAAAACACGACCTTTTTCCATCCCCACTGCAGGAGCTGTTGGATGATGATGATAATGATCAGAATGACCAACATGTCGAATCGATGATTGCTCTTCTCTGCTGGTAAAGCTAGATGGTGGAGGTAATGTACGTGCTGGTATAGGTGAATGGCGCATCATTGGTGGTGGAGAAGGTGTTTGTGATGATGTTGATTGTGTAGGTGGAGGAGCAGATGACAATGGTGGAGATGGATGTGTTGTTTGCATTGGATGTGGATGTGTCGTCTTTGTTATAGGTGCTGGTGGTGCAAGTGATGGCTGTGGTGGAGAAGGATGATGATGATGATGATGATGCATCAAACCTTGTTGTGAATGATGTTGTTGCTTTTCCAATTCCCAAACACGTTGTCTTAGGCGTTCATTTTCTTCTTCAAGTTTGTTGGCTCTTTCTTGAACAAGTTGTAAATCACGGACCTTGTTTTCCAATTCCTTTACATAACGCTCCTTACGTTGACGAAAGGCTCTTTGTGCTGCACGGTTTTGTTCGGCTCTTCTGGTATCTAAGACACCACCTTTCCGACGTCGAGTAGTACCAATAGTTGGATTCATTGTTGATGATGATTCTGTATCACTGCCAGCACTGCTCATAATGAAACACACGCTATTTTTATACAAGCTGATGATAAAGAAAGAGAGCAAAGATAATGAATGTGTAAAAAAAGAAGAAAGAAAGTGAGATAGACGGAGCAAGAAGAAGAAGAGGAGCAAGAGGGAACTGAAAAGGGTCAGGGAACAGGGTTAGTCAGCTCGCAGATATCACTCGTCCTTGTTTGGTAAGCATCCCTCGGCATCACACCCAAGTTTCACAAGCTGACAGATCACGGACTACCTATCTCAAATTAAAGTTTACGCATTCACACACAAGTTTACTCATCATCCCGAGTGTCTCATTACACATTTACAGATATAGACACACAATACACACGCATTTGCTTTATCATTTTCATTGTATCATCCTAATTGTATTGTCCCATTCACACTCTTTCATTATAAACCTTGATGTCCCTGTCAAACAACCTTTCTACTCCTCGCACCTTGGTAATATGAATGCATACAATACGGGATGAAGCAATAATGAAATGATGAAGGAAGGGAAAAAAGGGGCAAGTTGAGCAATGAAGAGATGAATATGCAATTTAAACAAGACATTGCGCCAACATACACATGATCCATCTGCATATATCAAGTCAAAACATCATTTATCATGTAAAGAAAGTAGCAAGTGGGTGGGTGGTACTAGTGATAACGAGTGGTAAAGGTGAGCAGTAGGCATAATGGGATAAGCCACCGAGTAAGAGTGAGCGGGCTTGTGATGCTGGAAGGCAACATTTGGGAATAAAGAGTGAGCGGACGAGCTTTTGTTTTTTGACGTCTCCCGCATACTTACTTTGGATCCAGCCCATTCTCGACACGCTGCACCATGGCTACAACAACTATGCAGCTTTATTGGGATCTCGCTTCCATCGATCCAACTGTACGTCAGAATGCGAGCCAGACCTTGATTCGTGTTTTGGCAGACTTTCAGAAGGATCACGAGTCTTCGCTTGAATCTCGATCGAACGACCTTGCTGACACTGAAGAAGAACTTGATGCTCTTTGTGCTGCCGACGTATCCTATGCCATTCGTCGTTTGATTCGTGGTTTACCTTCTTCTCGTCAAGGTGCTCGTCAAGGTTTTTCTTTGGCTTTGACAGAGGTAAAGACACATCTATTTCCAAACAACAAGTTGACTCATCATCCATGTTTATTAGTTGCTTGCTGTTACCAATGTCATCAAAGTGAAGCTTGTTCTCGATTTACTCTTCAAGTACACTGAACGCACTGGAAGCATGTCTGGTGAAGAAACGCGCGATATGTTATTTGGACGTCTCTTTGGATTAATGTCAATCATCACTGCCGGCATGCTCACCAAACCCAGCACTACTTTTGACGATGTTGAACGCATTTTGGAGAGTTTGAAGGATATTTGTCAAGCCAAGTCTTATCTTATCGAAGTTTCATATCACATTGTTGTTCAAATGTTGGCTGCTGTAAGTAGGATTTGACTTTTTATCTATATGGACACTAAGTCTATTGTCATAGATCAAGGATGTCGAATACAAGGATAAGGCCATTGCAAAGATCATTGAATTGTTCTTGGACGAGGTGGAAACAGTGGATCAGTTGAATCTTGCTCTTGCATTCCAGAAACAACTTCCCGAAGTGGATCTTTCCAACAGTTTTTCAAATTGGAAGAGCAACCATGTTCTTGCTACAGTCAATCTTCCTCACTTGGCTGCTATTCTCAAGGTAAATGAATACAGCTGAATATCACTTGTATACATTGACACTTTGTTATCTTTTTAGGAAACATCTGAGGAAGAACAAGAGAATCAAGTGGAATGGAAGCCCCAGTTGCATTCAGTTTGGGATCAATTGTTGAACATTTACTTGGAGCCTGTTGACCAGATGAATGGTCATGCTGAGCGTGAAGAATCCGATCGTCCCAAAAAGAAGCAACGTCTTTCAAAGAAGGGTGATAGCAAAGCCAGCAAGTCTGATGATGAAAAAGCAAGCTTTGAAGCTTTCTGGAGTGCAACAGTGGATGGTATGTTATATTTGAATGTCATTTGGAACCATGGATTAACGTATCATCATGTAGGATCGTTATTCGAGAACAATGCATCACGTGGTAGAAAGTATTGGGGATTCTTGTTGGTTCAAAAGGTGCTTCCACGACTCTCTGCTGAACAAGTGCCACTCATCTTCACCGAGAACTTTATGCGAGCATTTATCAACAACTTGTCATCTGATGTACGCTATCTCAACAAGAGTGCAAAGTATACTGCCAATGTCATCCAAAAGGTGGCCAATGAGAATAAGCAAGTCAGTTTTGCTCTTGTCACTCAGCTTCTCGGCAAACATGGACATCAACACTTTGATCGTATCACCAAAACCAAGACTGTGGAGAATTTGCTTGCTACTATGGATGCTGAAGGTGTTCGCTCGTATCTTGAATACTTGGCTCGTGTCTTTGTTCAGCATGAAGAGAATGACAAGGTTGATTCTGTAAGAAGCTGGGCACTTCGTCAAATGATCTTGTTGGTCAAGAATCCTCGTGTTCCCAAAGAAGAAGAATGGCTTGGAGATTTTGTTCGTTTCTTGATGGTCTATGCATTCTTTGATGTCAAGAAAGGTGCTACCAAGGGCTCTTGGTTTGAGGTAGATATACAATGGCTGCATGTTTTTGCTTTGCAAGATACTGATCTCTTTTCTTTTAGTCTTATCGTAAACCTACACCTGTTCTTTCTGATGCTATTCGTGAAGAATGCAAAAAGAGTTTCCAATCAGTGCTTGTGACACTTTCCAATATGCCATCCTTGGCCAAGGTCCAAGAACAGCAGAATGGTGCCGTGCTCAAATCACGCAAATTCCATGGTGTGCGCAATGATGGTGAACTTTGGGTGTATCATGTCTTGCAGATTTATCAAAAGTTGGCCAATGACAAGAGTTTGGTGATCCATGATGAACTTTCCGATGAAAGCAAGGCTCTCTTCAAAAAGTCAAGCACTCTTGTTGAACAACTTCGCAAAAAGGTAAGTTATCTATACATCCATGTGAATGATCCAGTCATACTTATCAAGACATATAGGCCACTGATCCTGAAAGTTTGGAACGAGGATTTGAGATTCTTTTTGTGCATATGATGCTTCATTTGTTGATCAGTGAGGAGGAAGCTCAGTCTTTACTTGAAGAATTGTTTGATTGTTACAAGAAGATCTCTGTCACCAAGGCACCCAAGACCAAAAAGAAGAAGAATGCTGAACAAGAGGAAGCTGAACCAGAGCCAATTGATGTCCTTGTGGATATTCTTGTCAGTTTCTTGACCAATCCATCGCCTGTTCTTAAGGATCTCGCAGAAAAGGTGTTTGAAATCTTCTCTCACAAGGTGACCAAGCAGACATTACAAAACCTTTTGGATGTAAGTAGTACCTTATGCTTTGGGATATCACTTTTTGACTCATGTCATTTTTAGATCCTTGCCTCCAATGACAAAAAACATGGCAGTGAAGATTTATTTGGTGCCGATGAGTCTGATGAAGAGATGGATAGCGATGTGGAGGAGATTGAAATGGATAGCGATGTCGATATGGAAGAAGAAGATGAGGATGATGATGCATCCGTGGATGAAGAATTACGACAAAAGGTGGAAGAGACAATGCGACAACAAGGTGTCTTGGCTGGTGATGACGATGATGAAGAGAATGAAGAATTGTTGGATGATGATGCCATGGCCGATTTTGATGACAAACTTGCCGAAGTGTTCAAGCAAAAGCATCTTGAAAAGAAGGAAAAGAAAGGCAAGTACATGAAACAGTATGACAAGTAATGATGATGATGCTAATACAAGAACAAATAGATCTTCAATTGAGCATCACGCAATTCAAGATTAATGTCATGGATCTTGTCATCATCTTTGTGCGTAAGAATCCTTCAAGTCCCATGGTCCTTGATCTCATTGTGCCCCTGATCAACATTATCCGAGCTACACCTGCAAAATCTATCACTGGACAATTTGTTCAAAAGATTATTGCTTTCCTCAAGAATCGCCTTCCCAAAATGTCCGAGTATCCAAAGGAACATGATCAACAAGTCATTATTGATGTCTACCAAGCTGTTTATGACTTTGCTCGATCCACCAGCAACAGTGAAATGTTTGACATGTGCGTGCAATTATCACTCTATCTCCGGAAGTGTGTACTTGGTGCTGCAGATGCTGAGATTACCAGTGACATGCCATCAAAGACAAGACAAGAGATTGAGAAATTGGATGCAATCACCATCACTGCACTTGAAGAATACATGACCAAGAAGAATACACGATATCGCAAAGATATCTTTGTTCATCCTCTGCAACGATCACCTTTCAGCTCATGGCCATTATTAGAAGCTCTCATTCAATACATCAATCCTGCCGAATGCATCAATCTCTTTAAACATACCCAGGCGACTCAATGGATAACTGCGGTCGTGCAGCGTACAGTGGCCAAGGTAATGGATCAAAAAGCCAGTGAATATGGATTTGTATTAACATGGCATGTCTATATTAGAAATCACAAGCATACAATGACAAGTTCATCTCCATCGCACCCAAGATTGCAAGTAAAGTTCAAGAGACTCTCGAAGCATCCCAAGACACTGCATCCAAGAACAAATTAACATATGACAACATGCGATCATTTGTGCGTTTTGTGTCCACTCTTGTTCGATTGCATAAGAAACTTGTCAACAATGATGTCAAGGTAAAGAAGTGCACTAGTGTTTCAAGGAGTGCATGAACTGATACATATATTATCTCTTTATAGAAGTTGCAAAAGGTATGGAAACCAGAATGGTTCTCATCCATTACCACGGTGGAAGCATACAACAAGCCTGGATTACAGACATCATGCAAGCAACTTGTATCTGTTTTGGAGCAGTAAAATAGTGCATTTATAATTCAATTGTAATATACACACAGCAATATTAGATATATAACTTTTGTGGAGAAAGATGTGATCGTCATTATAGAAACGCCGACATTGAGCGATTGCTGAGACAGTGAGACTTTTTTTATGTTCTTGGCGAAGGTCTTTTACTTTTTGAATGATGTCAATTGGTTACCATGCCAGCAAAAGAAGGCAGCGGGGATTGGTGTAAAACCGATTGTTCTTACCATCTACCCCTTATTAGGATAAGGCGGAGTGTAATGCAACTTTTAGTAAGGATCTAGTGGCACAAGGAAGCATGTGTAACTCATAATACAAAGGCACAGACACTTTTAGGTTACTTGGAGCAAGTAAAAGGATGAAGATCGAATTCATAGGTTGGTTTATAGGAGAAGTCGATACCAAGGAGTACATCTGAGCGCGTAACTTTTTTGCAATCCAGTCAACTGAAACCTTTCCATCATCAGCTATTAAAAGCTATCCCTTCAAATCATATCCCATCATCGGAGGACAACCCCTATTTAGGCTAAGCTTTTGCTCCCTTTCTTCCATCTATCCAGATACATCCATTTACTCATACACACACGCCTTTTTTTCCCTTTTCACCCCTCTCCTGCACCTTTTTCACTTTCTCGGCTCCATGGGCCAAAACGCAAGCAAACAACACGATCCTTTGCCTTTTGGTTATGTCAACCGGGTTGACAACCAAGACCAATTCGAAGAACAAGCACTCGATCGCGAGAATCCAACAACAGACTTTATTCTTGCCAATCCCCATCTCTACAAGCTCGAGATTACGTGCCAGAATGGATGCAGTGGACTCTCCAGCAACAATGACAGCAGTAGCTCGGCAACAAAGAGAGACAGTATTGTGGTAGTGGCAACCAAGGTGGACCAAGAGTGTCAAGTGTGTCGACAAAGCAAACGTCTTTCGCTGGTACGGAGAGACTTGGCCAAGGATCTTGCATACATTGATGAAACGTACTATCCTGACGTGATTCATTATGGATCAAGCCATGATATGCTACATGATGAATTGGCTGCTCAACATTTGGATGATGTGGACAACTACATTACTGATGTGGATGATGACAACAACCATTGGGCCAAATTGACGATTGGGGATGTGGCACCTACCAGGAATAGACCATTGGCCAATGCATCCCTGGCAGTTGATCTATCAGGGAGATCCCTCGTCAAACTAAGTCCAAGTATTGGATACCTGCACAATCTTACCAAGCTTGATTTGTAAGTATGACTATTTATCATCATCATCATCATCATCACACTAACAAACAACGCTCTTGTTATACATAGGTCCCACAATCAGATGACAAGTCTTCCTCGTACCATTGGACACTTGCGCAATTTACGGATTTTGGATACTTCGCACAACCAACTAGAGACTATTCCAGACACTATTGCATATATGACCAAGCTCACAGCGCTCAACATTAGCCACAACAAACTTGTGACCTTGCCTACATCTATTGGCTTGTTACCAAAACTGATCGTGATCATTGCCAACGACAATCGACTTGCCAGTTTACCACGTGAGATCGCTCAACTACGTGGTCTTATCTCTTTGAATGTTTCCAACAATCCATTACCATGGATACCAGCAGAGATTGGCACTTTACAATCACTACGCAAATTGATTGCTGAAGGATGTGAATTTGTGGAAGAGTTTGAGCACGAGTTACAACATGATCCACCATCCCTGTTTGAATTATGCGCTCGTGCAGCAGTACGTACCGAGTTGCCCATTCCGAATCACATGTCCGATCACATCAAGGAGTATTTGGCACAGGCACAGACTTGTTCCTTTTGTGATGGTCCCTTTTTTGAATCTTATATCACCCGTGGTCGTTTTATTGAAAGATCTGGTCGTCAAGTGGTCGCTCTAGAATATCGTCTTTGTTCAGCACATTGGAATGATGAATCAGATCGTGTCAAGGCCTTGTTTGCTCCTATTCCAAACACTGCTCCCATTCATCGTATTGCTGCTAGCAGCAATGTCAACAAGCACCTTGTCAACACAGATGGCCTGGAGCCAACATTATCAACATCATCCACTTGTGCTTCATTGTCAACTTCACCTTCATCCTCTCATTTGTTACAATCACCACGTCCAAGACGTGCATTCCTTGGCAACAGACATCGTGCCTATAGTGATCTCAGCACTCGTTCAAGACAAAGATCCACATCACCTGCTCTTTCCTTATCATCATCTACATCATCCCAACTATCACATCGCAGCAATTCAAGCACATCATTAGCTGCTGCACTTGGATCACTCCCATTATCATCATCACCTTCAGAATTGGATGTTGTCTCTATTCGTTCTCTTAAGCGTCAACCAAGTTTACCAGCATTGCCAGTACCTGTGCCTACCAAGAGTACAACTACTTGCTCTTCGTCATCTAGACCACAACAACAACGTCAACGTCCTAGAGCTGCTTCAAGTGCATCAGTCACAAGACGTATCACTGGATTGTTATCCTCTTCACCATCACGATCCTATAGCAATTCAGCTTTACGACAACAACCATGGAATGCCAATGATCATTTAGAGGAATTGAATGAAGCTGGATCAGAATCAGAATCAACACCATCTCTTCTTCATCCTCGTACTGCCACACATGATTCAGTCGAAGAACCATCTTCAAGCAACAACAATATTCATGCATCGTCAACTCCGGTCCATATGCGTACAGGTGTTGCAAAGATACCCGTAACCAATGGCATACGCGCCAGTCTTGCTCATCTTGGTGCCCGATTTACCACCAGAGATAGAAGTGGCACTGTCTAATCAGTGTTGTTGTTCTTTTCAAATAAAACTCGATTGTACATAGTAAATCATCGTCCTTTCCCTATTTATTCATTATATAAAGTCTTGTTTTGACATTGCTTTAGAAACACATGTTGTCTTTTGGGATTGTTTGATGCATTGTTAGATCCAGGACAACGCTGATGATCTTGGCTCATTGTAACTTATTTCAGTCAGCACACCAGCATCCGATGCAACAAATGAAATGCATCTTTAGAATTTCAAGGTGGATGATTGATCCATTATTGATGTTGCAACTCTTTCGACTTAATGATTGACTGCTTTGTTACCAGCTCCATCTCTTATTCTATCTTGTATGGACAACATTTCCCACGTCCACCCGCATAAAAGCAATCCTGTTGTCACCAACATCATGACGAACATCTCTTTCTCGCCTACTTACTTACATGTTCCACCCAGTGTCTTTTTGGTAAGTGTCAAGGAGAACTTTTGTGTGTCATGAATCATGATCTTTGTAATCATGTCTTTAGTTCTTCATTGTTGCTTGTGTCATTGTTGCCTTTGTAGCACTGGAACATTATAGGTTAGGTGGGATTATCCTCTTTCACTTGATTGACATGCATTCGTAGTGATTCACGAAGCTTCCAATATCAATAGGCCTTTGATAATGTTATATAGAGGATCTACTGTAGTTAATGAATTCGACTTGTCTTTGATACTTTTACATGTCTAATGTATTGCTGGAATACATGTGCATATCAGATGACAAGATTTACAATGCGTATCAGAAAAGCAATTACACTAGTACTACTCTAGAGCTCTTTGACTATAAGCGAACAGCTGCCTATGTGTATGTGATTAGGATGATGATGGATAGAGCTGCATTAGAGCCGGAACTTTTCACTCTCCACTTTGCAATAGATATATCAACAACACGGTTTGTAAATGCCATTGTAGTGTATGAAATGATAGAACATAAAGGATCAATACAGTGTCGTTATCTTATACAAGGTTCTACTAAACTAGGCATCCATGACAATAAAATTCATGCTTGACTGCAGTGTTCAGCGGCAGCAAAGTGACTTGTACAAGACGGGATCAAGTTTTACTGAGAGCGCAGCTCAAGTTCCACTCTGTCACCCTTTTTGCTCCACCACACTGCACATCTGTTACCATGTCCAAGTTTTACGAGTTCAAACAACAAGCAGAGAGTGCGATCGCTGAATGCATACGTTCGATTGACGAGATACGACAAAACAACGGCGGCAACGAGATTCCTACTAGCACCTTTGTTGACTTGGCCAGACGGCACATTGGTCCCATCAGCGGCTCAGACAATATGCTTGATATCACGATACCAGAAGGAAAAGCGGATTGGCGAAAGAGTACTATAGAACTTGTACTTCGACGTACAGTGCTTTCAGTGGTGGTAAATGCCCAAGACAACCCAAGACGCTATCGATCCAACATCTCATCGCGTGTTTCCTCTTTCTACACACCCATCGCGTAGGAAACTATCCCAGAGTCAGCTCCCGATCGATTCCCAAAGCTATTCAACACCCTAGATCTTGTACTTGCAGCAACTGAATCAGGTAAGGTACTCTCCTTGTGCTAGTGTCAGTGTCACTGAGTCAGTTCATGATAGATTATCTTGAAGCTGTGGTTCCTTTGACGATGGTGGAAGAACTTTTGGATATTCATACCATCTCTGGATGTGAGAAGCTTTTTGACTACATTGAACGAAGGAAACCGAGATTGATTGTGGCAAGTATTTGGGAACCAAGAAGGATGAGTGAACTTTGCCAACCAATTTCATTATCTTTTCTAGAATATGGTGCCTGGTCGTGGCAAAGGTCTTGTTATGCTACGAATGTGCAATGAGATGCTTCGAAGATTATCCAAGGAGAAAGACACTGTCTTTTGTGGACGTATTCTCATGTTCCTTGCCAATTCATTTCCTCTGCATGAACGTTCTGGTATGTGTGTCTGCTTTTCATCCTATCCTTATCATTTATTCTTACTTGGATCTTATCAGGTGTCAATCTTCGTGGTGACTTCAATACTGAACCAGTCCTTTACGACGATGACGCCGATGTTGATGCTGACGACACGTTGACTGGTATGCAATCAACAACTTGAATAGAGTATATATACTAATCGATATCATAGATGATCAAAAGACATTCTACAAGCTATTCTGGTCCACCCGAAAGTACTTTTCCAATCCACCTACCATATTCCATGACAACAATTTTGAAGAGTTACAAAAGGTAATGGGATTCATTGTTGGAAAAGAACCTTTATTAACAATAATGTCCCTATAGGGAGCCAACGCTATCCTTGACAAGTTCAAGCAGATTTCCAATTCAGAGCAGGCAGTGTCTGGTGAAGGCAACACAACAGAGAAATCAGTGTTGAACAAGAGGAGGAGGAGCGAAGATGTTGAAATGGTGGACAAGGATCAAGCTGAAGAGATGCTCAAGGAGATCAATCAGCAATTTCAATTTCCACGATTACTCAGTAGTCGCAAATTGCTAGAGCTTGAAGTAAGTATGATTCTTTGCCATGCCAATGCCTATGCTGACCCATTTATAGATAGAAGATACACGATTCAGACGCAATGTCATTGTCCAGTTTTTGATTCTATTCCAATACCTGTCTGGATTCAAGGCATCTGAGAAGGAACGAACACAAAAGCTACTCTCTGCACGAGGAGCAACAAAGCAATCTCTTGTTCAACCTGTGTTTACTCTGGAAGGCGACCAAGTAAGTGTAGTATTGTTGATTTCATTTGGGTGATCCTTGGTTTTAATATCATGATATCATAGTTACAATGGGTCAAGGATACCAAACACGCCATGTTGGACCTGCTAGAAATGACCAAACCACATGGACAAATGTATACAGACATTGTATTAACACTATTGCGACATGAACGCAACTGGGTATGTAGGAAATGCCAATGCATGTGATGTGATATGGTTCTCACTAGGCTTTGATTACAGATCATATGGAAGGCATCTGGATGTCCTGATTTTGAAAAGCCCCCAGTTGACACAAAGGTGTTGCAGGATCTGTGGCAAAGGAAACGTCCTCAAACCAAGGTAAAAAGGATCAGTGGGAAAAGATGGGATCAGTGCTGACATTGTCTTTTTAGATGGCATTGGCTCCATATCGTTATCCCTATGGCAACTCTGAATTGACAAACATGTTCAAAACATCAAGAGTGAAACTAAGTGATTTGATGCAGTAAGTGATCATCAGGTACTTTGTGTAATGGATGGCTCAATGTCTTTTTCATAGATCACGTCCTGCACCGCCTAAACCTGTGGAGATCATCGATAGTACACTCGCGCGTTTGGAGAAGGAGACCGATTTATCAGACAATGAGCGTTTCAGTATTGCCAATGGTGCACTTTTCCAGGCAACTCGCTTCATGCTCAAAGACAAAGCACATTTGGTGACCAAGGTTTACACAGTCAAGAAGGACGTATACAAGGCACTTAAGGAAGCAACCAATAAGGAAGGAAAGGTGGATGAAGAAGCAATCAAAAAGACGCTGGACGTGGATGAAAAGACTGCCAAGCATGTTGAAGCAGAAATCAAGGTTCTCAAGTTGACGCGGGATCTGTTAACTGGTACCGCTAATAAAAGTAGTGGTCAATAGACTATTCGTTTACAATTACAATGTACATAGACCTTCTTTGATTATCTATATGGGATGAATAACAGCCTAACTCAGCACTGAAACAAGAGTCATTAGCCCTTACATTCTTTTTGTCACCCTTTTTCCTTTTCTTTTTCATCACTTGGTCAAACATTATCTTCCTTTGACTCCAGTCATGGACCCAGCGTCTTCACCTGCATCACAGTAAGTGTACATCTTTTAATTTTACAACATGTTATTCATGCATAAAGCAGAGGACCTCCAGCAGAGACTGGCAACAATAACAATCCTCCCGAAAGTAATGCGCCTCCCACACCAACATCATCTATCGAGGTATACATTGAATTGATAATGGACACAATGAAATACAAGATGCTTATTCTTTGTTACAATAAAGCCAACAAGCACTGGAGGTGGTGAGCCAGCATCAGCACAGCCAACATCATCTGAAGTAGCATCCACTGTATCAGAACAAACCCCTGCACCAACTTCTTCAACACCAGCAGCAGAATCGTCTACCGATGTAATTTCAGCAACCAGCGGCAATACTGCTTCCAATAATGGACCAACTACCAGATCACAAAATCCATCGTCCTCGCCATCTTCAACTGGAAGTAATGGTGGACATTCCACAATTGGACCATCAAATCAAGGTACATGAACAAAGAAAAGATCGATATGGGTATTGTATATCTTATTCTTATTATATAGGTGGTAATGGATCACATACAAACAAGGGAGCTATTGCAGGTGGTGTTGTTGGCGGTGTTGTCGGTGTTGCATTAATAGGTAAGCATTGACGTTTGGCATGTGCAACGTAACACACATCAATGCTGATATTATTTTTCAGCACTTGCACTGTTCCTAATATGGAGACGACGACGACGACTAGGACAAGCTCCCAAGAGTGCTGATGATTTCATGTCACAACCTTATGATGATGATGATTGGCGACAAGGTACACGTGGTGCTGGATGGAATCAGCAACAACAAGGAAGATTAGGACCTACTGTTCAACAACAAATTCAGCCACTTTACAGTGCTAGCAACAATGATGTTCCAATCAACAAGCCCAATGTACCAATCTACAAACCGGATGATCATTCAAGAACCAGCAATAGCACACGACGACCTTATCCACCTTCACCTACAACTCCTGAAGATCAAGTAGGATTAACATCAGCCAATCCCAATAGCAGTAGTAGTACTACAGCAGCAGCAGCAGCTGCAGGATCAGCTGCAACTGAACCAGACAAACCTGATGAAAGAAATGATGCAGCATAGACGTCTTTTTATAAACATCCCAACAACAATGACTCAGCCCATCATACACACACATACACACATGATCATCCATAGCATTCTTGTATTTCTTTCCAATGTCTTTATTAAAACAACAAACACCCATATTCAATAGTAAGGAATCGGTTGCAACTCTAGTACTTGTATCTGTGGAAGCTATACTCTTGTCCATTCTCGAAGGATTGGTTGTCTGGAATCACCTTGCATTGGTCAGCAATTGCAACATGGATAGCAAGGGACAAGGTATAGATAACATACATGTCTTTAGTCTCTTTACTGACTTCTTTACACAGGTGTCAGTGAATCTGATTTGATATATCACTCGCTCTTCATTGTTGCACAGGTGTTTCAAGTGATCTTATGTGTGGATGCCTTGCACAGTCGAAATACAGGTAGCATTCCTTGTTCTTTATCCATATCATCATTTACAAGCTCTTCTCTTATAGCGCAACTATGTACGCTCTTGATATTTGGTCTACTTGTCATAGGTAGGGTGGATATGATATCAGATGGGATGGGCAGCTCATTAACATAGCATTGATCAGTGTAGGGATAGCTTTTTCACTCTTGAAGGTTGTTACTGATGATTGATGACATAGTTATGGTGGTATTCAGCTACAACAGCATCTGATTCTCGAGAATGTTGGATGGTAAAGAAGCATTACTTGCATTGCCTACTTTTGCTCATCAACTTTGTATCTAGTGGCTCAGAAGCACTTTGGCAGCCAACTGATCCTCGATGGTCAGATACGATTCAAGGACAACAAGAAGCAATCAACTACTATCGAAGCAAGATGCGTCCTTTGGAGTACGCTATTATTGGTCTTATCCCTGCATTCTTCTTGATGTTGGCATTCCTTGCTTGGCGTTTACGCAAGGAATTCGCATGGGACAATTACAGAGCATTTTCAGCAGATATCCGGTAGGACAAAGTGGAAAGAAGAATGATGGATGCGGATCATTAACAGGTGGTACATGCACATAGGGTTCGTCACGCATTGATCATCACGAGTCTCCTATTGACACTGCTCAAGCTCGATTTCTTCTTCATCTTTTCATTTGCTGCACAATTGATTCCATCACAAAAGCTTCACTATGATGAAACAGTGAGTGAAACAGTGCTTGTTTTCGTACTTGGTGCTCTTGGTCTTAGCTTTGCCATCTTGGCCGTATATCGAGAAAGCATGCATTGGATGGCGGTCTTTATTCTTTGTGGCATAGTTGCAATTGGATACATGATCTATCGTCTTGTCACCATTTCCATCTCTCGGGACCCTTTGGATGATCCTTACGAGTTTACACGAAGATTTCTCATCTTTACTGTCACCAGCGCCATTGTATTGATCTCATTGACTGTACTGGTGGCGATTCGCTGCTTGTGGATATACAAAAAGGGGATCTTTTTGCACGCCAATCGAAAACATGCATGGCAACGTAAAGTCAATATGGATCGAGATTCAGATGCTATTGAACCTGAAGAGGAGGAAGATCACCCATTGGATACTTTATTACATCAGACTAGAAAATGACAGATGTTTCTATCGTTACGTTGTACCAAAATAGGCAATTATCATCTTTGTTGAAAGGTCATGTGCTCGACATGTGTGTGTGTGTGGTGTTACTTTGGTTTAAAAGTCTATGAATGATGATGGGAGTGCTTCTTGTCTTTGTAATCATTGTAGTCTCTCTCTGAGAAATAATATGTTTGTTATCCTTGCATCAGTATAGGAGAGAGATGCGGATGTTGGAGAATATGGCAGTTTGTACCAAAACGAGCAAGTCTATCTCAAAAGGGATGTGTGTCACTCACGCCTTGTGTCTAATGAGGAGAGCTCGTGGTAATGACAGCTACAGAGACTGATAGGCTTGCATTCCATCTATTCTCTGCCCAATTTGATTGGTGATTCATAGCCTACTCAACAAATGATAGGTTCCTCTTACCTTGTTTTACCTTGAAGCAATGTTGGATTATCAAGTGGTACCACATAAAATGACTCAAGCAACATGAATGGTTGAGATTCTCATAAGCCAGATGATCAAACACGAATGTTTCGAATACCATGTGCTAAAGTGTTATCACAAGGAGCAGCTGCTTGCTTGCATCATCTCTGTAACACCTTTAAAACCAGATTTTATCACGCAATACACCATGAAATGAGCTTTTTTGCACATGGCAAATGATATCTGCACATGCGTGATCATCATTAGAGAAAGCAAAACAAAACAAGCAGTTGCGTGATTGGGGAATGGGGATGAATATCTCAAGAGAAACGCTCAATCTAAGGCGGTAAAATCAGAACGACTCATAGCCATTTCAGCCAATCATTAATCACATTATGCGATCGGTGGTTCAATGGAAGCCCTTGCCTGTCTTAAATACGAAATGGGTAGTTATCCTTCTCTTTCCTTCCAAGAGATATCCCACCCACGCTATCAACTGAAGAGATAAACGCCATCCTTATCACATCATTCCATGGTTTCATTACTATACGAAATTACAGAGTTCAAACATCAGCAAACAATACCACACAGCATCATGATACCCAGTGCAAACAACATTATGACGAGTCAGTCATTATTACATCAACAACAACAACAGCCAAACACGTCAGTGGATGAAGCATTGTTGGCAAGTCCAATCTCATTAAGCTATGATTCAGAAAGCGATATTTCATTATTGGATGATGACGATGAAAGCGATGATGATGATGATGCTATTTTATTATCATTAAGCAGCAGCAATTCATTATCTAGTACGAATAATGAATGTGGCAGCTCATTACGTTTCTATGGCCAGCGATTGGGATCAAATGTCATCCAGAAAAGACGTACTGGTCGTAGTGTTAGGTTACAAGAAGCACACCGGTTACAAATGTTGAAACGTCGGCTATGTGAGCTTGAGACACGTAATCAACGCTTAAAGCTAAAAGAAATGACGTTGGAAGAGCAAAGGGATGCTGTAGCTGCCAAGGAATACCAAGATCGTCAGCGTGTGCACCAGCTAGAGGAACAATTGAAGGCTTTGAAGGAATCATTACTAACATGTGCTTGCACGGATAAATGAAAGGCACACCTTCACACATTTACAACACATGTCATGTCACCTTGTCGCTTTTTTTAGCTATTCAAGTTGGTGTGTATCTTTCTACCCCGTCTAAAGTTCTCCGTTCATCCTATTTCCTCTCTTATTTCTCCTCTTTTTGCTGTAATCCCTCGCATCGGCACATCCGCACACACTTACTTTCATACAATTATCTTTGTACTCTCTCTCTCTCACATTCCCCTGTATTGATCCTATCACACCCCCTTTCCACGTTTTTCACTGCCAATGAAGTTTGGGTATAATTACCAGCATATTCAGGAACTTTAGCATCCGTGATTGGTTTAAGCGTGTTTGTATATGCAGATGTGTGAATGTACTTTCCCTTTCTCTTTATATGAAAAGACGCAGGTACCAATCTTGAACCAGTATGAAACGACTTTACGATAAGGAAAACTCTTTATCTTCTTGCAAAAAGCAATCTAGCAACAACCATATCACTACTACTACTGTCGGAAGCAACTCCGCACAAGTGTCTCGTTATCATGCAGCAAATGTTGTTGATGCGCCCGCACCTTGTTCCTTTCCTTCTTCCTTTCCTTGTTGCTCATCAACCTTGTCAGTGCCAATGTCGACGGCATCTCCTTGTTGGAATACAACTTCAACATTGACCAACACCAACGTCTCAGTCGTCGACATTAACCCAGACTATAGCTCTCTACGCAAAGCGTTTACAAAGTAAGAAAACACCGGCCGAACAAGTCCGTCCATATTCTAACATCCTCATCCACCAGGTTCCAAAACAAACCTAAACAACGACACACCATACTTAAGCAACATGTTATACCTTGGTTACAACGATCAGATACATCAACTGCAACAGGAGACAAAAGAAGAGGAGATTCTTGCAATTCAAACATGACTACTACAATCAATGACACTGGAATGGATCAACAAAGCAACAACAAGATGTTTGCCAATAATCAGGGGTTTTGGAGCCAAAAGGCGAATGTGATCATCAGTGGAGCACAACAACATTTGGCAAAAGAACATCGGGATGACGTGTCAACAGGAAGAATCATGCTTTTAAGATGGTAATTTGGACTTTTTTCACTCTATTCTACTGGATCATCTCATATTTAATGTTAGGTGGCGAGTCTTGATGAACAATATTCCTCATGTTCCACATACTGAACGACCCATTTACTTGGAATGTATCATTGATATCATGGCAAGGTAAATTCTTCCCCCATCCAAAGATATGGCTACTGCTGATCCATGTCCATCTCCCCCCCTTATCACTTTTACCTGTGTCACAAGATCACATCACACTCATTACATTCTTTCTTTCTTTCTTGTATGTCAGACATGAATTCATTGAATATGGTAAGTTTAAACATGAATGTGTGATGTTGTTGGGGGATACTTATCAACAAAGATGCAGACAAAACGACTGCCAATGATTACAATCAATGGTGCAGCAGTCATCATGGATCTTGTGGAGGAGCAGCATTTGATGAATATCGACATTTATTGACTGGCACTCTTCGATATGCTATCAACAAACTGAATCAGAAAGCCATCTATGCTAATATGGTTGCTTTTTCATCCAAAGTACTCGGTACGTGCCCCTTGTTTACATCCATGCACTGAAACATGACTGACGTGCATTATTTTAGCCATGTGTTTCTTCAAGATCCCGTGCGTTGCTGCAATTCTACTACAAGCACTACGTGTTAGACCACAGACAATCAGACAATTACGTTCAGAAATGGGCCATTCAATGATGGATGGGTAAGTTTTTAAATGCATCTCTCCTCCTTGAACTACCAAATGAACCCCCTTGTCTCATTTGCGTTTTATAGATGCACGATGCATATGCGAGAAAGCTTATTACCCGTGTTTGGTTGTCATTTGCATGCGTTAATGACTGCAGACCCGCGATGCTACACCAATGTGATTCAGAAAAGCTGCAGCTGTAAAGATCCTCCTGTGCCACTTTCCGGAAACTGGATCCGAAGGTAATATCAAAAGCATGAGCACATCATGAGATTAATTTGTTTCTTTGTATTAGGTGGCAGAGTGATGACAGTGATCTCTTTTTCTCCTTTTATCGTCACTATCATGCAACCCTTGGCTCAATGCTTGTACGTGCGTATCCCTCTGTTTCTACGCAGGAGTTACATCGACGCAACATGTTTCTCGCATCATCACCAGGCTATGTTTACTTTGCATCTTACTATGCAGATAAAGTCAACTCTTTATTAAAACGACAATTGCATCAAGTCACCACAGTACTTCATCAACCATGCTCTAACACTAGTACTAGTACTTTGGCAAATGGACAGTCATCATCAGTATGGACACCAACTACAGCAGCAGCAGCAGCAACAACAACAACAACAACGACCACCGTGGAAAATGAAAGATTGGCTCCTCCTGTTACATCCTTGGATATCACAAGAAATGATCAACAGCAACCAGTCATCACCACACCAGGCCAACAACAACAACAACAACAGCAGCAGCAGCAAATGGTGGTGGGAGGAAAACCACGTGCATTGGAAATGGCCACGCGTAAATATGCAGAATGCATGATCTGGTGTGCAACACGTTCCCATGGAGTGTTTCACGACATGTTGAATATCTGGATACGATCTATCATTAAGCGTGTCAGTCTTACTGCTACAGAAGCTGTCTTTTGTAAGTCATTCTGTCATCTTTTTGTTTAGCATGCATCATTCACACTGTTTTTACACAGGTCTTTTGGATTTCTTGGATGTCGTATTAGTGGGCTTGGACAAGTAAGTACATGCATGATGATGTTGTAAGACATTTACTGATGGCAGATATCCTGTAGGAAAAAGCAATGCAAAGCAAGTACATCATCACCAGTCGACGTGCCCTTCATACTGCATACAATTCACATTCTCTTGGCCAAATCGGATCACACCATCAATCTTTTACGCGCATTGTCATTTGTTTACAGTCATTTCGCATTCCTGACATCACGAGCCGTACTACTCGACATGTTGTGTAATCGCATCTTGTTGGAGCCTTATATTTTTGAAAAGCTACTATTACACTGGAGTCGCAATGTACGTCATTTCTTCTGGCGATGTCTCTTTTGGCGTGTTGGCAGAGTTTGGTCACAAGAAGTCAAATGGCCACTACATCCAGATACACCAAGAGGAAAAGAAACTTGTGATGGGCATTCATGCTTTCGATTATGGTGTGATGAAAAAACAGGTACATTCTTGATGAATCATGGCTATATTTGATTCTGACACTCTATCCTAGACCCAATCCCTTGTTATGAAGCATTGGTGGAATGTGTCCAAGGTCAAGAGAACAAGGCATATAAACGATGTGCATTGTAAGTAGTGATATCCTTTACTGGTTACAAGGGCTCATTTTTTTCATTTTAGGGAGGTGCATATCTTGTTGGAATCCATGTTAGCGTCATTATCGGAGCAACATAACAATGACATCCACCTGAGAAGCTATCAACACGAAATCCTTGATCATACGCATGAATCATATCCAGTACCACACTTTACTTCCATGTTGACACGTCTTGTCACTGAATCACCAAGAAGATCAGTACGCAATCATCTCATCACACCAAAGCCTTCACAAAGCATGACGAATACCAAATCTAGTGACAACAGCAACAAATCTAGAGGACAACGACAACGAGGATCATCTATTTTGAGACGTACACTCTTTCCAAGGATCAACAACAACACGCGTGACAGCAATAGTAATCGACTTTTCCCTTTTCTGAGTACATCAGACGATAAAAAGACAAAGCAACAACCCATTCAAGTAGTCGACGACAGAAACAACAGCGTTGATGAGTGGATCTCATCCGCAAATGCACCATTTTCACCATGCATTGAAGTATATACAGTCTCATCTTATACTGGCAGCCATAGCAGTAGCACTGCCTTATCCAATGCATCTACACCATCGATTGTATCGGAACCTTCTGTTTCATCCTCATCTTCATCTTCACTTTCTTGCTCTTCATCCTCATCCAAAAGCAGCAGTACTCGACATTGTTCAGACGTGACACCATCATCCAGCAAACTTCTTTTACCATTGTCATCATCTCCTCCACAAAAACAGCGATTATCCATTCTCGAAACACTTGGATCAACATCATCCGATAATAACATCCAGCAACGTCATTTACTCTTGGATCGACTTTCTACAGCACGTCAGTGGAAATATGCTTCACGACATCATGTCTATGCATCCAAAAGCATTGTGGAAATGAACAGCGTCATGGAAGAATATACTGCTTGGAAGAAATCACGTTCGGTGACACACGATGAGAAGAAACTCGTATCGTATGCTCCCAATCTCTATCTCGACTGGCCAAAGAGCTGGAACATGGCATAAAAGTGGATCGTGTTACATAGAAAAGGAGTTTTTTATTTTGTCAATGAAAAGAGTCTGCTCTAATATACAATATTGCCAAGCAGTGCTACAATGCAGGTACAACGTGTTGCATGATCCAATATTTCTCACGCACCCATCATATTCAATATCACTGTGTCTCTAACCCCACCATTTGTAATACATTGATTATTGATAAGGTTTATTGATGGTAGATGCGTTAGAAAAGTGTGTAGGTGATCAGGCGATAAGCCCAGTGATGGTAGTAGTAGTAGTAGTAGTCATCGTCAATGGTCAGTGTGTAACTCCAGCAGTGTGGGAAAGATTGGCTGAATAAAACAATTGTCCTGAGCATGAACCTTTTTTGTTGTTGTTGTTTCTCCACTCGTTATGAACGACACTATTGCCAATGCTTCCATTCAAGAGCTTTCCTCTTGGGAATTTGCTCAAAAGCTCGATGCTCAAGATCCATTAGCCAAGTTCCGTGACGAATTTGCCATTCCTCCTCGTCGTTCCGTGTCGGGTAGTCATCCCGTAGTCGGTATGTGTATATTGTCTATTTATCACCGCCTATTGGATTGACATGGGTTGAATAGAATCAAAAGCTGATCTCGACAAACCATGCACTTATCTCTGTGGCAATTCCCTTGGTCTTATGCCAAAACGATCACGTGAATTGGTGATGCAGGAATTCGATGTATGGGCTGATCGGTATGTAAAAGGAAATGTTCATGTAACAACAAGATGGACTGATACACTTCAAGGGGTGTTGTGGGACATTGGGATCATCCTGGTCATGGTGGATGGGCTGTCATTGATGAACCATTGAAGGAACCTTTGGGAAGACTTGTTGGTCAGTATTATGACTAATCTCTTTTAACAGAAACTGTGCTGATGTCTCTTTGAATAGGTGCCAAGCCAAGTGAAGTGACTCCTATGAATACCTTGACTGCAAACCTACATGCAATGATGGCTTCTTTTTATAAACCAACCAAAGACCGATTCAAGATCCTTATTGAAGCAAAGGCTTTCCCATCTGATCATGCAAGTTTACATGTTGTCATTCTTTTGGTTTCTTGTACTAACCTAAGGTGATTTAGTATGCTGTCAGTTCTCAGCTCAAGTTACATGGCTATGATCCTGAAGAAGCTTTGATTGCATTGGCACCTCGTCAAGGCGAAAGCACTTTGCGTACAGAAGATATCATCCATACGATTCGCAATGATCACCAAATTGCATTGGTCATGTTTAGTGGCATTCAATATTACACTGGTCAATTGTTTGAAATTGAAAAGATCACACGTGCTGGTCATGAAGAGGTAAAAAGTGCACGGACCATTTCATGATGAGAAAGCTTAACTTTAAATAGGGTTGTATTGTTGGTTGGGATTTAGCTCATGCAGTAGGCAATGCTCCTTTGAAGCTTCATGATTGGCAAGTCGATTTCGCTTGTTGGTGTTCATACAAGTACTTGAATTCTGGTGCTGGTGGTATTGCTGGTTTATTTGTGCATGAGAAATATGCTAATGATGCTAGACCAAGGCAAGTAAAGAACAATTCATGACATGGATAAAAAGTTGACCATTCAATAGACTTGCTGGATGGTGGGGTAATGACAAGGCGAGTCGATTCGAAATGAAGCCAGGTATGTATCATCACTTGTAACTTGTTTATTCATTACTCACACATATGAATAGAATTCAATCCTTCTCCTGGTGCTTCTGGTTATCAAATGAGCAATCCCAGCATTTTGGCAACTGCTTCGTTACTCGGCTCACTTCAAGTCTTTGATGCTGCTGGCTTTTCTGCTTTACGTTGCAAATCAGTATCATTGACTGGATATCTTGAACGACTCTTGGATACAGTATTGGGTGCCCATCAAAAGGCTGGTCATTTCAGCATTCTCACTCCACGTGATCCAGAACAACGCGGTTGTCAATTATCTCTCGACTTTCCTGAACGAATGATGGATATCTTTAGCCAATTGGAAGCTCGTGGTGTCATTTGTGATGAACGTAAACCTACTGTGATTCGCATTGCTCCTGTTCCTCTTTACAACACCTACACTGATGCCTTACGTGCTGTCCTTTACCTTAAAGAGATTCTTGACAATTTCTTCCCTCTCTCAAATTAGATGATCATTAAAAGGATGATGGGTTTATTTATCAAGTTACTAGACTAGTTGCGCTATATTAAATGACTTGTCAAAAAAGAGTCCACATCAATGTTCCAAGAAAGCGTCAATGCATGGAGGATGTGTGTGTGTGTGCGTATGTACAAAATAGAATGCCAATCAGGAGAATCAATGATGGTGGAAAGAGCGTCGATTACTAGGAAGAACTCATAAGGATATCAGCAAGATGTTTGAACCCTTTTTCACCACCTGCTACCCACACCAACAGGCCTGAACCAATCATTGAAGTGATCACAACATTGCTGTTAGCTGGATCTTGCTTCTTTTCATTGTCGGCAGTAGCACTGGTAGAAGTAGAAGAATTAGATTTCAAAGCATCCACGATTTCCTGTTCCACTTGATCATTCAATGGCTTGTCTTTTCCATTCTTTGTTGTGTCAATAAAATCCAGAGCATTGGGTTCAATATCAGTAGGTGCAAATGTATCATTTCCAAGCATATGACGTCGAGATCGGACACTGGTAGCTTTTTGTTCAAATGCACGGACCCAATGTTGATTGACATCTTCAGGCATAGGTTCATTGTCATTCACAACGGGTGCAGGAGAAGGTGCTGTTGGATGAAGAGGAGCTGCAGTAGCAGTAGCTTGAGAAATGGCAGTGCGAATATTGGAAGGGGATGATGAAAACATGTTGCGTTTGGGCTTTTGTCGAAGATGAGAATGACCCAACTTTAACTCGAATGCTTCTACCCAGTTGCCAGCTTCCATTTCTTGATTGGCGGTATTGTGTTCTTGTTCTTCAACATCAGAGGATGCTTCCATGCTCTCTTCAAAAGTGGGATGCGACCCTGGTTCTGATTTTTCTGCTTGACTACGTTGTGTAGCAATGGCATCTTGTACACGACGTTCAATAGGATCATCCATTTCCCATGATGCAGTATTGCTGCTGCTTAGTTGCAAGAGTCTTGATACAATTTCAAGCTTGGTGCCACTGGGTGAAAGTTCATGTTCACGTGCAAGTGCTTCAAGTTGGTTCTTGCGAAGGCGCATGAGACTCGTCTTGTTCCAATGAGCTGGGTCAATGGTGTGTCGACAAGCCGATTGGTGCAACATGCGTCCCCATGTAGGTCTTGTTGTCAAGGGAACTCGGGTAAGAGTGCGTATCGTGTTCAACATTGTGTCTGTGGGGAAAAAAGAGCAAGTAAATTATCCTGTGGTTCAGAGGGGTTTTTGATGCATTCATTGTTCAAGCCACACATAACTTCCCATCTTGTCGTAACAAAACATTCTCTACACAATGCTCCTCTTGTTTCTTTATTAGACAATCACCATTCCACCCTTATTCATATTGATCCTTTTTCTATATAAATAATGACCCCATTGACATGTAGATCATTGTTGATAAAAGTCGAAATGAACCCCAGGAAGAAAGAAAAAGACATGCCATTGGCCAAGTGTGATCGTCATTGCCTATTGGTTCCACGAACATTACACCTATCAAAGAACATGCATTATGCATTGTGTGCCTTACACTTTACCTTTCTAGGCCCTGAAACGTGGCTATTGATTGTGTCTATATTGTTTGTTGTTTTTGATTCCCCCAACTTTTTTCAAATCAAATGATATCACCATCATCATGGTCGTCTAGCATTGATGCTCCACCATCCCCAGTATGCATGTGACAAGATCAATGAGCCAGATTTCTTGCAAAAGGAGATACGTTGCATGATGTAGACATGGGCGGTTGTTGAAAGATACCATGTTGTTTGGTGCCTTGCAGAATTTTCCTTTTCGATTACGCATAACATGAAGCATCATTGGATCACATCATCTCGTGGGATATGAATGTTGCAGATAAGAGATTTGGATGATCAACTTATATTCAATCGGATGTGATACCGAGATTTAAACATTGGATTCATGCCTTTGTTTAGTCTGAAACTCATTCATTCGTCCTTTCACTTTATGCAATGGACAACGTGTGTGATACATTGGATGCAATTCATGATCCAATTACTTGAAAAATGCTCTCGTTAAGCACAGGAAGAGTGGGAAGGAGACAAGTTGTACTAGTGCATTTCGTTTAAGATTAATGAGCTTGTAAATCAGCCAATATAGACTACCAGACGCACTTTATAGATGCTCAGAGATCAATTATGGCATGCCTTGTATAGACAAAGTATGGCAAGTTATACTATCTAGTGATATGCTACATATGGGGGAGACCAACTGTGTGTGCTGTGTTGGAAAATGGCTCAAGTCAAGGTCACGTGTCTGACTTTTTCTCCTTCCTCGTCTCTCCCTCCCGTCAACTTTCAGCAACCACTCACCGACGATCAGCCATGGCCACTATCACTTCAGGCAAAGACGCTTTCGATTCGATATCCGAGGTACTTTACACCTGGTCCATATCGCCATTGGCTTCAACTTGAACTTTTCTCAGGGCTGTTTTCTTGTTTTACCCCAATCTCGACGTACCAATGCTTCCTCGTCATTGACGGCTGGTCAAAAACGCAAACGCACTAGTCGAAAAGGTTCTTGACGACACCATTGTCTATTCAACATGGTCAACTAACTAGCATACTATTATCAGCTACAACAACGAGTGCTAGTCAACGTGCCAATACCAGTGTTCTTGAACATGATGGTTTTCAGCCCCTGTTCAGTGGTGAAGAGCCTTCAGCATGTGTATCAATGCGACACAAGTTTTTTCAAGACGAGTGGAAAAGGATGAATGATCTTATCAATGTAGGACCAGTGTATACTCTATGTTGACAACGAGCTTACAAGGTGTTGTTTGATAGGATATCTTGCTGGATACGAATAGCGCTGTTATCAATTCCATTGCTGATTTTGTCCATCACTCTGCTCAGGAACAAGGGTAAGTCAACAAGGTCATGATCCTTCATCATCTCATCATGTTCATCTAGTCTTATTGCATTGCCTTTTCATGAAATCCCAACTGCTTTGGTGTTTGCTGGTAAGATGAAAGGAGGATGCTTATTACAGTGGAGTGACTCTAGTGATAGGTATCAATACACCGGATCATGAGACCCAGTTTGAACAGATTGTGAGCCATTTACGCCGTGACAACCATTATGTGGCCTTGCTTCAGTCAAAAGATTGTGGAAACATTAGAAACATGACCAAGTCCATGATTGAGCAGTTTCTTTCAGAGACTATGGTGAATGATGATCAACAAGAATTGATGGAAGAGGTAAATACGAGCTATATAAGCTTTCTATGGAGCGTTATTGACATACATGCATATGTCTATAGCCTATGTTTCAGTTTGGCAGTGGTGGCAATAGTGGTGCAAGATCAGTCAAGAGATCCAAACTTCCGCCATATGATTTCCAGATCCTTGAAGGATGGTATCAGCATGCAAGTCGTAGCAAACAATCCAACTTGGTGGTGGTGTTACAAGACATTGAGACATTTGAAGCACAAGTGCTACAAGATTTCATTTCCATTTGCAGGTGAGTGGTACAATGACAACAGGTGTTTGATATATATACTAACTTGCATTAGTGAATACCGACGACGACTACCAATCGTGTTCATTATGGGCATTGCTACATCCAGTGAGATTTTGCATCAATCCTTGACCAAAGCATCTATCAGTCTTTTACGTGTGGAGAAATTCTGGTTGGAACAAAGTGAAGTATGGCTCAATCGTGTGCTTGAAACGGTAAGGATGTCTTTATTACAAGTGTATTTTCATATGAAAGTGCTTATAAGGATATGCACTAGGTGTTCATTGAAAGATTGGATACGTTGAAATTCGGCCCTCGTCCTTTCCGATTTCTTGTGGATCATTTCTACCTGTATGATTTCTCAATGGGCAAAGTCACTGCTAGTCTAAAGGTAAGCAGGAAGAATATGCAATTATGTCATGCCTGGTATTCATGATGAATGTAATAGTATGCCTTGATGCATCATTTTTATGCGAATCCATTGTCGATCCTGCTGCCACTCCTGGGTTATGATGCTCAACGATTGCAAAGTACACTTACCGAATGGCATCAAGAAGGGATTCTTTGTACACACCATGCTACATTTCTACGTATGCTTCCATCATTCCGGATGCATGTTGATGCACTCGCCGATCAAGATCCACATGAAGCACTTTGTCTCCTGGATGATGATGCATATTTGATGACCAAAGCATTGCCAAAGTTCGTTCTAGGCCTTCAGCATTATCATCATCACTTTCATTATGGCATCGAGTTGATTCGTATCCTTCATCAGCAATTTCCTGACATCACAGGTCTCAGAAAACCGAAAAGGGAGTTGTTACGTATGGCTCTTGAATCCGACACAGCAGCTCTAAGTGAAGCTATCCGATTACCAGCTGATCTTTTAAGAAAATGTGATGGGGATAAGCTGAGGCGTTTTTTGCAGCAGCTGCATGCGATAACAATGCAGTTCAGCCACGAGGAGCAAGGAGAAGGAACAGGAGATAACAACAACAACAACATGACACTCTTGGAAGATTGGATGGAACGTTTACAACAAACATTGGATGCTGAACATACCAAAGCACAAGATGCAGCAATCAAGAGAAAAGAAAAGAAGTTGGATGCCATGGTGACTGATACAACACGACACACTGTGACAGCCAAGAAAGTACAAGATGAATCAGTCAAATATATCAAGAAAACGGGTACTGACAGGACAAAGATTGCAATGCAAGTTGCAGACTGGATCAGCCGAACCTTAAAGTAAGCATCTGAAAAAGGGGATATGGTTTATTGACCGCAGTGGCTAACAAGGAGGTGTTATTTTTATAGCAAGTGCCTTATGCAACCGATCAGTACTGTACCCATGTATGAGTTGGCCTATTACACCAATGTACGACTGCACGACAAGTCATTTTCAGCACAACCACGAGCAGCAGTACAAACAGGTCTTGGACAAGCATATCATTATCTTAATTGCAGTTGTTGCACACGCCCAGATCACATCATGCCTTCAGAACATGACACATGTATATTATACAAGCTCTATCTTGAATGTGGCAGATTGATCAATCTTTATGACTGGTTCGTTGCCTTTGGATGTATTCTGGAACGAGAGAAGCGCACTGAGCGATTGGATGAAAAAGAAGTTCAGTAAGTGTTTCTAGCACTTTTGATTGGATCCCATATTTGACCATCTTTTCCATAGAGCACGATTTGTTCGATCTGTGGCAGAACTTCAGTTTCTAGGCTTTATCAAATCAACACAACGAAAGACTGATCATGTTCAACGTCTCACGTGGTCCAATGTCTAAGTCATCAGCATCATCCTACATCTTGACTACATCCTGTTTCATCATCATCATCATCATCATCTTCTTATGCATCATCATCATCATCATTGTTATTCCCCCATTCGTATCCGAAGCAACTGCCGATCCTGCAATCATCCCAATTCTCTACACCTGGTCCAAACAACAAAAGATACCTATCTTTGGATGCATCATAAATGTCAACATTGGATTGAATTGGAATGTTTATATCATGATTTGGGAAACACAAAGCGCACAAGCAGTATCATGCGCGGGGTCCATTATATCTATTCCCCGCCTTTTGAAAGAAGGGGGTTTCCAATATGCGACAAGGTGGCACAGATCCAGTTTTTAGTCTATGTTCTTGTTTGATTGTGTAGCACTTGTTTCAGTAACAAGATCCATTGTCAATCACACTAAATGCATGATGTTCGGATATTGATAAACAAAGAACACGGGTTTCTTTAGCCGAGTATAACCGGTGTAGTTTCAATCAAACATGGTGAGAATGAGATCTTTGGGCTTGACAAGAGCCACGTGGAGTAATGTAGTGCAGAATAGGACTTGTTGAAAGATAAAATGACCCCTCCCCCAAAAGTAATATGTACCTGAGACACAAAAAAAAGCTATTCTTCCGCTTGTTATCACTTTTGCGTATCACATAAAGATAAGGGATCGACCAATGTTTGTCCAACAGAAAGTCGTGAATGTATGTGTGTGTTTCCTTTTCTACGTCATTCGGGAAATCGGATTCTTGTCAACAACAACGGATGTTGCCGGTGTGAAAAGGGGAAGGATGAAAAATGATGGCATTTCAAATGTGCATGACATACACACGTATAGATGTAAATGTATGGCAAGTGGGGTATATTCTCCTTTTTCACAAAAAGCATCACTATCGTTTCCGGCGCTTCCATTGCATAATTATGCACACCCCCTCGTCTTGAAACCCCTTCCTATCACTCCCTAGATAATCACCATCATTTCGCCTGATGCGTCTTTTGACAAGTATATTCAAGAACACATAAATGAAAACAAAGGAGACATTGGACAAAGGACTCGTTCAAACAATCATGGACAACAAATAAACAAGGTCTACATTCATACACCTTTTTCTTTTTGACTCTATCGTAATAAAAGAAAAAGTCAAGGGGAAAAGGCGCACACATCGCACTAGTAAGGAGGTGGCTAACTTTGATAGATGTTCTGCAAAGAATATTGTCATGAAGCATCGTGTTATTACACAAATCCAACCTTGTGTAGTCTAGTAGTTTACGTGTAATGTGTAAAAAAGTGGATGTGTATTGGTTAAAAAGGATCGACGAGATCCCGTTCCCTTGGCAAAAATGGTCAGCAGCATCAGCATTAGCATCAGCGGCAAGTGTATGAGAAGCCAGGGGTTATCTTAGCGGGGTAAAATGGGGGATTAAGAGATAAGGCGGGATTGTATATATATCTCATGAAGCATCTCTGTTACACTTGTTTCTATTTTATGATATAACATCAATCCGCATCCTTTTCTGCTTGGGATTCAATGCAAAAGGATAATAATGAGAGAGAGAAAACAAGGATGTAAATGTGTACCCAAAAAGGGCTTTACCCCTTTTGGTACAAGCAAAAGCGATCCGACTTGTGATCTCCTAGCCTTCTCCCCCCTTCTTTTTTCGTAGTTGGTTTTTGCTGAGTTGACCGAGCTGCAATCCTCCTTTGGGGGGACATCTTTATATATAAATCTTCCTTGATCGGGTTCCCTTTGGAACCGATTCTCTTCTTTCCATTTCCCTCGCTGGTGTCTTTCTTTTTCACATAGACGCGCACATTTTTACTGCATCCATTCTCTAATCATTCCAATACCAGCAAGAATCCACCATCCTTGCTATAATGTCTGAAAAGACTGAAGATCAGCATCAACAACATCAGCAGATCAGCGGCAACATTACGTCGCTCACAGTGGAAGAGCTTTATGATAAGGATAAATTTGATCTCTCCACTATGGAGCAAGGTGATGTCCTTACTCTATTACAGTACGTTTCATTTTTTACATGTGTATCTTCTCCTATTTGATCCTTGTATATCCCCTGGTTTATTTTTTTAACTGAACATTACTCTAGAACTAGCAAGGAGGGCTTAACATCTGATGAAGCTGCTCGTCGTATCGAAAAGTTTGGTCCCAACAAGCTTGAACAAAAGGAACAGAATCCCTTTTTGCAGTTCCTTAGCTTCATGTGGAATCCCCTTTCTTGGGTCATGGAAGCAGCTGCTATTGTCTCTATTGCATTAGCTAATGGTGAAGGTCGTCCACCAGATTATCCTGATTTCATTGGTATCGTTTTGCTCTTACTTGCCAATTCCTTGATTGGTTTTTATGAAGAACGTCAAGCTGGTAATGCTGTCAAAGCCTTGATGGAATCACTCGCACCTGAATGTAAAGTCAAACGTAACGGCGAATGGCATACCATGGAAGCAGCAGAACTTGTACCTGGTGATGTCATTAACATTAAGCTCGGTGATGTCGTTCCTGCTGATGGTCGTCTTTTATCAGTAAGTCATTCTTGTGTTGCATTACTCCGAAGACTGAATTTCCTATTTTAGGCACATGGTCAAGTCTCTATTGATCAAGCTGCATTGACGGGTGAATCTCTTCCTGTTGGCAAAGAAGCCGGTGATGAAATCTTTTCTGGTTCCACTGTCAAACAAGGTGAAGCCGAAGCTGTCGTCATTGGTACCGGTCTCAACACTTTCTTTGGTCGTGCTGCCAAGCTCGTGGGTGACGCTGGTGAAGATGTTGGCCATTTGCAAAGCATCTTGACCAAGATTGGCAACTTTTGTTTGGTGTCCATTGGCATCTTTGTCGTTATTGAGATCCTTGTCATGTATGCTGCTTTCCGATACAGCTATCGTCGTGGTATTGACAACTTGCTTGTCTTGCTCATTGGTGGTATTCCTATTGCCATGTAAGTCCCTTTTTTACATTCACTGCTTTTGATTCCATATCCTCATATCTATCATTCCTTTAGGCCTACTGTATTGTCTGTTACTCTTGCTATTGGTGCTAAGCAATTGGCTGAACACAAGGCTATTGTCACTCGTATCACTGCTATTGAAGAAATGGCTGCTGTCACCATTCTTTGTTCTGACAAGACTGGCACATTGACCTTGAACAAGTTGATTGTCGACAAGCCTACAATCAAGACATATGCCAATTACAACGGCGATGAGATCATTCAGCTATCAGCATTTGCATCACGTACTGAAAACCAAGATGCCATTGATTTCTGCATTGTCAACTCTCTTCCTGATCCCAAACTTGCACGTGATGGCATTGAGGAGCTTGAATTCAAGCCATTCAACCCAGTTGTCAAGCGTACTGAAATTACATACCGCGTCAAAGAAGATGGATCCGTGCGTCGTGTTACCAAGGGCATGTCACACACCATTTTGGATTTGTGCACCCGTGACAAGACTGAAGAACAAATCAAGGCTCTTAATGATGATGTGGATGAATTTGCTCGTCGTGGTCTTCGTGCTTTGGCTGTTGCAGTAGATGAAGTACCTTCTGGTGATGTAGAAGGTGAAGGTTTAGGCTTCCGCCTTATTGGCTTGCTTCCTATCTATGATCCACCTCGTTCTGATACCAAGGAAACCATTGATCGTTCTATTGCTCTTGGTGTTCAAGTCAAGATGATTACTGGTGATCAACTTGCTATTGGCAAGGAAACAGGTCGTCGTCTTGGCATGGGTGACAACATGTTCTTGTCCAAGACACTTAAAGATGGTCCTCCACCTGGTTCTGGTTATACAAGCATTGATGACATGGTTCTTCAAGCTGATGGTTTTGCTGGTGTCTATCCTGAACACAAGTACGAGATTGTTGAACGTCTTCAAGCTATGGGACATATGACTGCCATGACTGGTGATGGTGTGAATGATGCTCCTGCATTATCTAAAGCCAATGTTGGTGTTGCTGTCGCTGATGCATCTGATGCTGCACGTTCTGCTGCTGATATTGTATTGACTGAACCTGGTCTTTCTGTCATTGTTGAAGCTATCATTGGATCTCGTCAAATTTTCCAACGTATGCGTAATTATGCCATTTACGCTTGTTCAATCACTATTCGTGTTGTTGTTGGTTTTGCTATTCTTTGTTTTGCATTCGAACACGATTTCCCACCATTCCCAGTGCTTATTGTTGCCGTGCTTAATGATGGTACTATCATGACTATTTCCACTGATCGTGTCAAGCCATCGCCTTATCCAGATGCATGGAACCTAAAGGAGATTTTCAGTTATGCCATCTTGTATGGATTGTACCAAGCTGCTTCAACACTTGTATTTGCTGCTGTTATCTTCCATTCCACTTTCTTTGCCGACAAGTTTGGTGTTGAACTTCCAGCTGATGTCAATGATCATATCTATCACTCCATCATTTATCTACAAGTATCAGTCATGTCACAAGCTTTGATTTTCATTACTCGTTCTCGTACTTGGTTCTTCCTTGAACGTCCTTCAGTGTATTTGATGCTTGCCTTTGTCATTGCTCAACTTGTTGCCACTTTTATTGCTGTGTATGCCGATTGGGGCTTCACTGCTATGCGTGGTATTGGTTGGGATTGGGCAGGCATTGTCTGGATCTGGAATATTGTCTGGTTTATTCCCATGGATTTCTGCAAGTTCTTTATGCAATATCTCTTCACACCAAGAAATACACTTCGCGAGAACAAGACTCCATTGGCTGGTACTTCGTCTCGACGTGCTTCTGCTGTATCAGGTACTGGTTCAGCTCGTTATTATGCAAGCCGTACAAAGTCGCTCAAGTCACTCGAACGTCCTCGCAACTTTGGTGCTCGTCTCTTGAACATGAACAAGAAAATGAGCATGGATCAAAAGGAAATGCGTCGATTCTCTTCTGTTCAGGTAAAGTATCTTTATCTTGTTATGATGGATTCATGTATTAACATCTTTACTATAGACCAATCATGCTGCACAAGTCTTGAACTCGTAAATATTCTCCATCTCTCTTTTGCATTATTCAAGAATCTCCTCTCTTGTCACCCATTAACATCCTTTTTACCCATTTCAAAGTACCATGTCTTGATCTCTACCCATATAGCACACTTTCATACACACAGCACACACATTCAACATTCTTTTAATTGTATATTCCATATATGAAAGTAACGATCGCAATACACTTGCTTTCAACATATACAAGTAATTCAATTAACATGAGTCATCACGGATCAGTGTAATGAATAAGATTGGAATGTGATAAAGGTAGATTTAATCAAAGCCAAAGATATATATATATGGTTCAAGCAGAATGTTGGAGTTAGAGTACTCGTTGTAGCAGCCGAATCAATATGTAGGCCGGTACTAGTGAAGGATAGGTAGGTATTCGGATGATGAATGGCATAATGTATTTGTGGTACCTGTGCTTTTCCGATACACAAACAATTCATGCATCGATCCATGAAGAAGGTATATTTCATTCCAGGTAATGGTAATCGTCGTGATAGAGATAGAATAGCAATGTGTATAAAATAGTCAATGTGCATGAGCTGAGCGAGAGTGAACAACATCGCCAAATGTAGAAGGAGGACTTTGTCGGCCACACTTGTTTTATTGAATACCCCATGTCCGGTTTTGACATTGCCAGCTTTCGAGACAGACTACCACGGTCAAGGAAAAACAACAAGACTTTTGATCTACGTAAGCGTATGCTCTTGTACTTTATTGTCACTTTGGTCTAATTGGAAGGGGACACTATAGAAGACGATGCTTCGTCCGAGTCAGATTCCAGCGATTCCGACTATAACAACAGCAAACGCAAAAAGAGTAGACGAGTTCTCGACTTTACAGCTTCCGAATGGAGCGACGATAGTGACAATGAAAAGGATGCGTTGAAAGAGACTTTTGAAAGTGAAACGTCTGGCACAGCAACAGCAACAGCAACAGCAGCAGCAGCAGCAGCAGCAGCATCACTAGATACGTCTTCTTCACCTAGCGTAGCAACAGAACAAGCTTCACAACAACATGTGACATTATTAGACAATGATTCAGATGACAATAAGCAAGATGATACCTTCATGTAAGGATCCATACCATTGAAACAAAGGTACCTGTATTCATGCCGACGTTATAGATTATTGTCAGATGATGATAATGAGGAGGATATCAAGGAATTACAGCATATCAATGGAAGGTAAGATAGGGAATGTGGATGGCAATAGATTGCTCATTGTCATGTATGTGAATAGTACAAGCCCAAAAAGACCACAACCAAGCCCATCTGAACAACAACAGCGACCAAAGAGACCCAAAATAAGCGTTCCATCATTTCAAGAGATTGAAGATCTGGATCCTGATTTGGCATCGATTCTTCCTGGTACAGCACCTTCACCATCATCAACATCGCAAAGTCCATCACGTGCTACCAGTCATAGTCCTGCACCAGCCCAAAAAGTACTCATCAAAGTGTGCTACACCACGCCACGGATACCAGATGATGAAAGGTTACAGGTGCTGATTGATAAGCTCAAGAAACCACTTTCTATTTATGTGATGGAGGTATGCTATGACATGATATATGGATTATAGGATGATGAAGTTAATGTATATGGATAGAATGATCCTTTTGACAAATTGTTGACTCGTTATGCACAACACAAAAAGTTAAGGAAGGATGATCTGCAGTTGGTGTACAAGGATGTGCCAGTGGTACTACGAGCAACACCTGCTAGTCTGAACATGATTACTGGTGGCCAAAGCAAAAATCTAATGCGTAAGTACTGAGGATTGATGAAGGATTCATGATTGGCTGATATGATCGATAGAGGTCTATGTCAAGAGCGATTATGAAAAGCTCATTCAAGAAGAGATGCAAAAGAAGGAGGAACTGGAAAAGATGTTTGATAAGCCAATCACGGATGACGAGTTATTTGCTGGCAACAACACATCCATCGAGGAATCCACACAAGGCACTGATACTGAAGACAGGTTATTCCTTAAACTACGTGGCAAGGATGATGATGATGTCGTATGTCGTGTCAAAAAGGTAAAATGGAATGTTGTATATCAAGGATGAATGTTGGTTTAATCACACACACACGTGCTTTTTAGACCACTACGATGGCCAATCTGGCCAAACATTACTGTGCAATCAAGAAGCTGGACAATAGTGTAGCTAGTAAAATAGAACTTTCATTTGAAGGAGAAACATTATCACCGAATGACTGTGTAGAAGACACTGAATTAGAGAATGAAGATATTGTAACTGTAACTATCAAGTAATATGTACCTGTAAATAAAAAGGCTTATATCGAGTTGAGCATGAGGATGGAATCCTAAAAGGCGATTAGTGTGGTGACACAAGCTGTCTGGGACACAAAAGAATCCGGTATTGAATGCAATTAAACGCTACACGCTTCTCTTTTACTTTCTTCTACTGATGGCACCTGCAGCTACAATTCCTGATGGAGTGGGCGTTGCTCATCTCCCCAATCAACGACACAAGATTGTCTCGAAACGAGGTGCCAACTTTACGTTGATGGTTTGTGGTAAAGTCTTTATATTGCTATTTCTCGAGTGGATAGACTGATGATCATGATATATCCAAGGTGAATCCGGTGTTGGCAAGACTACTTTTGTGAATACTCTTTTTACTACCACCATCAAGGATCCCAAGCAACTTGCTAAGCGTCACTCGAAGCAAATCGATAAGACAGTAGAGATTGAGATCACCAAGGCCGAGTTGGAAGAAAAGAACTTCAAGGTCAAGTTGACTATCATTGATACACCAGGTTTTGGTGATTATGTCAACAATCGAGACAGTTGGATGCCTATCGTGGAGTTTTTGGATGATCAACATGAAAGTTACATGGTCCAGGAACAACAACCTACTCGAGCTGGTATCATTGATCTTCGTGTACATGCATGCTTGTACTTTATCCGTCCCAATGGCCATACGTAAGTCTTTTGCGCGCATAGGAGGATAGGGGTTTTAAGATGGCTGATGATGATAATCCATGATGCAGATTGAAGCCCCTGGATATTGAAATCATGAAGCATTTGGGATCCAGAGTCAACCTTATTCCTGTGATCGCCAAAGCAGACACTTTGACTCCCAATGATTTGGCTAAATTCAAACGCAACGTAAGGTTATCTTTTACACACACACATATATGGACTTTTTTTGACTGACTTCTTGTAGATTTTGGATGTGGTGGATGCTCAAGATATCCGTGTTTACAGCTGTCCTATCGAAAGTGAAGATGAAGCCGTTACCAATGTCAACAAGGAGATTATGAGCGCACATCCATTTGCAGTGATTGGATCAACTGAAGATGTGACTACAGCAGATGGTCGTAAGGTCAAGGGTCGTCAATATGCTTGGGGATGTGCCGAAGTGGAAAATGATGCCCATTGTGATTTCAAAAAGTTGCGCAACTTGTTGATTCGATCCCATATGCATGATTTGATCTCAACAACTGAAGAAGTTCACTATGAAATGTACCGTCAAATGCAAATGGAGAATCGTAAATTTGGTGAAGCCAAGTATGTCTACTGTGACTGGAGGATCCTGTTGCTTTTGCTCATATGATTTGTGTTGTAGGCCAAAGAAGTATGAGAATCCCAAATTCAAGGAACAAGAAGAAAAGTTGCGTTTGGCATTCACAGAGCAAGTCAAAAAGGAAGAAAACAGATTCCGTCAATGGGAAGCTCAGGTATAGATTTGACATGGCATGTCTTTATATCACTTTTGACTCATAGTGTATGTATAGCTTGTCAGTGAAAGAGATCGCTTGAATAAGGATTTGGAGGAACAACATGCCAAGATCAAGCAAATGGAAACTGAACTTGAGAATATCTACCAGATGCAAGGACGAATGCGAAGATAATCATCCCCATCTCTCCCTCTTTATCCCTGCTTTTTCGATATCACCTGAACTTTTTAAACCCCATCCTCTGCCATTATCATGTTATCCTTCCTTTTATTACTGTCGAATCATGGAACATACAATATTACTTATCTGATGTAATGCCAAATGATTGCTGTGGTTTTGGTAGTCGTGGAAGGGCGTGTTTTATTGCAATCTGATGCTTCATATGTACTCTTTACATTACTTGGTGACTTAGTGTCGTACAGCCTTCTGGATCATTGTTTCTGTAAAGTGGTATTGCTCCTCGTTTTTCTTGAATGCTTGATCATTTCAACTTTACTTCCATCATCGTCACTGGTTGTAGGAAGAATATCAATTGCGCTTGATCTTGTGTAGCGTACAAGACTAGGAAGAAAATTTGCAGTCAGTCTTGTGGATCATTGCTATTGAAAGTGATGACAGAAGTATAAGAGAAGCAAGCTTGCTCAAGTGTCATTGGAATGTAGTCAACAATATCATCTTATACAAGGCAAGTATCATGTATCATTCTCTTTGTATTGTTGCTGAATCCCCAAGTGAAAAGATACTTTATTGATTTCATGATCATCATAGGTGAAGCAGTCTTCATTATATAACATCGTCATCATTCATTGTACATAACTAAAGCACGCGGAGCTGAAGGATGAACAAGAAGCCTTACAAAGCGTATGACATCTAATTCGATGTTGATGATATGATCCACTATCACTTTCGTACTTGGATATCCCAGCATGTTACAAGTATCACCCTTTTCTTTTGAACAATGTTGACTAGCTTTACATGATAGACTCGGTGTATGCATACATTTACATGTGATCAGATTATAAAGTGGATTCACTATTGCACCATGTAAGAGCATATTTATCGTTTTGCACTTTTGTCACTAGCTGGGGATTGCATTCAACCATCCTTTTACCCAGTGGATTGTCCGACATTGATGCCACTTTAAAGCAACTGACAGTGCTCAAATGCTTTATTTGGCTGACCTGTAGACGCCACATTATGTATTGCATACTCTTACCAAGGCGTTCGACAATAAAGTGATACATACAAAGTGCGAGATGTCTTCAAATGGTCCTTTATTCCCCCAATATGAGCACGCATTAAAGATTGATGTCGGGGTGTTTACCAAGACCAAGTGATGGGATGGTCAGCAAAGGTTTATGGTGAAGATGTATCTATTCAAGCAGTCGACAATGGTGGTATTGCAGTTATGACATCTTTATTATCATATGATTGAAGAGCGAAAACAACATGTGTGTTGCTATCATTCTCTGATAAGGTGTGTAGTGTGTGCGCATGTGTATGGCAAGTGTGACTAACTCGGATGTTGTATCTTTTTTTTGTTGGCTCACTCACTTCCTCTCTTTCACTCTCCCACTCTTCTTTTCCCCCAAGCAAGGATTGCATTCCAACTCTTGCGTCGACTGCAAAGTGAAAAGGTAGATATACAATACAAGAGCTTCTGAATGGTGTACAGGATGATTGTGGACCATGGTTGGGTGGGGCGATGGAAGGCAGTTATGCTAGACAACTCGTGTTTCTATGAAACGGGATGGCACTTTTTACATTTGACAAAGCTAACGTCTTTTTCTTCTTCTTTCAGGATATCAGAGCAACAACCAAAAGAAGCAACGCCAGACTCGAGTATAAAAAGGGCCAAAAGTAAGTAGTTGTATACAAAAGGAAGATTGTATATATTGATTGATGATGGTATCTATAGTGGATGATATGAGCAGTGGCACCGAAAGCGACTATGCAAAGTACTGGATTGACTGGTTTTTGGAGACCAAGGGCAATGAATATTTCTGTGAAGTGGATGAAGATTACATCTTGGATCGATTCAATTTGACGGGTCTTAGTCAAGAAGTTCCACAATTCTATGCTGAAGCACTGGACATGATCACTGACAACTTGGGTAAGTATATGGCTTAGTTGATGAATGTCAATGATAGACTGACATTGGTATGCATAGATGAAGAAGCACTTACTGATAAGGTCCGAGAACAAATTGATAAGGCTGCTCGTCATTTGTATGGATTGATTCATGCTCGCTTTGTGATTACGACACGTGGATTGGCCAAGATGGTAAGTAATGCTATTATAAGAGTAAGAATGGGATGATTGATATGCGTGATGATAGTTGGACAAGTACAAGAAGGCTGATTTTGGTCGCTGCCCAAGAGTGCTTTGCAATCAACAAGCCTTGTTACCAGTTGGTTTATCTGATATTCCTTACACCAAGACTGTCAAGCTCTACTGTCCACGATGTGAAGACATTTACAATCCCAAATCTTCTCGACATGCAACTATTGATGGTGCTTATTTCGGCACATCTTTCCCACACATGCTCTTCCAAGTACATCCTTCCTACATGCCACCAAAGTCATTTGAGCGATATGAACCACGTATCTTTGGCTTCAAGATCCATGCAATTGCAGAACAACATAGATGGCAGGATCGAGCCCGACAGGAGTTTTACAACAAGTTGAAAGACGACGATGAAAAGGATCAAGCATAGCCGATTACTAACTACTATATGTCTTTTGTAACAATCATCTACACCCTCTTGCGCACACACACATATATATACATATATACATACACATAAATGCATTGTCTTTGTTGTGTTTTCAATTGAGCATTTAAAATACATTGTTGCCATATCCAATCCCAGCATTACGCTTCTTTTCTTTTCCTTTTTTAACCCATACTCTTCCACTCCCCATTGTATCGACATGGGCAACTCTAACTCGACTGAAGCCAACCATTCAGAACGACACAATGCCAATGCAGCTTCAAGTTCAAGTAGTTATCCTATTGACAAGAAATCGCCAGCACCACCCATAGTAACTCCTTCATCGCACACAGACACGGACCGTCGCATACCATTTCGCTTATCTGTAACGTCATACACTGCTGATAACGACAGCGATCGACCACCGGATTCAGCTACAAGTGACATTTCAGTCAGTGGGATAGGTGGTGAAGAACGTATGTGGTCGTCGTCTTCTTCTTGGTCGTCACCTGTCGGTAACAACAGCCCCAACATTGCCACCCCAACCACAACTCCCGCTACCACGACGACTACAACTACTGCTGCTGCTACAACAACAACAACAACAACAACACCTGCTACTACAACACATGCACCAAGAGCAGTACCACTTTCTACAGGCAAATCTGGATGGGTGTCTAGTACAGGCAATACAAGTCCATGGTATGGTGGCTCTTTATCATCATCCACATCATCACATCATCGAAGCGATTCTGTTCGTGGTCCATATTATCGTGCTCGAGCTATGAGTGTCAATCGAGACTCTGAAGCAGATGACGAATCATCCTCTTCCATGACACAACAACAACAACGCTTTACTCGGAATCCCAGCATGATTCGTGATTCACAGCAAAAAGGTAACACAATGAATCATACAATGATCCACATCACTCACGTTGTTGTATAGGTATTCCTACCATCATCACTTGGGCGCAAGGAGGACAAAATGTTTATGTCACTGGCACTTTTAATGGGTGGAAACACAAGATAAAACTGGTCAAGAGGTAGGATCTATCTCTATTGAAAGAGAATGAGAACACTGACTAGGTTCATGTCTTAGTACACAAGATTTTACTGCAGTTTTGGAGCTTCCACCCGGAACACATCGATTAAAGTTCATTGTTGATGACGAGTGGAAGTGTTCGAATGAAATGGAGACTGCTACGGACCCTGATGGCAATCTAGTCAACTATCTTCAAGTATCGGATGATTATGAAGACTCACTGGATGAATTTGGTGATAACAAGACAGATCAAGGTAAGAGTGAATGAGAATCATGATTCAGTCATCTTATTATACAAGCAGGATCAGGATCTTCAACGCCTACAGAGGAATACACATCACAGATACCAGCCGATTTATTAGCACTTGCAACCAACATATCAGATGATGAACAAGGACAGAAAATTGCATCCGAATGGGAACAACGACAACCCCAACCTCCTTCTTTACCGCCTCACTTGGAAACAGTGTTATTGAATTCTCAAGCTATCAGCGAAGAAGATAATTCAGTACTACCAGAACCCAATCATGTCACCTTGAATCATCTTTATGCAAGTTCTATAAAGGATAATGTCATGGCTTTATCAACAACCACTCGGTATCGGAAAAAGGTAGGCATATGGAATGGATCATTAAAAGATGTATACTGACAAGATGTGATAGTATGTCACGACCATGTACTATCGTCCAGTGTTTCCCAAGAGGTAGAATCATTTTGTTGAATCAATACATTGGTTATTATACCGAGAACTGTGTATGGTGTTTTAGGATGAAGGGACTTTTTATATCATGAAAGTGAAGTAGATAGTGTTATGACTATTGTATCAAAGGATATGGGGGGCTAATGCAAATGTCTTTTTGTCACTGTATCTCATTGGGCCTTGTTCCTTATTCCGCACTTGGTCCACTGGGTGTTCAGCAACACGTTTCTCGTCTTCAAACACAATGGTAACCAGCTATACACTATCAACACCTTCCATCTAGGCTAATACCAACATGACTTAGTCTGCCATCTTCAACTTTCAATCGCTACTTCTTGCTGTACTGTTACTGATTTGTACTTGCACTTACATTCGCGCACAAGCTCCTTCGTTGCTCGATCGTAACAAGACTGGGTAAGTCCAGAACAAGTTGTAGAGACGTGTTCCTAATACCATGATAGACCACTCGGCTTGTTCTGGAAAGCAGCGCGTATAGGAGAACGTTTAAGTCCTTACGTATCACTCGCATGTATCATCATGGGCGTCAGTGTTCTTGTTTCTTAAGCTAGTCAATCCAATATCCCAATTACTATTACTACAACAATCAGCATCCTCTACATTGTATCCTTATGAATATACACAACACATTACTCTTCAACAATCGATGATGATAGCTATTGATGTGTGGATTATAGACATGACGACGTGGGATGAAGGATAAGCATTGATACAGATTGAACCTTGCAAAAGTGTTCTTCATCTCTTGTCACTGGGAATATATGTGCTTGACTACAATGCATACAAGTCTCGGCTTATCGGGTATAATAATTGAGTGATGAATACATGCTATAATCACATGATGCCATTCTTTTTGGCTCTATTGCAATTCCCGATCACCGGCTAGTCCATGTACGTTAACCCGATAAACAGACTTTGAAGAATGTTTGTTTATTTACATTGCATGCAATGGTAGTGCGGGATTCAAGATGAAATGCATAGCTAACGTTGGGTACTTGCCAAGTTGGGTCCAAACGTCAATCCCGACCTTGCATACACTACTTTTGAAACAACTTTTGCTGTACGTTGGCGCTATATTGCATGCAAAAGACATAGAGTACTTTTTATTCTTATCGTTGGCTAATATATGTTTGTCGGTGTCTTACAAAGACAGCATGATGCCAATTCTTTTTTTCCATACAAGACTAGATAGAACAGTTGGTGTTGTCGGTATATAATGTGTACGTGTGGATGTGTTGAAACATTTACAAAAGAAAACAGGTGGAAGTTGAAGGTAATAATGAGAAATGATGGGGGATTGTAAAAGGGGAATGATGTATACATGAGAGAGAGAGAGAAAAGGTGTGTAAATGAAGTCTATTCTTGATGATACAAAACACTGCGCAAGATCTCACAACGATGCTCCAGCATTTCAAGGAATCCATGCATTTGTTGCTTGTTCATTTGACTAATGAGAATCCTGAATCGAGTGTCATCCATATTGCTTAATGGTTGTTGTCGCTTTGCTGATGATTTATTGCTATCCTCCTCATCATCATACATCATATCAGCGGATCGTTTAGTGCCTGCAGATGCTGCAGCAGCAGTCATTAATGGTTTGAGAAGATTCGCCACCAGGGCTGCTTGTTGTTGTTGCTGCTGCTGTTGCTGTTGTTGATGATTTTGTTTCTTATTTGAGCTCTTTTGTCGCATGTGTAATGGCCGATGCTGGTTGTATTGTTTATAATAAAGACCACAAGCATTGCAAAGAGAATGTGCTCGGTCAGGTGTACGTCGCCATAAAGGTGTTTTAGTGACATGGCAGTTGAAACATTCAAGTTGGCGTGTAGGACGTTGTGATTTTGTGGAGGAAGAAGAATGTTGTTGTTGTTGTAGTTGTTGGAGGGATTCATTGGCTGTGGTAGTTGCTGGTGTTCCTACAGGACTTTCCAGTGTCTGTGGATATGATAATGATGTTGCTGATGTGATGGTAGAAGAGTCGACTTCTTCAAACTTGACAAATTGATCAAAAGGATCCACATCCTCTTGATGGTGAAGCAACGAGGATGGATCAACATATTCATCATCTGTAGATGAAGGTGAGATAGGCAATGACTGAAAGAGATCAGGAAACATATTTTGACGAGCACAAACAAGAAACCAAACTACTTTTTCCCTCTGAGTCGCTTTCGCGCGTATGAATGTTTAGTTTATATATGTGTTTTTTTTTTCTGTGTCCCTTGAATACCCGAGGCTGTCTTTGTACAACCCCACCATAAACTTTCAAGTATCTTAGCTACACCAACCATTTAAGCCCATTGGGTTCATTTTGGTTGCCATACATGGCCTGAAGGCGCTCATGCATAGTCTTGATCAATTTCTCTTTGTTTGATTCTTTAGAGATCATTGCTTGCCCCTGACGATCCATGTCAAGGATAAAAAGGGCAATGATAACAAGCTACTAAAGCCCAGCAAGTGGAACAGCGCTCCTACTCTTTTTCTTTTTTTACTGCTTTCTGCAAAGGTAATGGTGTGTTGACACATCCTCCCACCAATGAATGCACGCCTGGATTGTATACATCGTGTGTCGCAATTTCTTATCGGACCAATCATCAAAGTGGTTGGTGATATCGTTATCGGGTGTCATGATTGGATGAAATGATCCCGATGGACTTTTATTGCCCCGAGCGCTTACGGGCTCCATAAATGGAATATTCCGATTCATGCGTGATCGCTGGTTGTCTCTTTCACCAAAATTGCTTCCCATGGTTTCATTATATTTTGCTCCGAGACGATCACTTTTTGGCATTTCCCTTTCACACACTTTATCTTCAAATCATGCGTCCCATTATGATTGTACCACGCAACATCAGAATACAAATCCCTCGCAGATTCATTGCAGTCAACACCAACAACAGTACAATACCCATCATGCCATGTCGTTTCTATACAGCAGACCGATCCAATGAGAAAAACAAGAGTGAAAAGGAAACCAAGGAATACTTGGAAAAGATGATGGATGAAGAAGAAGCATCACAACAGTCTTCAGAGCATGTAGATCCTGAGTATTGGAATGATCCTGGTAGACATGCGGTAAGTTTTAACAATGAATTCCATCATATACACGTCATTCTTAACGCATATGCATCTATAGAATCCTCATGACAAAGAAGGGAAACAACCAACTCCAGTGTTTGACAAGGATGAAGACAAGAGTAAAAAGAAATAAGCAAATGGTTTATATCTACATGAATAGTGACAAAAAAATACAGATGGGGGAAATACAAAGAGATTCTATTACTGCTTTTGTTCACTGCACACCACCTTATGACCAGCCTTCCAATGTTCCTTTTGACATTCACGAGAGCAATAAGAGACACGTTGGCATCGACCACACTTTTTGAAATCGCCCTTGTTCTCTTCAGTCTTGGTACAATAAGTGTTGGAGCATTGCTTGTGACGCACATTCTCTGGAAGAGCTTCTTTGGCTAGTTGTTGGATCAACTTTTGCTTCTCCGCATCACTAAGACGTTCAAAGTTCTCCATGTTTTCATTCTCCAATGCCACCTTGGCTGCCATTTTTGCACGTAGGATACGACAAAGATAAGTGAATGCTTCAGTGTCACCACGAACAAGTGCAAGCTCCATATAGTTCTGAGCCTTATCCATGTCATAAAGACCATAATCCTTGGATCCAAAGATAAGACCAAGCATCAACATTGCATCAGCATCACCATTGTCAGCTGCATATTCCATAAAGTCGATACCAGTGACGATATATTCATCCTTGTCATTGCTGGGATTGCCACATTCCTTTGCATATTCAGAGTTCTTGGCCATCAAAAGATACATACGACCCAATGCATTGGCTGATGGTGCATATCCCCATTGCTTAGCACGCTCAAAGTATTCAATAGCCTTTTTGGAATCCTTGAAAGGAGCAGTGATAGCATTCAAACCCTGACGGATCAAACCAAGATTGTGTGCAGCATCAGGGTATCCTTCAGCAAATGCCTTTTCATAAGCTTCAATAGCAGCCTGGATGTTTTGGGTACAACCATAACCACGTTCGTAAAAGAAACCCAACTTGTGACAAGCCATCTAAGATTCATATGAGTAAACAGATCTCTTTTCATTTCCTTTGTATACTTACAGGATTACCCATATCAGCAGCCTTTTTGTACCACGAGAATGCCACTTGCTTGCAATCTTCACCATTCTTCATGTTCTTGCCACCAGCAAGCTTATCTTCTTGTACATAGAGAGATCCAATTTGTACAGCAGCCATGGTAGATTCCTTGCTAAATGCAAGTTCCAAAAGACGTTTTGCACCTTCAAAGTTGGGGCTGGCAACAGGACTCATGGCTTCCTTGTTCTTTTCAGCATCTGCACTGCGTACACCACCATACAAGAAACTACCAAGGATCAAATCATGGATGGATGCTCCTGATAAATCAAGTCCTTCAGCAGCCTTGTCAATGCTCATGTCATTGGCCTTGGAGAGTCGTTCAACTGCTTCTTGTTGTGCCTTTTCAAACTCTTGATATTCCTCCATAAACTTTGCATTGGCACGTTCCAACTAGATAGATAGATATACATGAATAAACATGTTTGTCATTGTTTATCAAAAGATATATACCTTCTTTCCAACACTGTTACGCTTTTCATACTCTGCTGCAAGTTGTTGAGCAGCCACTGGTAAGGCAGTAGGGATCTGCTTTGCAAACTCGGGATCGGTCTCGTTGTAAAGGGCGACTAACAATGCCGACTGTTGTTGTGTCAAACCGAGAAAAGCTGGCACATTGGCAGCAGGAGGAGCTTCATTGTCGATAGCAGGTTGTTGTTCAGTGACTTGAGCCATGGGCAAGACAGGATCGATCGATCGGAGACAAGTGGAAGGAAAAAAAAAAGCAAGTGGCTTTACCAAGAGATAAGAAATTAGGCTGGATTTGGATCCCACATGACATGCATGGACACACACATAGTGAATGACACTTTATAATGACAATAAACAAGAGATGAAACAAAGAACAATAAGGAGAATGGGTGATGTGGAGGATAATGAAGCCATACTAGGGGGTTCAACAAGTGTTTCTGGATCACCGACACTGAATTGTATGTTGCGAAAGTAAGCATATGTGTCGTTAGTAGCAGCATAATCGCTGGATCCACCACCATAAAAAGTGCTGAAAAGGATATCTGATACAGCAAAATAGTTGATAGTGCGAAAAGAAAGACCTTCGATGAAAATCACTGGTCGATTATCTTGCCATACACGCAAGATCCCATTTGGCCTGTCAATGTCATCCATTTGCACAAATATCTCAATGGTACTCCATGTTTGTCTCTCAAACTGCAGGTATCCTCGTCCCAATGATGTACCAAATTCGTCATTACACATGATTCCTTGTGTATGACACAAATCATGATTGCTTGGTGGTAAATAAGCATATGCTTCGCCTTGTCCTATAGTGTCATCCCATTCTTAATGCCATGTCCTGTTTATATCATTCCATTGTCATACCATTTTCACGCCACATTAAGCGCACAGAGAAACAATTATCTCCATCAGCCATATCACCCCCTGTACAGCCGCGGGTTCCATGTGAACCTATCCAATGGATGAGCCATTTGTATGACTGCTGTCTTTTTCCAACAAGCTTACCACCAAAGATACCAGGCAACTTGCCACCTTTAACCCAATCAAAGTTTTCTGCAAAGGCTACATCGTATCGTACCAATCCTTTCCTAAAAGCTTGTCCTTGAAAAGGTGACATGTAAAACTGACAGCCACCAGTTACATCTTGGTCGGATCCTTTGGGTGTATAAGATCCTTTTTGGTAATAAACACGCATCACCGCGGAATCGTCACTGGTGCTATTACTGCTAAATGGGTCTGTGACAAATGATACATCTTCTGGAGCATAAAATCCAGACTTTCTTGCACTCCATTGTGTCTGAATGTAATCTTGCAGCTGATTTCCAGTTGTCTTTGTGCCACCAGTCATGTTGGTACATGGCATTTGTGCATACCATGTCTGATTCATACCCAATTGGTTGGCTCGTGCTGTATTGGGACGTTGTTCTGCACGTGGAAAAGATGCACATTGGGCAGTAATGACTGGATCACCATGTGCAGCAACAAGTGTTGTCACAATCGACACCAGAATGAATATGTGCATGATGAAACAAAGAGATGCATGAATGTTTGTTTCCCCAATCATAAAAAGGCATTTGTTTCAGTCATTGGGGGGTTTTGGATGCATTTTGCCCATGTCCTGCCTGCCCTATCATCCATGTCATGAATTGATGCTTTCTTTATTATACTGCTACTACTGTTTCAAGAATGAGCATACATTTGTTTGCTTACAAAGAGAGAGAAAAAAACAACACATTATAAATGAGACATAATATAACATTCAACAGAGAGAGAGAGAACATGATCAACGATGATGATTCTCCATTTCATCATCAACATCGTGATCCTCATCCTCATCATCATCATCTTCTTCATCAAGCTGCAATGGATCATATGCTTCAGCTTGGGATGATTTAGAGGCAAGAAGCTGCTTTAGGATCTTGGCTGCCACCTTTTTGCCTCGCAATCGATCACATGTCACCTTGAGACGACTATTTTCTCGACGCATGTGCTCTAGTTGTCGTGACAATAACTCATTTTCCTTGGTAAGCGATGAGATCAAGGATCGCATCTCGCTATATTGCTGATTCTTTTTAGCTCGATACTTTGCAGAAGCTGCCTTGTTTCTTTGACGACGTTCTTGAAGTGACAATGCTGGTGAAGTAGGTGGTGGTGGTACATGCGATGCATGATGATGATGGTGATGATGTGGAGTAGGAGAAGCAGATGCATGATTGAAATTGTACTTGTTTTCAGGTGAACTCGGCACCGAAGATGGGGATGATGATGGTGGAGTGCTAGATTGATAGCTATTATGACTAGACGATGAAGAAGTGGATGATGATGATGCATGGCTGCTGTTGGCTGAAGAAGTAGTTGAAATGATGGATGAAATCGCCATAGGCTTGGGATCAAAGTCGACACTAAGTGACATGATGCAAGATGCTGATGCACAAGAGAGAGAGAGAAAAAATGTTTATGTGAATGTGTCATAAGAGGACAGCATGTCGAGTTCTTTTTAATCTCTTGATGGACACAACAGGTTCAATTCTACACACAACCATGTTAAAGGGAGCTTACAGGCTGGATTGTCAATCTAGCACCAGATGCATAAGCAATCATTGTGTGAACCGATACTTCCCCTTGTCATTGTGCACATTGATGCTTGTTTTTTGACCAAAGGGAAACATCCCCTTTTCTTTCGACACGTCAATAACAGACACACAAAACTTTGTTTGGTTCCCAGGATTTGCCGAGAACAAGGAGAGAGAGTAAGAATAATAGCGACTTGTTTCCCGTCAATCAGTCACTGCAGTCGAGATCATAATCGATGCCGTCGAGTGCCGTGTGTTGTACAGTCTTAATCTTTTTGCAATTAACCCATCAAATCCTCGGGCAACGGCAGCTTTAGACCAATTAGGAAAGTGATAGGCATATCATGATTGCATGGAACATATGTGGTAGCACATGGCGACATTCACACCATATGCTTGATACTCACTTTTTCAGTTGCGGAATAATCTCTCGGACATTTCCCTTGTTGGGAATCATGTCACACAACCCAAATGTTTTCTTCAATTTGCTTAGCTCATCCAGTATTGTTGACAGTAACAATGTCACTGCCATGTTGCTTTACATTCATCATCACATGTCCACTATGTACCAAGTCTACATTCATTGTAGCCTATCATGATGACAAATTACACATAATGTAAGCTATAGGTGAAGCAAAGCAACATTCGAGATTCTGGTAAGATACATGATCATTGCATTCAGCCATGGTAAACATGGTCAATGTAACACGAAATGATACATTGTTTATACTGCGCGTGTAACTATCATGTCTGCCCATTGTGTATAAAAGACCATGGTCTTGACTGTCATTATCCAGCAGAAACCAATCTCCCCACCCATTCCTTTCATATCTACTTTATACATTATGCGTACATCCTTCATTGGTCTCATTGCTATTATTGCTGGCTTCCAACAGCTGGTAGCTGCAGCCGATTGTGAAAATGCACCTTATGGACGTTGTGGCGGTAAGGGATTTGATGGCAATGCATGCTGCACAGAAGGCTATACATGCAAAGTGCAAAATGATTACTATTCCCAATGTGTTCCTGTTGACCATGGCAAATCAGATTGCAGTGCTGCTTATCAGCAATGTGGCGGTAAGCAATAACTTTATGCAAGTAATCATGTTCCTTACTCATTCTTTTCTTATAGGCAAGTCGTTCACTGGCTCCAAGTGCTGTGTTGATGGCTACAAGTGTGTCAAGGCCAATGCTTGGTATTCGCAATGCTTGCCAAAATACCAATGGGGTAAGAGGATCAATAAGCAACTTATGAAGGTATACTAATAGTCATTGTCAATAACAGCATCTTCCTCTGGTGCTTCTGATGCTGGTCATGAGAACTCCAACAATGCTGAATCCACCACTCAAGTCAAGCCTACTGCTAGCATTTCTTCCACTGCTTCTGAGAAGCAACCTGAGCCTACTGTGTCTTCATCCACTACTGCAGATGATACCAAGCCTACCACAACTACCACTACTAGTAGTGACAACAAGGAGACAGCTACTACAACTACTACATCAGCTTCTTCTTCTGCTACATCCTCATCCAGCAGCAGCAGCTCAGGTTACAAAGCAATCTCTGGTGGTATTTCTGGTGAAGGTCATACCACGCGTTATTGGGATTGCTGCAAGGCATCATGCAGCTGGCCAGGGAAGGCTGATGTTACTTCTCCTGTCAAGACATGTGCTGCTGATGGTATCAAGCTTGTTGATGCCAATGAACAGGTAAAACGTCAATCTTATATAACCAACAAGTGATTTATATGTGTGCTATCTATAGAGTGGATGCAATGGTGGCTCTGGTTACATGTGCAATGACAACCAACCTTGGGCTGTCAATGATGATTTAGCTTATGGTTTTGCTGCTACTGCTCTTTCTGGCAAGAGTGAAGCTGATACTTGTTGCAGCTGCTACGAGCTTACATTTACATCTGGTGAAGTCAAGGGCAAGAAAATGGTTGTTCAGGTATGTCATCTATCATGATGATCTTTGGACATTCTTTAATTGCTTTTATATCTAGTCTACCAACACTGGTGGTGATCTTTCTGGAAACCAATTTGATTTGCAAATTCCTGGTGGTGGTGTTGGTGTCTTTAATGGATGTCAATCCCAATGGAATGCTCCTTCCAATGGCTGGGGAGAACGTTATGGTGGCATCAGTTCGGCTTCCCAGTGTTCCGACTTGCCCAAGAATCTTCAGGCAGGTTGTGAATGGCGTTTCAACTGGTTCAAGGTACATCATCACGTGCTTGTTTGATGGATTATTGTCTCACATTTCATTTTTTAGAACGCTGACAACCCTACCATGACTTTCAAGGAAGTCACTTGTCCTGCTGAAATTGTCAAGAAATCAGGTTGCTCTAGAAATTAAGCAATGTAGAATGACATTTTATTATGAAACAATGAAAACAAGGATGTTACTACTATCAGTTACATGCAGTGAAGTTTGTTGTAGTAGTTGTGAAATCAGAGTGAGCAAACAAAGATTGCATGAAATGATCTATGCCTGGAGTTTGAAGCATGATGGATAGTGTGAATTAGGATCATGGTGCCCAATCACAATGGATGATAGCAACAACGAGGAAGTCAACTAAGGATACGAATCAAGGAGAGAAGCGGAAGATAGAAACATCCAGTCGTTGCATAAAGATGCATCCTTTTTAGGAAGTCAGCCTTCTACAAGTAACGTCTTTCCAGCAATAGGATCCTACTACATCCATACAAGCTATCATCAATGCCATACAGCATATACAGCCAAGAAAAAGACTTTTGGATATCATTGTAGGCTACTTGGATACTTGGACTACGTACACGTGCAATGGCATCCACTGAAACATTACACTACTTCTTTATCTTCCTCTTTATACATGAACAACCAATATACACATCATAATAAAGCATTTGTTATAATAGAAAATGAAGATACAGCAATGAAGATCCAAGAATATGTGGTGGGGTAATAAGGCTGAGTATGGGACATCCTCCTTGATTCAACACTTCTTGTACTGGAACCTATACACCTACGCTTTTACCATCCATGAATCTCGCCCTTGAAGTGTTTGCCAATGCCGACTACTACCTCGATTGCGCTCTTGCAGATCCAATGGCTCTCCTATGACCAATTCAGGAATAAGGAAACTTGGTACTTGTATTGAAGATCTGGTGGACAGGTTCGTTTCGTCCACGCGTACAACGACTCTTCTTCCAATGCACTGACAGCATAACAGGATCAACCAGTTGCATTCGGTCCATGGCAGTTAGGCAAAGACCTTACAAGAAGGACTTCAGTTTTTGATACGCGAAAAGTGGATATGAACCCTTTTGGAGCTTATGCCAAGGTATAAAAGTGATGGTAGGATGCTGTCAAGTATGTTTCCAGGTTAACTTGTCATGTGGTAGACTACGTAGATCCAAGTCATCACCATCGTATCAATGCGCTATAAGTCCTGATGCCATGGTGGATACATACAAGATTCAGCTGACAACAATGTCGACAGCAAATGACAGACTCTATGCAGAAGATGTTTGCTCATCATGGCGTATCAAGCAAGATGGACATGCAGCAAGATATTGACGACGAGATTGAAGAACTTGTGTGCACCAATTGTATCTTGGATGGAAGGAAACCAAGACAACGTCAAGCTTTGGATGATTCTGTGGAAACCATCTATCGACGACTATTCCGCTCCTTAGTGGAGATATGCAGAAAGCTTGCTACGTTACTCAGCAATTGGAGCAAGACAATATGGCGTACTGGATTGATGATGCGATATATCAAACAAAGCAGAAAGGCTCTTGGTAAGCAGAGTGTTCTTTTTCTTACTTGTTTGACTGATTTCATATGTGTTAAAAGGAGACGCGTGTAATGACAGGATGAACAACGCACCATATGGCACCTGGTTATATCACTAAAAGGAAGACAGGTAAATGATCATCGATAGGGTACATTGATTGATTCACACTGACACATGCAATGATTCATGCAGGTTGAGCTTGACAAGTATGAAGCTGCAATTACTGATGCATTATGCGGACCAAGTGAAAAGGCAAGTGGCATATGAATAAGGAAAGAACAATCCATTAAGACATAATCTAGTCCTGAATCATGTATGTGACCTTATGCATTACATTTGGTATCAACATTTGTTCTTTCTTGTGGATACTTCACAACCAGACTGGTGATTCAATGACTGACAAGATCCTCAAGTACCACGCAAAGCATCATGACAGAGCCAGATTTCAGAGTAAGATCATTCATGTTGGACAAGTACGTATCGTATGGTTGATGAGCATGATTGGCAGCACAAGACACTTGTACCAGTCCAAGTACCGGTAGTTTCTGATTCTCTTTCAGGTTAGTAAATGTGTTTGTTCTTGTCAAATGACACTAACAACATCCTTGTTTACAAGCCAGTTTTATGGGACAATGAAGAGAGGAAGCTGATATCCGACATGGGCAAACAATATGATGTTGACATGGTTTCTATTCTACAACAAACATGAAAAAGGATGCTTGATGACTTTTTACGATGAGGTAGGATCAAAAAGTGAATATCAATTTTAGGCTTATGCATTGTTTTTGAAAGCGATCTATCATTCACAAATCAACAAGAGGAATCTGGCTTCACGATGAGGATGAAGATGACTATGGATATAGCCATTCACCTATCTTATGGCGTGAAACGATGTTTGATGCAGTTGGCATGGCTGCTTATGGATGATCATCTTTATATCGACGCTATCAGAGCCGCTAATCAGCCCAGGAACCATTCTATTGGTAAGTACATACCATTGTTGCTCGATTGCTCTTGTTGACATTCCAATGATGCAGATACCAAGCAATATAAAGCTGCCAGCAAATTCATCTCAAGTATTCCAGGATCTGTCGTTCGCATGGATGTTCTTTAAGCAAAGTGTGATGCTGATCTTCCCGCCGCCTATTCATGTCACTTTGCAACAAGATGGACCAGCAACAACAAGCAGCTGCGATTCCAGCAATATGTTGATGATGATACCAGTAAGGATGGATGGTCATGCAAGAAGTGGATGGTACAATACTCATGTCAAACAAGTCTTTCAGCTACTGTGGGCGCTCTTTTTCATGACAAGAACAACACCTTCTCATCCTAATCAAAGTGGTTTTCGAATGTATCATCAAGTGTTAAGTATGACAAGTAAGTTAGGAATGCTCGTGTCATTCTTTATCATTGACATGTATCGTACAGCAGCTCTTTATTCAACATCCATTGGCTTCTTGTACCAGAGTAGAAACAGCAACTGTGATTGATTCAGTACACTGATTCATCTTTGTCGACCCAATAAAGCATGGCTCGTGAACAGCATGATCAACAATACAACATTTCAGCAAGCCATCTTTCATCAGTTGCTTATCATTATCACGTATCTTTCGCTTTTATTCCAATCGCTTCAGTCAAGTATGCGACATGACATGGATCATTCACCATTCAAAACAACTGCTCAACTTTCTGCATTCACGATTTATCCACATTGTCAACACGACTACGACTAAGATACAGCAAGAAGATGACACGACAGCTTCAGTGTCAGGATCAGCTACGAGTGATCAGAATGTACATGTTCTTGTTACGGATATAGAGATGCACCTTATGACAAGATGACAAAGGAACAAGATTTGGAAATGATCAACTATTGAAGCAGCACCTCATCACGATATACAGGCCCCAGTAACGTATCACCCTTCATTCAATCACAAGCTTTCAACACCGGCACAATCAACTATTCCATTTCTGCTATCAACAATACTTGACACAAGTATATGACCACTCTTATCGATTACGTTTCTATTCAACGTGAATGACGCCATATCCAGTCGGGTCCTTTACTAGCTGTTTGTGTACACCCCAAACGTAGACATCTGATCGAATCCTTTTCAGCCTTACACATGCCATAGAAAACAAAAACTTTACATACAATGCTAATCAATACATCAATGCTTATAACCAGCGAGACATGTCGAATGTTGTTGTGTATTAGATCACAGAGAATATGTGTGTTGTAGTTACTGGGTATGGGGGATACTATGGATAGGGTATCGTTCTATACATTGGATGCAAACTCTTTAATTGCAGCCATAATCTCACTTTGCCAAGAGGATCTTAAAAGGAACCAGCCATGGTCAAGTCCTTCCATCATTGTAGAATCAATGGCAATAGTCACTAGATAATCATGAACACGTTCTGAATGGACTATATTGTCGTGCTCGGATAGAAAGATTTTAGTATTGCGTGGCATGGTGATGGTTGTTGTTGAAGCGTAAGGGCTGTTGGCAAGATATGAAGGTGTCACATAAAGTGCAAGCTGAAACCAGTGAAAATGACGTGAGATGTAATAAGAGATATACAACTCGGTGGAAGCAAAAAACTTGACAATATACTTTAAAGACATTAGTACGAGCCATACAAACATGATCTTTGATGACTTTTTACCTCGCTTGCAGTTTTTGGTACACGATACACAAAGTTGTAACAGACATCTTTGTAATGTAGCATGAAGCATATGGGATCAAGCATGACAACACCAGCAACAGTTTTTGGAGAATGCTGCAAAACCCAAGAGACAAGACCTGTACCCAAAGAATGAGCAACAAAGACAGCATCTCGATATCCATGATGAGCCAGCATGAATCTCAAATCACGCACAGTTTGATGCATTGTTGGTGCTTGTTCAACACAGCGCATGGATACATGGGGTAACTCGACACAAAAGACATCTGATGCACCATCATCCTGTTGTAGCAGGTTGTACAAGAAAAGAAGGTAAGGCAGGAACCCCGGTCCGATGCCGTGAATGAATACGATCGGCTTTTTGTTGTCAGCAGCACCACCTGATCGTAACCAATAGGACACGTGTCCACATTGATAATGTTGCATTTTCCAGAATTGCTCAAACAATACGTGATGAATCATGAAGGTGATACATGTCATACACATATAAAAGATCAAGGGTCGATGATATGCTTGTACAGGATCCAATGTGATACGTAATGCGCGAATATCTTCATCATAACCTGGTTCCAATTCTAGACAAAACTTGCTAATCATGGCATCAGTCATCCATTGCACTTGATCTGTTTCTTCAGCATCTTCCAAGACTGTCTCCAAAGGTTTTGCAAAAAAGGCCCATGCTACCCTGTATCAGAAAGTGAGTCAAAAAAAGTCAAGCTGTCAATGACGACTCTATGTATGTACCACTCTGCAAGATTTTCACGACATATTTCTTGTAAACAAGGTGGATGACCGTTAGGTTTCAGGAACCAGCCTGTAATCCAATCATCTATATCGGAAATGTTGTTGATCGTATTATGGAACAAACGCCGACGTGCCTTGACACCAGGTTTAACAGGTGGTAACAAGGATTGCATCCTATTCCAAGTGACTTGAAAGTAGATATAAAAGATAAGCTCCAATTTGAGCCAGATGTCCAATAAAGAATCAATGATAGATATATGTGTGGAAAAGAGTGGTTGTGCAGTAGTTAGATAGTAAATGTGGTATACAAAAGCCAGCGGAGCTATGGCTGTTTGCATGACAGCGATCATGTAAATGATGTTGCGTACAGCAAAACCGTCGTGAATCATCATCATAAAAAAGTCATGCAATGGCGTTATTTGATGTGAGAAAGAAGAAGAAAAGGTAATATTGGGGAGAAGAATGGATGAACGAAGCGAATTATATGTATTAAAGTTTCACATGGTATGTAGTGCATCCCCAAAGCTTGTCTGCATTTCGTGGGGTAACAAAAGTGTACTCAAGTGGTCCCTGGCCACAGGTCATTCACCGCCATCCCCTTTTATGCTGCTGCTAATGCAGCTGTTGTTGTTGATGATGATGCACATTCCACATCGGATGCTGCATAGAATATACAAACACAGATAAGATCACTGATTGGTTTATTATGCTGTTGTCAGGTACAAAGAAAAAGTAATCCATGATCCGACACTGCTGATTGGAAAGGTGTCAGTAGCAGCATGTTTCCGAAAAGCCACCCATTTTAGGTACATTGAGGAGGAGAGATACTCGAGCAGGAAATTTCCTTCTTTACACCACTACTCTTTTTTCCTTATGCCTACTTCCTACTCTGATCGTGGTATGTTTCTATAGTGGTTGGTCATAGATCTTGTAAAGGAATACTCACTCCATGTCTTATAGATAAACGGGATCGTTCCTCCAAGCACTCCAAGCACGATGGATCCAAAAAGCGGGATAGAGAAGATCGATCGATGAACTCGCACCAAAAGTTTGAGAATCAAGAACCCAAGCAAGTGGAGCAACAACCAGAAGAGCCACAAAACAAGAAGCGTAAGACTGCTCAAGTGGTAGAAGAGACTGGCAAACACAATGAGGAAGACGTTCCTGAACATTTGAAGTTGAGCAAGTTCCGCATCTCCCAAGGCACTGTTGAGAACTTGGAAGCTCGTGGTATCAAGTCATTGTTTGATATTCAAGCAGCTACCTTTGATTCTATCTTTGATGGCAATGATGTCCTTGCTCGTGCACGTACTGGTACTGGCAAAACACTTGCATTTGCATTGCCTGTCATTGAAAAGTTGGCATTGGATACTGAATACAACACACGTCGTGGTCGTGCTCCAAGAGTGTTGGTCATGTGTCCTACTCGTGATTTGGCCAAGCAAGTATGTGGTGATTTCGAGACTATCTCTGGCAATCGTCTTCAAGCATTGGCTGTTTATGGTGGCACTCCTTATCAAGAACAGACTTCAGTCTTGAAAGCAGGTGTGGATGTCATTGTTGGTACTCCTGGTCGTATTCTGGATCACATCAAGTATGGCAATCTTAAGCTTCACGCTCTCAAGTATATCATTCTTGATGAAGCTGATGAAATGTAAGTCATTGGATATAAGCTGGATGATTCATGATACTAATATGTCATTATGATTCTAGGTTGGATGCTCGTGGTTTCGAACAAGACATGTTTGCAGCACTCGACTTTGTCAAGGAGCAGAAATCAGAACGTGATTACCAGACTTTATTGTTCTCTGCTACAGTACCTGATTCCGTGATGGAGACAATTCAGCGATTCATGAAGAGTGATTATAAGCGTATCGATCTTGTCGGCAATGCAAAGAATCGCACCAACCAGAACATTCGTCATATTGCTATGCCTTCTTCTTATCAAGCACGTGCTGACATTATTGGTGATGTCGTCAATGTCTATGGTCGAAGTGGATTGACTGTCATCTTTTGTGCCACCAAAGCAGATGCCAATGAATTGGGTACTCATGAAAAGATCAAACAAGATGCTGCCGTGTTGCATGGTGATATTGCTCAACAATCACGTGAATCCACCATGAAAGCTTTCCGTGAAGGCAAATACAAGTGTATTGTGTGCACAGATGTGTTGGCACGTGGTCTTGATATTCCTCAAGTCGATTTGGTCATCAATTGTCAACCACCCAAAGACACTGAAAGTTATGTTCATCGTTCTGGTCGTACGGGTCGTGCAGGTCGTAAAGGTGTCTGTGTCACTTTCTTCAAGCCCCAAGAAGAATCTCTCTTGAATCTCATCACTCGTCGTACTGGTGTTCAATTTGAACGTATGTCAGCTCCACGTCCTGAAGATATTATCAAGGCTACTACTGAAGATGCTCTTCAACAAATCGACACTGTCAATCCTGATGTTTTGCCATTGTTTGCTGAATCTGCTCAAGAATTGATTGAAAAGCATGGTGCTACTAATGCTGTAGCTGCTGCTCTTGCTTTTGTCTCTGGTTATCATCAAGGTGTCCCAAGTCGTTCATTGCTTTCTGCCATGGAAGGTTTTACTACTCTTATGTTCCAAATTGATCGTGAAATCCAACATCCTGGTTATGTTCGCAGTATCATCAAGCGTGAATTTCCTGAATTGGGTTATGAAGATTGTCGTGCATGGCGTATGACCAGTGATTACTGTGGTGTAGTCTTTGATGTTGTCTCTTCCAAGGTTGAAGTCAAGGAAGATGGTCAAGTCTTACTTGCTGGTCGTCCTTACAATGGAAATCGTGGTGTGTCTCTCGTTTCTCTTAAGGAATTACCAGAGCTGGCAGAACGAGAACAACGTGACTTTGGTAATGGACGTGGCAATGGCCGTGGCTATGGTGGCGGTTATGGTGGTGGATACAATAACAACAACCGAAATAATCGCAATGGCAATGGTGGCGGTAACTATCGTAATGGCGGTGGCTATGGCGGTGGAAATCGTGGTCGTGGTGGCTATGGTGGTCGCAGATAGATGTTTTTATATTGCTTTCATATGTTTCTATTCATCCCATTTGTTCTACTTTACTGTTGTATACCATTTACACTCTTGCATCTTTCATGTCAATAAGCTGCATCCCTGTACTTTGCTAGACAATACAATACATGTCATTCTTTGAAAATTATCCTTAAGTCATTTATAGTCATGTTGGGCATTGCTTATCAAGAGCAACTTGTTGGTTACTTTATCTCATTAGCAAAAGAAAAGATCGTATCATTGACAATGTATATTGGGTGTGATATGAAGAGTTACCTTGCTTTGTAGCTTGTTTCTTGCATACATTAAGCATTCTCTTGTTACCACTGTTATTCCTGATCATCCATTCGTGTCTCATTCATCTTGTTTTCATATCTGATCTCGTCTCTCGTGTCTCTTTGTGCTCCTGCACTGTTGTTCTCACAAATAGCCATCATCATCTTTCTGTTCTCCTTGTTTCTGTTGAAAAGCATCCACATGACATGCTTCTCTTTCTCATTCTGCTTCATGCTTTCATCCCATCATCCAAGCTCTATCCTTCTAAAGACCAAGTTGTACATGACATGTGATTCATTTTACAAGTAGTGTTTCCTCATTGAATTGGCCCACGTGACCAAACACAACATCAACCAAAGTCTGAAGCAAAGCATTTTATAATCAATTGAATAGCTTTTGGATACATTTGTTATAGAATATCTTGAAAGGGGAAACTTGCTACTGGTCCTCATAAGATGGCAACTGGCTTGTTTGTAAGAATCAAAAGGCGTGTCAGCTGCTGCGGATCCACTTGAAGAAGTGAGATTGCTATCATCATCCATGGAAGAAGACATGCTGCTGTATCAAAAGTAATGGATTACAAGCCAAGTTTAATCATTCATACCTTCAAAGAAAGCAGTGGTGGATTAGTCTGGGAATAAAGTGGATTTCCTTTGGTGTAAAGTCAAACCTAGACCTAGAGGATTGGTTGCATATGTCAAAAGCAAGTTTACGAGAATGGTTAAGCTCAAATACACCACGCAAGACTACACAAGAACGTGTTCATGAGCAAGAGCAACAAGATCTTGAGATTGCACTAAAGTTGAGCTTACAAGAACAAGAAAAGGTCCAAGCTGAACAAATGGCCCTGCTTTCACAATGTGAAGAACGACGAGCTTGGATCGAGCAACCTATACCAGACGATGTTTCTGAAGAGTTATCAATACAGCACGACTTTGACGAGCCACACACAGATCCACTCTTATCCAGTCCACTTTCTCCTTCGTTGACAAGGCAACAGCGTAATAATGCATATCTTAGCGATGAAGAATTGGATGACTTTGTATATGACATGCTGGCAACATCGAACAGCTATGTAAGTGCTTTATATCATATGGTAGTGGTATAGTTGACTTAATGATAGACATAGTTATCATCATCAGCAGACATCGATGACCAGAATGAAGTATCAAGGAGGACATCAAAAAGACGAGGAAAACGATCTATTGCTGAAGCTGTTGCAGAAAGCGAGGATAACAGGAGGAAAAGGTGAGAGAGTGGTGATGATATGATTGGATGAAAAGAGAGCTAAAGACTATAATAGACAAGTAGTATGTTCATCATCAAGGAATACCCATTATACAGTAGATGGTGATGCATTAGAAAGCGAGTTTGAAAGCGCAGGCTTTGCCGATTCTGCTGTTGGATTAGCTTGGGAAGGTCAAGGACAATCTCGGTATTTGTAGTAGTCGTGTAGTACATGTTCTTTTATTGTTGCACAAGTCAAATAAAACCAACTGCATCTTTTTTTGGATCCCACTTCCGCACTCCTCCTTTCGTTCTTCTTTACCTTTTCCCCCCTTTCCTTTCCCTTCGTTTCTTATCCTTTGTCGTCTACTTATGAAGTTCGGCAACCTATTTTCCATTACAACAAGTGCAGCTTTATTGCTGCAAATTGGCACCTTTGTTGATGCCAATCCCATGTTTGCTCAACCACCTGCTCAACACAATGACGATGCTTCAACTCAAGATGCCTGCTCAGGTACAATACACCATCCTTGTACTTTAAGACGACGATATATTAAGCTATACATGTCTTTATATAGATATGCGTATCACTTTTCCCGCCAATTATCCAGGACAAGGTACGTTAAAGACGTGTTGATTTGAATATGGATGCACTAACGCAAAAGGGTCTAGATGACATTGTCTTTGAAAACAATACCAAGCATGTTATCTCCTGGCATATGACTGAGAATGCATTCGAAAAGGTGAACATCACGCTTGTCAACAAGGATGACGACAAAAACGTTGTTTATCTTGGCGAGTTTGGTAAGTGAAGCTTGTGTATGCTTCAAGTCTTTTTATTTCTGACATTGTTTCAGATGCGAATCGCGGTGCTACGAATGAAACCAATTTTGCTGTGGATCAACCTGGTAAAGAAAAAGGAACATGATATGCATCCCATCTTTCATTGTTAACATGTTGGATATTAGGCACTTACCATATCAACCTTGACACTATTGGTGGATCTGCTCCTTGTCAAATCACGTCGAGCGATTTCGAAATCAAGGCATCTTCCTCTTCATCTATCAACCAGGATGATACAGATCGTGCTATCCAAGCTATCAAGTCTTCTGCTACTCAGACACATGCCAATGATCAAAAGGACCAAGATTGGGAAGAAGCTCTTGATGAGATTGATGGCTACATTAGAAAGAATCACAGCAATGATGTCAACGAAGACGGTGATGACAAGAAAGATGATGATGGTGATCTTCCCGACTTTGAAACTTATATCGAGGTATTGTACATGAATCACTTTATTATTCAAGTCTAACTGACATGGATCCATCTAGGGATTGAATATGGATCATACAAAGTATCTTGACAACAACAAGGCAACTGTAGATGAAGTGATCACTCACAAGAACTCGGCTGATGACATGGAATCAACAATCGATCCTCACCAAAACGCTGATCCTCAGTACTTTACCAACCAAGACAATCGTACTCATGGCAACAAACATTTGAATGAAGAATTGGATCAATTACTCGGTGACAAAAAGTCTGCAGCATCTTCTCATGACAATAGCGATTCATCCACCAACGACAATGCAGCACCTGTAATTGATAAGCATTTGAATGATGAATTAAACAAGCTTGAACAGCACCATGATGCACCCTTGTTTTCTGGCGACTCTGGTTCCATCAAGACACAATCCATGGCAGCATCTTCTACCATCAACAGCAATGAATGGTCTGTGGAAGAGCTTCCTGCTCCTGCTCATGAATGGATGGATGAAAGTGACAATGTCCCCAATCATTCGAATGAAGGCAGCTGGACCAGCGAAGATATTGATCCATCAGCTATGGTGCATGACGATCGTGCTGATTGGGGAAATGTACCACCTACTGACAGCAAGCCATTTGATCACTCCAATATTGGTCACTGGAATGAAGAAGAAGTGGATGTTACGCCTGAACCTGATACTAAAGCATATACACATTCTGATGTTGCTACTGGTACATGGGTTGAAGGTGATGACACTGAATCTTTCAACGTCCCTGATCACTCGAATGTTGGTGAATGGAAGGCTGAAGAGATCAATGCTGATTCTGAATCATGGCAACAAGTTTCTGATATCCACGACGACCAAGTTGAAGATGGATGGCAAGTTACAACAAGTGATCACGCCAACATTGCAGGATCTGGATGGACTGAGCATGCTGATCAAGAACACAACAATATTGCAGGATCTGGATGGACTGAGCATGTTGATCAAGAACACAACAATATCGCAGGATCTGGATGGACTGAACATGTTGATCAAGAGCATAACAACATTGCAGGATCTGGATGGACTGAACATGTTGATGTTGCTGAATCTGGATGGGTTGATGAAGCTTCTAATGGTGCCAAGTCTCATTCGAATGTCGCAGAATCTGGTTGGACTGAAGAACACGCAAACATTGCAGAGTCTGGTTGGGCTGAAGAGCATGCAAACACTGCACAATCTGGTTGGACTGAATAGGATAATGACAGCTTCCACAACATTATCTAGATCGCTGTCTAAACTTTCCTTTGTAACATCCTCCATACCCTCCTTTGATGTACTGAATAAACACTTTTATTATCACTTGCTTAAAAACAACTATGCATCTAGGGCGTTATTTGGGTTGTGCCTGATTGTCTGTGTAACTGCCACCGCTGACGCTGGTTCCAATAGAGAGCGCAACTCTTCCTTTTTTTGCTTGCTGTGCTTATTTCCCACCTCTCCCTTCAACTCCTTCTTTTGTGATTGTCATGGATTTCCTTACACGTGGCTATACTGCGTTACGAGGTGAAAAAGGACAACCCCAATCGGTGGATGACACGGTCGAAAAGTTGGCGGATTGTTTAGAAACTGCCACTCTTTTGGAAGACAGGCGTGCTGCTGTACTTAGCCTTAAGGGTCTTGTTCGCGACTATCCAGCAGTAAGTCGACTCGTTTTATACCAACAACGTGTGCTCATGGACAAGTAGGTTGTAGGCTCGAAGTGCTTTGCTCCTCTCATCAAGACACTTCACAACGACTTTCGGGATGGTGACATTGTGAAATCGATCCTCGAGACTATCAATATCTTATGCACAGTACAATATCAGGTAAGCACATGACACCAAGTGTCTTGAAACGACTGACCATCCATATTAGGGCTCGACTGATGATCAAGGCTATCATTATACCGACCTGTTCATCAAGGTAATGCATGATTCAGCTTGTAAACGATACATGGATGACTGACGACGATATAGGATGCTATCAATGTATCGATCGTTCTCGACGTTTTGGAAGAATTCGACTTTTATGTACGCTATACAGCTCTCAAACTACTTGCCACTCTTTCAGCTAATCGTAACGCTGGCGTACAACAATGTGTTCTTACAAGTCCAATGGGTATCGCACGTCTTGTGGATCTCTTAAGCGATAAACGTGATATTATACGCAATGGTACTTTTCTTCATGCCATGTTGACCCCATGCATTGATCAGTTATTCTTTTTCTAGAGAGCTTGTTACTGCTGATCACATTGACACAAAACAACACTGAGATCCAGAAACTGGTGGCATTCCAGGCAACATTTGAAAAGCTATTGGCAGTGATTGAAGATGAAGAAGGCATCTCTGGAGGCATTATTGTTCAGGACAGCTTAACATTGATGCATCACTTGTTACGTTACAATGTATCAAATCAGGTAAGGATACATGGGTACAAGAAAAAGGACAGGATAGTAAAGAGTGATGATAGGTGTATTTCCGAGAAACAAGCTGTATTCAAGCCATACCAGGTCTCCTTGGTTACGTTGGTGACAGTGAAGCAGATCATGTTCCTTTCTCATATGAAGATTGGCCACCACAAAAAGTCGCCAATACAGTCTTGGTGCTGGAATTATGTCGTATCCTCACTGAACCTGATGGTGTCAATACTGCAGTCAACCAAAAGATTATCGCACAATGCAACACTTTACTTCCTATTGTTCAACTTGGCGTATGCTCCAATGCACCTTCCATTGTCCGCACTGAAGCACTCTATGCTATTGCTTTCCTTATTCGTGGCAACAATGCGAATCAAGATTTGCTCGCTCAAACAGTCGTTGCTAGTCCGCTCAAATTGACTCCTGATGGTGAAGTTGATTCATCTGCACCTCCAGGTTTACCACGTCCAGCCATGGTATCACTGATTGCTACTGCTGTTGATTGCGATCCAAGTATCCAATATAGTTATGCTAGCAGAGCTGCTGCCGCTTATACTGTTATTGCTGCTATTGAAGACCATCCTGAAGCACAAATGGTACTTGCATCAACACTGAAAACACCACCAGAAGATAATGCCAATGCCCAATATCAAGGTACATGTGTGATTGTATATGGAATATACAAGTGATTGACTGATGGTTTGCTTTAGATAAACCATTCTCGGCTGGATCATTGTTATTGGATTACGTTCAAAACTGGGAATTATCATCTTCTGATCCTTACAAGGTCTGGTTTGCTTCTGTTATCCTATCACACGTGATCAGAGAAAATGATGCAGCCAAACGTATTGCTGGTGATATTGTCTTTGGAGAAGAAGCCAATGGTATTTATCAACACTTGTTTTGAGATCCATCCTCTGATGTTTTGAATCAATAGGTGAAGAACCAGTACCTTTATTGCATCATATCATGGCTCAAATGTTGATGGCTATTCGCAATGCTTCGACCAATGCAAGGATCCCTATCGCCTATCTATGTTTATTGTGCACTTGGTTATACAATAGTCCTTCATCTGTCAGCCTCTTCCTCTCTGAAAGCACACATATTCAATTTGTAAGTCAGGTCATGTACACAGGTGGATCCTTTATACTCATTTGCTGGAGAGGGGACTTTAGTTAATACAAGAAGCCCAATCCTCTGCCAATGATCCAATTGTTCAAGGCTTAGCAGCATTCCTACTTGGCATTTCATACGAGTTCAATGATGATCCACAGACACCTTTGAGTCGAGAAAAGATGCAGACAATCCTTTCAAGTCGTATCGATTTGTTTACAAGTGCCTTGGCTCGATTGCGAGATAGTCCTGCTATCAAGAATGCTCCACAATACCTCCAGATATCCGCTGAAGACGAATCCATCTCGGCAAATACAAGCTCTTTACCCTTGCTTCTATTGGATAGCACATTTGTCGACTTTTTCAAGGATGCCTATGGTATGTATAGGATCATTTTATTGGCATAAGTGCTCACCTTGTATTGTAGAGACTGTGCAGAGATCTTTAAAGAAGAAGCCATCCAGTTTTGGTCCACAAAGAGATACAGGTAGCTTGTTTTCACGTTGGATGCATCAGTGACTAACATTTGTTATATAGCAACACCCGTGGGAGATACATCATCCACCATCAACAAGCAAGCAGACGAGATCAAGCAACTTACTGCTGACAAGACACACCATTTGGAAAAGATCAATAGCTTGGAAAGCAAGGTAGCTGAATTGGAAAAGGCACTCGAAGCTATGGTAAGTGATATATCCTGCACAGTAAGGATCATCCAATTGACTTTTTTCATAGCGTCTTGAAAATGACAACTTACGTGGCCAAGTGAGTGGATTGGAGAAATCACGTGGTGAATTGGAACAATCGCTTGCATCCATCAAAGAAGAACAAGAAGACTTGTTGGTTTGCATGGGTAAGAGGAAGATGATTGATTGCTTTTACTAGTGTACTTACTTTTTTATAGGTGAACAAACCATGGAGATGAAGAAATACAAGAATAGACTACGACAGTTGGATCAGCAAGTGACAGATAGTGAAGAAGAGGAAGAAGATGCATGATAATATACTCAAAAGACTTTTTTTATTGCAAGACGTCGTCGTTTGTTACTCTGGTTTTGGGCATTGGGATGGATGGATGATACAATGGGGCTTTCTGATGTTGAAGCAATTGTAGGAGCAGTGATGTGATTATTTGGGGTAGCAGGGATGCAATTGTTGGTTGTATGGGTAGCACATGTACAGTGAATCCTCAATAACGTCTACAGCTGATGAAGCGTGGACATCTTCGCATATGGCAGTATACATGATGTTGTAGCCAGCTTCTTCTCGACTTTAGTGACATAGTGTGTCTGTTCAGTCTATATAAACGCCAAATTGTTCTTGTTATATTCTTGTGGAAGACAATGGGTACTTAATTCCAGGCATCGTTCTTCGTGACCACTTGTATGGCCATATCCTTTCTTGCAACGGCTTCAACAGCTCCACAGCCATAAGGCTAGTATTATATGTCAATGAATGATGTGGATAATGTACATTATATTCTTACTTCTCGGATGCAATTCTGGCCCATATGTATCCCCACCTTCACTGTATACATGTGGTGGAGTCTTGTATCCATGTTTCTGCCCATGTTTTTCGCACTGCTATAATGAGTGATATGCAGAGAAGAGCCCAAGAACAAGCCTTTTGACATGCATAAAAAATGCAGATGTGAATAGCTTTGAACGTGCTGTATAATGGCAACTGAATCATCTTGTAAGTGAACAAATGTTGGCATCAATAGGACATCTTGCTAACAGCTCCCATAGAATGAAGGCATAAAATATGATCTTGAATGCTGGGGACTTTCGATAGCTCCATCTAACAATGTCACACTTTTCTGAAATGCATTCAGCCGATAATGCTGTAGCTCAGGCAGGTCCATTGCACTGTAAAGTATACTGCATGATTCGAATCATACATATCCTCTTGATGTCAGTGGCAGGATCAATCTGATACAAATCTTGGAAAGTCGTCCATCGCTCCTGCCAGAGATTCCAAAGATCCATTCAAGAGTCAAATATCACAATGATGGCCATGACAATGATAGGATTACAATGAGAAGCTATGAATGACTAAAGTTAGTTCTGGCGTGAAGGATTACAAAAAGGCTCTCACACATGAAGCTTACAATAACTTGGGCTCATCTTGACCGTGTAAGCAATCAAAGAGTGCTGAAGAGATGTGTGGATGATACGCGACAACATTTCTTGTTGATATGTGCATGGGCGTGAGAAGTTTTGAAGGAGCGTAAAGTTGTAGATGATGTATGGATTGATAAATTGTTGCATGAGCTGGTTAAAGTAATACAATGTCCAAACCAGGGATGCCTAATTCTCAAAGGACAAATGTGTCGTCGTCTTCATTGTCAAAATGCTACGTATATCATGTTGCAAAGCGATTGTGTCATGACCAGTGGATCATGGGATGTTTCAGTCCCATCTACACTTTGAAATAAGCAAATGTTTCGCACTGATGGTCGAGTGGTGATGATGATATCCATCAAGTTGATGCTGGCATGTCAGTTTGGGTTAATGAGCTCAAGAACGCTCTTATACTACTAGAATCTTCTCAAGCAATTCTAGACTATCTAATAATCCGCTATATACAACAAGATCTTGCACAACATGAACTGTGTTGCTTTCGTGTTCAAAGCTATGTATGCATTACCCTACGTTGGCTGGCGTCGATTTGCCTCCTCATATTACCATGTATGTCTTTCCACTTTCTGGCTATTGCCATGCAAGTGTGATATACCAGCTTCTTCTCTAAGCAAATGGTATCAAAGTGTGGATGACTAGAGGGTCAAGGATTTCAGTACGAGGATTGCTATCGTTTTATTTGGGAAGATATTGCTCATAAGGGACTATCCAATGCATTATGTGCGCTTTTGCACTTGCATGTGGATATTGTTTAGTATACAGCTGTAAGGCGGATCCATGGCTACAAGAGGAGCAGAACGATGTATTATACATATGCTAAGAATCAAGGAGTGCAGTACATGACTGGTATGTATGTGGCAACGATGGCGGCTAAAGAAGGCATATTTGTTTTTCCAGATTCGCCTCCGTGAGGGATGGATGCATATAAGGAGTGATAAGGGATGATGACAGGTGATGTTTGCAGTCATAACTCACTAAAGCTTTTGAACCATGCTTCTCCACAGTGTGCAGAAACACAAGCGTTGTTGCAAATACTATAGTACTTTCTATCTTATGAAAATTTCAACAGGATTGTGAACAAGACTCTATGAGATATCATATATCTGGCTTTCAGATGAAGTATGTGAACACCATCAAGCAGTATATGGCTACGGCAAGCGATCATCCATACATGCATTTGCATGATCGATGGATCGTTCTTATAAAGGAAGCTGACTTGTGATCAAGAATCCATCATTCCATCTACATTCTTGTCTACCAAGATGAAATTTACCATCATCACAGCGCTTGCAATTGCTTTGACCACTGGTAAGTCAAATTGCATATAATTTGACACACATGCTTATCTCTTATGTAGTCAATGCTATTTCTATGAATCAGCGTTCTCCCACTACATGCGTGGATGATCTTGACGCTATGGACAGACAATTGGATGTGTTGTCCAAGGTCACCAAGGGCTGGGCTCCAATTACTGGCTACCTTGGTGCTTTACAAGCGCAACAAGAATCCAACAAGCTTCAACAAGTCATTGAAAGCGCTACAACATCCTGTGCACATTCAAGTCCTGTTTCAGAAGAAAGGACTGAAAGGGCTCTGCGTAAGGTTCATGGTATGGTGCCCAAAGCTGAATCCGTTTTCGACCATGTGGCTGCCAAAAAAAGCGATTTTGACTCAGTGCCTCTCGTCACCCCACTTATCAAGCGTAATATGAGAACCATGCATGCCAAGATGATTGCTCTTAAACAGTCGGTGGTTAACTCTGCAGCAGAATCTCATCGACATCAGTTACAATCTTATTTGGATCGTATTGATGCAGCTTTTGAACGTGCCTATGGCGTCTATGGCCGATAGATGATAGGATAGTCAAATTCTCTACAGTATTCTCTCCTAATATAAGTCTTGAGATTAAAGTCAGTATATTTGTCTTACGTTTTGAAGTCTATTGAAAAAGTGATGTTTACAACATGTTCAATTCTGCTTGCTTTATAAAGGTATATACACTGGATGTTCGTTCTCTGCTATGGGATTGACTTTAGGTATCATCCTCAAGCATGCTTTGAATAGTACATAAAGTGGTGCAATGGAATGAGAATACATGTGCTTCTAATCGTTATTTGTCGCTATTTCAATGCCAAATCATCATTTGCTATTCCATGTCTATATACAATGCCCACGTATCACTTTTATCGACTAAAGTTCCTTGTATTGGAAAGTAGATATACTTGATCTAGTACTAATTACAACTGAAACATTCTAAGACTAAGCTGGCAAGTTTTCTTTATCTCCTCGTGTGCGTTTTCGGCTTGTAGTCTCGGGTTGCTTGTCAGTAGGATGGGATGATGTACGCTATTGGGAAATGTCAGTAAAAGAAGATACCAGGATCTTGAAACACTTGCCTCTATCACAGATGTGCCATCGACGAAACGTGTCCTAAAGAGCACATTGGCATTATTGAACATGCCATCCTTCAAAGATACAACGATAAACTGAGATCCCTTGAACCGTGTCCGCAGCAGTTGACCAATATTTTGTGTGTGTGATAAATCCAATGCAGCATCGACTTCATCGAGAATGTACATGGGAGCAGGTTTGAATTGAAGCAGTGATAAGATCAAGGATAGAGCAATCAGGGATCTACATCATCCAAATTAGGTATTGGTTTTTCTTCATATCCTTGTCAGCATGACTTACCGTTGTCCACCACTCAACTCGGTCAAACTTTGTTTCCATACACCACCTAGATTGACCTTGACTTCAAGTCCTTCAGATATCTCTTTTCCTTCAGGTGCCTGTAATCGACACGTGTTGCCAGGTAATAAATCTCCAAAGATAGCTGCGAAATCTCTATCATACCAGTGTTATACATTCCAGTTTGTCAATGCAGGTAACACGCAAGACTTACTCATTCACCTTGCTCCATGTCCTTTCAAGTGCTTCCAGCTTGTAACCATCCAGTGATTTGATCGTATCCTCAATCATCTTTTTGTCATTTTGCACTGTCTCCATCATGGTCTTCAAAGATGCTTCTTTCTTTTCCACGCTGTCGTCACAAAATGGATCAATCATCCGATTCCTTCTATTTGCTTGACATCACTTACTTGTCAATCATGCTCATGACACGGACATTGATCTTTTTACGCATTGAATCATGCTTCGTACGGAGTTGTTGAACGTTCTTTCTGGTCTCTGTCATATTCATTGCAGCGAAATCGAATGATGAGCCGGGCTGACCAAAGAATCTAAATCCATCATATCAATATCATGCATAAAGTGATACTTGTAACACATACTGCTTTTGATCAGCAATCCACTCATGTTCTTCTTCTAGACTGGCTATCATGTCACGGGAATGCTGATGTTCACGATTCTGCCGATCCATCTCATGCTCCAGCTTTTGGATCTCCAGGTTGTGATCGGTAACTTCGGAAGACTTTTGCTTGTGCAGACGTTCCAGTTCCTTCAATTCCTCATTCACTGCACTGATCAGTTGCCTTTCTTGTTCAAGATCCTCTTGTGCCTTGTTCAATTCTTGCTGTATAATAATGAGTACACATTCTGTGACATTCATGCAGTATATGTACCTCAGTCTGATCAATCTCTTGAGCAAGTTCACGCTCAGATCCCTTGTATCCTTCAATAGCATCGGTAACGCGCTTGATATCATTTTCACAGGAGGAGATGTCGGTTTGGATTTGCTCTACAGATAAAAAGTTAGTATACCATGATATAAAATGCTTTGACCAGTCATTACCAATTTCAAGCTCATATGTCTGTACTGCACGCTGCATATCATTCAGCTTGATGCTATTCTTGTTCAATACTGTACGTAACTTGTTGACACGTTCCTAAAAGGATAAACATATCAGCAACAATGTACATGAGGGAAACAAACATGTCATACAGTCATTTCGGTGAGTTTGGAGTCTTTGTTGGTCTTGAATTCATTCATCTCGGCTTCAATAGCGCTAGATTCCTTGATAGCCTTGCTGCGTCTCTCTTGGGCATCAGTAACAGTCTTCTCCAAATCAACCAGTTGCTCCTTGATGACTTGTACTCGCTGCTTAAGCTACATGTCCACAGTTGAGTGATTGATACATATAGCAAAGATATCCCATCAATATTACCTGTGCATGTTTGCTTTGCTCAATACGTTTCTCCAATAATGAAAGCTGGTGTGTTTGAAGATCAAGTCGCTGCTTTGTAGTCTTGTAATCAGTAATGGTTTGCTGTGCTTGATCCAATTCCTGATCCAATTCTTTCAGACGTCGTTGATGCATATCAATTTCCTCTCGTAACTCTGCCATTTCTTGAATCTTGACAAGGATACCAGCACTATGTGGTTTGGATCCACCAGAAAGCGTACCATGAGGATCATACACATCACCATCGAATGTAACAGACTTGAGTCGAATATCATTGGCAAATGTCACTCGTTTTGCTGTCTCGGCATCTCGGCAAATAAAGGTGTTGCCAAAAATCCACTTCATTGCAGGCTCCACTTCATCATCGTATCCAACGAGTGATAGTGCCAAATCCACTTTGCCAGGTGCAAGTTTCTCAGCTGCATGGATTTTCTATCATACCATTGAGCATCCATCCAAAATAGTAACGTGATATCTTACCGATTGAGGAGCTTTGCTTCCTTGGATCTTGTTTAATGGGATCAAAGTCCATCGACGTCGTAATCTTCCTTTGTCCAGTAATTCAGCACCAACAACTTCATTTTCAACAACAACCTATCATCACAAGTCAACAAGTGCTCTTGATCATCGTTCCACTCATGCTTACATTGTACAGCTTGCCGCCAGCACAAATTTCAAGAGCTGTGGATGCTTCAAAATGCTTCTTATCCAGTCGAATCAATTGTGCCACAAGTCCTTTCACTTTGCTGCGATCAAAATCAGCTGATGGGTTGGAATAGACAAAGTCAAGATTGGAAAGCTTCCTCCCAAGAGATTCCAATTTCTACATTGTGCTGGTGAATATCTTGATGTGTTTTTCATCGTTCACAATCGTCCATTTACCTCTGTAAGTTCTGTAATGATGCCACGCTCCTTGTTTCGCTGAGATATCAAGTCATCTTCACGCTCTGGATTCCAATGTATGCCTTTCAGTTGGTGCTATTGTAGTGATACATGAATAAAAACATCCAATGTGGATCGTTGTATTGTCTATTTACCTCGAGTTGAGATACAATCTTTCGCTTTTCATCCACTTGTCCCAGCAGACCATGATTCTCCTTTTCTGCCATAACTGCCTGTGGCTCCTTTTCATTGAGCTCTTGCGTCAAATGAGCAATCTTGAGCTTTGCTTGTTCCTCTGTCGTAGATGCTTCCATGGCAACATTTTTGGCAGCTACATGATTTGTCTTAGTATTGATCAAGCAAGTATAAATGCTTCATACCTTGTAGCTGTTCCATATAACCATTTTCATGTCCTTCTTCAGCAGTGATACCAGTAGTGAGCGTCTGAAGCAATTCGGATGTCTTTTGTAATTCTTGTGCCTGCTTGTCAGTGTTCGCCTTGAATGAATCGTACTGCTCACGTGTCTTGTCATAGGATGACTTCTTCTCATGTAATGCGCGTTCAAGCTATGTACATAGATACCTGTCAACAGTTGTGTATGCAATAAACATCATGTCAATAATACCTCTCCTCTAGATGTTGCCAAATTTGACAATGACTTTTGTTCATCCAACATGGAAGCTTCTTGAAGATCCTTCTTTGTCTTGAGCCGTACAAGTCGAGTAGAATGCTCCTTTACTGCCTCCTCCAATTCTTGTAGTCGAGATCGATTGGATGCATCCTAAATGCCATCATCAGATCTTGTATTTCTGTATTCGTATAAAGATATACCTTTTGAATCCTCTCTTGTGCTTCTTGCTTATCACGCTCCAATGTCCCAATCTCGCTTTCCAGTCGTTTCACCTTTTCAACAAGCTCATCAAGTCGACTCTGTCGTTGATTGTTTTGCTCTCCTGCTTTGTTCAACTTGTCCTATAAAAAGACATGAGTCAAAAGTACCATATATGTATAATGAATAGTGCTGACCTGATGTCGGGTATATTCAAAGGCAATTAATGTGCGATTCAAGCGTTCAATGTCTGATTCAGTCTTTTGGAAATCCAAATACACGCGCTTCTCCTGTCTCAACTGATCCAATCGTGGTGTGATCTCCTCCCGTAAGATCTATGTTGGCATGTAAGCATGATGATCCCATCATGACAATCCTTTCTTCTTGTACCTTTCGAATCTCATCCACTTTACGCTCCTTTTTGGCCATGGTTGTAAATGCCTTGTTCTTGCGATCTTCAAACATCTTTGTGCCAGCAGCTTCTTCCACCATACTCAAGATCTCGGTTGATTTCATGTTGAGCACCTTTGTGATACGTCCTTGCATGATCAGAAAGTGGGGATTGTTGATATTGAGCTGCACTGATTGAAACAGGTTCTGGACTGTATGCTGCTGAGCATTATGACCATTGACAATGTACTTTGTTCTTCCTCCCATAAGCACCTAACACAAGACGCGTTATCACACTAGCTTGTTTCCGATATCCATACGCGTTTACCTGTCGTGTCACGGTAATCTGGCGATAACTTTCGAAGCCAACAGGACTACGTTCACGATCTTCGTTGTTGAATACAATGGTCACTGATGCTTTTGTCACTCCAGCTTGGCCACGCTTGTAGATCAGGTCCTGCAAGTTGCTGGCACGCACCTAATGGTTGTCTTGTAAATAAGAGATCGTCTCGAAAGCAAAGTGTATCGTACCTGTGACAGATTGCTGATTCCAAGAACAAAGCAAATAGCGTCCAAGACATTTGACTTTCCAGAGCCGTTCAAGCCTGTAATGGCGTTGAATTCAGGATCCCAACCGGTGATATGGGTACGAGAGATATATGACTTGAAGCCTTCTATAATAAGTTCTTGCAGGTACATGGAGCGGAAGAAGATCAAGTAGATTTGTTCGCGTGTGCTACACTGAGATTCAAATCCTTTTCAAGACGTGTCTGGGAATGTGAGTTGTACGCATGATCTTGGTGTTGTCAGTTTTTGTTCTTACACATTGATACATGGATGGATAGAACAAGTCTGGCTTTTACCATTAGACATTTGTATACAAGATGGAAAAGAAGTTGTTGTTGTCACTGTTCTTTGCTAATAAAGTCGCCATGATCATCTGTCTCCCATGCCTTACACTCTACAAGCTTATTGATGTGGACTACACAGTTGCTTTCAGGATAGCTATTGTTTTGGAAGACAATGGGATGATTGAATGAAAGGGAAATGAGGAATGATATGATCGTGATGCGATGGCTTGGAAGGTAGATAGCAAAGATCATTGAACCAACACGTTGAGAACACACTTGCTGTGATGCAGGACATGTCATGTATGCTGTCGTGGCTCATTTCTTGGATGCACATAAAGAGCTTGAACATCAGTACATGTTCGTTCAAGTTAATCTTTGCAATACATATGCTAAATATCATGACAACAACATCTATTGTACCTGAGTGAAGAATTGATTCCCTATGTCACCTATTTGTGATGGCTTAAAGGCTTGATATGCAAGTACCTTTGTTACACTGTCACACATTGACTCTTCCAATACAAAATCCCTTCCATACTGACTGCTTTGTCATCAACGGGTTATGCTCTTATCAGCATATACCATATTATAAATGGGACTAGTATCAAGACGGGATAACTTGACATTTGCTCATACATGCTAATGCTTCTTTCTGTCAGCGGTGTGATGCATCTTCATGTGACACAAACGGCTCAGCCGAGACAAAGACATCAGCATTGCTGATTGTCATTTCCTTCCCACCCCTTTTGTTCCTACTTTTCGACATGATAGGGGACACTGACGACTACAACGACCCAGACCAAGTACAACAAGCGCATAACATTCCAGAACACTGGAAATGGTATTAATTAGCTTCTTTATTAGATCAACATATGTTTAGAGGATGACGAAGACAACAAGCACAAACAGTTCTTTGGAAAAAGGCTTGGTGCACTCTTAGCCGATGAGCACTTTTTGCTACTTTATGTGCCAGACAATGGAGCCAAGATGAAGATTATAAGACCAGCCAGTGATTCCTATCATAGACAACGCATGATCAAAAGGATCAATGAAGCAAAAACATCTCCACCATCTTTTTATTATGCTTTGTCGCACCTTTGGGGAGTCACAGAAGAAAACCGGTACATCTGGAATGAAATCAGTCAATACGTGGATGATGAAAAAGGACAGCCAGTAGAGCCTGTATCCATGCGACCTGAAAAGCGGGACACATTGTTGACGATGCTCAAAGACCATCCTGATAGCTATTGGTGGATTGATGTATTATGTGCACGTACTGACACGCCACTAGACATTATGGGCGATATCTATACTTGTTGCCTTGAATGTGTCGCCATGATTGATTGTGAACCTGATCTGATACCACAAATTAACACGGCAATTTCAACTTATGAACAAGCGTCACCAGTTGATGATGAAAAGCTTCCCGACCTGGTTGGTCTCTACTTGGCGATGATACAGAGTCAGTGGTGGAATCGGGTCTGGACCTGGCAGGAAGTGGTTCTACCTTTTGGAGAGGTGCGTTTTATGTCTGAAACAGGCACACATCTCCAAGGAGACACAATTACTTTCAAATACCTGTTTGACTCTTTCTTTGGATCGCCAACCTACACCAAAGGTACCATGACGAGAATAGACTAGCAGAATGATCCTTACTAATGTGTTAAGCAGAAAATGAGGAGGATAGAACGATGATACTTCATTGGCTTTTCAATATTCACACTACAAGAAGGTACTTTGAGAACCGTATCACCAGGGAGGAAATATTCCCACCTGGGTCCGTACTTGATACATTGGGTGAATCCACCAGACAATGTATGGATCCTGTGGATTATGTGTATGGTGTGCTCGGTATATTTGAAATCAAGATGCCAAGGATGAAGGATCCAAACGCAGTGTGGCAGCTTTTCTTATCCAAAATGCAAGATCATATGAATGAGCCCTGGTGTCAAGAAATCTTGGTCATTCAAAAAATCAGTGATCGTGCAAAGCAAGTAGACTTACTGAACGTGAAGGACATGCGTGATGTATACAAAGATTTCATAAAGCGTATTTAGATGCTTGAAATGAATGGCAATAAAAAAGGGTTGTTGTGCGCATAGTGCATGTTGAGTATAGCTGTGGCTGTCAAGGGGCAATCTGACAGCTTAATTTGGTTCTCTTTCTTCCGCTTCAACTGCTTTTCACCCAACCTTGACAATGACGCTTGTTACTCCTTCTTCTACACGATCTCTTGTCAACCAATGAAACAGTGCATGGGACCAATGTCACTCTTCTATGACGAGGCAGCAACCAACAAACAAGAGCTGTGTGCTTCCTTCTCATTCTTGTCAGTCATGTTGACGACGACTATCCACTTCCCAAAAGCCAGCAAGTGATACTTTCTTGGTGTGATATTGCAGCCTATCGACGATACAAAGCACAGCTATATCTATTCCACAGCATATGTGACATGGATTGATCTCTTCATCAGTACACACGGCAATAACACCACTACAAGAGACTTTGGTAGATGGATCCACCAAGGTAAAGATGATAAGATGACGCTTTGTCAACGAATGATGTACAACATTGCTAATGAAAGCAGTAGCACAATGTCTTGTATCATAGGTTTCCAGCTTGGATACTGCTACGTTTATTCACTAGTGATATTGGACATCTAGGTAACAAAGAGGATGGGATGATTGTTTGCAAAAGAAGGGGAGCTAATTGGCATGTTCATTATTTAGTGAAACTGCAAGACACAACATACAGTCTTGGTGATGCTAACTATCAGAAGGCGCTGCAACACATGAGGATCTTCTGGCATTCGATCACAGTATACTCGACATCGTATACACCATGGCAAAGAAGAAGCTGTTTCGACACATTTCGACATGTCGATCAAAGAATTTCACGTCAAGAGTCATTTTACATTACCGGAATCGAGTTGATTTATTCACAATGGGAAAAAGGACAACGACATTGCTGATATTGGATCCTAATTTGGAAGACCAGCCTATCAAGAGCAAGCCATGGATCTAGCAGGTGGATAAGAGCATTCCAAGTTGGAGCACGTGATCAAAATGGATTATTCGAGCACGCTGGATGGATGAATGACTACGTCCCAATCACAAAAAATGTCGAGTGAGCAGCAACTATCTAACGACACATACCTTTTGACAGTATAACCTAAAAGAATGTTAGATAGTGTTGAATCAATAGATAGATCATGAATCACCCATTTTTATGCATATGCTTAGCTTTAAGACGTAATTAAAGATTCGCCATATCACTAAATTATATTGTTCACTCGGTTCTTTTCATCTGCCTGATTGATGAATGACTACTAGTTCAATTCCTTCTTAGACAGTGGATTCTGCTTTTGGAAACAAGGTACAGCTGACAACATTTACATTCATGCAGACAATGTACGCGATAACCAATCATCGTTTCGAACATAGGGATCACCGTGCCCCTTTCTGCTAGCTCCGCACAGTTGGATACCTGAATCAATGTTTCCTACCAATGCACAGGAGTCATCTTCACCACATAAGAACCCGTTTCTATGATTCGAGAGAGACAATAAGGGTCACAGGACCATTATCCACTTCCAAACATCTTTCTGATCACTACAAACATCATCTTTCACTTTGAGCATCAGCTGAGAAATGAGTCAAGATGGCATAGTAAGGTAGATTGGGAAAAGAAAGTGTGCTCCTATAAGCATATTGGTTATATCAATGATCCCATCCACCCAGCCTTGTTGTTCTTGCTATCTATCTCCCAATCATGTTTCATATTGCGCATACCATGTTCCCCACTTTCTCTCATTGTCCTTCATTTCATCATAATCAGAGTTTTCATGTTGGATTTCTCAAAACGGCTCATTAAATAAACAAGTAATGGGTATTCATGGTGGGTTGTCTATGTCTAATTGGTGCCATTGTACTTTTGTCTGAATCGAATCAGGAAGCATCTCCTTTGTATAATCCAAGATTGGTATCGCCACCAGATTTTCATCAGTCGAATGCAGCTGAGATCCCATCATGTAATCAAATACTGTAGTCATTCCTTCGCTATTGCTGTACTTGATCATAGCAGCCATTGGTCATCCTTTGATCTCACCACACTGTAATTCTTGGTTGAAGAGAGCAGATACAATCTTTGACATCATACATTCCATCGTGATCTCAGTTGTGATATGCTGTACCCAATCGGCAGATGATGGTGGCAAACCAGATACATGATCCTCATCTTACAAACATCCAACATCCAGATCCTGTCGCTGTAAAGTTTCCTAGCAATAGGCATGTTCATTGCGCAGTTGACTAAAGCGATATCGAAACTAGAGATGTATGACTTGATGTGCATGGTGAATCAGCTGAATGATAGATTGAAATGGTGGTAAATGTTGGCGAAAACGAGAAATACCATATCTGCAGGGGATGCCTTATGAAAGAATACCAGTCGTTGTTACCGTTGTTGTTGCTTTTGCAGCTCATTGCTGACTTCCTTCATCCAAGCAGGTGATCATCATCAACTCTTCATGTTGTTCTTCTGCATTGACAATCAGTCATCATAGGTGTCGTTCTGTCCCCATAATCACATCCAAATCGTTGTAACTGGCTCATTCGTCGAAATCGATCATCCTGACTCTCCTTGATTCTCAGTATACAAGTCGAATGCTTTAATGATATGCTGATGTGATTGACGAAACAACTTTTCCATTTGCCATCGGATGTCGTACCAAGTACGTGTGCCATCGGATATCAGAGCCATCCTGTGTATTCCAGCACCTGCTGATAAGGTAGTGTCATCCAACTTGCATATAGTATATGATGCTTCACTACAAACAACATGTCAATCAGCATCGCTTGCTTCATAACGTATTTATCCCATTCACTTGATACCTGCATACCAGACACATTAAATAAGCATCCAAAGCTTGAGACATCGTGCTGCATGATAAACATATGAAAAGATTGTCATCGTAGCAACGTATCATCGTTGTACCTTGCTCAATCTAGGGGGGATACCCAAAAACAGAATCTCTGCTCACGTGTTGTACAAAGTGTGCTGCTGTAAGAAGAGGCAGGTTAAAGCATGCCATAGTTGCTGGAAGATAACAAAGTTGCTTCATGTCGTTGTCAACGCGATGCAGTATAACGGCAGAAAAAACTCTTCCTGAAATGGGGTCGTAGTCGTCAACAAGCTTGTCAAGCAATACATCAAGAACACAGTCGTCGACCCCTTCTTTGTTGGTTGCTGGATCGTGGCAGGACAATCGGTGCAGTGTACATTGTCAATAGCTGATAAAAGGGAAGCAGTTGAAAGCTCAATTGCTAAGATGAATGAAATGCACTGCCACTTTCCCAGCTTTACACAAACCCCGCTTGCATTCAGCATCTTCCCTTCAATAATACAATGATCACAGTTTTTTAATAAAAGTCATTCTTGAGTCAAGAAAGTAGTCTTCACAGTCATTTATCTGGAGAATAAAGTATACGAAGCACCTCTTGATATACTTCACCGATGGTATCAGCTTTCCGTAAATCGAATTCATGTCCACAATCAAGGGAGAAAGGTTGAGGATCATAAAGATGACGTGGTTTTTCAATTTCATACAAGAAACGCTGCCAGACTTGATTTGGATCCTTCATTCTTGGGATTTGATTTGTAATACGCCCAACACGCCATAGACATAATCCACTGGATCCATGCATTGTCTGGAACAACGACGCAATGACAGAAATAAGCCGTATAAATCAAAGCTAGCTTTCCCCATACGATCTGATGAGAATCTTCTAGCATCGAATATGTGGAAAATGGCTGCAAAGACATTGCCGGCTACTGCTTTCAAAGCCAAAGATTCTTTAAATGCTTGTCAACCAGTTAGCAGTGTGCAGCGAGTCTAATTCAAGTACGAAAGCAGCATACCTTTTGTCTGAAAACGAGATACATGGTTTGCCAAATGCATGTATTCAACTATCTCCTTCACAGTGATAGTACTGCCTTTAGGTTGGTAAGTACCTGCCTCTGCCATAAAACGCACATCTCCAATAGGTAGAATCATCTCCTGCCAGGTCCACACTCTTTGCCACCAGCGACTTTTCATGAATTTGCACAAAAGGAACAATAGCTGGGGCCCTTTCTTTTCTGACACCTGTTCGTATGTTGGACACTCTGATTGTATCTTGCGACAAAATTCATACAGATTCCCTTGTGCCTGGATTATGTTGATTTCTGGTATCACAGTAGGATCACAATCAATCATAGCAATACATTCAAGACAACAAGCATAGATATCTCCCATAATGTCAAGTGGTGTATCAGTACGTGCACATAATACATCAATCCACCAATAGCTGTCAGGATGATCTCTAAGCATTGTCAAGAGCTTATCACGCTTTTCAGGTCGCATGGATACAGGCTTCATTGGTCTCCCTTTTTCATCATCCACGTATTCGCCAATCTTGTTCCACAGATGTCTGTTATCTTTTGTTATACCCCAAAGATGCGACAACGCGTAATAAAATGACGGAACGCCTTTTGCTTCATTGATCCTTTTGATCACCCGTTTTCGATGTTCTGGATCACTAGCTGGTCGTATCACTTTCATCTTGGCTCCATTTCCTGGCACATAAAGTAGTAAAAAGTGTGGATCGGCTAATAGTGCACTGAGCCCTTTCTCGAAGAACTCTTTACAGGAATCGCCAAATTCACTCCGACATGTACTAGTAATCTAAAGAAGACTTTTGTCAATATCAATCAGTAGGTATCTCATGTTCTTGCACACATTGATGTGCTCGTTGAATTCTTCAGTGTCATACGTCATGAAGATGGAATAAGAATAAAGTGAATGATGCGTGGCACTTGCATTCATGGCGTTTTATGCTTTATGCTGCATGCAAGGCGATGATCAATCACACTGAGCAGTAAACAAACATTACCATCTATGAGTAAACGCCGTGTTATTCGTATACAGTCCCACAATCCAGAATACAGATTCATCTGGTGCAAACAGGCATTTCGTAATGAGAAAGTGCTGATAAGCAGAAAAAGTTGCATGGGTATGTCAATACGTTGATAAAGATGCAGGGCATGTCGCTCTTCGGATGAAGGCTCCAGTCATCCGAATATAGTTGCAGAATGTCATCATTGTGTAGTACAGAGCTTCATCGTACATGCGTGCCTTCCGATGCGTTCCATTTTGATTATACAGTAGGGATGACCATGATGTAGATGCTTCACAAGTGTAGAAAGTGTGGTATGGATGTAGAGAACTTGATATTTCTCATTTCCCCCTTCATTCAGTCTACCTTTGTCTTCCAATCCTAAATGCAACCACGTGATCCACATCACCAACCATGTATCATGTAAGCATGTCATTGTTGTATACAATAAAAGATTCATTGAAAGCACTTTTATGGGGTGGATTGCCTATCTAATGGTGTTTGTATGTCCTCGTAGCACTCGGGATTCGGTCATTGTTGTCGCGCATTGCCGTAAATGTAGTTGTAGTAACGTGTCCCTTGCATCATCCAGAGTACACCGTATCAAGGTAGTTGTCAAAGACCATGAGTCAAATGCAATTGATGTCCTATCATTGATATTAGTATCCAGTCCTGTAGTGATCCTTCTGCCATCGCTGTACTTGATCATACCATACTTGAATCCCAACGTGCTGTAATGAGCGTAAATGTTACCCTGACATTATACATTCCATCTTGATCCAGTTGTGATATCCTGTGCCCAATCGGCAGATGATGGTGGCAAACCAAATACATGATCCTTATCTTTCAAACATCCAACATCCAGATCCTGTCGCTGTAAAGTGCTGTAATGATCTCAAGATATTGTAGTCGTCACATACCCATCAACATATCTAAAACGCCATATCGAATATCAACATGTTCATCTGTCAAAGTTCTTCATTCCCAGTGATTCTTCTTCTTCAAGTGTCATACGTTGAGCGATATGTCAGTATATGTCGAGACAGCTTTGCATGTTGTGTCGATCCAAGAGTAGCTCTTCCTCAGGTGTTCTAGCATCTTCTGACACCATCATCCAGACTGTACGTCGTGTACTACTGCTTCGCTGCATGATGAACATGTCAATCACCATCTATCCTTTGATCCATCATGATGTTATCCACTATTTACCTAAATACCAAACACCAAAAGCAAATACATGTTGGGAACATCCAAAGTAGAAATCCATGACTCCAGACAGTGTTCTGCATCATCAACATGTAAGATAACCGTCACTGTAGCATCACATGATCCTTTTACCTTCGTTAACTGGTTGAAGGCTCGCTATAGACGATTCGTTGTTGCTGACCATCTTGAGCATCATCCTTTGTATGCAATGGAGTTGCTCTGGGCGTTGGTTGAGATCCATTTGCCAATAAAAGCCCTTCTTCAATCACAAAACACTGGTAATGGTGCTTTTGGTCCATGCACTGCTGTATACACATATAACATTGATCATGAATGTCAGCACAATCGTTGGTAACTGTGAACATGATTTCATGCCGTTTCGGTTCAAATTGGTTCCATCATGCCTTGGGTAATGCTGGTACAGCGTTCGAAGTTGATATGTCACCAGACAAGCCTTCATGATGATGTTGGTTTCTGCTTGCAGATGCACTACTTAGAACACATCCAAGGCACAGTTCGATCCACAGCAAGAAAGAACAGCCCTTTTGTAGTCCCCAGGCTTATAGTTGTTGTTCTCAACCATCCAATCCAAACATGTCAAATAGTCGCTTGTTGTAGGTACAGGCTAGGAGTCGAACCCAAGAAGTAGATGATGCCCAAAGTTGCATACTGCCTGACCAAAGAAACCTGATCACCTTGTATTAGTATACACATACAAAATAAAGAGCTTTTGTCATTCTACTTGCCTTCTTCATATATAACAGCACCATGGCAACGTGTACAACGTAAAGAGACCTTGTTTGTGTCGCAAGCAGAAAGCCATAGTGTAGTAGTTAAAGCCAAAACCAAAACCAAAAGAAACAGCCAAAGGGAGAAGCCAAAGTCTTGTTGCGTTTGTTCTTGAAGTCTACACAAAGCTTAAACGGTTAATGCAACACGTTCTGCTGCAGCAATGAGCTCCTTGAATGTACCTGTAGGCACCAAACTTGAAGCGGCATAACAACGAAACAGAAGAGCGACACGTCTGGCTACAACAACCACTCAGTCCGCTTGAACACTTGTTGCCTATGAATGTACCCAACTGTATGAATACAATAACCAACATGAGCTTCTTTATAACACATACCTTGAATGCATGGCGTGAATGGGAGTCGTGTACGTGTAAGTGAGTATGAGCTTGAAAGAAAGAGAGCAGTTGTCTCCCAAAATTCGCTACTGCGTCCCCAAGATAAATTCCCCAAGTCGAGCCGTCCCAGTTGAATCTGCCATTGTGACACAAGCTGAAAAACTTGCAGGATTAGGCATGTCATGGGTTCCCTTCTCCAACGGCCAAAGACAGTGTTTAGGTAATGCTCTTTTTCTCTGCTTTGGCATGAAGAATGCTATCGATCGAAATTTTTCTTCTCATCATCACACTTATCATGGCATTATCGCATATAGAAATGAACTTCTCTTTGGCAGAGCAGCGTGTTTTTTTGGCTATGTTGTGTAAGTACAGAAAAAGTGATATATGAAAAGTAGAGTAGCCTTATTTACCTTGGAATCACATAATAAGGAAGTATGAATGGCATCTACCCAAGGATTCAGTCCACAAGAAGAAGCTTCAGACCATCGGTAATGGTATTCTCAGACCCAAGGAGCTCTTGGTTACCTTTAAGAGACGATATTGATTGCACATGTCGGCTTATTGATGTGCCGTGATCTTGTATCAACATCAATTACACTATACAAGATAGTCCTTTATTGTTTATCATGCTTGCATTATTATGTGGGGTGGAAAGGTGCATAAAATATAGTCATTTATGTCACATGTAGTCTAAATGATCCCCGATTGACTGTGATGATTCAATGAACATGGTCATTCAGCTTGTGATTGCTTGTTTATATATAATGAAAATCGAGTCTCCTTTTCACGTTGTATACAACTATACAGCAGATACTAAGCATTATGCAACATGGGGCGAAATGAATCTAATCTGGTGTTCACTTGGTTACTATTACGGGGCAGATGGGATTCGCTGCAATCAGTAGTCATCACTCCATAATCTAACGACATTGGACCTTCTCAGATGTAACAAATGGGAAGGTATTTATTTCAAGATGGTATGCTACACGCCTCCTATAGCTAGTGCATCAATATTGCGAGCTTTCTCGATATGATCCTCTATGGTCATATTGTCCATAATATTCGCTACAAAGTCGTTGGTGGAATTAACACTTGGATAGGGCACATCTGGTACTGGTACATCCAAAAATTTGCATAATCGCTCCCATCCTTCACCAAGTTCCATGACAAAAAGTCGCTCGCTAGGGACATTCTTCTTCACCCATTCTACATGAGCATTGTACTTGAACTTGATAGCTTCTTCATCATTAAAGCGCTCTGGATCAGCAAGAGCACCATCCAATATAAGAGCTTTATTCAGTTTCCTCCACTCTTGCATGTATTTCGGAAGATCATCGCGCTTATTCAACTCAAGAGAGAATTTGTGCACCGTCTTCTTGAAAGATTGATACCAGCTGTCAACATCACGGGCAGTAAGTATCACCTTCGCATTAGGATATGCATCCATCAAACGGTCCACAAAAGCGACAGTTGGCCTAGACACCTATAATATTAACATATAATAGACATGTATGCATAAAGACGAATTACCAGCCCACAGCAGCATCAAATCCTTCATACAGCTTGTCCCAATCTACAGGCTTATCAGGATTAAGGTAAGCATCAAGAAACAGCTCAGGATGTCGATCCGCTGTAAAGAACTCGCGCATGTTGAAACAATTATATCTAGCATACAAGTATTAGTGTTTGGTTGCTGAAGATAAATGATATAATATGTACCCAAGAATGTCAAGGGCGGTTCTTAAGCTGTTAGTGCCTGTTCGGCCATATCCAGCTCCAATAACTTTCAGGGGTGCCATAACACTATGATGGGTATCTAAAAGTAAAGACTGACATTCAAGCTGAAGACTATCCTTGTATTTATACAATCACATAGGGAGTTTCTAAAGGGAAGAAAATGGTATGCAAAGACAGTCATCAGGTCATATGCAAGGAGAATCTATCAGTTTGCTGCAAGTACTGCCTGCTACTTCCGAACTTGAAGCTACCACTGAAAGCATAAAACATAGTATGACAAATGCGAGCATGCAGTTTGCTTTAGAGAGGCGATAGATGACAATTTATATGCAAGATAGACGTTTCATCTTAACGATCATCATTGCTATTGAAACATACATCTCTCCTTTTGCCGTGGACACCTATAGTGCAATCATGAGCGCTACCCAACAAGCTGGTACATACAAAGTGCGTCGCATGAAATGACAAGGATAACATTATCCACCAAGGATTCAGCTTCAAATCTTGACCAAATATCATTTTCACCTTTGCCGACTGCGCGACTGCGTCATTGTTGTCATTAGACTTGTGCTGAACTCTGCATCTTATGCCAAGATTTGAATAGGCTCCTTGTTCGTGACCAATAGATTACAGATATCTAGTCCACACAAGCTGCATCAATTTTCAAGCATAGGCGTCATCGTTTGTTTGATAATAAGAGTAATACCTTCTTGATATACTCCATAGACCCATCAATCATGGACACATCAGACTGTAATCCTAAAACGAGTTTACTAGGGTCAAAGCAGTTGGCATTTTGCCAAAAGCCGAATTGACTTGTATCAATGATGATCATATTGCCCAAATCCACTTGTGGAGGATTGATGCATATCCGAGATTTGAATTAGGTATATCATTAGCCACGCTAATATATCGATGTGAAATAGCATGTTTGACTGGCAGCTTCCGCTTTTCATGCATTTGCTGAAACCGCGTAATGCTCATGATGATGGAGGCCTATCAAGCGCTGTTATTCCCTTTTACTCATGTGTAATGGTATACAATGAGCATTGAGCAAATAAGGGACATACCAAAGGTACAAGTACTTCCTCCTTTGCGTCAGTGCGCATCTACAATCTGTGGCAAAAGTATTGATTTTCAATCTCCTGATCCCTAATGCTTGTAAACATCTATGTCTCGCTAAGAACATCAAGATAAGCTGACAAGTATGACCCTTTATTGTTTATCATGTCTGCATTGTAATGTGTCCCCCTTGTTACACCAAACATGGATGTATGATGTGCGTAAGCATCCAAATGTGTGCGTATAAGCAACCAAGGCAGATCAAACTTGGGACAGGGAAAGCTAGTTTAGCTGACTCCGCTCAATTTGAGATTTATCTTTGAGACGAGTTGCTCCGCGACTGGGATACAAGTGCTTCTTGTTCTCTTTTTCAAGCTCATACAGGACTCCATGTCAATGTCAACTACTCTGCAAGGTGCAAACAGGCAAGTTGGAATAAAAGGTCCTTCCAATGACGTTGCTTCACTTGGCTGCTTTGGATTGCTGTAGTATGCTTCTTTCCTTTTGGCATTTCAAGGTACATTGGCTTGCTTGACCATAACACTGCTCTTCCTTTGGGATCTCAAGGTATGTTGGCTCTTGTTCTATCATACAACTCTATTCTCATTCACTCCATTGACGTATAGTACTTTAGACGGGACTTTTGGCTGTGCAAGGTTGGCTATGGAAAGTGCGTGTTATTGGCCTTACCACCTTTTTGTTTCGTCTTGTTCCTGGTCAGCCCTCGCCCCAGTATGCCTGTTATTATCCCCCCAGCGACAAGGTGCACATTTAGACTAGGGCATTAGGCAATAGATCCAGTGCATAAGATTGCAAGTGGTCTTTTGACCTATTCGAGATCATTAGCTTGGGCCAACTGGGCTGGAGAATCAACGATCGAAGGGGAAACGGATATGCATGGATCAGTCGTTTCAAAATGGTGGGCTCATAAGGACAATCAATATGTACGTTTACCTTGGACAAGACTTTGGGATCATTCTCAGGATCAGGATGGCCAAAATAGCTAGAAGGATTGTTTATCACCCAGTAGTAGTAGTAGTAGTAGTAGTAGTAGTAGTAGTAGTAGTAGTAGTAGTAGTAGTAGTAGTAGTAGTAGCTTAGATTGTAGCTTGGATGAGATAAAAGTAGTTCCGTTATCGGTCTTGTATGATAGTCTATTATGCATCACATCCCAATAAACTTGACGTACAACATCATGTACTTTCGATTCAATGTTATTCTCAAGTAGTAGCAATCATGTCTTAAGAATGATGATGACCAAGATGACTGATTGTAAGAGAACAAAGAGAAAGTGATCCAACCTACATTACTCTGACGAAAATGGCATCAGCCAGGGTCCGTGCACTACTTTCATGCAGTTGTTCAATGGATGCTTACACAGACGCATCAATCCATGTTTGATCACGCATTCTGATTGAACTGCATAGAATACATGATGCCGCTTTTGCCCGAGTAATACAAGAGTACACCTACATGTATCCAGCTCCCATTCAGCAGTAGAACATGAGCCATTTCCTGTTTGCATCCTGATCTTATCTCATCTTTTTTATTCTCTTTGTGCCTTATCACATTCTGCTCTTGCATTGCTGTCCCAACAAGTACGCTACATCAACTCTTACTCTCTTATCCTTGTACCTGCTGGAAATTCACATATCATGCTCCACTTTCTCATTCTGTTTCTTGTTTCCGCCATTTCCTCCAAGGTCCAATGATAAAGTGAGCACCAGATGGATCATAAGCACACATTATAGTAGATGCTGTAATACCTAAAAGTCACATCATCATCATTGCTGATTGTACACTATTGCTACTAGTTGAGCATCACATGAATCAAGAGCATATATACGTAATAGAATATGCATCAAGTACAACATGATCATCTTATTGTAAGAATGATCCATGTGCCAACTACCGGCCTAAGAAACAATCCCAATCCTGATCTAGAATACTGCTTCCTTCTCCATCTCAACAGCATACCATCCATCATTACTTGTTGCATCTCCCATGCCTATCATATCCTGCCATCCACACAATACACTCCCTTCTTATATCATTCTATCATGTACATTCATTCTAATTCCACTTCCACACACCACACACACACCAATTGTCACCCATTTTCAAACCAGTTCTGGGTAATGTAACATGCTTTCAGCTCTCATTTCAGCAATAAAGCATCAGTCAGCCATCTTGGCTTCATGTTTGATCCAATCTTCTTCCTTGTGCTCTTGCACTGTTGTCCCGACAAGTAATCATCATCATTGTCTTCTCCTCGTATTGTCTCATATTGTATCCTTATCATTGTTGCAAAAGCACCTGCTCACGCTTGACATTTTCATTCTCATTCTGCTTCTTTCCTCCATCATCATCTTCTTCTTCATATCCAGTCTTACAGTTGAATGCCACATGGATCAAAAATACATAAGCTGAAATCTACTATAAGGATCTTCCCTGAACAAGTCATCATCATTGTGGATTGAACATTGCTCCTACTACTTGGGCATCACATGGATCAAAGTAAATGGTAGTCTTGTGTAGATGTATGTAAAAGAACGTGCATGAAGCACAATATGATCTTATTGTAAAAACTGATAATAAAGCTATCTATCTAGATGCAAGTAGTGGCGTCATAGGTAATCCTTCATCGTTGTCGTGATAATTGTCGTCGTTGTTATTGTCTTGGTGATCATAATAGTCATCGTCATTGTCATGGTGATAGTTGTAGTCATTGTCATCGTTACAATCGTCATCGTGATCATCCGTAATAGTCGTTGTCATGGTCATCTCTACAAAATAAAAAAGAAGAAAAGGGACATTAGTGAATCTTGAATTGGAAGGATGATGTCCAGCAAAACCCTTGGCGATCCATCTCGATGGAAGAAAGCAAATCTGCAGGAATTGATTCACATAGCTGAACACCATCATACGAGCAACGCCGGGCGATCCCTTGTTTTTTGAGAAAGCTCTGCACGAATCACGCAAGGCAGCAGTTTCGATCCATGTTAGCCAGGAAGAACACACTTACGTAGTGTCCAGGCTCATAATTGTTCTCATTCATTCAATCAATCCTTATAAAAAAAAGAAAGAAAAGAATGTCCCCAATCCTCCCAAAGGGAAAAGAACGAGCCTATCACGGAAAGAGCATGTGGTTTTGCACTTGATGGTCCACACATTCACAGCCAGGCAGACTACAAACTGTTGCAAATCCCCTTTTACCTCCCGGTGGCCATGCTCTTCCAAAAGACCATCTTCATCGGCTTCAATAGCACGGTAGGACCTGTTATGGTAGTGTTCCAAACCTGGTTCAAGGCTTTCACCGATCCTGGCTCAAGGCTTGTGCAGAACTACCAAGTGGCCTGAACTTGATACAGGCTGGGAGTCGAACCCAAGAAGATGAAGATGATGATGCCCAAAGTTGCATACTGCCTGACCAAAGAAACCTGAATACTTTATATTAGTGTACACATACAAAATAAAGAGCTTTTGTCATTCCACTTGCCTTCTTCATATATAACAGCACCATGGCAACGTGTACAACGTAAAGAGAAACTTGTTTGTGTGGAAAGAAACCTGATCATCTTGTATTAGTATACACATACAAAATAAAGAGCTTTCGTCATTCTACTTGCCTTCTTCATATATAACAGCACCATGGTAACCTGTACAACGTAAAGAGAAACTTGTTTGTGTGGAAGCAGAAGCCATAGTGATAGTAGTCAAAGCCAAAACCAAAACCAAAAGTAACAGCCAAAGAAAGAAGCCAAGTGTTCTTGCGTTTGTTCTTGAAGTCTACAACAGGTCTAAACGGTTAATGCAACACGTTCTGCTACAGCATTGAGCTCTTTGACTGTACCTGTAGGCACCAGACTCGAAGCGGCATAACAACGAAACAGTAAGAGCGACACGTCTGGCTACAACCACCCAGTCCGCTTGAACACTTGTTGTCTATGAATGTACCCAACTGTATGAATACAACAACCAACATGAGCTTCTTTATAACACATACCTTGAATGCATGGCGTGAATGGGAGTCGTGTACGTGTAAAGTGAGTATGAGCTTGAAAGAAAGAGAAAAGCAGTTGTCTCCCAAAATTCGCTGCTGGGTCCCCAAGATAAATTCCAACGAGCTGATCCCATTACTTGCCCGTCCCAGTGGAATCTGCCACCATTGGGACAGCACTGCCTATTTACACTACCTGTACACACTGCACACCAGAACACATGAAATTAGACACTGCCCATACTGTCATCATAATAGTAGAGAATCTACACGTGAATAAATAGTCGTCATAGCATCTTGTTGCAAAATCGATTCATTTTCACGCTTGCAGCAGTCTTTTATCCTTTGTTTACCAATCCCTGTTCCTGCACATTACATCTTTTTTTAATCTTTTTCTATTACGGATGCTTCACGTCTTTACTGAATGATCAAAGAACTTGACTTTGGACATACAAAATCATACTTCCCATCACGCGAGTACCAAATAAGAGCATTTGATTGTCACTCGTTATTGTACAATCAAGCATAATATACAGTGTCTTTGTGTAAGAACGACAATGACCAATGCATCAAAAGGAACCTATGGCTCATCAAAAGCACTATATACCAAGTTTTCATCCATTTTACTTTCCACAAGCTATACCTTGATTACAGTGATTCCAAATGTCTTTTGCATATCTGCGTGTCATCGAGACCTTTCGCTAGTTTGTAGTCAGATCAGATACAAGAGTCATTATAACATGGTGGATCATAACATCAAGAATTGTCGTTCCTGACTTTGGCAGCCAGAACTACCAACACAGTCAGATGGACAGGCTGAATAGCATTTATAAAGCAAAAAGCAATGGAATAGCGTAAAGTGATATCAGTGCATGTATTAATAGCTCATAAAAAGCAATATGTATTGAGTACAAGCTACTTGGAAGATGATGGGAAAACCAAATAGTTTCTCATCCTTTTCACACCATGCAAGAACCCCAGACTTTTTTCTTGTACTATTACTCCTAGTATTGCACTTCCACGTTGTTATGTATCCTTATGTCATTTGTTTCACAGCATATAAGAGGATGTATTCAAAACAGTAAGTAGTTATAGTGATGATGGTCGTGAAGGTGGAGAGAATGATGTGAATGGATCATCACTTGCACAAAACAAGTGCTGTGCCTGGTTTGGGGCATGTACGGGAACAACAATGCAGGTCAAGTCTATTTGTACACGCATAAAGTATCCAAAGAAAGCTCCTTGTACCGCTCAGCTGGCTCAACTCACTCCCGTATCTCTTTCCTTACCACTGCCAACTACGACACCACTATTTAATATGACAACTACTGCTTCCTTTATCCTTGTTCTTGTCTCTTCTTCTCATGTCGAGTACAGGATCAAGTAGCGGCTTATCGGATGCCGTCATTCGTTCTCGCGTTGCTGAAGCTCTTCAGATCTCTGGTTACCACTTCACCAATGCAACCCAAGTCCCCATCGCCGACCACTATGACAATGTTACCCTTGTCAATGGTTATCGGTAAAGCATTGAAGACTTAGAAGTATGCAGTAGGAATTGACTGACACGTGTCGTTGCTGAATAGAGTATCGGATAAGAGAGCAGTAGTAGCCAAAGTCTCCAGCAACAGCCTACAGATTGAACGAGAGTATTACATCATAAGGCAACTCTATCAAACAGCTGATGGTCCCTCGTATCTTGGTAATCAATACAACCTTATCATACGCGTGTCTTCTGTATAAGCTAATGCCAGTGGATAGTGCGTCCCTTGGAATATGCTTACTTGTCATCCAGCGGACTTGCAGTTGCCATTTATGCCGACGCTTACAATGATCCATCACCCAATCGCACCATTGACGACATTGGCACTTTTTTACGACTGGCAATAAGATGCACAGATATTATGGAATTCATTCATCGGCACAACACTATTCATGGTCAACTTAATATGGCAGCATTCTGTTGGAGCAACAATGACATGGATACACGATTATGGAACTTTGCAGGCAGTGGAAGCAGTGCATCTTTTGAAAAGTATCTCACAAGTGAAGGATGGAAAAAGTATCAAAACAGCCAAGCTATCATGGAGAATCGACTCATGTACATCAGTCCTGAACAAACAAGCCGAACAACATACATTGCTGATCATCGTACCGACATTTATTCCTTGGGCATTGTATTCTTTGTATTGTTGACTGGCCAACAACCTTTTGATGGAGGCCCATTGAAGATTATCAACAGCATTTTGAGTCGTAAGATGCCATCTGTGCATGATATCCAGTTGAATGTCCCTGAAGCAATATCACGGATCGTTGAGAAGATGACAAGCAAGATTCCAGAGGAGCGATACATGAGCATGCATGGCGTCAAATGCGATTTGGAAGAATGTCTTGAGCGACTGAAAACAAGTGATACTGGGGTAAGTAAGAGAGAAATAGGAGTCGTGTATGTGTGTGACAAAAAACCAAGATTATGTGGGGAAGAAACAGGCTTTAAGGAGAAGGATGTGTTACTATGGATGCAACAATGATTGTCTCACACGCTACTTACTTAGACTATTGACTCGTTTACACTGGCACAACATGACATTGCATCCGTGTTTATGATACCAAGACATGTCTATGGTCGTCAAACTATCATTTCGGATATGGTGCATATCATTGAGCGATTCGTTAGTCAATACAGCCCTTTAAAGACACATAAACAAGGTGCTACTCTTGCAGCATCCAGCAACAGCGATCCGGATTCGACAGAGCAGAAATCGTCATCATCCTTTCCTGGGCATGATAGCAGTGACCTTTCAAGTGTGAGTAGTCGATTTGTGCCAGTCAACGGGAAACAAGCAGCTACTGTGGTTGGAATTTATGGACCAGGAGGCATTGGTAGGTTGACCTGGTCTTTTATATGTGTTGCTACTGACTCCTTTTCTCTTCATCATCAAGGAAAATCAACTTTATTCAGCGCAGTTCAGCCTTTGGCAAGAAAGAGTGGGTAAGAAAGCTTGCATTGTCATTTGGGATGACTCTATTGCTCATACAACCATGTCCAGTTATATTTCATCTACCAAGTTTGATTCAAGAAACAAGGTCCCATACAGTGGTTTATTGCGTCTACTGTCACAAGCATTACAACAAGTATTGTCTGAGACTGAGGAAGAAGTGCACCGCTTTTTTGAGCATTTGAAAGCCTGGCTTGGTGCTCAGTTTTCCAACATTTCAGTACTGGCAGATTTGGTACCGGAGCTCAAGTCGTTGTTGGTTGCTGCTGGATACAAGGATCAACATATCACCACAGAGATATCAATGAAGGCTGATAATGTTGAAGCTCGATTACGTTTCCACATCTTTATGTTGAAGTTTTTCGTGCCGTATCACATTGGCGTATGGTGACTATTGTAAGTCGTCATAGAATATGCAATCAAAGTCAATGTGTTGACGACTTATGTATATGTTATGTAGTTTATTGATGATATCCATCAAGCTGGTAAGATGAGATATGTAGCAGTGGTATTGTACCTGATGATGCTAATCAAGTCTTGCAGATGATCCTTCCATCGATCTCTTGTTGGCATTGCTACTATCAAAAGTCAACATTCTTGTATTTCTGTCGTATCGTGATCAGGAGCTCAATGAAAAGCAATCTGGGATATTGAAGAATGAATTTGCCAACATCCAGTTCATCCAAGTCGAGACATTGAAGCTGGATGCATTGACTGATTTCGTTTGTGACACATTGCATCGATCACGAGATACAGAACGTCAATATGTCATTCCACTTGCACTGGCAATTCACAGAAAGACCCATGGCAATGCATTATTCACAGCACAGCTACTGCAGATGATGGAATGTAGAAAGATCATTTATTTCAACTGGGAGTTCAATGTTTGGGAATATGATCTTGCAAGGATTGAACAAGGAACGTCTTTGGAAGAGGATGCTTCATTCATAGCGAATCGGCTGAAAGAGCTACCGCGTCATGGACAACAATTGCTCAAATTGGCGTCATTCATTGGTGATACATTTTCATGGTCGACAGTGAAGGCATTGATGGAGGAAACTTTTGATGATGAAAGTGATGGAGATGAAAGCAGCTTATCATCAGACAACATCATGAATGGCACAAGCGTATTCAGCAGGAAGAGCAAATCAACTGAAGACACTGACCCTGTGGAGGAAACAAGGACAAGTTATGACCCAGTCAGTGGATTGCATGCAGTGATTCAAGAAGGATATATCATGCAGCTTGGTGCAGATGAATTCAGATGGAGCCATGATCGCATCACACATGCTGCTGGTGAGCTGGTGAATCCCAATATGAGGTCTAAGATCCATTTCATGATTGCACAGCATATGATACAAGGTATGAATTTCATTTATATGCAGAAAACATCATACTAATATGCATCGGATTATAGAACAAGAAGATATGGATGTTTTTCTGGTCGCTGATCATCTTTTGAAATGTCTTGATCTGCTACTATCTTTGGAAGACAAGCCATCCTTTCGTCAACTGTTGATCGATGCAGGCAATAAGGGACGACAATCTGGTGCGCATGATATGGCATTCAACTATTACAAGGCAGCAATCCAACTCAGTGATCCAGAAGAAGAATGGGATGATCACAACTATCCTGTTACATTACAGCTTTATACGAATGCGCTGGGACTTAGCTTTGTATTGGGCAACAATGAAACAACTGAAAGTTTGGCAGATATCATCTTCAAGCATGCCAGAACACCCTTGGATCGCAAAGCTGCTTACTTGATACAGGCACATTACTATCTCTCACTTCAAAAGCCATCTGAAGGCCGGGATACTTTGGTGACGTGCTTGGAGGATCTAGGCAATGAGAAGCTTACGTTTGAGAATTCTGAAAAGGACATGCAAGAAGGAATTGATCAACTTGAGAAAGCACTTGAGAAACTGGATATGAATGAAGTCCCTAATATTGGATTGTCGGATGATCCTTATGTACATGCAACTGCTGATATCATGGGTGAATTGTAAGTCTACGCCAATCAAGAATGAAAATGTATAGTAACATGATCAATTTCTAGGTTGCTATTGTTATATTGGACCGGACAAAAGCAATCACTATGTGCATGTGCATGTCATGTATTGATTATGTGTCTGCAACGTGGTATGGCTCCAGCTGTCAGTAGAGCTTGCGCATATTTAGCAGGTGTTGGCTATGGTGAATTGTACAAGAATCATGCAAGATCCGATGTAAGCTTAAATCTCATTTGCATTGAATCAATCTACTTACTAGCTATCATGTAGAAAATGGGAAAGCTCGCTGTCGCCCTTGCTGATCGATATGGTAGCATTTCAGAAAAGGGACAGGTCTACCTCGTGTACGTTGTGTTTGTGCATCACTTTCACCACCATCATCGAGAGTCATTGCCGATCATTGACGCAGCAATACGACATTCTTTTGCAGGAGGAGATCGCCATTATACAAACTACGGCAAAATGCATTGCGGCATAAGTTCTTTCGCTGTGGCACGTCATTTGAGTGATGCACTACCTATCGCAGAAGAAGGCTTCGAAGAAGTGAACAAGTGGTCTCCTGCTGCTGAATCGACTGCAATGACCATCACAGTTGTGCGAGCGATCAAAGCTTTGCAAGGACGAACTTATTGGGAGACTGACTACGTGTATGATGGTGATGATGGATTCAACGACGAGCATTTTATCACTGAGACATTCAAGCAAAGTCCTGATCCTACTATCGCTCTTAACTGGTATCATTCTTTCAAGATGATTCCTTTGACTTTATACGAGCGATATGAGCCAGCTATTGAAATTGGTGATCATTGGTTTCCCAAACTGGAGTCTCTTCCATTCCTGAGACACACACGGGTGGCGATCTTCTACTATTCACTTGCTCTTATTGGACATGCACGTGAGAACAAGGAGGCACTAGATCATTGTCTGAAGCAAGTGGCACAAAATCAGGATGTCTTGTATGAATGGGTGGTAGTTAGCCGTGTCAATTTCATCACCTTCTGGACATTGGTGGAAGCAGAGATTGCTGGTTTTCAAGGAGACAATGTTATGAAAGCCATTCGATTGTATGAAGAAGCCATTAATCATGCTCGTGAAGGAGAATGGTATTTAGAGCTTTGCATTGCACATGAATTGGCAGGAGCATTCTATTATCGACAAGGGATTCACAATGTTGCCTATAACATGATCAAAAAGGTAAAGTGTGACGAAAAAGGATCTGAAGCATGAACCATGTTGCTAATGGTATATCTATTAGGCAGTGGATCTTTATACAGCGTATGGTGCATTTGGCAAGTCGCGTCATCTTAATACAAAGTATGCGGATTTACTCAGCTCACTAAGCGATGATCGAACCGACACACGTGACAAGAGTGCACAAACAGATCCATTCCCGTTGCTGACAGCACCACATCAACAACCAGCACAGAACACATGGAGCAATTCTTCACATGAGCATGTTGATAACAGCCCTATTGCCGACGAGCCTTACAATTCAGAATCAATACCACCTATTACAACAGAGCAAACATTGGTGACATTAGATATTGTAAGTACAAGTGATAGAGTCAACAATGACATCATCTTTTGACACATTGTATACAGATTGACATGGCGTCCATTCTCAAGAGTTCTCAAGTACTTTCATCTGAAGTCAAGTTTGAAGCATTGCTCAACAACATGATGCAGATCATTCTTGAAAACTCTGGTGCTGATCGTGGTGCCATCATTGTCAAGGAAACCAAATTTGGAATTGGTGCCTATGGGAATCAACAAGAAGAGCAGACAATTGTCACATATGAAGAACCAGAACCCATTTCAAAGAACAGTACTTTGGTCTCAAGCCAGATCATCCATCGCACGATTCATACTTCAGAGAGTATCTTCATTCCTGATGTTGAGCAAGATGCACGATTTGCAGTGGGACCTTGGTTTGAGTGTGCTGGCAAGAAATCAGTGATCTGCATGCCAATCATACACAAGACGACGACTGTTGGCTGTATCTTTCTTGAAGGTGCTATTGGGATCTTTACACAACGCCACATCACCGTGCTTGGATTACTTTGTCAACAAATGGGAATCTCATTGACCAATGCTGCATTGTTCAAATCAGTTAAACGTGTGACAGCAGCCAATATGAAGTAAGTGACAATACATGACACTGATATCTTTCAGCGTGCTTATTATCAATGTAGGATGATTGAGATGCAAAAACAAGCACTGGAAGAAGCACGACGCAGTAAAGAAGCAGCTGACAAGGCAACTCGATTACGAGAGATCTTTTTGGCCAACATGAGTCATGAAATTCGAACACCATTTTCAGGATTCTATGGCATGATCACATTACTGTCCGAGACAAAGTAAGTTGTTCCTGGATTGTAGTAACGTAAACATGCACAATAACTGATCACATGGAATAGACTGGATCCTGCACAATATGACCTGGTGCGCACGGCTAAATCTTCATGTGAAGGATTGTTGCAGATTATTGATGACCTACTCAACTTTTCGAAGCTACAAGCTGGCAAAGTTTCACTTGATTTGGCACCAGTACACGTGGAAGAGCTCATTGCTGATGTGATTGATATGCTGATTGCCATTGCTATTCAAAAACGCATCAATGTTACCTACACAGTTGCAGAAAATGTGCCAGCTGTTGTGATGGCAGATGCCAACCGGCTCAGACAGTAAGTATTAATGGACGTTGAATCATGACAAAATGTTTATTGGGTATATACATAGGATTATCATCAATTTGCTTGGGAATGCTGTCAAGTTTACACATCATGGTGAAATCAGCATTCGATGCTCAATTGACAGGCGCAACCAGAAAGTCGACAAGGGATCACAAGTTTCATTGTTGTTTGAAGTGATTGATACAGGCATTGGCATCAGTGAAGAGCAGCGTAAGGTGTTGTTTATGCCATTTTCACAAGTGGATGGTAGTACCACGTAAGTTGATGATTGTTACCAACATGTGCAATATGACTTAGATCATCTGATTAGTCGCAAGTATGGTGGTACTGGTCTTGGTCTTTCTATTTGTCTGCAATTGGTCTCTTTGATGGAAGGGGATATTGATGTTATCAGCGAGTCAGGAAGAGGATCCAACTTTCGCTTTTCAATCAGTGTTTCACCAGTGTATGACCAATCAAAGAGATTTACTGAAGCAATGCAAGCAATATCCAAGAGCTTTATCAAAACACGTGTTCTTGTTGCCGATACACATCACTCAACATTCAGTATGATGACCAGCTTTTTCCCCAATATACCACTTGATGGCGTATCCGATTATGCTGAATTGCAGCAGGAGACACCTTATGGCATTGTCATTGTTGGATTACTTCTCGATCACAAAGAAGGCACGCTGACTTATTGGGAGAATGAGCTTCAAAAGATCATGAAACGTGCCAAAGTTACAGTCATTATGCATTACCCTTTGGGAACTAGCAATGTTCAAGGCAATATTGGAGGCGTTGGACCGATTGTTGAAGCAGAATCATCATCATCACAGCAAGAGCAGCAGCAACAACCATTTTATATATCATCGTATGGTTATCTGGATGAGCAGCAAAATATTGTGCGTATGGGAGTCCCATTACGACGCAACAAGCTTTTACGAATGCTAGCAGGTTTTCTCAAGGAAGATGAACCAGGATCAACACTAGTACCCAAGTCTCGGCCGAGTATCTTTGGACGTACCAGCAGCAGTGAGATAAAGCTTGCCATTGACACCATTCCAGAGGAACATCGTAAAGCATTCAAAAAGATAAATATCTTGGTGGCAGAAGGTAAGACGATACTATTCAAGGTATTGAAAGCTTGCATACTTACAAGTATCTGTCAGACAATCCTGTTGCACAAAAGCTACTATGCAAACAACTGAAACGTTATGGCTTCAATATTACATGTGCCAATAACGGAGCTGAAGCAATTGCTGCATGGACCAAACGACCTGTTGGGTACTTTAGGCTGGCGTTGTTTGATCATCATATGCCTAAATGTGATGGTGTGGAAGCGACCAAGACCATCCGGAGACATGAAAAGGAGCAAAACAGCACGATACGACTACCAATAGTGGCACTTACAGCTGATATACAAGATAGTGCAAGAGCAATCTGCGTGAATGCTGGCATGGATGGGTAAGTGCTTTTAATGTCTGATGATGGATATGTGTTCTAATGATCTTTATTGCTTTCTAGGTATCTAACTAAGCCTTTGAATGAATTCGCTCTACTTGAATTTGTTAAACAATATTGTATTGATCGATAAAAAAGCATCTATAATAATACAGCAACTGAGGAAGTTTGGAATGGGGAAATGCACGAGTAAGCTTCTTTCATCATTGTTACTATAACAAATCATAAAGTCCCATATAGGAACATCATACTCCCATACCAGTCTTGTCATTCTTCCTATCTATCTCCCAAGCAGTTTTCACATTGCGAACATATCCTATTTCATCATTACCTTCATCACCAACCATGATACATTATCACATCACATTATGATACAAAGTTTCATGTTGCGTTTATCAAAGAGATTCATTGAATGAAAGAATCATGTCTGGTCCTTCATGCTGCATTGTCAATCTTTTCATCCATCCATTGTTGCTGCTGCTACTAGGTTAATGCTGTTATGCTTAATAACCACCCATATTCACTCTTTCCAAAGATATCCACTTGCTGTATGCTGCTTTATACCTGATTTCCACATATCTGACCATCATCATAAGATGTATACCATCCACATGTCTCTCCAGCGCTTGTATGTAAATAACATGATCATGTCATCAATTGTCTTTGGTATATTTGTGCAGGAACATACAATACAGCTATCTACAGGATTAAAGTTGTTGGATTAGCGATTACAAGTGATTCGGATGCCATTCACACAACAAAACCTACCTTATCCTATCCTATGATTGCATCCACGTAAAATCTCTTGATCGTCTTTGTGCTCTAGAAAACAAGTCAATATCCCATTCCATCAACATTGTGGTCATATAAAGTACCTGTTTTGATGTGCAAGAGCCATGACAACCAGAATCATCCTTCTCCATCCTCGTGGTCCTTCAGTGTTTGCCATTGATAGATAGATCATTCTTCTACAGCGTACCATGCTTGTCAGCCATATGTATATTGACATCATCTATAACTGGAGATATACCTTGTTCATCAGTATACAAAAGAGAGGAAAAGAGCTTGTCTGCTGTGTAAAAGTGTACCATCCAAAGAGCATCCACCTGCAGCTAGTTGCTTTGCTTTGAGCACTGCTTTGCCGTATAATACGTATTCACTGTAAGCTTGACTCGCTCTTGCACTGTTGTTATTGTTTGTTGAAGCTCATTGTGTTGCCATACATCGTGTTCATAACCACTGTCGCTGTGCCTTGTTGAATGCTGTTGTCATGGAGGAAGAAAAGAAGCTGGTCTCTTGAAAGCCTTGAACGCCTTTACGTGGTGAATGTCGTGCTGTTCGTGTTGGTGCTGTGTTCTTGACTGGATTCGTTGTAGGCTTGGTTGGGAATCGTGCCACGGTTTGAAGCGAAGGGGTGGAAACAAAGAAGCACCAGCCAACGTGATCGGCGCCAGTTGCTCTAGTTATGGACAACCTGCATTAATTTCACCCAGTTCTGTTCCCAAATACAGCCATCCTTACCTTGTACATTAGATACTTCTGTATCAAAATCCACAGTGTCACTTGCTTGACTTGTACATGCTCTAACAGCTGCCACTCATTCAATAAACAATGCATTGGTGAAATCTTGTTGCAACTACGTTGTTCTTGATTGATTCCTTCACTACCAACCACCAAAGATTGCCTTCAACTTGCATGAGCTACGTGAATGATATTGCTGCTGCTGCTGATGTCAATGATGCCAAGGAATAATCCATAGCCATATCCAGTCTATTATCAAAGGTACACATTGAATGAGCTATTCCAATGTACAATATCATCCACATTACCATTGTGATCTCTCTCTCCTCATACCAATGACAGCAAAAAGTGATCCATGGCAACGCTAAGCCTATATCTGGCACGAGTAAATGGCAGCACCATCCATTTGCATTCACGACTTCTTATGAATCCTGCCTTGATGTCTTAGCTCATGGAACGGTACATAGACATGTTGATCCTAGTGTACAATGAATAAACAGCCATAATATTCAATCCTCAAGCACTTTACCTTTCGCGCTTTGCCCTGGTGTCTATGGTCGCGTAAAACAGTCTTTATCCATGCTCAGCCTATGTTTCAATAGCAACAACTAAATAATCTGCCCTGACATCTTTTTAATACTCTTTACCTTTCAGTAGCTATGCCTTTAGACCGAGATCCAACTAAAAAGTGTTACAGGTTCTTGTACATGTCCTCATCCAACGCCTTGAACTAAAAGGAAATGTCCAAAGTTAATGCATCCCATTCTTCATACCACTGCATGATAGAAGCATACCATTGTCTCTTGTAACTTATACTTGATACCAGCATTAGGAGAAACGCTTATGTGCACCAGCAACAACTCCAGCAATATCCAAGGAAACAAACTTGACAACACATCCTTCATTACTCCTATGCTTCATACAAATATCAACCATGCTTGTTTACATACTTTTAACGTGTTCTACGCTACAGTTCTGCTGTAAAGGTCGTCCCGAAGAGTGAGAAGGTGCGATTGTTTGACGTTGTTGCATCAGGCAACAAAAGAAAGTATGAAGCTGCTTGGTGTCCTCCAAAGGCTTACAACACGTCCTTGCTATGCATATCGTGTTTGTCGCTGCTGTCTTATGCTCAGGTGCTGTTCATTCGTAGCATGGAGGCAAGTTCGTGTCGTGTTGGAGATTCAAAAGTGAGTGGAAGTAAAAGAAAACGCTGGGCTACACGAGCAGCATAAAGCTGTGCCCTATAAGAAGGGTGTATTGTGTGGATGGTAGGATATGATAGGTATGGGGGATGCCAGTAATGCTGGATGATATGCTGTTGGGATGGAGAAGGAAGCAATATCCTAGATCAGGATTGGGATTGTTTCTTAGGCCGAGTACTTGGTACCTGGATAGACTTTATTATTGTCATTCTTACAATAAGATCATCATGTTGTGCTTGATGCATATTCTATTACGTATACATGTGGGTTTTGATTGATGTGATGCTGCGCAGTAGCAATAATGTCCCAATCAACCATGACGACGAAGACTTTTTAAGAGATATCCTATAGTGAATTGCAGGGTTCATGTATCATGTGTGTTTTCTGATTCATCTGGAGCACACAGTAAGACTGGAACTTTAGGAATGAGAAAGTGAAGCTTGAGCAGGGACCAAAGAGAAGAGAAAAAAGAGTTGATGATTGGGAGACAAAGAGAATAAGAAAGACGAGAGATGAAAACAAGATGACTGACTGATGTTTTACTGCTGATCGAGAACTGGATACGTGTACTGTGGGATAAGTGATGTTTGGTGTGGGAAAGAAGCGATGAAATTAGAGATAAGAATCGCAGCGGATACATCTGTCCCACCAAGCTGAAGACAAGCTAATAACCTGTACATGCCCTGTTCAGGTAAATAACCTAAGTATAGGTAATGTCGTGATCAGAACCCCAATTATTCTTGAACAACGTGTTGATGAATGCTGATGTCCTTTACTTTTGCTTTGGCTGGAATCGAATATATATAATCATCATCAGCGCGATAAGACATGTCTGGGTAAGGGACAATTTCATGCGACACCATCGATGCATATCTTTGATTGCATTGGGATAGTGCAAAAGCTAGTAAAGTGAGCAAACCGATCAAACGTTGCACCGTCATGGTCCAAAGCCAATACCTATACCTATACCCATGCCTTATCGTCATGCCGAACCTACATGAGTAAGGTGGAATGTATTAAGACTAGGAGCATGCCTAATACCATTGTATTGATGAGAACTTTCAAATCTTACAAGGTGGATAAAGAATGCCCAATAACAGTAAAAGGAAGGTATGCAAATAGTGTCAAGGATGATACTTTGCTCAGTCTTGTTGATCCTCTAGCAGAAGAGCAAGTCGAATCCCATTGTTGGATTGTCAATAGTATCATAATGGAGTAATCATACCGACATACAACGATCATCTCTTTACATCATCAACAATGATAACAATCTCTCATGAATGCTCTTTCTCTTGATTGCTGCAGCATAGACATTTGTCATCCACATGCAAAGTTGATCACTCCTTTGAATATCTTGAATACTGTACTCTCCTCCCCTGTCACAACGATGGTCCCTTTCCTTTTATGATGATGAATTCTTATTATTACATACCCAAGAAGAATATCAATTCCACTCTGATTGTCTCCTTTGTGATCTCTTCTCATGTGTTCCAATGACAGTCTTCTTCCAACTGTTTGACTATAACCTTTTCTGATGATGATCTTTTTTATATGATTTGAGAAACATGATGTAGTATGCTAGCTAACAGGGGATAGTAAATGTAATGGAGCTATTCTTCAGTGAGCTACAGCTGATAAAAGGATTAGCTTGGCTTTTCCTTTCAATTGCTGCCTTACCATTTCAACCACTTTTCCACACCCATGATATGTTGTCACCGATGAGTTGCTTTGTGATACATAGCATCTTTGACAAGTGATTCATGGTCTGACAGTACTGTGGATCAAGGTATACGCTGTTGTAAATAGTCGTTGGGTTCCTTCATTCGAGTATTGCATGGTTGTAGAACATCTTTTGGTGAAATAAACGATCATCCATGTATCATGATGCATTCTTCCTGTTGACAACGTGCCAAGTAACCACAGCAACATCACTGCACTTGATGAATCCATCCACAAACCCAATGTGTTGATCTTGATATGGGAGAGTGTGATATTCTTGCACCAATGATTGATCCATAACGTTAATCCTTTCATCCTTCTGCTGTATGTGATCCTTGTCAATCGTTTGCTTGTATTGATCCATGCGAGAAGATATTGTACCTTGTTCACCAGTAGTAAGTGTATATATTTATCCAAGTTGACAAGCATAATCATGACACATTGTTAGAGTACTCCTTTGATGTGAAGCACCTGTTGCTTATATCTCCCTATGGCTATTCCTCGGTCAGTGTGTCCTGTAGCTGCAGCTTGGAGTTTCCATTCACCTTGTCAAGAATCTTGGTCACCATGCTTTGTTCATTGACCCGGTCGTCAGAAAAGAATAAACAGCCAGTTGTTTCCAGTCGTGTACGTCGTATGCATTGTGTTTCTGGTGCTGTCAAGTGCTGGCATTGGACTTGTAACAAAGGCTTGAGATTGTGCTGCGAAAAGAGTGGAGAGCGAGACAAGCGAGCGACACTGGTGGAGCCTTGTATGTCAACCTGCATGAATTTCAACCATCCTGCTTCCCCTTTTGACACTGCCAATGACACATATCCTTCCCTTTCCCCATAGTGTATCCATCCCTTCAGTCTATATTGTACTAATAAAGCCATTTACTATGTCGAATTGGTCATGTATTACTAATTGATAATTGAAATCTATAGGTAGAATAATCCTGGCTTGAATGCATTTCCTGTCATGCTCCTCTTGCTGCTATGCAACCAGTCTAACCCATTTGCATTCTTCGCTTGCTCTTTGGTCATCCCAAGCCTTGAATCGTACACTGTGATAACTCGACACTGAGCTTCAAGTCACGTTGTTCACCATCCATGTATCATCATCTCTTGCTGAAGACATATAGCGTAGTCCATGTTTTTCATCCAGAACGCTGCTTCTATCACATCCAAGCCTGTTCTCATAGTCCACAATGAAAGTTGTCATTGACAATCATTCCTATTTGGATCAATATGAGTTACTTTGGTTGGCTGTAATTATCATATCACATACCTTGAACAAATCCAATCACCAATACTGTTGTTGCATTCATACACTTGTCAAGAGGGATCTTTGTCATGTTGTGATGGGTAGTCAGACTCTTCAATGATCCAATAAGACCAAAGGTTGAAATTGTAACATGCCATATCATCCATAGTTTATGCTGCATCCAGTGCTCATCAGCCAATCTATCCCACGGACTGAATAATCATAGGCACAATCTCGCTGCAAGCAGGGTGTCGTTGTATGACAAGAATATAGCAATCTTCCAATCCACCATGGTGCTTCTGTAACATGGTCATGTTGACTAATCCATCATAAGCATAGGCACTTGCTTGTGTCGAAATTCGATATGCACTTGTTGGTCGTCAGGCTCCAGCAAATAGGCGTCATTGTATGGAAAGTGATATCAAGTTGTACGATCATGAATCATGTTGCTGGAGATGAATAGCATCTTCCCTTGTAGCTTGGTGTCTCTGAAAATATCTCTTTCCCAAATGATGCTCTGTTGTGATTGTCCTGGAGTTCGAGTAGTAGCCATAGCGAAAAGAGTGCGCCAATTACAAACAAACGCCTCAAGAAGTTCATCATGTCATGTTGAAGTGAATCCAAGTAAAGAAGCGCCATTGCCATCAACGATCCCAAGGCTATTGTTGCTTGTGCTGATCATGCTTCTCAAGTAGCAAACATACATAAACTGGTTGCATTGTCGATTCATTGTACTCCAAGCTTTGACTGGTGCAAAAAAGGTTGTCATAGTGCTCATGTTGAAATATATCATATCAGAAAATGGATTGACAATGACTCGAGTGAAAAGTGATCCCAGCAGATGATATCTCTCGTCTCATGCTTCGTACTTTGTTGGCTTTTAGACTCGCTAATCACAATCATCCCAGTCAATAAATATTGTCTTCTGATTGTCATCCATCCTTGTCACTTGCCTGTAAATGTTGCAATAGTCATAATGTCAATGAGAGCACAGCATAATCAAGCGATCTGGCATGTCTACAATAAGTATGGGATATAAGGTTAACAATGATTGTTTGCCGGTGGCCATGTCATCTCATTGATTCTGACCTTTCATCCAAGGACAGCTGTTGGTTGGATCATGAAAAGTAATAGACATTCTGATGGCGAAACCATCCATTCGAAGAGTCAGGCAAATACATTGTCGTAATCTCGGTATAGGTGCAATGTGTTGAAGTGTCTTTGTTCGCTTGACTTGGATATGCTCTGCTTTAGACCAGCCGTATACACGGATAGTAGCTTGTCAAAGTGCACGAGTGGATTGGATCAAGAGGATGTTGTTGTTCTTGGTAGCCAGTGTCTGGAGTGTGATCGTCATCGTCATTTCTTTTCAAGCTCAAGTGTGATATCTTTCAAGGTGTGCTGGAATAATAGGTGACATGTTTTGCTGATTCGCTTTCAAAGTAGTAATGATTGCATTGTAAAGGAGGACTTGCATTGGCTGGGATACTGATTGCTTCTTGAACAAGATCATCCATCTCATCATCAACTACAATAGGGATATTAGCTTGCAATAGCATCCCTGCTTTTCTGTAACACGTACCATGTAAACATAGCCAATTGGATCCATTTCCCCTGTCCTCATCCATAAGCAACTGGTGACAAGGAAAGCGGTAAAAGATGCTCATGGAACACATGCAAGTAAAAGAAGTTGATACTGGTATCCAGCTGAACACGGATCTTGTTGATGGCATATGTCACTAATACAAGGCCAAGCAAGAGCGCTACTTGTTCCAAATGTGGTCTTGGTACGCATGTTCGCAAGGAGAGCGTTGCATCATCCAATTGATAACCTAGTCCTGATTAAATGTTAATACAATCACCACAATAAATCCATCATGTACCTTCTGTTTGAAACATTTCATGCCTTGTTGAATAGTCAATGGACCTTGTTGCAAGCAGCGATTTCACGGCAGTATGGACATCTTCCGCATGATTGGTAGCACTTGATCCCGGCAGTATAATAACCATCCCATTGTATATGCGTCTCACATTGTCTATGCAAATTGTATCAGTAATCAGTATTCATGCTATATCAATACTCATACTTGGTCCTTGGTCCCTGCTGCCTTTCCATATGGTTATCAACGCAATCTTAATCACATGCAAAGTAAAACCAGTCTCTTCCATTTCCATGGCAATATCCAATCCTTGCTGAAAAGATGTGTTCTATCCAAGTAGTTTAGTATCCTTGATATCACGCTTCATTCTTACCCTTACCTCGAAATGATGACGATGATACACAGAGCACAATAGTTTGGTAGGTAATATTCAAAGCGTGTGTAAGAGCTGGCTCTTGGTCAAAGACAAGTCCTGGTTTGATTGTACAAATAGCTTTGGATCCTTCCATCTAGGCACCAGTAATACATGACGACTTAAGCATGAGATACCCAAAAATGTTCAATGATACCAGTGACGATATAGCATACTACGAGATAGTGTGTCGTTTCCTTCAGCGCAAAAGAGCAATAGTGATAAGCACATGTTGCTGACGATGTTCGGTCATGATTAAATTGGCTTGTGAAAGATATGTTGCTGAATGATGTCATGTCTTGAATGGTAGGTGGACACTAGTGAGCACCATGCCGTACTGTGATGATGATCCAGATTATCCTGTTGGAGTAGTATGTCGATACAAGCATTGATAAATAAGAAAGCTGATTGACATTTCCAGTAGCTGTGCATTGCAATGGCAGGTCGATCCTTTTCCTCCATGTTCCTCTTGTCTTTGCTGATCATAGATAATGCTCCAAGTGAATAAACAAGTGGTATAATCTAAACAAGTAAACAACATTAGCAAATGGTTGCAGTACAAGCCATCCATGCTATATCTCTTGTGTTTACCTTGCCAAAAACCAGCTTGTGCGTGTGATATAAATGAATGGTGTAATAGATGCATGTCGACAATAGCGTACTTCGCTAATCAATCCTGGCCAAGTTGCTGTTGTAGTCATACATCCAATAACTGATTCTCCAATCCTGAGTGACCAAGTCGTTGCTGTAGTAATCCAGTAATGTGCAACCATGCAACTGCATCTGATATCTGATGTTGACGTATCAGAGTCATCCCTTTCCCTCCATGTCCACCTTGTGCTGATAGTGTTGTAGATAATGATCCATGCAAGTATAGACGTGTCGGCATATCTGGTAATACTTTATCAATCGATTGCAACTCGAATAGTAATCCAATTTATACCTTTTCCTCCTTATCCATCTCGTATCATGGATCATGTAACGATCAAGAGTCATTGATATCCTTCCTACTGCAGTCATCCATCCAATAGATTGTTCTCCCTGTATCCAGTTGACCAAGACATTGTTGCTGCCAAACTTCATAAGGGTGCTCAGGGTGATGGATCCATCAAACGGAGCTCATTCAAAGAACATGATATCCACCTTGCCAAGATTTGTTCCAAAGAAGCATGTGTCGACATGAGTAAAGATGCATAGATAAAAGGGTGCTGCTATATTCATCCATCCGCAACATCTTGTTCATCAAAGACGTTGCTACGTATAGGTCGCGACAAGATCAACGTAGAATAGATAGTCCATAAAAGGCTGATTGACACCAAGTAGCTGTGCATTGTAATCACATGTTATTGCTGCTGCGACCTTCCAACAAACAACCTGTCCCTGTTCTCATTGTTGCAAATGAGTCGTGTGTGTAGATAAAGATGTGATGACAATGGCGTATTTTGTATCCTGAACCAATGAGTAGCTTTAGAAGATGCATTCAATATCGCTTGATCTTGTCATTACCTTGACAATCCTTTGCTACAAGAAGCATCCGCCATATGCAGTGATGATGAGAAAAACGTGTCGAGAAAAGAGGAGTTTGTTGCCAGTGGAAGACTTGCTGTAGTGTTGCTGTTGTAGTCACCCATTCTTACATATACGTGTTTCTGCTTATCCACCTTGTCGTTGCTGTAAAAGTGCTGTAGAAGTTTATCAAAGGCAGGTTCTGGCAAACTGTACAAGTCGGCAACGTTAGCAAGTGGTTGCTTCAAGTCATCCTAGTCATACCTGAGAGTTGTTCCTGGTATTCAAAGCATAAGGGGTTGCTGCTGTTCAGTGCATTTGGTTGTTCAAGTCATTCAAGGTGTACAATGGGAAAAGTTGAAGCGAGAAACTGAAAGGGTTGTGTTGAAGCGCGTCATATTGAGTAGCCGTGTGTTGTTTTGACCAAGGTGGTGCCATTGTCCTCCATCAAGTGTTCAAGAAGTTCGCAGTTGTAGATTGTGTCGCGTCGTGAAGGCAAAAGAGAAACAAGAGGCGTGTTCGTGTATAAACAGCGGAAATAAAGGTTCCTGTAGCCAAAATCTTCCCTTCAGTTCCATCGCCTTGATAAAAGCACACGGCTGTTGACAGGATACATGACCAGAAAGAATCAATGCATAGTTCCAAGAGGATCATGAAATGTACTTACCAACCATTTGGATAAGAAGAAATGCATCGCGATCACTTTGGCAGACATATTGCTTAATGTATCCTTCCTTGCGGCAGTCATCACCGATAGCACCTTCTTCTGGATACAGTGGCTACTTGAAAGTTACATTCAATAAATGTGTCAATCTTTGGAATTCATCTGTTGTCAACTTACTTCCCATGAAATGTTGCACTTGCTCGTTTCCTAGTCCTTGCTCGAGCCAATCCCTTTGTTGAATAGTGACCAGCATAGTGGATTCCTCCTATCTAAACACTCGTCGTCATGGTACTCAATGCTAATCCCATAATCAGGAATGTAGCCATGAATGTAGTAATCGTACGGTGTATAGTGTCATGTGACAATGCTCCATGACATCAAGCCATTGTGCAGTCTGAGTGAGAGATAGAGTGATGGATGATATGCTGTCAACAAGCTTGTATCAGTGATTGTTGTACAAATAGTGATTCAACTTGCTGCATGTCTTTCTGGTGTATGCTCTCTAGTTGATGTCCCATGTACTGTTTTGTATGCTGCTTCATGTGTGTTTTCTAGATATCTGACCATCATCATGCAAGCCGAATTCCACCACATGTCTCTTCATTGCTTTCATGTAAAGTACAACATCATCTTGCCATGGATTGCCTTTGTTCAATGTATTTGTGCAGAAACATACAATACAACTATCTACAACATTAAAGGTGTTGGATTAGCAATTGTGAAATATATTGGATGTCATCCACAGCAGTGTTGTCACAAAACATACCTTATCCTATCCTATGACTACATCCACGTCGACAGCGCCTTGAGCATCTGCGTCTTGAAGACGACAAGTTAATACTTGCATTCTATCAGCATTGTGACCATAAAAGTACCTGTTTTGAGCTGCAAGAGCCATGACAACCAGTATCATCCTTGTCCATCCGCATGGTCCTTCGGTGCTTGCCATTGGTAGATAGATCATCATCCCATTCTTCTATAGTGCACCATTATCATCAGCCATATGTATATTGCCATCATCTATAACTGGGGACTATACCTTGTTCATCAGTATACAAAAGAGAGGAAAAGAGCTTGTCTGCTGTGTAAAAGTGTACCATCCAAAAAGCATCCACCTGCAGCTAATTGCTTTGCTTTGAGCACTGGATTGTCGTATAATACGTATTCACTGTAATCTTGACTCGCTCTTGCACTGTTGTTGTTGTTTGTTGAAGCTCATTGTGCTGACATACATCGTGTTCATAACCACTGTCGCTGTGCCTTGTTAAATGCTGTTGTCATGGAGGAAGAAAAGAAGCTGGTATTTTGAAAGCCTTGAACGTCTTTACGTTGTGAATGTCGTGTTGCTTGTCATTGGTGCTGTGTTCTCGACTGGATTCGTTGTAAGTCTGGTTGGGAATCGTGCCACGGTTTGAAGCGAAGGAGTGGAAACAAAGAAGCACCAGCCAACGTGATCGGCGCCAGTTGCTCTAGTTATGGACATCCTGCATTAATTTCGCTCACTTTACTGTTTCCAATATCGCCATCCTTACCTTGTACATCAAATACTTCTGTATCAAAATCCACAGTGTCACTTGTTTGACTTGCACATGCTTTAACAGCTGCCACTCATTCAATAAACAATACATTGGTGAAATCGTGTTGAAACTACGTTGTTCATTAATTGATTCCTTCACTACCAACCACCAAAAGATTGCGTTCAACTTGCATGAGCTGCGTGAATGACGTTGCTGCTGCTGCTGATGTCAATGATCCCAAGAAATAATCCATAGCCATATCCAGTCTATTATCAAAGATACACATTGAATGAGCTATACCAATGTACAATATCATCCACATTACCATTGTGATCTCTCTCTCCTAATACCAATGATAGCAAAAAGTGATCCATGGCAACGCTAAGCCTATATCTGGCACGAGTAAACGGCAGCACCATCCATTTGCATCCACTGACTTCTTATGAACCCTGTCTTGATGTCTTAGCTCATGAAACGGTACATATACATGTTGATCCTGTGTACAATGAATAAACAGCCATAGTATTCGATCCTCGAGCACTTTACCTTTTGCGCTTTGCTCTGGTGTTTGTGATCGCGTAAAACAGTCTTCATCCATGCTCAGTCTATGTTTCAATAGCAACAACTAAATAATCTGCCCTGACACTCTTTTCATGCTCTTTACCTTTCAGTAGCTATGCTTTTAGACAGAGATCCCATCAAAAATGTCACAGAGTCTTGTACATGTCCTTATCCAACGCCTTGAAATAAAAGGAAATGTCCAAAGTTAGTGCATCCCATTCTTCATACCACAGCATCATACAAGCATACCTTTGTCTTTTGTAGCTTGTCCTTGACACCATCATTGAAACAAACGCGTAGGTGCACCAGCAACAACTCCAGCAATATCCAAGGAAACAAACTTGGCGACATACCTGTCATTAGCTGTGTGTTTCATATCAATATAAAGCATGCTTGTTTACATACTGTAAACGTGTCCTATGTTGCATTCCAGCCTGCTGTAAAGGTTGTTTCAAAGACTGAGAGTGTGCGATTGTTTGACGTTGCTGCATCAGGCAACGAAAGAGAAAATAAAACTGTTGTGTCCCCCAAAGCTTTCAACACGTCTTTGCTGTACATATCGTGTTTGTCGCTGCTGTCGTATGCTCAGGTGTTGCTCATTTGCAGCATGGAGACAAGTTGGTGTCGTGTTGGAGATTCAAAAGTAGGTGAAAGTAAAAGAAAACGTTGGGGTCCACGAGCTGCATAAAGCTGTGCCCAGCTGAGTATTAAGCACATGCCAGAGCTATGCCTCTTAACGTGGGCATGCATTGAATGCCTTTTAGTATTATGATCCAAAAAAACGAGCTGTTTATAATAAGGAATGCCTAAGGTGCCACTATGCTCCATTTTCCTATATTCCTGGTGAAAGATCCATAGAAAACCCAGAGCTGGCGAAACCTTGGTGAATATCATAGGCACAATGGCTTCTACACCTATCCCATTATAATGAAATGCATTTGTCCTTGCTTTATATCCTGATGATAATGTAATGGCATCTATAACAGCCAAGCTTCATCAACGTTACCATTGCATCCCGATCCATTTATCTACGCTCGTAGTATTGTAAGCTCATCACGGGCTCATCCTTATATCCCATCCATATCCTATCCATGACGCTATCTACCTATATCAATACATCCACCACTTTCCCATAAATTCACGGCACTTTATATATACACCACGTTCAATCTAATACCAATTCCACGAACAACACATGAGATCTCACACAACTTGTGCAAGATCTGGATGAGAATTGACCACGATGAACATAGGTCTTGACAGAAAAAGATACTGGATATGTTTATACTGGAAATTGTGCTTGATGTACTACTATCATTATATCCAACTTTTGTTGATTGATATCATTCCCAACACGCTTTCAATATCACGCATCCTTCTTTTGTCTCTGCTCATACACTGCTATAACCATTTACTGAAAAAAGATCACATAAAAGTACTGGATCTAATCATCCTGTACAGAGAATTTCCAGCTACTAATAAGCTGCTACAATGATACAGTTCTACAGCGTGTTCAATATGAAAATCTACTTGCTACACGCCGATTCAGCTGAGCTTTTGGTAGTAGATACTATCGAACGAACTATGCTTCTCGAACTTGACAGCCATCATGCATTGCCTTACTACAAAGATTTGCTGGAGAAAAACTTACTTCAATTGGACGTCATCCACAATAGTTACCACAAACGCCTTCTTTTCTATGCCATGGCGCCATGAACTCGGTTAGAACATGCACTATTATCATCCGCATGCATTATCGTTGTCAAGATGTATTGCTTTATATCAAGACTTGCAAGAAAAAGCAAGCGCTTCAATTGCATGTAATCCAGAATCACAATCACAAACGCCTTCTTCTCAATGCCATACTGCCATGAGACTTGGTCAGAAGATACATTATCATCAGCTGCATGCTTTGTCGTCGTCAAAATACCTTGTTTGATAACAAGACTTGCAAGAAAAAGCAAGCATTTCAATTGCACATCATTCACCACCGCTATCATAACCGACTTCTTCTCAAAGCCTTACTGCCATAAAACTCGGTCAGAACATACAATATTGTCATCCACTTGCTTTGTCATTGTCAAAATGTCTCACTTTATACCAAAGACCTGTAAAAGAACAGCTTACTTCAATTGCACATATTGAACGGCTGCTATGCAAACTGTGTCTTTCTAGTGCCGTAGCATCACGACACTTAAACAGAACAACGCTACGATCATGTGTACATTGCAGCTACATCAACACGGCTGACTTCATAAAAAGATCTGCAGAAGAACAGCCATTTTGTACCAACATGCACTGAACAATTGCTATCACAAAGACCTTCTTTCCACTGTCGTAACACCATTAAACTTAAACAGCACATAGGTTACGATCGCTTGCTCCATGTCGTTCACTCCATGTTGCTCAATTGGCACATTAGCTTTGTAGAGGACGCGTCGTCTCCATGGTGTGTAACTAGGCGGATAATTGTCGCTTGGTTACTGATCCCATTGTCCTACCATCCCAAAATTCGGTCATAATGCGCGCTTCAATCATCTATGCATCTTGATCCAATCAACAGGACACGTATCATAATCAACACTGCTTAAAAGATTAAGCGTTTCTGATGCTGAATGCACTCTTTTGCTCCAAATCATGAACATAATCGCTTATATGCCTATTCTATAATAATGGTATGCATTCATCGTTGTTTTATGTCCTGATGATCATGTGCTGGCATCTATAACAACCAATCGTTACCAACGCTACCATGGCATGCCGATCAATTCATCCGCGTTCATAGTATGATAAGATCATCACGTACTCATCCTTGAATCGCATCCATATCCTGTACTTGCTGCGATTCCCCCATATCTACCTGTTAACCACTTTCCCATACATTCACGGCACTTCATATATACATCACATTCAATTTGATACCAATCGCACAGGCAAAGCATGAGATCTCACACAATTTGTCCAAGGTCTGGATGAGAATTGGCCATGATGAACATGAGTGCTAACAGAAAAAGACACTGGATATGTTTACACCTGACTTTGGCCTTGCTGTTGTACTATCATTAATATCCACTTTTTCTATTGACACCATTCCCAACACGCTTTTAATATCACACATCCTTCTTTTGACTCTGCGCACACACTGCTATAACCCTTTGCTGAAAAAAGATTATGTAAAAGTACTGTATCTAATCATGCGTTACAGAGAATTTCCAACTACTAATTAGCTGCTGCAATGATGCAGGTTTACAGCGTGTTCAATACAAAAATCTACTTGCTACACACCGATTCAGCTGAGACTTTGTCAGTAGATACTATGGAACAAGCAACGCATCTCGAACTTAATAGCAATCATCCATTGCTTTACTATAAAGATTCACTGGAGAAAAGAATGCTTTCATTCGCATGTAATGTGCATGACTAATATCACAAGCACCCTTTTCGTAATGTCGTAACGCCATGCAACTTGGCCATCACAAACGTTACGATCATCAACGCCTCTTGATCCCATCAACACCCCACGTCTCATAATGAATGCTGCTTGCAGATTAAGCGTTTCTGATTCTGAATGCATTCTTTTGCTGCAAATCATGAACATAATCGCTTAAATGCCTATCCCATAATAATGGTATGCATTGGTCCTTGCTTCATGTCCTGGCCATTGCGTAATAGCATTGATAACAGCTAAGCTTCTCCAACATTACCATTACATCCTGATCAATTAATGTTCGCTCTGTAATGTATGTGTGTGTTTTGGTGTCAAAAAGGAATAAAACAGATATCAAAAGAACAAGTCTGTGAGATTGCGTTTTACTCGTGAAAGAGATGTGTTGCTATCGATCTAGTTTTGAGTACTATATCTAGGCGGATTATCAAAGAGTAAAGCTTTTCTACCAATAACAAGCTGTATGTTAAATGAGTAACAGCTAATGTATAGAATGTCAGCCCATGCAGTGCTTAAAATAAGGTTCAAGCCCATGCGCATGGGCCCATGCGCGTGCAGAATTCAGATAGTAGCATGTCGGGGTTTTGTAGATGCCCATGCATTCTGAATTCAGATAGTAAATTATTTGTAGCCCAGACTATCTGAATTCAGATAGTAAACCTGTCAGGCGTACTTCCCTTGACATTCTGAAATCAGATAGTGCCTTCCTACCACAGATCTTGTTGTGCACATACAGCATTTCTTCAATAAAACCACGTGATATCTTCACTTCATCACAATCAGGCACATATGTTCACACACGCTTGTACAATAAAGATGATCCATAGAACGAGAATGAAATTCGACCACTAACCAATCATACACAGAAAGAAACACTTCTTGATAATGAACGCGAATGGCAATCCTCCTCACACAACATGATCCAACATCTTGAAAAAGATCTTCTTGTTCTATCATTATTCTTATACCTGATACGTCCATGTCAATCTCATCATCATCCTAATTGTCATTCCATGCAGCTGCAGTTTCAGATAGTAAAGATACAAAAGAACATTCAGTTTGTCTTCAGAATAAACACCATTCTCAAAGGACTTATCCTTGTGTCCTTGTTTCTTTCTTATCATTGCTCCTTTTGCATTGCATCCAAAATTTACCTGATCAACCAGGTCAACAGGTCAATGGACGATGTGTATTTGATATGCCACTGATACAGATGAATCAGTTTACACTGGATGTCACCATGGAAGTTATATTCATGCCCTTGCCTACATCAGGTACGCATAGTGATGCCATGTCAACCAGTACAAAAGTTTTAATTTTGGGCTCAATCTTGTATAAAGCAACTTTCCCCCATTGCTCCAGGTGTTTCCCCACCCTTTGTTTTCCACTTGTTCAAATGAACCCAACAACAACGACACCAATGCACACTTGAATGACAAAGACAACACGAATGGAGCTCAACATGTATTGACACAACACGTTTTGGAAGCAAAGGTTGTTTAGAAAGCTCTGTTGGCTTGAAACGTTATGCTGCTTTATTGTCAACACAAGAACTTGTTTTCTATTCACACCCTGCCTGAACAATCCGAACACGAATGGCGCGCCTACTATGCATAGTGTACTTCCGAGCAGTATGAGTCCTTGGTGTAAACAGGCGGTTTGTCACTTGTCGCGTTTGGGAAGCACTTCTTTACTGCAGCCTTGGTTTTCTTTTCTTCAACACCAGCAAGTTTCCTGTCCCGATTGACCCCATGCACCGCATGAACGCCCTGTGCCGAGCAGTCTACAGCTAAAGCAAGGTAGCAACACTGGTGAACAACCACGAGTTACTATTGAAAGGTGTGTTTGCTTGGTTATGGCTTCCTGAGGATCATCTTTCTGTTGCAGTCTGCCTTTTATACTGTTGTGCTGTTTGCTCTCTTTTTCAACATGTCTTCCACTTATGAAAACTATTGGCAAGCACCAGGACAATGCAACGATGAAGGAGCAAAAGGTATAATACAAGTCTTGTGTGGTGGATAAAGAAGTCGATGTGAAAATGAATGGATGATCAGCTTGAATGCTTACAGGGCATGCTGCATTTTTATTCATGTAGATCGCTCTTATGGCCACGACGATTTGATACAAGCAGGAGACATGTCTCAGGATGAAGGAGAAGAAGAATCAGTGAAGATTGAATCACTTGGTAAGTCTTTGGATGGGATTATGGAAGGATGATATACCTGGATGTATATTTATTGTTGTATGCTTTCATTCCAGTGATGGTAAATCATTCTGGTTGTCATGGGTACTTGATTCAAGCAAGGAATGTGTACCAGTATGAAGGGGAAGCATCAATGAAGATTGGATCACTTGGTAAGTCTGTGGATGGGATTATGGCAGGATGATGTACATGGATGTATATTTACTGTTGTATCCTTTCATTACAGTGATCGTGAATCATGCTGGGCGTCATGGGTACTTGATTCAAGCAAGGAATGCGCACCAAGATGAAGGAGAAGAACAAACGAAGATTAAATGACATGGTGAGTCGCTGGATGTGATTATGGAAGGATGATGTACCTGGACACACATTTATTGTTGTATCCTTTCAGTTCAGTGCTCGTGAATCATGCTGGGTGTCATGGCCACTTGATTCAAGGAAGAAATGTGCACCAAGATGAAGGAGAAGTATCAATGAAGATTGGATGACTTGGTAAGTCTGTCATGGGATGATTGATGGATGATGTACCTGGATGTATATTTATTGTTGTATCCTTTCAATGCAGTGACAGTAAATCATTCTGGTTGTCATGGGTACTTGATTCAAGCAAGGAATGTGTACCAGTATGAAGGAGAAGCATCAATGAAGATTGGATGACATGGTAAGTCTTTGGATGACAGTATGGAAGGATGATGTACCTGGGTGTATATTTATTGTTGTATCCTTTCATTATAGTGATCGTGAACCATGCTGGTTGTCATGGCAAGTTGATTCAAGCAAGGAATGTGTATCAAGCTGAAGGAGAAGAACAAATGAAGATTGAATGACATGGTATGTCTCTGGATGGGATTATGGAAGGATGATGTACCTGGATGTATATTTATTGTTGTATGCTTTCATTCCAGTGATGGTAAATCATTCTGGTTGTCATGGGTACTTGATTCAAGCAAGGAATGTGTATCAAGGTGAAGGAGAAGAACAAACGAAGATTGAATGGCATGGTAAGTCTGTGGATGGGACTATGGAAGGATGATGTACATGGATGTATATTTATTGTTGTATGCTTTCAATCCAGTGATCGTGAATCATTCTGGGTGTCATGGTGTTTTGATTCAAGGATGAAATGTGCACCAAGATGAAGGAGAAGTATCAATGAAGATTGGATGACTTGGTATGTCTCTGGATAGGAGTATGGATCGATCATGAACCTGGATGCCTACATGCAGTTGTACATTTTGAACCTAGTTGTAGTAAATCCACTATGAAATAAAACAATGTCTTGCTACCTGCATCATGCTGCCAATACTACATCTTATATTGCTGATATCAGTGTAATGATATATCATCCAGTACTCGATTGTGTAAAGAGTGTTGTGCATATACAGCATTTCTTCAATAAAAGCAAATGATATCATCACTTCATCACGGTCAGGCACATGTACATGGTATCCAGTTGTATTTGCACCCATTATCTAAGACATCGGTCAAAACTATTTTCACATCATGGATGGTCCACACGGGATTATATGATAATGATGATCAAAGGAAGGAGAATGAGATTGAAGCAGTGGCCAATGACACACAAAAAGAAACACTTCTTGATAATGAAAGCCAATGGCAATGCTCCTCACACAACATGATCCAACATCTTGCAAAAGATCTTCTTGTTCTATCATTATTCTTGTACCTGATACGTCCATGTCAATCTCATCATCATCCTAATCGTCTTTCCATGCAGCTGCAGTTTCAGATAGTAAAGATATAAAGGAACATTCAATTTGTCTTCAGAATAAATATCAAAGGACTTATCCTTGTGTCCTTGTTTCTTTCTTATGATTGCTCTTTTTGCATTGCATCCAAAGTGTACTTGATCAACAAGGTCAACAGGTCAATCGATGATGCGTATTTGATATGCCACTGATACTGATGAGTCATTTTATACTGGATGTCACCATGGAAGTTATATTTATGTCCTTGCCTACATCAGGAACCCATAGTGGTGCCATGCCAACAAGTACAAAAGTTTAATTTTGGGCTCAATCTTGTATAAAGCAACTTTCCCCACTGCTCCAGGTGTTTCCCCACCCTTTGTTTTCCACTTGTTCAAATGAACCCAACAACAACGACACCAATGCACACTTGAATGAAAAAGACAACACGCATGCAGCTCGACATGTATTGAAAGAACACCTTTTGGGAAGCAAAGGTTGCTTAGGAAGCTCTGTTGATTAGGATATAGGCTGTAGGAGTTAGCATTTAGAATTTAAGGTTTAAAGGGATTTTCTGTTAGGGCTAAGCCAAAGTTAAGCCCTCATCGCTGTCATGTGACTTGAAATTAATTTTGTACTAAGTAAATCGACCATTGCGCATCGACCGATACCACATCCACCACTGGTTGCCATATACGGAACCGGACTTTACTTAGTAACTTTCTGCTTTTTGACAGTGAATACAGCATTATTCTGCTGTGAATGCAGCCACATGACCTGATATTGATTTTGTACTATGCAACCCCACCATTCTGCGTCGACTGATCCATTTCACAGCATTGCTTGCCATATAAAGAGACAGATCATTGCTGTGTACTTAATAAATGATCATCCTACAATCAACAAAGCTCTATTGCACCTTGCTGATCCCCACGTGATGTGAGATTGATTTTCTACTATGCAAACCATGCATGGTGCATTGAATGCACTACATTCCATCATAGGTTGCCATATAGAGAGATGGACTTTACTTAATGTCATCGTCGTTGCTACATACAGTACTTAATGAGTGATCATCCTACAATCAATGAAGCTCTATTGCACCTTGCTGATCCCCAAGTGATTTGAGATTGATTTTCTACTATGCAAACCATGCATGGCGCATTGAATGCACCACGTTCCATTACTGGTCACCATATAAAGAGACAGATGTTACTTAATGTCATCGTTGTTGCTGTGTACTTTATAAATGATGATCCTACAATCAACAAAGCTCTATTGCACCCAGTGTACCCCCACATGACCTGATATTAATTCTGTACATATAAATCAACCATATATATTGAACAAAAGGGGCATAACAACATAGGAGCTATCTGACAAAACCATAAAGAGAACAAAAGGGAGCATACAGGGATGATAAAGGGACATAATCAGACAGCAAGCAAAGTAAAGGAATGGGACATACGGTTGGCATAAAAGCAAAGGGAGAAAAAGAAGAAGAACAAGAAGAGGCTTTAGGATCTCGAATATAGGGTTTCGGGTTTAGAGTTTAGGGTTTAAGGTTTAGGGTTTAGGGTTTAAGGTTAGGGTTTAGGGTTTAGGGTTTAGGGTTT